>OV277860.1:96468707-98999403 GCA_922989275.2 Gari tellinella
ATGTCAAGGTTTTCTTTAAAAGGTAACCTAATTTTCTTGACTGACAATTATGATAAATTGTCCTGTAATTTTAACTAGAGGTGATTTTCAATGCATTAGTGTGGCATATGCTGTTGAAATGCATGTATGCTCAACCTTTGTGTGTGTAATTTTATTCTCTTTATGCAAGCTTTGAATAAAATCTGTGTTGAGAAGTTACTCAGTGAAAGGCATGATGATTTCTAAGCACGATTTTCTGCATATTAAAGCTCATTTTGGAGCTTTCTGCATTACTTTTGTCCAGCGTTGTAGGAAATAACTTAAGACTGTAATTGCAAAAGATTGCTCATTGATAATCTTTACTCAAAAGCCTGTTTCTAGTTTTGAAGACAGGTGACCACTTAAAGCAGGTTGGAAGTTAATCAGAAAATTGCACCTTAAGCACAATCTGCATTGCTTTCAGCCAGCTTTAAGCTGCCATCTGTTAGAATATAGGAAACAGTTTGTATGATACATATTCATGACTGTATAAAGTTGAACTATTTTCTTCAGTTGAGTCGATAACAAATGTAAGGATATATGGACTAATGGGTTAAATAGTGTGGCAGCTTTGTAAATCTTGGTTAAAGTAAATCACATGCCATTGCCTAATTAACCCATTTACGCCCAGTGGATTCTTCCATGTTTATATATTAGATTAGCCCATTTTTATTAAAGGGATGCCTGGTCAAAATTTTCATTTTCATTTTGTTTTATATTGAAATACCTATCAGCAAACAGTGTAGACTCTGATCAGACACAGCATAATGCAGCGTCTTATCAGCGTCTACACTGTTTGCCCATGTCCCATATATTGGGAACTGGGCATAAATTGCTTAAGACTCCATGAACAAGACTTGAGAATGGTTATAATAAAAGTTTTGGTAAGCATTACTGGTTAGTAAGCATGGTCATCAATTTTAGGCAGTATGATTTGAAAAGAATATAATATGCTATTATTGTTTTTGTGAAACAAATATGGTCCAACTATTTAAAAAATGCTGTAATTTGAGTTGGACAGAAATTTGCCAAAATACATATGGCTCCCTTTAAAGACAATCCATACTGCTTCATTTTTAGCGCATCTGTTTTTCGAAGAAAAAAAAAGCGAGCTATTATCGCTACTCCTGCATCTCTTGTTGTTGTTCAACACACTCATTTTGTAGTTATCCAAAGTCTTAACATTAGCCATAACTTCTTCAATTTTTCATCATTCTGTAACCTTCATTTTTGCAATGCATGTTAATTTTGACAAGACCTATCAATATTTACCAACATATTTAACCAATTGACCTTGACCTTTGACCTTACTATACTGTATTTTTCACTGATCTTCAAATTTGGAATTGTATGCGATTTTTACTTAGGAAACATTAATATGGGTGTCAAACAGTTTAGATCAAGATCAGACGCAGCATTACATGGCATCTAATCTGGATCAAAACTGTTTGTATAATTATGTTAGTGTTATAGAGTCTGTAAGCAAAAGCTAGTTAAAGATACCATTCCTAAAATCGCACTTGAAAATTAGGAATTCTTAGGATTTTTATGAGCAAATTATGGTATTCTTGCATGGGATGGGTCAACATAGGTTTGACTATATGCTGAAAATTGTCCTTGTTTTATTTCTTTCTATACCACAAACTTCTTCCTTTTAGCCCTTTCTTTGCTGAACTTTGTCAAAAAGGCCGTACCACTTTTGAGAAATGATCGGCTTATGTTGATTTTATAGAAAACCTTTTGAAAATATTTCAGAAAATAAAAGTGAAACAAATAGTGTAGACCCTGATCAGAGGGCTCCTGTAGGAGCCCTCTGATCAGGATCTGCACTGTTTGCAAAGTATACAAGTACTGCATGATTATACTAGTCTAGTACATAAAGGCTTAATGAAGGATATCAATTGCCATTAA
This sequence comes from Gari tellinella, assembly GCA_922989275.2. NCBI lineage: Eukaryota > Metazoa > Mollusca > Bivalvia > Cardiida > Psammobiidae > Gari > Gari tellinella. The sequence goes on from OV277860.1 coordinate 96,470,637, forward strand.
AAGGAAGTACAATAAAACCTGACATTATCAGCATTTAAAAAGAAGATCACTTAAAGCAGACTTAAATACAGATTATTGCAGCATGTCGTAGGACAAAGGTAAAGCAGGAAGCTCAAGCAGGCACTATCTGTTGTACTGTTGTCCTGCAGTAAGCAATAAACAGTCGGTTCTTATATTTTAGGAATTTCTATACTTTTTGAAGATTGACTTTCAAATTGTGACTGCGCTAAACACATTCAACCCTAGCAATGAGTACAGACATCCTTTACAAACAGTGTATCTGTGAAGAGTTTACTTGTCCTATGCAAACAGTGTAGACCCTGATAGGAATTATTGCGCAATACAGGTGAGGGACTATATTTACACCCCAGTTACAAAACGGTTGGCAACAATGTGTTACTCATAGAACATTTGGCTGAGGCTTTACAAAAGGCCTCTTTTCTTATCAGGAATGCTCATTATTACAATCTTTTAAATTATACTGGGATTAGTTTTGACACATTGACCTTTGTGTAGAGGGAAGTTACAACCATACCTGCGGTAAACAACTTTAAAAAAACACGTTTTCTTAAGAGATGTGAAAGCTAAATGACAGCTAAATGCAGGTTAAAAGTAAAGCAGAAAGCTCCTATAGGAGCTTTCTGCTTTACTTTTGACCTGCATTTAGCTATCACCTGTATAAAGTATTGTTAATTTATCATGTTATTAATTGGTCCTAGCAGGTGCTTGAGTATAAGTTTGATTGTATTTGAAATGGTCTGTCATAGAGTATCAGTTACAAGTATCTGTATGAGGTATACGCTTATGACTACTGGACCCTTTCAATATGAGAAATCAGTAGCAATTACCTGTACAATGAGAACAGATCAGCAATGAATGAATGGATAATTTGAGTGAGTGAATGAATTCTGTATTTCATCCACAAAACATAGAAATATGTGCGACTTAGCTTATTGTCATACTGTCTAGTTATACCTGTTCATTTGATACTTAATTTACCGAGCTCGATCCTGTAAAGGGAAGTATTTCAAAAATTAAAATTTATATTTCTGCATTAAACCCTATTGTGTTACTACTCATTAGAATTGTCTCTTTGAGAGGACTCTAGTGAGTAGTGACATCATAGGATTTGGTGCTCAAATAATTTAGTGAGAAAATTTAAATTCAGATCTTTTACAGAAAAGCTAGGACAGCAATGAAAATTTGCTTACTTTTCTCATGCTAGTAGACTAAATTGTTGATCCCGATTAGATGCCAAGTTAGTGGGCATCACAAATAAATCTATACCATTTCAGGACTCCAGATAAGGGGAGTATTTCAAAAACTGCATCATTATAGGGAAGGAAATATCCTTTTTCAGATACATAGAAGCGAGAATTTTACAAGAAGACAATATGTTTGATATAAACTTTATTTTTAACCCTTTCCCCAATAGAAGCACCTTGTAGCGTATTTAATTTATTCCACCACTTAGGAAAATAGTTCCAATTTATACAGACATAAACATGTACCAAAAGAAATATTTATAGAATGTGCCTTAAGGTGCATTCTGCATTACTTTCAATCTGCTTTATGTTTACTTTCAATCTGCTTTAAGTGGTCACCTCTCTTCACAACTAGAAACAGGCTATGGGGTAAAGGTTTAGTATTTGGAAATATCACAGTATACTTTCCAGTACACAAAAATACAAATTCTACTACTGTTCTGAGACATTTCAACATCCAATTGTGTTCAGAATCATTTGGGAAAACTTAAATAGTTCTGGCTATTATTTAGGAAAATTTCAAGTATTGTTCCTTGACAAAGCCTTTAGAAAGTACTCCCAATGATCCTAAGCTCTTTGGAAAAAACTCTGTCTTGTCCCAAACTTTGGAAAAGTATTCTGGTGATGTCGAAAGTTATTTTGAATAGAATTCCAGTGATGAGAAAAGTTTTGAGTAGTTCGTTTCTTGTACTCAGAGCAAAAGTTTTTTTTCCTTTTTACCTTTGAATTTTGGGAGATGTAACATCCCCTTCATTACCAAGACTGTACTGGCTTGGGTCACATGACCACTCACCAGTCATGTGACCGTTATGCCAATGAAGGAGATGTGACATCTCTGAAATTTCAAGGTAAAGGAAACATCTTTTTACTCTTGCACTGAGTAAAAAAATCTAACTACTCATGCCTGATCCAGAGCAGAGAAAACTCAAAAGTTATTGTGAAAAGTCTATTGTCCAAAGTAATATTAAAAAATATCAGATGCTTTGTTTAGTTATTTTGAAAGCATTTTTGTTCTAAAGTTGATTTTGAATGGCTTTTAATTTTACTATGTCCCAACTTATTTCGAAAAGATATTCAATTGTACTTTAGTTTTGTTTTTTTAAATTGTTATTTTGCTTCAAGTTGTTTTCAAAAAACCTTTCAGTGGTGACTCCACCATTATTGGTCAAAGAAATTCTCGTGTTGTTCTAGTAATTTGGAAAAGAAATTCTTGGCTTGTCTTTAGTTTAGAGCTCTAGATCAGGGGAGTATTTCAAAAACTAAAACCATTGTTTCAGCATTTAACCTTATTGTGTTACTACTCATTAGTATTGCCTCTTTCAGACCTTTTAAATGAGTAGTAACACAATAGGCTTTGATGCTTAAATAAACGAGAATATTTTGGATTTGGTCAGTTTAATCTCTTTTATCTGTAAGTTATTTGGAAAAGAAATTCTGATAGTTTTCAAATTTTAGAAAGACTTTTGGTGCTGTCCAGAGTTATTTGGAAACTAGTGTTAGTTCAGAATCATTTGGAGAAAAAGCCTGCTGGTGTTTTTGTATTCATTTAGAAATGACATGCTGTGTTATTCATCATTTGAGTTGATGTTGAATTAAAGACATGAAAAAGAATAAAAAATGGAATAACACAACACAACTCTCATATGATTTCAAATAAACGAATTGCTCTTTTATTATTTGATGATGATTGATGATAATGTCAGTTGCAAATGAAACAACTTGTGGAAAAGCAGTAAACCCTGGGCTTTTTATGTGATATGACTAACCCATTGCCCTATAGCCTGTTTCTAGTTTTGAAGATATGGGACAACATAACCCATTACCCCATAGCCTGTTTCTAGTTTTGAAGATATGGGACCACATAACCCATTACCCCATAGCCTGTTCTAGTTGACAACATAACCCATTACCCCATATATAGCCTGTTTCTAGTTGACAACATAACCCATTACCCCATAGCCTGTTTCTAGTTTTGAAGATATGGGACCACATAACCCATTACCCTATAGCCTGTTTCTAGTTTTGAAGATATGGGACAACATAACCCATTACCCCATAGCCTGTTTCTAGTTTTGAAGATATGGGACCACATAACCCATTACCCCATAGCCTGTTTCTAGTTGACAACATAACCCATTACCCCATATATAGCCTGTTTCTAGTTGACAACATAACCCATTACCCCATAGCCTGTTTCTAGTTTTGAAGATATGGGACCACATAACCCATTACCCCATAGCCTGTTTCTAGTTTTGAAGATATGGGACCACATAACCCATTACCCCATAGCCTGTTTCTAGTTTTGAAGATATGGGACCACATAACCCATTACCCCATAGCCTGTTTCTAGTTTTGAAGATATGGGACAACAAAACCCATAACCCCATAGCCTGTTTCTAGTTTTGAAGATATGGGACAACATAACCCATTACCCCATAGCCTGTTTCTAGTTTTGAAGATATGGGACCACATAACCCATTACCCCATAGCCTGTTTCTAGTTGACAACATAACCCATTACCCCATATATAGCCTGTTTCTAGTTGACAACATAACCCATTACCCCATAGCCTGTTTCTAGTTTTGAAGATATGGGACCACATAACCCATTACCCCATAGCCTGTTTCTAGTTTTGAAGATATGGGACAACATAACCCATTACCCCATAGCCTGTTTCTAGTTTTGAAGATATGGGACAACATAACCCATTACCCCATAGCCTGTTTCTAGTTTTGAAGATATGGGACCACATAACCCATTACCCCATAGCCTGTTTCTAGTTTTGAAGATATGGGACAACATAACCCATTACCCCATAGCCTGTTTCTAGTTTTGAAGATATGGGACCACATAACCCATTACCCCATAGCCTGTTTCTAGTTTTGAAGATATGGGACAACATAACCCATTACCCCATAGCCTGTTTCTAGTTTTGAAGATATGGGACCACATAACCCATTACCCCATAGCCTGTTTCTAGTTTTGAAGATATGGGACAACATAACCCATTACCCCATAGCCTGTTTCTAGTTTTGAAGATATGGGACAACATAACCCATTACCCCATAGCCTGTTTCTAGTTTTGAAGATATGGGACCACATAACCCATTACCCCATAGCCTGTTTCTAGTTTTGAAGATATGGGACAACATAACCCATAACCCCATAGCCTGTTTCTAGTTTTGAAGATATGGGACAACATAACCCATTACCCCATAGCCTGTTTCTAGTTTTGAAGATATGGGACCACATAACCCATTACCCCATAGCCTGTTTCTAGTTTTGAAGATATGGGACCACATAACCCATAACCCCATAGCCTGTTTCTAGTTTTGAAGATATGGGACAACATAACCCATAACCCCATAGCCTGTTTCTAGTTTTGAAGATATGGGACAACATAACCCATAACCCCATAGCCTGTTTCTAGTTTTGAAGATATGGGACCACATAACCCATTACCCCATAGCCTGTTTCTAGTTTTGAAGATATGGGACCACATAACCCATTACCCCATAGCTTGTTTCTAGTTTTGAAGATATGGGACCACTTAAAGCAAGTTGAAAGTAAAGCAGAATGTGCCTTAAGGCATATTCTGCTTTACTTTTAGCCTGACTTCAGCTACCTTCTGCTAGAATATAGAAAATATTTCTTATATTTACATGTTTCATGACTGTATGAATTGGAACTATTTTCTTTAGTAGAATGACAAATACAATGCGCTATATGGCGCTTCTATTATAGAGAAAGGGTTAATGAGTAGTCACAAATATGGGTTTGCAGAGACCTGAGGATTGAAGTTTTTAAGTTCCTCTCTTGTCTGGAGCAATGAATTATGTATAAAAATAATGACTTTGAATCTGTTGAAACAATTTAAACTGGAAACATGATATTCTTGCCAGTACTCTATAGGGTATTTGTAGATGCAAGTGAATACATTATACGAAAAAGAACATTAGACATGGAGAGAAATTGATGAATATTATTCATGTAACACACTTTATTGAAATCTTAACCTGGTTGAATGTAGAGACAATTTTTGTGTGTCACATTTGTTTAACCCTTTTCACCACACAGGTGCCTTAGGAGCTCCAGAGAAAGGGGGTATTTCAAAAACTAAAATCTTTATTTCAGGATTAAACCCTATGTTGTTACCGCTTATTAGAATTGTCTCTTTGAGACGATTCTAATGAGTAGTAGCACCATTGGATTTGGTGCTAAAATGAGTGAGAAAATGTTGGATTCGCTCGGTTTGTACCCATGGAGCCCTGCATTTTCATATCTTTAATATCTTTGGACCTGTGATATGTATGCACCTAAATTATGTTTCTTTGATGATGTATAAAGGTGATTTCTTTAACTCTTTCCTCCCTAAAACTTCAAATGGACAATCCCAGTTTCCATTTTAGTCTAGTCCATTTCTGACTTTTAAGGGTTGTTTTTCTCAATGTTTGGCATTATGACAAACAGTGAAGACCCTGATCAGAGGGCTCCTTTCGGAGCCCTCTGATCAGGGTCTTCACTGTTTGCATAGGACAAGTGTACTATTCACATGTACACTGTTTGAAAAGCACGCCTATATGCGGGACTAGGGCACAAAGAGTTAAGCAAGATGAACGTAAAGTGAAAACCCTTATAGGAGCTTTCAGCTTTACTTTCTTCTTGCTTTGAGAAGTCACCTAACTTAAATTTGGAAATACCATAATATATAATTTGGATATATTCAGTGATTTGTACTGAGGGTTCGGTATAGGCAAAGTATGGGCAAAATTGTATTGAATATTTGTGTGCAAAAGAAATTTCTTTGGGTTTTCTTGTTACTGATATACACAGCATATTGCATGGATGTTATTCTTCCCATTTGAATGCAAAGGAAACAGAAATGCATTGCAATAAACTGGAAAGATCAAGTATTTTTTGCCATTTCTAACTATTTGTTTGAATCTGAGTGGCAAAAACAGTTTGGAACCTGATCAGACGTGGGGTTACTGGAGTCTGATCTGGCTCCTGACTGTTTGCAGTGGTCATAATAGATTTAGCATAAACTCGTTTATTGGCAAAGAATAACATCCTCTCCACTGTAACAAATCAAACTTGTCCCCGGCATAAAAAGGTTAAGTTTATTTTTGCGTATTTGTTTTTCTATTAGATAAACTTTAGATTTGTTTTTCCAATTAAGGTACACATAATGTGGCAACATGTGGTTTATATATAGGTACTGTCAGGGAGATTGAGGGCTCCAGTGCTTGCACCTTGGAGTTGGACTCAGTACCCTCACAGTCCCTGGACCAGACTACTAAATCATTGTCTCGGTCTTGATTGTAATTCATTCTTCACCATTCTACCCTTTAACTCTTTGAATGCTGGGTATTTTTTTTCTCCTGTCTGCAACAATTGTCGTCTGCTATTATTCTTAAAATAGAGTCTTCTAAATTTCTTTTCAAAACATAGTCAGAGTGTCAAACAGTTTGGATCCTGATGAGACGCCGCGTTACGCGGCGTCTCATCTGGATCCAAACTGTTTGCAAAGGCAATCACTTTGGCGGCTACACCCGCCGCTAGCATGCTAAAAGTTAACCTATAGACACTTCCTGATTTAAACTCAATAACACTGGAAATGTATCTCTATATAAATCCTTTGCAAACAGTGTAGACCCTGATCAGAGGGCTCCTTACGGAGCCCTCTGATCAGGGTCTACACTGTTTGTCATTCTTTTAAAATATTTTGGAAACAAATCCCTTTTGAGTATGTAAATTGGAGATTTGTAATTAAATTGATGAGTCTATTTGACCTGTGGGCCTTGTAAGGGGTAAAAAGGTTAACGATTGATGCTCGGTACCAAACTGTCCTGGTAACTGTGTGTGTGGTATACCTGATAGTATGTACCAGCAGTCACAGAGTGCTACACCACAATAACACCAGGGCTGCCATTTCTCCAGATTTTTCCTAAATCTCCGGATTTTTTCCCAGTACATGATAGCTTAAAGCAGGCTGCTTTAAGAAGTCGCATATCAACAAAACAAGAAAAAGGCTATGGGGTAAAGGTACGATTCGTAAAATCGCACTTGAAAAATGCAAATTTGGAAATCTTAGGATTTATCAGGTCAACTTATGGCAGCCCTGTAACACCAATGTTTCTAGCATATTTTGCAAAGCTCCAGATAAGGGGAGTATTTCAAAAACTAAAATCTTTATTTCTGCATCAAACCCTATGGTGTCACTACTCATAACACCATAGGATTTAGTGCTGAAATGAGTGAGAAAATATTGGATTTGTTTAGTTTACTGCCTCTTATCTGGAGCCTTGTATTGGGGATCAAACTTATGCCATTAAATTCCCCTCTTGGAATGTAGATTATAATCATCATATTCTGAAAAACAAAGGAAATGTTTCTTATTTATTAAGCTCCCTATTGGAGGGTCTGTATTTCTGTCCTGCTGTTCATCCTTCCATCCCTCTTTCCATCCATCTTTCTGTCCATCTGTCACACTTTTTTGTGTGGAGCATATCTCCTTAACCTATCACTGTAAGTTAATAAAACTTGGGGCATTGATAGATGGTGTCAAGAGAAAGTGTAGTACACAATAACCATAACTCTGTCATCTCTTGGCATTGATTATCTCCCTTTTTCTTATTTAAAATTTCCAATTTTGTCTAGAAGATATCTCCAGAAAAATAATGTACAGCTTATTGAGCAGGGCTCCAGATAAGGGGGAGTAAACTGAACAAATCCAACATTTTCTCAATCATATTAGCACCAAATCCTATGGTGTTGCTACTCATTAGAATCGTCTCTTTGAGACGATTCTAATGAGTCGTGACACCCTAGGGTTTAAAGCAGAGATAAAGATTTTAGTTTTCAAAATGCTCCGCTTAGATGGAGTCCTGTTTAAAAGGATGTACATGTAATGCCAAACCAAGCAATTGGTTGTAGATATTGAATTGTTCCATCAATGATGGTACACATGGGAACAATATCCTGACAAGGCAAAGGCAATATATTTTTAGGATAGTCATTGTTTGTGCTGGTGGTGAAAGGAGCTTTCTTTTGAAGTCATTAAATCTACGTGTGCTTATGTTGAAACCTTTGCAAACAGTTTGGATGAAATCCTGGTAGCAGGCAACAATTGTTGCAGAAAAGAATATTACTTAGTGCTTGAAGAGTTAAACCCATTACCCCATAATAAATACACCTTTTTACACCTTTTATTAAATCCTTTACTGAAGAAAATTGTTCCAATTTATACTTTCACAAATAAAAATCATAAGAAATAGTTTCTATATTCTATCAGATAATAGCTTAAAGCAGGCTGAGAGTAAAGCAGAATGCGCCTTAGGCGCATTCTGCTTTTCTTTCAACCTGCTTTAAGTGGTCACATCTCTTCCAAACTAGAAACAGGCTATGGGATAATGGGTTAAGATAGAGTTGAAATTTTAAGGACATTAAATAAACAAATGGTGATTGTAAGTCAACTTCTCAAAAAAGACCAGATATTGGTAGAAAATAACATTTGCTAATAAGCTAGTGGGTCTTGAAAAAGGAACCTTCAGATATGGTGTAAGATCAGCCTTGACAACATGATCTAATATCAAACTAATGTGTTTTTTCTATCTGAAATATTATATTAAACAGATACAAGATTACTTGGAGTAAATGTTAGATACCTTCTTGAAAAAATACTTCAGGATGATGGTGAAATATAAAGTTTAAAGAAGCAGAAATAAATAAACTTTTATTTGCAATTATACGCTGCACACTCTGCGATCTAATGCTAATTACTATGGCTATTTAACATGCATTGGTTTTCAACCTTTCTAATGGAAATAAGACCAAGTGTGTACATCATTTTCAAATAGTATATACCCAGATCAGAGAGCTGGATTAGGAGTTGTTTGATCAGGGTTTTGAGCTGTTCGCCGATTGTCATACCTTTAGATATTTATGAGAAACACTCTTTAAAGTGTCAACCTATATGTCATTTTAGTAAGATGAAAGAATTTTTAATTTTAAACTTCAGCAGCGTGAGGGTTTATGATGCTGGTCTTGCAAGGACTTTCAGAACCTCTCGGGAGAGAGTGGCGATCCCCAGTCGTACACCCTAACCCCCTAATCATCAAACGTAAATTATACCAATGTGTCACATGATACTGAATACTAGAATAGGGGAGCGGCCCATCTGTCTCGTGGTTGTCACTGTATTTTAACAGGTTCTCTTTGAAATCGCAGCATGGTCGCAGCGTTTGCTCGTAGATTCCTGCTGGTAGTAATCAACCCTCATATTTGTCACAGGAATCAAACGCCCCTTCGTCCTGTTAGCAAAGTCAAACGTTATTTTGATAAAATGTTGAACAGTCGTTGAACTAATTTTTATTGAATACATGTATAGTATTACAGTTCCTAGAATTTAAGATTCCAGAATTGCTTGCACAGAGTTTGCATAATCTGCATTTTAACCTTGAAACTTAGGCACATGCACCATTATAATTTAGGTTATTTGCTTATAGCAGTCATGTTTTCAAATTTTCTTACTCTAAATTATTTCAAAATATTACTTAAAAGGAATTAATTCCATTGTGAGTTTGATCTGGATTTAACTTTGTTTATGAAAAGTCATTAGATCTATTACAAGTTTTTAATATTGAAAGCATTGAAAGCATGGTAATATGTTTATAAAATATTTTGGTCTAGCACCCAGGTTCACAATCTCACAATCTGGCCATGTCTGAGGTAGGTCTGACGTTAACTCTCTGAATGCTGGGTAATTTTGTTGTCTGCAATTGTCGTCTGCTACTGTTCTTTGGAAATTTTCCAAATTGTTTTCAAAACATGGTCAGAGTGTTAAACAGTTTGGATCCTGATGAGACCCTGCATTACACAGCGTCTCATCAGGATCCAAACTGTTTGCAAAGGTAATAACTGTGGCAGATATCCACCACTAGCAAGGTAAGAGTAAACCTGAAACTCTGTCTGCTTTATATTAACTCTTTCCTCCCTGAAACTTTAAATGGACAATTCCAGTTTCCATTTTAGTCTATTCCATTTCTGACTTTTAAGGGTTGTTTTTGTCAATGTTTGGCATTGTGACAAACAGTGAAGACCCTGATCAGAGGGCTCCGAAAGGAGCCCTCTGATCAGGGTCGTCACTGTTTGCATAGGAAAAGTGTACTATTTACATGTACACTGTTTGAAAAGCACGCCTATAGGCGGGACTAGGGTTCAAAGAGTTAACAGAAACAGGATCAAAGTAACAAGCAGCGTTGATCCTGATCGAGTCCTACTTAATAGGTCTGATCTGGATCAAAACTATTTGCATGTTTATATTGAATACAATTTTCCAGTGAACAAAGGGTCAAATGAAGAAAAGCTGAATGTAGAGATCTAGAGATATTTCTGAGATATTTATGATTTTCCCTGCCTATGCCTTATACAGTGGAGAAAAAGTGGCAAAAGTCACTCATTTTGCACCTCTCATATCGGGAACACTGCAATTAAATGTAATGACTGGGCCAGGTTTTATTCCTTTATCTTCAACAATGGCCACACTGTTAAGCAGTTTAAATTTTGAGAAGCGATTAAGATTTCAAATCACCTTGAATTAGAGATAACACAAGGCCCATTGACCTGGGTAACGATTTGATTTGTTCGTTTAAAACTACCTATTTACGTACCAACAGCCGTCAATACTTATTCATTGTTTTATCGTACAGTCGCTGTTGTTTAAAGCAAACAGGGCTCCGGATAAAAGGGAGTAAACCAAACAATTTAATACAACATTTTCTCACTCATTTCAGCACTAAATCCTATGATATTACTACTCATTAGAATTGTCTTGAAGACACCATAAGTATTTGTGTAGAAATGAAGATTTTAGTTTTTGAAATACGCCCTTTATTTGGAGCTCTGAGGAAACACTCTCTAAAGACAGGTGACTGATTAACACTTTCACCGCCAGAATCACCTAAAGTCGAATTTGCAAACAGTTTTGATCTTGATTGATCAGACGCCGCGTTACGCGGCGTCTGATCAGGATCAAAACTGTTGGACACCCGTTTCGATATTTCTTATGTCATACTCTCTTAATTCTAACTTTGAAATGATATTGCAGACAATAATATTGAAGCAGACGACACCATAACGGTGTAAGGGTAAAAATACTCAAAAATAATTTGGAGGTGAAAGGGATAATGTTTGATAAAAATAATGCATATAGGAGCTTTCTGCATTATTTTTATCTGCATATAGCAATTAATTGTGTTTAGGACTACAAGTAGGTCTTGTACTTATATAATGCATATAGGAGCTTTCTGCATTATTTTTATCTGCATATAGCAATTAATTGTGTTTAGGACTACAAGTAGGTCTTGTACTTATATAATGCATATAGGAGCTTTCTGCATTATTTTTATCTGCATATAGCAATTAATTGTGTTTAGGACTACAAGTAGGTCTTGTACTTATATAATGCATATAGGAGCTTTCTGCATTATTTTTATCTGCATTTAGCAATTAATTTTGTTTAAGACTACAAGTAGGTCTTGTACTTATATAATGCATATAGGAGCTTTCTGCATTATTTTATCTGCATTTAGCAATTAATTGTGTTTAGGACTACAAGTAGGTCTTGTACTTATATAATGCATATAGGAGCTTTCTGCATTATTTTATCTGCATATAGCAATTAATTGTGTTTAGGACTACAAGTAGGTCTTGTACTTATATAATGCATATAGGAGCTTTCTGCATTATTTTATCTGCATTTAGCAATTAATTGTGTTTAGGACTACAAGTATAGGTCTTGTACTTACTGGTTGTTTAATACATGATGGACTGTATTTACGTATCGACAGCCAGAAAGAACTATTCATTGTTTAAATCCATATTGCTTTAAAGTTGTGGTCAGAATTATATTTTCGAAGTTTTTAAGAATGTTTCTCTTATCAAACATTAATATGAATATGAAAACCAATTGAATCCTGATCAGATGCTGAGTTAATATCTGGGATGTAATAAATGACAATTCTGTGAATTATCAGCATTGTAAGAATTCAACACATACTGAAACCTCCTTTAACCCTTATAAATACACCTTTTTACACCTTTCATTTATTCCTCTACTGAGGACAATAATTTTTACAGTCATGGATATAAATCTTAAGAACTATTTTCTTTATTCTAGTAGATGATAGCTTAAAGCAGGCTGAAAGTAAAGCAGAATGTGCCTTAAGGGTGTATCAATGTCATGAATTTAAGAAATTTTCAAAGTATATGAAAACACTTTATCATGGTTTTGTATTGAAGAGCTATTTAAGGTGAATGAAAAAATAGAAAAAGTGTACATTTTGGTGAACAACAGTTGGCTCCATGGCCATGTAAAATTTACCCCACCCACTTTCCCTTATTTTGTCCTTTTCAAACAGCCCGCTTCAATAAAATCCATTTTAAATGAAAACAAATATAATAATTTGGTTTTGTGTTATTTATTTCCTATCTATGGTAGTATTTCTTCATACAAAAACTAATTTAACAAAAAACAGGCACCAAATGTGAAATTTATAAAGCTCTAAATATCATCGATATGGTACTTTTTTTTTAATTTTGTAAGGGGAGATAACTCTTTTTACTTTAATAACTCAAAATTTTCAACACTGACCTTTCAATTTCTTTTCATATTTTGAACTGCCTTAGCATTGGCTTTCATTTGGTAGAATATAAGAAAAAGTTTAATACTAGAACTATTTCATTTTCAAACTTTTTTACTTTTTTTCATAAAATAAAATATCTAATAAAATCATGCCCTATAAAAAGCATATTTTTAATATTCGAGGATACATACTGTTCAAACCTAGTGCATGCTTTGTCTAAATTTGGTTTCTATATGTGAAAATACCACCATAGACATAAAATAAATAATGAAACCCCAAATTACCATGTTTGTTTTGTTTTGAAATAGATTTTACTGAAGCTTGTACTCTGAATGGGTAAAATTTGAGAGAAAAAGTCCAAATTTGACATACCTTTTTAAAATCGCTGTAGCTCAAAAGAAAGGACACCACCATATATTTTTTTCTCCATTTTTTCATTCATCATAAATAGCTCTTCCAAAAAAACAATGATAGAAAAAAAGTTTGATACTTTGAAAAAATCGCTTATGGGTTGGATACACCCTTAAGGCACATTTTGCTTTACTTTCAACCTACTTTAAGTGATTACTTGTCCCCAAAACAAGAAACAGGCTATGTAGTAATGGGTTAACCCATTACCCCATAGTCTGTTTCTAGTTTTGAAGACATAAAACCTCTTAAAATATGTTGAAAGTAAAGTAGACCTAATGCGCCTTATAAGGCTTTAATTTACCATCTGCTAGGATATAGAATATTTTTTCTATAATTTTCATGACTGTGTCTGGATCAGGAACTATTTCTTGAGTGGATGAGTGAATAAAAGGCAAAAAAGGGGTATTTAATTTTCTTAAAACAAGTCTCATTGTTATGTTTAGACAGATAGCAGCTCAATGAGGACACACATAATGCAGAAGGCGTTTGTAGGAGCTTTCTGTTTTACATTTATTATGCAATAAGCAATAATCTACATCAAGCAACTACATGTCTATAAAGTTAAATTGTCCCTATATGGTTGCTTAATGCTTTACCCCATGTTTCTAGTTTTGAAAACATAAGATCACTTAAGCAGGTTGAAAGTAAAGCAGGACATAATTTGTATGGTGCATATTCATGACTATAAAGTGGAACTATTTCTTTAGTGGAGGAATAAATAAACGGTGTAGAAAGGCCTATTTATGGAGTAATGGGTTAATATAGGTGACAGCGTAGGTGAGGTTTAGTGATTGCCTGTGAGCAGCGTGTTCAGTTACCGCTGTTTTCTGTTTAGGTTAGCAGTTTGTGCCCCGTGTGCAGCTTGCAGAGTACAGTATAGATAATGTTTTCCTTCCAAATAATCTGATCAGGCTCCAAACTGTTTGCCACTCAGATTAAAGCTGGTTGTCTGTATTGTCAAAATGTTGCCATTTTCTTGCGATGCGTTTGAATGAAAGAATTATGTTTTCTCCACTGTATTTCAGACCGGTAGCCAACTCGCAATTGATGGCCATCGATGGCCATCAATTTCCTTACTGAACTCATGGCAGATGTTTGTTGCCGCTGTTTGACACATTCTTCAGTAATTACACTCATTCATAGTTCATCAGATAGTCAGCTGTAGTATATGTATTGAACCATATTCTTTGATGTAGAAAATGACAATTGTATGCTATTATTGTTTTCTTCTGACCTGTCTGAGTTATTTTTAGATTATAGAAGTGTACGACTATATAGATCCGATTTTACCCTGTTATCTATTTATCATTATGAACTATTCTGTTCTAAAAATAACTCTGACAGGTCAGAAAAATCGGACAATACCCTGAGCTTAAACTTTCCTTCCCATTAATATCACCATAGACAGGTGATTGCTTAATACAGGCTGAAAGAAAAACAGAATGTTCCTTAGCCCATTACCCCATAGCCTGTTTCTAGTTTCATGAGTGTGATGCCCCACTGGAAAAGTCCTTCATTAACCAAGGTAGGAAATAATGTATCAGTGCTTTACACTTTACCTTTGGAGCTTTCTGCTTTACTTTCATCATGCTTTAAGCTTTCAACAATTATTAACTTAAAAAACAAGCTTATAGGAACTATCTTATTTATGTGCATCTTACTTTTAGTTGCAGTCATCTGCCTTATAAACATAATAGCAGTCCTTATCATTTTAACCCATTATCCCATAGCTTGATTCTAGTTTTGAAAATAGGTGACCACTTAAAGCAGGTTGAAAGTAAAGCAGAATGCGCCTTAAGGCGCATTCTGCTTTACTTTCAGCCTGCTTTAAGCTATCATCTGCTAGAATATGGAAAATATTTCTTATGATACATATTCATGACTGTATAATTTGGAAATATTTTCTTAAATGGAGAAATTAATTGAAGGCGTAAAAAGGTGTTTTTATGGAGTAATTGGATAAATGATCGTAATAGCAGGACTTCAAAGTTTCATCGAATGTTTACAAAGTAACTATTTGAAAATGACTTGTTTATTTGATACAATGGGCAAGTCTTTGAAAGTTTTGTTGTTTTTTACATACCCCCATTGAAGTGACTATGAGCCATTGAACGATGGCAGGAAGTTTGGTTGGCCCGATACTGGTGTCGATTTCTCCGGAGTCAGTGAGCTGTGTCACGATTTTGTTGTGAGTGACAGCCCAAATGGTTTGCTCAGTGTAAGCCTGCGATCTCTGACCCCGGGCTTTTGTGCAGTCGGATGTTTTCAAAGAGGGTATCTCGTTGTTGTATTTACACAACGCAGCATGTCCTGTCACAATATCAATAGGGCGCTGTCATTAGACATTGGATAATGGCCCTCTGATAGAGTCACTGTATAAACTGATGAGGAGGGATATAGTCTTCTTCATTAGTTTAACAAAGCATTTACTTAATGATGACTTAACCTGTTAATCCATAAATGATCCTTTTTATGCCTTTGATTTATTCTTTTACTGAAAAAAATAGTTCTTCTTTGTTCAATCATGAATATGCATCATAAGAAACATTTTCGATATCCTAGCAGATGGTAGCTTAAGGCAGACAAAAGTAAAGTAGAATGCACCTTAATGTGCATTTTCATTTACTCTCAACCTACTTTAATTAGTAAACTGTCTTAAAAACTCAGCATACCCGAGTTAAGCAAAATAAACATAATTCGAATTCTATAGATACTCATTATCAAAAAGACTACCCCTTGTGACAGATTCAATTTTAACCCTTTACCCCATAGCCTGTTTCAAGTTTTGAAAATAGGTTACCACTTAAAGCAGGTTGAAAGTAAAGCAGAATGCGCCATAAGGTGCATTCTGCTTTACTTTCAACCTGCTTAAAACCATTATTTGCTAGAATTTAGAAAATATTTCTTATTATACATATTTATGATTGTATAAAAGGGAACTATTTTCTTCAGTGGAGGAATAAGTTATAGGCATAAAAAGACGTATTTATGGGGGTAATGGGTTATCAAAAAGACTACCCCTTGTGACAGATTCATTTTTAATGTACTGACAGCTTCTTACCAAAAGTTAAACACCTTTGAAATGAGATAATTTGAATAGCCATTCTGTAGTGTCTCATTGGGTTCATCATTTGAATAAAAAAGTCATATCTGACCTCCTTGTCAATATTCCGTTACATTTTATGGACAAGAAGACCAGACTACCGTAAAGCTGTCCATTTATGCAAATGAGGTAAAGCGCGTTTTGGAAGAACCTCCAAAATGTGACAACAGAGAGTACCCCTGGGATTCGCTACCAGCATCGTGCTCGAACCACAATATTTACTCAGTGGGCTAAAGAGAATTTTATTGTCTGCCATTGTTATTTATTCTTTCGCAATTAATTGAGAGATCAGCGAAATGATTGGTTGATTTGAGCAAATGCCCCACAAGGAATTAAGTACTTGATACTGAATTCATTCAGAATGTTGTTAAAGCGTATCAAAAGGTAATTGAATTCTATAGATAAGTGCCCAGTAATTGTTGGTTTTCCCACTTAACCCACCTCATGCGAAACAAGTTGTCTTTTTTAGAAATAATACAGTTTGCTTTAACTCTTTTCATGCTGGGTATTGTTTTTGTCTTCAACATTTGTCGTCTGATACCGTTCTTAAATAAGAATGTTCTCAATTTCTTTCCAAAACCGGGTCAGAGTGTCAAACAGTTTGGATCCTGATGAGACACCACATAATGCGGCGTCTCATCTAGATCCAAATTGTTTACAAAGGTAACCATGTTATCATCGCTAGCATGCATTATATAATTAAACAAGTTTCATTCTTGAAAGAAGTCTGTCTTCTATATATATCTGTAAATCATATTGCTTTCTCTTCTAGTATAGAAGAACAATTTGAGCGTCAAATAGTTTGGATCAAGATGAGATGCCAAATTATTTGGCATCTCATCTGGAATCAAACTATTTGCAAAAGTTACCGACATAGGCAATTAGCAAGAGAAGGGGTAAATTATTTCCGTGTGTTGGCCGGGCTATTTACATGTAATAGATAAATGAAACATCATTTCATGTTGTTGGATCAAGAGTGACATATTCCATCAGAGCTCCAGATAAGGGGAGTATTTCGAAAACTAAAATCTTTTTTTCTGCTTTAAACCCTATGGTGTCACTACTCATTAGAATCGTCTCGAAGAGACGATTCTAATGAGTAGTAACACTATAGGATTTGGTGCTAAAATGAGAAAATGTTTGGTTTGTTCAGTTTACTCCCCCTTATCTGGAGCCATATTCCATTACTATAGAGTATTTGATTAACTCTCAGCATGCTAGTGGTGAAACCATGGTAACCTTTGCAAACAGCTTGGATCCAGATGAGATTCCGCATAATGCTGCATCATATCAGGATCCAAACTGTTTGACACTCTGACTGCGTTTTTGGATAACAGTAAGATTCAATCAAATATGGATAACAGTAAATATTGGATAAATATGGATAATAGTTATATTAAATGAAATATGGATAATGGCAATTACCACAGATATATAATATATATAGCCTGGCGTGAGGTAGGTTCGGACACCTAAACCGTTTATCTGCGCATGTGCACTGACACTTTGAATGAATGTAACATATTTTATTCCAACACAACTAAAAGTCTTTAAAACAGTCAACAGAGAATCCAACAAATGAAGTTTAAAAAATGCGATTTGTATCACTGACGCTTTCTGGTACCTTCGGACGATCTGATTTATGACGTCATAGGTAGGCTTGTGATGTCACGTTTGAAACTTTAGTTCACTTTTAGGATACTACGAGAAATTTATTATTTCTACACACGAAGGTCGGAGAAAAAAACATTTGTGGAAGTAATTTTCTTAAGAAAAACGTGACTGTAGGTATGTAACGGTAATTTTGTATTGCAATATGAGTACCATAATTACGATCGGTCAAATTTATGAAACAGTCAATAATCTTAGTTTTTTCATCATCAAAAGTCGAATGCCTTTCTTTCCAAAGTTTTGACAGAATTCTGCCATGCTGAAGCATGTAGATGTGTTCTATTTTGTGTAATTTGTAAAGTGTTCGAACCTACCGGGCTGTCCGAAGCTACCAGAATTGACGATAATATGATAGGTTATTCTGGCAGTAATGCGGGAACTACCAGGAAAAGCTGTTATATACGATTAAAATAATTAGACGATGAAATTTGGCTTTTAAAACTATTTAATTTACATAAAACAAGGCATTGTTTTATGTGAATTAAATAGTTTTAAAAGCCAAATTTCATCGTCTAATTCTTAAGGCACATTCTGCTTTAGTTTTAGCCTGCTTTAAGCTACCATTTGCTAGAAAATATGAAATATTTCTGATGACACATATTTATAACTGTATCAATTGGAACTAATTTCTCCTGTGGAAAATGAATTACACATGCTAAAAGGCTCTTCTATTTGGGAATGGGTTTAATTGTAACTGACAAAAAGTAAAATTCCTTAGAAGCTCTATTAACAGAATACTTACAGTATGCCATCTGTTTATTCTAAAAACTATAAAGATGTGACCTATTTCTGTAAATGACTAAATACTCATAATGAAAGTCCTTACCAGTGGCACAACAATCAACAATTTCTCTTATAAGGGACTTAAACAGTGTTGCTATGTTCTTGCATAAACCTTCTTCTAGAAGCTTGATGAAATATGAACCTAGACTTCGCACATTAGCCATAATAGGTTTATTTCTATTATAAAATCCTATTCATACTACATTGTAGGGTCCTGGTTGCCATTTATCATATGGCCGTCTCTATCCTTTTAGAGCGAGCATTGTTTGTATCTCGCGATTGATGAGGAGTTTGCATGTCTGGCGGCCGTTTTCGTTTGTCGTGGAGGCAAGGTCTGTAGACTTTCAGAGAAACTACAGCATATACATAGAGAGCTGAGGAATTCTCTCTCTCTGCCATTATATCACATGATAATAAAACTCTTACAATGCTGCATTTAACAACTTGCAGCCCAGATATTTGCACATGTTTTTTTGTATGGGGGAAATGCAATGCCTCAAATATTATTCTTTAAGAGATTGTATTGAGCGATTCATTTATGGAGAAACTGATATTGGTTGTTGGTGCTATGTTTGGTTCAGATGTAGTCTGATAGAGCTAGTCAGGTCAATTCAGGATGGATAAGGGGTAATTATGCCCTAGAAATTACCGAGATGGTACATACAGATTTACATTGTCTTGATCATCATCCGGGAGAGAGAAAAAACAATGTTGGATAAAGAATAGTTCCCCCATTATGATCACTCATTGATGATGTTATACAAAGGTTGCAGCTTAACCCTTTACCCAACAGAAGCACCTTTTAGCGCATTCAGTTTATTCCTCCGCTAAAGAAATTAGTTCTAATTTAAATATTTATAAATATGTACCATAGGAATATTTTCTTTATTCTAGAAGGTGGTAGTTTAAAACAGGCTGAAAGTAAAGCAGAATGCGCCCTTTGGCGCATTCTGCTTTACTTTCAACCTGCTTTAAATAGTCACATATTTTCAAAACTAGAAACAGGCTATTGGGTAAAGGGTTAGCATATTACTCCCAAGATACACATTTTTATGCCTTAGATTTATTCCTTCTCTGAAAAACTACGTCCGCTTTAAAAAAAATTACAGTCATGTATATATATCATAAGAAATATTTTTTATATTCTAGCTGGCAGATGGTAGCTTAAAGCAGGCTGAAAATAAAGCAGAGTGCATCTTAAGGCACACACTGTTTTACTTTAAACCAGCTTTAAGTGGTGACCTGTCTTCAAAACTTGAAACAGGCTATGAAGTAAACTGTTAAAGCTGACGAAAGAAAAGGAGAAAGCATTTTTTGTTTCAACTTGCTCTAAGAACCACTTGCTTTTTACACATACAACCAACATTTTGAAGTAGCTGTAACAGCAGAAAATCATTAATTTTTAAGTGATACAGAAAAAAACTTCTTTAAACAATGAATTTGAAATCTTGAAGACAGGTAGCAGTTTAATACAGAGAGCTTGCTCATTGCAGTACAAACATTTACCAAAAGCTTTTAACTGAGGCTTATTCTGTATATAACTTTCTTCTTGCATTAAGTCACCACCCTTTATCCCATTACTGTTTTTAATTTTAAAGATGTGACCTCTCAAAGCAGGTTTAAAGTACATTGACAATGACCCAACCTGGACTTAAAACAAATTAATATTTTAAATTGGCTATTTCTTGGTTTACTAAATTATACTGTTTCCTATAGCTTCAACACTTAGCTGACTACAATGCTTTAATACTTAAACAGTTGTTGCCTTGGACCACTGACAATCCACTCATGTTATCCAAACTTGATTTTGACCTTGACCTTGACCTAATTTGGACTGAGAAAGTTTCTTGGTTAACTAGATTTTACCATTTTTTCTAGTGTCAACACTACTAACTACAAAGCTTTGATATTTAAATGGTTGTTGCCTTGGACCATTACCAATCCACTCATACTACTCAAACTCAATTTGACCTTGACCTTGACTTAATTTGGACTTATTCAGAATTTATTGTCAAGGAAACTACCAAGGGATAAGACTCGATTGAACATAGTCTTGTCTTGTGGCACATATTCATGACTGTATAAAATGGAACTATTTTGCTTAGTGGGGGAATAAATCAAAAGATTCAGAAGGTGCATTTATGGATTAAATGGGTTAAGGAGATCGAATAAACATTGGTACCTTTTTTGCTTCAAGATTGGTTTAAAATGGACGTCCATTTGACTCTGTTTTTGAGAAGTTTTTATACCCTCCCCTACTGCCCATAAAGCCCATGTTTTATACCATTAAATTACAGGGGTACCATGTTTGAACAGCTCAAGCATACAATGGTCGGTTTCCTAGGTGCACTCGCTGACTCCAACTAACCTCTGTTATTACAACCCACACTGTCAAGATTGTCATGTCAAATTGATGCTTGCAAAAAATTACAGTAAACCCCTCTATTATGACCACTTAATTGAGTTAATTATTAGGGTTTAAGAACAGGTGACTGCTTAAAGCAAGGTGACATTAACTACAGGAGCTTTCTGTTTCACAGTCAACTTGTTTTAAGCTGTCACCTGTCTTTAATGCAAACAATTAGCCTTATTTCTAGTGGTCGTAATAGAGAGGTTTTACTGTATTATTCTGTCTTTCACATCTTAAATCTAACTTTTTCAATCCTTATATAGTCAAACTTACATTAACCCATTACTCCTTAAATATGCCTTTTTATTCCCCGGCAACTTCTTGGTTTGGTACTGTGACTTTCTGTGGTGATGAAATAACAAAAGGCATAAAAAACGTGTATCTATGGAGTAATGGATTCAATTAGTAATGACTTTGCAAAACAAGCAGTAACTCTGTTTGACAGTTTGTGTAAATTTTGTGTTATGGCACTTATCACATTTATTTGTTTCTACAGTCTAACTTCCATATCTCAAACTCGCTAATTCTGATTTGTCGACACATGAATTGCATTATTTCATGCTCGATTGAGTCAAACATATCCATAATTCAAAGTTAAAACGTGGCTAAGCCATGTTTTAACTTTGAAATACGAGTATGTTCGACCAAACAGAGTTTGAAATATTGAAGTTGAATTGTACTTTTTTCTGTGTTTTTTTTCTGCCTGTACTCATTTTAAAACATTATAAGACTTCCAGTTCCAATTTATTATTTTTACCCCATAATCCATAGCCCCATAGTGTATTATTATTTGAAGTGACCACTTAAAGCAGGTTGGAGGTAAAGCAGAATATGCCTTAAGGCATGTTCTGCTTTATTTTCAGCCTGCTTGAAGCTACTATCTGCTAGGGTATAGAAACATTTTCTTTTGGTGTATATTAATTACTGTATAACATTTTCCTATAGTTTTGTATGGAATACATGAAAGGCGTAAACAAAGATTTATCTATGAAGTTATAGGTTAATGGAAGAAGTAAAGCAGAAAGCATCTATAAGTCCTCCCTCTCAATCCAACAGCAGTGGGGAACAGTTTGCATCCAGATCATATGTTATGCAACTCCGTGTCTGACCAAGATCCAAACTGTATAACACTTACTTATTTATTAAAAGATATAAAACACTAGTAACATATAACTGTTTTTGGAATACAGTAATTTAAAACAAACACAATATATATATAGGCAGTGCAAGAGTTAACTCATTGAGCCCTAGTGACGCATATATGCGTCTTTTACCAAAAAAGTACCTGTGAAGAGTACAATTGTCCTATAGATGCAAACAGTGAAGTCCCTGATCAGAGGGCTCCTGCAAGAGCCCTCTGATCAGGGTATTCACTGTTTGTCAGTTTCTAAAATATTATGAAAAAAACAACCCTAAACAGTTGCAAATGGACCAGCCTTTATTGCAAACTGGACTTGTCTATTGAAAGTTTCAGGGGATGAAGAGTTAATAGTTTTTGTCTTGTAGACAGATGATAGGTATTCATGTCAGAAGCCATTATAATGCTCTTGCCAATGTCCAACAACATTGCTCCTGTGTTTCCAAGAAGTTTATTGCTGGCTTTGCTCAAACAATCAGACATACATAGGTTCCATTATTTACAAAATATTTACAAAGTAAGTTTAATTCTTTTTTTGATAGCCTTAGGGCTGCCCTTTCTCTGGATTTTTCCAAAATATTTTGATTTTTATCAGAGCAGATGGCAGCGTAAAGCAGGCTGAAAGTAGAGTACTGAAAGTAGTACTTTCATCCTGCTTTAAGAAATTGCGCTTGAAAAATAGAAAACTTGGAAATCTTAGGCCTTTTCAAGATCAACTTATGGCAGCCCTGATAGCCATCAACATCAACATTTCTATTTCTATCTGATATAAGATACAGTGGTGGCATTTTAAATCAAGAGAATAGTAAAACAGAAAGCTCCTTTAGCCCCATTACTTTTGCCAGCAATCAGCACCTCTAAGCTCAATACCCCTTTACTCCATGACTTTCATTTCATATAAATGTATTTATTGACCTACTAGCCAGGCTGCCTTTTATGAAAATAACATTGGTACATAATGAATATCAATATGCATATAAACAAAAATTATTTTAAAGAATTTAATACATCAATGATAAAGCCTAATTGTTAAAACCACATGCATGCTAAAGCGTATTTTTTATACATATACATATACCAGGCCATGTTTCTAAAATGTAAGTCATATCACAAAATAGAAAATTACACATGTATTGAAACCTGAGTTTAAAAGTAAAAATAGGGGAAATAACATGCTAAATGCTGAAAAATGTAATGCAGAAAGCTTCTTTAGGAGCTTTCTGAATTACTTTGTTCTGCATTAAGCTGCCACCTTTCTTAAAGACTATCAACATTAGGTCTAACCAATTTATCTTCTGTTTATAATGTCCATAAATTAACACTGTTTTCTCTGCCTTACACAATTATGTCATCTCAGTTATAATCACATATTTCACATATTGCCAGTCAATACTGCATTTTAATTTTCTGTTTTTTTACATCCGTCTTACAGCAGCACTAGTTCGGCAGATGTTTTCATTGGCATTTCATTTCCTACATGAGGACACTTGTGAAGACGCTGCACTCGTCACAATTAACATGTCCAATTAAGGCTTGACAGTTGCATTAATAGCCCGCTCCTCAACTTTTCAAATGAACTAGTCCGGTTTTAAAAAAATGACCAGGTTATGAAGACTCTTATTGCTGTTTTTACCGAATATTTAAGAAGAATTAAAGTTGTACAAACAGTGTAGATCCTGATCAGAGGGCTTCTTTCGGAGCCCTCTGATCAGGATCTACACTGTTTGTGACGTATAGGTACACTGGTTCCCGGTATAGACAGGGTTAATAGTCCACTGTTGAATTATTCACAGTTCAGACCAGTGATAGTCAATCCACTCAAAATCAATGGTTCAGGTATCGATCACATGCAAACTTGGTTTATACCAGAAAATTGACCATATTGTTCTCAAGGGTTACTGAAAACTCTTAAAATTATAGCTAATTATCAAACCCTTTCCACCATTTATGTATGATTTTTGACTGGATATTCATAAACAGTTTGGATACAGATTAAATGCCAAGTAATTCTGTGCCTAATCAGGGTTAGAATTCTTTGAAATTTATATTGAAGGTTGCTCCATTAGAAAACACATTAAAATTAAAGCGAAAGAATTTAGCGTGAGAATATATTTTTTAGAGGAAAATGATAATTATACTAGCAGGAGAAAGGATATTAAAGACTTATGGTGATAGAACAAGTCTAATTATACACTGGCAAATAGTGTAGACCATGATGAGAGTTATCCTGATGTTGAAGCCCTCTGATCAGGGTCTGCACTGTTTGCAAATGATGTATTTATCTGTTTCCACCGCTGTTAGGGTTAAATTAGAAGAGAAGTGTACCCCAGTGCAGGGCTCCAGATAAGAGGTAGTTATTTCAACAAATCAAAAATTTTCTCACTTATTCAGCACTAAATCCTATGGTGTTACTACTCATTAGAATCGTCTCTTCGAGACGATTCTAATGAGTAGTGACACCATAGGGTTTAATTCTGAAATAAAGATTTTAGTTTTTGAAAAACTACCCTTATCTGGTGCTCTGCAAGTGCCTGTTAAGTTTTGGTGTTTTGGACATCTTCAAACAGGCAAGTAGTGTACAGACTTCTTACAAGAGTTCCTTAAAGTGTGAAGTCTGTTTGCTTTTCCAACGTCAGTTTAAAAGACAGATGTGTGCCCCAAGCCAAACAATTGATGTCCTGCTAATAAGAGCACTCAAATGAAAGATTGAGTCTGTGTTAAAGACATGTTGATGTTTGAAGGAGTTTTCTGCTTTACTTTCATCTTTTTAATTATTTTGTATGTATTATGGGCTGAAGGCCTTTATGTACAGAAATAAACCTTACACTTGGCTTGACCGTTATTAATGTAGAGGCCACAATGGCAGAAAGCTATGTATATTATTATAACTTTATGTATGCAAAAAACAATTCAATTGAAATAACTCTGAAAAATATTCGATATGATTTGCTTAAGTAAGAGGCTGATTAAAGCGGAAATAAATTAAAGGAGAAATGTGCAAATACTGTAATAATGAATTGAATAAAAATGATATATTAATATTTGTTTTTTTCTAAAGATTTAAAACACTATTGTAACAATTAAAGCAATGGTAAAAGTGGTAACGAATATTATGACAATAATAGTGATGATGACGATAATTATCACTGTTATCAACAATATCAATAATATGATATAATAAAAGAGTAATGATAATATTGAAAATGCTAATTTTGAAATTATGAGAATAGTTATACATGTAATAGTGGTAGTAATATTACATAATTATGATAGTGGTAGTAATATTACATATAGTAATGGTAGTAATAATTTGGTAATTTTGATCAAAATTCATCAACATGCTGTAGAAAATAGCATTTCAGTGAGGAATTAAGAAGAAAATGAACAGTCCTCATATAAAAGTAAAGTCTACTGCAAAACCAGTCAGAACCACTAGTTAATGCTGTGATTGGCAGAAGCAGGGTTAGAGCTGTAACCGAATGTTTAATTTGTCTTGCCCATTATCACAGACTAGTGACATTTACTGGGCTTTAATAGCCCAACCCTCTCAACCTGACACAAGTAAGGCTTGAAACTTCAAGTGTCCTTCACACAACGCTGGGGAAACACTTCACCCTTATCGTGCGTAGCGCAACTTACTGGCGTACATTGGCAACCGGTTTTACCAACTGTTTGCTAAGATAAAGAAAACATTTCTAATGTTGCATACTAACATTGGCAAACAGTTTGGATCCAGATCAGACGCCGCGTAACGCGGCGTCCAGTGACCTGGAAAGAATTTTTTTCTATGTGACTATGGCCCATCATCTATAATTTTTTATGTGACATTTCAAAAATCTATGTGACATTTTGAAATTTTATGGGCCAATTTTTAAAATGCTTAGATTTCAATAAAAATCAATGTTTTTTACATACCTTTATTCGTAAGTAAGAACTTAAACAGGTAGATTCTATGCTATTTCTGAACTAAAGGTGTGTGGCATATTTGATCATTGAAAAAAAGATAATCATATGATACAAAGTGCACAACCCAGGCTATGCATTTGTATTCGTTCTAGTTTGTTAAATTAAGTCTAGAGGGCGTATCGCGGGTGTAGCCCATACTGTTGTAGCAGACAGAGTTGGGTCGATTGCTATTAATTATGACAAATACTTACATAACTTGTTGACTATTCATCTCCAAATGATCAAATTCTATAAAACATCTAATCAATCACCTGAAATATCCGTCGGTCTGGTGTTTTCAGCTATTTTATTTAGTAACAGGTTCGACGAAAAAGTTCAAACTTTCCTTCAAATCCGTTGTATCTGATAGACAAGTGTCCAATTTAGAATCGTTTTCTCAGTCTATTAACTGTATAATTCATATTCAGAATCGCGTCTTATGAAGAAAGAATTCGATCCCGGCGTGTGCTGGTTTTTCTTTTGACTTTGTTGTAT
Source organism: Gari tellinella (assembly GCA_922989275.2). Classification (NCBI taxonomy): domain Eukaryota; kingdom Metazoa; phylum Mollusca; class Bivalvia; order Cardiida; family Psammobiidae; genus Gari; species Gari tellinella. The sequence continues at coordinate 96,497,503 of OV277860.1, forward strand.
CTCTCAATCGTAAATCTTTCCAGAAATGTCCACGTTTAGTGTCCTCGATTTTGTCGAGGCGCCATTTTGTTTCGAGTCAATTTCAAAATATGACAGCGCTATTTTTAATGCCGTTTTATTTGTCAATATCTCCTATTGAAAACAGTCTTACAAAGATGAAAAAGACATAATACTTTGTAAAACCGACAAAAAAAAAGACGCCTAAGAACCATCTTTTTTACTTGTAACACACGTAACGGTAATACACATATGCCAAAACACGGGTGTTTGCAACATATAGGGCCTATTGAAATGTGCATAGAAATTCTGCTTCGCAATTTCGGCATATCTCTTTATTTTCTAATGGGTTTTTTCATAATGTATCGCTGGAAAATCAATTCAAGAAATTAACTGTCGATCTACATTCATATAAAATGTTCACGAGTTATACGTGTCCAAGCTGTTGTGTTTGGGAATGAAATCGGAATACTTTGCTATTTTCGCACAAAAAAATGTCGGAATTGGCAAGAAGTTTCGATTTGTTTAAGGTAAATTTCGATGTTTAATTCCACAAAGTGCAGCTAATTTCTATTGAAAAAAGACGCTTAAATCCTCCAGAAAAACGAATTAGTTGTTAAACGATAGAATCAAGCCATCTAGCATACAGGATATTTTGCATTTGAAAATTATGGTAAGATAAAATCGGCGAGACGCTGGGCGCACCAGTTGGAAATTCTATGTGACATTTTTTATTTTTATGTGACTATGGCGCATGGCGCGTGGGTTTCCAGGTCACTGGGCGTCTGATCTGGATCCAAACTGTTTGTCACTCATATTCATTTTTTTTTTTCAGTTTGAAAAAGCATAAAAACTAATTTTGATTTTTTTTTCCGCAGACGATATATTTGAGACAGACAACAATTCAGCGGTAAGGGTTAAGCCTCCTCATGGTGAACAAGTTTTCGTTTCTAAAAAATATGTTTCACTTTAAACAAGTCTTAATATTCTTTAACTCTTTGCATGCTGGGTAACATTTTTTGTCTGCAACATTAGTTTTGTCTTCTGCTGTTATTCTAAAAATATAACTTACCAAATATCTTTTCAAAACATGGTCACAGTTTGAAACAGCTTGGATCCTGATGTGATGCTGTGTTAAACAGCGTCTCGTCTGGATCCAAATTGTTTGCAAAGACAATCACTATATAATGGCAGACATATCCGTTGTTTTTTTTGTAGCATGCAAAGAGTTAAAAGTGCTTTCTTCTTTATGTCTGAAAGTAGCCCTTTCTTCCCTTATTGTTGTTGAATATAAGTTTTAGTGTTAACCCATTATCCCATAGCCTTAAAGCAAGTTGAAAGTAAAGCAGAATGAGCCTTAAGGCACATTCTGCTTTACTTTCAGACTGCTTTAAGCTATTATCTGCTAGAATAAAGAAATCATTTTTTATGATTTTTATTTGTGACAGTATAAATTAGGACTATTATAATTATTTCACATCTGCCTGGATTCCAATATGGCCTACGACATAATACACATGGTTATAAAGTGACAAAACATTGACTGCTCTTTCAATAAACTTAAGTGTTCGAGAATGAATCCAAAATATAGAAATTAAGGCATTGAGTGTGAGATACTGAATACATGTATCTCCGTAGTCTTGTCAGGATCCTACCTGTGTGTAACTCGGATTCTGAAGGCTAGTAATGAAATGAGTTGAATTTAGAGTTTAGACGCCTATTTTTAAATGGGATTACAAATTTTCAGAGTTCATATTCAGAGATTTGTTGGATCATTGATTTTTTTAAGGCAAGCAGATGATACGGAATGATGGATTAGAGAAAAAACTGATAACTAGAAAAAATACGGTGAACTCATTCTTCTATCTGAGAGCCTTCTAATTTTTTAAGCATGAAAATTTGTCATGAATTGATTTTTCTGTTTGTTTTTATCTTGAAATGAAATACAAACAACCAGAATGCTCATCTGATTTTGTTGTACAAAAGCTACACATTCAAGCACCGAGTTAAATCTCATTGTTATTATGGCTTAATCCATCACCTGCATGTTTCTAGTATAGAAGAGAGGTGACCACTTTAAGCAGGCTGAAAGTAAAGCAGAATGTACCTTAACCCATTATCCCATAAATATGCCTTTTTACACTTCTAATTTATTCTTCCACTAAAGAAAATAGTTCTAAATTAAAGAATTATGAATATATATCATAGGAAATATTTTCTATTTTCTAGCAGGTGGTAGCTTAAAGTAGGCTGAAAGTAAAGCAGAATGCGCCTTATGGCGCAATCTGCTTTACTTTCAAAATGCTTTAAGTGGTCCACTATCTTCAATGTTAGAAATAGGCTATTGTTTAATGGGTTAAGGCACATTCTGCTTTACTTTCTGCCTCCTTTAAACTACACTCTTCTTATGATTTGCAAAATATTCCTTATGGTGCATAATTCATGACTGTATAAACTGGATATATTTTCTTCAGACGAGCAATAGATTAATAGCATAAAAAGGCATATTTAATGGGGAATGGGTTATGAGATAAATTATTGATGGGGTTTAAGGCAGGTGGCAGCTTAACCCATTGCACCATTTAGGTGATATATAGTTTTGAAAATGAGCTACTGCAATGTTTCTTTGTATGGTAAAGTAGTTGCTAGAAGATAGTTGAATAAGATGCTTAGAGTTTCTGTTTTCAATAATAATTAAACAAATGTCAATGTATATTTCAGTGTGAAGGCTCCTATAAAAGACCCGCCCAAGAGTAATCCCAGTAAGCGTCATCGAGAGAGACTGAACGGAGAGCTCGACCACCTTGCCAGTCTCCTGCCATTTGAACAGAGCGTCATCTCGAAACTGGACAAGCTCTCCATCCTCAGGCTGGGTGTCAGCTATCTCCGAACAAAGAGCTATTTCCAAGGTAAACAAAATAGTTCTATCTATGGCACAATATATCAAGATGGTAGCAGCATGAAAAGGGATTTTCTATGATTACAGGCCCAGCGCTTATAAAGCATTTGAGTTGAGTCTGAGTTCGTTCTCAAGCATTTGATTGGTCAGATTTGAGCCTAGGCTCAAATCTGACCAATCAAATGCTTGAGAATGATTTAGACTCAACCCAAACGCTTTATAAGCATAGACCCAGAGCACCAGATAAGGGTAGTACATGTATTTCGAAATCCTAAAAGTTTTTTTTCTGCATTAAAACCCTATGGTGTTACTACTCATTAGAATCGTCTCTTTGAGACGATTCTAATGAGAAGCAACACCATAGACTTTGGTGCTGAATTGAGTGAGAAAATGTTAGAGCACTGATTAATACTGTATATCAAAATTTGAATGCCCCAAGGGGCGATGCAAAATTCCAAAAGTAAAGCTTTAAGCAACCATCTGTCCTCAATACTGAAAAGAGTTGGGTACAGTACAGTAGAATTTTTGTTTGCAGATTGGGGCATGTATTAGAAGGGGATTGTTCAAACAGGGGTATATGGCAATTATTATATGGTCAAGACATGAAAATGTGTTTTTAGGATGTTTATGGTTATATCGGTTTTTACTTGGACTTTCAGGATCTATTTTGACTTCCATTACCCCTTTCTATGCTAGAAACCAGTTTACGTATCTTTTGTAAACAGTGCAGATCCTGATCAGGACTATTTTTACTGATCAGGGTCTGCAATGTTTGTTGTTACATTGTTTTGTTTTAACTAACTTGACTGGTTGTGCTTCAATAGTGAAATAATCTATTTGGAAAATACAGCATAGAACAGGTGAAACAATATTTTTCCTCGATCTATTGGCAATATGATTTGGCACCAAGACTTGACAAACAAAGTAATGCAAATGATAAAAACAATGAGATGTGGCTATTTGTTTCAGCTGTGCGTGGGTAATTTGTGTAATCTTAAACAGCTTGATTATAAAATTACTGTCATTACTGTGTCTGGGGTTCAACAAACATTCCAGACATGTGTCCAAGGGTTTTTGTTGCAGTGTGAAACTGCAAGCATGAACCAGGGAGTACAGTCAATTTAAGAAAACACGAGCCCAACCTCCTGCGAAATTAGCAAGATATTCGGTATTGAGAAGTTTAGTACTTTAGAAACCATTCCAAAGAAAATTATATACTTAACAGTCACCCATAATAACCCCATAGCCTGTTTATAGTGTAGAAGAAGGGGGATCAATTAAATCAGGTTGAAAGTAAAGCAGAATGCACCTTTGGTGCATTCTGCTTTACTTTCAGCCTACTTTAATCTACAATCTGCTAGGATATAGAAACTTTATTGTGTGGGACATACTCATGACTGTTTAAAGTTACCAGGGACTATTATTCCTCAATGTATGGATAAATTAAAGGAATAAAAAGGTGTAGTTATCGGGTAATGGGTTAGGACAGGTTGTTGTTTAATGGAGGATAACAGTAATGCATAAAGCTCATTTTAGAGCTTTCTGCATTACTGTTGTCTCAGCACGCACTTGTCCTCTAAGAGCTCTTTGCAAATCTGTATTTTATAATAATTAAGTGAGAGAGTAGAAGAAATACTTTGGGACTGGAAAACTTGTATGTTTCTCATAGAGTTTGGACTTTTTCAAAGAGTTTGCATTTTTTCTTGGGAGTCAGGTTTTTTGAGGTTGCACTGTGCATGTGTTTTCCAAGGCCCTGTAAATATTTGATACTCAGGTAAATAGGAAGACTTTGATACCTGTGGATACAAAGAGAAGCCAGCACGTGCTTCAGCCAATTAGATGGCTCAATTATCATCTGGCATCTTACCTCACGTTCTCACCAATTTTGTCATCTTTTCAGGGCTACCATAAGATGACATGGAAAATCCTAAGATTTCAAAATTTGCATTTTTCAAGTGCGATTTTACGAATCGTACCTTTACCCCTTAGCCTTTTTCTTGTTTTTATACGCCCGTCTTCAGACGGGACGTATTATGTCGTGGCGCTGTCCGTCCGTCTGTCCGTCCGTCTGTCCGTCCACACAACCGAAATGGGTTAGAGGGCCTTTTCTGGCCAGATAACGGTAAACATAACAAAAGAAGACAATAGAGTTCATTCCGTAACAATAGAATAAGGGGCCGTGGCCCGTTATTCAAACAAAAGAAAATAACAAAAGAAAAGGCCCTCTAACCCACTTCGGTGGCACGTCCGTCTGTCCGTCCGTTAACTTTTTCATGTCCGCTCTCTAACTCAAACAAATTTAGTCTAATCCTTTTGAAACTTGGTCAGAGTTCGATAACCAGCAAGATTGCCCCAGACATTCAAGAGTTATGCCCTTTTTTGTCAAAACGGGCATATTAGTTTGTCCGCTCTCTAACTCAAACAAATGTTTTTTAATCCTTTTCAAACTTTGTCAGCATGTGTATGACCATAATATCTCGGTCAAGTTCGATAACCAGCAGGATTGCACCAGGCATTCAAGAGTTATGCCCCTTTTTTCGTAAAAAACGGGCATATTTTAGTTTGTCCGCTCTCTAACTCAAACAAATTTATTTTAATCCTTTTGAAATTTTGTCAGCATGTGTATGACCATAATATCTCGGTCAGGTTCGATAACCAGCAGGATTGCCCCAGACATTCAAGAGTTATGCCCCTTTTTTGTAAAAAACGGGCATATTTTAGTTTGTCCGCTCTATAACTCAAACACATTTATTTTAATCCTTTTGAAACTTGGTCAGCATGTGTATGACCATAATGTCTCTGTCAAGTTTGATAACAAGCAGGATTGCACCAGGCATTCAAGAGTTATGCCCCTTTTTTCGTAAAAAACGGGCATATTTTAGTTTGTCCGCTCTATAACTCAAACAAATTTATTTCAGGCCTTTTGAAACTTGGTCAGCATGTGTATGACCATAATGTCTCGGTTATATTTCATAACCAGCAAGATTGCCACAGACAGTCAAGAGTTATGTCCCTTTTTTCATCTAAAACGGGCATTTTTTAGTTTGTCCGCTCTCTAACTCAAACAAATTTATTCCCATCCTTTTGAAACTTGGTCAGCATGTGTATTACCATAATGTCTCAGATATGTTCTATAACCAGCAGGATTGCCCCAGACATTCAAGAGTTATGCCCCTTATTTTGTCAAAAACGGGCATTTTTTAATTTGTCCGCTCTCTAACTCAAATAAATTTATTCCAATCCTTTTGAAACTTTGTCAGCATGTGTATGACCATAATGTCTCGGTCAAGCTTCATAACCAGCAAGATTGCCCCAGACATTCAAGAGTTATGCCCCTTTTATCGTCAAAAACGGGCATTTTTTTGTTTGTAGCTCTCTTTCTCAAACAAATTCATCCCATCCTTTTGAAACTTGGTCAGCATATGACCCCTAACTTTCAGGGTTCTTCCCCTTTTGTTTTTACCTTGATAGGGTTTTGGTATGACTACATTCTAAGATCGTTTTGACGGGCGTATAATGTGCCCGGCTTGCGGTGCTCTTGTTTTGACATGCAACTACTTAAAGCAGGCTGTAAGTAAAGCAGAATGCGCCTTAGGCTTTACTTTCAGCCTGCTTTAAGCTAACATGAACTGGGAAAAAACCGGAGATTTAGGAAAAATCCGGAGAAGTGGCAGCCCTGTCTTTTTCACTCAGAATTGCCTGGCTAATGCGTTCCCATTGGTGCATCGCAGCATGGAAGATATTGTTTTGAAAATTGTGAAAAATCTTGTCACAGAAAATAAAATACACTCATCGAACTATCTAAACAATCTCCTAATATGTAGCTTTAGTTTTAAAATCACACTTGATTAGGTGAAATTTAGCTTTTAGGGTTATATTAACAAACAAGTGGATATGTGACTAAATTACTCAATTTCTGACAATGAAATTTATGGAAAACATTGCAAAAAGACTGTATTAACCAATAACCCAATAAATACGCCTTTTTACGTCTTTAAATAATTCCTCTACTGATGAAAAAAGTTCCAAATTATACTGCCTCAACTAAGAATCATAAGAAATATTTTCTATATTCTAGCAGATAATAGCTTAAAGCAGGCTGAAAGTAAAGCAAAACTAGAAACAGGCTATGGGGTAATGGGTTTAAAGATGTGTTTGTTTTGATAAAATGGTTGGTTTCCTCCAAATAGACCAAAATAATGATGTGGCAGGTTAGAACATTTGTTCAGAATAGACAGCTCCAATTCACTTATGTTAATCCATTACCCCATAGCCTGTTTCTTATGTTTTGAAGCAGGTTGAAAGTAAAGCAGAATGTGCCTTTAGGCACATTCTGCTTTACTTTCAGCCTGCTCTAAGCTATCATCTGCTAGAATATAGAAAATATTTCTTATAATAAATATCCATGACTGTATAAATTGGAACTATTTTCTTTAGTGGAGGAATAAACTAATGGTGTAAAAAAGCGTATTTGTGGGTAATGGATGTAACTGTTGATCTTTGACCATTCAATCTATATCTTTTAAATATAGCATCTTACATGAGTGTTCATAATTTATTGTATCTTTTAGAAAACTAGGCTTTAACAGTCATTAATATTAGATTCTATTTATGACATAACCTGGCAATGTTGTTTTTACTATCTTAATACTTATTTTTAGCTTATTAGCTTCATTATAAGTCAAGGGATGACGCGTGTGGACTGCTCAAGTGAGTAAGCATGCAAAAAGTAATTCCAATGTTAATTCCGATTCATTCAGAATAGATCTAGGGAGCAAACATTCCCTATCCCTTCATATCTATAACTAGTCGATACTTGATTGCTGACAGAAATGTCATTTGATGCCATATTTGTTTACAAATTTTGACAGCGCATAGGAATACACATTTAAGTTAGACATCCTAATTGGCATAGTTAAACCACTAGTTATATACCAGAAATAAACAATTAGTGTTATTCACCGTTCGCACGTAGGTTATGTTATAAAGTCTAATATACCCTTATTTCAAATTTGTAATCTAAATAGAACAATATGAAAGCAATCAAAGCTCAAGATAAGGGGAGTATTTCAAATACAAAACTCTATATTTCTGTATCAAACCCTATGGTGGTACTACTTATTAAAGGAATCATCTGTTTGTGACAATTCTAATGAGTAGTAATATTATAGGATTTGGTGCTGAAATAAGTGAGAAAACATTGGAATATTTCAGTTTATTGAGACTTCCTCTTATTTAGAGCTCTAATTCCACAAATATTATTCATCTTACTTAATTTACTGTTTACAAAACAAAATGTACAAATCTCAAATATGTTGGTGATTGTCGATATAATAATATGAAGCTCATTGATATTTTGAGTAAGGTGTATTTTCTATGGAATTGGTTAAATGCCATTGTTGAAGTCAGTTACATTTGCAAACAGTATTGATCCTGATCAGATGCTTAGTTACTCAGTCCCAGATCAGGATCCAGATAGATTGTCAGTAATAATTAAATTTCTTTAGTCAAAATACCAAAATAATTATGTAAGTTTGAAAATCAAATGCAGACAGCAATTTTAAGCAGACAATAATTTGGCGGTGAAAGACTTAATCTTACAATACCCTGAAAAAGAATACGGAACCGTATGAAATTTTGATATTATGTTCTCTCCCCATTTGTGAAATTGTTCAATTAGATTATTGGAGCGACAGACACAGGTATTCTTGTCATAGCAGTTAATTGGCAAAATTACTCTGTCCATATTTTAAAAGAAGCGTAAATAGCCTCATAAAAACACAGCGGAACAATTGACTGTGACACAGCAGGAATCGCTGCGCGACTAAAACATCTGGTGACACGTTTGTAGGGTTCGAGAAGAGTCACGGCAGACATGTGCGTATCTTCTCCATCTCTTCTCACTTGCAGTTGTAACTTAATTTGTTGTCTTGTTGAAAGTTATGACAATAGTTAACATCTTGTTTAATTTGATGGATCAAGTAAACCATCGAGTCTATTGAATTAACAGATCTGTATTTAAGACGTAGTGTTTGATCTGTCAGCATAAATTTAGAGTCAGTTTGATTGGCTGATAGTGCACTGACAGGCCTGACAACATTGATGTTCTTTCAGTACGAGATGAATTCTCGGAACAGCTATGATACTATCTAATAGACGAAACTTAATTGTTAACCCCTTCTCTGCTGGAAACCAGACTATTTATATTTTGCAAATAGCGTAGACCCCGATCAGAAGACTCCTTAACCCATTACCCCATAGCTTATTTCTAGTATGGAATATAGGTGACCACTTGAAGCAGGTTAAAAGTAAAGCAGAATGTGCCTTACTTTTAACCTGCTTTAAGCTACCATCTTCTAGAAAATAGATATTATTTCTTATGATATATATTCATAATTGTATAAATTAGAACTTTTTTCTTCAGTGGAGAAATAAATTAAAGGCGTTAAAAGGCGTATTTATGGGGTAATTGGTTAAGGAGCCCTCTGATCAGGGGCTGCACTGTATGTTTTATTTTATTCTGAAATATCTTTAAAAACAGCATTCCAATCAACATAAATTTATGAGACGCTCTACAGAAGCAAGGGTTAATATGCTTGAAGGGTAGTTATGTAACGGTTGAAACTGTGTTAAGCACAGCCCTTGATTGGGGACCTACGGATATCTTTAACCTATTACTCCATAGATATGCATTTTTATGCATTTGACATACTCATCCTCTCAACAAAATAGTTCAACATAAATATGAATATGTAACATAATATATGTTTGTCTTATATACATCCTAGCAGATAGTAACTAAAAAAGGTTGAAAGCGAAGAAGAATGTGCCTAAAGGCACGTTCTGCTTTACTTTCAGCAAGCTTTAAGTAATTACTTGTGTTAAAAACTAGAAACAGGCTATGGAGTAATGGTTTAAGCATCATGAAATAAAACAGCTAATGTAGAGTAATTTGAAATTCACAATTCTGTGAAGTCTTATCTTGATGTTCTCTATCTGTTGTAAATATCTTAATAATTGGATGATTTAGTATTGAAGTGACAATTGTTTATAACCTAATAGAATTTAGTGATGATAATATAAATATTTCTTTTAAAGTTTATATAATAGTTATACATGTACTAATAATGATAGGAATAAAATAATGATAATGATTATAATAACAACAACAATATAATAATAATAAAAATTTAAAAATACATGTATTAATAAAATAACAATATGATGATTATAAAATAGCAACAATATAATAATGATAATAATAATAATATTAATAACAATAATAATAGAAACAAAATAACAATAGTAATAATAATAATTTTATGCATAATTATGAAAAAAATAAATATAAAAGTATTCAAAATATTGTATAACTCTGTCACTGATTTCAGAACAGGTTTTAAATCTTTTAAATTTTTCAACTATTTGACTTTAATTCCCAAACTGTTTGGATTCAAATTGTTTACACTTGGTTTTCTATTTCTTGAAATATATAGAGGGAAAAGATTTAAAATTTCAAAAGAAAGTCTTTATTTGTCATGGTGGAAAAGATTTTTGTAAATTTTCCAAATATAATCTCTTCTCATATGCAGTGGTGCCATAATTACAAGCTGGTTTTTTATTTTATGGTTTCAAGGCAATATCAGATGTGACAAATTTTTCAAAAAGTTTATTGCCAAAATAACCATGTCCCTGGCCCACCGGAACACTAATGTCTCTTAGCCGTTATATAGAGCCCAATAAATTGTCCTCCATCTTAATGAATATGGAATATGTGACCAACATCATTAATTAACCCATTGAGTCTATTAATTTACCCTGCACAGTGTCCTATACAAACATTATAATATTCAGCACACCGCCCCTCGTGTACCAACGATACTTGATTACCAGACTGTCATTTTGAACAAAGAGCCCCCATTGACAAGCAGCGGTCAACATCGGAGCGCCTCTCCACCGACAGTAATGACAGTATTGGTTGGGAAATTGCTTCCTTTTTCTTTTAGCTTTTGTTGTAACTGATCGTTCATTTTCTCAAATAGAAGGACTGAAATGGCTATTATCAATTTTGCAAAATTTGTAAAAAAAATCAATAATGGCATAAAGGCTAGGAAAAAGGAAAACATTGAAGTGATAAAGAAAATTTTGTTGGTTTGTCAGGAGCTGAAATTACTACATAACAATAAATGTGCATGTAAAATTGAGATGAGGCTTAACCCTTTACCCCATAGCCTGTTTCTAGTATTGAAGATAGGTGGCTGACTTAAAGCAGGTGAAAAGTAAAGCAGAATGTGCCTTAAGGCACATTCTGCTTTACTTTTGACCTGCTTTAAGGTACCATATTCTAGAAAATAGAAATTATTTCTTATGATATTATATTCATAACTGTATAAATTAAAACTATTTTCTTCAGTAAAAGAATAAGTTAGAGGCGTTAAAAGGCATATTTATGGGTGAATGGGTTAACAGAATAATGTTATGTGGTCTGAATAACATATAGTAATACAGTAAAACCTCTCTATTTTGAACATTAAAACGAAGGTTAATTAAATGTTTAAATGACAGGGGACAGCTTAAAGCAATGTGATCATAAAAAAAAATGTTACAGCTTTATGTTTTACTGTCACCTTGTTTTAAGCAATCACTTGTCATAAATACTTAATAATAAACACAATTTAGTGGTAGTCATAAAGAATTTTAGGTTAATGGGTTAATTTTGCAGGAGCAGGAGTGTGAAATCACTATTATGAAATAAATTTCAATTACTGTACTACTTTCAATTTGTGTGCCACTTTATTTACCCACCAATGATTGCTGTAACTTTTTTACTTTCAAATCGGTCAAACCTATATTAAGTGACCACATACTGAAGATGCATGGTAATCTTTAAAAAGGAGTGATCACTTAATGCAGGGGCAAAAGTAATACAGAAGGCTCCTACAGGAGCCTTCTGTATTACTTTTGCCCTGCATTAATCTGCCCCCTGCCATAAATACACACAGTAAATAGTTACTTAAAACAGGTTTGACAGTGCAAGAAGTGTTGAAGTCTTGGTACACGCATGCGATCAGCCGCAATATCTCAAACAAAGATTGCATGAAAGAGTCCCATTCCGTGAGGTAGTGAAAAATTGGGTAGAGCACGAAAGCTTTTTCAGATATTATTAGGCAGTCACAACAAAATGGAATTAATCAAATGGCTGTCCTGTATATTCTTACTTGGAACTATTATTTAAAATCTGGCACAATTTTCTTGTGAATCTCCAGCGAAACACGGACAGTAGTAAGACTTGAGTTGAGCAAAACTTAGAATACAATGTTTAAGAATTTTAGAATTTACAGCTAATTGCAGAATAAAAGTAATGCAGAAACCTCCTAAAGGAGCTTTCTGCATTACTTTTGTACATGTTCTACAATTTGCTGCATCTTTTCTTGAAGGTCATCTATTTATCAAATGAAAGTTAACATAAAACATGATGTATGACTTTGTTATGAAATAGTGTTTGTGGAATAAAATAATTATTTAAGAAGATGTCCTTGGCAAAACGTATTTCATAATAAAAATTGAAATAGAAACAATATAGGAAGTATGTAACACATATAAACATTTTTAGTTGGACTTGAAACTTTTAATACATGAGGTTTTATCATTTAAAAGATAAGATTTATCTTAAGCTGAATAATAAATTTTCAAAAACTCAATTATAAAACTACTCCAAAAACTGTGAACATTAAATTCTGGAATTATAAAGAAAATGAATTATAAGAATTATTTATATACTTTGTTGTTACAGTGGAGAATCTGTTATTCTTTCCCAATAAACGCGTTTACGCTAAAACTATTATTTCCAATACAAACAGTTTGGAGCCAGATCAGACGCCGGGTAACCCGGCGTCTGATCAGGCTCCAAACTGTTTGCCACCAAGATAAACATGAAATATCAGAATTGTCCAAAAGTTGTTTTTTTCTACGTTTTAGTGCTTTGCGTTTGCGTACGTTTGCGTTTAAACGGGAAAGAATAACAGATTCTCCACTGTATATATCATTATCTTTAATTTCATTTGTCTTATTCATAAATAGAGATCATTGTAATAAACAAAGAAATAAATAGATAAAACATCAAATCTACATCTCAGTGCTTTTTTGTTTAGTATTCTATTTTCATTTTTGAAGTTTAACTGAAATTAATTGCCATATCAATGCTTCATCGGTTTTAAATTTTAAGTATTCAGACTGTTTGAAGAAATGTTGCAAATGAAAAGTTTGCTACATGCACTACTGGAACTGTATATCTCCATATTTTTGCAAACCGTGCAGACCCAGATCAGAGAGTCCTCTGGTCAGGGTCTGCACAGTTTGTCATATTTTACACCCATTACCCAATAGCTAGTGTTTCTAGTTTTGAAGACAGATAACTACCTATAGCAGGTTGAAAGTAAAGCAGAACGTGCCTAATAAGGCGCATTCTGGTTTACTTTCAGCCTGCTTTAAGCTACCATCTGCCAAGATATAGAAAATGATTTTCGTAGTACTTATTCATTACTGTATAAAGTAGAACTAGTTTCTTTAGAGGAGTAATAAAATAAAGGCGTAAAAATGCGTATGTATGGAGTAATGGGTTAAGAGAGTCATTTTAGTAATTATTTTTATTAGAAAAAGGATGTTAGAGTTGGATATGACAACTCAGCATTATAAGGGTTATTGTTATTTAAGGATATATGTATCCGGACTGTGATCAGCTCTATTGCTCACAAACAAAACATGGGTCTGGTATAACATGTCAGTGTTTTATACCGTACCTATACCTTACTGGTGATCAGAATTTGATACACAGTCTGTCAAAACTTAAAAATGGCAGCTCACAATTTGTAGATATCCAGTCTATTTAAACCTTTAAATTCTAAACAAATTGTATTAGCATCTGTGAAGGTTATAGTGTAGATCCAGATCTATTGCTGAGTTACTTTGTTTGATCTTGATCATGATCCAATCTGTTTGTTACTAAGGTAACATAACGGATCAAGCATCTTTTTCAGAATTTCAGCACATGATATTTAGAGCAGATGACATTTCATTCAGCATTTAATTTTTTTTAAACCTTTATCATGCTAATTGCATTGCAACATCGTACAGACCAAGCACCATCCCAGGTCCTAACAATTATCTAAGTTTGGTCTGCATTGCCAAATACAGTAGAACCTCTCTATAACGGCCACTAACGTATGTAAATTATTAGGAGATTACGACAGATTACGGCTTAAAGCATGGTGACAGTAAAACAGAAAGCTCCTGCAGGAGCTTTCTGTTTTACTGTCACATTGCTTTAAGCTGTCACATGTTTTTTACACAATCAATTAGTCTCCTTTTGAGTGGTCGTAATAGAGAGGTTTTACTGTATCATATATTACAAAAAATTCCATTTAATTATACTGGAGTGTCTTCTTACCACAATATTTTTACTTTAAAGCCCTTTTTTATGCTGAAAAGTAGTATATGTATATATTACACCAATGTAGCTCATGGTCAGGGTCTGCAATGTTTATTTTAACTTGTAATTCTTTTGTAAACATGTTTTCCAAAGGTCTTTTTTCAACAGCGGAATAGTCCATAATTATGAAAAATTGAGCATGGGAATTAAACTTCTACGGTTACAGAGCAGGAATGTGTGTGTGTAGCAATGTTGATTGGGATATTTATCCTTGCTAGTCGCTATAATAATCCCAATTGGCTGATTTATTGACCAGTATTGGAGAGAAAATTTGGCCAGGTCTTTTGAAAAATTTGGTAAACTGTCAAATTATGAGTTGGGTATGTTAACATGAAGAATGTCATGTTTTAGTGATATGCCCCTGGAATAGTCTGTATAAATATTGTTCCTTTAAAATGTAGCCTGCTTAACAAATTTAATGCATAGATATACATTTTAACACATTTAATTTATTCCTCCCCTGAAGAAAATAGGTCCAACTATAAGTCATGAATATGTATCATAAGCAATATTTTCTATATCCTAGCCAAATTTTGATAAATTTAAGAAGGCTGGAAGTAAAGCAGAATGTGCCTTAAGGCACATTCTGCTTTACCTTTCAACCTGCTTTATGTGGTCAAATGTCTTCAAAACTAGAAACAGGCTATGAATTAAAGGGTTCAGGTGCATTCTTTAGACACATTCTGCTTTACTTTCAAACTTTCTATAACCCTTTCCCACATAGCATATCTCTAGTATTGAATATAGGTGTCCACTTAAAGCAGGTTGAAAGTAAAGCAGAATGCGCTTTAAGCGCATTCTGCTTTACTTTCAGCCTGCTTTAAGCTATCATCTGCTAGAATATAGAAAATATTTTGTATTATACATATTTATGAATGTATAAATTGGAACTATTTTCTTCAGGGCAAAAATAAACTGAATGCGCTAAAAGGCGCTTCTATGGGGGAAAGGGTTAAAACTAGAAGCAGTCTATGGGGTAATGGGTAAATCAATGATTATCTCATGGTTTTCTAAGGTTGTATGGGGATGTCATCTGGGACAAAGATCT
The DNA here is from genome assembly GCA_922989275.2 of Gari tellinella. Classification (NCBI taxonomy): domain Eukaryota; kingdom Metazoa; phylum Mollusca; class Bivalvia; order Cardiida; family Psammobiidae; genus Gari; species Gari tellinella. Next base: position 96,512,935 of record OV277860.1, read on the forward strand.
TGGAAACCCAAACCTTTTGATGTGTCAATCACAAGGAATACTTATCCACCATCATTAATAATTCAGCGGCTTTCTAGGCCTGTACACATTAATTGCTTTCCCAACACCTTTGTTAAAAAGAACCTGGGAGAAACGATAATCCTATACACTTTATGGCGTGCATCTTTTCACCCTTTGCATGCAGCTCACAATTTTTTTATTTTTTTTGGTGAATATTTTAATTTTACTGGTATTTGCAAACGCTTCGGATCCAGATCAGATTTTTTTTTTAAATATTTTATTTTCTTGGTATTTGCAAACAGTTTGGATCCAGATCAGATGCCACTGACAGTAAAAAACAAATTTGAGTGTAATTACAGAAATGCGAATCCTGAGTACTGAATATTTAGAATAAAACATGCATTGCAGCAGCCTTGGTGTATTAATTATGAACATAGTTTATTACACAAATGTATTATAGAAACATTCCATTCAGAATGTAACAATATTTCACTGTTTCTTTGATTAAAATGTCTTTTAAAAACAGAAACTATTCATGAAAACTTGGGGAAAATTGAAACAAATGTTGTTTTTCCCACCATAAGAAATTCACTGAAATATGTCTCATACTGACTCATTTTGACACACTTTAATCCACTTGCTTGTATTGAGATAAGCATTGATAATTGTTTATAGCTTATGAGTTAAAGGGTTAAGAAAAATCCCCATCAAAAGAATTTTGTTTTTTTAATTGTTTTTGCGATACCTATATATTTGCAAGAAAAAGAACAAGTGACAAGTGGTTCAGAGTCTGATCACCATGAACTCTCCCTCAGCATTTCTTCGAATCGTAGTTAACCCATTACCCCATAAGTTTTATACACCTTTTTTATGCCTTTAATTTATTCCATCACTGATTTTCTCTCTGCTTTATTTTTCTGATGCTAGCCCAAACCAAAATACTAGCAAGTGGGAAGATCGTGACAAGCATGCAACAAGCATGCACACGCTTATTACAGTCTTAATAAGAATGCAGTCCTAATAAATAAGTGTGCAGAAGCACGCAAGCAAATTAAGTGTGCGGTGAGGATTTTCACTGCATGCTTAAATTTGTTTAAGATTGCAACAAGCGCGTAATTTAGCGCCATGAAAGAAAATTAAGTGTGCGGTGAGGATTTCCACCGCAGGCTTAAGTTTTGTATAAGGTTGCAACAAGCGCGCAATTTTGCGCCATAAGATGACTGCAAGCTTAATATAATGTCTGAGTGTTTGATAGAAGTCATTTCATTGGCTCACTGAAGAAGTAAACCTTATTCTGATTGGTCTGTTTTGGCTCCAAATTCATATCTTCAAACACAGATAGAAGAAGTGTGTTTACAGAGTTTTGGGACAATTTCTCCAAAGTGCAAGTTTTAGTCATACAATTAAAGCCGCATTGTGCTTTTGGGAAACCTGCATAAAACGGTTGCTTGGGATCCCATTAGAACTACATGGGACGTGATTCTTTCACAAAGAGCGGCTTTACCTAAGAAATTCGCTTTTTATTTATGTTTTTAATTTATGGGTGTTAACACCCATTAATTTGACCTTGTGAACGGAAAGAAGGACAACTCTGTAAATACAGGGCTCCAGATAAGGGGAGTATTTCGAAAACTAAAACCTTTATTTCTGCTTTAAAACCAATGGTGTCACTACTCATTAGAATCGTCTCCAAGAGACAATTCTAATGAGTAGTAACACCATATCATTCGGTGCTGAAATGAGTGATAAACTGTTGGATTTGTTCAGTTTACTTCGGATTAGCTGGAGCACAAGAATGAAGTGGTTAACCCTTATTCTGCTGCACAGACGTCTGCTTTGAAATTGTCATGTGAAAAATTTGTTTAGTTTAGATTTATTCATAGTTTTAATTAAAAGAACCTTAAGACGATTGTCAAACAGTTTGGATCCAGATAAGACGCCGAGTTATGCGGCGTCTGTTCGAGATTCAAACAGTCAAACAACTAGGTCTGACGTGTCAAAGGTCAGCCGAGTCCATTTTTTAGGTAACACAGCATTCCTCATGTTCTCGGACCATATTTTAAACAGCCGAGTTTCGTATATGAGGTGAAATAATGAAGGCGGAATTATTGTGAGCAGTTTAGCGCAGTAGGCAAAGGTTAGGTATGCAAAGGCAAATAGCAGTATTTTTAGTAAGCGTGGGTTCGAATCCCACGTCGACCTTACACTTTTTTATATATAAATCTTGCATGAATAGTAAAGCATTATATTCTATTCCATACTGTATAATATAAGCCGACCATTTATGAACACTTTCGCCAGTGTTGGAGAAGGGTTGCTTTGTTTCAGTTCGAGTCCGATATAATTAGTCATATTTTAAACAATTAATCGATGATAAAATACATACATGTACATGTATATACATATAGGCTTCTATAATATTGAAATGTAATGAGTTACAAGGATGAGCTGTTTACTGGGCTCCAGATAAGGGGGAATAGACACAAGTTTTCCAACATTTTACTCATGTCTGCACAAAACCTTATGGTTTGATTGCATGTACTAATTAGAATGGTCTCTTCGAGAAGCTTTTGATTAGTAGTCACACTATGGGGTTTGAAGGAGACATGAAGATTTTACTTTTTGAAATACTCTCCTTGTCTGGAGCCTTAATTACGATGAAACACATAGGAATCGACCACTCATTAAGGACTATTAAAGTGGTCTTTTTAGACAGGCTGCTGCTGAATGTAGAACAAAAGTAATGGAGACTGCCTTATGCATTATTCCCCCATTATGCTGTCACCTGCCTTAAAGGCCAACAATGACTTATGTATAGAGATGTTTCACCGTATAATCATCTACATAGATCTACATTACAATGAAAGTATATGATGGTTGAAATGAAATTGGAAATAAAGTAATTATAGAATCCTTAATATATTTTAGCAAAAAAAAAAGTTTTAGGTTGATGCGAGTTTCGAACCCACGCCAAATAAAATTTCCCCGATCATATACTCGATTATGGGCCTACGACCTATCCATTACGCTATTTTTTTGATAACTAATCCGCCCATTGTTTATTCATATAACTCAACCTTGTTTTTTAAAAGAATGAGACGAGGATATCCGAAATGCTGATCTCCCTTAAAAATGGACTCGGCGACCCCGTGACACGTCAGACCTAGTTGTTTGACTATACTTTCGGTTTGTTATGGTTTTAAACTGCCACTTTTGATGAATTAGGTCTGTCTTTAACATTTCATAGATCAGTTTGGCCCATAAGAAGGTTAAAACATTATTATTAACCGTTATTGTATTTAGGACATTAAAAAAAGGTCTGAAAACACAATGGGACTTTAAGAATATCAGGATAGATAATAAACAGGTATGTTTTATAGTATTCTTAAGCAGCTAGCTATAGCTAGTTAATAATTTTTAAAAGAGTGTTACAGAGATTTTCAGTTGATTTGCTTCAAAATCAGACTGCATGATGTAAACAAATTGCATGTATATAATGATGCAAGTTGTGTGTATTCAAATTCATGCAGCTGACCAAATGGTGATGCATAAATAGATTAAACAATTATTCTTCCAATATTACTCTATTATACTCTTTTATTTGAAATGAATGAAATGCTATTTGTTTAATATGTTGTTGTTTTTTAAACTGTCAAGATCATTTTTTGATGTAATAATCCAATATGGAGGATAGCTTGAACAATTGTAATTTTTCCAATAATCAGATTAATTTAAGCGTGCATGCCCACAAATAAGCGTGCGGTCGCCTATATGCACATTTAATTTAAGCTTGTGATCATATTCTTGCAAGAATTTAAGCACGCGGCTGCATGCTTAATATAAGCGCGCGACTGCACGCATGCAAGCTTAATTTAAGCATGCGGAGGCCTGTATGCACGCTTAATTCAAGCGCGAAGCACACTTAATAAGATTGCGATTGTTCCAATTGCACGCTTGTGCGCTTGCACACTAGCGCACTAGTAAGAATGCACGCTTATTAAGGCTGCACATGGTTAAAAATTAATAATCAAGGTTGCGATTCTTTTAGTCGCTCGTTTGCAAGGGTGCCAAACCGTTTTGAAGCATGCACAATCTTAAAATTAAGGTAGTGCGCGCCTACTTAGATTGCGACTGCAATCTTATTGCAATCTTATCGCAATCTTCATGCATACTTAATTAAGTGTGCGATTTTGGTTTGGGAGTGGCCAAATCAGGATTAGATGTAGAACTTGTTTTTAATTTAGAACAGTATCATGATAACAATTGTTGCAGATGGCAATGTTACTTAGTTTATAAATAATTGTTATCTGCAAAATAGTTAAGAAATTAGGCAATTTGACTTAGAAACATTAACTCTTTGTATGCTGGGTAATTTTTTCGTCTGCTATTGTTCTAAAATTACAATTTTCAAAATTTCTTTCAAATTCAGTGTCAGAATAGCAAACAGTTTGGATCCTGATGAGACGCCGTGTTACGCGGCGTCTCATCTGGATCCAATCTGTTTGCAGACGTAATCACTATGGCAGGTATATCCACTGCTAGCATAAAATGAGTTAATAAACAATTTGGGTCCTGATCAGATGGAAATTTTCTTGTCATTTGATCTGGATTCAAACAATTTGCAAATATTAGCAAAGGTTGCCTTTATCAATGAAAGAGTTAAATTACCAAAAGGGGGGGAATGTAATTTATAGTTTGCCATTCGCTTCATTGTCTGCTACCTCGTCTAGCTCAGTATTCCAACATGAGCACTTCATTTTCTTGTAGGTAATTTTATTATATATTTTATCATTATTCCAGTAAGACAGCCATTCTTGCTGTCTTGGGCGGTAATGAAACCCTGCTTCCATTAGGCAGTGTAAGACGTGATGTAGATTACAATTCTCCCCGCGCTGTCAAGTGAAAATGGCAAAAGCATGCTGACAGGGGGAGAAGTCATAACCCTCGCGCTGCTGATTTTTTCAAAAACACTATTCTTCTTTTAACAACGACCTGTTAATTTAAAAATTTTACCGCTGATTTTAGAAAGTATTTGAGAAAAATTGTAGTCAAGCAAACAGTGTAGACCCTGATCAGAGGGCTCCTATAGGAGCCCTCTGATCAGGGTCTACACTGTTTGTTAGGATACATATCTTGGTCTCTGGCATGGAAAGGGATAATGTACAATTGACTGATTGAACCAAGCGATTGGATTATGTGTTAATTAAAAGTTAATTTGCCAGCCAGTAAGGCTTTATGAAAGGTTGAATATGACGAAATGACAGGTGCTGGGCTAATTAATTAGAAATACCTGTTAAGGAAATTAACGGTTTGTTTTGTCCCAGGGGAATAAGACACAAGGCTGGAGGAGAGACTATAAAAATATCTGCAGTGTTTTTCTTTGGGGCAGTTGCAACTAACCTTTTAACCCTAGCCCTTTGTAAACAGTGTAACTGTGAAAAGTACACTTGTCATGAATTGTGCAAACAGTGAAGACCCAGATCAGAGGGCTCCTAGAGGAGCCCTCTGATCAGGTTCTTCACTGTTTGTGACATTGCAATATGTTGAGAAATACAAACTCTTAATAGGCAAAATGGACTGGACTAACTTGGAAACTGAAATTTTCTATTTAAAGGTTGGAGGGAGGAAAGTGTTTCTTGTAAATGCTGATCTTATATTTTAATAATAAATTATGAATTCAAGCCGTTAATTACCTACAGTGACTATATAAATAGTTACAGTTTAGTTGAGAGCTTGAGATCTAATTTTGTCACTTTATAAATACACCCTTTTAAGCCTTTAGCTGAATCCTCACCTGAAGGAGACATTTTCTATATCCTAACAGATTGTAGCATAACCCTTATCCTGCTAATCACCACTGGCCAACATTTGAAAAAAGTTTTGCATTAGATAAGACTCAGCGTAACTCATGCAGCATCTGATCTGGATCCAAATCTGCTTGCATTTTTATTCAACTTTCTTCAGTTTAAAATTTGATTGTGTTTTATGGCCCAGTAACATAAATGGTCATTTAGAGCCGATCAGTTTAACCCATTCCCCATAAATATGCCTTTTACTTTTAGGCCCACATCCCAGGCAAAAATTGACCAAGTTTAACCATGGTTAACCTTAGGTTTACCTTTGATTCAGGGACCTATGGTTGACCATGGTTAACCATGCTTTTAACAAAAGGCAAATTGGCCGACCATGTTTGAACCATGGTTATTCCTGGTTCAAAGGGAAACCATGGTTTGATACATGGTTATACCTTGGTCAAATAAACATGGTTGCACCATGGTTAGACCATGTTTGAACCCAGGATCATCAACCATGGTCTACTAACTTTTATTGTTAAAAACCTGCTCCCCGGACCATAGTTAATCAGGAATTACCATGGGCAACCATGGTTAGAACCGGCTGAATTTGGAATAAGAATGACAAACAGCAATTATAAATGTGAGACACTTCACTCATCACAATATATTTTAACCATTCTTGCTTTCATGACCTTAACCATAACCTTTTAGGCTATAATTAGAATTAATATCTATGAATTGTGGCCAGGTGGTATAGTCACTGTGACTTACATCACTAAGCTCCTCATGGCTGCAACTAGGTCACCTTCAAACAACATCATATTTTCAAAATAATACAAAGTTAAGTTAAAATCTAACAAACTCCAGTAACAGAAATACTTTTGACTGTTTTCCAACTGACAAGTACTTTGCTTGCAGAGACATATAGATAATGTGTCTTGTGTCATAGTAAACTACTAGTGGGTGGGGTACCACATGCTTTTGTTTGTATCATGTAAATATCCAAAATATATCATGCTCATTATAAAACTGTATTTATGTAAGTTATGTAACTTACCATGAACCTGTTGGCAGGAGTCTGAACTGGTTTGGAGTCTTTAATTTTTGCCACATTCACATTTTAAAGTACAGATAAACAGACAACTTCAAATCTCTGACCTTGTGATTATGTTGTCAGCAGGTGCCCTGAGTGATGTATAATATTCACTGTTTTGTGAAACTTACAATTGTAGCACATATTACTGATATTCTATCTGTCACACTTTTTGTCCAGAAGATTTCTCCAATTCTACTGATGCTAGGGACATGAACTTTCATGCATGGTGAACTTGATCAGAGGAACATGGTTGGTAATTATGAATTAAAATTCATGTTCTTCAAGGTTGACAATATGGTTTGTTGTAACCATGGTCAAAAAAGCTGAACTATGGTCAACCTTAGGTCTGTAGCATTTGAACCATGTTCAACCTAGGTCAACAATATTGTGACCAGGTTTCTTTTCAAACCATGGTTCTACCATGGTCATAAATTACTGAAATTCATGTTCAACCATGGTTAAACCTGAAAAAAGCATGATGAACCATGATTGGTCTTGGTCAACCATGGTCATATTTTGCCTGGGATGGAAGATTGGGCTTGCCTATATGTGTAGCCTCAGTAAATAAAGACGTTATTATTATTATTATTATTATTACGCCTTTAATTATTTCCTCTACTGAAGTAAACAGTTCTTATTATACTGTCACAAATAAAACTCACAAGAAATATTTATTATTATTTTAGCAGATAATAGCTTAAAGCAGGCTGAAAGTAAAGCAGAATGTGGCTTAAAAGGCACATTCTGATTTACTTTCAACCTGCTTTAAGTGGTCATATGACTTTAAAACTAGAAACAGGCTTTGGGGTAATTGGTTAATGCAAGCATATAATGAGACATAAAGATCAAAAGCCTATAGTTATAGAGTGCAGATATTGTTGCAGCAAAGTACAGTAGATCTTGTATTGACGGACTCTCCAGTTAAGAACCATACATATCTCTAAAGACACCCTCTTGCTTAATACAGGTCACAAGTAATGCAGAAAGCTCCTAATGAGCTTTCTGCATTACTTTTGATCTGCATTAAGTGTATACCTGTATTAAATACATTCAATATTTTGATTTATGAATGGATGCTCTATTATAAGTTTGACACTAGCCGTATGTCTGTTTTCAGTCCCAGTACGGGCTACAGATGCAAGCCTCATCATACCAGTACAGTAAAAACTCTCTATTACGACCACTAAAATAAAGGCTAATTAAATGCATAAAAGACAGGTGACAGCTTAAAGCAAGGTGACAGTCAAACAGAAAGCTCCTATAGGAGCTTTCTGTTTAACTGTCACCATGTTTTAATCAGTCTCCTGCCTTACACCTATTAATTTACACAATTTAGTGGTCGTAATAGAGGTTTTACCAGTATATAGAAATGTGTTTTCTTTGGGCTGAATCTTTTCTATCTACTGCAGACAATGCAGAAAATATTACTCTTCTGTTACTTTATTTGACAGAATTTTTTTTAATTAATATTAAAGTAACACCTAATTAGGAACCTTGTTTCCACAAAAATAACTCACATAGGGTTATAGTCTGATATGACTGCTCTAGAGGATTTGTGTTTGGTGTTCAAGACAGGTTGCAGCTTTAGGTAGGATAAAAGTAAAACAGAGAACTCTTGAAAGAGCTTTCTGTTTTACTTTCATCCTGTTTTAAAAAAAATCATGCTTCTATTTTTAGAACAGTAGCAGAAATTTGTTGCAGACAAAATTTTAACCAGCAAGCAAAGACAATCTTATGCAAGGAGGTAATATTTGAGGAATACAATGATAGTATTTTCAAACAGTCTAGATCCAGATGAGACTTCGAATAATGTTGCATCTCATCAGGATCCAAATCATTTGATACATTGATCGTATTTTGGAAATATAATTTTTAACATTCTATTTCAAAATGACAATATTATTTAGCGTTCAAAATATTTAACCCTTTCATGATCAATTTATTTGGGAGAATTTTACCCCTTCACTGCTTTATTGTCGTCTGCTTCACTATTGATGTCTGCAAGACATGTTTCAAACTTAGATTTAAGATTGTATGACTTAAAATATTGATAAGAGTGTCAAACAGTTTGGGTCCTGATCAGACGCCGCATTACGCGGCGTCTAATCAGGACCCAAACTGTTTGCAAACACGCTTTATGGCGTCATTGAGAGTGAAAGGGATAAGGCTAATGTAAGAAACCACTTAATTCTACCTAAAACATATAAAACACAAAAACACACAGCTAATTTAGCCATTGTAGCGAAAAACAAAAACAGAAAACAAAACAAAAAATTGTGAAAATACATCATGAGAAGTTACCCCAGTAAAAGACTTGGGCAATTACGACTAGAGCAAAGTCATTTAGCATTCCTCGTTGTGCTAGAAAGCATGTTAGTAGCAGTAATGTTAGGCTGTCAGGGCTTTCCATTACTACACGATACATGCCTTCATCAACGGGCTCTGAAACGGCTTATTGAGCTCTGCCTTGCTTAATTGCTTTTTCATTCAAAGTCTTAGCATTTTCTTCTCTCTCCAGTATTGTTATGGCCCATAGTTGGTAGGAAACATTCTGGTAGAAGAAAGGGAGTTTATTGAAATAAGCTTTAACCCATTACCCCATAGCCTGTTTCTAGTTTTGAAAATAAGTGACCACTTAAAGCAGGTTGAAAGTAAAGCAGAATGCACCTTAAGGCGCATTCTGCTTTTCTTTCAACCTGCTTTAAGCTAACATCTACTTGAATATAGAAAATATTTTTTATCACACAAAATCATAACTGTATAAATTGGAACTATATTCTTCAGTGGAGGAATAAATTATAGGCATAAAAAGGTGTATTTATGGGCGAATGGGTTAAGTTCTTGAGGTAAAAAACTTGTGAGCAAGTTGAGACTCAGTTTATACAAACTTGTGAAACTGCTTTGAAGAGGGCATAGTAATAGCATAAGATAGTTGCCTGCATGCTTTACATACAGAATGAAAGTAAGCAGAAAGCTTGTATGACTTCTTAATGTAGGGCAAAAGTAAAGCAGAAAGTTCAAAAAGGACCTTTCTGCTTTACCTCTGCCCTGCATAATAGGCTAACATCTAATAATAGACTACCATTTATTTACCTTCTGAGTAAGATCGTAACCACAACTTTTACTAACAGTTTTGATAATCAATAGTACATGGTACAAAAGGATTAAGAATTTCAAAAAGATATTGCTGTTAGTTGTTGTAATTTCCTGATCATTTTCTTCCCATCAAAAGATTACTACTAATATTGACCAATTATTATTTCCAATGAAATAGATATGAAACCCCTTTGACTAAATGATGATAAATCATTCCAAAATATTCATTTGAAGCATCCATTTCTGGCAATACTGGTTAATTATATAATGATTAAACTGCAGTTCCAAAATTTCATTGACATTATATATTGAACAGACAGCTGCCCCTGCGAGAATTTCAAGAACAGTTCAAGAAATGTTCCTGAACTGTTCTGGAATTATGTTCAAGAATTGTTCTTGAACTGTGCTTAAACGGTTCAAGAACTGTTCAGGAACTGTTCTTGAACGTTAAATGAGACACATTTTCAAGAACTTTTTGTTCAAGAACAGTTCAAGAACCATTCGTTTAAGAACAGTTCAAGAACTAGTTCAAGAACAGTTCCTGTCATTCTGTTCAAGAACTGTTCTTGAACGTTAACTGAGACACATTTTTAAGAACTTTTGTTCAAGAACAGTTCAAGAACCATTCGTTTGAGAACAGTTCAAGAACTATTTGTTCATGAACAATTCAAGAACTGTTTGTTCATGAACAGTTCAATAACTGTTATTTCAAGAACAGTTCTTGATTCATTCGGTTCAAGAACTGTTCTTGAACATGAGGAATTCAAGAACATTGTCTCATTTAACGTTCAAGAACTGTTTAAGCACAGTTCTTGAAATGTTCAAGAACATAGTTCTTGAAATGTTCAAGAACATGTTCAAGAACATTTCTTGAAATGTTCAAGAACATATTATCCTTCAACGTTCCTTAACATTATATTTCCAAATTAATACAAAGTCAAGTTAAAAACTAATAAGCTCCAATAACAGAAATACTTTTAACAGTTTTCTAAATTGGCATTAGTACTTTGCTTGCAAAGGCATACAAATCATGTGTAATAATACTTGGTCATAGTAAACTACTAGTGGGTGGGGTACCACATGCTTTTAGTTGTGTCATGTAAATATCAAAAATATATTATGCTCATGATAAAAATGTATATATGTAAGCTATGTAACTTACCATAAACCTGTTTTCAGGAGTTTGAACTGGTTTGGAGTCTTTAATTTTTGCCATATTCACATTTTAAAGTATAAATAAACAGTAAACTTAGATCTGTGCCCTTGATGACTGTGGATATATCAAGTGTCATAATATTCACTGTTTTGTGAAACTTACAATTATAGCACATATTACAGATAGTCTGTCTGTCACACTTTTTGTCCAGAAGATATCTCCAATTCTTAGCTGATGCTAGGGAAATGAAATTTCATGTTTGGAAAGAACTTGATCAGAGGAAGTGTCATTTGCAAGGGTCATAACTCTTGTATCAATATTTAGGGAGTTATTTCCCTTTGTCATTTGTTCTCAGCCTGCAGATAACTCAAATTCTACTGATGCTAATGGAATGAAATTTCATATATGAACAGAGTTTGATGAGAGAAAGTGCCATTTAAAAGGGTTATTATTAATTGGCATCAACATGTTTTGAGTTATTCTCCTTTGTCGGTTCTTGAACTGTTCTTAAAATGTTCTTAAATATAATCAAGAACACATTAAGAGCATTTTTTTTAAGAACACATCTGTTCTTGAGCTGTTCTTAAAATGTTCTTAATTCTTGTCAAGAACACATTAAGAACATTTTAAGAACATATCTGTTCTTGAACTGTCCTTAAAACGTTCTTAAATCTTGTCAAGAACACATTAAGAACATGTTAAGAACACTTTTGTTCTTGAACTGCTCTTGAAACTGTTCTTGAACTTTTCAAGAACAGTTCTAGAACGTAAGCAGTTCTTGACCTGTTCTTAAATAGTTCAAGAACAGTTTCAAGAACAGTTCAAGTACTACAGTTCAAGAACACAGTACATTTTTAGTTAAGAACAGTTCAAGAACAGTTCTTGATGTTCTTGAACTGTTCAAGAACAGTTCTTAAAATCAAGAACTTGGTTTCGCAGGGGTGTTTAGTGTAGGACAAAAGTAATTCAAAAAGCTCCTAAGGGAGCTTTCTGCATGATTTATCTCCTGCATTAAGCAGCTACATTTCTTACCAAAACAATTTCATATGCTTTAATTGAATAAGTGAATATAAATACAGGTTTGATGTTTTCAATACGAAGTCAGTGTTTGAAAATTGATTTTTCCTAAGTAGGATATAGCGGGTTTTATTTCACAGTTTATCTTATAAGAGCCTTTTTGCTGGGCCTTTTGATTAGTGTCCCTATCTCTGAGGATAAAACTTTTATTGACACAGTAAATATAGATAGCCCTTAAATCCAAACTATGACGTAATTTATTACCTTAATCTAAGCACTTGAAAGCTCAGCTTACTAATTAGATTTTTTTGGGCGGGCGTTTATAGTACTCTGAGCCTTATTTATGCTATCGCTTCATCAGATTTTCCATATCAGGTTAGGTTCTAGCAGCATTCTGTTGGAGCTTTGTAGAGGTTTATACATGTGAGAAGAACGCAGTTCATCATAGTTGTCCAGGCTTTATGGGCTGGTTTAACCCTTTACCTGATAGTCTATTTCTAGTATTGAAGATAGATGACTTCTTAAAGCAGGTTGAAAGTAAAGCAGAATGCGCCTTAAGGCGCATTCTGCTTTACTTCCAGCCTGCTTTAAGCTATTAACTGCTAGAATAAGGAAAGTATTAAATATGACACATATTTATTTCGGTATATATTGGAACTATTTTCTTCAGCGGATGAATAAAATGCAAGTGTTAAAAGTTGTTTCTAAAAGGGAAAGGGTTAACCCTTCTCATGCTAGTAGTGTATACTGACAATCTTTGCAAGCAGTTTGGATCCTGATGAGATGCCGAGTTACTCGGCATATCATCCGGATCCTAACTAGTATACTTCAACAACAATTAGAATATACTTCATAAGTCAGATATTCAATTGTGTAGAATGTATACTGCCTTTTCCCAAAAAAAACTTTATTTGAAGAAGATTTTACTTTTAAAAAAGTCAACTTGTTGAGGGTAGGAAGGGTTGATTACAGATAAGGTGATAATACTCTTCAAGAGCAGACAGTATTTTATGTTATTGTATGCCTTCCTGGGATATCTGGCTTTTCCACAACTGTTCTCAAATCGGAATTTTCTAACAATTCTTTTCAAAATAGGGTCAATGTCAAACATTTTGGATCCTGATGAGATACTATGAGAAGCTGATGAGATGCTATGTTACTTGGTGTTTTATCAAGATCCAAACTAGTCCCTATTTCCTTGTTATCTAGCATGCAGAGTTAAAGTTTTATTTCATCGAAGATCATCACAGAATTCTCTAAAGACAAGAGACAAGTTTGAATGTTGTAAAAGTTGGTTACAGCAGTAAATTCATTGTAACAGTAAATTTGTTATGACAGTAAATTCATTATAAATGAAAGTTCTTTATAACAGAAAAAATTGCTATAACAGTAAATTTATCAGAACAGTAAATTCATTATTATAATAACAAATTCATTATAGCAATAAATTTCTTTAACAGTAAATTAATCTTCCCAGTAACTTATTCCTTATAAAAGGAAATTTATTGTAACAGTCAATTCATTATAAAAGTAAATTCATTATAAAAGTAAATTCATTAGAACAGTAAATCCACAATGAAACTAATTCTTTTATTCATTATTACAGTATGATATAAGTTCTGTTCTTCTTTGTTCAATATAACAGTAAATCAATTATAACAGTAAATTTATTAGAACAGTAAATACATTAAAAATAGTAAATTTCCTTATAAAGTAAATTCGTTATAACAGTGTATACATTGTAACAGTAAATCCATTATAGAAGTAAATTCTTAAAAAAAAATTGTTATAATAGTTAATTCATATTAAAAGTAAATTTATTTAATATCACAAAAAACAGGAAACCAAAACAGTTACTGTTAGGAGCGTTTGTATAATAATGTGACAGAGGAAGTAAATCAGGTAGTATAGCAGTGGTAAAATTAGTACACACAGCAGTAAAGATTGACTGATCAATCTCCAATTTCTAATCACTGTTGATTATGCCACCTTTAATAGTTCTAAGCTGCATGATGAAATTGAAAAAAGAAAAGCCTTTGAATCATCTGTTTGAAGTCTTAACCCTTACAGCACAGATCTCCGACACTGATGACCTGTGCAAACAGTGTTGATCCAGACCCACTAAACATGGGACCTGGTCAATATCAAAGCTCTTTGTTATTCTGATTGTGTTTCTGTAATCATAAACAGGTCAATTTCAGAATATAAGCAGATGACATTTGTAGCAGGCAAAAATAAGTAAATATTGAAAGGTTTGATTTAACCCTTTTCTCCCTGAAACTTCGAGTGGACAGTCCTGGTTTCGAATTTAGTCTAGTTTATTTTTACTAATTAGGGTTGATTTTGTCAGTGTATTGCAATATGACAAACAGGGATGAGGGCTGCTAACTGTAATCTCTGTCTTTACTGTACATATTTGCATTGGACAAGGGTACTCTTTGAAGGTACACTGTTTGCGAAAGTGCATAAATGCCAGGCTATTGTTCAAAGGGTTAACTCTAAGCATACTTAAACAAAAAAGCCAGGAAACCCTCTTTGGATCTTGGTCAGACACTGATTAACTTAGACTGGTTTCATCTTGATCCAACCTTTCTGACTCTCTGAAACAGATTTTAAAATTCTCTAATTGTAGAGTAGTATATGGTCACTATCAGACAACAGTAAAACTGTTGCTTAGTGGCAAACAGAAACATTTACTTTGAGTACAAAGAGTGAACTCTTTCAACACCAGGGACCTGTTAAAATATACTCATTACATAATTTTGCAAACAGTGTAGACCCTGATGAGAGGGCTCCTATTATAGCCCTCTGATCAGGGTATACACTGTTTGCTAATTTAGACCAGCATTTATTAAACTACCCATGATTACATGTAGACTGGTTCATATTTTGGTAACTAAAATATCCACAAGGGAAACTAATAAGCCACAAGAGTTACTTAGTGTTGAAAGAGTTGGTAGGGTATTATAGGAAATATTTCCTGTTCTGCATAATTCATGACTGTATAAATTGGAACTACTTTCTTCTCTGGAGGAATAAATCAAAGGTGTTAAGGTAGAGGCATATTTATGGAGTAGTGGGTTAATAATGGGATTTTACTGTATAGTAATGTTGTTGTTTTCTGTTTGATTTCTTTGCTTACAGGATCATGGAGTAAAGCTTTCAAATAAATGATTAGACTTCTTGGAATATTTCCTGTCTGTATGCCGATCAATAGAGTAACGGCTACATGCTTCCCCTGCCCTCCTTCTGCAGTTCTTAAATTACTACAAATTGCTCAAATATTGATATTCCCTGAGAAGAAAATGAAAATATTTTGTCATGGAAAATATTAAGTATCCCAAGGTGCATCATTACACCATACGCCATCTTGGACCGACTGCAGTTAGCACACTTTTCTGTTTCGAGCACGGAATGATAGATGTCATAGTTAATACATTGCCGTTGCTTCGAGCTAAAACGTACTATCCTCCCTTTATAGATGCATTGAATTACAGCGTTATTGCAGCAAGACGGTATATGATAAATGCATACGAAGAACTAATGGGAACTAAGATGAAGAATGAACACCATTATACCTATTAAATTCCCTGTTACTTTGTCTCTTGTAAAATGTGATGTGTTTCCATGGCTACGAGAGGAAAGGGCCAGAAAATTGATAGTATTATTAACTAGCTTATTTGGGAAATAGAGACGAAGTCAATATGTAATGTTCTTCCCAAATTACTTAGTCTCTTTCCAAAGACAAATGCCTTTCTGCATTACCGTATACAATCAAGCCTATATTTCAGTACCATCCATTGGAAAATCTACTACCGGTATATATAATACAGGACGGCTATCTATAGGATGGTTATATGCAGGACAAAAGTATTGCACAAAGCTCCTTTTGGAGCTTTGTGCAAAACTTTTGTCCTGCATATAGCATTAACCTGTCTTGAGAGATGTCCATGATGCTTTTCCGTTGAATATTTGCTTACATATTAATGATGGTGCAACAGAAGCGCCACCTATGGGACCTTTATGATTATTAAGGTGCACCACTCTAATATGGCCTGCAGCAGATTGTCTGGTGGTCTAGGTGTCTGGGACTCACGAAATCCGATGCATGGAACGAGCAATGCCTAATGAAGATGGTCACACTACCATCCCATCAGTCCTTGCACTTCTGCCATTGGAGAAATTTGATGCGTAAGTATCATGTACATCCAAAACTGCATTGAGCAAAATTTCATTGAGGAATGAAGATCTCAAACAACAGCTTGTTGCTCAAAATTCAAGATAAAAGTAACACAGAGAGTTTCTAAAGGAGCTTTCTGCATTATATTTTACCCTGCAATCAACTGTCTTAACTCTTTCCTCCCTGAAACTTTAAATGGACAATTCCAGTTTCCATTTTTGTCTAGTCCATTTCTGACTTTTAAGGGTCGTTTTTGTCAATGTTTGGCATTTTGACAAACAGTGAAAGACCCTGATCAGAGGCCTCCTTTCGGAGCCCTCTGATCTGGGCCTTCACTGTTTGCATAGGACAAGTGTTCTATTCACATGTACACTGTTTGAAAAGCACGCCTATATGCGGGACTAGGGCTCAAAGGGTTAAGAATTACCTTGTGGTTTTTGTAAATATTGTTTTGATATATTTGATTCTTGTGGATACACAACTATACCTACCTTGAGCTACCACCTATTAAGAAATATAAGTCGTACTTAGGCAGAAGGTTGTAGAATGCATGTGAAAAGAAAAGTAGAGTTAGTGTTTTTCACAAATAGTGGGTTGTAATTTACCTAAAACCTTTTTTCAAATTTTTTTTTGAGTCTTCAAACAAAATTACAAAAACTAAATTCTATCTTTCTATAATAATAATATTTATTATAGAACAAATGTTTTTAGGATCAATATTTTCTGATGTTTAGTAGTTTAACCCATTACCCCATTGCCTGTTTCTAGTTTTAAAGAAAGATGATCACTTAAACATGTTGAAAGTAAAGCAGAATGCCCTTAATCTGCATAATCAAGAATTATTTTCTGTTGTGGCGGAATAAATAAAAGCTGTAAAAAGGTGTATTTATGGGGCAATGGGTTAACTTTACATTGTAGATGCATCCTTTGAAAACCTTGTAACACCCAGATTATAGGGCTAGTGAAGGATGTGATCAGTGTCTGTCCTGTTTCTGAAGCTTTTACCCATTACCCCATAGACACTTTATAGTTTTTGAAAGACAGGTGACCACTTAAAGCAGGTTGAAAGTAAAGCAGAATGCACCTTAAGGTGCATTTGGCTTTACTTTCAGCCTGCTTTAAACTATCATCTACTAGGATATTGAAAAAGTTTCTTTCCATACATGTTCATGACTGTATAAATTGGAACTATTTTCTTCAGTGTAGGCATTAATTAAATGTGCTAAAAGGCTCTTCTATATGGGAAATGGTGTCAATACAAATTTATAATTTAGCAGAAGAGTTCATTTGACAATTTAGCAGTGTAAGGGTAAAACCAAACCAACACCAAACATGATTTAGCCCTATCTATTCTGGAAATATGATACATTTTGAAAACAGTGCAGACCCTGATTTAGCTAGGAGCCCTCTGAACAGGGTCTGCACTGCTTGATTCACTTTCATTTTTTTAACATATTTCTACAGACAATCCTAAAAACCTACATGAGCTTGTCATTTTTTAAACATTGGAATAGTCAATTTGAAAAAAGGGTTAATGGGTTAACAAATTAAGAAGCTTCCATCAAAAATACCGTTCATCAACTTCAGACAGCCACGGGCTTTGGAGACAAAACCTGTCAGAAGATTTGTAATCCATTCACTGAAAACTCATGACATTTCTCGGGGATTACTGCGGATTACGCAGCCTCCAGATTATTTTCCTGCCAAAGCTGTGGCTAGAACAGCAAATTAATTTCATAAAAAGACATTGATTTGTCAATTAATTGTCAATAAACCCAATATGGTGAATTAAATATTGGCATAGAAAAGTAGATTAGTAACTAATGATTATAATATGCTTTGCTATTTCAAATCAAGCGGATTGACTGTCCAATTCAATAATGGTGAAGCCATTTCTCTTCTAGCTACAGTAAAACCTCTCTATTACGACCTCTAAATTTGGTTAATTATTTGGCGTTTTGCAACAGGTGACTGCTTAAAGGAAGGTCAGAGTTAAACAGAAAGCTCCTTAAGGAGCTTTCTGTTTCACTGTCACCTTCCTTTTGAGCTGACACCTGTCCTTTATACAATCATTAAGCATACAATAATTATCAGTGTCCGTAATAGAGAGGTTTTACTGCATTCTCCTGCTGATTATCAATTATTGTTTTGTACTTGGAAAGAGTTTACAACCAGATCAGATGTAGAGTTGCTGGGCTTATCATCTGGATCCAAAACTGTTGCTCATCCATATGTTTATTTAGTTTTCAGCTGCTAATCAATTCTAATTGAGAAAGTTTGTAGACTAAATTTTAAGGCAGACTTGAATCATTGTAGGCAAAGGGTAATCTCTTTCGGAAAACTGTTTGAGCAAATTGACTTCTTTTTATGAGGCATGTGTAATGAACAAAGATATTGTACCACTGCAAACAGAGCAGACCCAGATCATCTCTTGCAATACACCATCTGGTCAGGTTCTACATTTTTTGAGGTTACGTAGGGCTCCAAATAAGGGGAGTATTTCAAAAACTGAAATCTTTATTTCTGCATTAAGTCCTATGGTGTGACTACTTATTGGAATAGTCTCTTCGAGACAATTCTAATGAGTATGTACACCCTAGGATTTGGTGCTGATATGAAGGAGAAAATGTTGGATTTGTTGAGTTAACTACCTCTTATCTGGAGACCTGGCAGTAGTGTTATATCTAAAAAAAAATAAAATTAAAAACTGGGAGTCTTTGAAAACTAATGTTCTTAACTGATTACCCAATAGATATGTCTATTTACAGTTGGCAATTTATTGCTCCAATAATTAAAACAGATCAATTTTATACAGTCAAGAATATTCATAAATTGTAATAATTATGTTCTATATTATATCCTAGCAGATGGTTCCTTAAAGCAGTCTGGAAGTAAAGCAGAATGCTCCCAAAGGAGAGATACCAGTAACATAATAGAACACAGTTAAGTCATGTTACATGCTTTATGACAAAACTAGGTCAGAATTCTTGCAAATGTCTTAAACATACATGAAAAGGTCTATTAATATAGCAAAACCAATGCAAATGATATCAGAGTGATTGACATGGTTCTGTGTAGATGTTACTAGAGTGATTGACAGGCTTATGCTTTAGGGAGTACCAAGCACTTTGTACATTCACCAGCTATATAATTATAGCACAAATATTGGTAATATTGTTTTGTATATTCTAGTATTATTTAAATACATAATGTACAGAGAAGAACATGTTGCAAAGCCTTTCAAAAGAAGGTACAGTAGCAAATTTAATAATGTTACTACCAATATCAGAGGCTACTTTTCAAATTTTAAAAAATGAATGAATGAATGGTGTTTTACGGCCCATCGACACACAACATTCAAATTTTACTGCAGGTGACTGATTTATGCAGCATGGGGGTAAATCAAATAGCTCCTGCTTTAACCCATTACCCCATAACCAGGTTCTAGTTTTTGAATGAGTAAATTAAAGAATTAAAAATGAGTACTTATGAGGTAATGGGTTTAACAGCAGCCTGTCTTTAACACCAATTATTGATCTAGCTAGCTGTCTTTAGAGTGATTGTGTAATATCAGGAATTCATTTCCATCTCTACAGAGTTGTGTTCAATGTTGCATGACTTAACCTTTCCCCCCCCCCATAGATTCACCATTGTATGCCTTTGATTTATTCCTTCACTGAAGAAAAAAGTTCAATTTTATATAGTCATGAACATACAGAATAAGAAATAGATTCTTTATCTTTGCAGATTGTAGCTTAAAGCAGACTGAAAGTAAAGCAGAATGCACCTTATGCTGTCATACTTTCAACCCTCTTTAAATGGTCACCTGTCTTCATAACAAGGAAGCAGGCTATGTAGTAAAGGGTAAAATGTAGCTTGACTAAATACACCTTTTTACACCTCTAATTTATTCATCCACTGAAAAAAATAATTCCAATTTATACATTCATGAATATGCACCATACAAAATATTTTCTATATCCTAGTAGATAGTAGCTTAAAGCAGGCTGAAAGTAAAGCAGAATGCGCCTTAAGGCGCATTCTGCTTTACTTTCAACTTGCTTTAAGTGGTCACCTATCTCAAATATTCAAAAAGGTAATGGCGTAATGGGTTAAATGGTCACCTGTCTTCAAAATAAAGAAGCAGGTTATGTAGTAAAGGGTTAAATGTAGCTTGACTGAAGTTCTACCATTTTATATGGGCACATTAACATACAGGGCTTGTTATCATTGGAAAAATTAACAGATACCTGACTTTTATACTGTTATAAATTTGACAAGAGACGTATGATCAAAGAAGACAACATTATTCAACAGGAAGTCAGCAGGAATAACTAACCTTGCGCGATTTCATCAACGTGATCGAAAAATTTAGCTAGGTTATCTGCTGGAGTTTATACGGGAATGCATTGCTTTAAAAAACCTGTGCTCCGGCAATCTGGGCTTCATCAGGACCCGACATGCGTCTTCCTAGCAAAGATAACATTATTCTTGTTTTTAGAATCAGTCCATCACTTTGATGTGAGGCAATAAATGGCTTTCACCTGTAGTAAAAGCAAATTCAGTCATGTCTCTAATGGTACATTGTGATAAAGTGAAATTGCTTGACTAATGGACAACGTTGGATGCAGGAAGTGAAGAAGTCGTACCTGGTGAAGTGACGGGTCGCGGCACTTAACTGACTTCCTGTCATTACGGTGCCATCTACGTACAACATGACAGCAAATGACAGTCTTCTTGTAATTGATGCAACAAACATTGAATGGATCATTGGTCAATAGACCCTGCTGCCCCTATGGGTTGCATGTAACGAGAAAAATTATCAAACTCAAAACACACAATTTTACAATCATCAAAACCTGATTTATGAGACCATGTAAAAGAAGATGCATGGATAACTTAAATACAGGTGTGAGCTTAATGCAGGACAAAAGTAATGCAGAAAGCTCCTTTTGGAGCTTTCTGCATTTCTTTTGTCCTGCATTAAGCAACCACTGGTTTGAAGAGAAGTCTTTTTTTTTTTATTTTTTTTTTTATTTTTGATAAAAGTTTTTTAGTTATAAATCATGGGGTGTGACTGTAATGGAGAACTATTCATCATTGATGACAGGAAGGGCGTAGAGGTTACTGAAAACACATGTGTGCTACTTGGACATTTGATCCTTGATATGCATTAACCCTTAGCCTGCCACTCACGACTATAGCTCCATATGCAAACAGCTTGGATCCGGATGAGACGCCGAGTAACTCGGCGTCTCATCCGGATCCAAGCTGTTTGACACTTGGACAACATTTTCAGCAATTTTGAGCAACTTTGAAGCACTTTGAAACTTGAAGCAGACGAGAAATATAGCAGACGACAATTTATTTGGCGGGCTAAGGGTTAACAATGGACTCAATGGCAAAATCACTGAAATCATTTTACCAAAAAAAAAAATTTGATCTCCAGTGTAGAGCATTTCTTAATGATTACAACTATCTGCCTACATTATGTCATTTATGAGTTGATGATTGTCCCAGTAAAGGATAGGGGTTTAAGATAAACAGCTGTATTGGCCCTGATCTTTAAATCATTAGGAATCACTTATGTGAAAAACCGAGGTTGTTTCAATTAATGTGACTTGCATAGATTTGAATTTGCTAATGTTAAAGAAGTTCAATTTTTCTATAGTCAAAATAAAAAACTAACTTAAGGATGACTTAAGGATGACTTGTTTTGTTTATTTTATTAAATATTTTTATGAAAAAAAATGCACTAAATCTCCAAAGTGTCAGATCGTCTAACAATCTCCTTTCTGTTTTCTTCATTAGAGGAATTAATTAAAGGCCTAAAAAGGTGTATTTAGGGGTTAATGGGTTAACTCTGTGCATGCTAGCGGTGGATATATCTGCCACAGTGATTACCTTTGCAAACAGTTTGATCCAACGCGGCGTCTGGTGGGGATCCAAACTGTTTGACACTCTGACCCTGTTTTTAAAAAGAAATTTTGAAAAGACTCATTTTAGAACTGTAGTAGACACCAATGGTTGCAGATGACAAAAATTACCCAGCATGCAAAGAGTTATCATGCAGAGAGTGAATACTGAAACCCTGATTTAATTTGGGGAGTTTGCATCTCCCCTCAGGGACATTTTAAAAATGGGGTTATACAGTAAGGGATTTGCACATATGGAGTAAAGAGTATATGGTATTATATAACTTGTCAATGAATACACACAGCTAGATACACACATGTATTGTTTTTTATTATATACCTATCGATGATTTATAGAGATTTCTCAGTTAGATAAACTTCAGATGATAACACTAGTGATAATATCACTTTTTGTGACGTCATGTCACAATATCTTTAGTGATGTTGCGCATAAAACATTTAATTTTGTGTGTTTTTCTGTAAAAACGTGAATAAAAGTATATATTAAATAGAATAATCAATTCCTTTGAATGGATATGAAAAATACATCACTTGAATGGGTTGTTATCTGGTTAAAAACTCGTTTTTTAACCAGATAACAACCCATTCTCGTTATATATTTTTCATATCAATTCGAAGGAATTAATTATCCTCTATATAATTATAATTGTTCCAGGAAAATAAAATAAAATAAATCACCATTTTCCTAATCAGCTTTAGGTCATAACCTTTAATTATAAGATCCAACCAATTGAAAATTGGATTTCAAACTTTTTAAATTAACTTTTTAGTTAAAAAAAAACCAAAACCCATAGCAACAAAAAACACGCAGGAAATTGAATTTTAATTTTTTTTCGTTGAAAACAATTATGAAGCAGATGATATGATATTCTAAGGGTTATGGGTTAAATGTGTTTCAACCCCTTCACTGCCATATGACAGGGCTCCAGATAAGGGGAGTATTTCAAAAACTAAAATCTTTATTTCTGCTTCAAACCCTATGGTGTCACTACTCATTTGAATCGTCTCGAAGAGACGATTCTAATGAGTAGTAACACCATAGGATTTGGTGCTTAAATAAGTGAGGAAATGATGGATTTGTTCAGTTTACTTCCTCTAAATGGAGCCCTGCATATGATATCATCTGCTTGAAACAGTTTGTCTGCATTTATATCTGAAATTTAAATTCTAGGTAAGTTGGAATGTCAAACAGATTGGATCCTTAGCAATCAGATGCCGCATTATGCGGCATCTGATCAGGATCCAAACTATTTGCATATAACTATAATGTACTCAGGGTAAGCCAGTGAAAGGGGTTTAAAATCTGGAAAGTTGTAATGAAATAAAGGAATAACTGACACATTTAGTTACTATTTATAACTCTGTATTAACAAATGTAGAATATAAGTACAAATATAATGAAGATAATTTAAACTTGTTTACGGAATCGATAAATTCGTCAGATTTCGTAAATACAGTTTCAAACTTGACTGAAGAATTTGGATCTGTTGTTGATCCAATTCAAATTGATGAGAATTTGGAAAATTTTAATTCTGTGTTACAATCAGCATGCGAACCAGCATTTAAAAAGGGGGTGTTTTCCCTGAATCAAAATGACTCGACTGGCACAAATCAAACCGAAAGTTCAAATAAGCAGCCTTGGTTTAATGAAAATTGTGATGAGAAAAGACATGTATTTTATTACCATTTAAATAAATACAGGCGTGAGGGCACTGAAATGAATCGTATAGAATTAGTACAAGCTCGGTCTGTCTATAAGAAAACACTGCGATTAAGTAGAAAAAACTTTAATAGAGTGCAGACGTCTCAACTATTATCTGCAAAAACAAAAAATGCTAAACTTTACTGGAAAATGTTAAAAAATGTAGCCATACACAATAAGCCTAAGAATTTAGATGTTGTTGACTTTGAATTTTACTTTAAAGCTATAAATGATCCAGACAGCACGTTCTTCCAACCAGATGATGATGTTTTACTTTTTAATACTAGATATTTAAATGGTGAGTTACAGGTTATGTTTGATGAATTGAATGAAAGTATCTCAAATCCTGAAATCGAAAAAGCTATAGCGGGGCTTAAAAACGGAAAATCTGGCGGTCCGGATTTCTTTATTAATGAAATTTTTAAAAATAGTAACAATATAGTGTTAAAATATTTATGTGAATTGTTTAACAAACTTTTTGAATTTGGGCATTTTCCGCCATGCTGGTCAGAAGGACATATTATTCCAATTCACAAAAAAGGAAGCATAGAGAATGTAGAAAACTATAGGGGAATAACGTTACTTAGTACATTAGGGAAACTGTTCACCAGAATATTAAATAACCGTTTAACAGAGTGGGCTGAAGAATATAACATTTATATTGAAGCTCAGTCTGGCTTTAGACGAAATATGGGTACAGTTGACAACATTTTCTTATTGCACTCGGTCATAACACATCAAATTAATATAGGCCGAAAATTATTCTGCTCTTTTATAGACTTTACAAAAGCTTTTGATTATGTTGTACGGGAAAACCTTTGGTTGAAATTATTGAAATTTGGTATACGAGGTAAAATGTTTAATGTTATAAAATCAATGTACACTAGTGTGAAATCAAAAGTGAAATATGATAACGTTTTAAGCGAACCATTTACGTGTTATTTGGGTGTAAGACAGGGAGAGTGTCTCTCCCCTTTTCTGTTTGCAATGTATCTGAATGATTTGGAGCAAGAATTTTATGTTAAAGGTCTAAAAGGTATAGAGATCGATATAGTTAAACTGTTCTTGATAATGTATGCAGATGATATCGTTATACTATCCGAAACAGCAGACGGCCTTCAGGAGGGTTTAGATTTATTAAATGATTATTGCCTTAAATGGAAACTAACGTTGAATACTAAGAAAACAAAATGCATGATATTTAGGAAAAGAAATGTAACCAGAAGGGGTATACAGTTCTATTTTAATAACATTGAACTTGAAATAGTTAATACTTTTGTGTTCCTTGGCATTGTTTTTTCATCTAATGGTTCATTTTCTGAAGCACAAGAAACGCTATGTGGTCAGGCGCAAAAAGCAATATTTAAACTTCATAAATATCTTTATAATTTTGAAAATATACCATTAAAACATTATCTTGAATTATTTGATAAATTAGTTATGCCTATACTATGCTATGGCAGCGAAGTGTGGGGCTTTTGTAAAGCAGATAAAGTAGAAAAGGTTCACCTTCAGTTTTGTAAAAGATTGTTAAACGTTAAGGTTAGTACACAGAATGACCTCATATATGGGGAACTTGGACGATATCCGTTACAAATTAACCGTTTCTCTAGGATCATTAAGTATTGGTTAAAAATAGTTCAATGTCAGGACACTAAATATATTAAACTTATATACAATACACTAGTAAATGATCTTGTAATTTCCCCAGAAAAGAAAAATTGGGCACTTTTAGTAAAAAATCTACTCTCGGAATTAGGGTTTTACGAGGTCTGGTTAAACCAGGGTGTTGGTGACACTAAATTCTTCATGTTCCTTTTTAAGCAACGTTTATACGACACTTTTAAACAGAATTGGCACGCAAGACTAAGCGAGTCTCCAAAAGCACGTTTTTACATTCTATTTGCGTCATTCGGTTTTAAATCTTATTTGAATTTGATAAGCATAAAGAAATTTAGAATAGCCCTTTCTAAATTACGATTATCTTCACATTGCTTAGAAATTGAACGAGGTCGCTATAAAAAGCCACAGTCTACACCAATTAATGAACGAAAATGTATCCATTGTGATAAATTGGAAGATGAATTCCATTTTTTATTCGAGTGTAATATATACCATGATTTAAGAAAACGTTACATTGACAAGCGTTTTTGGCAAAGACCAAACATTCCAAACTTGATAACTCTTTTAACAACAGATAGTCCAAATGTAATAAGGTCTTTAGGTAAATTTGTATTCAAAGCTTTCCAAAGAAGAAATGATACTATGTTATAATTTGGAATGCACACCGCTTTTGTAATTTTGTAATGTTTGAAATTTTCTTTATTCTTGTTTTTATCGATGTTAACCTAACATCTTGATTATGTCCTTTATAGAATTATGCCATGACATATTTGTCATTATTAGGTGTATGTGGACGCCAAAAGTAATGAAATATGCACAGATATAGTTTGTTGCGATTAAAAGCGCGAGCGATCTTACTAAAAAGGGAGCTAATACATAAGAATTAATATGAATCTTATAGATTACTTCCCCTTTTCAGCCCAGCTTAGCTTCATAACTTTGGATTATTATTATTATCATTATCCAGTTTACAATTACCTCCCTTTTTAGCGCGGACACCTACTGTATAATTGTACTGCATGCTATGAATACTATTGTGTAAGAAGCGTGTCAAAATGATTGCCTGCCATACAACTTGTTATTGCATGTTATTGCTCATGGACATGTTATGTCTTTTGCTGAATAAAACTTATCTATCTATCTATAATCATATGTTTTTACTTACAGTAAAACATGGAAACAACAACAATATCAAAAATATAATTTCAGGAAAGATAGCGTAAACTAATACATATCAGAAATACTTTTCAGGAGTCTAGATGAGAGGAAGTAAACCGAACAAATTCAATATTTTTCACTTATTTTAACACTTAATCCTATGGTGTTACTACTCGTTAGAATCGTCTCTGTGAGACGATTCTAATGAGTAGTGACAACATAGGGTTAAATGCAGAAATGCAGATTTTATTTTTTGAAATACTCCCCTTATCTGGAGCACTGACTTTTGTTTTCCATTTATTAGCATCTTTGAAGTTTTCGGTTCTGTAATATTTTTGCTATGTACCTATACATTTAATTAACCCTTAGCCTGCCACTCACGACTATAGCTCCATATGCAAACAGCTTGGATCCGGATCCAAGCTGTTTGACACTCGGACAACATTTTCAGCAATTTTGAGCAACTTTGAAACTTGAAGCAGACGAGAAATATAGCAGACGACAATTTATTTGGCGGGCTAAGGGTTAAGGAACAATCTTGTTATCAGAGATTCCCATGCACTGTTAGTGGTCATTCACCACATATTTTTCTGGCTTTAAATCGGACAAATTTATATGATTATCAAAAACAATATTCAAGCATTTATGATTGGCAAAGAGCAATCTGACAATCTTCAACTTACAGGGCTGCCATAAGTTGATTTTGAAAAAGTCTTAAGACTTTCAAATTTTCTATTTTTCAAACGCGATTACTTAAAGTAGGTTGAAAGTAAAGCAGAATGCCCCTTAACCCTTTCCCTTATAGAAGCGACTTTTAGCACATGCATTTTATTCATCCGCTGAAGAAAATAGTTCCAATATATATCGTAATGAATATGTGTTATATTTAACACTTTCCTTATTCTAGTAGGTAATAGCTTAAATCAGGCTGAAAGTAAAGCAGAATGCGCCATATGGCGCATTCTGCTTTACTTTCAACCTGTTTTAAGTAGTCACCTATTTTCAAAACTAGAAACAGTCTATCAGGTAATGGGTTAAGGCATATTCTGCTTTACTTTCAATCTGCTTTAAGCTACAATCTGCTAGGATAAACTCAGACGATTTTGGAAACATCCAGAGAAATAGTAGCCCTAAACTAAATACTTCGGAATATTTGAAACTATAAATAAAAAAGATAATTATTGTAAAGCAGAATAGTTTTTACTTTTCCTAACATTGGATAATTATTGAAATTCCGAAACAAACAAAAAGAACAGTATTTATATGAAAAAAATTATTATTTTGTCTACTTTCAGTTTTAAACCGTAAATTAAGAATAAAAAACTGATATCAGATATTTTCTGTAAAAAATTATAACTATTTAATTTTCTTTACCAGAGTACAGAAGTTTTGGAGGTGACTTTGCCAAGAGTTTTATATTTCTGTCTGTCTGCTTGTCTGTCTACCTGTTTGACTGTCTATGTCTATATCTCTATAACTGTCTGTCTGTCTGTCTGTTTCTCTGTCCTAAGTGTGTTGTCATATATTTTAATGTTGGAACTCACACCTTCTTTGAATCATCATAATAATCAAGCACTACCTTGAGACATATATGTGTCTTCAAACATAATTTCCCTATCATTAGTTAAACCTTTTCTATACATGAACAGAGAATAAACTTTCTTTGCGAACAGTGTAAATCAAAGTCAGATCAGAGTATGTTACCCATCAAAAGCCATTATCAACTGGTAATTTCTCAAAAATACCAGAATCCATTGGATAGTATGTAAGGGTAAAATGGCTATGGACAAATGCCATAAAAGATAATATATATACCCCAAAGCACAGCCATAACTTGTTTTAAGGAGTCCTCCAATAGATCCTTTGACAGTATTCAAAACAAGTGGTAGCATTATTGCAGGAGAAACATGCAGAAACATTCCTTCAGGAGCTTTCTGCTACTCTTGTCCTGATTTAAGCATCCACTAGTCTTTAGAGATCTCTGTGTGTCTTCGTTTAATGATTGCTGAATTCAAGTTTAATTGTAAATTGATTTGATCTAGGTGGTCCGATTTAGGAGAAGAATAGCGGTGTTGTTACTGGTAGATCTGTCACTACCTTGGCCGTGAAATATGATGCTTAAATATACTTTCTGATTAGTTTCTATGACAGAGTTTGCATTCATGCTTACACATTGGTTCAAGGGCCATAGATTATGTGGGTTTTATTGGAGTGACCCGCGGTAATTACCGTGATACATGATACACTGTGACAGTCCTCAGCCTCCCGTGCGCCAGTGCACGGTCCCCTTGACTTGAATGGGACTCGTAGACGGGAAAGGATATTTGACGCTGAGGTAATAGGTATGGAATGTTTAATTGTCTCTGGTCAGGTGCACTAATAGTGATGTCAAACCTGAGCTCCCCCCAGCCTCACAAATAGGATCAGACCTTGAAATTGTCAACATATTCAAATGCTAATCTCTAGTTTATTTTGTCTATTCATTATGCCAGGGATGCCAGGGCTACAATGAGGTGCTCATAAAAATCCAAAGATTTCCAAATTTTCAAGTGCAATTTTAGAAATCATACCTTTAAATCTTTCGTAGAGCCAGGCTCTATAAAACTAATATATTTATGCAAACAGTTTTGATCTAGATCAGACACCACATAAAGTGGCATCTGATCATGACTGAACTGTTTGACACCTATATCAATGTTTCATAAGTAAAACAACGTATAAAATTCCAAATTTTAAAGGTACCCATATGGAAAATAATAGCAATTTTTAATAGCCTGTCGCAAGCTTGTATTTGAAACCGCATGGCAAGCATCCCCAAGCTTGCAGCATGCTTGCCCTGAGCAAGAATTGCAAGTTTGTGCAAGCTAATCATGCAAGCTAGTCTAAAGCTTGCTGCAAGCAGTTAGTGTAGATTTGGAACAATGTTTCAAGCTTGCGCAGGTTTCAGAAATAATCTGTAGGTCTGGAGAAATTAAGAAAAATTAGAAGATTTTGGAAACATCTCAAGAAATGCTCATGGATTTGAGGTTCAAGAATAATCTATAACTCCTTCTGATTGTCCTGAAAGCTAAAAGAAACAACACATTGTTACATTTCATTCCTCAGAATAGTTTACCATGTACTTTTGATACCAAAATGTTTAAATAAGACATTGGCCTAATTTAGCAAAGAATGCTTCTGGAAAACATTTTTTTAATAAGATAATTTGTGTCTGACATATTATGCAAAATTACAAACATAATAATGAACATTTTCATTTATGGACTTTCTCTGTTAATTCTAATGGGTTTGAATAAAAAAAAAGGTATAAGTCAGTATACAATCATGTACTTAATACGTGAAATGTTCATCCATGGCATGTAAAAGGTTATTATCAATCTCTGACATTTTTCTAAAAAAGTTTATGGATTGTTTTCTCTATCATCAGTTTTTCTATTCCATTTTAATTATAATCTAAATGCATGTAAGCTAAACCAAATGCCCCCTAAAATTTCTAACAAATACAATTAAATCTGTAGATAAATACATTGTGTTTTTCAAAATCAGAGACACGTACTTGGAATACCATATACAGTATAACCTGTATTAAACAATCAATAAAAAAAAAGACTTTTGATAATAGATGAGTGCTTAATGCATGGCAAAAGTTATTCAGAAAGCTCCTTAAGGAGCTTTCTGCATTACTTTTATCCTGCATTAAGGAACCGTCTACTTTAAAGTATTACAAAATTTCTTTTTTAAACTTGTTGCTGAACGCAGATTTGTCGGTTGTCCCAGAAGTCTAGAATATTGATAGGATATGTTGGTTGTGCCACAGGAAACAAAGATAGATGGAAGTACGGTAAAATCAGTGATGTTGTGGATTTGTTATCGGCACCCGGCAGAGAGCTTGTGTCATTAACACAAGAAATTCTCATGTAAACTTACCAGTGTAGGAATTTGTCATTCAGTCCCATAAGGTGTACTTGTGCTTCTAAAAAAATCTAAAAAGCTCTTTAACCAGTTCCTTCATAGAAATGCGTTGTAATGGCTTGAAATTATTCCTCCACTGAAGAAAATTATATAGTTCTATTTTATACAGTCATGAATATGTGAAATATAAAGAAATGTGTTCTATATCCTAGAAGATGGTAACTTAACAGGCCCGTAGGAAGCAAAATTGGATGGGGGGGGGGGGGGGAGGGGGGGGGGGGGGGGGGGGGGGGGGGGGGGGGACACACTTCTCCTCTATATTGGCCACTCAACATTAGGGGGGCACCACCGAGTATTATTTGTCTTTTGACGTTGTTTTTTTTTTGGTTGTGCGTTAAAATTTAGGTAAAAACAAGCATTTTTAGGCCTTTTTTTAGTACAAATATATAAAAATTTGCTTGGTTACTATAATTGGCAAAATTATTGGGGGGCCCCCCCCTTTCCCCTCCCCCCCCCCCCTGTTCCTACGGGCCTGCTTAAAGCAGGCTGAAAATAAAGCAGAATGCGCCTTAACACTTTTCCCCATAGAGGCACTTTTTAGCGCATGTAGTAAGTTCATGCAGAGAAGAAAATAGGTCCATTTTTACAGTCATGACAATGAAACATAAGAAATATTTTCTAAATACTAGCAGATGATAACTTAAAGCAGGCTGAAAATAAAGCAGAATGTGCATTCAGACACATTCTGCTTTACTTTTAAACTGCTTTAAGTGGTCACTTTTCAAATCTAAAAACAGGCTATGGGGTAAAGGGTTAAGGCACATTCTGCTTTACTTTTAACCAGCTTTAATTCTTTGCATGCTATCGGCGGATATATCTGCCACAGTGATTACCTTTGCAAGCAGTTTGGATCCAGATGAGACGCCGTGTAACACGGCGTCTCATCAGGATCAAAACTGTTTGACACTCTTACCCTTTTTTTTAAAAGAAATTTTGAAAGTTCTTATTTTAGAACAGTAGCACTGACGACAAAAGGCTAATGAGGCTATTGAGTGTAGAGTTAACCCATTCTGTTCTTGAAACCAATATATTTTACACTTTTGCCAACAGTGTAGATCCAGATAAGAAGACCTAACTGAATTGGTCATTTGTTAAAACCTAGACTAGGGCTCCAGATAAGAGGGAGTTATTTCAATAAATCAAACATTTTTTCACTCATTTTAGCACCAAATCCTATAGTCTTATTACTCATTATAATTGTCTCTTTGAGACGATTCTAATGAGTAGTGACACCATAGGGTTTAATTCAGAAATAAAGATTTTAGTCTTTGAAAAACTACCCTTATCTGGTTCTCTGCTAGACAAATCTTTTTAGATTTGTCACAACACTGTGACAACAGCATAGTGTAACTGTAAATATTGTCCAAGTTTTATTAATAAAAGCATCACAATCTCAAGAAAATAGTTATTTTGTTTGTTTTGTCTTATAGCATTGTGTTTCAAACTTTTTATGTGAGAAAATTTTAAACCATAATTGATAAGAAACTACATTGCTGTTTTGCCTAAATTCAATAGTCTGCAATGCAGGGTGAAAGAAATAGTATACCCTTATATTCCAACTACAGTTAAACCTCTCTATTACGGCCACTAAAACATAGGCTAATTGATTGTTTAAAAGACAGGTGACTGCTTAAAGCATGGTGACAGTAAAACAGAAAGCTCCTGTAGGAGCTTTCTGTTTTACTGTCACCTTGCTTTAAGTGGACACCTGTCGTAATTTAATGGTCGTAATAAAGGGGTTTTACTGTATTTCAATTTTCAAATGGAGCATTTCAGTTTTGAAAATCAACCATTTCATGGTGATGTTAAGAATTAATTTTACCAAACAAATATCTGAAATTTAAAAGTTCAGACTCTGATCAGGGTCTGCACTGTTTCAAAGTAAATAATATATTCCTTTTCCCTGCATAGAATTGAGGATTAAGTAGTACAAAACAAAAAATCCAAGAACATTATATTTCCCTATGATTTTAATGACACACATGAAATAATATATGTTTTTGTATTGCTGAGAAAGTTTCCATAATTTACCCAAAGCATGAAAGAAAATCGTGCAATGGGCATTTATTTAAATAGTGTTATAATTCATAGCTTATTGTAAGACAGGGATGAAAATAGTACCTGGATTATATTATCAATGGAAATGTTCTAAGGTGAAGTAAGACAGAAAACTCCAGCCCCCTCACTCAGAGCTGTTTCAGTGTTTATGACAGATGGTTGCTTAACCTATTTCCTCCATAAATACACCTTTTCATGCCTATAATTTATTCTTCCAGTGAAGATATAGTTCTCTTTTATTTTATTTTAACAGTCATGCATATGTATAATGAGAAATATTTTCTATATCCTAGATGATTATAGCTTAAAGCAGGCTGAAAGTAAAGAAGAATGTGCCTAATTAAGTGATCATCC
Organism: Gari tellinella; assembly: GCA_922989275.2. Taxonomy (NCBI): domain Eukaryota; kingdom Metazoa; phylum Mollusca; class Bivalvia; order Cardiida; family Psammobiidae; genus Gari; species Gari tellinella. The sequence continues at coordinate 96,546,078 of OV277860.1, forward strand.
TTCTTTAGAACTAGAAACAGGCTATGGAGTAATGGTTAAAGCAGGTAGAAAGGAGCTTTCTGGTTTACTCTTTACTGCTTTTAAAGCGGCCATTTTCAAAGATGTATGAAAAAAATACCTGTGGCTCTTTATCAGAACAGCTAAGGGTAGAAGCATGAAAAGAAAATCTGTAGTATTTTCTATATTCTAGCAAATTGCAGCTTAAAGCAGACTGAAAGTAAAGCAGAATGTGCCTATAAGGCACTTTTTTACTTTACTTTCAACCTGCTTTTTAACTCATTACCCAATAAATACACCTTTTTACGCCTCTAATTTATTCCTCGACCCAAGAAAATAATTCCCTTTTATACAGTCATGAATATGTATCATAAGAAATATTTTCTATATCCTAGCAGATAATAGCTTAAAGCAGGCCGTAAGCACATTCTGCTTTACTTTCAACCTGCTTTAAGAGGTCACCTTTTTTCAAAACTAGAATACGGCCATGGGGTAATGGGTTAAAGTGGTCACTTACCTTCAATAAACTAGAATCAGGCTTATATAATGGGGTTAAAGAGGCATGGCTATATCTTTAGACAGATGAATGTTTATTACAATAAACCAATGCAAAAAGTACCTTTCTGTAGCTTTCTGCATTATCTTTGTGTTGCATTAAGCATCTTACCAAGTTAACCCATTACCTCGTAGCCTATTTCTCTATTTCTCATTCTGAAGATGGGTGCCCACGTAAAGCAGGTTGAAAGTAAAGCAAAATGCACCTTAAGGTGCATTCTACTTTACTTTCAGCCTGCTTTAAGCTACAATCTTCTAGAATATACAAATTATTTCTTGTGATACATTATTCATGACTGTATAGATTAGAACTATTTTCTCAAGTGGAGGAATAAATTAAAGGAGTGAAAAGGGGGTATTTATGGGGTAATGTGTTTTAGACTTTCCATTATATTAGTCCTGCATTTAGGTTCCTGCTGTTTTAAATAATGCAAATTCATCTTAGTTTAACCCTTTACCCCATAGCCTGTTTCTAGTTTTGAAAACAGGTGACCACTTAAAGCAGGTTGAATGTAAAGCAGAATGGGCATTTGGGCACATTCTGCTTCACTTTCAGCCTGCTTTAAGCTACCATCTGCTAGGATAGAGAAAATAATCATTTTGGTACATGTTTACAGGGCTCCAGATAAGAGGTAGTTTTTTCAACAAATTCAACATTTTCTCACTCTTTTTAGCACCAAATCCTATGTTGTTACTACTCATTAGAATCGTCTCGAAGAGACGATTCTAATGAGTAGTGACACCATAGGGTTTAATTCAGAAATAAAGATTTTAGTTTTTGAAAACCTACCCTTATCTGGTGCTCTGTGTTTATGACTGTATAAATTGAAACTATTTTCTTCAGTGGATGAACAAATCAAATGCGCTAAAAGGCGCTTCTATTGGGGGAAAGGGTAAGTTGTTTACAGGACACAAGTTTCACTTTAGATCATTAAACCTTTTTGGACAAACAATGAATTTCTTGTGTATATATTTTCAGCGGTGTTGCCAGATCGTTACCACATAGAAAGTCACCATCTACTAGGGAGAAGTCATTTGTTCACAGATCCAGGCTTTTCAGAGGGAGACAGCATTTTGCAGGTACATCAACCCCATCTATAGAAAAGTCTTTAACCTATTCTCCCATAAATACACCTATTGATGCCTCTTATTTATTCCTCAACTGAAGAAAAGAGTTCAAATTTATATAGCCATGAACATGTATCATTAGAAATATATTCTATATTCAAGTAGATGGTAACTTAAAGCAGGCTGAAAGAAAAGCAGAATGTGCCTAAGGCACATTCTGCTTTACTTTCAACATGCTTTAAGTGGTCACCTATTTTTAGCTCACCTAGCACAAAGCGTCAAGGTGAGCTATTTTGATCGTGCTGTGTCCGTCGTCGTCCGTCCGTTCGTTCGTTTGTTCATTCGTCCGTCGTCAACAATTTCTTTAAACGACAACTCCTCCTAAACTCCTTTTAGGATTTTTACCAAACTTGGCAGGAATGATCCTTATATGGGACCTCTTTAAAAGTTGTTCAAATGGTTTGGGTCCGTTTCATATCTAGGTCACAGGAGCTAAAAATAGATTTTTTCAATAAAAACTTATAAAAAATCTTCTTCTCTGAAACCACAGTACCCTGAGCTTAGATATTTTGCACAAAGCATCATCTACAGGTCCTCTATCAAGATTTTTCAAATTATGTCCCCGGGATAAAAAATGACCCTGTCCCGGGGGTCACAAATTTACATAGAGTTATATAGTGAAATCTTCAAACCTCTTCTTCTCTGAAATTAATATAGCTAGAGCTTTGATATTTGGCATGGTGTAACTTCTAGAGGTACTTTACCAATATTGTCCAAATGGTTCCGGTCCGTTGCATATCTAGGTCACAGGAGCTAAAAATAGATTGTTTTCAATAAAAACTTAGAAAATCTTCTTCTCTGAAACCATAGTACCCTGAGCTTACATATTTTGCACAAAGCATGATCTTCAGGTCCTCTATCAAGATTGTTCAAAGTATGTCCCTGGGGTTAAAAATGACCCCGCCCCGGGGGTCACAAATTTACATAGAGTTATATAGCTAAATCTTCAAACCTCTTCTTCTCTGAAACTAATATGGCTAGAGCTTTAATATTTGGCATAGTGTAACTTCTAGAGGTACTTTACCAATATTGTTCAAATGGTTCCGGTCCGTTGCATATCTATGTCACAGGAGCTAAAAATAGATTTTTTTTCAATAAAAACTTAAAAAATCTTCTCTGAAACCACAGTACCCTGAGCTTAGATATTTTGCACAAAGAATAATCTTTAGGTCCTCTATCAAGATTATTCAAATTATGCCCCTGGGGTCAAATATGACCCCCCAGGGGGTCACAAATTTACATAGAGTTATAAAGTGAAATCTTCAAACCTCTTCTTCTCTGAAACTAATATAGTTAGAGCTTTGATATTTGGCATAGTGTAACTTCTAGAGGTATACTTAACCAATATTATTCAAATGGTTCCGGTCCGTTGCATATCTAGGTCACAGGAGCTAAAAATAGATTTTTAAAAAAAACACCTTAAAAATCATCTCTTAAACTACAGTACCCTAAGCTGAGCTATTCTGCACTCAGCATCATCCAATCAGCAATTAGCACAATCATATTGTCATAATTTCTCAGCTTTCCAAGATATGTTACATTTACATCAACGGTCCCAGGTGAGCGATTTAGGGCCGTATACGGCTCTTGTTAAAACTAAAATAAGCTTAGGCTATGGGGTTATGGGTTTATGATTCTGTTCTCTCTTGTTAAAACAGTTCTCTTGTTGAAAGTAAAGTATAAAAATATCAATGCTTTACTTTCAGTTTCAGTGAAATAAGCTATGAGTAAAATATCAATGTAGTCAATGTGATTTTGCAAGTTCCAGCCTACGTACACTGTGATTTTTTAGACTTCATAATTTATTTATGAGGAAAAGTGTTAAACTTTTACCACATAGATTGCTTCTTCATTTTGAAGACAGGTGAGCACTTAAAGAAGGTTGAAAATAAAGCAGAATGCATCTTAAGGAGCAATTATCTTTAATTTCAGCCTGTTTAAAGCTACCATCTGCTAGGTTCATTATGGTATAAATTTAACTCGAAATTTTCTTTAGTGGAAGAATAAATTCATGGTGTAAAATTTGTGTATATATAGAGTAACAGATTAACCCATTACCCCATAAATACACTTTTCCCCTTTTAATTTATTCCTCCACTGAATAAAATAGTTCCAATTGATACAGTCATGAATATGTTCTGTAAGAAAATGTTTCTGTATTCTAGCAGATGGTAGCTTATAAAGCAGGCTGAAAGTAAAACAGAATGTGCCTTAAGGCACATTCTGCTTTACTTTCAACCTGCTTTAAGTGATCAACTATCTTCAATACTAGAAACAAGCTATGGTGTAATAGGTTTAAAGAAAAAAAGGCAAATAAAGCGAAGAGGGAGGGGTATTTGTGGACCTACAGCCGTGTAGGGACTGGTCATTAGTAATCCCACGCTGGGGTAGCGGACAGTCTCTACTACTGCACTGCCAGGCTCTGGTCTATCTAGTTACACCATGATTAATTGAAACAACTTTATCAAAATTGTTTCCTTGAATAAAATACAAACCTTAACAAGATGTCAGCGACTGTTTCCGAAATATTTCTAACATGACGGCAGATTGCTGTATCTATTGTGTGTGAACAGACTGAGATACGAGCTTGTTGCGAACGCTCCAGCGGTTATGTTAGGGTACATAGCTGTACAACAGAATATAGCGGTGTCCTTTACTGTGATATGAAAGAACTTGTAGCCTGTCACCATAAAGTATCGTTGACAGAAAAATTAGCATAGTTTGTGAAAATTTGAAACCAACATTGAATGAGGCATTTATGTTTGTACTTCAGTTTGACACGTTGATTATCAGCAACCAACATGTTTGTAAATAAACTGTTACAGCGGAGACTTAGACTTAATCATTTCCCAATATAAACGTGAATACGTTAAAAATTTCATTTCCAGGGCAAACAGTTTGGAGCCTGATCAGATGCCAGGTAACCTGGCATCTGATTAGGCTCCAAAACTGTTTGCCACTCAGATTAAAATTCATTGTGAGATTTTTTAAAAATTGTGATTTTTTTACATTTTAATGCATTGTATTTACATTTTGTACATGTTAAAACAGTAAAGAATAATGTCTTGTCTACTGAACTGTATAAGCAAGATGACCACTTAAAGCAGGCTGAAAGTAAAGCAGAAATGCTTCAGGTTGCTTTAACCCTTTCCTCCCTGAAACCTCAAATGGACAATTCTAGTTTTCAATTTAGTCTAGTCCATTTTTGACTTTTAGGATTGATTTTTACAATATATGTCAAAATGACAAACAGTGTAGACCCTGATCAGAGGGCTCCTTAAGGAGCCCTCTGATCAGGGTCTACACTGTTTGCATAGGACAAGTATAATCTTCACAAGTGCACTGTTTGCAAAGGACGCTTATATGCATGACTAGGGTTCAAAGAGTTAAGCTACTTTCTGTAAAGATATAGACATTTTTACTAATGGTGCCTATGCATAATTGTATAATGTGGATGATTTTTCAGTGAATGGATAAATTAAAGGCATAAAAAGGCATAATTATTGGGTAGTGGGTTTAATCAGTTTATATTCATAGCCTTTTACCCTTATTTACAATGTAAATTTTTTACAATGACCAGTTCAAATTGACTTGATAGGTTTTGTCACTTAACCCTTAGCCTGCCACTCACGACTATAGCTCCATATGCAAACAGCTTGGATCCGGATGAGACGCCGAGTAACTCGGCGTCTCATCCGGATCCAAGCTGTTTGACACTCGGACAACATTTTCAGCAATTTTGAGCAACTTTGAAGCACTTTGAAACTTGAAGCAGACGAGAAATATAGCAGACGACAACTTATTTGGCGGGCTAAGGGTTAACTACTTGAAATTATAGCAAGCAGTGCAAAACCTGATTAGAAGGCTCCTACTCTAATCTGGGTTTTCACTTTTTTCAAAGGGTGTATATTATGAACCCATAACTTCATAGCCTGTTTCTAGTTTAAAAGAAAGATGATCACTTAAAGCATGTTGAAAGTAAAGCAGAATGCACTTAAGGTGCATTCTGCTTTACTTTCAGCCTGCTTTAAGCTATTATCTGCTAGGATATAGAATCTTTTTCTTATGATACATATTCATAACTGTATAAAAAGGAACTATTTTCTTCAGTGGAGGAATAAATTATACGCGTAGAAAGGAGTATTCATGGGGGAACGGGTTAAAGCTAGCAATATAAAGGTTAAATATTCTGAATGCAGGCTAATCAAATCAAATTACACTTGAGTTCTATGACCAAATTCTACACTGTTTGCAATTCAGATTTCTTTTCAGTATACTTTTGATATGCTTTATCCTATAAGAGCTGTTTGCATTAACTTTATCGTTTGTTTCACAGGCTCTGTATGGGTTCCTGTTTGTTGTGACATGTGACGGTGAAGTGTTCTATGCGGCAAGAACTGTAGAACAGTACCTGGGATTTCATCAGGTAAGATTGCAATTCTTGTCAAAAATTAGCTTTTATCTTGAGACAGTTAAAATTTTTTATCTCAAACTCACTAAACTTGAATTTTTCAGTATTTCTACAGTTGATTTTCAAATATTGTGACCTTACTAAAATCATATGCATCCTTATTTCAAAGTTAAAACATTGATTAGTTATGTTTTAACTTTGAAATATGCATCTGTTAGACTTAATCCATTACCCCAATAGCCTACTTCTAGGTTTGAAAACAGGTGACCACTCAAAGCAGGTTGAAAGTAAAGCAGAATATGCCTTAAGGCACATTCTGCTTTACTTTCAGACTGCTTCAATCTACCATCTGCTAGGAATAAGAAAATATTTCGTACTCTACAATCATGTTCATGACTGTATAAATTGGAACTATTTTCTTCACCAGAAGAATAAACTAAATGCGCTAAAAGTAGCTTTTATGGGAGAAAATTAATGAGTGTAATGAAATGGCAAACATTATATATTGAGAAATGCTACATGTACTCAAACAATATGACAGAAGTGCACATACTGCTCTGTAAGACTGCCAAATGTAATCAACCTTACCAATAGTTCCAACTATTACGACAACAAGTCCCTTTCACATTCTAAATCTGAAGACACAAGTATTAACTAACCGTTTGGATTGGCTCCCTGTTTCTGCCAGAGTGAGGAGTAATTTAGTTACCTCCTTGCTAGATGCAATCATCTTATGCTCTAGTCATATGCTTTGCCACTTGTCTCAATCAGCCATTCAGGTGAAGATCTGTGGACATGGACTCCAACAGAAGCTGGGAGCCATTCAGAAGCATTAAGCGTAATACTACAGACATAGTCCTATGTTCTAACTATCTAGTTTGGTACCCAAATTTATTCACTTTTGGACAAGCTCTGGGGTTCCATTGCCCTTGTAGAGGCTATATTATGTTTTATTAAGTAAACCAAACTTAGTATTTGAAATGGCCATATTCAACATTTGAACACAGAAGAGGTACCCAGATTTGACCAGATTATAAGAAACGGAGAACCAAACCTGTAGTTCAGAGATTATTCTTGTGATTCAAGCCTAATCTCTATAACCCTTTGATATGGTTCCCAGCTTTTGCCATTCTGGCAAAAGCTGAAAACCATATCAAAGGTTTAGAGGTTACTTTTGAGTCTCAAACCTAAGAAAGTGAAAGCACATTCATGATCCTATCATTGCCTCAAAGATACTAAAAGGTGATACTAGACTCTGCCCAAATGTAATCATGCATTAAAGAAACAGTTTTCTTACAATGAACAAGGTGAGAGATGGTGTTGAAAGATTGATATATGTGTCAATTCCACCATAAACTCACAACGTCTGTAAGAAGCTACAGGTCTGGTTTACCCTGATTCACTAAACTCCAGACAATGCTTGTAATCTGAGTAACGTTTTTATTATTCATTCAAAAAAGCTATCTTGGCCCATCACAGACATACAGTTGGGGAGATGTCGGTGATTATTCATTAATTATTTATCAGCCAAGACAGATAGCGTTCCAGGCTAGAAATAACAACCTCCCAAGAGATACAACTGATTTCTGTTTAATAATTTCAGTATGTTTAATTAAATAAACATCTTGACTATGGTGGCGTTATCTGTTCAGGAAAAAAATAAAGGAACTAACACAGACTGCTAGATTTAAAGCCGGTGATTTGTTAGGCCTCATTATTGATCAACTAGAATTGTTTGTTTGTCTTTTGCAGTTACTGTTAACTCTCTCAACACTAGTAAACTGTGTTGTCTGTAAAATATAACCCACTGCTGAAATACTGAAATTGGTTGACATTGCTACATGTATATACAGTCAAACCTCAAAACTTTAAATGTTAGAACATACCCCTATTTTATTGTTAACCCTTTACCCAATAACCCGTTTTAAACATCAAATATAGGTGATCACTTAAAGCAGGTTGAAAGTTAAGCAGAATGTGCCTTACAGCACATTCTGCTTTACTTTCAGCCTGCTTTATACTATCATCTGCTAGGCTATATAGAAATATTTGTTATAGTAATTGTTTATGAGGGTATCAACTGTAACTATTTTTTTCAGCGGAGGAATAAATTAAATATGCTGAAAGTCGCTTATATGGGGAAAAGGGTTAAATGTGCCTAGGTCATGTTTGAACTCTAAATTATGGGTATTTTCGACCTCAGCAAGTTAGAGTTATCAAGGTTTGACTGTACAATGCTCCCTCCTTACACGTTACAGCCCTCCCAACACCGACTCCCTCCTTACAACAGCCCTCCCTACAACAACTACTTCCTCCCTACAACAATGCTTGCCACAGTTCCCTGAAAAGAAAAATGATTTCTTAACGCTTTTATTACTGCAATATCTTCTGCTTAAATTGTTGACTGCTGATTTTTCTCAAAGTGACATAATAAACATTTTGACAGAAAATGAATGAATGACAAGTGACAAACAGCTTGAACCCTGATCAGATGCCGCTTTATGCGGCATCTGATCTGGATTCAAGCTGTTTGCAAATGTAAGCCAATTTCCCTCCCTATAACGACTTCCTCTGAACAACGCACACAATCTTTGTCTCCCATTGGATGTCATTGTCGAGAGGGAGCACTGTAATAACAGAAACAAAATCTAAGTGACAAATAGTTTGGATCCTGATTAGGCCCCACATTTTGTTGGGCCTGATCTGGATCCAAACTCTCTACAAACTCATGCTTAGTGCGGTAAGGGTTAAAGAAAACAGAAAAACCTTCTCACGCATAAAAATGATACAGCCAGTCAAAATTCTGACAGGGTATTTTTGGTGAATCCCAAGATAATCACTGTTATATAGCAAGATCAACATAAAAGTTTAAGACCAGGAAAATCCTAGTCCATTTCTGACTTTTAAATTTTATGAAACAGACAGAACCAATATTCGTGAAAAGTCAAAAGTTGTTAAAACTTCTCCCAACTCTATTTCAAAGCAGGATATTAAATGAAAATCTCGTACAAAAATCAATACACAATTTCCCCTTCCCCCCGATTTTCTTAAAATAAAAGTTTGCACAAATTTTGGGAATCCTGCAACGAAACAACAGGTCTTTCCGCTATAATAGCCGGTTAGCTAGCTAAAATACCAACCAACATAATACTCTTTCAATAAAAGTGAATTTATTTCAAATTTAAAACCATTACTTGCTCCCTCCATATAGGAGAGCTCCAATAAAGGAAGAAGGTTTTCTCTGTTTTCTCAACCCATTACCATAGTCATTATCATTTTAGGGCTTCCTTAAACTTATAACCAATAATTGAACTATATGAAACTGCAATAAAATGGCAGAATAAAAGGAAAATTGAATGTTGCCATACGTTTAATGATGGTTTTCAGTCTTTTTTACATGAAATTCTATCTTCTTAAATCTGAGGCTTTTAAGATTAATAGAAAGTTGAACATCATGTGCGTAGAAGGTTAACCGGTGTTGTAGTGTGGGGAGCGACTTTGTAAATAGAGGTAATTCGAGGGTGGTTCATGCAAAAGAAATCTCACGGTTTTTATGAGCTGGCCTGCAGTAAATTTTGCCAGTAATTGAAAAGCTGTACACCAGCTACTGATGGTGGTGGTGGCTTTGATCTGTCCCAGTTGATGTATGCGATCAGAATACAGAATGCCCGTAGAAACTCTATCCCATTTTAGCCATGTGATCTCGCACTTAAAAGGAATGGAGATGACTGGTGCAAACAGTTTGGATCCAGATGATTTAATAAAGAAAGTAAAAAAAGGAATTTGTTTAAAGTGAATTATATTTTATAAAAAAGAAAACTTTTTCAATGTAATGTGTGTAAAAAAAAAGCTTAAGATTAAAAATGTTACTCCCCCTTTGTGTTAATAAATCTCATTTTAAATGACAACACTGTTTCATGATTTAAAATGAGATTTTTTATTACTCATTACGCCAAGATGCTGCTTAATGCAGGACATTTGTTTTTTGTTATAAAAAGAGCTACTTTTGGAGTATTCTGCATTTCTGTTTGACTGCATTTTGAACCCATTACACTATAGGTATGGCTTTTAACAAGAAAATAGTTCCACTTTACAGTCATGAAAATGTACCATAAGAAATATTTTCTATATCCTACATGATAGGAGCTTAATGCAGTAAAGCAGAATCTGACCTAAGGCACATTCTTCTTTACTTTCACTGTGCTTTAAGTAGTCAACTATCATCAATACATTTGTACTAGAAAGTGGTTACCGGATAACAGGTTAGGCCTGATTTCTAAGATCTCCATGAGCCTTATTGCTCCTTCAGATGCAGTAATAAAACTTATCATTTAACTCCTCTCAATTTAACACATTACCCCATATCCTGTCTCTGGTTTTGAAGATATGTGACTTAACTTAAAGAAGGTTGAAAGTAAAGTAGAATGCGCCTGAAGGCGCATTCTACTTTACTTTCAGCCTGCTTTAAGCCATTATCTACTAGGAAATATAAAAAAGAGGCAAAAAAGGCGTTTTTAAGGGGTAATGGGTTAAACATATTATTTGTTTGTGATAAGGATAAGGTGTCTACGTAGCATTTGACCTCCTTTCTCCTTTTATTTGGAGCTATACAGTAAAAACTCTATTACAACAACTAAGTTGTATTGATTACAGGTGACGGCTTAAAGCAAGGTGACAGTAAAACAGAAAACTCGTTTAGGAGCTTTCTGTTATACTGTTACCTTTATAATAAGTTGTCACCTGTCTTTTATACATTTTACTGTTCTTGATAATTATGGTCTGTTGTCACCTGTCTTTTATACATTTATAGCTTTTACTGTACTTGATAATTATGGTCTGTTGTCATCTGTCTTTAATACATTTATACATTTTACTGTACTTGATAATTATGGTCTGTTGTCACCTGTCTTTTATACATTTATACATTTTACTGTACTTGATAATTATGGTCTGTTGTCACCTGTCTTTTATACATTTATAGCTTTTACTGTACTTGATAATTATGGTCTATTGTCTTTGCAGTCTGACATCATACATCAGAGTGTTATGGAGCTGATTCACTCCGAGGACAGGGACGAGTTTAAACGTCAACTAACGTGGAACTCCATGCTTCCCTCGGAGAAAGCCAACCTTACCTTACATGAGGTCATGATGCCAGGTCAGTCTCACAATACACATTACTAATTAACCCTTTGCCCCATAGAAGCGCCTTTTAGCGCATTCAGTTTATTCCTTCGCTGAAGAAAATAGTTCCAATTTATACAGTCATAAATATGTTTCATAAGGAATATTTTCTTTATTCTAGCAGATAGAAGCTTAAAGCAGGCTGAAAGTAAAGCAGAATGTGCCTTAAGGCACATTCTGCTTTACTTTCAACCTGCTTTAAGAAATCACCTATTTTCAAAACAAGAAACAGGCTATTGGATAATGGGTTATTGTTGTTCCATATTATTTTAATGAACTTTACTCTTGAATTGTTTTCAGAAAAAAATTCAGAAGAATTGCAGCAAAGAACTAATAATTAGTCAGTGTATGAATAATTATGGTCATACAGTTCTTTATTATTTGATGGCATTAATTGGCAATAAATAGGCTTTCCAAATTACATGTAAATCTCAATAACTTAAAATTGCCAAATTCGAATTCGAAGTCATGTTTTAACTTTGAATTTTATATAAGTTTGATTAAAGCAAGATTAAGTTATTGAAATTCAACTACATGTATAGAAAAATATTGGTCAATTTGAATGAACCCATTACCCCATATACCCCTTTTTACACCTTTGATTTATTCCTCCACTGAAGAAAATAGTTCTACTTAATACAGCATGAGCATGTATCAAGACATATTTTCTTTATCCTAGCAGAATATAGCTTAAAGCAGATTGAAAGTAAAGCAGAATGTGCCCTAAGGCACATTCTGCTTTACTTTCAACCTGCTTTAAGTTGTGGCCTATCTCCAATACAAGAAACAGTCTATGGGGGAATGGGTTAAGGACAGAGCTAAGAGCCCTTAACCCTTTGGACCCTAGTCCCGCTTTTAGGCGTCCTTTACAAACAGTGTACATGTGAATAGTACATTTGTCCTGAGCAAACAGTGAAGACCCAGATCAGAGGGCTCCAAAAGGAGCCCTCTAATCAGGGTCTTCACTGTTTGTTGTAATGCCAAACATTGACAAAAACAATCCTGAAAAGTCAGAAATGGACTAGACTAAATTGGAAACTGGAATTGTCCATTTAAAGTTCCAGGGAGGAAAGAGTTAAGGGAGTTTGAGTTTTCCAGGTTTGAATTTGATGTTTCTTTTTGTAGAAAACTACCACTATCTTCACCGGTCATTTACTGTTAGATTTCGCTGTCTGTTGGACAACACATCAGGATTCATTGTAAGTGCTTTCCATTTGTCTTAACCCACTACACAATACATACACCTTTTACAACCTTTAATGTATTCCTCCACTGAAGAAACTTTCTTCAGTGGAGGAATACATTAAAGGTTGTAAAAGGTGTATTTTCAAAGTAGTTCCACTTCATACATTAATGAATATGTACAACAATAAATATTTCCAATATCCTATATTGAAGCAGGTTAAAAGGAAAGCAGATTGTGCCTTAATTAAGGCAACATTCTGCTTTACTTCAGCATGCTTTAACCAACTATCTGTTTTCATTACTGAACACAAGCTATAGAAAGGGTTAAAGAAATCAAATTTGAAACAAATAGCATTAATTTTATTAAAAAGACAGCTTTTACATTGTTACGTAAAGTGGCCAAATTTATATATTTTACATATGTTTTATGATTATTATTCTCTTTCAAAGTCAAAACTCAGCCTCTGAAATTGTAATATGGTGAAACATTATTTCAATATAAGTATACAGGAATGGTAACATTGCTTGTCTAGCATTTCTGTTCATCATGTTTTGAATATGCAATCAAATTTACATTCAACAAATATTGAGAACAACTCATTTGCAGTCTTTTAGAATGATGTCAGCTTAATGCAGGACAAGACTAATGCAGAAAGGTTTTATATGAGCTTTCTGCATTATTTTTTCCCTATATAATAAAGTATTCACTTGTGTTAAGGTTGACCTATTCTCATCAATGAGTTGTTGCTAAACACAAATCATGTTGAAAAAAACCATTATCCCATAAATTCCCCTTTTTACGCTTCTAATTTATTCTTTCCTTAAAGGAAATAGTTCCAATTTAAGCAGTCTAGAATATATACAACATGAAATATATTTGTTTGCCTGCAGACGTTGGAGATCAGTGGCTGGATCAGAGTGATGCATGGCCAGAACAACCGTAGTGAAGAGCCCCAACTTGCCCTTTTTGCCACCTGCTGCCCTTTTGGACCTCTGTCTCTGTTAGATCTACCCTCTAGGGAGCTGACATTCAAGTCCAAACATAAAATGGACTTTGCTCCACTCTCAATGGATAACAGGTAAGAAAGTAACATACAGTCAAACCTCTCTATTACGGCCACCAAATTGTGATAAAATATTAGGTGTTTACGAAAGGTGACTGCTTAAAGCAAGGTGACAGTGAAAAAGAAAGCTCCTATAGGAGCTTTCTGTTTCACTGTCACCTTGCTTTAAGCTGTCACCTGTCTTTTATACAATAAATTAGCCTTCGTTTTAGTGTCCGTAATAGAGAGGTTTTACTGTACATTTTATAAACAAACAGTATTTTTAATTTTGTAGCCCACTGTTCCATAAGATATGCCTTTGTTTCCACTTTATACATGATAATGCACCAAAAGAAACATTTCCTATATCTTAGCAAATGGTACCTATCTTAAAGCAGGCTGAAAGTAAATTATTTAGGCTCACTCTGCTTTACTTTTAACCTGCTTTAAGTCATCACTTGTCTTCAGAATTAGTACCCACTATAAAATTAAGAAAGGTTTGGTAAGAATCAAAAGCTATGCTGCAAAATGCAATTGTTCCACAGAGGCCAATTCTTAAATATATCTTAGCAAAGAGGGTACATACGATTATGACCAATTAAAAGAAAGCTTGTATTATGTACTTAAGGCATGTGATTGATTAAAGCAGGAGAATAGTATAGGAGAAAGATCCTTTAGGAACTTTCTGCTTTATATTACTCTGCTTTCAACTGAAACCTATCTTGAACATAATCAATAAATGTTCCTTATTTTAAGTGAATGTCATATAACGGTAGGTTACTATGCAGTCAAACTTCTGTAAAGGGCATGAACACCAAAAAAGCAATTCAGTAGAATTTTTTAACGCAGGTTGTACCTAAATGCAGATATGAAGATAAATCAAAACTCTCCTGAAGGAGCTTTCCAATATACTTTGCCCTATTTTAACAGTGACCTGTCATTTTAATATATGTGGGTATCCATTCTTTTTAAATAGTGGTGGGTTAATACAAGTTTTGACTGTATTAAGGCTGCACTCCAATGTTCCTTCTGTTTGGCCCCGCCAGTGATCCGTGTGACATGTCTTGTGACCCTATGTCATACAGCCATTTGTCTAGAGTAACTGTAACAATATACAATACCCTGTAATACTACTGAATCAGTTGTGCCTCGGAAGTGTTGTTATGTGTCAAGCCGTGTCATAGGTATACTGCAGGATTTTCGCTTCACAAACTCCCTGATATGATTTTAATTTGACAAATTAGATTTTTTGTGTAAAAGTTTAAAGGTCGAACCTCTCACACTTAATAGTGGTACAGGTAATCTTTACTATGTAACCATATATTGAATTAGTGTGGAAATCTCTTAACCCATTACCCAATAAATATGCCTTTTTATGCCTCTTGTTTATCCATCCATTGAGGAAAATAAGTTCCAATTTACAGAATTATGATTATGTACCAAAAGAATTATTTTCTATATTCTAGCAGATTTTTTCTTAAAGCAGGGTGAAAGTAAAGCAGAATGCGCCCTAAAGCGCATTCTTCTTTACTTTCACCCTGCTTTAAGTAGTAACTTGTTTTAAAAACTATAAAAAGGCTATTGGGTAATGGGTTAAAGGTATATGACTGCTTAATACAGAATGAAAACAATGTAGAAAGCTTTAAATAGGAGCCATATGTATTCAGGATTGTCTATTGGACTTTTGCCTGATGACTTAATACAAGATTGACTGTATAAGAGAAAAAGACAGATGTGTAAGGGGATATGCATCAGCTTGGATTACATAATGATCATTGGTGAAAAGAATGCAAGGTATTGTGCCGTGATAGAAGGGTGGGCTGGCTTGAAACAGAGCTTGCATCAAATGTACTAATAGTCACCATTAACTGCAAGCATTGACATTTCTCTCTAAAAGCAAAAAGGGATATCTAGAGACAGGTGGTTACTTAATGCAGAACACTTGTAATACAAAAAACTTTCAAATTTTTGGAAATTGTCTGTATTACTTTTGTTTTACATTAAGAAGTGACTTGGTGTTTTAAAAGATTACGATTACCAAGTACAGTGACACCTCTCTATAACGACCACCTATTTGTGGAAATTGTTAGGGTGTTTACAATAGGTGACCGCTTAAAGCAATGTGACAGTGAAACAGAAAGCTCCTTTAGGAGCTTTCTGTTTCACTGTCATCTTGCTTTAAGCTACCACCTATCTATTATACAATCAATTAGCCTAGGTTTTAGTGGTCCTAATAGCGAGGTTTTACTGTACATCTTATTTTGAGTACTGTAGTCGATGGAGAGAAGTTTGGTTGTATGGAGGTAATATGCAGTTTCTGTTATATGAATTGATGGGTCTACTTCATATACTGGGCCTCTTTGTAGTAGGGATGTTTGAGATCTGCACTTATGTTGTAAACTGTGACGTTTGAAATGGATGGGTTTGCAGTTGAATACTGAAATTATGGAGTAATTAGTAGACTGGATACAATAATATGCATAAGATGGGTAATAGAGAGTATTTGAACTTTGTCAGTGTATATGGCAAAAGCAATATCATATGTTCTGTGTGGCAAAGTAAGAATCAATCATTATCTTAGTGTTTGACAAGTAAATGAAGTTACACTTAAGCTTGTACTTAGTCACCACTGACTGATGGAGTATTATAACATTTGAACATAGGTGACCACTTAATGTAGGACAGGAGCCTTCTGTATTACTACTGTCCTACATTAAGCTGTCACCATGCCTTAGTTTAAACATATTTATTTCAGAAAATGTACAGTATACATACAATATACAACATATCTATTATAGGATTAGAACAAAAGCTAAAGCTTATTAGGTTCTTCTCCTTTGCTTATATATAGCTTATTAATTAAGTTCTTTTCCTCATGCCTTGAAGATGCCTATGGTGTTAATATGGTTGCCTAATTCAAGTTTGTCTGTACATTTCCTTTATAAGCTATATTCTTCTAGGAGTATTTACAAGACTCTTTGCTGTTTAGTTGTAAAGGTTTCTCCAATTAGTGTAAAGAAAATGGGTTGAGAATGTTTATAAATATATTACTTTCAATGGTCTTCAAGGCAGGTTTGTTGAACAGGAGCTTTCTGCTGTACTTCCATCCTACTCTAAGCAGCAACCTGTATCTTAAGCATTTTTATTCATTCTTATTTTGAGTAATCATTAAAACTGCACTTTACTGTGTTATAATCAATCTTCAAAATTTCTTATGCTCTTGCCACAATAGCCGAGTGGTTTGAAGTGTTTGTCCTTTACATCTATTCAAAAGTCATCTTGGTTCAACTTTGCATTAAGCTACATTTACCTAGATAGGATTTGTGTTTATTTGGGGCATGCATATTAGGATTTACAAACATTTACTAGCTAAATTTTGTAGTTTTGTACAATGCCTGAAATATTTGAAATATCAGTCGGTGCCTGATTGTAGCAATTATAATGGGCATCAGAAAGTATTTGAACCTTAAAATGAACATAGTGATAGATTGCATAGCAATAAGAAAACACTTAAATCATACTTTCGCAACCTCCCTAAAGGGTTGTTTCCTGTTTTTAAGACAGGTGCTTGCTGAAATCATGATAAAGTAAAACAGAGAACTCCTACAGGAACTTTCTGTGTAACTTTCATTCTGTTTTAAACTAACACATTCTGTAACACCTTCCCTGAGTTCATGAGTAGAATCCATTACCCCATAAATACGCATTTTTACGCCTTTAATTAATTCTCTACAGAAGAAAATAATTCAAATTTATACTGTCACAAATAAATACATGTATCATAAGAAATATTTTCTATAGTCTAGCAGATAATAGCTTAGAGCAGGCTGAAAGTAAAGCAGA
Organism: Gari tellinella; assembly: GCA_922989275.2. Classification (NCBI taxonomy): domain Eukaryota; kingdom Metazoa; phylum Mollusca; class Bivalvia; order Cardiida; family Psammobiidae; genus Gari; species Gari tellinella. Next base: position 96,563,424 of record OV277860.1, read on the forward strand.
ATGCGCCTTAAGGCGCATTCTGCTTTACTTTCAACCTGTTTTAAGTGGTCACATATGTTCAAAACTAAAAACAGGTAATGGTTTAACATGTGTCATACATTCTACTTGATTGGTTGTTTCAGAGGGAAGATGATGTTTGGCTACAGTGACAGGGACCTTGCCACCAAGACTGGCTATGACCTAATTCACCCTGATGATCTCAACTACTTTGCTTCAGCTCACCAAGAATGTAAGACATATGATATGAGCAGAGACATCTGGGTCCAAGGTTATAAAGCGTTTGAGCTAAGTCTGAGTGTGTTCTCAAGCATTTGATTGGTCAGATTTGAGCCTAGACAAATGCTTGAGAACGACTTTAGAATCAACTGAAAAGCTTTATAACCTTGGACCCTGGACCTTCAGACATTGCAGAAAGGACATTTAGAAATTGCAAACAGAATCTTTTTTACACAAGACCAGCAGGACCTGTTTTCATTGCATATAGAACATTTAAACTTTGAAAACAGGACCTTATGAAACGGCAAACAATTCCTAAATAATTGCAAATAATATCTTAAGATACTTCAAACTGAAACTTTAAAGTTTACAAACTGGACCTAAAGATATTGCAAATATTGACAATAGGATAGTGCAAGAATTGACCTTACGATACTGCAAATTGCAGAAAAGACCTTATTAAATTTTGTAAATATTAACTTGCAAATTGGACAAAACATGACCTTAAGATATTGCAAAAATGACCATGTGATATTGTAGATATTGACCATGGATTTTGAAAAAATACAAAAATGTCCTTAAGAAATTGCAGATATTGACCTTAAGATATTGCAAATTTTGACTGTAAAATATAGCAGGAATGACCTTAATATATTGCATTTTGCAAATATGACCTTAAGATATTGCAAAAATGACCTTAAGATATTTCAGATGTTGATCTAAGATATTGCAAATATTGATCTTAAAATATTGCAAATTTTGACTGTAAAATATAGCAGGAATGACCTTGATATATTGCAACTTGCAACCATGACCTTAAGATATTGCAAATATTGACTGAAGATATTGCAAAAATGACCTTGCACTATTGCAGATGTTGACCTAGATATTGCAAATTGCAAAAATAACTTTACAAACAAGATAAATAGATCTTAAGATATTGCAAATATTGGCTCTATTATATTTCTAAAATGACCATAATATATTGCAATTTATGACCTTATAAATGTTGACTTTAATATATTGCAAAAATAACCAATATTACAGATGTTGACCTAAAATATTGAAAATTGCAGAAAAGACCTTAAAATATAGCAAAAACTAAACTTAAGCCCAGTAAAAGCAGTATTTAGATATTGAAAAATTGACTAAAGAATTTAAAAATTGACCTTTAGATATTGCAACAACTGACCTTTAGCTATTGTCAAAAATTAATGTGAAAATATTGAAAAAATTATTTTTAGATATTGAAAACATTACCTTTGGATATTGCAAGATTTGATATTAACATATTTCAAAATTAACATTAAGATATTGCAAAAATCTTTCTGCAGATATTGACAAACTGATATTTTATTGGCCTTAAGATATTGCAGCAGTTGAGTAGTTTAGTTTAACCATATTTTATTTCAAATTCCATGAAAAACGGGTCGGGTCACAAGTTCTACCAACATTAGTTACTGCCCTCCCCTAGTCAAATTTTAGATATTGCAAAAAATGACTTTTAGATAAATATGTAAAAAGTTAACTTAAAAATTGCAAACAGGATCTTTAGATTTGCGAAAATTGACATTTAGATATTAAAAACATTTCTTTCAGATACAGAAACATTACCATAAGATATAGCAACCATCACCTTTAGATATTGCAAAAATGACCTTTATATATTCCAAGCAGGACCTTTAAACATTGCAAACAACTATAAAAACAGCACTACAGACAGTTTTTAAGATCAACTTAAACATTTCAAATAATTCAAACAATTTTGTTGATTAAAATTTGACCTGAATGGTTTTGAATATTGTTGCTGAAAGCATTAGAGACTGAAAATGAAACATACTTTTCGAATTGGTCAATAGAGTAATAAAACATATATTTTGAGTTACTGAAGGCAAACTTTTGTTCTTTTCAGTGATAAAGACTGGCAGTGCAGGACTGATAGCTTATCGGTGGCTGACAAAGAACTACCAATGGCTGTGGTTACAGTCTAGTTGTAAGGTCATCTACAAGAACAGTAAACCAGACTTCATCATCATCACACATCGACAACTCACGTATGTATGGTTCATGCCAATAACATTGTCTTATATTAATCACCTACTGGTTAAACTGGGGTAATTATAATTTAAGTTTAAACATCTGTTATTTTTATTTAACTCTAAGAATAATTATTACACTGCTGAATTTCTATTTTCTGAATAATCAGCTTACAATTTTGTAAAGAGATTTATTTCTCAAATATTTTTTTCATACAAGTATGACAAACCTTGTCTACACTGTTTGTAAATGATGCATTCTCTCACTTTCCACACAGTAATGGTTCCTATTTTGTTATTGCTCTCCATTGTCAAAATGCATTGATTCAGCAAATCCCAACTTGTTCATTGTGTCAGAACCCTGGGGCCTGTCTTACTAAAAATTGTATGACAAATATTCTTGTATGTCTGATTCTAAAATTCTAGATAATTATTATTGTCTCGATATAATCCTGTCTTGTGACATCTCTTTGGAATCATCTTTTCGAGATGATTCCAAAGAGATGTCACAAGACAGGATTAGATAGAGAAATAAGAAATTAAATGTATTTTAAAGTTTTGACTTACGACCATTTTTGTGGTACAATGTTTCACATGACGGGCCCCAGGGCTGTATAGATAAGTAAACTGAACAATTCAACATTTTCTCACTCATTTCTGCACCAAATTCTATGATGTTACTACTCATTAGAATTGCCTAGAAGAGACGATTCTTATGAGTTTGTGACACTATAGGGTTTGATGGAGAAATAAAGAAATACTCAAGCCCCTCATTCTTTCTGCTCTGAAACTTTAAATGAACAATTCCCGTTTCCAATGTATTTTAGTTCATATTTTAACTATTCAAGATTTTGTCAATGTATCGCAATATGGAAAACAGTGCAGAACTAGAGCAGAGGGCTTGGACAGGAGCCCTGTTATTCTTAGATCCCTTATCTGTGTCTTCACTGTTTGTCCTCATTATTCTTAATTCGTTTGTTTCTGTCCAAAGCCTCAGATTGTGTTTTACATATTTCAGGGATGATGAGGGACAAGACTTGTTCCACAAAAGGGGCAATGAGTTCAAGCTCCCCTACCCTTTGCTGGATCTAGACATGTGTGCTGGCTTTGACTTTCCCAATGAAGACCTGGTTTCTAAAATGAAAGGACCTCGGAATAAAAAACAGAAGCCACAAGTCAGAGACTTCATACAAAACAGCAAAAAGAGAAAACTAGATAAAAATAGTGTGAATGGTTTGAATTGTTATGGAACGTATTCAGGTATAAATGGGTATGAAGGTGGTGAATATAAGCCTGAGTTTCTCTACCATTATCCCAGTAACAACATAGGACTGGATTCAGACTTGCTGTATAACAGGACTCATGGGTATGGGTCTCTGACTGGTTCTGTGTACCCTACTGCAGACCCGTACCGACTGGATGTGGACAAACATAGCTACACTAACGGGTATTATCTGGATACCCATAGACAGTACCAGCATACCCTGTCCTACCATGGTAACAGTTACTCAGATCTGGTGGCACAAGGCTCCAAGTATGGCTATGATGTGGCCAAGTATGGCCTCGAGTCTTACAGTTTGGATTTAGCCAAGAAAGTGCACTATAATGATGAGTTTGGTAGACTTGATAATGAGTATAAAAAGTACAGTTATGACTATCGCCCTGAGTGGTTAGCACCCAGGTTAAATGGAGGGCTGGAGCCAGTGGACTTACGATATGGCAGTGCTTTAGAACAAGGAACATCTGTGGCCAATGCACTGCAGAACCCATCTAACTTATTGTGTCCGGGGCAGTATAGTTCTAAAGACTCACGGATGGCTGCCTCGCCAGACGACCTGCAGTCTGGTACTAGTAGTGCCCTACAGGCCATGAACCATAGCTCGGTAATAAAAAACATGTCTAGTCCCAGAACAGTCACTCAAAACCGCTGTTCTAGTGTAGAAAATCTCAACAGCCCTAATACGAACAATTACCAAACAGTTCAACAACAGCAACAACGAGCTAACGTCATACACAATGGTTCTGTTTGGTCAAATTGTGCAAAAAGTGCAAACTCCCTTAACCCCAGCCCTCATAGTGTGTCTGACCATGGGGGAAGCCCCAAGAAATTAAATGGAGACATTAGTGGAAGAGATATTAATAGAAATCATCTTATGGACAAGAATGACATTTCCCATATTGGCTCTGAGAGTCCAATGTCTGGGGCCACTCCTGCCTCAGTTATACACTCATCTGTGACATATAAAAACATTCATGAAAGGTGAGTTGTTTCTTTGGAGCTTTGAAAAGAGTAAAACTCTTCTAATATGACCATTCTTGTTTTCAAGACAAATGATTGACAGTCTAAAGCAAGATAAAGGTAAATTAGAAAGCTCTCACAGCAGTTCTTTTATCTTGCTTTCAGCAGCTTTTTCCTTAAGTACCAAAATCTAACCCTCATTTAGTTGCCAAAAATAAAGTTGTTTTAACCCTTTACCCTATAATTAGTCTGTTTCTAGTTTTGGAAATAGGTGACTTATTAAAGCAGGTTGAAATTAAGGCACATTCTGCTTTACAGTGTAGCTTTACCCTTTGATCTGGGTCTACTTTTAACCTGCTTTAAGTGGTCACTTATATTTAATACTAAAAACAGGCTATTGGGTATTGGGCTAAGTTTGGTGTTTTTATAAGATTTATATTTAGTTGTTTATTTTACAGATCTTGTACACTCTTTATATATGACTTGTAAATGTGTCACAGATTTATATTTGGTTGTTTGTTTTGCAGATCTTGTGACAAGCAGCCTTTGGTTGGTGGTATCCCGGTGCCGGTTGTGAAGTCTCCCTGGGTGCACCAGTTTCCTGCTACCCATAATTCCTACAGTGACTACAAAGACGCGTGGTCTGTGTCAGCCAATGACATGTACTCATACCAGCGACCGGCCCTGACTCACGCTCCAAAAATTGCTATACCTTGACCCCCGTCAGTTACAGTGAAAACACAGTGATGTCAAAATCTATTTATTTATTCACTCACATGGAAGTGTCTGGTAAAGTTAGTAATTCAGTGAGGCATGCTTAGTATATGCTGTAAGATGCATCATGGATTTGGAGTTATAATGGTCTATGGTACAGCCTCCTGTGAAGTTAGATAAGTCAACTCCGTGTTGAGAAGCCTTTCTAAGAGGATGAATTACCAGTCTTTAAGACAAGGCGATGTGACAGCTAAATGCAGAACAAAAGTAATGTGGAAAGTTAGAGGACAGCTTCTGCAACATTTTCAAAGCAGGAACTGGGTGAAGGAAGAGTATACAGTCGGGATTTTATGGAAAAAAGGATTCAGGCATTGCATACTGTGTATACAGTGCTACCTCTCTTCAATGACACCCATTGGGAGACAGAAATCATGTGTGTTGTTGTTCAGAAGGAGTCGTTAGATTTGCAAACAGCTTGAATCCAGATCAGACACCCCGTAACGCAGCGTCTGATCTGGATTCAAATTGTTTGTCAGTCGACATTAAGGTTTTTATGTCAAACTGTTCATTATGTAACTAGCACCTGCATTAAGCTAGCATCTGCTATTGAAAGGAAATATTGTATGCTAATATAGAATGCAATTAAGGGCTGCGCAATATTGTCTAACTCATGTACTAGTTATGGTCTTCAGTGAAGAAGCTTGTTTCTTAGTGTAACAGAGTTAATTGCAGACCATTAAGCTTATATACATAGATATAAAAATATGAGAGGTCTTATAATATGAGTATGTTTTAATGTGCAATACAATTAGTTTATGTGAAATGCCAAATTTAACCCATTTATGCCAGAATGTTAACAATGTCATATATTTCATTGTACAGCAGAACCCCTCTATTACGACCACTAAAAAGAAGGCTAATTGTCTGTTTAAAAGACAGCTTTAAGCAATGGAGAAAGTGAAACAGAAAGCTCCTGTAGGAGCTTTCTGTATCACATCCACATTGCTTTAAGCAGTCACCTGTCTTAGACGACTAATATTTGACACATTTTAGTGGTCGTAATAGAGAGGTTCTACTGTACTAACTGGAAGACTACATTGTCTGAAATAGGTGTGAACACATTGATAATGTTATATAAATTGCATACAGTCAAGCTTGTGTAAAACTCATTTTTTGAAGATATAAACCAAACATAAACATCTCTAATATTTATGACATGTGACTATTAAAACAGTCCAAAAATAAAAGGAAAGCTTCTATATTTTTGTCCTACATTAACCCTTTCACTCTCTGAATTAAAAGGGGGTTTGGATCGATCAGGAACTAAACTGTTTGACACTCGTTTTGATATTTCTTCCAGTCTTATTGCCTAATTTTTTTAAACTTTGAAACGACATTGCAAACAAAAATTGAAGGAGACAACAATGAAACGGAGAAGGGGTAAAAATCTTACGAAAGATTTGGCAGTGAAAGGGTTAAGGATGTCATGTACGTGTATATTATAGATTCTAACAGTCAGGGCTCCAGATAAGAGCGAGTAAACTGCACAAATCCAACATTTTCTCACTTATTTTAGCATCAAATCCTATGGTGTTACTACTCATTAGAATCGTCTCTTCGAGACGATTCTAATGAGTAGTGACACCATTGGGTTTAAAGCAGAGATAAAGATTTTAGGTTTTGAAAAACAACCCTTATCTGGTGCTCTGTTACACAATTGTATTAATTTCCTACACTCTAATTGGCTAATAAGACAAAATTTGTGGGGTATAAAAACAGTTTTTACAGTGGAGAAAACGTTATTCTTTCCCGTTTAAACGAAACGAAACGCAAACCCAAAGCACTAAAACGTAGAAAAGTGCAACTTTTTGACAATTATGATAATTCATGTTTATCTTGGTGGCAAACACCCGGCGTCTGATCTGGCTCCAAACTGTTTGCAATAGAAATAATAGTTTTAGCGTAAACGCGTTTATTGGGAAAGAATAACGTTTTCTCCACTGTATTCTGCAAGTTTTACCATCAAAAACAGGTTATTATATTGTGGTAAAACGCAGGTATAATTCTACTGTTTATTTAGTGACCATTTTGCCAAAGTTTGACTGTACATGTATATCATCGCAAACGAGGAAGACCCTGATAAGAGGCTGCAATTTGCGGTATCTGATCAGGGTCAACACTAAAATATGCCTATGTGGATGTAAAGAGATACCAGGCATTCATGGGTTTAATTAAACCTGATTTGTGCACAAGTGTTACTTAAATTATGTTCTGTTTATCATGAAGACAAGACAAATGAGAAATGTGGAAGAAGATTTAGTTTTGTATGTATTGTTCATAATGGTGATTTAACCCTTGCCATGTGGGACTGCAATTAATCGATTACCCCATAAATATGTCTTTTTACACCTTTGATATATTCCTCCACTGAAGAAAATAGTTCAAATCTATACAGTCATTTCTTTTATTAGAAATATGTTTCTATATTCCAGTAGATGAAAGCTTAAAGCAGGCTGAAAGTAAAGCAGAATGCGCCTTACTTTTAGTGTGCTTTAAGTGATAACCTATTTTCAAAACTAGAAACAGGCTATGGGGTAATGGCTTAAACACCCTTTTTAAACAATGTAGATCCTGATTAGATGGCTCTTTTGGGTCCTCTTATCAGGTTCTGCAATATATGTCATACACACTCATCCTTTTGGAGACAAATATCTAAAATACCCTCTGCCAACAATGTATATCCAGATCAGAGGGTTCCCTCAGAGAAATCTGATCAGTCTCTACACTGTTTTGGCATGTTTGTTTTAAAAATGCGGTAAAAACCCTTCAAGAGTTTATATGGACTCTAAACTGGAAGGAGCCATTTTAAAATTCATCATACCGTATATATCCCCTAAAACACTACCCCACTTATAAATGCCCCCCTTCCCTTCCTTAGCTGCTAAAAATTATTATACTTTAATCCTTTTCCCATTAAATTGTTTTCAGTGTTGCGGCAGATGTTTGCTTAAAGCAGGCTGAAAGTAATGCAGAATGCTCCTTCAGGAGCATTCTGCTTTACTTTCAGCCTGCTATAAGATTTAGAGATTTGTCATTGCCCCCTGTGGTGTTTCAATTGGGGTATATTGGTAAGGGTTAAATTCACAAGCTCTTGTCATCATGTAAACATGTGGAAAGGCCAGTGATTTATATTGTTAAATGTTATATCTGCTTCATATATTGTGCACTAACCTCTATTGAGAATAGTTTCTATGACAACAGTTGCCAAGATATGTGCCATCAATCCCTGTACAGTTCATAATAGTTCATTTCATGAGAAAATGTAAGTTTAAAAATCAGTGAAATAAAATTGTATCTTGTTTCTCTCAAAGTACCATGGACTATTCCTGTTCAAACAAATAAATGCAATGTTATTAAATGTAATAAAAATACAACTGTTTCTAAAATTCTGAAATTATACGCTTATCTGATTAGTTAACCAATTACCCTTTACATACACCTTTTATATACACCATTGATTTATTCCTCCACTGGAGAACATAGTTCCACATTATACAATGAAAATGTCTCCTAACAAATATTTTCTTTTCCCAAGTAAATTGTAGCTTAACCCTTTACCCCATAGAAGCGACTTTTAGCGTATTTAATTTATTCCTCCGCTGAAGAAAATAGTTCCAATTTAATCAGTAATGAATATATATTATGGGTAATATTTTCTAGATTATAGCACATGATAGCTTAAAGCAGGCTGAAAGTAAAGCAGAATGCGCCCTAAGGCGCATTCTGCTTTACTTTCAACCTGCTTTAAGAAGTCACCTATCTTAAGTACTAGAAATAGGCTATCAGGTAAAGGGTTAAAGCAGGCATTCTGCTTTACTGTCAACCTGCTTTAAGAAGTCACCTATCTTAAGTACTAGAAATAGGCTATCAGGTAAAGGGTTAAAGCAGGCATTCTGCTTTACTGTCAACCTGCTTTAAGTAATCATCTGTTTTCAAAACTTGTAAAAGGCTATGGGGAAATGGGTTTAACCCTTTACCCCATAGAAGCGACTTTTAGCGAATCTTATTTATTCATCCGCTGAAGAAAATAGTTCCAATTTACTAATTTAATATATATTATAGGGAAAATTTTCAATATATTCTAGCACAGGATAGCTTAAAGCAGGCTGAAAGTAAAGCAGAATGCGCCTTAAGCGCATTCTGCTTTACTTTCAACCTGCTTTAAGTAGTAACCTATTTTCAATTCTAGAAATAGGCTATCAGGTAAAGGGTTAATAGCATAACTCTTTTTTATCGGAAAATATTAAAGTCTTTGCTACTGTACCACAGTTTTATGCCTTTACCTATTCCACATAAAATGCCCTTTCTTGCATCTACACTATCCTGATAACGCTTCCTTTATTCCAGCATAAAGCTGTTAGAGGAAGACAAAGTAAAGCAGAATTCTCCTTAACCCTTTCATGATCAAATCTGCCTTGAGGTTTTTACCCCTTAATTGTCATGCTGTCGTCTGCTTCAATATCGTTGTCTGCAATATTATTTCAAAGTTAGATTGGAGGCAGTTAAACTGATATATTGACAATTGAAAGGGTTAAGAAGCTTTAACATGGAAAATTGGTGTCTAGAATTTTATGCCGAATCCAAACTTTTGCTGTTCTTACCGTACTATAGACATATTCATTGGAGTGGCAAACAGGTTGGGTTCTCATCAAATGCACATTTTCATCCTGCTACAAGCTATCATCTACTCGGATATTGAATATATTTCTTATGTAAAGGACACATTCGTGACCATATTAAATGAACTAATTGTTTCAGTTGAGGAATATATATAAGGTGTAAAAAGGCTTATTTATAGAGTTATGGGTTAAAATCTGTTCATGTGTTGTCTTTGAAATCTCTTCTAGAATGTGTTACTCACTTTACATAGAAAAACGTAATGAAATAGACTGTCTTTCTATAGGCATTTTGTATAAAGATAAAACTAATCAAAACATGGTGCAAAATATATCGGGGCCCGTTTAATAAAACTTAGTACTTAGTACGACAAAAAGGATCATATGTCAATACTTTAAAATACATTTTATTTATTATTTATCTATCTAATCCTGTTTTGTGACATCTCTTTGGAATCGCCTTTCCAATACGATTCCAAAGAGATGTAAAAAAAAAAAACAGGATTAGATGGAGAAATAAATTAAAACTGAGATTTTTATAATCTGACTAACGACATCATTTGTTGTACCTGATATTTGTTATACTTGTGGCAACCCTTCAGGCTTCTACCACAATATGTTAACAAAACAACCCTAAATTGTAAAACTGAATTAGATTCAATAAGAAACTGGGGTTTTCTAACGAAACGTCGTACGCCATAAACGATCGTAAGTCAAAACTTTAAAATACCTCTAATTTCTAAGACAGGATTAGATGGAGAAATAAATGATAATTAAGAACTTTAGAACCTGACTTGTAAACGATAATATTTGTCCTACGGTAGGACGTTTCGTATGACTGGCCCTTGGAGTCCATTTGCAGTTTCAGGTGGGAAATGATTAAAAATGAGGTCAATTTATCACCACAAGGACAACTGTCTGTATAAATATGTCAGGACTAACAATTATATAGTAATTAAATAATAGATTTATTGAAGTTATTACAATTGAACTTCTCATTAATCCCCTACAAGTTGAAATGTTTATTCCAAATGTCATATCATGCATTTATTATTTTCACTCAACCATTTGTTTACATGCATTTCATTTAATTATTTTCTGCCATTTTAAGGGTCATCAATATTATTTGATATACATTAATATCTTCATTTAGATATAATTCCTTAAAAATATCATAAAGATAACTAGAGAGAGGTAATTGCTTAATGCAGGGCGAAATTCATAGAGAAAGTTCCAAAGCAGATTTCTGCATTACTGTTTTCCTGCATTAACCCTTTACCCCATAGAAGCGCCTTTTAGCGGATATGATTTATTCATCCCCTGAAGAAAATAGTTCCAATTTAATCAGTAATGAATATGTATTATAGGGAATATTTTCTATATTATAGCACATGATAGCTTAAAGCAGGCTGAAAGTAAAGCAGAATGCGCCCTAAGGCGCATTCTGCTTTACTTTCAACCTGTTTTAAGTAGTCACCTATCTTAAGTACTAGAAATAGGCTATCAGGTAAAGGATTAAGCTCTTTTATAACCTCATGCTGCCCATTCATGTTTTATAACCTGTTACCCCTTGCCTGTTTCTAGACTGTTGACCACTTAAGATAGGTTGAAAGTAAAGCAGAATGCAACTTAAGGAGAATTCTGCTTTACTTTCAGCCTGCTTTAGACTACAATCTGGAAAAGTACTGGGAATGTGTTCTGTTTTTTATGTTCATGGCTTCCTTGATGGGAACTTCTTTCTTAACTGTAAGAATTATTAGAGGCGTAAAATGGCTTCATTATTGAATACCAGTAATAGATGCAATGGCTGTGTTACACTGGTTTATTTGCTTCACAATTATTTATTTATTATTAGATGAAAGCTTCAATCAGTCTGACAGTAAAACAGATTGAGTCTTAAGGCGCATTCTGCTTCACTTTCAACCTGCTTTAAGTGGTCACCTATCTTCAAAACTAGAAAGAGGCTATTGGGTAATGGGTTAAAAGACTTAAAATACTGCCAGTAGATTGTCATCCAAACACAGCCTTTTGCTGGCTTTAGTACTATGTTTATCTAACTCCTTCACTGTCATGACGTCATCTGCTTTAACTCATTGAGCCCTAGTGACGCATATGTGTCATCTACCAAAGGTGTACCTCTAAAGAGTACACTTGTCTAATGCAAACAATGAAGTCCCTGATTAGAGGGCTCCGGCAGGAGCCCTCTAATCAGGGACTTCACTGTTTGTCATTTTGTAACTTATTTAAAAAAACAACTAAATATTCTAAAATGGACCAGTCTTTATTGTAAACTGGAATTTTCCATTGGAAGCTTCAGTGGATAATGAGTTAACACCAACCCCATAACCTGTTTCAAGTTTTGTAAACAGATGACCACTTAAAGCAGGATGAAAATAAAGCAGAATGTGCCTTAAGGCACACCCTTCTTAACGTTCAGCATGCTTTAAGCCACCATGTGCTAGGATATAGAAAATATTTCTTAAAGACATTACATGACCAAGCTTGGGTGGTAACACCTAGTCTGAAAAAAGTTAGGATTAAATCATGAATAGCATGCTTTTACTGTTACAATACTGTACAGATGTCTAGGCAAAGAATCAGTCAGCCGTTTCATGTGAGGCCCGTACCTATAATAGGATAGTTGGGTTAGTAAAACCCATTGAAAAAACCCTTGAGTGTGAGCATCTGAGGGCCTCTATAGAAAACTTGAGATTGCTGACATTGGCTGAGCGCACGCTTCTCATGCTTTACAGTTATTTTGACACCTAGTGGGAACAATGGAGGGGGAATCAGTGAATGGACTGGCTTAATGTCTTTAAGGTACATGTTCATTGGAACTATTTTCTTCAGCAGATGAATAAATTAAATGCACTTAAAGACGCTTCTATTGGGTAAAGATTGCCATTTATCTTTATTTCTTGAATTAAAACTTTCGGTAAATAACTTGGGTAATATTAAAATGAGTATCAAACAGTTCGGATCGTGATCTACTGCATTATGTGGCATCTGCTCTGGAGTCATATTGTTTGCAAATAACCATTGTAACTCACGTTAAGGCAGTAAATGGACTTACCCTTTCTATCATAGATTCATAGATTGCCTTTTAATGCTGTTATTTATTCTTCATGGAAATACCTTTTAAAGCTTTTATCCAACTTTGAAATGCTTACTATTCTTTGTCAATGTCCTGCTACAGGGCTGCCATAAGTTGACATAAAAAATTCTAAGATTTCCAAATTTGCATTTTTCAAGTGCGATTTTACGAATCGACCCTTTTCCCCATCACCTGTTTTTAGTTTTGTTGACACGTGGCTGCTTAAAGAAGGCTGAAAGTAAAGCAGAATGCGCCTTAAGGCGCATTCTGCTTTACTTTCAGCCTGCTTTAAGCTACAACATACTAGAAAAAAATCCGAAGATTTAGGAAAAATCCGGAGAAATTGCAGCCCTGCATTGCAGAAAACAACCCTGAATAGTAATAAATGGACAAGGCTAAATTGGAAACTGAAATTGTTCATTAAACTTTCAGGGGTGAATGGATAAAGTCTTTGCACGGTAGGGCGGAATCGTGATTATCCGTGCAAACAGTCTGGATCCAGATAGATGCTGCATCATGCTATGTCTCATCAGGATCCAAAATATTTGACTCTCTGACCCTGTATTTAAACGAACTTTTTTGAAAATTATAATTTTAGGGCAGAAGCAGGCGACAACTGGTGCAGACGAAAAATATTACCCAGACTTCATAAAGGTAAAGCAACTACAGTAAAACCTCGCTATTACGACCACTAAAACGAAGGCTAATTGAGTGTATAATAGATAGGTGACAGCTTAAAGCAAGGTGACAGTGAAACAGAAAGCTCCTATAGGAGCTTTCTGTTTCACTGTCACCTTGCTTTAGGCGGTCACCTATCGTAAACACCCTAATAATTAACATAAGTTAGTGGTCGTAATAGAGAGGTTTTACTGTACTTGTCTTTGACACTGAATTGGTAAGAAGGAAATGGTTGCTGCTAATTTCATAAAGAAATACAATCTGCATTTATGTTTACAATTTGTGTATATGTATTTTTGTTAATATTTTTGTTAAGTCTAACATCCACATCATAGTTATTGTATAAACAATCAGTTATTGTATAAACAATGTGTGCGTCATAGGATACTCAGTTGTTTCATTTACAATGAAAGATGGAAAATAAATATTACAACGCAAAATTACTGTCTACATTTCATATTGTTTAAATTGTCCCTGGGGCCCGTTTTACTAAACTAATTACGCAAAATTTTTGCGTAAGTCAAAATTTTAAATTTTAATTTATATTTTTTATTATCACTTGCTACAAACAGCAAATAGCCAGATCAGAGGACGCGCTTTTAGCGGGTCCTCTGATCTGGCTATTTGCTGTTTGCAAACGTTTATGATCGAAAAATATGAGAAAAACGATTTTGACTTACGCAAAAAATTTGCGTAAGTAGTTAAGTAAAACGGGCCCCTGAACTCAGTCTCCATGCATACTATATACTACTCAAAGTTTGCTAAGCACCAAAGGTAAAATCACCATAGATACCAATACATTGACCCTATCACATCTCATCACATGACTTCCAACATTTCTGTTCGATTTATGCCAAATTTGGAGATGTTTTCGCGAATGGTTTACTTTACAGATTCTGATAATTTTTACCCTTGTTCAGGTGCTGCAGGCGAAACCCGAGAAATTATCAAAATGTTAACTTTCGGAGATTTCACCGATTTTTTCAAATCCATTGAATTCTACATTTTGATGTTCTTACAGCTGTTACAATTGGTACAATTAAACATTGAAAGGTAAAACATTGCTTTACCAAAACCAAACATCTCTATGAACATTTCAATGTACAATTCAATGAATTTGAAAATTTGGGTGAATTCTCTGAAATTTCACATTTTTTTAATTTCCTCGGGTTTCGCCTACAGAAGCTGAACAATTGTAACATTTTTACAATCTGTAAAATAAACCTTCGACCAAAGCATCTCCAAATTTGGAAGAAATCGAACAAAACTGTTGGGAGTCATGTGATGAGAAGTGATACGGTCAATGCATTGACACAGGTCCTTTGAGAGTTTACCCTCCGTGCTTAGCAAACTTTGAGTAGTACAGTGGAGAATCTGTTATTCTTTCCCGTTTAAACGCAAACGTACGCAAACGCAAAGCACTAAAACGTAGAAAAGTACAATTTTGGACAATTCTGATAATTCTTGTTTATCTTGGTGGCAAACAGTTTGGAGCCTGATCAGACGCCGGGTTACCCGGCGTCTGATCTGGCTCCAAACTGTTTGCACTGCAAATAATAGTTTCAGCGTAAACGCGTTTATTGGGCAAGAATAACAGATTCTCCACTGTATATGTTGCTCCCGCAACGACCATCTCAACAACGATTCCCGCTTGCCGCTGTTCCCAAAAACAAGACCGTTATGTCTAACGCTTTTACTGCCTCAATATCGTATGCTGTAAATTGATGTTTGATTTCTTTTCTCAAAGTTACCAACATATTACCTAAATAATCCTAATATATTACATATTAACATATAACCCAACATATTTATTTTCTCAAAGTTAAGTATTAGATATTTTGACAGAAGAAGCATAAAGACGAGTGACAAACAGTTTGAACTCAGATCAGACGCTGTTATGCTATGCTCTTACGTTTAGACAACTGCATGAGGCCCGTTTCATAAAACTTCGTACAACAAAATCGGTCGTAAGTGATACGTTTAAACTATATTTAATTTCTAATTTCTCTATATAGCACAAGACAGGATTAGATGGAGAAATAAATAATAATTGAGACTTTTATAATCTGGCTTATGACAAAATTTGTCGTACGAAATGTTATGAAACGGGCCCCTGAGTAATTCCTCTGTGATAGTCTATTTGTATTGCGTGCAAAATATATGGAACAAACTAACGATGGGAAGTAATTCAGTGATTTTCTTGAGATTGTTTTTATACTGATCACAGTTTTAATACTTTCAATATTTAATAAGTCAAAAATGTCCTTAATCTGACTTAAAAGTATTTCAGACGACATTATCAATGAAGAAGATATTTTAGCGTTGTTAGAGTTAGGGCAGACGACAAAACTTGACAAAACGGAGAAGTAAGGCAGAGTAGCAAAAACGTATCTTGCATTTCGTTGTTCTACATTAACGTTTGGCAGAATGAGGGGGGAAGTTTGATCACTGTTGCAAATAGTTTTGGTCCAGATTAGACTCTTCATCTGGGGCCAGTTTCATAAAACTATTGTCGTAAGTCAGATTATAAAAGTCTTTATTATTATTTATCTTTCCATCTAATCCTGTCTCGTGTCATCTTTCTGGAATCGTCTTTTCAAGACGATTCCAAAGAGATGTCACCAGACAGGATAAGATAGAGAACTTCGAAATTAAATCTATTTTAAAGTTCTGACTTACGACCGTTTTTTGTCGAGCGAAGTTTTTATGAAACTGGCCCCTGGACCCGTTCTGTTTGTATCTGAGATGCTATATATAGAAGAGACCATAAATGTACCTAATTGCTGCATAATAAAACAGCATGACGTGCTGCCGTCTGGTGGTAAATGTGTGTTCTAATTTGCCAACAGTTTGGATCCAGATGAGACTCCGAGTTACTCGGCGTTTCATATGGATCCAAACTGTTTGACACACTGATGATATTTTCTAAAAGCAAACTTGGATACTCTATACAGACGACACTGATTATGTTGCGTGCTAAATGTTCAGCTGCCTTATGCTAAAAGTGTGTCAGTGCAAGTCTCCTATCCCTTATCCTGCCTATCTCGTTTTAAATAATTTTTCAAGCAGTTTAGATCCAGACCAGTCGCCACTTAATTGCTTGTCAATTTGAAATAAAGTGTCTTCAATTTAGAAATGCATAGATCTAAATCTGAATTTAATAAGCTTTGTTTCAAAACAGATGATATTTTGGCAGGATAGTGTTAAAATTTTCCACTTCAAAGCGCGACTCACGTGACTGATATTTCAAAGTTTGGATTCTGATCAGACGTCAAGTATGGTGTCATCTGACCTGGATCAAAATGATCTGACACGTTCTTCAGTCAAAATGGCCAACATGTTAATGTGAGATATAAAAGCAGACAACACATGGTGGAATTCTCCCTCTCTTGAGCGGCAAAGATGTACTGGTAAATAAGATATGGGACCGTTAACCCATTTGCACCCAGTGGATTCTTCCATGCATATAGATACAATGTATATAGTTTAGTAATGCAAATACTAATATATAATGGATTATTCCACTTTTTATTAAGGGGTTCCTGGTCCAAATTTTCATTTTCGTTTTGTTTTAAATTGAAATTCCTATCAGTAAACAGTGTAGACTCTGACCAGATGCCGCATTATGCGGCGTCTGATCAGAGCCTACACTGTTTGCCTATGTCCTATATAGAGGGCCGTAGACACAAAAGACAAACGTAATGTAGAATCTTTCTTTATGTAGGACACATGTTAATGCTAAAAGCTCCTTAAGGAGCTTGTTTTAGCATTACCTTTGTCCAACATTAATCTGTCATTTGTCTTAAAAACACAATAAGGACTCATTTAATAGTCGTGTTAGAGAGTGTTTTTTATTGAGCACAGTCATCTTGACTGTATTTGGTCAAAATCTTCCAGGATGTCAACAAAAGGGTGGGCGGGGCACGGCTTGTGCACGTGTCCACTTACTCAAGTGTAAAACAAAGATCACTATTGATTTCCTCCATACCTGCTCCGTGGCCGCTTGTATTCATTTCAAAGTATCTTTAATTACTTCTATATGTATCAATAATTAATCCCCTGCCAATTTATTTTGCGCTTAATCAAGGTATCCTCTTATGTTCATAGAAAGAGGATTTTATGCTTTGTTTTACTAATCTTAATTACAATTTATGACGCTAATTTAAACAAAAAGAATGATAAATTGACATAAAAAGGTCCAGCAATATGCTAATTGCACATCGAAAGTGGATAATTGACCAGCGAGTGAAATACAGACATCTACAGCTCCTTTCTTTTTTCTCTGTTTACGATGCTTCAACTGTTTGATCATTCACGTGGTATCAGGTGATCTCTTTTTTGTTTTAACTAACCGGAAGTTGGAAGCTATTACGAAAAATGGCGGACCGTGTATGTTACTCAGCGCCGGAAAATGATAACCCGGAGTGTCACTCGGCTTGTTATTTATGCAGCTTTATGCCTGCGTTAATGATCAAGATATAAATTCCACTATCCCACGCCGACAGCACGTGATTACCTGTGTAACGTCAATGACAACGATGGTAAAGATGCTGAGTACATGTACAGTCGAAACCTCCGGATACCTCGAACACCACGCTTAAGTCAAACACGCCCGTATTACAAAGTTATGAAAACATGACTAAGCCTGGTGACTGGTGAGTGCCTTAACCACGTTTTAACTTTGAATTACAGGTATGATTGACTTGTAAAAGTGAGATGGAGTTATCTGAATTTAACTGAAGAAATATTGGTAAAATTAAATTAAAGATATCGGACTTTAAGGTTCGACTGTATACTCTTTTGAACACTGCATACTTATATCTTTTTTTAATTCTTCACTTCTTTTTGAACAGTTTGGATCCCGATCAGATACTTATTGGTCCTGTGGCTTGTGTCGACCCAATATGCTTGCCACAAGTGCAAAAGAAAACAAAAACTGATAATAACATGTAGACGACACTTTTTCAAGCAGACGGTACCATCGCAGGGATAACGTTAACCCTTTCACCGCCAGAATCGCCTAAAATCGAATTTGCAAACAGTATTGATCCAGATCAGACGCCGCGTTACGCGGCGTCTGATCGGGATCAAAACTGTTTGACACCCGTTTCGATATGTCTTATGTCATACTCTCTTAATTCTAACTTTGAAATGCTATTGCAGACCATAATATTGAAGCAGACGACACAATAACGGTGTAGGGGTAAAAAAACTCATACCTAATTTGGCGGTGAAAGGGTTAAACATGCATTTTACGCTACACATGTGCAACACACACTAACGATCACTTATATACATTGTATGTAAACGAAGATGATTTACAATGTAGAAACCCTTTGACCAGGCCATGATCCGCACCGTTTTCATTTTGCAATATAGTTTTGAAATCAATCCAAAATATGTAAAAATGGACTAGACTTAATGAATTGTAAACTTGAATTGTCCGTTTGAAATCTTAAGAGCGAATGACTTTAGATACAAAACAGATCAATTTGTTTCGTGACGTCATTAATATACCTCCACTACTATTATTATGTTTGCTTATACATGTATATGGTAATCCTCTTTTAAGTTAACCTTTTGCCATTTGCTTGTTTAAGAGATCGGGTTGCCTTAAGTACTTTCTGCTCTTTTTTTAGTCTGATCTAAGTATCTACCAGTCAGTTAGGAAGCAAGAAATGTTTCCTATGGATCTTTTACTCTTCCATTGCCAATGGCGCCAAAAGGCAACTTTCAAAACAGTTTGGATCCTGATCACCCGTATCGATATTTCGTCAGTCAAAAAAGCGCTTCATCTGACATGAAAAAAACCCCGCTTGACGACATTATCAATGCAGACGATAGTTTGGCGGTAAGAGGGTTTCAGCAGACAAATAAACTTGGCAATGAAAGAGTTAATATGGCATTTTAGAAACAAGAAAATGTATGAGGAATAAGCCACATACGCTAAATGATTTCTATGGAGTAAATGGTAAATACTAAATGCATTTTGATACATTACAAGAAACACCGATACGAGATCCTGATTAGGCGCATAGTTACTCTGCATTTGATCTGGAACAAAAATAGTTTCAACGGTCAGTTTAGTCGCGTTTTGCAGTGAAGTTGATGAAATAACCCAAGAAAGTGGAATCACAGACTTGTATGTCGTTTCTTTCTAATGGTAGATCCGATATTGGACATTTTCTCAAAATAAAATAGTGTTATTTCCTGAAAGATTTTGTTGACGGGCCTAAATAAGAGAAGATTTATCCTCATACAAGTGACAGGAATTGATTCAAATATGCAGATTATAGCTCTGTGGTCGGCTCTTTGTGTTCGGGGAATTCCTGAGGAATCGTTGTTAGAATTAACCCTTACAAACCTTAATTTCAAATAGACCCTTCCATGATTTAGATAAATGCTCAGTTTATTCTGCTTCTCAAGGGACACGGAATAGATGTATGACATATGGTATTGGCCATTTTAAGACTCAAAATGGTCTGCACTGTTTACGAATGGTGCAAATATGAAATAATCATGAGCTCCAATACCCTTACCAGGGCTAGTATCAAGACATTTTCGTAAATAATTTCGTAACATTGTGGACATATATATTCATCCTTTCAATGCCAAAGCAGATATTAACAAACAGTTTGTATCCTGATAAGGCACCGCGTTATTCGGCGTCTGATCAGGATTCAAACTGTTTGCCACTGATATCAAGGTTTCCTGAGTCAAAACGCATAATACACGTATTCCAAATTAAAAAAGTAAAAAGCAGACATAAAATTGTAAACAGACATGCTAGACGGACATTTCTTACAGTGGAGAAAACGTTATTCATTCCCGTTTGAACGCAAAGGAAACGCAAACACTAAAATGCAGAAAATAACAACTTTTTGACAATTCTAAATATTGAGTTTAAGCTGGGTGGTAAACAGTTTGGAGCCAAATCAGACGCCGGGTAACCCGGCGTCTGACCTGGCTCCAAACTGTTTGTACTGGAAATAATAGTTTTAGCGTAAACGCGTTTATTGGGAAAGAATAACGTTTTCTCCACTGAACATAATGGCAGTGAAAAGGTTCAGCATACTCTTACCGACGACATGGTCCATGCGTTCTTGCATGGTGTTGCCAAGGTAGGCTTTCTTGTCCATTAGTGTACAATACAAAGTACACTAATGTTTAATATGAAAGCATAGTTGTTTCTAGAAATAGCTGTTCTTTAACATTGAATTATATTATAGGGAAAATCTAGTTCCTCGCCCTTCTATCGATTTTTTATTAGGACCAATGTAAGTTACACAGACCTTATATTATCTTAACTCTTATGTCACCTGTCCTCTATCATCAATTTTCTAATTTGGAATATGCTATGTTATTTCTTAAACAACTAGATCCCAGGTTTGCCTAGGCAGATCCAGAATCTGCTTAGCCACAATTCTAATATGGCCTAGTCCTGGGCAGATCAGGTTATACGATATTTCAATATGGCAAGACCAAATCAGGATTCTTTTATGACGTAGACAGATCCGGGTCTGCCGAGATTCCAATATGGCCTAGGACATATATATGGAATAATTAGAACAACATGGGGGAAATAGTGAAGCAAAATATTAGACTTGCAATGATTAAAACTTATAATAGACACATATATTAAACATAATATATACTAAATCACATTCTACCATAAATGTTTCTTTGTTTTCAAATCAGCTTTTCTGTATTTTTTTATTATTTTTTTAGCCTGACTGGCCGATCATTCATATATACAGTGGAGAATCTGTTATTCTTTCCCAATAAACGCGTTTACGCTAAAACTATTATTTCCAATACAAACAGTTTGGAGCCAGATCAGACGCCGGGTAACCCGGCGTCTGATCAGGCTCCAGACTGTTTGCCACCAAGATAAACATGAAATATCAGAATTGTCCAAAAGTTGTTCTTTTCTACGTTTTAGTGCTTTGCGTTTGCGTTCGTTTGCGTTTAAACGGGAAAGAATAACAGATTCTCCACTGTAGGAGTGAGTTTTGAAATAGTTCGTCTGTGTAACATGGCGTCTCAGAAGGATCCACACTGTTTGCAAAGGTCACCATTGTTGCACCACTAACATGGTAAGATTAAGGTACCGAAATATCCTACTATAACCCTTTACTCTATAGCTTGTTTCTAGTTCGGAATACATATGGCCACTTAAAGCTTTCGTTTTTTATTTTAAGCTTGCTTTAAGCTACAATCTGCTAGGAAGTAGAAACTATTTTCGAAGTTATAGTGCATCTTCATGGCTGTATGAAGTGGAACTATTTTCTTCAGCGCAATAATCTACTGAAGGCATATATTTAAAATTTGTATCTGTGAAGTAATGGGCTAAGACTGTCCAACTTGTCGAGGTTGTAATATATGCTCTTTCTATAAAACAAATACCTAATATTGGTTGGACACCTCGTCCTTCAACACGGGCTGTGAGGGGAATCAATTTGGGAGCCACGACCGGACTTAAGAAAGCCAATCGCATCTATCACAGACACAAAATTGACGTCGACCGAATATACATTAGACAAAATCATGCGAGGAATAGAGTAAATACATATATGTCTGCATCCAAGCAATTTGATGAAATGTTCCTAGATCGTCCAGACGGAGGGCTCCAGATAAGGGGGGTATTTCAAAAACTAAAATCTTTATTCAGTTCTGCTTTAAACCCTATGGTGTCACTACTCATTAGAATCGTCTCGAAGAGATGATGCTAATGAGTAGTGACACCATAGGATTTGATGCTAAAATAAGTGAGAAAATGTTGGATTTGTGCAGTTTACCCCCTCTTATCTGGAGCTCTACAGACGGTTGCTCTTAGACTGGAAACCTATTGAACAAACCATCGCTGCGCTTCACTCATCGGGCCTGTTGCATGCGAAGAACCCGTAAATCAAGCGATCCCACTAATAAAAGTACATAAAAGACTATAAAACTCGTAAAAATGATCAAAATTCGGATAATAAAATATTCCTCTCGTATGATTCTCTTTGTACTGGGAGATGATGGGAATTAATAGCAAGATTAGCCTTATTAATTGGAACAGAACCAAAATCTGCAATCCCAACTTTAAGGCTGGATTAAAATAAAACATAATCCCCTGCACCAGGCGGGTGTACAAGCTCGGTGACATCGATCAACATCACACCTTGTCGCCTGCTTCTCATGTTTTATAGTGACAAAGACGTTATTATTTCCCAATACATGCCGTTATGCTTAACCCAGTTGTGTCTATAGTCCCATACAATTGACGTAGACAAACAGTGTAGACTCTGATCAGACGCCGCGGTGTCTGATCAGAGTCTACACTGATTGCTGATAAGAAATTCAATATAAAACGAAATTAAAATATATAAGCATGGACGAATCGATCTGAAAAAATGGATGAACACGTCAGTACTCCTGGCAAACAGTTTGAAAAACGCCACCTCCTACATTTGAATGCATTTGAAATCATGATTGTGTTTGCATTTCACTTTGCTTCAATCAACCCATTCACTATCAAGTACCAATGTATAGTCTACTTTCAGTCCGGAATAACGTTCAGCCGATGGTACATTTTCTCATCTGATCATTGAGCCATCTTGCCTTCAATAGTGAGCAATGCTTCAGCCCTGACCATTCACAGCTGAGTGGAGTCTGGAGAGGAGCAATTCGCGGTGCATATATTGCTCAAGAATATTTTTATAAACTACGGTCAGAAAACTAGATCGACAGGAGATCGAACACACGACACCTATATTGAAGATCGAACACACAACACCTATATTGAAGATCGAACTCACAACACCTATATTGAAGATCGAACACACGACACCTATATTGAAGATCGAACACACGACACCTATATTGAAGATCGAACACACGACACCTTTATTGAAGATCGAACACACGACACCTATATTGAAGATCGAACACACGACACCTATATTGAAGATCGAACACACGACACCTATATTGAAGATGGAACACACGACACCTTTATTGAAGATCGAACACACGACACCTTTATTGAAGATCGAACACACGACACCTTTATTGAAGATCGAACACACGACACCTTTATTGAAGATCAAACGCGCTACAAATGTACACGTTCGACCATCTCCGGCGATTTCACTTCCATGACGTCATCGATTTTAAAAAAATTTCGTCTGCTTTACTTTTCTCAATTTTACATTTTATCAATTTTGACTTAAGAAATATTTAAATGTATGTCAAACAATTTGGAAACTGACCAGACAATGCGGTACGCGGCAACTGATCAGGACCTCGACCGTTTGCAAATACATGTAACTATTAAACTCGGGGCAAGAAGAGAAGCCGGACGAGAAAACATACAATTTACTAAAACAGTAACATATTCTGTTGAATTTACTTTGAAGGTGTGTTTCTTAAAACTCACAATTCTTGCTTTAAAACCTATGTATCCTAGATTGAATCATCACAATGCCATACTTATCTATTGAGTGAAATAAAATTGACAAAACGAGATCCAAATACAATTGATACTAATCAGAGAATAACTAATTCGGAGGTTCATCTGGATCCAACCTATTTTCAATCCAAGAACTAAAACAAGAATAGACAAAGTGTTTAAAAAGGTTGCCGGAACACGACTTTGTTTGATACTTATGATGTTCTAACTTGTTCAGAGTTATTCAGCATATAATCTGGATCTAAACAGTTTGTAATTGCCAACCAAGTTGTTGTTGACATGACAACTGGTTAGTCCATGACCTCATATGGGTTATATTTTACAAATACAGTATAATCTCTCTTCTATACGAACACTAAAAAGAAGTCTTATTGATTGTATAATAGGTAGGCGACAGCCAAATCCATTACCTCATAAATACGCCTTTTTACGCTTCTAATTTATTCCTTCACTGAAGAAAACAGTTCAAATTTATATAGTCATAAATATGTATCGTATTACTTTCAGCCTGCTTTAAGCAGTCACATATAGCTAAAACTATAAACATGTTATTGAGTAATGGGTTAAAGCAATGTGCCAATAAAACAGAAAGCTCCTGGGGAAGCTTTCAATGAGCTGTCTGTTTTACTGTCACATTGCTTTAAGCAGTCCCCTGTTGTAAACACCTAATAACAAAGAGGTCCTACATGTAACAGAGAGGTTTTAGTGTACCTGTTATATTTTGCCAATACTCACCTGTTTATTGTTTAGTTTATTTTAACGATACCACAGATACATTAGGAGATTGGTTCTGTTGGGACAGTGGAAAAACGTTATTCTTTCCCGTTTAAACGCAAACGAAAAACAAACGCAGTGCACTAAAATGTTGAAAATTACAACATATTGACAATTCTGACTGTTTATTTTAATCTGAGTGGCAAACATTTTGGAGCCAGATCAGACACCGGGTTACCCGGCGTCTGATCTGGCTCCAAACTGTTTGCAAAGGAAATAATAGATTTAGCGTAAACGCGTTTATTTGGAAAGAATAACGTTTTCTCCATTGTACTGTGGGGAAAGGTTGTCCGCCTTCGCTGACAATACTTCCTTTCTCTGACAAACCACGACTACACTAATTATAAAACAGTTCGGATCCTGATCCCACACTGAGAAACTCAGTATCGGGGTCCAAACTATTTGACACTCATAATGCATGTTCCTACAATCAAACACTATTTTAAGAGTCAAATGCAGGTTGGCTTTTAAACAGGCGGTGTAATAGAAGAGAAAAGGTTAAAACCAAGCAGCTATTGATTTTTCTGACATTATCTTCATTAATGAGCCTTAATCAAGATTGCATATTGTTGTTTTTTCGATTTACATTTACCTCGTGATTGTCTGTCTTGACAGTGTCTATTAGACAATGTTTGTAACATTTTGTTATTATGTATTGTCATTTTGTCCTTTGCTTCATAACGGTTTTAATGTATAGATAGATAGATATTATATGTATATATGTTACAGGGATTAAGTGTAATCAGGGAATACGTGAAATCCCTGAAAATCAGGGATTTCACGAAAACCCGAAATCTCCTAGGGAAAAGGCGTACTTTTGAAGCTTTTCGTTGATTTTTTTTTAATACATATTTGGCAGTTACTTTTCGTTTAGTTCATTAAGTTCAAAGGCAAGTACCACGCTATAAAACATGTTGTTAACCTTATTATCATGACAGATGCATTGGGATTTTAACTGTCCTGACTTAAATGCACACTGTTCACTTTTTTTTATTCCCTTGTACAATACACTTTGTATGAACGTTCATTAGACCATGATATTTCAAGAAAGCATTATGATTAAAACCAATAGAAATGGTATTATAGTACAAATCTACTAATTTGATATAAAAAGGGACATTTCATCAATTCCCTAAAACGCCAAGTGATTACGCGTAATCCCATAAAATGTTCAGGGATTACGCGTATTCCCCGATTACACTTAACCCCTGTAACATATACAATGCATAGAAAAACGCAAAGGATATTGTATCAAGGTATATGAGGGGAAAATGAGACTTGGTTTTTAATATATTCACTTAAGGAGTTATCTGTATATAAAGTTGAATGAAGCTTGTTGTGTAAATTTTCTACAAGAGATCGTATCATGATCTACATCATTTTTCAATGTCAATGTGTTTACTTTCTTACTTTAAAGTATCCCTTTAATGGTCAAAGACGAAGACGCCAGTTCTTGAGTGTTTTCCTCTCAAAATAGTGTAGAAGTATTTGCGCGTTTTACCTATTACGCTCGTATAAATTACATAGAAATATACGTTTACGTTGATGCTATTAAACGTGTCAGGGTATACTATTTACTACATATACAAATGTATTATATTCCATGGAATACTCATCCAGTACCTCACATATATACAATTCACTTTCAATGTGAGTATGCCGATAACATATTTAACATAACAGTTCTTTGTCTCGCTAATTTACCAATGCTTAAGACAAACGGTTACTTAAAATAAAATCTAACTTTGAAACGACGTTGCAGACAACAATACTGAATCAGACGACAATATGGCGATAAAGGGGTATAGCCCCACGATAAAATTTGATCATCAAAGAGTTAAAATAAAACATTTCTATTTCTCACTAAACCATATACAGTAAAACCTCGCTATTACGACCACTAAAACGAAGGCTAATTGAGTGTATAATAGACAGGTGACAGCTTAAAGCAAGGTTACAGTGATACAGAAAGCTCCTATAGGAGCTTTCTGTTTCACTGTCACCTTACTTTAAGCGGTCACCTATCGTAAACACTCTAATAATTAACATAATTTAGTGGTCGTAATAGCGAGGTTTTACTGTACAGTAGTTTTAGTCGGAAACTGCTTATTGGTGGCTGGTTTAAACATATTCTTTTTCAGACATTGTACATGAACATAATACATTAATATAATGAAAAAGGATTGGATCGAAAGCTATGCTTATATTATGTTGGTGATTATAGTCGGAAAGTATCTGGGAAGGACAAGGAATTGACACAATATGTCTATTTTAAGAACTACTGCAGTTTTGTTTGAAAATAAAAACAACATTGACAAAAACACTTCAGAAACATTTTTGTAAACAGTATGGCCCATTTCGTCAATAAGAGATCATGTTTGATAATAACTGTTCACATAGTGGTCTTTAACACGCAATTATGTACGAAGAGGTCACTAGTCTTGAAATACATGTACTGTTCTATCGCCTTGCTAAAACTTGTTTTTATTTCGAAACAAAATCAATTTAGGACCAGGAGAAAAACATAGGATCGCCCAAGTAAATTGAAACAAACAACTTGTTTACAGCTATCTGTACTCTATTAACCCCTTCACTGCCGTGACGTCATAAATGTTAAACATTTGTCGTCTGCCTTTGTTTCTCAAATTGAAAAATGAGATATTTTGACTTCAGAAATATTGAAATAAATGTCAAACAGTTTTGATCTTGATCAGACGCCGCGTTACACGGCGTCTGATCAGGATCAAAACTGTTTGCAAATAACTAGAGCGCTCGGAGAAAGGCAGTGAAGGGTTTAAGTTATTTACCTGTTCGGTGCCATTATGGCGTCACGACACATCTATTACATTCACTGCTATATCATCTGCTGGGAAAATTCGTCATATTTCATTCCTAAAAGTTAAGATTTTTACGCATATTGGCTAAAAAAAAGTATTAATATGAATGTCAAACAGTTTGAGTCTTGATCAGACACCGAGTAACTCGGCGTCTGATCAGGATCCAAACTGTTTGTAAATGCAAGTGTTATCGGTAGTGCAAGGGTTATTACTATGATATAATATGATATTCTATAAAATAATTTAACATGAAATAAGATTAGTTTATTACTGGAAGGAAAGTTACTGAATACTATTCCAGTCTTAACGTACAGTGGTCATACTCTTTTTTTCTTCTAGGATTCCTTGATCATATTTTCATTTGCTTCGTCTGAAACTGCATTCAAATATAATGCAATTGATGAAATAAACGTTAATTGAATTTCACCTTCTTCCCGTTTTATTCCAAGAAATACTTGTCGTCATTGCTAGTTTTGCGAACATTTCATAGATTTCTTGTCAACAAATTTCATTGATTGGGGGGAACATTTGGCTTGATTTGACTTGAAATAAAGTAACAAAGTCCTCGCTCCGTGTTGGGATGCAAGTTGGTGGCAGTCACGCAAGCTTCCGTCAAAACGTACGAGTCCGCGCTCCAGACACGCAAACCCTAATATGTTTATAATAATTTGTAATAAAGTATCATGACAGCGCTCGCCTTGAGAGTTCTCCAGGAATAAAGTTAAAAATCGTCCTAAATGAGGTCTGAATAGTATCATTAGGGGTTTACGTCCACACAAATTGCTTTGACAATATAGAGTTGGTTCAGTTCCGTGTGACAGCCACTCAGTCGGCGTGCTACTGATGTTCTACACAGCGGTAGGCCTTTTGGCTTTAAGTACGAGACAGTAGGAGAAAGAATTATTTCATCAAAATCTGGTTAACTAACGGCGAAAATATGGAAATAAGGTTATGAATTAATCTGATTAATTAGGCGTTAAATTGCTCGTCGTAAGTTTTGACAAATGTTGCAATTTATTAACCAGCGGTGATAAGACATTACGATCTGTGGAGGTCTGTGCTGTTTCTCACCAAGAAACGTCGGGGAGTAACAATAGCTTAACCTCTTAAATGCTGTTCTTTCGTTTGCTTTGAAATGTGTCGTCTGCAATCTGTAATGAGTAAATTTCAATTAAAGGCATTTTGATCTGAGAAACATGAGTGTCAAATAATTTGGAACCTGATCAGGCGCCTAGTTACTCGGCGGCTGGTCGTCAGGATTCAAACTGTTTGCAAATGCAATTGTATTCGTACCAAGCAGTAAAGGGTTAACCCTTTGCCTGCTGGTCGCGACTTTATTGCTTTTTGCAAACAGTTTAGATCCAGATCAGACACCGCGTTACGCGGTGTCTGATCTGGATCAAAACTGTTTGACAATCTTCTTTAGGTTTCTTTACATAAAAAATGTAAAAATCTAAACTTAACAAATTTTGCAGACGACAATTTCGAAGCAGACGACATCACCGCAGGATAAGGGTTAAAACATTTCAACACGAAAGACACAGATGTCTTCATTAATTTACATCCTTCTATAGTCTGCTTCACAATTGTTGTCTGCAGTTTCAAATTTATATGTAAATATGTTTGGAAATCTAGAAAACAAAGTAGGAAAGCCAACATGTCCGGATTCCGAACAGACATCTAGATCTAGATAAAATGATATCGCCCATAGGGTTCTAACGACGAAAATGACACAAGTTTATGCTATTATATATAATTTGCATTCTTGCTTTGAAGCGATGATTTTGTCCAAAGCAACAGAAGTAAATGACCGATACCGACCATAACTTATATACGAATGATCAGGGGCCCGTTTCATAAAACTTCGTACGACAAAAACGATCGTAAGTCAGATTATAAAAGTCTCAATAATTATCTATTTCTCCATCTAATCCTGTCTTGTGACATCTTTTTGGTATCGTCTTGAAAAGACGATACCAAAAAGATGTTACAAGACAGGATTAGATAGAGAAATAAGAAATTAAATTTATTTTAAAGTTTTGACTTACGAACGTTTTTGTCGTACGAAGTTTTATGAAACGGGCCCCAGTTGATTACAAACAGTGTCCATACGCCGAGTGAAATTGTCCTAACTAAACAGTGTTTACTGTGATCAGAGGACTTCTTTAGGAGCCCTCTGATCAGGGTCTGCAATGTTTTCCATTTTGCAATATATTTTTAAAACACCACTTAACCCATAGCCCGCCAAATAAATTGTCGTCTGCTATATTTCTCGTCTGCTTCAAGTTTCAAAGTGCTTCAAAGTTGCTCAAAATTGCTGAAAATGTTGTCCGAGTGTCAAACAGCTTGGGTCCGGATGAGACGCCGAGTTACTCGGCGTCTCATCCTGATCCAAGCTGTTTGCATATGGAGCTATAGTCGTGCGTGGCAGGCTAAGGGTTAATAGCCGAAAACTGGCTAGACTTGGGAATTGGGTGTTTCCCATTGAATATACAGGGATGAGTAGGTTAATCATTTGAACCCTAGTCCCGCATATATGCGTCCTTTTCAAACATAGTACATGTGAATAGTACACTTGTCCTATGCAAACAGTGAAGACCCAGATCAGAGGGCTCCAAAAGGAGCCCTCTGATCAGGGTATTCACTGTTTGTCATAATGCCAAACATTAGCAAAAGAACCCTTAAATGTCAGAAATGAACTAGACTAAAATGGAAACTGGAATTATCCATTTACAGTTTCAGGGAGGAAAGAGTTAATTGTGCTCGATATACCGTGACCTGGGTGTAATTGTCAATAGATATAGTGAAGGATCAATAATTCATTCATGTCATGATATAACATCATGAAACCAGTAGATTATCCCGTGTTATTACATGTCTAGACGGAATCCATGTCTATGATTAGGTAAACCCTATATCATTTTATGCTGATATGATTCTATAGACTGAAAAGAAGAAATATCGGTTTATATAAATATATTTATGCAAAATACAGGTAATGATCATGTTCTTATATAAAGTACGATTATCTGTTTGCGTTTTCATATTTATAATAATGATTATTATAGTAACAATGGTAATAATAATAAAATAGAGAATACAGTAAAACCTCGCTATTACGACCACTAAGACGAAGGCTAATTGAGTGTATAATCGACAGGTGACAGCTTAACGCAAGGTGACAGTGAAACAGAAAGCTCCTATAGGAGCTTTCTGTTTCACTGCCACCTTGCTTTAAGCGGTCACCTATCGTAAACACCCTAATAATTAACATAATTTAGTGGTCGTAATAGCGAGGTTTTACTGTACCAATATGTAATATTGAAATACATGTATAGATGACATAATTATAGAATTTAACATATTTTTCATTATTGTTGATACTATAATTATTATAACTATTTTTTTTATTTTAAAATCGTCATCTTTAATATCATCATTATAATCATTATCAATTTAAAATATTTATAAATCAAAATTAACAAACAAACGGACATGTAATATACATGTTTATAACATAACGAAAGCATCCCTGTATATCCGGTTAATAAAAAGATTCAAACAATCGAATAAAGCAAGTGATTCCTAATACACAAGACAGCAAATTGATTGTAATTTAAATTATATGTTATGTTTTATTACGCAAAAGACATACACGTCTACCAGCATTATATAGTACATATACAAAGGCAGTCATGATACATGTAATGGTACTAAAAAATAATACTCACAATAACTGTAGAGTAAGTTTGAACACTTACAGACAGCTTTCTGCTATTGGGACACTCAAACGAGCACTAAATAGTGACGTAAAACACAAATGACATACCAACCTTTTAACCCCTTCACTGCCGTGACGTCATCAATTTTAAACAATTTTCGTCTGCTTTTATTTCTTAAACTTTTTTTTTTCTATTTTGACTGAAGAAATATTGAAATGAGTGTCAAAGAGTTTGAATCCTGATCAGACACCGCGTCACGCGGCGTCTGATCAGGATTCAAACTGTTTGCAAAAAAAATGTTGTGTTCGGTGTAAGGCAGTGAAGAGGTCAAACCCATATAGTGGCGCGTATACTGTTCTTTTAAAACAGTATACTGTGGAGAATCTGTTATTCTTTCCCGTTTAAACGCAAACGTCCGCAAACGCAAAGCACTAAAACGTAGAAAAGAACAACTTTTGGACAATTCTGATATTTCATGTTTATCTTGGTGGCAAACAGTTTGGAGCCTGATCAGACGCCGGGTTACCCGGCGTCTGATCTGGCTCCAAACTGTTTGTATTGGAAATAATAGTTTTAGCGTAAACGCGTTTATTGGGAAAGAATAACAGATTCTCCACTGTACTGTTCTTTTAAAACAGTATACATGTAAAGAGAACACTTGTCACAGCAAACAGTGAAGCGCTCTCTGATCAGGATCTGCATGTTTTTTTTTTCATTCTGCAATATTCAATATAAATACTGAAACAAAGTCCTAAGTAGTCAAAGTTAAACAATGCATAATTGGAAATTGGAATGATTGAGGATCACGACATGTCAACGCATAATGGAAATACAGCAACTTTCTCCTACAAAGTAAGAGAGAGCAAGAGGTTTACTTCAATATTGTCGAAGCATCTAGACCAAGACTTCTTATGTGAGGTCATACTAACGAACTTCTGTTAAGCGGCAACCTAGGATATTGTTAACCCGTATCACGCAGAATTGTCGTCTACTTCAAATATATCGTCTACGTCAGTAAGTCAAAATTAGTTCTTTAGAATTTTAAAACTGACAAAAGGTTGAAGATTATTGCCAAACAGTTTGAATTCAGATCAGACGCCGTGTTACGCGGCGTCTGATCTGGATTCAAACTGTTTGCAGATGTAAACCAAGTCGCGCTTAGCATGGTAAGGGTAAATAAATATGTATTTAGACATGTGAGAGCTTTAACCCTTAGCCTGCCATTCACGACTATAGCTCCATATGCAAACAGCTTGGATCCGGATGAGACGCCGAGTAACTCGGCGTCTCATCCGGATCCAAGCTGTTTGACACTCTGACAACATTTTCAGCAATTTTGAGCAACTTTGAAGCACTTTGAAACTTGAAGCAGACGAGAAATATAGCAGACGACAATTTATTTGGCGGGCTAAGGGTTAATATACTGGAGCTTTTCTGCATAGCATTTGTTCTGTACATGTATTTAAGCGTTGATTGTCTTTATAGGGAGAAGGCCAGTGAGAGGCAGACGAACACAATCAATCAACCCTCTTCCATGGCGTTATCTGTTTCAAGAAATTATCGTCTGCTTTTATTTCTCCAATTTTGGTTTTTAGTCTAAAGAAATACATAATGTATTAAAATGAGGTGTCAAACAGTTTGGATCATAATCAAACGTCTCGTAAGGCAATGTACACGGGTTGCACGTAATCAATGTTTTCGGCGGCGTAAGGCAGTACATTGTATTAAACAGGAATGTAAGCGGAGAAAACGAAGATGGCACTCTACCCCCATCTCGCAGTTTTCACGCAAAAACATGATAAAACTGAATGATCTGGAAATGAGCACTTGATTGGAAAATCAATTTATTCCTTCGTATAAATCGGGGACATTTTATGAGCTCCGAGTTTAGAAATCTGATCCGCTTTTCTATTTCGCAAGAAAGTGATGTCTTGACTGCTAAAACTGGAGTGGTGAGAGAGGTTCTGGAGAGGGATGCGGCATTTCGCTGTGATTGACTGAAGTGGAATCGGAGGTCCTGGAGAGGGGGTTCGGCATTTCGCTGTGCTTGACTGGAGAGGAGTGGGAAGTTCTGGAGAGGGCTAATACATTTCGCTGTGCTTGACTAGAGTGGAGCGGCACGTTCTGGAGAAGTGTACTTCGTTTCGCTGTCCTTGACAAGAGTGGAGCGGCAAGTTCTGGAGAGGGGTACTTCATTTCGCTGTGTTTGACTAGAGTGGAATGGCAAGTTCTGGAGAGGGGTACTTCATTTCGCTGTGCTTGACTATAGTGGAGCGGCAAGTTCTGGAGAGGGGTACTTCATTTCGCTCTGCTTGACTAGAGTGGAGCGGCAAGCTCTTGAGAGGGGTACATGTACTTCATTTCGCTGTGCTTGACTATAGTGGAGCGGCAAGTTCTGGAGAGGGGTACTTCATTTCGCTCTGCTTGACTAGAGTGGAGCGGCAAGTTCTGGAGACGGGTACTTCATTTTGCTGTGCTTGACTAGAATGGAGCGGCAAGTTCTGGAGAGGGTTACTTCATTTCGCTGTGCTTGACTAGAGTGGAGCGGCAAGTTCTGGAGAGGGTTACTTCATTTCGCTGTGATTGACTAGAGTGGAGCGGCAAGTTCTGGAGACGGGTACTTAATTTCGCTGTGCTTGACTAGAGTGGAGAGGCAAGTTCTTGAGAGGGGTACTTCATTTCGCTGTGCTTGACTAGAGTGGAGCGGCAAGTTCTGGAGAGGGGTACTTCATTTCGCTGCGTTTGACTAGAGTGGAGAGGCAAGTTCTGGAGAGGGGTACTTCATTTTGCTGTGCTTGACTAGAGTGGAGCGGCAAGTTCTGGAGAGGGGTACTTCATTTCGCTGTGCTTGACTAGAGTGGAGCGGCAAGTTCTGGAGAGGGGTACTTCATTTCGCTGTGCTTGACTAGAGTGGAGCGGCAAGTTCTGGAGAGGGGTACTTCATTTCGCTGTGATTGACTAGAGTGGAGCGGCAAGTTCTGGAGAGGGGTACTTCATTTCGCTGTGCTTGACTAGAGTGGAGCGGTAAGTTCTGGAGAGGGGTACTTCATTTCGCTGTGCTTGACAAGAGTGGAGCGGCAAGTTCTGGAGACGGGTACTTCATTTCGCTGTGCTTGACTTGAGTGGAGCGGCAAGTTCTGGAGAGGGCTAAGACATTTCGCTGTGCTTGACTAGAGTGGAGCGGCAAGTTCTGGAGAGGGGTACTTCATTTCGCTGTGCTTGACTAGAGTGGAGTTGCAAGTTCTGGAGACTGGTACTTCATTTCGCTGTGCTTGACTAGAGTGGAGAGGCAAGGTCTGGAGAGGAGTACTTCATTTCGCTGTGCTTGACTAGAGTGGAGCTGCAAGTTCTGGAGAGGGGTACTTCATTTCGCTGTGCTTGACTAGAGTGGAGCGGCAAGTTCTGGAGAGGTGTACTTCATTTCGCTGTGCTTGACTGGAGTGGAGTGGCAAGTTCTGGAGAGGGCTAAGACATTTCGCTGTGCTTGACTAGAGTGGAGCGGCAAGTTCTGGAGACGGGTACCTCATTTCGCTGTGCTTGACTAGAGTGGAGCGGCAAGTTCTGGAGACGGGTACTTCATTTCGCTGTGCTTGACTAGAGTGGAGCGGCAAGTTCTGGAGAGGGGTACTTCATTTCGCTGTGCTTGACTAGAGTGGAGCGGTAAGTTCTGGAGAGGGGTACTTCATTTCGCTGTGCTTGACAAGAGTGGAGCGGCAAGTTCTGGAGAGGGGTACTTCATTTCGCTGTGCTTGACTTGAGTGGAGCGGCAAGTTCTGGAGAGGGCTAAGACATTTCGCTGTGCTTGACTAGAGTGGAGCGGCAAGTTCTGGAGAGGGGTACTTCATTTCGCTGTGCTTGACTAGAGTGGAGCGGCAAGTTCTGGAGACTGGTACTTCATTTCGCTGTGCTTGACTAGAGTGGAGAGGCAAGGTCTGGAGAGGAGTACTTCATTTCGCTGTGCTTGACTAGAGGGGAGCTGCAAGTTCTGGAGAGGGGTACTTCATTTCGCTGTGCTTGACTAGAGTGGAGCGGCAAGTTCTGGAGAGGTGTACTTCATTTCGCTGTGCTTGACTGGAGTGGAGTGGCAAGTTCTGGAGAGGGCTAAGACATTTCGCTGTGCTTGACTAGAGTGGAGCGGCAAGTTCTGGAGACGGGTACCTCATTTCGCTGTGCTTGACTAGAGTGGAGCGGCAAGTTCTGGAGACGGGTACTTCATTTCGCTGTGCTTGACTAGAGTGGAGCGGCAAGTTCTGGAGAGGGGTACTTCATTTCGCTGTGCTTGACTAGAGTGGAGCGGCAAGTTCTGGAGAGGGGTACTTCATTTCGCTGTGCTTGACTAGAGTGGAGCGGCAAGTTCTGGATAGGGTTACTTCATTTCGCTGTGCTTGACTTGAGTGGAGCGGCAAGTTCTGGAGACGGGTACCTCATTTCGCTGTGCTTGACTAGAGTGGAGCGGCAAGTTCTGGAGACGGGTACTTTATTTCGCTGTGCTTTACTAGAGTGGAGCGGCAAGTTCTGGAGAGGGGTACTTCATTTTGCTGTGCTTGACTAGAGTGGAGCGGCAAGTTCTGGAGAGGGGTACTTCATTTCGCTGTGCTTGACTAGAGTGGAGCGGCAAGTTCTGGAGAGGGGTACTTCATTTCGCTGTGCTTGACTAGAGTGGAGCGGCAAGGTCTGGAGAGGGCTTAGACATTTCGCTGTGCTTGACTAGAGTGGAGCGGCAAGTTCTGGAGAGGGGTACTTCATTTCGCTGTGCTTGACTAGAGTGGAGCGGCAAGTTCTGGAGAGGGCTAAGACATTTCGCTGTGCTTGACTAGAGTGGAGCGGCAAGTTCTGGAGACGGGTACTTCATTTCGCTGTGCTTGACTAGAGTGGAGAGGCAAGTTCTGGAGAGGGGTACTTCATTTCGCTGTGCTTAACTGGAGCCAAGCGCCAAATTCTTGCAAGGGGTGAGGCATTTTTCTGCTTAGTTATCGAACTAGACTCTTTCGCTGCTGCATCATCGTCTGCTTGAAATGTGTCGTCTGATTTTATTTCAAAATGTATATTTTATTCAGTTTGATGTAGACATAATTGGTATGAGTGTCAACACCTTTATTAAAATGTATCTGCTTTTTCTGTTCGCTAGAAAAGAAGGCGATTTTATGACAGTTTGTAACAATTTGGATCCAGACGAGACTCCGAGCAGCCGGGCGTCTCATCAGGATCTAGACTGCTTAACACAATGATACTTTTTTGCGGACAGAAAGTGCAAACAAAATAACTATAAGAATTATTACAGACATCGAATATTGCAGACAACAATTTCATTGCGTGCTAGCTGAGATGTTGTCGTCTGTGGGAGTTTCAAATCAAGTCTTAGACATTTTAAATCAAAACATTATCCAATATTGTATTGAACCTTACACCAATAGTAGCACTTTTGCGCATTTAATCCATTCCTCCACTGAAGAAAATACATGTAGTTCCAGTTTTGACAATCATAAAAATATACCAGCAGAAGTGTTTTAAAAATCCTAGCAGATGCTTACTTAAAGCAGACTGGAATTAAAACAGAATGCGCTAAGTCTAGTCACCTGCCCTCAAACCTAGAAACAGGGTCTGGGGTAAAATCGAGTACCTGTTGGTTGTGTTAGATAGAGGAGGTTGTATAATGCAGGATAAGAATGAGATAGAGAGCTCCTTAACCCTTTCCCCAATAGAAGCGCCTTTTAGCGGATATAATTTATTCATCTGCTGAAGAAAGTAGTTCCAATTTAACCAGTAATGAATAAGTATTATGGGGAATATTTTCTATATTATAGCACACGATAGCTTAAAGCAGGCTGAAAGTAAAGCAGAATGCGCCCTAGAGCGCATTCTGCTTTACTTTCAACCTGCTTTAAGTAGTCACCTATCTTAAGTTCTAGAAAAAAGATATCAGGTAAAGGGTTAAGAACTTTCTGCATTATTGTAGCATCCTGCATTAGGCGGTCGCCTGTCTATAGACATAAACGACATAAACCTTTTGAATGCACATTTTCGTTATAATTCACGTACTGTGGCGTTATTTGACGGACTTTGATGAAATAAAAAGTCTATTTAAGCGTCAGTTTAAGTCGATAGTTAAGACTAGGTGTTGGATTCGGTTGTATACCTTGTATCTATAATAGAAGTCTAGTAAAAAAAAACAACTTTTTTTTGGTAATAGATCAAGATGTATGTGTCAAGTACCTGTGGTCGTAGCTTAAAACAGGTTGAAAGTAAAGCAGAATGCGCCTTAACTGCTTTACTGTCAACCTGTTTTAAGCAGTCATGTGTCTTCAAAACAAGAAACAGACTATAGGGTAAAGGTACGGTTAGTAAAATTGCGTCTGAAAAATTGAAAATTTCAAATCCTAGGATTTTTATGATCAACTTATGGCAGCCTTGTGAAGAGTTCAACTGATTTGACTCTTTTTTGAAAACAAAATGCAGACGACTTGCATGTAGCAGACGGTCTTTACGACAGAAACGTTAAACATTTTCCATTTCAGATCCATATTCATGACTGTATAAATTGAAACTATTTTCATTAGTAGAGAAATGAATTAAAGACGTAAAAAGGTTAAATAATAGGACAATAGTTGAAAAATAAGTTTTTAATACATTTGCAGACGAAACCGGAGAAGCAGATGACGATATTGAAGTAGGCGATGATTTGAAGAAAGATGACGATGAAGCGGAAAGTGTCTTCTATTACAAAATGTAAACAGTGGCGAAGACGTTATTCTTTTCCGTTTAGACACAACATGGAGAAATGACAAATTTGTCATTTCTCCATGGACACAAACAAAACGCAAACGCATTGCACTTAAAGGTATAATTTTACAATTAGCCGGCATTTGATCTGGCTCCTTACTGTCTGCAATTGAAATAATAGTTTCAGCGTAAACGTGTTTATTGGGAAGCAATATAACGTCGTCTCCACTGTATATTGATGACTTACATTGCAAATTTATTGTACATGTACATTGATGGCAAACAATTTAGATTCAGATCGAGAAAAAGAAATGTTATACTGTCACGATACATTAATCAAACTATTGAGAAAGAATAACGTCTTCCATTCTGTTTAATCTTACTAATCCTTTCCCCCATAAAAGCGCATTTTAGCGCATCTAATTGATTCCTCCACTGAAGAAAATAGTTCAAATTTATAAGTCACTAAACTTGTACTAAAATAGATATTTTCTATATACCAACAGATTAAGGCACATTCTGCATTATTTTCAAACTGCTTTAAAACCCTTTTACTTTCAATGACGCCAAAAAGCGCGTTTGCAAAAATGCAAACAGTTTTGACCCCTATTAGACGCCGCATAACGCGGCGTCTGATTAGGATCGAAACTCTTTGGCTTTTTTTTTTTAAATTTTGTCATATATCTACTGCCTTAAATTTATTTATAAAACGAAATGCAGACAGCAATATTGAAGCAGCGACAATGAAACGGTAAAGGGGGTAAAACTCACGATTAATTTGGCAGCGAGAGGGTTAAGTGCTCCTCTGTCGTCAAAACTAAATCTAGGTGTTAGGGCAATGAGTTAACTCGGAATAGGTTCTAATTGTGTCCACTCCGTTCCCTCATTGCTTGTTTTAGTGTTTAACCCTTACCTCTATAGAAGCGACTTTTAGCGCTTTTGATTTATTCCTCCGCTAAAGAAAATAGTTCCAGTTGATACAGTCATAAGCATGTGCCAAAAGAAATATTTTCTAAATTCTAACAGATGATAGCTTAAAGCAGGCTTAAAGTAAAGCAGAATGCGCCTGAAGGCGCATTCTGTTTTACTTTCAACCTGCTTTAAGTTCTCACATGTCCTAGAAACTAGAAACATGCTATTGGGTAAAGGGTTCACCTTATACATACCATATTATGCAAGTGTTGGCTGCAAGACTTGTCGTTTGTAGAATATTCAAAACTCATTTAATGTATTTCTGTTTTACTTTTTATCTGCTTTAAGAATCCACTCATCAGAATATAGGACCGGACATTCATATTAGGAACATGGTGAAAGTACGAAACTGTGTACTGTACAGTGGATAATCTGTTATTCTTTCCCGTTTAAACGCAAACGTACGCAAACGCAAAGCGCTAAAACGTAGAAAAGAACAACTTTTGGACAATTCTGATATTTCATCTTTACCTTGGTGGCAAACAGTTTGGAGCCTGATCAGACGCCGGGTTACCCGGCGTCTGATCTGGCTCCAAACTGTTTGCACTGCAAATAATAGTTTTAGCGTAAACGCGTTTATTGAGAAAGAATAACAGATTCTCCACTGTATCTGTGAGGGAAAATCCAACAACCGATGTAACGTTTACAGAATTTACACAATATTGCTCCTAAATTAACAATACCAATGATATATCCTTTATTTCGAAACAGTTTGCAAATTAAAATAATAAAATAACCCATTTGTTATTACGACTTGACATTAAAATCGTTAATAAAATGGAAACATACCGAATTAAATTAATATCATTTCAATGACTAAGTATAAATTTGGATGTAGACATTTAATTTAGAAAGCTATTATCATATTTGTCAATCTTCAATACTTAAACAGCATTCAGAGACATCAGAAATAGAAACTATGCCATTAAAATATGCTTGACATTTAGAATTTATGCGTCATTTTGCAGATTTATATGTTAAAGTTATATGCATTTGAAATGCAGTATGTTTGCAGTTCTGTGCAAAGTACTGTATAATTAATTTACTTTAACCCCTTCACTGCTAAGCCCGACAGCACTATCATTTGCCAGGGTCCAAGGTTATAAAGCTTTCCAGTTGAGTCTTAAGTCGTTCTCAAGCATTTGATTGGTCAGATTTGAGCCCAGGCTCAAATCTGACCAATCAAATGCCTGCGAACACACTCAGCTCAAATGCTTTATAACCTTGGACCGAGAAATAGGTGACCATGATCAGATATTATAATGCGCAAATAGTTTGGATTCATATCAGACGCAGAGCAGTTTGGCGTCTGATCATGATAAAAACTGGATGAAGTAATAATTAGTGTTTTCATTTACAAAAGGTATAAGAATTATTGAAATTTATTCCGCAGGCGCTATTGTTAGGCGGATTTTAATTAAGAGCATAACGACAATACTTGTTTAATTCTTAACAATTCTTAACGCCCACACTTAGAGTATCATAATGCTTTGGCCCATTCACTGTATAGTCCCTGGAATTTGCAAATAGTTTTGAATTTGACTTCTTACAGTGGAGAATCTGTTATTCTTTCCCGTTTAAACGCAAACGTACGCAAACGCAAAGCACTAAAACGTAGAAAAGAACAACTTTTGGACAATTCTGATAATTCTTGTTTATCTTGGTGGCAAACAGTTTGGAGCCTGATCAGACGCCGGGTTACCCGGCGTCTGATCTGGCTCCAAACTGTTTGCACTGCAAATAATAGTTTTAGCGTAAACGCGTTTATTGGGAAAGAATAACAGATTCTCCACTGTATCAGTATTCAAAACGTTTTGTATTATCAAACATTTCGAGTTTTTTATTAGTAAAAATGCTTCAATTATTTGTATTCCAAACATTTCGAGTTTTTTTATTAGTAAAAATGCTTCAATTATTTGTATTCCAAACATTTCGAGTTTTTTATTAGTCAAAATGCTTCAATTATTTGTATTCTCAAACATTTTAAATCAATAACAAAACTACTACAACAACGTATCCGAACGAACAAGAAAAAAACAACAAGAAAAGTTGAAAGCTGTCATCACTTTTCAATGTTTGTAATGCAAGTTCTCAGTGAGTACAAAGGCCTTTCAAAACACTAGTCGTTCTATTGAGAGACTGCTGCATGCAAAT
Source organism: Gari tellinella (assembly GCA_922989275.2). Taxonomy (NCBI): domain Eukaryota; kingdom Metazoa; phylum Mollusca; class Bivalvia; order Cardiida; family Psammobiidae; genus Gari; species Gari tellinella. The sequence goes on from OV277860.1 coordinate 96,604,709, forward strand.
ACCCTGCGTAGTACTTAGGTACTTTAAAACACTTATTCTCCGTATTGATAAAATGAGTTCCGCAAAGCTCCTGCCGGGCCTCTGCGATGCACTTAGATACTTTAAAACACTTATTTTCCGTAATGAGAGAAATGAGTTGCCGGGCCTCTGCGATGCATTCCCCGTATTGAGAGAATTAGTTCCATCGAGCTCCTGCCGGGCCAAGCTTTATTTCACCGGGCCTCTGTGATGCTCTCATGTATTTTAAAAACACTTTTCATATTCCCCGTATTGAGAGACCGGGTTCCACAAAGCTCTTGCCGGGCCTCTGCGATGCACTTAGGTACATTGAAAAACATTAATTTTCCGTGATGAGAGGAATGAGTTCTGCCAAGCTCTTGCCGGGCCTCTTCGATGCACTTAGGTACTTTAAAAACACTTATTCCCCGTATTGAGAGGCCGGGTTCCGCCAACTGACAGACAATACTGTCTGGGCGATTTATCACCCAAGTCTAACAGAAATTTGTTGTAACCCCATCCCACAATGTTCACTACGCTGACAGATCGAGGAAATGGACACGAAATGAATCTTCGAACTCAGAGAACACTTCTTAACGAAGGGAATAGCGCCTTTATAACATTTTTTCCTTAACGCTGTCTGTGCTGAATTTGATTCCTACAACTATGGAATATTCTAATCATGAAGAATGAGCAGTTGATGTTGAATTTAGATGTGATTTTAGGCAGTTTTTAAGAAAACTAAAAGTATAACAAACAATGCAGACCCTGATTAGAAGCCTCCTGTTTACAAAGTATTTACATACCGGTTTTCAGCGTACAGTGGAGAATCTGTTATTCTTTACCGTTTAAACGCAAACGTACGCAAACACAAAGCACTAAAACGTAGAAAAGAACAACTTTTGGACAATTCTGATATTTCATGTTTATCTTGGTGGCAAACAGTTTGGAGCCTGATCAGACGCCGGGTTACCCGGCGTCTGATCTGGCTCCAAACTGTTTGTATTGGAAATAATAGTTTTAGCGTAAACGCGTTTATTGGGAAAGAATAACAGATTCTCCACTGTAACAAGGGTTAACATCTGCGAAATATGTTCCCATTGTGTTTGGTTGAAGAGTTAATAATAATATATAGTGATCCAAATAGAGCTCAGGACTACATTAATGTGATAATGATAAATTCTAAGATTTCAAAATTTTCAATTTTTCAAACTCGATTACTTAAAGCAGTTTGAAAGTAAAGCAAACTCCTTTACTTTCAGCCTGCCTTGACCTGTCATCTGCTAGGATAAAACCCGAAGATTTCGGAAAAATCCGGAGAAATTGTGTCCCTGAAAACTGTAAAAGCAAAACGTGAAGATCCGGATGAGACGCCTCGACTCATGGTGTCTGATCGGAATCCTTACTGTTTGATGGTACAATTTTGTTAATGCTTTTGAACAAAGTTTATTCATTTTTTGTATAACGTTCTATCTATTTGTGTAATATTGTGACGCTATAAATGTCTGTGCTATATGTGACTTATATATGTCATTTATATCATCTCTTACAATTCTTTTATGGAATTGCTTTGCGCTATTTCAAAGATTGAGTTGCATTTGTGCCTGTATGTATTGAATATGCATTGATGAGATGTAAATGAAGATTCTATCTTGAAGGGAAGAGCAAAAACTGTTTGTGTCGTCCGTGAATGAAGTTAGTGTATTTTGCATGTGATATAATGGCCAACAAACCATAGTGAAAACGTCAGAAAGAAGGAGCTCCTTAACGTGCGGAAAGGTGAAACACTTGATTGTATTGGTAGTGGTAATGGCCTTAATGATGATACGACCATGTTGATGATACAACCATTGTGATGATACAAAATGATAACAATTACGACCAAACCAAAAACCTCTATACTTTCATAATACATTAAAAATCGCAAATGATACATATATTTGTTATCGCTTAGTAGTAGTGATAATAGTTATAACAATAATAATAATACAAATCATGAAAATGATATTCATACTTGTAATAATAATGATAAAAACAACACTTATAGTTATAATGATGATGTTGATGATCACAATAATAATGATAATAATAACAATAATTCTAATAATAATGATAATTAAAATCATAATGATAATATCATCATCATCAGCAGCAGCAGATTCATCATCATCATCATTGAAAGTTGTTGTCATATCATTTTTAACTGTAAAGTTAAAAATTACAGAAACAACGACATATACAATAAAAAAAGATTTAGCAAATAAATGTTTTTAATAATCTGAATTATGTTTTATGATAATTAATAGTGTCAATCTTCAGTTACAGCAGCAGTAATAAAGATAAATAATTAAAGCGTAGCAATACTATTATAGTTTATGGGTTTAATAACTTCAACCGTGTGACTTAATCGTACAACATTATGACTATTGAAACCAGTCTAATAGAAAAGTGCTGGAAACAGAATAAAACACAATCGTTAATTCTCTTTAATACATTCTCAAGTAGGCACAAAGTCGGTGCCAGGAAGGAAGCACGACTACCTTAGATATTAAAGAAAGCATAAAGAGAGAGCCAAAACGTTTACGATGTTGGTACTATCTCTGCTTTATGGTGTGACCTACAGTACCCAATCACGTGCCGAAACTCATAACCCATCCGTGCAGTTTAATTGTCAGACGTCGCCATTTTACAGATACAGCCAATCACGTGCTTCACGGCCATTCAATACTGAAAAAGATAACATGTTTTACACCGACAGTAGCTTAATGCAAGACAAAAGTAAAGCAGAAAGCTCCTAAAGGAGCTTTCTGCTTTACTTTTGTCTTGCATGAAGCTGACATGTAGCTTTAATGGGTTTTACGTTTTTTCTTAAATATTTTCCGGTTAAAATAACGTTTACTGTAGATGAAGTATTTCTCACTACAGTACAGTATTGTCTGTAAGATTCTTTAAAGTTTAACCAAAGAACCTCAGGTCCACCGACATTTCATTGAGTTTCACATAAATACTTTATTTTCACGTCTTTACAGTCGGGCTACAGCTTCTCTAAACAATTAATCTTACAGGCATACATGCGTGCCGCGGGATTATTTCGCAGCCTGTCATATTTGGCGTGAGTCGGTGTAACCAATGTGACTATAATAAATTCGAATGAACGTTTATCAGGCAACATGGTATTTCACGAGTTAGACTGTGCGCACGCACGTTCGCATGTTACTGCACTGGTACCTCGATCTATGTTTAGTAAATCGTGTCGACTTTCAGGTCACGTTTGTTTCGTCTGGTGAAGAAATTCGGAACACGGAACAAATTCCAGATTTCTAGTATGTAGGACGATTGGCTCTCCCATCACGAAAACACGCAATTCATTCAAAAAAGTTTATAATCGTATATTTACATGTAAAAGTACGTAGAACGTAATTAAATCCTCTCGTCTTTAAATAGTGGCGAGACAGTAGAGAGTACTAGAGACAGTAGAGACGGTCTGTCAGAACAGTATTCACCAAACAGTCAAACATGTATGGACCGTCATTCACATTTCCATTGCAATATTGTTGTCCGTTCCAAAATTGCCATCTGCATTTCATTCAGCATTTCATTAACATACGAGAAATATTGATACGAATTAAAAAATATTGGAAACTAAGAGTAACCAAAGGTAGATGTTTTCGGCGTCTGAGTCCATGCTTACAAAGCATTTAAAAATCCTTCTCAAGCATTTGATTGGTAAGATTTGAGCCTAGGCTCAAATCTGACCAATCAAATGTTTGAGAACGAACTCAGATTCAACACACACGCTTTATAAGCGCTGGGTCTGATTAAAACCACTACTTAAGCTGATAAAGCTTATATGCGGGACTATAAACCTTAGCAGAAACAACAACAAACCACTACTTTTCGCAAAAAAGAGTGGCGTTGGGTAGTTGATGGGTCAAATCTTGGCCTTTTACAGTTTCAGTTTGTCATCGTTGTCGTTATTAACATTTAATATTAAAACATTTAACAGTTTGTTTGCCTTGTTACGTCTAGTATTTATCGATTTCTTAAACGACAAGTTTCATAAATCCAATACATTGTGAAAAAAAGATACATTCTTTTTTTTTATTAAATAACCTATAGAAGTTGTTTTCGTTTATGTATGTCATTTACTCGGCGGCTACCTTTGAAGTCAAGACGTGGATTACTCGAAACAATGTTAACCCTTGTCCTGCGGTAAAATCGTCTGCTTCGAAATTGTCGTCTGCAAAATTTGTTAAATCTAGATTTTTACATTTTCTAAGTAAAGAAACCTAAAGACGAGTGTCAATCAGTTTGGATCCAGATCAGACGCCGCGTTACGCGGCGTCTGATATGGATCCAAACTGTTTGCAAAAAACAATAAAGTCGCGACCAGCAGGCAAAGGGTTAAGCCCGAAACCCAGAGTTTGTTCCAAATTAACACTATTCATTTAATTGAAAGATCTAGCATAATGTTATTGTTTCTTAAATTATTGATAAACACTTTCACGTAGATCTTGGTCCTTTATTTATTTGTTAAACCAAACATCTATAAATTAAATCTGCATGAAGGCGTGATGACGTTGGATATTGAACGCACTGTACCCGTGAGAAGTATGTATGACGACAGTAGTACATGACGTCGTCACAAACCTCATTTGCATATTTACACTCAGTACTAAAAGAAACGAAATCTACCTTTAGACGCATTTTATTTCATTTTCTGCAGTATATTGTAATCAAGCACATTGTAAGTATAAAGTAAAATTGATTGTGAGTAATTCCCTTAAAAATAATAAAAATACAATCCGAACGACGTTTTGGTAATTTAACGAGCGTTACCCATATATATTTTTTTATAGGAGTTACTCACAATGAATTGTACTTTATATTTACAATGTGTTTTATTACATTATACTACAGAAGAATGAAATTAAATGCGTCCAGTTGTAAGTGTCGTTTCTGTTTGTACTGAGCGTTTAATACCACTAGTTACGTACGAAACATAAACAACGGGTGTTATTTATTATAACACTTGCACCGTTTGTAATGTTATAAACAGTACTGCATCGTCATTGAATTGGTACTTAAAGAAGGAGTTGTGTATTTATTTATTTATCTTTAGCGCACAATACATCAGGAATTACATAATATACCAATAAACACTTTGTACACTACCACTCTAATTTGAGTTATAAGATACTTAATTCAAGCAACTTTAAAACAAATACTTATCAACTATCTCACACATAGGATAGCGTTGATGTATATTTGTTATTCTTGCATGATACATTTTTTGTCATAGACTCCCGTGGCTACAATATCATGAATAAATGACGTGACGTGACGTCATGCATGCATTCGTTATATATGTTTTAAAGTTTCTAACGTTATTACTATAGCCCATATACTATAGTAGTACATTTATATATTATATCATTACTATAGCCCGTATAAGACCATATACTATTTTAAATCAACCATGTAACACGTACATGTTTTCCCCATTGTTGTATCTTGTTTCGTGTAATGTGTATTCTGTTTAAGATTGGATCAGCGCGATGTGCGTGTGTGTGAAAATTCTCTGCTGTGCGTAAGTGTGCCATGGGGCTGTAAGATTCTTGTTATAGCCAGAGGGAAGTAATTCGGTCGGAAAACTGCATCTTCAATAAGAGTGAAACAATTTGTTTCTAATGATATTTTTAAAAACTAGTCATGTAAGATGTGAAATAATCTATCGCTGTTACACGGTATTAGACAACATAGTTTAGCAACGGTAGAAAACATATTACGAGAATTTCTTAAACATTAAAGGTGCTCGCAATAAGATGGTGGAATTGCCAAATTAAAAGTAATTACTCAAATAAAAGCAAATGCGTAGCATTATCATGCCTCTAGCATTAAACACATATGATCAGTCTAAAACATCCTCAAGAAAAGTCCTCATTTCTTAGTTTTTTTTTAAAAATATATTTTCCATTGCTATTTCAATACCGTCGAAAGACGGGGTTAAACTATTTTGACTCGATTGTCACCGTTCGCGTATGAAGCGGTGAAGTAGTTTAAATCGATCGCTCTGTATTAAATAGCCCGCTCAGCTCACTCGGTAAGTGTATGACTTGTCCACTCTCGCAATGTCACGGGTTCAAATCCCGCCATAGCCAACACTTTTTTTATTGAAATGCATTTTTTAAACAGAATGTTTTATCCAAAACTAATATTTACTTGATTATATAAGCGTTTGACATACATTTACCAATTACTACTTGTTATGCTAAATCTGGTTGCGAGTCTCTTTAAATGTGCAGATATCAGGCAAATAGTTCGTAGTCTAAAATGATTTAGGACAGCATCATAAGGGTTAAATGACATTGCTATTTATTTTAATCTGATTGGCAAACTGTTTTCAATGTATATAATATTTTTAGCGTAAATGCGTTTATTGTGAAAGAATAACGTCTTACTCTCTCTACATGTACATTTACAGTGGAGAATCTATTATTCTTTCCCGTTTAAACGCAAACGTACGCAAACGCAAAGCACTAAAACGTAGAAAAGAACAACTTTTGGACAATTCTGATAATTCTTGTTTATCTTGGTGGCAAACAGTTTGGAGCCTGATCAGACGCCGGGTTACCCGGCGTCTGATCTGGCTCCAAACTGTTTGCACTGCAAATAATAGTTTTAGCGTAAACGCGTTTATAGGGAAAGAATAACAGATTCTCCACTGTATATTGACAACCATTATATAGAACAGAACAGAACAGAATTTTATTTCACGTAAACTTTTCAGTTTCTAGTGATTACAACTCCATACATATAATATAAATAATATTCGTTGACAAGAAATCATAGCAGCTAGTTTGTGCTCGATGGATGAACGTATTTATAAGCTAATTCCATGTAAATGTAAGCCGCTTTCGTTACGACCCCCATGCATTTATTGCCTAGGGTATCATTCGAAAGCGAAGTGAATCTTTGGAATCTTTGATAGATGTAGATGATACTCTAACAAAGTAAGTGTAATATAAACCACTCCTCTTACGACTTCAATGTTTACGGTCTGGATGTTTTTACATATACGTATATACACAACATAAGCATATAGCATACTATAATATTATTATACATTAACTTTACATTATTGTGTTTTACAAAAAGTGTACTTTACACTTGTATCCATAAATAGGATACATGAAGCTAAATTTAAGTGTAATGATAAGGTAATGAAATGGGCATTTCTACTACAAGTTATGGAATAAGTAAACATTATCCTTTGTTGAATTTTCTTAAATAGCAGATTGAAAATGACTAAGACGCATTTAGCCCGCCAAATAAATTGTCGTCTGCTATATTTCTCGTCTGCTTCAAGTTTCAAAGTGCTTCAAAGTTGCTCAAAATTGCTGAAAATGTTGTCCGAGTGTCAAACAGCTTGGATCCGGATGAGACGCCGAGTTACTCGGCGTCTCATCCGGATCCCAGCTGTTTGTATATGGAGCTATAGTCGTGAGTGGCAGGCTAAGGGTTAACGGATAAAGCACAGTAAAACCTCTCTATAATAATAACCACAAACATGTGATAATTTATTAGGTATTTTCGACAGGTGACGGCTTAAAGCGAGGTGGCAGTAAAACAGAAAGCTCCTTTACTGTCACCTTGCTCTAAACTGTCACATGACATTTATACAATTAATCTAGTGGCCGTCATAGAGAGGTTTTACTGTTTTTTAAAACTCGGTTAAATGCAGCTGTATAGTTTTATCGATATTTCTTTGTTCAAAATGAAATGAGTAAATAAAAATACAATTCTGACACTTATCTTGCAGTAACATCGACTGATTTGAAAATAAAGTCTAATAATTGTAAAATAAGCATACAATGCCCATTCTTTTCCAATAATAATATCGTTTGATTTTCAACTTACTGCTTATGCATGTTTAAATAGAAGAAACCGAAAGACAAGTATCAAACAGGTTGAAGGCAGTTGATCAAATCGAAAGTCTGAAAATACCAGTCCTGATACGGATATGCTTTTCACCTTTTCCTTTTCATTCACCATGATCAATATGTGTTGTATTGGTCCTAAATTATGGAAGCTATCTATACATGAGATGAAAATCCTTCACTTCTATACAATTAACTGTCGCCTCTTTGACCATTAGCTCTCAATGACAATACCACACGTGAACATTTATAGTGACATTAACATCACTCAATCCATGACGTATTCCTGTAAAACTTAACTCGTTGCATGGTGGGTATGATTTATCATTTGCTATTGTTCTCAAAATAGGATTTTCTAAATTTATTTTCAAAACGTGGTCAGAGTGTCAAACAGTTTGGATCCTGATGAGACGCCGCGTTACGCGGCGTCTCATCAGGATCTAAACTGTTAGCAAAGGCAATCACTCTGGCAGATATATGCACATGCAAAAAGTAAAACAATGATGAAAATGAGCTTTTATAAAATTCTGGTAATTTAGAAACTCCAGTCCTGCTTTTAATAACCAATTGAACCCTACAGACTAGTACAAGCGCCCTTCGCAAATATTGTACATGGCAATAGTTCTCTTTATATGCAAACAGTGTAGACCCAGACCAGGGGCCCGTTTCATAAAACTTCGTATGACAAACGTTGTCGTAAGTCAGGTCATAAAAGTCTCAATTATCCTTCATTTCTCCATCTAATTTTGTCTTGTGACATCTCTTTGGAATCGTCTTTTCAAGACGATTCCAAAAAGATGTCACAAGACAGGATAAGATAGAGAAATAAGAAATTAAATATATTTTAAAGGTTTGACTTACGACAACATTTGTCGTAAGAAGTTTTATGAAACGGGCCCAGGTGGTTACTGAAGGACTCCTCTGGTGAGGGTCGGCACTGTTAATAATTTGCAATATGTTGTTAAAACACGCGTAAGTACAGTACCGTGCAAAAAGTATTCGTTAAAATGGCGTCGTGACGTCGCGATAATTAAGCTTGCGCGATTTTCCTCCCCTTTCATATTGAGTTAAAAATAACAAAACATGTAAAATTTTAGATTTATAAATAGTTTGATTCCTTGAAAATGGTATGACGTAAGAGTGGTTGTAATATACACGTCATTTATGTTTGTTTTGTTGTTGAATCAAAATAGGATGGAAAGGATCAGAATTGAGAAGGGACATGGAAAAACGTAGCCGTAATTATGTTTTTAAATGGATTTCGAATCGCAGAAACCTAACGATGATTATAGAGACCTTAAAGTACAGTATTCTCTTTTTTGAACGAATTCAAGACAACTGAATCGATTGAAAATCTTCCTATATCACGGAGACCTCGCGTGGGGGTGAAAATGAGTGTCTGACAGTTGAGCGGACCGTGGAGACCAACCGCAGAGATTCGATGACAGCTATAACCTGTAAGTTTAAACGGTATTAGAATAGCAGTAAAATATAGAAAAATCTTCGAAGATTATCTTTGGCCTATTGTAGCAAGACATTTCCCGACCATTTTAAATTTATTTCAGAATTATAACGTCCCGGTGCATTGTGCGGGTATGATCTCGGTTTACAAGGTTTAAAATAATACAAAAACAATTTCTTGGCCAGCACAATCACCTGATCTGAACATTATTGAAATTATCTAGCTGTATATTAAGAGAAATCTGTCGTGCAGAGTGAATTTCATAAATAGCAAACAGGATTTGTACGATGAAAATTTTCGTATCGGGACTGAAATCCCACCGACCTATGTTCAAAACCTCTCCATGTCTATTTCCCGTAGGATAATGCAGGTTATAACATTCAAAAGACATGTGACTTAGTATTTGGGTAAGAGAAATCAAGTTTATGTGTTCGTTACTGTTAGAGTTTCTGTTATAAAAGCTTTGAAACACCCACTAATTATCCCGACCAAATCCAATATGGCCGCCATTTAACGAATACTTTTTGCACGGTACTGTAGTAACAAATGGGCCAGACTTAATTTTGAAGCTAGATGTTTTCATTCGAGTTTCAAGGGACAATGCGTTACGATTCAATATTCAAAAGGCTTTATTGTAACTCAAAAATATTATTATAACGATTCTCGTTACATACAATAATATATAAATGCAAGACAATGCGTGACAAAATTAGTTTAATGCCTAAAACACCGAAAGTAAGTATTCGTTCATTCGTTTGGCTAATTGGACTTTCCATCGATGGGAGGCAGATACAACGGTACCCGGGCGATGCCCTACGCCGTTTCTATAGTCATTTGGTTCTTTTACATGTCCACAGTGTAGCACTGATCAACGGTTTAAAGGCATCGTCTGAAATATGGTCTGGCGGGGGATCAAGCTCACAGCCCTTGAAGTGGCAGTCTAGCGCGTTACTTCTTGACCATGGTCCGCCGGTATAGGCATTTGTGCATTTAAGCAGTGCTCAAAAGAGTGAAAACAGAAAAAATACCGGTTTCAGAAGTGCTATCTGTAAATTTCCTTAAATGTAGTTTCATTCACATCTTAAATACAATCGAGATGTTAACACAATACAAATAAACATGGTTTGAGTTATGACCAGAGGCCGAGTTGCCCGGCATTGGATTTGTTTAGTAACTGTTCACAGAATATGGGATTACTCGCATTTAACCATGTTGTCGCAAAATTTAACCGTTTGTTTGAACCTCTTCAGGGCTGCCATTTCTCCGGATCTTTCCTAAATCTTCGGATTTTTTTTCTAGTACATGATAGCTTAAAGCAGGCTGACAGTAAAGCAGAATGCGCCTTAAGGCGCATTCTGCTTTACTTCAAGCCTGATTTAAGCAGCCACGTGTCTAAAAACGTAGGAACAGACGATGGGGTAAAGGTACGGTTCGTAAAATCGCACTTGAAAAATGCAAATTTGGAAATCTTAGGATTTGTCATGTCAACTTATGGTAGCCCTGCCTCTTTACCATCATAATAGTGTTTGCTCAGATACTCAGTGAACTGAGCTATTGTTTTAGAGCTAGATTAAAGGACAAAAGACTAACGCCTGTCGAATAGTTTGGATTCTGATCTGGATCTAAACCGTTTGCAAAGTCGACTTCAGTCGCCAATGGCGTTGAAATGGTTACGATGGAGAATGCGTTATCCTTCCCAATACACGCGTTTACGCTAAAACTATTATTTCCACTGCAAACAGTTTGGAGCCAGTTTGTGTCACAGTTTGGTGACCCGGGGTCTGATCAGGCTGTTTGCTACTGAGCCTAAAAATATCCTGACAAATGTCAAAAACATGCAATTTCCTACATTTTACCGCTACGCGTTTGCGTTTATTTTGCGTTTCAACGGTAAAGAATAACGTATTGTACGAACATTGTAGATAAAAACAACAAACGACTCAAATCCTTATCAACTTGTATTAATATTTACAGCAGGCTTAATTACCATGATATCAGTTTGAAGGATGTTGTCATTAAGGACAAATTGCATTCATGTGATTCATGCTAAGACAAAAAACAGTAAAACTGTGCTATAAGTTGAAGCCATTTATTATATGTTTTTACACTTTGAAATACCACAATGTAAATATGAATAACCACTACACCATCATGACGTCACCAGGATTAAAAACATGTCGTCTATTTATGTTTCTCAAATCTAAACCGTTAGGTATTATGACTTAAGAAACATAAACTGAGTGTCCAGCAGTTTTGATTCTGATCAGGATAAAAATGCTTGGAAACAATCACTGCACTCGGGGCAAGGCAGTGAATGGGTTCAACTTAGGTCTCAAACTTAGAAAACAATCAGGTGAGTCTAAACTCGTTCCCAAGCATTTGATTGGTCAGATTTGAGCCTTGTGAACACACTTGGGAACACACTCAGACTCAACTAAATCGCTTTATAACCTCGGAGCCTGTTGGTAATAAGAGAAAGAATTGTGTTGTATAGTATTTAATTGTAAACTTTTACTACCTTGTCACTTCTGCGATATTGTCTGGTTAGAAGCTGTCATTTGGATACATCTTTAGAAAGTTATCAGAATCCGTGAAGTGAAACCTTGGCAAAAATATCTCACAAATTTGGTAGGAATCGAACAAAAATGTTGGAAGTTATGCGGTTGAAAGCAATACGTCCATAGCAATGCAACCCATGGACGTTTTACCCTTATGCTTTTTATATAATTTTTTATAATATGTGGATGTTTAGAAAAGGCAAATAACGCACCACGAACATTTTATTAACAATCAATTATATGACAAATGCTTTAGGCTGTAGACAATTAATTTACTTCACGATACATTTCTTGTTACTTTTTAGACACAGCAAATCATTTGGCAAATATTACTGATTGCAATAGTCATGTGAGCGCTGTACATGTATATTATGTACATATGGTCCCGACACTCAGTTTTTCCCCGAATCTGATTCGGGTAATTTACTGATTTTTGGGCTCTTATGAAACATAGTATGCAGATCAAGCTAATCAGTTCATTCAAAATCTGATTTTGATGATAATCGATTTTTTATAATCATTTTTCAAACCGGCTTTATTGGCATATTTTTATCGGTCAGTTCTTAAGTAACATTTTAAAGCAGTTCTTAACAAACCATCATTTTGATAAAATATTTTCAAAACCATTGGATTGTAGGATTAGCTAGTTCTGCGTGCTTTTTATATGTTGAACATGTAATGTTAAATGTATAGTGTTAAATGGTGATAATAGTCTCTTATAATTCTTTAAAGAATGGCATGGTTAACATGTTATGATATGAAATGTGATACAATGTATATATGTATATGAAATGTAACCATGATGATACTCAAATAAAGATTAAATCTGTACAGTATACGGACATGAGTATAAACATATGTATATAACAGAAACACTGCAATTAAAAAATAGTTTGAAGTAGTAGTAGTAGTAGTGGTAGTATCTTTTATTTCCTCCATTAAGGAGGGTATTTTACATTAACAAAATATTCAGAAACAAGTAAACAAACAGTTCTAAACAGCTGAAACTGAATACTTCAAACTCGCTTAAATCGACCTATCATTATATCATTAGTAGAATATTGATAAGTCGAACCCGCGTAAGCTGGTCATACCCGCACCTTTGAGACACATAAAATTTAATAGCAGTGCATGTTAAATAACACCGGTCATGCCATTACATTTGCAAGGTCATTACATTGTTATTATTGTTTTAATTAGAAAAAGAAATTATTCAATTCTTATATTATTTATAAACATGTAAGTTTACTTTTAAACAATGCTAGTTTTCAGTCCACCAAAAATATATAACTTATTGGTTGATATAAGATTTCTTATTTCCATTGAAAACAGTTTGGAAGCAGATCAGACATCGGTTAACTAGGCGTCTGATCAGGCCCTAAACTCTTTGAAACTAGGATAAAATGGATATAAAGAAAGTATCATTTTCTACATTTAAATGCATTTCGTTTGCGTTTCTATTTGTTTACGCGGGAAAGAATAACATTTTCTTCACTGTATCAGTGATCAGTGTGTAGGTTTGTGAATAACAGTTAGTAACAAATAACGTTTTTAACACTTTCGGCACCGACGTCGCATTAAGTTGATATTGCAAACAGTTTGAATCCTGGTCAGACGCCGCGTTACAGTTTGACCCTCCTATCGAAATTTCTTAAGTCATGCAACCGTAAACCTTACTTTGAAACGATATTGCAGATAACAATATTGAAGCAGACGACAATATAGCGGTGAAGGGATAAAAAAGATCACGATTAACTTGGCGCCGAAAGGGTTAAATACAGAAATATCCTTCTAGTACGACTACTCATACGGTGGAGAATCTGTTATTTTTTCCCAATAAACGCGTTTACGCTAAAACTATTATTTGCTGTGCAAACAGTTTGGAGCCAGATCAGACGCCGGGTAACCCGGCGTCTGATCAGGCTCCAAACTGTTTGCCACTCAGCTGAAAAGAAATCCTGAGAAAAATCAAAAAGTTGTCATTTTCTTCATTTTAGTGTTTTGCGTTTGCGTACGTTTGCGTTTAAACGGGAAAGAATAACGTTTTCTCCACTGTATCAGTGTGTTAAAGACGTGATGCCGGCTTAAATCATGACGATAGTCAATCAGAAAGCTCATATAGAAGCGTTCTGCTTGACTTTCATCTATTTTAAGCAGCATTCGGCCTTACACACAAACACGCTTTTTGAGTGTTTGCGATAACATGGCTTATCTGTAGAATGCAGACTAAAACATCGAAACTTTAGCGCTCTGTTATGGATCCAAACTGCTTGAAATGTCCATTCTGTTTAAGTTCCATATTGACATTTCCCCCCTTAAAAGGACATGTCTTCACAGTGAACGCTTTCTTTCGACTCTGTTTTCATTTCTCTTACAAAGTAGAGCAGTGCATGACCAATAGTGTCTTGCACAGCAACCGGAGACAGAGGGCGGTCCAGAATAATAAATACCAGCTTCTCGTCTCCTAGACACGCAACCGCCTCGACCAATCAGAGACGGCAATTGGCTTGTCTGATAAGGCATTATCAGGGAGAAATAATTTGAACAGTTCTCATCATGGAAACGAAGGAAGCGTGGGGTAACAGTGAGTCTAGTATTAAAATTCGGACAAAAAGAAACACAACGACTGAGCAAACAGATAGATGCTTAAGTATTAACAAGTCGAAATTCGATACTTCGAACTTGCTTAAATCGATCTTACCAGTATTTCATAAGTTGAAAATCAACTACTTGATCTCGCTGAAGTCGAATATACCCGTATTTCAAGGTTAAAACGTGGCTTAGACATATATGGATATATATTCGAACTAAAGCGAGTTCGAATGATCGAGTTTCGATATCTAAATCATTTCTTTCATACACCAATGAAACTTTAAATGGACAATCCGAAGTTTGCTAATAAGTTTAGTTTATTTCGGACTATATAGTGGTTGGTTATGCAAACCAATATCTATTACAGTTCCTAATTGATCAGAGGATTTCTGAAAAGAGCCATCTAATCCGGGTCTACACTATTTACATATTATTAAATCAATTGTACCTTTCACAGGCACGCTGATGTAACTGATGACGCATGTATGAGCCAATAGGGGTTATGCATTTAAACCCTTCACTGCCATGACGTCATCAAATTTAAACCTATGTCGTCTGCTTTTATTTCTCAAATTTAAATTTTAGGCATTTTAACTTAAGAAGTATTAAAATGAGTGTCAAACTGTTTGGGTCCAGATCAGACGCCGCGTCACGCGGCGTCTGATCAGGATCCAAACTGTTTGCAAATAACTATTGTATCCGGGATTAGGCAGTGGAGGGTTTAATTGGTATCTTAATATCTGTTGTTTTCATTTAAGATTGTGAACTGTTAGTTTAAGTGATTTTTGACATGTAACCATTTACAAATTAATTTTATTAGCTTTTATCACGCTAGGCGAGAAATTGGCAATATTTGCAAACAGTTTTTATCCAGCTCAGACCTAACTCCAAACTGAACACTAGTTTTGAACCTTCTTTTTATTACAACGACATAAATCTAAATTTGAGTTTATTTCTCACAAGAATGTTTGAACTCATTACTATAATAAAAGTTATATGCAAAACATTGAATCCGTACTAGATGTCATCTGCTCAGAATTCAAACTGTTTGACACTGGTATCGCTGTTTCTGCACTCAAAATGCTAAAATGAAAATACAAAGAAATTAAATCAAACGACAATTGTTATAAAGCCGATGACGTCACGGCAGTGCGGCGGTGAAAGCAAATGATCATTTAGCATTGTAAGGAATATTGCATATTCTATATTTACAATGACGAGCTCTTTGTGACTTATGATAACAACTGGAAGCATTTATGTTCCAGCTAAGGTGTCGGGTAACTCGACGACTTTTTAGGTTCAAATATGGTTGACATATTTTTCATTTCATGATGAAGGAATGATAGCCGAAAGACATACGGGATTTCCGAGTATAACACATTAAAGAACAGCCGATCTATATACTAGCACTCACATTGATGTTTCGTCCAAACACACTTAATTTTAAGCACGCTAGCGGCTATATTAATATCGTCATTTTAAACAGTTTGGATCTAGATGAGACGACGCAAGAATAAATTGGAAATTGGAATTGACCGTTTGACGTTCCAACGGACAATAGGTCTAACGCCTATCTAAACTCTTCGCATACTGGGTTTCGTTTGCAACAGTTGGCGTCTGCTATTGTTCTAAAAAGGATTTTCAAACATTATTTTTAAAAATTGTCCGAGTGTGAAACAATTTGGATCCTGGTGAGACGCCGCGCTACGCGGCGTCTCATCTGCATCCAAATCGTTTGCACAAATAAGCAGAAGTCTACCACTAGTATGCAAAGACTTAACCATTCTTACTGAGTATAGAGCTGGGCGTATTCCATTTCTTCAAAATAATTAGGGGAAAACAACCTTTAGTTGTAATTGTTGTTTTCGTTTGCTGAACGCGATTTTGCACTGTTATAGTTATTTCTTAATTGTTCATTGGATCGATGGCAGCTTAAAATAAAGCTGACCAAAACAACATCTTAATAGTTTAAGTCAAATAAACGTTCTTCTTCTTCTTAATCAAATTGTGCCACGATTGATAAAACATACTGGTTAAACATATTGAGCCCTGTTCATATCGACGAGTATATTCGTCTTTACAACTATTGTATTTAAAGATAGCACATTTTTTCTATGTGAAATGTAGATCCATATTAGGTTTGTACTGTTTGTGATTAGCAATATATTGCAGAAACAGCAGCAATAGATAGTCTTTAATTTGCTCGGCTTAATTGCAGAGTGGTCCTGTCCATTAACTCTTTCGCTGCCAAATTATTCGTTAGATTTTTACCTCTTCACCGTTTCATTGTCGTTTGCTTTAACTTTGTTGTTTGCAAGATCGATTCAAAGTTAGATGCAATGTAGTACATGTATTACTTAATAGATATACATGTACGAGTGCCAAATAGTTTGGATCCTGATCAGATGCCGTGTCACGCGGTGTCTGATCGGGATGAAAACTGTTTGCAAAATGCGCTTTATGACGTCATTGAGAGTGAAAAGGTTAAACGTTTTAGGAGTGAATGTAAAACACAATTAACTAGATTTTTCTCTAAAATTTCTAAGATTTCAAAATTTTCTACGTTTCAGGCGCGATTGCTTAAAGTAGGTTGAAAGAAAAGCAGAATGCGCCTTAAGGCGCATACTGCTTTACTATAAACCTGTCTTAAGCTACCATCTGCTCCGATAAAATCCAAAGATTACGGGACAATCCGGAAAAGGGCAGCTCTGAAAATTCAGTGTTTCCTTCTTCTATTCTTCCCTTTTTAGCTTGTTACAGGGATTCCGAACCGCGGTCTTCTCTCTGGATTCTCTCATGTCATTTATAGTATTAGATAAAGGTAATACCTCAAATTTGAGTTAGTGTTATGGTTATGGTAAGAAACTGTCTGTTTACACAAATAGAACTACTTTTTGAGCGAAAGTACCTTTTTCAAATCTTGAGTTTACGATACTCCGTATTGTTCCCCTGAAAAGTTTATTGTGTTATGTTCTAAAAGTTGTGTGAATAAAAACGGAATCATATAATAACATTTATTAAAACAGACAGTTACAGAGTACGGAGACTGAGGCGAACAATAATGTTATAATAAACCATTTGACCAATTTAAAACCACAAGTCCTGGATTGGACAAATAGCAAATAGTGAAGGCCCAGATTAGACGGCTCTAGTATCAATATGTCAATTAGATCTATGTATATTTTCATAGACTTCAAAAAGGCCTTTGATTCCTTTCATCGAGGCAAAATGATGAAAATACTTAGGGCGTATGACATTCCACCGAGCCTGCTGTGTGCTATCGAGTCCATGTACTCCAACACATGAGCCAGGATCGTAACACCAGACGGCGATAGCAATGAGTTTGAGGTCACAACAGGAGTGCTACCAGGAGACACCCTGGCACCCTACCTTTTTATCATTGTGCTTGATTATGCTCTTAGACGAGCAATTCAAGGAAGAGAAGTGGACCTAGGACTGACTATTACACCACGCAGATCACCAAGAACACCTGAGGTCGTCCTTACAGATCTAGACTTCGCAGATGACATATGTTTCTCTCAAATAGCACATACCAATCACAAGAGCTTTTGACTAGGGCAGAGACAGAGTGTGCAAAAGTTCCCTGACACTAAATGCTAAGAAAACAGAAGTAATTACCTTCTGCCAACCACAAGATCACGCCCCTTTGATCACCATTGGAGGTTCATCTCCCAAAGAGGTTCATGATTTCAAGTACTTGGGTTCGTGGGTAAATACCTCTGAGAGAGACATTATCAGAAGGCTCGTGTTAGATACCTCTGATCTGGGTCTACACTGTTTGCATAGGACAAGTGTACTCTTCATAGGTACACAGTTTGTAAATGACGCATTAGAGACCATCGTGTAACCTTTTTGGTAAGACCCTTTTCAAACAATCGGCTATGGTGCAAGTTGGGGTAATATTTTGATACGTTATTTATCTTTATGTCATTGCATTGTTCTTTTCTCCACTAATTGTGTGAAGAGAAACGGATGATCAGCAAACGCAGACTAGAAAGGTGTTCAGCATACCCTAGTTCCTACGCATTATTGGTTTTAAAATAAATAAAGGGCACATATCACTTGAAACAGTTACATACCTTACTCTTAGGAGATGCTGGCTTTCTATCAATACAGAACTTAAGCATACTAGCCGTGCAATGACAAAACATGTCTTATTGCATTGCAAACAGTGTAGTTCATCTTCACAGTTTGACACCCGCTGGCATCTAAAGCATTTTATTTAGCAGTATTAAATACGGCATTTAGATGTATATACCGAAAACAGATACACATCCTAGGGTGACAACGGTGACTGTTCTATGCAATGTTGCAGTGCAATAAGGTAGGTTTTGTCATGGCCCGGTTATGGCTCAGTTAAGTACTTCTCATGTAGAACTGTCTGTCTTTTCAGAACTTTCTGCTTTACTTTCAGTCTTATGCAAGTCATCACATGGCTTTAACACTGCGAATAAGTTATTTGAGATAGGTTAATATAAAAAGAAATCTATAATTGACCAGTTCCCAAACTGTTACAATACAGTACTCATGGATCACTAGTCCCATGCTTGGGCGTCCTTTATAAACAGATAACATGTATACAGAGCATTCATGTCACGTGTAAACTGTGAGTGTATAACCAGATAAGACTGCTCATATAGGAGTCCTTCGGTCTACACAGTTTGTCATTTGATATTTATAACACCCCTAAATAGTCATAAATGGGTTATACCAAGTTTTAGTAGTAAATGAGTAAATAGCAACAGAAATTTAAAACTGGAACAGGGGCCCGTTTCATAAATCTTCGTACGACAAAAACGGTCTTAAGTCATATTACAAAAGTCTCAATTATTCTTCATTTCTCCATCTAATCATGTCTTGTGACATCTCTTTGAAATCGTCTTGAAAATACAATTCCAAAGAGATGTCACAATACAGAATTAGATGGAGAATTATAAATTAAATGAATTTTAAAGTTTTGACTTACGACAGTTTTTGACGTACGAAGTTTTAAGAAACGGGCCCAGTTCGCTAACTGTTACAGCACTGCTCTTTTTAATATCAACAAACCATAGCATCATTCCTTTCTCCATCATTCGTGTGATAGGCATCTTTCACCTCCCATTTCCCTTATGAATCATAATTGTTTCAAAGAAACATCGCGAACGAATAGAGTTCACCCACATGGGACCGGGAACCACAGATGACGTACTTTATTGTCACTTTCTGGAGCCAGGCGGTCATTATTTTATGCAAATATTCGCAAAAGCAAAAATTACTCGCTTTATTCGTGATCGGTTCTTGACATGTCCTATTATCACGGAAGTTGGAGGTGCACATTTTTTGACAATAACATAAATCAAAAAGAGAATCCTAAATTGGCAATTATCCGAATAATGTTTCAATAAATGGTTTTATTAGCATTTTGTGGTAACTTTATTACAAAATGATGTTCCTATGTCGCGCAATGTTTGAATAAGATGCGCCTCAACTCAGAGCCGACAAGACAATTCTGTTTTTATGTCAGTCCTATCTCGCTTTAGCGCCATCTTGAAGCAGAAATATGTGAGATTCTCTAGAATTAGAACTAGTTACGGTAAGAACAATGTTCTCTTGTTTCTTATGATAAGCCGAACCTGGGACCCGTTTCATAAAACTTCGTACGACAAATATTTTCGTAAGTCAGATTATAAAAGTCTCAATTATTATTTATTTCTCCATCTAATCCTGTCTTGTGAATCTCTTTGGAATCGTTTTAAAAAGACGATTCCAAAGAGATGTCACAAGACAGGATAAGATAGAGAAATCAGAAAATAAATGTATTGAAAAGTTTTGACTTACGACCTTTTTCGTCGTACGAAGTTTTATGATAGCTCGAGTTCGCCCGTGTCTAACTTACTCCTATTTGTGCAGCTGAATATAGATAACTAGAGCTTGCTGAAGTCAAACATTGTCGTATTTCAAATTTGAAATAAACCGTTGTTAGATAAGCTACGTTTTAACCTTGAAATGTTTGTATATTCGAATTATGTGACATTGAGTTATCCAGACTCTGCAATGTCAATGTTAATTTACTCCATATATAGCGAAAACGCACGTTAACAAAACAAACCTTAAAGATCAACATTTGCAAATAGTTTAGAGCCAGGCGAGGCGCCGAGGGGCGACCTGACTCCAAACTGTTGCAAAGTCATATAATCGTTTAAGTCAAAATGCCTAAACGTATAAACTTTAGATAGGTCTACGAACGTAGGTGTTATTTTTGCGAGCAGGCGAGTTTTACGGTAATGATTGTTTTAAACGTGAGTTTGTTACTCCCTTCACTGCCATATTGCCGTCTGCTTACAGTGGAGAATCTGTTATTCTTTCCCGTTTAAACGCAAACGTACGCAAACGCAAAGCACTAAAACGTAGAAAAGAAGAACTTTTGGACAATTCTGATATTTCATGTTTATCTTGGTGGCAAACAGTTTGGAGCCTGATCAGACGCCGGGTTACCCGGCGTCTGATCTGGCTCCAAACTGTTTGTATTGGAAATAATAGTTTTAGCGTAAACGCGTTTACTGGGAAAGAATAACAGATTCTCCACTGTAAATATACAATAAAGACAATCGTGCCTTTTGACGTCATTGATGGTGAAAGGGTTAAAAGAGTTATAACGTCGGGCATGATAGCAGAACATAGGTTAAATAAGATTTTGAAAAATAAAGGCAGACGACAAAACTGCAGACCATATTGTGACAGTGAAGAAGTAAACCATTTCATCTCTAGGCACGCAATTAAACGTCCTTTGTAATACAGTAAATCCTCTCTATTGCGACCACTAAAATTGTGTTAATTATTAGTTGTTTACGATAGGTAACTGCTTAAAGCAAGTTGACAGTAAAAAAGAAAGCTCCTATAGGAGATTTCTTTTTTACTGCCACCTTGCTTTAAGCTGACACCTATCTTTTATACAATCAATTAGCCTTCATTTTAGTGGTTGTAATAGAGAGGTTATACGGTAGTTATTTGTTAAGAATACATTTATCCTATATGCAAACAGTGAATACCCAGATCAGAGAGCTCCTAATCGAGCCCTCTGATCAGAGTCTACAATGCACTGAACGACAAACCACCACAAACTATAGACTAAACGGGAAACTAGACTGCGTCGTGAGAAATTTCAGGGAGGAGATGTTTATTCTGCATACTACAGTGGAGAAAACGTTATTCTTTTCCAATAAACGCGTTTACGCTAAATCTGTAATTTCCCATGCAATCAGTTTGGAGCCAGATCAGACGCCTGATAACACGGCGTCTGATCAGGCTCCAAACTGTTTGCCACTCAGAGTAAAACGAATACTTAGAATTATTAATAAATTGTAATTTTATACGTTGTAGTGCTTTGCGTTTCGTTTGCGTTTAAACGGGAAAGAATAACGTTTTCCCAACTGTACAACAAGCCTTGTCTTTAGATTTGTAGTTTTTTCACATCTGTGTCAGCTTTTGTTTACCCTCCGCCTGGCTGCAAATTGCAACTTTAGATTCTGACCAGGATCCAAACTATTTGTCACTCTTGTTTTAGTTGTCTTAGTTTTCAAAAATAATTGGACGATTGTAACAGACGGAGATATCAGATACCTGTTGGAATCAGGAACAAGACTGTCTCTCTCTTGTTTCTCTCTGATTTTATGTATGTCTGTCTCTCTACGTATCTCTGTATGCATGTATCGCATTCTCTCGATATCTCTTTATGTCTATTACTATCTCTATCTCAATGTGCATGCCAGTCTGTCTTTTGTTCTCTCTATGTGTCTCTCCCTCTCTCTCTGTATGCCATTGTGCATGTGTGTCTGTCTGCTGGTGTCTCTCAGTCTCTTTGCCTGTCTCTCTATGTCTCGCTCTCTGTCTGAGTGTGTGTCGGTCTCTCTGTCTGTCTATCTGTCTTTCTGTATGTTTTTCTTTCAGTCTGTCTGTCTGCCACTTTCTCTCTCCATTATATTTCCACCAGTACTGCTGTTATTAATAGAGTAGAGAATTATGCAGTACCTTATACAAGAAAACTGACCATCAGTAGCGACAATCCATCATGAAATAATTGACTCCCGTTTTTGAGAGGCACTCTATTACCCTCCCGCGGAGACGGGGCGTGGTGCACGTGACCAGTAATAACCAATCAATATGGCGGCCAGTGTCAAGTTTCGCATTAGCTCAAAGAAGCGATTAATCTTTAATAAATTGGCCCGAAAGGAAAACGCACGAGTGAGGCTGTTACACAGAGGGCGAGCATTTCACATTCAGAAGAATAGTTCTAGGTTAAATGTTCAAGATCTTATCCTAACAATTTTGAAGAGGTTTATTATCTGACAGCAGGGATATTTTCTTAGCCATTCCAGTAAACGTTCGATGTACTTAACCATTTGCCCAGCTTCGATCCAGATCAGACGCCGCGTTTCGCTGCGTCTGGTCAAGATCGAAACTTTAACAATTGTATAAATATTTTTCAGCCAAATTGTCTAATATTTTAAACTTTAGAAATGAAAGCAAACGATATGTTTATGACAAGGCCATCGAACGTGACAGCCGACTGTTTCATGTATGATAGATAACTAAAGAAGAAAGTTTCGTATAGGGCCTTTCTGTTGCTTTATTTCTTATTTCCGCGTTATGTAATGTTAAGCTGCAGATTTTGAACTTATGTTATATATCTCCATGAATGGAGAAACCCAAACATATATATATGTATTTTATAATCTTAGTGACTATTATAGGGGCCGACTAGTACAAGTTTGGCCTTTTGTTGCTTTATTAATATTTTCTGGATTTGAAAAAAGTTCGAATTTATGATAACAGCAGCATACAATTTGGTATAATACATTACATTTTACAGTTAGTTTGAATGTGTCTTCCTTTCTTGTTTTTCTTCTCATTTTTCTTTATCTGCTACTACCTATCCTCTCCTTCTATATGTCACTCGTTATATAACACATGTAATTCATAACGTCATGCTATATGATGTGTAAGTACTTTTGTAGGAGTTATTTGCAGACAGTTTGGATCCTGATCAGACGCCGCATAACGCATCTAAATTGTTTGACACTCAATTTTATATATTTTAAGTCAAACTACTTAGAATTTAAATTGAGAAATAAAAGCAGACGACACTTGTTTTGAATTGATGACGTCACGACGGTGAAGTTGAGTGAAGTTGTTAATGAGTAGCAATGGTCAGTGGCGAATGGGTATTTCTTTCACATTCAAACGAAAATAAACACAAAACCCATTACAATAAAGTGTAGAAAAATACAGCTTCGTGAAATTGTTGATGATTTGTTGTATTATGCGTGGCAAACATATTGGAGCAAGATCAGACGCCGGGTTTCCCGGCGTCTGATCTGGCTCCAAATCTGTTTGCAATTGGCATGGGGTGTTTAGCATTTAAAAAAACGTTTTTATTTGGAAAGAACAACGCCTTCTCCACGGTTTATGTTAAAATGTGTTATGACAACCACTGAAAAGAGAATCTTAGTGGTGGCGTTATGAAAATGTGACTGTGTGTACCGCATGAAGAAAATGACACAGATACTACCTACTTGGCCAGGGTCTACGCTATTGGCAGGGGAGGGGAGATGACGGGATGGGGTGGGACGGTTATAAAATCAGAACAAAAAAAAAGACTGATAAAGGTGAATCATGAGATCAGATAAGCGTCGATCAACATCGGTAATCTATGTAGATTGTAGAGCCGAATCGCCAAATCTCCTAAACTCGACGGAACGTACCAAACTATGTTCAAGGATTCGCTCAATATTCATTCATTCATTCTTTATTGCTTCTTATTCATTTGTTCAGCCATTCCTGTGTGTTAAGTTGATTACTTTGCATTATGTTGTATATATGTATCTACAGTCAATGGACATAATTATTCGCCACCCTACGAAAATTTGACCTTTTTTTCACACATTTTTTACATTACTGGTGATGCCACAAAATTGTTGAACACAAAATTACACAACAGTGTAGGGCAGTTTGCAAATAAGAGTGTTGACTTTTCAAATATATATCTATTCTCTGCTGTTCGGACCAGAACATCTGTTGCTAGGCAACTTTAGAATATAAATGAAAAAAGTTGACTCGTTCCACTAAACTGGTTGCTATGGTAATAAATGGGACAAATATCTAGAATTGAAGAACGTTTTAATCTAAAAACATGTATTCCCACACAACATTGCGCTTTCAAAAGAAAACTAAAGAAAGTTACAGAAATTGTTAATATTCAAGTTTACTGACATGCAACAGATGCTATTTTTAAAATTAACATGGGAGTCTATGGGAAATCAAGTTTACGGATTAAATTTTAGAACTGTTTGACTGAACATGAAGTAACAGAGCTCTAGAATGACATTTTTTTATTTTACGTTTAATCGCACATGTAAGGTGTTCGTTAATCGGGTGAAGTTTTACATAATTTTCATCTATTGTTACCATGGCAACCATTTAATGTGAACAAGGTTCAAATTTTGCATGTACATTCTAAAATTACCTAGCAACAAGAACCAAATAATCACATGCTCAATTCGAGACTAGAAAACATTTTACGGGTCTTTGCTCCAACTCCTAAAACCAAACAGAACTACAATGAATATTTGCTAGAGTTTTAATTCTAATAGACAGTTGAGAAAGACTGATAAAAATAAGCAACTTTTTCGCATGGTGGCGAATAATTATGTCCCATGACTGTATGTTTTTCTTGTTTCTTTCTTTCTTTTATTTTCATCATGTATTGTGGTTAAATAAAAGCAAACAAATCCCGTGAAGAAGGCTCGAGCATTGTTCGATATGGTCCGTCAGTTGACGAGAATGGCCGATCGCTCTACGTAGACTACCGATGTTGATCGAAACTAGACGATCTTTAGGGGCATACTATCTTATACATACTATTTTCGTACCGAACAGATTTTCATCGGCGGGACTAGGATGGCCTCGGGCGGAGTTTTAACATGATATTACAAACAAATTTTATAGTCCGACTTGTCTTCATGTTTGGAAATACGTCAACTGGATCAGAAACAAAACTATTTTATTGAAATATGAGCGCTGTGCGCATGACGCTGGCTGGAGAAAACGCACATACTTTCGTTTTCGTTTGGAAGGGAGATAACCTGTATATCAAACGCCAGTCCGTAGCATGCTAGATTATCGTCCACATTTAATCCTAGCGACGACTGTACTTGCCATTAACCCTTTCATTACCAAATTTTCCGTGAGTTTTTTACCCCTTCACCGTTTCATTGGCGTCTGTTTAATTTTGATGTTTGCAAGATCGTTTCAAATTAAGATTGAATGTAACATGAGTTAAAACATATCAATCCGAGTGGTAAACAGTTTGGATCTTGATCAGATGCCGCGTTACGCGGCGTCTGATCAGGATCCAAACTGTTTGCAAACGCGCTTAAAAGCGTCATTGAGAGTTAAAGGGTTAACAAACAGTTTACCTGCACATTATACACTTGTACACTTGTCATTTGTAAACAATACGTCAGATGGCTCCATTTGGAGGTCGGGATCTGCACTGTTTGTATTTTTATGGTTATATTGTTTAAACACCCATAAATAGTCGAAAATGGACTGGACTAAATTGGAAACTGGACTTGTCAAATAAAAAATACAGTGATGAACGAGTTATAAAGTCGTCTGTATTTCATGGCGCTTTTACGTGAAGATAAACATTTTGGATCCTGGGTAATTTGAATTGAATGAATCGAATGAATGAGTAAAAGCTCTCTATTACGAACTTTAACCCTTTCCCTTATAGAAGCGACTTTTAGCGCATTCATTTTATTCATCCGCCAAAGAAAATAGTTCCATTTTAAACAGTCATAGATATGTATCATACAAAATAGTTTCTATATTCTAGCAGATGATAGCTTAAAGCAGGCTGAAAGTAAAGCAGAATGCGCTTAAGGCGCATTCTGCTTTACTTTCAACCTGCTTTAAGAGGCCACCTATATTCAATACTAGAAATATGCTATGTGGGAAAGGGTTAAATCGAAGGCTTATTGAATGTATAAAAGATAGGTGACAGCTTAAAGCAAGGTAACTGTAAAATATAAAGCGCCTAAAGGAGTTTTTTGTTTTACAGTCACCTTTCTTTTAAGCAGTTAACTGTCGTAAATATCTAATAATTAACATAATTTAGTGTTCGTAATAGAGAGGTTTTACTGTACATCTTTTTTTTCCATGTTCCATGTATGCCTACTGGCAGGTGACACATGAGTGGGGTAGGCTCATTGAAAATGATAATGGGTGAGGTGGTACTGAGAGTGCTTATGAAGTTGGATGTTGGAACTATTCATGTGATACTAGTAACCATAGTCTCCTATAACTCTATATAGAGTGGCAATATACTCTTTTATCATATATGTTTGTATTATTTGTTTGATGTACATTGATGAGACAGAAATAAACAATAAAACTCTTATATCGGTGAGAAATGTTTGCATGTGTTTGTAATTCGCGCTCAGCACAAGCATGTTTTTATCAGTGTTTTATAGGAAAGGAAAGAAAACGTCAATACGATATCTATCTATCTATGGGGGGCGCTGCTTGCACGGAATCGCATGACCAAACTCCTCCACTCGTCTCTGTTTTCCATCAGTGTTGGTAGATGTTCTGCTGGGCAGTCCGCATCCTCACTCAGCTGATCGATGTACATCTTTCTAGGGCGCCCCACGTTGCTCTGTCCTTGTTTAGGTGTCCATAGTAGGACATCACTGAATAGCTCATCTTTACTTCTCCAGCAGTGTCCTGCAAAGCGCATTCTTCTCTCTCTGATTGTATTGGAGATAGGTGGTAGATGTCCATATAGTTGTTGTTTTGTTGGATGCTCAGTCCAGGATTTATCGAGAGCTGCTCGTAACATTCTGGTATAATTTCCATCTATCCTTTTATCTAAGCTCTTTGTGAGAGTCCAGGCCATACATCCATACAATCATACTGACGTTACTGTGGCTTGGAAGAAGTTGCGTTTTGCTTTGTCTGGGAGGGACGATTTCCAAATGGTGTTGAATTTATCTAAAGCTGACCAGGCTTTTGCGAGTCTAGAATTTAAATCGGTCGTGGTTGAAGAGATATTGCTTCCCAAATACACAAACTGTTCCACCTTTTTGATCGGCTTGTCTGTTAGTGATTTTATGTCTCCATCTTGGTTAAAGCTCATGAACTCTGTCTTGTCTGCATTAACATGTAAGCCAACGCCATCTGCTGATTTCTCCAAACTATGTAGAAGAGATTCTGCTTCCTCAACCTTGTCTGCAAACAGCGCAAGATCATCTGCATAGTCTGCATCTGTAATTGTTCTCGCAGGGTATCTTCTACTTCTTGCCTTATCCAGTGTAAGACCATTTTCCTTCATTTTGTCAACAGATGTTCGTAGGACATAGTCAAGGCAGATAATGAACAGGTATGGTGCTAGTGTGTCTCCCTGTAAAACCCCTGCAGTGATGGCAAAAAAGTCTGTGTCTCCATCGGGTTATCTGACCATGGCAGTTGAATTTTTGTACAACATCATAATAGCATCAACTGTTTCATCTGGTATACCATAAGCTCGGAGTATTTGTTCCATCTTTCCTCTGTGAATTGAGTCAAAGGCTTTTGAGAAGTCAACAAAAAGGAGAACAGCTTCAAGGATTTTAGATCGCACTCCTTCTATGATACGTCTTACTGTCAGAACTTGAGAAACTGTGGACCTCGATCTACGGAATCCATTCTGATTCTTAATACGATATCGTATAATATATTTATTGAAACTTTCACGCAAACGGCATATATAGATCTATACCGTCACGTGTTTTATAGACAGAATCCAATACCGTTTCCATTTTTTGTTTTTATGGCATTCTTCAACACGATTTAAGTAGGTAATATAAAACAAACAAAAACATTTTCACAAAAATTATTTTATCTCAACTATATATAGAGAAGTTACGAACGTGAAGCTAATGTAAGCGCTTACTACAGCCCTCCCTCTTTACAACGACACCCAACGGGAGACACAAATTACGTGCGTTGTTCGGAGGGAGTCGTAATAGGGAAGGAAATTTGCAAACAGCTTGACTCCAGATCAGACACCGCATGACGCGGCGTCTGATCTGGATTCAAGCTGTTTGTCACTCCTCATTAAGTCTTTTTCTGTCAAAATGTCCATTATGAAACTCTGAGATCAACAGCAGACGACAGTTTTAACAAATGACATTACAGTCGTGAATAGGTTGCACATAATTGTCCTGTTAAGGGGACTGCAACAAGGGTCATTGTAAGGTGTGATTCGTTGTTGGGAGAGCCGTTGTAGAGAGGGAACACTGTATATAGCAATGCCTGTATGGAATAATGACGTTGTAAATGTACATGTACAGAGGAGAAGATCTGATTTTATTAAAATGAGCACTCAGAAGTGTCCACAAGTAGTCATATTCTACATTCTATTGCACTGTGTTTGCGTTTCTTTTTTTCAAAATGGGAAAGAATAACGTCTTCCCTAAGATCTGTATCATCCAAGCGTGTCTATAGATTCAAATAACGTGTAGTTTTTATTTGAGGAGTAAGATTTCAAAAAGGCAATCATCATATTGGCATAGCCACATAAATTCATTGAATCTGTTTCTATACTTCGTAGAATCCTTAAAAGGCTGTTACACGACGGGAAGTAAAGACACGATTCAGAAACTCTAAAACTCAATCGTTTCATTGTTAAGGACGCCACAAATTGCCTTTGCGGCGTCTGATCAGGATCCAAACTGTTTGACACTCATTTTAAATCAAAGTCAGTCAGACTGCATTTAATATCTAACTTTGAAACGATATTGCAGACAACAAATATTGAAACAGACGACAATATGGCTGTGAACGGGTAAAACCTTAGCAAAAATGTTGGTATGAACATGGTTAATCAAATTTGACCGTATTAAAGCCAATTCTAGTATAATATCATCCGCCATAAATGGAAATTTAATTACAATGTAGGCTTAAATGTGTTACAGTGGAGAAAACGTCATTCTTTCCAAATAAACGCGTTTACGCCAAATCTATTATTTACAATGCAAACAGTTTGGAGCCAGATCAGACGCCGGGTCAGGCCCCAAACTGTTTGCCGTCAAGCTTAAAATCAGCATTCAGAGTTGTCAAAAAAGTGTCATTTTCTACAGTTTAGTGCACTGCGTTTGCGTTTCGTTTGCGTTTAAACGGGAAAGAATAACGTTTTCTCCACTGTAAGCTCTCAATATCTTTCTATATTCAGTGTTATTCTTTCCCTAAACGGACGAAACTCAAAGCCATGTACTGACATGTAGAAAATGGCATTTCTTTCGAAAATGTTAACGGTTCTTTTCTTAAATGAGTTGTAACAGTTTGGAGTAGTTAACAGTTTAAAGCCGGATCAGACGCCGGGTAACCCGGCGTCTGATCTGGCTCCAAACTGTTTGCATACAGATATAATCTCACTGCTCGAGAATCACTGGTTTTTTTACATGCCCGGTGTATGGCACTGAAAAATGGGAACACGGTTTAAAGTCTCATTCTATAAGGATTATTAGAAATTGTCTGTGTGCAGCGGGACTCAAACCAGCGACCCTTGTGTTACTAGTTCAACGCAGGGGATCGCTGGTTCGAGCCCCGGCTTCCCCAATATGACATTACTAATAGTCATTAGGATGAGACTTTAAACCGAGTTATATATGTAGCATTTTATATCACATCACAAAATATACATATACAAGCATCGGTTGCTCGACTTTTTTGGTCAAAGTGATCTGAAAGAAAGTTTAGCCGAGTTGGCATCGAAAGGGTTGTTTCCATAGTAAACTGCAGGTGACTGAAAACTGCCAATTTTTCTTCCAGCGCTTTTCTTTGAGTTACCTTTTCGGCATCTACAGTGCACTCTGAAAAAAATAAGGACACCATCTGTAGTCAGCATCCTATACATGGTATACAAGCAAACAGTGTAGACCTATATCAGATGACCCCGACTCGGACCATCTTATCAGGGTCTACATTGTTTATGCAACGGAACCATATTGAACATTTCATTTAATCAATGGACAATTTTGAATGCATGTAATTAAAAATAATCTGTTTCAAAGTTCTGCATTGGCTTGTTAACCAAACTATTAATAAAAATGTGTTAAACTGAGTAGACTTGTATTTATATATAAAAAAAAAAAAACAACAAAAAAACCCACCCAAAACATGACAGAACTTTACAATGACTCGTGAAAATTATTTTGATTTTAATCCTGATATTTACCGGTCGCAAATTGTCTAGTATTTGCAAGCAGTTTGGATTCAGATCGGACAATGCGTGAAACTCGGCGTCTAATCTGGATACAAATTGGTTGATACGAATCTTTAGTTTTTTTTCTACTGTAAAAAGCAGATTTGCATTAAGATTAAGCTATCTTCATTCATACTTACTGGTTCTGCAGGAAAATCTGATCCTTACATAAAAGCAAAGCGAATTGTATATCATAAATGGTTGAATGATAAGATAAATAAAGTATGTTCAATTCAACTTGCACATAGGGCCCCTGGCTCTATCTAAATAGGAAGCCTCATTTGCATATACTAATGTACCACGCACGTCACACATGATATAAGGGGAATAACAACGTTTGGCACATAACTCAACTAAAACATAGTGTTATCTCCTATACAGTGGAGAAAAACGTATTGCTTTCCCGTTTAAACGCAAACAAAACGCAAAAGCAACGCAGTTAAATGGAGAAAATGACAACTTTTCGACATTTCTGACTATCTATTTAAATCTGAAGGGCAAACAGTTTGGAGCCTGATCAGACGCCGGGTTACCCGGCGTCTGATCTGGCGACGAACTGTTTGCATTGGAAATACTAGTTGTATCGTAAACGCGTTTATTGGGAAAGAATAACGTTTTCTTCCCTGTAATAATAGTCGAATCAGACAACCGAAACCATTATCAACCATAGTCCTTAAACCAGTTTAATTGTTTTAACCCTTTCTCTGACATAATGACGTCATAACCATTCTAAAACATTTTTCTGCCATAATGGCATCTGCTTTATATGTACAATTTAGGAATTTGGGTATTTTGATTCAAAGAATAAATGTCAGTGTCCAACACTTTGAATCTTGATCAGACGCAGCGTATCATGGCGTCATACGCGGCGTCTTATCTGGATCCAAACTTTTTGCAAATTTTCAGCTTGACACTGAAGAGAAGAAACGCATCTCAAATGACTGTTGAATACAGAGAATATCTGGAAGACAGACATACAGAGAGGCATAGACAGACAGACAGACATAGACAGGGAGAGGAAGAGAGATAAAGAGAGAGAGAAAGCTTTCTCGTGTGTAGGGGTTCTTACACCTGCCATTGGCTGGGAGCTGATCGTTGGCTCAGAAAGAGCGTACATTCGCCTTCGTTTTTGCATGGCAATGCGCACCTGTAATAAACAAAGCAGATTTGTCTAGTAACTGGGTATTATGGACTTCATACAGATTATATGAGATAGATAATAGAAAACTGGTGTAAACTACTATAATGCTTCAAATTTGAGTTACGCACAAATACGTACATGTAGTTTAATAAACACATCTAATCCTGTCGAAGCAAATATACGTCCTTTACAATCAATGAATCCGCGAATAGTACACTTGACCTATGCAAACACTCCATGCCCAAGACGAAAGGTTTCCCATGGAAGCCCCCAACCCAACCCCTGATTAGGGATTGTACCATTTGTTAGTTACAAATAAAATATTAGAACGACACTTTAAACGATGAAACCGTTTTACCTGATATGTGTTTATTGTTGCTATGCCCATGGCTCAGGTTAGAGTTATTGCATAATAAAGATTCTATTCTATTCTATTCTATTCTATTCTTAAAACTAAAATAGGACAACCTGGTTATAGACACCACTTTCATCATGGTAGGATACATACTAATTGACATATGGCCAAATAACGGAATTTCTGTAATGGCCGACCCCATTTGCATGATATGCATAAGTTGCATATGTTCAAAACAATTAATTCCTGAAATGAGGGGTTTATCATGTTCGTAGACCCTGAT
The DNA here is from genome assembly GCA_922989275.2 of Gari tellinella. NCBI lineage: Eukaryota > Metazoa > Mollusca > Bivalvia > Cardiida > Psammobiidae > Gari > Gari tellinella. The sequence continues at coordinate 96,637,346 of OV277860.1, forward strand.
AATCTGGTTATAGACACCAATTTCATCATGGTAGGATGCATACTAATTGACATATGGCCAAATAACGGAATTTCAGTAATGGCGGATTTAATTAGCATATGTTGAGAAATGCTCAAGGGATATCACCGGGCACCCTCTTGAATCTTGAGGAGGACCCCCTTGACTATTGAAAACTGCAGAGAAAAAAGTTCATCCGGCATTTCCAGGTTCAGCTAAATATCGGCCTTTGACTCCCGGACTACAAGTCCTAATAGAAAAATTGAATGTTTCTTTGATTTTCAGGGGACAGCGAGGTGAGGAACATTAACGAAATAAAACATAAGTTCAATTAACACTTTCAACCCTACATCCCTCTGTAGAGATTACTGATACATATATGCAAACAACGTAGACCCTGATCAGAGGGCTCCTATAGGAGCCCTCTGATCAGGGTCTGCACTGTTTGTTGTTTTCATAGGGGATTTTGTTGTCATACCAAACATGCAAAAGTAGACTGGTTAAAAATGCCTGTTCTTGAAGAGTCCAAAAAGATTATAAATACCCACAAGAGATAGGGTTAACCATTTGTCATGAACTCAAACACGCTTTGTGCTACATGGCTTGCATTTTCAACCAGTTTGGTTCCAGATCAGATACCACGTCACACAGTGACATATTTTGATCCAACAGTTTACAATATCGCATTGAATGTCTTCCTCAAAATAAATATAAGATTTAAACCTTTTCTTTTTGCAGAAGAAAACGTTCATCTGATCTGGCTCCAAACTGTTTGCAATGGAAACAATAGTTCTAACTTAAACGTTTTTTATGTCGAAAGCATTGTATTTCTGTCCTACAATCCCATTTTTTCCAAACTGTTAGCTCCAGACATTGTTGTGTCTTTCCGATGCCAGTCAAAATAGGCCGGTGTAACATTAAATTTTGACCCCGTTGAAAAAAGACCTCCCGGGTCATTTTTCAACGGGAATGGGGTCATTTCTCAACGTTGAAAAAAGGCCCTACCCGTGAAATTATGACTGCTGAAATATCTAGTTGTAAAATGGCTGGGGTCATTTTCTCAACGTTGAAAATAGACCAGGGTCAATTCTTAACGTTGAGAAATGACCCTATCCGTGAAATAATGACGACAGTATTAATACGCCATTGAATAACAAACGGAAGAGAGGGGGTCATTCTTTAACATTGTAAAATGACCGGGGGTCAAGTCTCAATATTAAAATATGACCATACCCTTAAACTTTAAATGGATGCTACAAATTATTGGTAATTAACTGATCCTTGTTAGGGGTATTTTGTAACGTTGGTAATAGACCTGGGGTCATTTCTCAACGTTGAAAAATGACCCGGGGTCCATTCCTAACGTTGAAAATAGACCCTTACTACTGGTTTGAGGGGGTCATTGTTCAACGTTGAAAAAAGACCCGGGGTCAAATCTCAACATTGAAAAAGACCCTACCCATGACTCCTCAATTATATTGTTTTAAAATCACCGTAGGTCATTTCTTAACATTGAAAATGACTCGTGTTAAGTTTAATCGTTGAAATACGACTTAACCTGTACAGATATGTCTACTAGACTTACTTGTGATTAATTGACTGCTGGTATGAAGGGGGAAGGGACATTGTTCAACGACGAAAAATGACACAGGATCAATTCGTAACGTTGAAAAAGGACCCTACCCATGAACTCACGACTCTTGAATTATCTTGTTGTAAAATGAACGGGGGTCATTTCTCAACGTTGAAAAATGACCCGTGTTAAGTTTCATCGTTTAAAGATGACTTAACCTGTACAAATATGTCTCCTAAACTTAATTGTTATTAACGGAGTACTGGTTTGAGGGGGTCATTGTTCAACGTTGAAAAATGACCCGGGGTCCATTCTCAACGTTGAAAAAAGACCCTACCCGTGAAATTATGACTGCTGAATTATTTTGTTGTAACATGAAACTTTACATGGGTCACTTTTCAACGTTGAGAAATGACCCCGATTTCTTTTACAAGAAGATAACTCAGGAGTCATAATTTCTATGGTAGGGTCATTTTTCAACGTTGAAATATGACCCGATACCAGTAGTCAGTTAATCAATATTAAGTCTGGGGGACAATTCTGAACGGGTTAAGTCGTCTTTCAGCAATGAAACGTAACAAGGGTCGTTTTTCAACGTTGGGAAATGACCCCAATTTCATTTTTCAACAAGATTATTCAGGTGCTATAATCTCAACGGTCGGAGTCATAATTTAAAAAGTAGAGTCTTTTTTCGACGTTGAACAATGACACCCTCCCCTCATACCAGTAGTTAGTTAATCACAGTTAAGTCTAGGAGACATATCTGTACGGGTCTTTCAACGATGATACTTAACAGGGGTCATTTTTCAACGTTGAGAAATGACCCCGGCCATTTCAAAATGAGATAATGACGGAGTCATAATTTAATGGGTAGGGTATTTTTTATCGTTGAGAATTGACCCCGGGTCATTTTTCAACGTTAAACAAAAAACCCATAAACCAGAAGTCAGTTAATCGCAATTAAGTTTAAGAGACATTTCTGCTCCATCAGGATCCCCCTGATCTGGGTCTATCTGATTGCACATGATTGCACAGGATGTATACTCTGGGCTCTCGCGCAGTAAGGGTTAATTGTTTTGCACCTGTATTGTTATGTAGATCTGAATATTCTGCAGCGGTGACACATTGTTAGGCTATCACCCATTCAAGCAGTTCGGGCTAATCTTAGGCGCCAAGTAACTCGGCGTCTCATTTGGATCAAACTGCGTGATTTACATTGCTTCTATCCATATAAATTAGTGGATCTATTTTATACGACAATGCAACAATGCATTTGAGACCACCCTCGAAGTCGTGGTATTTATTAATTTACTTAAAGTGAAAAATTCAGGCTGAAAATTGCTGTAGTAGATCTGGGTCGATCTACATATCAGATTTGACCTTGTATTATATTATTTTGTAAATATGTATGTTTTGTATGTGTGACGAGAAACTGTATAGTTTAAGTCAAATAAACGTTCTTCTTATGATGTCACCACTGGCGTCAGGATAAAGTTTTCTCCTATGTATTTAGGGCTCTGATATTCTCTTACAATTCTAAGAGAGAAATCCATAACACACATATGTAAACGGTTTGGATCTAGATTAGACGTGGAATTAACCGACATGCCTATTTGATCCGGGTCAAACTCTTCTTTTGCATTCGGAAAATGTGTTAAGTACAATTTCAAAACTATTTTGTTAGAAAATAAGCAGATGTAAAATATCGAAGCAAAAGACACTCATTAACGTTCACAAAGCTAACCCATACATACCTGGTCATTGACAAGTACTTGGAAGATGAATATGACAAGTCCCTGAAGAAAATAAATACAATCAAGTCTAGATAACCCGGCATCACTTGAGTCGGCACTACCCGGATTTCTTCCCTTGAATTTCAATAACTCAAGTTTGTATAAGTTGAACATACATAATTGTGTTAACTATTAGGTGCTCACGGCAGCTGACTGCACAAAGCAAGGTGACAGAAACGCAGAAAAGCTCCCAAGGGAGCTTTCTGTTTTACTGTCATCTGGCTTTAAGCTTTCACATGTGTTGTATACAATTAATTAGCCTTCGTTTTAGTGGTCGTAATAGAGAGGTTTTACTGTAATACCAATGCAAACTTAAAACGTGACAAAGCCCCGTTTGAACTTTGACATAGAAACAATCCCTACAGTGCATAGTTCGATAATACTTACCAATGCGGCATCTAATCTGGATCCCAACTCTTTGACACTCACATTAATGTTTATTAATAAAAATACCTAAATTCTTAACTTTATATATGAAAGCAGACGACAATATGGCAGTGAATGTGTTAGACGGGTCATTCCGTCATAATGCCAATGAAAGTGTTTACATGTAAGTACAGTATTCCCTCTCTGCAACGGCCCTCCAAACAACGACTCCCTCCTTACAACGACATTTGCCGCAGTTCCCCAAACAAGACAATTATGTCTAACGCTTTTACTGCTGAAATATCGTCCGCTTCAAATTGTCCTCTGTTGTTTTTTATAAATATAATGTCGACTGAAAAACAGCTTGAATCCAGCGTCTGATCTGGATTCAAGCTGTTTGCAAATGCAAGCCAATTTCCCTCCCTATAACGACTCCCTCCGAACAACGCACACGATTGTTGTCTCCCTGTGGTTGTCGTTGTAGAGAGGCAGCACTATATTCGACTTAAGTGATTTCGAGTTATCGAGATTCAGTTACGCGGCGTCTGATCAGGATCCAAACAGTTTACAAATATAGTTGTTATACCGGGGGGGGGGGGGGTTAAAGAAAGGGAAGTAATTAACATAGTGTTAAGAATTGTTGTCCTCGCTGCATTCGGTTGTCGCATACCTATTGAGAAACCGATTCATCTAAACTTATTTGTCTACGCTTTAACGAGATACTAAATAGTGCTATGTACATGTATTTCTGACATTTCCTTAGCTACAAAATAATGCACATATGCTTTCTGTAAATTAGTGTACTTGCTTTATATTATGATACAGTTTGCGTTTGCGTTTCGCTTGCGTTTAAACGGGAAAGAATAACGTTTTCTCCACTGTACATGTATTGTAACAATGGGTGTTCATTAGGACTTCCAAGTAAATATGTTCACGCTATCATGCTACGACGGCTAGAAACATTGTAAAATGTTTAATGTCAATAACTCTGAGAGCTCTTTTCAGAACATTGCAGTAACTTGTTGCTGTTTCTTTATTGGAGTAAAGTTTGGGAATGAAAGGGAAAGGGGAAGTATATAATAAATAGGTACAGGAATAAAATGCACGTTCCTTGGAGAAAACATTTAAGTTGTGTAGTGACAAAAATGATCATCAGACAGTGCAAAGTGTGGTCAGAAACAATTCGTCGTACAGTGGGAAAAACGTTATTCTTTCCCGTTTAAACGCAAACGAAACGCAAACGCAAAACACTAAAATGTAGAAAATAACAACTTTTTGACATTTTTTTCTATCTATTTTATCTGAGCGACAAACAGTTTGGAGCATGATCAGACGCCGGGTTACCCGGTGTCTGATCTGGCTCCAAACTGTTTGCAATGGAAATAATAGTTTTAGCGTAAACGCGTTTATTGGGAAAGAATAACACATTCTCCACTGTAATTAGTCTTTGCTGGTGTAGTAAAACAACGTGTTATTTTTAATGTCTGATAAACAATGTAAACCATGACCACTTACTTGTAGAGAGTTGCATACGGCGAAGGCATACTGGACCCAGGTGAAGTTATTGTTAACATACAGCATGCCAATGATCCATGTGCACCCTATCAGTGGTAGTAGCACGCACAAACCTCTGATACTTGCCCTGTGGATTTAGAGATAACATATAACCTTAAACAAGACATTCAAATACCTCTGATACTTGCCCTGTGGATTTAGAGATAATACATAACCTTAAACAGGACATTAGAAGTAGTACGCAAATACCTCTGATACTTACCCTGTGATTTAAGAGGTAAGAAAATGCACATGCTTCGTCTTAATATGAGTCGTTGTATAAACATTATTCATTCGTCATTTTCAAACTCCATTAGTGTGTTAAATCATCATGTGCGCGGCTTTAAAGAATGTGATTTCGGTTACCTTGAATAGAGTGTGTATTAGATCAGTTACAGTTTTAAAAAAGATGGTTACAGCAGGTCAAGCATTTAAAGCGTTTGAGTTGAGTCTGAGACCATTGTCATGCATTTGATTGGTCAGATTTTGCTGAACAAAAACTCAAATCTGACATATGAAATGCTTGAGAACGATCTCAGACCCAACTCAATGACTTTACATGTATAACCTTAGGGCCTTGTGTCCCATGTCTAGGTAGGGTGTCTTATTTCCTGTCTAACGAAACTGGGGCCCGTTTTACTAAACTGCTTACGCAAATTATTTGCGTAAGTCAAAATTTAAATTTTAATTTGTATTTTTTATTATCACTTGCTACAAACAGCAAATAGCTTTTAGCGCGTCCTCTGATCTGGCTATTTGCTGTTTGCAAACGTTTATGATCGAAAAATAAGAGTTAAACGATTTTGACTTACGCAAAATTTTTGCGTAAGTTGTTTAGTAAAAGGGACCCAAGGACACGAACGCAGAACAAAAATTACAGCTTCTAGAAAATACTGGCGATTTATCAAAAATCTGAGCTACAAACTGTGTGGAGCCAGTTTTAGTTTAAACATATTTTATTTCAAAATAGTACATATTTTACAGTCATACACAAATATACATTAGGATGAGAACGAGAGCAATGGTTGCTTATTGAAGTCTTCTGCTAGTTTGTTTGCTGAATACAATAACAGTTAAATATTTGGAATAAACAGGAATATGTTTGATGAAAGTAACACTATATCAGTACAAAGTCAACCCTGCACCAAGCGACCATTCAATAGAAAGTAAAGTGCACCAATACACTAAACGATTTATGTTTTAACTCTTGGTTTATTTTCAACCAGAATTTAACCACATATTAAAAACTATAATGCAAATATGTAGAGGATAATTGTTTTTTTCAGTATAAGATAGAAATTTAATCCATTGAGTGAACATCAGACGTTATATTTTCACGAGTGGCTTCGCCACTCGTGAAAATATAACAGTATGATGTTCACGAAATGGATTAAATTCGATCTTATACTGAAAACATACAATTATTCTATTTACTTATGTCTTTAAGCCACTTTTTAAATGAAATTGTTCGACAATTGAGAAAGCGAAAGTAAATGATTTACCCCGTGTTGAGCCCCAGCTTTATACCGAACACATTTTCGAAACAGTTTCCCGTACGATGACGTCACTTATTTATTGATTTGACGTCATCCGAATTACTTCGTTGCTCCCGAGTTTGGATTCGTGCTCTTCCGGTGAGTAGTTCGCGACAAATCGGACTGCCGGAATTTAACGATAAGACACGATTGACTACGATTCTTGGGGAGCCCTACGGGGAAAATTCATAATAAAAGCGATTGGTGATAATCCACTGCAGTGGGATTACCAGTGATAATCCGCTGCTATTTCGTGGTAATCCACCGAAAAGCATAAATAAAACTCGCTATTCATTTTTTAAAAAGCGCGACAAATTTACGATCCAGTGCGCAAACATATCAAAACACAAAAAATGCACGTGGAATTCGACGTAGCGTGCAAAATGACATTACACGTGACGGTAAGTAATGGAATAGATCACGGTTGTATGAATAACAGAAACAATTCCAAGTTATCTATCCCGCATGGAGACGTAGCCATGGGTTTTAATATACCCGTGGCTGACAGTTATAACCATTGACTTAAGTTAAAATGGAGATCTTCTATACAATATTATTATACGCCCGTTAAAACTGGTCGTGTTATAGTATACCCTGAGATGTCCGTCCGTCCATTAACATTTCCTTGTTAACGCTCTCTAACCTTAATTTATTGATCAATTTTAATGAAACTTACTTCAAATATTTCTTACCACAATAACTCGAACAAGCTCATGATGCAGACGTTTTGCGTATATTTCAAGCAGAGTTATGCTCCACACTTTGTTGTCAAATGTCGTCATTTTCTATAATAGACCAAAACTTTTCTATTTTGTGTTCAATTTCTTTTGCGCCTCTAAATAAATCGTCATTTGAAACATTCTCGATTCAATTACTTTTTATATGTTACCTATTGTAGGAAAAATAGCAAAATAAAATCAAATAATTACATATTATAATTGTGGTTGAAAAATTAAGCAGAAGCATTGTTATTAAGTGCGTAATTAACTACAACATATGATGGTTGCTTTTGTTTTGTTTTCATTAACTCATTGAACCCTTGTGACTCATATTAATATGCGTCTTTTAGCAAAAGGGTACCAGTGAAGAGTACACTAAGTCTTGCCCTATGCAAACAGTGAAGTCCAAGATCAGAGGGCTCCTGCAAAACCCTCTGATCAGGGTCTTCACTGTTTGTCATTTGTACAATATTAAAAAACACACCTAAATAGTCTAAAATGGATCAGCCTTTATTGCAAACTGGAATTGTCCATTGGAAGTTTCAGGGGATAATGAGTTTAGCCCCTATTTGTGTTAGATGCTATAAGCAATAATTGTTGCGTCGTCTGTTTGTCTGTCTCTATGTCACACATTTTTCCCGTCACGCTTTTTCCGTCACACTGTTTTCTTTTGACTATAATTCCGTTCTATTGAAGTTTTTAATATTAAATTTCATTTATGGAAAGTGCTTGATAACTGAAAGTGTATTGCCCAAGGTTCATTACTCCTGCATCAATATTATGATAGTTATTCCCCTTTTCCACATTTTCTTTTCCTGCAGAATATTTCTTTTAAACTGAAGCAGTGAAACTTTAGAAATGACATTTCACTAATAGAAAGATACTGATGAGTATATGTGTTTTGCACAAGGTTCATAGGTTTTGCATCAATACCGTGAGAGTTATTCCCCTTTTTTAACATTTTCTACTTGTAAGATGTTATCATGTTATAGTAATACAGACTCGCTAGATTGTATGTATTTTGGTATCTTTGGTATCGTCATTGTGACGTAAGGGTGCAGTTTGGCCGCATTTACGGGGTCATGTAAATGCGTTGAAATTTCCTGCATAGACGAAGCGGTCACGTCTACGTTGCGACGCGCCTATGTGACGTCACAGTGCCATTTACCGTCACTTGATAAATGAACGCCTTAATGTTTTGGATTGAACTTCAGATATATCTTCATTTGACATTGATAAAGAGAAATGAATAGGTTCATGAGTTTTCCGAGAAATGATTAATGATTTAGTTTTAGAAGGATCAAAAGAAACAAGCCAACCTTTAGCACAGCTTGAGATAACAGATATGTCAGAGTTTAGCTGAGCAGCAGCGGTATTGGCATACTAAATGGTAATGTATAGACTAGTATCATCAGCAAAAAGACTAACGTTAGATTGAATGTATGAGACAATGTCATTTATATATATCAAGGTTCTATACTCGGTCCGATTTTATTTTTAATATACATGTATATATATATATATATATATATATTAAAAATAAAATCGGACCGAGTATAGAACCTTGAGGTACACCTGCATGAATAGTTGACCAATTGGAAGTGGTACCTGGAATGATTACCCGTTGTTTCTTATTTGACAGGCACTCAGCAAACCATCTTAATAGAGAGTCATCAACACCTACACTTTTCAATTTTCTAAGAGTCCTTTGTGCCAAACACGACCGAATGCTTTACTTATGTCAAAAAACCATGTTTATTTCTATACCATCGTCTAAAGCTTTAAAAAAGTAAGCTGATTAACTGTAGACCCCCCTTGTAAAACCTTACAGCAAATGTGACAATAAGTCATTATGTAAAATAAAGTTATAAACATGACATTGTTATAAACATGTTTAAAAATAAGCATTGCCAAAACGTTGTCTACATTACTAAGATAGGAATGGGGTGATAGTTATTAACAAAATAAGAGTCACCTTTTTTAAAAACAGCACATACGTTTGCCTGTTTCCACATTTAGGGCAAAATATCTTCAGATATAGATTTGTTAAAGAGAAAACATAAAGGACCACTGAGATCTTTGGAAAGTTCACGAAGAATGCGGTTATTTATATCGTCTGGTCCAGACGCTTTCCTTATGGTAGAAATTATAAGATCGCAATAGCTAAGTCAGTATTAAGGTTATTGAAGACAATGAAGAATTACTTGCGGGAACGATAGGACTGTTTTGACACCGAGTCACTCGGTGTCTGATCTGGTTCGAAACTGTTTGAAAGAATAAAGTATTCCTCACTGTGAATACAATAAAGACAGAATCGATCGGCGAGCTAAGATTTTATTATTTGCGAAACCTACAGATATTTTATTTCGCGATGACTTATTGAATAGTCTTACTTCATTCTGTGAAAGTGTCCCTTCTGTGTCATTGTTTTCGTGCCCAACATAACCTTCAAGATGATGACCAGCAGCACACTGTTCACCTATAGAAAAATACGACACATATTGAAACAAAACCGCTCAAACGTGTAGGTACAGTGCTTCCTCTCTACAACGGCACCAAATGGGAGACAAATGGTGAGTTGTTCGGAGGGAGTCGTTATAGGGAGGTACATTGGTTTACATTTGCAAACAGCTTGAATCCAGATCTCGATTCAAGCTGTTTATCACTCGTCATTAAGTTTTTTTCTGTCAAAATGTTCAATATGTAACTTTGAGAAAAACAGCAGACGACAACTTTAAACAGACGATATTATAGCAGTAAAATCGTTAAACATAATTGTCTTTTTTAGGGAACTGCGGCAATGGTTGTTGTTGAGAGGGAGTCGTTGTTTGGAGGGCTGTTGTAGGGAGGGGACGCTGTAGTAAGTTATTAATACTATGAATATCTCATCTGTTAAGTGGTCGCTTAACACAGATTTGAGTGTACAGTTCAAGCTTCGCTAGTCTTTTAGTCACTGAACGAAAAAAGAACTTTGTATTCGGAAACATTCAAATGGTGAAACTGAACTATTAAAATGTATGGAATTCAATTGAGTGACTGTTTGGTCTAGTCGAAAAGCTTTTTGTTTGTACCGCGTAAGGCGGCGTCTGATCTGGATTCAAACTGTTTGACACTCATCCTGAATTGGTTTTCGATTTCAGAAACAGCAAACATATTTTTAGCAGATGATGGGTAATTTGAATAAAGTATACCAGAAGTAAATGTAACTAAACTAAAACCCTAACGTAGAATTCATCAGCTATGTAATGCTTCTAAACATTCACTGAATACTCACCACAACTATACAGGCAGCCGGACCAACAAACGTCCATATCAGACCATTGTGGATGGAGAGCCAGCAACTGAAAATAATACCAACTGATCTTACAACAAGATGTGTTGAGTGTTCATGTAACAGTATGCCCCTAATAATTCAATAGATTGTTTTCATCACTTTTAGTTAGCTGTGATTGGCTGTAATTTTATTTGCATAACCCCATGAAAAAAAATTAGGCTACACCTTGTAGGGACTACTTTCTCTTAATCCAACTGCACGCCACAAGCGCTGCATGAAGCAGGACGCCAAATGATGTCATTGACAACGACGTTACTACAAAACAACGACGCGTTTTGGCAGAATATATATATATGGCGGAGAGACTACAACCTACACTTTAAAAGTTTTAAATAATGAACACTCGTGTCAGATTCTCTATTTAACTAGATCTACTTTCTTAAATTCAGTAGTGATATAAAACTAGATCTATAAGGAATAATTCTGAATATTTATGAATACTCCTTAAATGGGACTATGATTTCAAAAATGAACTTGACCTTTGTCCTACATGTCCAGGGAAAATCAAATCAATATCAAAGTAATATGTATTAGAATTACAAACCTTATCTATATTTGGCAACATGGCCAATTACCGTACTTAGAGAGATGAACATGGATGGAACAACTTTAACACTTCGCCTGCTACAATAGCGTCTGATTCAAACTTTGTCAGCGCCAATTGTTTATATAATGTACAGCGCTCCCTCTCTACAACGACACCCAAAGGGAGACACAGATTGTGTGTGTTGTTCGGAGGGAGTCGTTATAAAAATGGCAAATTAAGACATGGCTTACATTTGCAAACAGCTTGAAGCCAGATCAGACGCCGCGTAACGCGGCGTCTGATCTGGATTCAAGCTGTTTGTCACTCTATTTATTCTATCAAAATTCCAACATTTATGTAACTTTGACAAAAAGCAGCAGATGACAATTTTAAGCAGACGATATTGCAGCAGTAAAATCGTTAGACATAATTGTCTTGTTTAGGGAAATGTGGCAAGGGTCGTTGTAAGGAGGGAGTGGTTGTAGAGAGGGGGCACTGTAGTTTCAAAACCACGATAACTTAGAAAACTTAGAAAACATTAGCACGAAAGGTAAACGGTTAGGAATCTCGCAAATTGTGTCGTTTTATTCTGTTTGCAATTTCGAGTAAAATCCCGACTAGTAGGCGAACAATTTATGTTACCGGTGCACAAACTCGGTTTTCATTTGATCGTAGACATTCTATGGGTACTCTTCAGACGATAATGCAGATTCCCTTATTTGGGTCTAAACGTTTTGCATTCTTCGCTTATATTTTCGAAGACAATTTAGCATGTCTGTATATGCTGAGTCGATGACTGTGTCTTGAAATGTAGAGATAATGACTTAAATACATAGCCAACTCACAAAGTGTCAGTTCCATAACCCTGGAGCCTGGTTACACCGGCAGAGATTCCAACAATTACAGCCGGCACACCTGTAATTGGGAACATATAAAACATCACACGGTAAGATAATAATTGCAATAGACAATTCTTTGAAGCAATTATTACGCTAAGTCTATTCATGCATGCAAGAGGCAAGTTAAATCAAAAGCAAAACTATCAAAACCATCCGAAGCAGATTTCTGTTTTATTTGTATCATGCATTGAGCAATCGTCTTATTTAAGATGAGCCTAGGTGTCTTTTAGGTGAAAACAAATCATATTGCCCTCCCGTCTTGGGAAATATGTCCTTTGGTGGAACAAATGGTAAAAGGTAGAACGCTCTTGAGAAGACGTTATTCTCTTCAAATAAATATTTGCGAAAACAATTAAGTCAGTTACAAACAGTTTGGAGCCTGATCAGACGCCAAGTAAAAGGTCATGTCATGTTGAATATTCAAAGTTTGTATTCCATTTCGTCTACGTCTTGTTGCGTCAACACAAGAAAGATTACTACAGTGGAGAAAACGTTATTCTTTCCCGTTTAAACGCAAACGAACCGCAAACGCAATTGCAGTCAAAGGAAGAAAATTATAACTTCTTGACCATTCTGAATGTTGATTTTAACCTGGATGGCAAACAGTTTGGAGCCTGATCAGACGCCGGGTAACCCGGCGTCTGATCTTGCTCCAAACTGTTTGCATTGGAAATTACAAATTTAGCGTAAACGGGTTTATTGGGAAGGAATAACGTTTTCTCCACTGTAACATACCCCACGCCGCTAATAGTTTCAACATCAGGTATGATCGTCGTTTGAAGACGTACAGCACGGCCACGGCTATCTCGATACCTTCCACCAACATTAGGAAGAATACAGTCAGGTAGATATACTGAAGGGCAACAGCGATCACCTTACAGGCCAACTGAAATATATATAACATACAGCGCGACCACGGCTATCTCGCTACCTTCCACCAACATTAGGAAGAATACAGTCAGGTAGATATACTGAAGGGCAACAGCGATCACCTTACAGGCCAACTGAAATACATATAACATACAGCGCGACCACGGCTATCTCGCTACCTTCCACCAACATTAGGAAGAATACAGTCAGGTAGATATACTGAAGGGCAACAGCGATCACCCTACAGGCCAACTGAAATATATATAACATACAGCGCGACCACGGCTATATCGTCACTTTATTCCTGTATCACAAATCAATAAAAACGCACCTCCTCATGTTTTAGAGACTAATAGAATGTTTGCTAATTTTGAAGCAAAAGGCAAGCCATTCGGACACTCATTTTGGTTTTTAAGCATCCACCGCATTTGAATTATCATTTTGTTTATTTCCCAAATATTTGACTTAGTATATATTGCATTTTAATTATCCATCTTTTTTGTCATAAATGTGGACTTCCATGCAATCCATTTTGCCATGTTCACGTGTACTGATTATATTGAGGTAACAAAACACTCCATATGCTTATTGTGTATATGTATGAAAAAGGAAAATCTTGCATCTAGAAATAAATAGATGTGATGCGAATTTTGGCAAACGGTAGACTGTTTAGACAATCTACAGTTGGAGGAAAGTTAATCGTTCTCAATAAAGTTGATTACGTTCCAAACTGTTCGCCATATAAATATGAATAACATAATGTTTGTGTTTATGTTTGTTTAAAAGGGAAATAAATACTTTTACCCATTATATCAAAAATCAATAACAAGAGCCGCATGCGGCCCGAAATCGCTCACCTGGTACCCACAGTTACGGTCATGGTGACATCAAATTGGGCAAGTGATTTCGGAAAAAGAAAAATTGTATTTAGCTTTCATTGAGCCACATGAGGAAAACGTTAACCACCCACTAACAATCTTGTTTTCAAGCTAGCAAATTATTTGAAGAAATCTGGTAACGGGTTTAAAACTATTTTCAATTTAGACCAGTAATCAGTTTCCCCCAGTTTTTACTATAAGCCGTCATATGTAAGTAAATTCATCCCCACTCACTGGTGGCCATGATGTTTGAGGTAGGATGGTTATTTGAAAACAAAAAAAAATGACAATGGTTCACCGATAACTAAATTGTGTAAATTTATTCTTAAATCAGACCAGTAATTTCAGAGTAAAGATTTTTTATTTTTTTCTATACAGTAATATAATAAAAACTTGTCCCACCCACTGGTGACAATGTATTTTAAGATTACAAAATTGTTTTAAGAAATCTGGTAGAGGATCATCAATGAATCATTTGTGTTAACTTATTCTTAAATCAGACCAGTAGTTTCAAAGAAAAAAGGTTTTATTTCTTTTTTATACAGTAATACTTGCCCAATCTCACTGGCAGTCATGTTTTTTAAGATAACACAATTATTTTAAGAAATCTGGAAGAGGGTCATCAATGAATTATTTGTGTAAAATTATTTACAATTTGGGCCAGTAGTTTCAGGGAATGATTTTTTTTTAAATATTTTCACTATACAGTAATATAAGGAAATCTTGCCCCACGGTTGCCATGTTATTTTTAAGATAACAAATTATTTTAAGAAATCTGGTACAGGGTCATCTATGGATCATTTGTGTGAAATTACTTTCAAATCAACCCGGTGGTTTCAGACAAGGACATTTTTAAGGTGTTTACTTTATAGCCAGGTAAATCTGCCCTACCCACTAACGGCCATGTTTTTTAAGATAGGAAAATTATTTTAAGAAATCTGATAGAGGGTCATCCATGGAGAATTTGGGCAAATTCTTTTCAATTGAGACCAGTAGTGATTGACAAGACTATTTTTAAAGTTGTTTTTCAATTGGTTGATGTGGCAACCACACTTTCAATTGGATGACCTATATTTGAAAACTACCCTTTAATGAGCAATCCTATGAAGTTTTGGTGAAATTGTCCCTGTGGTTTCAAAGAAGAATATCTTTAAAGAAAAACTTGACGACACACGACGGACAACAGACGGACAAACGACGACGGACACAGCACGATTACAATAGCTCATCTTGTCACTTCGTCTTGTGACTAAAATGCACCTCTTAATGTTTGAGTGACTTATGAAATATTAGCTTATTTTAAACAGAATAGCAATCAATGCGAACTCTCATTTATGTTTTTGATTCATCAAACGCATTTTAATGATAATTTTGTTTAATTCCAATGAATTGGGCTAAATGGACTTAACAAAATCGCCATACCAGTATCATATACGTCATCATATCATGATGTCACATAATCATTTAAGGATTGACATATACGATATGAAGGACATGTGATTATAACATTTATCCCCTGCGATATCAATGATTGATTTTAATGCATGTAGTTAACAAAATTGATTTAACTAAAACATCATGTTTTATTTAACTACATATAATATTTATTATCTTATCTCCTACTAAATTCTAGTCATTCCATTGGTCATTCAAGGTCACGTGAAAACACCGTAAAACCCATATGGGGTGAGTAAAATCCATATGAAGTTGCCTCATATAATTATTAGGACTTTACGAGAGTTAATGTCCTAGCTTGAAGCGATATGGTTTTCTCTTAGTTTATTAAATCACAATTTGTTCTATTCATAGAACAATTGGACCTTTGTTCCAACACTTTTAATGTGTTTAAAAAGAGTATCTATGTGGAGTAAATGGTCAAATAAGGATCTATGACAGAAAATTATACGAAATGTTATGTGTATAAGATTATAGATTCAATAACTGTTTAGATATGGTGTGAGACAATCATTATTCTATAGCATTTTGTAGTTGTTTCTAAGAAAGAGTTACGTCCGCTAAAAGCCATACTATCATGCGTGTAAATGCTTGACATTTAAAGTAGTTGCATCGGTAAGATTATAGTGATAATGTTCTGTTTAGAGATGTCAACTATTGCTGAATTTTGTTGTTTCTGCTAAGGTTTCACGCCCATTCTAGGTGCTGAAATTGTGTTATCCCTTCATTGCTTATTCTGAGAGTTAAGTTTTTAAAAATAACGTTATTTATAAATTTTAAAATTAGATCTAAATGTTTTAATTTTCATTTTAACAACAGGATGCAAACCTTTTTTTTTCTTCTAATATTCATAGAATTAAAATGATAATGATAGAATAAAACATTTATAAAATACAAAAATGGTGAATGTTTTGGAAAAATTAAAACATGTAGATCTAATTTTAGAATTAATAAAAAAACCTTATTTTGTTTTTAAATTTTAGTCTCAGAATAAGCAATGAAGGGATAACACAACTTCAGCACGCACCTAGAAGGAACATTAAATCTTAGCAGAAACAGAAACAATAAGCAATGGTGTACATCTCGAAACAGTTCATTATCACTATAATATTACCGAGGCAACTACTTTTAATTTCATGCATTTGTACACGCATGCTAGTATGACTTTGAGCGGACGTAACTCTTTCTTAGTATAGAATAACAACAAAATGTTATAGAATAATGACTGTCTCGCACCATTTTGTAACTAGTTTTTCAAATCTATAATCTTCTACACGTATCATTTTGTATAATTTTCTGTCATAGATCTATATTTTAACAATTTACTCCATATAGATACTCGAATTAAACACGTTAAAGATGTTACAACAAAGGTCTGATTGTTAAAAAAATTAGCACAAAATGTGATACAACAAACTATATGAATTACCCCCTTTAATAGTAAAGAAAAGAGAAACAACTAATTTTATTTTCATCATTATAAAATTTACTAATGTTTAGAATTTTGAGGCCGATTAAGCATAACTTATCTGTATGTATTTTTAAATACTCGGTTCGGAGATCATAAATGATTATCATATTTTGGAGAAAACCATATGGCTTCAGGCAAGGGAATGTACTCTTGTAAAGACCTAATATTAATTTTAGGCATCTTCATATGGATTTTACTAATCCAATACGGTATTTATTAGATCTTCTCGTGACCTCGGTTGACCAATGGGATGCATAGAATTTAGTAGGAGGTAAGAAAATGTCCGTTATGAATGCTATTTCGTCTGCAAACATCAACAAACACAATTCTAATGTGTTTGGAAATAACTGAATACCTGCTGTTCCTGCTAATTGCTTATCATAGTGTAAATCATTAATAAAAAGCAGATTAACATAAAGGATACCTTCGTCTTAGGCCAATGGGGTTGGCAAATTCATTAGATAAATTATGTGTGACCCTACATCCGCTTTTACTATTTCGTAAATTGCCTTGATAACGCTTTAAAAAGATTTCTCCTTAGACTAAATTTCCATAAAGAGGCATATTATAAATTCCGTTCAACTGAATCGAAAGCTTTTTTCGAAATCTTTTAAAGCGACATGCACTGATCCTTTTTTCGAAATAAGATATTTAGACAACCGAATGCAAAATGTGTGTCAGTGTTTTTTTCTGTACCTTATTCGAAACCTCGGTCCTGATTCTGAGAGTTTATACAGTAGAGAAAACGTTATTCTTTCCCGTTTAAACGCAAACGAAACGCAAGGCATTGCAGTCAAATAAAGAAAATAACAACTTCTTGACCATTCTGAATGTTGATTTTAACCTGGATGGCAAACAGTTTGGTACCCGGCGTCTGAACTGGCTCCAAACTGTTTGCATTTGAAATAATATATTTAAGGTAAACGTGTTTATTGGGAAAGAATATGGTTTTCTCCACTGTAGTATGTTTTAACATAAAATGTCAAACGATTTGATAAGTGTATTGTGTGTAGTATACTCAATGTATATGTTACAGGGATAACGTGTAATCAAGGAATACGTGAAATCCCTAAAATTCCCAGTGTATAGGCGTAATTTGGAAGCTTTCTTTTAATGGATTAAGTAAATAAGTAACAGCAGACATACCTTGTTTTCCGTTTGATCAACGCCAAATAGAAATATGAAGTAGGAGATCACCAGAGCGACTGAAAGATTCAACAGGATCACTGCCTTGTTCGATTTCATAAACCTTAAATAAAAAAGCACAATATGCACAATATTCATATTCAGTGGATACTTGATAACTGGGTCACGCCGATGTCGTACCAGTATTTCAAATTTAAAACGTGCCCTAATCACATTTCAAATTTGAAATACGGATAATATGTTCGACTAAAACAAGTTATCGAAATTCAACTGAGGCAGAACTTGTAAGTCGACTTGGCCCTTTCCCCCAGAAACCTCAAATGGATAATTCTAGTTTTCAATTTAGTCTAGTCTATTTTTGACCTTTCAGAGTTGATTTTTACAATATGTAACAAAATGACAAACAGTGTAGACCCTGATCAGAGGGCTCCTTCAGGAGCCCTCTGATCAGGGTCTACACTGTTTGCATAGGACAAGTGTACTCCTCACAGGTACGCTGTTGGCAAAAGACGCATATATGCGTGACTAGGGTTCAAAGAGTAAAGTGAGCTTGTGTTATCGAATTTCAGCTTAAGAGATATTGGGATGTTAGATGAAAGCGAACTCGAGTTATGGAAATGCAACTGAAGAAATGGGCTAAGTTGGACGTAAATGAACAGATCAAAACAGAACATATCTTTATTACTCAGGCATACAAGCAGCATGAGGAATTATAAGTGCATGTACATGAGGTATCACGTGACAACAGTGAGAAAAAATATTTCGAATAATAGTATGGTGTTGATAGTACTATTCTCTTGAGCGGGGGTTGGATCTCGAAAAAAAAACCTATGAAGTTATAAAAGATAGAGTCAATTTCATCCGCTTTTAAATCTATGTTGTTTTGTTTTGTTTTGTTTTAACTGGAGTAGCTTGGCCGTGAGTAAGTCAATACAGAATGAATGACATTCCATAATGACCTATCCACGGGCGAAGCGTGCAAATGTCGCATCTGCAGAGGAGATTGGTCGCATAACGTAAGATTGTATTCTAAGGTAAGTTGTTTACATATATAAATTATATCTGTTGTTGTATTGTTTGGTTTTATTGACCTGTCAAAAATTGAATATTCATACGTCACTGAAAGGATATATTTAGCTTCGGTATAAAGCCGATCCTATCCGTTTTGATTTACGGATAGGAACTTAAGGATATTGTGAATTCTGTGTCGAATTTAAATCAATAATCGAGTTAGAGTAGTTGGTAGCGAGTACGGTTACTTGTAAAAGAATGAAAGGTTGTGGGTTCGATCCCCGTTAGGTTTTATTTCTTTTCTTCTTACATTTTTTCTTTCAAACAGTGGGTTTACTTGAATTGATTAACAAAGTGATCTATAATACAAAATGTGCCATAGATAACATAAACGTTACAATTTGTAAACTATTAAATTTTTTAAATGCATGTAAAATGTGACCCGATGTGGTCTCTCAAACCTAAATATTAAATGCCTTAACTCATTTATCACTGAACTCTTTAATGGACTATTCCAGGTTGCAATTAATTCTAGTCAATGTTTAACAACTAAATTGCAAACAGTGTATCCCTGATCAAAGGGCTCTTTTAGGAACTCTCTGGTCGTGGTATTTACTGTTTGTATGGGACAGGTGTCTAGGTATACTCTTCGTGAGTGATACATAAATAAGATCCAAAAGGATTTCAATCCATTCTTCTTCTCCTTCTTGCAGACTCGAAAGCACCAAAAGATAAAGATAATAAAAAATAATCCTCTGCTGTAGTTCGAACTCATGGTCATACATGTAACAAGAGGCCCAGAGGGCATATTTCGCTCACCTGAGAACATTAGAAGCTGACTGGGCAAGACAACATTTTGATATAGCTATGACCCAGGTGTCATAATTTGATATCGGTAGAGGACCACAATGCGAAGCTACATCTCAGATATTACGGTTTAAGAGAAGAAGATTTTTAAAGGTTTTCCCGTAAAAAAAAACCTGACAAGCCCAGGGCGGGGCCAATTTTAGTCCGGGGTCATAATTTGAACACACCTGGTAGAGAACCACATAGCAAAGCTACGTATATGTCAACTATTAAAGATCTGGGCCTTACAGTTTAAGAGAAGAAGATTTTGAAAGGTTTTCCTATATAAGTCTATGTAAAACTGATAAGCCCCAGGGCGGGGCCAAATTTGATCCAGGGGTCATAATTTGAACAATCTTGGTGGAGGGCCATAGGGCAAAGCTACATGTCAAATATAAATGATCTGGGCCTTACGGTTTCAGAGAAGAAGATTTTTAAAGGTTTCCCTATGAAATACTAATAACCCCAAGGGCGGGGCCATTTTTTGGCCACGGGGTCATAATTTGAACAATCTTGGTAGAGGACCACAAGGCAAAACTTTGTGCCAAATATTAAAGATCTTGGCCTTACACTTTCAGTTTAGAAGATTTTTAAAGGTTTTCCTATATAAGTCTATGTAACACTGATAAGCCCCGGGGCGGGGCCAATTTTGACCCGGGGGTCATACTTTGAACAATCTTGGTAGAGGACCATAAGACAAAGCTACATGTCAAATATTAATGATCTAGGCAATACAGTTTCAGAGAAGAAGATTTTTAAAGGTTTTCCTAAGAAAAACTGATAAGCCCTAGGGCGGGGCCATTTTTGGCCCCGGGGTCATAATTTGAACAATCTCGCTAGAAAATCATTAGGTAATGATACATACCAAATATCAAAGGTCTGGGCCTTTGGGTTTCTGAGAAGAAGATTTTTTAAGATTTTCTTATGCATTAAAAGTTGTCTATACGGTCATGTTAGAAAATCTGGTCCCACAGCAAGGGGAATAACTCTAGCCAAAAACTTTGAACAACAATTCGTTCCCCCTGGCCACTAAAGCTTCTGACAAAGTTTGGTTGAAATCGGGTCAGTGGTTTCTGAGGAGATGTTGTTTGAAAATGTGGACGTACGACGTACGACGGACACCGGACGACGGACGGAATGGTATCACAATAGCTCATCCTGAGCCTTCGGCTCAGGTGAAAACACTACTGTACTATCTCGACCAAGAAGACATATAGGTATTCAAATCTTATTCTAAATATTGACTTTATGTTTCAACCCTTACCTTCCCGAAAAACTATCGGAAACCATCGATATCGACCGAAGCTAAATATAGCGTGTTCAACTAGCGTATAATTATTTAAATTTTGACAGGTTAATAAAACACAACAATACTGGTGTTACTTTGGAATGAACTGTTAATGGGATTCGAATACTATTTCCGAAATCTTCGGGTTTTATCCTAGTGATTGGTAGCTTAAAACAGGTTGAAAGTAAAACAGAATGCGCCTTAATGCGTATTCTGCTTTATTATCAATCTGCTTTAAGTAATCGGGCTTGAAAATTTGAATATTTTGAAATCTTAGGAAATTTTCATGATAAACTCTGAAGCCCTGAAGTAGGCTCGTTTTTTGGAAATTCAACTGAAGAAGTATACATGTATGTATGTTCGGCTTAAGTGAATTCGACTTGTCGAAGTCCAACTGTTGTTGAATCTCGAAAGCTCGACTTTTGCTGAAAACGGTTTAATTTGTTGATAAACGGTTCAATTTGAATAGTTGGAATGTTTGTCACTCTTCATTATGTTTTTTTCCGTCAAATGTCCATTATGTAAATCAGCAGACGACAACTATAAGCAGACGACATTGTAGCTGTAAAAGCGTTAGACATAAATGTCCTGTTTAGGGAACTGCGGCAAGGAATCGTTGTAAGGAGGGATTCGTTGTTGGGAGGGCCGTTGTAGCTTTTCTCAAAGTAACATTTTTGACATTTTGACAGAAAAAAAACTTAATGACGAGTGACAAATAGCTTGAATCTAGATCAGACGCCGCGTTACGCGGCGTCTGATCTGGATTCAAACTGTTTGCAAATATAAGCCAATTTCCCTCCCTTTAACGACTCCCTCCGAACAACGCACACAATTTTGGTCTCCCATTGGATGTTGTTGTAGAGAGGGAGCGCTGTAATTGCTTTTCATTTCATTTTTATCTTCATAATTTCTATATATCTGACTTCAAGTTCAATGTATAATTTAAATTGATAGATACTATCTACTGCACCATCATCAAAAGAGGCTCGCAACCGGATTTAGCTTTCAAAATATTAATTTAAAAATATTTGTCAAATGCTTGTATACGAGTAAATGGGCAAGAATTAGTTTAGGATAAGAAATTCTGTTAATAAATGCATTTCAAAAAAAAAAAAAAAGCTCTGGTGGGATTCGAACCCGTGACCCTCCATGCGGGGACAGATACGCAAAATAGGGAAACCCCTCAGATCTCTCGACCGCGGGCTCTTTATATATATGGTATCGATTTAACGTACTTCATTGTGTAGCGATGTAGAGAACATTATTCGGCCCGGGTTTATGTCTGAGCCCGTGTTCAATATATGTTGCGTTTGTAGACGCAACGGATAAAACGATGGAAAATATCTAAAAAATGAAAATTTGAGGACTTAAGGATGTTTTTAGACTGATCATATTTTGTAATGCCAGATGCACGATAATGCTACAAATTTGGGTTTTTAGCATTTTATTTTAATTTTGCAAATACGCCATCCGGTTGCAAGTCGCTTTAAAGTGTCCGATTTCACAATAGTGTCCCTAAAACGGTTTCTTAGCAAATGTTTGATAGACGAAGAACTCTTCATTTATATACAGGTAAAATAATGAACTTTAAATGACACATACTTCCACAGAACAAGATGTACTATAACAGTCACCACAAGGCCAGCCATAGAGATACTACAACCAACAGTTGACACTATGTCTATTGTCTTCGCGACCGTATTTTCCTGTAAAACATATTTTAGGATTCCTGTAAACTATTATAGTATCAGTCATAACACGAAACAATACACTTAAGAAAGAACAAGTCGAAACACTACAAAAATATGAAAAAAACATTTCGATATATATTTAAGCAATTCAATGCCAACAACTGACAAATACTAACAGTTTGCATCCCGATTTGGCAATATAAATGATTTCAGTTTTTAGAGACAGAAATGTTGCTGCTTAGCTGTTAGTAAATGATTGATCTAGTTAGAAATATATATTATCCTATCTTTAGCTATATCAAAATGTTTTCATCCAAAATTCAACCAATCTAGGATACTACAAGATTCAAGATGCAAGACACTTTATTTATAGTCGGTGTTAATATAGTTTAGAATCTAGAAGCTATTTATCGACTAAAACAAATATTTCTAGCATAATGAAAGTAGAGCAGATGCTCCTTAATGCGCATTCCGCTTAACTTTCCGCCCGCCTTAAGTGGCTACTGGTCTTCAAAGCTGGAGTTTATTTCATACTTGTAATCAGTGAAGCCCCTAGTCAAATGACTCCTTAAGGGACCATCATATACGAATCGCACTTGCTTGTATAATGCAAGTGTACTCCTACAAGTGCACTGTTTGTAATTGAAAGTTCTCTATTTCCAATTGGCTCCAGTATTTGACAAGGTAAACAATAAAATGCATGGATAGACATATATAACATTTATGGAAAAACAACAGTGATAAACCTTTGCCCCCATAGAAGCGCCTTTTAGCACATTTGATTTATTCCTCCACTGAAGAAAATAGTTCCAATTTATACAGTTTTGAAAATGAACCACAAGAAAAAAATTCTGAATCCTAGCAGAAGATTTAAAGCAGGCTGAAAGTAAAGCAGAATATGCCCTAAGGCACATTCTGCTTTTCTTTCATCCTGCTTTAAGGGTGTATGGGTGTATCCAACCCATAAGCGATTTTTTCAAAGTATCAAACTGTTTTTCTATCATTGTTTTTTTGGAAGAGCTATTTATGATGAGTGAAAAAATGGAAAAAAATATATGGTGGTGTCCTTTTTTTTTAGCTACAGCGAATTGAAAAAAGTATGTCAAATTTGGACTTTTTTCTCTCAAATTTTACCCATTCAGAGTACAAGCTTCAGTAAAATCTATTTCAAAACAAAACAGACATGGTAATTTGGGTTTTTACTATTTTTTTCATGTTTATGGTGGTATTTTCACATATAGAAACCAAATTTAGACAAAGCAGGCACTAGGTTTGAACAATATGGATCCTCGAATATCAAAAATATGCTTTTTATAGGGCATGCTTTTATTAGATATTATGAGGTTATTTAACAGTGTTGAGTACAATACTGAATTCTATTGGACGAGTACACAGCAGTCATAACCATATTTGGACGAGGCGATAGCCGAGTCCAATATGGATTATGACTGCTGTGTTCGAGTCCAATTGAATTCAGTATTGTACTCAACACTGTTAAATTACCTCTTTATTTCACACCATAAAATTATAAAATGACAAAAGAAACCACATGCATATTTTCCTATTCATTCTAGCCTAGCCTTTGACTTCGAAAACAAATTACTGTGTTCCTTCCCTACACCGGCCATCCCCTTACAACCAGTAGATCTATTTCAAATCTATAATCGTCTACACGTATCATTTTGCATAATTTTCTGCTCTAGATCTAATTTTTAATAATTTACTCCATCAAGATACTCTTTTTAAACACATTAAAGGTGTAAGAAGTCTAACAAAGGGCAGTTTTATAACGGACTTTATGAATTACCTCCCTTTAACAGTGAAGAAACACCTAATTTTATTCCTCAAAAGCATTTTTATATTTTTTATTTTGTTTGTTATCATTATACAACTTACTCATGTTTAGAATTTCAGTCCAATAAGGCATAAATTATCTATATGTATTTTGAAAACTTACATTCGGATTTATAAACAAAAATTATATTCATAACTTGGAAAAAAACTTAAAACGTCATAAACGTTATTTACTGTATAATTTATGACGTTTGAACGGTTAACGCGCCAAAACGTCTACAGCATTTTGTTTATCGTTACGTCATTAAAATAGATAGATATTGCAAATGTAAGCCAAATCTTATTTTTCCCTCCCTATAACGTCTCGCTCCGAGCAACACACACAATATGTGTCTCCAATTGGGTGTCATTGTAGAGATGGAACACTGTAGCAGACAATGGTGAAATACCAAGGGAAGTAACTCTTGACAGAGTGTCGGAAGAGTTGTCCAGTCCAATATGAAAAAAATATAGATTTTTTGGATCCGAGTCCAATATGAGAAAAATATGGCCTTCTGGGATAGCTTTTTTTAAATTCCGGTACAATATAGGGTTCTCTTGTACCGTCACGTGGTAGAAAGAGGGGCTTTCGATTGGTTTAATCGATGTAGATGTGAAATAATTTATTTTATGAAAAAAAAAGTAAAAAGGTTTGAAAATGAAATAGTTCTTGTATTAAACATTTTCTTATATTCTACCAAATGTAAGCCAATGCTAAGGCAGTTCAAAATATGAAAAGAAATTGAAAGGTCAGTGTTGAAAATTTTGAGTTATTGAAGTAAAAAGAGTTATCTCCCCTTACAAAATTTACAAAAAAGTACCATATCGATGATATTTAGAGCTTTTTAAATTTCACATTTGGTGCCTGTTTTTTCTTAAATTAGTTTTTGTATGAAGAAATACTACCATAGATAGGAAATAAATAACACAAAACCAAATTATCATATTTGTTTTCATTTAAAATGGATTTTATTGAAGCGGGCTGTTTGAAAAGGACAAAATAAGAGAAAGTGGGTGGGGTAAATTTTACATGGCCATGGAGCCAACTGTTGTTCACAAAAATGTACACTTTTTCTATTTTTTCATTCATCTTAAATAGCTCTTCAATACAAAACCATCATAAAGTGTTTTCATATACTTTGAAAATTTCTTAAAGTCATGACATTGATACACCCTTAAGTGGTCATATGTCCTCAAAACTAGAAACAGGCTATGGGGTAAAGGGTTAACATTTGTATATCACAGTATGCACAGAATATAGATACATAAAGAATATCCATATCTGTACATACTAGTACATTCAACAACCGGATATAAGGAGTTCATGTATAGAGAGCATATACATGTATACCCAGATCAGGTGTCAAATAGATCGACATTCAGTCTGGGTATAGGACCGTCTGTACATGTTATTTTGATTGGATAGTATGGACCTCGATCAGGTGTCAAGTATTCCTGCATCATATCCAGTTCCAGTCAATCATGTCAATTTCATAAAACTATTTTATAAAACTAAGAACCTGTGAGAAAGCTGTTGATTATGACCTAAGTCTAAAACCTGCCTTAAAAAGAGTATAAATAATATGAAAGCAATATGGGCACGAAAGTGCACAGATAAGAGAGGAGTAAAACCATGTATCCTCCCAAATTAGCTTTGGAAAGAACTAATCAACAATTTCCTCACAGTACACGAATAAACATATAAAAGCATGAAAAACACAAAGTATATTAGAACAAAGCATAGGGTTAATTCAATTTTGATTTTGATTTTATACACAGGTACTTGACACATACTTTATTATCTATGAACCCCCTCCCCCCCTTTAAATTTTTTTTTTTTTATTTTTTTTTTTTTACTATACTTCTATTATAGATACAAGGTAAACAGCGCAATTCAACACCTAGTCTTTACTATCGACTTAAGCTGATGCTAAAATAGACTCGATCGCCGATATTCTCTTGTGGTACCCTCGGGAAATGATTAATTTATCAATATCTACTTTTTTATTTCATCAAATTCCGTCAAATAACGCCACAGTACGTGAATTATAACGAAAATGTGCATCAAAAAGTTTTATGTCGTTTTTAAAAAGGGGGGGGGGGTGTTAATAGATAATAAAGTATGTGTCAAGTACCTGTGATTTTATATATATTTAAATATATACATGTATATCTTTTCCGTCTAAATATTCTAGCAGATTTGGCTTAAATATGCTGAAAGTAAAACAGAATGCAGTTTGAGGCGTATTCAGTTTACTTTTTAGCCCGCTTTAAGTGGTCGCTTGTTTTCAAAACTAGGAATAAGTCTACTTTATGAAATATCCATGTTTTCTTCTCTTTACAAACGCTTTAAAACCGGATCAGTCGCAATCATTCATGCTATAAACTGTTGAATAAATCCTTGCCCATAGAGTGTAGCCGTTTAGTTTAATAATTTATTTATTCCTCATATGTAGATTTTCATGCTTTAACTATTCCCAATTAAAGAACCATGGCAATATTTCCTGCATCCGTACAGATGAATGCTTTAAGCAGGCTGATATTTAAGCAGAAAGTGCCAAAAGGAACCCTCTGCTGTAATATCAGTCTGTCGAAGCAACTATCTGCCTTAACACGGGACAATGATAATGTTGAATGGGTGCAGCCAAATCGCCGACAACTTCAAGAAAGATGCACACATTCGTAACAAACTGTCATTTAAGATATTATGAACATAAATGGTAAAAAAAACATACCACTTCCCATGGGTTCATTAAAATGGCAAAGTTTGTTAGATGTGAGCATATGCATACACTTGTAGACTCGTTTGTTTCATTGAGAGAGCAGCCAGTTGTGTCCCATGCATTTCTGAAATAATAAAATATAATAATGTATTATTAGCATCGTAACTCAAATTTATTTCGAGGTTATGTTCAATTGGTGCCAACTAGGTCTTATCATCAAATGAATTGCTACGACAACTGATATGGGTATTATGATACATTTGTATCCCTACGAAAGGCAACTTTGTTTCCGTAGCAAACATTTTTCAGTACATACACTGACTTCGTAGGAATACAAATCTATTACCTATAAGTTGTTGTAGAAAAACACGTTTATGACAATACGTAGTTTGCTCCCTGTGATGTACCAACTCAGCAATGCGTTTCCGTTTGTACCGGTGTACTGAAATATAGTGACCCCACGAAATAAATCGACCCCGGTCATAATATTTCGACCGGGGTCATAAAAGTTTGACCAGTGTCCCTATAATACGGAAAAAGTGACTCTAGCGCCGTAATATAATGACCTCTTTGTAATATTTGACCCAAAGTCTGTCCTGTAAGTAACTAGGAGTACATGAAGTTAAGTTGTCTACTCCACCGAAGGTTTAGTATTTTTCATTTAAATGTATCACTAAATATGGTGATATTTGCACTATGTGTCTGATGAAATGGCAAGTTTTGATTTGTTTTACGGCACCGCGACACATAGAATGGTCATATAGCGCAATTTTGTTGGACGCGTCTATGTGAATGTATTGGTAACTTTTTGGTGGAGTTGTTGCACTCTGCAAGTTCGGATAGTGGCCGAATTCTATCCCCCATCCCATGGGAAGTTTTGAATAATCCGGATCTTAAATATACAGTGTCTAGACCTTTAAGTACATAATACAAATGCGGGTAAGCTGCAGGGAATAACTGCATTGGAGGTCTTTTTCTTTTGTACATGTAAATACCGGACATGTTCAAATTTATTGAAATATTACAATCAGATGCTAATATCATGAACAAACAATTCTAAAGACTGAATATACTTTTCCCTATACATATATACTGTTCTTTCTCTTAATACGCAGGTTGAGCGAACTACAAAAACTTCCTTAAGGCGCATTCTGCTTTACTTTCAACCTGCTTTAAGTGGTCACCTGTCTTCAAAACTAGAAACAGGCTATGGGGTAATTGGTTAAAGAGACGAGGAAGTGCTAACCCGGATTAGATGTCGCGTCCAGCAACGCGCAACGCGGTGGAGGATTGGGGTTAATAGGTTTATAAACCGTTTTTTAAGTTAGCTATTACGAAAATCCCTCTAGACATCGATCAGATTTCATTCTCTTGTGCGGTATCTGATCCCGGTCAGCGTCGTCTGTTCCATTATTGAATGTGTCTCTCTTTTCGAGACGCTGACCAATCATTTTAAAAAGTAGAGACGTTCACGTGAAATAATATGATAACTGGATGGATTTACTACTTCAACTTCATTTCTATTATTATACTGCAAAGTAAATTCATTACTTTTTCTCAAATAATGCAACTGTTGAAAGATCCAAACACCGATTGGTTCTTAGCCGAAATGGACTTTAAACGGAGGATGCACGATTGAATGCACTCAATCCTGTCGAGCAATCGGCCATCTAATTTTCTGCAAAGCAAGACTCAGGGACCTGTCGGCCAATGAAAACAGCTGCATTTTCAAGTACCCTGTCAGATCACAGGGTACATGGGATCACGTATAGGGCTCGTTGACCAATGAAAAGTAAGGACTTTACTTTGCAGTGTAATAATGAGCGCTGTACCAGACAAATTCCGAAATATTTCATTTGTACAGTGAAAACTTTGCAGTATAATAAATTCGTTATACAGTTTCTTCACAGTGTACATGAGGATTTCTTCCCGGCTGGTAAAATCATGTAACCCTCGGGCAACATGATTTACCTCAGCCGGGAAGAAATCCACATGTACACTGTGAAGAAACTGTATAACTAATATTGTCGTTTGCAATCAATTTTATTGTTATTGTAATGACATTGAAGTGATGGAATCGAATTACAAATGTATACCAGTGTTGTACGATAATAGATCTACACTAATATGATATTAATAAAAGAAGACCAAATAGACATAATTATGTTTGCATTAGTTGTTATTTTTATGGAGGTCAGTCTGTTACATATTGGGTCAGTTTAACATGTAAGGGTGTCATAACTTTATAGTCGATATATTACGGGCATTTACGGCGGTCACAATAGTTCAATACACTGGCGAAGGTCGTAACAAGGAAATGTATTGCGAGATAGTAAGAAGCTCTGAAATATGCAGACTCTTAGTAGACTCGTTAGTCCTTGAAACCATAAATTTATAATTAAAGTAGTTGATTTTTTTGACAAATATAAGTTGTGTTTTATGATATATTGCCAAATGACAAATAATTCAGACTCTGATCAGGCGGACCCCAAAGAAGCTTTCTGATCAGGCTCTACACTGACTGCATATACCCAGGTTAAATGTATTTAAAGTTTGTATCTATTGAAATATTCATTCCAGAGGGCGTTCATGGCGTTAATAATTTATGTTTTGTTCTATTTAATCAAACCTTTATTAGATTATACAGGAAACTGAGGAAACTGATATTGTTCGTTTGGAGTTAAAGGAGTCCAACAGTTGACAGTACTTACACTGTGTAATTCCAAAAAGTACACTGAGGGTTCTTGAAGGTGGTCTGAAATAAATATGATCAAACTTAATATATAATAAAGCCTAAAATGTTAAGCATCCACTTAAACGATAATGAATGAATAGCTTGGAGTACAAAGGACATCTTATTGTAAGACAGAAAGGAATCAAAATGTTTCTATAGGAGTTTTATGGTAACCTTTTGACTTGTATTTAGTAACAAGTCGTAGATCTACTATACTAAACGATATTAGAAACGCAACTTGTTTG
Source organism: Gari tellinella (assembly GCA_922989275.2). NCBI lineage: Eukaryota > Metazoa > Mollusca > Bivalvia > Cardiida > Psammobiidae > Gari > Gari tellinella. The sequence continues at coordinate 96,667,833 of OV277860.1, forward strand.
AACGTGAAATAGTCATGTACAGATATGTTCTCAATATTTTGGACGACTTTTTCGTGACTGTACCTTGTGATTAATAAACGTCGTCGAACGCTAACTCACCAACATCACGAGTAGCACGGGCATAGCGTTAACTAAACGCCACCAGACTACAGGTAATTGTATTGTGTTTTCGGTCACATTACAAAAACCATCAGTAAGACCAAGGTAGTACATTTTAAAAGAAAATAATCTAATCTGATCCAAGTTGGCAATGCCGCGCTTAAACACATATCAACGTCAAGCAGCCATTCGGATGTTGATGAACGGACGTTCTCAGAATAACGTTGCAAATTATCTAAGAGTGCACAAAAATACTATCTCTAGGCTGTATGATCGTCTTCGTACCACTGGTACAACGAATAACCGTCATCAACCGAGCCGTGACGTCACGTCGTGATGACGCTTTTATAAGGCTGACACACTTACGTCACAGGTTCCAAACACACAAAGAAACCGCCAGAAATTGAAGAGGTCCTACTAACATCAGACTCTGAGCACGAACTGTGTCAAATAGGCCCCGGAGCAAGAAAACCATACGTAGGTTTGCCGTTGACAAGGCCTCGACGTCAGCGTCGTATGGATTGGCTGCAGGTACATCGTCTGGAATCGTATTTCCCCGCATCGCTGGAAGAAAGAGTTGTTCTCGGACGAGTCCATGTTTCTGTTGTTCCGTTCCGATAAGAGGCAGTGCGTATATCGCCGTAGAGGGGACCCACGTAGACGCGTGCGTTAGGAAAATCGACCGTTTTGGAAGGCGGTGGAATCAGGGTATGGGCTAGTATAGCTCATGGATATAAAACGGAACTAGTCTTTTCAAGGAGTATTGAATGCGCATAATTATTATATCGTGTCACAATCCTTCATCCAGTCGTGGTTCCGTTTGTTCAAAATTATGGATTGACGTTTCAACAAGAAAATGCGCGTCCACACGACGCTAGAATTTTAAATGACTATATACAGACACATAACGTGGATGTTTTTCCCTGGTCAGCGTACAGTCCCAACTTTTGCCCATTGAACATCTGCGGGACGTCTTGGACAGACGTGTTCGGAGGCGTCATCCAGCATCGACGTCATATGGCGAATTGAGGCAGGCATTGCAGGAGGAGTGGAACAACATCCCAGTTCGTCAAATTGAAGGACTCATTAACTCTATGCACAGGCGTTCCGAGCTGCCATGGCGGCACCTGGGGGTCATACCAGGTATTGACCATATCGTTGGGACTTCAGACTGACGGTACTTGCTCAACGTCATCTTTCAACCACACTTTTTAAGTAGACAATGTTTCTTAGAGTACAACGTGTTGATAAATGTTCAACGTTGAGAATGACATAACATTTATATCCTTACTGTATATATCAAATGATATATATAGATCCAAAGTTCGAGTTGCGTTTCTAAATTCCTTTAGTTTTCTGACGGAGTATTTGATATAATTACATTATCCATTCGAATGGTTTAATTTATTAGTAGGTTCCATTATCAAATCCACTTTAAAAATCTAAAATGATATATCATTGTTGATCATTATTGGTAATACGAAAACGGCAAAGTAGTAGCTTATACATATATGATAGATGAAAGTAACGCAGTTTTGAAATGTGTTGTCTGCTTGTCGATTGTGTCAATGGTTAAATAACTATAAGATTCAGGCCTCTTATAAACTCGATCCTGATAAAATGCAGAGTTTCCATACGTTTGATATCCATGGATTTGGTCTTAAACTACATTGTACAAAACTGTTAGCAAAGATATGTTTATAAATTTCGACAACTCGTAGTTGCTACAGTCAAACATGTCCATATTTGAACAACGGTTGAATTAAACATATTCGATATTGCTGAGGTTGTGACTTGAAAGGTGAAAAATGCTGAATTCAAGCTTGTTTGAGCAGGCCTTTTAGAGTGAACATTAAAATGTTGTTTTAAGAGGTTTATTTTTTTAATCTTCAAACTTAAAACTCTCAAAGTCATAGACTGTGAATCTTTAGCACCATATTGCAAACATTTGTAATGATTTTGATTCCTTTAAACCGTATCTTTTTTCAGAAAATAACACCGAAGTGTCAACATATTTCTCGGGGCCTCATCTTGACCAAAGAATGTTCGAAACAGTTATAATTATTTCATCCGAAGCATTGCATTTTTACGTATGTTCAAATATTTGCTTCTTATCTGAATCCAAACTGTTTAAAGACATTTCCTGACCTACTTTCGGTGGTAACACCAAACCATGTATAAAAGCATGCAACCATGTGCCAGTTGTGCTGTAACTGTTGTCTTGTCTAGGGATATACTCATCGAAGCGTCTCATGTGAGGCCCGTACCTTGAATTCGTTAGTTTGGTTAGTAAAACACATTGAAAAAACCTTGAGTGTGAGTATGTCATGGCCTCTCTAGACAACTTGAGCTTAGTGACATTGGCCAAACACAGTTTACTCCTGATTTACAGTTACTTTCATGCCTACTGAGAACAATGGGGGTAGTCCATAAAAGGACTGAGGTAATGTCTTTAAAACACATGTAGCGTGCATAATGTTAAATGAAATAACTCACCTGGAAATGCTGGAATGTTATTGTCACGGGTATGTCATTTAGGCTGTCTTGTCCGTATGTGGTCAGTGCAAGGACAAAGGAATTTGTTTGAGGTTTAGTAGAAGTGTCTCTGTAATAAGCAATAGAAGGGGGAAAATCAATATATCGATAACTCGAGATATTGCAATAGCAACACCAAATTGTAAAACAGGTTATAGCTACATTTCTTAAATTCGGGTAAATTCCACTGAAAGAGACTGGCAACAAGACATGGCATAAAAATAATTTTTTAAATTGATGTCAAATTCTTATATAAGCGCTTTAAGGCGCATGGTACTTGATATTCAGCCAGCTTTTAAGCTTCAAGTACTGTATTAATGACTAGTTACAGTGGAGAATCTGTTATTCTTTCCCGTTTAAACGCAAACGTACGCAAACGCAAAACACTAAAACATAGAAAAGTACAACTTTTGGACAATTCTGATAATTCATATTCATCTTGGTGGCAAACAGTTTGGAGCCTGATCAGACGCCGGGTTACCCGGCGTCTGATCTGGCTCCAAACTGTTTGTAACGGAAAAAATAGTTTTAGCGTAAACGCGTTTATTGGGAAAGAATAACACATTCTCCACTGTATATGGAGGTAACACATTATAGCGGAATGTATTTTTGATTGTCGCGTTATCTCAATTGGTTACGTGCGTTTTGTTTGTATGCATACATGTATCTAGTCAGTACTATTTACTGATGTAGGTTGACCACTATTAACCATGTTTGATTGATGTGTTATCTGTTTTGTGGTGTGATGGGCATTTGTTGCCTTATTTCTGAAAACAAAGATATGTGTATAAACACGAGAATATGAGTTAAGGATAAAAAATCTGTTAAAATGCCAATCAAATAATTTGATGTACCTCGGGTGGGATTCGAACCCGGGACACGGAGATGGATAACACAACTTTATTTAGGCGTCCTTTTTCAGCCATTCATTTATCGACGGTCTATTGTGTACAGTGAGGGAGAATACGCTAATAATTCCTGTTTATGCCTGCGCGTGCGCAAACGATACGAAATGAGCTAACTCTGTCCAGGGGCGAAATAAATTCTGCGGTGGACAAAATCTAGAAAACAAAGATTAGGAGATTTTTCTTGATGTCTTTTATACAGGTCGTAATTTCTAATGCCTTATGGACGACAATGCAAAATATTTGTTGAATTTGTGTGATATCCTTTTTCCGCATATAATATAGACGGAATTTCAAATCGTTTGTACCTTAATAAAACGCCGAGTAATTGATATATCATTATCACATACCGTTGTTTAATGGAACATCATATTGATTAAAAACACTTTAGCCGTACCAATAAAATATGTACAAAAACCCTGATTGCTATCTTAATTAAAGGTAATTTAATAAGCTTGTCAATAACACATGTTTGTGTAACGTGCAAACCGATTTAATCAGCAACATCAAACCCTGTCGATACAAGCTTAAGCTCACATCTAGAGATGTTTGTTCTGCTATATATATTCACTCACTTCCCAGCATACCACGATTTTGGAAACATCCTTTGCATATACATGTACCAACATACCACGTACGTTTCATAACTTTCCCCTCCGAGGAGTCTCGTCCCGAGAATTAGACCCTGGGAGAACCGGATCTGGCAGTTGATTTTATCCCACCGCTGCCACCATTTGTAACGTGCAAACCGAGTGACTCAGCCACAACAAACCCCGTCGGTGCAAAGCTTAAGCTCTCACCAAGAGATGTTTATTGCGCTATATAATTGACTCACTTCCCAACACACAACGATTTTGAAAGCATCATTTGCATATAGCAATGTACCGCGTACGTTATATTTGTATATATTGTAAAAACCCACCAGCACGACCTTGCACAGAGTGTTTGATAAGGTTTTTTTATATAGATTCCTGTTAAAATCAACATATAAGAGGCAATGGTCTGTTAAAGCGCCTAGAGTGTTTTACTGAAACCCTTACCCTCATAGCATGTTTCTAGTTTTGAAGACAAGTGACCACTTAAAGTAGGTTCGAGTAAAGCAGAATGCGTCTTAAAGCACATTCTCATTTACTTTCAGCCTGCTGTAAGCTACCGTCTGCTAGAATAGAGAAACATATTTATTATAGTGCATACATATATTCATAGGCGTATTCGACTCGCAAAACGTTAGCTAATCCATCAATTGATAATACACCCATAACACAGACCTGACCAATCAAAAACATGTTTATGGACTATGTTTGTCGTCTGTTACTAAACGAACTCAATACATGTAGTTTTCATTTTTTCTCTATTAAACGAGGAACTGTGAGATTGGGATTTAAGCCAACGTTGTGTATTAGACTGGGATGTTATTTAAAGTAAAAATAATACTTAACTGAAACATGATCAGTCGAATACGGCTCATGACTGCACGTATAATTTGGATTTACTTTCTGCAAGTTGAGGAATAAATTAAAGGCCTTAAATGCACATCTATCGAATAATGAGTTATGAAGGTATGAGTATGCCGTTAGTATTAAATACATCTTTCTCCCTAGAAATATAATTCAGTTTAAATTTCTTTTCTGATATACAAGATAACTTTCAAGTTTATCAGATAAATACGCCAATTTTATAACACTACATGAATGTGAAAAGGTTGAAGTTATAAACTTACCCATCGAGAGTGGTTGTAGTTGGCATGATTCCAGTAAGGTTTTTATAAAGTACCCCAGCATACCCCTGTATGCCTGTTTAAAAATGACAGAATACGAGGGTTGTTATTTAGTTCGTAGACTTTTTTCTCACATAACTACCCCTGTTTTCTATAGCGAACAACGATGACGAATATCCTTATCTTCAACATGTGTAAGATTACTTTGATGACGTCACTAAAACGTCACTATTTATAACAGCGTTTTGACGTCACCGGGGTTCCAATAAATGCATTTTGCTTTAAAAATAGCTTAAATCGTTGGTAATGTGAGAAACAGAATCTGTCACTCGTCGATGTTTAAGATAAGTTGATCTCAAACTCGTCTAGAATAGAAAAGTTATTAAGCTCGCCAAGGCTCGCTTAATAACATTTCAATTCTAGACTCGTTCGAGATCAGCTTATCTTAGACATCGACTCATGACAGATCCTATATATCCTTTGTGTGGTTTCTACGGTATCTTATTGATATATAATATCATGTTACGAAACATACTGGTTTTGTTTTCAAAATAAGTATTATGCAAGTAATAAAAATGTATCCATAGCAAGGCATGATACGCTTCCTTTCTCACGTTATTTCCACGAGTTATTTCGTCCTAAGAGTATTCCGATAAGTTAGTAATTTGACGTTATAATTCAGAGCGAAAGCAAGGGCTGCCATAAATTGATTAAAAAATCCTAAGATTTCAAAGTTTTCAATTTTTCAAGGGCGATTTTCCGAATTATACCTTTTACCCATAGTCTGTTTTTAGTTTTTAAGACACGTGATGCTTAAAGCAGGTTAAAAGTAAAGCAGAATGCGCCTTAAGGATTTAGGAAAAATCCGGAGAAATGGCAGCCCTGGAAAGCGTCATGCCCTTAACATTTGAAAATAATTTGTTGTTGCATCGCGTTTCGACAAGAATTCAATCTGTTTGCCAATAATCATTGTGTTAAAGCATTGACGGGGTAAATTCTGCTACCTTTTTCTAATATTGTTGGGTGATCTATATACATGACACTACTGGTGTTGATATCTGCGAAGGTGTTGTCAGGAAATCTGATACCCCTTCGATCTGTTTCGTTATGCCTGGCTACATGCAGCACTGTGGAATAAAGGTAACTTTAAACAAGTGTCGTAACACATTATGATACTACATAAATATTTATTAAACCTTAAACTCTAAATTATGTGAAACAGTTATTCATTCATTTCCTTCGTGAGATTTTAAAACTGTGTGCTACTGTCTTGATGTAAGTTTCTATTTATTTCCCCTGCGAAAAAGCATTTGGTATTTAAAAACATCTTTGCCACTAAATATCAGCCATATTATCGTCTGCTTCAATAATCTTGTCTGCAATATATATCATTTTAAAGTTACATTTAAGACAGTATGACTGGCGTAATTTCAAAACGACAATCGAACAATTTAGATCCAGACCACATCCCGCGTTACGTGACATCTTATCAGGATCCAAACTGCTTGTAAATGCGCTGTTTGGGGTCATTGACAGTTAAAGGGTTATTGCATTCTTGACCATCAATCTCTAAACAGAATCGTATTATCATGATGTTCATTTTATTACGTTGTTACTCATGTACGAATACAAATGGCGTCTTCTAAAATATTCCATTAACTCATTATCCCCTGAAACTTCCAATGGAAAATTCCAGTTTGCAATAAAGGCTGGTCCATTTTAGACTATTTAGGGGTAACTATTGTAATAAATTGCAAAATAACAAATAGTGGAGTCCCTGATCAGAGGGCTCCTGCAGGAGCCCTCTGATCAGGGACTTCACTGTTTGCATAGGACAAGTGTGCTCTTCACAGGTACACATTTGGTAAATGACGCATATATGCGTCACTAGGACTCAATGAGTTAAAGGTAAGTATGCTTTCAAAACTTTACTCTTAAAAGTATGCCATTCACGTTTAGGACTATACAATGTTCGTTAAAAAGCATATCTATTGTCTAGTGTTCAATTTAAATATATAAGACAAGAACAACCTAGTCGAACGTCGACGATTGGAACTAGTTTCAGTCGAATCATAAACTGCAGTTGAATCTCAATGATGGACTCTTTCAATACCAGGGGCCCGTTTTATAAAACTTCGAACGACAAATGTCGTAAATCAGATTATAAAAAGTCTCAATTTCAAGACGATTCCAAAGAGATATCACAATACATGATTAGATAGAGAAATCAGAAATTAAATGTATTTTAAAGTTTTGACTTACGACAGTTTTTGTCGTACGAAGTTTTATGAAACGGGCCCAGGGTCGCAACCTTTGACGCCTGCAAACATTTTATATCCAGCTTAGGAGCAGAGTTACGCTGCGTTTGATTAGAAACAAAATCCGTTGAAACTCGTTCAATCTTGTTCTGTCAATATTTAAAAACGTTGATGTGGCATAAATTGTAGACGAATTTTCATTTCCAAACTAAAGTCCAGCTTTGGAATGCAGTCACATTTTGATTTGAAAATGGTTATGAATTGGTATGTGATTTTACCCATGTTCCTTTGTATAAAGGTTCTTGACGTTTCATTGGTACCGAACGAGTTTACAATCGAAGTAGCGTATATTTCTATAGCTCGCAGAACTCTCGCAGCGCCTTGTCCTTTCTGAAAAAATAAGAGTTAGATTGTGATTTGATTTGATTTGTTTTGATTTTACGTCGCTTTCAACAGTATTTCAGTCATATCGCGACGTCCAGCTAATTATAGGTGGAGGAAGACCCAAGAAGTCCTTTATGCACTGTTTCAGGCACAAAACGGCAACTGGGTAGAACCACAGACCTTCCGAAAGCCAGCTGGAAGGCTTCCCCACATGAAAAATCTGAACGACCCTACTGGGATTCGAACTCACATCGGTGAGGAGCTTAGTGATGTAAGTCACAGTGACTATACCACTGGGCCACGGAGCCCCCCCCCCCCCCCATGTAAGTCACAGTGACTATACCACTGGGCCACGGAGCCCCCCCCCCCCCCCCCCGAACACCATTGGAAACTTCAGACGACAATTAAACATTCTTCAGCAGAAATATCGTCTGCTTCGAAATTTTCGTCTGCACATTTGATAAAATTAAGATCGTTGCACTTTTAAAGTAGAAAAAAAACTGAGTGTCAAACATCTTTTAACAAGACCAAACGCCGCGTGACGCCGCGTTAGATCTTTAAGAGCACTCCACTAGTTTCTTTTCTTACTTTTTTGTACGCTCTGCGAGTTACATTTTAAACCTGTGGGCAATTTACGTTTGGCGCCAAATGTTACAAGTTGAGAAAGATATGCAGCCAGACCGGGATTCGAACCCAAGACCCTCGCTTACAAGGTGATTGTTTTACCGAGTGAGCTACATGCCCGCATACACAAATATCTCACCATTTAACATCCTTTTTATTTTTTTACACTCTATAAGTTATACAAGGACAAAAAAGAAACACAGGGTACCTGAAATATTCAACAAAAGTTTTATTTTCTTGGCCTAAATTTCTGAAATTTGGTAAAGTCAAAATCTTGGCCAATGTCCACAATATCCTATGGATAAAATTACGCAACCTCATTAAAGTTCGCCGTACGCGGGGTAAGTGTGAAAATACAAACTACCCGCGTAAAATTGTGATGACGAAGTATTGAATTGTCAAAATCAGTCAATCGTGTACATTTCAAGTTGTCACATTGATTTTCGGAGTTTAGAACTGCTTTCATCATCTTCGAAGTACGATACGCTTAACCGAAGTTCAGAGGGGGCAAGCAACTGCAATAGTGTTGGAAGGTCGAGGCCAACAGTAGGCTGATGTAAACTTCAATGTACATTTCTCGACTATATAACGTCTTGTCAGACGTATGTGAGAGACGGAAAGCCTTGCAGACCGACCGCGAACGGGATGTCCGTACATCACGGCGTCACGTTAGGACACGACTATCTGCCCAGCCCGCCTACACAATCGTTACCGTACAGCCAGTGAAACCCGCTGATAGCACGTTCGGCAATCATGGTCGACATATCCATGGCAACACTGTAGGAAACCGGCTACGCGTCAACGGTCTGCGAGCCTGACGTCCTGGAATTAGGAGGGAAAGCCGATGAACTCCAAGCATAGAAGGGTAATAGCTGCGACAGACGATACGAGATATTGAACAAGCTTTGATTCTCCAAGTACAGGCACTCACTCTACACTTTTATTTTGAAGGGGTTACTCCCAGTAAGAAACGTTTTTATCAGGAAAATTGGTCATATTGAAGTGAAATGTTGTCAATATGTTCAATAATGATTAGTGGTAAACATAAACTAATCGTTTTGAATATTCGATTAAGTTATACACCTTAAAACTACCTTAAAAGGTTACCCTGCGTTTCATTTTCGTCTTAGTATACATAATAACCATGCGGGTTGTTAACGTAGGCGCAAATGTGGTTTCTGTGACTTAATGTGCTCCGTGTTAGATATAGAAATTCGGGACGAATTCCAACTTGATGGGTGACTCTGTCATATTGTGTAGGTTTATCATCACTTGTTGTACGGCCTTGTTGTACAAGCTGCTCACTTTTGTGGCGACGTGGTAAGGGTGAATGACTGACTACCTGACTGAGCTGGTATGTTTTAATAAGAAGTTCCTTCTACATTTTAAGCCTAACTTAGGGCGCCAAATATAACATGGTGAGATAAATATGCAATCAGACCAGAACTTGAACCAGCGCCCCCTCGCTTACTGGACGAGAGCTCTACCGACAGAGCTATCTAACCGATTACATAAATCTCTCACCATTTAATAATAAATTCAACCTGGCTACATGACTAAAGTCGAGTTGTTTACCAGACAACTAGGGGTAAGGCAATGGTTTACACATGTCTAGGTAAGAGTGCCTTAAAACTACATTTTGAGTATATAACAAGTCAAAATAATGACATTGAAATGAAAGGTCCCTACTGAGATATTTAATATACAGTGCTCCCAACGACAACCAATGGGAGACAACAAATGTGTGCGTTGTTCGGAGGGAGTCGTCATAGGGAGTGAAATTGGTGTACATGTGCAAACAGCTTGAAACCAGATCAGACGCCGCGTAACGCGGCGTCTGATCTTGATTCAAGCTGTTTGTCACTCGTCATTATGTTTTTTTTCTGTCAATGTGTTCAATATGTAACTTTGAGAAAAACAGCAGACGATATTACAGCAGTAAACGCGTTAGACATAATTGTAGTGTTTAGGGAACAGCGGCAAGTGTCGTTGTAAGGAAGGAGTCGTTGTTGGGAGGGTCGTTGTAAGGGGGGGGGGGGGGGGCGCTGTACTTGCAATGACACTGGTTGTGTTACGTTTGAGCTAAGGGTAACAAAAACGCATTGCTAAAACATTTATAAAAATGACAGGTTTTTCTTGTATTTTCTTTTGCGTGGCAAACGGTTTGGTATTTGGTAAGTTTTCAGTTACTTGGAGTCTGATCAGCGATCAATATGCTTTTCCTATGACGTCTGTTCTAGAAGTTCAAACGAAACTTTGAGAAAGAATAACAATTCCCTTGCATATGGTACTCACAAACGTGTCGTTCTTATACGGCGTTCCATATTCCGCTATTGTCTGCCATTGCCTCTTATTACGCTGGTCAAGTAAGTCTCCAGATATTTCAATAAAAGTCTGTAAAACAAAAGAGCGGGATATTTACAAGTAGTATGTTTATAAGACCATTCAAATATCAAGTAAGACATGTTCAGTTTTCATTCAGTGAAGAGATTGTACTTATCTCAATATAAGTTATTGTTAAACATTTGCCTTGTAATATTGTCACAGGGGCATGCCACTTCAGCCCACATAGTTTCTATATTAACTCCTTGTAGGATAAAAGAAATGAATTGTATGTATTCTTTGGCACCCATGTAGTACATCAAAAGCATAAAACAGTAAATGTCTAATGAAAATTGCTATTTTGAGGCAAAAAATGTTGGCACTATATCTCAGGGGATCATGCAGCACTTCCGGTCTGTTTGGTGTTCCGTAACCTTTAATGATCTAATGCGCGATAATGCACAGCTACGATTGTTTCAGGCCTTGTCAATCAGGACCTCGTTTATTCTCCCCGTCATAGATGTGTTGGGGTCGGGGAGCCATCCTCCTGCGCACCTTACATCACTATGTATATAACATAGAAATACAATATAAAGTTTGCATTGACAAAGGTCAACGGTCTCTAAGTTTTCAATTACTTAGACCAGAAAAAAATGTGAAGAAAAAAATAATAATGAAAAATGAAAAAAAAAACTACGAATTTGTTATTTCGATTTCAATACGACATTTTGATAAAAAAAATGCTTTCGCCAAATAGGAAGCGTTGTCAGTGACTATGCCATTTGGGCTGTCTCATTTATTTTACACGACTTTCACCGCTAATTTTACAAGTAAATATCTAAACGGAATAAAAAATCCCAAGTCAACAATGCTTCACCTTTCACAATGAAGCTAATAACATATTATGCCAGGGCCATCGTGTCTACAAATTTAGAAACGCCTGTGTGTGGGTTGATTGAACATGGAGCAATAGTTCTAAACCCGAACAAAGTTAAAAAAGACACTAAAATATAACTTTAAACTCTACAGATTTATGATGGTGTTGCTTGACGAAATGACACCGCTGATAAACTGGAGTTGTTGGTTGATATTTGGCGAAAGTTGGTGAGGTCAAGAAATTAATTAATAAATTGCGCGTGCTATGACAGCATGTTTCTATTTTTAGATATGACATCTTTGTTCTAAGAAACTCCATTCATGAATGAAGAGTGATAGAACAGTAAATTTATGCAAGAATCTGTGAGCAGCAGGATACAGTTTAAATTATTGTTTGATGATTCTGTAGAGGATAGATTTTAGTAGCTATATTTTACATGAAAGTTACTGTAATTTAATGTTTTGCTTTTCAATCCAAGGTATTACAATTCTTTGAAACCCTCAATTTTATGCATGCATTTTTCACACCAATCTATACAGCATTACTTCCAAAACGCTCTCCGCTGAATATCTTTTTTTAAAGATATTTCTTGTTAAGTATGACCTTATATGTGCATGATTACATAACTTGATAATTGGCATACGGTCCATATTTCCTCGTATCCCATTTCTGTTTGACTCCTAGCCTTTAGAAAGTGTGTGGTTTAGTGCAGTCCGGTATAAACTCTTTCCTCCAAAGGAACGAATCATCTAATTGAATTTAAAGCAATTTGAAACGCAAAATTCTCCTCATTACGTGTATATGCTACTTGCAGACTGTCAAATTATTTCTAAACCTGATATCAGTTTCCCGCATTTGTAATATTGGATAATAATAGTCAGATAATGGAATGACCTTCTAATGGAAACAATAGAGGTACTAGTATTCAGATATAGAGGGTCGACTGACGTATTAATTACCTGTGCTTGCTCTATAGATACTGTCGAATTACTACTGATCCCTGCAACAGTCTCCAACATGACTGTTATACGGGTAAGTTCGCCTTCATAGAAGCTGCTAATGTCATTTATTCGTACCGTCGTGAAATTGTGTAGTGCTTCTAGAGCGTCAAACAGCGTTTCCTCATCGGGATGCTCAATTTGCTTGTTTATCTGATTTAAAAAGAAAATCAATCTATCTTTGTTTTGTTTAACCTAATTCATTAAGATGACTTCGATCGAGAGTAAGCTGTGGCTAGCAGTTTGGCCTCTAATGAACTTCATCTTATACTTGACCATTTATGCTGTTTGAACACTATGACACACAATAACTACCGTCTCAAAGTGAACCCTTTCCCTTATGCGCGCGTGATACAGCGTGTTTCATTATTCCCTGATAATCCCGAGATTCCCTGGGTCTATCGCTTACCCGATAACCGCGGATTTGAGCGAGTCCTCTGTGTAGTGACTAATATCTCAATCTTCTACTCAAAATTGACTGTCCGGATGTCTACACATTTAAAGTGTGTTCAGATATCCGAAGATGTACTCACACACCGAATTCTATGTCCGTAGCTAATGTGTGTGATCCGGAGTCTTGTATCAGTTCGAGTTGGTTGACACTTTGGTGGCATTCTTATTGGGATAAAACAACGTCTTACCCACTGTTGGTACCAAATGCATGAAACATTTCTCGTCTGTTGGAATACAATTCAGCGGCGATAGATATGCAATACTGTAAAGTACCATGTAGCGAGCTATACAACATGAACAACATGGTGCAAGACCTACAGAATAGCGTTACAGTGATCGAAATACAGTGTTCCCTCCCTATAACGGCCCTCTCAACAATGACTCCCTCCTTACAACGACCCTTGACCCAGTTCCCTAAACAGCACAATTGTCTAACGCTTTTACTACTGCACTATCGTCTGCTTAAAAATGTCAGCTGTTTTTTCTCAAAGTTACATATAAGTGGACATTTTGATTGAATAAATATAAAGACGAGTGACAAACAGTTTGAATCCAGATCAGACGCCGCGTTACGCGGCGTCTGATCTGGATTCAAGCTGTTTGCAAATGTAAGCAAAGTCTTAATTTTCCCTCCCTATAACGACTCCCTCCGAACAACACACACAATCTGTGTCTCCCATTGCGTGTCAGGGGCCTCCGTGGCCTAGTGGTATAGTCACTGTGACTTACATCACTAAGCTCCTCACCGCTGTGAGTTCGAATCCCAGTAGGGTCGTTCGGATTTTTCATGTGGGGAAGCGGAAGGTCGGTGGTTCTACCCAGTTGCCGATTTGTGCATGAAACAGTGCATAAAAGACTTCTGGTGTCTTCCTCCACCTATAATTAGCTGGACGTCGCGATATGACTGAAATACTGTTGAAAGCGACGTAAAATCAAAAACAAACAAAGCAAACAAAACCCACTGAGTGTCGCTGTAGAGAGGGAGCACTGTAGAACACATTGCAATTATTTCGCTGCCATTATGACGTAACACACCGTCTCGCACAGTCATTGTGCTTTATGTTTACAACTGCTTTCGTTTATAACATTTTGAATTTTATATGTTTTGAACTCATGATATAAACATTTATGTGTTTGCCAAACAGTTTATATCCTGATCAGACGCTGTATAAGGCGGTGTCTGATTAGGATTCAAACTGCTTGCATATGTCATTGTTATCGACCTTAGCAGTGAAAGGGTTTACAATACAAAACTGAGATACCAACTGTATGCCCAAAACGATATAGTGAAATAAAGATGTAAGAGACATTCAATGATATGTGTCAAATTTACAATTCCAAGGCGATAACTATGCGATCAAGCGATAGCTAGAGAACTCATAACACACTGTTATATTTTTAGCATAAGAATGTACAACACATTGCAATACATTAATTTTGTGTATACAAAATTAATGCAGCACACATGGTATTACATTTAGTACGATAAAACAAAAAATACCTCATCTTGTATGTCCTTCAAGGTACTCGAGAAGCAGTCAAAGAATGGAATATATACTCCCTCTATGTTACAGTGTACGGTTATAGTCTCATTGGAATCTGCTAAATAATCAAAACAACAAACTAAAGCTAAACAACGCAACCGAATATTTCATTGTCTGAATACCATCTCATCAATCATTGCGATATCAGAAACGCCCTTTTATATCTTAACCCATAGGCTGAAAGTAAAGCAGAATGCGCCTTTGAGGCGCATTCTGCTTTACTTTCAACCTGCTTTAAGTGATCACATGGCTTCAAAACTAAAAATAGGCTATGAGGTAAAGGGTTAAATGCTATGCTATTTTCTACATTTCATCGCACTGCGTTTGTATTTGGTTTATTAAAACATGAAATAGTACCATATTTGCCACTATGGATTATTCCCCACAGGGGTTTGGAAATATTGAAATGCATATTTGTTTACAATAGTAATAATAAACTATGCTTTTCCATATACAATGCCCCTTCCCTACAACGACACTCCCAACAAAGAATCCCTCCTTACAACATCGCTTGCCTCTGTTCCGCATACAAGACAAGTGTGTCTAATGATTTCATTGCTGCAATATCGTCTACTTAAAATTGTCGTCTGCTGTTTTTCTCAAAGTTACATATTGGACAATCTGATAGAAGAAACAAAATTAAGTGTGGCAAACAGCTTGAATCCGGATATGAATTCAAGCTGTTTGCAAATGAAAGTCAATTCCCCTCCCTATAACGACTCCCTCCGAACAACACACACCCTCCTTGTCTGCCATTGGGTGTAGAGAGGGAGCACTGTATAGCATTTAGGTCGACTGGACTCAAATCAGATCACTCCTGGAGAAGCAAACTAAGCAAGTTATGCACTTTTTACTGCACCAAAAGGTATTTTACTAACTATAACCTTTGTATACAAATCGAGATTTTACTATAATTCACAAACAGTTTCGATTCAGATCGGTCGCCACGAATTGCATGTTTAGATGTCGATTTTCAAAAACCAAATTTTCTTTAGATCAGATCTTGGTATGTTCAACATATAGAGGATCTTAAATGAGTGTTCATATTTATTTGATTTATTAAATGAATCTTTTTGAAACGATAAAAAACGAGCTTTAGTGAGTTTTTTTTATCGTTTCCAAAAGACGAATTTAATAAATCAAATAAATATGAACACTCATTTTAGATCCTATTTATATCATATCCAACACACACTCATATTTACAGCCAATTTCTCAGGAGTAAGGTAGTAACGGTAGGTTGTAGTAAGGTGTTCCTTTTATAGAAACAATCAATGAAATGAGAAATGTGGTTTTCTAAGTGCCTGGGAAAAAGTAGTTCCAAATTTCTCAATGTTTTATTGACTTATTGTCACTATATAAGTCATTACTCGATTTAGATTTAGATTTAGAATCTTTCTGATAATTAAGTTAAGGGTGTATCAATGTCATGAATTTGGGAACTTTTCAAAGTATATGAAAACACTCTATGATGGTTTTGTATTGAAGATCTATTTAAGATGAATGAAAAAATAGAAAAAGTGTACATTTTGGTGAACAACAGTTGGCTCTACGGCCATGTAAAATTTACCCCACCCACTTCCTCTTATTTTGTCCTTTTCAAACAGCCCACTTCAATAAAACCCATTTTAAATGGAAACAAATATGATAATTTGGTTTTGTGTTATTTATTTCCTATCTATGGTAGTATTTCTTCATACAAAAACTAATTTAAGAAAAAAAAGGCACCAAATGTGAAATTTATAAAGCTCTAAATATCATCGATATGGTACTTTTTTGTAAATTTTGTAAGGGGCGATAACTCTTTTTACTTTAATAACTCAAAATTTTCAACACTGACCTTTCAATTTCTTTTCATATTTTGAACTGCCTTAGTATGGGCTTTCATCTGGTAGAATATAAGAAAAAGTTAAATACTAGAACTATTTCATTTTCAAACTTTTTTACTTTTTTTCATAAAATAAAAAATCTAATAAAATCATGCCCTAAATAAAGCATATTTTTGATATTCAAGGATCCATATTGTTCAAACCTGGTGCCTGCTTTGTCTAAATTTGGTTTTTATATGTGAACATACCACCATAGACATGAAATAAATAAAGAAAACCCAAATTAACATTTTTGTTTTGTTTTGAAATAGATTTTACTGGAGCTTGTACTCTGAATGGGTAAAATTTGAGAAAAAATATCCAAATTTGACATACCGTTTTCAAATCGCTGTAGCTCAAAAAAAAGGACACCACCATATATATTTTTTTTCATTTTTTCATTCATCATAAATAGCTCTTCCAAAAAAACAATGATAGACAAAAAGTTTAATACTTTGAAAAAAATGGCTCATGACATTGATACACCCTTAACTGTGAAAGGTGATTAAAAAATCACGTCTAAAAACATTTTAAGTTACAGTTAAGAACGTCACATCATAACGTCACAAATATTTCCCATAAAAGGAAACACAGTCGTGACGTCACTCTACTAGCATTATTAGGCTGTGTCAAGTCCGCGCCGTATTTTTATTTGAACATTTGAACGAAGACACAAACACAGTTTTTGAATTTCTACTCATCACTGTCACTATCGATTTGGTTTAAAACCCGTATTCGTTTTGGAACATTCGGCCCTTCTGTGCTATTGTGAATATGGAAATTTCCACGTGAATCGGAGAGCCAAAAAAATGTTGAAACCGCCAGAGACATGTAAGGTTGATGCCCTAGATTTAGTTCTGTACAAACGGTGGCAAAGGATTGTGCATGAATAGGAGAATATTCGCTACGAACTGTGTTAAAATATAAAACTTTCCAAATCTATTTGAGCTGTGATGGATTAAGATAATATAAACGAGATGTCGACTGCATTATTTGTTTGGACTGGGTTGTTGTCATTCAGCTTTGAATCGTGAAAGGATGGCTGGGACCAGAGTAGCCGGTAGGTCATCTTTCTGCATAAATGGTTTAAAATCTTGTAGATTATGATACTAACAGGACAGCGATCAGGACTTCTATGATATGAACAAACTTTAGGCGGAACAGTTCGAACGTTGCGTCCCTTGGGGCTTCGCCTGACTTACTGGTTTTGGTTTGACTCTCGGTAAACTGCAGATACTCATGGTCAATTGTACCGTAAGATCCGTACCGTATAAAATGCACCAAAAATTCTGAATAGTGAATACCGTTGATTTTATTGTTTCTAGTCCCCTTCCGTCTATTTGGCACTGGATCGTTGCCAGCTAGGTCAGAGTCCGCCATTTTTTCTTTTGACAGCGCGTATGAATAGTATTCGGTCCTAGAGTGTAATAAACTTCTGTGTGTTACCAAAATTAAATAATGCTGTTAATCACGCGCAGAGCAGCGCAATATGATATAAAATGTTTTCACTGATATCTGAGGAAAGCGGGTAAATAACTTTTCTACCTATTCCAAATGGGGGTCCCTTGCATGGCCATGATGCACTGCCAGGCCATGATAAACCGCCTTGCCAAAATGCTCCTCGATAATCCCAGTTACCTTGGCAAAAAACAGGTCTGTGTGCTGAAATTCAAATAATTCAGTACACATAAGTACAGTATTCCCTCCCTAAACCGCCCCTCCCAACAGCCACTCCCTCCTTACAACGACCCTTGTCGCAGTTCCCTTAAAGGACATTTATGTCCAACCTATTCACGACTGTAATGTCGTCTACTTAAAATTGTCGTCTGCTGTTTTTCTCAAAGTTGTATAATGGACATTTTGACAGAAAAAAACTTCAAGACGAATGACAAACAGCTTGAATCCAGATCAGACGCCACGTTATGCGGCGTCTGATCTATATTTCAAGCTGTTTGCAATTGTAAACCAATTTCCCTCCCTTTAACGACTCCCTCCGAACAAAGAACACAATTTTTGTTTCCCATTGGTTGTCGTTGTAGAGAGGGAGCGCTGTAGCTGCGAATATGAAAACATTTCAGTCAGACGAAAGTTTCCTATCCGGTGTCTGATCAGCGCCAACACTCTTTGAATAACGTTTATACGAAATGTTCCTGACTGAGAAGCAGCGAAGAACATGGTCAGAAGCGGTGGATAATCAAAATATACACTGTTTGCAAAAATGCATGCATAGTCCAACATTAAAGGTAACCAAAATCTATAAATGCATTTCGCCTCTTAGATTATATGTGTAAAGACACTAACTACTGTTTTCTGACTTTTCCTTACAGTTTAGAACTGTTTTGATGGAGATATGAGGATATCAGTATCTAATCATTAAATTGCGTCATAATTAATACATCAGAAAATGTGGTGGTAACTATCACCATTTCAACCTACAGTGGAGAAAACGTTATTCTTTCCCAATAAATGCGTTTACGCTAAAACTATTATTTCTATTGCAAACAGTTTGGAGCCAGATCAGACGCCGGGTAACCCGGCGTCTGATCAGGCTCCAAACTGTTTGCCACCAAGATAAACATGAATTAACAGAATTGTCCAAAAGTTGCACTTTTCTACGTTTTAGTGTTTTGCGTTTGCGTTTCGTTTCGTTTAAACGGGAAAGAATAACAGATTCTCCACTTTAGCAACGAGTATACTCGTCATTTACAACAATGCCCCTGCGAAGAATACACTAGTTTCATGCAAGCAGTGAAGATCCCGATCAGGGGGCTCGAAGACCCAAATCTAAGGGCTCATAAAGGAGTCCTCCGATCAGGATCTGCACCGTTTATGGATACGATCACATATCGTTATGTTTTAATACATTCAACCCTAACGACCAGTATACTTGTCATTATTTAACAGTCTACCTATAAAAATTACTCTTGTCGTATGCTTAGACTGAAGACTCAGATATGAGTGGTCATCGACCCATGAACTATATCCTCTAGAAGAAATTGTGTATGTTACACTCGGTGGAGTAGCTGAAATAAAAGAAATCGTGTGGTAACGGTGTAAATAACTTTATTATTTCCCGTTTAAACATATCTGAACGCAAATGCAATGTGCAAAAATGTAAAAAAAATGGACAGCTTTTTAAATGACTATCCATTTATTAATCTGAGTGTTAAACAGTTTGAATCTAGCTCAGACGCTGTGTTACCCGGCGTTTGATCTGACTTCAAACTGTTTGATATCGACATAAAGATTCTAGAATAAATACGTTTATTGGGAGAGAATAACGCTTTCTCTGTGGTAAAATTTCTCTTAAAATTTCAAACTAACTGTTTTTAAAATGACAGCGTTACATATATACATTTCATTTACATTGCAAGAAAACTGGGAAAATAAAACATGTAGAAGCTGATCAGAGGGATTCATTAACCCTGTTAGGGATTCATTAACCCTGTTTTTAACAGCGAACAGCGATCGCGAATATTCCTGTCTCCAACATGTGTGATATCAATTTGATAATTATAATTATAATGTTACTATTTATAAAGGCGTAATTACTTCACGGGGATTCCAAAATAGACCTTTTGCTTAAAAAAAAGTTTAAAATCCACTGGTACACAACTATGTCACAACGGAATTTGGTTTTTTTACTGATCCGTCACGAACTTTCTCGTAAAGCTGTAACGAAACGGTTCGGACATTGTCACGCACTGTACACGAAAGCATGCCAAAAGAAAACAAACAGTGTAGGATCATGAAAAGAATCATTGAAACGTATTTGTTTTTATCCCTTTTTGTTGATATCATTATGAAAACGATAGCGAGTATTATGTCAAATGGATTTCTGCTATTTACTCAGAAATTACCATAATTATTATTGTGTTCTACCGATAAAACTGTTTCTAAGAGTATTCGTGGAAAAGGATTGAGAAAATAAGAATGATCTAACCCATAAGTATGTTGATTTTGATTCATAACATATATATTTACATTGAACATTGAGTACATATCCGTGACAATCGCATAAAATAACAATATTAAAAATCTATAATGTCACGGTCTGGTCGATAAAGTGTCACGGTTTCGGAAAATATTCTGATAGAGTTGTAACAGTTTGTTTGCTACATTTTCTTAGATTCAGATTTTTCCCCCTTCAAATCAAAGCAACCTTAACATGAACCTTATTTGGGTTTGTTTTCATGCTTACAGAGAGACTAATACTTTGTAGGAGAAAAAGAGAAAATTCCACGTTAATGATGTAATTTATATATATGTAAAGTGGGGATCCTGGATCACCCCCTAAAAAATTATTTTTTTACTCTCTCCCACCAGACCACCGCCCCCTAAAAAAGAAAAATTACAAACTCGACCACCCCTAAAAAAAAAAAAAAAAAAATTACTGCTCTCGACCACCTCCTAAAAAAATTACAAACTCTCGAACACCCCTAAAAAATTACAAACTCGGCCACCCCCCAAAAAACCATGAAGGGTTAATTCTAAAAATAACCCTCTACTCCAGTAGCCTATTTTTACTTAAGCATTACTTAAGCATTACTTAAGCATTGCTTTAACATTACTTTAACATTACTTAAGCATTGCTTTAACATTGCTATTTTTTCTAACATTACTTAAGCATTGCTAAATTTCCTAACATCAAAAAATCCCTTTAAAAATGAAACAACCAAGTGCCCCAAATTTATATCCAGATTTAGCGCAGCCTATAAGCTCTCGAGTTGAAGATGGACAAAATTCTCTTGACCGTTCAGGGAATTATAGATTACAAAAAATATCAGAGATAGAGAAAACATTAATTAATGAAAGGGATATTAGAAAATCATTAAATAAAAAATATAAACGAGGAATAAATATTACTGACGGAATTGATACCATACTAATATCGGCAAGTGTTATTTTAGCAAGTATTGGAATAGCTGTTCCCATTACTTTTCCAGTAGCTATTGTTTGTGGAGGGTTAGGTATATCTGTTAAATTAATCAGACGTAAATTAATGACAAAAACACAAAAACATTCTAATGTTCAAACAATTGCAGAAAGTAAATTAAATAGTATTCATGATATTGTTTCTAAGGCTTTACAAGATGGAAATATTAGCGAGGAAGAATTTAAAACTATTTTAAATGAAATGGAGAAATATTATGAACTAAAAAAAGAGATCAAAACAACAGCAATGAAAAATGTTGAAATAACAGATGAAGAAAAAAAAAATTAATCGAAAAGGGGAGAATGGAAGCAATGAGTACTATAGAAAAAAGTTTAAAAACTGTATAATTTATAATATTTATAAGCAAGAAAATCCACCCGCATATTCTTTACATTAAAATGGCTGAAGGATTTGATTTTGATAATCCCGTTTATGACAAAGATGCTTATAATGAAGAAGAAGAAACAGAAACATCTTTTATGGATGAACAGCAATTTAAAACAACTTTGAATACTCAATATAAAGCATTAGATAATCTTACAGGCGCCGATAAGGAAAGACAAACGAGGGCAACCACACAATTTTATATATCACAATTTTTTGAAAGAAATCAAGAACAATTTAGAGAAGGTAATTATTATATTAAATCTGATAACTATGGTAGACCTGTGTTTGGTGTAGAGATTGATGACAAAGAGTATTCCTTATCATTTTATAGGTCACAAAAACCTAATGCTACAATGCAATACTATTCATTTGATACACTTCAAGGAAAATATGGCGTTGATTTTATTAGACATGGTTTAGGAGTATATGATTATGAACCCCCAGCTACTCGAAGAAGAGCAGGTAGAGCAGAATTACGGCAATTAATTGAAACAAGAAATAAAATTGATAATGCAGCAGAAAACATACCATTACAGGATATATCTTCCCAACAAGAAGCACAAGAATTATTAAATTCAACTATCGATTCAGAAACAGCAGTGAAAGAAATAGAAACATTATCACGAGATGAAATAGGAACACAAACAGTTATGACAAAGAGAGAAATGGACGGTATCCTCAAAGCAATGACAACAAATAAAGAAGAACTTTCAAATAATTTAGCTAAACTTAATGAAACCAATAAAGACTTAGCAAAAGAAAAGGGAAAATTAGAACAGGCTAAAGCAGACAATGAGGAATTTCAAATAGAGAGAATAAAAAGTAGAATAAGAGATTTGGAATCTGAGAGAAGTGCAAGACTGGAAGCTCTTAATATTAATAAAGAAAAATTACGTAGTCAAGTGAATAGAATCAAAGATACCATACATAAAATATTGAATGAAGATACAACATTAGCCGAAAGAATAAAAACATTATTCAGAGAACAAGGAATTACAATTGCTAGTATTTTAACTGCTTTTGGAATGATTATTGGTGTAATTGTTGAAGCTATTTTACCTGGAACTTCTATTCCCCCTACTCCTGCCCCTCCTCCTTCTCCTGGACAAGAAGGAATAAAAGATTGGATAAAGAAATAATTAAATAATATTAGTAAATTACTTTTTAAATTAGCTGGAAAAGCGGCAGCTGCATTACCCGGTATAATAGGTTCTGTTGTGTCATGGTTATTAACATCAACAGGAAAAGCTATTAATTGGTTTGCAAATAATCTCTGGGCTTTAATTGTTTTAGCTACTGGATTATTATACACAGTAGCAACAAAGTTAATGATAAATAAATAAAATGGTAAGACCTACTGCAATACTCCCTACTATTATTGCTTTTTTATTATCTTCATGTTCATCATCCGTGTTTCTATAAACATCAGTGTTTTTAACAACATCAGTTGGTGTTTTAACAATGTGTTGTTTCATATATGAATTAAAGAATCCGGGTATATTTGCCGCTTTAGTAACCCATTCTTTAGGCAACAAATGTTCTTTTGCATAATTTGTAATCTTACTGTAATCTATTGAACTAACTTGAACTGGTTGTGTTTGTTTAGTCTTTGTTCCGGCGAAGTCGTTCCTCCCATCTAATCTCCCTGAACGGTCGAGTGATTCTACATGTTTTTTACCAGAGGCTTCGCGAGGTGGAACAGGTTTAATATTAATATCGCTATTTAAACCTAGTTCTTGTTGGTCTGTTGCAACAACAATTTCATTATTATAATCTTGAATTGTCCCTATTCTTAATTCCATATTACTAGGAGACATATATAAGTCTACCCCGTATACAAAATCAACTTTACTTCTTGCATATTTTAATGTATTTTGATATCTTGTAATTTGACCAGGTAAATCAATAGGACTATTAATAGAATCCTCAATATCTACTAGGAATTGTTTTTGTGCATCAAAGGCCGTTCCCGTTCCTAATATACTTGTTCTTGTTTGAGATTGAGAACCTAGGATAGCCCAACAATATGTTCTTATAGATTCGTTTATTCTTTCAATCCCGGCTTGTGTAAAACCGTTTGATGTGTCAAGAATAAAACTAGTCCATGCATCTTTAACACTATCATCTTGTTCAATATAAGAGATATGCAATTGGGTATGAGTTGTTGAGCCTGTAAAAGTATGATGTTTTGGTAAATATGCCCCACTTCCTACAACATGATACCCCCATGGCATGTTACCAACACGAGATGCATCTAATCCAATAGTTTTCCAATCACGAATAAGGTATCCTCTTTGAGTTCCAGATAGTTTTGAATAAATAGATAATGTGCCATAATAAGCGTATACTTTTCCCATTCCTTGATTCATTCCCTTTTGTCTCCAGTCTGTATTAGGATCTATTTTAAATTCTCCGCATATACGCTCATAAGCTCCCCGGTCATAACTATTGTTAAAAGCATTCCAGCTTCCGTTTTGTGGTAGAGCAATACCTAATTCCTTCAGTATCCTTCTTGTTTGGTAATAAATATGGAATAAAAATAGAGAACCAACTAGTTTGTTATCTTCATTTCCCGTAGGCTCTGCTAGGTGATTATTGTAATCTACGCCACAACCTGTAGTAGCGCACCATATTGCAAAGTTAACTTGATTTTGATAGAATAAAAAACAGTTTGTATTCCATCGGTTTACTATTGCTTCTGATGCTATATGAGGTAATTTATATTTAGAAAATAAGTCAGGGAAATCTGCATTGAAACTTTTTCCAGCGGCACTGTCGCGCCTTCCATCTTCCGCTATAACAATTGATTGTTTTATAATGTTAACATTTTTTTTACTGTACACACCACCAGGTATATATTTAGCTTTACTATTATACTTAAAACTTTTATTAATTTCTAGTTTGGTCGCCGAACGCTCCATTTTTTAATCTTAAAAAATGGGGCATCATACAATTTCAAATATTGATAAAACTATTAATTTACAACAATATATTGATAATAGAAAAGGCGATAAATGTGTTGGATTAAAATGTATTACATACGGTATAGGTTGGTATAATATTGTTAATGAAAATATACAAAAGAAGGGCGAGAGCCCTATTCAAATTCCAAATGGTTATTATAGTTTTCAACAAATTTCAGATTTATTTAACACTTTTGATATTACATTATCTGTAAATGAAACGAATGGTTTTACAAGTTTAAGTTCAACTAATGAATTGAAGTTAAGTAAAGACTAAAGGTTTAAGAGAAATATTAGGATTTGTTAATAAACATACATTTGATGCTAATGAAGAACACAATGGTAATAAATGTTTAGATTTAGCTATCTATAAATCGTTGTATGTTCATCTGGAACAAATTAACACTTCTTATAATTATCTTGATAGTATGCCGAGTACCTTATTAGCGGTTATTCCAGTTGAAAATAAAGAATTTGGAGATATAATAACAATTAGATTGGAGCATCCAGAATACAAACGTTTAATAAATGACACTATATCAGAATTAAAAATAGAAATCAGAGATGAAAATAATAAAAAAATAATTAATCGCTTACCAACTAGTTGTGTTTTAGAAATCACTTGAACGTTCAGTGAAATCGCTTGAGCTCTTAGTGAAATCACTTCTTCAAATTTATTCTAATAAAATGAGTATATTTGGAACGAAAAAATCACAGAAACGAAGTGACAACATTGAACCTTTAATAATGCATGTTCGAGATTTACAAAAGAGAGTGACCGAAGGCTCCGCTAAACCAATCTCTGAGCGCAAGCGAATCTCTGATTTAGAGCAAAGAATTTCAGAATTTCAACAAAAGGTTCATGATAATAGAAACATTATGCTTGAACAAATAAATACACAAGGTGAAAGATATAACCAACTTCAAGATAAAGTTCGTGAAATGATTATCAACCATAGATTATTATATAACAAAGTAGAAAATATTCCTGATAGAAAGGTAATAACCATAATCGCAGAGAGTAAGGGTTCAATTTCTAAAAATAAAGCATTTAGTTTCGGTAACGGAGGTAGAGAAGTAGATTCCGGGTATGTTATGAATTTTCGAGGTCAAATATTAGGTATTTCATTATCAAGTAAAAGAACAAACAATGATGATGTATCTGTTGCAGTGGCTGTTAATGGAAAAATATTACCAAGTTATGGTATAAATTTGAACAATCTCCCAAGAAAGCATGATAATTTTAATACACCATTAATTATTAAAGCTAGTGATGTAATTAATTTTGTTGCTACAAATAATAATCCTGGATGTGAAAATACAGTAGTGTCGGCAGTAATTGAATTATTTTTTTAAAAATATTAACTGACAGGTTATCACTAGCCGCAAGGTTATCACTATTTTTATCCTTTAAAAATGTCAACTTATGGAGAAAAATTAAATCCCTACAGAAAAATAAGAGAACCTAGAGGTGTAAAAGGTATTCGTCAAAGCGTTGTAATAACTAATAATCCTTCAACTATTGATCAGAATCAACATTTATTAGTAAGATTCCCTAATTTAAGTAATAATGATGTTATTGTTCCTAGAACAGTCAGATTAGCATTTGAAATTGAAATAAACAGTAAAAGTGATGTAAATGCAACAGTTTATCAAAACATTGGAAGATCCATCATCAAGAAAACAACAATACGAATTTCAGGTAACGAAATTATGTCAATTGATGATAGCGATATATATCATAATTATGTCGATTTATGGAAGACACCAACCGAACGTGTTAACATGGTATATCAAGGTATTGGTAAAGGCAATATGTTAAAACACAGAGTTGGAGCTAAGGATGCAAGTAATGATAAAGAAGATAAAGCAATAGCTAAAGCATATAAAAACAGATTTTGTATCCCACTTGATTTTGAACTATTAGAAACACATATGCCATTCTATCAAGCGGGACTAGGTGATAGACTTGAATATGAACTTACGTTCAACGACTATGATAAAGTTATTAAGTCAAGTGATACGTCAGCAAGTTATACAATTAAAAATATTTGTTTAGAATTTGATATGGTATCCGATACAGAACTTGTTAGACAAATAAGCCAACAATATGATGGTAAAATGACAATATTCTATGATCGTGTTCTAAGACATAGAAAAATGTTAAAGAATAAATCTGATACACTATGGAATATAAATTTAAATGTTCCTGCAAGAAGTATGAAAGGAATTCTGATGCTGTTTGAAGACCCCGAAAGAACAGGCACAGAAATATATTACAACCCTAATATAGAGAAAGTAGAGATTACAATAGAAGGAGTTCCAAATCAACTATACAGTCAAGGAATGAGAGCATATCAGCAGTGGGATGAGATAAATAAATACTTTTGTTTAACATCAAAGAGAAACAAGGAAACAGATAAAATTGCTAAAGACTTATGTTTTGCCAACATAACAATAGAAAAGTATCTTACTAACAATTATGCATTATGGTTAGATTTACGAACAATAGATGATAACACACTCCACGGTTCTGGAAGAAGGGTAGAGAATGCATCTGAAGGAATTACAATTCAGATAACTAAAGAAGCAGGAGATGATGAACCAATAAATCTATATTTATATGTAATACAAGATGCACAAATCAATTTTGAAGATGGAAGATTTAAAGAAGTATTATATTAACTTAGCGACTCGCTTGCGCTCGGTGACCAAGGGGAGCCGACTTCGACTCCTAGAAAATGGAGCGACAAGCGACCAAACTAGAGTTACCAAAATATCCTCATTCCGCTATAATATGTGGACAAACAGGATGTGGTAAAACGGAATTTGTACTTGACCTTTTGGAAGATGAATATTGTAAAGTGTTTAATTTTATAATTATTCTATGTCCCACTATTCAATGGAATAAAGCTTATAAAAATAGAGAGTGGATAGGCGATGTTAGAAAACCTAAATCAAAAAATATAATCATTGTTAATCCTATTGTTAATGAAGAAGAGAAACTGCAAGAACTACTAAGATGGTTCTTTAATAAGTATGCTGGACAACCAACATTATATATTATAGATGATTGCAGTGCAACAAAAGAATTAACAAAGAAAAGAGATATGCTTTCTGAACTAGCTTTTTCAGGAAGACATGCCGAACAATCAGTATGGGTTATTTCACAGAGGTACAATTCCGTTTTAAAAGATTTGAGAGAACAAACAAAATGGTTATGTATGTTCTACACAAAAGACAGAGATAGTTTTGAAAATTGTCTTAGAGAAAATGACGTTATTCCTACTTTAGAAGAAAGACAAAGAATGAAAGAGGAACTAAAAAAAAAGAAGCATCGTAAATTAATATTGAGAACGGATCAACCTACCGACTATTGGTTGCGCGATTAATGTTTTTATAAACACTGATGTTTTCTGTTAAAAATGATATTAGATTTGTTAACAATTATAACAAATGTTACAGTCTTATCATTATCAGGGTATGTAATATTTAATTATTTTAAACTTAAAAATAAATTATCTGGACATATGATATTTCTAGAGACTCTCCAAGATGATTATTTTAATCTTAAAAATAAATTATATAAAATGAATGTCGAAGAAATATTAAACCAGGAGGGATTACACAAAGATAATACTGAAAGCAGCTACGCGAATAATGAAGATTCCCGAAGGTCCAGTGATAAACAAGAAGAAACAAAACGTGAAAGATTATCAGCTATTGTAGCTGGTGGCAATAGTAAACAATATCTTGGAAGAGAGTTACAACTTTCAGACATTGACACAATGACAATAGAACAAATAAATAAATTATACTGTAGATATGAAGCAAGATTGGGAGCTAGTATGACTAAAACATTAGGTAATTCTTTTATTAATTTATATGTTATGAGTGTTTCAAAGTATTTTAACGTTATTAACCCTCCCAAACTAATACAAGACTTGGGGGAAGACCCTTTTATTAATCATGCTTTGACTACTTCATGTTGTGAACTATATTATAGATATGGAATGTATCTTGCTCCTTTTACCGCAATGTTAACAACTGCAAAACATATTGATTTAAATGAACGGTCGAGTGATTTCACTGAAAATATCGAGATAAAAAAAATGAAAGACCCAGATTTCGAGAAAGAAAATATCGATATAAAAAATGGAGCGACAAGTGACCCTACCGGATACGAAGCACACAGTGGATAGCGAAGAAAAAATAAATAGCGAAGAAAAAATAAATAGCGATCTCCCTGAACGGTCGAGTGATTCGCAAAAGCTCAGTGAAGTTTCAAAACCCAAAAATCCAAAACGAGTAGCTGCGGGTAAGAAAGGTGTAGGAGCTAGAAAATTAAAAGCCGCATTAAAAAGAAAAGAAACAGAACGTTTGAAGAAAGAAAATATGGAACTAAAACAAATAACAGCGGAGCCTACGGTAAAAGATACAGATAATGATGCTGTTCAAAATTCAAAATTAGAAATAACAAAAAATACAGAACAGAAAATAAATGTATATAAAAATTACATACCGCTATGTTTATCAATTTTAGCTGTTGGAATAGGATTTTATTTTTTTGAAAAAAGTAATAAAACTGTTGTTTATAAAAACACTGTGTGGTAATTATTTATTTTCACATTTAGGAAAAGATTCAGATGAAGAAAGAGAAAGACATGATAAAGCAATGGAACAATTAGAAAAAGCACAATCTGAATGGAATAAAAAAAGAATTGAAAGATTAGATTATATTAATAAGGTAATGAAAAAAGAACATCACTCTGAACAAACATTTGATAATGTTGACCAAGCTATGAAACAATATTATTATATAACTGGAAAAGAACTAGTTGAGTTTTCTGAACGAGAACCTACATTAAGTGATTTTTATACTCCATCAGAAGATCAAAAGAATAGAGAGATTGCATTTATTATTGGTAGCATGGCATTAGCTGGTTTTGCTGCTTGGAAAATAATGGAGTTAGAGGATTAGCGCAGCCTAAGGTATTATAGACTTTATTTTTTTTATACAATAAAATAATAATAATAATAATAATTAGAAAATATACATAATTGTTTTTCTATATTAATAAAATGGGTGAAGTAGAAAAAAAAGATTATGGCACAAAAAGCAAAAATAATGCACAAATGCAAATAGATATCTCAGAAGAAAAATTTGAATATATGTTAAAAAAACAAAATGAATATAATACAAAGAAATGGCCTGATTTGAAAATTAATAAAATATATACAATAACTGACTATAAAACTGTTAACACAACATATGGTGAAAGTACAATATTAACTCTCAAAGACAATGGAGAAGTGTGGTGTCCTTCACATCTTGCTACTAAAATAGAGGATAAAGAACCACCATTTTATGTCAGACCGCTTGGATTTAAAAGATGTAAGAATAACAAAAAGAATAAATACCACGCTTATGATTTAATTTTTTCCTAAGAAATGGAAAAAATATATTATAGTCCTAAAGGATTTTGGAAAGGTAATACAGCTGTTAATAAGTTAGCAAAAGAAGCTAAGGTTAGCGAGAAACAGGCTTTAGAATTTTTAAAGAAACAAGCAGTGTGGCAGATATATTTACCCGCGCCTAAGAAAATTGTTAGACCAAGGTTTGATGTGTCTGCAAAGAATGAGGTGCATCAAGCTGATTTGTTATTTCTACCTTTTGATAGAGTTAAAAATAAAACATATAAATATGCTCTTACATTAGTAGATGTAGGAACAAGATATAAAGAAGCAGAACCATTGACATCAAAAGACAGTAAAGAAGTTGCCGCTGCTTTTGAGAAGATTTATAAAAGACATTTGAACTATCCTAAACTATTACAAGTTGACCCTGGTAGAGAATTTATGGGTGTTGTTTCTCAACTAATGGCTAAACATAATGTTAAAATAAGAAGAGGCAGAAGAGAAATACACAGAGACCAAGGAATTGTAGAGAGATTTAATAGAACTTTAGCTGAAAGATTGTTTGGTTATCAGTATGCTAAGGAGATTGATACACATAAAAGAAACAGAGAATGGGTTAAGAGATTATCAGATGTTGTTAAGGCATTAAATGTAGAGACAAAAAAACCTTCTCCAATTATAACAAGAAAAGTTGATACTGAAATATGTCCTCAGTCAAATGTTAGATACTTGTATCAACCAGGAGAACAAGAAGGTGGAGGTAGGAAACGTGCAACTGATCCGATATGGTCGGTAGATATACACAAGATTGATTATCATATTATAACACAGGGTATAAGAGTTTATTATTTAAAATCACCAGCACCACAGAGAGGCTTTGTCAAAGAAGAACTACTTATTGTTCCGGCTGACACTGTGAGTACCCATATGCATATGTCGTAATCCCATCAGGTGCAATGTATCTTTTTGTGTCAAGTGGTGAGAGTGTGGTTTTATTTATTTTTAGTCCATAAATGTTGTGTTGCATTGAACGTAGCATATTCATTGAGTGTGTGTATTTTTGTTTGTTGAAAAGTGCGTCTTTGTAGTTGTTGAAGTTTATTTGTTTTTTGATTACATACTTTTTCACACCCTTTGCTTTCTTGATGACTTGTTCGTCTGCTCTTAACACCGAGTATAATTTTGAACGCAGACCAATATATTCTGCGATTGGAACACCGGCACATTCATCTTTGAATTTACCTATTACTTTCTTGTTTGTTTCATCATAGAGTGGATGATCTTTTGGGTAGTCAGATAAATCATATTCATCTTTCATTTCAGACATATCATTGTATGCATCTTTAGTTTTAATGTCTACCAACAATGAATCAGTGTCAGTGTATAGCAAGGTGCAATTTTCACCATACTTCTTTTTCAGTTTGTTGTAATACCAGTAATACATGTGGTGTTTTGATAAGTCTAAAACAGAGAAACCTACATAGATTGGTTTGTTTAGTTTTAGTTTTGTTTTGTTGACATGTATTGCCGATAGTTCATCTGAGAATTTGACACGTCTGTTGAAGTTTGGTTTGGCTATTATTTTGCGGAGCTTTTCATTTTGAGTTCCATCTGTTTTTACAAGTTTTATATCTACTCTTTTGCGTAGGTTTTCCATTGTTTTACCAAACACTGAGTTGTTCATTAGCTTGAAGAAATCTTTTTCAAATGCAGACTTGGCTTTTTTCCTCAGTTCTGTGTTGAGACGTATGTATGGCTCCATCCAAGGTTTTTCATCAAATTCCAGTATTCTGTGGACTTTCGTTACCTTCATGCCCAGTTTCTTGTACAGCTGTAGGTTTCTGTAGTGCACTACATACTTCTTCTTGTCCATCAGGTTAGGCACAAGCTTCTCAGTGTTCAACACACTGTTGTTGTCAAGTAGCTCTGTTTGATATTCTGAAAGCCATTCCTTTTTCACTGCAAGTTTTTCAGGTGCAAGTGGGTAGTCGTTATGTTCTTTATGTAGGTGTTTAGGATATTCTAAATCAACTTCAAGTATCCAACCTTTGTCTTTTTGTCTTTTTCCTACTTTACCGCTCAACCATTTGAAACCACCATATGGAAGCGGTTGACTCATTGCAAGACCATAGAGATTGTTTGCATCATAATACATTATGTAGTTATCTTCTTCATCTTGATTATAATCTGCAACATGATGGTTGTTTGCTTTAGCATGTCTTTTTGAAACCATACTTATTCCACCTCTAATTCCTTTTTTCTATGAAGAGATGCATGTCAATGTCTGTGAGTAGTTCTAATTCTATTTGTGTGTATTTCAGTAAAGCATCCCATGATAAACCAGGTGCGGTGTAATAATGTAGAGGGTCAAGTTTGTATGTGTTCATGCAAGTTTTCCTAAATGTTTGAAAGACATCAGCAAGTAAGAGAACATCTGTTTTGAGATATAAGTCATGATAATCACCAATTGTTTTACAGTTAAAAGACTTCCACACATCTTGTGCGTGTTCATAATCTTTTTGTTTGATGCTGTCATCAGTAAGACTGCTGTAAAATTTGTCTATAGGTGGTAATTGTGTTTCATCAAATCTTTCTTGACTGTCGATATATTCATATGGAAAAATTCCTTTGCTAAGAATTATGTCAGCCTTATCACCAAACTCATGCTTTGTTATTTTGAAATCAGCTTTGTCTGTTGCAACAAATAACTTCTCTAATGAAGAGGCCATAAACTGGAAACTATCCAAGAATTGCAGTTGTCCTATACTGAATGAGATATACTTTTCTGCATTGTTTGCGATGCAATCGATATTGCCAGTGGTTGTGTGTATTTTTTGCATTATAAGATGACTGTCATATCCTTTTAGATTATGAAATACAACTGGGATTTTAGTTTTATTTGGTTTGATGGCTAGTTTAAGATTACAGGATTTATGTGCCGCACCTCTGAATTTACCTGTTAAATGACAATGGTCTTTTACTTTGGGGTTTGTTTTGCTTTTTGGGTATATTCTATTACTACAAATCCAACACTTTGTAGTTTTATTATAATCTTCAATATTTTTTTCTGTCATTGTTAATTGTTTAGGATGTTTAAATATGTTGTTAATGTTTTCTACTTCACATTCTAAATGATTTAGGAAGACTTCAGCAGCATCTTCACCTCTGTATATTACAGGATCTTCTACTTTACCATCATATCTTACAACTTGATAACCAAATCCACATGCTTCATGTTCGCTTGTAATTTCTGATTTATCTCCTACTTGTTTTGATTTAGGTTTTATTATACTTTCAAAGTCAGCGTATATTGCAAATGGAACAGACATTTGGTTTTGGTAGTTTTCAAATTTGATTGTATCACCTTTTGATGGCATTTCTATTCTTAATGGTGATTTATTAATACCTTCACAGTCTTCTTTGTGTTTGGTTAGTAGGTCTTCTCTTGTGAAACCATAAAGACATCTATCACAGAAATGTGTTTGATCTCTATGTTTGTTATTTTGCCCGTGAAGTAACTTATTAAGACTTTTAATCCAGCAGTAATGATATTTTGTTTCTTCCTCTGAAGTTGAGGAGGTTAAAAGTAGATTTATTCTTTTAACCTCTTTAGGCTGGGCTGATATATCATGCGGAAATACTGTAATTTCCTTGTTCGATGATATTTTATATCTATATACATTTAATGCTAATCCATTGTACTCACCAATATTTAAATTTTTATTTTGATTTTCAAGTTTTTTTATTTGGTTTATTGGAGTGGGAGTTTCAACGCCTTTTGTATTAAGAATATCTTTATAATCAGGATAAGATGAGGGTCTATCAGAATTCTTCGTAGCCGGACAAAGAGCAGAAACTATTGCTCTGAACAAACATGCATCGTCCTTATTTTTTACGTTGATTATTGCTTTCTTATCTTTTATAACTTTAGGTAAATCAATGTATGAAGAACCTTTGAGTGGTTCATACTTTGCAATATTTAAATATAGTATTTTACAGTGGTCAATTTCTAAACCAGATGCAGTATTTGTAAACTTCTCAATCCATAATTGTAAATAAGAAGTTTGTTCATTATAATGTTTTTCAATATTTTTATCATTCAATACAGCAGCTTGTAGACCATGATTGGAAGAATCAACAAATTTCTTTTTACCATTATATTCATCATGAAAGAATTGAAGAGAAAGACCTACTGAAAACTTAATGCCATTATATTCTTTTATATCATTCCTAACTGTGTCTAATATTTTAGATTTGTTATCATTAAACAATATGCCGGGGTCTTTATAACTATTAGCATTAATTTCATACGTTTTTAAATAATTACATTTAGGGCGGTCTACTAATTTAATATTCTCTTTTAGTTGTCTTCTGTCTTCTTCATCAATGATATCTTTAAATACTTGGGATTTTTTTTTGTCCATTTTTATAAGAATACTTTTTTAATTATCCTTTTTATTTTTTAAGTAATATTCGTGTTGATAATTAGGATTTCTAAGTATAAATTGTCGATGCGCTTGTTTATATTTTTCTTTATTTTTAATATAATGTTTATGTTTCATAGGTTTTTCACAATCCTTACATTTTCTTCTATATCCATCACGGCATAACTTTACTTTTCTAAATGAATTGTATGATTTGAATGTTAAGCAATAATCACAGATTTTACCTTCCATTTTTAAAAAAACAATTTTAACATTTTTTAGGGGTGTTCGAGAGTTTGTAATTTTTTTTTAGGAGGTGGTCGAGAGCAGTAATTTTTTTTTTTTTTTTTTTTTTTATAGGGGTGGTCGAGTTTGTAATTTTTTTTTTTTAGGGGGTGGTGGTCTGGTGGGAGAGAGTAAAAAAATAATTTTTTAGGGGGTGATCCAGGATCCCCACTTTACATATATATAATTTTGACCTCTAAATGACCATGACCTCTGTTGGACATGACCAAAGTTGTACCGAGCTGAAGAGATTCTTAAGTTGAGTAGCGGTACACATTCCAAATATAAAGTCTCTATCACATGCAGCTCCAAAAGTATGGCCAGTGATAAATTCACCCTATTTTACATATAAATGAATTTGGCCTTTTGCGGGTGTGACCCAAGTTGTACTGAGCTCAAGAGCTTCTAAAGGTGAGTAAACATACATACCAAATAAAAAGTATTTATCCTATATGCAGGAACGGGGAGGGGCACAGGGGGGGGGGGGGGGGGGGCAATTCTTTGCCAATATAAGTACAAACAAATTCCAATATCTTTACATAGATATATGTAAGTATTTTACCTGTTTTGAATGTGTGAAACGCCCTGACAACGCACAGAGACTATCTGAGGAAAATGTTTACCAGGGGATCATATCCCGGACCCCAATTAATAGAGCATACACTAATACATGTAGCAGAGGGCAGGGGAAGGGGTTAAAGATAAATGGCTGCAAAACATCATGTCAAAAAGTTTTTTTATTCCTAGATTATTATTTTTTTCTTTTAATGATATTTATATGAGTTATATACTTGGAACGCACCAGGGACCATATAGGAATGCAAAATGTCCCGGGGGAGCATGTTCGCCCCCCCCCCCCCCCCACCCCCATTGCGTACAAAATGACCGGACCCCCTCCTCACATCGCATTTTGCTTCCTACGGACCTGCTATGTAGTTTCAACCGACTAAGTCGTGCGGGACATGAAACATTAGACAAGACGGTCATTATGACCTTCAAGTTCACGTAATGTCAGAACGCATAAAAGTATGTATCATGCACATTGAAATCGTCTACAATGCCTTCTATCAATGTATGTCGCTCCAATCTAATAGATATAGCAGTTGAAACATCGTTAGCAAGACCGTTATTATTTCCTTAGCCAGACCGTGACCCTTTCTTAAACAGACTGTGACTTAAAAACCCTGATCGTTATCCATACCGTTACAGTTCTGTTCAGATTGCAGTAACTATGATGGTATTGCCTTTTCCAGTTTGAAATGATGTACAAGCTTAGAAATTCGATGCGAAAAATTGCCATGTGTTCATGATGTTGCATTTTTCAAAACAATTGAAGCATTTATATAACATTTACAACAGATTAAATGTTTGTAACATGTGCAAACTGCAGAAAATATTCTTTCATTTTCAGTTTCTTCAGGTTTTCGTGGAATTCTCACGATTATTGAAATTTCACTCGATGCAAATGATACAGATTACAGATTGGTATAGTATAACATGTTTGACTTTACTTTCGTAAATGTAACAAAGAAAGAGTTATTTACTTATTAAGAAATAAACCAAATAAGTCACTAACGTCTTTCCATTGTGCGGGACACTTCGCAACCATTATCATATTTTGTTAAACTGTGATTAAGCTGCTTAACAATTATTGTAAATTTTGATCTCAATCGGAGTTTACACATTTCATATGATATGTCACTCTTTTGATACTGCAACGTTATATTTATATTTGTTATTGCTATTTTAAAACAGTGAATTATATTCTATTTCTTATTCACGTAGATCTCTATTTCTCACCTCTCGGACAGAGGTATCCCGAAATCAAGGGGGTGTGAGATATAGAGAATATTTGGTGACTAGCTTTGAATGAAAAATGTTATCTGGTTATCTAGTAAGTGTATTCATTGAATTTGAGCCAAAAAACAATTAAGAAAAATGCGCATACTTTAGGCAACAAACTCTAATGTATACTCTTTGCATCATACTTTTAGTAAGCATCTCCTTTAACTGTTTTAATGTCTGTTTATGCCAATTATTACTTAACATTATTTCAGAAAGCCAAAAATAATGCATGCCAACTCTTTGCCGAGAATGGCTATATTATACATTTCAAATGCCCATAGACCAAAAAGAACATTATAACCTATGTTTTTCTTTTTACCATAGTACTAAGGTACGTTCGAATAACCTATGTAGAATGTTCATAGAGATCCTACGAAGATTTCATTTGGGTGCCTATATCCTTAATGCAATGATCATACAATCTGGCGAGGTTTTATTTATCCGAAATGTCAATGGACCTGTATAATATCCGATAATAGGGCTAGTTTTAAAATAAATTCGTTGCCCGAATAAATACTGAATTCAACTGGTTCGCCCGTGTATTTTAATTGATAATGGTCGTATTCGAATCAGGACAACTATCGCGTTAGTTGGAATAGTTGTCAACAAGTTCTATTCGAATCACCACTTGATGTTTTCCGTTGACAAAATGTTGTCAAACCCTGAAATCGAGCGTTGATTTAGTCACGTGACCGTGTGATTAGTGTCACTAGATAAAACAAACATAAAGACCCTCTCAATTAATCGAATGGATCCAGATCACATGGCATTATATACGTATATAAATATTGGGAGCATTACGACTGTTTTAACGGGTGTTTGATTCATTTCCATTCGTCCGGAAGTACAAAGTTTTCGTTGACTACAATTTCTATTCGAGTCGGGCCCAAATCGTTGACATCAGTAAATCTTCGCGCATTTGCTCCGCCCACTTTTCGTTGACATAAAACTCGATGATTCGAATACGACCAATGTAATTTTGTATAAAACTGTTCCCATTCGCTACAATGGCTTATCGTGAACCACCTAATATAAGAAAACCCACCATTTATCATTATGGTTTCCGGTTTCCTCTATTTCATGGATGCCGCCATTTTTCTCCGTTGCCTGTCCCTAACTGTCTGAAGATAAAGGGACATAACCCAGTCTATTCAAACATATATTTGACAAGTTTTACATACTTTTTTAGAAATTCTCACATGCCCCGCATAAATAACCGCAAGGGAGACCGCGGCAAAGTACGCCTAAGTTAATCTTACCCAACAGAAAAAGGAAGAAACAAAACGCTTCTAGTGAAGTAATGGCAATGAACTGGAAAAGTGAGTCGATTCAAATTTGAAAAGTTATATATTTGAATTCAAATGGATCATACTTTACGCTTCATCTCATAAGATAAAATTTCAAAAAATCGACTGCAAACTGTCACCAGTTTTCGCGTTGCTAATCAAGGTCGTTCACTGTTTTGGAATAGTTTCTTTTCCTCCTCCTCAGATTCAAACTCTGCCTCCTGTTCAATGTTTATGCCGAAATTTTCTACTAAATCCGACATTCTGCTTTGTCTATTAGCCTACCTAAAGTATTTTTCAACGTGTTGCTATTTGCTACAGTGCTCAGTAGGCCTAGACTAGCCATGACAAAGGATTTAAAAAACAACAACATTTTCTTGGATATTCTGTGTTTATTCATTGGGTACATCTTGACCTAAACATGTATAAAAGAAACACAAAATAATGTTAAAGTACACCACTTGAAAAAATAGGAAAAAAAACGATACAATTTGTGCCTCATGGATCGTTTTTTTCATTACTCCGTATTATAGATCTATATAATGTTTATGAACATACCACACAGTTGAATGTCCACAAGAATAGATCTATATAATTGTCGCATTTAACTTTTTTCCCGTTAGTTTTTCAGTATTGAAAACTTCAAGTGGCCTCGTGGTAAACTTATTTCCAGTTATTTAAATAATTCGGAATGCTTCTCTTGTGGTTTGATCCCGATATCGCTATTAATAAAGGGTGTTTAAGCTCGAAAAAAATGCGCGTATTGTTGGTTTGGCAGTCATTGAATCATGCATTTTTATAATATCGCCGACGGCCGCGCCCCTTTCGGCGCTAGACTCTACCGTAGTAGCAGACAGAATTAGAGACTATTGTAGAAATAACGGCGTAGATCTATATGAGAATGGAAATAATGAATGTTTATGTGTTTGTAAACTCTTTATTGGCTCACAAAAGGCACTATTTATTCAGAATAATGGTTCGTTGTTTTGAATTTGATTTTTTTTGTAAAAACGCGTCCACATACAAACTTTATATATAACTGAAATCGACGTCACGTGATCTGGCTCCGTGGCCAAATGGTTAAGATGGTCGCCTTCTACCACGGCAACCCGAGTTCGAATCCCACTCGATCCAAACTTTTTTTTTAAAAATAAATTTGGTTTTTTTTGTGGGTACTGACTGGTTAGCAAACAATAGTTATTGAGGTTTTTGCGTTTAAAAACCAACTTCTGCTCTATATGCTTTGAGTAATGAAAATGAAAATAGTTCCGTAGTATTCATACAGCTACTATACAGATAAACCTGCTACTGTACAGATAAACCTAGGTTTATTATGTCACCGGAGGCTGTAGTGACGGGATTATAAGAATCCACCATGAGTGTTGATGTGGGTTAGGAATTTTCTCCCCCGAGGGTCAGAAAATTCATGCAGGGACGAGTGTCCCATTGTTTAACAATTTTATAATCTTGGTAATAATATTGGAAGAAATTCCATGTTTCCATGCATCTCAATATTGTATCATTTTTATTGTGAATGTAGTTATTTGTCTTTCTCGCTTTGTAGGTACATTTATATAATTTCATGTGAAGCGCTTTTGAACGCACAACTCCTGTGTGAAAAGAGCGCTATATAAATCGGGTATAATAATAATAATAATAATAATTTTCTGACCCGAGGGGGAGAAAATTTCTATCCTACATGAACAAAACGAATGGTGGAATTTTTTTTCTCCCATTTAAATCATTAAAACACATAGAAATATCGAAATAATTGCAGTTTCTGTGCACTTTTTCCCGCCAAACACGACGTTGTTTATAGCGACGTCGTCAGAAATGACGTCATTTAGTTACCCGCGTCATGCAGCGCTTGTGGTAAAGCTGGGCAAACAATAAAATACGTCACGTGGTATGGAGGATAGAGTGATTCCAATTGGGGAATAGCTCTATCCCACATGGGCGAAAATGGGAGAAAAAACCTTCTCTGTCCGGACAGACAAGCCGAACTATCTTATGATTGGCTGTTATTGCCGTTGTTATGACGTCGTCATGACGTCGTCATGCATGCATTAGCGCATTAAAATACAACTCGCCACTGTAAAGCAAGTTAAACGCGTTTTTAGGGTTGAAGAGGTGAGAAAATAAATCTAACACCACAGTTGAGTGTCAGATGAATACCCCACCCTCGTTTGAAGATATTTTTGGAACACTCGGTCAAAACTCGGGTGGGATATTCTTATCTGACACTCACGGTGGTGTTAGATTCACTATATGTATCCTGTATGTTGTACATATATCCCGATTTCGGCTTATATCACTCATTCTCTGATAGCCAGGACAATTAGCCGTAGAGAAAACTGATTTTTACATGTCACGGAATCTGCATGCGTATGTCCTAGTTGCAAAGTAACAATCATCGTGAGTTGTTATGAAAAAACTCATCAACTCAGCATTAGTGGTTTTCGAAATATATACATACGCGTATTGGCACATTGCATCTTTTAGAGCAGGATTTTGAAAATAAAGGTTTTATAGACATATATAGTAAAATGAAAAGTAGAGTACTAGATAAGTCAAGAAATGTTTAGATGTTCAAAACAGTATATAACTTTGACCTCGATATGGGTTCCTTCAGATTCTGAACTTGAAAATGTGTTATATCTTGGGGTTATTTATAAAATATAAGATGAAATTACATTTTAATTATAAATGGAACACTTTAAAGTTTTGATGAAATGGTAACAAATAACAACATATTGAATCAAATATACATCAATTGTACACGCGAATGTGCTTTTGATAAAATCCCAAACATTTGCCAGAAATTATTACTCTACAGATGGATGTTTAACAATTCACAATTGTCCCGTTCATTACTAAGTCACTGTCTCGTAAATTACATAAACATTGCTTTCCAATAGAAATGTTTCAAGGACTTCGACCTCTAAATTTAACTTTTAAAAATGTTTGGATTCGATAACCTCTGACCAAAAAATAACGCAAGCTTAAACGCGTCGGTCTTTAACAAGTTTGACGCACATTAACTGTAGTCATCAAGTTCAACATTAACGTATTTCATTGAGATACTATTTCGCAAATTAACTAAGCTTTTTCAAATTTCAGAGTGTTTTTGGTTTGTTTTTCAAATATAACATTTACGGAGAGAGAGTGCCGATGACTGGCTTATCGGCGATGATTCCCTAGGCAGGTTGATAAAATAAGACATAAAACCTGTAGCTAAATCTTTAATAAATATTGATGTAGTAATTTGTTAACCAAATATTTCAGGGTTTTTGATTATTTATAGACGTAACCTGATACCTTAATAACCGAGTTTATTAAAAAATAATGCATAATTTAAAAGGAACCGTTAATTCAATATAGAACTAAAGAATTACAGTATGTTTGCGAACATATCATGTCCTGATCAGAAAATTCCTATAGGAAACACTCTGATCAGGGTCTACATTGTTTACAGATGTGTTGAACCCTTTCCCTCATAATCCCGTATTCAGTGAAAACAGAAAAGAAACAAGATCACACAGAAATCCTTTAGTCTGATAAACGTCTGCTCTGTTTGTCTATAGAATTTGATAGATGTCTTTTGTTTCTAAAATGGTTAAAATAGTCCAATTTCTATATTTAATTATATAACGAATGTGTCTATGAATATTCAATAGGTTACTACTAGGTACTGGAATCCTGACTAAATATTGAGCATGGAAGGGTTTTAAAAACTGAATAAAGGGTAAACTAGATACTTAGTTAACTATACTCTTAGAGTCTTCTGTAAATGTCGTTACTCGCGTGGTAGTGGCGTACTTCATTGAGCTTGAACTTTATACTAACTAAAAACAATTACCTTACCATGTAGTCTAGTCAGCTTGATTTACACGTGTATTTTGATTAATTGTGATTTACCCGCTGAACAATTTTCGTTGCTGCAAAGTTTTCTTTTTATTTGTTACTCACTAGATTTAGATGTACTATGGTAAAACTGTTGTGGAAAAATAAAACATTCCAGTTTCTCAGTCATTATTCACATACATTCCCGTTGTAAAACTAACTATGTTGCCACTAAACTATTAAAAGTTT
Source organism: Gari tellinella (assembly GCA_922989275.2). Lineage (NCBI taxonomy): Eukaryota > Metazoa > Mollusca > Bivalvia > Cardiida > Psammobiidae > Gari > Gari tellinella. The sequence goes on from OV277860.1 coordinate 96,710,053, forward strand.
ATGCTCTCAGATCATGCAAACCTTTGGAAAATATTGACATACATTCATTTTCAGTGGTTTTTTTTCAGCATTTTGTCAGTTTAGTTTAAACATATTATATTTCAATTATATACATGAAATGGGGTTAGGCCACAAGTTCTACCAACTTAGAGACGGCCCTCCCCCTACAGTTTAACAAATACAAATTATTTTGGAGAGCGGGCATTAGTGAGCCAGAGAGAAAGATAAAGAGAGAGAGAGAGAGAGAGCAGGCAAAAAAACGAGAGAGTATGAGTACAGGTGCTTCCATAACCATAATGTGGATAATTATATGCAAGTACAAAATTACACAGTTTAATCCGCCATCAACTGTGAAAACAGTTAATAAATACGAAAGACTCGAGCAGGAAACGCAACACAAACAATACACACACCTCTCAAGCAAAACACGCACACAGTCATACCATAACACACACACACACACACACACACACGCAATACCATTCCTTCATCTACACACTAAATAGAAAACAACACACAAGACAAACATAAAGCAAAGTGAACATAGGAGCCCGCCTTGGTACGGTCAGTAGCAATCAATAACTAATTAGAAATTAATCATTAACAACCACTGGGGGTTAAACCTGGGTTTAGGGGCGCCCAACCTCACTCTTATCTCCTATATTCACGTATAAAGACGAACAGTGTACATAAAATATAAACCCTGTTCCACAACCTTACAACCACAAAGACCGCCAACACAGTAAGTAAATACATGTAAAACATCTAACAAAAATTCTATGACAAGAAGATTATTAGTGTAACTTGGTGAAAAAGTTGTGACCCAACTGGGACTCGAACCCAGGACCTCTGGCTTACCATGCCAACGCTCTAACCACTGAGTTACCGAGTCACCCAGAAAAGCCAATCAACCATTTCACCATATTCTCTACCCGGCTACACACACCCCCTATACACAAGAATTCGTCCCGAATTCTTATTAAAGAACACTCCACGAGTTTCTTATTATTATTTCTGTACACTCCACGAGTTACATATTATTCTACGGGTTATTTACGTTGGGCGCGAAATGTAACTTGGTGAAAAAGTTGTGACCCAACTTGGGACTCGAACCCAGGACCTCTGGCTTACCATGCCAACGCTCTAACCACTGAGTTACCGAGTCACCCAGAAAAGCCAATCAACCATTTCACCATATTCTCTACCCGGCTACATTAGTAACACGGGAAATAATTAAATATTCAAGCCCGTGCTAAAAATAAGCCACTATGGCAACGATCAAATTGTACTCGAGCGACTAGTCCGTAGTCACGAGTAACTGTAAGATATGGATGGGTTCAGGGTACGACAGAGAGGGAGAGACAAAACAAAGCACGAAAATCCGACATAACTCTCCCGGTTAAGGACGGCTTTAGAGACACATCATCAAGTAGTGCTAAGCTCTGTCTGTCGTCGCACAACCAAAGAAGAAAGCATAGTTATCAATTGTAGATTGATCGATAACCAAACGTGAAGTGCGCAGCAATATAGTTGGATCATAATCTTTTTTGAGGAAAGATCTAATACGTTTTACAAACAGGTTTTGAAAATGTATATGTCCAAGAATCTTACGAAGTCTGTAAATTACATCACCATAAAACTCTGGATGTGAAATACCATGCCGCAGAAAAGACTTTAAGTTACATTTATACTTGTTAATGAGAGGAAGATTTCTACGAAAGAATTTAGAAAATGTTTTACGAAGTGTTAAGAAACTACCCGATTTAGAGATTTGTTGATATTTGGTGCCCAGTGGTCCCCCAATGCACGACAGATCTAATGCAGAAAGCCCCTGCAGGGGTTCTCCATATCATTATCTTCCCTGCATCAAGGAAGCACTGGTCTATAAACATATTGGCAGCCGCCAAATACAGGTTCAATTGTAGACAGATCAAATTATACATACAGCAAATAACAAGAATTGCATCCCCGGTATCTTCCCTTGCATACAGTGCAACCTCTCTATTACGACCACTAAAAAAACGATTATTGATTGTATAAGAAATTGTATTTTAGAGACAGACAACAGCCCATAAAAGGCGAAAGCAAAACAGAAAACTCCTAAAAGAGTCCTCTGCTATACCTTCATCCCGCTCTAAGCAGTCACCCGCCTCAAACACAAATTAATAATACAATAATTTACTGTTCGTTATAGAGAGGTTTAACTGATTGAGTTTTGCAAAAGATAAATATATAATAGTACAAGCTTATACTTTGACTCTATCTATAGTCGTACTAGGACATGTATTAGGGGATAAGTAAATATGTCTGGGTTAAAATAACAAGGAAAAAGGAGAAAATGTCAAGATCTAAAAACGTTTTGTTTCTTTTATAAAAGTTTGCACAGCTGTGAAAATCAGACAATTTTGTTCGAAAGTTGGATTATTACTTCCGAAAAGAAGAATATTTCTGTTAATTGGATGATAAGGTCTTGTGGTCTGAAAAAGGGTATGTCGAAGATTTATATATTTAGGACATTTAAAAAAGTAATGCTCTACATCTTCAGAAACATTCTCACACGAACAGTACGGGTCAATTTTCAAGTGGTTTATTAAAAGGTGTTCATTCAAATTACTACAATTGTTCCTTAGCCTTGCATGAAGTACCGTAAGGTGTCTAATTCCAACTAGGTAGTACTCTGGAACTCTCCCTGGCTTTGTTCTCGAGACTATATTACTTTTAAAAGAAGAGAAGGTAGGAACATGTCTGAGATCAGAGTCCAGAGAGTTCCAGAGCACTACAGATGATGGAAACATGAGTTTTGAAAACTAAAAGTTTTATAGGGTAGCATTTCAAAATTTCCCCCGGTTTCTTAAAGGATAGTTTGACCTTTCACCCACTAATGGGGGAATTATATCACTTATGTACTGTGGAACAGTGTCGTGTGAGACCTTATACATGAAAAACAGTTTTTGATTTTATCGTCTCTTGAACAAAGGCTCCCATCCACATTCATCGTATAGCTTTTCAAGGGAAACTGATCTCGTTAGTCCTGTGACGATACGCGCAGCTTCATTCTGCATTTTTTCTATAGTGTTAGTATGTAAATCAGGACATCCATCCTATACAATTGAAGAATATTCAAAAGTTGGTCTTACATATGATAAGTATATTTTGTTTAGTGCAGATCTTGAAAGAGTAAATTGTACTTTGCGCATGATATTGATAACTTTAGAAGCTGACTCTATGATGTTATCTATATGGTTAGTCCATTTGGCCATTTTTGCTAAGTGTCACCCCTTAGTGTTTATGCTGGTAAACAAAATTTATTTCAGTATTATCAAAAACAAGTTTGGGTAAAGGAGATTGCCTTTTTAAAGTGAATAGAATGGCTTCTGTTTTGTTTGGATTAAAGTTAACCAATCATTGTTTTGCCCAAACTGAAATGCAACTTAGATCATGGTTGATAATACCTTAGATATCATTTTTATTGCTTGCAGAATAGTAAAGTGAGCTTTCATCAGCATACAACCTTGTTAAGCTAAGTAATGAATCGGCTATGTCATTCACATAAATGAGAAAGAGTAACGGCCCTAAAACTAAGCCTTGAGGAACACCCGCATTGACGGGCTTTAGGTTAGATTCAGCTGAATGAATTACTATTTTTTGGTGTCTGTTATTTAAATAACTTGAAATCCAATTCATTAAGTTTAAGTTTATACCATTTTGTTTAAGTTTGAAGAGTAGACCCTTGTGCCATACTCTGTCAAAGGCTTTTGAAATGTCACAAAAACCCATACAAGAGTATTGATTATGCTCAAAACTATGACAGATTCAATAAGTTGGTATGTAGTTGAGTGGTTTGGTAAAAAACCAATAGTAAATTATTGTCTAAAAGGAAGTTGTACATGTGTTTAAAGACTAATCTTTCTAAAAGTTTACCGCAACAACTTAATAATGATACAGGCCTATAATTAGAGGGTGTTGATTTGTCCCCTTTTTAGCTCACCTGAGCCAAAGGCTCAAGGTGGGCTTTTGGGATGGCCCTGTGTCCGGCGTCCGTCGTCGTCCGTCGTTAGTCGTCCGTCGTCGTTAACAATTGCTTCAAATGACATCTCCTCCTATACCGCTTGACAGAATTCAACCAAACTTTACAGAAATGTTCCTTGGGTCAAGTTCTTTTAAATTTGTTCAAAGAATTTAAAACAATGTAGAACTCTGGTTGCCATGGCAACCAAAGTGAAAAAATAAGGAAATCTTAAAAAATCTTCTTGTCAAAAACTGGAAGGGCCAGAGCTTAGATATTTGGCACATAGCATCATCTATCTACAGGTCCTCTATCAAGTTTGTTCAAATTATGCCCCTGGGGTCAAAATTGGCCCCGCCCCGGGGGTCACAGATTTACATAGAGTTATATAGTGAAATTTTCAAACGTCTTCTTCTCTGAAACTAATGTTGCCAGAGCATTGATATTTGGCATGGTGACACTTCTAGATGTCCTATACGAAAATTGTTCAAATGGTTCTGGTCGGTTGCATAACTAGGTCACAGGAGCTAAAATAGATTTTTTTCATTGAAAACTTAAAAAATCTTCTTGTTTGAAACTACAAGGGCCAGAGCTTAGATATTTGGCACATAGCATCGCCTACAGGTCCTCTATCTAGTTTGTTCAAATTATGCCCCTGGGGTCGAAATTGGCCCCGCCCCGGGGGTCACAGTTTTACATAGAGTTAGATAGTGAAATTTTAGATGTCCTATACCAAAATTGTTCAAATGGTTCTGGTCGGTTGCATAACTAGGTCACAGTAGCTAAAAATAGATTTTTTTCAATGAAAACTTAAAAAATCATCTTTTCTGAAACTACAAGGACCAGAGCTTAGATATTTGGCACATACCATCGCCTACAGGTCCTCTATCAAGTTTGTTCAAATTATGCACCTGGGGTCAAAATTGGCCCCGTCCCTGGGGTCACAGTTTTACATAGAGTTATATAGAGAAAATTTCAAACATCTTCATATGGCCAGAGCTTTTATATTCGGTATGGTGACACTTTTAAATATACTTTACATAATTGCACGCCCTGTAATCTCTGGCTCCCTCACAGTTTTGCGATGTATTGAAAAAAGAGCCAAAGAAACTTCCGAGAAGCATCCAAAGACAGGAAATGGCCACGAAAGGTAAGACAAACGATGCATCGTGCACATATTTCTTCCTCTATAAAAGTCATTAAGTGTTTTTCTAAAAATCGGGCGTCGTTATTCCACAAGGAATTGATCATACCTTAAGTCCGTGTATATTGATTTGCAAAACAAATATTGTTTGTAGCCGTTACATTGAACCAAAATTTGGAGAATGACCCGATCGAAAACGAAAGTAGACAAAAAACACCTCTGATCAATGTTTTATTCCGAATTTCATTACTTTAAGCATAGAACGTTATTGATTGATAGATACTTGTTTGATTTTTAATCATATTACGTTTACAAATCATTATATTCCCGTCATACTCGCGAATTTATCGATTGAGATGGAGCCTGCGTTATAGAGAGGGAGCCAATATGCCGAGAGGGAGCCACCAAAGAACGCATTTCAAGTAGTATGAGCAAATGTGCAAATTACGTCTTCTTCGAAAAAGACGTTGATTTGTTTGGTGTCAAACTATTTAGAACACAGTAACATATCTGTAAAATAACAAATTCAATGAATAAAATTTGGTGACCATTTTTATTACTAAAAAAGAGAAATATATCGCATAAAACTCAAGCTTGTAAATTTGTTATTAAAAGAAATATATTGCTGATCCTTATCAGCTAGGATTTAATTAAAAATCGACACTGTTCTTATTTTTTTATTTATTAAATTATTAAATAACTGATAGAGATATAAAGTGAATTGCTGCAAATTGTCTTAAGCTCGCATATTTATATTTCCAGATGGGTGTATTTAAAAGACAACGCAATACTCTCTTGACATCAAAAAAGCATTTCAAGTCACGAGCAAGGGTAAACATAGGAAGACTGACATTGACAAGCACACCAATCTCAAATCGAAAAAGAACCATCCACTGCAGAAAACTAACACCCTTTAGATCACCATTTACTAAGCTACCAAAATTGTCACCAGTTAATCGCAGCTACTCCATCTGTTCCCCTTCAAAGAGACCGGCCAAAATTCATTTAGATTTTTCAACCACCCATAAAGATGAATCAACCATTTTGTATTCAGATATTGCAATCACCAGCCCATCTTCGTCTGAGATAGACTTCTATTTTGATGAGTTGTGCCCGTCTTATGAGAAGCCACGTGATGAAGCATATGATACATTCCTTGATGCATTGATATTCTTCAAGGAACACTACAATGTTGATACCGACATTACAACTTTCTTAAAATTAAAAGGAGCCTTCTAAATATATTTTCTAGCATATTCATATTGATTTTTGTTTCATTTTAAAGCGTTTTCCAGCATATAAATTGTTATTCTAAATTAAAATTTACGTTCAGCATTTGAAATAATTCTACAAATTTCATCTTCCCGTTAATCTAAAAGTATGTTTGTAATATACTCATCCATTTTCTTCCCCATTTGTCTTCCGATAGACTTAAAATTATGTATGCTTGATGTTTTGTTGAACGACCGTGTGGTTTATATAAAGCTAATGTCTCCTGTATTACTCATATCTTTACTTTAAATATCGAGCTATTACAGATACTTCAATGTTTAAAAAAAATGAAATTCTCAATGTGTTTTTGAAACATAATCAGTTTGTGCATACGTTGGCTCCATCTCTGCATCTTCGCTCCCTCTCCATAACACAGGCTCCTTCTCAATCGATTAAATTGGCGAGCAAGACATGGTTATAATGATTGATAAAGTAATATGATGCAAAATCAAACAATTATCTATCAATCAATAAAGCTCCACGCTTTAACTGATGGAATTAGGAATAAAACATTGAACAGGGGTGTTTTTTGTCTACTTTCGGTTTTGATCGGGTCATTCTCCAAACTTTGGTTCAATGTAACGGCTACAAATAAAATTGTTTTGCAAATCAATCAACACGGACTTAAGGTATGATCAATTCTATGTGGAATGACGAAGCCCGATTTTTGAAATAAACACTCAATGACTTTTTTAGAGGAAGAAATATGTGCACGATGCATTGTTTGTCTTACCTTTCGTGGCCATATCCTGTCTTTGGATGCTTCTCGGAAGTTTCTTTGGCTCTTTTTCAATACATCGCGAAAATGTGAGGGAGCCAGAGATTACAGGGCGTGAATTGGTTCAAATTGTTCTGGTCTGTTGCATATCTAGGTCAGTCCTGGACCTAAATTATTATCGCCATTTTTTCAGCTATTTTCTCAGGTGAGCGAAATATGCCCCATGGGGCTCTTGTTTAAAAATTGGCGTTACTTGGGCAATTTTCCAAGAATCAAATATTTTGTCTGTATTCAAAAAACGTTTGGTGAACATCCCCATATGATCCGGAAGTAATCCGGAAATCACCGAAATGGGTATGTCACTCAAGCGTGTAAACAATGATTAAAACCGATTGATTTCTGCAAAAACTACATCAGGTTGAAGAAACAAAGAATTTATCTTTCTCTCAAAATATATTTATTACAGATCGCTCAGGTTTTGAACAAATGGTTCACATAAATGTTGTTAGTGATCCGGAACCAACTAATCGACTCCATATGATCATTTGCTGGTCAACATATATAAATACCAAGATGAGGGAACACTGTTTATATGTGGGTATCTAAAACGTCGTTGTGAACACCAGCTCGATTATATTTCTAGAATTGAAATAGTCATACGTTGGATTTTACAGGTAATGCATACGGAAATGTTCTCATTGAATTTCTTACTGACTGCTACATGTATATATGTATGTTGATCGGACGAAATGCAGTTAATAATAACTGTACGTCAATATCATTAAATTTATCATTGATTGTATCTAAATCAATTGCTCGATGTTCACGTCCCAGCTAAACGTATTTCACAAAGTGCTCGCAGAGCACTAAATCTTTTAGTTTCGAAGGAAAAGAGTATGGGAGAGTATCAAGCAAGTTGTTTAACACAATGGTTTGGCTTATAATCATATATGAGGCGGCTGTGTTGGGAGATAAATCCGTTGCATGTCTTTAAGCAGTTATAAATAGGGCCATGAGATTCTATATGGGGCTCGGAATGTATGCTCCTAGCACAGCCTACCTAGGGGATATGAGTACGTATCCTCCTATGGTTAAACCTTTCACTCTCTCCTACGCCTGAAAGGGGCGTTTGCAAACAGTTTGGATCCTGATCAGACGACGCATTACGCGTTATGATGAGAATATATATTAACGAATGAAAAGAATCAGTTACTAAAGAAACCGGTACTCGGGATAGAATCATTATTATAACCCATACCAAACATGACCTAGAATTTGTCAAGATGGTCATTCTGACAAAGTTTGATAAATATATAGGGCTCAAATTGCGACTACTAGAATGTTCAAAAGTTTTTCTAAGATTTGACCTAGTTACCTACTTTTTGTCTCCATGTAACCCATTATATAACTTGACCTAGATTTTATCATGATGGTCATTCGGACCAAGTTTGATAAAGATTGGGTCAAAGTGTGGTTACCAGAGTGTTCACAAGCCTTTTCTATAGTGTTTTATAGAGTGTTCGCAAGCTTTTTCTAAGACTTGACCTAGTAAGGACCACAATGGAAATTAGGAAAAATATTTTCCTTTTTTGTGTTATCCTTGGTTTTTACATGTAGTGCGCTTTACATGGCTCTTATCATGTTTTGCTTTAATTAAGCTTTGCCATGTTATGTACACTTTTTACCGAAATCTATCTATCTATCTATCTATCTATCTAGATCTATATAGCAGATGGAAAGATGGGTAGAGCACTATCTCGACTTATACTCAACTGAGAACCAAGTATCTCAAAAGGCTATAGATAATATCCCAACCTGCGATGTCCTAGAACATCTGGATGCAGAAACAACTATGACAGAAATAGAAAAGGCTATCAAAGCACTCAAAGCTGGAAAAGCACCAGGAAGTGATGCAATCCCCCCAGAAGTCCTGAAGCAGGGAAAAGACGCCTTATTGCCACACTTGCACGAACTCCTCTGCTTATGTTGGAAGGAAGGCGAAGTCCCTCACGACATGCGGGATGCAAAGATTATCACACTATATAAGAACAAGGGAGATCGCAGCGATTGCAATAACTACCGCGGTATCTCCCTCCTCAGCATAGTTGGAAAAGTGTTTGCCAAGGTTGCACTCTCCAGACTCCAAGTGCTTGCAGAACGAGTTTATCCCGAATCTCAATGTGGCTTCAGAGCAGGCAGGTCAACAACTGACATGATATTCTCAGTCCGCCAACTCCAAGAAAAATGCAGGGAACAACGTCAGCCCTTATATTTGAAAGCCTTTGACCTCGTTAGTCGTAGTGGTCTCTTCACACTCTTGGAAAAGATAGGCTGTCATCCAAAGCTTCTCAGTATCATCAAATCCTACCATACTGACATGAAAGGAACAGTCAGCTTCGACGGAGATACATCAAAGCCATTCAAGATCATCAGCGGCGTTAAGCAAGGATGTGTGCTTGCACCAACACTCTTTGGCATCTTCTTCTCGCTCCTGCTCTCTTACGCATTCAAGTCTTCAGATGATGGCGTCTACATCCACACCAGACATGATGGAAAGCTGTACAATTTAGCACGCTTACGAGCCAAGACCAAGGTCGTCCGTGTACTTCTCAAAGAGATGCTCTTTGCAGATGATGCTGCCTTAGCAAGTCACACCCATGAAGGTCTCCAACGTCTGCTAGACCGCTTCTCAAATGCATGCAATGAATTTGCTCTAACCATTAGCATCACGAAGACTGAAGTCATGGCTCAGGATGCTCCAATGCCTCCATCAATAAGCGTCAATGAATCCACACTGGCTGTTGTGAACAACTTTAGATACCTGGGATCCAACATCTCTGACAAGCTATCTCTCGATTCTGAGATCAATGCACGTATCGGCAAAGCTGCAACAGTCATGTCCAAGTTGAAAAAGAGAGTATGGGAAAACAAGAACCTGGCCCTTAGCACTAAGATGAAGGTCTATCATGCATGTGTAATCAGTACTCTCCTTTATGGAAGTGAGACATGGACCACTTACACACGACAAGAATCCAAGCTGAATGCATTCCATATGAGATGTCTACGAAGACTGCTGAACATAACATGGCAGGACAAAGTTACTAATACTGATGTCCTCAGCAAAGCTTCCACAACAGCAATCCAAGCAATGCTCACTGAAAGGCGTCTTCGATGGCTCGGACATGTGCACCGCATGGACAAGGGACGCATTCCCAAAGACTTGTTATATGGCCAACTTGAAGCTGGAACTCGACCAACCGGCCGCCCATTTCTTCGCTTCAAAGACGCCTGCAAGAGGGACCTTAAGTCTGTCCAGATAATTGTTGACAGCTGGGAAAGACTTGCTTCAGACCGCAACCAATGGCGGCACACTATAAAAAGCGGAGTAAAGAAGTCAGAAGAGAAACAATCGGAAAAGAGAGACCTCAAGAGGATAAGCCGGAAGGCATCATATGCCAGAGATGACACAATATTCATCTGCGTTGATTGTACAAGGGACTGTCACTCAAGGATTGGTCTTCACAGCCACCGCAGACGCTGTTCCAAAACAACAAATGAGCGAAATCCATCGTCTACAGAGACGAACGGAGGCCGATGATGAGATAGATAGATCTTTATCTATATATCTATATATCTATCTATCTATCTATCACTTGACCTAGATTTTATCGAGATATTAATTCTGATCATTTTGTATGAAGAGTGGCCTAAAGTTGCGCCTATTGGAGTAAGATTTGACTTATTGGCCTACTTTTAAATCTTACATAGACGTGTCTCAGTCATGGAACTTTCGTAAACCAGGATTGTCGCTTGAGATAATACTTGTAGGTACAGAACCTAGTTTTACATTGACTAATTAAAGCCCAGTTTGGCATTGCTTGAATTGAAGCGTACTTTGGCATTGTTTGAAATTGAAGCATAGTCTTGAATTTTAGCCTAGTTTGGAATTGAATTGAAGCCTAGTTTTGGTATAATATTGATGTTAAGCCTAGTTTGTTATTGTTTTGCTAACATTTCGGACTTAAGTGCAAATAGCTGCCAAATGTCGCCCCTGTACGACTAGTTAGTCCGATGTACCGAGTCTGTTTGCATGATGGGAATAGGGACCATGCCCGAGAAAAATCTAAAACAAGTTAAAAAAAATCAATGTATAAAAGAGAATAACTTTGTATTTAATTAGACCAAGTGGGTGCATATCGGCAACGGAAAGCGGGTAAATGCAATGGATATTATGTCAAGTAATGACAAAATCAGGGTTTCCAGGAAAACATGGGAAGTTTGCGTTTTAATTTTTAGTATTTGATATCCATGGAGTTCTCCCGTTTTGTGTTTCCGGGCAGTTTGACAACCACCGAGTCTCCAAATAATTGATCTGTCCATATAGTAATTGGAAATATACAAGAATTTCGTTAATAACTTTCTTCGTTTAAAAAAATCCATATCCTTATTATATTCAAAGTACAAAGATAGATGTAATGAAATTCTAAACCCCAACTTAAAAGCTATAAAACCTTATTTAGGCTCTGAATGGACACACTGTTTTATTACTCCAAGTTAAATCCTTTTTGAATTAGTGCAACACCTTTGGCTTTCTCATATTAAAGTTTTCTACACCAGTCTGCTCAGTCGGGTTTACAGGAGTTTAACTGTATAGTCAAAAGCAAAAAATAAACTCACCCTTGACATGCAGAATGATGTCATCCATAAACTGGCCTGCTACGGAACATGTGTATTTCCCTCCATCAGCCATCCTAGTGTTGTTCAGCAGAAGATCTCGTTGATTGTCTGCGTAAGACAGCCGGGCTAATGTGTCTGTTGGTAAGCCTTGGTTGAATGGCGCAAACCTTTCCGAAGTATATCTCGTGCCTGCTGGTGACATCCTGTAGGGCGGACCTGTCCATGATGGTAAAGTATAGTTCCCTTGCTCAGGGCACTTTATCGTCGTTAACGTATTAGTGACTGTAGTAACTGAAATATAAATGTATAAAAAAGTACACTGAAATTAACCATGTAGAATTTAACTTAGGGAAAAAGTCCGAAAAGAAGGTATGATTTCAAGCTTGTGTTTGTCAATGAAAGGTTTTCACTTTTTGTTTTAATTAATTAATGTTTTGTACAAAGTTCATGAATTCACCAGTGAGTAATTACATGTATTTGAACTACAGACTGGATAGATAACCTGAATGTTTTTTCCTATTTTTCGTACAATCGAGAGTTATTCCATTACTTACAGTCACTTGCAATTTCATTTTGAATGCTACGTCGATTTCAATGTGCATTTTAATGCCTTATCTTGTTTACGCACTGTGTCATGCATTTGGCGTGCTTTTTACAAATGAATAGCGAATTATATTTGCATTAATGTTGTTTTTATATTTGCTTAAAACTGGTTGAAAAAAAATCAGGAATAAACAAAAACGGTAATTATGCCACCACACCACCGGTGGTGGGGGCTATATAGGAATCACGTTGTCCGTTCGTCCGTCCGTCCGTCCGTATGTCCTTCGGTATGTCGGTCTGTCGGTCCGTCGCGTTTTTCCGGGACATTTGCCTTTTTCTTGAAAAATGTTTATGATACCATCTTCAAACTTGGTATACATTATCAATGTTATTTGGGAAAACTCATTGACAGGTTTCATAACTCTTGCACCAAATTTGACAGAATTGTGCCCCTTTTCAAATTGATTTTTTTGTCTCTTAATTGATAATGTTTTCTTTGAACATGCCACTTCCTTGAAAACTATTCATGATAGTGTCTTCAAACTTAGTACACATTATAAGAGTTGTATTGTGAGACTTTTCATAAAGTTTGACAACTCTTGCTCAAAACTTGACAGAATTATGTCCCTTTATAATTTGAAATTTTGTTCCTTAATATGCATTTATTCTTTGGACATGTCATTTTCATGATATTTATGACATTGTCTTCAAACTTGGTACACATTTAATATAAGTGTGGTGTTTGTAGACTCTACTTTAAGTTACATAACTATTGCCAACAAATGACATAGAGGATCTTACACGAGTGCTCATTAATTATCATTTTTAATAACGAGTTGACTAAAACAATATGACGCGAGCCTTGGCGAGCGTTATATTTATTTTAGTCAACGAGTTTATTAAGAATGATAAATAATGAGCACGAACGTTAGATCCTATTTATCACATAAACATTTTAAAACCCTTTTAAGTCAACTGAATCCGTAGTTTTTTGTCTCTCCGCCATATATATTTTCCGCCAAAACTTGACGTTGTTTACAGTAACGCCATGGCAAATGACGTCAGTTGGCGCCCCGCGCCATGCAGCGCTCGTGGACGAACAGGTAGGGCCGGAGCCCACATATTGATATTTCACTATAGTTTATTGAATGGCTTTATAACACTCCCAGAGTCGGTTTTATGTGATAAAGAAGTATGCCCCTTTTTAACTTTTTTTTTTTTTCTTTTTTCTTGGAACATGCCATTTTCTTGAAAACTATTCATGATATTGTCTTCAAACGAGGTACACATTATATGTTTGTATTGTGAGACTTTTCTTCAAGTATGACAACTCTTGCATAAAAATTGACAGAATTGTGTCCCTTTTCAACTTGAAATTTAATTCCTTAGTATGCATGTATCATTCTTTCTACATGTCATTGTGGTGATTGTGACAGGTCAGTTTGGAGTGGGGGTATTTATCACCTTTAGGGATAGCAGTTCTAGTTTCATACTGGCACACTTATTATTGTCGTTTTTGTGTATATCGTTTCTACACCCTTTCACCGTATTAATATAATCTGCATTAATTATTTCAGCAATATTTCATCTAAGTTGGACTAAAGAGACATTGATTGAAAAGTATCGATACACGTGTAAAGCAATTTTGACCCTGACCGGGTCTCAAAAATGTGCAAAGTCGCCTTTAAAGGGACTCGCAACCGGATGGTGTACTTGTCAAAATAAAATAAAATACTCAAATAAAAGCAAATTTGTGGCATTATTTGGCTTCTGACATTAAAAAAATATGATGTCCAAAAAAAAGTCTCAAGAATCGTCACCGAATGTGAGATTTTTAGATATTTTCCATCGTTTTTCTATAGCGTTAGCTAACGGTATAGTTGTTGTTGTTGCTTCTCTACACGGGCTCAGACATAAACACGAGCCGAATTACGAAGTTGTATGCACTTTCGATCGCTACACATTGAAATACGTTAAATCGATCCGAGATAAACGGATAGTTCCGTGGTCCATTGGTCTAAGCGGTTTCCCCTATTTTGCCTTCTGTCCGCCAATGCCGGGCCCCCGGTTCGAATCCCACCAGAGACCAATATTTTTTTTTTATTGAAATACATTTTTTTAAACAGAATTTCTTATCCTAAACTAATTCTTTACCATTTATATAAGCGTTTGACACATATTTACAAATTACTATTTTTAATGCACCATCTGGTTGCGAGTCGCTTTAAGCGACTATGGCGATGAAAATGTAAAATCATTATACTGTTTGCGTATTTGATAAAGATATGTAAACTTGATATTATCTGGTGATTTTTATGTCACACATCTTTGACCATTATAGCTTTATCGATGTTCGCAAGCAATTTTAGATCTTTTGGGCGACTAATCATTTTTTCCTTAAAGTCGCATTATGTAACCTGGAAAACCTGCATTAAACGGTTGTTTGGATCCCATAGTAACTAAACAGGTCGTGATCTTTTTAATAAAGAAACGGTTTTATTAATGAAATCCGTTGCTTACATTTGTTTTGTAATTTCTGTACGATACACCGAACAAGTCTATATTTGTTTTGTGTTTTAATAAAAAGGTAGGTAAGCTTCATTGTCTGGCTTGGTAGCTCATTTGGTAGACAGAGTGACTAGCATTCCAAAGGTCCCGGGTTTGAGTCCGAATTGATTCAAATATTTTTATTACAGCGTTCCCTCTCTACAACGACACCCAACGGGAGACAAAAAATATATGCGTTGTTCGGAGGGAGTCGTTATAGAGAGGGAAATTTGCAAACAGCTTGAATCCAGATCAGACGCCGCGTAACGCGGCATCTGATCTGGATTAAAGCTGTTTGTCACCCGTCATTAAGGGTTTTCCGTCAAAATGTCCATTATGTAACTTTGAGAACAACAGCAGACAACAATATTGCAGCCGTGATAGATTGAACATAATTGTCCTGTTTAGGGAACTGCGACAAGGGTCGTTGTAGGGAGGGATTCGTTGTTGGGAGGGCCGTTGTAGGGAGGGAACACTGTAGAATGTATCGTCCGATTCTATTGACCTGTCAGTCATGAATAACGCAGAGGCCAAAGGATAAATCAGTTTTAGTCTTTGTTGGTCAGAAGTAGTGTCCGCTATATATATCGTCCCATTCCGTTTTTGTTAAATGACTGACTAGTCAACAAAATCGAAATACAACATTTGCCCTTTTTTAACCTAAACAGTGAAGCCCATCAACATTTCCTTCCAATCAGTAATAAGGCTATTTGACATTCATCGTATTCGGTTGTGTCCATAGATATTTTAAAATAACATAGATCGGCTATGGGTCAATCAGCGATGGTCATCGAAAAATAATTTTGGTGTATGATATTTTTCTTTCATTGGTCTGGTGCACGTTGTATACTATTGCAGTTGATTGAAGACGTTACATGACGTGCGCCGGTAATGCCGTCTACGTTGACTGTGCATCATTTACTGCAGAAGTTGCTAAGAACCTTCATAGTTACTTCGATTAACCGATGATGTTCGTAACTTAAATAGGAGTTAACATCGTTTTGTGCTTATTATTGTTTTATTGTCTTTTTTGGTGCATATTGACGTTGCAAATTGTATGTCGTACGAATTCATTCTAAAATGAAAGTAAATCATATTTTGTCGTCGGAGGGAAAGTGTATGATACACCAACCAAAATGGCGTCTTTCTGACCGTTGACCAATGGAAGCTTAGCACTAGATGCCCAATCTAGTCTATTTGAAATATCTATGGTCGTGTCACGTGACGATTGCAGCGGTGTACTATTTATAGCAGCATTTGTACTTTCGATTTGTTACGATTTTAAATTACCCGTTTTAGTGAAGTAAGTCTGGGTTTTTAACATTTCCCGAATCGGTATGGTCCATAAGAATATTCAAACATTATTATTTGCCTTGATTGTTATTTCAAGTATCTTTAAAGGTCTAATTACAAAATGGTGCTTTCATGTAAACAATAATTTTTTTTTAAAAATTATAAAAGCAAATATGTCGAATAATTAGAAAAGCTGTAGATCAACTGCACATTTTGCATCTTGTTTTGGTTTACACAGTTTGTCACGAGTCACTCCAGGAACTTTAATTAAGAAATGAACTGTTTTTTCGGCGTTCAAGCAAATTCATGGTATATTTGCCGATAATTTTCTGTCATTTATTGCGCTTGAACGCCGGAAAAATCAGTTCATATCATATATTTACAATATATTTGCTGTAATTTCTAATATTAAATGAACATTTTGTTAGTACGCATGTATTTTTAATCCATATTAGAGGTTGATAATACGAATAATGTGTACCCTATAAGGAACAGCCATGACAGAATTACTGAAGCTGTGTACATTCGAAAGAAAAAAAATAAGTTCCATTGTTTACATTCTAATTACAGCAACTTGACGATTGACGTCATTTGGAAATAACGTCATTTTTAAAGTAGGATAAATATATCGATGTTTTTGTCATAAAGAAATGCAGACAGCTGCTGTTTATAAGGTATATCAATTTTCTTGCAATTTATCTAATTAATAAAGCAGAATTTTATTCGGTAACCATGGTTTCCGCTAATAGGAAGGCATACATCGGTTAAGAACAAATTTTGAAAATCCGCCAAATGTTTGCTGTCCGAGTTCCAAAGATTAATTCAAGAATGAAAAATGCATGTACCCAACCTCCTCTGCGAAACTTATCGACAGGTCCCGCCCTCTCAAGAAAAAGCGTTTACACGAGATTAACGTAATTTCTATCAATGGATTTGAATGGGGGGGGGGGGAATATAAATATTTCCTAACGAATCATTGCAGATACTAAGTTACTTTAATGC
Source organism: Gari tellinella (assembly GCA_922989275.2). NCBI lineage: Eukaryota > Metazoa > Mollusca > Bivalvia > Cardiida > Psammobiidae > Gari > Gari tellinella. The sequence continues at coordinate 96,727,255 of OV277860.1, forward strand.
ATATTAGACTATTTCAGGTTATGTTTACAGTTTACTGCAAAATTACAAACAAAGCAGTAGGTGATTAGAGGGATATGTAAGAGCATAGTATCTGAACAGGTAGTTGTTATTGCTCTGTTTGTGAAGAGCACATACACGCATCACTTGGGTTCAATTAGTCGAATAAGTTTCAAGGTTAGTAGTAAAACGGTACATTTCCTACATTAACATTCTATGTGTATTTAGAAAGGCCCATGCTTCTTCAAAGAATGTTCGTCTAATATGTATTTGATTGAAGTGTCAAAGTTTACATTTCATGGAAAGTGATATATAATATACTTACTATGGTAAAGTTCTTTCTGAAGTTTGCCTGAAAAAAGATTTTAAAATACGTGCATGTCCGTAGTGATTTAGTCGAGCAAGATAAGAACTATAAGAAATAAATAATAATTGAGACTTTTATAATCTGACTTACGGCCGTTTTCATCGTACGAAGTTTTATGAAACGGGCCCAGGTCAGCAGATAAGTGTTAAATATAGTGTTGTATCCAACATGACAATTACGGTCAGCAACTAAGGTACTCAAGTCAAGTGGCAGCTTGTACCTCAATCTCTGTATGTGTTACCTTCGTCCAACTTAAGCAGCAACTTGTCTGTCAGCCAAAATTTAGAATATACATGTAATTAGTTGTAAAAGTAAGATTATAGTTTCAATCGATTTTCGAAAACTTCTATGAATGATAAACAAGAATCGATATTCGATACAAAGCTTCGAATGTCTTTCTTTCTATTATACTCTCTGACTCCCCTTGCGGGTATTAATGAGAATCTTGTATGACATGGGTTACGTAATGACGAAAAGTAGGCGCAGATCAGTTCTGTGAGACGGCTGATAAAATAATTTCACTTGTCCATTTTCTTTACCAATAATTCTTCAACTTTAACATGGTATGTTGTACATGTAGGTACTGGTCTTTTGCAACATTTTTTATCCTCTTCTTGAATTATTACAAGAGCGTCAAACTGTTTGGATCCAGATGAAATGCCGCGTTACTAAGCGTCTCATCTGAATTTCAAATATTTGACAACAATATGAAAAATCGTTCGCACTATTCAGACGGTTTTACTCATACTTTTTGTAAAACCAACTGGTCCGTATTGATTGTTGGTGTGTATATATACATTGGTTTTGTTTACTCTTTGTGCAACAAATAATAGTTCCCGATGACAATTGTTATATATTGTAAAAGGGTAAACCAAACAACCATGTGTGAATAATCGGACGAAAATATTACATTTTTATAATGATTTTCTTAAACAATGTTTTAATATATGCTTTATAGATTTCTTTATTGGATCAATACATTGTAAATGCTACGATACATAACCTGTACTGAATCTGATATTCTCTTTTTCCAAATGATTATAGTGCAATGCATTTTTTAGTTTTTTTAATTTCTCAACCCTTTACTCCATAGTCTGTTTCTAGTATTGAAGAGAGGTGATCACTTAAAGCAGGATAACAGTAAAGCAGAACGCGCCCTAATGCGCATTCTGCTTTACATACAGTCTGCTTTAATCTACCATTTGCCAGGATATAGACAATGTTCCTTATGATAAATATTCATGAATGTATCAACTGGAATTAATTTCTTCACTTGCTGAATAAATCAATCGAGTAAAAATGAGTATTTATGGAGTAATTGGTTGAAAGCAAAAGCACGAAGTTTTCTCAGATGGCCTTACACGTTTGATGTGACTCATTTCTAGGACACGCTGCATGTGTTAAGGTTACAGACCCGTCGTAAACGAAATAAGTATCCTGAAATATATAAGAATACATAATATGTCACTACTGTTACAATAACATTAACTCATTCAGCCATGAAACTTCAAATGGATAAGTCAAGTCTCCCATTAAATCGAGTTCAGTTTTTTCTCGTAGAGCTGTTTTATAACATACTTGGGTCATTCCAAAAGTAATGTTATAGGAGTCTTTGTCTTGAAATACAAATGAACGATTATCACGTGTTTACACAATTCCTGAGTACCAGAACAAGGTCAGATATAACGCTTGCGAGAGATGACTTCAATTGAGGTAGGCATTGGTGTTAAACAGATGATACTGTTTGGCCCGCTGTGCAGTCCTAGCTCAAAGGCATGCAATAAAAAGTATTCATTGAATGTAATGTTTTGTATACGCGGGATATTGTAATGTTCTTTTTAATGTTGTGACATTGTTTAATGCTAGTAGTACGTTTTCCAAGTAAATGTAATGGGATTGATATTTCGAATGAACTCATACGAGCTAGAACAATTTTGCACTAAATGTCGAAAGTTATATTCTTTTCGGAAGATGATATCAAAAGGGTATCCGAAATGACTTTAAATATATTAAAATGCTAAATGGTTTGTAGACTAATATGCATATACAGGTAATTTTGTTATCTCCATGCAATTATGTAGCTCATCAAAACAAAGCAGATTAACAATCTAATTCAGCTCAATTTGATATCTTTATTTGGCATAACAAAAGTTGTCTCCCTTTGAAAAAATTACTACTTTTACAACAAGACCTTTGGTTTGAAATTCACAAAAAAACTTTGACCATCATTGGTTTAATTTAAGATTTAATTGAAAAATATATACATATTCGGCATTTAGAAATATTATTCATGCATCGAAGCTATTTTTTGCGCCTATATGCACGAATAAGGCGGATGTTTGTAGATTTCCTAAGGCTGCCGGTCGCGTTGTTTTCATTCCAGTTTGTTTCATCGTGTTTACGTACACAATCGTTTAATACATAGAGCTTTCTTGTTCTTGCGATTTATTTTATTGTTAGATTCACTTTCCGATGCCTATGAGTTATTAGGTTAGGTTTATTGGGCCGATCTACTGTAACGATTCTCTGTGTTTGCCGAGCGGTAGCAAACTATTTTAAACTGAACGTGAAATGACTTCGGGTCTAAGGCTTTTAATATTTGAATCCTCAGGTTATCTGACTTGAGGTTCAACGATATATCAATTTTCCTTGGAGCTACTTAGCCAATGATTAGAATAAATGAAAGAACAAGTTCAACCAATTACTATAAAATGATTGGGCATATAAAAATCACAGCATATAACTAACGCATAAAACAATCAACTTTGTACAGGGCATGAGTCTACTAGTCCGAGTCTGCTTGCTTGGGATCTTCATTAAACAATAAAGGTTCGTGTTTCTTTTCCATATTGTAATACAACTATTACAGGAAGAAATGCTTTTTACAAGTTTGCATAATGCAACAATTTAAATAAGTACATTAAACATGAGTATAAGTAAAATGTATTTGTTCATACCGGTATGTTTTTTGTTGTTAATTGCTGTGGACCGATCTTGTAAAATCCTGAGCCTGATGAAGTACAATTAGTGCAGTTCAAGCAGACACCTTTATGAAAGTAACAAACGACATCAGAATTGAGGCTGGGTTTTTCATAGAATTTGACATTTTCCACATTACTGCAGACACACCAATCTCCATGGGTTGGAAGACATTGAAGAACTTGAACGAAAGTTGTAATAACGATGCATAGCCTGAAAAACTGTAAAATAAGAAATAAAATATGTATCACATTGTTTTGGTACATTTTCAAAAATACTCATATAAAGGAACTTAATGAAAGAAGGGCTCCAGATAAGAGGTAGTTATATCAACAAATCCAACATTTTTTCACTCTTTTTAGCACCAAATCCTATGGTGTTACTACTCATTAGAATCGTCTCTTCGAGACGATTCTAATGAGTAGTGACACCATATGGTTTAATTAAGAAATAAATATTTTAGTTTTTGAAAAACTACCCTTATCTGGTGCTCTGGTTAGCATATTCCAGTGGCATACAGAAGCAAGAATTATTTAATTGTAAGACACACATGATGCTCCTTACCGTATCAGCCGTTGTATACAAATCAAAGCTCTGAAAGGACTGAGGGTATTCACTAGGAAAGATGTCTTGACACAATGATAACAGTTCCAATAATACAAGTTTCAATAGTTTACCAAATAAAAGAAGGCCGAGTCATACTGATGTTTGAGTACAAGGTTATAAAATGCCTTTTTTGGCATGGAGTCAAATACAGACTTTCATTTACTTGTTTTTAATAAAAATGTCAACATTATCATCAAAGGGCCTGGGCATAGCAACTTTGACAAATAATGTTTAATCTTAACAACTTTTACAGATGTACCGACAATACAGACGAAATGACCTTTACTCTTAAGTGTGTATCGGCTGAATAAGATTAAACATCAGACAGCGGATGGAATTTCTTGCTGTGTTGACGTTTGGATGTGGTAAATAAAAAGTCATGCAAATGAAAATAACAATGGAAGCAAATGTAAAAAGTCTATGATTTTAATTTACAGTTACTTTAAGACCACCGGTAATAGGACGAAGAAGCATACTTTTTATATAATTATTTTTCAACTCATAGCAAATATAATAATATATATATTAGATGGCAGTTTGCGTGATATTCAAATTGTCAAAACGAGAAACAGAATGTCACCCCGAGGCGAAGCCGAGTTTATTAACCCTGGCTGTGGAATTGTCTCGTTCGTATTTTATAAAATATGTTGTGAATACCAATTGAGCGCCGCCGTGCACGTAGAAACCACGGCGACTTCTACGACGTCATATTGTTTATATCTTTACAAAAAAGAAAGAAGAACGTTAACCCTTTAACCCATAGCCTGTTTATAGTAGTTAGGATATGTGAACTATTAAAGCAGGCTGAAAGTAAAGCAGAATGTGCCCTAGGGCACATTCTGCTTTACTTTCAGCCTACTTTAAGTTACTATCTGCTAGTATATAGAAAATATTTCTTATAGTACATATTCATGACAGTATAAAATGGAATTGTTTTCTTTGGCGGATGAATAAAATGAATGCGCTAAAAGTCGCTTCTATAAGGGAAAGGGTTAAAGACATTACCTCAGTCCTTTGTTGGACTCCCCCCATTGTTCTCGATAGGCGTGAAAGTAACTGTAAAAGCAGGCAGCATAATCTTTACCAATCTCAGTTTACCTGATGAGGGTCAGACATACTCAGACTCTAGGGGTTTTTCAACGGTTATTTCTAACCAAACTATCATATACGACTATAAAAGTCGGGCCTCACATGAGACGCTTCAGTGGTTCTTTGCACAAGACCAATGAGTATTGCATGGGAACAGCCTGGATAAGTGATATCACCGAAATGAGGTCAAGACATGTCTTAAGACAAGTAGATTAAAGACACAACGTCTTTTTCAGTGTCTAGCTGGCAAATATCCTCCTCCGAAATTGTGGCAAATCGTTTGGATGCTATGTTTGGTACAGTGATCTAGGTAAGAAAAAGAATGACCAAGTTGACTAGACGCTTAAATTTGTGTAAGGAGTGGACAAAGGGAGTGACAGTATTTTTTGGATAAGGAGTTACCTGCCCTTATAGATTTTTTGCGATATTCACATAGCGAAAATAATATCATAGAGAGTGACAATATTGTTTTTGATATATGTAAAAGACACGCAAAATGTTTCATTTAATTTTTGGTGTATGGGAAATTAACATTGTTACTGAAAGTGGGGTGTAATAATGTTTAATGTCTTACACAGACAAGTGTATGAAAACTTGAAAAGCATATTAAACGAAAGCATTTTGAATACACAAGCTACAGTAATTGGTACAATGTTTGCCTTAATAAGATTGTGTCACCCTACTATTAATGTATTATTTAATTGCAGCGTTGGATGGTCAGAGTTGCATTAATTAGAGCGTGATGCGGGTATCCAAAGGCATATGTGTGATTGAATATTTAAAACAAAGTGTTTGATGCCAATAAACTTATAAACATTCAAAATAAAATAGTGTTTCACATTGTCTAGTAAAATGGTAAACATCGGCGGTGGTTCACATCCTCCCTAATTTGATTGAAGAATCAGTTATATTATAGATCTTGGATTAATAGCTTACCAATAATGTTAATTGTGTTGAATGTGACCGGTACCTGGTAGAAGTAGAATTTAAAGACACTTCCTGACGACCTTTCGGTTATGACGCCTTGCCAGACAATTTCATTGCAAAAAGCATGGGTCTTGTACACATGCCGGTAGCAAAGAACCATTGAAGCGTCTTTTGTGAGACCCGACCTTTATATTTGATAGTTTGGTTAGAAATAACCATTGAAAAGCCTCTAGAACATAAGTTTATCCGGGCCTCACCAGTAAAATGAGATTGGTATACCCGCTGGCAGATTATGCTGCATGCTTTTTCACGCCTATCGAGAACAATGGGGGGACTCCATCAATGGACTGAGGAACTATCTTTAAATACTGTTTAGTTGCGTTGTGTGTAGACGCTTTATCGGCCATATATTGATATTGGTTCACGTGTCACGTGGCGTAAGTTATTTATATCAGCTTCGTGTTATTTCGAGTGTCAAGGAGTTTGAAGCCTGATCAAACAATAAGAAATGTTGTTGTCTGATATTTCTCCATACTGGTTGCGATGAAAACAGACGCATAAACTACTTACGATAAAACCTGTGATCAGCGACCGTACAGCGAAAACGGCCCTCCCAACATCGAATCCATCCTTACAACGACCCTTGCCGCAATTCCCTAATCAGAACAATTCTGTCTAACGTTTTTACTGCTGCAATATTGTCTGATTAAAATTGTCGTCTTCTGTTTTTCTCAAAGTCACATATTGGACATTTTGACCAAAAAAAACATAATGACGAGTGACAAATAGCTTGAATCCAGATCGTTACGCGGCGTCTGATCTGGATTCAAGCTGTTTGTAAATGTAAGCCAATTTCCCTCCCTATAACGACTCCCTCCGAACAACGCTCACAATTTTTGTCTCCCGTTGGGTGTCGTTGTAAAGAGGGGGCGCTGTAAATGCAGAACTTGAGCAAAGCAGTTATTTTATTTTCGAGATCTTTGTATTATATGTACACATTTTGTTTTGCAATAAGCAGCCATCTTCATTTGCTTTTCCGTGGTTCTTTATACAGTGGAGAATCTGTTATTCTTTCCCAATAAACGCGTTTACGCTAAAACTATTATTTGCAGTGCAAACAGTTTGAAGCCAGATCAGACGCCGGGTAACCCGGCGTCTGATCAGGCTCCAAGCTGTTTGCCACCAAGATAAACAAGAATTATCAGAATTGTCCAAAAGTTGTTCTTTTCTACGTTTTAGCGCTTTGCGTTTCCGTACGTTTGCGTGTAAACGGGAAAGAATAACATATTCTCCACTGTAGCATATCCCGTAGAGTGGACCGCCATTCTACTGACCATGGAAGAGTTAGTTTACAGTAGCCTTGTAAAAGTGACAATGAGATGTATTAGACCAGTGAAAATGAAATGCGTCTGCTACTTCAAGCTATAATGGAAGAATACCTTTTAATAAACTTACACATTTTGGCGAATTAAGAAGTTGTGGGATTCATTTGTAAACAAGGGATGTTGGTAATAAATGTATCCCTCTCCCACACAAATTAGCACTTTTAATGTGTATCATTTTAAACTGCATTCTTTTTATAATGTGACAGTTTGGGTAGTACTGGATGACCTTTAACAGTGACGTAGAGACCGCAAAATAAATGATTCATCTACTCGTGAAAATACTCCCTACCAAGTACAACAACTGTAGGTTGAATGATGGATTGGTGTTTGACCAGGGTCAATGCTTATAAAGTAGAATGGTAAACTATGACCAATCAAAGGCCTGAGAACGATCTCAAACTCATCTCAAACGCTTCTTAAGCATGGGACCATAATGCATGAAATGATATTACATTTTTTTGAATGACAGTTACTTTTGATCTAATGACAATAAAAAAAGAGAATCACATATTTTCATGAAAACCCTCCCTTCCAAACTATAAGAACCGTAGGTTGAATGAAGGATGCATTATTGACCGGAAACCATTTGTTATAAACAATAATGAAATTACATTCCTGAATTTCCTTGACCTTTGAACCAATGATTCTAAAAGAAATATGGGTCATATATTTATCATGAACAACCACTGTACACATTATGAGAACTGTAGATAGAAATAAAGGATGAATGGGATGAGTTACAGTAGGTTTTACGGCCCTGCGACAATATATAAATATTAGATGGCAGTTTGCGTGACATTCAAATTGTCAACCCGAGAAACAGAATGTCACCCCGAGGCGTAGCCGAGGGTGACATTCTTGTTTTCGAGGGTTGACAATTTGAATGTCACGCAAACTGACATCTAATATTTATTTTATTACACCGAGCTCATCAATTCTAGCTTTAGAATCGTCTCATTTGTATTTTATAAAATGTGTTGTGAATACTAATTTAGCGCAGACATGTACGTAACGCGGGAAACGACGTCGCCGTCTATGACGTCACATTGTTTATAATTATGTTACCACTCTTTATAACGTTCCAATGTATCCAATAGCGAACTCAATGTCAATGCTGACAGTACGTTTTCGGACGGAGTAAAAAAGTAATGTCCTTTAGAGTGACGTCACAAAAAGAATATCATAAAGAGTGACAGTATATTTTGAATAGATGTAAAAGACATGCAAAATGTTAACTGTAGGTATATGGGAATTTAACATTGTAACTCAAAGCGAGGTGTAATAAAAAAATATGTCATATAGCGGAAACTATTTGGTTAAAAATCCATATTACATGACTGGAATGTCTTAGACCTTTAACTTACTGACCTAAACAGTAGTAGTCATCTACCTATATTGGGGGGCCTCCGTGGCCTAGTGGTATAGTCAGTGTGACTTACATCACTAAGCTCCTCACCGCTGTGAGTTCGACTCCCAGTAGGGTCGTTCGGATTTTTCATGTGGGGAAGCCTTCCAGCTGGCTTGCGGAAGGTCGGTGATTCTACCCAGTTGCCGATTTGTGTCTGAGACAGTGCATAAAAGGCTTCTGGGGTCTTCATCCACCTGTCATTAGCTGGACGTCGCAATATGACTGAAATACTGTTGAAAGCGACGTAAAATCAAAACAAATCAAAATCTACCTATATTGACAAGTCTCAATTCTGAATATGAAACTTCTGGGATGAAGGAAAGGTGAGATATTGATAGGAATTTATTTCGTGTAAAACAAAAATATTTCATTACTGAATAACCTTGACCTTTGATCTACTGATCCCAGAAGAAACAGTGATCTTCTAATCACCCTGATAACGCAACATACCTGTCATAAGCGAAACTATAAATTGATATGTTATTGATCGGACACGATTTAGTGTAATAACCATTACATTTCAGTACTACATGACATTGATCTTTAACCCTTTCCCTCATAGAAGCGACTGTTAGCGTATTTAATTTATTCCTCCGCTGAAGAAAATAGTTCCAGTTTATACTCTCATGAACAATTAAAATTACAAATATTTTATATAGAGCCTAGCATATTTTAGCTTAAAGCAGGCTGAAAGTAAAGCAGAATGTTCATTAAGGCACATTCTGCTTTACTTTCAACCTGCTTTAAGTGGTCACCTGTCTTCAAAACTAGAAACAGGCTATGGGGTAATGGGTTAACCATTCGACCGGAAAATAAATAGGACTAATATATTTGTCAGGACTAACCTCCGTATTAAATAAGAGTACTGAAGGTTGAAGGAAATGTGAGTTATTGATAGGAAACGAGTTGGTGTAAAACCATCATTACTGACTGACCTCAAAAGAATTAAGAGTCATTTCATCATCATGACCAACATCTGTCCCAAATATGAGAACTGTAGGTTGAAGGAAACGTGAGTTATTAATCGGAAACCGTTTGACCGACCGACCGACATTTGTGAAAAGGTAGAATCTCCGCTCATCTCAGAAGGGAGCATGTAAAACAAAGAGCACCGCATACTTGTGTCAACACTCGTCTGTTTTGTTATCCTAATAGATTAGGAAGGAACAATGAGATACTCTTATTGCTTTTGTCTGTCTTGACTATTTCTCCTTCTGTCTACTGTGAGGCTCTAAATGACATCGGCCTATGTCTGACACGATTAAACTTGTTCTAAGCTCAAGAGCGTCTTGCGTTGAGTACACATGCCCAATATGAAGTCCTATCACATGTTTTTTCAGAGTTATGGCCAATGTTAAATTAATCTTATTTGACCTCTGAATGACCTTGACCTTTTTCACATAACCTAATTTGTACGGAGCTCAAGCGCTTCTCAAGTCGAGTACACATGTCAAATATAAAAATCTCTATCACATGCAGTTGCATAGTTATGGCCAATGTTAAGTCCATCCTATTTTACCTCTAAATGATCTTCAAAACAGGCGAGCCAATAACGATTGGTTAGATTGCAATTTTACTGATAACGCAACATACCTGTCATCAGCAATAATATTAGTTATGTCGTGCTTATTGTACCAAATATGGAATAAACAGTGCTATTAAAAATTAATTTTTAATGGCACTGTATATTCCATATTAGGTACAATAAGCACGGCATAACTAATTTATCTTACCGACTACCTTTGATTTGAAACATTTTAAGTTTAATCTAAACTTTATATAAACTAGAGCTATGTGAATAACCCCCACCTTACGCTCCAAAAACATTCAACTTTTTTGAATTTTGCATAAGTTCCATTCTTTTATTATTATTTAAATTCTATTAATATTTGTAATAATTAAGGTTTGAATCGTGTTGTTGTTAACTTAAAAATTAAAACATGTTGATCTAATTTTAGAATTAATAAAAAACATTATTTTATTGAAATTTTAAGTCTCAGAATAAGCAATACAGGGATGGGACATTTTCATCACCTAAAGGGACGTTAAACATTAGCAGACACAATAAAAATAAGCAATCTTACCGGGGCGACTACTGTTAATTTCAAGCATTTACACGCATGATAGAATGGCTTTAACCATTTACCTGATAGCATTGTGTCTAGTATTGAAGATATGTGACTACTTAAAGTAGGTTGAAAGTAAAGCAGAATGCGCCTTAAGGCGCATTCTACTTTACTTTCAGCCTACTTTAAGCTATCCAGCGCTAGAATATAGAAAATATTCCATGTAAAATGTATTCATGACTGATTAAATTGGGACTTTTTTCTTCAGCGGAAGAATAAACTGAATGCGCTAAAAGGCGCTTCTATAAGGTAAAGGGTTAAGCTGACGTTTAAATCTCTACAAAATGCTATACTCAAACCATATCTAAACAGTATTTCAAATCTATAATCTTCTACACGTATCATTTAGTATAATTTTCTGTTATATATCTATATGTTAACCATTTCCTCCGTAAAGATACTCTTTTTAAACATGTTAAAGGTGTTAGAAGTCTGAACAAAGGTCTAATGTAATCCAATTTCCCTCCCTATAACGACTCCCTCCGAACAACACACGCAACTGTTGTCTCCCATTAGGTGTCGTTGTAGAGAGGGAGCACTGTATAATAATTAACAAACAAAACTATTAGTTTTACCTTGTGAAATGAAGCATCCCTCGTCATTGCGCCTATTTGTATAATGTTTTAGATGCTATCTGACGATCAGCTTTTATCAAACAAATAATTTGTTATGAGGATAATATGATTTATCAAGTAAAACAGCGTGGTGCCTTCTCAATAGGACCATATTAGAACAAGAGATGTCAAAAGACAACACAGCTCGCATATTGAGACATAGTGTAAATAGTAGCCCGCCTTTCTTTTTAAACATAAACAGTTCTAATAAGATTTACAAACAAGAAAGTCATAAATCGTGTCCATGATACATGTACTAATGCGTGGATCCAGATGGAGCGTTAACAAGTTCGTTGGCGTAAGTGAGTTTTTATCAGATTTTTGAGCTCACCTGATCACGAAGTGCTAAATGTGAGCTAATAGGATCGCTTGATGCCCGACGTCCGTCGTCTGTATGTCTGTCCGTCCGTCGTCCACGATTGGTTCATTAACCCTTTCATGATCAAATGTTACCCGAGTTTTACCCCTTCACCGCTTTATTGTCGTCTGCTTCATTCTTGTTGTCTGCAAGATACGTTTCAAAGTTAGATTTAAGGTTGTATGACTTAATAGGTATCGATAAGCGTGTCAAACAGTTTGGGTCCTGATCAGACGCCGCGTTATGCGGCGTCTGATCAGGACCCAAACTGTTTGCAAGAGCGCGCTTTAAAGCGTTTTTGAGAGTGAAGGTTAACACTTTAGCAGCTACAAATTTCATTTGATCTTCATGACACTTTATGTCACGAAGGGCGTGTACGACAAATTTACCCAGCTAACCTAATTCGTTTACAATCCCGCAAATCGCAAATAACACGTCGTTTATTGCTTATATTTATATTTTCATATTGTTCATTGTCCTTTACAAAGTGAATCTTGACAAGATTGTTTTTATGTATATGACAATATCATATACCGGCCAAATATGTTTGATAAATGTAATCCTGGATGTAACAGCCGTTCGATCTCTATAATATATGGTATGAAAAGTAGTCCTAAATAAAATGTTTTGGAATTGCATTACAAATTCTGGCTTTTACCCAGTAAAATGTTTCCGTGTGCTTAACGAACTCTTATAAGACATTAAAAATAAACAAGGCAACTTAAATATCTATTATTGAAGCATATTTAAAAACAAAATAGGTCGCGGTTGTGTATTTCAGCCTAAATATACCCCATAGCAACCATCAGCTGGTCGCTAGGTCGTTATCTCTCCGGCGGAAACTCCATCCTATTTCTAACTGACTGGAACCAGTTTCAATGTGTAGGTTTATTGAGAATTTCTGGTAAAGTTGACGTCGACGTCTACGAGCGTGTTTTCTCTTGAATAACAACCGTCAGAAATATGACGTCATTTACGCACGTCAACTGTTTTAACGTTGTGAGTTAGAACTCTGCCTACGATATAAGAAAAAACGGCCAACGATTTACGAAAGAGGCCATGATTTCCCATGATCTTGGACCGGCCGTTGATTTGAGTCTTTCAAACTATAGACTATCAAATATCATCTGATGAATAAACGAACCAAATGCCTTTTTTAAAATCTACGTAGAGTACTTAAAAACATTCACGTGATGTTGTGAAACTGATATATTTTTGTATCATTTACTGCAGAGTAAAAATATTATCAATGACAGAATAGCCCGCCCTGCACCCTGCCTGTGCTTCATCGATTATCTGGTTGTTGTCTGTCCATTAATGCAATCTATCGTTAACAATGGATGAAAATATAATATACATAACATCAATCAGAGATATACCTCTATAATAAAATAGGCACAAGAATACAATCACACCAGCATGCTGGAAATTGACCGGTAGTAAGTATACGGTTAAACAATACGTTTAGTACAAATAATATGATGTCACGTGACTGCTTATAAAATTCGGCACTAATCCGTCAAGGCCAGCCGATTTGCCTGCCTTTAGATTTTGTCGTCTGTTATTGGTGAGTTTAAAATAAAATCATTCTGGTCATTTTGTTGTAAGTTTAAATTTGGATTGGTTTCCAATATAGGTGGTTGATATTCGCTAAGCAACAGTGTTTGGAATAATCAAACCACTCGGATTAAGTCATTTTAGGAGAAAATAATTGTGTACATCCATACATCTTAAGCATTTTCCAAAAGTATTTCGGTTTGTTACTGCATCTTATTAGCGCTGACCTTTTATAATGTTGTAACACATGCTGTGCTATTATTGTAACGGGAAATATAAATTTTATTTACAGGAAGCAAACATACTATTAATGAAATGGAATCTAACTCAAAGCAGGCCAGTCTTGTATGAAGCGACCACTAACTTAAGTATCAGGGGCCCGTTTCATAAAAAATTCTTACGACAAATGTTGTCGTAAGTCAGATTATAAAATCTCAATTATTATTTATTTCTCCATCTAATCCTGTCTTGTGACATATTTTTGGACTTGTATTGAAAAGACGATTCCCAAAAGATGTCTTAAGACAGGATTAGATCGAGAAATAAGAAATTAAAAGTATTTTAACGATTTGAATTACGACATCATTTGTGTCGTAAGATGTTTTATGAAACGGGCACCAGGTGACCGCCCTATAATAGACAAAATAATGCAGAAAGTTCGTATGGGAGCTCTCCGCATCATTCCCGCTCCTCACCGAACAATCACTTGTCCGTATGGCTTATCATGGGTGCGCAACTGATAGGTCGTTTAACCCATTATCCCCTGAGACTTCCAGTGAACAATTCCAGTTTACAATAAAGGCTGGTCCATATTAAACTATTTAGGGTTTTTTAAATAATATATTACAAAATGACAAACAGTGAAGTCCCTGGTTAGAGGGCTCCTGCAGGCCTCTAATCAGGGACTTCACTGTTTGCATAAAAAGTGTAGTCTTCAGAGGTACACTTTTGGTAGAGGATGCATATATGCGTCACTAGGTCTCAATGAGTTAATACCAGGCCGACTGTAAAATCCAACAATTACATATTATGTTTACAGTGGTGTGTAACATTCAACAAATGAACTGAATTTTTTCGGCGTTTAAGCGAAATAAACGACAGAAGCCCCGCCTCTAGATAAATTGCGTTTATACGAAATAAATGACATTTTTTCAATGGAATTGAATGAGGCGAATGTAAATATTCTAACAATCGAATTAGTCGGAGGCATATTGTGTTTGGTCTATCTATTTGTATGTCTGTCTATACACAACTTTAACATCGGCCATAACTTTTGAACTACATTTGATAGAGACTTCATATTGGCATCTGTAATCAACTCAGGAAGTCCTTGAGCTTTGCACACATTGGTTTATGTCCACCAAAGGTCAAGTTCCTTTAAAGGTCATTTCAAGTTCGAATAGAGTGAATTTACATTAGCTGTAACTTTGGAACTTCATGTGATAGAGACTTCATATTTGACATCGTTACTCAACTTAAGAAGTTCTTGAGCTCAGTAAACGTTTTGTCGTGTTCGATAAAGGCCAAAGTCATTTAAAGGTAAAAAAGGATGAGTTAAATTTGGTTATAACTTTAAGACTACACGTGATAAAGACTTCATATTTTGCAGGTGTACACAACTTAAGAAACCCTTGTGCTCAGTTGCATCATGTCTGACACGGGTAACGGTCATTTAGAGGTCATGTTCACATCAGGGGGCATAGTTTTTCACAAACACGTCTTGTTTAATACATTTTCTTCGTGAATCAGTGAATTGAGTACAAACGAAAAGAAAATGACATTCGTTCTGAATAGCACATGAATTACAAAACATGCATGTCCTGTTTCTGTTTCTCTTGGAATTTTAGTATATCGTTCGTTTTCAATTGCGAAAGTATGTGCTGACGCTCTGAATTTACTTAATGCAATTCTTAATTTGGTTCTAGTTATGATATTTAAATAAAGTTCTTGTTCAAACGAGTGCTTAAAGCAACAGTAAGTAAGTGGCCTTGGAGAAGTATTTCTTTCACTATACCAAGTTTGCTTATAAATATCTAATGTTTTTTGGTCTTATTTTAAATTAGGATAGTGGGAGTTCTTGATTGAACCAAGCATAGCTTAATTCATTTGAGTCTAACATACATTTTATTATGATTTATATTTTTTATATATTATGATTACATGTATATTACAGTTATATTCATTTTCTTAAACAAGTTCAATATTTTTTTTCGGATTATTTGTTTGAAACAAGCATATTAAAATTTAAATGACTTGACGACGCATGTTTCACCGGTCAGTTGCATCCGCGATCAGAAATTTCGCGCGCCGAGCGGAACGTCACGGAGATAGACAGGGACACGGAGTGGATGTATCGATTAGACAATCAAATGAAGAAAATGACAGCTGTTTGGCAATTCTTACTATTTTAATATACTTCATATAAATGTATTATATAGAATACCCAAAGACATCCTCTACGGGACAAGTGCAACCTTAAGGAGCCCTCTGATCAGAATCTACACTATTTGTCATTTTGACATTTATTGTAAAAACTAACCTTAAAAAGGCAAAAATATAGACTAGACAAAATTGAAAACTAGAATTGTCCATTTGAGGTTTCAGGGAGGAAAGAGTTAATTAAACACTTAAAAGTTAACGTCGTTGGTTGTCGTTATGGAGGGGTTTAACTGTATGTTAATTGTGAACAGTGAAGGTCAAGTTCAAAGGACTTCTGAAGGAGCCGTTGGATTAGAGTCATTAGAATTTTATGAAATACAGTAAAATCTCGCTATTTCCATCACTAAAAGAAGGCTAAACATATTAAAGGCAGGGGACAGCTTAAACAAAGGTAAACGTAAAAGAGAAAACATTCACATTACTTTTAGCAGCCACATTCCTTAAACGCGAAATAATTTATTGAATTTAGGAGCTGTAAGAGAGAGATTACACTTCATGGTGGTGATGATTTACCATCTCACGATACTATTTCAGACCATATGCATCGTTATTATCTAAATACACCCAAATGAGAACTTGCGGTTTCATCTCTACGTCTACATTGGTTTGGACAAGCTAGGTCTTGTGTGTATGGTTGAAACATCGAGAAAGTTCAATTAAGTTATCCTGATTTGAACGAGGATGTGAACGAGAATCCGGTTCTTCTTATCAGTCAAGCATTTTGGTTGGATGAGAGTTCAAATTTGTTTTTTTACCAAACCATATCTAAGTTGTCGAAAACTGATATTGTTACAAATTGACTAGCTTTAGCCTTTGCAGCAATTTTTTCCTCAACATATGTCGCCTGCAATACTTATAAATACGATTTAAGGACATAACATTTTGGTAACGCGCTAGACTGCCGATCGAGGGATCGCGAGCTCGATCCCCCTCTGGGTCATGTACTTCGGATGAGACTTTAAACCGAAGTTCCATGTATCAGTGTTATGCATTGAGCGTGCAAAAGAAACAGAGGGCGCTATCGAAAAAGAATAGTGCAGCTCCCGGGTTCCTCTGTATCCGCTTCCCTCTCGCTAGGATATCAGATAAGCCACTCGTATTGGGGAAAAGGACGTAAATCAAAACATACAAACAAGCAAATCAGAGTCTCAAATGGTTTGGATCTAGGGTCCATGCTTATAAAGCGTTTGGGTTGAGTCTGTAATCGTTCTCAAGCATTTGATTGGTCAGATTTGAGCCTAGGCTCAAATCGGACCAATCAAGTGCTTGAGAAAGAAATTAGACTCAATTCAAATGTTTTATAAGCGCTTGGCCTGATTACATGATGAGGTACCCGGCGTCCCTTTTGGATCCAAACTGTTCGCATTAGTGATCACGAATGTTCTCACACCGTGAACAAGGTTAACCCTTTCCCCCATAGAAACGCCTTTTGACGCATTCAATTTCCCCACTGAAGAAACTAGTTCCGATTCTTACAGACATGAACTTGTACCATAATATATATTTTCTATATTATATATAATGGTAGCCCAAACGCGAAAGATTTTTTATGGAATACCTAACCAGAATCGCACCCGAAATCCTTCCGGAAAAATATAAAATCGCAGTACAGAAATAATTGAATTAGTTTAAACATATTTATTTCCAGATGTACATATGATTACATTTTATACATGCTAACGTACATAGACAATACTTAGGGAAAGGATTAAAGCGAAGGAATAAACTTATTGATTTTAAGAGATTAAGTGTTTTACTCTTTTCTTATCCACTGGTATACATCGTACAGCGGATGTTGCTCCAAAGTGATACGGAATCCATGGTGAATTGATGTAAACAATGTCTGGCCAGGTAAGAAATACGTCTAATACACAATTATTGCAACACATAAGTATTAAACGTTTAATCGTACCGAATCAGAACTAATTTCTGCCTGTCGCAAACAAACCTCTTCTGTTACAAACGTCGAATTGTCCGTGAATTATGAGAGTTTAGTCTGCCCTATCACTATCAACGTGTGCCGAGTTTGCACAAATTGACTGAATATGTGCAATATATATAATTAAAATATAATTGTTTTTCACTGGATCGATGGCAAATAACTACATGCATTTGTAATATCTCACAGTGTTGGCTAAAATGATCTACAGTTTGCAAATTTGGTCGATTTATTGCAGCATTACTGTACTGCGTCTTGCAATACGTATGTACTGTTTCTTGCAGAGGCTGTGATATTAACTGTATTGCTTCTTGTTAATACTAAATGACCGTTCTTCGCCTATTTTCAGGTCAACTATGGATTACAAGTGTGCTTACTGCGCAAATTCATTCCAAATATTTAGAGGAATAATTGAACACACTAAAGAAAACCATCCAAGTAGAGAAATAAAAAATCGTGTTGTTGAAAATACAAAATAAAGACAACAAATTTTTAAATTATCCCTGATTTATGTCGTGAGCAAGGACGGGTTATTACTGTAAATGACTTAGAGAGAAAAGTACACTTATTAAGAGAAGGCATGATCCCGAAAGACAGTCCATGGATAAAAATATTGAAAGTAAACGACAGTGTTAAAATGGATTGCCAATCAAGCTGTGCTTTAGGTTGTGAATCATTACCAGAAGAAACAAACAGCGATTGTCAAAATATTCTGAACAGCAAAAATAACTATACATATGTAAAGTTAATGAATAATTACAATCGGTATACAAGAGCGTAAATTTTGTCTTTCTTTCCTATATTTGATTAACGCCTGCCATTTTTAGCACGTGCAATTTTGAAATCGGTCAACCGTTTAGCCACAGAGTATTGTTAAGCCGTTCTTCACGAATCGTACGTGCGCGTTTCATAAAAAGTCCACGTGTTGAACATTTTGTGTCATTGACGTTATTGACGAAACAGTAACAGGAAAAACAGTATTTTATTAAAATTGAAGAGTTAATATGATGGCTAGACTAAACCAAATACAGCACGAACACGCCATTAGCATGCTTACAGTGTATGTGCAATGTACGCATAAATGAGATTGCACGGACATTTGTATGCACACGGGCATCTATCCATTCGCTGCACACCAGACCCAACGTTACTTTGATTTTATGCGTAGACGTCTAGTGTCAGCGGAGGACATATTCCATACTAGACTTTCATACAAGAGTGGAATTTAGCTACACGTAACTGGGTATAAACTTGAATTGTTTCATCGATATTGTGGTGCCAAAAATATGACATTTGTGGAAATTTACTTTTGATACTAACAGTCTTTAAAAGCGACGCCGTAACGTTCAATAGATTTACATAAAATTTCATGAAATGAGTTGAAATTGAATACTGTTTGACTTCTTATCTTTTCTGTTATGATTTTAAACACACATCAAAATAAATACACATTATTTCTCATGTACAGTTCGTTTGCTGTTATTGCTTCGATAACTTGAGCTCCTTCTTCCTGCCGTTGTTGATACTCTGCAAAATGCCGGTAGACTTCATGCGTATTTTGCCTTTAAACCGGCTTCTTGCTTAAAGCAGATTTATCGTGAACAACATTTCTTTTTTTATTATTTCTTGATGTGGTGCGATGGTAAGATTTGGACGAAACAACCACTGCACCCCGATGTTAAGGGTGTATCAAACCCATAAGCGAATTTTTCAAAGTATCTTTTTTCTTTCATGTTTATTTCGAAATAGCTGTTTATGATAAATGAAAAAAAAGGGAAAAAATCATATGTTGGTGTGCTTTATTTTGCACTACGGCAATTTGGAAAAGATGTGTAAAATTCAGACTTTTTCTCAAATTTTGTCAAAGCTTCAGTAAATTCTATTTTAGAGAAAAAACAAACATGGTAATTTTGTTTTTCATTATGTATTTAATGTCTGTGGAAGTATTTTGACATAAAGACTCTAAATCAAGACCAAACAGGCACCAGATTTGGATAATATGAATATCTGAATCAACAACATGGTTTTTATGGGTAATGATATTTTTTACAACAAAAAATTATGAGATAAAGTAAAAATAATAATATTTCTAGTATCGTACTTTTTTAAATTCTACCAGATGAAAAAATCCAAACGAAGGCAAATCAAAATATGAAAAGAAATTGATAGGTTAGTGTTGAAAAATTTGAGTTATGGAAGAAAAAGGAGTTATCTCCCTTAATAAGTACCATATCGATGATATTTAGAGCTTTATACATTTCACATTTGGTGCAAGTTTTGTCTTAAATTAGTTTTTGTATGAAGAAATACTACCTTAGACCACAGGGACCCGACACGATTGATTATTTAGAGAGAAAAATTGTCAGAAGGTATATATAGAGACTCCATATATACCTTCTGACAATTTTTCTCTCTAAATAATTAATCGTGTCGGGTCCCTGTGCCTTAGACATGAAATAAATGAAACACAAAACCAAATTAACATGTTTGTTTTAATTTGAAATGGTTTTATTGAAGCGGGCTGTTTGAAAAGGACGAAATTAGAAAAAGTGTGTGTGTGTGGGGGGGGTTAAATTTTACATGGCCGTGGGGCCAAACGTTGTTCACCAAAATGTACACTTTTTCTATTTTTTCGTTCATCTTAAATAGCTTTTTAATACAAAATCATCATAAGAGAGTTTAAATATACTTTGAAAATTTCTCAAACTCATGAGTTTGATACACCCTTAAGTCATTTTTGGAAACAGGCTTAAAATTGTTTAAGGGGCGTTTTCTGAGGTTTATGGGTGACCCCAAGAAAAAATTTCAAGGGGCAGAAAATGAAACTACTCCCGAACGTTATGCATCAGAGACATCAAACATATATTTCATCGTACCAGATTTACTGATTGTATTTTCCAAGACATGTTAGTCCGAGTCTATCACCATTGAGCCACGGCGACTTCACTGAAATTCGGTTCGTTAGTTAGTTATACAATTGTGAAACTTATTATGTACTTACATGTACGCTAGTTTTGGTACATGTAAAGTGATCATGTATATCTCAAATATAGATTTTGAATAGATATCAATGTTTTCCACGTTTTTGCGATGAAGACCGTAGGTAATAATGTCTTAAACAGTACCCTCAGTCGTTTGTAGTGACGTTATCCCACCCCGAAGTTGACCAAATTTCACGAAGCAACTTATACACAAACGTCGGCTCAAAGGCCTCAGCTAAACGTATTTTCCTAGAGGAAAAGGTTAGATACTAATTTAACTTAGCGAAAATACGTAGAATGTTTCAGAATACGGGTCCAGGTCTAATTTTCGATCCATTTCGTTCAGATTTACTAATTGTATTTTCCAAGATACAGTACAGTAGAAATGCAAGATGCGGTACAGTTAACTGTCACCTGCTTGCATGACGCGGTACAGTGATGGTAGAATGAAATGGCCAAATTTACAAAACGTGCAACTGTTTCGCTAACACGAAGAGAAAATCCTAATACACAGAGTTACTATCTATCTGTAGAGGAAAAACAATTACACTTTACATGTATATAATGCACATATTCGACCAATTTGTGTAAAGCCGGCACACGTTGTTAGTGATAGGGCAGACTAAACCCTCATAATTCACGGACCATTCGACGTTTGAAACAGAAGAGGCTTGTTTGCGACAGGCAGAAATTAGTTCTGATTCGGTACGATTTAACGTTTAATACTTATGTGTTGCAATAATTGTGTAATAGACGTATTTCTTACCTGGCCTGACATTGTTTACATCAATTCACCATGGATTCCGTATCACTTTGGAGCAACATCCGCTGTACGATGTATACCAGTGTTATCGGTCACATTTTTGTGTTTCTTTATGCTCTCGGCTTCTTAATAATTAATCTTTAATGCAGTTATTTGGTCCACAGATGGGCCAAGATATAAAATTTTCCTCGTGAGTGTATGTGAATTAGCAGAAAATTGCTTTCCCTGGTGTCGAGCAAGTACTCCGATATGGGGTATAGTTGTGCACGAAGCTTTCGTGCAACAGCTAGGCGTATGTCTAGTCATTCAGCTTTGGAAGATCGACGTGTATACATGTAGACGGCTTGAACTTTTAAATATTTTGAAGAAATGATAGATTTATGTTTTATTGGCATTTGTTATGTTTTTATGTATTGACACAATATAGTTGCAGTTGTGCAGTATTAATGTTGACAGTACATACTCTTTGAGAATGGTCATGGGATAACAATATACACTGATCTTCCAAGTGCTTATATTCAATTTAATGCATTAAATTGTTGTCAAGTATTCAAAATTGGTTTCGTTTCTCCAAGAGGAGTAGGTGAGTCCCACGGAACAGCATCTTTCTACACAACTCCCCTTTTGTCCTTTTTGTAATTTGTCGTGCAAATTGGCGAATTGCTTTTAATTTTTGTCTACTTTCATAAAAAAAATTCATAGCCTGACAGTCTTCATTTTGCTTTTGGTTTAGCTGCAAGTATGCTTCTGTGTTCTTACTCTGTCTTGACTATGAGTCTGACCTGCCCACTAATCCTTTTTAATTAAATTTCACCAGTGTCTTAGTTATAAGTTGCTATTTATATCAGAAACCCTTATGCTTTACCCTTCTAGTCTTTCCAGGTTAGTGCAATACCAACAGAAATGTCATTTCATTGTGTCATATAGCTCTCATTTTGTACATTTGTTTTAGTTAGGCCATTTGTAGTCTAGATACAAATCAAAGAGCATTAAACCAAGGTAGATAACAATAACTTACATTGCATTATACTTCATGTGTAACAGTGCAGAATCCGTTATTTTTTCCCGTTTAAACGAAACGAAACGCAGACGCAAAGCACTAAAACGTAGAAAAGTGCAATTTTTGGACAATTCTGATAATTCATGTTTATCTTGGTGGCAAACAGTTCGGAGCCTGATCAGACGCCGGGTTACCCGGCGTCTGATCTGGCTCCAAACTGTTTGCAATAGAAATAATAGTTTTAGCGTAAACGCGTTTATTGGGAAAGAATAACGTTTTCTCCGCTGTACCTCCCTTTAACTATTCCAACATGCAATCCTCTGGGGTGGGCTGAAGAGATACCAGAATGCGCCCTCAGGAACTTTTTGGTTCTCGTTCAGCCAGTCCCAAGCTTTAATTTGAGTTTTCATATTTGAGGAATAGTTGCTACATCTTAGCCTACGTATGATTCTGGATACAGCTTATCTCTTGATGGGGAGAGATAGTATAACAGAATGGACCTTTTTATACCTTAAGCTAGATTGTGTTTAGCTCTCATCCAGCATTAAGAATCAAAACTTATATAAACTTGATTTATATATAGTCTGGTATGGAATAGTTAGTGTTAAAATATTAACTTTAGTTAAACATTTTGGTTAATCCATGAGGTGGATGTAAAGTAATGCAGAGATGAACTTAATGCACTTTCTGTTTTAGTCTCACCAGGTCTAGGGCTTTGAGATTTGTTTAAAAAGTGTATTTATTAAAATTACTAAGGAGTGATTACTGTATGTTAGCCTGCTACAAGTAGTGATCACATATTTCCACTTGTGTTGGGCTAAGGGTAAAACTGACTGAACCTTCAGGAGCAACATGCTTTAGACTAAATCAGTTCCAAGTTCCAACCACTATAGTAAGTTATTGTGATGCTTGTTATCATGTATGTTTCACCTTTGTTTTACTGTTTATATTTGTTTTTAGTCGGTTCAAAAGATTTGCAGCTGATGTATGTTATGTTTTGCCGACTCAAAATAAATTGATTTTGATTTGATTATATATGTGTATGTAACTAAAGACGAAAGGACGTGCACTAGCAATAATTCTGGTTTAGTGGAAAGTGAATTATATTTTATCATGACATGTAAGAATCATTCAGAAATTATATCAAAGTATATGACAAGGTATGAACATGAAAGATATTGCAGGTATTTACCAATCTACAAACAAAAACCTGTAAACTACAGTTAATAAATTTGTCAAAATATATTTACAGAGGTAGTTATGTTAAAATACTACATGTATATATGAAAAAAGTAATATTAATCTCAAAACAGTTTGATCATAGATAGTTAAGTTCATCTAAATTTAAATTGCATAGAGAAAATATAAAAAACAAGATCTTGCTACGCACATGAAAATCTATTTACACTGTATGATTGGTCGATATATACAGTGGAGAAAACGTTATTTTTTCCCAATAAACGCGTTTACGCTTAATCTATTATCTACTGTGCAAACAGTTTGGAGCCAGACCAGACGCCGGGTAACCCGGTGTCTGATCAGGCTCCAAACTGTGTGCTGTCAAGGTAAAACTCAACATTCAAAATTGTCAAAAGTTGTCATTCTCTACATGTTTGTGCTATGCGTTTGCGTTTCGTTTAAACGGGAAATAATAACGTATTCTCTACTGTATCAGTTTCCATGTACTTGATAGACATTTGGTCCAACGGGCTTGGTTAGAATGACAACACAATCAATATCAGTCTTGGGGTTACGTCATTGAAGATGGTGGCCTGATATCTGCGGTCCTCAGTGTCAGCCAGTTCGAGATGACGAAACTACCGGGCTTTGTATATATGGTTCACGTTTATTTTGAAGCTTTAGTGACATTAGTTGAAGCCTTTTGTGGCAAAAGTTTGAAGCATTTTGCTGCATAATTTAAAGAATTTTGTGGAAGAAGTTTTAAGCCTTTTTTGGCAGAAGTTTTAGGTCTTTTGTGGCGGAAGTTTAAGCCTTTTCTGGCAGAAGTTTAAACATTCTGGGACATAATTTGAAGACGCTTTATGGATTGATGCAAAATGATCCACCCTTTACGACTATTTGACCGGCGCCCTGTTAATCAAGTGGTTTAACAAGATGGAAGCAGGAACCATGCCAAATAACAGCCAAAACCATATTTGAAATTCATTTGATATCATTGCATTTTAAAATATCAAACAAGATATACGAGGTCAATCAAATACCAAGGAACAGTGTTGCATGTGTGCAATATATATTAAGGTTATTGGTGTAATTGAGAAAATATGGCTTCACCCACGAGTTACTGATCAACATATTGCTTGTCATTTGGTTACCTGCGAATCTCCTAATAATTATATGGAAAGGTCCACTTATATTGAACTTTCAGAAAAAAACAATAGACGACAAATTTAAGCAGACGACATTGCAGGAGTAAAAGCGTTATAGTATAGCTATAGTTGTCCTATTTAGGAGCTGTGGCAAGGGTCGTTGTAAGGAGGGTCGTTGTTGGGAGGGCCGTTGTAGGGAGGGAATGCTCTAGCATTGAGATTTCACGAGTCAACGAGTTCTGACATTCATGAGTTCATTGAATACAAATTCTCATACAGTGAAACCCCTCTAAAGCGAAACCTCTATATACCGGAATCCTCTCTAAACCGGACAAAAGCTTTGGTCTCGTTTCCAATCATTCTTTACCCATTACACCATCAACACGCCTTATTACATCTTTGTTTTTTTCTTACACTGAAGAAAATAGATTGTACATTCTAGCAGATGATAGCTTAAGGCGCATTCTGCTTTACTTTCAACCTGCTTTAAGTGGTCAGCTATCTTCCATACAATAAACAAGTTAAAACCCCTCTAAACCGCAAAACCCTTTAAACCGGACATTTTTGTTGTCCCCACACATGTCCGGTTTCACTGTTTATGGCTGTTGCTTAAGCATTTACTCTAATTGTTCAAAACTTTTTATATTAACTATCTTACAAATTCACCAGTGTGGTTTGAATTTAGAGCTATTTAGAAAGTTTTTTCCAAAACAGTAACTGTAAAACAAATACTATTACGAGCGATCGGTAGATGGTTCCTGAAGGAACCTATAGATTAGGACCCACACTTATATTACTTTCAAGCCTAAAAGGGGTTGTTGTTCTGAAACAATGGTGAATAATCAAAGGGATATGGCACATTTTAATACTGTTATAATTTAATAAAACGTTGATGGTGTTTAAAAAGTTTAACAAGGATATATATTGGTTTTGTTGTTGCAGTAATAATTTAATATTGTTTGTTTTCATTACATTTGGTTAGCTGCGATTGGCTGTAATTTTTGTTTCATAACTCCATGAACAAAATAAAAATCAGGCCACGCCTTGTCAGGACTACTTTCCCTTAGTCCAACTGCTCTTCACAAGCGCTGCGTGAAGCAGGATGCCAAATGACGTCATTGACGTCGACGTTACTACATAACAACGTTGCGTTTTGGCGGAAAATATATATGGTGGAGGGACTACAACCTACGTTTTAAAAGCGTTGAAAAAGAACATTCGCGTCAGATTCTCTATTTAACTACTTTCTTAAATTCAGAAGTGATATTAAATTATAAGGAATAATTCGGAATATTTATTGTATTCATGGAGGGGAAAAAAAACCTGGTCACACTTTTGTATGAAACCGCTTCGCGGTTTCATACAGTGTGACCAGGTTTTTTTTTCCATACCTCCATGAATACAATAAATATTCGAATTATTCCTTAAATAATCGTGAAAGAGACTAACATCGATTGTGTACCCCCGATTTTAAACGCCCACATGGACGATCTAAAATTGCAAAATTGACACTCAGTGTTTTTCTGTTAAACCATTACCTCGTAGATAGTAGCCTAAAGCTTTCTTAAGTAAAGCACAATAAGCTTGCTTTAAGCCACTACAGTCGAACTCCGATAACTCGAACTCGCTTAACTCGAATTATCCGATATTTCGAAGCATGAATTTGCCTTATTTCACGCTTGGTTTAGGTGAACATATCCCCGTTTCAAAGTTAAAACGCGGCTTAGCCGCGTTTTAACTTTGAAATACAGGTATGTTCGACTTAACCGAGTTCGATATATCGAATACTGAAAACTAACTAACGGGAAAAGGATTATAGGTTTTAGTTAAATGGGGGGATTTTTATCATGTTATGGCAGATATTGGGCGCATTTATAAGAGTGGGAATTGAAACGGAGGTGTGATAAAAAAATAAATCAGGATAACACATGGTATTAATGTACAGCTAGTATAAACCTTTTATTATTTGATCCCTTCACTGCCTTACCCCGAATACAATAGATGTTGCAAACCTCATCAGATTGTTTGCCATTCATTTCTTTTTAGCTCACCTGGCACGAAGTGCCAAGGTGAGCTTTTAGGATCACTGGATGTCCGTCCGTACGTCGTCCGTCGTCTGTCTGTCTGTCTGTCTGTCCACAATTGGTTAGTTAACACTCTAGCAGCTACAAATATCATCGAATCTTCATGAAACTTGATCACAATGTTTGTCTAGTAGAAATCTAGGCCAAGTTCGAATGTGGGTCATGTCAGGTCAAAAACTAGGTCACTAGGTCAAATCATAGAAAAACCTTGTTAACACTATAGAGGCTACAAATCTCATTGAATCTTGATGAAACTTGGTCAGAATATTTGTCTTATTGATATCTAGGTCAAGTTTGAATATGGGTGATGTCAGGTCAAAAACTAGGTCACTAGGTCAAATCATAGAAAAACCTTGTTAACACTCTTGAGGCTACAAATCTCATTGGATCTTGATGAAACTTGGTCAGAGTATTTGTCTCATTGATATCTAGGTCTAGTTTGAATATGGGTTATGTCCGGTCAAATACTAGGTCACTAGGTCAAATCATAGGAAAACCATGTTAACACTCTAGAGGCTATAAATCTCATTGGATCTTGATGAATCATTGTCAGAATGTTTGTCTTATTGATATCTGGGCCAAGTGGGAATATGGGTCATGCCGAGTCAAAAATTAGGTCACTATGTCAAATCATAGAACAACCTTGATAACACTCTTGAGGTTTGTGTCAGTTCAAAAACTAGGTCACTAGGTCAAATCATAGGAAAATCTTGTTTACACTCTAGAGGTTGATTGTTGGTCATGTCCAGTCATAATCTAGGTCACTATAGGTCAATTTTGCCATGGTGTACCAGGTGAGCGATTTAGGGCCATAGTGGCCCTTGTTTCTCAAGTCTTCACATTTAAAAAACATTGAATTGAATTGAATTGAACCCACCTATACCCAGTGGATTCTTCCATGTTTATATATTGGATTAGTCCATTTTTTATCACAGGGATGCCTGGTCAAAATTTTCATTTTCATTTTGTTTTATAATGAAATATCTATCAGCAAACAGTTTGCCTATGTCCCATTTATGGAATCTTGGGCACGAATGGGTTAAATTTGAGAAATAAAAGCAGATGGCAATTGTTAAACATGTATGACGTCACGGTTGTGAAGGAGTTAACCATTAATGAATATTTATCTTTATCGCATTTTCTAAACCGAAGGCCACGCTTGTCCTCGACTTCGTTACTAGAAAAAACATGGTTACAATGTGCATCGTTACTGAAATAGCCAAATGTACACTTTCATAGTTAGTTAGTGATGTACAGTGAACCCCATTATTACGACCACTAAAACAAAGGCTAATTGATTGTATAAAAGACAGGTGACATCTTAAAGCAAGGTGACCGTGAAACAGAAAGCTAATGGAGCTTTCTGTTTCACTGTCACCTTTCTTTAAGCGCTCACATGCCTAAAACACGCAATAATTATCACAATTTAGATGTCGTAATACAGAGGTTTTACTGTATTACAATGGAGAAGACGATAGTCTTTTCCAATAGACTTGTTTATGCTAAAACTATAGTTTCGGTTACAAACAATTTAGAGCCAGATCAACCCGGCGTCTAATCAGGCTCCAAATGTCTGCCACTCGGATATAATAAATATAATCGTCAGAAGTTTAAAAAAATTGTCAGTTTTTATATTTTACTAAATTTCGTTCAGTTTAAGTTTACAGGAAAGAATGATTTTTATCTCCGTTGTAATATTGTTAACAGCTTTCCGCGATAGCTCAGTCGGGTACGGTCTAAACTGTTCTATAAATTGTATTATATTTATTATTATTTCTTGACATGAACATGGCATAATATGATAAATATGTTGACTTATATGTCTTTGTATTCGATCCTTTGATACAAATGTGGAACGCGGTAGTTACGACATGTACTTCTCCAACCTGGGGCCTATCTTATGAAACGTCGTACGATAAAAACGGTCGTAAGTCAAAACTTTAAAATACAATATATTTCTTATTCCTCCAAGCGTTCCTGTGTTGTGATATCTCTTTGGAATCGTCTTTTCAAGACGATTCCAAAGAGATGTTACAACACAGGATAAGTTGGAGAAATAAAAAATAATTCTTTTTTTTTAAATCTGGCTTACGACAATATTTGTCGTAAGACGTTTCATAAGACAGGCCACAGGATATCTGTAACACAAAACTTCTAAAACACAAAGTCTCTGATCATCCAAGATTTGAAAACATCGTGTTTAAGCTCCAGGAATCCCAAAATATCAGAAAACATTTTTTTTTTCTCAAAACTGTGAGATTCAGATTGTCGCATTTCTAGAATCCACAATGCTACTGTACGGTGTTAAATCAATTAATCAACTAATTGCTTGTATCGTTAATAAGACATGAACCAGTCTGCTTGAAATTCTGTAAAGTTTAATATATACTAGTCTAAATTAGCAACCATTGTAGATCCGGTTTAAAGGGCTCCTATACACTGCAAATGTAATGAGTATTCTTAAATCAGATCCATGGTGTTGACAGAGTCAAATATTCAAATGGTTTTAGTAGCCTTTCGCTGCTTCGAAGACGGTTTTATCTATCTGAAAAGTAGAAATACACAACAATTTCAGATCCAATTGTAGTTATTTTGTCTTTTATCGATGTGTAGGTACATTTATGTTATTTCGTGTAAAGCGCTTTTGAACACACAACCCCTGTGTGAAAAGAGCGCTATTTAAATCTGGTATTATAATAATAATAATAATAACGATAAAAAATACGAAAATGACAAATCATTGAAAGTATTCGTTTCTATCCGGCTTGTTTAATGGCATGCACATTGCTGGAAGGAACGTATATGATTCAAACTTCTGTAAACTATTTATACACTTTTGATGTTGAAAACTTAATTTATCGATTCTGATCAATAAAGTAAAAGTTAATGTCATATTTTTAACTCTTTACCTTATAGAAGCTCCTTTTAGCGCATTCCGTTTAATCCTCCGCGGAAGAAAATAGTTTAAATCTATGCAGTCATGAATATGTATCAGAAGGAATATTTTCTGAATCCTAGCAGGTAGTACCTTAAAGCATTCTGCTTTACTTTAAACCTGCTTTAAGTAGTCATATATTTTCAAAACTAGAAACAGGTTATGGGGTAAAAGGTTAATGACATGTGCATTAAGAACAAACAATACTTAAAAGAATCATTAACATTTAACCGTTTCAAGCATAACTGATATCATTTCATAAAAGCACGTTGCGTCTGATCAGGATCAAAACTGTTTTCAAACGCGTTTATAACGGTATTGAGAGTGAATGGGTTAAGGAATACAGTACAGAATAGACAAAACCTCTTATCAATAACATTCGAAACAGTAATTGCAATGTATCATTATAATATTGAGACGAAGTGTATGTCAATGCAGAGGTCATTCAGAAATCTCCTGTAGATGTCTCCATAACCTTTGTCCTTTGAAGCAGCCGCCTGTTTTCTTAACCCATTCGTGCCCACGACCCCATATATGAGACATAGGCAAACAGTGTAGACTCTGATCAGACGCCGCATAATGCGGCGTCTGATCAGAGTCTACTTTGTTTGCTGATAGGAATTTCAATATACATGTAAAACAAAATGAAAATGAAAATTTTGACCAGGCATCCCTTTGATAGAAAATGGACTTATCCAATACATAAACATGGAAGAATCCACTTGGTGTAAATGGGTTAACTGAAATTGTGTTACTATATGTATACATGCATAATTATGTTGCAAAGGCTGCAGGCGTTGAAGAAAATAAAGTTTTGTCATTGTAATTAAATATCTTGTTCTTTCTTATACTTATTGATCTATAGTTCCCCGTTGACCCATCTTTTACAGTGTACATATTTAAATACATGTGTCCTATGCAAGAGTGTATACCGAGATAGGTGGTCTCCTGTAGGAGACCTCTGATCAGGGTCTGCATAGTTTGTCATTTTTTCAATTAATTTCGGAAAACACTCCTATATAGTCAGGCATGAACTGGACTTAATTGGAAACTAGAATTGTCCCTTGAAAGTTTCAGAGGTCAATTAGTTAAAGGTGCGTATACAGTGCTCCCTCCCAACAAAGATTCCCTCCTTACAACAACGCTTACCACTATTCCTAAAACAACACACTGGTGTCTAACACTGTCAAATCTGCAATTCTGTCTGCTTAAAATTGTCGTCTATTTTTCTCACAGTTACCTTAAAGTAAACATTCTAAAAGAAAAGATATAATGGCGAATAACAAACGGCTTTAATCGAGCTCAGACGCCACGTCACACGGCGTCTGATCTTGATGCAAGCTGTTTACAAAGAAAGTAAGGTTTTAATCCCCATCCCCTATAACAACTCCCTCCGAACAACATAAGTAATATTTGTTTCTCCCTAGGTGTTGTTGCAGAGAGAGAGCACTGTACCGCTGAAAAGAGATTGATCTGGTGTACTATAGGAATAAACAATACGCGGTATGAACACATTAGCTTCTCAGGGTAACGATAACGATAAATATAATAAACGGTGTGAAAAGTTGTCTAAAATACATGTTTCGGAGTTGATTACAAAGTCAATCTTTTACCCAGTACACTGTAGCTGTTTGCTTAACATACACGAATTTACATTAAAAATTAACAATGCAACTAAATATCTTTAATTAAAGCATATTTTAAAAAAAAATAGGTCCCGCATGTTTAGTTCAGCCTAATTACACGCCATAACAACCACTGGCTGGTCGCTTGGTCGGTACCTCTCCGGCGGAGAGAAATGGCCTGCATATTTTTAATACGATTACATAAAGACTTTACAGGGTGAATGTAAATATTATACAGTATAACTTACAACATAGGATACGATGCCATGGAAGCTATGCCACACTGGTTCCCCTTGTTACGGGACATTTTGATATAGCCACTGAGTCCCCAACTGGTTCCCCAACTGTTCTTAACCAGCCAGTAATCCTGGGTACCAGACCCGTACCCAATAACCAGAACACCGTGATCTAGTAAATCAGAACTGCAACTCGGCTCATCGTAAACACCTAGTGGAGTGAAATAGAACAGAACAGAACAATATTTTATTTCTTTTGGACTTAAACATGAAGTTTACCGACTATACACTAGTAAGCATTTGAGAGTACAGCGCTCCCTTTCTACAACGACACACAATGGGAGACACCAAATATGTGCGTTGTTCAGAGGGAGTCGTTATAGGGAGGGAATTTGGCTTACATTTGCAAACAGCTTGTATCCAGATCAGACGCCGCGTTACGCGGCGTCTGATCTGGATGCAAGCTGTTTGTCACTCGTTATTAAAAAAATTCTGTCAAAATGTCAAATAGTTAACAGCAGACGACCACTTTAAGTAGACTATATTGCAGTTGTGAAAAGGTTGGACATACTGATATTGGTTTGGGAACAGCGGCAAGGGTCGTTGTAAGGAGGTAGTCGTTGTTGGGAGGGCCGTTGTAGAGAGGGAACACTGTATATAATTTTATTTATCGATATCCCTCGTTATCTTAATTCGTCCATAGATGACATATTATAATAACTCATTCAATCTCATGACGTCAGCTGTTTTAAAAATTTGCCGTCTGCATTTATTTCTCAAATTAAATCTTATAGGATGTTTTAACTAGGAATTTCAACTACATGTATATAGATTTTGATTAAAAAGTATTGAATCGAGTGTTGCTAGACAGTTATGGTCCTGATCAGATGTAGCGAAACGTCAAAGAAGCCAACTCTGACATACAGTAACTTGGCGTCTGTCCAAGTTTCATATTGTCTGCCACTCGTATTCTAAGAAATCGTAAATAGTTTTAAGAACCTGGGGCCCGTTTCATAAAACTTCGTACGACAAAAACGTTCGTAAGTCAAAACTTTAAAATACATTTAATTTCTTATTTCTCTATCTAATCCTGTCTTGTAACATCTTTTTGGTATCGTCTTTTCAAGACGATACCAAAAAGATGTCACAAGACAGGATTAGATGGAGAAATAAATAATTATTGAGACTTTTATAATCTGACTTACGATCGTTTTTGTCGTACGAAGTTTTATGAAACGGGCCCCTGACAGTTTTTACATCTACTTGATTTGCGTTTGCCTAAATTTAAGATAAAACACCCATACACCGTTATTTTATAGTCTGCTACAATAGTGCTGTCTGTTAGATCGTATCAAAGTTACAGTTAAGATGTTATGACTAAGAAATATCAAACGATTGTCAACGATTGTCAAACAGTTTTGATTCTAATCAGACGCCGCGTTACGCGGCGTATGATCAGGAATAAAACTATTTGCAATGTCTCCTTTTGGCGTTTAAACTTTTAAAAATGGACACAGTCGCTTAAGGCAAGCTCGATTAATCAGATTCAACTACAGTAATGCGTGTTAGGCATACGCTTGTTAGAGTTCCTTTTAATGGTCCGCTATATAAGAATGAGACAAACCTGCACTGTAATGTTGAAAGGAAATGTGGTTTGCGTCTATAGCAACAGAGACGGGTCCGGCGGTAGCAACAGCTTCCTGTAGCTTATTTTCGTCGCCCCGAGGTTTTACGTCCACGATACCCGCCACCCTAGTTCCCGATACAACTTTACTCGAATCGAAATGGCAGACTCCTTCCTGAAATTATTTATATAAACCCCTTCACTCTCATTGACAGCGTTTGCAAACAGTTTCGATCCTGATCAGACGCCGCATAACGCGGCTTCTGCTTAAATTCCAAACTGTTTGACACTCGTATCGATATGTTTTAAGTCATACTACATTGAATCTTACTTTGTAACGATCTTGGAAACAACGAAATTGAAGCAGACGACAATGAAACGATGTATGGGTAAAAAACTCATGGAAAAGATGGCGGCAGTGAAAGGGTTAACCACTTCATTGCCATTGTGAGGTCATTACAAGTCTACCACAGTCTCTGTTATATTATCATCTGCGTATAGAATATTTCGACCTTTATATATATATAAACCCTTTTAATGATCAAATTATTCGGGAGATGTCTACCCCTTCACCGTTTTATTGTCGTCTGCTTCAATTTTGTTGTCTGCAATGTGGAAGCACTTTTATTCCAATCTTATATTCTGTTCTGTCCTGAAGTAATGTCTACTGTATACTATTCATACATTTAGACTGCTTTAATTAAGCTACCATCTGATACGTTACTGGAAATATTTTTCTTATGAAGGACGTTTATACCTGATTAGATTAATGGCGTTAAAAAGACATATCTTTTAGGTAACGGAATAAAGAATGACCGCTTAATACAACAGTAAAACCTCTCTATAACGACCACTTAATTACATTAATTATTGCGTGCTTAAGGCTGGTAGCTGCTTAAAGCAAGGTGACAGTAAAACAGAAAGCTCCTATAGGAGCTTTCTGTTTTATCGTCACATTGCTTTAAGCTGTAACCTGCCTTTTATAACATTAAATAACCTTATTTTTAGTGGCCGTAAAATAAAAGTTCTACTGAATTTACAAATACAACCTACTCTAGCTGTATATGGGTAAGCAGTCTCCCTCTCCAGCCCGCCGATCCTCTCGATATATTTGAATGCGGTGTCCATCAGTCCGCCATTGCAAGCGTGGTTGGCAGTTGAACAATCTACCAGTTGTTGCTCACTGAGCGACACAAGTTGTCCGGATTTCCGAGCATGCTGCCCTTCCACAGACCCTACCTAAAAGACAAACGCCTCGTAGGATTAACCCTTTCCCTGTTAGAAGCGTCTTTTAGCACATTTGATTTATTCCTCCGCTTAAGAAAATAGCTCCAATTTATACAGTCATGAATATGAATGATAATATATATTTTCTTTATTCAAGCAAGTGGAAGCTTAAAGCAGGTTGAAAGTAAAGAAGAATGCGCATTTAGGCGCATTCTGCTTTACTTTCAACCTGCTTTAAGTGGTCACCTGTCTTCAAAACTAGAAATAGGCTATGAGGTAAAGGGTTAAAGTTTATTCTAAATTTCGTCATACATGTATTTGATAGAGCTACGTTATAGAAACACCTTCTACATCTACAGCTCTCCCTCGCTATTACGACACCCAATGGGAGACATGGATTATGTGTATGTGTTGTTCGGTGGGAGTCGTTATAGGGATTGAAAATAAGACTTGGTTTACATTAGCAAACAGCTTGATTCAAGCTTTTTATCACTCGTCATTATATTATCAAAATGTCCACTTGTAGGGAGAAAAGGGAGAAAACACTGTACTTTAAATTACACTATAATCCAATATAAGAGTTTTTGAAAGCACAACTCTTGTTTGAAAATTCTCTACCATCACGTCATCGACTTGAAAGAATTTGTCGTCTTCTTTTATATCTCAAATAACATTATAGGTGTTTGACTTAAGAAATGTTGAAATGAGTGTCAAACAGTGTGGAACCTGATCAGACGCCACATTACGCGATGTCTGACTAGGATCCAACCGGATCGAAAATGGCGCATGTGCTCGTGGTAAGACAGTGAAGGGTTCGTGTACTAACATCCATATATCTCGAAGTAACGCAATGATATACAGTGCTCCCTCCCTACACTGACCCTCCGAAAATCGACTCCCTCCCTCAAACCCATTGAATTATACATTGTAATGCTCTTATAGATATTACCCGTTGATAAAAACATTGTTTTACCTTTCTATGTTCAATTGCACCCATTTTAACATCTATAAATACATTAAAATGAAGATTTCAAAGGATTTTAAAATGTTGGTGAATTCTCAGAATTTTCACATGTTCATGTTTTCCTCGGGTTTCGCCTACTGGACCTAAACAAGTGTGAAATATATCAAAATCCGTAAAGTGAAACCCTTGGCAAATGTACTATCTCAAAATTTGGAATTAATCGAACAAAAATGTTGGAAGTTGAAAGTGATAGGTTCAATGCACTTGAACATATGGAGCTTTTACCTTGGTGCTTAGCTAACTTTGAGTATAGTATATTATTATTATTATACTAGCAAAGCATACTTACTGTACTGAACGCCCAGCATGATCCACACTGCCCCTGGAATTAGAATGTAAATGTTGGCGTAAAATGTCTAAGGGATGAAATGGTCATACGATGCAGATATCCAGAATTCTGCTCAAGGGCTGCCATTTCTCCGCATTTTTCAGAAATTTTCTGATTCTTTTCTAGTACATGGTAGCTGAAAGCAGGCTGAAAGTAAAGCAGAATGCGCCTTGCCTTAAGGCGCATTCTGCTTTACTTCCAGCCTGCTTTAAGTAACCATGTGTCAACAAACTAGAAACAGGCTATGGGGTAAAGGTACAATTCATTAAATCGCACTTGAAAAAAGAAACATTTGAAAAACTTAGGATTTTCAAGTGAACTTTTGGTAGCCCTCCTGCTTTGGCCATCATTTATGAAAACATTCTCATTCACGGTAATGTTTGTATGGTGCAATGAGGTCATTGACGACCCTGACTACCACGTCAACTCCAATGACGCGCTGTTCGGCTGGCGTGGCCTACCCGGGTTAAACTATTTGCATGCTGGGTAATATTGTTTTGTCTGTAACATTTGTCGTCTGCTGCTGTTCTAAAAATAGTAGTTTCAAACATGGTCAGAATGGGAAACAGTTTGGATCCAGATGAGACGCCGCATTATGCGGCGTCTCATCTGGATCAAACATATTTGCAAAGGAGTTAATTTTCACATGTTATATATCCACCACAAGCTTGCCAAGAGTTAAAGACTAGGGGCCCGTTTTACTTAACAACTTACGCAAAATTTTTGCGTAAGTCAAAATTTTAAATTTTAATTTATATGTTTAATTATCACTTGCTACAAACAGCAAATAGCCAGATCATAGGACGCGCTTTTAGCGCGTCCTCTGATCTGGTTATTTGCTGTTTGCAAACGTTTATGATCGAAAAATAAGAGTTAAACGATTTTGACTTACGCAAAAAAAAATTAAGTTGTTTAGTAAAACGGACCCCTAGGTCATTTGGATAATCACAACGCTTATCTACAGTTGCTATAAGTAAAAGAAACAAAAATCTGTTATAAACTTTTAAAACTTTTAATACAAAAGCATGCAACAACTGCAACACAAACACGCTTGTTGTATGTCTGTGAAATACATGTAATTTATTGAAATAAAATATGATTAAACCAAAGGTCAAAACCATTTATAGGTCAATGTCTCATCATTGATCTCGGCAGGGATGCTGTATTACGTGTATATGCATTGTCCTTGATTCTAACCCGAACAATTTTGGTTGAACAATCTTAATTTTAATAGCAAAATTATACAAGACAAGCTATGGATAATGATGTCATCACTATTTGGAACTTTAGAATTAAGTTGTGCGGAAAACAGAAATGTAGGATTGCCAATGGTGGGTCAACAACATCATGTTTCCAGTTATATCAATCATGATGAAAGAAAGAGATGT
Organism: Gari tellinella; assembly: GCA_922989275.2. Taxonomy (NCBI): domain Eukaryota; kingdom Metazoa; phylum Mollusca; class Bivalvia; order Cardiida; family Psammobiidae; genus Gari; species Gari tellinella. The sequence goes on from OV277860.1 coordinate 96,764,588, forward strand.
GTATGCTTCATTTATATATTGATACAAATAAAATTCCTACTAAAAGAAGACATTATCCTAATAAAACGCCGAATTCGTTCGATCATATTTTCAAGTTCTGGTTCCCAGCCTGTTGATGCAGATATGGCACATGCATCACAAAATATTAAAATGGCTTCGTCAAGATAGTTCAACAAAAATGTGTACAGTAAGTGACCGCTTCATGCAATATAATTTTTAATAAAGCTAAGCAGGATACTCTTGACTTCAGAAGCGCTTTCTGCCATACTTTCAACTTGCTTCAATACCATCAATACATTTATACGCACTTATTGACGTTATGTGAAGGAATGGATGAAGACGTCCTATAGCGCTTAACCCTGCCAATCATAGTGACGCTTAAAAGCGCGATGGCAAACAGTTTGGATCCTGATCAGACGCCGCGTAAGCGGCGTCTGATCAGGATCTAAACTGTTTGCACCCGTTTCGAAATTTCTTCTGTCATACTGCCTTGTTTTTTTTTACATTGAAACAACAGTGCAAACAACAAAATTGAAGCAGACGACAATGAAACGGTGAAGGAGTGAAACTCTCACGACGTATTTGAAAGTGAAAAGGTTTAACAGAGGAGATATTTCAGCAGTCATTTGTCTAATACTCTAAATTAATGTCATCATAGTTCTCATAGAAACCAGAAATTTCATTTATGTTCAATTAAGGACTATAGAAGAGGGATGAACGTTCAACATCTGTTATATAAGTTCTGTTCAAACTATTTTTCAAACCTGGTTTTTAATGGGTGTGACGTAGTTTTTGTCTCTCCAGTCTACAGAGGACGGAATGTTGACATTGGAAGGCGTCAGAAACGTGGAACCATTTGTTGACCTCAGCAAGGGTCTGTACCCGGTGTAGAGCAGCATAAACTCTTTGTGATGCTGAAAAGATTTAAGACAATGACCGCATGATAACGTGCAATTAACCTTATATACATTCAATCTTATGTGTCGATCTCGACTATTATCATTAGTAACAATTTCAATTCTATCATTACGTTTCCCCTCGGCGTCTGATCAGGATCCATACTGTTTTGCAAACAATCATTGTACTCTGGGTAAGGTAGTAAGTTCTTACCAGATCTGTGAACTGGTTGACGGCTAGAGTGTAGGTCTTCTTTCCGTTGGCATACTGTCTGTTGTGCTCCTCTATGTATTTGACGTTGATCTGAAAGATGCCCCTTCTTGTGTCCTCCTCAACAGAATCCTTATATGTCTTGTCTGAAAAGGCAGATATTGTGAACGAGACGTTATTATTGCCAATTAACCCTTTACCCAATATCTTATTTCTAGTTTTGAAGATAGGTGACCACTTTAATCAGGTTGAAAGTAAAGCAGAATGCACCTTAAGGCGCATTCTGCTTTACTTTCAGTCTGCTTTAAGGTACAATCTGTTAGAATATAGAAAAAAAATCTTACAATAAATTTCAATGACCGTATACATTGAAACTATTTTCTTCAGTGAAGGAATAGATTATAGGTGTAAAAAGGTATTTAAGAGGGAATGGGTTAAACGCGTTTATGCTGGATGTGGAAATTTAATGTTCATTGCATAATTTATTTTTGATTTAATATTTTATGATTTTACGTCGCTTTTAACAGTATTTCAGTCATATCGCGACCCTTAGCTAATTACAGCTAGAGGAAGACCCCAGAAGCCCTTGATGTCCTGTTTTAGGCATAAATCGGCAACTGGGTAGAACCACCGATCTTCCACAAGCCAGATGGAAGGCTTCCCAACATGAAAAATCCCAATGCCCAGACCGGGATTCGAACTACGTATGTTCATTACAACCCTTCTATTGTTACAGCAAACGATAAAACTTGGCAGAGAAACAGTTTACAAAACCTATAATCAGACAATTTGTAGACAGTGTCACCCGCTTACAAATCCGTTACAATGAGGCGCGCTTCAGAACGAGTTTTGGTACAGATTCTATCCGATTTGTGTTACGGCTTCTGTACCGTGCAGCATGTGTAAACAGATTTAGGTACACAACCGTTCCCATTTCCGCAAAATCCCCAGGCGAATGCACATCCAAAGTAGGTATTGCGTTTTGATATATATTTCTCTAGGTGCAATGACCACTGTCGCTTTTGAAGTTTGTTTAATTGCCGATTACGGAGCGATTGTTTGTAAAGTTTACATGTACACTGCACTTTTATTAAGACCGAACGCCTTCTCGCTTTTTTTCTCAATTTTCGTGTATTTATGTGTTGATCTTAACATACTGCAACTGTTATCATTTCTGTTACCCTTTATTTTTGGAAAAGGTTGTTTTTATTGATTTCATCATTGCTCATCGTTCCTGGCAATGGTACGGCTCCGAAACGATTGTTTTGTGAATGCTACAGATTCTTTCTTACATTGTTACAGATTCTGACGGGCGTTGCAATTATATGTAACCCTGATTGAACAGTGGCGACGAACGCGATCTAAATCTTTAAAAACAATCCACGAACTTGTACCAGTTTTCTGAAACGTTTGGATACCAGATGATGCGCACATTACATCTAATTTGTTTGTTTGTAAGCATACAGTTATGTTTTTTTACGATTTTCATGCATATACAGTTCATATTTTTAGTTCATTTGTTCCTTTTAAACCATTTTATTTGGGTTTGCAAGTTTCTTCAAACGAGCAACGGGAAGAAATTATATAAGATATAAAACACCATCAACTGTTTTCTTTTCTCATTTATTACACATGTATCTGTTAATAAATATTCAGTCGAACTTGGGTTATTTAGATTGTATGTGCATTACCTCTGTGGTACCCATAAACCAACCTAAATGCTGTTTTCAACATTTTAAATGGAAGAAATATCACATTAGTCAATACTGCACAACCTTTATATAAGCTGCAGTTATTCTAATATAATTGCAAACAGATTGTACATATTATGCCACTGGGATCGAAATTGGCCCTTCCCTGGGGTCACAATTGTTACATACAACATCATTCAAATTGAGCGATACTATTTAGTGCGGGGTATTTACTCGTTAGATTATAATAGATTAAGCCATCAGTTAGAATTAAAAACTCTTAACAACATTTAGAGTCAATGTGGCTCTTGCTAATCTTGACGTGTTGCTTATTATATCTGTCACTGCAAAGATCTACAGTAGTGCTAGATCTATCATATATAAGAGAAACTTCTCTTATATATGATAGATCTAGCACTACAGTAGGCCACACTTTTTAAAAAAAAAATAGCCGGACACCTATGTTATGTGCCATTGAATATAATGCAGTCTTACGGTGGAGAATACGCCATTCTTTCCCTTTTAAACCTACCTAAAGCAAGCGTGTGGAAGTAAAATGTAGACAAAGACATTTGAAAATATAGCTATATATCTCAAGTTTTTTTTTTTATCTGAGTGTTAAATAGTTTGGAGCCTGATCAGACGCCTGGTTACCCGTCGGCTGATCTGGCTCAAAATTGTTTGAAGTAAAAATAATACTGTATCTCACCCGCCGCTTTTGAGAGGCGGTGTCTAAGATAGGTGTACACTATTTTATATAGCCCATTCAAAAGGAATTACAAGTAATCAAAAGAAATCGTACATCATATTTTTATACTCGTCGTTTTTATTTTATACAGTTGTTTTCGACAGCAACACTTATAAATGACACCCGATGTGGGCTTAATGCAGTGACGGATAACATGGTCATATGCATCAAACGTTTCTTTACAGTAGGTAAACCTCTGGTCCATTATATGAAATGGAAGAGAAATGTCGGTAAGAATCTGTATCTTTCATCATAACCTCTGTCAGAATCCGTAACGCTATCTGTCCGAATCTGTACCGAAAGGCGCGATCAACATATCGATAAATTCAGGAGTTTTACAAAACAAATTGGAATCGACAATCGCTGGAAGTATTGATAAAATATACACCTTACTTAGGCAATTGAGAAAATAATCGTGACATGCAAATTTATAAGCATTGTTTCGAAAATTCAAAGAAATCATTTCAGAAAACTCGATTTTCAATGTAGTTCATCACTTTTATGGATTGCTGGCATATATTCAACCAGGATAGATATACATAAGGCTTGGAAGTAATCGAAACAACAGCAATACACAATGTTTCTAGCATATTTGTTTGATATTAGGCTTGAATACCTGTTTTTACATACCACCGCTCTACATCTACAACCGCCATGGACAGAATCCGTAACACTTGTACGTCTGAATCTGTACCAAAACTCGTTCTGAAGCGCGCCCCATTGTAACGGAGTTGTAAGCGGGTGAGTATGACATTTCATTGTGGTGACTCAAAAGAATTACTACATCTGTCTATTTGTCAGCAGCTAAAGGGTTATTATTTAAGATTTGTAAGACGAGTCAACTAGTGAGGAAGTTAAAATGTATATAAAACACTAAACAATCAATGCGGAAGATAAAACTAGTTAACATTGAATTGAGATAGACTTCAGCGAGGTCGACTTATCGAAATTCAACTTATGAAATACTGGTACAATCGATTTAAGCGAGTTTCGACCGTAGTTTGTAGCTCTGTAATAGTATAGTCATGTACGAGTGGTTAAAGTCCTCTAAAAATAAAAGATATGAGCAGTTCTAAATTGAGACAAACACTTACTTAGACATTAGCGTGGCGTCTGATCGATATCCAAACTGTAAAAGACACGTATAGATACCGCTTTGGTCTAAGAGTTTAAAACTTTAATTTGAAATGAACATTTAAATCAAACGATAGTGTAGGAGTTATAACAGGGCTCCAGATAAGAGGGAGTTTTCTTCACAAATCCAACATTTTCTCACTTATTTTAGCATCATTTCCTATGGTGTTACTACTCTTTTCGAGACGATTCTAGTGAGTAGTGCCACCATAGGTTTAAAGCAGAAATAAAGATTTTGTTTTTACAGTACCCCCCCCCCCCTTATTTGGACCTCTGTTATAACCCATTACCCATAGTCTGTTTCTTGATTTGAACCAGGTGATGACAACTGAAAGCAAGTTGAAAGTAAAGCAGAATGTGTCCTAAGGCGCATTCTGCCTTACTTTCAGCCTGCGTTATGCTACCTTCTGCTAAGATATAGGGCTGAAAACAAAACTTATCTATCTATATTTCTGATACATACACTATCAAATGGAACTATTTTCTTTAGTGGTGTAATAAAAATAAGGCGTAAGATGAGAAGGCGCATTTATGGCGTTGTGATTTAACCCCTTCACTGCCTTACCCCCAGTACGATAGTTATTTGCAAAGAGTTTGGTCCTGATTAGACGCCGCGTCACGCGGCGTCTGATCAAGATTCAAACTGTGTGACACTCATTTCAATATTTCTTAAATCAAAATACCTAAAAATTAAATGTGAAAAATAAAAGCAGACGATAATTGTTTAAAATTGATGACGTCACGGCAGTGAAGGGGTTAAAGCAGACGACGAAAGATGAGGAGAAATGGGTAACAAGGAACTTACTGAAGACTCTTTTAAAGTCTTGAAACACCTTCTCCACTGGCACCTTCATGTCGAGTTGTGTTTGGAGATAGTCCACCTGGTTCATGTCATAGACAGGAGATCCTACAGCACATGCCACGAGCACGACAACAAACACCACGTGCATCATCGTCACTATGTCGCGTTTACTTGGTGATTACCTAATAAATAAAATGTTGCTGTTTTTATTGTATTTTTTTATTTTTCTTAAATTATACCTCTTGTTGACCAGAGTACAGGGCCAAGCAAACCCATAAACCTCATGTGGAGCATATTCGCATCAACAATGGACATGTGAAGAGTACACATGAGGCTGTACACAGTGTAGATCTACATCAAAGCTCTCCGATATGAGCCCTCTGATCACAGTCTTTACTGCTTAGAATTGTGTAATACATTGTAAAAACAACTATAAAAGACAAACATTGACTTAAGTAAACTTGGCACTGGACTTGGCCATTTGGTATATTAATATACATTGTATGAGTTAAATCATTTGCTTTATGAAAATGCTTTTTAACATAGATATTCATTTTTGCTAAGATGCCGTTTTATGTTTCCACCATACCTTGTTAAATAATAACAGAGAAGTGTCCATACAGAAAGATAATTCGTGTTTTGACGATGCATTCAAGACAAAAGTTGAACGTTTTTAAATCGCTGTGCTCATTTTGAGAGATAGTGTACTTATCATTGTTTAAAACAACTGATGTGAAAATGGACGTAGTTCTTTATTTTCTCTTTTAGCAGTTGATATTGATCGCTTGTTTGTCGACCCTATTGCTCTAAAATCTCTTATTGAAAAAAGTTACAATGCCAACAGGGTTATTTGGTTGTGTTATTTGGAATTCGCTTACGGCCACAGATAGAAACAAATTTTAGAAGGTAAAGCGGGCGCGTACCAAAACCGTACAGAACCAGAAAAGATATGGCTTCAACGCACATCAGTTGACAGCAACTTTGTCAGATTTCGAAGTCTTCAGTATGGCCTCACTCTAGCAGACGTGTGGAGACTTCCACAACAGATCGTCAGAAATTATGACAATTTTTAATTGCTCAAATATGGACGTATATAGAGTACCAAGATCTCTTACGTGCTCTATGTAATTCTAAAACCCGCGGCTTGTGCAAGCATGTTGTTACTGAGTGCCAAGATTTAGAATGCGACAGAAAATTCATTTTGATTTTATTAAGTCATACATGTACTTCCCTTCTAACATTAGAGACTCGTGCCAGAATAATTCGGTAATTCTTTTTCAAATCATGCTTGGAAGTATGGTTCATGCACAATATACTGATGACCACTATTACGAGAATGCAATTCGAATATTTACCCCATTTGTTGTTAAAACCCTAAAATTGTACTGCAGACGATATGAACTTATGTATTGATGTGAATATATAATTACAGCAAGATTAAATGTTATTTTCGTTTCTCCATTTCTCTTGTTCCGTTTCGTTTAGATGTGGTAAAAGGGCAAAAGTAATAATAACAAGGGCCACTATGGCCCTAAATCACTCACCTGGTAACCATGTAACCATGTACACCGTGTGACCTAGTTTTTGACCGGGTATGACCCTCATTCTAACTTGACCTCGATTTCAATGAGACAAACATTTTGTTCAAGTTTCATGAAGATTCAATGAATTTTGTAGTCTCTAGAGTGTTAACAAGGTTTTTCGATGATTTGACCTAGTGACCTAGTTTTTGACAAGACATAAGACACATTTGAACTTGACCTATATTTCATTGAGGCAAACCTTTTCATCAAGTTTCATGAAGATCAAATGATATTTGTAGTCTCTAGAGTGTTAATAAGGTTTTTGGATGATTCGACCTAGTGACCTAGTTTGTAACTAGACATAACCCACATTTTAACTTGACCTAGATGTCATTGAGGCAAACATTTTGATGAAGTTTCATGAATATCCATTGAAATTTGTAGTCTCTAGAGTGTTAACAAGGTTTTTCGAAGATTTGACCTAGTGACCTAGTTTTTGATCTGACATAACCCATATTCAAACTTGACCTATATTTCATAAAGGCAAACTTTTTCATCAAGTTTCATGAAGATCCGATGAAATGTGTAGTCTCTAGAGTGTTAACAAGGTTTTTTGAAGATTTGACCTAGTGACCTAGTTTTTAAACGGACATGACCCACATTCAAACTTGTCCTAGATTTCATTGAGGCAATCATATTGATGAAGTGGCATGAAGATCCATTGAAATTTGTAGCCTCTAGAGTGTTAACAAGGTTTTTCGATAATTTGACCTAGTGACCTTGTTTTTAACCGGACATAACCCACATTCATACTTGACTTAGATTTCATTAAGGCAAACATTGTGACCAAGTTTCATCAAGATCCAATGAGATTTGAACATGCTAGAGTGTTAACGAACAATTGTGAACGGACGGACGGACGGGCGGTCCGTACATCCAGGAGGCACATTATGGGGTCATTAACCTGGCAGTTTGGGTCATTAACCTGGCCAGTTAGTGATTGTGGGGTTGAAAGAGAGTATTGTGGGGTTAAAAAAGGCGTTTGTGGGGTTAGTTTTAGGGTTAGGGTTTATATAGCATCTAACCCCACAACACGCTCTCCCAAGAGACAGGCAGACGACGGACATCCAGCGATCCTAAAAGCTCACTTTGGCACTACATTCCAGGTGAGCTAAAAAGGCGAAACGACAGTGAACTTAATCAAAATGAGTATATTAATGGTTAAAATCAAGATGTCACAATACTTTAAGTTTTGAAAGAATTATGGTGTCTTCATTTGTAGCCAATTACAGGCTTTTGAAAATCCTATGCAATTTAATTATGACTTGTGATACATGTAAGCATTATAGTTCATATTTATTCTATATCTCTTTACTTCCTCCTGAATCTTCTTACAAGTCCACGGGTCCTATCTCTTTGATTCATGTAGTTTTATTATTTTGTCCAATTCAACATGTTTTCTGTAATAGTACTATGTGTATATGTAAATATGTTATATGTGTTTACACTGTTTGCATTTCAAACGTTATGTTTATTTCGCTTAAACACCGAAGAGTTAAGTTCATTTTTTATGTATGATTAAAGGTATAGGATATTTTCTGTTTGCAAACATGAGGCAATCTGTAGATTGGCCCCTTCACTGCCTTACCCCGAGCACGATGGTTATTTTGTAAACAGTCTGGATCCCTTATTTTATATTTTAAAAGTCAAAATACTTAAAATTTAAATTTGAGACATAAAAGCAAATGACAATTTTTTAACGCTGATAGCGTCATGCCAGCGAATTAGGTAAGGCTTCTGTAAAATCAAAAATAAAGGTTACAGGTTAACACATTGACGCCCAGTGGATTCTTCAATGTTTTATATTGGATTAGTCATTTTGTTATCAAAGGGATGCCTTGTCAAAATTTTCATTTTCGGTTAGTTTTATATTGAAATTCCTATCAGCAAACAGTGTAGACTCTGATCAGACGCCGCATAATGCGGCGTCTGATCAGAGTCTACACTGTTTGCCTATGTCCCATATATGGATCGTGGGCACAAATGGAAAAATAAGTAAATAAAATGCTTACTATTGTAGAATGTGAGGTGCTGCAATCAACTACCCTCTTCTGCCGACCGATGTCAACTGGGCATTGTTAAAACATCCCCTTTTATTTTACACGTCTACCCCTAACTTTCTATACTATTCACAACTCCGTATTTATCTGTCGTTTTAGTTAACTAAATAGTGTATATCTAATTAAACATGGATACGATTGTCAAACAGTTTTGATTCTGATCAGACGCGTGGTTAGTCGGTCTTTGATTGGCATAAAAACTGTTTTTGAAGTTTTTGAAGGCAAATATTGAACAGCACGAAAAAGATTAAGATATCAAAAAATTCCCTTTTTTGCACAACTCACATGATTACAAGTATTATCTTCCTGTTATATACGTATCTATTTCAAACGAAACTTAACTAAAACCTTTCTTATACCTCCACTTACAGTAAAGAAAACGCAAACGAAACGCAAACGCAAATCGTTAAAATATCGGTAATTACCATTTCTTGACGTTTCTAACAATTGTTTTTTAATCTGAGTGGCAAACAGTTTGGAGCCTGATCTGGCGTTTGATCTGGCTCCAATCTGTTTGCAACGGAAAATAGTTTTAGCGGAAACGCCTTTATTGGGAAAGAATAACGTTTTCTCCACTGTAACTCACTGCCAAATTAACCATCTGCTTTAACCTAACCTTCTCTATTACTACCACAAATAAGAAGGTTTATTGATTGTATTAAATAAAGTTGACAGCTTTAAGTAAGTAGACAATAAAACAGAAAGCTCATACTGTCGCATTGCTTTTAGCAGTCACATGCCTTAAACACCTTATACGTTTGTAGTCGTTATAGAGAGGTTTTACTATCTTAAATCTTTACAAAGCATCTTTTGTGCATTATTGCAATAAACAAACCTTGACATAATAGTTATGGGAGTGAGCTTTATATTTTATGTATTGTATCTTGGCGTATTAACTTCATTGACATAAACCGGACAAATATCACGTTTTCACTGGCTAAAGGTGTACAAATAAATCATTTGATATAGTAGACAATACAGATAAACCAACATAACTAGGAAGATATCTTACAAAATAAAAACAATAATACTACGATATTAGAAACATACAAAATAAGCTCAACGATGGTGTTATGTCAGGTAACCAGCTTTTAGCACGATTAAGGTTAAGCAGAGCAGAAGGTTCCGTTAGGCTCATAGAAAACTTTCTGCTTTACTTTCATTTAGAATAAATGGTGTGTTCTGCTCAAAATGATAACGTTTGATTAGTAATGGCCAGCTTAGAAGCGGACTTGATATACAGTTGCGGTACAGTGGAGAATCTGTTATTCTTTCCCAATAAACGCCTTTACGCTAAAACTATTATTTGCAGTGCAAACAGTTTGGAGCCAGATCAGACGCCGGGTAACCCGGCGTCTGATCAGGCTCCAAACCGTTTGCCACCAAGATAAACAAGAATTATCAGAATTGTCAAAACGTTGTACATTTCTACGTTTTAGTGCTTTGCGTTTGCGTGCGTTTGCGTACGTTTGCGTTTAAACGGGAAAGAATAACAGATTCTCCACTGTAATAGCAAGGACTCGTCGCAACTTCCTGGTGAAACATGTACAGTGAGATCATTTTCTGAAAGCAGTATTAGTTACCTCAAACTCCGGCCTTGGGTATGCTGTTTTAGCCATTGTTAAAGTTCTGTCGCCTTCTTGATGAAAGTGTCATCGGCTTTTAATGTCCGGTTGAGTGTCAGCAAACCGCAGCATGCATATGGTTCCTTACAATAAACCAAGTTCACGAGTGCATATCCACTTGCAGTGGAGTAGACCATATTATTTCCGTTTGAATAAGGCTAAACGCAATGTAAGGCTATGTAAGAAACGACGGGCTTGTGTCTACTGAAACTATAACCCTTTCATGGTCAAATTCATCGTGAGTTTCTTACCCCTTCACCGCCATATAAGGCAGTATAAAATATGTAATTTCAAAACAAAGCAGATTTGATCCTGATGCGGCGTCTGATTAGGATCAAAACTGTTTGCATATGCGATTTAAAGCGGCATTGAGAGTGAGAGCGTTAAATAAATCTAAGCGTAAACGCAAAGTGATGATTTTAATAAAACACGACGGGCTAGTGTCTACTGAAACTGTTAACAAATTATTAAAGCCAAACTTTGTAATCTAAATACGTTAATTTTTTTTAGATATTTGAAATAACAGCTAAGATAAATAATAATGTTTGAACATTTGTATGGGCCACACCGATATTGAATAGGTTGAAAAACAGACATATATTGATAAACCACTAAATTTGATTGATTAAAAGAAAGTACACATTTCTGTTATAAATAGTACACCGCTGCAGTTGCCACGTGACAGGACCGAAACGCGCTGAGTGTCAAAATATCCATTTCTGAGATTGTAAGTTAAAGGTTGATAACCTTCACTGTATGACTTTAGAGCTCGATCAAATGATTTTCCGATTTCGTTGACGTGTCAGTCGTTAAACAATAACGTAATTGGACGAGTGCAAAGTGCGGACACTAATTCTTACCAAAGGAAACTAAAAAATAAACTATCCCTTGACCTCTGAGTTAATTATGACTGACAGGTCATTAGAATCGGATAATAAATTGTAATAAAGAAAATCGTGAATTGATTGGGACTCGAACGCGTAGCCTTTGGAATGCTAGTCACTCGCTCTACCAATTAAGATACCAAGACAGACAATAAGGATCATCAATGTATTCATTATGTAGAGTATACACAACTAAATTTATAGTAATTCAAGATCTGTGTAGTTCAAATTCAAATTTCAAATTTCCTTTATTTCTCTCAGCTCATGATTTACATGAAAACATGAGGAACAGATTATGTACATAGACAAAACATAAGGAACAAATAATATACATAGACAAAACATACATACATGTATTCACAAACAAATAATTCAGTCTATTATCAATGTCAGTAGCTTTTATTTAAGTTCCGGATTTTTTATTTTGGGAGAGTTACGGGTAAAATCTGCAGCTTGTTTCAGTTCACAAATGTACTTAGAAAGTCAGACATATTCAGTTTAAATCATCCACTCTGGCATTTTCTGTCTACACATGTATTGCATTATTTCATGCTCGGTTGAGTCGAACATACCCGTATTTCAAAGTTTAAAACGTGGCTTAGCCACGTTTTAACTTTGAAATACGGGTATGTTCGACCTAACCGAGTTCGAGATGTCGAAGTTCGACTGTACATAAATCGGCTAAGAATGACAAGTAGATACTAACCAGGGGCCGAATTAATCGACGTCTGAATTGGCTCCAAGTTGTTTGCAGTGGATGTGCTTGTTTCAGAAAAGTGCCTCAAAAAAAGCATTCTCAAATATACGTGTATGAACATTGTGTATGCATAGCTTCACAAAACTGTTAAGTCGCGTCGCGTTTTATCATGAAAAATGTTTAAACCATTTTAGCTTTATCAGTATCCTTGAAACCAGGGTCAAATAGTTTGTACCCGGATAAAACGTTGTCAAAGCTATTTTCAGACTATAGTACAATGTAACAATAAAACAATCACAATATAAAACAAACAGCCCTTGAAATTCAAATATAAATTAACATACATAAGTGCTACAGCTAAGATTAATATTCACCTATTTTAATAAAAATATCAGTTATTAGATACTAGTAGTACTGTTTGGTAGGCCGACTTCAAATTATGAACAACAATTTCAATAAAGAAGTATTTCTTTAGATCAAGGGGGAGGGGACAATTCTAACACAATTGAATAAATTTGCTGCCTATTTGCCTCCCTTCATCTGATTGGAGTGTTTACTAAATTTCGACCAGTATTACCTAAGACACTCTTTTCAAGCTCCAAACTGTTTGTAACCCCAATTAGAATAAATCATTTAAAATTCGCAATAACTGATAATTTTCTTCATTTTGTTACCTTGAATTTTGCGTTTCGCTTTTGTTTAAACGTGAAAAACTAACGTTTTCTCTACTAAACTTATCCGTTCCATAGCAATCTGTTTATACCTTAACCATTTCATTCTCAAATATTTCGTGACATTTTTACCACTTCACCGTTTCATTATCGTCTGCTTAAATTGTGCTGTCTGCAACGTTGTTTTAAAGTTTAAAAAATAAGGCAGTATGACTGAAGAAATTTCAGAACGAGTGTCAAACAGTTTGGATCCTGATCAGACGCCGCGTTACGCGGCGTCTGACCAGGATCCAAACTGTTTGCAAACGTGCTTTTAAGTGTCATTGAGAGTGAAAGGGTGAAACACGTCTGGAAACGCCGTATTTGCTGTACCACATAATAGTATACAATGCCACCGTTTGTCAATGCTAGATAGCTGTAATTTTCGATATTTTGGGTTCCTTTAGACGTGTTTTGTTTGTTTAACTTTCTTCTTACATTAAGCTGTTTTCTTTCTTTCTCATCATTTATAACAAGTAGTCCTTGTTTGAGTGGTAGTAATGTTTTGGCTCGTGATAGTAGTGTTTGAACAAAATAGTCCGGATTGTAGGCGTAGTAATGTAAGTGCTCAACAACTTGTATTCTTTGTTTTAGTGGAAGTAATGTCCGGGACCAAGTAGTCCTAATTCTAGTGGTACTAACGTTTGGGGCCAAGTTGTCCTTATTTAAAGCTTAGGGACCATGCAGTCCTAGTTTTAGTGGTAGAAATGTTCAGGACTATGTACACCTTATTATAATGGAAGTAATGTCCAAAACCAAGTAGTCCTAATTCTAGTGGTAGTAACGTTCGGGGCCAAGTTGTCCTTGTTTTAAGCTTAGGGACTATGTAGTCCTAGTTTTAGTGGTAGAAATGTTCAGGACCATGTAGACCTTATTATAATGGAAGTAATGTCCAAAACCAAGTAGTCCTTATTCTATTGGTACTAACGTTTGGGGCCAAGTTGTCCATGATTTAAGGTTAGGGACCATGTAGTCCTAGTTTTAGTGGTAGAAATGTCAGGACCATGTAGACCTTATTATAATGGTAGTAATGGCTGTGACCAAGTAGTCCTAATTTTAGTGGTACTAACGTTTGGGACCAAGTTGTCCTTGTTTTAAGCTTAGGGACCATGTAGTCCTAGTTTTAGTGGTAGAAATGTTCGGGACCATGTACACCTTATTATAATGGAAGTAATGGCTGTGACCAAGTAGTCCTAATTCTAGTGGTACTAACGTTTGGGACCAAGTTGTCCTTGTTTTAAGCTTAGGGACCATGTAGTCCTAGTTTTAGTGGTAGAAATGTTCGGGACCATGTACACCTTATTATAATGGAAGTAATGGCTGTGACCAAGTAGTCCTAATTCTAGTGGTACTAACGTTTGGGACCAAGTTGTCCTTGTTTTAAGCTTAGGGACCATGTAGTCCTAGTTTTAGTGGTAGAAATGTTCGGGACCATGTACACCTTATTATAATGGAAGTAATGGCTGTGACCAAGTAGTCCTAATTCTAGTGGTACTAACGTTTGGGACCAAGTTGTCCTTGTTTTTAGCTTAGGGAACATGTAGTCCTAGTTTTAGTGGTAGAAATGTTCAGGACCATGTAGACCTTATTATAATGGAAGTAATGTCCAAAACCAAGTAGTCCTAATTCTATTGGTAGTAACGTTTGGGGCCAAGTTGTCCTTGTTTTAAGCTTAGGGACCATGTAGTCCTAGTTTTAGTGGTAGAAATGTTCAGGGCCATGTAGACCTTATTATAATGGAAGTAATGTCCAAAACCAAGTAGTCCTAATTCTAGTGGTAGTAACGTTTGGGGCCAAGTTGTCCTTGTGTTAAGCTTAGGGACCACGCAGTCCTAGTTTTAGTGGTAGAAATGTTCAGGACCATGTAGACGTTATTAGAATGGAAGTAATGTCCAAAACCAAGTAGTCCTAATTCTAGTGGTAGTAACGTTTGGGGCCAAGTTGTCCTTGTTTTAAGCTTAGGGACCATGTAGTCCTAGTTTTAGTGGTAGAAATGTTCAGGACCATGTAGACCTTATTATAATGGAAGTAATGTCCAAAACCAAGTAGTCCTTATTCTATTGGTACTAACGTTTGGGGCCAAGTTGTCCTTGTTTTTAGCTTAGGGGCCATGTAGTCCTAGTTTTAGTGGTAGAAATGTTCAGGACCATGTAGACCTTATTATAATGGAAGTAATGTCCAAAACCAAGTAGTCCTAATTCTATTGGTAGTAATGTTTGGGGCCAAGTTGTCCATGTTTTATGTTTAGGGACCATGTAGTCCTAGTTTTAGTGGTAGAAATGTTCAGGGCCATGTAGACCTTATTATAATGGAAGTAATGTCCAAAACCAAGTAGTCCTAATTCTATTGGTAGTAACGTTTGGGGCCAAGTTGTCCATGTTTTAAGCTTACGGACCATGTAGTCCTAGTTTTAGTGGTAGAAATGTTCAGGGCCATGTAGACCTTATTATAATGGAAGTAATGTCCAAAACCAAGTAGTCCTAATTCTATTGGTAGTAACGTTTGGGTCCAAGTTGTCCTTGTGTTAAGCTAAGGGACCATGTAGTCCTAGATTTAGTGGTAGAAATGTTCAGGACCATGTAGACCTTATTAGAATGGAAGTAATGTCCAAAACCAAGTAGTCCTAATTCGAGTGGTAGTAACGTTTGGGGCCAAGTTGTCCTTGTTTTATGTTTAGGGACCATGTAGTCCTAGTTTAAGTGGTAGAAATGTTCAGGGCCATGTAGACCTTATTATAATGGAAGTAATGTCCAAAACCAAGTAGTCCTAATTCTAGTGGTAGTAACGTTTGGGGCCAAGTTGTCCATGTTTTATGTTTAGGGACCATGTAGTCCTAGTTTTAGTGGTAGAAATGTTCAGGACAATGTAGACCTTATTATAATGGAGGTAATGTCCAAAACCAAGTAGTCCTAATTCTATTGGTAGTAACGTTTGGGGCCAAGTTGTCCATGTTTTAAGGTAAGGGACCATGTAGTCCTAGTTTAAGTGGTAGAAATGTTCAGGACCATGTAGACCTTATTATAATGGAAGTAATGTCCAAAACCAAGTAGTCCTTATTCTATTGGTACTAACGTTTGGGGCCAAGTTGTCCATGATTTAAGGTTAGGGACCATGTAGTCCTAGTTTTAGTGGTAGAAATGTTCAGGACCATGTAGACCTTATTATAATGGTAGTAATGGCTGTGACCAAGTAGTCCTAATTTTAGTGGTACTAACGTTTGGGACCAAGTTGTCCTTGTTTTAAGCTTAGGGACCATGTAGTCCTAGTTTTAGTGGTAGAAATGTTCGGGACCATGTACACCTTATTATAATGGAAGTAATGGCTGTGACCAAGTAGTCCTAATTCTAGTGGTACTAACGTTTGGGACCAAGTTGTCCTTGTTTTAAGCTTAGGGACCATGTAGTCCTAGTTTTAGTGGTAGAAATGTTCGGGACCATGTACACCTTATTATAATGGAAGTAATGGCTGTGACCAAGTAGTCCTAATTCTAGTGGTACTAACGTTTGGGACCAAGTTGTCCTTGTTTTAAGCTTAGGGACCATGTAGTCCTAGTTTTAGTGGTAGAAATGTTCGGGACCATGTACACCTTATTATAATGGAAGTAATGGCTGTGACCAAGTAGTCCTAATTCTAGTGGTACTAACGTTTGGGACCAAGTTGTCCTTGTTTTTAGCTTAGGGAACATGTAGTCCTAGTTTTAGTGGTAGAAATGTTCAGGACCATGTAGACCTTATTATAATGGAAGTAATGTCCAAAACCAAGTAGTCCTAATTCTATTGGTAGTAACGTTTGGGGCCAAGTTGTCCTTGTTTTAAGCTTAGGGACCATGTAGTCCTAGTTTTAGTGGTAGAAATGTTCAGGGCCATGTAGACCTTATTATAATGGAAGTAATGTCCAAAACCAAGTAGTCCTAATTCTAGTGGTAGTAACGTTTGGGGCCAAGTTGTCCTTGTGTTAAGCTTAGGGACCACGCAGTCCTAGTTTTAGTGGTAGAAATGTTCAGGACCATGTAGACCTTATTAGAATGGAAGTAATGTCCAAAACCAAGTAGTCCTAATTCTAGTGGTAGTAACGTTTGGGGCCAAGTTGTCCTTGTTTTAAGCTTAGGGACCATGTAGTCCTAGTTTTAGTGGTAGAAATGTTCAGGACCATGTAGACCTTATTATAATGGAAGTAATGTCCAAAACCAAGTAGTCCTTATTCTATTGGTACTAACGTTTGGGGCCAAGTTGTCCTTGTTTTTAGCTTAGGGGCCATGTAGTCCTAGTTTTAGTGGTAGAAATGTTCAGGACCATGTAGACCTTATTATAATGGAAGTAATGTCCAAAACCAAGTAGTCCTAATTCTATTGGTAGTAATGTTTGGGGCCAAGTTGTCCATGTTTTATGTTTAGGGACCATGTAGTCCTAGTTTTAGTGGTAGAAATGTTCAGGGCCATGTAGACCTTATTATAATGGAAGTAATGTCCAAAACCAAGTAGTCCTAATTCTATTGGTAGTAACGTTTGGGGCCAAGTTGTCCATGTTTTAAGCTTACGGACCATGTAGTCCTAGTTTTAGTGGTAGAAATGTTCAGGGCCATGTAGACCTTATTATAATGGAAGTAATGTCCAAAACCAAGTAGTCCTAATTCTATTGGTAGTAACGTTTGGGTCCAAGTTGTCCTTGTGTTAAGCTTAGGGACCATGTAGTCCTAGATTTAGTGGTAGAAATGTTCAGGACCATGTAGACCTTATTAGAATGGAAGTAATGTCCAAAACCAAGTAGTCCTAATTCGAGTGGTAGTAACGTTTGGGGCCAAGTTGTCCTTGTTTTATGTTTAGGGACCATGTAGTCCTAGTTTTAGTGGTAGAAATGTTCAGGGCCATGTAGACCTTATTATAATGGAAGTAATGTCCAAAACCAAGTAGTCCTAATTCTAGTGGTAGTAACGTTTGGGGCCAAGTTGTCCATGTTTTATGTTTAGGGACCATGTAGTCCTAGTTTTAGTGGTAGAAATGTTCAGGACAATGTAGACCTTATTATAATGGAGGTAATGTCCAAAACCAAGTAGTCCTAATTCTATTGGTAGTAACGTTTGGGGCCAAGTTGTCCATGTTTTAAGGTAAGGGACCATGTAGTCCTAGTTTAAGTGGTAGAAATGTTCAGGACCATGTAGACCTTATTATATTTGAAGTAATGTCCTGGACCCAGTAGTCCTAATTCTAGTATTAGTAACGTTTGGGGCCAAGTTGTCCATGTTTTATGTTTAGGGACCATGTAGTCCTAGTTTTAGTGGTAGAAATGTTCAGGACAATGTAGACCTTATTATAATGGAGATAATGTCCAAAACCAAGTAGTCCTAATTCTAGTGGTACTAACGTTTGGGGTCAAGTTGTCCATGTTTTAAGGTAAGGGACCATGTAGTCCTAGTTTGATTGGTAGAAATGTTCAGGACCATGTAGACCTTATTATAATGGAAGTAATGTCCTGGACCAAGTAGTCCTAATTCTAGTGGTAGTAACGTTTGGGGCCAAGTTGTCCATGTTTTATGTTTAGGGTCCATGTAGTCCTAGTTTTAGTGGTAGAAATGTTCAGGACAATGTAGACCTTATTATAATGGAGGTAATGTCCAAAACCAAGTAGTCCTAATTCTATTGGAAGTAACGTTTGGGGCCAAGTTGTCAATGTTTTAAGGTAAGGGACCATGTAGTCCTAGTTTTAGTGGTAGAAATGTTCAGGACCATGTAGACCTTATTATAATGGAAGTAATGTCCTAGACCAAGTAGTCCTAATTCTATTGGTAGTAACGTTTGGGGCCAAGTTGTCCTTGTTTTATGTTTAGGGTCCATGTAGTCCTTATTTTAAGTGGTAGAAATGTTCAGGACCATGTAGACCTTATTATAATGGAAGTAATGTCCAAAACCAAGTAGTCCTAATTCTAGTGGTAGTAACGTTTGGGGCCAAGTTGTCCATGTTTTATGTTTAGGGACCATGTAGTCCTAGTTTTAGTGGTAGAAATGTTCAGGACAATGTAGACCTTATTATAATGGAGGTAATGTCCAAAACCAAGTAGTCCTAATTCTATTGGTAGTAACGTTTGGGGCCAAGTTGTCCATGTTTTATGTTTAGGGACCATGTAGTCCTAGTTTTAGTGGTAGAAATGTTCAGGACAATGTAGACCTTATTATAATGGAGGTAATGTCCAAAACCAAGTAGTCTTAATTCTATTGGTAGTAACGTTTGGGGCCAAGTTGTCCATGTTTTATGTTTAGGGACCATGTAGTCCTAGTTTTAGTGGTAGAAATGTTCAGGACCATGTAGACCTTATTATAATGGAAGTAATGTCCAAAACCAAGTAGTCCTAATTCCATTGGTAGTAACGTTTGGGGCCAAGTTGTCCTTGTGTTAAGCTTAGGGACCATGTAGTCCTAGTTTTAGTGGTAGAAATGTTCAGGACCATGTAGACCTTATTATAATGGAAGTAATGTCCAAAACCAAGTAGTCCTAATTCTAGTGGTAGTAACGTTTGGGGCCAAGTTGTCAATGTTTTAAAGTAAGGGACCAAGTAGTCCTAGTTTTAGTGGTAGAAATGTTCAGGACCATGTAGACCTTATTATAATAGTAATATTGTTTGGGACCAAGTAGTCCTAGTTTTAGTGGTAGAAATGTTCAGGACCATGTAGACCTTATTATAATGGAAGTAATGTCCAAAACCAAGTAGTCCTTATTCTATTGGTAGTAACGTTTGGGGCCAAGTTGTCAATGTTTTAAGGTAAGGGACTATGTAGACCTTATTATAATAGTAATAATTTTCAGGACCAAGTAGTCCTAGTTTTAGTGGTAGTAATGTTCAGGACCATGTAGACCTTATTATAATAGTAGTAATGTTAAGGGCCATGTAGACCTTATTATAATGGTAGTAATATTTGGGACCAAGTAGACCTTATTATAATAGTAGTATTGTTTGGGACCAAGCAGTCCTAGTTTAAGTGGTAGTAATGTTCAGGACCATGTAGACCTTATTATAATAGTATTATTGTTTGGGACCAAGCAGTCCTAGTTTAAGTGGTAGTAATGTTCAGGACCATGTAGACCTTATTATAATAGTAGTATTGTTTGGGACCAAGTAGTCCTAGTTTAAGTGGTAGAAATGTTCAGGACCATGTAGACCTTATTATAATGGTAGTAATGTTCAGGACCATGTAGACCTTATTATAATGGTAGTATTGTTTGGGACCAAGTAGTCCTAGTTTTAGTGGTAGTTCCGTTGAGGATTACGTAGTCCTTGCTTAAATAGTGGTAGAAATGTCTGGGACAAAGTCGTCCTTGCTTTAGTGATAGTAATGGCTTGAACCAAGTAATAATTATTTTAGTAGTAGTCATGTCTGGGACTTTACTATAATAGCAATTCGTTAAGAAAATAAATAAGCACAAACTTAAATGCAATATTTTATAATCTGCTTAAATACGCTCATTTGATTGGTCGAGGGGGTGCATGCGCTGGTCTGCAAAAGGCGACATTGATCCGCAAAAGAGGTAATGACTGTTGTCATTTACACGCGTGCAAATCAATACAATACAATACAATACAATATCTTTATTTATTTCACACCTACATCGATTAAACCAATCGAAAGCCCCTCTTTCTACCACGTGACGGTACAAGAGAACCCTATATTGTACCGGAATTTAAAAAATCTATCCCAGAAGGCCATATTTTTCTCATATTGGACTCGGATCCAAAAAACCTATATTTTTCATATTGGACTGGACAACTCTTCCGACACTATATTAAGAGTAACTTCCCTTGGCATTTCACCTTGTTCCATCTCTGCAATGACACCCACTTGGAGACACATATTGTGTGTGTTGCTCGGAGCGAGTCTTTATAGGGAGGGAAAAATAAGACTTGGCTTACATTTGCAATATTTAATTTAATGACGTAACGATAAACAATATGCTGTAGACGTTTTGGCGCGTTAACGTTCAAACGTAAATTACAGTAAATAACGTGGTGACGTTATAATAAGTTGTTTTTCTATTTTATGAATATAATTTTTGTTTATCCGAATATACATTTTAAAAATGCATAAGATAATTTATGCCTTATCGGACTGAAATTCTAAACATTAGTAAGTTTTATAATCATAACAACAAAAGAAAAAATATGAAAATGCTTTTGAGGAATAAAATTACTGTAGGTATTTCTTCACTTTTAAAGGGAGGTAAAACATAAAGTTCGTTATATCATAATTTGAAAAAACGACCCTTTGTTAGATTTCTTACACCTTTAACATGTTTAAAAAGAGTATATTGATGGAGGTAAATGATTAAAAATTAGATCTAGAACAGAAAATTATGCAAACTGATACGTGTAGACGATTATAGATTTGAAATAGATCTACTGGTGTGAGTAATAGCATTTTGGAGCTGTTTATAAGAGAGTTACGTCCACTCAGAGTCATGCGTGTAAATGTATGAATTTAAAAGTAGTCGCCTCGGTAAGATTGTAGTTATAATGTACTGTTAAGTGTTAAGTGATCTACACTATTGTTTATTTTTCATTGCAAAATAGAAAAATGGCGAATGCTTTTGGAGCGGAAAGTGGGGGTAATTCATATAGGTTATATAAAGTAGGCCTAAGGATTAAACTTAAATGCTTCAAATCAAAGGTAACTTTCCGACTAGCGGCAGTCGACAAATTTAAGCAGATGGTATTGCAGCCATGAAAAGAGTTAGACATAAAAAATATTGTCCTGTTTAGGGAACTGCGACAAGAACCAGTGTAGGGAGGGAACACTGTATTTTGTTTTTGGAAATTGCGAAGTCAAAGGCTAGGCTAGGCTAGAATGAATAGGAAAAAATGCATGTGGTTTCTTTTGTCATTTTATAATTTTATGGTGTGAAATAAAGAGGTAATTTAACAGTGTTGAGTACAATACTGAATTCTATTGGACTCGTACACAGCAGTCATAATCCATATTGGACTCGGCTATCGCCTCGTCCAATATGAATTATGGCTGCTGTGTACTCGTCCAATAGATTTCAGTATTGTACTCAACACTGTTAAATAACCTCTTATTCCTCCTTCATAGGAGATTTGCATTGGTGACAGTCAATGTACAGTATTAACAATTAAACATTGTAACAAATGGTAAACAAGTTATATACTATTTTACATATATGTAGATCAAGATCTATATACAGTAAAATTCTCCATTACGACCACCAAACGGAGAGCCAATCGATCGTATGAAAGACAGCTGACAACTCAAAGCAATGAGAAATTGTTTTATATTCACACTGCTTTATGCACTCACCTGCCTTAAACACCCAACTTTTAATACAGCTTAGTAGTCGCATTGAGGGATTTTACTGTAGTCGGTTTTATACAGAGTTACTTTATCTTAAGCTTGCAAAACACATGTATTGGTACATCTTGTTTAATATTTCATGTGAATTAAAAAGTTAAGAGTGTGGCAATATCATGGTTTATAACTCGTAGGCAAATAGAGAAGATCTTAGTCGACACCTATAACAGTATTGTAGAACATTAGTAAACGCTGTTTACTTATACGCTACGTACATGCAGGTGCTGTGCAAGCTGGAGACAAAGTAAGGTTTCGTCCATCTAAAATCAATCGCATTAGGTCGGGTCACGTAAAGGCACGTCTTATGTGAGTGTGCACTCATATATATTCTGGTAAGCTCGTTTTAGGAACAGTATGTAGTCAGAGTCTTCCAGCTGAGGCCCTAGCGCGGCACCAAGTAATTTTAAGGCTAGCGATGGTGGGTCCATGCCTAATAAGTCATTGACAAAGTCAATACCGTAACAAGTTACGTCACATATAAATTTCCACCGTATCGCTGCCGTAGCGGCACATTCTGATATTAAATGAATGTGTTTATCGTAAAACACAGTGTTACAATCAAGGCATTCTTGTTCAACCAGGCTTGCTCGCCGGCACCATAGTGTTGCTATCTTATAAGTGATATGCCTAAAGGAGGTTTTGTCACATACGTTATAGACTAAGGCTTCATATATAATAGGATGAATCACCCTGAAAAGACTAAACTCATCGTCTACAAGAATTCTGTTGGTCCAGCGGGTGTTTTCACTACTGATAACTAGAGTTTTCACGGATGTTTTCCAGGCTATTTTAGTCGGCAATGTATTTGGGTTGACTAGTACACTGTTTATGAATGACTGTAGCCGGTATTTGCACAGTATATTGCAGATATCTGGTATAAAACCATACGACACTAACTGGATATTTGATACATAGTACAAGTATCTGCGTATAAATATGTTTCTACAAGTACTTCTGACGTCCAAACTCTAAATTTTGTGAAGAAACATTAGTTTTTGTAACTCTACATGTATTTGTTTTTAAATATAAAATTTCAAAAGTATGGTCAAACATTTAAGAGCGTTTGATAAAAGCGTAAAGTATAATAATTATTTACTGCGTCCTCGGTCGGCACTTTAAACAGGTCCGTATAACACATATTGCCTCAACATAAATATATGATAAAGTAGAGAAAATGACACATATTCTAAAATACTCTGACAAGAGAACTTTATGTTTAACATATTAGTAGGAAAGGAAAAACGTTTTTTCTCAATTTTAGACGAAGAAGGGTAATCTCCCTTGAAACGATATTCATTTTGAAAAAAAAACCAGTGTTTAACGATTTTTTGAAAACTATATAGATCTGGACCCAGATCACACATCTCCAGAAGGAACTGTCTAAATACGATCTGCACTGTGTGAAGCCTGGTTGAGTTTATGATTTTTGTGTAAGTGGCCCGGTGAACAGTCGAATTCGAGCCCCGGTCTTGCTGCATATTTTTCTCACCATGTTGCACTTTTTGTTATAAGATCTGTCTGACTCGAGTCTGAAATAATTCATATGAAAAGTTTGCTTATTTTATTAGCCAATGTAATAGTGCAAACAATAGACGTTCATAGTGGATGGAGCTTAATGTATAGAAGAATGGCTAATAAAACCAAAGGTTCTCATTTAAAATGTCTCTGGATATATAGTTTACTGTATTTGTCTAACTGCCTTCACAGAGAGTATCGTTACTCAACATATATCAATTGTTCCTGTACAAATCGTAAGCAATAAAACACACCGATTGAAATTAAATTGAAAGTAATTTTGGTTGTAAATACTGTCAATTACAGCGTTCCCTCTCTACAACGACTTCCAATGGGAGCCAAATATTGTGTGCGTTGTTCGGAGAGAGTCGTTATAGAGAGGGAAATTGGTTTACATTTGAAAACAGCCGGCTTGAATCCAGACCAGACGCCGCGTAACGCAGGCTGTTTGTCACTCGTCATTAACTTTTGTTCTGTCAAAATGTCAAATACATGCATGTAACTTTGAGAAAAACAGCAGACGACAATTTTAAGCAGACAATAGTACAGCAATTAAAGCGTTAAAATATTTGTCCTGTTAAGGGAACTGCGGCAAGCGTCGTTGTTCAAAGGGAATCGTTGTAGGGAGGGAACAATCTATTTGATATTTTGTTGAAAAAAAACTAGAGACAAATCTTGAGCCTCTAAATTGGACGCACTTGATAAATTATGATTTAACAATATTTACATATATATCTCAAAAGAAAAAGATTGAGACTAAATCAGTGGCTGATACAACATGCTTTTCTGCAAGAAACTCATTTTTCAAACGATACAATTGATAATGTCGCGAATGATTTTATAGATTGAATCTTTATCATTCGTTTGGGTCATCAAATAGTAGATGTGTGTCGCTTCTTATCACAAAGAATTAAAAGTTACAGTTACTGATTTAAAACACGATATAAAATTAAGAAATAAATTTTTAGACAATATCTCTTCAATACTGAAAGAACATTCATTAGGCGTAAAAATAGTTGGTGGTGATTTTAATGACGTAAACAGCTTAAGAGACAGAGTATCCTCCTCGAAGAAGCAACAAACGATAAATCAAACCTTAACAAAATTAAAAAATAAAAATGATCTTACAGATATTTGGAGATACTTACATGATGATTTAAATCAATTCACTTGGCGACTAAAAAATGGTAGCGAAAAAAGTCGTATAGACTTTTGGTTAATAGACTCAAATATTATTCCGCTGATACTATCTACTGATATCAGACCTGCAGTGATTCATTCAACTGATCATCTTGCAATATCTCTGAAGATAAAGAAACCATTTAAAAGAGGAACAGGTTATGAGAAGCTTAACAATCAACACTTAGATAACGAAAATTATTGTGAACTAATAATAGCAATTATATATCAATGTAAAGACTTAAATTTAAATGATTCACAGAAGTGGGAAATTTGTAAGCATGAAATAAAAGAAGCATCCATCACATACTCAAAACAAAAATCGAGACAAAGGCATAACAGACTACAACATTTAGAAAAATCTCTTTTCAGCGTTACTAATGTAAATGAAGCCCTAGTTACTGAAGTAGAGAATGAAATTAAACAGATATATGATGAGAGAGCCACTGGAGCACAAATTAGATCCCGTATAAAATTCTTAGAAGACGGCGAGAAAAATACAAAATATTTTTTAAGTCTGGAAAGATCTAGACAAAACAGAAAAACAATCACATCACTTTTAGTAAACGAGCAGCATATAACTAATATTGATTAAATTTTAAAGGCTGAAACAAATGTCTATGAAACTCTTTACACATCAAATGGTTATCAAAATGATAGTAAACATTATATTGAAGGAACGGAATTAGAAACCATATTAACTAGCGAAGAGGCAAACATCTGTGAAGGGCCCATAACACTAGCTGAATGTAAGGATGCATTGAATAAAATGAAACTAAACAAAAGTCCAGGTTTAGATGGACTGACAGTAGAATTCTATTTTAAGTTATGGCCACATTTATCTACAAAGATTTTTAACTCTTTTCTACAAAGTCATCAAACTGGAGAATTATCGCGTTCCCAGAAGCAATCTGTTCTCTCACTTCTATATAAGAAGGGAGATCCAGAACAGATTGGGAACTGGAGACCAATATCTCTATTGAATATTGATTATAAAATCCTAGCTAGAGTTCTAGCAGAAAGACTGCAAAAAGTACTGCCAAAAATCACCAGTCTAGACCAACAAGGTTATATAAAAAATAGGTACATAGGTTATAACATAAGACAAATACAAGATATTAGTGATTGTACAGAATCTTTGAATATAGAAGATGCAATGTTATTTCTAGATTTCAAAAAAGCGTTTGATACCATTGAATAGGAATTTATGCATCAAGTATTAAGAAAATTTGGCTTTAAAAATGATTTTATTAATTGGACTAAAATTCTCTATAAAAATATATGTTCATCAGTTACAAAAAACGGATGGATATCAAACTTTTTTAATATCTCACGTGGAATCAGACAAGGATGTCCTTTGTCTGCTTTCCTTTTTATAATTGTAGCTGAAATTATGGCAAATAAAATCAAATCATGTGAAGATCTTGAAGGTATTAAAGTGAAAAATAATGATAAAACATACCACTTGAAAATAACACAGTTAGCTGATGATGCAACGCTATTTCTAAAAAAGAAATCTGAAGAAATTCCTACTGCACTAAAAATAATTGAAGAGTTAGGGAAATATTCAGGGTAAAAATTGAACAGAAATAAAACGGAAGGTCTTTTAATCGGTAAACTTAAAACTAATTCTGAATTGATAATAAATGATATTAAATTCAGCCCGATAGTAAAGGCGCTTGGGTATACTTTGGAAGTGAGAAAACTGCTTGTAACGATATTAACTGGCGAGAAAAAATTGAAGAAGGTAAAAAATTAATCAATAGTTGGAATCAAAGAAAGCTTACGTTTTATGGTAAGATCACTGTTATAAACTCTTTGATTCTGCTAAACTTGCCTTTCTAATACAAACTCTTCCAATCCCAAATAATGTTTTAAACCAATTAAACTCCATGTGTTTCTCCTTTTTGTGGAGTAATAAAAGTGAAAAAATTAAAAGAAATACCCTAATAGGAAATAAAGATGACGGTGGACTTGAGGCACTAGACATAGAGATTTACTCAAAAACATTAAAACTTAAATGGCTAAAAACTCTTAGTTCAGTTGAAGAAGCAAACTGGAAGGTTATTCCAAAATTCTTTTTAAATCAATACGGAGATACACTATTATTAGTAAAAATGAATATTGACTCCTTTAAATCACTCCCACCTGTAAGATATAACCTACAACTTTTCTATAAACATATTGTTAATATCTTTATTAACCTGAATAATTCAGGACCAAAAGTAATGCCAAAATCATTGTATAATATCAGAACCCAGGTATTATGGGGTAATCAATATATAAAATTCAAAGGTACATGCTTACTTTTCACTTCATGGATAGACTCTGGAATTATATTTATAAATGATGTCATACATAATAATGGCGAAATTAATGAAAGCATAATAAACAAACTAAAAAATAGAAGCAACTGGATTTCTGAATTTACCAGATTAAAAGCAGCAATTCCGCATGCCTGGAAAACCATTTTGAAATCAGACCAATCAATCAAAACACAAGTTAATATTAACAGAAACTCAGTTTTCGGTAAACATTTAATATCACTAAATCAAACAACAAGGATATAAAGAAAACATTTGTTGCCTCAAAATTTGAAACTCCGTACATACACAAATTCTGGGAGGAAAAACTGAAACGAAATGTTCAGTGGCATGAAGTATACCACACAATGAATAATGTTATATAGACAACAGAATAAAAGAGCTTATCCATAAAATAGTTGCAACTAATGAAAACCTTTTACTTGGAAACTAATACAAACGCCATTCTGCAAGCATTGTAATGAAATTGAAACATTCGAACATTTTTTCATCTCTTGTCCGTATTTAAATGCCTTTTGGATCAAGATACATAATCTACTTTCAAAAATAGGCATAAATAAAAAGATTAGCATGTATGAACTCATAGTCGGATACAAAATACATTACAAAGCCTACCAAGAAGTAAATATCATCATAGGGAACATTATGTACTCCATCTACAAAAGTTACATGAAAAGGGAAAGAAGAACAAATAAAGTGAATATGATGAACATTCTTTACTTTGATTTATTAACATTAGAAACATATTACTTTGAGAAGAAATTGAAACACCCAATAATTCATAAGTTTAACAAAGCATTGAAAAATCAGATTTAATCTCTTACAGTATATACGTATGCATGTTGATTTTGTATAACATACATGCTTAGTATAATTATGTTTCCTTTGTATATGTTATGTTTTTATGATTGTTATTTAATGTAAATAAACGGACTATCTGTAGATAGTTCCAAAAAGAAAAAAATGGACGCACTTCAAACATTATCGTAAGTAAACACGGAACACAATATCTCTATCACTGTAGACCATTATAAATATTATATTTGCCTTTTAAATGCATTTTGGTACATTGTCTTGTAATAGATGCTAATAGAAATTGACATTTCATAATTGTTTTAACCCTTTCATGATCAAACTATTCGGGAGAGTTTTACCCCTTCACCGCCTTAGCGTCGTCTGAATCAATATTGTAATCTGCAATATCGTTTTAAAGTCAGATTTAAGGCAATCGAGTGTCAAACAGTTTGGGTCCTGATCAGACGCCGCGTTACGCGGCATCTGATCAGGACCCAAACTGTTTGCAAACGTTTAATGCGTTATTGAGAGTGAAAGGGTTAAGACGCTTCGTTAAAAACCTGTGCACTGTGCCTAGTCTACGACAAAGGTGGAATGTGTGAACTGACGGTGAGCGAGTGTCAAGTTGACCTTTCGCTATACGCGTATGTGATTTTCAACACAGCAGTTGTCAGAGCGAGCGCATGCGCTTTGCCACACAATCATACACTAGAATGTGTAGCCGCTTAAATCAATTCAAAAATATTCCCATATAAGACTGCATATATCTTGTTTCTTTACTGTTAAAATCGTTTTAACTGATAACAAATCTGATATCGTGAGAAGTGTGTATCGTTTCGTGTTGGTATATGGATCTACTCGCTTTGGTAGAC
Organism: Gari tellinella; assembly: GCA_922989275.2. NCBI lineage: Eukaryota > Metazoa > Mollusca > Bivalvia > Cardiida > Psammobiidae > Gari > Gari tellinella. The sequence continues at coordinate 96,793,666 of OV277860.1, forward strand.
GAGCGAAGTGTATATCGTTTACTTTCGGTTTACCAAAATAACTTGTTTACCATGAAAAATCCGATGTTTACCATATAAAGCGTATATGAAAAGCAAGGATATTACTTAAACTTTATCGGAAAATTGTCTGTTTCTTGGTAAAAATTCGAATTCATATTTACGAAAAGCCCAAACATAACCCTTCTTTATTCCTATATCAAAGGGGATCAATTTGGTTGAATTTGAGACATATTAATAGGAGTTGTCTTTCATGTCTTGCGAAAATGGCCGACTGAAATGTCGCAAGCGACTTTGTATGTGCCATGCTCACAGACCCGGAAACGTGTTACCCCAGCACCGGGAACAGGGCTTGAGTTGCAATCCCGCACTGGTTATTGGCGTTTCTGGACATCATGATGTAGCCAGAGAGGCCCCACGATTTGCCGTAGCTGTTTTTGACCATCCAAAATGGCCGCGGGTAGGTCCCGTAACCTGTCACTAGCACAGCGTGGTTCATGTTATCTTGGCTGCAGCATCTTTCATTGTAGATTCCTGGAAATAATCACCAGTACGTGTTTACTCACCCACCCCTATAACATTAAAGGACAATTCCATGTTTGACTATCTAGGTTTGTTTTTTACAAAAGGTGAAATTACAAACAGTTCAGACCCTGGTCAGTTCAATTCAATTCAATTCAAATTTTATTGGCATTAAACATTATACATTTGTTTCATAGGTACTGAGGGAACAGTCAAATCATTGACCCGAGGTAGCAGGGAAGGCCTTAAGAACTGTTGCCCGAGGCCGTTGGCCTCGGGCAACAGTTCTCAGGGTCTTCCCTGATATCGAGGGACAATGGTTTGACTGTTCCCGAAGTAACTATCAAACAAATGATTTATTACCTGACTCTCTATTTAAGCCAGGCTGAATGAATGGCTAGATCTAGATCTATCTAGATATACAAGATTTGAATAACACGTATTTAGATTCTAGAGATGATCATTCACTTAAATAGAGAGTCAGGTAAATAAAATGAATTAAGACGTTCAACTCTAGAGAACAGTGTGCTCGTCATTTAAAGTGTACACTAGTCCTGCACTGTTTGTCATTTAGCAATATATTTTAAAATTAACCTGAATATATAAAAGTGGACTATATTTTATTGAAAACTGAAAGTGTCCATTTAAAGTTTCAGGGGGACACGTGGTGAACACAAGTTGGACTTTACTTTACCATGTCTGTAGAACTGGAAGGACTTGTGAGAGGCGTCGATAGATGCAGAAATAGGACCAACAGTTGCCACAGCCTTCTGTAAATCACGCTCGTTCCCTGGCCGAATAGTGTAGCATTTATAGACCCGCGAGCCGGGAACTAGCTTCCGCGTGTCGTAACGACATTCTGTCTCCTGAAATAGCGTTTTAACTCATTACCCGATATATGCATCTTTTTACGATAGATATGTTCTTTCGCTAATTTAATACTTGGATATTATCAATATATGCAGCTACAATTCAATTCATTTCTTCTTTATTGCATAAAACATTAATCGTTTGCTTATAGCAAGCATGGTAAAATAGCACCAGTTTCACAACACATCGTCAATAGACAAACAAATGCTAGATCTAAATATGTATCAAACGCTTAAGCAGAAAGTTAAGATTTTAATATCTATCTCAGATCTAAACTTTGAACAGTTTGAAATACAGTATACAGATATAGCGACGCTCATTGATAATGAAGTCATCGGGGCCATCCGATTCCTTTCGTTATATCCAAATTTCGTTATATCAGGTCCAGTTTACTATCCGTAAGTTACAGATGGAGAATATGGCTGTGCTCGATTATCAGTCTGGAATTGACGGAATTGGTGTAATCGAAATCGAGTGGTCTGGAATTCAATTCCGGAACAGTTCTGTCAGTTCTGTCCAATGCGGTGGTGTGAGCAGAATTGTGACGTATCATCATGGTTCCCGACACATTTTACCAACGCTTCGACAGCAAAGTTATACTAAGCAGGGAACCAGACTACCATATTTGCAAGGGTTCAATTCCGTTTTTACTTGAATTACAAATTCTATGGAATCAAGACAAGACAAGACAAATTTGATTGTGATTCAGGCCTCCGGCCCCGACACATACATTGTATACATAATATAACATATCAATACATACGGTGTGTAACAGTACAAACAAACAACATAGGTGTACTTTTTAAATTACATTTGCTAAATTTACTGTTTCCTGTCGTAACTGTAAGGCATAATAAATGTACATTGCAAGATTGCGTACTGTGGTCCTGTTTTTACGTGTCATTAATAAATTAAATTTGTACATGCTTGGATGAATATAATATTTTGTTGCTAAATAATGCTTCCTGAGGTCATTCAAAAAGGGCATACTAACAGAAAGTGGTATTCATCCTCAATAACGCTGGTACAAAACTTGCAGTCTTGATTCCCGGACAATACCAAGGTGTCTACCCTTTTCTATCATGAGAGAGTGAGAGGATATTCTAAACGAGGCTAAACTAACTCTAAATTTCTTAATCTCTAGGCTATCTAAGTAATCTTCAAATTTAAAATCTGGTTTAAAACCGACATATGACGAGAGTTTTGAGCTAGATTTACATGCTTCGTGCCACTGCTGTAGGTATTGGTCTCTCATTCTTTGAGTATGTTGGTATAGGAACAATTTTCATTGCAAACATATTGGTTTTCCCATACATATCCAAAGCCGATGTTATACAAATGTTTCCTGACTAATGATACCCAATTTTGATACCCAGCATTGTCAAAATATCTCAGCATCTCATAGCTTTTCCAAACATATCTATGTTTAGGTAACGATAAAATCTTTAGCCAATATTTTATACATCTTTTAGCAGCTTGAATATACATAGGAAACCTTTCACACTCCCCTGCTACTGCTAAGTTTGATGAACGGTTCGGTACACACATGAAACGTTTGTATGCATACATATGGATTGTTTCTATACTGTGCATTGGTACTAGACCCCAAAGTTCAGCTCCATACAGAAGTATAGGTGCAATCTTTATATCAAACAGTTTAAAAAACACTGATTTAGGTAAAGGTGATAAGTGATAAAGTGACGAAAGAAGGCTAATTAGTACCCTTTTGGCCTTAGTTGCCAACACATGTCATTCTATACATTGATAATTGTGAGCTGAAATATGTGCCAACATAGGTAAAACCATTCACTGTATCGATTTTATTTCCGTTATAATACCAAATTTCATTTCTAGACAACTGGCCACCATTTCTGAAAACGACAATTTTAGTTTTAGCTACATTAACTGATAGTCCCCAAGTTGAACAATAATTAGATAGGACATCTAACTGCCTTTGTAAACATCTTGGAGTGTCAGCTATTAAAGCAACGTCATCTGCGAACAATAAAAGTAAAATCTGCACAATATCAGGAAATAACTGTATACCTGGAATACCCGAAGCAGATATTTCATCGTACAGCTCATTGATGAAGAGAGAAAATAATATCGGGCTTAAATGACAACCCTGTCTGAGTCCAATCGGGCACTGTAGTTCTTCACTTATAGAGCTGCCATTTCTAACACATGCCCTTACACTGCTGTATAATGCTTTTATAGAGTTTAACAAGTTACCTTTAATCTGTTTATTATTAAGGATGGTAAATAACTTAGGACGCCGTACTGAGTCAAATGCCTTGCGAAAGTCTACAAAAGCAACATACAACTTACGACGTTTCCTACATAAATATTTACTAACAAGTGAATATAAAACAAATACATTGTCGGTAGTGGAGTATCCAGACCTAAAGCCGGCTTGCGCCTCTGATATTTTGTCAAATGCCATCGAGTACATTGTAAGTCTCTTATTTAACACATTAACATATACCTTGCTCAATACATCTAATAACGCTATACCTCTATAATTGTCAGGATTGTTTATGGAACCTTTTTTGTGTATAGGTATTAACAGGGAGCATGACCATTGTTCAGGAAAAGAACCAGACTTAAAGATACAATTGAAAAGCGTTCGTAAAAAAGGCACAATCATTTCTGCACTGGCTAACAAATGTTCTGGTCTCAAATATCCAAATGCAGCCTTCTCTATTTCTCTTTAGTTCATGTATAGCACTTTTAATTTCATCATCAGTTATATCACTATTCAGTATAATGTCTTCACATTCATTTAGAACATCAAAATTATTTACATTCGCGTCATTACCATTAGTGTCACCAGTATTGTCACCATTGCTATCTTCCTCAATATCGTTGGATTCAAACACCGTTTTAAAATGATCAAACCATTCTTTAGTACAAATATTTGCTACCCTTTTTGACTCATTTGATGAAAATCTAACGTTTTTCCAAAATTCTTTAGGGTTATGGATAGACGACACAATTTTATCCAGTTCACTTCTATTATACTGCTGTTGCTTTGCTCTGCAGCAGTTTCTAAAAGCCGATTTCGAACAAACATAAGCGTCTAAGTCCTGCAATGATTTAGTGAGTCTAAATTTGCGAAGATATTGGTTTCGTCTTGCTTTCGAATTCTTACATTCTTTATCGAACCACTTATTTTTGTTCGACATTCGACTGCTGCTATTAGCCCTGGTACTCTTTGTATGTATATTACAGCATTCTAAAATTAGACTCTCAACTGTGTTCAACATGTCATTAATACAAGTTGGATTGTCCCCAACTAAGTCATCGAGTATATTAAATTCACCATTGACAATCTTATCAGATAGATTTGAAGTAAAAATACACTCGTCTTTGTTATCAATAAACCCGTAGTAAGAAGTGAATGATTCGGTTGTTTCCGGTTCAGTTGAAACGCCATTGTTCGGAATGCTTGTATATTTTAAGGACAGCTTGATCGGCAAATGTTTGCAGTCACTTCTATCTTCTACATTAAAATATTGAATAGTTTCAAACAAGGAGCTTGATGTAAGAAAATAGTCAATAACACTGCACCCTATTGAATCTATAAACGTGAAATCACCTGAACAAGCACCGAACCGACCATTTACGATTACGATATTATAAGTCTTACAAAAGTCTATGAGGCGTTTCCCAAATGCATTAACCATTTTATCACAAGAAACCCTCGGAGTTGAAATGTCTTTGTTAAAAAGATCTTGATATTCTTCAAGATTTGGAATGTGGTCATCTAACGTTACACAATCCTCTAACTCAGCGGTTCTGGCATTTAAATCACCACATATTATTACATCACTTCGTGAAAAGGTTTCGAACATCTGAACAATAGCATTTTCAACACAGTCTATCCCAATTTCATCATCATAAAATGGAGAGTTTTTTGGTGGCAAATAAACGCATACATAAAATAAATCTTTATCTGACATAAGCATTTCCTTGTTAAATTTTAACATAATGCCAAATCTAAAATTAGCATGAATCTGTTCTGTATATATAAGTAATGCATCTCGGACCAGGACAATTACACCACCGGAGTTTCGACCACCTTTATTTGATTTCTTCGCCGAGCAAAAAAAGCATTTATAACCTTGTAGAAAATTTTCGACATCACTTAAGTCTGTTATCCAAGTCTCAGTCAAACCAATTACGTCAAAATTACCTAAATATGTTTTAATGTCACTATCATTGAATTTACTTTTTAGTCCCTCAATGTTCCACTCAATAAACGAGAACGTATTGATGACTGCATGTGGACCTTGGCCACCCCCCTATTTGCAGATATATTTGGGCTATTCAGTTGATCACCTACATCAGAATAGTCCATTACATTACTAGCACCAGGCATAACCGCGATCTCCGACTGACGCTGTGCAATGGTTCCTACACCACTTTTGATAGTGCGCGGCACTGTAGCATTGTTGCCTGGAACTTTGGGTTCTTTAAATAATCCACTACCTTTAATGTAACCACGATAACCTTTTCTGTCTAGGTCCTTGAGTGTTTCACGCTGTCTAGGGGTGAGGTCATTGGCGACTTGAATTCCATTACGGCGAAGGATATCACGGCTACTTAGAACTTTTAGTTTGTCTTCAAAACTATGGAATTTCGTAAGTACCATCCTAGGCCTGTCATCTGTGACAACTCCGATTCGCCTTGCAGATTTAACCGAGTTAGTATTATCAGTTGTTTGGAATGCTGGCTGTAAGACACCTGTTTCAACTGTTGACAGAGATTCAGTGGCTGTCTCATTCCTGTTTTCTTGCAGGCCAAAAATCCTGAGATTCTTCGACTTTCTATATCGAGTCGTTCCACCTGATCTTCAATGGTTTTCCAGTAATCAGTTTGTTGCTCAAACTTATCTGAAAAATGTTCAATGTCACTAGTTATAATTTCGTTGATATGAGAAACACGGTCTATTTTGTCTTCAAATTCAACGAATTTCTTGTCTATATCTCTCTGTTTTGACCTAACTTATATATATATATATATATTGCTTTTAATTGTAGTAAGTTCGTTCCGCACTGAAGACATATCTGACTTAAGAGAAACAATTTCATGTTTTACTTGTTGGATTTCGGTAGACGTCTTCTCATTAGAATCTGCAATGGCTTTAAGAATCAAATCTGTTTCGGTCGATGGGCCTGGGTTCGTCTCAACGTCTGAAGAAAGAATAAGTGGCCGCTCAGCAAGAAATATGTATAGATTAGATGACCAGTTTAGTTCACCATAAGTCAGTTGAACCGTCAATGTCGCACTTGGTTGACTACAACAGCTTAAACTCGTTGGATCATTCATAGTAGTGGCACATAACGATTTGCCAATCAGGGCGTCCATCTCCATACTACGTAAAGAGTTGCCAATCACAGACACGTACTTGAACGCGAGTAGAATACCAATGATGATGATACCCGTGTGTACTGAACGGAAATGAACATCCGAGCCTTTTATATATGGAGAATAGGGTTTCTTCTCAGTTGTGCTGGGGTTTTGTGTTTTATGACCGCCATGGAATAATCCTACACGCACTCTGTATGTTGCGATATCGATACCCATTGTAATTATGTCCTTGTTGAGCTTCCGTAGAATCGTTCCATACAGTTCTGGTACTGATAATCGAGCACGCCCTATATTTTCATTTGTTAGCTCCAAGAGTTAGTTATATCCAGATTTCGTAATATCCAATCCCGTTATAGGTGAGCTTCACTATATATGGTTTCGTTTCATTCCATCCGTTTGACAGATTTTGTGACTGACATTTTCCAAGAATTTATATTCCCTCTAACTGAACGCTACTCAACTGAAATATGTTAAGAAGGATTTCAATATTCTCTATCACAATTTAAGGTCACATCACTCAATTTCTCGTTTTAGAGAAACAACTTGTGCCCTTATAGAGTATGCCTATGCTTTTTCTTCTCCCATCCCCATCCAGACACACATTCACTCACATGGCTCACCGGGCCCCGTTATATAAAACTTCGTTCGGCAAATGTTATCGTAAGTTAGATTATGAAAGTCTCAATTATTATTTATTTCTCAATTTAATACTGTTTTGTGACATCTTTTTGGAATCGGTATAAAAGTCGAGCTCAAAGAGATGTCACAAAACAGGATTAGATAGAGAAATCAGAAATTAAACGATTTCTAAAGTTTTGACTAATACGACCGTTTTTGTCGTACGAAGTTTTATGAAACAGCCTCAGTTACACCCGTGTATATTAACCCTTTTATTGTCAAAGCCAACAACAGAGACATTTGCAAATAATTTGGATCCTGATCAGACGCCGCGTTACGCGGCGTCTGATCAGGATCCAAATTATTTGACACTTACATCAATGTTTTCTCAAAAAGTCGAAAATACATAAAAAAAAATCAAATATTATAAGTAAAAGCAGACGAAAACTATAAGCAGACGATGATATAGGATCTACTTTGTTAGACAAGAATTTACGTCATAATGGCAGGGAAAAGTTAAATCAGGACCAGCTTATAGTTTACCTTTTCCTTGTAGGGATAGTCCGTCTCTCTCTCCAGGCCCCTACTGCGATGAATGTACGCAAATGCCAGGTCCACGTGCCCTTTGCCACAGCCGTTGCCGCTTGTCTTGTCACAGTCAATCATCTGCTGCTCACTTAGGGAAACCAGACGTCCAGTTTTCTTTTTCAGCTGGCCCTCCACGGCACCTGTCTGAAGAACAGAGCAACGAGCTAAGAGCAAGTCTGAGACACACTGTACATACCGTGTGTATAGGACCAAGAAAAAGGCAATTTTTTGAAAAATGTATTTTTTTTTAAAAAGTCACGTTAGAACGTTACAGCGCGTGAGTGTTTTATTGAGAATTCAAACACCGATACGTTCCTTCTTTGTTAATATAACGGCTAGTCCGGTTGCCAAACCCCTGATTTTTCGATAAGCGTGTTTTGCGGGCCGTACAAAGGTTTTTTGGCTGTTTCTATACCTCTGAGGTGTGCTCTTTAAGAATCTGAATGATGCCACTCTGGTACCTTTGGGCAATCCACACAATATGCATTACTGAAAATATTGTTTTCGTCAATATCTCAGAAACTATGCATGGTATCAACATAATTGTGGTGTCTATCCCCATGTTTTGAGGGGTAAAGAATCAGATAAAGCTATTTTAGTAACGATCACTGCGATATTGTGTGCTGAATAGGCATAATTAGGCAGCCATTACTGAAAATCTCGTTTTCGTTATTATCTCAGTGCCCGTGCATGGTAGCAAACTAATGTTGGTGTCTATCTGCATGTTTTGAGGGGTAAAGAATCGGATTAAGCCATTTTAGTAAAGATCACACCAATATTTTGTGCTCAATGGGCATATTGAGGCAGCCATTACTGAAAATCTCGTTTTCGTTAAATTATCTCAGTGCCCGTGCATGGTAGCAAACTAATGTTGGTGTCTATCTCCATGTTTTGAGGGGTAAAGAATCAGATTAAGCCATTTTAGTAAAGATCACACTAACAATGTGTGCTTAATAGGCATATTTAGGCAGCCATTACTGAAAATCACATTTTTGTCAGTATCTCAAAATTATTTAAGTTTCAATCCCCATGTTGCGAGAGGTTAAGAATCAGATTAACCCCTTACTAATGAAAGAAATTGTTGTCTGCTAAAGTTTTTGTCTGCTTCAATTTTCAAACTTCTTCAAAGTCGCTCAAAATTGGTGAAGCTTTTCTGCAAAATAAAATATGCAAAAGAAGGACCACCATTATTGATGCGACGGTCGAGTCTACGTTCTCTTTGTGTCGTCTGTTTGGTGTGTGTTCATCATTTATATAAGAGCATTAAAAGAATGGTCATACCTCAGCTAGCTTAAGAATTCTTAGGTTCATTTTTTTGACAATATAGATACATTCTAAGTTCCTTTTCAATAGTTTAACGACCGCAAAATTAGGATAATGCTGACAGTGATATTTACTCTTGAATTTAATTAGTCCTTACGGTAGCCGACAACAATGTAAAGTCGTACTTTATCCCTAACCGAACATAATAAAAGACTGATACACGCACAATCACCGCGGCAGACGTGGTCCAGTAGTAGCACACTCGAATACGATGCCAAGGGTCGTGAGTTTGATCCCCCGCTGGGCCAAGTCCTTCGGATGAGACTTTACACTAGGCATATAAAAAACCAGAGAACCCTGTCGAAAGTAAGAGTAAGACATCGCGCCCAGGTGTCTGTATCCGCTGCCCTCTCTTTTGGATGTCCAATTAGCCCATATATTGCAGAAAAGGATGTTTACAAACAAATAAACAAAAATTCGGTCAGTTGTTGCTTTGCGGTCAAAGGAGGCACACAGAAATATAGCTCTAGATTTTAGGCGGTTGGTTTAGACAGTATACTTGTACTTTGAAGTAGTGCAGAGTATCAAGGTGAAAGTCAGAAATATATATAGTTCTGTTAGTGTAGCTTAGCTGAGTCCGAAAAGTGAAACCTCCAAATCGTGACTGGGCGCTTGTAGGTCATACACATCGACCGTGCTCGTCTGAATTGCCGGACCATAGGCAAAGAAGGCACTGAGCATCATACACTCAGGAAAGTCCATCAATAGTCAATTATCAAATTGTTGATGATGAGCCGTTGATCGTCATAAGAGCTGAGCAATTTGAGTGTATATCATCAACTACAGTAGCTGGGCACCTATGGCTCAGCTGTAGGGTCTCGTTGGTAGTTAAGTGAGGGAATCGACGACCCATACCTGATCCATACAGGCAGGAACACACGCTGCACAACTCCTCAGGTTAAGAATTTAGAGATGATAGAAATACTGGATGGCTGTGCTATCATTTGGGTTATAAACGAGTCTAATCAAGGAACTGTTAATGGCTTCATGATGGATGTTATGAAGAGGGTGGCAAGCTATGACCCGATCGCTACTTCAACTTCAGGATTAAAAGTTGAATGTGGGCAACTCGAGCTGGTGACGAGGCCATACGACGACAAAACTGCAGTTACATACTCCAATGCCGCTCCAGAAGGTTTTCCTTACAGCAACTGAGAATAAGGTACAGGTCATAGTTCTGATGTGTCAGAGTTTGATCCAGAAAGCCGAATGGACATAGTCTGGCCATTACCTCTACTAACACTGTACTAGTATTTCAGGATGACATTGTAACTTGGATGTACAGTGAAGTGGATTGTTGTCTATTTTGCAAAACATGTTGGTGTGATCAATACTGAAATGGTTTAATCTGCTTCTTTTCCCTACCTGTGGTATAATCCAGTGGTAACGCGTTGGACTACGGTACCAGGGTTCGTGAGTTCGATCCCCCGCCGGACCAGCGGCCTGACTAGGGGATTTTTTCCGAATCCCCGATGATGTACAGGAATATGCTTGAGCAAGATATGTACCGCGAATAGCTCCTCTCTACCCAGGGGTTAAAATAGGTACCTGCGAAGGGTCTGAACCGGTACTGCGGCTGCATATGCGCCATATGTTAGCAGTGCTCAATATTGTAGGCAAGATGGCTCAATGATCAGGGGAGTAAATGTGCAGTCGGCTGAACGGTCATTCGGACTGAAAGTAGACTTTAAATAGATACTGTTTTTTACTTTTACAAACATGAGTACAGACGCCAGAATTATGTTAATGCATGTATCATAGTTCCTGAGGTATTGCCGAAAATGAGATTTTCAGTACTGGCTGACTAAATATGCCTATTCAGAAAAACTATTTGTGTGATCTTTAGTGAAATGGCTTTAACTGATTATTTACCCATAAAACATGTGTTTATACGCCAGAATTACTTTGATATGATATGTCGTAGATGCTGAGATATTGACGAAAACAAGATTTTCGGTAATGGCTGCCGAAATATGGATATTCATCACAACCTTATAAATATATTTGTGGGATCAATACTGAAATGGTTTTATCTGATTTTCTACCCCTCAAAATATGGGGATAAGCACCAAAATTATTCTGAAACCATATGTAGTTACTGTGATATTGACGAAAACGAGATTTTTATCAATGGCTGCCTAAATATGCCCATTCAGCACAAAATATTGGTGTGACCTTTACTAAAATGGTTTAATCTTATTCTTTACCCCCCAAAACATGGAGATAGACACCAACATGATTTTGATACCATGCACAGGTACTGAGATATTGACGAAAACGAGATTTTCAGTAATGGCTGCCTAAACATGCCTATTCAGCACAAAATACCACTGTGATCTTTACTAAAATGGCTTTATCTGATTATTTACCCCTCAAAACATTGGGATAAACACCAAAATTATGTTGATACCATGCATAGTTTCTGAGATATTGACGAAAACTAGATTTTCAGTAATGGCGGCCTTAATTTGCATATTGTGCGGATTGCCCAATGATGCCAGAGTGGCATCATTCAGATTCTTAAAGAGCACACCTCAGAGGTATAGAAACAGTAAAAAAAAAACTTTGTACGGCCCGCATAACACGCTTATCGGTCTCTGCCACCGGACTAGGCGTGCACGAAGTGTGTTAGAATTGAAAATTGTAACTGTCCATTTCGGCCAAGGAGTCAACACAGGATTACAAAAGAGCTACATGATTAAGGCTTACCGCACTGAATGCCCAGCACGACCCACACGTGCCCTGAAATAAAGCATAACATCATAGACAATTAACAAATAAAAGAATTATAATTACTAATTAAACCTTCATATATAAAACTCCGCCCACTAGAAGCATCTGAACTATCACATTAACTTATGGAATAGTGTAGAAGTGTTCGCAGACACATGTCAGGCATATTCTGTAAGAAAAAAATGTAGATCCTGATCAAGCAGTGCCCTCCGGAAGTATACTGTTAAAAAAGCAACAATATACACGAACAGCAAGAGAGGCGAATTAAGACAGATGACATTTTAATTCAAGAAAAATGCAAATATATTTACATTACTTATCCATATTGGCTCAGCAATTTAAAACTAAAAGAGATATTTCGCTAAATATAAATGTGCCGCTCGCCCTACATTTCCTTCTTTGTTACTGGAAGATATGTTTGCAGCAGTACAAGGCTATGTAATGCTTACGTTATTTCACTGTTCAGAACAAAATCATATTACTTCTACTAGTGACTTGACGCTGATTGTTATTGTTATAAACAACTGTCATGATATAATGTTCAAAGAAAACAAATTTACTGGCGGTCTATTCTATTCTATTTAAATAAAGTGCTCCCTCTTTAGAACGACACCCAATGGGAGACACCTATTGCGTGTGTTGTTCAGCAGTCGTTATAGGGAGGGAAAATTAAGACTTCACTTACATTTGCAAACAGCTTGAATCCAGATCTGGACAATATTGCAGCAGTGAAAGTGGTGTCCTATAAGGGAACTGTGGCAAGGGTCGTTTTAAGGAGGGAGTCGCTATTGGAAGGGCCTTTGTAGAGAGGGAGCACTGCTGTATGTAGCGAGGTTTAAAATAAAGATCTACTCCGTCCAGATGCGGAGCAAATTTAGCAATAGGACATTTATAATAATGATAATAAAAAACACCCTCAGGCGTTAACGGATCTTCTTTAGGATATTGTAATAGAAATATATATATATAAAGCCCACCTAAGCATTGCAATACATAGACAAATGCAGCCCTTAAAAGTCAAAAAATGGACTTGACTAAAGTGGAAACTGGAATTGTCTATTTGAAGTCTATATTTCGGTTATATTAATATCATAAACAACCCTAGTTCACCTGATTTTTCACGTCGGTCACGTATCCCTGGGCTTTCCAGTCAATGGACGATGGTAACGATAGATCAGCAGTGGTCCTGAATATGGTGGAATTCTCAGTTGGTCGTACGTGGATGCTACTCGTGTATCCATCTAAGAATTCCCGATGGCTCTGAAATATAAAAACTAGCTAAAAGCTTAAAATAAGCAAACATACCAGGGGCCCGTTTCATAAAACTTCGTAAGACAAAAATTAATGGTGTCGTAATTCAAAACTTTAAAATACATTTACTTTCGGATTTCTTTATCTAATCCTGTTTTGAGACATCTCTTTGGAATCGTCTTTTCAAGACGATTCCAAAAAGATGTCACAAAACAGGATTAGACGGAGAAATAAATAATAATTGAGATTTTTTTTATAATCTGACATACGACAACATTTTTCGTACGAAGTTTCATGAAACGGGCCCCAGAATCTTAATGAATGTTCATATTGCCAAATAAGATGTCAAAGAAACAACGTTCTGCAAGACCAGTGAACAAACTATTCAAATATTTAATCCCAAACTGAATCCAAACTATTTGCCATACTGACCCTATTTTTGAAACGTCTTTCCAAAATTCTATATTAAGACCAGTAGCAGATAATAAGCGTTGCATACGACATCATAACTAAGCTAACTGCATTGTGAGATAGTTTAAATGACCATTAGTTCCGTACATTCCAATGATTGTATAGAATAGAACTGTTTTCTACAGTGGGTGAACAACTTAAATGTGTAAAACGGAGTATTTATGGGGTAATGGGTTATTTTTTTGGCGTGTAGGAATATGCAGTCGAACCTCGATACCCCTAACTTAGCTAAGCCTCATGTTAACTATTTAACCCTTTCGCCCTCTATGATGCTTAAAATCGCGTTTGCAAACAGTTTGGATCCTGATCAGACGCCGCGTTATAGGCGGCGTCTGATCAGGATCCAAACTGTTTGACACTCGTTTTGAAATGTCTTCAGTCATACTGCCCTATTTTCGAACTTTGATACGACATTGCAGACAACAAAATTGAAGCAGGCGACAATGAAACGGTGTAGGGGTTAAAATTTCCCGAAATTTTACATGGATTAGGAAAGGGTTAACTGTCATTATCACGTCAACACCCGCCCCATGTTCAAGACCATCGAGCGGAAATCCAGCGGAAACCTAGCGCTTGCTGTCTGCTCGCTATCGTTCAACAAGCACAGCTTGCGCCCCCTAGAGTGTACTGTAATACAACTAGCAACTTTTACGTACTGATACCTTCCGCTCGCCTAGCGCTCGCCGAGCAAGTTCGTTCAAGAGCGAGCGACCGTCCGCTCGGTAAGCGGAAGGCTGGCTGAACAGGCCACGGTCTAACACCGTCACTGCCATAGTGTCGCATGCTTATATGTTCGTCTGATTTTACTTAGATCTATAAATTTTGGAATTGTGTGCGTATTACTTAAAAACCATTGATACGAATGTCAAACAGTTTGGATCCTGGTCAAACTCCGCGGTTTGCAAATACTAGTGTTGTCCGGGTCATATGCAACGCATTATATGGTTCGTCTTACCAGATCCGTAAAGTCATTGACACCTAAAGTATAAGACACGTGTCCGTTTTCATACAGCAGATTGTGTTGCTGTATATAGTTCACATTCTCCTTGAAAATCTCTCTTCTTTCCAGCTCCTCTTTCTCATCTCTGTACGATTTCCCTGTAATACAGTGTTAACTCATTAATCCCCGGAACGTTCAACCCTACTTATCCTGAGTAGTCATCAGCTTCAAATGTAATAATGCTTTAAACGTTAATGCAGAGAGCGCAATAATCAGTTCAGTTTTATATTGGCATCAACTTACCAAATACAGTTTTATACTTCTGGAACAACGAGACTATCGGTTCTATCTTGTCCACCTGACTCTGAAGATACCTGACACTTTCAAGGTTGGTCTCTGACTGAACATATGACAAGTAGGTCAAAACCACCAATAACTGAGTGTACATCTTCCCCTGTAAATACAAAAATAGCCAATCCATTGTTGAGATCTTATAATAAAAGGCCCATCATTATCATCATCGGCCCATGGACCCTAAAAACCACATCATTACATGGGCACTTGGGACCAACGTCTCAAGGTTATAGAGGGTTTGAAATGAGTCTGAGATTGTTTTCAAGTATTTGATTGGTCAGATTTGAGAAATAAAATCTGACCAATCAAATGCTTGAGAACGATTTCAGACTTAGTTCAAACGTTTTATGACATTGGGCCATGGTGAGTAAAAATTTCTACTATTAGAAGTTAGCAAGATAATTGACAATCTTGTCATTTGACCTCATGTCTTTACGTTTACATCAAAATGGCCATGGCATTGATGTCTATGATAGTTTGATATGTATGCATATAAAAGATCAATACTGCTTGAGATAAGTGACTATTTCCGTTATTCTATAGATGTACATGTAGTTCGGCGGCTTTGATTGTTAAGCTTAGAACCTTCATATTTACATCAAACTCAACCATGCACCAATGCCCACACCATTTATTCTGTGTGTATATACAAACGATCAAAACCCCTTTCAGCTAATTGGCTACTATCGTTTTTCTAAAAACAGACTTCAGTATATGGCTGCACTCCCGACCATATCTTATTTTGATTCAATATTTAGGTATTGGTATGCTCTGAACAACTCTACAGTGTTTCAATAAAATCGATCTAGCAGAATTTGAGTTTAAAGTTTTAGAGAGATCACCAAGATAGCCCCGTAGAGCCATGTTGGATTTTGAATCGGATCGAAAGCACCAACACATTTTCAAGACTATGCACTGACAACTTCATTAACTTTCATCAGTATCTAACTATCTATTGAGTAGAATTTGAGTGTAAGTTAAAATGTTTGGGTATAAATGCAGTTCAATTGTTCAATGTCTATGACCTTGACCTATGACGGCATAATCTTAACATTTACATCAAAAATGGCTCATGCAATTATGCGAACAATAGTCATGTTTATGTAAAGGAAAAATATTTTTTAGCTAATTGGCTATTTCCGATTTTCTAAGAATTAGATGTCACGATGACATCCCTGAATGACGGCCATTGCTGATTTTGGATCATAGTGAAAACAACACCGTTTGGTCAAGACCCTGCACTAATCAAGTAACAGCTGTTGGTCAGGACCAATCACTGATCGTTTATATCAGGCTCGTGTTGGTTTAGTTTATGTTTAGAATATGGAACTTAAATTACGACACACAACAGACAATGGAAACCTTAAGATTAAGAAAAATAAAGTGTCATGACGCCATCTCCATATAACAATTATCGTTTGTTCTTATTTCTCAAATTAAAGTTTTAGTTGTGTCTCTAAAGTAATATCGTTATAGGCATCAAAAGTTCTGATTCTGATCAGAGTATTATCAGACACTACGATTAGTCGTGAATGATCAGGATCAAAACTGTTTGCAAAACTCTGGGTATCACATATAGTTTTTAGCAACAATGTGTATATATTGAAAGAATAACGTTTGTCTCCGCTGTATGTTAAGTAACCCTTTCACTGCCAACAGTTTGGATCTTGATCAGACGCCGCGTCACGTGGCGTCTGGTCAGGGTCTAAACTGTTTGACACTCGTTTTGAAATTTCTTCAGGCATACTGCCTTATTTTTTAACTTTGAAACGACATTGCAGACAACAGAATTGAAGCAAACGACAATGAAACGGTGAAGGGGTATAAATCTCACGAAACATTTGGTAGTGAAAGGGTTAAATATTCTCGATTGGATCTCATCTGAGAGAAGTCGCTAGATCTGCACATGAAGTGACGCTCCTTCATGAGCTCAAACACTTGAAACCATGCATACATGTATGTACTATCTGATCTTTCTGTCCTCAATCGGTTCAAATAAGTTCTAAGGATGGTGACCTTATATTAAGGAAATTTGATTTTATCGAATGCGGAAAATATTGCTAATTATAATCATGCACAATAAAGACTGACTATATCGACCATATAAAGTTTTATAAACATAGGTTCGGTGGTAATGTTTAACCATTTACCCCATAGCCTGTTTCTATATTTAAAGACAGCTAGGTGACCGCTCTAAGCATGATGAAAGTAAAGCAAAATGCCATGAGGTGTATTCTGCTTAACTTTCAGCCTGTTTTAAGCTACCATCTGTTAGAATATTAAAATATTTCTTATGGTGCGTATTCATGTCTTTATAGATTGAAACTATTTTTTCAGTGGAGGTATGAATAAATTAAAGGTGTATGTATTGGATAACGGGTTAATGCCCATTTTGCAACTTGAATAACCGAATAAAGCGGCTGCTTTGGGATCATTTCAGATGACATCATTCTTCATCATTTACTGAGAAAAGCGGAGATGAAATTAAAGTGATTAAATATGTCTCATTCTTTCTTCTTCCTCTTCATTCGCTCTCTGTTGCTTGGCGATTCCTAGAAAAAAAAGTGGGCAACCACGTGATTGTTTACCCAATGAAAGACCAGAGACTAGTGGGGAATAAGTACCTATGTCGCGTTGTTTCCTGATGTCTATTTAGAGCTTTTATCTACTAAATATATATCGTCTCCTTGAGCGGTCTCCTCCAGTTACTTGACGTCCATGTTACGGCGGCAACTGTTTGTGGTAATCAGGCTTTTCTTCCACAATTATTACCTTCTGTACGCTGTTCGAATTTGTGAAACAGTTTCAGTTTAAATCCAGATGAAGCGTCGAGTAACTGGGGTCCAAACTGTTTGACATTCTGATTCTAATTTTTTGAAAGAAAATGTCCTTAAATCGACTCTTCGCATCTTCGAATTATTGCAGACGACAATTACAAAAAGTGTAGGTGTAACCCTTTCATGATCAAAATATTCAGGAGATTTTTACCCCTTCTCCGCTTTATCATCGTTTACTAACGTAGGCCTATTGTTGTCTGCAAGACACGTATCAATGTTAGATTTAAGGTTGAATGACTTAATAAATATCGATAAGAGTGCCAAATAGTTTGGGTCCTGATCAGACGGCGCGTTATGCGGCGTCTGATCAGGACCGAAACTGATTGCAAATGCGCTTGATCTTTCCGTTTATAACATGTGTAAATTTCCTGGTGACACTCCCTTGAAGTGTTACTGCCTTGTAGCTGGTACAATGTATCTCAAGTAAACGAGTCAAATTGTGGGACAAAATTAATAAAGTGGATACTTTTTTTTTTATCTCAATTGAGGAATATATTAAATAGCTCCATACAGTCAAATTACTAAGCGGCAAGTAAATGAAGAAGATTTGTGATCTTTGAGGAGAGGAAAGAGGTGATCGCTTAATTCAGGACAAAGGCAATACAGAAAGCTCCTATAATAATAATAATAATAATAATAATATAGGCAATACAGAAAGCTCCTATAATAATAATAATAATAATAATAATAAAGAGGGTAACACAGTTAGAACACACAAGCAACCAATCTTCATTGTGGTCCTCAAAATAATGTACACTTAACGAATCTTCTAACTGTGCACTTTTCTTTTCGCTATATATCTGTTATTTAATGTCATATCGTTATCAAATTTAAAAAATATATATTTGAAGACCCAGTCAACCATGAAACGACAAAATACTTAATTTGCACGAGAAAATCGTGAACTGTTGAGAAATTGTTTCGATATTTTTCTCTTGTATTCGCTATCAAGCCGCACATAAGTATAGGTTAGACCATGGTTGAGCGCGAATAAACGATATAGTTCGAGGGGGGCGTAGCCCGAATAAACGATATAGTTCGAGAGGGCGTAGCCCCCGAGAACTATGTCGTTTATTCGCGCGCAACCATGGTCTAACCTATTTAGCACTGGCTTGGGCTCGAGGAAAACTAGAAGACCATTCGTTTCTGCTTTTTGTTTTAGACGAAAAAGTCATTTTGTTTGTAATATTTTACTAAAATTGAAAGGTTATTTCAATGTGTAGTTTGAGACATTAAGCATGCTTTAACACCAACATAAATAACGCTTATTGAAGCTCTATATGTAAGCACAATTCATTAGTAATTGTCTCACTGTACATAATATAACGTCATGAAGCGTGTGCAGTTCACCTCTGACCTCGGCTGTTTTTAAAAGACAATCTAGACATGTGTATTCCGGTTTTTACATCTACAGCTGAAACAATGCATATATCTAGGTCAAGAGGAAGAGGGTAGATCTAGATCTTTTATTGTTACTGTGAAGTTTCCGTATTACTTCAGTTTAAATCCTTGATATGGTGTTTATTCTGATTATTTATCATTAAGGCTACATTGCAGGCAAAAGGTTTACGCGGTGGCTGATGACGTCAAATTGCCTTGAGATGACGGAAGCTTGGAATAAGTGAACAATTTGTTAGTTATTCCATGGTTTGTTGAAATAAACGATATATTCACAGGTTTTTTAGGAATCTGATTGGCCGAGAGCTCCAAGCCATGTGCTAAGGAAAACATATTGTTGGACGAGCGACGTTGAATAGCCATTCAATTATACGGAAAAAAGGCTTGCCTTTTTCCGTTCTTAAGTAATGCATGATAAAATCAAAGGTATTCCAATTCTATTTAATCACTGACAGACTTTGAAAAGTGTTTGATTTGCGCGTGAATAATTTCCTCAAAACTAGGCAACTACAAAACATGGGGGCTGACATCTTGGATGATGACGTCACGGCTTTTACGAAGAGTTGTGCGTGACGTTTCGGAATTCCCGATTTCTGTGATATAGTTTCAGATTGCATTATAATACAGGGCTGCCATAAGTTGAAATGAAAAATCCTAAGATTTCCAAATATGCATTTTTCAAGCGCGATTTTACGAATCGTACCTTTACCCCATAGCCGATTTCTAGTTTTGTTGGCATGTGACTACTTAAAGCAGACTGGAAGTAAAGCAGAATGCGCCTTATGGCGCATTCTGCTTTACTTTCAGCCTGCTTTAAGCTACCATAACCTGGGGGAAAATCCGGAGATTTAGGAAACATACGGAGAAATGGCAGCCCTGATAATATAGCTGTACGGAGGAGTTTTAACTTTTAACATTGTATACACAGGTGCTTATATATCTATTTGATTATTGGGTACATATAGATCTTGTCCCAAACAATTTAGGTTTATAATAAAAGTTCGAGTCGGTTGTGTAATCGAGTGTGATCTGGAATACACAACGAACTGATACAAGAGCGCTGATCACACACTGGCGATAGATGTATTCCGTTTTCATTAATTAATACAATTTTGCTTTTTTCCGTCCATAGGCAAAGCCTAAATACATATTAGTTATGCGTAACGTCGATATGACGTCGACGTCAGGCTGTTATAAACGATGCTGGATAAAGGCGTTACTGAATTTAAACCGTCTGTTTCTAAATTGACAAAAAATACTGTTTTAATGACTTTTTGTTACACTCACCGTCGGACGTGGTCGAAGAGTAACGCGCTCGACAACGATACCAGGGGTCGTGAGATCGATCCCCCGCCCGACCAATTCCTTCGGATAAGTCTTTATAAAAACCGAAGCACAATGTATTGATCAGTTCTTTACACTGGGTATCTAAAATAACCAGCGAATAAGAGTTGGGAATCGCACCTGAGGTTTCTGTATACGTCCCCTCTCTCTTTTTGAGAAACCAACTTTTTTTACTCACTCATATTTTTCGTTCCAATTTATATATTTTTTGTTTTGTATTAAATAAAGTAAACATATTACCATCAGAAATATGTTTTCTTCATTTCTGCAAAGTTTTAACACAATCTGGTCATTAGCGCCGGAGATATGATACCATATATAAGTGCACAGTTAGAAGATTCGTTAAGCGTACAGATGTTTAGAGAACGCATTCAACCCTATCTACGAGCATAGATCTACTTGCCATTTACTATCAATGTACAGGTGGAAAGCACACTTGTCGAAACCTTACAGTGCAGGCCCAGACTAGAGGGATACTACAAGAGTCCTTTGATCAGGATCGGCATTGGCATCGTTTATTAACAGAACATATGTGTTACATATCTATTAGACTTGATCCAGATTAGACTCTATAATTCTCACATTTAGACCAACAGGTTAGTGCAAAACCACCGTATCTACTGCCTTCTGTCATGAAGGTACGAGTATACTGTTAGAATCGTCATTTTGGTACGATTTTGATATCTAGCTCTTTCAACCTTCATTATCTAGAAATTACTTAATTTAAACCGTCTCGTTTCTATGTCATTGAATTTCATTAACAAGAACTCGAGGCTTAAAGGCCCAGTCACACCTTACCGGATAGCGTAAACGGACGTCCAACGGAGAACCACATTTCCAATCCGTTCGTCTCCGTTCGAATTCGTTTCTTGTCCGTTTCTTATTCGGTATGTTCGCTCATTGTCCGGCCATGTCCGGTGATGTCCGTTCAATCCGGTTGAAAGTTTTAAACATGTTGAAAACTTGGAAACGGATTCCACCGGACAAAAATGTACGTTAGATATACGGTAGATGTGCGTTTGTATACGTTTTGTTCGGAATGCATACTTTCATTGTCCTGTACGTGTCCTGTTCGTATTCGTTGATATCCGGTGAACTGGATTCACGGACCGGAGTATTACCCGCCCTCTGTTCAACTGAATCGAGCGGAAACCTAGCGGTCGCTGTGCTTGTTGAACGATAGCGAGCAACCTAGCGCTCGCCCGGTGTACGTTAACACCGGTAATGTGTCAACTCGGCCAATTACCAACTCGGCCTGGTTCAACTCGGCCAATTTAATATACTAATATTAATGAATACTCTATATTGACATTACTAAAAGCCGTTGTAGGATTCTACGACGTATTGATACAGATACAGATACTAATACACTTAGAACACTATGAATAAAGAGTATATAATTCACATTGATCTATATTTATTTATACTAACCTTAACTACTAAACTGTTTCCTTATGTTGAATACAGATATATACACAATGCATATACTATATTACATAGTACTAGATCTATACATAATTCTATCAGTGTAAGAATCCCATATATACTTTTTATTCGAAGTTTTGCATCGAAGATGGGAAAACGCGGAGCCTGCTTTTGTGAGCACATATAAGATAAGAAAGCTACGATGTCGTCCATATTTCACTAATATACCCGCACGGCTATTCAACTTTGCAATTTCTGTAACCCTTTCCGTGCAATTCCGTCACCTGATTTAAATATTTATCGTCAACTTTTTTTTTTTTTAATAGAGCATCTAATAATGAAAATGAACAATAATATAATGTTCAAGTACATGGAATTTAAGTCAAGGATTGACTACTAGTCTTGACCCTAATCACACGCCGAGTTACTCGGCATCTGACCAGGGTCCCACTTTTTTCCAATTGCCATTGTATTTTGGATAAATCAGTGATGGGGTTAGTACTCATGCATGTACTAAGAGTGCCGAACTGTTTTGATCCTGATCAGACTTCTAGTTAAAATTACACGTTGGTCTCGAGCACTCTCATATCAAAATAAGACCTGTGTGTAGGATCCACGGACGTATTATAATTTATATGCTATGCGCTAAAATTGCACGATACATTCGGTAACAAATATTTCCCCCTTTCCTGTCTTAACTTGGCGTTTGATAAGACTCCAAAATGTTTGACAATCTTAGATACATAGGGTGTCAGAAGTTTCGGTAAATGACAGTTTTAATTAGTTTACCTAACTTTGAAACTTGACATTAGCAGGCTGAAGCATCAACACTGCTTGCTATCATGGTTGACTACTTAACCTATTGCCCCATAGCCAGTTTCTAGTTTTGAAAGACTGATGACCTCTTAAAGCGGATTGAACGTAAAGCAGAACGCGCATTACTTTGTCTGCTATAAACTGCAATTTGTTAAGATATAGACACTACTTCATGCCTGTTTAAATTCGAACTACATTGTTCTGCGGAGGAATAAATTTAGGGCATAAAAAGGCAACTTAATGGGGTAATGGGTTTACGCATTCAACCCTAGCGACGAGAATACTCGTCATAAGCAGACAGTTTACTATTGAAGAGGTTATGGTGTCTAGTTGGCTTTTGTTATGCTCTGAGAAAAATCGGTTATTTTTTACTTTTTGGATCATATAGAGAGTAAAACTTTAAGTACCAATAGTAATGGCAGAACGTAATAGTGATGTAAGTGGTGATGAAATGGTTGAGGGGTCTGATTATGGCTCTGAAAGTGACATTAGTGATTATGCCGTGTCTACACAAAACCGGTTCAAAGATGGCGGACATTCCAATGATCAACAATGGACACGAACTTCGCGTGCACAGAAAAGACCTAGGGTAAGCTCTAGTAGCATCAACAACTCGCAATTTACACAGCTATCAACATCTAACAAACTCTTGAACATGTTCGAGTCTATTAACAGAAATACAGAAGTTCTTGACTCTATGAGGAAAGATCAAAATCAGTCAATAAATGACATTAAATACTTGACCGAGAATGTAATGAAAAATCAGTATAGACTTACAACAATGGAGAGGTGTATCGACAATCAAGCACGCAAACTAAAAATGTTAGCCCTCAAATCAATCGATCTGGAAGCCAGAAGCAGACGTAATAACCTTGTTTTCTGGGGAATAGCGGAAAATCTCCAAAAGGACTGTAAAGCTCTAATGTACAAGTTTTTAGAAGATGAGTTAGATGTGGAGGCAGGATCTGTATCAATAGAGAGAGCTCACAGATTGGGTACATACATGTTGGGTAACCGTAAAAGGCCAATTATTGTCCGATTCTTTAACTACGCTGATACTGACATAGTAATGACGTCTGCTTACAAATTGAAAGGGACCCCTTTTGGGATTGATAGAGACTATCCCAAAGAAATTGTAGATGCTAGAAAGCAGCTATATCAAAGTGATGAAGCGAGAAATGCACGTGTCAAGAGATTGAAAGTTCAGATTAAGTACCCTGCTAGACTTTACGTACAGGACAGATTAGTAAAGGACTGTTTCCCAGATTGGTTTACACTACTCAGAGAAAGTCGTGTGCATGGTTTTGACACAGGTATAACAGACGAACAGTATGAAAGCTATAATTCTGCATACTCAAGAGAGACTGAGGTGGACAGATCAGGAAAGAACAGTGTGTTTCCGTCTACAGCGACAGGACACACCCCCACGCAACGTGTAAACAACAGTAACACGGGGTCACGTGACATATCAGCCATTGCACGTGGGGAACAGAACTCAGACTATATTAGGACGAGGAATGTAAAACACCACTCACCTGTGACAAGGGGCTCCAGCCGATCAAGTGGTTCGAATAGGGAAAGCCGGGCAAAAACAGTATCTCCGAACAAGAATTCAAAGCACAAAACACCACCCAAGTCCAACAATGTAAGCTCCTTAAATCCAAACGCCAGCTCTACACCTGTACATACAGGGGGTAATTCTAAAAATATTCCTCCGGGTAAGCCGAATGACCAGCCGAATGAGACTATATTTAGAACAGGGGAAAACCAAGATCAAGAGAGCGCCAATTCAATAGACAGGTGTGACCGTCACGAGAGCGCCTAGGCCAACGGGGAGAAAAGTGATACATGTATTCGCGTTTGTTTACTTAATATAGAGGGGTTAATGGGGCAATCATACAACAAACTTGAAGATGATGAACTTAAGATAATTTTCGAATCACATGATATTATAGTATTAACAGAGTCTTGGCTAAACGACAGTTTTGATTGCAAATTTAATGACTTTAATTATTACAGATTAAACAGAAATTTAAATAAAAGAACTGCACGCAGAAACAGTGGTGGCATTATTGTGTACGTGTCGAGTAAAATAGATAAACACGTGACTTTACTAAAAACTGAAAGTGACTGTATACTGTGGCTAAAAATAGATAGCTGCTTGTTTAATTTTGACAATGACTTGTTTTTATGTGCTTGTTACAATATTCCGACAGGTAGCAGTAGGGTGGCGTTTGAAGAGCGTAGTTTCTATGATATGTTGTATGAAGATTTGATGTATTTTTCAAACATTTACGAAGATCAATTTAATATTTTAGTTACTGGAGATCTAAACAGTAGAGTTGGAAAACTGAAAGACTATGTAGAAAATGAAAATTTGATCGGTTTTGATATATTGCCAGATGATTATGTTACAGACGAAATTTTTGATAGAGTAACCAGAGATATGACTGTGAATGAAAACGGCAAATTATTGATTAACTTTTGCCAGTCCACAGGTATGCGTATTGTAAATGGTCGTGCTGGTGACCCGACTTCGTCGTGTGAATATACATGTGTTAAACACGCAGGTAGTAGTATGGTCGACTACGTGTTATGTAGAGAAGATATGCTCCGGTATTTTCGTGACTTTTATGTACACGAACCCAGTGTGTTAACAGACCATTGCGCCATAAGTTTTCATTTACAAAGCATGTGTACATGCAACAACAGCGATTTGAATAATGCTGAAAATGAAGAAGACGATGAATTAGAGTCTGTTATGTTTAAATATGCATGGAATGATGGAATGAAAGAAGAATTTATAAATGCATTAAATAATGAACAATTTAAAAATGACTTAGATTTATTAAATAATGAAATGAAAAACGCACATTCCACTTCAGATATAGATACAAACCTTGAGCAGTTTTACAATATGTTACACAGTGTATGTAAACCTTTATTTAAAAAAAACATAAGAAAGAATAAAAGTAATTATAATAAAAACGTTAAAAGTAATCAACCATGGTATGATGATGAGTGTAAACACTGTAAATGTAATTTCAATAAGCATTTAAATAATTTCAGACAAGATAACAATGCTCAGAATAGACAGGATATGATACATGCACGATCAACTTACAAAAACTTAATTAGAAATAAGAAAAACAGTTACAATACTACACAAACGAAAAAGCTTGAAAATATGCGCTACAAAAATGCACGTGAATATTGGAAATTATTGAAATCAGCAACTTCCAGTAATAAAGAAAGTAAACCTAATATTTCGACACGACAGTTTGCGGAATATTTCAAATCTATAAATGATCCTCAATCAGCATTTTTTCAACCCGATGATGACGTTGTGTTTTATAATGAGCGATTTTTAAACGGTGAATTACAAACTATGTTTGATGAATTAGACTATGAAATCAGTTGTGCTGAAATTGAGCAAGCTTGTAAAGAATTAAACAATAACAGATCTGCAGGGGCGGATTATTTGATAAATGAGTTTCTAAAATATGGCTACGGTCAGTTAGCAGATTATCTGTATCGAGCTTTTAACACGTTACTTAATACAGGTTACTTTCCAAATATGTGGACAGAGGGTTACATAACTCCTCTGCATAAAAAGGGGGACATAAATCTCCCTGAAAATTACAGGGGAATAACTCTATTGAGTGTTTTTGGCAAACTGTTTACCAAAGTTATTAATAATAGGCTAAATAGATGGGCCGAAGAATACTTTGTTTACGTCGAAGCGCAAGCCGGTTTTAGAAGAGAAATGGGTACTGTAGACAACGTGTTTGTATTACATTCATTAATTAACCACTTTTTAAATGAAAATAGAAAACTATTTGCATGTTACGTTGATTTTACTAAAGCATTCGACTATCTCGTCAGAGAAAACATATTTTATAAGCTTGTACAGTATGGAGTACGGGGTAAGATTTTAAACATAATTAGATCACTTTATACTAATATAAAATCAAGAGTGAAATATAATAACACACTGAGCGAACCCTTTGAATGTCATCTGGGAGTATTCCAGGGGGACTGTTTATCACCTCTAATTTTTGCTCTTTAGGTTAATGATCTTGAAGATTATATGGTGCTTAATGGTTGTGAAGGTATTGATATTGGAATGCTTAAGTTATTTTTGTTGCTATATGCGGACGATATTGTTATTTTCGCTGAAACAGAGATAGGTCTACAGAACGGGTTACACACGCTATCTAACTACTGCGATGGAAACTACAAGTTAACGTTCAAAAAACAAAAATCAATGATATTTAAGAAAGGTGGCGCTTTAGGACGAAATTTGAAATTTTATTACAAGGAAACTGAAGTTGAAATTGTCTCTAAATTTACTTATTTAGGTATTGTATTTACACCAAGAGGGTCATTTAGTTTAACTATTGACGCACTAAGCGGTCAATCACTTAAGGGTTTATTTAAATTGAAAGCAATGTTGCATAAATTTCCGACATTATCAATTAGTCATAGATTAGATATATTTGAAAAACTTATAGTACCTATTCTCAGCTATGGGTCTGAAGTATGGGGCTATTTAGAAGCCAAGAAACTAGAAACAATACATCTACAATACATGAAACAGTTACTCGGAGTACGACTACAGACTCAGAATAATTTCATTTATGGCGAACTTGGTAGATATCCATTACAAACCTATAGATTTATTAGCATTATTCGCTACTGGCTTAAGATTATTTCTTTAGACAGAAGAAAGTATGCTAGAATAGTTTACAACTTAATGATTCATGATCTACAAAACCACCCAAACAAAAAGAATTGGACTTTCTATGTCAAACAAATTTTGGAAAATTTTGGATTTAATGAAGTTTGGCTTAATCAAGGTGTAGGTAACAGAAAATTATTTTTAAATATTTTTAAACAGCGTGTAAAAGACAATTTTACCCAGACATGGCATGACGAGTTAAGCAATTCCACAAGGGCAACTACCTACATTCTTTTTGCTGATTTTAAATTTAGTAAATATCTAGATGTCATAATGACTGTTAAATACAGATATGCATTAACTAGACTTAGAACATCTAGTCATAGATTAGAAATAGAAACAGGTCGCTGGACGAAACCTAATATCACACCAAGATCAGAACGTAAGTGTCAGTTCTGTAACAGTCTGGAAGACGAATTTCATTTCATTATAGAATGCCCTCTCTACCATGAACTTAGATCAAAATACTTAAAAAGATATTACTGGAATAGACCAAATATCCCAAAATTTATAGAACTAATGAAATCTAATAACGTAAAAGAAGCACGAAACCTGTCGATATACATATATCATAGTATGAAAAAAAGAGATGAAATGTTTTTCTCCAGATAAAGCTTAAAAAGTAATATTGTTGTTTTTGAAAAGTTGACACACCATTTATTATGATTAATTCGTATGCCGTCAATTGTTCTGTTATCTGCTTTGAAAACAATTGTTACCTAAACTACTGTTTTCAAAACAGGTAGCGAAGCGATACAATACCGATAAGAGCTACAAGCAGTTCAAATCCAGATCAGATGCCGTGAACCGCGACGTCTGATCAGGACCCGAACTGTGTGCAAAGCCGACCTCAAACAGTGAATTCCTTCGCTGATGGTTTAAGTCCAAAGTAGACGCCGTGCGAATCGACGTCTTATCAGAATGCAAATTGTTAGTAAAATTCAACTATCCCATTAACATTTTTGTTATTTGCTTTGAAGACTGTATATATTATTACATGTACATGTATTTTCAAAACGGATAGAGTACCGATGAAATACTGATACCAATTTCAATCAGCTCCAATCCAGATCAGACGTCGCGTGGCACGACGTCTGATCAGGATCCAACCTGCGTGAAACATTGACTTAAGTTTCAAATGGACCGGTAAACATACCCATTATTGCTTCGCTTACAGTTCGAATCCAGAACAAACGCCGTGCGATGCGACGTCATTTTTTAGGATCCAGACTGTTAGTAAAGACAACTATTGCCGCCTATGTCGGGAAATGGTTTACAATTCATCGGTTACTCAGTAACATTTGATGTGCACCCCTTTAGTCT
Organism: Gari tellinella; assembly: GCA_922989275.2. Classification (NCBI taxonomy): domain Eukaryota; kingdom Metazoa; phylum Mollusca; class Bivalvia; order Cardiida; family Psammobiidae; genus Gari; species Gari tellinella. Next base: position 96,822,590 of record OV277860.1, read on the forward strand.
ATGTGTTTCATTCTAGGAAACACATTGAATCAATAGGGACTCAGTCATGTACTATTGTTTTTTTAATTTGGTGTCAGTCTCTTAAGTTGTTTCGTTTCACTGTCACAGAAACTGCTTTAAGTGACTGCTACATTGATATTGTATATATGAATGCATTAAAATGGGATATTATTCTTTCTAGAAATAAAAGTGGCCAACAGTTCGGAGCCTAGTCTGACGCCGAGCTTCTCGGCGTTTAATTTGGCTCAAATCTGTTTGTATAATACTGACGGGTTATTATAATTATTATTGGAAATATATATGGCAACCCTGTTCATTAACTTTATCAATAACATATGATGTCAAACCAAAATTTTGTGTATCACGTTGATGTAGTTAAATATCGCCGATACTTGTCTGGAAAAATGTTAACATATCCCCTTTTATATTCATTTATTATTTTGATGATTAACATGGTGTACATATATTTATATAATAACTATAATTAATAATAATAATAATAATATGTGATAAAGGGAGGTAATTAGTCGACTCCAATATGTATGCAGTAAACAGCGCTGCTTCCTCTGTACATATTAGTTGACTAATTAGCTGAAACCAATAGATCAATATTTTCTGTACAAAACTTGTCATAATGAATTGAATAGTTAAGGACACTTTTCTCCCATAATGAATCTAAATATCAAATTTATATACAGAGAAGAACACGTTATTCTCCTTATATTAGCTTGTTAGCCGAAGCAATTATTTTCAATGCAAATAGCCTGGAGCCTGGCCAGATGCTGGACAACCCGGTGCCAGGTGAGGCTAAAAGCTATTTGCCGATGAGTTCAAAATAATAATAATAATAATAATAAAATAATTTATCAATGAATAACAGAAATATGTAGCCATAACCGGATTTGGTATTGATGTATATTTTGTATATTACATGTATGTATGCTCATGGACTATTAAGTCTATTGCAGAAATAAACTATCTATCTATCTATCTATCTTGTCCTATATAGATGTAGACAATGTGGACGCTGATCACTAGTGATCAGAGGGCTCCTACAGGAGCCCTCTGATCAAGGTCTACACTGTTTGTCATTAGGCAATATATTGTGAAAATCAACCCATATTAGTCAAAATGGACTAGACTTAATTGGAAACTTGAATTGTCCATTAAAAGCTTCAGGGGTGAATGTGCTAATCAGTTGTTTCCTTGTGCCAAAACCAAACTTATATATTTCAAATTGGTTATTTCTCGAATACCCCGTTCCCATATAGCCTGCTTGCAGTATTGAAGACAGACGTTTGGTTTAAGCATGCTAAATGTAATAAGCAAAATATCCCCTTTAAAGGACTAAAGAGCATCGAACTTCATTTTCAACGCAATTTAAACTACCATCTGCCAGAAAATAGGATTTTTTTAGTATGGTGCATATTACTGTATCAATGGGAACTATTTTGGTTAAATGGAGAAATTAATAAAATACCCAATTAAAAAGGCACATCTATGGAGTAAAGGGTTTACAGGGCCTAACAGACTAAAGGCCTGCAACTGTTACCCCTTTCCTGTATAGGCTGAAAAAACATTTAAGTAGCAGGTAGCTACTTAAAATAGGATAAGAGCAAGAAAAGGCTACTGTATGAGTTTTCGGATTAACTCCCACCCTGCCGTAAACTTTCATCTTTCAGGGAATAGTAAAAGCTAATAATATTTTATCCTGAAAAAGTATTTCCTGGTGGGGGGGGGGGGGTAGGTACAGTAAAATGGTGTATGCGACAGAAAGATTTATGCCATAAATACATCTACAGTGATCCCTCTCTACAAAATCCCTTCCAACAACGACTACCTCCTTTAATTACAACGACCCGTGTCGCAGTTCCCTTATCAAGACAATACTTTCATTGCTGTAATAATCGTATGCTTAAAATTGTCGTCTGCTGTTTTCTCAAAGTTACATATAAGTGGACATTTTGATATAATAAATATAATGACGAGTGAATAACAGCTTGAATCCAGATCAGACGCCGCGTAACGCGGTGGCTGACCTGGATTCAAGCAGTTTGCAATTTTAAGCCAAGTCTTAATCTCCCTCCTATAACGACTCCCACCCAACAACACACAATACATGTCTCCCATGGGGTGTCGTTGCAGAGAAAGAACACTGTGTCTATTTTTCAACTAATCTTCACTCATAAATATGCACAATAATATTTTCTATATCTTAGCAGATGGTTATAAGCTTAAATCAGATTGAAAATAAAGCATAATACTCCTTGAGGTGAATTCTGTTTAAGTTTCAGCCTGTTTTAAGCGGTCACCTGTCTTCAAAACTAGAAACAGACCATGGGATTATAGGTTAATTGTCCAACTCTGTACAGGACAAGCAAAGCCTTCTTAATATGCAAGGTGTGCGACTCCAGTGTGAATATTCATGGTTTACTTATCCCTTTACCCAACAGCCTGTTTCTATTTTAATAGGTGACTACCTAAATCAGTTTGAAAGTAAAGCAGAATGTTCCTTAAGGTGCATCTGCTTTTCTTTCAGTCTCCTGTAAGCAACCAATTGTTAGTATTGAGAAAATATTGCGTATGATACTATGTGCCAAATATCTACGCTCTGGTCCTTACTGTTTTTGACAAGAAGTTTTATTTGATGATTTCCTTATTTTTTCACTTTTGTTGCCATAGCAACCAGAGTTCTGCATTGTTTCAAATTCTTTGAACTACTTTGGAAGACCTTGACCCATGGAACATTCCGGTGAAGTTTGGTCGCAATCAGGCAAGTGGTTAAGCAGAGGAAGATGTTTAAAGAAATTGTTGACACACGACGTACGACGCCGGACAAAGACCGACCACAAAAGCTCACCCTTGGGCTTTTTGTGCTCAGGTGAGCTAAATAAAAACAACAAGATTTGGGTCGCTTAGTGGGTAAGTGGCATCAGGAACGTATATTATAGATACGTTCCTGGTGGCATATATTTGAACCTTGGTATCTTAAACTCATTTAAGTCAAAATTTCTGGTGTTTACCCCAATGAAACATTAATTTAAACTTGATTTAGAATAATAAAATATCAGCATGTCAAAGTTCAAACTTAGCACATTTGAACTTTGAAATATAGATGTGTTCGACTTAAACGTTTGAGTTAGAGCTAGTATGAAAATTTGAGTAGTATTCCTTTTAGTGTTTAACCCTTTACCCCTTAGCCTGTTGCTACTGTTGAGAAGACGTTATTCTTTCCCAATTAATGCGTTTATGCAAAAACCATCATTTTCATTGCAAACAGTTTGGAGCCAGATCGGACTCCGGGTAACCAGGCGTCTGATCAGGCCCAAAACTGTTTTGCCATTCAGATTAACATAGGCAGTATTATCTAAAAGTTGGCATTCTATTTGAAAAATGCATTTCAATAAAAAATATATTGAGCTCTGGTGGGATTCGAAGCCGGCATGTGGGGAAAATGAGTCAACCCCTTAGCACATTGGACCCAGGGCTATTTATATATTTGGGATCGATTTAACGTACTTCAGTATGTAGCGATGGAGAGTACATAAATCGCTCGGGTTCATGTCTGAGCCTGTGATCAATTTCTGGACGCAACGGATAAAGCGATGGAAAATATCTAATGCTAGGTGCACCATACGGCTACATATTTATTTTTATTGATTTTATTTTTGCAAATACACCGTCTGGTTGCAAGTCGCTTTAGAAGACACAATACCACTTAGACCCGGTTGAAATTAAAGCAGAATGCACCATCATACACATTCTGCTTTACTTGCAGCATGCTTTAAGCTATCCTCTGCTTAGATGTAGAAAATATTTATTATGATACATATTCATGTTGATAGTACAGGTTGAAAATATTTTCTTCAGTGGATGAATAAATAAGAGGCTTATTATATGGGGTAATGGGTTAACCATTTTATCCATAGCTTGTTTCTAATATTAAAGATAGTTGACTCTCATGACTTAAATGCATGTTTATAGTAATGCAGAATGTACCTTCAGGTGCACTCTGATTTACTTCCGAAGATTAAAAATAATGCATGATGAACCTTGGTATCTCAAACTCATTTAAGTAAAACATACTTGTGTTTACCCCAATGAAACATTAATTTGAACCACTTAGCCTGTTGCTACTGTGGAGAAGACGTTATACTTTCCAATTCATAATGTGTTTATGCAAAAACTATTATTTTCATTGCAAACTGTTTGGAGCCAGATCGGACTCTGGGTAACCCGGCGTCTGATCAGGTGCCAAACTGTTTGCCACTCAGATGAACATATATAAAAGTTGTCATTTTCATAGTTTAATTGCGATGCATTTGTGTTTTGTTTGCAGTTTGAAGGAAAGAATAACGTTTTCTCCACTGCAGTATTAAGAGACAAGACCACTTAAAGCAGGATGAAAGTAAAGCAGAATGTCCCATAATGCACGCTCTGCTTTACTTGCAGCATGCTTTAAGCTACCATCAGGTGCACTCTGATTTACTTCCGGCCTGCTTTAAGCTACCATCTGCTATAATATAGAAATATTTATACTGGAAAAAACTCCATAACTGTATAAAATTCACTGGAGGTTTAAATAACAGGCACAACGTGTCCTAGTATTTATGGAGTAATTGGTTGAAAAGTGACATACAGCAAAGCATACATATTGTTTTAAAGACACTTTATTCATTCTCATTCCATTTATTGAAGAGCCATCTCTGTCCCTCTTCATTAGAAAGGTCAATGTTACAACCAGTGTCAATAATTATTGGCAATTGCTGTGGACACTGGGGAATGTACTGAATACACTTCTATCTATCTATCTATCTATCGATAATGCCGGACTCCACTTTCGTGTATTATCGGCATGGGGGTTGTGCGTCATGCAGATTAAAAGCATCTAGATCTGCTTTAATTGCTCTAGCAGAATGTTTTTCTGTGACCACTCAACTGTCAACACGTCTATTTGGCAGAATCTTCACCCTGAAAAATACAAATAACAGGCATTATAAACATAATGAAAACTTTGACAAGTGTTTACATGGTCATTCAAGAACATACTTTAGGATTTTCCAAGTGTACGAGTAACGGATAGCTAAAAATAAATAATAAATATTGATAAAACACTTACAAGTAGTTCAGGAAATATTTAAAATATAACAAACTGCAAACTTATCTTGGTCATAGCATAAAGCTGATCTTGATTGGGATCAAAAGTATGAAATTTAGTTTTCTGATTGACAGTTTGCAATTATTTCAAGCACACGCCTCTTTGATCATCTAACAACAGATGCAGTCCGCGGCATAGTTGTGAAACAACAAAGTTTACCTATCATCGAATTATACACATGTGTCACTGTGTGTAAAACTCCGTGGTAAACTACAGTATAACCCCTCTATTACCACAACTAAAAAGAATGCTATTTGATTGTATAAAAGACAAGTGACAGCTTTAAGCAAGGTGAGAGTAAATCAGAAAGCTCCTAAAAGAGCTTTCTGTTTTACTGTCACTTTGCTTTAAGCAATCATCTGCATTAAACACTTAATAATGAACACAATTTAGTGGTCGTAATAGAGAGGTTTTACTGTAGTTTACTACAGTACAGGTAAATAAAGATGATGAAAGGACTGTTCTACTCCTCCCCGTTAAAACTTATTCTCACCAGAGACATAGATTAATATACGTTCCTGTTCACACCGATGTGCCGATCACAGTAGTGATGACCAGTTCCCGGGGGGAAAGGGGGGGGGGGGGGGGGGGGGGAAGGGAGGGTCCAATCACGCCTTTAATCTGTTTCAAATGCAGTGTAATCTTCTTCTTCTCTTGTTTCTATATGATTTTTCTGGATCCGCACATGTATATAGACTCTATCACATTTATATAAAGACCATCGCAATGTTAGGAAACGTGCGCTGTGTAGTTTTCGACTGGGTGCCTTATACATGTATACACTTCCATCACATTTATATTAGAATCTAGTCTGGGTCCATCGTAAGGGAAAATATGTAACAATAGTTCACTTTACCTTCACGGCAATGTCTAAGGACATCACCCGGTGCAGTTTCGTGCTGTAGTTTGGTCTGACAAAGTCGTTTTCAACATTTTTGCAACTTTCAAAGATCAATGTTGTGCTTTGTCCGCCATCTTTGTTGTCACGGCGAGCACACCGAAGCAGCCTTTTTCAGTGACACCTTCCGCTTGCCTAGCGCTCGGCGAGCAATGTCGTTCAAGAGGCGAGCGACCGTCCGCTCGCCAATCGGAAAGCCAGTTGAACAAGCCACTGTAACCTAACGGACCAACCGGACATGTTCCGGTAATCAACCGCAGGTTAAACGGACACCTACCGACGAGGAAACGGAGGTCCGTGTGACAAAACTGATGGCATACATCTTAATGGGAACAATAAAACGTGTTTTTCTTGTTGATTATTTTCATTATATTTATGCATTTCATTGCTGATACATTTATGGAAATCTGAGAAACATTTATTAATACATAATGGAGTGTCGTGTTTGTGTTCGACTGCAGTATCCAGCAGCTTTGATCTAGGCTCAGATTGACCTGCAAGGTGCCAATTTGAACACCTTAATTCATGAACAGAACAGAATGAAGAGAAGCTGGTCTAGGACTTGGCTAGGCCCTTAAATGCGCATGGAGTTCGGACTATACGATCAACTCGTCCCAGAGGTCTTTCATCATTTTCATGAAAATGCATTCTGAAATGTTTGATTTTGTCTCGAGTTGGTCATAAGATAACCAGACAGTTCACATGTTACAGAGACTCCATCACGCCAGGCATGAAGTTAGTCATCACGTTCAGACATCTCGCCTCTTGGTCCAAGTATACAAATATGCGATCCGCAAGGAGAATATCCCACAAAACTATCTCTGTTATCGTGCGAGAGGTAATAGTTTTATCTACCGTTATCATTCTTAATCAATAATAGGAGATTATAATTTTTGTATTGTTTTATTCAAACCGTTGTATTTTATTTAAATTCTGATATAGTCATTTTACTGACATATTTAACCCCCTACCAGTGTTTCCGCCAAAGGTTTGCCCTCCGCCTGTCTGTATGGGTGCATAAATCGATACTTGTGTGGCCATAATAACTATCCACATTAGTGATCAACATTAACCTGCCCATTGTTTATGACATAACTTAATCTGACCATTTCTTTAATCTGACCCTTAGCGGGAACATGGTAAGTGTAAGGACTAGCTTCTAGATCATTTTCTTCCAGAGTTAGAGCAATACAATTTTCTGTCATATGGCTAGTCATGCAAAACAAGACCAAAAGAAATATCCACATCCGACAAATGTTGTAAGTTCGTCCATGTGTTATACACCTATCGATTGATGCCTTTATGTCCGTCTGTTCAGAATTCTTAATCCTGCGAAAACTTTGAAACCGTGCGAGATAAATTGATGAAATTTGGTATATGAATAGTTCGTATTATGGAGTTTATGCATATTATTATGTATGTTTCCTTGAACCAATATTGTGGTAAATATGGTAACGGAACCGACATGGGACTGGACGAATGGAGGCGACGCGGGGCTGTTTGAGCTTTTGGAAATCTCTCCAGTTTCGGGCTGTGATATGTCGTGTTCATCTTGGCCTTCTATATGCATTCTTGGTTGCTCGTCAGGTTTCAGCATCTCCAGCGTCGCTTTTGATGGGCATGTAGAGCCATTTCGCTGGGTCCTGGTTTTTCTCTGCCTCGAAGTTTTGAATTTCGGTGGCATCACTGTTGTTCAAATTAAATGATTCTGAGAACTTTCGATTTATCCGTTACGTGACCGTAACATATACGTTTATCAAACGTTCCAAGAACGTTACGTCAGTTATCAATGCGTTGCACTTTCGTTTTATCCGGAATTTGTCCGTTTCGCGTACGGGCATATCCGTTAAGTTACCGTTAGTTATCCTTTACTCGTTCGGTAAGTGTTCGGTTACCATGCGTTTTATTCGGTCCGGCACCAAATCTAAGCGCCTCGCGGACAGATTTTGACACCGGACATCTCTCTGTGACACATTTCTTTTCCGTTTGAAGTCCGTTTGTGCCATCCGGTGAGGTGTGACTGCACCTTAAGTCGAACATATCTGTATTTCAAAGTTAAAACGTGGCTAAGCTAAATATTTGTATAATATGAATATGTTGGCCAGCAAAGTTTTAACTTTGAATAAGGGATAAGTTGGCCAGCCAAGTTTTAACTTAGAAGTACGGATATGTTGGACAGTCAAGTTTTAACTTTGAATAACGGATAAGTTGGCCAGCCAAGTTTTAACTTAGAATTACGGATATGTTGGCTAGCAAAGTTTTAACTTTGAAATACAGATTGTTGGCCAGCCAAGTTTTAACTTTGAAATACGGATTGTTGGCCAGCCATGTTTTAATTTAGGACAACAGGTAAGTTGGCCAGCCAAGTTTAAACTTAGAATTACGGATATGTTGGACAGTCAAGTTTTAACTTTGAATAACGGATAAGTTGGCCAGCCAAGTTTTAACTTAGAATTACGGATATGTTGGCTAGCAAAGTTTTAACTTTGAAATACAGATTGTTGGCCAGCCAAGTTTTAACTTTGAAATACGGATTGTTGGCCAGCCATGTTTTAATTTAGAACAACAGGTAAGTTGGCCAGCCAAGTTTAAACTTAGAATTACGGATATGTTGGACAGTCAAATTTTAACTTTGAATAACGGATAAGTTGGCCAGCCAAGTTTTAACTTGGAATTACGGATATGTTGGCCAACCAAGTTTTAACTTTGAATAACGGATAAGTTGGCTTGCCAAGTTTTAACTTTGAAATACGGATTGTTGGCCAGCCAAGTTTTAACTATGAATAACGGATTGTTGGCCCGCTAAGTTTTAACTTAGAATTACGGATATGTTGGCCAGCCATGTTTTAACTTTGAACTACGGATATGTTGGCTAGAAAAGTTTTAACTTTGAACTACGGATATGTTGGCTAGCAAAGTTTTAACTATGAACTACGGATGTGTTGGACAACCACGTTTTAATTTTGAACTACGGATATGTTGGACCGTCAAGTTGGCCAGCCAAGTTTTAACTTTGAGGTACGGATATTTTAGACTGAAACGAGTTTGAGATATTCTGGTTCAACTGTACTTATTTACAACAGAATAAAAATACGAAGTGTCGTCTGCGAGGATACTAAATTAATAATTCGGGAATCGTACGAAATAAAAATCTTATGTACCTATTTCTGAATAAGATTCATTCGCCTTTTCTTGACCTTTTCTGCACGCTACATGAACATATAAGCGACTGTATATAGTCGACTTTGCAAACAGTTTGAATCCAGACCAGACGTGGCGTGATGCTGTGACTGGTCGGGTTCCAGACTATTCGATAATCATTTCGCTATTAAGTCTCCAGTCAATTGACCTTAGATCTGGCTTTGAAACAATAGTACAGACCATAGTATTAACCCTTTCACTCTCAATGACGCCATAAAGCGCATTTGCGGCGTCTGATCAGGATCAAAACTGTCTGCCACTTGTTTTAAAATTACATCAGTTATACTGTCTTCAATCTAACTTTGAAATTATATTGCAGTCAACAATATTTAAGCAGACGACAATATGGCAGTGAAGGGGCAAAAATGATCATTAAAGGGCTAAGGAAAACGGAGGTGAAAGAGATAAAGCAGCCGACAAATTTCAATCAGATTATCAACAGATATGACACCGATTTACTTATCAGTGCCTCGTCTGATTCCAATCTGTTTGCAATATGTGACTTTCACTAATCGTGCACAAAGTGCTAAACGAAAATTCTTATTCAATTAAAAGCATGTGCGGGTCCGGGGTAGGGGTCCGGACCCACTCCTCCGAGAAAATCCTAAAAATAAACTATCGATGGATTGGGTTTTACGGCACTGTGACACAAATAGGTCATGACTATAGCGTCGATGAATGATGAAGGATGATGAGATGAGATAATGATGATTTCAGGAAGATGAGTTCGGCTAATCTCATTCGTTACAACTTGCAAGCATCACATGGGATAAAAACCACCGACCTGTCTTCCTGTTTAGCTCTTGGCAATGGGGATAATCTCGACCAAATAAGCATAAACATTCCCTATGACAATTAAGCCCCAGAGCCACGACAAGGTAGGAATGTCTCTGAGGAAAAAAGGACGATGAAAACTCTGAATTTACATGTGTTTCATAGCATTGAGTGTTCGAATTGAACCCAATCTCCTCCCTCTCTCCTCCCTCCGAATTAACCAAAATGTTTTCAAATGTATTTTTGCTTTTCTTCAGTTCATCGACATTACAACTGAATTTGAATTTTTTTTTAAAAATTAGACGACAACGTTAAAGAACATATGACAAATGCATACTACATGTATAAGGTGAACTACAGTAAACCCTTTCTTGCCAGTTTAAAGCAAGATGACGGTAAAACAAAAAACTCCTACTGAAGGAGTTTTCTGTTTCATTGTCACCTGTCGTATTACGGTAAACACCTAATGATTAACACAATTTAGTGGTCATAATGGAGACGCTTTACTGTAGCAACCCTTTCTCTCATAGCAGCGCCTTTTAGCACATTTAATTGATTCCTCTACTGAAAAAAAAATTCCAATTTATACAGTTGTAACGTATGTAGTACGTTGCTATATGCAAATTAGGCTTCCCAAACCGTTGTATGTTGGGAAGCGAGTCAATTATATAGCGCAACAAACATCTCTTGGTGTGAGCTTAAGCTTTGCACCGACGGGGTTTGTTTTTGCTGGGTCTCTCGGTTTGCACGTTACAAATGGTGGCAGCGGTGGGATAATGACAACTGCCAGGCCGGAGTTGCCTTACCACGGTTCTCCCAAGGTCCACGGGACGAGACTTCTCGGAGGGGAGAGTTATGTAACGTATGTAGTACGTTGGTATATGCAAATTAGGCTTCCCAAACCGTTGTATGTTGGGAAGCGAGTCAATTATATAGCGCAAAAAACATCTCTTGGTGTGAGCTTAAGCTTTGCATCGACGGGGTTTGTTGTTGCTGGGTCTCTCGGTTTGCACGTTACACAGTCATGAAAACATACCATAAGAAATAGTTTCTCAATTCTAGCAGGTGGTAGCTTAAAGCATGCTGAAAGTAAAGCAGAATGCACCTGAATGCGGATTCTGCTTTACTTTCAACCTGCTTTAAGTAGTCACCTATTGTCAAAGATAGAAACAGGCTATGGGGTAAAGGGTTAAGATAGTTTACTTACCGTTTGCTTGGTGGCGCTGTCAAAGCTGTGTTAAGTAACTACAGTAATACATGTATCACAAAGTCTGTCGATCCTGTTGCCTCTTTAATTGTTCAACTTCACGGGGACACTCGGTGTACCCCAATGCTTCAGATGCTCTAGTTAAGTGAATAACTGTCCAGTAAACTTTATAAATTCAAGCTATTTATTACAGGCCCTTCCGTATATAAGTACCACAGTCTCTAGTCTGCTCGTTACAGAGTTAAACATCCTTGTACTTAAAACTTAAAGACAAATGAATAGATAAGTACGAGGATGGGTCGATAAGTATTGCAACTTTACCTGTAAAACACAAAATAACGAGCACATGAGAGATTTGTTTTATTTCAGTATCTTTGAAGTACTCACCCTTTACCTTTATATCCCATCTGAAAGGCACCTTCATAGCCTTATGTGGGTACAGTCTTGAGATACTGTTAAATGACTGACTCTGTAATGTAGTATTTTGTTGTGATATCTGCGACCCTCAGATAATATTCTGAGATTTGAAAATGAAATGAAAACCCCCATTGGACGAAGTCGGTGAGTAAGGAGGGAGTGGTGGAACAGACATGCCCTTGTGCGTAAAATACTGGGTCGCTATAGAGGACGGCAAGGGTTGTCATTTCTCCGGATGTTTTCCGAAATCTTCGATGATAGCTTAAAGCATGTTGAAAGTAAAGCAGAATGTGCCTTAACTCATTATCCCCTGAAACGTCCTATGGACAATTCCAATTTACAATAAAGGCTGGTCAATTTAAGACTATTTAGGGTTGTTTTCTATAATATATTGCAAAATGACAAACAGTGAAGTCCCTGATTAGAGGGCTCCTGCAGGAGCCCTCTAATCAGGGACTTCACTGTTTGTATTAGAAAGGTGTACTCTTCACAGGTACACTTTTGGTAAAGGACGCATATATGTGTCACTAGGGCTCAATGAGTTAAGGCACATTTTGCTTTACTTTAAACCTGCTTTAAGTAATCGCGCTTGAAAAATAGAAAATTTGGATTTAGGTTTTTCCGAGATCTACTTGTATGGAAGCCCTGGACTGGTGAGCAGGAGCATTGCCATGCAGTAATGTCATACCTGATAAACCAACAAATAGACGTCTCTTTTGTTATTTTTCTCAAGCTATTTCAATAAAGATACAATGTATCACAATATACTTTCCCCCAGTAACTGTCCTACCACGAGTAAATGCCATCTAAACGGTTTTCCATGACTATTGAAGAAAATCTCTTCATGAACAGCCCTCGAGCCGTTTGTTTATTGGCTGTCCCGTTTATTCTGCGATCCCCTAAATATCAGATATAGAATAATTTAGTAAATAATAAATACTGCGAAAGTAAACGTCTGTGCAGTAATTCACTTTGAAAAAGGTGTTTAAAACTATTCCCCCCCCTCTCTCTCTCTCTCTCTCTCTCTCTCTCTCTCTCTCTCTTTCTCTCGCTCTCTCACTCTCTCTCTATATATATATATCTTCCTCTCTCTCTCGATCTCTCTCGCTCTCTCTCGCTCTCTCTCGCTCTCTCGCTCTCTATATTTTTCTCTGTGTGTTTCTCTCTCTGTCTCTCTCGCTTTGTCTCTCTCTGTATCTGTCTGCCTGTCTGTTTGTCTGTCTCTGTCTGTCTCTATGTCTCTCTCTCTCTCTCTCTCTTTGTATCTCTATCTATTTCTCTGTCTCTGTCTTTCTGTCTCTGTTTCTGTCTCTCTGTCTCTCTGTATGTCCCTCTTCTCTCTATCTGTCTCTGTCTCTCCTTGTATCTCTATGTATGTATGTCACTCTGTCTCTCTCTGTCTCTCTATGTTTGTGTGTCTCTCTACCTATCTGTCGCTCTCACTCTCTGTCTCTTTCAGTGTCTTTCTCTCTGTCTCTGTCTTTCTTTGTCTCTCTCTCTGTATGTCTATCTGTATGTCTGCCTGTCTGTCTGTCTGTCTCTCTCTCTGTATCTCTCTGTATTTCGCTCCCTCTCTTCCTCTCTATCTCGCTCTCTCTTTCTGTCTGTCTGTATGTATTTCTCTCTCTGTGTCTCCCTTTCTCTCTTTCTCTCTGTCTGTGTCTCTATCTCTCTCTATCTTTTTCTGGTTCTGTATATCTGACTCTCTCTATATATATATATGTCTCTCTATGTCTCTTTCTCTCTGTGTATCTCTCACTGTCTCTCTCTGTGTCTCACTTTCTGTATGTATGTCTGTTTGTCTCTCTTTCTCCGTCTCTCTGTCTATGTCTGTCTGTCTCCCTATCTCTGTGTGTGTGTGTCTCTCTCTATATATCTATCTATCTATCTGTCTCTCTCTGTCTCTCTCTCTGTCTCTCTCTCTGTCTTTGTTTCTCTGTCTCTTGCTCTATCCCCCTCTCTCTCTGTCTGTCTGTCTCTCTCCTCCTCTCTTCCTCTTTCTTTCGCTCTCTGTCTCTCTCTCTTTCTGTCTCTCTCTGTATGTCTGTCTTTCTTTCTGTCTGTCTTTCTCTGTCTATCTCTGCCTCTGTCTCTCTCAGTCTCTGTCTCTCTATCTTTGTCTCTGTCTTTCTCTGTATCTCTGTCTGTCTGTCTATCTCTCCCTATCTCTGTCTCACTATCCATATCTTCCTCTCTCTCTCTCTCTCTCTCTCTCCCTCTCTGTCTCTCTGTAAATTTCAATTTCTCAAGGTGTCAATGAGGTTTGACAGGGAATAAGCAGACCTTAATAATGGATCAGGGACATTTATTAACATGGAATGTCCCTGGATGAATCAAACTCATGAATCAATATCAATATCAATATAATAAAACAGCGCTTTAGATAGAAATATTCAAAAAATTGTAATTACAGCAGCTAGAGTATCAATAATCCTACAAAAATATATCTATCTATCTATCTATCTTCCGTTAATGTAAAACCACGTATACACATGTCGCGCGTCAAACTGTGAAGAATGTTAAAATCTTAGCCCGCGATCAAAATATGCATAGTCTGCTCTGTCATTTATTTATACCAGCCCTTGTTGTGGGCAAATTTTACCTCATCACCGTGTAAATGGCCGCCACTGAAGAGTGAGTGGCGAATTAAGATGAAATTCTCTTAAATTGGACTTGATCCATTGTGTTTAGTATGTATTTTATGGGTCATATTTTTTAAATAAATATTGATACACACAGTTGTACATTTCTTCTTTATATTACAAATTTGAAAATAATCACGGAGCATTTATTTTGGTAACAATTGCGCATTGTTCGTCCCCATAGTGTTTCGTCCATTTTAAAATTTGTGATTCGAAAACTAAAGTTATTTACATTCACTAACATATCGTTTTCAAAGTTCAGTACAGAATGCCGTTACTGCCATGGTCTATCGTATGAATGATACTTAGGGCTCCAAAAAGTGTTTTGGTTGAAAACCTCGCAAAAAATGTCAATCTTAGCATGGAAGAGTCAGAAAAACGATAGAAAGTTGAAAACCGTCGGTTGTCGGCTAACACCTAATGAAACTTGTGGTAGTTTGTTGAACGGTAATATAACTACAGGTAAAACCTATATACGGCCGAAATCTGTTTCTACAAAGTATAGGAATAAGGTTATTTAATTTTTCAAGGTTACGAAATGACAAAAAATAGGGTGCGAAAAGGCGAGGGTACGAAATGGCCCGTTGCCGCGAGAACAACACTGGCAGCTAGTCTGGTTCCCTGCCTCGTATATCTCGATCAAACATCCGGGGACCTGACTAAACTGGCGGCCATTTTGGAATCGCAAGCCGGACTACTCGATTCAATAATCCGGTGTGGCATACCAATCACATGATAGGGAAATGTCTATCGGTATGAGCCTGTGTACTCAGTCGTGTCCACCCAGTGCGCACAGGTAAATTATGTACGACTTTACTAAAATATGTCCATAGAGGAGAGACTGATTAACCACCGCTACGGAATACCGAACGCTCGGTTGGTTGGCGAATTAGGCATTCCCTTGCCGGAAGTGAAATCGTTAAAGTTAAAATGGCGGCGCCCTTAAATTTGCGATAATAATTCAAGTTCACCGGTAAATGAAAATTATTTTCTTATTCCTTGTTTTATTCACG
Source organism: Gari tellinella (assembly GCA_922989275.2). Classification (NCBI taxonomy): domain Eukaryota; kingdom Metazoa; phylum Mollusca; class Bivalvia; order Cardiida; family Psammobiidae; genus Gari; species Gari tellinella. The sequence continues at coordinate 96,837,900 of OV277860.1, forward strand.
CAACGCGTACACATTATCTATAGGCGACCTACGCAAAAAGCTGGCCTGTGGCCAGCTTTTTGTTTCGGCCGTATAAATTGTAACCTTGTTTCATAGGCGGAGATAAAACCTGCATAAGCGGCTAAAATGTTAGATTCTTGAAAATCGTAATTTACATACATGTAGCGATTTACAGACGTTTCGGTAAATGACCAGTTCGGTAAATTGATTTTATATAGTGAAAGGTCTGGATGTTTCGGTAAAAATGTAATTTTAGTAATTAAAGGATTAAGTATATCGCACCTCTGCCGGTAACAATGAGACTATGTCACAGTGTTTGTGCCACTTTTTCAGGGTTGTTTTAGTATGCGTGGATCCTGATCTACCAACGAAATAGATGGACATGTAAATGGGGTAAAAGTAACTGGATTTCTTAAATATATTGATTCCATTCTTCCACGAGAAGAGTAGATGTTTGCTACTTCTCAAATTGATTTTTTTTATACTTAAAGCCCTGATCAATAAGCATGCACCATTGAAAACTAAGACCATAACTCTCAGGCCATCATGTCCATGGTACACCCAAGAACTTCACGATGCTAAACATTTTAAGCTTAAGCTGGAACGAAAGTGGAAATTATCCAAACTCAATTGATTATCAACTGTATCGAGAGCAGTGTGCTAAAGTAAACAAATTATTAGCAGAGTCAAAGGTTAATTTTTACACAGAAAAAGTAGAATCCTGTCAACAGGACTCGAAGAGTCTTTTTAAAGTCACTAAGCATCTCCTGGGTGCAAACAGTGAAATTGCACTGCCAAAAAATGTGTCCTCAAAACAACTTGCGCATGATTTCAGCGACTTTTTTATTGAAAAGGTGGACAAAATACGAACAGGCATTGCCTCTGAATCAATGTCATGCACCCCAGTCATCACAGAAACGTTGCATTCAATGAATTCTTTAGAAAGCTTTGACTGCTACAGCAGCAGAAATTGGGGAGATTGTGAAGGCATCCCCATGTAAGTCCTGTGAACTCGACCCAATACCTACATGGCTTTTAAAGTTATGCCTTGACGAGCTCCTACTGTTGTTAACAAAAATTGTGAATTCTTCGCTGGAATCTGCGTATGTTCCAAAAGGATTCAAAAAGTCGCATGTAAGACCTCTTTTGAAAAAACCTGATCTCGATACAAATGATCTTAAGAACTACAGGCCTGTATCAAATTTGCCATTTCTCTCAAAAGTATTAGAAAAGGTAGTAGACAAACGCATTGAGTCCCATTTGACCACAAACAATCTGCATGAACAACATCAGTCAGCATATCGTAAGCATCACTCTACAGAAACTGCTCTTGATAAGAATGAAATCACAATTCTGTAGATGCTTGACCTATCTGCCGCATTCGACACAATTGATCATGAAACATTACTCAATCGCCTTGAAAAAGACTTCAAAATTATTGGAAACCCACTAAAGTGGATGACCTCATACCTGACCGACCGTTACCAAACAGTCGCGGTAGATGGGGAATTATCTGCCCCAGTTCAAATGAAATATAGTGTGCCACAGGGGTCAGTCCTTGGGCCGAAGAACTACATCTTGTACACAAAACCTGTCGGCTCAATTTGCAGAAATCATCAGCTGGATCATCACTTCTATGCAGATGATTCACAGTTATACTTGTCATTTAAGCCTAAAGACACATCTTGTCAACAAGAAGCCCTTTCAAAAGTCGAAGGGTGTCTAAAAGACATAGTATCATGGATGCACCAGAACATGTTGAAGCTGAACACTGACAAAACTGAGGTCATACTGTTTCATTCAAAAAAGTTTAACGTTCCTGAAGATTTTCACGTACAAGTGGGAAACTCTAAAATCAAACCATCAGTATGTGTGAAGAATCTTGGTGCTAGATTAGATTCCCAAATGGATATGACACAGCACATTAACGCTGTCTGCAGGTCTGGCTACTCACAGCTGCGGCAGATAGGTCATATTAGACAGTACCTTTCTCCAGAAGCTACAAAGACCTTGATCAATTCTCTGGTCACTTCAAAAATTGACTACTGCAACTCACTGCTGTATGGGATTCCCCAAAACTCATTATGCAAACTACAGCGTGTGCAAAATACAGCAGCCCACATCATTACCAGGACCCCTCGGTACAATCACATCACTCCAGTCTTGAAGGATCTTCACTGGCTTCCAGTTCAACACAGAATTGAATTCAAAATTCTGACACTCACATACAAAGCCATGTGCAATGATTCTCCAAGGTACATTGTCAATATGCTTGACGTGTATAAACCTCGAAGAGAGCTGCGGTCTGCGACTAAATCAGTATCGCTGGTTGTACCGAGGAGTCGTTTGGTGAGGTTTGGAGACAGAAGTTTCATGCATGCAGCCCCAAAGCTCTGGAATAGTCTACCATCAGACATCAGAGATGCGAGCTCAGTTGCAGTCTTCAAAAAATGTCTGAAAACTCACTTCTTTAATATGTATTATTAGAACACTGCTACCTATGCGATATGTTCTTGCTGTAGATCATATATGTTGTGGGTTTAAATGGGAGTTCTGGCGTATTATCTGGTTTATGGTCTCTCAATTATAGAAATTTTTAGTTATTGTCGCATGCTATTTTTCTTAGTTATATTGCATTGGGCGGCCTTCATTTGGCGTTCTGCTATTGTTTCTATTGGTCGGCAATCATTAGCCGGTCGGTTCGTTGCTGATTAATGGGGGTAATGTAATCGCCGTTCTGGGGGCTGTCTTTTGTATGTTTATTTATGATTATTTAAGATCTAATTGTAGTTCTTTGTCTTTTCTCGGCGGCCTGCATTGGGCGCTTTACTATTATTTCTATCAGTCGGCAATCATTAGCCGGTCGGTTCATTGCTGATTGATGGGGGTAATGTGATCGTCTCTTGGGGCTGTCTTTTGTATGTTTATTCATTTTTATCTTAGATAATTGTAGTTATTGTCTTTTCTCGACGGCCTGCATTGGGCGCTCATCTATTGTTTCTATCAGTCGGCAATCATTAGCCGGTCGGTTCATTGCTGATTGATGGGGGTAATGTGATCGCCGTTTGGGGGCTGTCTTTTGTATGTTTATTCATGTTTATCTAAGATCTAATTGTAGTTATAGTCATTTCTCGGCGGCCTGCTTTGGGCGCTCTACTATTATTTCTATCAGTCGGCAATCATTAGCCGGTCGGTTCATTGCTGATTGATGGGAGTAATGTGATCGCCGTTTTGTGGGGCTGTCTTTTGTATGTTTATTCATGTTTATTTTAGATCTAATTGTAGTTAATTTGTCCTTTCTCGCTTTGTAGGTACTTTTGTGTAATCTTATGTGAAGCGCTTTTGAACGCTCTACCCCTGTGTGAAAAGAGCGCTATATAAATCTGGTATAATAATAATAATAATAATAATTATTGGTGTCTTCAAATTCAATTCCTTTCATGTTTAACATACATGTATATTTACAGAATAATACTCAAATGATACATAACATGATAACACAAAAATATTGCATAGTTTAGATCCAACCCATTTGTGAGGCATTAAAAATAAAAGGTTCAAGTGATTACAAATCAATTAGTTATTGATGAAGCGAGAGGTGTGATATACAGGTACATAAACCTTTAATTAGGTTAATTTACCTTTTTACCGAAGCGTCCAGACATTACTATATAAAATCAATTTACCGAACTGGTCATTTACCAAAACATCCGGCACCCCATGTAGCCTGTAGGTAAATTACGATCAGAGTTGTAGATAAGCTTTGTCTTGGAATTGGGTATCACTTCATGGATTTTAAATGAATTGGGTTTTTTAAAAAAAACATTGGGTTTTGCATTGACCACAACCCCATGGTATCTTATTCATTTGGGTATCCACAGACTCAGTCCAGAACCCCTTGATTTGTAATATAATTGGGTATCAGTAGGAAAATAAACTTGGATTTCCTATCCTTGTCCTTTCAACAGTGCATTCAGGGTATTATTGTTAACTGCCATAAATGATTTTCAGTGTTTGCCGTAGATAGTTCTATATGCAACTTTTGTTTACACACGTTCGACTAAAGTAAAAGTTCAGTTTATAACCCGATCAAATTAAAAAGCAATTGAGTATCCGTTTGGTTTTTACCCAATCACTTTCAAATAATTGGGTTTCCTTTTGCTGGGTACTGTCACCCATTAGTTTTGAAATAATTGGGTATTTCACCAATTTCAATTTGGTAATTACTCGGATACTCTGCTTATCTACAACTCTGACGATTTTCAAGAATCTAACATTTTATCTTCTACTTCTACTTTATTACTCCCTACTGTCAATTTCTGACAATGACTGAGGTCGGGAACAGTGATAAAAAAAGGAAAACATAATGATAAACAATGCAGAGCTAAAAGATCAATTTAAACAGGGGTTAAAAAAGTTTAAACTTAAAGAAAACTTATGCAGTTACTGTTAGGGGTTACAAGTGAGATCTGACTGGAGGTGAAGCTTGTGAGACTGTCACTGGCCTTAGTGCTGTGTGGTAGTTTATTCAAACATCTGATGGTACACGGAAAAAATGAGTTTGAGTGATACTGTGTCCTAGTAGAGAAACTGAGAAAGGTATGACAAAGTTGAGATTTATGGATGGATGGAGATGTTTGTAGTCTACAACTATTAGGTTATTTGAAATTTTGTATTGTATAATTACTAAGGCATTCTTTCTCCTTTCTTCTAAAGTTGGCCATTTAACCCGCGATCTGCCGATGAATTGAAAATCTATGTGTACTTATTAAAAAATCTGGGGACTGATTGTTTTCAAAATTGATCAGTACTATACTGAATAGAAGCAAAATTATCTGGAGCCCTGTACATATACGATATAGGGAGTTAGGGACATGGGAAAACAGTACAGATGATATGATACTAGAGTAGAATGCATACAGCAGGTAAGTTAAAATGAAATATCCCATACAGGAGGGATAGTGCAGTCTTGTATATATATTTTTTTCAATTTTTTTTGTATATATACCGGGCTCCAGATAAGAGGTAGTTATTTCAACAAATCCAACATTTTCTCACTCTTTTTAGCACCGAATCCTATGGTGTTACTACTCATTAGAATCGTCTCGAAGAGACGATTCTAATGAGTAGTGACACCATAGGGTTTAATTCAGAAATAAAGATTTTAGTTTTTGAAAAACTACCCTTATCTGTTGCTCTGTAATATATTTTGTTTTTCAGATTGACATACCAGCATTAACAGGCAAGAACTGGACCAATAGCCATGCCCCCAACAGAAGGAAACATGATGCACCATGGGGTTATGGCCAATAACACCATATCTCTGGCCACACTCATAGACTGGATTGTACAGAGGACGTTCCATGAGCTAACAGTCCTCTCAGAAATGTACAGTAAAACAGTTGAACCTCTCTATTCCGATCACTATAAAGATAGCTAGTTTGTTGTACATAAAACAGGCTCCAAGGGTATAAAATGTTTTGAGTTGAGTTTGTTATCATTCTCAAGCATTTGATTGGTCAGATTTGAGCCTAGGCTGTCAAACATTTTATACCCTTGGACCTTTCTGATGGCTTAAAACAAGGTGACAGTAAAACAGAAAGTTCCTGTACTGTCACCTTGTTTTAAGCAGTCACCTGTCTGTAAACATAATATATTTGACATAATTTAATGGTTATAATTGAGATATTATACTGTATGTATAATTTAACACTTCACGTGCTGGTGATGAAATAATAATAGCTTTTGCCAACAGTTTGTATCCTGACGAAACATTATGCAGTATCGTATCAACAATGATGTGATTAGTTATATATTACAACCACAAAATTGTGTTAAATATTAGGTGTTTACAACAGGTGACTGCTTAAAGCAAGGTGACAGTAAAATAGAAAGCTTCTTTAGGAGCTTTCTGTTTTACTGTCATCTTACTTTAAGCTTTTAAATTACCTGTCTTTTTTACAACCAATTAGCATTCATTTGAGTGGTTATAATATAGAGTTTTTACCGTATTCATATAGAGAGAGGAAAACTTCTGTTTAGGTCAAAATTATATTTTACTAAGAAGTAAGTTATTACTCATTTGCATCAACATATGATTTGTTCTTCTTTCAGATTGCCAAGAAAAACCGACATGGAAAGGTGAGAAAGCTTCATTGAGTCTCATTCATCCCAGAAACTTTCAATGCACAACTCAAGTGTCAATTTAAAGCTAGCCAATTTATGACTGTTTAACCCTTTGAACCCTAGTCCCGCATATAGGCGTGCTTTTCAAACAGTGTACATGTGAATAGTACACATGTCCTATGCAAACAGTGAAGACCCAGATCAGAGGGCTCCGAAAGGAGCCCTCTGATCAGGGTCTTCACTGTTTGTCATAATTCCAAAAAATGACAAAAACAACCCTTAAAAGTCAGAAATGGACTAGACTAAAATCGAAACTAGGATTGTCCATTTGAAGTTTTAGGGAGGAAAGAGTTAAGGTTGTTTACTGCAACTGTATTTCAAAATGACAAACAGTGCATACACTGGTCTGTGATATCATGATCTGATCTAAGTCTACACTGTTACTTTAGAACATATGTGCACATCACATTTTCTGTTCGTAAATGATGAGTGACTTTTATAGCAATTACCCAAGAGTCTGTTTTATAGTTTAGAAGACAGGTGACCACTTAAAGCAGGTTGAAAAGTAAAGCATATTGTGCTGTTTTAAGCTACCATCTGCTAGGAATTAGAAATATTTCTAAATGTGCATAGCCATGACTGTAAAAAGTGAAACAAAATTAAAGGTATAAAAGTTTGCAGGTAGGTAGTTGTTTGAAGGTGGAGTTCAAAGATACTTTAATAACTGTGATACTTTTCTCACTGTAGGAAGATCGAGATTGTTCAGTTTGCCAGCAGGACTCGGCAGTTATTTATTCGTCTCTTGGCGCTGGTGAAGTGGGCAAACAGTGCCAGTAAAGTGGACAAATGTGCAGTAAGTATACAATCTGTCTACACCAAAACCTGTATTAACCCTTCCCTCCCTGAAAACTCAAATTGGCAATTTTAATTTTCAATTAATTCAAGTCCATTTTGACTCTTAAGGGTTGATTTTTACAATATAATTATGTCAAGTGTACTCCTCACATGTATGCTGTTTGCAAATAACGCATATGTACGTGACTAGGGTTCAAAGAGTTACACCACTGTTAATTTAACCAGCCACTAAAAAGAAAATAACTGTTCAGTTTTAAATATAGAGAGCAGGCTTATACATGACAAAAGTCAGGGTGCCCACGGACTCTGGAAAACAGGGAAAACAGTTGAAAAAAATTCCCTGCAGGGAAAAATCAGGGAATTTGAAAATTTGCTAAAAATCAGGGAATTATCAGGGAATTTGGTAAAAATGGAAGAGAAAATCTTGGCTACTGGTAGGCTGGTAGCCTCTCTTCCTGACTTTCAATTAAAGTTGTGTTTACTCATACGGTTAGGACCATGTATTAATTAAGCAATTTACAATGTATATTTAGCTTAATGTTTATCAATATCTGATGGGTTAATCTTTTCCAATTTATATATTATTCATCAGTGCCTACTCTGTTTACTTGTTGAAATAATCAGGGTTCTAACAATTGTCCTAGAACTCAAGTGTCAAAGCAGTCAGAGATTGTTATGCAGCTGAAAAGTAAAAGTAATTGAATGTGTCATCCACAAAACAAAATTAGAGGATGATCACTGTCAGCATCAGTAGTATTAGCATATCTCAATGAAACTTTATATGCTTTGGAAATGGTTAACCTTTTAGACACATGTAACTTACATACATGTATGGACACTATCAAAATGTTAGCAGGATTTTAAAAGTATAGAGGGTCAGTATTTTGTGAAAGAAACTTGAAGTTTTTGGAAGGTGTTTTAGATAATATGAAATCTTAAACTGGGCTTTTAGATACTATAAAGCTATGTGAGATGCAACGGGAGTCAAAGCATGTAATGGTTGCAACTAAAGTGCTGAATTTTGAGACCTAATCCGTGAACACTGCTAATGCAGTACTGTGCTTCTGTAAATGTGACATTCTTACATTAGAAAAAGGTAATTTATACTAGACATGTAAAACTCAAAACGTATTAGTAAAGAATAAGTGTGACTATACGATGTTGAAGGTATGGCTATAAGGGGAGGTTAGAAGCCATCTTACACAGTTGTATTTGAGCTTTGTAGGCCGCGAAAAAGATCAGGGAAAACCACTTTTCAGTCAGGGAAAATCAGGGAATTTCAGTTTTGAATTTCTGTGGGCACCCTGAAAAGTAATGCAGAGGGCTCCTAAAGGAACTTTCCGCATTACTTTAGTCATGCATTAATTAGTTTTTTGTCTTTTAGCAATATGCATGCTTCAATGAATTATTTCCGAACAAAAGTTTTAATTTACAGTGATTAAAAATAATTATCAGGAAAATACTATTTTTATAATGTTTGGTAGGGATGCGCAATAAAACCGATTTACCGGTTTATTGCAATTCGTTCTGAAAACAATAAAAACCGGTTCGTTGCCGCAATAAACCGGTTTTTTTCCTATATGATGAATTGATTCAATTTGCTTTGTCTCGCGCCTGAAAATGTTCATAATCTTGTTTTCTTGGAGCTTTATAAGCCGCTTACAGAGAACAGGAAGTAGATCTATCCGTTGTTGTTTTCAGCACATGGTATGGTATAAATCGCTGACGAATCAGCGTATATCCCAGATTTTACATCTTTATAAAAATCAGAAGAAAAAAAATATTTCTGAATTTAAAACGTATAGTTTCCGATAGAATCTAGACATTTATCAAATACTGACCAGTGTTGGTTATTTTAGAAACGTTTTCTATATTTTCAAAATGTTATAAGAAATTTATCTGATACTGTCAACTGGCTCCGTTTTATACCATACCCTGTCTGTTATCATTGGAAACCATCATGGCGGACAATTTCATAACGTTGAAAAAAACGAAGGGAAAATCGGCAGTGTGGGCCGATGTCGGTATTCAAAAGAACACATCAACGAACGAAATAATCGAAAATAGTGCCATTTGTCTGAAATGCAATGCAGTTGAGAAATCTAGGCGGTACGACAAATTTGACTTCGCATATTCGCCGTCATTTCCCGAATATAAGTTTGACTACTGGTGCAACTGGCAGTTCAGCGGCGAGGGGGCAGTGAGTGTCTCTCTTGTTTTCAGAGCGCTCATTGTCACAAAAACGGATTGGATTCAAGTTCATGTAGTTCATGGATGTCATGTAGTTTCGAAGCCAAATATGGCATTCACCATATAAACATACGTTTCTTAGGCTCTTTTGAAAGCGTTTTCCCGGATTTTACAAACCCTTTTTAGGGATTTAACCCATTTTGAATAAAAAGTTTCACTAAACCAACCACAGTAGCTAGCATAGCAGTTCTACTATTCCACAAATGTTTGGATACTGTTTCTAGTCAAGCTGTTGGAGATTAAAAGTTAAATGGATGTAATAGATCATTGTTAATTGTTGCATCTCCAAGATAACATCCAGATTTCAACACCCATATACACTTTTTAAGTTCACTTTATTAACAAATTTAACATGCAATATATTGCAATACGTATTGCAATACGGTGATCGAGTATCGCAATATATTGCAATACGAAATTTCTGGCAATACCCATCCCTAATGTTTGGTAACATTGTGTCTAAAATGAACAATATGTTCAAGTTAGTTATGCATGCAGAAATAAAGCCACTAAACACAGGTTTGATGGTGTGTATCAAGCAAAGTGACAATAAGAATGTGTATATTCTATTTGTTCTCTCTCATGAAATTTGTTTGCACATTTTATTTTCTATTAGGAGATCTGCAACTTTCTGGAGCAACAGTCTATGTGGTTTGTGGATACAGCAGATACCATGGTTCGCATGGCAAGAGAGACACTTGTCAATGCCAGGTAGGTTAATCAACTTCAAGTTCAATGGACAAGTCCAGTTTCTAATTTAGTTTAATCCATGTTTGTCTATTTAGGGTTGTCAGGGCTCCAGATAAGAGGGAGTAAACTGCGCAAATCCAACATTTTCTCACTTATTTTAGCACCAAATCCTATGGTGTTACTACTCATTAGAATCGTCTCTTCGAGACGATTCTAATGAGTAGTAACACCATAGGGCTTAAAGCAGAAATAAAGATTTTAGTTTTTGAAATACCCCCCTTATCTGGAGCTCTGGGTTGTATGTTGTCAATGTATTGCAATATTAAAAACAGTCCAGACCTTTATTAGAGGGTGCCTGCTGAAACCCTCTGATCAGGGTCTTCAACAAGTGTTTTAGACTTGTTTCGAATTTCTTCAAAATATTCATACATTGCATTCATTTAGACCTAGAAGCTGACACACTACTGTTTTATTGTGTACAGGCTGCCCAACTTTTCTGTGCCATGTGCTATAGATGTGCTGACATTGGGCACCTACCCACGCTTGCCAACCTGTATCAGGGTACGTACTGTAAAACTCTCTGGAAAAATACTAGTCTTCCCTTGTTAACTTAATGCGCACTGCAGAGAAACAGTGACTACTTTGCATACAGTTTATATTAACTCATTATCCCCTGAAACTTTCAATGGAAAATTCCAATTTACAATAAGGGATGGTCCATTTTAGACAATTTAGGTTTGTTTTTTATAATATATTGCAAAATGACAAACAGTGAAGTCCCTGATTAGAGGGCTCCTGCAGGAGCCCTCTAATCTGGGACTTCACTGTTTGCATTAGACAAGTGTACTCCTCACAGTTACACTTTTGGTAAACGACGCATATATGCGTCACTAGGGCTCAATGAGTTAAAATTACTTTGCATCTCAACTAGATGAAATGATGAATATACCGGGGCTCCAGATAAGAGGGAGTAAACTGTACAAATTCAACCTTTTCTCACTCATTTCAGCACCAAACCCTTTGGTGTAACTACTCATTAGAATCGTCTCTTTGAGACGATTCTAATGAGTAGTGACACCATAGGGTTTAATTCAGAAATAAAGATTTTAATTTTTGAAATACTCCCCTTATCTGGAGCCCTGATATACATGTATGTATTTATGGGGTGCCAGGAAAAGCATTGAGAATAGTGAGAGGTATCAACACTTGTTTGCATGGTCTACGAAGTATGATAATTAGGGTTCAGTCCTTTTCCTGTTAAGGTTACAAATAACAAGGTAAACTTGTATGATGGGACAAAAACCAAACATTTGAATTATTTTATTTTTCAACTGAATGCGTTTTCTAACAAGTGCATGATTTTGCAATGCAAATTGCATTGGTAGTGGTTGCGGACTGAGCTTCAAATTCAAGACATTTCAAGTTGATGCAACTGGACTGTACTCTCCTTATCCTGAGCTCTTAGCAAGTATGATGCATTGTAACTATGACTTTGAATAGCTCTATGGCCGTATGGTTTAAATTGATCCCAGAACTCCAGATAGTGGTGTGTTTCAAATTGTGTAATCCCAATGTCTCTACCTAACACTTTGATGTGATGATTCTAATGAGTAATTACATCATAGGATTTGTTTGTTTTCTCGCTCTGATCTGGAAGGGGTCTCCAATCTGCGGGACAATCATTTAGTCCCTCATTGCTGTAGGTTTGAATCCCTGTCTGGGCACTTCAGGTTTGTCCTATGGGGAACTCACTCAGTAAGCTTGTGTAAGGTTAGGGGTCTCCCTAGTTGCCATTTTGTTGTCTGAAACCGTGTATAAAAGGACTACAGTGATATTTTTTCACCTGCATTAGCTTATGTTGCGATATGACTAAAATACTGTTAAAATAACGTAAAATAGTAATAAATCAAATCAAAATGAAATGAAATATTGTTAAAGGCAACATATAAATGTATCTTATCATATCCAATCTTGATGCATGTTACAGGAAAAGATTGTTCCACCTGACCCGATCACAATATCAGAGAAGAAACAGACCCTGCAGAGACTGAATCAGGTGATACAGTATAGACTGGTCTCCACAGAGTTGCCACAACAGATGAGAAAACTCAAAATAGGTAGGTACAGTGATAGTGATAAAATTGGGTAATAACTATCAATCACTGGAGAGTAAAAGACTGAAAGTAAAGCGTAAATATCCCATATAATTTTTATTTACACATTTCTCTTGATTGTTTGTGTTAGGAAGTAAGCTGTTTGTATAATGCATTTGTGTGCAAAAGTGACGAATGGACAGTGGTCTAGTGGTAATGCGTTATACAGTCTATCCAGGGGTTGTCTAAGTCCTTTAGGTAAAACTTTAAAAAACTGAGATCCTATGTATGAGTACTTCACACTAGATGTGTGAAAGAACCAAAGAGCTCTATGGAAAAAGAGTAGGGCATAACCACAGCTCCTCTGTATCCACTACCCTCTCTCTCTGGGGCACCCAATAAGCCCAAACCTGGCAAGTAAATGGCAGAAAGTAAAGCAGAAATATCCCATATAACTGACATAAATTAAAACAAACTAATAAAAAATATTTTATCGAAAAGTGTTTGTGAGTACTAATTAGGTAAGATAGTTTTGACGTGAACTGTTGCAGTTTTGTGTATAAGAATTGATGGGCTATATGCAAAACTAGAAACAGACTTTGGTGTTGGGAGTGGGGGGGGGGGGGGGGGGGTTAAGTTTGATTGGATATCAAATAAGAATGAAAAACAAAGTCATTGCTTGTTCTATTTTAGAAAATGGAAGAGTGAAGTTCTTGGTTGAAAATGAATTCCAAGTGACCTTGACCTTGATGGAGGACAGTCCTGTGATACCATGGCGACTGCTAGACATAGAGATTCTAGTAGAAGATCATGAAACTGGAGGTAAGTTAACAGTTGATTGAGCTCAGCCATGGAAGTCAGACTTATTGATTAGCAAACAATACATCTTGTCAGGTTCTACAGTTTGACACTCACATCCAGCAACTATAGTACAGTAAAACCTCGCTATTACGACCACTAAATGAAGGCTAATTGATTGTATAATAGAGAGGTGGCAGCTTAAAGCAAGGTGACAGTGAAACAGAAAGCTCCTATAGGAGCTTTCTGTTTCACTGTCACCTTGCTTTAAGCGGTCACCTATCGTAAACACCCTAATAATTAACATAATTTAGTGGTCGTAATAGCGAGGTTTTACTGTATTTTGTTACCATACTTGATTGTCTGTGTTGACTTTGATCAGATGCCAAATCTGAGTTTGCAACTGTTCTTGGTCTATACTATTTGATATTCTTTGGCATGGTTTATTTGAATTTCTTTGAAAGTACTTCTCAGTGCTCCAGATAAGAGGGGTATTTCAAAAACTAAAATCTTTATTTCTGCTTTAAACCCTATGGTGTCACTACTCATTAGAATCGTCTCGAAGAGACGATTCTAATGAGTAGTAACACCATAGGATTTGATGCTAAAATAAGTGAAAAAATGTTGGATTAGTGCAGTTTACTCCCTCTTATCTGGAGCCCTGCTTCTGTATTATATATTTCGTTGAATTTGAACATCACAATAAATAATTATGATTTTCATGAATCTGTATTACATTCAAGTTTTTGTTTTTGCTATAAAAATTAGTTTTATTTTCTGTTTCGTTTCAGATGGGAAATCCCTAGTCCATACTCTACAAGTAAGTCATAAACCACTAACAAGAGAGATTATTGATTGTGAATGTTTGTAAAACAGAACTGTAACAAAGTCAGTATTTTATGTGGTCATCTGAGGAGCTGATGTTGAACTGAAGCAGCTTGCATTTATAACAGCATATACTCAAATAATGCCCAAACCTTCCTTATATATTGTTTCGATGTGAAAGACATTTGGCTGGGTAAAACAGGTAGAAAGAAAAGCTAAACTATTTCTGTTTTACCTTTAGCCTGGTTTGAGCATTGACCTGTTTAAAGTAGTAAACATAAACAGTAAGGAAAACAGTGTAGAGTCACTCACTCACTATCAAGTTTATTTGTTGATCAGGCCACAATTAATCCTCTGCTGAGGGTGGGGCCTGACTGTCCAGTCTCGATCTAAGTCTTCCACTCCATTCCTGTCTGTGATGAGGGTTGACGGGATCCATATCCAGGGTTTTTCTGTCACGTTGTCAACGTCCTCCCAAGACAATTTGTAGAGTGATTTCAAGTACAAATTGTTCATTGATATTTTAAAAATTCTTGTTTGTTTTCTTTCAGATTGGTTACATCCATCGCCTCGCCCAGTCCCGCCTACTAGACAATGACAAACCCTTACATGACCTGTACAGAGTGCTCCGTATCCTTACACTGCTGGGTGGGCCTGTTGAGTCTGTTAACCCTTTCATTCATAAAAAAGCTCAAATTGCCTATACAAAACTGATGAAGTCCGGATACAGGTGTGCTTAAAGCAAGATGAAAGTAAAGCAGAAAGCTCCTATGGGAGCTTTCTGCCTTACTATCACCTTGCTTTAGCTGTCACCTGTTTTTATGATCACATCATGACATTAAATATAAATAATTGAATATTCACTTATGTTAAGAAGTGGACAGTCACAGAGGTATCCAGGGTCAAAGGTTTTAATGTTTGAGTTGAGTCTGAGATCATTCTTAAGCATTTCAAATGCTTAAGGATGATCTCTAGATTCAACTTAAACTCTTGATAACCCTGGACCCTGAGGCAGTTTTGTGAAAGAAAAGGTTTTTTGTGTAATAATGTCAAGAATGTTGGAAACCTGTAATTGCAAACTGTGTAGACGTAGATCAGAGAGTAGTTACAAAACATTTTAACCAAGTACTGTATGTGAAGGTTTGTTTTCAGCATATTTAGGATTGACTTTTTGCATTGAAGGATGGGTTTGTCAATTGTGAAAATATTTTTTTGTAATTTTTTTGGTAAACAACATGCTGTTGCCTTAAAGAAAACTTTTTAAATACCCCCAACAACTATAGATGCAGGAGAAATATAGTGATTTTCCTGTCTGTGTGTGCATCTTTACCAATTCTGCCATAACACCCAACCATTGACCTTCACTTTTTCAACATACATGTATAACAGATTCAGAATAAATTATCAAGGATGCCACAAGAACATATTAAGTATATGCAGTTCTTTTTTTTACGGACATTTGCCAACTGTAACAGTGTAGTTATTATTAAGTATTTCAAAAACTAAATCCTTTTGACTCCACCAAACCCTATGATGTCACTACTCATTTGAATTGTCTCGAAGAGACAATTCTAATGAGTAGTGACATCATAGGGTTAAATACATATACAAAGACGAAAACGGAAAACTTGAGTATACTCTCTTTTATCTGGAGCCTTGAGAGTCTTTTATTACTAGGCCTATATATTACTAATGATACTGACCTTGACATGAGCTCTAGATTCATTCTGCCAGTCACTACAGTTGGAGGTTCTACATTCCCAGGTATGTAAGAGATCTTCACTTGTTCTTGTTCATTATGTGCAAATGTTGTATTCCTTGTGTCTAATACTTCTTTAACCATAAAAAAGTTGACTTTTTCAAATATACTCAACCATTTCCTGAAAAATGGCCAGAGTTGCCAGAGTACAGTGAAATAACGTCAACCTCATAACGTCTTTTGCCGAATACCATGAAGTGATATTGCCATAGAGACTCTGATATTTTCATTATTTATGCGAGACGGAAACAATGCGTCATTATACCTTGAAATAAATTTGAGCTATGTTTACTCCAAATTTTATTAGTATTGCATTTGAAATAAAGAAATGTAAATACTTATCTGTGAACTTTATGAACACTCCTCATAAACACAAATTTGGATGAAATTGTTGTTTCCATTTTGACAAAAGACTTGGGAATGTATTGTAAATTTCAGACCCAAAAGCTGATAAGGGAGCGGTTAGGGGACAAACTGAGAATTGAGGAGTACTCTGTCGGGAAGTGTCTGTCTGTGTCCTATTGGAGGTGAGCTTGTGTTATAACTCAGTGATGTGTAATCAGGGGTTCAGATATGGGGAGTAAATAAAAATAATTATTTCTGAATTAAACCCTATGGTGTCACTACTCATAAGAATCGTCTCTTCGAGACGATTCTAATGAGTAGTAACACCATAGGATTTGGTGCTGATTTTAAGAGAGAAAATGTTGGATTTGTTCAGGTTACCCTAGGGATCAAACTTGCTCATCTTTCTCCTTCTGAATATTCATATACTCCTCCAGTTACAAACTTCAATAATCTGAATCATTTTTTTGGCTTATAAGATAAGGAAAGATTTCCACCCTATAAGTTTGTAGACTTGTGTCAGACAGATCCTGTAAGAAATACTGTGCAGACCATGAGCAGATAGCTCCTTAAGGAGTTGTATTATCAAGGTCCACGGTTTCCATATACATGTATATTAAAAGCAGGGAAGGATTAATATCTATTGATACTCTAACACCTCTGTTATATACATAATTAGTAAAACCCTTACTCGATAGCCTGTATCTAGTTTTGAAGACGGGTGACCTCTTAACTCTTTGAACCCTAGTCCCGCTTATAGGCGTGCTTTTCAAACAGTGTACATGTTAATAGTACACTTGTCCTATGCAAACAGTGAAGACCCTGATCAGAGGGCTCCGAAAGGAGCCCTCTGATCAGGGTCTTCACTGTTTGTCACAATGCCAAACATTGACAAAAACAACCCTTAAAAGTCAGAAATGGACTAGACTAAAATGGAAACTGGAATTGTCCATTTAAAGTTTCAGGGAGGAAAGAGTTAAAGCAGGTAAAATAAGGTACATTCTGCCTTATTTCATCCTACTTGAACTTATTATCCGCTAGTATATAGTAAATATTTCTTGTGGTACATTTTTCGTGGCTATATAAACTGAAAATATTTTCGTCAGTGGAAGATTAAATTGAAGGCTTAAAAAAAGAGCATCTTCGGGATAATGGATTAAACATTGAAATTTGTAGCAATAAATACTTGAGATGTTTTACCTAGAGGTTCTTTAGTTGTTCTTCAATTTGAAAACATTAATGAGATTTTATCTTTTTTTGCAGAGACCAGATAAAGAGGGATAAAGCAGATGCTATGAGTAAGTGCCATGGCAAGCTTATTGTTATACAGCGCTCCTTTCTTCAACAGGAGACAAAATTTATGTGCGTTTGGAGGGAGTTGTTATAGGGATGGAAATTTACAAACTGCTTGAATCCAGATCAGAAGCCGCATAACGCGGCGTCTGATCTTAATTCAAGCTGTTTGTCACTCATCATTAAGTTTTTTCTGTCTAAATGTCCAATAATGTAACTTTGCGAAAAACAGCAGACTATAAATTTAAGCAGATGGTATTAAAGTAGTTAAAGCCTTCGACATTGTAGTCCTGTTTAAGGAACTGCGAGAAGGGTTGTTGTAAGGAGGGAGTCGTTGTAGGGAGGGAGCAGTGTACTCACCTAACACATTTCTAGTAATACTGTCTTGTTTAACATCATTTTCAAATCTAATTAATACACTGCTTAGTTTTTCTTTATTTCTAAGTTTTAAGAATAACTGGATTTAATCAGCCCATTGAACCTAAATGACCATTACCCTGCTTAAACTTAGAAACAGGCCTTGAGACTATAATGTTTTTTAATTTCTGCTTCACACTTTAATCATCCTGCATATTTTAAGCAAATAATATAAGCTCTGTACTCAATCAGATTTGTTTAAGAAGTAATTTAGTTGCTGCATGGTGAAAGTAAGAGGTCCATAAAGGGAAGGTTTAAACAGTATACGGTATTAGATTAAATAACATTTAAACCTCTCTATTACGACCACTAAAATAAGGCTAATTGATAGTATAAAAGACAGGTGTCAGCTTAAATCAAGGTGACAGTATAACAGAAAGCTCCTAAAGGTATAGGGCCACCAAATAGACCGGAAGTGCTTCATGGTGTAGTCGAAAGAAGTCTGGCAAAGAAATAGTGCCAAACTTTTTGCCTCAGAATAGCTTTTTGTCAAGAAATATTTACTATTTTGAGCTTTTTAGCTCACCTGAGCTAGCTCAGGGTGAGCTATTGCAATCCTTGAATGTCCGGCGGCGTCCAGCGTCAACAATTTTAGTGTTTACACTCTAGAGGTCACAATATATATCCAATCTTTCTCAAACTTGCTCAGATTGTATATTACCATAAGAGTTCGGATGAGTTCGATTATGGTGGAAATCGGACAAATAGGTCAAGAGTTATCAACCTTTGAATTGCTGAAAATGCCATTTTAACAGTGTTTACACTCTAGAGGCCACAATATTTATCCAGTCCCTCTCAAACTTGCTCAGATTGTATATGACCATAAGAGTTCAAATGAGTTCGATTATGGGTGAAATTGGACCAATAGTTCAAGAGATATCAACCTTTGAATTGCTGAAAATGCCATATTTAACAGCGTTTACACTCTAGAGGCCACAATATTTATCCAATCTTTTTCATACTTGTTCAGATTGTATATGACCATAAGAGTTTGAATGAGTTCGATTATTGTTGAAATTAGCTTAATAAGTCAAGAGTAATCTACCTTAGAATTGCTGAAAATGCCATATTTTACAGTGTTTACACTCTAGAGGCCACACTATTTATCCAATCTTTCTCAAACTTGCTTTGATTGTATATTGCCATAAGAGTTCGGATGAATTTGATTATTGTTGAAATCAGACAAATAGATCAAGAGTTATCTACCTTTGAATTGCTGAAAATGCCATATTTTACAGTGTTTACACTCTAGAGGCCACACTATTTATCCAATCTTTTTCAAACTTGCTCAGATTGTATATGACTATAAGAGTTCGAATGAGTGCAATTATGGTTGAAATCAAACTCATGGGTCAAGAGTTATCTGCCCTTGAATTGCTGAAAATGCCATATCATACAGCGTTTACACTTTTCAATGGATTTTGATTTTACTTGCACACAAAGTATATAGCCATAAGTTCTGGAAGGCATGCAATTATTGTTGAAATCTAATCATTGTGCTAATACTTATCTGCCCTTGATATACTTTGAAATGCTACAAATTCCTCATTTCAGTATTGTTAAGCCTCTAGTTATCTGCCCTTGATGTACTCTACTATACTATAATAATAATAATAATGACGACTTTATTTCATGTGGGTTACATATTTGGTATTGAACAAACAAACCAATTTTTATACTAGAATTATGAGGTTGTATTCCAAATAATTTTACATGCTATACTACAAATTTGAATGGATTAAAACGGGTGAAACAGAAAGGTAAAGCTATCAGGCTTCAGCACAATAGGTGAGCGATATCAGGGCCTTCAGGCCCTCTTGTTATTTAATACATGGGTGCTAGAGAATAGATACAAAGACTTTCTGTCATAATAGATGGGTTTTTGGAGAAATTATGTTAGCTGAAGTGACATGTCCCTGTTTTAGCCGGTGCCTATTTCAAAATGTAGCAAAACAGGGGTCATGTCACTGAAGCCAAGAGATTTGTCTTATATGCCACATGACCCCCTGTTTTCTCTGCATTTTTCACTTGTGCAAGGGTGTATCTTTGTGGGAAATATAGGGTAGCACCTGTGGTTGGAATAAAAATTGTATTTTTTGGACCTTGGAAATGACGCATTTTATATAAGTTATATAGGAGAGCCGTTTTGGTGTACCATACCCTAAGAGAGATATTCCCGGAAAATGATGTCACAGTTTGTTTTGATAATAGAGTGCTATTTTGGGGATTTTATGAATACATGATGGTTGAAAAAGTGTTTTAGACTACATCAGGTAATTATTTTGGCTAGAAAAGTGTTTTGCTTGAAATTGTGTCGGCCGCGGATTGAGCATGCGGCCGATGTACACTTTTTCGCATAAATGCTGTTGAAAAGCCCCATACTGGTCTAGTGAACACTTTGAAGGTATGTTTAAGCTGAATGTCACTAGGTTTGCAGGTTTTGGTCCACAATATGTTGATTTCTTGTTTTTCCTGGGAAAAAAAGGGGGTCAGTGATGGCCCGCCCTTGTCATTGGCGACCCAGGTCCAAGACCAATGGGTTGTCACTTTTCCTTAAAACCTGTCCTAAACATATTTTTTCATTAGTTTTTCAATGCAAATGCATGTATTCAATGCTTTTCAGAGCTGTCATCTTTGTTTTAAAGCTCTTTTAGCAGAAAAAAGGCTTTTTGGGGTGAAAATTGCCAGAAATGCATTTTTTTCGTTGAGAACAACTACCGCCATGGACAGACGTCAAGGGTGATTTTTGCTGTTTCAATATTTTTCCTACAGGAAAAGGCTGTTTTTATTTAAAAAAGGATTATCCGCACACTTTCAGATAAATTAAAAGTGTTCAAATAAGTCTAGATGTTGCGAAAACAAAGATTTAGAAGTCGCGTTGAATTTAATGCAAAAGGCTGAAATTCTGCCAATTTTGTGGCTTGAATTTTTTTCAAAAACAGTCTAAAATACTAAATGTGGTGGAACCTGACATCTGTCAGCTTGTGTGTTGTTTCTTAATACCTATAGCTAGGATATAAGAGTAAATGTAGGCAAATTAGAGGAAAAAATGTCTCTCTTATAAAGGAGCTTTCTGTTATACTGTCACCTTGCTTTAAGCTGACACCGGCCTGAATCACTGAATAATTGGCACAAATAGGTGATCGTAATAGAGAGATTTTACTTTATTTTTGCCATTATAGTTTACAAGCTGACCATTCACATCAACGAGGAAGATGACAGTAAGCAGCTGTGTGTGTCCCACCAGCCGTCCATGTTGCCTGATGAGTGTCGTAGAGTGGGGCTGACCATCAAGAGTGAGCACCTGTCTATAGAGAACCTACTCATGCAAACCATAGAGGTCAGAACCAGGGCCAAACTCAAGGTATGTCTAGCAATGTAATACATGTAGTATAGAGGTCAGAACCAGGGCCAAACTCAAGGTACGTCACAACCACCTCATTTAGCAATGTAATACATGTAGTATAGAGGTCAGAACCAGGGCCAAACTCAAGGTATGTCTAGCAATGTAATACATGTAGTATAGAGGTCAGAACCAGGGCCAAACTCAAGGTACGTCACAACCACCTCATTTAGCAATGTAATACATGTAGTATAGAGGTCAGAACCAGGGCCAAACTCAAGGTATGTCTAGCAATGTAATACATGTAGTATAGAGGTCAGAACCAGGGCCAAACTCAAGGTACGTCACAACCACCTCATTTAGCAATGTAATACATGTAGTATAGAGGTCAGAACCAGGGCCAAACTCAAGGTACGTCACAACCACCTCATTTAGCAATGTAATACATGTAGTATAGAGGTCAGAACCAGGGCCAAACTCAAGGTATGTCTAGCAATGTAATACATGTAGTATAGAGGTCAGAACCAGGGCCAAACTCAAGGTACGTCACAACCACCTCATTTAGCAATGTAATACATGTAGTATAGAGGTCAGAACCAGGGCCAAACTCAAGGTATGTCTAGCAATGTAATACATGTAGTATAGAGGTCAGAACCAGGGCCAAACTCAAGGTACGTCACAACCACCTCATTTAGCAATGTAATACATGTAGTATAGAGGTCAGAACCAGGGCCAAACTCAAGGTACGTCTAGCAATGTAATACATGTAGTATAGAGGTCAGAACCAGGGCCAAACTCAAGGTACGTCACAACCACCTCATTTAGCAATGTAATACATGTAGTATAGAGGTCAGAACCAGGGCCAAACTCAAGGTACGTCACAACCACCTCATTTAGCAATGTAATACATGTAGTATAGAGGTCAGAACCAGGGCCAAACTCAAGGTATGTCTAGCAATGTAATACATGTAGTATAGAGGTCAGAACCAGGGCCAAACTCAAGGTACGTCACAACCACCTCATTTAGCAATGTAATACATGTAGTATAGAGGTCAGAACCAGGGCCAAACTCAAGGTATGTCTAGCAATGTAATACATGTAGTATAGAGGTCAGAACCAGGGCCAAACTCAAGGTACGTCACAACCACCTCATTTAGCAATGTAATACATGTAGTATAGAGGTCAGAACCAGGGCCAAACTCAAGGTACGTCACAACCACCTCATTTAGCAATGTAATACATGTAGTATAGAGGTCAGAACCAGGGCCAAACTCAAGGTACGTCACAACCACCTCATTTAGCAATGTAATACATGTAGTATAGAGGTCAGAACCAGGGCCAAACTCAAGGTATGTCTAGCAATGTAATACATGTAGTATAGAGGTCAGAACCAGGGCCAAACTCAAGGTACGTCACAACCACCTCATTTAGCAATGTAATACATGTAGTATAGAGGTCAGAACCAGGGCCAAACTCAAGGTACGTCACAACCACCTCATTTAGCAATGTAATACATGTAGTATAGAGGTCAGAACCAGGGCCAAACTCAAGGTATGTCTAGCAATGTAATACATGTAGTATAGAGGTCAGAACCAGGGCCAAACTCAAGGTATGTCACACCCACCTCATTTAGCAATGTAATACATGTAGTATAGAGGTCAGAACCAGGGCCAAACTCAAGGTATGTCTAGCAATGTAATACATGTAGTATAGAGGTCAGAACCAGGGCCAAACTCAAGGTACGTCACAACCACCTCATTTAGCAATGTAATACATGTAGTATAGAGGTCAGAACCAGGGCCAAACTCAAGGTATGTCACACCCACCTCATTTAGCAATGAAATACTCTTCAGTACATAGGGAGAGAATTAATATAGGAAAATTCAAGAATGTTTTGTTCAAGAGTTTTGGATTAGTTGAATATTTCAAATACAGTAAAACTCTCAATTACGACCACTAAACTATGTTAATTATTAGGTGTTTACAGCAGGCAACAGCTGAAAGCAGGGTGACAGAAAGCTCCTTTCTGCCTGTTTTACTGTCACCTTGCTTTAAGTTGTCACCTGTCTTATAATAAATCAATAAGCCTTTGTTTTAGTGGTCGTTAACACTCAAAATACTGTATGAGCTTTCTGTAATTACTTCTGTCCTGCATTAATCTGGAGCCCTGAACATATTGTCTCTTCATATTGTTGAAATTCATGTCAGTTATTGAATAGTTTCTCACTCGTGTTTCAGGACTTGTCCTATGTTGTACAGAGATACTTGGAGGGAAAATGTAAGTAAACTTTTAAAATCATTTAAAATTAATATATATAGCTGACTATTTACAATGAGCTATAAATTATAAATATGTTTGATGGAATTCAGTTCACCCCTTTATGCCATAGTCCCTGTCTAGTTTTAAAAAACAGGTCGACCACTTAACCTTTTATCCCATAGCCTAATTCTAGTTTTGAAGATAGGTGACCACTTAAAGCAGGTTGAACGTAAAGCAGAATGCGCCTTAAGGCGCATTCTGCTTTACTACCACCTGTTTTAAGCTACCATCTGTTAAGATATTGAATTATATTTCTTATGGTGCATCTTCATTATGGTAAAAAAACTATTTTCTTCAGTGGGGTTAAAAATTATTAGCGTAAAAAGATGTATTTATGGGGTAATGGGTTAAAAGCAGGTTCAAACGGTTAAGGAGAGAAACACAATAAGCTGTTTTGCTTACGTTTCAATCCTTATCTTTGTTGTTTGTTTGTAAAATACATGTAGATTATTGAAATACGTAAAATATGTTTAAATCAAACGGTTAATATAAATAATTGACCCATAACGCATTAAATGGACTGTTTCCAATTAAGTCTAGTCCACTTTTGCCTGCCTATTAATAAAGAGTGTTTTTACAATATTAAAACTGAAACATTGACAAACAGTGCAGACCCTGCTCAAAGGGCATCTCTATTAGCACTCTTATCTGGATTAATACTGTATGTATATAGGACAAGTGCACTATTGACAGAAACTAGTTTGAGTTATCAGGATTTGACCCTATTTGTTTCAGGTGAGATCCGTGATATGCCTCTTGCTCTCCACATGCCTGTAGTGTACCCATGTATGACCTCTGAACAGCTACGGATCACTGTCGACTCACAGAAGGGTGCATTGCTGGCCTCTCTACCAACTATGGGTAGGTACATCATTTCTTTCTAATCATTATCACAATGGGTTGTTGTAGTTTTACTGAGTGATTGTATGGGCCTCAAACTTAGCTTCAAAGATAGGCAACAGGAAACAGACTATTTAGGACATACAGTCAAACTTAAATATCTCGAATTCGCTTAATTCGAACTATCCGATTTGTTGACGCATGAATTGCGTTAAATCTTGCTCAGTTAAGTCAAACATACCCGTATTTCAAAGTTAAAACGTGGCTTAGCCAGGTTTTTAACTTTGAAATACAGGTATGTTTGACTTAACCGAGTTCAATATATCGAAGTTCAACTGTATGTGAATCAGCAGTTTGTTTATCCTTCCATGGAGATGTCATGGAGGGAGCTGACTGTAAGAGACCGCCAAGAATGGGGACTCGCAGCAGTTGACCCACATGATAGAAAAGCCTGGAGATCCTGTGAAAGAACCGCCATGCGTGCAGCTAGCCAGTTACCTGGAAGGGAGCCCTATGCACGTTAAACAAAAATCTGATGATGATGATTCCATAATTTTAATGTTAGTTTTGTTTTCCAGTTCATAATGTTTATACCCTTTCTGCAAGGTAATTGAGAATATGTAGATATATGCCAGTAGGTTTGTTCATTCGTTTGATGATGGAGGTTTTTATGCCCCAACATGACTTCGTCAATGCATACTGTTTTCGCTCTGCCTGTCAGTCTACAACTCTAACTTTGGCTATAGCTTGAAAAACTACAGGTTAAGAAACTCTTGAGCTCAGTACAAGTGGGGTAATTTCATTTAGAGGTCATGGTCTATCGGGGGATTAATGGTTCACAAATACATCTTGTATATCTCAGTGACAATAATAAAAAGTTTGTAATAAACATGTGTGTATTAGTCAGTGTTGTATATTTAACTTTTTTTGTGTGTTTCAGAATTACCTGTTCTCCATGATCTGGAAGAAACTCTCAATTGTGACAGAAAAAATGTACAAAAACATATTGTGAACTTAAGGTAAAGCAAAACATATACCAAATACTCTGTACACATCATGGTGCCTTGTTCAAGTTCTTTACATTTAAGCCCTTTCTCCCATAGCATGTTGATAGGTTTTAGCTCGCCTGACAAATGTCCAGGAGAGCTTATGTTGTCACCTAGTTGTTGGTGTTGGCTTTCCCGTTGCCTTTCCCATTCACGTTGGCAGTTTCAAGAAAGTGTTTACAACTTCTATGCCCTTTCACCTACATCTTTCATACTTGCACCGCACATGGCCTTTGGGCAAGAACTTTCGAGCCATGTGACCTTTTGGATCCATGTGACCTTGACTTTTAACTAAGGACTCGTGTAGGTTTTCAAGTCTGCATTTAGGTATCCAAAAATGCTTATAACTCCTATTTTTCTTGAGTTATTGCTTTCATATTAAGTATGCATGTGTTTATGGACAAGACCTTACCATGCTCACAAAAAAATTGACCCCTGTGGCCTTGAACTTATGGCTCGTGTTTAGGTTTTGAAATCTGTGTTAAGGTTTTGAAAAATGTTTATAACTTCTTTGTCCCTTGCAGTATTTTCATATTTTGTATGCATGTGTTTATGGTCAAGTCCTTACCATACACACAAAAGTTTTACCCCTATGACCTTGACCTTAAACTTTATCCCGTGCATTTAGGTTTATATTGTTTTGTTTTGTAAATGTCCATTTCTGCCATCTATGGGCTAATTGGATGCCCCAGAGAGAGGGGAGCGGGTACAGAGAACTTGGGCGCGATGCCCTACTCTTAATGTTGAAACAGTTCTCGTTCTTTAAGAATCAAGTGTAAAGTACTCGTACATCGGACCTCGGTTTATAAAGTCTCATCCGAAGGACATGGTCCTACGGGGAATCAAACTCACAACCCCTGACGTTGTAAGCAGGTGCTTTATCCCTCAACTATGTCCGCTGGTACATTTAGGTTCAGAAATCTGGTTTCGAAAAATGCTTATAGTTCCTATGTCCCTTTATGTATTGCAATGATGCATCTGAGGGCATAAGCGTTTATAGAATGCAGGGTTGTTATGACATTTTGCATGTTGATTTGTATTAGCTACTTAATGCTTAATGTAACATCACAGCACAAGGATTGTTGTGTAGTCAGCAGTTTGATTGTGGTTTCTAGGTTACAGTTAACCATGCTGAGATGTGAGAAGTCTGTACAGTGTCTACATTCAACAGCCAAACGTCAACTACCACTGATCAGCCAACCAGACCATGCCATTGAGAAATTACCCAAACATAAGTTATACATCCCAGTACCTAAACAACCCACTCACTATGTTGTAAGTTTGACCATTGAGAAATTACCCAAACATAAGTTATACATCCCAGTACCTAAACAGCCTACTCACTATGTTGTAAGTTTGACCATTGAGAAATTACCCAAACATAAGTTATACATCCCAGTACCTAAACAACCTACTCACTATGTCGTAAGTTTGACCACTGAGAAATTACCCAAACATAAGTTATACATCCCAGTACCTAAACAGCCTACTCACTATGTTGTAAGTTTGACCATTGAGAAATTACCCAAACATAAGTTATACATCCCAGTACCTAAACAACCTACTCACTATGTCGTAAGTTTGACCACTGAGAAATTACCCAAACATAAGTTATACATCCCAGTACCTAAACAGCCTACTCACTATGTCGTAAGTTTGACCATTGAGAAATTACCCAAACATAAGTTATACATCCCAGTACCGAAACAACCTACTCACTATGTTGTAAGTTTGACAACTGTTGAACATTTTTCTACATTCTGTTAATTGTATTTGCGTTAAGTTTGTTGAAATGTCTGCCTGACTTTATCATTTAATTGGTTGCATAAGAACAAATTTGGATGTTATTAGTTTCAGTCCATGCAAATTAGCCTTCTTTGTCTTCTTTATTTAGTTTTGTCTCCCACCCATGTTGTTCTGGGGCATGCCAGCTGGGTGACAAGAATGGGAACCACTGCCATAGTCTGGCATGATACAGTAAAAGGCTGCCAAAAGGTGTAACCTTTTTAGTGATTTGATTGATGGATAAATCCATCATAAATTGATGTATTTGTACGTTGGTCCAAGTACTGAAAAGGTTAAAATCGAGAATATTTGTAACTCTGGTATTCTGGTCAGGGTTCAAATTTCTAGATCAATCTCTCATAATTTTAGATTGATGTAAATGAGATGCTGATCTTGCAACTTGTCTCCTGGAGTTTAGATATGACTTAAATACTGCTAAGGCAAATCAAAATCCTTTTCAACATAGGTTGTCTCCCTTATTTATTTAGGTTGTCTCCCTTGAGGACAAGCCTCCACGATCAGTGGAGCTTCAGTATCACCTGCTGGAGGTGATACCTTGTGTGGCAGAGGGCATGGAAGCTGAAGAAGATATCAACATAAAGCCTTACATGAAGGCAGGGAGACTAGTGGCCCTGGATACATTTGCCTTTACTAATGGGCCATACACTGGTGTACAAAGTAAGATACACATCATTTAGGGCTCCAGATAACAGATGTGCAGTAAAACTTCTCTATTTAATTGTATTAATTATTAGGCATTTAATGAAGGGGACTACTAAAAGTAAGGTGACAGTAAAACAGAAAGCTCCTGTAGGAGCTTTCTGTTTTATTGTTACCTTGCTTTAACTGTCACCTGTATTTTATACAATCAATTAGCCTTCTTTTTAGTGGTAATAATAGACAGGTTAAAGTGTATTTTTAAAAAAAAAAAAGGATTTTTTTTATGTCAAAGCAGATCAGTGGTCTGTTCTGTGCAATACATAGATAAGAAATCAACCCACAATAGTTAAAAGTGCACTAGACTTTAGTTGAAACTGGTATTGTCCGTTTCAGGGATAAATGTGTTAAGCTCATACTGAGGGTGTATTGGTGTAGTTCTATGATGACTCCCATCCTTGCTCACATATTACAGTCTGTTACAGACTGTATGCAGAAAGCACTGGCTGCCCCCGGGTCAGGACATGTGGTCCACCCTGGGGATCTGAGAACTACCTAAATACAATATATTTATATTAGTGCTGAAAAGGGTGAGGAGAAATTAGTTACGGGCTAATTAGTCCAGTTGAAGAGTGTACTCGTCATTAACCCTTAGACTGCCAGTCACGACTATAGCTCCATATGCAAACAGCTTGGATCCGGATGAGACGCCGAGTAACTCGGCGTCTCATCCGGATCCAAGCTGTTTGACACTTGGACAACATTTTCAGCAATTTTGAGCAACTTTGAAGCACTTTGAAACTTGAAGCAGACGAGAAATATAGCAGACGACAATTTATTTGGCGGGCTAAGGGTTAAGAGACAATTTGCATAAATTTAAAGTTTTAGGGGTGAATGAGTTCAATGAAGATATATGGCAGTATAAGAAGAGTGTTAGGACCAGCTAGACTTTGTAACTGTTTGCAGATGACTATAAAGACAGAGCTGTACACCCTTCTAACAAATGTGACGATTGTTTTGGAGGACTTTCAGTGTGTTGGTCGTAATTTTTGCATACATTAATTTCATAAAGAAAAATCAATTTACTCAATTGCAGGAAATGGCACTTTGAAATTGAATAATAATATATTTTTCAATGCGTAATTCTATTTCAGAAAATAATGAAGAGACTGAAATTGAAAGCTTCCATAGGAAAAGAAAGGTAAAAACCTCAAGTTATTAACTAAAGATCAAGTGTGCTATATCAAGATTTGTCTTCAACTTTGAGATACACAAAAAATATGTTTATACATGTATTTATATAGGTATAACCCTGAAGAAGACTATTGAATAGTTGAAAACGTTAGGTTTGAAAATTAAAGTTTAAAAAATCTGAAGGGATCGTTCGTTCTACTTACTCTTCCGCTGTTTACATGTATTTATATTGTATAGTGAAGTTCAGGTTTTAGCTTAGCTACACTGTTACCATGAAATATTGGCATGTTTGACTTTCAGGTTGAGGACCCCTAATGAGATCAGACCAAACTTGGTGCTCTACGTACAGCCATCAGCCATTCTTGTCAACTGTTGATGATGGCAGTTGATGAGAATGGTTGACCCCTCTCCGTAGAGCCATGATATTGGCCCTATCTCATTACGGGTCCTCAAACTTAATGAATTACAGTCGAACTTCGATATCTCGAACTCGCTTAATTCGAACTATCCGATTTGTCGACACATAAATTGCATTATGTCATGTTTGATTAAGTCGAACAAATCCGTATTACAAAGTTAAAACGTGGCTTAGCCACGTTTTAACTTTGAAATACGGGTATGTTCGACGTAATCGAGTTCGATATATCAAAGTTCAACTGTATCAAAATATGGATAAGTTGGGATTTACTCTTTGAATGCTACATTCAGCCTGCCATAATTTTCTAGAATATAGCAAATATTTCTCATTAAACATATTCATGAGTTTAAAGGGGAACTATTTCTTCAGTGGAGGAATAAATTACAGACATAAAAAGGCATGCTTATGGAGTAATGGGTTAATTATTTGTTGCTATTCTGTGTTTTTTGTGTATCAGCTGTTACTGGGCCAGTATACCGAGCCAGTGAACAAAAAGGGCAAGATGTCTCCGTACATTATACCTGAGCTGGTGCATATAGTGGCAGCCTGTGAGGAGAGACTGCCCTTTGTCTACCTGGGAGAGGCCCTCAAAGAACAGGGAGTTCTACACACTAACATACAGACAGACAAACAAGCCATGGGATATGTCATGGATATAATATAGTAAGTACATGGGAGTGCTACACACTAACATACAGACAAACAAGCCATGGGATACGTCATGGATATTATATAGTAAGTACACTAACATACAGACAGACAAACAAGCCATGGGATATGTCATGGATATTATATAGTAAGTACCTTCGAACAATAGTCAAATTATTTATGTGTCAAGCAATGTAACATGCAAATTAGGGTGTGATTTACATGTAGAAAAATGAGCTTGTTTACACATGTTGGTGTGTTGTGTGTATGGCTAGTGGCTGTTGCTGTTGAACCCACTTCCCCATAGCCTGTTTCTAGTTTCGATCACTTAAAGCAGGTTGAAAGTTCTACTTAGTTGCCGATTTGTGCCTGAAACAGTGCATAAAGGGCTTCTGGGGTCTTCCATTTGCAGAACAGTAGCAGACTACAATTGGAACAAACTAAAAATTTCCCTGCATGCTAAAAGTTTATAACCCACAGAATTAGGCTGTTCTGAAGAGAATGTAATAATTTCTTAATATTTCAACAGCTAAAATCCGTATGCCTCCTCGAAACCCTTTTGATATGACTTCATTAGAATCGCCACTTGGTGAGGATCCTAATGCGTGGTTACACCATTGGGTTGGTGGAGGCATAAAGGAGAAGTTAATGGTATACACATTATTATCTGGAGCCTTGTGACCATTAAATATTGTGTTTTAACCACACATTAGAATCGTCTCTTTAAAATGATTCTAATGAGTGATTACAACATAGGGTTTGGTGGCGACATAAGGAACTCAGTATTTAAAATACTCATCTTATCTAAACGGGTTCTGTTTGTTTAGTTTTCCAGACCCAGCTGGTGTTAGCAGGGATGACTGTTCAGCATTTAGACGGACGTTGCTGTCGTGTAAAGTTCGAATAATTACCAAACCCAGTCGCAACTGGCAGGTGGAGGTAAGATTGTAAACTTCAATATCTCAAACTCACTTAACCCATTACCCCATAGCATGTTTCTGGTTTTAAAGAAAGATGATCACTTAAAGCAGACTGAAAGTAAAGCAGAATGTGCCTTAAGGCGCATTCTGCTTTACTTTCAGTCTGCTTTAAGCTATTATCTGATAGGATATAGAAAATATTTCTTATGATACATAGTCATGCCTGTATAAAAGGGAACTATTTTTCTAAAGTGTAGAAATGAAGTATAGGCATAAAAAGGTGTATTTATGGGTTAATGGGTAAACCAAATATCTTTATTGAACAAGCTTTAATTAGTCACTCTATCTTCAAAATTAGAAAGAGGCGTTCGAGTAGAGGGTTAATTGTTCCTGTTACAACAACAAAAAGTTACAAATTATATAGAGGATAACTGTTTTTTTCAGTGTAAGATCGAAATTTAATCCATTCAGTGAACATCAGACGTTATATTTTCACGAGTGGCAAAGCCACGAGTGAAAATATAACAGTCTGATGTTCACGAAATGGATTAAATTCAATCTTACACTGAAAAAATACAGTTATTCTATTTATTTATGCTTTTAAGCCTCTTTTTAAACGAAATTGTTTGACAATTGCAAGCGAAAGTACATTATTTACCCCGTGTTGAGCCCCAAGTTTTATATCGAACACATGTGCGTGACAGTTGGCAGTACAATGACGTCACTTATTTATTGATTTGACGTCAACGGAATAACGTCTTTTTTTCCGATCTTGGATTCGTGTTCTTCCGTTGAGTGGTTCGCGACAAAACGGACTGTCGGATGTGAACGGTAAGACACGATTGACTACGATTCTTGGGGAGCCCTACGGGGAAAACTCATAAAAGAAGCGCGTGCGACGATTATCCCACTGCTTGAAGCCGTGGATTATCAAGTGTTAATCCAATGCTTTTTCCCGGTAATCCACTGAAAAGCATAAATAAAATGTGATAATTGCAATGATTGTATATGATTGCAGTTCCTGTTCACCAGTGGTTTACTGAAAACAAGTTCTCCCCGGGAGACTGGGCCCACCCAACGTGTCATCTGTGATCATGAGCTCTCAGCTGATGGGTACCAGAAAGTCGTCAAAGATCTGATTGATGAGTGGACTGCCATGTGTCATTTGTATTCCATTGTTAAGCAGTTTGCAGAGTTGTATAATGGTGAGATTGTTATGTAGTGCTTGATGTACAGGTTGATTGTTATATGCATAATCTAGGCAATCTTTTGACACTTTATGTCCCAAGAATCTGTGATTTTTGCCCTGTCTGCCCGTCTTTCTAACTGTCACAAAACCTTAATCTTACCTGTAACTAATGGCTTTCATACCGTCTTTAGCTATGTATTGTGCGCACTTTTATCATAAAATCTTTTTTCTGCAATTTGGGGGTGCGTACAATACAGGGGAACAAGACTCTAAAGCCTACCTTGACCAACGGTTAGCGCCCGTAGGCCGATGTGTTAAGATTGCGCAATATGCTGCAGTGCTTTAATTGACACCTCCCATACATGATAGCCGCGGATTAGGGCTGTTTATTGGAGATTACACGCTAGTGACCCCAATTATAATCAGTTGTGATTGTCCGGGTGTGTAAACTGTTGATGTTATGACACTTGATTGCTTATAAGTTATTAAAATTAGTCTCCGATCTGAGAATGCAAGCCCTCGATTATTTGAAGCTTCTTTCGAGGGAGCACGTTAGTCGTTACGTACAGTATCTAATACAATCTAAATAGGTAAGGCATTTTGAACCAAGAGAGAAATAAAGTAAATAAACAAGTTGTTATTCATAATTATTGCGTGAAATCGCTCAAAAGGTAGTAAACTTAGCTCTGGTTGCATCGTAGAAACAAAGCGTCACTGTATAAACACCCGCCATTTCCGGGCCCGAACTGCGCATAATAGAATTTACTATTTCCGGATTATTCTTTTGATTTGCGGCACTCGATTTTCAGAGCGAAACTTTTTGTAACTTTTTCGGAACATTCGTATTCTACCGTATTTTTTCATAATTCAATAAATGCTAGTGATGAAATAATTCAATACAATAAACGTTTAGTATTTATAGATTTTAATCCTAATAAACGCATCTACAAACTTACACAGAATAATGCGGGGTGATTCTAATCGGGAACATATTCCGTTCCTGTTCTCATGTGACGCTAGAAATGAAAATTAAGTATGCCCATAAAAATATGTCTGGTTTCGTTTCCAGCATTTTAAACACAGTCGCATCTTATTTTTGGGAACTTCGAAGGGCGGATTTCACCCCTGACTATCAGAATACTTGTAATTATCACATATTTAACGGATTTTCTTGGTCCTAAAATATGCCTACGGAACTCTCTTCATTTAAAAACAACTGGGTTCAGCAGGAGAAATCGTGCGTACGACGGCTGACCAAAACCTTGGGAAAAGTTTTTTTCCAGACATTTAACCCTGAAAATAAGGGTGCGTGTTATACACAGATGCGCACAATACTCGGGAAATGACGGTAGTTGGGGTGAGCCTTAGCTGGTGTCAAGACCTTTCCAACCATGCCAAAGTTTTATACCTGTAACCTTGACATTGGCCTTCTTTTCTAAAAATCTTTAAATGCCTATAACATTTAAACCAATAGAGCTTTCATATTTAGTATATACATGTATCTTTCATTTGTAAATACCTCTCCAACCATACCATCTTTTATCACTGTGACCTTGATATTTGAGCTACTTCATCAAAATTTGCACAAAAAAAACCACCTTAAACCTTTTCTTTAGAAGATTAAAGCTACAAACAATTATGTGCTTGTGTTCTAGATCCTACTATATAAAAGTAACCTGTTATTTCATTTGTACAGTAAAACCTCTCTATTAGAACCACTAAAATAAAGCTGATTGACTTCATGATGATAGGTGACAGTTTAAAGCATTTAATAATTTTCAGGTTGCTTTAACCCTTTCCCACATAGCATATTTCTAGTATTGAATATAGGTGTCCACTTAAAGCAGGTTGAAAGTAAAGCAGAATGCGCCTTAAGCGCATTCTGCTTTACTTTCAGCCTGCTTTAAGCTATCATCTGCTAGAATATAGAAAATATTTTGTATGATACATAATTATGAATGTATAAATTGGAACTATTTTCTTCAGGGCAAGAATAAACTGAATGCGCTAAAAGGCGCTTCTATTGGAGAAAGGGTTAAGCAGTCACCTGCCTTAAGCACAAACTAATTCAGACAAATAAGTGGTGGTAATAGTCTAATAGAGAGGGTTTTACTTTATTTGTTAATTATGGCTGAGTGTATATTTATGATGTTTGCAGATAGCCATGTTGGAATACAGCACCTGGTAGAGATACGTTCCTACAACTACAAGAAGATTACCCTGCTGTATGGACAAAACAATGTCAGCTTTGTAAGTACAATGTAGCTCTCAATACAGTGACGGTATTTACCTGTGTTTACCTGTCGATTAACCCTTTTCCCAATAGAAGCGCCTTTTAGCGCATTTAATTTATTCATCCGCTGAAGAAAATCGTTTAAATTTAATCAGTTATGAAGATATATTATAGGGAATATTTTCTATATTCTAGCACATGATAACTTAAAGCAGGCTGAAAGTAAAGCAGAATGCGCCTTAAGGCGCATTCTGCTTTACTTTCAACCTGCTTTAAGTGGTCACCTATCTTCAATACTAGAAATAAGCTATCAGGTAAAGGGTTAATGATGAGGCATGGTGGTATCCAAGAAAAAAAAAAATCTTAATGTAGGGCAAAAGTTTAGGAGCTTTCTGCATTACTTATTTCTTGCATTAAGCTGCTACCTTTACATAAGCCTGCCAATTCATTATGCAGGATTCCCAATAAGGGGAGTATTTCTAAAGGTAAAATTTTAATCTCTGCATTAAACCCTATGATTTCATTACTCATTAGAAACGTCTCGAGACGATTCTAATGAGTTGTAGCACCATAGGATTTGGTATTGAAATGAGTGAAAAATGTTTGTTTTGATCAGTTTTATATGGAGTTATTGGTTAATAGTATGTCTAGTGGCATATTCATGTTTTAGATAATCTTAGAAAAATAAATTATACAGCTTAATATATGAGACTGTTGCACAGGCAAACTTGTGTTGAAATAACATTTAATAAATGACAAATACAGCTCAACTCAGACAAAAATAATACAGCGAGCATTGTGTAGCTAGTTTCTGTTTCAGGCGCATGTGATCTGGAAGTGTGATAATGAAGCTAGTTTCTGTTTCAGGCGCATGTGATCTGGAAGTGTGATAATGAAGCTAGTTTCTGTTACAGGCGCATGTGATCTGGAAGTGTGATAATGAAGCTAGTTTCTGTTTCAGGCGCATGTGATCTGGAAGTGTGATAATGAAGCTAGTTTCTGTTTCAGGCGCATGTGATCTGGAAGTGTGATATTGAAGCTAGTTTCTGTTTCAGTCGCATGTGATCTGGAAGTGTGATAATGAAGCTAGTTTGTGTTTTCAGGCGCATGTGATCTGGAAGTGTGATAATGAAGCTAGTTTGTGTTTTCAGGCGCATGTGATCTGGAAGTGTGATGTAAAGCAGTTTCTACTGTTCCTGGGTACAGAAGGCCAGTCTACCACTATCAATCCCCATGTCTGTATGACCACACAGCTTCAACATGACCTCAACAGGACACGCTCACTCTCCTACCTAGTTCAGGTAACCCCACATTGCTTGCCAAGGATGACACTTGTACAGTGTCCTCACCTTTACCACATAGCCTGAAAACTGGTGACCACTTAAAGCAGGTTGAAATTAAAACAGAATGTGCTTTTAAGAGCATTTTGCTTTACTTTCAACCTAATTTAAGTTGCCTCCTGGAAAGATACTTGATAAGAGTTCTGTGATTTACTAGCCAATCAACCATTTCACCATATTCTCTACCCGGCTACATTAAGAACTATAGTTGGGAATACTCTTCTTAAATTTAATTGTAGAAATAAGTATTAACAGGCGTATTTAAAGAGTAAGTGGTTAAAAAGGCAGAAGAACCTGTGTTTAGTGGAAATTACTCATTGAGTATTCTTTAAAAAGATGCTGCTCTATTCAAGGCAAAAGTAAAACAGAAAGCTCCTTTAGCCCTGTACCCACAAGGCTTATTTCTAAATTTGAGGACAGGTGACTACTCCAAATAGGTTGAAAGTAAAGCAGTATGTGCCTTAAGACGCATTCTGCTTAACTTTCAGCTTGCATTAAACTACCATCTGCTGGGATATAGAAAATATTTCTTTTTTACATTATTGTGGCTGTATAAATTGGAGCTTTTTTCTTCAGTGGAGGAATAAAATAAATGCACTTAAAGGCACCTTTATGGAGTGAAGGGTTAAACAATAAACTATTTCACATAACTTTTACAGCATACGACAATGTTTGATACTGTCACCTGACGATCCATAATTAGTAGTAAAATCTTGAACTCCAGATCATTGAATTTGATTGACATTTTGTACACAATAAATAGTACTAATGAAGCTTGCAAACACAAATAAGTCTCAATATAACCGTTTGCAAAAGAAATGCAGAAAGCTCACATATGAAATTTATGCTTTAAATAATGCAGGACAAAAAAATAATGCAGAAAGCTCATGTGTAAAAGTAATGCATGGAGGACAAAAAAATAATGCAGAATGCTCTTGTAGGAGCTTTCTGTAATTCTTTGTGTTTCATTAAGCTGCCACTTTAATGATTGTTATTCGTTTTGATCTTAGTGTCCACTGTATATAGATTTAACCAGATGTCAGTTGAGCACATTTTATTTTACTTTTACTTTTTTCTCACTTCAGATCCTGCATGACACCTGGGCCCCCATGAACTCCCTGCATAAACTGTCCTCAGCAGTCGTACTGGGAGTGGGAACAGTAAGTCCAACATCAGGATTAACTCACTCACCCCGGAAACTTTTAATGTACAATACCAATTTCAAAATAAGTCACCTCCATTTTTGACTATTTAGGGTTGATTTTAACAATATATTTCAAAATAACAAACAGTGTAGGCCCTTATCAGAGGGCTCCTTTAAGGAGCCCTCTGATCAGGGTCTACACTGTTTGCATGGGACTAGTGTAATCTTTACAGGTGCACTGTTTGTAAATGACAAATATACTCAGTGTTAGAGCTGAATGTGTTAAATTCTTCCTCCCATAGTTATTATGCCCCAACCCATATAGATGCACATAACATATAGTGATTGTCCTTTCCATCATGCGTCCAAGGTTGACCAGTTTTTTCTGGCATCAGTACGGCTAACTAGGATGCTTTAATATTTATACAGTTACTGCCTTGAACCATACTCAATTCACCCATATCACCAAACCTTGATTTGACCTTGACCTAATTTGGACCTAGAAAGATTCAGAATATATTTGCAAGGATGTAACCAGGGTCATAAGTATTTATTGAATGCATCCTTGTTATTTCATATTAAGGACAGGCTGTTGCTTAAAGCAGACTATAATGGAATCAGAAAAATCTGTAGGGTGCTTTCTGCTTTAACTCTTTCCTCCCTGAAACTTTAAATGGACAATTCCAGTTTCCATTTTAGTCTAGTCCATTTCTGACTTTTAAGGGTTGTTTTTGTCAATAATTGGCATTGTGACAAACAGTGAA
Organism: Gari tellinella; assembly: GCA_922989275.2. NCBI lineage: Eukaryota > Metazoa > Mollusca > Bivalvia > Cardiida > Psammobiidae > Gari > Gari tellinella. The sequence continues at coordinate 96,875,192 of OV277860.1, forward strand.
GGCCCTGATCAGAGGGCTCTTTTCAGAGCCCTCTGATCTGGGTCTTCACTGTTTGCACAGGACAAGTGTTCTACTCACATGTACACTGTTTGAAAGGACGCTTATATGCGGGACTAGGGTTCAAAGGGTTAATTGAAGTCTGCTTACAGCATTCACCTGTCAGAATTCAGGGAAACTTTTTGAGTTTGTTTTAATGATTAAGTTTAGTGGTAGCTTGAAACAAATTGAAAGTAAAGCAGTTAGACTTCAATTAACCCTTTGAACCCTAGTCCCGCATATAGGCGTCCTTTTCAAACAGTATACATGTTAAAAGAGCACTTGTCCTATGCAAACAGTGAATACCCAGATCAGAGGGCTCCTTTCGGAGCCCTCTGATCTGGGTCTTCACTGTTTGTCATAATGCAAAACATTGACAAAAACAACCCTTAAAAGTCAGAAATGGACTAGACTAAAATGGAAACTGGGATTGTCCATTTAAAGCTTTAGGGAGGAAAGAGTTAATTGGTAAATGTGTAAATACTTATAAGTAGAATAGAAAAGAGTAAACTAATGTTTCATTGACGAATAGACATTCTTATAAATATCTGCTTTATTCAGGACAAAAGTGTAAAAATAATAATCCCACATAAAGTAAAATTCTGGTATTTACTGCAAGTCCTTGGGATGAGACTTTATAAACCGAGGTCCCATGTATGAGTGCTTTACACTTGGCATCTAAAAGAACCAGAGAAGTCTGTCGATAATAAGTGTAGGGCATTGCACCCGGGTTCTCTGTTTCGACTTCCCTCTCTCTGGGGCGTCCAATTAGCCCATAGATGGCAGAAACAGATGTAAACAAACAAAACAAACAAATAATTGCAAACTTGTGTTACTTGTTAAAATATTCCTTGTCTGCCACTAGTGAAAGAAAGGTCTTACACAGAAATGACAATCCATATTTGAAATACAATGTGTCATGTACCGTATTAAATTTGTATTAACTCTGTATGGTGGGTTATTTTTCATCTGCAACAATTGTCTGATACTGTTATAAAAAAAAGATTTTTCAAAATTCATTTTCAAAACGGGGTCAGAGGGTCAAACATTTTGGATCCAAATGAAACGTGACATTATGTAAGGTCTGATGAGGCTCCAAACTGTTTGCATAGGTCATTTAGGGCTCCAGATAGGGGGAGTATTTCAAAAACTAAAATCTTTATTTTTGCATTAAACCCTATGATGTCACTACTCATTAGAATTGTCTCTTCGAGACAATTCTAATGAGTAGTAACATCATAGGATTTGGTCCTCTCATGAGTGAGAAAATGTTGGGTTCGTTCTGTTCACTCCCCCTTATCTGGAGCCCTGTTATTATGGTTTCATGGCTAGTAGCATGTTTGGTTGCAATATTAATTGTGTTGAATGATGTTTTTTTCAGTCACCAAAGCAATCCAACCAGAGCTTCACTATAATACCACAGTCATCAACCCATGTGAGAATAGCCTACAGAAACAAGTATCCTTTCACTGGACAGTTTTATCATAGCCAATCTCTTGGCATACAGTAAAACCTCTCTATAACAGCCACTAAAAGAAGGCTAATAAGTTGTATAAAAGACAGGTGATAGCTTAAAGCAAGGTGACAGTAAAACAGAAATCTCCTAAAGGAGATTTCTGTTTTTCTGTCACCTTGCTTTAAGCAATCACCTGTCATAAACACCTAATAACTAACACAAATTAGTGGCTGTTATAGAGAGGTTTTACTGTATGTCATTCACCCTGGACAATTCCAGTTTACAATTAAGTCTAGTTCATATTGGACTATTTAGAGTTGGTTTTACTGTGTACAGCAAAGTTACAAATAGTTTAGACCCTGATCAGATGACTCCTGGTATCAAGGACTGCACTTTTTGCCTAGGACAAGTGCAATTTTCACAGGTACACTGTTTGTAAATGGTATGTATACATGCCACTATAGGTTTATTATAAAGGCTTTTATTGGCAGAGATACATTGAAGTTTTATTTAACCCATTACCCCATAGCCTGTTTCTACTAAACCAGTGCAGGTATGTAGTGTGTGTGATACTGTGTTCCTTAACGGTTGCCTAGCTATTGCTTGGATGTGCATTTCCGCAGTAACAAGCTGGTTGCAGTGAGGGATGGAGCTTACAGCCTGTTTGACACCAGCAAGGCCACAGAGGGCTGCACCCCTATACCCATGCTGAAGGTAAGAGTAGGGCGAAATTATGAAGTGTTCACACAGTCGGTAAAGGAATACGGTCAAAATAGTGTTTAGTGACCAGATGTTAAAGAGGCATACTGTATACCCTGTTTCTAAATAATATCAAGTATACTCATCACTGGGGTTGAATGTATAAAATACTATTAAAATTTCCAATGAAATTATGGTGGACATCTCAGTGTAAACCTGTCCGATGATATACATTATGTTTTCAGGCATTTCTTGGAATGTTTGCCGATGACACAACTGGGAGCAATGTCCGTCGTAGATCAACCACTGAAGATGACAACCCGCCATCACCTGTTGGTATGGACAACATGGAAGTATTCAATATCTCTCAATCTCTCCAGTCGTCTGGCTCTCCAGGCTCAAGGCCACGGGGTACTGATGTAAGTTGTCTTTTTTCTAGTTTTTAAGACAGATTGCTTTAAGCTACAATCTGCTTTTATATATATAAAAAAATTCTTAAGTTGCATATTCGTGACTGTACAAAGTGGAACTATTTCCTTCAAAATAAAAAGAAAAAACTGTGCAGATCCTGAACTAATGAAGTCATCTGATGTAGGACAAGTGTACTCTTCAAAGATGTACTATTTGTAAAGGGTGAATATATTTGTCCCTAGGGCTCATTGATTTGATGCAAGACAAAAGTAATGCTAAAGGAGCTTTTTGTGACAATTTTATCCTACATTAAGCTGCAACCTGTTTTAAAAACCAATAGTTATACAAGTTTTAAAGCTTGCTGATGAGAACCTGTTTTAAAAACAATAGTTATAAATGCGAATTTGAAAAGTCGCTGATGAGAAATTTAATGACAGTATGACTGTTTAGCCTAATTTTGAATGATGCTACTGAGGATTAATTTCACTGGTTTAACTCTTTCCTCCCTGAAACCTCAAATGGACAATTCCAGTTTCCATTTTAGTCTAGTCCATTTCTAACTTTTAAGGGTTGTTTTTGTCAATGTTTGGCATTGTGACAAACAGTGAAGACCCAGATCAGAGGGCTCCGATAGGAGCCCTCTGATCTTGGTCTTCACTGTTTGCATATGACACATGTAATATTCACACGACACTGTTTGAAAAGGACGCCTATATGCGGGACTAGGGCTCAAAGAGTTAACATTTGAGCTATGTTTGTGAAAGTTTCCTTTCAGATCTGATTGCAAAACAAGTCTAAAATGTCAAAAATGGACTTGATTTTTCCATTTGAAGTTTCAAAGAAAGAAAGAGTTAACGTTTGAGCTATGTTTGTAAATATTTCCTTTCAGATTGCACCCTCACCGTCCACATTTATCGGCACACCATCTCCCGGTAATATCCTAGCAGCAGGGTCACCAGGCAACCCTCAGCTTCATGTACCGTCCCCAGGATCGTTTGTCCCCGCCCCCTCACCAAGCTCTCTAGGAATACACATGCAGTCACCAGCTAGCTCATTTATCAGTCCTCAAGGTTAGTACTGATTCATCTTTTATATTTCAACTGGGTTTCAGGGGCCTGTTTCATAAATCTTCTTACAACAACAGCGATTGTAAGCTAAAACTTTAACATACATTTAACTTCTGATTTCTCTATCTAATCCTGTCTTGTGACATCTCTTTGGAATCGTATTGATTCCAAAGAGCTGTCACAAGACATGATTAGATGGAGGAATAAATAATAATTTAGACTTTTACAATCTGACTAACAACAACATTTGTCGTACAAAGTTTTATGAAACAGGCCCTAGATAAGGGGAGTATTTCAAAACTAAAATTCATTTCTGCATTAAACCCTATGATGTCACTACTCATTAGAATTGTCTCTTCGAGACAATTCTAATAAGTAGTAACACCATAGGATTTAGTGAGTACATAAGTGAGACTATTTTGTATTTGTTCTGTTTACTCCCCCGTATAAATTTATTTTAAATTTCTACAGTGCAGCCTGTGCTTAACCCATTACCCCATAGCCTGTTTATAGTTTTGAAGACAGGTGACCACTTTAAGCGTCATTCAGCTTGGATAAAGAGTAATTTTTATGGTGCTTATTTATGAAGGTATAAAGTGGAGCTAATTTCTCTACTTGAAAATAAAGGTGTAGAAAGGCCTATTTATGGGAGAAATTCAAACAGGCTCATGTGTTTAAAAATCTTACTAGTGTTCTTTAGCTTTGACCATGATATCCTGCACATTTTCCCTAATTATCAGTGCTCAAACTCATATGCTCTCATTACTCTGATTTTTGCAGCAGTGAGTGAGAGTGGCTCCCCCTACCCTACCACTAGTTTAGCTATGCCCTCTCCTGGACAGAGGAACTGGCCCAACTCGCCGTCTGTGCAGGGCCCGTCCCCAGCCTCGAGGGCAGGAATGGCAGCCTCACCTGGTCACCCATCTCTACACTCTCCCCAGACCATATCAAAGGATGACCATAGCAAGGCAACAGGTATGTCATTGAGCTCAGAGCCTAAGGTTATAAAGCTTTTCAGTTGAGTCTAAAGTAGTTCTCAAGCATTTGATTGGTCAGATTTGAGCCTAGGCTCAAATCTGACCAATCAAATGCCTGAGAACACACTCAGACTCAGCTCGAACGCTTTATAACCTTGGACCCTGCTGTACAAGCATATAATTGTAGCTTTATTAATCCATCACTATTTTAACCTGTACCATATTTATAGAACAAGTTGGATAGAACTAAAGCTGCTAAACCTCTCTATTACAACCAATAAATTATGAATAAGTATCTGGTTAATTGTTTGTATCTGTCTTGGCACAGCAAAGGAGTGAAATTGAGACAAATTTACTGTACATGCACATAGTACAAAAGCTTTGAATAATCCCCCTGCTTAAATGATTATGAATTTAGGTGCATATATAATGAAGAATGAATTTGCTAGTCATATTTTATATTTCTCAATAACAGTGATGAGTCCACCATCTAGAATACTCCCCCAGAGGTCATGGGCAGCGTCCACGCCTACCCTGCTGTCCCACGAGGCATTTGACAACCTACTGAAGCAGACCCCCATCCAACAACTGCCGTACCATGTACCACTATCTCCCCTAGAAAGGTTCCTGGGCTGCAAGTTCATCAGGAGGCACATTGCTAGGGTCATTGGCTTGGAGAAGCATGTAAGTATTGATGGTTTCTTGTGTTTAACCCATTACCTGATAGTCTGTTTATAGTTTTGAATACAGTTAACCACTTAAAGCAGGTTAAAAGTAAAGCAGAATGTGCCTTAAGGCACATTCTGCTTTACTTTCAGCCTGCTTTAAGCTATTATCTGCATGGATAAAAATATTATTCTTATGGAGCATATTCATGACTGTATAAATTTGCACTGTTTGCTACAGTGGAGGAATAAATCAAAGGCGTAAAAAGGCGTATGTGTTTATTATTCCCCTAGTACCTACTGGTGAAACTGTTGAAACTATAGGTTTTGTTTCCATCTATCCATCTATTTGTCTGTTCAATACCGCTGATTAAAGGTTTGTTTAAGTCATTACTCAATAGATACGCCTTTTTAGGTCTGCTTTATTCCTCCGCTGAAGAAAATAGTTTCACTTTCAACACTGAACAGTCATGAAAATGTGCCCGCTTTCTATATCCTAGCCCATGGTAGCTTAACCCATTACCCCATAAACTGTTTCTAGTTTTGAAAACATGTTACTACTTAAAAAAGCAGCAGATTGCACCTTAAGGCACATTCTACTTTACTTTAAGCCTGCTTTAAGCAAAAATCTGCAAGACTATAGAAAATATTTCTTTTGGGACATATTCTTGACAGTATAAACTGGAACTATTTTCCTCAGTGGATGGATAAACTTGAGGTGTAAAAACGCGTATCTATGGGGCAATGAGTTTGAAAGCAGACTGAAAGAAAAACAGATTACACTTTAAGATTTAAGATACATTTTGCTTTACTTTCAACCTGCTTTAAGTGTCATAACATGTCTTCTAGCAACTTGGTGAAAAACGTTACAAATGATTTGAATCTAGATGAGATCTTAAAGACTTGGGCAAATAAATCTACTTTGAGCAAAATATGCAGAATATAATGGCAGTTAAGATTTAGAGGATGTACTTAATACCACTAAAGATTTCTTACAAAATACAAAGAAGGTCTTTGACAGACTTAAAATGTTGGAAGAGCATTAAAGATGTTCAAGAAAATCTCAGATGTTGTTGTTTTGACTATTTACTTACCTGTTAAAAGTATTATCTCATTCACCCCTGAACGTTTTAATGGACAATTTCAATTTTAAAATATGTCTAGTTCATTTTTTACTATCTGGGGATGATATGAACACTATATTTTAAAATGACAAACAGTGTAAACCCTGATCAGGGTTTACACTGTTTAAATGGGACATTTTTTGTAATTCTCACAGGTACACCGTTAACGTTATGACGACTATACTCGTCGCTAGGGTTGAATGTATTAATGTGTTTAAATGTTATGTTTTGTTGCAGCTGAGTATGCAGGCGACAGAGCCAGGTGTGAATGTGTTCAAGGCGGACACTCTGACAGTCAAGATCTCTCTCAACACGTCAACACTACAGACATTACACATGAAGATACAACCTGCACCAGGTAACATTTACTTCTAGTCAAAGATTTGAAAATCATTCCTTAAATCCTCAAACAAAGACAGTCAAGTGTTAACTCATTATGCCATAGATAGGCCTTTTTTATGTCGTGAATATGTACCATATGAATTCTTTTCTTTACCCCGGCAGATTGTTGCTTAAAATAGGCTGAAATTAAAGTAGAATGTTTAAGGCTCATTCTACTTTACTTTCAACCTGCATTAAGTGGCCATCTGTCTTCAAAACTAGAAACAGGCAATGGGTTAAGTGACCATTCTTTAAAGAAGCATGCATCTTTTTAAAGACAGGTGACTGCTTAACAGATTTATTATTTTGACAAAAGATAATTGTTTTGATAAATTTAATGTTTTGGATTTAAAAGCTGATAGCGCAACCTATGATATTAGACATTTTGGATCCAGTTATTCTAACCCTTAACCTTTAACTCCATAGCCTGTTTTCTAGTATTGAAGACATGTGACCACTTAAAGTAGGTTGAAAGTAATTAAGATGCAATATGCTTTACTTTCAGTCTGCTTTAAGCTACCAGTATTTAGAATATAGAAAATACTTTTTATGATACATATTCATTACTGTATAAAATTGAAGTATTTTCTTCAGTGGAGGAATGAATTCAATGCATAAAAATGTGTTTCTTTTGAGTAAAGGGTTAAAACACAATGATATGATGCTGATTTCTTATTAAAGTGTTTTGTCTCTGTTTGTTTGTTTATCAAAGATTATTGTGAAATGCTTTGTTGACAGTATGCTAAGTTGTTGTCTTGAAATTAACTGAATTTTCTTATTTACAGAGTTCAAAGATCAATGGTCAGCCGAGGAGATACAGATATTTGAAAGATACTTTGATCTTAAGGTTAGTACCTCTATACATGTGCAATCATTATCAAGCTGTAAAGTTTTGAAGTGTTGCTGTAAGTTTGACTGTTAATCATACCCATATGCTTCATTTCCTCATAGCCTGTGTCTAGTTTTGAAGACAGATGACTACTTAGAAGCAAGTTGAAAGTTAAGCAAAATGCGCAATAACCCTTTCAATCCATAATATATTTCTAGTTTTGAAGAAATATGAACACTTAAATTAAGTTAAAAGTAGAGCTGGATGTGCCTTAAGGAACTTTCTGTTTTACTTTCAGCCTGCTTTATGCTACCATCTGTAAGAATATAGAAAATGTTTCTTATGTTGTATATTCATGACGGTGTAAACCAGAACAACATGTATTTCCTTCAGCGAAGGAATAAATTAGGCGTAGAAAGGCATATTTCTGGTGTTTAGGGTTGAACTCTTGATTGTTGTATATAAGGGCCATATGTGTATTGATTTGTTTATCTTGTCATACCATACAGGTTGGTGGTCCACCATACAAGTGTCATTCACTGACAGCATTTGGTCGACTACTGAAGGCTCCAATACGTATATTGAAGGACTGTGTCCAGATTATGAGGCTTGAACTGGTAGGTATAATAGTAAAGTATTGTATAATTATTGCACTATCACTGGATGGATATAACAATTTATAGAGTATAGAAGAATAATATTCATTGAAGCTGTAGGTCATGGTTGTTATTGTTTTTCTGTACTCCTGAAGAAGCCCCTTGATTGGTTTGTAATACTAACAGTAAAAGTTTCCAATGGTTCTTTACAAAGACCTGGGTAAAAAGACCTGTGCACTGTGGTCTAGTGGTAGCGTATCAGATATTCAATCCATGGGTTGTGAGTTTGATACCCTGCTGGACCAAGTTCTTTGGATCAGACTTTTAACTGTGGTCCCATGTATGAATAAAGAACCAGAAGGCTCTAGCATTGCCAGGGTTTCTCTGTATCAGCTTCCCTTTCTCTGGAAATTTCACTTTAAATAGATCAAAGTTGGCAGAAACAGATATAAAACAAACATAGGTAAAAGCATGAATAGATGTTATTTTGAAATAATGTTTTTAATGTGTGATCTTCATGTTTTAAATATTACATGTGTGTTTTTCAGATGCCTAATCAGGACAGGAATCTGAAGTGGTCTGTACAGCTCCTGTTTACAGTGCCACCCACATACGCCCATATAGCTCCTGCAGGAACCCCAGCTATTGTCGTCATGGCCAAAATGGTGCTTATGGTAAGTATATACAGTAAAACTTCTCTGTTACAACCCTCTAAGAATTGTATAATATTATATAATGATTGTATTATTTGTATTATGTACAGGTCACAGCTTAAAGCTCAAGAGAAGTATCTCTTCAAAGCCATTCTAATAGGTAGTCCAAACATTGAGTTAGGAGGAGACATGTGTCATACAAATTATGGTATTCGGATTGCTACACTCACTATGTATTAATGTAAGGTAAAACTCTTATAATCACCAATGAAAGGAAGACTTATTGATGGTATTAAATACAGATGACAGCTTCAAAAGATTTGCTTTACTTTCATCTTCCTTAAGTAGTCACCAGGACCTGCATTAAACACAAACAACTAACTTAATGCTCGTAATAGAGTGGTTTTACTGTATGGATTCATTTCATTTCCAGCTCCAGTTGACTAGGATTGGTCTGCAGCTTCCCCAGCAGTCGGAGGCCCAGTCTATAATGATCCCCATCCTGTACAACATACAGGACAACAGTATACAGCTAGTGGAGAAAGGCCCCATCTCTAACCCCAACCTACAGCAGGTGGGACAGATGCTGAAACGCTTCATGGAGCGCTACCATCAGAGTCCAGAGTGTGCCATATACCCCGCAGTCAGAGAACTCATGACAAACCTAGTACTACCTGTGGGCTGAATACAGAGTGTGCCATATACCCCGCTGTCAGAGAACTCATGACAAACCTAGTACTACCTGTGGGCTGAATACAGAGTGTGCCATATACCCCGCTGTCAGAGAACTCATGACAAACCTAGTACTACCTGTGGGCTGAATAGCTGGTTATAGTGATGAACAGCCGGTCAGTGAATACAGTACCTCTAGAGCTCATGACTAACCTAGTGCTACCAGTGGGCTGAATACATTAAAACCTCTAAAATTAAGGTTAATTGATTGTATAAAATACAGGTGACAGCTTAAAGCAAGATGACAGTAAAACAGAAAGCTCCTAAAGGAACTTTCTGTTTTACGTTCACCTTGCTTTATGCGGTTACCTGTCATAAATACCTAATAATTAACACAGTTGTGTGGTCATAAAAGAGGTTTTACTGTAGCTGGATATAATGTAATGAACAGCCAGTTTGAGAGTTCATGACAAATCTAGTACTACCAATGGGCCAATTAGTTATAGTGATGTACAGCCAGTCAATGTTCAGCAAGAATATCTACAACAGCATACATCTCAAACTCACTTTGAAAACCCTTTCTTCTACAGCCAAATGTGCAGATCACCCTTATCTTTCTGTTGTTAAGATACTGGATTTCAGTGGCTAAGCCACATTTTGGCTTTAATCATGGACGTTCAGTTGATTAGCAAACTTGAGGTGAAATTTGATTAAATAAATATGTGTTAGATCGACTTCAACAATTTCAAGACAATGAGGTTCCACTTAACATTTGTTGCAGTCTATGGGTATAATAGCTGTGAACAGTTGAATAATGTGGTGTCTTATCAGGATCCAAACTGATCGACACTCTGAGCCTGTTTTGAAAAGAAATTTAGAAAATTCTATTACATGTATTAGAACAGTAGCAGTTGCGGAGGAAAATATTACGCAGCATGGAAAAAGTTAACTAGGCTCCAGATAAAGCTAAAAGATTAAATGTTTCATCAGAATGCTTCAGAAAATTTCTTGCCTTATCTGGAGCCATATACAGTAAAACCTCTCTATTACGACCACTAAAAAGAAGGATGATTGATTGTATAATCGACAACTTAAATAAGGTGACCGTAAAACAGAAAGCTCCTTTAGCTTGCTTTAAGCAGTCACCTATCATAAACACTTAATAATTTATAAAATTTAGTGGTCATAATAGAGAGATTGTACTGTAGTATAGGGTATAAGCAAATGCGATTATTAAAGAATTGATACTGTTATGGAGAGTAACTCATTACCCCATAGACTCTTTCTGGTATTCAATATAGGTGACTACTTAAAGAAGGTTGAAAGTAAAGCAGAATGTGCCGCACATTCTGCTTTACTTTCAGCCTTCTTTGAGCTAATATCTACTTGTATATAGAAAAATACAGCGTATAAAGCATATTTATGATTGTATGAATTAGTACTATTTTCTCCAGGGGAAGAACATATTGAATGCGTAAAAAGGCATGTTTATGGAGTTATTGGTTAAACTGTTCTGTCGGTAGGTTAGAATCTTAGTGCTATCCATTGTAATAATGTCATTAAAAAACACCTTGTAAATATCATGTAGATTGGATAAATAAAACAAATATGTGTGACAGCATGTATATTATTTTAAGTTTTACTCCTTTATCATTCAAGTTTACAAGTTGTTATTACAGTCGAAACTCGGTACTTCAAACTCGCGTTAGTTGGAACATACCCATATTTCAAAGTTAAAACGTGGCTTAGCCACGTTTTAACTTTGAAATATGGGAATGTTCGACTCAAGCAAAATTGAATTATTGATATTCAACTTATGACATACTGGTAATATCGATTTAAGCTAGTTCGAAGTATCGAGTTTCGACTCTATTTACATCATAAGGTGCTTCTCTTGGGGAAAGAGTTAATCCTTTCCACCCTGAAAATTCCAATTAACAATTCCAGTTTCTAAATTAAGTCTTGTCCATGTAAATTGTGTGACCATTTAGGATTGTGTTTTGTTAATGTATATGACAAACAGTGCAGACCCTGATCAGAGTGCTCCTAAAAGGACTCCTTTAGGAGCACTCTGATCTGGATTCTCAGTTTGCACTGCGACAATCGTCGCAGTGTGATTCTTGACAAAGACGTCAGTGAATGTCGCAGGTAAATAATTTATTCAAGTAGTGTATAAAGAACATACTATATAAATGGACTTGACCTACTAAATGAACACTTTCGAGGACATCCTTTACAGAGGACATCCTTTACAGTGTACCGATCATGACTGAGGAGTAACACATACCTTATACAGACAGAGTAGACCAGGATCAGGGTCTGTATTGTTTGTCATTTCACAATGAATTGTTGAAAACAACCCTAAATAGTCATAAATGGTCTAGACTTGATTAGAAACTGGAATTGTCCATTTGAAGTTTCAGGGTAAAATGAGTTGATGACGTAGGAGTTCAGGCTCCAAGGTTATAATGCCTTGCCGCTGAGCTTGAGTGTGTTCTCAAGCATTTGATTGGTTAGATTTGAGCATAGGCTCAAGTCTAACCAATCAAATGCTTGAGAACAACTTTAGACTCAACTGAAAAGCTTTATAACCTTGGACCCAGGAGAAAGGTTTTCACTGGGTTTTGATAAAGTGTAGATCAACCCTTGTAGGAAATATGATTATTTATTTGGCCTCAGATATGTTTACACTTCAAACTCATAGCAAGTTTAACCTACAAAGATTAGTAATACTATGCTATTAATTATATATTAATAACATTTTGAGTCTCTGGACCATTCAACAATGGTCCCTATAGATATACAAAACAAAACATAGTCATAAAATGTATATAATATACAAGTTAAATATTCCATGTAAACTATTGCATGCCACAATTTATTATTAACAATGATATATACATACATCTATTGAAATAGCCAGTTGTTTATTTGATTTATTATGACTTTATGTAGCTTTTAACAGTATTTCAGTCATATTGCAACGTCCAGCTAATTACAGGTGGAGGAAGACCCCAGAAGCCCTATATGCACTGTTTCAGGCACAAATCGGCAACTGAGTAGAACCACCGACATACCGCAAGCCAGCTGAAAGGCTTCCCCACATGAAAAATCTGAATGCCCAGACCGGGATTCAAACCCACAGTAGTGAGGAGCTTAGTGATTGTAAGTCACAGTGACTTTAACCACTAGGCCACGGAGGCCCCCAAATAGCCAGTTGTCATATCACATGACTAAAACTTTATATCACACTGACAATTGCAAAGACGTTTGTCTTTCCCGTTAACCCTTTCCCCAATAGGAGTGACTTTTGGCGCATTTAATTTATTCCTCCGCTTAAGAAAATAGTTCAAATTTATACAGTCATGAATATAATTCATAAGAATTATTTTCAGTTTCCTTGCAGATTATAGCTTAAAGCAGGCTGAATGTAAAGCAGAATGTGCCTTAAGGCACATTCTGCTTTACTTTCAACCTGGTTTAAGTAGCCACCTATCTTCAAAACTAGAAACAGGCTATGGGGTAAAGGGTTAAACAAATTTCTCCTAAGACAAGTATATCTATTGCAAACATCTTGGTTCCAGGATTCCAGGAAACTTGATGTCTGCAGGCTCCAATCTGTTTGCCAGGCAAATAAAGATAAATCATTTTCAAAAAGCTGTCATTTTCTGTTTTATTGCAATGCACTTAGATTTGTTTAAACGGGATTTAACAAAGTCTTTTTCCCATAATCACATTAAGCCTATTGGTCTATGGTAGTGACTTATTGCACACTAAATAAGCTTATTATAAAATGAAATAAAGCTTTCACTAATATATATATAAAGGTGAATAATATCAAAATGACAGGCATAGAGATTACCTTTGATCATTAATTTCCACCTGAAGGTAAACTTCTAAAACAATTGCACTAGTTCCATCAAGGTTCATGTAATCGTAAGTTCATAACAGATACAGAATGGTGCATAGTTAATATGTTGAAAACAGCGAGACTTAAAGGAAGACCGACAAGAGAAATGTTCTGGACATGTTTTTACAGACATCTAGATGGATTGACCAATAAATACACCTTTTCACGCCTCTAATTAGTTATAAACGAAGAAAGTATATTTGTAGTCCCCACCTAAGAAATCCTGAACACAAGGCTTTCCCTGTATTGTTCCAGATGGTAGCTTAAAGCAGGCTGAAAGTTAAGCAGAATGCTCCTTCAGGAGCATTCTGCTTTACTTTCAGTCTACTTTAAGCAACCATTTGTTTTCAATTTTGATAAGCTTTTGTACAAAAGGTTAAGTGATTCCAGTATTCCCTCTCACTCAATTCTGTGTTATGAGCAACTGTTTTCAAGTGGAGTAATAGGTTTAGAGAGGTAGCATTGCCCATCACAATTAATAACAAGAGCCGCATGCGGCCCTAAAACGCTCACCTGGTACCAATGGTTGCGGTCATGGTAATAAACCAGTAATGGTAAAGTTTTCACTATAAGCCATCATTGGTAAATTCATCCCAACCCTCTGGCGGCCATGAGCTAGAAAGATTATTTGAAGAAAACTGGCAAAGGGTCACCCATGAATCATTATTTGTGTAAAAATATTCTTAAATCAGACCAAAAGAAAAGATTTTAAAAGTTTTATATACAGAAATATAAGGAAAACTTGCCCCACCCACTGGCAGCCATGATTTTAAAGATAACAAAATGATTTTGAAAAATCTGGTAGAGAGTCATGAATGGATAATTTGTGTAACATTATTTTCAATTTGGACCAGTAGTTTCACAGAAGAAGATTTTTAAAGTTTTCACTATACAGTAGCATAAGGAAAATGTGCCCCACCCACTTGCGGCCATGTTTTTTTAGATATCAAAATTATTTTAAGAAATCTGATAGAGGGTCACCCATGGATCATTTGTGTGAAATTACTTCCAAATCGGACCAGCGGTTTCAGACAAGAAGATTTTTAAAGTTTTCACTATATAAAATGTAGCCATATAAGGAAAATCTGCCCCACCCACTAGCGGCCATGTTTTTTAAGATAAGAAAATTATTTTAAGAAATCTGATAGAGGGTCACCAATGGCACATTTGTGTAAAATTATTTTCAATTTGGACCAGTAGTTTCACAGAAGAAGATTTTTAAAGTTTTTACTATACAGTAACATAAGGAAAATGTGCCCCACCCACTTGCGGCCATGTTTTTTTAGATATCAAAATCATTTTAAGAAATCTGGTAGAGGGTCACCCATGGATCATTTGTGTGAAATTACTTTCAAATCGGACCAGTGGTTTCAGACAAGAAGATTTTTAAAGTTTTCACTATATAGCCATATAAGGAAAATCTGCCCCACACAGTGACTTAGGCTAGCAGTCATGTTTTTTAAGATAAGAAAATTATTTTAAGAAATCTGATAGAGGGTCACCAATGGCACATTTGTGTAAAATTATTTTCAATTTGGACCAGTAGTTTCACAGAAGAAATTTTTTAAAGTTTTTACTATACTGTAACATAAGGAAAATGTGCCCCACCCACTGGCGGCCATGCTTTTTTAGATATTAAAATTATTTTAAGAAATCTGGAAGAGGGTCACCCATGGATCCTTTGTGTGAAATTACTTTCAAATTGGACCAGCGGTTTCAGACAAGAAGATTTTTAAAGTTTTCACTATATAGCCATATAAGGAAAATCTGCCCCACCCACTAGCGACCATGTTTTTTAAGATAGGAAAATTATTTAAAGAAATCTGATAGAGGGTCACCAATGGCACATTTGTGTAAAATTATTTTCAATTTGGACCAGTAGTTTTAGACAAGAAGATTTTTAAAGTTTTTTCAATTGGTTGCCATGGCAACCACAATTTCAATTGGATGACCTATATTTGAAGAAATCTGAGAGAGTACCCTACAAGGAACAATCTTATGAAGTTTTGAAGGAATTGGCCCAGTGGTTTCCGAGAAGAAGATCTTTAAAGAAAAAGTTTGACGACGGATGGACGGACGTCCGCACATTTGGGCACTTGTTGGGTTTTTCTTTTGTTTAAAAGTACCCAATAGCAACAAAAAAAACCAACAATAACAATAGGGCAATCACGGAATGAATGGAATCTATTGTTCTCCCTACCCAACAAAGGACCTTTCGTGCGTGCGGGAGGATACTTATGTGGCTATTTTCTATAGTAATCTTTTGGGTGGCTAGCCACACAAGCGACAATTTATTTTTGCTCTAACATGAAAAATAATGATCTGGAGGCTAACCCTACCCCTAACCCTATGTCCCACAACTGGCAAGGTTAATGTCACAAGAAATGGCCAGGTTAATGTCACAAGAGACGGCCAGGTTAATGTTTTTCAATTATGGGGCTAAGAATTTTAGCCACGTAAGTACCCTCCCGTAAGCACGGACGACGGACACAGGGCAATCACAATAGCTCACCTTGGCACTTCGTGCCAGGTGAGCTAAAAAAATCAACAAGCTCGCTATAAATTAGCATACACAATTATACCAAGCAAAACTATGTATCTATCAATATGCCTTTATATGCCTTTAATTAATTCATCAGCTTCAGAAATTGGATCCAATTTATAAAGTAAAGAATTTACACCATATATCCTAGCAGAAGGTAGCTTAAAACAGGCTGAAAATAGCAGAATGCAGCTTAAGGGCATATTCTGCTTTACATTCAACCTGCTTTAACCCTTTCCCCCATAGAAGCGACTTTTAGCGTATTTTTTTTATTCATCCGCTGAAGAAAATAGTTCCAGTTTATAACCTCATGAACAATTACTATTACAAATATTTTATATAGTCTGCTTTACTTTTAACCTGCTTTAAGTGGCCACCTGTCTTCAAAACTAGAAACAGGCTATCAGGTAAAGGGTTAAGTGGTCACATGACTTCAAAACTAGAATGAGGCTATGAAGTAAAGAGTTACAAAAAAACAAGCACATTATAAATAAGCATACACAATTATAACAGGCACAGAGTATTTAACCAAGCATATTATTATTTTTTTGGTACCAAAACTAGTCGTGTTACATTCTATACAAGTTTATATAAACCTTTAATAGAAGGCTACACTATGACTATAGGATATGGCACATTATCCAGTCAGAAATAACAATAGTAGCACTATAAATGTAGAATTTTAGAACTGAACCTAGTCAGCGCCATAATACTTCGACATTAGAATGAAACAACAAGAGTTGTCAGAAATAAATACAGCTTGCCTGGAAAATGTAACAGGTTTATATTACAGTAAATCCTCTCTATTACGATCACTAAAACAAAGGCTAATTGATTGTATAAAAGACATTTGACAGCTTAAAGCAAGGTGACAGTAACAGAAAGCTCCTAAAGGAGCTTTCTGTTACTGTCACCTTGCTTTAAGCAGTAATCTGTCCTAAACACCTTAGAATTTAAACATTTTAGTAGTCGTAATAGAGAGGTTTTACTGTATTTATGTCGGGATATCAACAACACCCATGATTATGAGGGAGTGTATAAGCTGCCCCTGTACTCCCCTCTATTTATGAGGTTAGGTTTCCCTGTGTATGGCAGGTACCTGCTGAAAGCAAAATGCAATAGATTTGTGTTCTACTTTCATTTTGCTTTAAGTTGTCACCTGTCTTTACTAAGATCAATGAGTCTTCTTTTCAGTGGTCATAAAAGAGTGGTGGTTGGAATGGTTGTATTAGAGGGGTGGTTGTAATAAAGGGGTGGCCATTATGCAAGGATTTTACTGTACTATGGACAGGTCACAGATGAGCTAAAATTAACCCTTAGCCCGCCAAATAAATTGTCGTCTGCTATATTTCTCGTCTGCTTCAAGTTTCAAAGTGCTTCAAAGTTGCTCAAAATTGCTGAAAATGTTGTCCGAGTGTCAAACAGCTTGGATCTGGATGAGACGCCGAGTTACTCGGCGTCTCATCCGGATCCAAGCTGTTTGCATATGGAGCTATGGTCGTGAGTGGCAGGCTAAGGGTTAAGTTAATGATAAGTTACGACTAACGTTGAGCAAGTTATTATGATGCTGATCAAGAGGTATTTGGAAGAACATATGTGTCGACTATAACAGTAGGTATGTCTTGTAGAAAGATCTGACAGTATCACTGGTAACAGAACATGAGGTGTAGTACTGTGCTTCTCACACAGCTGCCATTTCTCTGAATTTTTTCCTAAATCTTAGAACTTTTATCCTAGTAGATGGTAGCTGAAACTGAAGGGTAAAGCAGAATGCACCTGCTTTAAGTAGTCAAGCTTGAAAAATAGAACATTTGGAAATCTTAGGATTTTTCATAATCAACTTAGGGCAGCCCTGATCTCGTGACATAAACAGGACACCATATAAGAGAGAGTAAAATTTAACAAATCCAACATTTTCTCACTCATTTCAGCTCCAAATCTTATGGTGTTATACTACTCATTAGAATCTTATTGAAGAGGCAATCCTAATGAGTAGTGTCACACAATAGACACCGAAATAGGTCAGAGAGTGTCCTTACATGAAGCAACATTCTACAATGGAATTTAACCAATTTCCCAATGAACACACCTTTAAACTATTCCTCCTCTGAAGAAATTAGTTCCACTATACAGTCATGAATATGCACTCAAGATTGTTTTATCCTTTCATTTTATACAGTCATGACTATGCACTATAATATATATTTCCTATATCCTAGCAAGTAGTATCGGAAGCTTAATGCAGACTGAAAGTGATGCAGGATTCTCCTTCAGGAGCATTTGAATTTGCTTTCAGTCTGCTTTAAGCAACTATCTGTCTTCAATACTAAAGGTAAGCTATGGGGAAAAAGGTTAAGACAGGGAAGTAAAGGAAAGCAGAAATCACCTGAAAGAGCTTTCTGCTTTACTCTAACCAGCTGCACTAGCTCCCTACAATAAACATATAAACTAAGCCATGTTTTGAGTTGTTGCAGACACAGATCCTTCTTTAACCCATTACCCCATAAATACACCTTTTTACGCTTTTATTTTATTCTTCCACTGAAGGAAAAAGTTTCAATTTATACAGTCATGACAAAGTATCATAAGACAATTTTTCTATATACTAACAGATTATAGCTTAAAGCAGGCTGAAAGTAAAACAGAATGTGCCTTCAGGCACAATCTGCTTTACTTTCAACCTGCTTTAACCCATTACCCCATAGCCTGTTTCTAGTTTTGAAAATGGGGGACTACTTAAAGCAGGTTGAAAGTAAAGCAGAATGTGCCTTAAGGCACATTCTGCTTTACTTTCAGCCTGCTTTAAGCTACCATCTGCTAGAGAATAGAAAATATTTCTTATGACACTTAATCATGACTTTATAAAATGGAATTATTTTCTTCAGTGGAGAAATAAATTAAAGGCGTATTTATGGGGTAATGGGTTAAGAGGTCACCAGATTTCATAACTTGAAACAGGCTATGGGGTAATGGGTTAATGCTGTCATAATAGTGTGAATTTCTATACTGTAATATTGATTCAATAAAAATCAGTCACATGATGCTTGAAAAAATCTAAAAAAATTCAGCCAATCATGTAATAAGCAGGAACTAAATAGAATAGTAGGCTTAAAAACAGGTCCATGGTGGTTATTTAATGGAGGATAAAGATAATACAAAAAGTTCCTATAGGAGTTTTTATATAATAATCCTGCATTAAGCAGTAACCTGTCTGTGGAGACTCCATGCTATAGTACTTCAATTTGTGGTCGCTTAACCCTTTCTCCAATAAAATCGACTTTAAGCACATTTAATTTATTCCTCCACTGAAGAAAATAGTTCCTATTTATACAGTCATAAACACGTGCTGTAAAGATATATTTTCTATATTTTAGCAGATGGTAGCTTAAAGCAGGCTGAAAGTAAAGCAGAATGCACCTTAAGGTGCATTCTGCTTTACTTTCAACCTGCTTTAAGTGATCATCTATTTTCAATACTAGAAACAGGCTATGGGGTAAAGGGTTAACTCAATCACCCCTGGAATTTTTAATTGACAAATTCGAATATCCAAATAGATCTAGTCCACATTTTACAATTTAGAATTTAAGTTTTACAATATATTGCAAAATGACAAACACTATAAACCCTTATCAGAGGGTTCCTGCAAGAGCCTTCTGATCAGTCTACACTGTTTGCATAGAACAAGTGAACACAGGTACAGTGTAAATGAGTGTACTCATTGCTAGGGATGAATACCTTGATACAAGATTGAATGTAGAATTGTGTCTGTGATAAAAAAAAGTCTGCCATAAACCATTTTAAAATTCTCGTCACAGCTGTTGCTATACAATGTTTATAACATGTTGTATCATGTTAAGACTTCATGCTGTACCAGGCTATCATTGTCTGAGTGTGTTTCTGCTATAGTGACTAGATCAGGCTGGTTGATTGGTTTCTGTAGTCTGGCTAGGGGTGGGTGGGATGCACTTCTTCTGTAGCTACTTGATGATCTCTGGAAAATGTAAAACAAAAGTCATATCTAATCTAAACCATTGCGAGAGAGATACCAAGTAAGCTCAAAGTTTTGTTGATAAAACGACAAACACAAGTAAACTCTTAATCAAAAATTATAATATAAACATTGTAATTTGAGAGACATAAGCAATTTATCATGGAAAAAAGTTCAAATCTTTCACAGAATAATTGACAAAACAGGTATGCTGAAAATGTTGTTAGATGAAATTCTTTATCCTTTACTCCATAGCCTAGTTTTAATATTGTAGATAGGTGACCACTTAAAGCTGGTAGAAAGTAAAGCAGAATGCGCCTTAAGGCACATTCAGCTTCACTTTCAGCCTGCTTTAAGCTTCAATCTGCTAGAATATAGATACTATCTCTTATGATACATATTCATGACTTTATAAATTGGAACTATATTCTGCAGTAGAGGACTACATGAAATTCATAAACATATGTATCTGTGGAGTACATGGTTAAATTTTCTTTGTCTTCTCTTGTCTTCTTTGTATGCATTTATAGAAACAAAATAAAAATGTTAAACAGTTTTGATCCTGGTCAGCCCTCACATCTTGTGGTGCCAGACAATTAAAATGTTTCATATGGTTAGAAGGAAAGTGCCAAACCAATCAGTGTAGGCCAGAAGGTGTATATATGTTTGAGCCAATAAAGATGTTTGACTCATCACGATCTGGTTCCAATGTGTGAGCAAATGTCTTCAGTATTAGTTTTCAGTGCTGAAAGGGTTTTCATTAGTAGAGTTCATCTTTCTTGGTCTTAACTCCCCCACCCCCACCCGCCCACTCCATCAGCTAAATAGTATTGTACTTTTCTCCTATAATTTGTTTTCAGTGTAAGATAAACGGTTGCTTAAAGCAGGTTAAAAGAAATGAATAATGCTCTGAAAGGAATATATGATATATCTAAGAAAGATTAAGTGTTACATGGTATATCTAAGAAAGACAGTGTTAGATGGTACATGTATATCTAAGAAAGATAAAGGGGGTATATGGTATATCTAAGAAAGACTAGAAGGGTGTTCCTCAGAACACATGTGTCACTTGCTGTGAAAAGTGACAGTCAAGCAAATATACTGATTAACCCCTGGGTGGGGTGAACTTAGGCCCAGGGGGCATAACTTGAACAAACAGTGAATAAAGTGACTATAAAGTATAGCTCTGTACTGCATGTGAAGCAATGTGTGAGGGCAAAGGGCTCTTCTAAGATAAACTAGATATGTGAAGGCAAAGAGCCCTTCTTAGATAGACTAAGTGATTAAACTTTTTCTCCACAGAAGTTGAAAAGCACACCTTTACCCTTTCTCTGCATAAACACCACAACATGAATATTCCTTGATGTTGTTGAATACAAGTGATAGCTTAAAGCAAATCGAAAGCAAAGCAGAAAGCTCCTAAAGGAGCTTTCTGCTTTACTTTCATTTTGCTTTCAGCATTATCCTGTCTTAATCAATTACCCCATAAATACACATTTTTACACCTTTTATTTATTCCTTCACTGAAGAAAATAATTCCAATTTATACGATCTAGAATATGTTTCATAAGAAATAGTTTCCATATTCAAGCAGATGGAAGCTTAAAGCAGGCTAAAGGTAAAGCAGAATGCACCTTAAGGCGCATTCTGTTTTACTTTCAGCCTGCTTTGTGGTCACCTGTCTTCAAACTTAGAAACAAACTGGGATAATGGGTTAAACACAGTTGGATATAGATGAAGCACACTTTTTCCTATGGAGGATAGGGTTAGTAGAGTGAAATGTACACACAGACTAAGAGACTTACAGACTGCTGGCCAACAAGTTCTAAATCCCCCTAGTTAACACATAGTACAATATGACAGCAATGACAAACAGCAACACCCATTCATAGAATACATGTACTAAATTTGTGTTTAATCAATACAGCAACAAACAAGTCCAACAAAACTATCACGCAGTGTTTTGTTGACTGTTTTTTATTCACTGATGTTTCGGTCTAACAAAGGCCATGGTATAGGACAAGTGTACTCTTCACAGACACATCATTAAGGGTAAATGGGTTAATTCAATTGTTTCATTAATTGTTCTATTGTTGTTCAAGGACATAACTTAGCTAGCATTTCAACACAATATAGATCCACTCATAAATGGAGTACCTCATGTTTGATTGAAATAAAAACTCTTCCACATATGTACAGATTTTTCTTTTTTTAAACTAAAATATGGATAATTGATTTTTTTTTTTAAGTTTCACCCATTACAATTTACAACGTAGACTGTTTCTAGTTTTGAAGACAGGTGACGGCTTAAGGCACATTTAAGGCACATTCTGCTTTACTTTTAACATGCTTTCAGCTACCATCTACTAAGCTATGACATATTTCTTATTTGCATACCCATGACTGAATAAGGAAGAGGAATAAATTAATAGGCGAAAAAGGTGCCTTAAAAGGTGTATTAATGGAATAATGGGTTAAAGCAGGTATTACAGAACAGTACGCACTTACAATATTTTGTGTGTTATGGTTGATAGATACATGTTCATTGAGTGTTTACCAACCCCACATGCACCCAGATCTAAATGTAGGTTAGCAAGCATTACATAGATTTCAATTGATTAATTTTGACTATGATTTGGAATTAACAATTTTACTCAAAACATACCACAAATAGGACAATGGCAAACAGTGTAGACCCAAATCAGATGAAAAAACATTCTGATCTGGAATTATAGTGTTTGCTTTACAAGTTATCTACCCAAGATTTATACAAGTAAATTTCAGAGCTCCAGATAAGACAGGTATTTCAATTAAAGTAAAAACCTCTCTATTACGACCACTAAAATTTGTTAATTATTGGGTGTTTATGGCAGGTGACTACTTAAATCAAGGTGACAGTGAAACAGAAACCTCCTTTAGGAGCTTTCTGGTTCACTGTCACCTTAAGCTGTCACCTGTATTTTAAGCAGTCATTTAGTCTTCTTTTTAGTGGTCGTAATAGAGAGGTTTTACTGTACTAACTTCTTTATTTCTCCTTCAAACCATATATTGTAACCATTCATTAACATCGTCTAACAGAGACGATTCTAATGAATGGTTACAATATAGGGTGTAGTGAAGATATAAAGGTGAAAATGTTGATAATGTCCAGTTTAATCACTCTTATCTGGATCCTTGAGTAATAACACTTGTTATAAGCAACCCTAAAAGTAAAATAAAGATGTGTTCTAAATAAAGATACTAGTAAATTAATTTTAGAAACAATTCGAATTAAATGGGTTCAATTTACATGTAAACCTCTCTATTACGGCTACTCAAATGAAGGCTAGTTTATTGTATAAAATACAGGTGACAGCTTAAAGCAAGGTGACAGTATAACAGAAAGCTCCTAAAGGAGCTTTCTGTTTTACTGTCACCTTGCTTAAAGCAGTCACCTGTCATATAGATATTTTATTCAGGAAAAGAGACAAATATGTCTACCATTACCATATGTAAGCATAATACATTATTATTTACATCGGTCAGTGGTGTCAGAAATATTTAACAAAAATCAATGGAAGTCAAATTAAACACCTAATAATTAACACAATTTAGTGGTCGTAATAGAGAGGTTTAACTGTAATGCTGAGCTCCTCTGTGGGCCAGCTCCATATTTACCTTGGTTGGGTTTGTATTCCTGAATGCCATGGCCTGGGCTACTTGTATTTGTTTCTTGATGTCCACATACACATCGGTCTCGTCTATAATCTCCTCCTGAATCAGCTCCTCTAACACGTCCTCCAGAGTTATAATACCTATAACCTATACAAGTAAATAAGAACCCCAGTTATAACACGGTACCTACTACCTGTATATGAAAACAAGACTTTGTGTCAAATACAAGGTAACAGTTATTTGCAGGGACCAAATCACGCATACGAGTGATTGAATTTTCTGAACCAATGCTTGTTCGAGCTAATGCATGAAATTGCCATGCAAATTGCCTTAAGAGTGGACGGGACAGAGATTCAAATTCAAACGAGACCGTTATTTCGACATATCGGGTTTAGAGCCAACATGAAGGGACTATGGTTCAGAAAACTCATATTACCGTTTTCACATTGAAATAATTACTTGGCTATGGAGATATGCTAGGTTTTACTGAATCTCGTCTCTCGTAAAGAACTCACATTTTGTCGAATGTCTAACATCATATCATCCTCCTCTATACTGCTGGCTAGGAGTGGAGTTCTGGGATTGTCATCCAGCAGGTGAGAATCTGTTGCCATGGGAACCTCATGACCTTGATATTTCTGTACAACAGCCAAGTGACCTGTATACAGGAAGGAACATGTATCATTAAAAATCTCTGATATAGGAAATTTTGGTCTACAGCGAACAAAATATTTTTCCCTCGCCAATCTCTTCAATAATCCTACGCTGAATATAATGTTTAATAGAGAGAATTTTTGTTTATGGCAAACTGATTTTCCAGTAAATTTATTCACAAAACATCTTAAAATACCTTTGTTAAATCGAAATTTTATCTTGCTACACTGTATTGTCTTAAGTCACCTCCGTATTTTTCCCAAATAACACTGTGCTGCATAGGTATTAAAACATGCAATATAATTGGAGTGAGCTGTGAATTGAACTGTGAATCAAGTACAGTCAAACTTTGATGTCTCAAACTCGTTT
This sequence comes from Gari tellinella, assembly GCA_922989275.2. Lineage (NCBI taxonomy): Eukaryota > Metazoa > Mollusca > Bivalvia > Cardiida > Psammobiidae > Gari > Gari tellinella. Next base: position 96,899,875 of record OV277860.1, read on the forward strand.
AACTCAAACTATCCAATAGATCGACATATGAACTGAATTATTTCATGCTTGGTTAAGTCGAACATATCCATATTTCAAAGTTAAAACGTTGCTCAGCCACATTTTAACTTTGAAATATGGGTATGTTCAACATTACCGAGTTCGAGATATCGAAGTTTGACTGTATGTATCAAAGCTTCACAGAGAACAAGGCAATATAGACATTTTTGCAAACCTTTTCCCTCTTGGAATTCATTGAGCATATCAAACAGTGGTTTATCATGAGGTGTCTTCAGCACAGAACGAGCCATGCCCCTGTCAATCAAGGTTCGAATGGGGGTGGCATCCTCAGGGTCCAGCTTGATCAGAGTCTTCACAAGAAGTAAGGCCACTATTTTCTCTTTATCACCTTCATACACAGGGATCCGGGAGTGAGTCTGTGACAGTATCTATTGAGACAAATTAAAAGGCTAAAATATACCTCCACAAAAATTTACTTTCAAAAACCAGAAATCTCTGAAAACTCAAATTTCTATGCTTTATGCAAAGCCCTTGGGAAAGATGACTGATCAACTATAAGTAACTCTGTCGATACATTGATTAATTATTCTGTCGCCTTTGATTAATTCTTCACTGAAGAAAATAGTTCTGTTTTATTTAGTCATGGATGTAAACCAAAGAAATATGTCCAATATCCTGGCAGATGATAGCTAAAGTAGGCTGAAAGTACAGCAAAATTCTCAATAAGTGTAATGTCACTCACCTCTGACATGGTTGTGTTGTCCATGACTCTGTTGATGTCTATCATGTAGACACAGTCCAGTGGTACCATGGCATCCTTCACACTCTTGTTCTTCATGTCCAATACTCCCTGTACAATGTGATACACTAATACAGTCAAACTTCGATATCTCGAACTCGGTTAACTCATAAAGCCATACTGACTCATATTGACTCATTGCGCAATAGTCTCATACTGACTCATTTTGACACACTTTAATCCGCTAGCTTGTATTGAGATAAGCATTGATAATTGTTTATCGCTTATGAGTTAATGGGTTAAATTGAACATACCCGTATTTCAAAGTTAAAATGTGGCTTAGCCACGTTTAAACTTTGAAATATGGGTATGTTCGACCTAACCGACCATGAAACAATACAGATCATGTGTCGCACTATCGGATAGTTTGAATTAAACAAGATCTAGATATCCAGGTTCGACTGTACAGTCAACATAGTCTTATTCTTTCCCATTTAAACAAACAAAACATAGAAAGTTTGGTAGACTTAGTATGATCTGATTAAGCTATTACTTGATAAATATGCTGTACAGTAATGAATATATATGCATCATTAAAATATGTCTTATTTCCTAGCAGATTGTAGCTTAAAGACATTAACTGGCCTAGCTTGGGTTGTTACACATAGTCTTGTAAAACAATTAACAAAAAAGCATGCAGTGCATGCAAAGAATCAAGTGTAGCATCTCATGTGAGGCCCCTGTCTCATTTCTGATGGTTTGGTTTGAAAACCCCTTGAGTTTGATTATGTCATGACCTCTCTAGACACATTGAGATGGCTTGTGCACAATGCGCATGCTTTTACAGTCACTATGCCTACTGAAAGCAATTGGGGGTAGGGTAATCATTGAATGGACTGGAATAATGTCTTTATTAAGCAGACTCAAAGTAAAGCGGAATTTTCCTAACGGAACATTCTGTTTTACTTTCAACCTGCTTTATGCAACTATTTGCCTTCACTACTGAAAACATACTTAGTTTAAGACGTTGGTTTTTTTAATTACTTTTTGGCAGATTTGGGGGGGGGTTTAACAAAACTATATGGTGTTATATTGATTGTCCCAGGTTAATAGATAAGGCCAATCTAACGTAACCCTTTACTCCATAGAAGAGCCTTTAAGCACAGTTAAATAATTCCTCCAATCAAGAACATAGTTCAAACTTATACAGTAATGAATATGTATTATAAGAAATATTTTTAATTTTCAAGCAGATGGTAGCTTAAAGCAGGCTAAAAGTAAAACAGAATGTGCCTTAAGGCATATTCTGCTTTACTTTCAACCTGCTATGGTCACCTATATTGGATACAAGAAACAGGCTATGGGGTAAAGGGTTAAGATATAACACAAAGCCACGATCAAGAAACAGCTTTAAAGTCTAATTACTTTCACTGCTAATATTAGAAATAAACCAACTATGATTCTCTATTTCTGTGTCTTCAGGCAGTTGTCAGTTAATTAGTAAACAGTGTCTCTGTCTAACATTACAACTGGAAATAGGAAGGTTTATATGAGGGTATCTAAGAACTCGGGATAAAATGAACAGTTCCAATAGAGAGGGACATCTTGCTGATAAAGCTAGCTGATCCGTATATAGCCTTTTAGGAAACATATGGATAACTTTTAACCCATTGCCCCATAAATACGCCTTTTAACGCCTTTAATTTATTCCTCTAATGAAGAAAATAGATCCAATTTATACTGTCACAAATAAAAAATCGTTAGAAATATTTTCTATATTCTAGCATACAATAGCTTAAAGCAGGCTGAAAGTAAAGCAGAATGCGCCTTAAGGCACATTTTGCTTTGTTTTCACCTTGCTTTAAGAAGTGACATATATTCAAATCTAGACACAATTAAGCTATGGGGTTAAGACAGATCACTATGGAAAGCAGACAGCTCAATTTTACATAATGACATTTTTATGTCCCCGTATTATTTTAAGTAGTCATGTGTCAACAAAAGTAGAAACAGGCTATGGGGTAAAGATATGATTCGTAAAATGGCACTTGAAAAAAGAAAATTTTGAAGTCTTCGGATTGTTTATGTCAACTTATGGCAGCCCTGACTCTGAGTACAATTATTATTTGCAAACAGTTTTGATCCTCAGAATCCACACTGTTTGACATTCATTACAATATAAATTTAGTCAATTTATCTAAAACTCATATTTTAGAAATAAAAAGCTAATGAAAACCAGAGTTGTAGATAAGCTTTGTCTTGGAATTGGGTATCACTCAATGGATTTTAAATGAATTGGGTTTTTTGAAAAAAGCATTGGGTATTGCATTGACCACAACCCCATGGTTTCTAATTCGATTGGGTATCCACAGTCCAGAACACCATGCTTTTTAATATAATTCAGTAGGCCCAGTGCTACAGTAGGAAAATAAACTTGGAGGAATTCCTGAAAATTGTCCTTTCAACAGTGCATTCAGGGTATTGTTTTTAACTTTCAGTGCATGTTTACCGTACATAGTTCTATATGCAACTTTTGTTTACACATGTTCGACTAAAATAAAAGTTCAGTTGATAGCCCGATGAAATTAAATAGCAATTGAGTATTTGTTTGGTTTTTACGCAATCACTTTCAAGTCATTGGGTTTCCTTTTGCTTTTGTTGGGTACTGTCACCCATTAGTTTTGAAATAATTGGGTATTTCACCAATTTCAATTGGGTAAATACTCGGATACTCTGCTTATCTACAACTCTGGAAAACTGCTTAAAACAGATGATTTCATGGCATTGAAGGGGTTTAAAATACATTACAGAATGATATAGTGCTAACCTTTATAATCAAGACTTCATCAAAGGTGAGGGCCTCTGTGTTTTCTCCAGGTTCCTGTGGGGTTCCATGAAGATCTACAAGCACCTTAAGTTGAGCCCTCCTATAGAATGTTGTGTGATCCTTACCCAGTAGACAGTCCAATATCTTAGATAGGGGCCAGGCTATCACAAAAAACAACCCCATCAGAAAGTAGACCAGTCTGTTTTAAAGCAGCAAGAGAAAAACATAAACATATACATACAGTTAAACCTTTCTATTACGACCACTAAAATTAAGGCTAGTTGATTGTAAACAAGAGTCGCATGCGGCCCTAAATCGCTCACCTGGTATCCATGATTACGGTCATGTAAATGGACCAGTAATGATTAAGTTTTCACTTATTCACCTCCACCCACTGGTGGCCATGTTGTTTGAGCTAGGAAGATTATTTGAAGAAAACTGACAAAGGGTTACCCATGAATCATTATTTGTGTAAAATCATTCTTAAATCAGACCAATAGTTTCAGAGAAATTTTTTTGAAAGTTTTTCTATACAGAAATATAAGGAAAACTTGCCCCACGCACTGGCGGCCATGTTTTTTAAGATAACAAAATGATTTTAAGATATCTGATAGAAGGTCATCAATTAACCATTTGTGTAAAATTATTTTGAATTTGAACCAGTAGTTTCAGAGAAGAGGATTTTTAAAGTTTTTACTATACAGTAACATGCCCCACCCACTGGCGGCCATGTTTTTTAAGATAACAGAATGATTTTAAGAAATCTAGTAGAGGATCATCTATTGACCATTTGTGTAAAATTAATTTTAATTTGGATCAGTAGTTTCAGAGAAGAAGATTTTTAAAGTTTTTACTATACAGTAACATAAGGAAAACTTGCCCCACCCACTGGCGGCCATGTTTTTTAAGATATCAAAATAATTTTAAGAAATCTGGTAAAGGGTCACCAATGGATCATTTGCATAAAATTACTTTCAAATCGGACCAGTAGTTTTTAACAAGAAGATTTTTAAAGTTTTCACTATATAGCCATAAGATAGGACATTTTTTTTAAGAAATCTGATAGAGGGTCACCAATGGCACATTTCGGTAAAATTATTTTCAATTCGGACCAGTAGTTTTTGACAAGAAGATTTTTAAAGTTTTTTTCAATTGGTTGCCATGGCAACCACAATTTCAATTGGATGACCTATATTTGAAGAAATCTGAGAGAGTACCCTACAAGGAACAATCCTATGAAGTTTTGATGAAATTGGCCCAGTGGTTTCCAAGAAGAAGATCTTTGAACAAAAAGTTTGACGACGGACGGACGACAGACGACGACGGACACAGGGCGATCGAATAGCTCACCTTGGCACTTCGTGCCAGGTGAGCTAAAAAGACAGGTGACAGTTTAAAGCAAGGTGACAGTAAAACAGAAAGTTCCTAAACAAGCTTCGAAAGACGCTATAGAAATTGATCACGGGCTCAGACATAAACCCGAGCCGAATTATGTACTCTACATCGCTACACACTGAAATACATTAAACTGATCCCAGATATATGAATGGTTCGGTAGCCCAGTGGGCTTAGTGGTTTCCTTATTTTGCCTTCTGTCCACGCATGCCGGGTCCTGGGTTTGAATCCCACCAAAGCTCAATATTTTTCATTTTTAGATAAAACGATGGAAAATATCTAAAAAACTAAGATTTGAAGACTTTCCTAGAGGGTGGTTATAGACTGGTCATATTTTTCCAATGCCATATGCACGATAATGCTATCCTTTTGGTTACATTTGAGTATTTTCTTTTATTTTTGCAAAAACACCATCTGGTTGCGAGTTGCTTTAAAGCCGAATTAAATATTTTAGTTTTTGAAATACAGTGTTCCTCCTCTACAACGGCCCTCCCAACAACGACTCCCTCCTTACAACGACTCTTGCAGCATTTCCCTTAACACGAAAATTATGTCCAACAATTTTACTGCTGCAATATCGTTTGTTTAAAATTGTCGTCTGCCGTTTTCTCAAAGTGACATATTGGACATTTTGACAGCAAAAAACTTAATGACGAGTGACAAATAGCTTGAATCCAGATCAGATGCCGCGTTACGCGGCATCTGATCTGGATTCAAGCTGTTTGCAAACGTTAGCCAATTTCCTTCCCTGTAGCGACTCCCTCTGAACAACAACACAATCTGTGTCTCCAATTGGGTGTCGTTGTAGAGAGGGAGCACTGTACTCCCCTTACCTGGAGCCCTGTATCAAAACTTGAAAATCAACCGATTATCAAATATAAACATAACAATCAGAACAACACTAATAAATGTACAATATGAACTCATCAAACAAAGAATGAATGTTACTTACGGAGCTAGTGTTGCACCAATGGCCAGCCCAAATCTTGTACAAATGGCTTGTGGAATAACTCTGAATGAGATGTAAGAAAAATATGTTATACTATACCGGTAAGGAGAATCATCATAACAGTAAAGGCAAATCATTATGACCACAGAATTTTGAATTGTTTGTTCATTATTAAGGATGACCACTTGTCTTAGTGCACTGACAAAATTGGCCATCAAACTTACATCGAATAAGCATACCAAATATGACTATTAATACAGCAGATGGACTCCTGTTATGTAATGGAGGGGACGGAACAGGATTGTGAGAATTGACAACAATTATATGTTCATACTTTGTGCCTTACACAACTCTTACACACAATCAAGTTTGATCAAAACCAGATGCTTTAAGGTGCATTCTGCTTTACTTTCAACCTGCTCTATATGGCCACCTGACTTCATAACTAGAAATAGTCTATGTGGGGTAATGGGTTAATTCTTTCCCCCATGGAAGTGCCTTTTAGCACATTCACTTTATTCCTCAGCCGAAGAAAAAAAAATCCAATTTATAGTCTTGAATATGTATCATAAGGAAAATTTTCTTTATTCTAGCAGGCAGTAGCTTAAAGCAGGCTTAAGGAATATTCTGCTTTACCTTCAACCTGCTTTAAGTAGTCACCTATTTTCAAAACTAGAAACAGGCTATGGGGTAAAGGGTTAAGCGACCATTATGTAAAGTAAGGTGGGAAACTTTTAAGACAAGTGACTGCTTAACCCATTACCCAATAGCCTATTTCTTAATTTGAAGTCAGGTGACCACTAAGGGAGCATTTTGCTTTACTCTCAGCCTGCTTTAAGCTAAAATCTGCTAGGATATGGAAAATATTTCTGATGGTTCATGTATATGACTGTATTAAAAGGAACTATTTTCTTCTGTAGAGCAATACATTTAAGGCATAACAAGGTGTACTTATAGGGGAAAGGGTTAATGCAGGATATGAATAAGCATTATGCAACAATATACATGTATAGTAAATACTTCTACTGTCAGTTGTCCGTGAACTGCAGATTGTCTGTACATATTAATAACAGGGCTGCCATAAGTTGACATGAAAAATCCTAAGATTTCCAAATTTGCATTTTTCAAGTGCGATTTTACGAATCGTACCTTTGCCCTATAGCCTTTTTCTTGTTTCTTTTTACATGCGACTACTTAAAGCAGGCTGTAAGAAAAGCAGAATGCGCCTTAGGGCGCATTCTGCTTTACTTTCAGCCTGCTTTAAGATACCATGTAGTGGAAAAAAATCCGGAGATTTAGGAAAAATCCGGAGAAATGGCAGCCCTGTAATAATTATATACTACATGTATAAGATGATAGGAAATGTGATTATTCTTAATTTCCTGTATCTACTTGATGTATCATTTCATGTGCTTACTACATTTGCAAGAAGTTTGGATCTAGGTCATAAGATGATCAAGCTATCTGATCAGAATCAAAATTGTCTGACACTTATTTCAATGTTTTCCAATCAAAATACCTAATATCTATAACGGATGCAAACTGTTTGACACTTATATTGTACTTAAAAAAAAATAGCGACGGGATGGAAGACAGCACTTAAACTTTAGCTTGCTGTAGGTGATTGTAGTTGCCAAACATTTATAACCTAGATGCGAAAAACTAGGATTCTTATGAGACACCCAGTAGCACTGTTTGACAATCAGTTAATATTTGGAATGATTGGTGTTTTACAGCCCATCTTATACAGCCTATTTTATGAAGAAATCATGGAGTTTTGAAATTGATGCAGATTATGATTTTTTTTTTTTACCAACAACAATTTGCTCAGCTAAGTAGTAAGTTAAGAAGAAATAACTTAACCCTTTACTCAATAGGTGCACATTTTTACGCCTTTTATTCATTCCTCCACTGAAGAAAATAGGACAACATTTATACAGTCATGAATATATACACCATAAGAAATATTTTCTATATTCTAACAGATGATAGCTTAAAGCAGTCTGAAAGTATAAAGAACGTTCTTTAAGGCACATTCTGCTATACTTTCAACCTGCTTTAAGTCGTCACATATCTCCAAATCGAGAAAAAAGCTATGGAGTAAAGGGTTAAAGTGAATATTTGTAACTGCAATTATGGCCAATATTAAACCCAACCAATTTTACCTCTAAATGACCTCTAACTGAACTTGACCTTTGTTGAACATGACCCAGATTTAACTGAGCTCAAGATCTGTTTGAGGTGAGTGCACATACCAAATATTAAGTCTGTATCACATGTAGTTCTAAAGTTATGACCAAAGTTTAGGTTTGGGACGACAATGACAGCGCGGGAGTGATGACAATTATTGTTATATACAGTAAAACCTCGCTATAACGACCACTAAAATGAAGGCTACTTAATTGTTTAATAGAGAGGTGACAGCTTAAAGCAAGGTGACAGTGAACCAGAAAGCTCCTAAAGGAGCTTTCTGTTTCACTGTCACCTTGCTTTAAGCGGACACCTACCGTAAACACCCTTATAATTAACATAATTTAGTGGTCTTAATAGAGAGGTTTTACTGTAATTAGTTTTTGAATAACTCATTATTTCTTCCAAACAGACAAGCAAAACTTGTTCAGTAGAAGAAGGGTCCTGATAACAAATAGTTCTGATCCTGATCTGACACCAATTTATGTTACCTTGGTGTCCGATCTGGATCCATACTATTTTCTACGGTCTAGACATGTTGTTTCATACATTCAGAGATACCATATATATGTGACATCAATACTTAACTGTTTGCATGCTAGTGGCGGAAACATGCGCCACAGTGATTGCCTTTGCAAACAGTTTGGATCCTGATCATCAGGATCAAAACTGTTTAACATTCTGACCCTGTTGTGAAAAGAAACTTTGAAATTTCTTTTTTAGAACAGTTGCAGACGACAATTTTTGCAGATGTTGAAATTACCCAGCATGCAAAGAGTTAACCCATTACCCCATAGCCTATTTCTAGTATTGAAGATAGGTGATCACTTAAAACAGGTTGAAAGTAAAGCAGAATGTGCCTTAAGGCACATTCTGCTTTACTTTCAGCCTGCTTTAAGCTTAGCATCTGCTAAATTATAGAAAATATTTCTTATGATTTTAATTTGTGACAGTATAAATTGGATCTATTTTCTTCAGTAGAGATTTTAATTAAAGGCGTAAAAAGGCGTATTTATTGGGTAATGGGTTAATACTTACTCTCCAAAAATGAGCACAGCAGTAACAGACACCAATATGGCGATGATTGGGTCCGAAATTCTGTCCAGGAATATTGGCATGGCTTCTACAGCTACAGCGTTCCCTAGCAACAGAGTGACAAGCAGCAAGTGGTGCCTCTTGACAATAGGCAGAATCTTTGAGGCGTGTCGCTTCTCTGCAAGGTCACCTCCATCCTTCATCACTTTTAATGTCATAAGATCCAAGGACAGAAGCCCCATGGTAAGACCAGACATAAGACCTAAAATAAATGAAAATTAATAAGTTCCTAATTATGTAACAGAGTGACAAGCAGCAAGTGGTGCCTCTTGACAATAGGAAGAACAGGGCTCCAGATAAGAGAGAGTTTTCCAAACAATTCCAACATTTTCACACTCATTTCAGCACCAAATCCTATGGTGTTACTACTCATTAGAATCGTTTCGAAGAGACGATTCTAATGAGTAGTGACACCATGGGATTTATTGCAGAAATAAAGATTTTAAATTTTGAAAAACTCCCCTTATCTGGAGCCCTGGGCAGAATCTTTGAGGCGTGTCGCTTCTCTGCAAGGTTATGACCATCCTTCATCACTTTTAATGTCATAAGATCCAAGGACAGAAGCCCCATGGTAAGACCAGACATAAGACCTAAAATAAATGAAAAATAATAAGTTCTTGATCGTGTGGCTCTGTAGCTCAGTGGTTAGAGTACTAGCACAGTATGCCAGGGATTGGGTCCCGGTCAGGCCGCGATTTTTCATCAGTCCTGATACAGTTGGCGCCCAACGTAAATCAGACCATGTACATGCTCTGGTTCCTTGCTAGATTTAGGGTAAATCTCAGGGGGAAAGTAGTGTAGAGGGATTGAGGGTGGTCAGGTACATGTACAGTCGAACTTCGATATCTCAAACTCGTTTACCTCGAACTATCCGATAGTTCGACATATGAACTGCATTATTTCATACTCGGTTAAGTCGAACATACCCATATTTCAAAGTTAAAACGTGGCTTAGCCACGTTCTAACTTTGAAATACGGGTATGTTCGACAAACTGACTTCGAGATATTGAAGTTCGACTGTACTTGGTGGAGATTCAATAAGTCCCTGATCTTGAGATTCAGTAGCTCAGTGGTTAGAGTGCTGGCACGGTACGCCAGAGACCCTTGGTTTGATCCCAGTCAGGCCACAATTTTTTATCAGTCCTGACTCCTGTTACGTTTCAAATGCCAAAAAGTTTACCCCAATATGTTAATTAGCGCCTTGCAACATTAATTAAGAAATTACATAAGTATTCTGAACATTAAATAAGAATGTCACAAGAACAGGCCTAGATTGACTACCATCCAACATTATGGCCCCAGGATCGAGGTTATCAAGAGTGTGCCCTGTGACCGGACCCAAGACAGGAACCCAGGACCTCCCACTTGGTAGGCCAGCGTTGTGACCTTTGAGCCAAAAGTCTGGGACCTAATACTGCCTATATTTCACTGCATTCCTCCTCATTTTAATTTTGAGGGTCCTTTTGATATCTCTCTGAGATCATACAGGTTTTGAATTACAGTAGCTACCACATGTCATTTACGACGGTGATTCATGCATAGGGCAAGGAGAGTCTTCTTCTTCATCATCATACTATCTATCAGTCCAATCTGCCTCACACCCTCACGGGTTATTTTGGACAGTGCATACTAACGTGTGACAGCACTCCTTCATCATTGAAGATTATGTGCCAGATGGGGCAGACAAATCCGTTTGCCGACAATTGGATTATAGTAACCAGACCTCGATATCAAACCTGTGACCCCGACTTGGAAGGCAAGCGTTGTAACCATTGAGCCAAAAGTCCTGAGGATAGGCTCCAGGGTCTAACACTGCCTATATTTCACTACATATGAAAAAATGATAAACAGTAATCCTTAAAGAGTCACTATTGATCTAGATCTTTATTATATGCAAAAGATTTCTGATCTATAGGCACTAAAATAAATACCGCAATAATGTGGCTGTATGACATTGAATGTCAAAAGGACTTAACAGTGATGCGTTCAGTAAAGCAATCGATGGCCGTCGATGGCCATCGATTGCGAGTTGGCTATGAGTCTGAAATACAGTTGAGAAAACTTTATTCTTCTGTTCAAACACAAACGCATTGTAATGAAATATAGAAATTTACAATTTTTTGACCATTCTGACTACCAGTTTTAATCCGAGTGGCAAACATTTTGGAGCCTGATCAGACGCCAGGTTACCTGACGTCTGATCTGTCATCAAACTGTTGCAATGAAAATAATAGTTTTCTATTTCTCTATTTCTACTTATTACCTCTACGCCATCAATACTGATGATTATGAGAGGCACTTTTTAGGTGCACCATTGGGACGGTACCCGGCCGGTCACTTTAACCTGACACCGACTAACCATTCCAGGGGTGTGATTAGGGGCTGAAAATTATTTGGCGGGGTTTCAGGGGCCGCCAAGGATGCCTGTAGTTACACATTACTAATTACAGGCATGCATCTTCTTTTGTTTCTTGATTAAATTTCAATCTGAATTTTTATACAGCTGTCATGTTTCTGATCTTTTCAGTGTCAATGCCACATTAAAGTCAATAGCCATTGGCCATCGTGTTTATGGTGAATTCGCCTAGAGAAGAACTCGCCTACAATTAGATATATAGTAAACCAAATGGTGAGTTTGCCTAGAAAGCAATTATCCCTTTAACACCATTATTCGAACACAACCAAAAATCGAACACCTAAATCATTTCACGTGATATCTATGGTTACTAACAGTTTTGCATAACCGCGCGTTACATTTTGACAGCAACATCTGTAGAAACGTCAAGAACACAAGATCGGCAAGAATTATCAGTAAACAGGTAAAAGGGCATTATTTGAACTTCACTGACTATAAATATTGCATTTACACCTAATGCCAAATTTCCCAATGCAAAATTATGCCTTAGACTACATTTTCTGCGAACAAAAATGACTAGTGGTGTGTCGGCTGCATACCTTTTACATTTACCTCATTCCTAGTGGTCCGGACAAATTATATTTAGGGTTCAGACCACTAAATCTGATCAAATCTCAAACTAGCGTCCTTATCAATTTTTTTCACTTTTTTATATTCTAAACAGTGTTTCATATAAGAAGTAACAAGAAATAAATAATACAAAAAAATATTTTGACAGGTTCGAGTTTACTAAATATTTAGAAAAATCTATTTAACAACTTTTAGAAATTTGTTCTTGATGACTGTGTGCACTTTAAAGTGTGCAGCTCTGCCAGGGTACTTACAAAGGGAGGTCCCTTCTGCTGCCCTGCCTGTAGCCATTAACGATTGATAGTTTATGTCTAAACTACTGTAAATTATAAGAAAAAAATTGACTTTTACTTTTTATGAGGCTTTAGACTCTTGTTTTATGTTTTTTCTGACATTATATGAACAAACACCTACCCTGGACTATAAATAGTAAATATTTCGTGGTGTCAAACCTACTGTTCGAATTTAGGTTGGGGTCCTACTGAGAATGAAGTAAGTGGACCACTATGCTTTGTTTACATTGTAAGAGAACCGATTTGAGTTGCAACAACTTACCCATCGTATTTAAACGGTATTTTAAGTTGAAAACGCCCAGTATATCCAGTATTCATGTAAAAAATAACTTTTATTCACATAACAATTTGAAATTGACTAGAAGATGCTTAGGTGTTCGAATAATGGTGGTACCGGGATATATAGAGATGGTATTTTGCACCTATTGTTAGGTACCGTTAACATAGCAAAACATGTTTTTGACTAAGATTGGATAATGAGTGCCGCACCTGCTCATCATATGCATGTGTGACTTTTGTGTTTAATATATAAGAAAACAATAAGGCAAGTTGATCTTTCATTTTATTGACTTGTAATGGGTAGATATACCTGTACTATCTATAAGGTGTGCAATACAATCAATATATAATTGCTTTCAAGGCAAATTCACCATTTGGGTTTCTATATATCTAATTGTAGGCGAGTTCGTCTCTAGGCGAATTCACCAGCACCCGGGCATCCCTTATGTTGGGCTATTATAAGTATGTCTTGTGTCTCAACTCTCAACAACTCTATGCATTTTGAAGGTCTGAAACTGTGCTCATATATAAATTTGCGGATCCGCGAAAAAAACACAGGCCTGCATTCGTAATGCTAACCAGAAATCCTGAGCACCAAGGAGGGAAGCCATTATTACCAATTTTTTATTTGACCAGGACGGGGATTTAACCCACAACCTCCCGCACTGCAAGCGGACGATCTACCACTGAGCTATACAGGCGGTCTGCACACGGGGCACAAACTGCTTCCTAAAAGCCATTACCAAGGCTAGGTTACCAATTCCCACAACTTACACATTACATGGACAAACCTTGGAGACCGTCAGTAGTGCTCGCTATCTAGGTGTGGACATCTCGAGCAACTTGTCGTGGAACACACATGTCAACCGCATAACAACAACAGCTAATCGAACATTAGGATTCCTCAAGAGAAACATAAAATGCAAATCAAAAAAGATCCGTGAATGCACGTTTAAAACCCTTGTCCGCCCGCAACTTGAGTACGCAAGTAGTGTCTGGGATCCTCACACAAAGTCCAACATTGACAAAATTGAGATGGTGCAACGTCGCGCCGCCCGTTGGACTTTGGGTGAGTATTCCAGATACTCAAGTGTCTCTACCGTGCTGGAGACACTAGGATGGCGTACTCTGGAGCAGCGGCGGGCAGATGCACGACTGTGTCTTTTCTATAAGATCATTCATGGCTTGGTGGCTGTACCAGTGCCAGCGTACATGCAGAGTAATACAAGGGTGTCTCGTCACTGCCACTCTGCGGGCTATACACAGATCCACACTGGTGCAGACTACTATAAGTTCTCTTTTTTCCCCATAGCCATTGTTCAGTGGAATGCTCTGCCATCAGATGTTGTGCTGACTGGGGACTTGAATCAGTTCAAGTCTTCAGTCAGCAGCATCTGTCATTTTAAACCATGAGTCCTGCAGTTATGTTTTTATCCTGATTTTTATCTTTTCACCCTAGTATTTTAACCCCTATCACCTTTACCCCTTACTTCCTTATCTTTTATCAGTTCTTATTTCCACTAATAGGCACTTGGCGCGCAAACTGCTCGAAATTACCCGTGAGGGTGTGAAGCAGAAACCACGAGATAGATAGATTATTACCAATTTTTGGTTTGACCAGGACGGGGATTGAGCCCACAACCTCACGCACTGCAAGTGGACGCTCTACCACTGAGATATACAGGCTGTCTAAGTATACTGTACTCTGCATGCTGCACACGGGGCACAAACTGCTTCCTAAAAGCCATTACTACCAATTTTTGGTTTGACCAGGACGGGGATTGAGCCCACAACCTCCCGCACTGCAAGCGGACGCTCTACCACTGAGATATACAGGCGGTCTAAGTATACTGTACTCTGCATGCTACACACGGGGCACAAACTGCCAACCTAAACATCAAACAGTGGTAACTGAACACGCTACTGAAGTCTGAAGCTCACCTGCAGCCAACACCAAGCCGACATAGATGGCTAGATATACCCAAAACTGTTTGTCATGTATCGTCAGTTTGTCTTCGGGTAGAACATATTTAATGCCATTGCAAATGACGCTCTCTTCATCGATAATTGTGCAGTTTAGCATTGTGATTGTGATTAATTTGTTTTGTTTACAATTTCCTTTCGGCGACTGAAACCGGAAGTCAAAAGACGGCGTCTGAAAAATTCACTAATTCGTAAAGAGACTCGTGAAAGACGTGGGCTAAAATGTGGGCTGTGTTAAGGGGGTCCGTGGAAAGAACCCAACGACTGGCACACTACTGGCACATTACTGGCATGCTACCGAGATCCTGCCCATACGAGTTGAATCTACACCCTAGGGCCATTTTTATGCTTATTATTCTATCTTTTATAATAAATATGATCTTTATGAAGATATTCCGATATTTTTTTTGAATTAATTCCCATTATTAATCATGTAATAACGATAATTCGAAATAACATCCCATACGTCTATAAAGCCTCTGGACATGACCAACTCTCGCCAAGACTCCTCAAAGAACACCACTCAGAAATTGCACCTGTACTGCGCAACATTTTTCAGCTATCTTTGGATACTGGCACAGTCCCCTCAGACCTATCTCTTTGACCTGTATCGCCTCCAAACTGTTAGAACACATAATTGTCTCCAGTCTAATGAAACACTTTGATCGCTATGAATTACTTTCTCCTTACCAGCATGGTTTCTGATCCAAGCGCAGCTGTGAGACACAGCTGATATCCTTCACACAGGAAGTTTTTGACTCGATGGAAAGTGGCCAACAAACTGATGTAGTAGTCATGGACTTTTCTAAGGCATTTGATTTATCGCTGGTTATGCCGAGAAGTCGTTTGGTGAAGTTTGGAGAAAGAAGTTTCATGCATGCAGCCCCAAAGCTCTGGAACTCTCTACCATCAGACATCAGAGATGCGAGCTCAGTTGCAGTCTTCAAAAAACGTCTGAAAACACACTTCTTTAATATTTATTATTAGAACACATTAGGAAATGGATGACTGCTACCTCCGGGCTATATGTTCTTGCTGTAGATATTGTGGGTCTAAATGGGAGTTCTGGAATTGTACCGTTTGCCCATGCCTGTTCGGTGGATCTTGATGGTAGGGATTGCCCCTGATCTCTTTGAAACCGACTGGCTTGGGGTTTGCGGTATAATTCAGGGACAGCTTCTTATCTTGATGTTTTATAAAGTAAGGGTGTAATTTCAGCCATGGAACATGTAGGTCCCGTGGGTGAGGGGTGGAGAGGGTAGATGACTGCTACCCTAGGGCTGTGTTCATTCTGTATATGTTATGGGTCTAATTTTTAGTTCTGGGGTTGTACCGTTGACCAATGCCTGTCTGGTGGATCTTTGATGGTAGGGATATGGCTCTGATTTCTTTTGAAACCAGCTGACGGGGTTTGTGGTATAATTCTTGGACAGCTTTCACCATTTTTAATCATGTCATTGATCTTCTATAGAGTTTTTAGTTATGGTCGCATGCTATTTTTCCTAGTTATGTTACATTAGATGGCCTGCATTGGGCGCTCTGCTATTATTTCTTTTGGTCGGCAATCTTTAGCCGGTTGGTTCATTGCTGATTGATGGGGGTAGCGTGATCGCCGTTTTGGGGGCTGTCTTTTGTATGTTTATTCTTATTTATTTTAGATCTAATTATAGTTATTTGTGTTTTGTCGATGGCCTGCATTGGGCGCTCTACCATTATTTATATCAGTCGGCAATACTTAGCCGGTCGGTTCATTGCTGATTGATGGGGGTATTTGTGATCGCCGTTTTGGGGGACTGTCTTTTATATGTTTATTCATGTTTTATTTCAGATCTAATTGTAGTTATTTTGTCTTTTCTCGATTTATAGGTACATATGTGTTATTTCATGTAAAGCGCTTTTGAACGCACAATCCCTGTGTGAAAAGAGCGCTATATAAATCTGGTATAATAATAATAATAATAATAATTTGACAAGGTAGACCACAATAGACTAATCCATAAACTCTCGAAATGTGGTATAAATGCACAGATTGCAAAATGGATTAGATCTTTTCTGACAGGAAGGTCCCAGAGAGTGGCAGGAGAGGGTCATCTATCTGAGGAAGCTCCAGTCCTTTCTGGAGTTCCTCAGGGTTCTGTGGTCGGCCCATGTCTCTTTTTAGCCTATATTAAATACCTACCGGACAGTCTCAAAAGCCGTGCTCGACTATTCGCGGATGACACAATCGTGTACCTGACGCGACGCGTCAGACCTACAGAAAGACCTGGACCGACTAGAACAGTGGGAGAGGGATTGGTCAATTGACTTCAACGAGGACAAATGCGAAGTCTTGCGCATCACAAGAAAGAAAAAGACGGTCACTTACCCCTACAGACTCCATAACACTGTTCTAAAAGACACTGACAATGTAATGTACCTAGGGATTACAATAAACAAAGACTTAAACTGGACAGGACATATTGACAACACCGTGGCTAAGGCGAAAAACACGCTACGCTTCATCAAAAGAAATGTTAGGACCTCAAAAGTTATTACTAAGGAAGCTGCATACAAGACCTACATCCGTCCCCAATTAGAATATTGTTCAGTCATTTGGCACCCCTGGCAGAAACACCTCACCAAAAAGGTGGAAGGTGTTCAACGTGCAGCGGCCAGATACATTCTAAACGATTACAGTTACACCAGTAGCGTGTCCCAAATGATAAAAAACCTACACTGGAACACATTGGAACAAAGACGTATTGAAAACTCCCTCCTAATGCTTTACAAGATACAATGCCAACTAGTCCACGTTGATCACCACCACCTTACTCCGACCAGAAACCTGAACTTTTTAATCCCACAGTCTCGAAACCAATACCACATGAATTCATTCTTCCCCAGAACCATAAGATATTGGAACAGCCTCCCAGGTCAAACTAAGTTAAGCCCCAGTCTAGATGCCTTTATAGTGGGACTGGGAGCAGTAACATTCTAAGCACTGAGAGCTTGCTTTTATCTTTTTAACCTAACCTTGCACCCTATCTCTGTACATTATGTATACTTTTGTTTTATCTTTCTCTTATCTATGATCTTTTAATTTGACATGTAACACTCTACTAATACTGTCTTTCCCTGACAACGCGCCTCCCAATTATAATCAGACTTGATTGTTCGGGAGTATACTGTTGATGTTGATGTTGAAAAGCTCCTTTTTTAATAAACGGGAATATTTTCTTTATTTAAGGAATAATTCGAATATTTATTGTATTCATGGAGGTATGGAAAAAATTCCTGGTCACACTGTATGAAACCGCGAAACGGTTTCATACAAAAGTGTGACCAGTTTTTTTTTAATACCTCCATGAATACAATAAATATTCCGAATTATTCCTTATAATTTAAATCACTAATGAATTTAAGAAAGAAGTTAAATGGAGAATCGGAAGCGAATGTTCATTTTTAACGCTTTTAAAACGTTAGTTGTAGTCCCTCCGCCATATATATTTTCCGCCAAAACGCGGCGTTGTTTTGTAGTAACGTCGACGTCAATGGCGTCATTTGGCGTCCTGCTTCATGCAGCGCTTGTGGAGAGCAGTTGGACTAAGAGAAAGTAGTCCTGTAAAGGCGTGGCCTGAATTTAATTTTTGTTCATGGAGTTATGAAACAAACATTACAGCCAATCACAGCTGACCAAATATAATGAAAACAAATAATACTAAATTATAAACTAATATAACTCAATGATTTCTGTACATTCAAGTAAACTGTACAGAGATATTGTGCAAACAAAAATATTTCATGACATATTTTCTGGAAATATCAATATTTTAAAAAAGTCAAATTCTGAAAAAGTCACTAAATCTCAAATTACAAAAAATCTAGCTGTTTAACATACACTAATTTTACTCTTATTAGATAGATATTACTTAGTTCTACTAGTCGCAATTTTTTTGTAAAAATCTACAGAGGAATTAACATTTTATACATGATTTCCAGAAATTCTGACAAAATGTTAACACAAAACGAGTAACCTTGAGTTCAACTTTAAAATGCCGTCAGCTCTAAATGATACCATACGTCAAACCTGTAATAAGAGACCATAGAATATGGTAGCCTGTAGATCTTTAAAGGCAGGTGACTGCTTAATACATAACAAAGGTAATGCATAAAAGCTGCTTTAGGATCTATCTTTTAGCATTACTTTTGTCCTGTGTTAAGCTGCCATCAGTCATATAGGCTATAAATTCTCACAATGTTTAGTTGTCACTTGACTATACTTGCATCTGATATTATTCATTATTACGTGACTAAACATAGCCTGTCCGTTGATCACTGCGTTATGGATTGACAAGTCAATAAAATCGGACAATTTATTTTTAATTTTTCTTTAAAGCGAGTGGAAAATCGAACCTAGAACCTTTGGATTGCTAGTCAATCACCGTACAAACTGCGCTAACAGAAAAGACACTGAAACAGATCAAACTTTTCTTTATGTAAATTTTCTACTATAAGCACATGCCGCAAAGATCAGGTGAAAGTCATCAGCATTTTCCGGAACTCGAGATGCGGGCCGCTCGCTGTCGAACCACCTTAAGTCTACTTACCCAGCGACTCGTCTCACTCACAGGTAAACGGTGCGTTAGTCTATCCAAATATCATTATTAAAATATCATGAAAATCATTTTTACAAAATCAGCGAAAAAAATTGTATCATATACATTCCAACGCACCGTTTACATGTGGTCTGTAGACGCGCGTCAAAGTCTAGGTCTTCAGCAGGGATTTGACTTAATCATGGAAGATAGAAAGATAAGACATATTGGTACAATGGCCGGGGGTTTGCAGTCCTTTCGTACCTATTTTACTCTTTAAAATACAATGCCGTTTTGACATTTATGTTATTTACTTCCCATAAAAAAGTTCGGGACGCATCTATGTCGGGGAACTTGTCTATTATGAAGTCTCTGAGTGGGATCGTTCCAGGCTCTGTTTCGACTTCAACTGATAAAAGTCATGTTTCCAAGTGTTGCATGATCTTCATGCATTGCTTGTTGGCTACACAAATTACAGACATCGAGCTAAACCCAGGACCTGTAGTGGAGTACCCATGTGGTGCATGTTCACAGGAGGTAACATGGAATGACAAGGGCATAGTGTGTGACTCATATGATACATGGTTCCGTGTTAGCTGCAAATGCATATGAGATACCACGTACGGTAGACTCTCACAGTCTAGCTTTACATGGAACTGTACACACTGTGGTAGTTCAAACTTCTCATCATCCTTGTCTGAATCCCTGAATACCCTGTCCAGTCGGTCTTTCTATACACCACTGGGTAACCTCTCTGACAATTCTTCACTCACTCAACCATTAACGCCAGCAAAAACTCAGGATACATCAATCCATATAAGTCGTCCAAAAGCCACATCCACTCATAATCCCGAGTGAAAAAGAAAAAGCCCCCCAAACTGCTCCCAAACCAAAGGCTTACTGCCCTAAACTTCAACTGCAGATCAGTCAAAAACAAATCCGCATATGCACCAGGTTACTGACCAAATCAAACCTGACATTATCTGTCTAACAGAAACATGATTAAAGCCAGAAATTAATACTGCAGAGGTCTTCCCAAGCTCCCTAAACTATCAAGTGTATTGGGATGATAGAACGTCCAGTCAGGGGGGATGGGTACTCGTGGCTAAAAGCAACCAGCTCATCAGCCAAGAGCAAATCCACTTGAAAACAGACTGCAACATAGTCTGGGCCAAGTTATCTGTGGCAGAGCAAAGGGACACCTATGTAGCATCTTTCTATAAACCTCATGAAAATGATGAAACTTCTTCAGATGAATTTTAGACATCAGTCTCCAAAAAAAACAAGAACAGCAACATATAGATATTTGGCGATTTCAATCTTCCAGACATTGATTGGTCAAATGAGTCACAGTCAAAGCAAGTTTAGGAGTTTGTACGAACATTTTGCTTGGAAATTTGCTCAGCTAGAACATGGAACAAATGGTAAAAGTCCCAACAACAGGCAATGATATCCTTGACCTATCCCTATCTAACAACCCGGTAGTAACTCACAATACAAACTCTTCCCAGCTTAGGCTCCTCAGACCATGACATAGTATTTCGTGAACTCCATTTAAAGAAAGACCGCCCTGTCCAAAATAAGAGGCTCATCAAATCTTACAATAAGGCCAACTGGCAGGATTTCAAAAGAGACATAAAGGCTTTCTCCGAGAAATTACCCCAGTCAAACAATGCTGACCCAAACACCTCTTGGAATTGCCTAAAAGCCGAAATCTCTAGGTTATCCTCAATCTTCATACCCAGCAGGTTAAGCAAATAAATACGAAAGACTCAAGCAGGAAACGTAACACAAACAATACACCCACCTCTCAAGCAGAACACACACACATACAGTCATACCACAACAAACACACCACGCAATACCATTCCTTCATCTACACACTAAATAGAAAACAACACGCAAGACAAACATAAAGCAAAGTGAATATAGGAGCCCGCCTTGGTACGGTCAGTAGCAATCAATAATTAATTATAAATTAATTAACCATTAACAACCACTGGGGGGGGGGGTAAACCTGGGTTTAGGGGCGCCCAACCTCACTCTTATCTCCTATATTCACCTATAAAGACAAACAGTGTACATAAAATATAAACCCTGTTCCAAAACCTTACAATCAAAAAGACCGCCAACACAGTAAGTAAATACATGTTAAACATCTAACAAAAAATCTATGACAAGATTATTAGTAACACGGGAATAAATGTAACATTCATAAACCCGTTCTAACCCCACGGATCACTTAACAGCCAAAACGAGTTAAGTCAATCAATTGCCAAAAAACCATGTCCCGCGGCCATAAAAATTAAAGTAGACATATGTTTTTGTGTTAATGGGTATTTTTAGCTGGTATAAGGTGCGACCTAATAGGGAAAAATCAATAAGGGATATATTCCACTTACACATTTGATTTTTTTGGACTCAAAGTGTCTAAAATAGTGAAAAAAACCTGTCCCTCACAAGGGGTTACATCTTTTAGGCATGCCATTCAAGAGCTCTACCACTTCAAGCGACAGAAAAATTTACCCAAAAGTATTTAAAAGGCATCAAATTTGAATTTTGAAGACGAACCAAAACAGACAATAGTATAAAAATATAATTTTTGCTTAAAATATGTGTGTCCCCTAATATGCGGTGAATTACGTTACTGTAAGCTGTCCAATATTTTATACAATTATAATTTGGTGCAAATAAAACCAAAATAATGTTAAATATAGTTTAACATCTGTACATATAAAATATCAAAAGTTTTCATGGAAGAGATAAACAATTTCTTTGTTATTTCCACCTTAAAATCAACACCTGCAATTTTTAGTAGACAATGTGAATTACGTTGCTACCCCACTATACATGGTAGATCACATCTAGTTGTTTTATAATCTTTCTCCTTGAATAAAGCATTGTATGCAGATTATAGAAAACCTGCAGGTGACTCCCCATAACCAAACTATACTGTCAAAATTCGTAATTTGTGAAAAAATGTGACTTACGTTATCGTGACTTACGTTACAGCCCTCAACAGTTATTCATAGTTTAAAAGCTGTAGGACAACTTTACATGGGTGTTTTCTTCTGTAACACAAAAATACTCGTCATGTTGCTATAAATAAACACTTTTATTGGTGACAACACATTGTTTTTCTCCAAAAATTTTGAAAATTTGGTTTCAAGGTAAGTGTGTTGTATCATACCGCTGTACTTTACACAACAGCTGTGCCAATCTTCTGTGTTTTGCTTTTATTGGTACTCAAACATCATTGTGATATGTCTGAAACCTTCAGAGTACAAGCGCTGCTTGAGTTGGTAACGTAAATCACAAAATGGTAACGTAAGTCACTCTTTGCTTCTCTCTCTCTCCTGGATGACACCGCAAACTTTGTGCAGATGTCAAAAGACGTAAAGAGTTAGATAAAAAGCACAATAAGTTGTAATTTCTCTTAGGAGCATGTTATGACTGTGTTGGGTGTTTTCATTTGAAAATTTACTGTGTCTTGTATTCTTGTAACGGATGTACATTATAGCAACTAATTTTGCTGAAACTTTACAGCCAATCTTACTGTGATAAGAATATAATTATGCACCTGCGGGTTTCATTGCGAGTTTCATTGTACTTTATGAGATTTGAGAAGTATGTTTAGTTATACAATTTTGTTCGTGCTACTTCTTCCAAAGGTTTTGTTTGTGTTTTTTTTTTTATGGTGGGATGGGGGGTCAATTTAGCTGAAAATTTAGATTCACTATCTATACCCGTCATTGGAACCTGTGCACCTGCAACTTTCATTATGATTTAGCAATTTTATTTACAGAAACTGTTATGATGTTTATGTAGGATTTTTAGGAATTTATCATTATACATGTATGTACAATTTTATCGGCGCTTCTTCTACATTTTTTGATCAATTTTGCTGAAACTTGATATTCACTTTTTTTCATGAGAACCTATGCATCGGCAAATTTCGTTAGGATTCATCTACTATTACACGAATTATTGCACAATAGTACAAAAACATTAATATTGACCGTAGCTTCAAAAGTCTTTGTTATAGCCTCGTAAAACTTAACACACTTTTTATTAATTATCAAAGACTTAAATCTGACCAAATGCCGTAATTCTATCACACACTTTAGAATAATCAAATTACCCCGCTTTTCTTACTTATGAAAAACTAAGCATTTTTCTTTTCCTGTACAATTCTTGATACCAATTGTGCGTTTGTGCTAGCAAACCTTAAGCCTAGAGGTTTCGGTTGGTTGGGTGGGGGTATACCCCTACCTAGACCGTGTTGTACCTGTAAATAATTATGTCGCTGCTGTGTATAAATGTAGCTTTTATATGGGCTGTATGTCTTAATTTTAGCTTAACGTAAGCAAGAATTGTCCTTCTTTACATTCCACATTATGCCTCAGAGTGGCTGTTATGGAGAGAGTTTACTGTATTCAAAGTTTAACTCTTTTAGTATCCCTATTGAGGGGTGTGTATTTTGCAGACCACGAAGTTTGATTAAATTCAGTGTTGTTGTTACAAGCGTCCATTAAAGTTCAAAATATAGTATAAGGTCTGAACATTGTTCATAATTTTGCGCAGGTAGTAAGTAGACAGGTTTTTTAATGATTGTTATATAACAACAATGTTTAAACTTTGTTAAATGTTAACGGGAAAATAAATTGTGCTAAAAAGGCAAGGATCGCGAAAATTTGTGAATTACGTTACTTATACCAAGTATTGATAAACAGGCAGTTTTGACTCGCATAGGAGTCTTGCTTCTAACAAACTTTACAATTGTACATTAAAACTATTTTCTGTGTGTGTATCACTGAATTAGGAGTAATACTGAGGAGAACATATTTCAAATTTGGGGAAATTTGGAAAAAAGACAGAATTTATTAAAATGTCCCTAATACACATCTATAGCTGAAAATAATTAGTTTATTTCCTGAAATTAACTTCAAAGAGGTGGTTTGGATGCTTTAATGATTTTAAATTGCTGTCTATGTTATAATATAGTTAGATATAATTAGAATAAGTAACTATTTTGAATGGCGTGAATGTGTGAATTACGTTACTCATACCTAGTATTGACTAACAGACAATATTGGCTAGCACATGGTCTTGCCTCCAAAACAATGTTAAGATTTGTAAAATTAAATTATTATCCTTAGCTTTGGTTACAGAAGTAATGGTTTACCTTTGCCTGACATAACTTTTAAAATTATTGCAAAATCTCAAATATAATTGACAGTTTGAAATCGAGATATATTTTTAGGCATTCATGTTTAGAAGAAATACTGAGAGATTGATGTCCTGTTTTGTTTACATGTTGTTGGTGTTTTGTTCAGTTTCACGTTCAATAAAATTGACTGTAGTGTCAAAACGTATGTCTGTCCATCTAAACATGTCCAATTCCCAAATGAAAAATATGTAAGGTGTAGGTCTCGTAAGTCACATCAGAGTTTTAGTGTATGTTTTGAAATGCATGTAAATCGCAAAGCAGTTGGATGTTTTTACCAATTTTGTGTAAAATCTACATAAGAGATATGTTACTTTGATATTATAAAGTCAAACATAATGTTCTTGAGTATAAAAGTCGCGGGACAAAATTCTCTATTAATTGCTAAACTTAACTAGCCATTGTGAAGAAAATCAGAAAAGGGGATAGAATGTATGTCAGAGTTAGGAATTCTAGACCACCGAATGCTCTTTCAAAGTTCAAATCCCTCAGGTTACACATACACAAAGAGATTCGGAAATCCTACTGTCCTATCTTGAAGACATTATTTTTAGTGACAGTACAAACCAGGTAGGCCAGACGAAGAAATTTTACTCTTTTATTAAGAACAACAAGACTGAAAACTGTGGCATAGCCCCCTTAATGAAAACGGCCAGATCCACACATACTATGTTGCCAAAGCTTTTATCCTGAACAGACAGTTCGAATCTTGGTTTTTTCACGCCCAAATTCCTCACCCGCCAACAACTAGCAAAAAAGTGCAGCCAATACAAAAATCTGAATAAGGGGAGATCCTTTGAAAGCACAGAAAACAAAGCAAATACTGAAAATTGTAGACTCGGTTTAATTGAGTCTGTTCATGAGCAATACTGAAATATGCAACAGTGTTCACGCCCCCTAGCACCAGCTTAAGCGGAATTCAACCTTCAACTGTAAATGCGCTGAAATCAATAGTTCCAAAGGACCAGAAAGTATAACAACACTGAGTTTGAAGTACGGGGCGACTTTCTACAGCCGCCACACAAGCACTTAACATCTGCTGTTGTGAATTATATAAGTCTTCACCTGCCTATGTCCCTATAATCATTAGTGAAGAAGGTCTAGATACATAACTTCTTGGTCTTAACTCAAGGCCTTTGGTCCGGATGAAATCTCCCCATGTTTACCTAAAGAATTGCACGCAGAAATCGCCCGGCCCTCTGTCATATATTCCAAAGATCACTTGATACTGGAATCGTTCCTGATGATTGCAGACATGCAATCATAGCACCCGTCTACAAAAATGCCAAAAGTCAAAGCCTAGCAACTATCGACCCATTTCTCTAACATGCATAGCCTCCAAACTTATGGAACATATTATAGTCTCCAACATGATGAAATTCTTTGACTGCAACCGCATCCTTAGCCCACAGCAACATGGTTTTAGATCCGGACACAGCTGCGAAACGCAGCTCATTGGTTTCACCCAAGAACTTGCTAATAATTTAAAACAAGGTCAACAAACAGATGTCATCATAATGGATTTCAGCAAAGCTTTTGATAAGGAAGATCACCATAAACTCATTCACAGATTGAAAAGTTTTTATGTAAATGAAAGGGTCACTACATGGGTTCAGTCATTCTTAAGAAATAGAACATATTTCTTGTAAAAGGCGAAACCTCTGAATCACTGCCAGTTATGTCTGGGGTTCCACAAGGATCTGTGCTTGGCCCCTCTTTATTTTAAGCATACATTAATGACCTGCCTCATCCAGACAAGACATCTTAACTATCTTATACCGTTTTCAAAAAAAATCAATCATATTCTTTCTTCCCCAGAACAATCCGGCTTTGGAACAGTCTGCCTCAACAAGTGCAGTCCAGCACCGACCTAGAATCATTCACTCATGGGCTGGCTGCATATCTTACGTAGGAAACAGCATCTGTTTTTAAAACTCACCGGCTTTGGTGCCTTTTATCTATATTTTTATAATTTGCACTTTGTTATTAATCTCTTTTAACCTAGCACACTGTTTCCCGACATCGCCTGTCAGTAATAATCGGAAATCGGTTGACGACAGTAAAAAATTGAAGCTGAAAAAAAAGTATATCCAAATTCTCTCCACTAGTCAATTCCTATCTGATCGAAATTTATCTACTTGGCCGTTGACATCATATTACAAGCCCAATGAGAATAATCAGAATAGTTTGTCAGCATTATAGTATAATGTGGATTCTTGATGATTTTAACCTCCCTGATTTTGACTGGGAAAATGATAATTGTATGGAAACTTTTCGGATAACATCTAAAGTTATAATCTGGACCAAGTGGTTAAGATTCCAATCAAAGAAAATAATATATTGGATTAGTTCCTGACAAACCAACCCTCCCATATACACCCTGTGAAAACACAACTAGGTTTTGGAACGTCTGATCACAACATTGTCTTTCATAAATTAAAAATCCAATTTGGTAAACCCACTCAAATTAAACATGGAGTTGAGATATATAAAAAGACATATCCAGCACCAGGCGCATCGCGGGGTCTTCAAGTTTGGAGCGGCAACGTTTTATGAACAAAAGCATAGGCTGGATGTCAAGGGGCTGCACATGCCCTGGTAGTTCCAAGGCAATGCATAGGCCGGGGTTTCAACGACTTTCAAAAAGCATTTGACAGTGTTCCGCATAGACGATTGTTGAAAAGGTTTTAGTGGCGTGGGATCAACTGTGATCTGCTGCATGACTTACAGATTGTCTGAAGCACAGGAAACAGAGAGTTGTATTAAATGGGTGTACATCGGAGTGGACTGAAGTTATATCAGATGTCCCTTAAGGATATATTCTTGGACCTATTTTTTCATTATCTTCGTAAATGATCTGCCTGAAGTCGTTGGCGGTGTTGTAATTCATTTAAGGACGACTGTAAGTTGTATAGACGCATAACAGATGCAAATCAGCAGGCTGAACTCCAGATAGATATAGACAAACTTTTTAAGTGGAGCGAAGAATGGTAACTTAAGTTCAACATCCAGAAATGCAAAGTAGTAACATATGGAAACATACGTCATGACTTTTCTTATACACTGCTAGAATGACTGAGCCAAATGGTAAATCATATGGAGAAAGGTTTAAAGAGTTAATCCTTCCAAATCTTGATTTCCGAAGAAGAAGGTATGATCTAAATTATAAAAGGAGTTTGTTTCAATATGTTTTAATGTTCAAGACTCTACATAGCAGGTATCATAATAAGAGTGATCAATGAATGAATGCCTAACTCTACAGTGGTCAGTGCTACTCTGTGATTGGTCAGTGGGCGTTACCAACACAGTGAGTGACTGGGCTTATCAGCAAGTAAGTCTGTTAAACTGTAGTAAATGTAACAGAGTTGATTATGTCTTTCTCCAGAGTTTCCTTAAATTTTCAGAGACGGACGTTAGAGGTCACTCACTCTCTTATACTGGATAAACATAGAGCAATTAAGTATGTTAGACTTTACTCCTTCCCTTATAGAGCAATATCTGCAAAGCACAGACTGCCAGAAGAAATTGTTAGTCCAAAGGACATGCACGTGTTTAAAACAAAATTGGACAAACTCGGGTCAGGAATGCGATTGGATACTTTTCTAGTATACTAATCATGATTTGACCTTTTACCAAACCGGCGACACGAGAAAACGAAGACAATGAAGGGGAGATAAACCACAATGGCTTAAGAAAGATCCCCGAACAACACAAGGTAACTTTTACCAAACCTTTTGACAAAGCAACAATTCTTAACAATCAATCCCAGTCTGTGTTCTCAAACCCTAAAGCCATCAGTATGAAACAACTCTGTGAAGTTAAATTGTTCGTACTGTGTAACCTCATCCCACTGGTAGCATGCCTGACTTTGAACTCTCAGAAGAAGGCGTTTTCTTACTTCTTAAAAATCTCAATCCAAGTAAAGCATCTGGTCCGGACCACCTTTCACTCAGATTTCTCAAAGAGCTGTGTCATGAATCTGTTCCTTGTCTAAATAAAGTTTTCCAGGACTCTCTTTATTATGGTGCTGTTCCGGATGACTGGAAAACAGCAATTGTAGCACTTGTCTTCAAAAAGGGCCAAAAGAATAAAGCTAGCACCTACAGATCAATCTCACTAATTTGCATAGCATTATAACTTATGGAGCATTAGCAAAACCTTTGTTAAAGTGGATCACCAACTTCTCATTTTTAAAACTATGAAACTTGGAATTGACAAAATTACCATCATCATGATTCGACCTTTTCTCAATAAACGTACTAAAATAGTTGTCGTTGAAGGTCAAACATCAGATTCGACTATGGCTGACTTTGTCGAAGGCCTTTGGAGAGTCCATAACTAGAATGTCATTTTCTAAGTTGCTGGAACTATCTGTGATTTCAAGTTGTGTTTCACAGGACGGCCTCGTCTAAAGTCATCTACACTATTATAGGAGATACTTATTATAGTACATTTGTCTCGCCAAAATTCATAATGTGACTAGTGACGATATGCCCCATGCGCTTAGGTGTTAGATATTTTTAGGAGGTAATGTATGGCATGGTAAATCATATGGAGAAAGATTGATTGAGTTAATCCTTCCAAATCATCTTGATTTCCGAAGAAGGAGGTATGCTCTAAATTATAAAATGAATTGATGATGCCTTTCTTGAAGACTGGTGTTTCTTATTCTTCAATTCATTTGGTTTTTGGCCTGTCTCATATGAGGTGATGAATATAGTCGCCAGTATTGGAGCTTCATGCAGCTAGTTTCTTTAGTATTCTTGTTTTTATGCAGTCTGGACCCACTACTTTAGATGGGTTAAGCTTTTTAATGTTTTAATGTCTCTAGTATTGTTATGTCAGGTGCAGTGTCGTGGTTCTGGTTATGTAGTTTCCTTCATGAAATGTATTTCTTTTGGCTGACCAGTGTTATTTAGAGAATGCTTATTTGAGTTGTCTGTAATACGTACAATGTCCCCTCTCTAAAACGACATCAAATGGAAGACAAAGATTATGTGTGTTGTTCGGAGGGAGTTTTTATAGGACGGGAAATTGGCTTACATTTACAAACAACTTAAATTCAGATCGGACACAACGTAACGCGGTGTTTGATCTGGATTTAACCTGTTTGCCATTCTTCATTATGTATCTTCTATCAAAATGTCAAGTATGTGACTTGGACAGAAATAGCAGACGACACTTCTAAGAAGACGATATAGCAGCAGTGATAGGGTTAAAATATTCCTTATTTGGGGAACAGTGGCAAGGGTCATTGTAAAAAGGGAGTCGTTATTTTTGTGTGCCTTTGTAGGAAGGGGGCACTGTTTATTGGCAATCTGCTGGGGTTCTATTGACAGACTACTGTTTTCTTTCAGGCCTGTGGTGTTTGTGTTGTCTTCTTTTTATGTATTTGATGTAGTACCGGAAACGTTTTAGGTATTTGGTCTGTTGATTCTTGTTTGTGGTTCTGATGCCAGGTTTATGATTTCCTCTAGGTATTTTCAGCATGATTGTCTGAGTTTCCTTTGTACATGTTGTTATATTTCCTTGAATTTCGATGTCTCTCGGGTCATTTGTTTTTTGCCATGTTATTGATCGTGTTGTTTAGGGTCCCCATATCTGCTTTCATGTTGTCCCAGTTTGTTTGCTTGTAAAGGGATATTTTACGACATATTTGTCGGTGCTTAATTACTTGAATGTACATTTCTACAAAAGTTCGTTCTCACTGGCATAAATATTTGAGGATGTCTCTTCCTGTGGCATAGCTGTTGGTGGGGAAAACCTAACCAGTTAATTGTCAATTGTTGTGATGGTGTAGAGGGTTGAACAATTCCATTACAGTTGTCATTGTCACTGGCATGGATATTGGAGGATGTCTCTTCCTGAGGCACCAGTGCGAGCGAGGAAGACTTAGCAATTCCACCTGTTTTTGCCAAAAGAAAAGAGGTCGTCTTCAATGCATAGTATGAAAAATCCCTAAGCATGACATAATGTATTTTAGACAATATAAAGACAAAAACCGACATGTGCTACCCCACCAACTATTTTACTATGACATGTGTATTCAAATTCAGAACTAAAAAAACCCAACGTATGATACTATCTCAGAACAATCAGAGAAAACACTTAGGTGTTTATTTGTTAGAAATTGGCAAATAACAATAAAACAGAAACCCAATAATGCTAGCAGTTTTGGAGAAGACGGCATAGCAACAGAATTACAGTATGGAATTCATAAGTACATAGTATAGCTCACAGCTGCACTAAATATTGTCACCGTTTTTTCTTCTTGTAGGTCTGCAGCAACAGTTTTAACATGATCGCTTTTCACTAACTGTTTACGAATGTACTTGGATGCATATGGAGTCAGTAGGTCTTGTTTTTTCTGTAATGGCCACCCCAGTCTTGACTTCAACTCCATTTTGTCACACGACAATTTCTTTCATTTTTCAGGACAGATCTACTAAAACATATCAAGTTCCTGAAATATTCAGTCATTCCTGTAGCGGGAAATGACGCCTGGCAACCTCTGATTGAGCTCTTTCACTCTGTTGTTTATCTTGTTGAGGGAGGTGGCCTTCATGGACTTCGTGCCATCTACCCGTTCCGTCCTAAGTTCGGGACAGTTTGCTTCAAATTACGCTGTAACAGAGCTTGAGCTACTTTCCTGTACTTGTTTGTAAATAAGTGTGTACTGTTCTGTTTCTGGCAATAGTACAGTTTCTTTCCTCTTCTGAATTTTGAGGTAAAACCTCACGATTGATTTAGCACCGAAGGGTTAAAATGTAAAACTACAGGACAGCGAGTCTCATTTAAACATTATTGTAGCCGTACATTTCTTGATTAACCACCAGCTCTTCCCCTGTTGTTTTTGTTGACATTTGGAAGTCAATAAAACTTGTTGAAAGACAAACAGCATGCATCCATTATTTGATTATTTTTTTCAAGGTAATCATTAATCCTTTTCCACTTTTAATCCATTTTTATCATAATTAAGGGTAGGGACTGGTTTGGTAATTAACAAAATATACTCAGTATTATTTTTAATTTATTATTTAATCTTATTAGTTCATAGATCATGCCTCTCTATGTCAGACCATCAATATCAATAAGGACCACAATGGAAATAAGAGATGTCTTTTCTCTTTTTTGTGTAATCCCACGGGTGGTGAACAACATTGTTCCTCATTCGTGGTATTTATAATCCTTGATATTGATGTGACTGACATAGTTCATAACACAACATATATATAAGCATTGCAATTTTTATAAATTGTGTTTTGTTTTAAGATGTATGTGTGTGTTGTTAGCTATTGTCATGTTACATGATATTGAAATAAATCTATCTATCTACCTAAACTCTTCAAATGGACATTATGACACATTCACTTACTTTGGTCCATAATTACTATTTATGGTCTGTTTTGTCAATTTACTGCATTATGGCAAACAGTACATACCCTGAATGTTCCTTCCCGAGTCCTCTGATCTGGGTGTCACTGTTTGCCAATGTCAAGTATACTCTTCGCATGTGAACTGCTTGAAAACGACTCTAAACAATCATAATGCACTCTGCTTTTTTCGAATGAATGAATGAATGGTGTTTTACGGCCCATCGACACAAAAAGGTCATTTAGAGCCGAGCTTTTTTCGAAAATGAAATTGTTTGTTTAAAGTTTCGGGGCTAAAAGAGACTATCGATAGGGTTAACCCTAACCCCCAGGTACAGTATATCCCCTTTTTCATTTGCTAAATCCCTATCCAATTAAATTATATCGCTCCCTTCATAACTGGTCGTCTGCAAAAATATTAATCTGGTTCTTTGCATCTGTGACTGAAGGAACTGACAACAAACACTGTGAACCATACTTTACTCGGCCAAGCTTTGTTACTTCAGGTCGTCCTTAGCAGGAAACAGGTTGACTTATTTACCACTGGATTTTAACGGACAATTCCAATTTAAAAATAAGTCTAGTCCATGTTTAACTATTTTGAATTGATTTTAACAATATATCTCAGAATTACAGTGTAGACCCTGAACTGATGGATCCTTAAAGAGTTTTCTGATCAGGGTATACACTGTTTGCATAGGACAAGTGTAATTCTCATATGTACACTGTTTGTAAATGACGAGTATAGTCGTCGCTAGGGTTGAATGTGTTTACCACTGACAAATGAAATGGACAATACCGGTGTCCAATCACTAAATTTGGTATTACTAGCTGATGTAATATAGGAAATACTTACTCCCAGCACGATTTATATAATATATATAATTGAGGTATTTTTATATTATCTTTTGCTTAAAATTTGTCACTTGTACTTTTTCCTTCAAAGTTTCTGTCGAAACGCGATACTTATTACTCGCTCAATTTGATTGTACCAGTATTTCATAAGTTGAAATTTGATAAGTCGATCTCGCTTACGCCGAACATACCACATTTTAACTTTGAAATGTGGGTATTTTTTTACTCAAGCGGGTTCGAAGTAACGAGTTTCGATTATAGGCTATATATAAAAAATGCATTTTCACGGAAGACATAAACACATGTAACTGAATGCCTAGCAGTTTTGATCTTTGATCAGACTCCAAGTTACACGACCTAGTATCTGGATCCATACTACTTGCAAATGCCTACCAGTGATGATGCAGTTGATGGTGAAAGCTACTGCGAAAATAGTGTTTACTTTTGCAAACATTTCGTTGTGAATCCCAACTGTTTTCACTGATATTTTCCTGAAGAAAAAGCAGGGACCCGTTTCATAAAACTTTGTACGACAAATCTGTAAGATATATTTACTTTCTGAATTTTCTATTTAATCCTGTTTTATGACATCTCTTTGGAATCGTCCAAAGAGATGTCACAAGACGAGATTATATAGATAGTGAAATAACTGATAATTGATACTTCTATAATTTGACTTACGACCATATTTGTCGTACGAAGCTTTATGAAACGGGCTCCAGATTACTAGACACCCGCTGATCAAGTGCTAAACTCTCTAATAGGCGTGTTAATGTGAGAATTGTAACAGACGTAATTTAAGTAGCGTGCTTAATATTGACACATTTGCACCCAGTGGATTCGTCCATGCTTATAATATTGGATTAGTCCATTTTTATGTAAAGGATGCCTGGTCTAAATTTTCATTTTCTTTTTGTTATACTAAAATTCCTATCAGCAAACAGTATAGACTCTGCACAGTGGCCGTCTGATCAGAGTCTACACTTTTTGCCCATGTCCCTACTATTGGGTACTAGGCACAAACGAATATCCAGACCATCGGTCACTGTGGCAACCGATTGGCCGCAAAGGAAACCTGTCATTGTCGTAAAACCGTCCGTGGCGTTGTTAGAGGTAGTTTGTACATGTGGACTTCCTGATAAATGATTTTCTGCGAATCGGAGAGATTTGTAATCCTAGTATGACGTGCCTAAGTCGTATTGAGGAATCGTTTTGCCGAGCGGAGGCATACTTTTGTTTCCGATTCGGTTCGAATTTTAAGCAAATATTGATGTGTTATTGTAACTGGAGAGCGGTTGCCATAAACTCTAGAAAAATCGCCATTAATCTAGCTGCAGAGTCCCCTTCTAAGATATCAAGCCAGGAGCGGTGAATGAGATATGATTATACGGTACAATTAGAACTGGTAATATAAGATATGTATTGCGTATTACAGTACAGCTTGTGGTAACTCTTTACAGTGGAGAAAACGTTATTCTTTCCCGTTTAAACGCAAACGAAACGTAAACGCATCGAAACAAAAGGTAGAAAAAGACAACATTTCGTCAATTCAGACTGTTAATATTAATCTGAGTGGCAAAGAGTTTGGAGCCTGATCAGACGCCGGGATACCCGGCGTCTGATCTGGCTCCAAACTATTTGTAATGGAAGTAATAGTTTTAGCGTAAACGCGTTTATTGGGAAAGAATAACGTTTTCTCAACTGTACATGCTGGGTAAATGTTTTGTCTGCAGCAATTGTCGTTTGCTGCTGTACTAATTATATGCTTTATAAATTTCCTTTAAAAATACAACCAGGGTGACAAACTGTTGGATCCTGATGAGACGCCGCGTTACGCGACGTTTAAATTATCTATCAGGATTGAAAACGGCTTGCAAAGGCTTCAATGCTTTCACCGCTCATAGCAAGCTAAGAGCTAAATACTGTCGATTTTTTATATCTCGAATTCGCTTAACTCGAACTATCCGATAGTTCGACACATGAACCGCATTATTTCATGCTCAGTTCAGTCGAACATACCCAAATTTCAAAGTTAATCCGTGGCTTAGCCACGTTTTAACTTTGAAATACGGGTATGTTCGACTTAACCGAGTTCGAGATATCGAAGTTCGACTGTATTGAATACACGTCAATATTTGTAATACAGACAGGTGACTGCTTAATGCAGCGCAAAACTAATACAGAAAGCTCAAATAGTAATTTTATACATTATTTTCATCCTGCATTAAGCCATCGCCTATATTTAACACTGGCAATGGGTCTTATATAAATTGTCGCTAAATTAAAACAAAAATTGATTGTGTACATGTGTACACTATTTGCATCATCTAAACGTTAACCAAGACATATCTTCAAAGCTGTCAGTACTAAGCCTTGTCAAGAAGCAGATTATGATTTGTATGTAAATGATGTTGCTTCGTTCACACTTTCAAGTTTTTACAGCAGACGATACTTTTATCAGCAGACGATATTTTCCGGCCCCGAGAAGATAATGGTCTAGAGGTCAAAGTTCTGGAGTGGTTATCGTCAGGCTTCACGTAAATATCGAATTGTAGACACAGAGCCAGTTCTAGAAACAGTTGCGAAATAGACTAATACATGTAGTAGGAAAAACAAGTAGACAAAAAACAGTGTAATAAAACCGAACTATAGAAACCTCTCAAAACAACAAACAGTAGTTTTGCAAACAGGTGGTAGTTTAAAGCAACATTAATGTAAAGCGGAAAACTCCATTTTCCAGCTCTCTGTTTTACTTTCATTGTGCTTTAAGCAATGAACACCGAATACAATCGTTTATTTAGCATTAACCCTTTCGCTGCCGTGATGTCATCAATTTAAACAATAATTATTGTCGTCTGCTTTTATTTTCCAAAGTTAATATTAAGTTAATTTGACTTAAGAAATATTGAAATGAGTGTCAAACAGTTTCGATTCTGATCAGACGCCGCGTTACGCGGCGTCTGATCAGAATCTAAACTGTTTGCAAATAACCGTTGTGCTCGGGGTAAGGCAGTGAAGGGGTTAATGTAAGGAATGCTTTATTGTTGATTGATTATGATGCTCAAAGTCGTGCTTCCGTTCCGATACCCAGTACAGTAAACCTCCCTATTACGACCACTCAATTATATTAATTATTAGGTTGTTTACGGTAGGTGACCGCTTAAGGCAATGTGACAGTGAAACAGAAAGCTCCTTTGTGAGCTTTCTGTTTCACTGTCATCTTACTTTAAGCTTCCCCTTTATATTATGCAATCAATTAGCCTTTGTTTTAGTGGTCGTAAAAGCGAGGTTTTACTGTACTCACACTATCAGATCCAAACAGAAGAAAATCAAGCTCCGATCACTTCTTGGCATGCAGCATTTAGGTTTTATGTCTTTGTGCCAAAGAGGCTTTACATAGAATTCCATTTGGACCAATTTTGAGAATTTACATTTGTTATTCAAATAAAAAAAATAGTTGTTACTACCAATACGTTTATTTGAAGGACGAGGAAAGAATACATCCCTTTTATATACGATGATTTTACATTTGAAACGACCTCTTTTTCATGCAAAGAAAACAGTTTTATTGAAGTTTTAACCCATTTTATGCTTTCTGTTTCATATTCACTAGTTCACTGTTGAGCAATGACCAGTATAACTATGTTGATATTGACAAAACATATTCAGAAAAATAAAAGTTAAACACACATTGTAGACCCTGACTAGACGACCCCTTAAGGAGCCATCTGATCAGGGTCCACACTGCTTGCAAATTAAACACACACTGGTTTCCAGCACAGAAAGGATTAATACCATGAACCAGATTTATCATGTTTGTGCTATATGGTAACTTAATTTTGAAGGAAGCATTTAATACAGCATGACAGGCAATTGGATAATAATCATGTGCACCAATTTAAAACTTAATTCAAAACATAAATGATCATATTTGGTTACCAATCAATTGACAATCCGATATGATAAATCGAAACTATAATCTGGATAAATTCTTCCAATCACGCAATTATTGCTTTACGAAAACAGTCAACCCAATCTGTAACAACAACTCAGAAACAGACTAATTAACTATAACACTTATTGCTGTTGTTGCTTAAGGCAATATGAAAGTACAGCTGAAAGTTCATATAGGAGCTTTCGGTTTTACCTTTCATCTTGCTTTAAACAGCCACATGCCTAGACATAGAAAAAGATATCTCTTTTAGTGGTCGTAATAGAGGAGTAGACTTTACTGTGCATCGAACAACATGATATATTTCATTCCAACAAATCAACACATAGCTTATATTACGTAATGCAGTAATAACTCAGTGAAGACCAATGGTACATTTTCGTATGCCTAATATACAAGTTACTGTTTAATGCACATGGGCTACATTGGTAATTTACTTTATTTCTTTATCCTGTATAAGTGGAAATATCTTCTTCCATACCCCTCCTAAGTAATTGTCTTTTCAAATTGTAGTGCAATGCAAGCTGGCAGAAAGTCAAACTACAGCGCTCCCTCTCTACAACGGCCCTCCCAACAACGATTCCCTCCTCACAACGACGCTTGCCGCTGATCCCGAAACAAGAAATTATGTCCAACCTTTTTACGTCTGCAATATCTTCTGCTAAAGTTGTCGTCTGCTGTTTTTCTCAAAATTACATATTAGGCATTTTGACATAACAAAACTTAGTGACGAGTGACAAACAGCTTGAATCCAGATCAGACGCCGCGTTACGCGGCGTCTGATCTGGATTCAAGCTGTTTGCAAATGTAAGCCAACTTCCCTCTCTATAAAGACTCCCTCCGAACAACGAACACATTTTTTGTCTCCCATTGGATGTCGTTGTAGAGAGGGAACGCTGTATATGTAAACAAGAATTGTGTCACAGTAAGTGACATTATATGCCCTAAAAGCATTTATTGATAATGGACTGCATACTTTTGTTGTATCTTCACTTTACATCTCCCGTAACCTGGCTTGTCGTAAGGGCACCTACAGTCAAACTTCGATATCTCGAACTCACATAACTCGAATTATCTGATAGTTTGACACATGAACTGCATTTTTTCATGCTCAGTTAGGTCGAACACACCCATATTTCAAAGTCAAAACGTGGCTAGGCCACGTTTTGACTTTGAAATACGGGTATGTTCGACTTAACCTAGTTCGAGATATCGAAGTTCGATTGTAGTTGACTTCATGACAATCTCCCTTCCATTTAGTTCCGTGTCTTCAACTGTTCTGTGAGTTGCTGTAAAACTCATCTCCTGTCCACTCTTTGACGTCATCTTACCGTCTCTTCTTTTACTTTTCAACAATTGTATGAAGACCAGTAAGTATACTCATACAATCAGTCAATCAATCAATCAATCTTTTATTGCATTAAACGCCATACAGGATGCTTATAGCAAAGCAAAATATTTATGAACATACACACTACATGTATTTGAAAATGTTATGCGACACTCCGCCATGCAAAGGTTTAATCGCACATAGAACTCTGCATCTCTAGCTGATTTAAATATAAAGCTTTTGCTATGAACACATTGTTTGTAGCTTCTGGACGAGTGTCCAGGAGGGTTTATGTTGTCACACGATCGTTGGCGTCGGCGTTCGCGTTAGCAGCATCAACGACTAGTTCATAACTTCAATGCCATTTCACCTACAACTTTAATACTTGCTTCCACACATGTACTTGGACAAGACCTGTCCGACCATATGACAGTCTGGACCTTTGTGACATCAACATTGACCTCAACCACGGCGTTTAAGTACTACAATTTGTGTTTCACTTTGGATAAGCGATCACATGTTCTATACCCTTGCACCTATTACTTTCATACTTGCATCACACATGCCTTAGGACAAGACCTTTTGGACCATGTGACATTTTGAACCCTTAGTATGCTTTAGCATAATCATGTCGAACCTATTTTATTTTATTGTGTCACCTGCTGTAGGCAGAGGTGACACTGAGGGATCACTTTTCCTTCGTCTGTTCGTCCGTCAGTCTGTCTGTCTCGTTATTTGTGTCACGCTTCATAACTCCTGTTCCAGGAGTATATGAAAACACTTGATGATGGTTTTGTATTGAAGAGCTATTTAAGATGAATGAAAAAATAGAAAAAGTGTACATTTTGGTGAACAACAGTTGGCTCCATGGCCATGTAAAATTTGCCCCACCCACTTTCTCTTATTTTGTCCTTTTCAAACAGCCCGCTTCAATAAAATCCATTTTAAATGAAAACAAATATGATAATTTAGTTTTGTGTTATTTATTTCCTATCTATGGTAGTATTTCTTCATACAAAAACTAATTTAAGAAAAAAACTGGCACCAAATGTGAAATTTATTAAGCTCTAAATATCATTGATATGGTACTTTTTGTAAATTTTGTAAGGGGAGATAACTCTTTTTACTTTAATAACTCAAAGTTTTCAACACTGACCTTTCAATTTCTTTTCATACTTTGAACTGCCTTAGCATTGGCTTTCATTTGGTAGAATATAAGAAAAAGTTTAATACTAGAACTATTTCATTTTCAAACTTTATTACTTTTTTTTCATAAAATAAAAAATCTAATAAAATCATGCCCTATAAAAAGCATATTTTTGATATTCAAGGATCCATATTGTTCAAACCTAGTGCCTGCTTTGTCTAAATTTGGTTTCTATATGTGAAAATACCACCATAGACATGAAATAAATAATTAAAACCCAAATTACCATGTTTGTTTTGTTTTGAAATCGATTTTACTGAAGCTTGTACTCTGAATGGGTAAAAATTGGGAGAAAAAGTCCAAATTTGACATACATTTTTCAAATCGCCGTAGCTCAAAAAAAGAACACCGCCATATATTTTTTTCTCCATTTTTTCATTCATCATAAATAGCTCTTCCAAAAAAACAATGATAAAAAAAAGTTTGATACTTTGAAAATATCGCTTATGGGTTGGATACACCCTTAAGGAAAACACAAGTTAAAGTGTTTTGCACAAAGGTAATAACTTTTGCATCAATATTGTGAGAGTTATTCCCCTTTTCAACTTATCTTTTTGTTTTACTGAAGACTTTGAAATTATTTTTTTATGGAAAGAGAATGTTCGACTGATGTTTGCGGTTCCGAGGAACCCATCTATTTTATATAAAATTTGGTGTATTCTTGATTTAAGAAATAATCTATGTTCTACCGTTGTGAAACGGTATTTTACAACGGTTGGGAGTTGTGGTGCGCAGGAATTGACCACGAAGGCCGAAGGCCTGAGTGGTCAATTCCTGCGCACCACAACGACCGACCGTTGTAAAATACCGTTTCACAACGGTAAAACATAGATTATTTCGATTCTAACATGACCAGATTTAAGGAAATTCATTAGAAAGGAAATCAAATGGTCCATACTTATTTCCTCAGCGGATGAAGTTTTTCGACCGAATAACTTTTTCCGCGGCATTACAAGAATCTAACACCATAAGCAAATTTACAATTACCGATCCATAATCTGGCATAGAACAAACATTACATCAAACAAGACAGAAGAATGAGAAAATTACTGTAACGTTACTGGTTAAAAGTATATGGTCTTTACGGGCTATATGAATAACGAAAGAAATTTAAAAAACATAACGTATGAACGCACGTGGTCACGTCATGTCATATAACCGCGGGAGGAGCGGGGTACGGAAGAGCGTGGTATAACGTCTCAGGTATACCACGATAGACCTGTTCTTTGTTTATAGAGACGAATTCACGTGTCATGTTAGAATATAGATCATCACATCATGGTACAGGTATACACGTGAAGACTGATTCTGGGCAAACTTTAATGAATAAAATGAAATCCAATAAAATATCCAATAGTATTATACAGATATTACACATTTATTTCGCAATTTCAGTTTAGTTACTGGTTTATTGATATGCTTTCACTAAGTTGGAGAAGAACATTAGAGTTACGGTCCATCCGATTGTCCTGGGTGAAGTCAAAAGAATAGCACAAGATAGAGCCAGTTGGAAGAATGAGGTGAAGCCCCTATTCCCACTTACGGGCGAAGAGGATTAAGTTAGTAAGTATCACTGAATAATGTTACTACAAGTACATTTTACCTTCTATAACTTAGTTTTAAATTATCATGTCATGAGCATGGTGTTATTTGAAGGTTAAAATACAGTAAAACCTCTCTATAACGACCACTAAATTTTGTTAATTATTTGAGTGTTTACGATAGGTGGCCGCTTAAAGCAAGGTGACTGAAACAGAAAGCTCCTTTAGGAGCTTTCTGATTCACTGTCACCTTGCTTTAAGCTGCCACCTCTATTTATACCATCAGTTAGCCTTCGTTTTAGTGGTCGTAATATCGAGGTTTAACTGTATAGTACAAGCAGGAGGAGTTAACAGCAAACAGTTGGTGTACAAAACCCTTTATCTAGGGACAAAAGATGCTGCTGTTCAGCTATAACTTACACACCATCAGATGTAATGCTTTACCTTTCACATCACCAGAAAGGCAATGCTTTTGTCAGGGCTGCCATTTCTCCGGATTTTTCCTTAATCTTCGGATTTTTTTCTAGTA
The DNA here is from genome assembly GCA_922989275.2 of Gari tellinella. NCBI lineage: Eukaryota > Metazoa > Mollusca > Bivalvia > Cardiida > Psammobiidae > Gari > Gari tellinella. Next base: position 96,941,200 of record OV277860.1, read on the forward strand.
CATGGTAGCTTAAAGCAGGCTGAAAGTAAAGCAGAATGCGCCTTAAGGCGCATTCTGCTTTACTTCCAGCCTGCTTTAAACAGCCACGTGTTAACAAAACTAGAAACATGCTATGGGGTAAAGGTACGATTCGTAAAATCGCTCTTGAAAAATGAACATTTGGAAATTTTAGGATTTTTCATGTCAACGTATGGCAGCCCTGTTTTGTGATGCTCAGAACAGTACTTCTGTCACCAGCTAGGTGAAACAAATTTTATCATTACTATAAAAGGATGCAATGGTAGTGAATAAGCAGAGATAGTAATTCATTAAAAAGAATTGTGACTTATACATGTATAATTAATTAATTCATCTCAACTTTATTGACATATTCCATTTATTTACAATACTTCATATATACTTTCTTTTATGAAACTATTGGTGGATTGAAAATAGATGATCAAACAATATATAGAGATTGTCAGTTTCTTCAATATCAACCTGTTTGAAATTTTATTTATAACACTTTCTTTCACTACAAATACATGTACGTGGGATCTTATTGATGTTGTTATGAGATTGTGCAGTGGTCCTATCAAACCTTTTCTTTTCAGATAGAGAAGCAATGATGACACACGTTAAGCTGTGCAACAAGTTATGCTATATCTACACTGGAAATGTGTTCACGTGTCCAAAATGCGACATGACCTTCGCGTACACGGTCAACCCCCAATGACATACACTCCATTTTAGATATTATAGCTCATCAACATGACCTACACCGACTCAAAAAAGTTCCTTTACACTTTTATTTTGGGTATATATCAGTTGTACAAAGACGTAATGTTAAATTGATTACATCATATTATTGGATTCCCGTCGAGGTTTATAGCTGTGTATTCAATCATGACTATACCTGTTTACTTTCAAAGGGAATCGGCTCATTGTCAAAAGTACTTATTAACATACATAATATAATAAAGGGAAATAACACGGATTTTCACTAAACACGGTTGATCGCCAAATTTGTCCAATCCAATGGGAACCTGGACGAAATAAAACCCACCAACGTATTCAGCGATTAATTACGAACAAATCGATACTAAACTTTTGTATTTTCCCTCACCATAGTAAAGCGGGATCGACTCAAAGTTTCGGTTTTATTGCGTTTCGCAAAAAGCGAAGGCGTGTGCTGGTCGCCGCGAATCTACAAGACTAAACAAAGGGAGTGACGCTTTTTGCACAGTAATGACTGGCTGTGATGGATAATTATCAATAAATGTCTCATTCAGTTACATGAATAGTCATCGAATCCTGATTTTCATTCAGCTTTACCACTTTCTTTCTGTGCATGGACACATAACGCGCTTTGCCGACATCTTGTGAAAATGAAAACGAGGCTGCGGAAGTTTTGATTGGCCGATCAGTTGTAAACAGTACTAGTTCCCGCATTGTACCTAAATATAATATCCGAGAGCGGGAACCAGTACTTTTGACAGCTGGCCGTGAAATTAAAAATGACCGACGAAGAGGTAAAATTTGCCAAATTGGTAAAAGACGGCCACAACGTCCTTTTATTAGGTGCAGCCGGTACTGGCAAATCATTTTTAGCCAAAAATGTTATAAAGGACCTGAAGAGCAATGGAAAGACCGTGGCTTTAACATGTTCCATCGGAATTGCGTGTCATGTGTATGAGCCAAGCTTCAAGGTATTTTCAAGGTATTTTTGCCAAAATAAGGATTTACGGACACTTCTGCCGATGACCACCTCATTGTATGAATCAATCAATATCTGAATTAAATTGAACGACTATTTTTTTTAGTAAATTGCTTTACATATTAACTGAGTTGGTCATTTACCGAATTGTGGTTTGTATCCAAAAATAATCCAAAAAGACATTAAAACGTGTACTTGTATGTTCACAACCGATACGTCTAAATAGAGTAAACACGTTTTTGGCCAAATTTTATGTATGAAAAACGTTCTTATAACACTTATATTGTGTTTATATATGAAAATGTCACTCTTGAAATTGTAACTTCTATGTCCCTTGAGTATTGCTTTCATAGTTGGTATGTGTGTGTGTATATGGACAACACCTTTCGATGCACAGAACAATTTGAACCCCTGTGACTTTGACCTTTAACTTAGGTTTCGAAATCTGTGTTAAGGTTTTCCAGGTGAGAAATGTTTAGGTCCTCATGGGAGAAATTTTAATATGAGAAAAATATCAAATGGCATGTTATGCAGTGTCTGAAGTGGATACAAACCGTTTGCAATTGTTAGCTAAAGGCAACACCATTTTAAAATAGTTAAGTCATCAATCCAAGTGAAAATTTTAAACTGACATCATGCTCAGCCTGTGTATCGCATAATCTGTACAAGAACAAGAAGTTAAGTTTCTGGTCACAATAAAGTGCCCGGTACAGACGTGAATATATACTTTTGGAATACCTCTGATGGGGGTATTGTATATTGAAGTAGTTCCACAATATACTTATATTTTCTTTATTTCAGGCTACCACGATTCGCAGATTTTGTGGCCTTGAAGACTGTAGACACAGTCCTTCAGAGATTGCATCTCTTGTTTCACACAACCCAAAGCACCAAGATGTCTTGAAGAGGATACATGCCACAGACACACTTGTCATTGATGACATTTCAATGGTCAGTGCCAGGACATTGTAATCGGTGTTTGAAGTTCTGTCTCTAAAAGACAATAAAAAGCCTTTTGGAGGGATTCAAGTTATTCTCATTGGTGACTTTATGCAGCTGCCTCCAGTCAAGGATGCTGAAAATGGTGACAATGACCAATATTGTTTTGAATGCCCATGGTTCAGAGAGATATTTCCACATAAAGTCACACTCACACAGATTCAAAGACAATCAGGTGCATGTCTATTCAATGCCATTAAGGAAGTTTTAAAGGGTGGTGTGATAAAAGATCAAACTCAGCTGTATATCACCAATTTAAAAAGAGAGCTGCCAGAGTAATCCCTATCAGATGTAACACTGTTTGCCACAAATGAATTTGTGGATGACTATAATAGAAAATGTATAGTGACAATGCCTGGTCCTATATATATAGCACTTTGACTATGAGCCTATTCCCTGTGTTTACTTAAGCCTCTTTAATGGATAAAACGTTTCATTGCGTTGCACGTGCACAGGTGTACATGCTATAGGTAGAGTCTCTACACCGACACAACATTATAAGCGATTAGCAGAAAGATGAAAAATAAAAAAAATGGCAAGTTAGATACCGGTAATGCCACGTCTAAGTGGCGCTGATCGAAATCAGGCTGTTTGCATGCTACGTGCGGGGTTAAGGGTTAATGCCGTCGCCCGGCAGGTTGGTTGCACCAGGTAAACCATTAATAATCTCAGTAATAGGTTCAATACCGGGGTTGTAAGAGATCTTCCAAGATCTGGTCGTCCTCGTGTAACGACCGCATGATCACGTTAACGTACCTACGCAATCGGTTCGTGACAGCAACCGTCACTGACCGACGATATCGGGTTCATGCCCATCGTTTTCGACAGAATCGTCCATATACGAGCCCGTCGTCCATATACGGGGCATATTTTGACAGGGCATCATCGCGCTACAAAGCTTATATGGGCGAGACGTCACACGATTTTTACGCGTCGTCAATGGCAGTCGGACTTGTTTTCTGACGAGTCCCGTTTCATAGTAAGCCATGCTGATGGCAGAGTGCGCATATTTCGCCGTAGGAATGAGAGACTCGCAGAATGCTGCCTTAGAGAGAGGGACAGGTTTGGTGGTGGTAGTGTGATGGTCTGGGGTGGTATCATGGGGAATCAGAACACCGAACTTGTTATCATTCGTGGAAACCTTAATGCACAACGGTATATTAATACTCTGCAGAGCTCTATGATACCATTCCTGCGTAATAACGCACCAGGAATATTCCAACAAGACAACGCTAGACCACACACTGCACGCATCACAAGAAACGTTCTGGCAAATAACCACGTTAACGTCTTGCCTTGGCCTGCTTTGTCACCCGACTTAATAAATACGAAAGACTCAAGCAGGAAACGCAACACAAACAATACACCCACCTCTCAAGCAGAACACACACACACAGTCATACCATAACAAACACACACACACACGCAATACCATTCATGCATCTACATACTAAATAGAAACCCAGTCGAGCACATTTGGGATGAGTTGGGTCGACGATGCAGGCCAAGTCATGACATTTACAACATAAATGACCTGGAAAACGCACTCCAGCTGGAATTCGCTAAATTATTCGGTATTTACAGCCTTTCCGGCTAAAGCCTGATAAAACTATATTCTCTTAATTTTGATTTTTACCCCTTCACACTTAAATGAGTCAAAAAAAATAATGAAAGGAGAATGACATCGCCACCAAAATCACACATCTCACAGTCTTTTAGCTTTTTATTGTTGTAATTATCTTCTCAAAACAGATTGACTAGGGGGACTATAAATGATTAAAGGCGGTGTAAAGGAATTTTTGTGGGTGAGTGTACTTTAAACGTAAACAAAACATACCTGTACTATTGGTCTCGTTCAGTGTTATATGATAAGACCCCAGCACAAAGGTGTATAGTGACGATGTGCTAATGTATAGGCAGAGGAGTTATGTATGATAGATCCCGAGTTTAAATCTCGCTGACAGAATCTTTTTTCTCCTTAATTTTCTTTTTTTTCATTCGCAAAAGCATGCTTTAGTTAATGTGAATCATGCTGGGTTTGTGCCTCGTAGTAATCCTTGAAATAACACATTTGACTTGCAGCTATGGCTAAGCACATTACACAGCGATTCGTTCTAAATAAGTACGCAAAAGAAATTGTTAAAAATGTAATAGATTATTGCACAGAGGAAGCTAAAACTAGCGTCTCTATGGTACGAGCACAGGCGATGACGAAAGTCCCCAAAAGAACTTTATTTTGCGCCAAACAAAACAAAGAGCGGAAAGTCAGACAAGACAAAATCATCATCGATGATTTTGATACGTGCCGGATCAGGCGCACAGTACATTACATGTATGTAGAAAAACGATGTCTGCCGACACTTAATGCCATTCATGCCGAGTTAGTTGGTAAACGTTAGTTTAAGGGTAGCAGAGGAGTTGTGAAACGTACCCTTGGTGAATTGAGGTTTAGTTGAAAAGCAACGTGTATAAATAGAAAATTGCTGATGGATCGGCCTGATGTAGTCTCCCTTCGCATCAGTTATCTCCGAGAGGTTAAGAAGGTTAGGGAACAGGGTGACCCAAAGTCGGTATTGATGAGACGTATGTTAACTCATCCCTCACATTATCAAAATGCATGTTTCCTCAGCAAAGGAGACTCATAATTGTTCATGCTGGGTCTGATAAGGCGTTAGTGAAGGTCGTTCAGCTCTTATTTAAAGCTATCTTTTCCTCGGGAGACTACCATAACGAAATGAATGGAGTCAACTACAGGTAGTGGCTAGCGAAAAGGTTCATACCCAATCTGGAGCCAAACACAGACTTAGTAATTGACGATGCCCCCCTACCACTGTGTCCAAGGTGACAAAAAATCAACTATGGCTACGAAAAAGAAAGATATTTAAGACTGGCTCATTAGGCATGTGGTTCCACTTTTGGATAGAATGAGTAAAGCTCAACTCATGGAGCGATGCAAACAGCAACAGGTGCCTCCAAGCTTTCAAATAGACCAACGTATGAACGTTCATCGGCACTCGGTCCAACGGCCTTCTTCATACCACCCCTTAAACCAATCGAACTTGTTTGGGCAGATGTTAAAGGACATGTAGCAAGACACAAATACAATTTGAAAATGACAAATATTCAAAGCACAGTCACAGGGATATGACTGTGCATTCAGTCATTGATAACTTTGTCATTGATTTAGACGAGACCGACACTGACTGCACATTGACAGCGGATGAAGATGGCGAGGAGTCTGATATATCAACTGTATATGCCAGTGACACAAAGCAGAATTTCTAAAAACATTTCCTTCCCCGTACTAATATTGCAGTAGCACATTTCTTTATTTCTTCACAATTTCACGGTGTGTTAACGAGAGCTTTGAACTTGACAATAACTTTAAAATTATAGTATTTCACGCGGTGTTTGTATGTATCGTGGATTGAAGCATGTGCGAATTTTCTGAAAGGTTTGCAAGTCAGAAGTTTGTGATTTTTTGTATTTTTGGGTACATGTGACCTTAATTCAAAACTTGGTCGATTTATTGACTTGAGCTCTCAAGACGAATCATCTGTACATAAAGTTGTCCATATTATTGACTGTTTTGTAAATTTAATTGCCAGATCAGGGTCAAAGATAGTGTCTTTGGAGATTCCTCCTCATTCTGTTGTAAAGTGGAATCGTTCAAAGGTCACAGTTCTACGTGTGATTTCGTTTTCAAGGACAAACTATTGCAGTATATATTGACTTGGTCAACGAGTACACTCAACAAGAGAATAACATTAATTTTGTCATTTCACCATGATTAAGGTTGGCTGTTTTAAGTGTCACTCAACTATGTAGTTAGCTACGGTCTACTGGTAATAGACGCCCACGGTCTGTATCTGGCAGTAGAGGTCCCAGTCCGCTGCGTAAAAAAGCATACTGGTAAACCGATTTGTCCGGTGCAGGGTTGTGACGCTGAATTGTCCAGTGAGCACGCTTTTAGTGTTAATCTCCCGTCACTATTCTTTCATACTCTACATGGCACTGGAGTGGCATATAGGCAGAGGATAGCTTTGATACACCTTAAGAGGATGATCATAGGTACCCACAAATCTCTCAAAGATCTGGCAGACATGGCAGCATCGACTGATGAGGAAATTAGATTCGAGGACCCTGAACCAAACATTGTAAAGGGCATGAAGGAATTCCTCATCGCACTTAAGGCTCTACCGCCGAAGAGTTTCCGGATGTATCCCAACTACGGGGGAGTAGAAACATTGCTCCATTGGAGGAGATTACTTATTACAGTCTCTATCCTATCCGACGACAAACAGATATCATTCCGTCGCCTGAAGAAAGAAAGATGCTGCCTAAACTTCCCAAGGGTTTTGAAAGTCATTGCCATATTGACAGATCATCCTACAAGCTGAGATGTATGAATGATTGCCAATCTGTCTTTGGAAGTCTGCCAGTGTCTATGGACAAAGCTGTAGAAATTGTGGGAATGGTAGGTGTATTCTGTGACCCGAACACCTACCTAAAGGTACAGGAACTGAGGAACCTAGTGAGCCAGAACGTTTTTCCAGCAGTTGGAATTCATCCCAAAACAGTCGATGTGACGGAGAAAGATTGGTCAACGCTGGAAATGCTTCTTAAACAACCAGAAGTGGTAGCCCTTGGTGAAGTGGTTTTAGACAGAACCGTGCCATCTTTCAAGTGAACAGAGCAAATACGTCTTTTGGAAAGAGTCCTGACACGCTTGGAAGATCGTCACGTTCTTGTACTGCACTGCCGCAAAGCTGGGGGGAAATCACTTTTGCCACAGGACGAGGTTTAGCTCACAATGTTGCATATCTTGCTGTCATCTTATGTGGGTCAGTCTAGACGGATTCATTGTCATTGCTTTACTGGTACGTTGTGGATGATGAACCGGTGGTTATAGAGTCATTTCCAAACTCCTTCTTTGGGTCCACCACTCACATAAACGGCCTTTCAAGTGATGACCATGGGGATGTCATAGACGCCATTAGACAGTGTGCACCAAGCCGGATTCTTCTTGAAACTGATGCTCCATACTTTCCAATTGAACCGCATACCAACTCAACACCTGCATTTCTTGGTTATTCAGCGGAGGCAGTTGGACAAATTAGGGGAGAATCCTGGCAGACAGTTTTGCAGTATACAGCTGACAACGCGAGGTTTCTGTACCGAGTATCCTCTGAAGGGAAGTAGTATGACATACGGGACAGGATTGGTTTTGGTGAGTATGTTGTTTCTTATCCAGAGTGATTTTGTTTGGGGATCTGGATTTAGCAATCCAGATGTTGAATAGAATCATTTTGGGTTTGTATTAACTTTTTGGTAGTTTATGGCTTAACAGTTACTAAGGGTGGTTTGTTCATATTGTCTGGATTGGCAATCTGGCTGTGGAATAGAATCATTGTTAGATCTGTCATTAAACTGTATAGGACGGTACGAATTATACTCCCCTTTGTTTCATTTGTCCAGTGTGCCTGATAGTCACTTTTGACGATTTCCTCTTGCTGTGCGGACGTACTCAAGAATATCCGGGAATATCCAGCTCTACGCTGAACATCGGTTCTTTAGTATTATTTCATTGTGCAGAATTACTATAACTATAAGGCTTCGGCGTCAAACGGTTAACTACAATTTGTATACGGATGGTATCCATCCTTCACCTTTGTTAGCTCATTACTGGCTGAGGAAGCTGTTGACGGCTATTAACCGTCAGTGTTAGCGTTACTTGGTTGTTGTGCTTGGCTCTAATTGGCATAGACCCTAATCTCATTGAAACTAATGGTGACTGCAGTCGAGTGGCAATCGTGCGTCTTTGGCAGTGAATTAGTTTTGGTTTAAATCATTTCTTAGTTCAGTGGTGAAGTTGAAAGTTCGTGGTTAAAAATATTTGTTTATGTACCACTGTTTTTAGTTTTTAAAACGAAAGAAACATCATCTCTAAGCACCCAATATGGCAGACAAGGATGGAACAACGGAATCTAAAACTATTTTGGGTGACGGGGGAATACCCTCTAAAGATGATATGCTGAGATGTTATCTCATGAATAATGAAGAAAAGTGATGTCAAGGTAAGTACACTCCATTTGGTTAACCAGATGTCAGTATGGGTTAAAATCCCACTGGTAATGGTAAATTCCATAAGTTGTCGACCTTGGTGATGGTCCACCAGGTAAGACCGAGGTCTGATATCGTGAATGGTGTTATGAGGTCCTTTGTCTTAATAGCGACCCAGAGGTCACAGAGAATTCTGTAATCAACTCTGTTAGGCGTTTCCCGAAAGGCACGGCTAAACAGTTACTGGTACCCTTAGGCGAGAAAGCTTCCCTTTCAGAAATTGTAAAAAATTAGATACTTTCTTTGGCGATATCTCAACCAATGAGATGACAATGCAAGAATTTTTAACGCATATCGAAAACTTAAGGAGAGTGTGTTTTTATGTTGCAGATTGGAAATGGCGTTGTCATCCGCTGAAGAGCATGGTTATATGAAGCTGTCAGTCAAGATGAAATGTTGAGACACATATTTTGGCAAAGTTTAAGGTCTAATGAATTGAAAGCTAAAATAAAACACATGTACGAGACTTTAGAGCCTTTTGACCAATTACTAGCTGAAATTCGTACTGTGGAAAACAATTAGAAATTTCACCTGGTCACGAAGAGAAAGAAGTCTATACAGAGAGAAAATATGCTCAACATAACCCTCAGATCACTCATCAAGATCTAAAACAATTAGAGCAAATACCTGACTCTAAAAGAGAAAAGTGTGCGAAAGGTACGAATTCTAAATTGGATAAGTTCAACCAAATTTAACTAATTTAGAAGCACCTTCATTCCCAATGCCTTTTCTCACTAAAGTGGTAATCGTGGGAATAACAGTCGTGGACGGCGTTTTAGCAGAGGGGGAATACAGGGGTACTTCTAGTTATATGGGTCAGCGCAGAGCTTCTCGCAATTTAAACTAAAAGGGGTATCTGCTGCTGGCCAATCAGGGACCAAGAATAGTGATGATATTAGTATCTCTTATCAACAGGGAAAGCTTGTTGGAAATTGCAATGAAAGTTTTTTATTGCAAGGCCAAAATGTCAAAGCACTGATTGATAGTGGTTCAATATTTACCACAATCTCTTAGTCTTGTTATGATTCTCTGGAAGATAACCCTTGTCTCAAAGGACTTAAGGAGTTAGGTCTAAAGGTTTCAATAGCAGATGGTTCAGTTTTAAACTACACATTTATCCGGAATTGAATTGACTTGTAACCTATGTAATAACAGAGGTAAGCTTACACGAGCTTTAATCCGTATTTTGGCTAGCCGTCACAAGTTTAACCTGTATAACTTGTAAAGAGTAATTTATGCCCATACAAAACAAAATTTCCGCCAACATCTGCGGCTAACTAATTCCAAAACTATCTATGACATAGTAATTTTCAAACTGTTCCCGAGGTGCAAGGAATCCTTATTTTCTCTTTAGAATGTCCATTTGAACACTATATAGTCTGACATTATACCCATTGTCACCAAGCATTTCAATTCTCCATATTGGCCAACGCATGTTATTGAAATAAGTCCTTTGAAAAGTATGGTGGTCAAACATTGTCAAAGTAAATTCATCAAATGAATGCTACATAACAGCAGCATGCTAGTACCTGTACAAACTATTGTGGATTCAAAATGTAACTAGAACACTTACCAAGTTAGAAAGATCCCACAAAAGGAGGAGTAAGAAACAATGAGAAAACTGCTCAAGTTCAACATATAGTATCAACAAGGCCAAAAGTTAGAGTAAAATGAAAATCACTTAAGGGGTAATTCGTGACCTTCTTACATGCATTGCAAATACTGAACTACTGCAAACACTGTCCGAAAGTCTGGCTAAATCTCATAAAAATGATTTCAGTAACAGAGAAAACAGGGCTAAAATGGTTTTGTTCTTTTTTTGTAAATGAGTAAGCCTTATTCAATTTAGCCGGTATTCAAAGTTGGCCAAGGTTTTACACATTCATATCAACATGCTCAGAAAGTTTTTACAATTCAGCTTAAAACTGCTCGGGTCCCAAATAGGACAAGGCTTCAACTGACAATTTATAGTTTTTCAAGTGTAATGATACTTGGATGAAAAGTATAAGAGTTAGTAAGCGGACACAGTTAAATATCGTCATTCACGAAAAACGAAAAATAACTCATCAAGCTTCATCACCATGACATAAGATGACACATCTCTCAGGTCTCTGGCAGTAGCTACAACTATTTACATGTCCTCCACCATCCCAGTTCCACCAGGTGTCCCCCAGGGTACCTGTCCATTTCCATTGTCGATACTGATCAAATATGTATGTATTAGCATATAGTTTAATTAATTGAGTCATACCTTTCGAGATTTCGCCGTTATAGATCTACATTTCAATATTTCATATAATATTTATAGTAATTTATAATATGCATGTTAATAAAAAGTCATAAACAATATATACCGGTATCACAATATTCAAATTACAGACAAACCTGAAAAAAGCGGTCTGTTAATATAGGTGGTCTCTTAATCCAGGTAGGAATTTGGACTGACCAGATACAAGGTAAATTTCACCAGCACCCCTCATTGGACCGTTATAGAGTTATAGCATTGTGTTTGTTAACCATATATATGTTTGACATTAAAATTAAGACATTGGGTTTGTTATTTTATTTACATTAAATTAGATTTACTTAAAATCTTTGACATAGATTACTCAGAATAGGTAAGTGAATATTGTATATGTTTCAGATTTTTGGCTAAGGCAGTATAATGTGACTTACAATAGTTCCATATATGTGTCTGTTTAATTTAAACAGTCATCCCTCGTTCACATGTTTTATTGTCTGGATAAATAAATCACTATGAAGTCTTACTTTATAATATAAGTTAAATGGTAAGTCACATTATACTGAAAGGAATTTGTTACACTCCTTGCCTCCTGAGTAACCATCAGTCAGTGAGCACAAATTTTATTACCTTATAAGACACTGGAATTAACTCATTAACCACTTGTTACACATAAATCTATCATTCAATATTTATTTCTGTAGAATTTGAGTTACCATCAAATACTATTGGGTATGCATTTATGTTAAAATAAAATACAACCCTCTACACTGGTAACTAATTCACTAACATATAGACTACATGTGTATGTTTGTTTTACTTAACCTCAACTTCAATAAACCTTCTCGAAAATCTACATTTTCAAAGATTTGTGTCCATCAAACATGTGTTCTTTTTTTACCAAACCATTAATTTAAAATTTAATGTCTTGTCTCTTGTTTATTGAATGAAAGGTAATAACACAGCATTTAGTATATATAACTAGTATTAATTACCAAAACATTAAGTTCCTTCAGCTTTTTGTTTTGGTGTTGGACAAAACACTTTTAAAAACAATTTATTTCTGTGTATTTTCAGACCCAAGTATAAGAATGAAAACTATTCAAAATGCCTTTAAAACATTGAGCAAGTAGAACTTCAACTCTTTGGAGTAGTTCATAAGCTTAACTCTACTAAGACAACAAAGTCAGAAGCTGTCAAGGACTTGGAGGCTACGGCCAGGAAGAGGAAAGCTTTGGCAAAATCAGCCCAGTTTAAGGCCAAAAAACTCAAAGATGACAGAAATGAACTAGAGTCCGAAAACTCAGATCTTAAGAGACAGCTCCAAAACAAAGACGTACTCCTAGCAGCTGCTAATAAGAAAATAAGTGACCTGAAGTTACTTCTGGATGCCAGAAGCCAAGAAGTCAATGTATTATAGGATGAACTAGAAGATTCGCAACTATGTCAACAGAAGAGGGAGATAGCGGTACACCTGTCAAGAAAAGAAAACAAGATGATGAACTTTAAATAAATAACATTCATTAATAACTAAAGAATACTATGTAGTCTCTAAGCTATATACCTCTTAAATCAGGTTGAAAGTAAAGCAGAATGTGCCTTAAGGCATATTCTGATTTACCTTTCAACCTGCTTTAATCCATTACACCATAGCCTGTTCTAGTATTAAAGATTGGTGACCACTTAAATCAGGCTGAAAGTAAAGCAGAATATGCCTTAAGGCATATTATGCTTTAATTTCAGCCTGCTTTAAGCTACCATCTGCTAGGATGTGGAAACTATTTCTTATGCTACATTTTCATATCATTATAATTGGAAACTATTTCCCCTACTGAATGAATATTTTAAATGCGTAAAAAGGCGTATTAAATTTATTGGGTACTAGCTTAAGCTACCAAGTGGCAGAATATAGAAACTATTTATAAGGGTTTATATATGTTCATAACTGTATGATACATAGTGCAAAAAGAAACACACATTTTTTAATCACAATATTATTTGTATGTAGAAGGAACGAATTTTTGTGAATTAATTATTTCATTAAAATCAGTGACATGGTGTCTGATTAGGATCCAAACTGTTTGCAAACACGCTTTTTGGTTTCATTTACAGTGAAAAGGTTAGAATGCAACACAGTTTGTTGTCGGCCGGTCAGCAACAGACCACCTTCCCCGGGCTCTGTCTCCACTCGCGCGGAGATGATTTTGTGCACCAGGGTTTGTCCGCTCTCCGTCAGAGTGGTACATGGTATGCAGCATGGGTCTCGCAGTAACGTCGCTCCAAAGCAAAGACCTAGGTATGCAGCATGGTCAAAGAGAATTCCAGGGCTAGCTTCCGTGGGTGATAGTGATAGTAGTGCTCTGTTGACAAACACTACCACTATCTTTTCTTTTCTTATTTTTTATAATTTTTCTCTACATATATCGCCGACGACGGGTTGGATTAGACGACCGTGGCCCGGGCGGGAACGGCGTGCGTCACACGGGGGCGACCCGCGCTATATGCGGAAGACGACCGTCAACTCAGGCCGTAGCTGGCGTGGCCGGGCGGGTGCGTCGTACTTCGCTGGGCTTCCCACGGGCGACCAGCGCTACATGCGGAAGACGACCGTCAACTCGCGGCGTGGCTCGGCTCGCCTGGCCGACCGGGTACGGCTTCCCCTAGTCGACCCGCACAATCTTTGGAAATCGACCGTCAACTGACGGAGTGTTCGGACTGGTGCTCGCGCCGGTCCCTTAGGTTTAAGCCGAGGGCCAGAGCATCGCCGACAACAGTAAGGTTGCTACCATATATCTTCGCAAATCGACCGTCAACTGACGGAGTGGCTCGCCTCGCCTCGCCGGCCGGGTACGGCGTGGGTGGCTCGGCTTCCCCTAGTCGACCAGCGCAATCTTTGGAAATCGACCGTCAACTGACGGGGTGGCTCGCCTCGCCGGCCGGCCGGGTACGACGTGGGTGGCTCGGCTTCCCCTAGTCGACCCGCGCAATCTTTGGAAATCGACCGTCAACTGACGGAGTGTTCGGACTGGTGCTCGCGCCGGTCCCTTAGGTTTAAGACGAGGACCAGAGCATCGCCGACAACAGTAAAGTTGCTACTATATATGTGGAAGCAGTGTGAAATCGGGTCGAGATCGGGGCCAAGCTGCAGCGCAGGGCCCTGTAAAGACCGACTGTAACATGGCGCGTGATTCCATCTTTCTGGGGCGATCAATTAGCCAGAACGTGGCTAGTTGGCCCTTGGACTATGATGATTTTTATGCACTACTATTTTTTATGCGATTGTCTCTTCAAATTGCCAGAACGTGGCTGGGTTGATAAGCTCTTCCTTATTCTCTTGTAACTCATCTGTAAAGTTGCTTGTTGCTTGTCTCCAGGTTTACTTTTTACAGTGCCAGAAAGTTGCATTTCATTTTTTTCTGTATCCGTCTGGGATGTCTTAACTTTAACAGTGCCAGAGAGCTGCTGCATTTCATTTTTTTCTGTATCCGTCTGGGATGTGCTTATTTCATGAAAAAATACAACAAATAAATAAATTAATATATAATATACCTTTACCCCCAGTGGGTTTTTCTTATTTCAATTTTACCCTCCATCTTCCTTGTACTAAGGGCCTCGAGAGAGGACTTGGCCATCACAAGAGACATGCTTCTGGGCGTCGCTTACAGTGGATTCAGCTGACAAGCAATCGTGCATGATGCACAAAACCTAGGAAAAACCTAGAAAAAGCCAAGATTTTAATGGCTGAAGAATAGTCTGAAGATGAGATCTCTGTGTGAGGTGTTTGCCTGAACTATCATTTTCCTGTATGTTGCAAGGAAGACGGCTGGTAGAAATTTCTTTAGTTGCGTTGAACGTTGTATTCCTATTAAAAAACAAATATATATATACATACTGTAATTGGAGCCGTAGTCGAGACCTCCTTGACGATGACGGTGTTGTTTGTGCATTCTGAGCCCTTCTTTCTTTTACACTCGGAGGCATAATCGCCGACGGAGAGTAGTCGGTACCCTGTCGGGGTTTCGATGGTTTCCCGGACTGTTGTGCGGGGCTGGTACGGCTATTACCGCTAAGCTTTGTAGCTCGCCGGGCTGGGACGGCGAGCATCGTTCGGTTCCCGCGCTATATGCGGAAGAGGCAGTGGCTGGTTGATACGTCGCTCGGCTTCCCCTAGTCGGTCAGCGCAATATGCGGAAATCGACCGCTATCTTCGGAATACGACAGTCAAGTCACGCCGTGGCCCGATGTGCTCGGCTTCCCACGGGCGACCCGCGCTATAACTCACGCCGTGGTTCGCCTCGCTGGGCGGGTGCGGCTTTCGTCCCTCGGCTTCCCCTATTCGACCCGCGCAATCTTCGCAAATCGACCGGCAACTGAGGGAGTGGCTCGCCTCGCCGGCCGGGTACGGCCTGGGTCACTCGGCTTCCCCTAGTCGACCCGCGCAATCTTTGGAAATCGAACGTCAACTGACGGAGTGGCTCGCCTCGCTGGCCGGGTACGGCGTAGATAGCTCGGGTTCCCCTAGTCGACCAGAGCAATCTTCGCAAATAGACCGTCAACTGAGGGAACGGCGTGGGTAGCTCGGCTTCCCCTAGTCGACCCGCGCAATCTTCGCAAATCAACCGTCAACTGAGGGAGTGGCTCGCCTCGCCGGCTGGGCACGGCGTGCGTCGCTCGGCTTCAGCTAGTCGACCCGCGCAATCTTCGCAAATCGACCGGCAAATGAGGGAGTGGCTCGCCTCGCCGGCCGGGTACGGCGTGGGTCGCTCGGTTTCCCCTAGTCGACCCGCGCAATCTTCGCAAATCGACCATCAACTGACGGAGTGGCTCGCCTCGCCGGCCGGGTACGGCGAGCGTCGCTCGGCTTCCCCTAGTCGACCCGCGCAATCTTCGCAAATCGACCGGCAACTGACGGAGTTGCTCGCCTCGCCGGCCGGGTACGGCGTGTGTCCCTCGGCTTCCCCTAGTCGACATGCACAATCTTCGCAAATCGACCGTCAACTGACGGAGTGGCTCGCCTCGCCGGCCGGGTACGGCGAGCGTCACTCGGCTTCCCCTAGTCGACCCGCGCAATCTTTGGAAATCGACCGTCAACTGACGGAGTGATCGGACTGGTGTTCGCGCCGGTCCGTTCAGTTTAAGCCGAGGACCAGCACATCGCCGACGACAGTAAGGTTGCTGCTATATATATGTGGATGCAGTGTGAAATCAAGCTTATGTCGGGGAATTTTTTGAAGCCGGTACAATCTGCGGAAGACGACCGTCAACTCACGCAGTGGCTCGCCTCGCCAGGTTTATACGGCGCACGTCGCTCGGCTTCCCCAAGGCGACCGCACTATGTGCGGAAGACGGCCGTCCACTCTCGCAGTTGTCGGTCCGGTTCCTCCAGCGCACGCTGGATAGGCGCAATGTTCCACGCATGAAAGTAGAAGCGCTAGATGAGCGTTGAACTCGAGCTTGGGCACGATACCGATGCTCATGGCCAAGATTTGCCGAAACTGGTGTCAAACGAGCAAAGCCTCGTAGGCATGCTAGAGCTGGGACACGATATCGAAAAGCAGCGCCGAAGCTTTTGCCAAACGAGTGAAGCCTCGTCGGCCAAGTAGAGACGGATAAAGCAAAGCGCAGCGCATGGCCTAGATCGACCGAAGCTTGTGCCAAACGAGCAGAGCCTGGTCTGCCTAGTATAGACGGATGGGGTCGGACAGAAACAGAGATTGAAATTGAGCTGGGGCACAATGCCGGAGCGCATGGCCGTAGCTCGTGTCATACACAGTCGATGTATACATCGCTGCAATGCTATGTCTGGGGTTGCGACAGGTCTGGTCGAACGCCGGGCATCGTCCTTCGGACTGAGACGTTAAACCGAGGTCTGATGTATCGGTGCTTCTTTACACCACACCGGGCATGGAAAAGAACCAGAGAACTCTGTCGATAATAAGAGTAGGGCATCACGCCCGGGTTCTCTGTATCTCGTGTGTTTTCTCTTTTTTACCTCTCTCGGCTGTGCACTGTCTGAAACCGCCGCCAGTCAGTCTCTGATATCCACGCAGCTTGTCTGCAGTGGCTAGACCGGGTGTGGTTTCCCGTGTCGAGTCAAATTAGGCTCCAATAAAGGGCCGTGCCATACTTCTTCCTGGATTTACATATTTTTGTCTGAGTGGGACACTTATGCGTAAGTGATCTGTCTGTACTTTGATTAACAAAAAAAAATTACGAAGAGTGGGTACGAAGAGGAGTATGATGTGGGGTCGGATTCAGATCCTGATTGTGTTTCTTTTCTTGCGGTTGCTCCCTAATAAACAAAGTTATGAAAATAAAATAAATAAAATATATAAAATTTACGTCTTTTTTCTTCCCGTTGTGCGAGCTAGGTTTTTCGTCCATGGACCGCTGTTACAGCAGCAGGAGTAAGATCGCAGTAGCTCATCGGGTCCAATCAGACAATCCAGCGAAGAAGAGGCCGTCGGACTCCCTGATGGTTAGAATATTACTGACCAACTTCAAGAGACAAAAAGTGGCTGGGGCGTGTTGATGCATTGTCAGCCGTTTCCTTCTTTCTTTTACTAAAGTCTGGCTAATCGCCGACGAAAGGAAAATGTGGAGACGGACGCTATCTGCGGAAGACGACGGTCAGCTCACGACGTGGCTCCCCCCTAATGACCGGGCCGGTACGGCGTGCTTCGCTCGGCTCCTCACGGGCGACCCGCGGAAATCGACCGTCAACTCACGCCGTGGCTCGCTTGGTCGGGCGGGTGCGTCGGTCGGCTCTCCCCGGTCGACCGGCGCTATCTTCGGAATACGACAGTTAAGTCACGCCGTGGCCCGATGTGCGCGGGCGACCCGCGCTATAACTCACGCCGTGGTTCGCTACGCTCCCCCCTAGTCGACCCACGCAATATTCGGAAATTGACCGTCAACTCACGTAGCTGAGACGGCGAGCCTGGTCGGGCGGGTGCGTCGGTCGGCTCTCCCCGGTCGACCGGCGCTATCTTCGGAATACGACAGTCAAGTCACGCCGTGGCCCGATATGCTCGGCTTCCCACGGGCGACCCGCGCTATAACTCACGCCGTGGTTCGCCTGGCCGGGCGGGTACGGCGTGCGTCGCTAGGCTCCCCCCCCCCTAGTCGACCCACGCAATATTCGACCGTCAACTCACGTAGCTGGGACGGCGAGACTGGTCGGGCGGGTGCGTCGGTCGGCTCTCCCCGGTCGACCGGCGCTATCTTCGGAATACGACAGTCAACTCACGCCGTGGCCCGATGTGCTCGGCTTCCCACGGGCGACCCGCGCTAAAACTCACGCCGTGGTTCGCCTTGCCGGGCGGGTACGGCGTGCGTCGCTATGCTCCCCCCTAGTCGACCCACGCAATATTCGGAAGTTGACCGTCAACTCACGCCATGGCTCGCCTGGCCGGGCGGGTACGGCGTGCGTCGCTAGGCTCCCCCCTAGTCGACCCACGCAATATTCGGAAATTGACCGTCAACTCACGTAGCTGGGACGGCGAGCCTGGCGCGGTCGACGGTATTTGGCGGACTGCCCCGGCAGATAGCCTGGACCCGAGGTTGTTCGGGGCCATTGCTTGGACCCTACCTCTCTCGTCACCGTAACAGATGCGTTTCAACAAAGGACGAAGTTAGATTCTAGGCGCTGAAAAGAACACGACTCGGGCTCAAACTTCCAGCACTGGAACTTTGCGCCAGGGTGGTGTCTTTTCCAAGCATCTTCGTCATTTGTTCAAAGGCATTGCTGGTACCCTTCTTCTCTCGTTATCGAAACAGATGCGTTTCAACAAAGGACGACGTTAGTTTCTATGCGCTGAAAAGAACACGACTCGGGCTCAAACGTCCAGCAATGGAACTTTGCGCCAGGGTGGTGTCTTTTCCAAGCATCTTCGTCATTTGTTCAAAGGCATTGCTGGGAGCCTTCTTCTCTCGTTATCGAAACAGATGCGTTTCAACAAAGGACGACGTTAGTTTCTATGCGCTGAAAAGAACACGACTCGGGCTCAAACGTCCAGCAATGGAACTTTGCGCCAGTGTGGTGTCTTTTCCAAGCATCTTCGTCATTTGTTCAAAGGCATTGCTTAGGCGCTACACACACGACAGTACGATTGGAACCTGTTCATCTCGCACAGATACCGATCATCTTGCCTTGTCATGTTGCCTTTGTGGGCTACGTTAACGAAAAGTGGGCGAGAAAGACACAACAACAAAAAGTACCATCTTCATCTCAATATAATTCAATAATACTTTAACAACAAGAAATCAACTAACAAAAACCTTAACAAATAAATAACAAAAAATACTGAAATGCAACAAATTAACGCCGTCTTGGCATGGCTGGCGTGGCTGACGTGGGTGGCGTGGCAGGGGTTGCTGGCGATGACATGGGTGACTCGCTCACTGTCCCCCTGAATCGGCCGGGAGTAGCTGGAGTTCCCGGGGTGGCGGGTCGAGCGGGGCTTTCAGACTTCACCTTCTTGGCGATCGCCTCCTGAAAAAATACAAGAAAAGAAACGTTGTTAAAAAGCCTGCCTGACAAAGATACGTAGTACAATGAAATGTAACATATTACTCCTTCTATGTAAAGTTACTGTAAAATACTTGCCTTGTATTGGGTGACGATGGTGTCCGTCGCCTCAGTCCTCGCCCGCTTCCTCCCGGCCTTATTGTAATAGCGGTCTGCTGTACCCACGTCATGGGCCATGTGTGCAGCCAGCGCCGTCTGGACTTCTCGGGACGGGTCCGTCTCCCTGTGCGTCGTGACGGCCAACTTCCTGGATATGGAGGACGTCAACTTGGGGAGTTGCCAACCGGCTCTCCGACCGTAGGCAGCCCACGTGGTCTCCACAATCTTGGCCATGTTCTGCAAATAAAGAAACGACGATAAGTCGACAATCACAATATATGATGACTACATGATATCGCATAGTAAAAGTTTACGCTCCCAATTTGGCTGAGTTATGTGTTTTACATTCGCATCGCTGTATTGCGCCTCCTAAAGAAGTGTGAAGTAGACTTACGCTTGGGGAGATTCGGCCGCCCTGAAATGTTGTGAATAGCAGGCCCTCTTCATTGGGCTTGGCCACGTAAGCTGCATATAGTCGGAGGTCCTCCAGGAGTTCGCCGTCTACGAACACAGGGCACCTCTTCCCGGACACCGCCTCCTTGTGTGTGATGACCTGAAAAAAAGACGAAAGACAAACTCCAGTAAGGATGCTCGGTAACAGTTGCGTGGCCCGAGTGCTGGTCCCCCGTATAAGGAGACGGATGGGGAGGGCTGCGGCAGTCCAACGTTTTCACCCCCCGCAGATCATGCCAGCAGGAGAAGTGACCAATGGACCCAGATAGTGCGGGGTCCGTTGGTTGCGTCTCCCGCTTGCTCTGCGCCGGGTGGCTGCATCGCTTGACAAGCCTGGGCGGCCAAATGACGGGGCAGCGGTATAAGTGTTATTTTTCTTAACTGAATTGATGGAAACTGAAGAGCAACTTACGAAAATCTCGGCCTTCTCCTCGTCCTCGTCTATCTTGGCCCTGACGACAGCCTCAGTCATCATGTTGGACACGTCCCCCGCCCGCTTGAAGTTGGTCAACAATATTCTGAGGACGAGGGAGTTTCTGCACGCCGTCATCTCCCTCGGTTGTAGTGGTCTGAGTGGCGAAGAGGCTAGCAGACTCTGGGCGTCCATAACGTCTGGGCTGGTGAGGTAGCCCCCCGCCATCCAGGGCTCGACAGCCAGGTAGCCCTCTGGATGTTGGCCAGCTGCCTCGACTGCCTGGCGATTTACATCTCCCTTCAAGGATTGTGCGACGCCCAGAAGCTTGTCCCTGGTGATGGCCAACTCCTGGGTCGAGGCCCCGAGCTTCTGTACAAGGGCCGCCTCTCCCGCCACGAACCTCAAGAAGTGGCAGAGGTTTGTTACGTATAACTTCAGGGTGGATGCCCCATGCCTGGAAAGAAAAGAAGCAAAGACAAAGTGTCAGAATTGCGGTCTAGTGGAGCAATAAAACATCAACGGGTGGCCAATGTCTACGATCGCTGTGATGGTCGAGCCGAAAGAAAATGCAAGTCGACACTCGCAGCGATTGTTAACCAGAACTACGTACAGGTCTCGGATAACTCTCGTGGTAAACAAAATATTACTTACTTCCCCTTGGCCAGCATGGCGTCAATCGCTCCTCCCTTCTGGCCGATGGTCCTGAGGTTGACCAGGGCCGCAATAGTAAGGGTGTTCAAAAACGTCTTGACAGCCGTGATGTGGCTGGAGGCCGTGCCCAAGGTCCGTCCACCGGCAGCCCTGTCTTGTAGATGTTGACTGCAAAAAGGAGAGAAGATCGTTAGTTAACCATGCAGTAAGGTACGGCTGTGCCACAGGTTTAGTGAAAAAAAACGCCCGTGTTTAGCCAGGGGCAGGGAGCGAAAAGTAAAGACTTTTGCAAAGAGCTTGGCTCCAAATCAAACGCTGCGTATCGCGGCGTCCGCTCCGGAATAGAGCTGTTTGCAGTGCCGTTAGTTCGAATGCCCGTTGTAGGGAGAGGGCGTTTTGTATCACCTTAGTCAAAGTACAGACAGATCACTTACGCATAAGAGTCCAGGGCGGTGGCCAGATTTCTCTGCCCTGCTGTATCCCCAACCTCTTCCGCACTCTCCATGGCCTCTTTGAACGTTTTTCCCCGTCGCTCCATTCCATGCTGCCGTACCAGGTGGAGGTCCAACCGGACCGTGGTAACGCCGCACAAGGGGCATCCCCTGGTCTTCAGCACACGTGGGGGTTTCTTTCCGGTGTCTGGGGCCACCCCTCCGTGGACCTGGCGGTAATGCCCCGCGAGGTTCACGCAGTGGGCCTCGCAGTCGGGGTAGCCACATGGCCGCTGTGGTTTCCTGCCCTGGAAAGATAAAAAAGGGGATGTCAAGTCAATCACATTCAACACGTAAGTCGGCTCACATCGTCGGAATATTTAAGTCGACAATCGCGGAGTGAAATATACTAAGATTTACCGATGTCTGTGGCCGTCGTTTGGGCGACGGCCTCCTCGGCAAGAAGTCGCTGAAGGAGGTCTCATCAGCACTGGCTTCCTCTGCGTTCTCCTCCGACGGGCGCCAGGTGTCGTCCTCGTCGGAGAGGTACAGGTCCTGTCGGACCTCCATGGTGGATTTGGCCGGGGCCGGGGCTGGATGACGGTTCTTGTTGTTGTTCCACACCCAGCGGTTCCCCACCTTCAACATCAGAGGCCCCCGGGGTGGTGGTGATATGGGTGGCTCTGGCTCTGGTGGTCCTGTAAAGAAGGGGAAACGTTAGGTTGGTAACAGAGTTTTCCAATACAATTTCGAAATTACGAACAAAAATAAACATAACACGATAGGGGATAATTTCTGTACTTACCAACTTCGTCCACGACGGTGACGTACACCGTGACTTCGTCTTCCTCCTCCTCCTCCTCCGGCGGCGCCAAAGTAGACTGGTCCTCCTGGCTGGATTGGTCTGAAAAAACATTCAAAGTAAGCGTCATGTTATTGAAAAAGTTGGCGTCTACAGTGGGACAAGGACCGGAGAAGGTAATGCACGAGTCGAGCCATTTTCTCCGCAATTAGGGCGAGTGGTAGACCCGAACAACTGACCCAGAGGGTGTGGGTCCATTGGTCTGGTCTCCCGCTGCATCGACGAGAAGAGCGGCCGAATGATGTGTTAGCCCCCGTGCTTCTGCGAGCCCCTCACCCTCCCGGTAATTAAGTTATCAAACGTTTCTTACCGTCACGTTGTCCTTCAGTGGATGGTGTCGTCCTAGGGGCGGGCGCCTCAAAAGGCGGCGAGTCTCCGTGCACCATCGCATCTGGCGGCGTCGATGTCAATTGCTCCTCCTGGCTGGATTGGTCTGAAAAGAACATTCAAAGTAAGCGTCATGTTATTGTCCAAGCTGGCGTCTACAGTGGGACAAGGACCGGGTAAGGTAATGCACGAGTCTAGCAATTTCCTCCGCAATTAGGGCGAGTGGTAGACCCGAAAAACTGACCCAGAGAGTGCCCTGGTCTCCCGCTGCATCGACGAGAAGAGCGGCCGAATGATGTGTTGGGCTCATGCGATCGAGCAATGGAGCCCCGTACAAGGACCGGGGGTTTACTGCAGGAGTCGACCGCTTTTCTGCGCATATCGGACGAGCGCGGCAGAGCGGCTGACTGCTGCAGTAGCCCCCAGTCGATTTGGTTTTTCCCCACTATCTGCGGACTGTTAATGAGTTTATCAAATGTGACTTACCCTCTTTCCGTTCACCTGTCGTTTGCTGGCCATCTTCTTTGCTTCGTGTTAGTGGGCTTCCCGAAGAGGACTCTTCTTCGCTGGATGTCGAAAGTGGGCCAGACGAGCTACTGCGTTCCTCATCCTGCTGTAATAGCGGTGCCTTGGCGAGCGTAGAGTTGGCGGCCTCTTCTTCGCTGGATGTCGAAAGTGGGCCCGACGAGCTACTGCGTTCCTCCTCCTGCTGTAATAGCGATCCCTTGACGAGCGTAGACGTGGCGGCCTCTTCTTCGCTGGATGTCGAAAGTGGGCCCGACGAGCTACTGCGTTCCTCCTCCTGCTGTAATAGCGATCCCTTGACGAGCGTAGACTTGGCGGCCTCTTCTTCGCTGGATGTCGAAAGTGGGCCCGATGAGCTACTGCGTTCCTCCTCCTGCTGTAATAGCGATGCCTTGACGAGCGTAGAGTTGGCGGCCTCTTCTTCGCTGGATGTCGAAAGTGGGCCCGATGAGCTACTGCGTTCCTCCTCCTGCTGTAATAGCGGTGCCTTGACGAGCGTAGAGTTGGCGGCCTCTTCTTCGCTGGATGTCGAAAGTGGGCCCGATGAGCTACTGCGTTCCTGCTCCTGCTGTAATAGCGGTGCCTTGACGAGCAGCGTAGAGTCGGCGGCCTCTTCTTCGCTGGATGTCGAAAGTGGTGGGCCCGATGAGCTACTGCGTTCCTCCTCCTGCTGTAATAGCGGTGCCTTGACGAGCAGCGTAGAGTCGGCGGCCTCTTCTTCGCTGGATGTCGAAAGTGGTGGGCCCGATGAGCTACTCTCTTCCCCCTGCTGTGATAGCGGTGCCTTGACGAGCGTAGACCTGGGTGTCGGGATGGCTGGGCCCGATGACCTACTGCGTTTTTGCTCCTGTTCTGGTTGCGGGGCTACGATGGTGGTTGGTTCGGGTTGGTGGTTGGTTCGGCGCCGGAGCCCCATTGCCCTAGTGAACTTGGCCTTTCTAGTGGACGTCGACTCCTCACTACTGGCACTTGTCCGCTTGTTCCTCGTCTTCTTCCTGGACATGCTCCGGGATGTTGAGAGCGGTGCCCTGAGCGTAGACCTGCGTCTCGGGATGGCTGGGCCCGATGACCTACTGCGTTTTTGCTCCTGATCTGGTTGCGGGTCTGTGGTGGTTGGTTCGGCAGGGGCTCTGCGCCGAGTGAACTTGGCCTCGGGGGGCGCCGTCTCTTTTCCTTGCCTAGGTAGCGTGGCCTTCCTACTGGCGCTTCTCGGCTTGTTCCTCGACTTGTGCCTGGCCATGCGTCTGAGCTCTCGTGGCGTGACGGTAGTGCTGCTTTGGGGCCCTTCCATTGGTGTAAGTCGGCCTGAAGGGCAATCAAGAAAGCAGGTGAAGTTAGGCGAATAACAAAAGGGTTAAGTGTGACTTGCCAACAAAACTTGAGTTAACTTGTGGTTAATTGTTGAATCGTTTCTTACCAGCTTCCTCGTGTTCCTCGAACCCCTCCCGGGACCTCCTCTCTGCCTCCTCATCCGTGTTCAGATCTGAATCCGACTCCACATCATACTCCTCCTCGTACCCACTGCTGTTCGTGATGTCTAGACTCATATCTTCTTTTTGTCTGTAATCAATCGATGGTGATAAGCGACAATGAATGGCGTTGAGCGGTTTCGACTTATTCTCTCCCGTTTTGTCTTCCAACAGGGTTAGCTAATTTGCATATTCAGATCCTTGTTTTATTCAGGATAATTCAGAATGTATGGAATTTCATCAAACCAGTACGTAAATCGAGTGAAACTATATATTTAAATCTTTTGAAAGCTTCTCGGCCACTTTAGGACTACTTTTGTTGATTAAGTGGACGATCTCTACAAAATACTTTTGTAGGTCGACGATCCTCAAAATGTTAATATCAAAATATTTTGCCCAAGTCGACGATCTCAAAATATTTTGCCCAAGTCGACGATCGCAAAATATTTCAAAATATTTTTCACTGGGCCGATCACGTCCGTAGACCTGCAAGTCGAATTATTTATCGGTAGGGATTGTCTACCTACAAGAGGTATGTTTGAATCCCGATCGAGCACGAACAGGTATGGCGGGCGTTTTTACGGGGTTTGATTCTCCGTTTCTTGATCTTTTAAACGGTGCCCTAAACCGTCGATGCTTGAAAAAAATTTCTTTACAGGTCGACCGGACCGTGCAGGACGCAACAGTCGAAAAAAAGATGAAAGAGACACTGTGCAATGTCTAGGTGAGACACAAACTACAATTGTTTTCAACCCCATGGATCTTAATTGGCAACTTCACAATTCTGCTAAAGTTGGTGTTAATGTGACTTCAATGGCTCTATCCAGCAAATTGAACCACCCAAATCATGTCATAAATTTATTGGTGAAGGTAATTGTTTCTTCAGAAGCATCTCCTTTCTGTTGACTGGAGATGAGAAACATCATTATCAGATTAGAAACTATATTGTATCATATATGCAGCGAAACTCTGCATTGCTGGATTCAGTAACAGACACTGGAAATGTGTTTTCTCATCTCCAGACAAGAAGCAGTTTATACCAGTTGTAATTTTACTAACAAAAATTATAAATCTCATGCAGTTTTTTTTCTCAGTATTCTGTGGTGCAAAGAGTTTTGCGCCATCTTCTCTTTTTTTATATTTCAACCTCCTTTATGCTACCATCAGGTTGATTATAGAAAGTGTTTCTTATGGTGCTTAATGTATATTTATGACTGTACAATGTGGAACTATTTTCTTCACTGGAGCAATAAATTTAAGCTGTAAAAATGCACATTTATGGTGTTATTGGTTAAACTCCTAATCAAGGTATGTACAGTATTTTCTTTAGGACTTATAATAATTATTTTGAATGGGCTATTTCTTTGGTAACTAGATTTTACTGTTTTGTCTAGCATCCACACTACTCAATACAATGCTTCAATACTTAAACAGTTATTGTCATGGGCCATTACCAATTGACCCATAATACCCGTGCTCAGTTTGACCTTGACCTAATTTGAACTTAGAAAAAAATTCAGTGTATATTGTCAAGGATGCCACCGGGGGTATAATCGATTATTGAACACGTAGTCTTGTTCTGTTTCTAAAACACACTGCTTTAAAATGAGTCACCAGTTATTTTGCAATTTTATATAACTGGTATAATCTGTAAGCCATGCGCCACTGTTATTTTTTAGCTTTTAATAATTGCCTAAAATTGCTAGCTCTCTTGCATAATTCGGATGATTTGGCTGCATTTTCACTGCTAAAAAATGGTTATAAAACTGCAAACAAACTGCCTTTTACTGGTTCTTAAAAACTGCGTATTCACTGTAAGTTAACTACCTTCCATTTCCCTTAAGGCAGTGTTTTAATGCGTTGTTCAATGTGCCGTATCATATACCCACAGCTACAGTAGTAACTTAGTGACATTCTTCTTACAGATAAAAATGGTGTTACCTTAACCTCAAACTCGGATGCTAAGTTTCTAAATGTGCCGCTGGCGAGCTTTGTTGTCTCTCTGACAACTCTTGTTTCTAATGAATTGTTTGCTATACAGTGCGATGCACTTGCACAACCATATTTTTGTTTGAATGCTTGTAAATAATTATCGAGGCAGCTTTTGTCGTTATAGTTCGGTCAGTGTTAGAACATATGGGCATGCTTTGAATTTGACTGAGTGTTTTGATTGAGACTCATCTCTGTAAACCATGAGTAGCATTTGACCTCGAAGTTGGCTACAATAGCCAGAATTCAATATGTTGGCTACAATAGCCAGAATTCAATATGGCCATGCACGATTACCTTAATATGTGCACTGATATCCACACAGGGCAGAGTGTGCCCTCGGTACAGATGGACAGATGGGTCTGCAATTTACTCCTCTTGTTCAACAATGAACAATGTAGTTAACCCTGTTCATTTAAGACAGAATACGCAAGAAACTATGACCTTCCATTACTTAGTAGCTCATACCGTTACCAATCCTCATGATAGGAAACCCACCTAGTGAGAAGTTGGCCCTAACAAACGTTGGAGGAATTATGTACTGAATACTCCACTCAAGAGGAGATGAGTCACAGCACGCTCACTTCGGTGCCAATGAGTAAATGCGCCCATCCAGACTTTTTTGTACAGAGGCCGCGCCTCTCAAAAAACAGACAACCATGATAGAGATACCGCCACCACAAGTGGAACTGCACCAGTAACCAAGTGTAAAATTCAACACTCTACACTGAATAACACAAACATAAGCTCTAACAAAGAATACGGGAAATCCCTCCCAAAGACACTGATATTTGCTGCCTACACGAACACTAGCTTTATAAATTTCAACTTCCGAGTTTGAACTCATTCAACAGTAACTTTAACACCCATGCTAAAGCTGTGGATGATGATGACCCCATATACCCTACTACAAGTACCGAGAGGATGTGGCGGTGTCTCCAAATTACACATAAATGATTGAAGATGGGTTGTAGAGACGGCGGTCAGAAAATCATAGTTTCACTCCTGGACACAAACCCAAATATATGTATCTTCAAGCTGCCGTGTAGAGGCATGCAGGATTATATTGGTGTTGTCTTTAAATTGAGGAAAACATGGCTATCTTTATCTGTAGAGCATTTAACGCATTCCTTTACCGTGACCCCGAAATGAGAGTGACAATAAGTTCCGAAAGTTTGCTCAACGAAATAACATCTCATCCCAACAACACCAGATATCTTCCTGCATTGTATATAGTGGCTCTGGGGCTTAATTGTCATAGATAATTGTTTCTGTATATAACACTAAGATGATTCCCCCTGTCAAGAACTAACAGTAAGAAAAGTTGGTGGTTTTTTTATCCCATGCGCTGCTTGAAGACATTCCCTCAGTCCATTGATGGACTACACCCCCCCCCCCTTTGTCTCGATAGTCTTGATTTTAACTGTCAAAGCATGTGCAGCACAAGCTATACCAATTTCACTTTACATGGTGAGGCCAAACTTATACTCATGCTATAGTGATTTTTAATGGTTATTTCTAACCAAACTATCAAATATAAAAGTCGGGTCTCACACGAGAAGCTTCAATGGTTCTTTGCTACCGACATGTCCACAAGACCCATGCTTGTTGCAAGGAAATTGTCTGGCAAGGTGTTACGATCGAAAGGTCGTCAGGAGATGTCTTTAAAAACGAATGAGATTAGCCGAAATCATCATCACCTCATCAATCATCGGTGCTACTTTGTGTCGCAGTGCCGTTAAACCCAACTCATTCATCTTCCCAACAAAACGGGCTACCTACGTTCACCCATGCAAACGATGACCACACAGCAAAGATAGATTACATCCTGAAAAGGATACAGCAGTCTCTATTTCAACAAACCCAACAATCGAGGTATTCCACCCAATAAACACATCTGATCACACAATAGTGTCCACAATAGTTCATGATGAATATTCCAAGGTAAAACCTAAATTGCACTATCAGCCGCGCCCAAACTGGGACAAATGTGATAAGCATACAATCCAGGTTGTAATCTTGAAATAACTACCAGTTGAAGCAAAGAAACTGATCAAGACAGGATCATTGACAAATCACAAGCTCTGAAAAGAGCAACATATGTCAACATCCCAAACTTTAAATCCGACAACCCTAAGAAGAGAAAAGTACAAATACAATTGAGCAGCCCTGAAATGAGAGATGCAGCCAGACACAACAAAAGGGCATTGCACAAGTTGAAAAAGCCGACACCCCCACTTGCCCAATGCATCCACTGAAGATTGAAATGAAAGCTACTAAACGACGACATAGGTCAGTACAACGTAAAAAACACCACCGTGACCTAGACCAGACAATGAACACCAAAAGTAATAACAATAAAGCACTATGTCTTCAGAAATAAGACGCTGAACGTTGAGGGAGTTAATCTGTCCACAGACATTTATATCTTGCATGGATGGGGGTACACATTTCCACAACCTTGCTATCCCACAACGAAATTATCGATACTATGATGCACTACTAGAACAGGCACACGAAAATCTAAAGACTATTAATATTTTTTTAAGTAACGAAGAGACTCGATAGAACCAGTCACAACCAAGGAAGTCCCAGCATGCAATAAAAATGAAAAGTATTAAGGCTCCGAACACGCTAGCTCTCGCAGCGGAGCACTTTAAATTCGGTGGCCAGTCTTTTTTAACATAATTATTGTGAATTTCATCAATATCACTTTCCCGGCTCCCGCAGCAGAAAGCTACCACATCACTAAAAATAATGCAATGACACCAGTCTACAAAACAACTTGACCCGGGGAACAACCGCGGCATCGCCGTATCACCAGTCTGCCTTGAGATCCTTGAGCATGTACTCAGTGAGTCATGAGAGAATAAATGCACCTTCACAACCCAAGTTACAGTCTGGGTTCACCAGAGGATCATCAACCCTGATGTCTGCCCTGCTCATCAGAGAGTGCCAACTTGAGACCAAAGCTACATAATAGAACCTCATTCTATATACTCTAGATACGAGGATAACCTTTGAAGAACGACCATACTCTCCTATTACAGAGACTGTTCTTTGAGGGCATTAACCTTAGCGATTGATTGTACACAGATATGACTTCAGTAGTGAAATGGAAAGGGGACATGTTAGAGCCCATCAACATAAACCAGGGTGTTCGGCAGTGAGGTGTACTATCCACCCAACAACTCCCTACTTACTGACATTGAACACACATACCAAAGGGTTAAAATTGGAAATATCACCAAACCACCAACATAATGTGCATATGACGTGGCCCTGCTATCCAAAGTACAGCATTAATTTGATTTATGCTATAAACTATTGGCAAATTCAGTCCAGTGAAAAAATATGATATCAACCCCATAAAGAGTGCAGTTGACGCGCTCAACACTGGGCTTGCGGGTGACGAGGTATTCCATTTAGACGAGACCATTGTACATGTAACACCTTTTACAGTGCACCCAGGCATTACACGTAACTCCAAAGTTGCAGTCGACATAGAGAAATGTATCTTAATTGGTAGGAAAACTTCGTAATCCTTTCTAGGTGCTGGGCTTTCTGGTATCAAACAAGAAATCAGAGGGAATTTATGGCAAACTTTTGTTATCCCCAGAGTACTATTATGGTCTAGAGACACTCTATTTCTCTAAGAGTGACTTTAAAACCCTAGAATGCTTTCAGACCAAGACATTACGTCACATACAACACCTCCCAGATAGAGCGGCAAGCTCTGCCACACTTGTGATTTTAGGTATACAGTAGAGACTACCGGTATAATCAACAAAAACTGTCTAACAAATTTCTACTTCATACTTACAAACACAGAATATGTACATTATAGCGTAGCCATGTGCCAGCTTAGTGTTATAGTAATTGCTACGAGTATATTCTCACGAATACGACGACCAGTATTACCGCACAACTTGCCCTCTGCATACTTTCTGCTTGAAAATCTACCAAACCCTGCAGAATTGAAACGAATGGTAAAATCCGCAATTAATGAATACGTAGAGAAATCCTGGAAAAAAGATTTTGAAGTAAAATGAAGCCTTAATACATATTAACCCAGGATGCAGTGAGGGTGGGGTCTGCACATAATGTTTATCCATAAGTAAGGGCAAACAAACAAGATATCCTCAGGGCAGGTCAAGGTAACGTTATTGACAGGTGCAACCTTTATTCAGTATAAGGTAAACCCGACGTGTAAGCTATGCAATGATGAACCAGAAAATAGGCAACATTTTATTGAATCTTGCAAATCGCTACTTCAGCAACGTCAAGCCTGTAGAACATCCAAAGTTTTTGAGAGGTACGCTGATGATACAAAAAGCTAAAGATTATCTTGTCCTGAAATGTTCACACCAATCGTACTTGACTCATACCACACGGGTCCCTTAAAATTGCAACCCCTACACCTATGGATGTTGCCGACCTGGATTCAATTTCAAGAGACTACTAAATACACCTGACGTGATTCAGTCCCCTGGCGAGCCTGACCCCTGCTAACGATGACTCGCGCGCGCAAATAGTTCTCCTAATAGTGACACAAACATTATAATGTGACATGCAATAATTCTTGGGTGTTCCGGACATATCGGAGGAAACTTCCAAAAGATATGGCTTGCAATTATTACTCGGATCAGATAAATAAATACTGCCAATACTAGGGGTATAGCGGTCAATACCGATACAACTGATCTGTCTATCTTGGTATTCTGTCGCACATCCTCACGGGTAATTTCGGGGAGCGCGCGTCTCAGTCAGTAGAGTTAAAACAGTATAAAAGATCAGGGTTAAGAAGAAACAAAGAGTAAAAACAGGATAAAACAATAGTGCTGGACGTATGGTTTATAGTGCTGACACTCAAACAGAAACAATGTCTGCTGGAAGAGCATGTCACTGAAACTAACGGAGTGAAAGGGTCTAGATAACTGTTTCAACAATCTTATAACGAGAGCACCGCAAGCGGTACATTATACTCCCACTGGCAAAGAAATATATAGTTTTATCAAAATGTATTCTAACTTGCGTGTGTGTGTGTGCGTGTGTTTGTTATAGTATGACTGTGTGTGTGTTCTGCTTGAGAGGTGTGTGTATTGTTTGTTTTGCTTTTCCTGCTTGAGTCTTTCGTATATATTGTTAGACACTTAGAGCTCTGAGAGCATAAACAATACTGAAATAAAGCCTGTTCTAGCATATCTAAGTACACCAAGGACAGATAACTCGACACAATGATTCGATTTGAATAATAATCAACCCTTTCATGAACTTATACTTCTGTAATTATACCCAAGGGACCTTCCTACTTTGCCGTAGTTCTGGGGCTTACGTAATTGTCGTAGGGAATCTTTTCTGTTTATTAGACCGAGATTATTCCTTCTGGCAACAACTACTAAAGGGAAGGCAGGTTGGTGGTTTTGATTCCATACCCTGCTTTGCAGCGTTTGAGATTAGCCGAACTCATCTTCCTGAAATCATCATCTTCTCATCTCATCATCCCTCATTAACTCATCGGCGCTATATGACCTTTTTGGTGTCGCAGTGCCGTAAAACCCAACTCATCATCATCATCTGTAATTATATTGTGGGCAAACATCAAAATCCATTCAAAACTGTAGTTGCTAAGTGTGTTAACACTGTCAAATAAGCTTTTTATTGAACATTTGAGTACACCAAGGGCAGACAACACTGTAACGAAATATCAAATGAATCTGAAACTTAATTCAGCTTCAGATCGTGGTGCAAATAACCTTTCTGTAAAGTTTCATTAATATCCTTCAAAAAGTTTTCCAAGAAAAACTCTCGACAAGCTTTTTATAGCATATTTGAGTATATCAAGGGCAGGTAACTCGGTAACGAAAATTCGAATGAACCTCAAACTCAACTCAGCTTTAGATCTTGATGCATATAACATTTGTGTGAAGTTTCATTAATATCCCTCCACAAGTTTACCTAGAAAACTCCGGACTTTTATAGCATATTTGAGTATATCAAGGGCAGATAACTCTGTAACGAAAATTTGAATGAACCTCAATCTCGACTCAGCTTTAGATCTTGATGCATATAACATTTGTGTAAAGTTTCATTAATTATCCCTGTAATTGTTTTTCAGAAAAACTCCGGACAAATATAATGTTGACGGACGAACGAACGGACAGGGCCACGCCAATATACGACCACCTCAAGAGGTGGGCGTATAAAAAGGACAAAGTCTAGCATCTGAACGACGCTGCTCATAGGAACTCTCACCAACTATTAATAACATATCGGAGACACTTGCATGCCTAGAATACTCACCAAAGGTCTTTTATACCATTTGAATTTTATCGATGTCGGACCTTGTGTGAGGATTCCACACAGTTCAAGGATACTCCAGTTGAGGACGAGCAATGGTTTTATATGTATGCTCCCTGAGTATGGTTGACTTAGATTATATACGACATTTCTCTTAAGAAATAAATACGAAAGACTCAAGCAGGAAACGTAACACAAACAATACACTCACCTCTCAAGCAGAACACACACACACAGTCATACCACAACAAACACACACACACACGCAATACCATTCCTTCATCTACACACTAAATAGAAAACAACACGCAAGACAAACATAAAGCAAAGTGAATATAGGAGCCCGCCTAGGTACGATCAGTAGCAATCAATAATTAATTATAAATTAATTAATCATTAACAACCACTGGGGGGTTAAACCTGGGTTTAGGGGCGCCCAACCTCACTCTTATCTCCTATATTCACCTATAAAGACAAACAGTGTACATAAATTATAAACCCTGTTCCAAAACCTTACAATAAAAAAGACCGCCAACACAGTATGTAAATACATGTAAAACATCTAACAAAAAATCTATGACAAGATTATTAGTAACACGGGAAAGAATTTAACATTCAAGCCCGTGCTAAAAATAACCCACTGTGGCAACGGTCAAATTGTACTCAAGCGACTAGTCTGTAGTCACGAGTAACTGTAAGACATGGATGGGTTCAGGGTACGACAGAGAGGGAGGGAAAAAACAAACAAAGCACGAAAATCCGACATAACTCTCCCGGTTAAGGACGGCTTTTGAGATACATCATCATGTAGTGCTAAGCCCTGTCTGTCGTCGCAACACCAAAGAGGAAAGCATGGTTATCAATTGTAGATTGATCGATAACCAAACGTGAAGTGCGCAGCAATATAGTTGGATCATAATATTTTTTAAGGAAAAATCTAATACGTTTCACAAACAGGTTTTGAAAATGAATATGTCCAAGAATCTTACGAAGTTTGTAAATAACATCACCATAAAACTCCGGATGTGAAATACCTTGCTGCAGAAAAGACTTTAAGTTACATTTATACTTGTTAATGAGAGGACGATTTCTATAAAAGAATTTAGAAAATGTTTTACGAAGTTTATGAAATCTGTACCCCTGTTTAAGAAGCTTTTCAGTAATAGTTTTATTACGAATGTGGAAGTCCTCAACAGAGGTACCCTAGGAAGTCGTTTTGCTGAGGTAGTAATGCGGTCAACATGTGCATTCCGCGACAAGCTGCCCGAGATGTCGACAACAAGAGAACGAGAGTATGTCCATGTAGTTTGTACTTTGTAGGTATTGGAACTCTTGCCTTTGTGGATTGGACTACCTGGTACTTAAAAAGGTTAAAGCTCATATCTTTACTTAGAGACCACTCCTGTAATTTGATCAAACCTTTTTGACGAGTGCTACCGTCTGTCTCCTTGTCATCAATTATAAGATAGACTGTAGAGTCATCTGCAAAAAGCCTAACTTGTGATGTGTTGTTGTCATGTAGGTCGTTTATGTAAACCAGGAATAAGATTGCACCCAGAACTAACCCTTGCGGGACTCCCGATGTCACTGGTATACATGTAGTGTCAGAACTCTCTCCCCTCCCCCCCCCCCCCCCAGAACACCGTCTGTCTTCGACTGCCAAGGAATGACCGTATCCAAGATAGGGTCGACCCATGGATGCCATATTTGTGCAGCTTATAAAGCAGCTTCTCGTGGGATACCATGTCGAACATCTTAATTAAATCTGAAAGAACCAGGTATGTCTGTTTACCCAAGCTTGCATTTTTCACTAGGTTCTCTACAAGCATCACCAATTGTGTTGCTGTAGCCGGGTAGAGAATATGGTGAAATGGTTGATTGGCTTTTCTGGGTGACTCGGTAGCTCAGTGGTTAGAGCGTTGGCATGGTAAGTCAGAGGTCCTGGGTTCGAGTCCCAGTTGGGTCACAACTTTTTCACCATGTTACATTTGGCGCCCAACGTAAATAACTCGTAGAATAATATGTAACTCGTGGAGTGTACAGAAATAATAATAAGAAACTCGTGGAGTGTTCTTTAATAAGAATTCGGGACGAATTCTTGTGTAGAGGGGGTGTGTGTAGCCGGGTAGAGAATATGGTGAAATGGTTGATTGGATTTTCTGGGTGACTCGGTAGCTCAGTAGTTAGAGCGTTGGCATGGTAAGCCAGAGGTCCTGGGTTCGAGTCCCAGTCCCCCCTCCCCCCCCCCCAATCTTTAAAAATGAGTCAAAATACATCCATATGTTCAACAAACATCCCTAACAAATGTTTCAAGAAGTTTAAAAAAAAAAATCGTATCATGTATGTATACAATGAAAAGGTGGATGTGTATTCAGAGCCATTAACTTTCCAACCTTGTCATTTAATCATTTTTGGGCCGATTTTGACAAATGATGGCTTATTATTTACATTTAACAGTTCTGTTCAAAGAAAGTTAGCTCACAGCCCAAGCAAGACACGAGCACAAGTGAAGAAATAAAAGGTTCGATAGGCACCTTATATCGGAATCCTGTCACCTTAATTTTTGGACTTGTTCGTCAGTCATTCAGCGATTAAGAAGTGCATTTGCGACCATGCATTACACCATGGTACGGGTAATTAATAGAAAATGAAATATATAATAAATACCTTTTGAATTATCGGTAAATGAGTATTTCTGTTACGAAATAAATTTCTAGATTACTTTCGTGTTCAAGTTTCTGTTGAAAAATGGAAATGATCATTGGTCGTATTCGAATCATTCAATTTGTTGTCAATGAAAACTGGGCGGAGCAAATGCTCGAAGATTTACTGATGACAACGTTTTTGACCCGACTCGAATCAAAATTGTGGTCAACGATTTGATGGTTTGACAACATTTTGTCAACGGAAAACATCAAGTGTTGATTCGAATAGAACCTGTTGACAACTATTCCAACTAACGCTATAGTTGTCCTGATTCGAATACGACCAATTGAGGCGCTTGACTTTTGCGTCATTGCTGGCTCCGGTTCGCTAGAATGATAATAGTTTGACTGGGCAACCAGTCGTTTGTTTGGAAAAATTTTGCGTGGCAGAATGTTTCCGTATAAGGGGTCTCCCCACCCTTCGAGTCCCAATGCGCGTGTTCGCCGATTGCTTTGATTTTTTACCAATTATCGTCAAAGAAAACTGTTTGCTGTAAACAATGAGCCATCATCTGTCCAAATCGTCGAAGATTTGACAAAATGACAGGGTTGGGAACTGGAGGGTTGCTTCTGCAAGGCGCTTTTTCATGGCAGCCTATACTATTTTACTTATAAATTAGCAAAAACAATTTTTTTTTTAAATTTCACGAAATTTCAGGAAATGTTCTTTTATGATGATTATTGAATGTATGGATAGATTTTAGGGTATTTTATTCACGTTTGGTGGTGGTGGAGGGGGAGGGGGTAGCAGCTAGGAGTAGTGTCATAGCCAACAGGCCGAATGCCTATGATTCATTCATGTTACTAAGTACATGTATATATGCATTGCTGTTAATCCAAAGAAGTTTTTTTTCACAGAAAGGCATGAAATCTTTAATCTCATTGAGCGCGAGTCGTTGTTTTGTAGCACATGTTGTTTGAGTTTTGATTGTAGATCTAACCTTAAAATATCCGATTATATGTCAGACAGTTTGGAATTTGATCCTTGTCAGACGCGGCGTCTGTTCAGGATACAATCGCACATGTTGCTGACAATTAATCTATGTGCACTTGTCAATAATTAAGCACCCCGTTTAACGCGGACTGCATTTAACTGCATTCTAAATGAGTATGACTGTAATTGTTTCGAATTCGATTGAAGATCGCAAAATTCTGACTAAAGAAATACATAGCTGTACGAGTGTTAAACAGCATTGATCCTGATCAGACACCACATGACGGGAGTCTGATAGGGATCTAACACGCAGATTTATGGCCGTTATACGTGCATGGTAGGCTGAACTGATATCTGAAGAACATAGTTTTAATGGTTTATCATAGTGTTAACGTTCCTATAAGGGTACAGCTCATTATTTCATAAGCCATTGTAAATGTTCATGTATCGATCGATGTTGCCTTTATATTAGATCAAACATATTATCGTAATGCATGCTATTTTTAGTTCTGCTCTTTATAATGTAATATTAAAAGTCCAGCAGTTAGAATCTTGATCGGTTAAAACAAGAATGTGGCATCTGAATAATGGAACCTAATGAACTTTTCATAACGATACTATCTTTTATTAGCCAAAGTCAAAATACAACACCTTTTTAATGCATCAAGCCCAGAGTAAAGATATACATGCATTATAATATAAAACAAAATTCTTTGTTCGAGTAGCGTCATTGTACCAGATACCAGGCCTGTATGAAGTGGGTCCCAAAATAATTTTGCCATATTAGTTGCAGAATATTTTCATAGATTTATGTTAGTATTTAATCGTTTTTAATGTGTGAAACGCCCACAGAATGCACCAGAGACCACCTAGGAATACAAATGTCCCACGGGAACAGACCCGGACCCCCTAGTAGTCCTTTTAAAATTGGACTTCTATGGGTATATGATGATAAGCTATAGTTCATGCAGGACAGAAAATGGCAACTTATCTCAACCCCAAACCATATACAGGGAATCGCCTCTACAACTTACAAATAAAAGAGGCCACTTACTACTGTGTAGAACTAACGAAAATAGCATGTAAAAGTCCACGCGAAATACAGAATTACAGCATAACTAATTACATGTATGTGTATGGTCGGGACGGGAGGAAAGGACACTTAAATATATCTCCCAGACTTTACTGTACTAACAGCTATATTCCAACACTGTAGATAATACTTCTGGCCACTTCCAGTATCTAATATTTACTGTACAATGTACACGGACAATATATCTCCATTGTTTGTCCATATAATGTGTATATGGTTGGAATTGGGACCCTTGCCTTGTTGGCTTGAATAACTTGGCACTTGCAAGGGTTGAAGCTCATGTCCCACCTTTGTGGCCATTTTTGAAGTTTGTCAAGGTCTGCTTGGAGAGTCGAACCGTCTGTCTGTTTGTCATTA
The DNA here is from genome assembly GCA_922989275.2 of Gari tellinella. Taxonomy (NCBI): domain Eukaryota; kingdom Metazoa; phylum Mollusca; class Bivalvia; order Cardiida; family Psammobiidae; genus Gari; species Gari tellinella. The sequence continues at coordinate 96,979,400 of OV277860.1, forward strand.
ATTTTCAAGTACACTGCCGTGTAGGTTGCAAACAGCATTACTTGCGAGACTGTTTTCAGGCAGGTCGTTAATATATACCAGGAATAATATTGGTCAGGACAGACCCTTGGGGAACTCCTGGTGTTACTGGAATTCTATCAGAGATTTCTCCTTCCAGCATCACTGTCTGTGTCCGACCGCCAAGGAATGCCCGTTTCCAGGATAGGCACTTACCACGGACTTCATATGAATGCAGCTTTATTTTCAGTAAACTTTAGTTTTGATGTTATTCCCTTATAAGTTACCGATAAGGTTAAAAGAGTTTTTATTAAATTGTATCGCCTATGTTGTATCATTGTTCAGAAATATTTATCCATCCATTCTGCCTCACAATCTCGTGTGTAATTTCGGGCAGTGCGCGTCTGTGCCTGTTAGTAGAGTTAAGAACGGATAAAAAGATGATGATGATGATGAGTAGGTTTTACGGCACTGCGACACAAAATAATTCATATAGCGCCGATGATTGATGAGGGGTGATGAGATGAAATGATAATGATTTCAGGAAGATGGTTTCGGCTAGTCTCATTCGTCAGCAGCGCATGGGATCAAAAACACCCACCTGCCTTCCTTTTAGTTCTTGGCAGAGGGAATAATCTCGTGTCTAATAAACAGAAACAATTCCCCAGAACTACGGCAAAGTAGGAAGGTCTCCGAGGCGGATAAAGTATAAGGGTAAGCGGATGAATGAATGGTAATTTACGGCCAATCGTCACAAAAAGGTCATTTAGAGCCGAATAAATAATGGGTATATTAAATTTAAAACAATATCAACTGATAGATTACGCCAATATCAGTCCCGATCAACGGGAAAGTAAACAAAATATGGACAAAACATAATCGACATACTATAATTTAACTTTAAACAAGTACAGTCGTCACGCGTGACATATGCCCCCAAAGTGTTTGACACGCAAATGCATTTTGGCGATTTTTTTTACAGACAATTTAATGGAGGTGGTAACATAAAGTTTTGATACTGTTAAAAATGACCCAGGAGTCAATTCTTAACATTAAAAACAGAATGGTTTGCGACACTCCTCAATAGAGATATGCTCAGGACAAGCTTTTTGTAAAATTGAGGTCAAAGGTCAAGGTAACCTAAAAATGCTATACGACACTCCGCCATCCCCAGATGAACTCACAAACCAAGTTTCGTATCCATAGCTGGTAAGGTTAAGGAGATATGTTCTGGACAAGCTACTGGTTAAATCAAGGTCAAATGTCTAGGTCACAGTGACCTGAAAGTGGTATGTGACACTCCGCCATCCCAAGATGTACTCACACACCAAATTTGGAATCCCTAGCTGGTAAGGTATAGGAGATATGCTCTTGACAAGTTTTTTGTAAAATTGTGGTCAAGGTCACACTGACCTGAAAGTGGTACACGACACTCCGCCATTCCAAGATGTACTTACAAACCAAATTTGGAATCCCTAGCTGTTACAGTATAGGAGATATGCTCCGGACAAGCTTTTTGTTAAATCCAGGTCAAAGGTCAAGTTCAAGGTCACAGTGACCTGAAAGTGGAACATGACACTCCGTCATCCAAAGATGTACTCGCACACCAAATTTGGAATCCCTAGCTGGTAAGGTATAGGAGATATGCTCCTGACAAGCTTTTTGTTAAATCGAGGTCAAAGGTCAAGGTCACAGTGACCTGAAAGTGGTATGCGACACTCCGCCATCCCAAGATGTACTCACACACTAAATTTCGAATCCCTAGCTGATGAGATATAGGAGAAATGGTCCAGACAAGCTTTTTGTTAAATCGAGATCAATGTCAAGGTCAAAGTGACATGAAAGTGATATGTGACACTCCACAATCCCAAGATGTACTCACACACCAAATTTGGAGTCCCTAGCTGGTAAGGTATAGGAGATATGCTACGGACAAGCTTTTTGTAAAAACGAGGTCAAAGTGACCTGAAAGAGGTACGCGACACTCTGCCATCCCAAGATGTACTCACACACCAAATTTGGAGTCCCTAGCTGGTAAGGTATTCGAGATATGCTCCGGACAAGCTTTTTGTTAAAACAAGGTCAAGGTTACAGTGACCTGAACGTGGTACGCGACACTCTGCCATCCCAAGATGTACTCACACACCAAATTTGGAATCCCTAGCTGTTACAGTATAGGAGATATGCTCCGGACAAGCTTTTTGTTAAATTGAGGTTAAAGGTCAAGGTCACAGTGACCTGAAAGTGGTATGCGACACTCCGCCATCCCAAGAGGTACTCACACACCAAATTTGGAGTCCCTAGCTGGTTAGGTATAGGAGATATGCTCCGGACAAGCTTTTTGTTAAATCGAGGTCAAAGGTCAAGGTCACAGGGACCTGAAAGTGGTACGCGACACTCCGCCATCCCAAGATGTACTCACACACCAAATTTGGAATCCCTAGCTGGTAAGGTATAGGAGATATGCTCCGGACCAGCTTTTGTACACACACACACCCACGCACGGTGCGATTACTATATGCGCCCAAAGCCTAGCTTTAGGGGGCATAAAAATATAATTTATTCAAATTTTATAATATAAATTAATGGCTTTTAAAAATTCAATTATTTTATATATATCTACAAATTCAAATATTTCCCGCAGAGGATCTGCCTGAAATATTCTGTTTCGAATTAAAGTTAAATCAGTACAATCAATAAGAATGCGCTGAATTGTATAATGTTCAAAGCAAAATAAACATTCTGGTTGAACCTCACCTTTTAATAAGTATGAATGTGTAATATAGGAATGTCCAATTCGTAATCTAGCTAAAAATTACCTCATCCCGGCGAAACGACCGGCATGAATTCAGACTTTCACCTATTACAGGTTTAATGGCATGGAGTTTGTTGTGAGTTTTCCCACTCCAAGACTCCTGCCAATTACTTAAAATAAATCTAGTAATCTGTGGTTTGAAATCCGAATAAGGAAGACCCATATCAGATTCAGGCAATGCTAGGGCAGACTTAGCTTCTAAGTCTGCTCTCTCATTGCCCTTAATTCCATAATGACTAGGTACCCAACAAATCTTGAGAATAAGACTATAATTTTAATAAGACCATTTTTAGTAGAGCCTTTACGCAATAATTGTAAAACAGAAAGAGAATCCGAAAATATTATATGAATCTTCAACAATATAAAAAGAGCTAAATCAATAGCTTTGGTCTCTGCTGAAAATATAGAGGCATTGTCAGGAAGTCGAAACTTTGTAACTGTATTGTCAGTCACAATGACAGCTGTCACCTTCTCATCATCTTGAGAACCATCAGTAAAAACTTGTTTATAATCTTCAAATTTAAAAATGATTTCATTAAAAAAGATTAGAATTAAAGCGATTTGTGGTATAGTCACTGTGACTTACATCACTAAGCTCCTCGCCGCTGTGAGTTCGAATCCCAGTAGGGTCGTTCGGATTTTTCATGTGGGGAAGCCTTCCAGCTTGCTTGCGGAAGGTCGGTGATTCTACCCAGTTGCCGATTTGTGCCGGTTACAGAGCATAAAGGACTTCTGGGGTCTTCCTCCACCTGTGATTAGCTGGACGTCGCGATATGACTGAAATACTGTTGAAAAGCGAGGTAAAATAAAAAACAAACAAAACAGAAATGCTGGTGTCTGGTCCTGTGATGAAATGCCCATGTCTGATTCTTTAGCTGGAGGTGTCTGATCCCCTTTGCCGGTGTCCAAAATGCTGGTGTTCAAACTCTGAATGTGTCTAACACCTCATTAATGTAGAGTATGCTCTGAATCACGAGATTCAAACGTAGATAAAACAAAGCGACGTCTGCTAAATGAAAATTACCATCTGCTGTCCTTCACGTGTACATGAAAATTCTTCTCTCAATCCTGACTGGGGGCTCCATTTAATTTATCACTCCATTATAGAAAATAATTCAAATTTATAATGTCATTTACATGTAGATCTACAATAATAAATAGTTTCTTAAAGCAGACTGAAAGTACTTTCAACCTGCTCAAAGTTTCAGTGGTATCCTGTCTTTAAAACTAGAAACAAGTTATGGGGTAATGGGTGAAATGAACATATAAGTTTTCTACATTATATTTGCGTGTGTGTTTCTTTTCGTTTAACTCTTCCATCGCCATAATCGCCTAAAGTCGATTTTGCTAACAGTTTTTATCCTGATCAGACGCCGCGTTACGCGGCGTCTGATCAGGATCAAAGCTGTTTGCACCCGCTTCGATATTTCTTACGTCATACTCTCTTAATTCTAACTTTGAAATGATATTGCAGACAATAATATTGAAGCTACATGTAGGGGTAAAAAACTCAAAAATAATTTGACGATGAAAGGGTTAACTCTTTCATCGACTTAGCCGACTACAGACGACTAGGCAAGCAGTTCAGCCGCGTAACGCGAGGTCTGACCAGAATCAAATCTGTTTAGCATTTGGAAGAAAAATGCAGACAATAGTTAAGCAGACGATATAATTAACGTACGCATTGCGTATAAGTGACTTTTGAATGATATTAACAAAATATTATCACAAACAGAAATTATTTGAATTTAATTGATGACGACATAATATATGGTATTGTTACTTATGGTTTAAGATTATGTACTTATGTACAAGTCTGAATAAAATATGGTATATGTCCTGTTCTGATATTACGGTTGTGAAAGTATTTTAAAAAGACAGCGGAAAGGGTAAATAGTGCGGAATAACGATTTCCAATGTAGCAGACGACATTTTAGTCTTGCAGTGACTTTCACCCTTTATGCAGGGTTATCTCCCTTCCACTGCCACGTGCGTCATTTACTTTTAATTGCACGTCAATCTAAAATAGGAGTGGCACAGGTCGTCACTATTTCTCTTGTTTTGTTTTATGCCATTCCACAAACAGATACATTGTGACAATTTTCGAACAAAAGGCCTTTCTCAAATAACATTAAAACAAAGCATTCTTTTGTTGTCAATCTTCTTTCGTCTTGAAAACGTTCTATTAGAATAGACAAGAAGCATTGTAACAGTATATCTAAGATAAGTTACCAAAACGCCATTTCATATCCTTAGATAAGACGAAAATATTTCTGGTTTCGGGTTCAGAAGTATAATATTCACCGTAACAAAGAACGTTCAAAAATTCTGAAATCGGAGTCGGCTTACCAATTTATTTAAGCCATATCATACCGCCTGTATTAACTTTGCAGTATAAAATCTCCACATATCTTGTTACTTATTGTCGATCCAGGTTTCACGTACAATTAGGCATACTGTAGAGTAGACATTATTATTTCCCAATAAACGAGTTTATGCTTAAAACATTGTAGCCATTGCAAACAGTTTGGAGCCAGATCAGACGTCGGGTAACCCGGCGTCTGATATGGCTCCAAACTGATTGCTACTCAGGTTAAAATCAATCGTTTGCAAATTCGAAACATTGTATTTTTCTAGATTTTATTGTATTGTGTTTGCGTTTCGGTTGCGTTTAAAAGGGAATTCATATCATATACTCCACTGTATGATAGACGAATTTAAAATTTGCATGTGTTGTATTTAATTAGATACATACATTTATATACAAAAGTGTACATCACATAGGTAGCTTAATTTTCTGCACATTCACCGATTACAGTCTTGCCCGGGACAGCACTTGACGTAAGTAACGCATTATACACGTCATATGCAAACAGTGTATATGTGAAGAGTACACTTGTCCTATGCTAAAAGCGATACCCAGATCAGATGGCTACCAATAGTGTCATGCGTGCAAGGTATTGACCGAAAGCAACCCCATATAGTCAAAATGGACTAGACTAACTTGGAAACTAGAGTTTCAGAGTTGAAATGATTAAGTGTTCTGAACAGTTAATCCTTTTCATTACGACCACACAATTGTGTTAATTATGAGATGTTTACGACAGGTGACTGCTTGAAGCAATGTGACAGTAAAACAGAAAGCTCATTGAGGAGCTTTCTTTTTTACTTTCTCATTTAAGATGTAGCCTGTCTTTTATACAACCAACTAGCCTTCGTTTTAGTGGTCATAATTGAGAGGTTACAGTGGAGAAAACGTTATTATTTCCCAATAAACGCGTTTCCGCTAAAACTATTATTTCCAGTACAAACAGTTTGGAGCAAGATTAGACGCCGGATAACGCGGCGTCTGATGAGGCCCTAAATTATTTGCCACTCAGCTTAATATCAAGAGTCAGAATTGTCAAAATGTTGTCATTTTCTACATTTTATTTCAATGCTTTGCGTTTCGTTCGCGTTTAAACGGGAAGGAATCATGTATTCTCTACTGTACATGTAACTGTTTATTGAATTTTCCAAAGGGAGCATTACTTCCAGTTTACTTTAACCCTTTCATGATCAAATTATTCGAGAGATGTTTACCCCTTCTCCACATTATTGTCGTCTGCTTCAGTATTGTTGGCTGCAAGACACGTTTCAAAGATATATTTAAGGTTGTATGACTTGATAAATATCGCTAAGAGTGTCTAACAGTTTGGGTCCTTTAAGGCGTCATTGAGAGTGAAAGGGTTCAGCAATCAGCATCCACCTGTCAGAATGAAGTTAGTATTTTACGCTAGGATGTTAAAGGATATCATTACTACCGGCGGTAGTGGCCCAATGGTTAACACATTTGACTACGGTACCAGAGGTCGGGAGTTCGATCCCCCGCCGGAGCAGCGGTCTGACTAGGGGATTTTTTCTGAATCCCCGATGATGTACAGGAATGTTCTTGAGCAAGACATGTACCCAGGGGTTAAAATGTGCACCTGTGACGGGTCTGAGTCGGTACTGCGGCTGCATTTGACTGCGCCATATGTTAGCAGTGCTCAATATTGTAGGCAATATGGCTCAATGATCAGGGGAGTAAATGTGCAGTCGGCTGAGCGGTCATTCGGTAGACTTTAACTTGGTATATTATTTATTTATTGTTATTATTATATTATACGAGCATGAAACAGGCGTTCATATTAGGAAAATGTGCTTCCATTGGGGACAGGGGTTAATTTTGACAAAATGTTTAGAATAGATTAAACCCCAGTAGACGGCGCTGAATACATAATTTTAGATATAGGTGGGATGGTCCTTTAACGGAAGCCAGTTCATCCCTGAAATAGCAGCATTAATTAACAGTTTACGGTCCAAAACCGGTCCGTATCGAGCACTAAATTATCTTAATCAATTTGTGTTTAAAGCCTGTGCAGTCTGTCACTTGTATGTCATACAGTTAGTAAGTCCTCTTCTAGTGATCGTATTTAAGGAGTTTAATTAACACTCTAAGGTTACCCATTTCACTGTCATGACGTCAAAAGTTTAAAACAAATGAAGTCTGCTTTAATGTAGCCTGCTTTTATTAAGTTTAGATGTTTTGATGTAAGATATATTGAAATGAGTGTCAAATATTTTGGATCCTGATCAGGCGCGACGTTAAGCTTTAAGCGGCGTCTTGTCAGGATCCAAACTGTTTGAATATAGCCATTGTACTCGGTGTAAGGCGTTGGAGATGTATTGAAAACGAGTGACGTAAACGCATGTGTAATACTAGAAGTCCGATATGGGTACATCCTAGTAACTATTGTTTGCAATGATTTTGTATAAACGGTAAGTATAATACTGAATAAACTTTTTTAGTATCAGCCACATTGTCGATATAGATAGATAGATTTATTTAGGTAAAAAGTGTACATATCATGGCAAATCATTATTAAAGCAATCATATAAGAGCCATGTATGCGCACAAGAAACCAAGGATATCACAAAGAGGAAAAACGTTTTCCTTATTTCCATTGTGGTCCTTAGTTCTAGTGACAAGACACAGAGCGTCACGGTATCATTATAAATAAATATCACAGGTAGTATCTTAAATGAAATGTATCACAGATATATCACTGTTAACCCCTTCACTGCCTTACCCCGAGCTCAATGGTCATTTGCAAACAGTTTGGATCCTGATCAGACACCGCGTAATGCGGCGTCTGATCAGGATCCAAACTGTTTGACACTCATTTCAATAATTCTTAAATCAAAATACCTAAATATTAAACTTGAGAAATGAAAGCAGACGACAAATGTTTTAATTTGATGACGTCACGGCAGTGAAGGGGTTAAGCTCAAAGTTTGTCGGATTGACTATGTAATAATGATAAAGTGAAACAAATCTATCTACATTAACACAGATATATTAGTAGGCAAAAGAATAAAAAGAAATCCTGATATGCAAAAAATCCAATAAGTACATAAGTATTATCTATCAAGTAAAGAACTTATTCTTTAGCTAACAATGGTTTGGTTTTTTTACATCAAATCTAAATTGAGTGGAAGATTTGCTTACTCTTAAATTCTGAGGAAGACCATTCCACAAGTGAACACCTCTGAAAAGAAATGACTTCTTATCAAAGCTGTTGACTCTTTGAATATCATAACGTCCATTATCCTGTCACGTGTCACATGACCGATGTTATTATGTCAAGTGGTCACATGACCTGTAGCCGGAACTACTTTTTTCCACTGATACGCTTATTTTTCCCGCTGTTTGGAAAAGTATTCTAAAACTCTTTCAACAGAATCCGACGTGTAACGACGTTTATTCGAACTATTCGATGCAATCAAAGCGTTATAAAGTACGCGCCACCAGTCACTTGCTGAGATACTTCTATAATTGTCCACGTTTTAGATTTCCTGAGTGAAATACACTAGATTTTGGTTCTTTTATTTCTTTTCAACGTAACTAGGATGTGACGTCACTAACGTCATCTATATAATAGCGCGCTTTCCTAGAGTAACATAGTTCTTTAGTGGGAATCTTATCTAGACCAAAAAATGACTCTTGCTTTAAAAAAGGCATTCTCTATTTATTTTACTATTGTGACAAGGATAAATAGAATATTTGGTGACTAGCTTTGAATGAGAAATGTTATCTGGCTCGGCTTCTGAAAATATCCGGTTCGCCTGCGGCTCACCAGATATATTCATCCGCCTTGCCAGATAACATTTCTCATTCAAAGCTAGTCACCAAATATTCTCTATTTATCTGTAAAAGTGAAAGAAAACGAATCTTCTTAAACGGGAACGGCTGTCATGTTTGACCTTGTACAGCGAGTGTGCATGGATAATCACGAAGATATAGAGAAGCAGTGCCTTTTGAAATATTATGAGATTTATTAAATGTGGTATACACATTTGATCCTGTCACGTGCCTGTTTTCCTGACGGATAAAGGGGTGACAGATAAACTTTGCTTTATTATGCTATGTGGTCACATGACCGATGTTATTATGTCAAGTGGTCACATGACCTGTAGCCGGAACTACTTTTTTCCACCGAGACGCTTATTTTTCCCGCTGTTAGGAAAGGTGTTCTAAAACTCTTTCAACAGAATCCCGACGTGTAACGACGTTTATTCGAACTATTCGATAAAATCAAAGCGTTATAGAGTGCGCGCCACATACTTCTATAAGTGTCCACCTTTAAGATTTCCTGAGTGAAAAACACTAGATTTTTAAAGGTTCTTTTATTTCTTTTCAACGTAACTAGGATGTGACGTCACTGACGTCATCTATATAATAGCGCGCTTTCCTAGAACAACATAATTCTTTAGTGAGAATCTTATCTGGACCAAAAATGACTCTAGCTTTAAAAAAAAAAGCATTCTCTATTTATTTTACTATTGTGACAAGGATAAATAGAATATTTGGTTCCTATCTTTGAATGAGAAATGTTATCTGGCTCGGCTTCTGAAAATATCAGGTTCGCCTGCGGCTCACCTGATATATTCATCCGCCTTGCCAGATAACATTTCTCATTCAAAGCTAGTCACCAAATATTCTCTATTTACCAAAGTTTCGCAGAGGAGGCGGTGCATATGTATTTTTCATTCGCCGATTAATATTTGGAACTCGGACAGCAAACATTTCGCGGATTTCTCAAAACTTTATTCAGCTGTCCATTAATAAAATTCAAAAATGGGCTTCTGAGAATGGTTTTAAATTTTCAAGATCAAAAACAAATTGTGTGCATTTCTGTCAACTGAGAAAATTTCATCCTGATCCCGAATTGCACCTGGATGGTAGCCCCATTCCAGTCGTGGATCAGGCGAAGTTTCTCGGTGTCATTTTTGACAAGAAACTTTCTTTTATCCCTCATATAAAATATTTAAAGGCAAAATGCCAGAAAACTTTAAAATTACTTCGCGTTCTTGCACATACCGACTGGGGTGCAGATCGTACTGTAATGCTGAGATTATACAGAAGTTTAGTTAGATCCAAACTTGATTATGGTTGTTGTGTTTATGGCTCTGCAAGGAAATCATACTTGCGGATGCTTGACCCAATACATCATCAAGGATTACGTTTAGCTTTGGGTGCCTTTAGGACATCCCCTGCTAAAAGTTTATATGTCGAGGCCAATGAACCTTCTCTTTACTCTCGTCGTGAAAAATTATCCATGCAGTATACTTCAAAGTTAGCTTCAAACCGTTCAAATCCAACATACAATAATGTGTTTAAACCTAAACATAAACGTATATTTAAATCTAAAGAAAAAGTTATTCCATCCTTTGGAATACGTATGAAAAACTCTTTTGAAAGTAGTGGTATAGATTTGTCTTTGGTTGAAGAGACCAAAGTCGAATCTATACCACCTTGGACTATTAAACGACCAAATGTCATTTTTGACCTAACTTGGCATAAGAAGTCTGAAACAAACTCGCTTGAATTCAAGTCCTTTTTTAATGAAATCATTTCAAAATTTGAAGATTTTAAACAAATTTATACTGATGGTTCGAAAGATGATGAGAAGGTCGCTGCTGCTTTTGTAACTGACAATACGGTTACAAAGTTTCGGCTCCCTGACAATGCTTCTATATTTTCAGCGGAGATCAAAGCTATTGATTTAGCTCTTGATTATATTGCTGAAGATTCATGTAGTAAACATATAATCTTTTCGGATTCTCTTTCTGTATTACAATCTTTGAGTAAAGGTTCTACTAAAAATGTACTTATTAAAAATATTGTTTTAAAATTTCATGAACTGTCTAATTCTAAAGATGTAAAATTTTGTTGGGTACCTAGTCATTGTGGAATTAAGGGCAATGAGAGGGCAGACTTAGAAGCTAAGTCTGCCCTGTCGTTGCCTGAATCTGATATGGATCTTCCTTATTCGGATTTCAAACCACAGATTACTAAATTTATTTTAAGAAATTGGCAGGAGTCTTGGAGTGGGGAAACTCACAACAAACTCCATGCCATTAAACCTGTATTAGGTGAAAGTTTGAACTCATGCCGGTCGATTCGCCGGGATGAGGTAGTTTTAGCTAGATTGAGAATAGGACATTCTTATATTACACATTCATATCTTTTAAAACGTGAGGTTCAACCAGAATGTTTGTTTTGTTTTGAACCTTATACAATTCAGCACATTCTTATTGATTGTGCTGATTTAACTTTAATTCGTAGTAGATTTTTTCAGGCAGATTCTCTGCGGGAACTGTTTGAATTTGTAGATATATCTAAAATACTTGAATTTTTAAAAGCCATTAATTTATATTATAAAATTTGAATAAATTATAGTTTTTTTAAGATAAATTTTTGTATGTCGATTATGTTTTGTCCATATTTTGTTTACTTCTCCGTTGATCGGGACTGACATTGACGTAATTTATTAGTTGATATTGTTTTAAATTTGATATTGTGATTATTTATTCGGCTCTAAATGACCTTTTTGTGTCGATGGGCCGTAAAACACCATTCATTCATTCATTCATTCTCAAAACTTTATTCTTGACCGATGTATGCCTTCCTATTAGAGGAAATCATGATAACCGACTAAAACTCTTCTTTATTAATGAGATAAATTGCAACCAAATGTATTTAGACCGCCTTTTGGTGAAAGTGTGTGCCGTTGGCCAATCAGACTCGGTTATTCAGTCTTTCCTTTTTCGTGAAGACTGGATTATTCCCGCCAAAATGAAAATATTGTGAGGAAAATTTGATTGGCAGATTATCGTTGCTTGCAGCTTAAAACAGCTGAGTCAGGCGCGTGTATCGAATAGCAACCACCAATTTCACGTCACATACATCTAGTGGCGTAGATTTGTAAACAATATTCCTTATTTGGATTTATGGGCGGTCTAAATCGGTTAGACTGCAAAGGACAAGTCTTCGTGAAATAGACGGGCTCCGCTAACGCTCCGCCCCGTCTATTTCACGAAGACTTGTCCTAATGCAGTCTAACCTATATATATATCTACCTTATAAACAACAGCTTTATGACAAATAATCGATATATTTATCCTATTTTAAAAATGACGTCATTTCGAATTGTCGTCATTTTCGCGCCAAAACTGTCAAGTTGGTGACGTTAGAATGTTAACAATGGAACTTATTTTTTTGCTTTCGAACATACACAGCTTAAGTAATGCGGTCATGGCTGTTCCTAAAGCCCCAATCTCACTGTCCCGGTGCTGGCCCCGGTATTTCCCGGTGGAGATAGCCGGTAAACCGGGGTACACCGGGACGTTTTTTATGAAAAAATAAATTGCGATCTCACATTCCCGGTGTCTCCCCCGGTGGAGCACCGGTTATGAAGCCGGATCTCCCCCCCCCCCCCCCGAACCTTCCCGGTGAGTTCCCGGTTTGGCCCGGCGTAGCTACGGTGAAGGGCCGGTCTTTCCCGGTTAACCCCGGTATAACACGGCGTAACCCCGGCCGTCGCCGGTGGTATCCCGGTGACCACCGGTGTCGTCCCGATCAACTCCGGTTGTTCACCGGTGACGTGCCGGTGTTCGCCGGAATGGACATAAACCGGGGTGGACGTGAGTTAGTATAAATTCTCTTTTGTCTCTCGGGGTATATGAGATGAAATACAAACGAAATGCAATAAAATAGAACATACTAATGTTGTAGACTGTTCAAACTTCATTTTAATATGAGTTTCAAACAGTTTGCTCGGCGTCTGATCTGGTTACATACTGTTTGTAATGGACATAAAGACTTTAGCCTTTAGCCATTTATTTATAAAGAAAAACTTTTGTTTTTATATATTAGATTTTCGACGATATTATTTCCTATTTATTATATACATATCGATGATTTATAGAGATTTCTCAGTTAGATAAATTTGATATCGTCACTGTTGATATCATCACTACATGTAGTGATGATATCACTTTTTGTGACGTCACGTCATAATTAGTTTAGTGACGTCGCGGTAATCGATTTTGTGCATTTTTTCTGTAGAAACGTCATTAAAATATATATAATAAATAGAATAATCAATTCCTTTGAATAGATATGAAAAATATATCACTCGAATGGGTTGTTATCTTGTTAAAAAACTCGTCCTGCGGACTCGTTTTTTAACCAGATAACAACCCATTCTCGTGATATATTTTTCATATCAATCCAAAGAAATTGATTATCCTCTATTTAAACACAGACGAAACGCAAACGCTAAAATCATAATGTAGAAAACTGCATTTTTTTTTTAAAAAAAATCAAAATTTATCCTCGCAAACACCCCGGCTGTTCACGGTAGAGACACGGAGCTGCCCCGGATGTGCCGGTAAAGATCCGGCGTTGCCCCGGCATACCCCGGCGTTGCTCCGGCATTCCCCGGATGAAGCCGGTTCTCGTTTCTGTCCCGGTGGCCCCCGGTTGTATTAAACATTTTAAAGCATCCGGGGATGTTAGCCGGTGAAAGCTGGTCGATCCCGGATCGAGCCGGTCGTCCCCGGCGCCGCCAAGGTGGTACTCCCGGTGACTGCCGGTTTGCTAAACCGGGACTCACCGGGGACCCAAACCGGGACAGTGAGATCGTGGCTTTAGGGTACACGTTTTTCGTTTGAACGCCGAAACAAATTAGTTCATTTCTTAAATTTTATAACTTTTCGAAACAAACAGCGTAGGTCATAAACAAAGCAATCCTGTAGGAGTCTCTGATCAGGGTTTGCGCGGTTTATTTTGCAATATATGGTTTTAAAGCAAACAAACTAACCTCAAAAGTCATGAAAGGACTAGACATTATTGGAAATTGTGAGTTTCGTTAAAGTTTCAGGTGTGAATAGAATAAGCGGTCATCATGAGTGTGATCCTGATGAGACACCTATCGCACTCGGCCTTTCATCTTGCAAAGATAATAAAAGAACACCAGGTTGGTCCATTGGGCGATCTAACACATTGAAACCTCAGGTCAAGTAAAATAATATGATGCTTTTCACAAATTGTTTCATGTAGCACCTGATAACCTTACTCCCTTCACTGCCCTGCCCTTTGTACACTGTTTGTTTGCAAACAATTTGGCTACTGGTCAGACGCTGCGTACCGCGGTATCTTACCAGGAACCAAACTGTTTGACACTCATAGCGATATAACTTTAGGCAATATACCTAAATATTAAACTTGTGAAACAAAAAAGCAGACGACAATTGTTTAAAGCTGATAATGTCATCATAACAACTCACTTCGTTAGATTGTAAAAAATCAACAGGATCGGATGGAATAAGCGCTAGATTTTTAAAAATATCAGCATCCATAATAGCTCCAACACTCACACAATTATTCAACCGAAGTATACTATGTAGTTTGTATCCAAAAGTTTTTAAGAAGGCTAAAGTAACTCCTATTTACAAGAAAGGTCCTAAAGAAGAAAAGTCGAATTACAGACCAATTTCAGTTTTACCAATCATTTCCTTGATTTTTGAAAGACATGTTAGTTCCTGTTTAAAGCAATTCATAGAAAACAACAACTTGTTCTACTCTAGGCAATCAGGTTTTAGGTCCAATCATTCCTGTCAGACTGCCTTAGTAAAATTAATAGATGACTGGATTGCAGCCATTGATAGTAATGAAATTGTAGGTTCAATATTCTTAGATATGTCTAAGGCTTTTGACCTGGTTGATCACATGATCCTCCTTGAAAAATTAAAATATTTCAATATTGACCAAAAGACATGCGCATGATTTTCTTCATACCTGAATGATAGATCTCAGCAAACGCATGTATCTGGAGTAACCTCGCAGCTTACTTCTGTTTTATCTGGTGTACCCCAAAGCTCAGTCTTAGGTCCTCTTTTATTTTTGATATTCATAAATGACCTTCCATCTGCATGTACACATTCTGTTGCTGACATTTTTGCAGACGACACAACGCTGTCAGTACACAATGCTTCTCTCAACTTTGTAGCAAACTCGTTGAGTAAAGATCTTTTTAACGTTAATGATTGGTGTGAAAAGAACAAAATGTCAATAAACGTTGCAAAAACTAAATCCATGTACATTACCTCAAGATCAAAATCCGCAGGCATTCAGAATATTGCTCTGCCAATCCCATTTGGTAATGATGAAATCCATTGCAGTCGTGAGGAAAAGTTACTCGGTGTCACCTTTGATGTATTTTTATCTTTTGATAGCCATATCAACAATGTTCTTAAAAAGTGTAACTCCTTATTATACCTCCTCTCCAGAATCAAAGTGTTTCTAACTATACCATTGAGAAAAATGTTTTTTAACTCCTACATCTTACCTCATCTCGACTATTGTTGCGTTATTTGGGGAAACTGTTCTATATCGCAAGAACAGAAAATCATCCGTTTTCAAAAACGTGCAGCAAGGCTTATTCTTAATAAAGATAAAACTGCCCATTCAGCTGATCTCTTCAAAGAGCTTAATTGGATTACTTTTCCGGAAAGAGTTAAATTTCACAAAGCTACTCTAATGTTCAAAGTATTCAGAGGTTTGGCACCTGCATATTTATATGATTTGTTCACACTAAAGTCAAATGTGCATGATAGAAATTTAAGGACTTCATCAAAATCTCAATTATATTCTCCCAGACCAAAGTCTGAATTTTTCAGGAGGTCGTTTGCCTATTCTGGAACTATTATTTGGAATAATTTGCCTTTGAACATAAGAAATGCTGGATCACTTGCCTCATTTAAGACTTCATACCTTAAATGGGTTAAATTAGGCACATAGTGTAGTCACTTATAATGCATCAAAATGTAGTTTAGTGATGAATATTTGCTACTCAGGGGTTGAAGTTTCATTTTCCACTACATGTATAATTTTAGATTTATAAAAAAGTTAAATTACTGTTTAGGAAATGTATTACAATGCACCCAGTTTTCTACATCCCGCATATTGTAGTTTGCAGCTGACGTAAGCTGTACATTTCGTTTAATATGGCTTTATATCGCTTTTCCTTAGACCTGTACCAGTCTAACCATCGCACTATTTGACACATAACCACATAGAAGCGCCTTTTAACGCTTTCAATTTATGCAGTCATATCTATTTACAAAAAGTTGATTAAAAATAATTGCTAGATCTATTATCTTAGCAAATGGTAACGTAATGATGGCTGAAAGTAGCGCTTAATGCATCTTAATGCGCATTCTGCTTTACGTTCAGCCTGCTTTACCTGACCACCCGTCTTCAAAACTTGAATTATGCCATGTGCGTTAATGTTAATATTGCGATGGTTTCTACGGGTTTCATGTTGGCTTTGTTTTGGCTATTGAGCCCCTGGCCGGCTGTTACACTATTAACGTTTAGCCCGCTAATTATGTCGATACATATGTAGTAGTTTTTGCTGAAAATGTAGACCCAGATGAGATACCTCCATAAGGAGCTCTCTGATCAGAGTATACATTGTTTGCTAGGAAAAGAAATGATTCTGAAATAGATAAAATTCCACGTTTTAAAATACATTGTATTCTACTTTCGAGTAAATGATTTGATTAATATTCCTAAAAGGAGGGGCATTTTTGAAAATGCGATGAGCTAGGGTTAATGGCTGACCAGGGTCTTAGGTGCTTGTTAGGGCTTCTATGTGTTATGGCAGCTACAATAGACATATAGATACTTGATCATTACCATACCTGCATGTTGTTTTAACCCTTTACTCCATAGATATGTATCATAGTTAATGTTTTCTGTTCTCTAGTAGATGGTATCTTGAAGCGGGCTTAAAGTATAACAGAACGCACATTTGGGCTCACTATGCTTTACTTTCAACCTGGTTTAAGTGGTCACCTCTCTTCAATACTAGAAATATACCATTGATTAAAGGGTTTTAAAATATCTGTGGTATCTCTTTTGATATATAATTTAACCGGTCTAGATATTTCCTACTTGTTAAAACGTCGTATTATGTTCGCTTTATATTTCCTATATATATTGAATATCCATGTGTAAATAACAAATCGTGAACAGTATGACACTAATGCATTATTATTTTCAGTTTGATCTTTAAAATTCTCTAAGTAAACAGAGTAGTCCCTGTGTAGAGCTCCTACAGGTTCTGTCTTTTCTGGATCCACTCTGTTTGCAAAAGTTTAAAAATACTGTTTTTGTTCCCGTCTCACATAATGCGTGTTGTATATATGTTAATTTTGTTTGTGGACCATATTGAAAATTGGTTTGTTTGTTTGTTACCAAATATGTAATCCACATGAAATAAAGTCGTTATTATTATAGTGAAGAGGTGTAACCTTTGAATGTCTTGACTTTTACAACAAGTTTGATCCTGGTAAGACGCCAATAAATGTGTAGTCTGATCATGATCCAAACTGTTTGTCACATGATAAGTATATTTGCAAATATGGATAAATAATTATACTCTAGCCTTAGTTTTTTTAGAATTAAAAAAATAAAACATTTTGAGTAGCCGTTTATAAAAGTTCCCAGGGTTAAAACGCATGATGGAATCAACACCCCCACCCACCCACCAACTTATTTTCATCCTAACCCTTTAAATCCTAGTCACACACAGGTGCGTCCTTTGCAAATGGTGAAACTGTTTAGAATATACTTGTTCTATACAAACAGTGACGACCCAGATCAAAAGGCTCCTAAAGGTTTCCTCTGATTAGAGTCCTGGTGCCACGTTTAAGCTTTGAAATACGGATTTGATCGAGTGATGGGAGTTCTAGATATCGTAGATTGACTGTTAATCATAACGTATAAACTGCCACATGATACTTCCTTGGGCTGGTTGCAATAGCTAGGTTTATTTGCCCTTGGTCAGTCACAAGATCAGGTTGCTCGTAAACAGTTTCACACCTTTGGTCACTCCCGTTTTTGTCGAACTTCTGACCCCATACAAGACAGTCCCAGTATCAAGTGCTAATTTTGTGGTAAAAATGCAAAATAGGTAATAATTAGTGTTTGAGACAGCAATAACCTAAAGCAAGATGGTTTTGTCGTTATGATTTTACGTCGCTTTAACAGTATTTCAGAAAAGTAAAGAAGAAAAGTCCTACTCTCATTTTGCTTTACATAACCGCGAGATAACATGCATTATCTATACAGTGGGGAAGGTGTCATTCGTTCCCATTTAGCGCGAATGTAGTAAAGCAATCATTTGCATTGCAGAACAGTTCAGGGAATCCTAAGATTTCCAATTTTGCACTTTTCAAGTGCAATTTAGCGAATCATACCTTTACCCCATAGCCTGTTTCTAGTTTTTTTGACATGTGATTACTGTAGGGTGGAAGTAAAGCAGAATTTACTTTCAGCCTGCTTGAAGCTTCCATGTACTAGAAAAAAATCCGAAGATTTAGGAAAAATCCGGAGAAATGGAAGCCCTGACAGTTCGGAACCTGGTTAGACTAGTTGGACGGTCTTCATCAGTTTTGTATGATTAACTCTAATATGACACTCGTATTGGCAATTCTTTAGTCAAAACAGACCTAAAGCAAAATTTAAAACTATTGCAGACGACAATACCAATGCAGGTGATACTTTGGCGATAAGAGGGTTGAGCCCATAGCAGACGATAAAATTTGGCAGCAAAAGAGTTCAAATAATTATATCGAAGGACATGGCAATGTAAGTATAAAGGTAAAGTGCTATCTCAAAGACGATTTTTTCGTGACTTAATCCATCGAATAGATGTATGTATGTTTCATTTAGAAACCGTAGACGTGTTAAGAGTATACTTGGCCCTTGCAAAATGTACAGGTTCTAAGGGAGTCAGAGTTAATAATACCTTTTTTTTATTGACCGCCCAATACTTCCAAACATTGAGGAATTATTTCTGTATTTAACTCTTCCGTTCGTCACGATCCAAACTAACACTGTATATATATAGCTTTGGCCATTATTCTAACAAAATGCCGTCTACTAAAAGCTGCTTTCTGCATTTCTTTCCAATGGTTTGTATACTACATGTGTTTTATACTGATTTGTAATCGACATCCCTTAAACGACCGTCGATGGGCTTGGACCTTGATATCAAGAGTTACTCGATGCTTGGTCTTTTTCTCCAAACTGTTTGTATGCATATAAATAATATGTCATTTAGCAGAGTAAGGGCACTCTCTATAACGACCATCGGAAAAGGGCTAGTTATACCCCCACAAACAGAGTTTGAGGGGGGTATACTGGAATCAGCCTGTCGGTCGGTCGGTCGGTTGGTTGGTTGGCCGTCGGTCTGTCTGCAAAATCTTGTACTTTCAACTCCTCCTTCAGTTTCAACCCGATTAATTTGATATTTGGCATAAATGTTACTCAGGTGTAGTAGATGTGCAAGACACGAATTTCAGGTCTCTGTGACCTTGACCTTTGGCCTTGAAATTAGTATTGAAATTGGTAGGCAAAATCTTGTACTTTCAACTCCTCCTTCAGTTTCAACCCGATTCATTTGATACTTGGCATAGATGTTACTCAGGTGTAGTAGATGTGCAGGACACAAATTTCAGGTCTCTGTGACCTTGACCTTGACCTTTGGCCTTGAAATTGGTCTTGAAATTGGTAGGCAAAATCTTGTACTTTCAACTCCTCTTTCAGTTTCAACCCGATTCATTTGATACTTGGCATAAATGTGACTTAGGTGTACTGGATGTGCAAGACACAAATTTCAGGTTTCTGTGACCTTGACCTTTGGCCTTAAATTTTGTCTTGAAATTGGCAGGCAAAATCTTGTACTTTCAACTCCTCCTTCAGTTTCAACCAAATTCATTTGATACTTTGCATAGATGTTACTCAGGTGTACTAGATGTGCAAGACACAAATTTCAGGTCTCTGTGATCTTGACCTTGACCTTTGGCCTTGAAATTGGTCTTGAAATTGGTAGGCACAATCTTGTACTTTCAACTCCTCTTTCAGTTTCAACCCGATTTATTTGATACTTGGCATAAATGTTACTCAGGTGTACTAGATGTGCAAGACACAAATGTCAGGTCTCTGTGACCTTGACCTTGACGTTTGGCCTTGAAATTGGTAGGCAAAATCTTGTACTTTCAACTCCTCTTTCAGTTTCAACCCGATTCATTTGATACTTGGCATAAATGTTACATAGGTGTACTAGATGTGCAAGACACAAATTTCAGGTTTCCTTGACCTTTGGCCTTAAATTTGGTCTTGAAATTGGCAGGCAAAATCTTGTACTTTCAATTCCTCCTTCAGTTTCAACCCGATTCATTTGATACTTGGCATAGATGTTACTCAGGTGTAGTAGATGTGCAAGACACAAATTTCAGGTCTCTGTGACCTTGACCTTTGTCATTTAAATTGGTCTTGAAATTGGCAGGCAAAATCTTGTACTTTCAACTCCTCCTTCACTTTCAACCTGATTCACTTGAAACTTTGCATAAATGTTACTCAGGAGTAGTAGATGTGCAAGACACACATTTCAAATCTCTGTGACCTTGACCTTTGGCCTTGAAATTGGTCTTGAAATTGGCAGGCAAAATCTTGTACGGCGAACGACTTCACTTTCAACCTGATTTACTTGATACTTGCCATAAATTTTCCAAGTGTTTATGATGGTGGCAGCACCCTGCCATTGTCAAACCTCATTGAAAACGTCTGCAGGGTGTGACAGAGTGCTGCATAGTGGGGGTATTTATCACCTTTAGTGTTAGCCGTTCTAGTTGATTGTATAAAAGGCAGGTGACAGCTTAAAGCAAGTTGACAGTAAAACTGAAAGCTCCTAAAGGCACCTGTCGTAACATGATAATTAACACAATTTAGTGGCCGTAATAGAGAAGGTTTACTGTAGCAGAAATTATAGTAGATGATACTGTGTGAGGTAGACAAAAACTGCTGGAAGGAATTTTAGCTGGTTGACTTGCAAATACATTAAAAACTCGCTATTACGACCACTTAATTGTGTCAATTAAAATGCTTTTAGTACAGGTGACTACTTTAAGCGAGTTGACAGTAAAAAACAAAGCTCCTGCAGGAGCTTTCTATTTTACTGTCACCCTCCTTTAAGTTGTCACCTGTCTTATATACAATTAATTTTAGCCTTATTTTTAGTGATCGTTATAGAGAGGTTTTACTGTAGTTATATTAACCCTTTGAACCCTAGTCCCGCATATAGGCGTCCTTTTCAAACAGTGAACATGTGAATTGTACACTTGTCCTATGCAAACAGTGAAGACCCAGATCAGAGGGCTCCGAAAGGAGCCCTCTGATCAGGGTCTTCACTGTTTGTTATAATGCCAAACATTGACAAAAACAACCCTTAAAAGTCAGAAATGGACTAGACTAAAATGGAAACTGGAATTGTCCATTTATAGTTTCAGGGAGGAAAGAGTTAAACCCTACTTACACCATAGATCTGTATTGAATACTTTTACAAACATTTTGAACCCTAATCAGGATCCAATGCAATTGTAACTGATCAGAGTCCAATATGTTTGTACTATGATTCAGACTTTTAGCAGACAGCATTTCAAGTAGATGACAGTTCCTCGGTGTTTAAGGAGTTAATGTCTGCTAATTGTAAAGTCACCAGGCATGGTGTGACATATTATAGCTATACTGTTCTATATAGTGCCTTTAACCCTCTCGGCACCGGGGTCGCATAAAATCGACTTTGCCAACAGTTTGGACCCTTATCAGACACCGATCAGGATCCAAACTATTTGACACTCGTATCGGCATTTCTAAAGTCATGCTATATTGATTTTACTTTGAAACAATCTTGCAAACACGAATTGTGAAGCATCGGCATTTCTAAAGTCATGCTATATTTATTTTACTTTGAAACAATCTTGCAAACACGAATTGTGAAGCAGGCGATAATAAAGCAGTGAAGTGGTAACAACTCACGATTAATTTGGCACCGAACGAGTGAATAAGAATTTTTATGTTGAATGTTTCAAATAAACTATTCCCATTTTAATAACTGACTAATTCTAATTATATATTTGTTCCAGAAAACATTTCAGAAAAATAAAGGTTAACCCCTTTATGCCCAGTGGATTCTTCCGTGTTTATATATTTGATTAGTCCATTTTTATCAAAGGGATACCTGATCAAAAATTTCATTTTGCTTTATATTGAAATTCCTATCAGCAAACAGTGTATACTCTGATCAGATGCCGCATGATGCGGCGTCTGATCAGAGTCTACACGGTTTGCCTATTTCCCATATATGGAATCGTGGGCACAAATGGGTTAAACGAACAGTGTAGACCATGGTCATAGGTTTCTTTGATTAACTCTCTGGGCAGGGGCTACACTGCTTGTAAAGTTAAACAAATCACCTTAATTTCATAATGTATAAAAAACCACACTTCATTTTAAGTTAAGCTTAAACATTTATTGAGTTTGAAAAGTCTTGCTTTGTTTTTAAAAAAAAAACTAAAAACGAAGCCTCAATATTTTTCTATTACCATTTCTGAAAAAAAAACCAGTTTATAAGTGTAAGAAAGTTTACGGCAGTGCACATATAGAGACACCGAGCTCTATTTTATGGACCCGTATTTTGGTGTTTTTTGACTTTGGTGAAGCGCCAGAGTAGAGATGGGATAATATTTCAAATCAATAGGAACGCTTTGGTTTGATGCGAGATCGATTGACTGCCATTTGATACCCGTATGTAAAGCCAACTATAATGGGGTCTGGCTCAAATTTCTAAAATCTGGCAATTTCTTCAGCGACTTGATCGGTACAGGGATTTCAGTTATGTTTGTTTTTGTATCAGATTTCTTTCTCCTTCAAATATCCTTAACTGGATTCAATATCCCCCGCTTTTAGCATAGCTTATTCTCAATCACGGCACATGTATATTCGTATAATTATGTATTAATTGCCAAGGTTGGTCCTGTTGGACTTTAACCTACTTCACGATACGAATATTTGTGATAATTATTGTAAACAGTTTGGATCTAGATGAGACGCCGAGTTCCTCGACGTCTCATCTTGATCCAAACTGTTTGACACGCTGTTAACATCGAAACTTTCTTCGAACTATGTAAATGTACATTTTGAAGACGCTAAATATCCCTTTTACCCTTTCAAGATCAAATTTGTCGAGAGTGTTTTACCCCTTCACCACCACAGTGTCGTCTGCTTCAATATTGGTGTCTGCAATAACGTTTCAAAGTTAGATTATAGGAAATATGACTTACGAAATTTCCAAACCAGTGTCAAAACAGTTTGGGTCCTGTTCAAACTCCGCGTTACACGGCGTCTGATCAGGACACAAACTATTTGCAAACGCGCTTTATGACGTCTTCGAGAGTGATAGGGTTAACATAGAGAGCATAAGGAAACCTCAAGAGGAGAGGGGTTGGTATCGAATTAATCTAAGAACCCTCTACAGATCCTCTGCGGGACAGTTTCATAAACATATCTATAGTTTGTAGGATATTAGAGTTAACCAAGTTATGCCTAGATATCCACACACCTTATTCTTCACATTTAACCCTTTACCCAATAACCTGTTTATAACACTAAAGGCAGGTAATCAATTAAAGCAGGTTGAAAGTAAAGCAGAATGTGCCTTAAGGCACATTCTGCTTTACTTTCAGCCTGCTTTAAGCTACCATCTGCTAGGCTATATATAAATAATTGTTATGGCAATTGTTCATGAGGATATAAATTGGAACTATTTTCTTCAGCGGAGGAATAAATCAAATACACTAAAAGTCGCTTCTATGAGGGAAAGGGTTAAACGCGAACGAATGCGATAAAACGTAGAAACGACACTTTTTTGACAAGTCGGAGTGGCAAACATTTTGGAGTATTATCTGGCTTGAAGCTGCTTGCACTGATAATAATAGTTTTAGCGCAAACGTGTTTGTTGGGAAAGAATAACGTATTTTCCACTGTATAATGAAAATTTGATATTACAGCTAACTGACCTGAACTGAACCTAGGGAGATTCCATTGCACTACAAAGGCTGCTGCTGCTGTCGTTGTTTTTAAGAATAATTACAATGCCCCCTCACTACAACAACACCCAATGGGAGACACACATTTTGTGTGATGTTCGGATGGAGTATTTATAGGGAGGGATATTGGTTTACATAAGCAAACAGCTTGAATTCAAACAAGATCAAAACAGTTTGCAAATGCGCTTTATGACGACATTAAGAGTGAAAAGTTAAATATTTCACTGCCAATGACGGCGCGATGGTCTTTATTTGCAAAAAGTTTAGATGAAAAATGCGGCGTCTGATCAGGATTCAAACCATTTGATACTCGTATTAATATTTCTTCATCCAAAATGAAAATGAAAAAAGCGCCATGAAATAAATTGCAGACACGTTTTCAGCAAACGAGAACTTGACAGTGGAAGAGTAAAGAATCTTTTCTCCAATATTCTTTCCCAATACATGTACATGCGTTTACGCTAAAACAATTATTTCCATTGTAAACAGTTTGGAGCCAGATCAGACGCCGGGTAACCCGGCGTCTGATCAGGCTCGAAACTGTTTACCACTCAAATTATAAAACAATTAGTCAAAAGTGTCGAAAAGTTGTCCATTTTTTCGTTTTATTGCAATGCGTTTGCGTTTCGTTTGCGATTAAACGGGAAAGAATAACGTTTTCTCCCCTGTATCTGATAGACTCAGTACAGTACGCTGTGATATACGAGTAACAAAAACACGTTGACCAACAGGCGGCAATTAAAGAACATACACTGCCACCTGGTGCTCTTACCAACTATGGTAACTCTTTAGTTTGGCAAAAACAGTTGTTTGATTCTTATTTCTGGCGTGTACGGAAGATGATACACAGTATAGCATCGATAGCTCAAACTTGCTTAACCTATTCACTGTCATGACGTCATCAACTTTATATTTTTCAAATTTTATTTTTCTGTTTTGTGAGTTAAAAATATATAATTGAGTGTCAGACAGTTTTGATCCTGATCAGAAGCAGTGCTACGCTGCTTTCAGGTTCCAGAGTGTTGCAAATAACCATGTTTGTACTCGGTTAACACATTGAGCCCTAGTGACGCATATATGCGTCTTTTATCAAACGTGTACCTGTGAAGAGTACACTTGTCCTATGCAAACAGTGAAGTCCCTGATCAGAGGGCTCCTGCAGGAGCCCTCTGATCAGGGACTTCACTGTTTGTCATTTTGCAATGTATTACAAAATACAACCCTAAATAGTCTAAAATGGACCAGTCTTTATTGCAAACTGGAATTGTCCATTGAAAGTTTCAGGGGAAAATGAGTTAAGGCAGTGGAAGGGTTAAGTCGAAATTACTTGAGTTTATTGACCAGTAGCAATGTTAACCCATTCGTGTCCTCGATCCCATATATGGGACATAGGCAAACAGTGTAGACTCTGATCAGACGCCGCATTACGCGGCGTCTGATCAGAGTCTACACTGTTTGCTTATAGAAATTACAAAATGAAAATGAAAAGTTTGACCAGGCATCACTTTTCTAGAAAATGGACATATCCAATATATAAACATGGAAGAATCCACTGGGTATCAATGGGTTAATCGAAATGCAGTAAAGCAACAAGCTTTATATTGTACTTTCATCATAAGCAGACACTAGCAGTTCACACATAAAATACTTCTTTAGTGGTTGTGAAAGTTAGGACTTTTTTCAAAGTTTTGTTTAGCTGAATACTTACTGTCTTTTGCATGCATGCTATATATGCGAATCGGAGTAGTTATCACAAAGTTAGACAACAAGTGACTTGACGTCTCGTCTGGATCCAAACTGATTGCAGATATTTTCTGAAAAACAAAAAACGTATATAAATCAACTCTGGGAAGAAAACCCGCCTACATTGCTTGCAGACAACACTAACACCGCGTGCAGAAAGTGTACGGTTATAGACACAGCTTCCTTCTTGTGTTATCTTAAACTACAATTAGACTAGGTTAACTACAATTATGTAAAATTCTAATTGTTAATACTACAAAAACGCTACCTTTTAACTTCATTGTTGTAACTAACAAGCACACAAAAATTCCCAAGTTTGTCACTTCCTTCTGACTTCTTTTAAAACAAGAAGAATGTATTGGAGTACATAAGTTCTATTTGAACTTCCTCTTTATACAGTGGAGAATTTGTTATTCTTTCCCAATAAACGCGTTTACGCTAAAACTATTTTTTCCGTTACAAACAGTTTGGAGCCAGATCAGACGCCGGGTAACCCGGCGTCTGATCAGGCTCCAAACTTTTTGCCACCAAGATAAATATGAATTATCAGAATTGTCCAAAAGTTGTACTTTTTTACGTTTTATTGCTTTGCGTTTGCGTACGTTTGCGTTTAAACGGGAAAGAATAACAGATTCTCCACTATACCCTTTCGGCCTTTCATGCCACCTTTCTAACAGATTCACAGCAATGACATCGTCTGCTCGCAGACCTATCGTCTTTTTACTTATTTATTTCCAGAAGTACATATGATTATATTTATACATGCTAAAGTAAATAAACAATACTTAGGGAAAGGATTGAAACGAACGAATAAACTTATTGAGTTTCTCTCCTTACTTATTTGCCAAACAGTTAGTCTTGTGTCCAGCGACTTGCTAGAAATATTTCTTACTAGAAGAAAGCATAGTTTCAAATAGAATAACTTCAGTTGCTGGATACAGAAGAGAAGCAAATGAGAAAGTGCGAAGTGTCTTTTCTGATTTACTTCTGCAATGCACCAATTTATCAACTTTTTAGCAGAGCACCATATTCATTCAAAGGGTGCCGCTGGAGACAAACCAAACTGTATGTGCATGCGGCAAAAACAATCGGAGTAAAACATCATTTGTTGAGCAATATTTTGAACAGTTCAAAGAGACATAATAAACTTTTTTAAAGAATAGGGATAAAGAAGATGGTAGTTAATAGAATAATTGATACGGGACTGAAAAGATGTGGCGATGCTAAACCTTGACGATACATCATTTAACCGAGGGATAGTAATAAGTGACAATAAGTTAGATAAATCGGTTTAGGCTCTTAATATAAGAATAAACAATGTCAAAAACATGTTTGTTGCTTTCTATATTAAGTGTAGAGTCTCCATATACATGTAGTATAATATCTCGACTCAAGTTGCTTATTTGGCATTTTTCATTTACTAGCTAGTACTTCTCTAATATTATTGCATGCATGGCATTCGAGGAGAAGTGCCTGGTGCTTTCAATCAATCCACATTGACACAGTGGAAACTCAGCAATGTTAATGATTGAGGGAGCTACATTTTGTACGCAGGCGAGTGTGAAGGATTTGGAGGGTGCAGTGCGCAGAACTTTCTAAATATAGCGCGCATCTTAAACTAGATTGTTATTTTCATTTTCGCTTTGACACATAAGAGTAGTTTTGAGATGTACGATAAGATAAGATAAGATATATTTTATTTTAAGTCGGCAAGACATACACTAGACAACATAAGCCATAAAGGCTTTTGAACCGACTATACAACATATGTATAATTATAACAAAGATAAAGCAGCTAAAAATAGAATCTTCGATGAAACAATGGGTTGGAAAATATATATCACAGATAGAACTAATCTGCTGGTACAGTACCTTACCATTTGGATTGTATAAATAACTTTATTATCATAGAGTTATATTTATATCTAGCATGGCTCATTAGATTGCAGGAGGGGTAAACCTTGACAAAATTTGGACAAAATGAAAAGCTGGTCAGCAGCAGAGTTTTATCAATGTGGAAATATTAAATAAGAGTCAGAGTGTAATTGCTGTCAGAGTGTAGCGGTTATTCAGAAAATGAGTTCCAGATATTGTTCGACAATATTGACCTGACGTTGGTGACCTCTATTAGCATAATTACACACATTGTTGCATTTCTAAATATAGCTTCGGAACACTTCGTTATCATTTATACGAGAACGCACATTGTAACCACACCGGCACCGAGAAAATATAGCATTGCCCGGTTGCACAAATATCGACAGGTATTTAGCGCAAGTGGTAAGGAAGATGACTATAGATTATTTTTCCGTCCAGTCAGTGACTTGTACATTTTTTCACTTTTTTTTTTTTTTTTAGAATGTATGCTGTTTCTTTTAAGTAATCATACAACATCTATTTCGATTGGAACACGGTTCTTTTGTTAGGTTTAAAAACATTATGTCATAGCGTCTGTTTGGTCTATAAAATAACATTTTATAAAATAAAAACATTTCCCCCTCTATCGGGCCGATTCGAACCCGGAACCTCAATGTTACAAATCCCTTGCTCTAACGACACACCTATTGCAGATTAGTTATATCTTGGGGTTGTAAATGAGGTATATATTGGTAAAGAGTCGCAGGTGAGAACATCGATGATCTTACCTGGATTAAAGCCCACTCGAAAGCGCAATATGATGCGTATTAGTAGATGCGATTAGAATCTATACTAGGAGACTCGGGAATAATAGTTTATCAACAATAATCTTTTGAACTTGCTCAATGTGGAGTGTTGATCCACTGAGGATCACAACTGTAACAAGATTCACGTAATCAGCCGAAACAACCCGAAATTGTACGTAGGCTATCGATTATTGATTTATACAGCGTCATATTTTTATAATTTATTCATGCATAAAGTTCAACGTCAGGTCAATATTGTCGAACAATATATGTAATGTGTAGGATATGGGAGAAATCCACTTTTCCCTACAAATGCCATACTTTTGGCTTCCTTCGCTACAAAGTAACTATTGCACGACGACACATGCTCAAAGCCGAAAATAGGCATCTCTATGCTGTCCTCATTTATGCTTAACAATTAACTGCCTTATAATATCCCTACTACAGGTTAGTTGTAACAATATTGGATCCTGATGAAAATACCCAAAATCCGTCACAGCCGCATAAGGTTTAAAACAACGCCAAACCTTAGTCTTCTACATGCCATGTCGCTTGCAAATTGTTTGGTCTGCAACGATTTCGAGTGTTAATTTGTATTGCATTTTCAATTAGCAAGTATCATAAAAAGTGTCAAACAATTTGAACCAAGCTGAGACTCCGAGTGTCTCGACCTCATCTGATTCCAAACTGTATGTAGATCTAGGAGTTATCACAAATTCAGATATAGCGCCCAGAACATTAACCAATTTGCACCAAGTGGTTTCTTCTTTGCTTACTATATACATGTATATTGTATTGGTTCATATTTATTTGAAGGATGCCTGGTCTAAATGTTCAGTTTCCTTTTTGTTTACATTGAAGCTCTTATCAGCAAACAGTGTAGACTCTGATCAGACGCCGCATTATGCGTTGTCTGATCAGAGTCTACACTGTTTGCGTATGCCCCTTTAATCGGACGCTAGGCACAAATAATTAATGAAAAATAGTGTAGTGATTATTGAAAAAACACAAGCTTCTACAAAATGCATTTCTGGTTTATCGGAGTTTTCTTTCAAAACATGCGCTGAGTAATTTTCCTGTAATTAATGATTACAGCCTTAGCTCGCAATATCGTCTGACTACATTGGTAAATCAATATACATGTAGTCTGCAGTTTAATTCCATGTAACAAGATATCTTTACGATTAAATTACAATCAAACATGGGATAAGGCTGCCGCGTAAAATAAGACGAATATCAACCATCTTAAATAGGTGACAAGTATATGTACCTAGACCAAAAGTGAACAGGAAGCTCCTGTATGACCTTTCTATTTGATTTTTGTTCTGCATTAAGCAGTCACCTGTCTTTAGAGATCTATATATTTCTGTTTGAAGTGGTCGTTTCAAACAAGCTCGACTGTTTACTTTAAATGAAGCTAACTTGATAGCTCTGCTTACAAATGTGTATGTACAAGCACACATTTCCTAAGCAAACCTTAACCCTTTCATGATCAAATTATTCGGGAGATTTTTACCCTTTCACCCCTTTATTATCGTCTGCTTCAGTATTGGCATCTGCAAGACACGTTTCAAAGTTATATCTAAGGTTGTATGACTTCATAAATATATATATATGAGTGTCAAACAGTTTAGATCCTGATCAGACGCCGCGTAACGCGGCGTCTGATCAAGATCGAAACTGTTTGCAAACGCGCTTTATTGCGTCATTGAGAGTGAAAGGGTTAAAATGCGTTTCGTTGCCAGCCTTAAAGATTGGTTACAGTTCAACTTTTTGAATGCTGGTTGTTGTTGTTTTCGTCTACAAGAATCTTCTTCTGCTAATGTTTAAAAATAGAAATTTCTGAATTTTTATCAGAGTTTCAAACATTTTATAATTAAACATTTTACTCTCGATGACGTCATAAAGCGCTTTGCAAATAGTTTTGATCCTGTCTGATCAGGATCAAAACTGTTTGCCACTTGTTTTGCAATAACGTCAGTTATATACTGCCTTAAATCTCACTTTAAAATTATATTGCAGACGAGAAATATTGGAGCAGACGACAATATGGCGATGAAAGGGTAACTAAGCATATCACGTCAAATTCGATCATAAGAGGGTTAAACTTCATATATTTGCAAAAAAGGGTGTCATCGTTTCATAGCTAGCGTGCCGTGTTCATGTCGTATGAACGTAATGCAGAATATTCTCAATAAGTAGTTTATAGTTTAAACATATTTGTTGCCATATTTTGTACAACTATAAAGCACAAGTTAATGATCAAATTTAACAGAGTTCTAAATAAGTGTTTTTTGCATCATCAGTAACCTGTATTTACAGTGGAGAAAACGTTATTCTTTCCCAATCAACGCGTTTACGCCAAAACTGTTATTTCTATTGCAAACAGTTTGGAGCCAGATCAGACGCCGGGTAACCCGGCGTCTGATCAGGCTCCAAACTGTTTGCCACCATGATAAACATTAATTATCAGAATTGTCCAAAAGTTGCACTTTTCGACGTTTTAGTGCACTGCGTTTGCGTTTCGTTTAGTTTAAACGGGAAAGAATAACGTTTACTCCACTGTAGTAACCAGCTGACCTGTATTTGTAAGATCACAAAAGTTTTCTGACTGGCTGGTCGCTTAAGAGAGGTTCCGTTGTACACCAAAATTCCAATAAAAAGAGCGACTGCTGTTTGCACAACAAAGTTCATCAATATAATTATTGCATTTCTTTAAAATCATTCAGATTTTACAACCGAACCTCTGTTAATCAACCAATTAACCCTGAGTGGTACTTATATATGCGTCAAGAACAATAAATATATTAGTAAAGAGTACATTTTTCTTATGAAAACAGTACAGATCCGGATCGGAGGGCTCCTACAGGTTCCCTCTGATTAGGGTCTACAGTATTAGTCATATTCCAATACTGTGCTCCCTCTCTACAACGACACCAATGGGTCACACAGATTGCGTGTGTCGTTCGAAGAAGGGATTCGTTACATGTAAAGGGATAGAAATTAAGACTTAGCTTACATTTACAAACAGCTTGAATTCAGATCAGACGGCGCGTCACACGGCGTCTGATCTAGATTCAAGTTGTTTGTCACTTGTAATTATACTGGTTCTATCAAAATGTCCACTTACACCAGTAATGAGCTGTAGTTTATACAAGTCTAACTTTACTGTTCAGGCAGTCTAAGACGTATATCATAAGTATTGGCCTACAATATTGCATTTCTAAATTAATATTTAAAAATAGGAACAGTAAAATACAGTCATTCTTGTGTTGAAAAGCTACCTCTAATTTCAAAACTCTCTTAAGACAAGTGACTGCTAAATGCATAACAAAATAATGCTGAAAGTTCTTTTAGAATCTAGAAATTTTCAGCATTATTGTTTTACCTTGCATCTAGCAATAAATTCCCTTCACTGCCTTACCCCGAGTCCAGTAGTTATTTGCAAACAATTTGGATCCTGGTCAGACGCCGCGTAAAGCGGCGTCTGATCAGGATCCAAACTGTTTGACACTAGTTTCAATATTTCTTAAGTCAAAATACCTAAAAATTGATTTTTAGAAATAAAAGCAGACGACAATTGATTAAATTTGGTGACGTCATGGCAGTGAATGAGATTAAGCACTGCTAGTCCACTGAGTGACCGCTTGTTATAAGACTGATTGTATCTTGGGACTTATTAACAAGCACACATACGGGGCCTCACACAAAATAGATACCCCGCACTTTTAATTAAAAGCAGTGCCGATGGTTCCCCCGTTCGCCTCCTCTACAGGCTTACAATCCAAGCGCATTGGAGATGTGAGCCGGCTGCCAGCGTGCTTTGGTATTATTATGGCGTATCGGATTGCGGTGGGGTCGGGTTACGGCAGTCAATATCGTGTAGACTGTACTTCTCCTATCTCTCGCTGTATCATATGCGGAAAGAGCGGTACCAACAACAGCACGAGCAAAAAGTTTGCACAGCAAACTCAAAAGTTTTCTGAAATATTATGGATAAATTAAACGATTCACCGGAGGGCGAGGATAAAGAGGGCCAAGCGACTGTGGTCAAAGAAGAGCCAAGTGCAGACACTATTAAGGTATGTAGGAAACTGGCAGTTTATAGTTGAGTGACTAGGATTAGGCGGATGAATGGAACTACTCTTGGTAACTTTTCGGTGCCTGTAGTTACTATATATACTACATTTATTACTGCTTATATTCTGTCTTCTGCTGCGGTTTTGATATTTAATTTTTTTTAACACCCTTTCATCACCATTTTGACGTAAAAACTCGTCTAACATACATGTAGTCGCTTTGAGAATAGCATCGTCTGCTTATATTTTTCGTCTGCTTTTATTCATAAAATTTATAATTATTATCTTTCTTTACTTGAGTGTCAAACAGTTTGGTTCCTTGTATGACATTAAGCTACTCGGCGTCCGATCAGGATCGAAACTGTTTGCAAAATAAAATGTTTCCAGGGCTTCAGATAAGGGAGAGTACATTTTCTCATTCATTTTAGCACCAAATCCTATGGTGTTACTACTCATTAGAATCGTCTCTTCGAGACGATTCTAATGAGTAGTAATACCTAAGGGTTTAAAGCAGAAATAAAGATTTTATGTTTTGAAAAACTCCCTTTATCTGGAGCCCTGTTGTGGGCCTTGGTAGTGACACGACTTGAAAAGTGTAATGAAATCTTAATCAGTGTAGCTACTAATGGGACTCTGAGAAACGCAGCGTCGGATAACGACTGTTTGCTAAAAATATTGACATCTGCAATATTTGTTTTGAATTTAGAATACAAGTATTTTGACTTATGAAAAGTCAATACGCTTGTCAAAAAGTCTGGATCCTGATCAGATGTCGAAATACTCGGCGCCTGATCTGGATCCAAAATGTTTGCAAATGTCAGTTTTAAGTCACACTTTGTGATGAAAGGGTTGAACACATTAATGCCCGGACATTGCAATGAACCCTCCCTGTGGGCTTGTTGGGAGATTTCATTATACAGTAAAATCTTTCAATTACGACCATTGAATTGTGCTAAATATAAGGGGTTAAGAACAGGGCACTGCTTAAAGTAAGGTGACAGTAAAACAGAAAGCTCCTGTAGGAGCTTTCTGTTTTACTGTCACCTTACTTTCAAGCTATCACCTGTCTTTTATACGACCAATTAGCCTTATGTTTAGTGGTCATAAGGGAGGTTTTATTGCAGATTGACAATGGTGATCTAAAGGCACTGCCGTGTTTGACCATACACCACTCATACATTTCATATGAAAAAGCTATCAGTGAAGACCCTGATGTGACGCCGCGGTGTCTTATTAGGGTCTACACTATTTGCTAATTTAATCTTTAACAACTAATAGGCTTATGGGTTTAATCAATCAAACTATGAAAATGAACTTGTGTCAAAGGTATGGATCTGGTGTCAGAGAATAGAAAGTATTCTAAGGATTAGTTGTTGTTGACAAACGAGAAGCTTATAAACAAGGCATGGATACTTACCGGCAGTTAATTCGCGAGGCTCTTGGAGTTTGAGAGATAACGGAACAGTATATACAAGTCTATGCGGTAGGTAGTATAACTTCTGGCTTCATAAAACACCGTCTGCTCGAGCATCCAACCTACATCCCACGTGTGTATACATGATAATTGTAAATACACACCGCTTTCCTTTCTAGAAAGTATATATTTGATAGATTGCTCACAATGTATCAGTGTTGATGTTTATGGTTTCGGCAAAAGTAAATGTGTGAGTGAGTGAATGTGAGAGAGAGAGACATACACAGAGGGACACATACAGACAGACAGACAAACATATAGATGGATTGATTTTATTCATAATATATCATATGTTGATGTTTATGATTTCGGTAAAAGAAAATGAGTGTGTGTATGTGTGTGTGAATGTGAGAAATAGTGACACAGAAAGACAGACAAGACAGACAGACAGATGGGTATATTTTGTTCATAAGGTACATGTATATGTTGATATGATGATTTCGGCAAACGTGAATGATTTTGGACAGTTACGTTATGGAACTTTATCCATTGTAACTTAAGAAACATTGATATTAACGGAAAACTGTTGTACTAAGAGTAAGGCAGTGAAGGGAATAAAATGCTCGAAATATTAATGAGGACCCTTTATTAAAACTGCTGAAATTAAAAAGGTCGAAATATGCTGATGATACTCTTTAATAAGGCGATATATAACAGAACTAGTATAGTAAATCTTTCCTCCGAAGAAGCACATAAAAACGCCAACATGTGTTACTAAATATGAACTGAATATCTATTGAGTGTGTTTAATGCGTGTGGCGGTTTAAAGAAAGATAAAGCAGAAAGCTCATGCAGAAGCCTTCTGTCTTACCTTTCGTTATGATTTAAGCTGTCGCATGCCTTTACAGACCTGTGGCTCTAGGTTATGTTCAGTTTGGTTATGAATGCACGGGATGGATGAAATACTTCCATTGCTACCTATTCTAACATACCCTATAACCACACCTTTGCAAAAACTCCTTGTGTAATGGGGACAGGGGGCTTTTGGATCCGCGCATGAATGTCTAGATAGTGTTAGATGTCAAAAGGAATAATAATGAGTCATGTGTGTGCATACAGAATGCACGTCTATTGGTGTTTATCTACTATCAAGCTGTGACTACTATATATTTTTCTAGGCTTAGTGAACTATAGTACATACACTATAGTGAACAATGTGATTTGCTTTCAATTTCAATTGTAGATGGTGTTTTTTTTTACATTTATGATACCAACTGTTAAGGAGAGAGATAGAGACAGGCAGACAAACATAGAGAGAGAGAGACATAGAGAGAGATATATAGATGGAGAGATGGGCAGACAGATAGACAGAAGACAGACAGACAGACAGACATACTTACTGAGAACGACGGATGCAGACAGAGGCAGAAGCAGACAGACAGACACGCAGATACAGACAGAGACTGACAGATACAGACAGAGATGACACGGCTATTCACATTATCTTTCTGTAAGATACGGATGAATGAAGGCATCGAGTGACTTGGCGTCTCATTTTGACACTGACTGTTTATAGTTTCTTGAAGAAATTGCATTTAACATTACCACTGCATTACCCCGAGTGCAACAGTTTTTTGCAAACAGTTCGGATCAGAATCCAAACGGTTTGGCACTCATTACAATAACTTAAACATTTTGAGAAATGAAAGCTGACAATAATTGTTTAAATTTTATGGCGTCATGTCAGTGAAGGGGTTAAATCAATTCTGATAAACGTTGCATACATGTAGACTAGATCCTGGTAGTACCACTTCACCGCCATATTGTCGTCTGCTTCAATAGTCGTGTCTACGATATCGTTTCAAAATTAGATTTAACCCTTTACCCAATAATCCGTTTATAACATTAAATACAGGTGATCACTTAAAGCAGGTTGAAAGTAAAGCCGAATGTGCCTTAAGGCACATTCTGCTTTACTTTCGACCTGCTTTAAACTACTATCTGCTAGGCTATATCAAGATAATTGCTATTGTAATTGTTCTTGAGGTTATAAACTGGAACTATTTTCTTTAGCGGAGGAATAAATTAAACACGCTAAAAGTCGCTTATATGGGGGAAAGGGTTAAAAAAGCAGTATGACTGGCGTCATCCAAAACTAGTTTCAAACGGTTTGTATCCTGAGCATCAGACTCCGCGTTATGCGGTGCCTGATCAGGATTAAAACTATTTGAAAAGACGCATTTAGGCGTCATTGGCAGTGATAGGCCAATATTTTACAGTGGAGAAAACGTTATTCTATTCCCAATAAACGCGTATACGCTAAAACGTTTATTTCTATTGCAAACAGTTTGGAGCCAGATCAGACGTCGGGTAACCCGGCGTCTGATCAGGCTCCAAACTGTTTGCCACCATGATAAACATGATTTATCAGAATAGTCCAAAAGTTGCACTTTTCTACGTTTTATTGTTTTGCGTTTGCGTTTCGTTTCGTTTCGTTTAAACGGGAAAGAATAACGGATTCTACACTGTACCTAAGGGAGTGCTCTGAATAAGGTCTGCAATATTTGTTATTTTGCAATAGATCTATTCTGGTAATAATTATAATAATAATAATACATGTATAAAAATTGACTAGACTTGAGTAAAGACTTGAATTGTTCAATTTGAAGTATTAGGGCTAAATCAGTTGAACTGGGCTAGATATCTTCGAAATAGATATTTGATTTGCCTAAGTATAGATCGTATATGCTTCTGCTGGGGTATTTATTCAATAGTGGAATTTCAATAAGACGTATATGCATGCCATTTGCGCTTTAACCTCCTGCACAATTCGATCGATTTTCTTATTTCTGTTGCAAACAGATTTTATGCAGACGAGACGCCGAATTACTCGGCGTCTCCTCTGGATCTAAACTGTTTGAAAATCTGGACATATTTCCTCAAAACAATATAGAAACATTGACTTTTAATTGTTGCAGACGATTAATTTTGCAGACGACAATTGTACAACGTGCTTAAGGTTAAATCGATTACAGTTTAGAGAAGCTGCATTCTATTTATGTTTTCGTGATTTCAAACAGGGGTCAGCTTTCTATGAGGAATGATATCGGTATGTTTGAATGAAACCCTGTCAGCGCCAAATTTAACGTCCATTTTAACCCTTTCAACACCAAATTTAACTTTCTATCTTAATCTTTTCACGGACCAAATATCGTCTGCTTATATGTGTCGTCTGCAAATTTATTCCAATTTAAATCTTTGAAGTTTTGATGGAAGAAATATTGGTACGAATGCCAAAACAGTTTGGATCCTGATCAGACGCCGCATTACGCGGCGTCTGATTAGGATCCAAACTTTTTTACGAGTCAATTAAAGTCGCATGTTGAAGTGAAAGGGTTAACTCTTTGCAGTTTTTGTGATATTGATCAATTTGAACATTATTTGCACTGCAGATGCAGTGGGGTCTTGTTATCAATTCCACTTAACCCTTGTCTAGAGTATGTTACCCATTAACCGACATAGTGTCGTCTACTTCGATGTGTCTGCAATATGTTTTCAAAGTTAGATTTAAGGCAATATGACTGACGAAATTTCGAAACGAGTGTCAAACAGTTTGGGTCCGGATCAGATGTCGCGTTACGTAGCATCTGGTCAGGTCCCAAACTACTAGTATTAGTGCAAACGCGCTTTATGGCGTTACTTAGAGTAAAAAGAAGAACTGGTTTTCGATGTATTTAGTCCCTCTGCTGCCATGATACAGATTATATAATATAATCGGCTTGAAATACCCCCATCTTCTTTACAACTAATTCAGCCGTGAAGCTTTGCATTTCGACCATTTAGAGGTGTTTTTACATTATTAGTTCATATTTATTCCCTTTGCTGCCATGGTATAAATTATATTATATAATTGGCTTGAAATACCCTCATCTTCTTTACAACAACATGTAATTCAGCCGTGAAGCTTTGCATTTCGACCATTTAGAGTTGTTTTACATTATAATTGCACATGACAAAAATGCAAACATCAGGGTCTACATTGTTTGCATTGGACAAGTACATGTACTTCGCAGATACTTTATTTGTAGATGACGGATACACTCGTTACAAGGGTTGAATTGCTGAAGTACCTAAGGCATATTCTGCTTTACCTTCAACCTCCTTTAGCTATCATCTTCTAGAATAATAAATATTCCTGACTGTATAAATTATTTTCAGTGGAGGAATGAATTAAATACGCTAAAAGGCGCTTCTATGGAGGAAAGGGTGCATAGCCGCTGTTGCAGTTTTTCACATAATTGGGTTCGTTTCAATTTCAGTCAGTGAAATGTTCAACTCCAACGTAAGATATGACCCTGACTAGCCTCTCTGCGATATTTGTTCAACTTGTATTTGTGTTTACAATACTTCTTTGCGAGAAGCCCCGACGGGGCACACAGAGTTCAGTTTATTGGTAATTCTACACCTACCAGTTTGACTTGACATTTTACGTGCTTGTTTACCTTACGATGGGATAAAACCCATATAAAGTCATATACATTGAACATGTCTATGTCATATACATTGAACGGTGAGAAAATACAAGCCATTCGAATATAGCAAACAGTATTAACCATGCTTATTCATTTACCATGATCATTGTTTGCGGTTTCAACTGACCAGGTTGTATACTGTTTGTAACGGAATTGGACTAAGTAGTGGTAATGAAAATCAGCACGTGTCCAACTTGTTTTTATCAGTGTTTGCAATGTCCACTGACCTATTGCATCTGATAATATATGTGTCTAAAGAAAAGTGTCGTTCACTTGTGAACAAATTAATTCATATAAATTGATATCACATTGTTCTTTAATCGTTAAGATTTTTGTACATTTTACCCATCAAGTATGTTAATACAAGATTATTTGATACACAAAATAACTCATTCACCCCTCAAACTATATTTGGACAATTTCAGATTCCAATAAAGTCTAGTCCATTCTGACTGTTTGTTTTCTTCAAAATTTGTTACAAATTGATAAACAGTGCAAACCAAGATCAGACAGTTCATATCCTTAGCAAGCCCGGACGATTTTGTACACATAACACAGACACTACCGGACTACTTTTGAGCTCATTTTCTGAATAAACACTACACTCTGACATCTCAAAACTACTCTGATGTGTCAACACGAAACCGAAAGTGACTATCTATTTTTAGAAGCGCTATATTTAAATCGCGTTCACGCAATACCCAAACGACTTAAAAAAAAAAAGAAGTGGATCCTGAGCTCAGTTTGAGCTTTGTGAGCCTTGTGTTGACATGTCAGTGTTACTGAATTCCAGCATGAGTGCTATTATAACGGGTTTTGACAAAAAGGTCGAGTACATTTTAAACCGAAAGTAGAAAGATGGACCGTTTCGGCCCCTCTGGCATTCGCCTTTTTCCAATATTGCAAATTTGTGTCTGGATCCATTTTGGATGCTGCCTGAAAGTCTCACATTTTGCAGGAGACCATTGATATTCTAGAAATAGGCAGTGCCGAACCTGGCCTTTCAGAAAAGTCTTCCAACGTGATGTGCGAATCATAACTTTTCATTCTACGGAAGCCAAAATGTGCCATAAACGTCAAAACGTTTTAATACGTTATGGGCGTGGAAAGGATATAGGAGCCCTATGATCTTAGTCTACACTGTTTGTATATATGTCAAGTGTACACTTCATAGGTACATGAGGAGTATAATTGTCGCTAGGGCTTAATGAGGTGAATGAAAACATATTACTAGAAGATCGCTGAAGATATAAAACAAAATGTTGTAGACCTTTCCAATTATCTTCTAAGAAAGAACTTGAAGTGATCGTAGATGGGTGTCGCTGATATTCGTTGGTTTAACCCTTTCACTCTCAATGACGCTTAAAAGCGTGTTTGCAAACAGTTTAAATCCTGATCAGACACCGCCTTTCGCTGTTTGACACTCGTTTTGAAATTTCTTTAGTCATACTGCCTTATTTTTTGTTTATCTTGAAACGACTTTGCAGACAAAACAATTGAAGCGGACGACAATGAAACGGTGAAGGGGTAACTTTCAATGATGGAGATATAGCGGGATGTTGACACAGAATTAGATTTCCCACGCACCCACGCACTGCCTTCAATATTATTTTTACATTTTACTTGAATATTTGATTTCATTTAAACTGGGACTGCTGGTGACAATTTTCGGACTCTGCTGTCATGATTTACTTTCATCTTGCTATAAACAGCCGAAAATAGCGTTAACCCTTTCCCTTATAGAAGCGACTTTTAGCACATTCATTTTATTCATCCGCTGAAGAAAATAATTGCAAATTATACCGGAATGAATATGTGTCATATTTAATACTTTCCTTAATCTAGCAGTTAATAGCTTAAAGCAGGCTGAAAGTAAAGCAGAATGCGCCTTAGGGCGCATTCTGCTTTACTTTCAACCTGCTTTAAGAAGTCACATATCTTCAATACTAGAAACAATGCTATCAGGTAAAGGGTTAACGCATTCATTCCTGGTTATAACTCTCCCTCTGTGCTTGCTGGAAGATTCCATTAAATATTATACACGAATGATCTTAAGACTCTCCAGTAGAAGATAAATTTTATATAAAATATCAAGAAGTGCAGACCCTCGTTAGACGCCTCCAAGTCCGGCATCTCATCAGAGTTTACACCGTTTACTAAATACTTCTAATGCCAATGACAAAAAAGATCATTAAAACATTTCTTTTCCTTTTACCATGGTACTAAGATATGTTTTAAGAACATAGTTATGCAGAACTTTTCAAAGAGATCCTATGGAACTATCATTTTGGCACGTACGTCCTTAAATTAATAAGAAGCGGATGCATGTAAACATAGACAGTCATGTAAACTCCATAAGGTTATTTTCGGTCAAACTCTACGCCGTTGTCAAGTCGAATTACACTTATGTCTAATTAAGATATACCACATGGTATAGTTCGGATTCTGTTTAGTTTGGTCTCAGCGGTGTCCCGGTATCAGGACCGAGATTAATAGCGTTCTGGTCGGACCCGGAAAATAGTGTCGATTGGGTTCATTACTTTGACTTTGCGTTAAAATGTTTTTCTTACGACCAATGGAGTTGATGTTGATTACAGTGTTATAAACAGGTTGACAGGTTAAAACAAGATTAAAAGTAAAAAGAAAGATTCATCTTGCTTTTACTTCATAGCATGTTTCTAGTTTTGAAGACAAGTGACCACTTGAAGCAGCCAGCTTTTAACTGCTTTCTGCTAGGATATAGAATTATTTGATGTATAGTAACGACTGTATAAGGGGAAACAATTGTTTTTCAGCCGAGGAATAAGTTAAAGGCGTAAAATGCGTATGTAATGAGTAATGGGACAAGAAGCATACTTTTAAATACAGTTGAACTTCGATATCTCGAACTCGGTTAGGTCGAACATACCCGCATTTCAAAGCTAAAACGTGGCTTAGCCACGTTTTAACTTTGAAATACGGGTATGTTTGACTTAACCGAGCATGAAATAATGCAATTCATGTGTCGAAAAATCGGTTAGTTCGAATTAAGCGAGTTCGAGATATCGAAATTCGACTGTAGTAGTAACAGGAGGAGCTTCCTGCAAGGTTAATTGTACTCATTACACGTGGATTTAGTTAAACACTGGTCTTTAGAGTCTGTGTATCTATTTCACACAAGACGAATCACCAGGTCGTCTTTCCATCTATATTTCGTCTTGGCCCTTTAATCAGTAAACAGCTACTTGTTAACCTGAGTTGGGCAGAAATTTAACCCATCATTGTTATGGTGTCATCTGCATAATCACTGTTTGGCGTATGCTTAACCCTTTCCCTTATAGAAGCGCCTTTTAGCGAACATGATTTATTCCATAAGCTGAAGAAAACAGTTCCAGTTTATACCCTCATGAACAATTACCATTACAAATATTGTATACAGCCTAGCAGGTTTTAGCTTAAAGAAGGCTGAAAGTAAAGCAGAATGCGCCTTAGGGCGCATTCTGCTTTACTTTCAACCTGCTTTAAGTAGTCTTGTATCTCCAATACTAGAAACAATGCTATCAGGTAAAGGGTGAACACATTCAACCCTAACGACGAGTACAATCGTCATTTACAATTAATACATCTGCCAAGAATACGCTTGCCCTATGAAAATAGATCCAGAAAAAGGGTTTCCTCTAAGCAGGGTATTTATTGTTTGTTATTTTGCAAAACATTGTACAAACATTCTTATAGTACCAGTGCAGTCGGGTCTGGCATTGAACAGATAGTGTAGACTCAGATCAAAGAGCTCCTGAACGAGCCCTCTGATTAGGGTCTGCAATGTTTATCATTTCGCAGTGTATTATAAAATAATCCTGAGTATCCGAATATATTTCGGTAGTGAAAACTTGACTAGACTTAATTGGAAACTGGAATTATCCAGTTCATGTTTCAAGACTCAAAGGTGGATGCAGTACTGTTTGAAGACTGTTTGAAACTAGTTTTGATGTTTATTTACGAAATGCCTGAAATGGCTGCTCTTTAACTCCTAATTTGTGTAGCAAATATGCAGACGACAGTTTAAAATCAGGCGGTATTGTGGTGATAAAAGTGTTAAAGACATCCAGCCAGTCCTTTCATTGATTCACCCCCCCCCCCATTCTTTAGTTGGTGTCAAAATACAGGTATATACCGGTATACAGCATGAGAAAAGTCTTCAGGCAATGGCTCAGCTTTGAATAGAGGCCCTTACATAATATATATCAATAGGTTTTTCTATGGATTTTACTAACCAAGCTATCAAATATTAGGTGCGGGCCTCACTTGAGACGCCTGAATGATTCTTTGCCTAGACGCTACCACTGTTAGTGCATGCTCTGCATGCTTTGACTCAAACTATATACGGGGGTAGGTGTTACCACCCAAGCTTGGTCATGTGATATCTTTAAGCTATGTTTTCTGCATTCAGCAAAGCACATGGCCTATGGCACGCATGCAAGATGCCACCACATTGTTTAGCATTTTGGACGCTAGTTAAATGCCGTTAAATAATTTATCTTTCTATAAATACCTAAATCCTATCCTCGACGTCTTAACTGGTTCCAAACCGTTCGTTAATGTCTGAAAGTATTCTACTATTGTTCAAAAAGTTATATTCCACGTTAAACTTATCAGAAGAGAAATGGTTTGTTGTAAAGTGAATTTATTCCGTTGGTTTATATGTGCAAATCTATCATTTTAAATTTTAATTTGAATATACTGATGACTTTAACATGTCTTGTCGACTCGCCATGACTAAATCTGAAAACAAGGTACAGTAAAACCTCTCTATTACGACCACTAAATTTTGTTAGTTATTAGGTTGTTTGCGATAGGTGACCGCTTAAAGCAAGGTGACAGTGAAACAGAGAGCTCCTAAAGGAGCTCTCTGTTTCACTGTCACCTTGCTTTAAGCTGTCACCTCTCTATTTTACAATCAATTAGCCTCGTTTCAGTGGTCGTAATAGCGAGGTTTTACTGTACACAGTATTACAACACTTTACTAGAATGTACGAGTACAAAATGGTAATTTATTGAAAATGTTGATATTTCTTTTTGATCTTTTTAAAACCTCAATGACATACAGCTTATAGCCTGAACAGACACCAGGTTACAGTGGAGAATCTGTTATTCTTTCCGGTTTAAACGCAAACGTACGCAAACGCAAAGCGCTAAAACGTAGAAAAGAACAACTTTTGGTCAATTCTGATAATTCTTGTTTATCTTGGTGGCAAACAGTTTGGAGCCTGACCAGACTCCAAAACTCCAGCTCCAAACTGTTTGCACTGCAAATAATAGTTTTAGCGTAAACGCGTTTATTGGGAAAGAATAACAGATTTTCCACTGTATCTGCGTCTGATCTGACAACACACTGTTTGCAACAGACCTACAGTAAAACCTCTCTATTACGACCAAATTATTAGGTGTTTCTGACAGGTGAATGTTTAAAGCAAGGTGACAGTAAAACAGAAAGCTCCTGTTTTACTGCCACCTTGCTGTGAGCTGTCACCTGTCTTTATTACACTCTATTAGCATTCTTTTAGTGTCCGTAATAGAGAGATTTCACTGTATTAGTTTTAGCATAATAGATGTACATATTGGAAAAGAATAACTCCTTCTCCACTGTAACCGGTGGGCCTGTCTTACGAAACGTCGTACGACAAATATTGTCGTCAGTCAGATTCTAAAAATCTCAATTTCTGTTTATTTCTTCATATAATCCTGTCTTGTGACATCTCTTTGGAATCGTATTGCAAATACGATTCCAAAGAGATGCCACAAGACAGGATTATATGGAGAAATATGAAATTAGATGTATTTTCCAGTTTTGACTTACATTTCGTAAGACGGGCCCCTTATTGTCAAATACACGAGTGTTTCAAACAATAAAACCTTTATGTCTGCATCAAACTCTATTGATATTTCCGCTGCCATTATGAGGTCATACCCGCCCTGAGACATTTAGTGTCATACGGGTGTCTGTTCTCAAACATGTTGTCTGCTTTTATTTCTAACATTGACATTTTGTGCAATTGGAGTGTTGTCGTT
This sequence comes from Gari tellinella, assembly GCA_922989275.2. Taxonomy (NCBI): domain Eukaryota; kingdom Metazoa; phylum Mollusca; class Bivalvia; order Cardiida; family Psammobiidae; genus Gari; species Gari tellinella. The sequence goes on from OV277860.1 coordinate 97,024,015, forward strand.
GTGATACTGCAATTCATTAACAAAAACAGCAACTCTATAAATAGTCAAACTGGACGATACTTATTTGGAAACTGGAGTTATATATTATGACGTTTCAGGGAGGAAAAAGTTGTTAAGGCGGAAAATGTTGGAATATTTCGTTTTCTCTCTCATTTATATAGCACTGGCCACTATGTACAAAGCGCAATGAATGTACATGAATCCCTTTAGACACGCTGCCGACATGGTGTCTTTAAATGCTATCTTGCTACATGTAAGACGCATTTTATGTGAAGGATTTCAATGCATTAGAAATTCTGATAGCCAGGTGGGGTTTTAAATGATCTATTCACATGTAAAAGATATCTTATTATTCTTATTTGGAGCGTTCTACTTCTCGTCGCCCTTTGTTACTGAAGTGTTAGAAGTACAATGTAAACAGACAGCCGAGCCTAGTACCTGTGATTGTTAAATGAAGTCTCATCGAAATCGTTTAAGACATGTCTATGTTTGATGCATTACAAAAGTAATGCAGAAAGCTCCTGCAGGAGCTTTCAGCATTACTTTTGTAATGCATCAAACAGCTGCGTGTCTCATAGACTGTGTATGCGCAATGTTTTAAATGGTTGTTGTCTACAGGTTTGACTGTGACGCGGAAAGTAATTGCAGGGCGATGTAAAGTTACTAATGGTGCAAAACAAACTGCACGACAGCAGCTGCTGATGTAGTTGATAAACACTGCCACCTTCCTTGTATTCAAATCAAATAATAAAACAACACGGGTAACTTAACTTTGATCGCTAAGTCATGCGTCGTTCTGCAACAATTGTCATACGCTACTGTTCTGAGAGTTACACTCGTAAGTTTCCAAGATTCCAAGTCAGAAATTGAGTGTCAAACACTTTAGACCTCAATTAAACGCAAGTTAGGCCTTCTCAGAAACATTTTAAACATGTTTTTATTGCTTAACTTTAAAGTTTTAAGCTGTTTTTATCCAACGCCTGTCTTTCGTCCATAGCAGGTTTTCAGTATATCAAACAGGTTTCTTAAAGCAGACAGAAAGTGAAGCAGAAAGCTCCCTTTGGGAGCTTTCTGCTTCAATTTCAGCCTGCCTTAAGCACCCATCTTTTCAGGATGAAGGACAGGTTTCCTAGATGTGGGTCTTTAACAGGACATTTTAAAATACGAAATTGCATTTCTATCAGGAATATCTATGTAATAGTGTCAAAATATGTTTCTCTCTTGGAAGGGCTACTCTACATTAAACAGTTTTCGTTTGTTTGAAAGATTTTTGGTTTCATTGTAGACGTTTATCGAGATTATGGCATGTGTTGAAAGTTTAATGCGGTTTTACACATCATTCACACATGTAACTAAGTTCCTACCTAGGTAGGGTATTACCGTTCAATATGATATGATCCCCAGTGAGGGTTTTATCGTTACATGTTTCCTATTAATTGCCAAGTGCAGATGTTACGGCGAGTACAAGTCCCTTACCATCATAAAATCGCAAATAAAGACCCATGCTATACCACATGTACAAGCTATTAAAACTTGTATTGAGCGGTCACTGAAAAGGAATCGAATAAACAGACTTACAAAGGACAGACATATTCATGCAGGAATACATTAATGAAAAAGCTCCGGAAGCAGATTTCTGCATTCCTTTTATCATTCATTAAGCTAAAGCCAGTCGTTTGATTTGACAAGTTATCTTGAATTGATGTCCGCAAAAATCTGGTTCTACTGTATATACATGCGCATGCTCATCGCAGCGGTACGGACTAAATACCGAGCCAGGTATATGGTGATTTTTTCAGTGCTTGTAGAAGAGTTTTGGAAGATTGGTAAGGTAATCCGATACTTCCTTCTGTTCTTCAGAACTAAGAACTCTGTGGCCGCTTTGGGGTAATTAGAAGCAACCATATATCACGTATTACCAATTACCCTTAATCTGTTCAAACACTGTCCGCTTCAATATTGTCGTCTGCGATTTATTTAAATTTAATTTAGTATGTTTTTATGACTTGAAACCCAAAGAAACAAGTCGCAAGCGATTAAGATCCTGATCAGATGCCGAGTAACTCGGCATCTGATCTGGATCTTAACTGTTTACTAATATCAGTCACTTGACGCAAAGCATCATGGGAGTTAATAACAGCTATCTCGCGTAGTCTCGCGAAACACGATACCTCCAATGCTGCCCAAACTTCTTGGAAGCTGAGAAATTCCAAAGAAGTTTTTGGCACCGTTGTCTGCATAACGTCGTCGATATCTTTTTCACTCCAGCGGTTGAAAAATTGCCACGGGTTCCTGAAAATTACATTCTGCTTTTGTGTTTTCCCGCAAGACATTCGATAAGCCTAGTGATAGTTGACTTTACCTGGTTATGCTCATGTTGGACTAATATCTTGTCTATTCTCCTTTATGCCTCCTCTACACCATAGTGTGAATACGCAATATAACCATCTTTCACCCAATACAGCATAAATACGTATTTTTACGTCTCTAATTTATTCCTCCACTGAACTAAATAATTCCAATATTTACAGTCATATATAAGTATCATAAAAATACTTTAAATATTGTTGAATATGGTAGCTTAAAGCAAGCTGAAAGTAAAGCAGAATGCGCCTTAAGGCGTATTCTGCTTTACTTTCAACCTACTTTAAGAAATCACATATCTTTAAAACTAGAAACAGGCTGCGGGGTAAAGGGTTAAAATACATTTCTGAAGTCGTTACTTTTTGTTTCGTATGTGGCAATAGCCTGTTTCTAGTATTTAACATATGTGACCTATTAAAGTATACTGAAAGTAAAGCAGAATGTGCCCTGTGGCTAGGGCACATTCTGCTTTACTTTCAGCTTACTTTAAGTTACTATCTGCTAGTATATAGAAAATATTTCTTTTAGTTCATATTCATGGCGGTATAAAATTGAACTATTTTCTTTGGCGGATGAATTAAATGAATGCGCTAAAAGTCGCTTCTATAAGGGAAAGGGTTAAATACGTTATTCTTTCCCAATAAACGCGTTTATGCTAAAACAATGTTGTCCAATGCAAACATTTTGGAGCCAGAACTCAGATTAAAATAAATTAGCAATATTTTGTAGTTTATTGCATTGGGTTTGTCTTTAGTTTCCTGTAAACTGGAAAGAATTACGTCATTTTTCTCTGTAAAATATGTTAGTCGAAATAGTAAAGTACTGCGCTTCTGGAGAAAAATGAAAACATAGAGTAGTATCTTCATTTATTATTGTTCACGTTACAACATGATTGTAAGCTAAGGCAACTTAAGTGGCATTGTAAACAAGCTGGAAATAGATCAGATTCCAAATAACTCGTGTGTTGTCTTGGTTCAAATTGTTTGAAACTCGTATCGATGGTCAAACTGACTGTTGGAAAATGTGCAACGCATATGGGTTTTTTCAAAGTCATTTGATAAGCCCAGTGATAATTAACGTATCGAATCTGTTTTAACCCTTTCATTCTCAAGTATGCCTAAAAGCGCGTTTGCAAACAGTTTGGATCTTGATCAGACGTCGCATAACGCGGCCTCTGGTCAGGATCAAAACTGTTTGACACTTGTTTTGAAACATCCAAAGTCATACTGCCTTATTTGTTAACTTTGAAACGATATTGCAGACAACAACAACGTAGCAGGCGACAATAAAGCGGTGAATGGGGTAAATATCTCCCGCAATAATTTGATCATGAAAGGGTAAATGTTGACTTGAGCACTAGAGAGGAGAAAACTTTATTTTTCGTTTAAACGAAACAAATCGCAAATTGCAATAAAATGTAGCAAACAGTAGATTTATGAAAATGTTAACTTTTATTTATGTGAGTAGCAACTATTTTGGAGTCTCAACAGACCAGGGGCCCCTTTTACAAAACGTCGAACGACAAAAAAAGTCAAAAGTCAAATTCTAAAATTATCAATTATTATTTATTTCTCCGTCTAATACTGTCTTGTGACATCTCTTTGAGATCGTCTTTTCAAGACGATTCCAAAGAGATTTCACAAGACTGGATTAGACGGAGAAGTAATAACTTATACGTATTTTAATATTTTGACTTACGACCGTGTTTGTCGTACGACGTTTCGTAAAACGGGCACCAGGGACGATATTAATAGAATCAAGCACGGCTTTTGGTAAAGACGGGGAATTCTATACCCGAGGTTTGTCTGTTCCCAGTCGGAAACGAGCTTTTGCGAGTTTCCGACAGGAACAGACACACCGAGGGTATAGAATCCCCCGTCTTTACCAAAAGCCGTGCTTGATTATTTTTCTTGCTTAAAATTACCGTTAAAACGAGTTAATTAAAGGAATTGTAAAGACCTACTTTTTATCCGAATCACACATTCCATATCCAATAGCAACAAACAGCTGTTTAAAAGTCGCGCTATTTCAGCTTGGCTTTAACATTAAATTTAATTTTATTTGTACACACGTTTTAAGAAGAAAACATGTCCCATTTTATTATACAACTCAGAAATACAAACGTTTTTATTGAATCCAAGCGATTTTGAATAGTAAAAGTTATCAAAACGTCCATTTCTTCCTTTATATGCGTTCTACTTTCAAGCCATAACAACAACCGACGTCAACGACGTCATATAAGAACGTGACCTTACGCGTAAACTCGATCATGTGAAACAATCAACAACAACAACATAAATTATGGTTTAAACATCGGATCATTGAATTGTCGAAAGCCACAAACAACTGTAGAGTCTACTGTAAAATTATCGATTTCATTTCTCTCTATAAACGTAGATTGTGGTCCATTTAAGTTTTAGGGAATTTCTGTAAGAGTAACGTCCATTTCCCTTGCTTTTAGCCAATCGGGCGGAAGGATACCGTACCAGACAAGGTTTGCCGCACTGCTATTTATAGTAACAAAATGTGGTCTAGCACCCCTGAAAAGCGAGAAAGTTTCCTTGATCAGACGTAGTGTTACACGACGTCTACTTAGAACCCAAAACTGTTTGTCATCGGTATATTTGCACAAATACAGAAACCAAATAATCAACTCAGAATAAGATTACGTTGCATTTACCTTTGTTACAGTGGAGAAAACGTTATTCTTTCCCAATAAACGCTTTTACGCTAAAACTATTATTTGCAGTGCAAACAGTTTGGAGCCAGATCAGACGCCGGGTAACCCGGCGTCTGATCAGGCTCCAAACTGTTTGCCACCAAGATAAACATGAATTATCAGAATTGTCCAAAAGTTGTACTTTTCTACGTTTTAGTGCTAAATGCGTTTGCGTACGTTTGCGTTTAAACGGGAAAGAATAACAGATTCTCCACTGTATAAATTAACGTCATTTAGGACCTGCGTCATTTAGATCTACTTCCCTTGCACCGAGTGCAATATCCTGCGCAAACAGACTCCGAGTTACTCGGCATCAGATCGGAATGCAAACTGTCTGTCACTTGCATCGATGTGTCGTCAGTCAATATGTCGAGACATTAACCTATTTATGCCTGGATATTGCGATGAATTCTTTGTATGTGCTAAAGTACTGGAAGATTTTTCATTAGATAAACAAGGTCTAGAGACACTGCATGCGATGTGTGTCCAATAACACATCATTCCGTATGAAATAGCAAAATGTGTAGACCCAGATACATGTAAGACACCACAAATTACTGCGTCTCAACCTGGTCTACACTGTTTGCTAATATAAAGTCTACTTTTGTTTACGATATTACGTATTGATAGGTTAAAGAACTAGAAGCAGGCGACACGTTTTCATCGGACGATAAATTGACATTGACATGCTTTAAACAGGAACGTTTTCTAATAACATTCTAACAAAATTAGACGAGATCCTAAATAGATACCTCCTACTGGAAATCTCATTTATAGAACTCTCTGTCCTCATCGAAAGGTCGCAGGACCACTTAGCCCCCTATGCCTACTACAGTGGAGAACACGGTAATCTTTCCAAAATAAACGCGTGTATGTCAAATCTATTTATTTCCATTACAAACAGTTTGGAGCTTGATTAGACGCCGGATCAGGTTTCAAACTGTTTGGCTCTCAGATCCTAAAAATAAATAGTTCAACTTTTTAAAAGTTGCAATTTTCGCAATTTTATTGGGATGCGTTTTCGTTTAAGTGCATGGAAAAGAATAACGTCTTCTCTATTGTACAATATTGTCTGCACAACATTTGTCATCTGAGTCGAGTCAAAACCGCAAATACAATACAGATATGTGTAGGTGATGGTTTAATAAATTTACGTCATTGAACCCTGAAACTCTACTGTACATTGCTTCTTAATTTTAAAAGTCTAAATTATTTAAGATTGTTTGACAAAATATTGTCAAATGACCAACATATTCAACCATGATCAGATGGGTCCAATAGCAACCTTCTAAAATGGGTCTACATGGTTTGCACAGGACAAGTGTATTCAACACTGGTTGTAAATGGCAAGTATATGCGTCATTAGGGTCCTACATTTTGTAGGAGGTACAGTGGAGAATATGTTATTCTTTGCCTAAATAGTCTGAAATGGACAAGCCTTAATGGCAAACTGGAATTGTCCATAGGAAGTTTCAGGGGGTAATAAGTTAACTATAACTTCTTTAAGCAGCCTTCTGTACGGTTACAGAAATGTTTCCACACAGCTCATTATCAGGACAGTCTACAGACGCATGAAAAGACATTAGAGTCGTGTCATGACAAACCTGCCATATTGCATAATTTTCATTGTAACATTATACTATTACAGACCAAGACTTGATCTACACTGTTTGAAATGCAATAAGGCAGGTTTTGTCATGACACGGCTCATTTCTATGTGGAATAAAAGCGCTTCCATGGTGGAAAGTGTTTACATACATGTACATTGTATAAGAGCCCATTCAATCACTGCCGTGATGTCATCTGCTTTAAAAATACCATGTTATTTTGTTTCTTTATTTGAATTTTAGATAAATTGACTAACGTAATATTGCAGCGAATGTCGAATAATTTGGATCCTGTCCAGACGTTGCTCTTTTCTTGATTTATTCAGTGTATTATTTCACGGCGACGAGTATAGACCCCTCGTATATTGACTATTGAGGATCTACACTGTTTTCAATGTATTTGAAAAGGTGATACGTATCGATGGGTTTACACGATTTGGTACATGTAGTAGTGTTTGCTAAACTTGCTAAGCGCAGCATTTCCCTTTATTTTCTCTCCCGTTCGATATATAGGCGCCAAGGCTCTAAATTTCACATGACATTCAGAAACCGAATATTCTATCTTGTCTGAATTTGATACGGTTATTACCATATGGTGCCAGCAGAATTTTCTTATCCTAAGTTATACAGAAATAAAACCCGTATCCTTTGAAACGAAATACTAAATCTGAAATTCATATGACGTTATATGTATACTATAATGACAACTTTGATATCATGAATTTAGATGCTTGTCTGCTCTCGTATTTCGCTTGATGGCTTCAAGTTATACAAAGCTCTAGATATGGGGGATATATATTACAGTCAGTAATGTCATTATGTCTCCACAGTCCCATTAAACAGTATGGTATGACTAATCATTAGAATCGTCTCTAAGAGACGATTCTAATGGTTAGTCATACCATAGGATTTAACAGCGATATATTTGAGAAAATGCTATAATGCTATACTTTATTGTCTCGTATCTGAATTCCTTGTTATTATTCGACTTGTAAATTAGGCCTGATCCAATTTTCTCTTCATCTTCCGGTTTACAGCTTTTTAGGAGACATGTTGTCAGGTCGCTCCACTAATCAATTTGATCAAGGAAATGTGACTGAATGCAGGGAAACAATATGACTATAGGTAAAATGATACCTTAAGGTAGCTCACATATTGTAATAGGACGCTGGGACCCAGCTCGTTACCTATCAATAGACAATAGCAACAATTTAGGTTTGGCAAGTCACGCGACCGGTGCAAAGGCATTGGCGATATTATCTTGTGTCTCTTGTCATGAAAATACATAGTCGATGGCATATTAGTTTACATAAACAGGCTGTAGGCATAAACGGAATTGTAACTCTATACGTTGGCCTAAAAACGATAAAAATCACCTGTTTGAAAATGTAATATTTTATAGTTAAATGATTAGATTGACCTACTTGGTTTACTTACAGTCGTGATGATGTTGATTACTTATTTTAACTCTAGACGCTTAAGTGTCAACACTTTAACTCTTTGAACCCTAGTCACGCATATATGCGTCACTTGCAAACAATGTACCTGTGATGAGTTTACTTGTCCTATGCAAACAGTGTGGACCCTGATCAGAGGGATCCTTAAAGAGCCCTCTGATCAGGGTCTATACTGTTTGTCACTTTGACATATATTGTACAAATCAACCCTAAAAGTAAAAAATGGATTAGACTAAATTGAAAACTAGAATTGTCGATTTGAGGTTTCACGGAGGAAAGGGTTAAAGCCTGATCAGACGCCGAATGGGTACAGTTAGTTAAGAATAAACGCGTTTATTTAAAAGTAAAGAATAACACTTTCTTCCCTGCAAGTATCAATAATGCCTTTGACCAGACAAGATGGCACTTAACGGACTTGGATAAACTGTTCTTGAGTTGTACATTGGAGAATACGTTGTTTTTTCCTGTTTACACGCATTATTATTATTATTATTATTATTATTATTGAATAAAACGGAAAACGACCATTTTAAAGGGATCAAATTTTAGCGAAATGCCTGATGTGTCAAATGTCTAACGCCTTCAGCTATTCTAAAGATATTGAATCTTTCGTATGTTACTAATGCATTTGCAGTTACTGTTGCCCCCCCCCCCCCCCCCCCCCCCCCCCCCCCCCCCCCCCTTCTCTATGGTGGAGGGCTGTAACTAATGTTGGTTTGTTGCCCGACCGTTATCATGGAATTTGAAATAAACTATGGTTAAACATCAAACTTTTTTGGTCAATATGAGACGACGAGTAACATCCAAATTGTTTGACGGTCGCACTGCAAATATAAATTATATTGGAGAATTGTTGCAGACGGCGTATTTAGCAGACAATTACACCTCGTGCTAAAGGTGGACCGATTCACTGCCTTACACCGAGTCTCATCAGGATCCAACATGTTTGATACTGATTTCAATATTTTTAAGTCGATTTACCTATAATTATAATTGGAGAAGTAATTTTAGCAATTGTTTAAAGATGATGACGTCATAGCAGTGAAGGGGTAAAAGAGAAGAAAATGCAAATAGGAAGTACATGAATTACGTTGTGTCTTAATTTGTTTGGATGTATACTCATTATACCTTTTAATTTCCTCATAAACAACACGATAGCTCAGGGCTGCCATTTCTCCGGATTTTTCCTAAGTATTCGGATTTTTATCCTAGCGGATCGTAGCTTAAAACAGACTGGAAGTAAAGCAGAATGTGCCTTGAGGCGCATTCTGCTTTACTTTCAACCTGTTTTGAGCAGGCATGTGACTTCAAAACAAGAAACAGACTATGGGGTAAAGGTACGATTAGTAAAATTACGTCTGAAAAATGGAAAATTTGAAATCGAATTTTTTTTATGATCAACTTATGGAAGCCCTGATAGCTGATAAACATCTTACAATATATGATAACACTGGCTATTGTGCCAAGTGGTTTAATATACTGAACCCAGCTGATGCATGTACCTGTCCTTTACAAACAGTGTATCTGTGAAGAGTACACTTGTCCTATGCAAAGTAGACTCGGATCAAAGTGTTCCTACGGGTTGTTTGAAGTATCCCTTCTTATCTTACTACAGTGCTCAGGGCTCCAGATAAGAGGTAGTCTTTTCAACAAATCCAACATTTTCTCACTCTTTTTAGCACCAAATCCTATGGTGTTACTACTCATTAGAATCGTCTCGAAGAGTGACACCATAGGGTTTAATTCAGAAATAAAGATTTTAGTTTTTGAAAAACTACCCTTACCTGGTGCTCTGGTGCTCCTTCTCTACAACAACACAATTGGAGACAAAGTGAGTTGTTTAGATTGAGTTGTTATAGGGAGGGAACATTGATACTTGGCTTACATTTGCAAACAGTTTGAACCCAGATCAGACGGTAAATCTTCGTCTAATTTGGGTTAAACTGTGTGTCACTCGTTTTTATGTTTCTTCTATCAAAATAAACAATATGTAACTCTAAGAAAAACAGCAAAATACCATTTTAAGCAGACGATAGCATGATACATAATTGTCGTATTTGGGAACAGTGATAAGCGATGTTGTTAGGAGGTAATCGTTGTTAGGAGGGAGTCGTTGTTCGGAGGGCCGTTGTAGGGAGGGAACAGTGTATATATCATTTTCCTCACAATTGTCGTCTGCAGTTGGTTTTCTTAAATGTCGATGTTATGTCATTAACAAAATGTTGAAGAGCATGTCAACCACATTGTATTCTGAACAGACGACATCATGTGACTGGATCGAAACTGTCTGCAAATGGCAAGACGCTAGTGCATTTAGTTTATTGGTACATGTAAAGATTGATTTACCCTTTCCCCCATAGTAGCTATGTATATGTAGCGGAAGAAATAATTTTTATATCCTAGCAGATGTCCACTTAAAGTAGGCTGAAAGTAAAGCAGAATTCTGCTTTACTTTCAACCTGCTTTAAGTGGACATGTGCATTCATAACTAGAAGCAAGCTATGGAGTAAAGGGTTATATAAAAAATTTCAGTGCCGATTTGTGTCGTCTGCTTCAACCCTTTCACAGCTGTAATGTCGTCTGCTTTACTGCTGTTGTCTACACTCTTGTTTCAAATCTAACTTTAAAATAGACTGCAGAATTATTAAAATAACTGTCAGTTTGGGTCCAGATCAAACGCCGCGTAAAGCATAAACCACTTACAATGTAAAGCAGGTTGGAATAGGTTGAAAGTGAAGCACAATGGGTCTTATGACGTATTCTGCTGTACTTTCAGCTTACTTTAAGCTACCATCTGCAAGGACACCGACAATATTTCTTCTGCTACATATTCATGATTGTATTAATTGGAACTATTTACTTCAGTGGCAGAAAAACCTAATTGCGTAAAAGGTATTTATGGGGTGATGGGATAAGAGAGGACATTGGCAATCTTGAAAACCAGTGACATCTTTATCTGCATAAATTTGCTTCTGCAATAAGCCGTCACCTGTCTTGCCAGGTTTCGCACCTTCGTTAAAAGGTCTTTAAACAAAGGATGTGATTGTATTCTGATATTGTGCCCAGAGCGTATGGCGGCACGTGCCTACAATTAATCTAGCGTAAGTGTTAGGCAGCTGGTAAAGCTTATACCCACACGCATCTTCAGGTTTCTATCGAACACAAACCTTTCTCAAATCTCTATGCAATTGCTTTGAATTTGATCGCTTACGATCTTATGCACATCCTTAGCTCAACGCCACTCAATACTAACCAATTTTGGATTTGCAAACAGTTTTGATACAGGCGAGACGCTGTGGACGACAGCGTCTGATCTTATACCAAATTCTTTGCAAATTAGACTTTCATTTTTTCCGAAATCGAAGCTTTGTTCCACTGGAACATTTTGTCAGATGACAATTTAGAAATGAACGAGAATTTCAGTCGGCGGAAGGATATGCCATGGTGGATGTGTAGTGTTCTTCCGCTCCTGTAACTAGATCCCGCCTCACAACCGTCGGATAACTCGGTGCCTTTTCAGATGCTACAAGACAGGTAAATTCCAGGATTGCTGTTATTCAAGAAGTGCTGCCCCCGTATGCCAGGTACTGTACGGTAACCTGATCCGGCTGTTCTCAGAAAACTTGTTTACCTGAGTATTGTATACACAGACATTCCAATCTCAAGCTCCGGTGAGTTTTGAAACCCGTATGTCTGTCATTTTGATTTGTCAGACTGTAAGCCCGCATGCCCCTAGGCTCATCATATTGTCTGTACAGTGTTCCCTCCCTCCCTCCCTCCTTACAACGACCCTTGCCACAGTTCCGAAACAAGACAGTTACAATGTATGTCAAATGTTTTTACTGCTGCAATGTGTCGTCTGCTTCAAATTGATGTCTGCTATTTTTCTTGAAGTTGCGTAATGGTCCTTTGGACAGAAATAAACTCTTTAATGACTAGGTACAAATAGGTTGAATCCAGATCAGACGCCGCGTTACGCGGCGTCTGATCTGGATTCAACCTGTTTGCAAATGTAAGCCAATTTCCCTCCCTATAACGACTTGCTCTGAACAACGAACTCAATAGTTGTCTCCCATTTGGTGTCGTTGTATCTATAGAGGGAGTACTGTACATAACGTTATCTCATGTCTTGTATACCCCCAGTTTTCTAGGTGTTTCTGAAACGATTGCGACGCGTTACGATAGCTGGGCTTTGTATAAGAAGGATTAATTTTTAATTTGATTAAGTATTTTCTACTTTATGTCTTAATCGAAACTTATGTTGAAACCAATCATTATCTTCTAGAATAGTGTCTGCATTGGTTAGCTGGAGGAACATATGAGCAGGATCCAAACTATTTGCAAAGTCGCCTTTTTGGCGCCGTTGGCAGTGAAAGAGTTCAAATGGACGAGTTCAAATTACAAGCACACCAGAAATACATGTACAGTGTTCCCTCTCTACAACGACTCCCTCCTAACAACGACTCCCTCCTAACAACGACACTTGCCGCTATTCCCAAACGAGACATCAATGTCCAATCTTTTTCACTTCTGCAATACTTTCGTCTGCTGCTTTTATCAAAGTTACCTTTTTTACATTGACAGGAAGAAACTTAATGACGAGTGACAAACAGCTTGAATTCAGATCAGACGCCGCGTTACGCGACGTCTGATCTGTATTCAAGCTGTTTGCAAATGTATGCCAATTTCCTTCCCTATAACGACTCCCTCCGAACAACGCACACATTTTTGGTCTCCCAGTTGATGTCGTTGTTGGGGGGAGCGCTGTACTTGATATAGTCGTGACGTAACTCATTATCAGACGACAGAACCAGTTACAGACTGCTGCAAAATTAAATACAATCTATAACAAGTCCAGCAACTATTTATAGAAGAGCTATTGTTATATCTTAGCGCATGTGGTAGCTTATTAGAGATCAAAAGTAAAAGAAACTCTTTTGAGAGTCCTTTTTGTGACCTACATTTCTTTACCGCCTGTCTAAAAACTGATAATTCACTTTTTAAGAAACGGTTGCTATGGAAAAGATCGACTGTAGTTTTATTCTTTATTTTGGCCTCCATTTTTCAAGTGGCTGATATGTCATGTGATGTATAGATATCAGTTTATTAGTAGCTACCTCTGTAATACTATCACCCCAGTCACATCTATCACGGCAGAGTCGTGGCTACTAACCAAAGTAAGCCATCATTTGATAGCTTAATGACAGTACAGCAACACTGTTGCCAACCATGGCCCAATCTGCGGGCGGCCGCAATATTATGTCCATGGCCTGTATAATGTTACAGTTCTTTTCGCGCATGCGTGATGCTATTTTGATATTCTTTTGAGTTCGAATACCATGTACACTTGATGATATAGTCTAGTCTCTTTTAAAAGACCACAAATGATAGGTTTATTCCATGCTCGTCTGGTACTTTCAGTTATATATTTAGAAAACCAAAAAAATATGATAATGCACATTTAACACGCAGATAATTCAATATAGAAAATGGCTACACTGTGAAGATGTCCTCTTTACAAAACAGCGAAGTATAGTTGAACCCATTACACCATAAATACGCCTTTACACGCCTTTCATTTATACATCCACCGAATGAAATAGTTCCAATTTTTACTGCTATTAATATTCCCTGTAAGAACTTTGTCTATATTCTTGTAGATGGTAACTTAAAGCAGGCTGAAAGTAAAGCAGAATGCGCCTTAAGGCGCATTCTGCTTTACTTTCAACCTGCTTTAAGTGGTCACCTGTTTTCAAAACTAGAAACAGGCTATGGAGTAAAGGGTTAAATACATCTTATCTTTTTCATTTAGCTTAATGAACTCTTTGTTTAAAATGGGTAGTTTGTTTCGTCTACAGCAATTGTCGTCTACTACTATTCTAAAACAGATTTTACTAAACGTCTCATCAGGATGCAAACTGTTTACAAAGGTTATCACTGTGGCACATGTATCCGCCGCTAGCATGCAAATAATTAAATATGCTATATGCGAAATTTGGACAAAATATCCCAAACAATTTGGATAAAAATGGGGCCCCTAGTGTCTCACTTGGATCAGGTCTGTTTGACATTCATTTGAAAACGCGTCCCATAAAGTAGGCATTAAAAAAAGGTTTTGACTTTGATTAGACGCTGCACCACATCTGGGTATATACTGTTTGATAATTCATAGTAAATGGTCTGCTGCATCGACAAACAGTGTAATTGTCTTTAGATCACACTTGTTCATCTAAAATGAAATCGTCCAGCAAACACAAAGTAAGAGTTCATTGCAATATCCAGGCATAAATGGGTTCATAGAAATGACAAATATATCTTGACTAAGAAATGCTTCAAAGAAAAAGTATCATGCTCTTTTAAAGTAAATCAAATAAACTGGTTTCTGGAAACAAGTTAATTGGGGCTATGTGTGGTATTCAAGACAAAAAGGCTTATATGCAATGACAAGGTTTGTTTTTGTATTCATTATAATTTCCTCATTACTAAATCATTCTAAAATCATAACCGATAACTGATGAGATTATTACATGTATGAAAACATTTTCTCGAGAAAATTAATAACCAATAAACAACAAAACATAATTACATGTACAGTCAATCCTGTCTTAGATATCTATTCAATACACTGCCCCAGGGCTGCCATAGGTTGATCATGAACAATCTGAAGATGTCTACATTTCTATTTTTCAATGCGGTCACTTAAAGTAGGTTGAAAGTAAAGCACAATGCGCCTTGAGGCGCATTCTGCTTTACTTTCAGCCTACTTAAGCTACCATTTGCTACGATAACAATCCGAATATTTCAGAAAAATCGGAGAAATGGCAGCTTTTCTGCCCATACGCACTCTCTTGTACATTGTACATATGCGCATGCTAAATGCAGTATTAAAACAATTATAATGCAGAACTCCCCTGTTTTGCACAGGAGCAGTTCGGAATGGCATACATATAGACTAAACTACATACAGACATATAGACAGATATATATTTTGTACATAAAGACAGACAAACAACAGAAATAGACATACCAGCGACGTACATATACAAGCAGAGAGAAAAAGAGAGAGAGAACAAGCAGAGAGAGAGAAGAAGAAAGAGAGAGAGAGAATACTAGTTTAGATATCATTATAATTTAAACCACTAGATCATTAATATGTTTTGAAATACGTAGATAAATAAATGAATTGCGATCTAGTTTAAAGAGACGGAGACTCGGTTTATTGCCTATTGACGCCTTTGTTGGTAGCACAGATGTTGTGGAATATACTAGGTGTTTAACATGATACTTCTCTGGGTTATCATCACGTTCAAAAGACTTAACCCTCTTTCACTCTCAATGACGCCTGAAAACGCGCTTACAAACAGTTTGGATCCAGATCAGACGCCGTGTCTGATCAGGATCCAAACTGTTTGACAATCGTTTTGAATTTACTTCAGTCATGCTGTCTTAATTTCTAACTTTGAAACGACATTGCAGACAACAAAATTGAAGCAGACGGAAATGGAAGGGAAGGTCCCTGTCGTCTACTGCAATATCGTCTGTTTAAAGATTGTCATCTGCTGTTTTGTTTTCAAAGCTAAACAGGCACGAATGGACAAACGCAACACTAAAACGTCACCGTCTTTACTATTGAATGTATACCCACGTAATCACAGTGTCTATTAAAGAAGATATTAGAAAACAATGTAGACCATGACACATTGCAGTGTAATAAAATACATGTAGATAAAAAACATAAAATCTTCCAGCATTCGCACAGGGAGTTGTCATTTGAATGGGTAAAAGTCAATTTGCTCTTTACCTTAACCCTTTGAACCCTAGTCCCGCATTTAGGCGTCTTTTTCAAACAATATACATGTGAAAAGTGCATTGTCCCATGCAAACAGTGAATACCCAGATCAGAGGGCTCCTTACGGAACCCTCTGATCTGGGTCTTCACTGTTTGTCACAATGCCAAACATTGACAAAAACAACCCTTAAAAGTCAAAAATGGACTAGACTAAAATGGAAACTGGAATTGTTCATTTAAAGTTTCAGGGAGGAAAGAGTTAATTAGCCATGGTTATTGCTAATAGTTTGTTTTGTTTAACGATCATCGTTTAACTTGTGGTTTCTCAGTAAGTTTTAGACATTTTCGTTAAGATTCGGTCTGGTCCGCCTGATGCTGCAAACTAGCTGATCGTTTTGTAAACAATCTAAGGACAACTTTTGTCTTAAGGTACAGTGAAACACCGCTATAACAAGTAAACACGCCAATGACATTTATTAATAGGGCTTAGATACGATGACAGTAGGTGAAATGAAAGTAGAAAGCTCTTGCACGAGCATTCTGCTTTACTGTTACCTTGCTTAACCCTTTGAACCCTAGTCCCGCATATAGGCGTCTTTTCAAACAGTGTACATGTGAATAGTACACTTGTCCTGTGCAAACAGTGAAGGCCCAGATCAGAGGGCTCCGAAAGGAGCCCTCTGATCAGGGTCTTCACTGTTTGTCAGTAATGTCAAAATTGACAAAAACAACTCTTAAAAGCCAGAAATGGACTAGACAAAAATCGAAACTGGAATTGTCCATTTAAAGTTTCAGGGAGGAAAGAGTTAAAGTAGAAACTTTCATAAACACTGAAAACAAGGTCGTATTATAAATTCTCATAATAGTGGGCTTTATAGTTCTACCCAATTCTCGATATGTCTTTGAAACAAACTCCTGATTTCTTATTTAGTTATCAGCATCTTTCCTATAAATAACGTTAAATGATAGCCCCTGGTCGTTTTCGCCGGGACCTTTGAACACAGCGTGATTCGGAAGCTCTGTCAATTTCTTTGTGCGAATATTTGGCGCAGACGACACACTGAAGCCTCGTTTTGGTATCAAATTATTACCGCCATGAAATCGGACACGTTAACATCGGTTAGTTGGGGCATTTGATTGACAGGCGTTTCTCTCACGTTTTGTATGATGTGGTACAGTTTCAGATTTTTTACACACTTCCAGTCTCTTACGCTTTTAATTTGAAATTGAGACATTTCAAACTATAGTCCAACCTCTCTATAACGATCACTAAAATTACTTCTCATTGTAGTAATTGAATATATTAAAGATATGTGGTTGCTTAAAGCAACATGAAAGTAAAGCAAAAAGCTTCCCATATGAGCTTTCTGCTTTACTTTCATTTTGCTTTAAGCAACCACCTGTCTTAAACTGCAAATAATGAATATCATTTAGTGGTCGTTATAGAGAGGTTTGACTGTATAACAATCCAATTTCAAATGGAACCTGATACCTGGTACTTTCAATTGTAGAGAAGCTTGTGGAGGTTTTGCTGCAGCAAACATCTGCGGCGACTTAATTACCTGTTTCCAAAAATAATTGGAGTATTGAATGGTAAATTTATCAGTTCTGCGGCATTCAAAGATTGTGAAAGAATTACGTAAAATGTAAAATAACACCAAGACAAAATCCCCGTCTTTGGGAAAACTGGTAAACATTGTTATGTTTCTGGTGGCTAATTTGTATGCGGTTTGTATCTTATGGATTGCTGTGAGATTGTGAACAGCAAATTGGCATCTAACTGGGCTCGAGATTATGGGGGTATTTCAAAAACTAAAATCTTTATTTCTGCATTAAACCTAGTGTGCCACTACTCATGATATAGAATTGTCTATAAAATATAATGTGTCTGCGAAAGGATTGAATCGGTTTGGAAACTAGTGATGTTATATTTCTTGCAGATAATTTTGTATGGGTTTCTAACTTATGAATTACATTGCGATCGTGAACAGCAAATTGACTTAAAAGAGCTTGTCTTTCTCCTATCACTGTCATGCCATCGTCTATTTCTACCCTTTTAATGCATTGGCGTCTGAAGTCGAATTTGCAAACAGTTTGTAACCAACTCAGACGCCATGTAACGCAGCGTCTGACCATGCAGGATCTAAACTGGTTGCCCCGAAAACGGGTTGGAATGGCAGACAAACACCATCGTCTTGCATAAGCCGAATAAATCCATATTTCTACAGTTAAATGATAACACTGTTCAATTTAAAAGCTATGCGAACGTACCCGCATTTCAAACTTGATAGGGCTACATGTATAACTATCGATAATCGATTTCAACAAGACGTTAAGAAGTATTAATTATGTACTGCTTTTGTCTCGTCTACTGGAAGATTGACGTCTCGGCGTTCTTTTCAAAATTAGAAATCTGACATTTTGACACAATTGTCGTTGACACGAATGTCAAACAGTTTATATCCGGATCTGACGCCGAGTTACTCGGCGTCGTATCCGGATGTAAACTGTTTGAAAATGGCAATTGAAGTCATATTTGCCAGTGAAAGAATTAAGAAACGGGCATTATACACAAGAAAAATTATGTCACTGGCAGACTAGATCTAGATCTGTATTAATATTTGATGAAGCAAACGACATTTGTTGGGGATTAACCCCTTCACTGCCTTACCCCGAGTACGCTAGTTATTTGCAAACAGTTTGGATTCTGATCAGAATCCAAACTGTTTGACACTCATTTCAATAGAGCTTAAATCAAAATTGCTGAAACTTAAAATTGAAATATAAAAGCAGACGACAATTGTTTAAAATTGATGACGTCACGACATTTGTGGCGGTTTAAGATGACAGTACTTATTCAGTAGCACATGTATTGTATAAATCATTCAGTTTTAGAAAGGACAGAGTTAACACTGTGCATATCGTCTTTCAGTTGTAACCTTATAGCTAAGGAGATACCGCCATTAGGCCCTTCACTGCCGTAAATATCGTCTGCTTTAAATTGTCGTCTGCTGTGGTTTCTACATTAAGATTTATGCATTTTTACTATAAAGAATCAGTTTTAAAGCCAAACAAATTTTTGATCTTGATCAGATAAATAGTTAATGAGCGCCTGATCTGGAACCAAATATGTTTCCAAAAGAAGGTTGATTCGTGTTTGACGGTGAAGGGGTAAAATCTGCTTTATTGTATGTAGAAACACCTGTCATATTTAGACCCTTGTCCTGCCAAATATATTGTCTGATTCAACAAGAGTCGTCTGCAAAATGTTTAAGTTCATTATTTGGTCGTTTAAACTAAAAACACTAAACACTAATATCAAACAGTTTGGATCCCTATTAGACGCCGAGTTTTTCGGCGTCTTATCAGGGTCCAAACTGTTTGCAATATTCAAGACGAGAAATTCTTTAAATATTCAAAATGTACCCCTTTCATTTCGGTTATTGATTTTTGAGACGTTTGCAAGTAGTCCTGATCCAGATCGGATTTGTTTTAAACCCGAGGTTGAGACATGGATCAAAGTTATCTGAAACTTGAACGTTTTTGCGTTGAAATCGGGTGTTGAATGGTTTTATATTCACACCAAACGATGCAGCCGACACTCGAGCAGACGATAAATATCTAGAATGAATAGTTATTACACTTTAACAAACCACCATGTACCGCCGAGCGTAATACTATCTCCCGCCAGTTTTATACAAGGTATTAAGTTTACTTTATCATGTATTATTTCCTTTCAATAAAGGCTGTATCAAAAAATTTGATTCGCATCAGATAAATATTCTCCAAACATATATAGATCTAGACAATACAGTGAATTCCTGTTTTGTTGTCTGTTAAAAAGAAAAGGGTTGAATAAAGTTACGCCGACTATTGCATTTCTGAATAGTATCAATTTGACGGGTAAAGTTTCATGAAAATCTGTCCAAGTCCGTCTTATGTTCGGGGAGTTCCTTTCACGGTTAAACGTTTCAAGACAGGGTGCGGACCTACTGGTCAAAGGCCTAGAAAAGTCTGCCAATTTTTATGAGAATGTAGAAAAAATGTTGAAATATTACAACTAGAATACGCGAGAGTAGGTATAATGTGTCTGTCCCATAGACTTGGTTAAATGAATTTTTACAATGGTGTTTTTATCCTTGAAGGTCTTATAAAGAAAGGAGAGCGACAAGACATGATTACAGTCTAACCCATCTGTGGTGACAATAAACTGGTAAGGTATGCGGCTTTTAAACGGAACACGGCTGTTTAATACAGGATATAAGTAATGCAGAAAGCTCCTTAAGGAGCTTTCTGCATTACGTATGTCCTGTATTAATTTACAGTCTGTTTTAAAGACTATTAAGGACAATATAGTATGAGTGATTGCTAAGTGCAGGATATATTGTATGTATAATGATACTATAGCTTACACGCAATGTTTCAGTAGATTTTGATATTTTTGGTGGGAATAGTGAAGGTGAAAATCTAAACGGTGTTTTACTGAGGAGCTGGTTAGTTGGACATGCGTAAGTCCTCTCTGTTTTATTTTCTGTTTTCTATTATGGATTGACATGGCGTAATCCTGTTTTATACTCGTACATGTATCAAGTAATTGTACTTTGAGTTTGATTTGTATATTCATAAAGAGTATGTAAGTTTTACAGGATGTTTATAGATATTCGCATAATGGCATACGTTAGCCAATTCCTCTAGGGTAATGCGTTTTCATGTTCTAACTCTAGTGTTACCCAGTCTATTATTCAACCATTTCACTATGACACCAAAAGGCGCCTTTGCAAACAGTTCGGATCTACTTCAGACGCCACGTAACGCGGCGTCTGTTTGATAAACTGTTTGACATTCGTTTAGAAATATCGTCAGTCCTTCTGCCAAAACTCAAACATTTAAACGATATCGGAGACAACAATATTGAAGCAGACGACAATATGGCGATGAATGGGTACTATCTCATGATAATTTTGACACTGAAAGTGTTAAATGAGTCTATCATTTAATCGAACATAAGCGAGCGAGCTATCATGGCATGCGACTGAATAAACCAGGCTGGAAAGAAAGTTTCTACAGTTAACCAATATTTCATTAACCCCTTTACTGACATGACGTCATCTGCATTAATTATATTTGTCGTCTGCTTTTATTTCTCAGATTTATAAATTTGAGATAAGTTATATCGGTATGAGTGACGAGTAGTTTGGGACTTGATCAGATGTCGTGTTACTGCATTTTTATTTCAAACCATCAAAGTAGAATTAATTCAGCTAAACTTCTTAACCCTTTACCTCATTTCTAGTTAACTATTTTCTTCAATGTATGAATAAATTCAATGCGCTAAAATGCGGTTATATGGTGGAAGCCTGCAATAAACGCTGTGTGAATGCTTATTAGACTTGTCTCGAAGAGAGAGACACTTATCATGAGTAGTGACACTATAATACTTTGGTACAGGCATGAAGGAGAGTTTATGTACGATACCATTTAGTTCACTCCATCTATATATACAATCCATTGTATCATGTTACAAGAAATACGTCTATATTTTCGTTACTTAATAAAGTGTTTGAATCCTGAAACTTGAATCTAATCTGGAACCATATTTACTTGGCGTTATAGTTGAGCGTTTCAGGGCTCCAGATAAGGGAGCTATTCCAAAAAATAAAATATTTATTTGTGAATTAAACCCTATGGTTTCACTACTCATAAGAATTGTCTCGAAGAGACGATTCTAATGAGTAGTAACACCATAGGATTTGGTGCTGAAATAAGAGGGAAAATGTTTGATTTGTTCAGTTAAATCCTCTTAGCTGGAGCCCTGGCGTTTACTACAAGTATATATACGTCAAGAATAGACCTTTGTTGGAAGAAGCTTACATGTAATCAAGAGAAGCGATTGTTCAATGCAGGATAAAAATAAAACAGAAATCTAAAGCAGTAACTTTGTGTAATATTTGTATCCTGTATTTAGCAAAGACATTGTAGTGTATAATAGAAAGCTATTGGGCCTAGAAGTGAATGGTGGTTAAATATACTACTGACGGTATTGCACATGGAACCCATATTATTACAACGTGTATAACTATTGTACATGTAATGACAATACATTGCATTGTAGTAGATAAATATGCCACATGCTACCGTGAAAACGATAAATTGATAATGCACCCACAGCACAATTGAGACACAACCATGACTTTTGCTTAAAAGCTTTATGAAGAGAGTATAGACAGTTTGAATAACGAACATTGAAATGCAGATTGGCTATAATTTAAACAGTATCAAGGAATCACGTGCGGATCTGGTTGCGAAAATGATTGATCTATCTCACGGGGATTGGTCTGAGACATGGTTAACATCGTCTGATCTTGGTCTTCACTGCATTCCCACTGTCCGGCAATGGTCAATATCACATTGATAAGTTGTGGCTTGCTGCGAGTATATAGTCATACATAATATTGACAGTCAGTGAAAGATATTTGTCATAAATACAAGGGGAGTCTTTAACTCAAAACGAATTCATTACATTAATCTGCATAAACTCACAAAATGTAAGATGGAAGTACAGGTATTGCAAAACAAAAAAAAATCATTAAAGAGCTTTCTGCATTACTTTTTGCAGGAAGCAGTGACGGTATAATTCCTTAGTAAATGACATGATACATGATACATGTATTTTTATTTACTGTATACATTGTATCTATTGATATCGCGGTAGGTATATAATTATATATATTTATATCATATTGCTTAACCCTTTCACCACAATATAGACGAAGAAAATTGTTTTTTGCAAACAATTTGAATCCCGATCAGACGCCGCGTGACGCGGCGTCTGATCGGGATTCAAATTGTTTGGTATTCATTTTCAGTAAAAAAAAATCTTCAAAAAATCGAATTTGGCATAAAATTGCAGGCGACAAATCATAGCAGACGATATTTTGTTTTTATCATTCTGTGTAATCGGCCATGTAGTGTCGGTGTCATATGAGAGGTGGGGTAGGTGTTCATTTCCGCTTGACACCGATATTTTTGTACAAGTCCCAGAGTATTCGTATCAAGTTTAAAAGTAAACTTAGAAAACTGGGTCGGATCTATTCTTTCATCCGTTTACCGTCATAAATGTCTTCATTCGACCTGTTTGGAGCCATATCAGAACCTGGAGCAAACGCCGAGTTACATGCGTTTATTGGGAAAGAATAACGTTGTATCCACTGTATCAGGATTCAGGAGATGAACAATTTGAACTGAAATAAAGTATTCATATTTGCTATAGATCGGAAACGTTAATATAAAGTTGATAAATTATATAGAAACAAATGTCAAAGAGTTTGGTTCCGGATATATAGAAAGATTGTCAAACAGTTTGGATCAAGATCTTTTAATCTTCTATAGCGTTAAAGGGTTACATAATGTCTACAGATTATCAATCAAGAGATTTAACGCCAAGGAAAGGCTAGGGTAAATGTACGAGTACACTGAAGAAGACGATTTTATTTCCCAATAAACGTATTTGAGCTGCAATAGTTGTATCAGCTGCGAACAGTTTGGAGCCAGATCAGATATCACGTAACATGGTGTCTGATCAGGCTCCAATTAAATGTCACTCAGACTTAATAAAGCGTTTGCATTTTGACAATGCTGGCACTCCTTTTGAACTGGTTGCATTAATTTGCGTTTAGTTTCGTTTGCCAGGGAAAATAGACCGTTTCCTCTGTTGTACCTGTTGATTCAGTAACTCGACCTTTCAATTGACCATCAAGAGCCCGTGACATTTCTCGTTATTACGAATATAAAACTAGATACTATAGATACAGGGGAAAATACGTTATTCTTTCCCTTTAAATGTGTTAACGCTAAAACTATCATTTCCATTGCAAACAGATTGGATCCAAACTGTTTGCCACTCAGGTTGAAAAAATCATGAGAAGTTAGTTATGTACATTTTATTGCAATGCGTTTGTGTCTTGTTTGCGTTTAAACGCGAAGGTATAACGATTTCTCCGCTGTACGAGGGCTGACCAAAGTGATCTCCCCTTAGGATGAAAGAAGTACTGACTCGACAAAGTGTCACAAAAACACTGACAACTATGTTATACAATATTGATTGTTTAAATATTCATTTTATTATACATGTAAAAGTAGAATCTATATGAAATACATGTAATAGCAAAGTTTTAAATATTATTATTGATAGTATCCCTTGTATACAGCAATTAATCAAAAGAAAATACACAACCCTAGTCAACATAAATATGCGTCATTTGCAAACAGCGTGCCTGTTAGGAGTACACGTGTCCGATACAAACAGTGTTGACCTGATCAGAGGGCTCCCCAAGGAGCCCTCTGATCAGTGTCTACATTGTTTGTGATGTTGACATATACTGTAAAAATCAGTCCTAAAAGGTTAAAAATGGACTACACTAAATTGAAAACTAGAATTGTCCGTTTGAGGTATCAGGGAGGAAATGGTTAATGCGCATTCTGGTTTACTTCCTGTCTGATTTAAGCTACCCGTATCATCTGCTAGAATATATATCAATTCAATTCAAATTTTATTGGCATTAAACATATACAATGTTCATAGCCATATAACATATAAGTATGTACATGACTTACAGCAAACATTCTAAAGTACTAGATCAGGAAAATATAATTACATGAGCAAGAGAAAAGTATGAAAATAATATATAAGATTATTGCAATTTTGAATTCTATAGTATACAAAATAAGTTAACAATTCCAAATGAAGATATAGTAGCCTGTTTACCTGTGTTTTCGCCACCCTTAGCTATATTTTATGCGCATGCGCTTTCTGATGTAACATTTCTTACTTGTTCACGGATCTAATTCTGAACTGAACCTTCAATAACACGAATATATATACTAGGCCAAACTGCTAACGCAACACCTCTGAGTTCCCTTCTATTTTCATATCAGAGCTGGTGTTTTAAATCGATGGAAAAGTTGATACAAAATTTTTAAATGTTTTTATTTGTGTTTTTAGCTCACCTGGCACGAAGTGCCAAGGTGAGCTTTTAGGATCGCTGGATGTCCGTCGTCTGTCCGTCCACAATTGGTTTGTGGAAACTCTAGCGGCTACAAATTTCATCCGATCTTCATGAAACTTGATGACAATGTTTGTATTGATGAAATCTAGGTCAAGTTTGAATGTGGGTCATTTCGGGTCAAAAACTAGTTCACTGGGTCAAATCATAGAAAAACCTTGTGAACACTCTAGAGGCTATAAATCTCATTGGATTTTAATGCAACTTGGCCAGAAAGTTTACCTAATTGATATCTAGGTCAAGTTCGAATGTGGGTCATGTTGGGTCAAAAACTAGGTCACTAGGTCAAATCATAGAAAAACCTTGTGAACATTCTAGAGGCTACAAATTTCATCCGATCTTCATGAAACTTGATGACAATGTTTGTCTTGATGAAATCTAGGTCAAGTTTGAATGTAGGTCAAGACGGGTCAAAAACAAGGTTACTAGGTCGAATCATAGAAAAACCTTGTGAACACTCTAGAGGCTACAAATCTCATTGGATTTTAATGCAACTTGGACAGAACGTTTGTCTAATTGATATCTAGGTCAAGTTTGAATGTGGGTCATGTCGGGTCAAAAACTGTTAAATACATTCAGATCCAAGTACAGGAACTTGTCAGTAATCATTATAGATGAGATTTCTATGATCAGCAATAGGAAGTTGTCATTCATTGACCAAAGACTGCAGGCTTTAACAGGGACAACCTTACCATTTGGTGGTAAAAGTATAATTGCTGTAGGTGATTTATATCAGTTGAAACCTGTAGCAGATTCATGGATCTTTGAAGAACTTTCAAGAGATGTTTCTGCATTGTCACCAAATTTGTGGAAAAATCATTTTACCATGTTTGAATTGACAGAAATAATGCGTCAAAAGGATGATCTTCATTTCGCAGAAATGTTGAATAGGCTGAGGCACAACAAAATGACAGAGAGAGATAAACAAGAAATTGAGAATTGTGTGATAGATCCTGATGCAGAGCATTATTCAAATACTGCTCCTCACATATTTGCTGAAAACTTCTTCATGGATAAATTCAATGAGAAAATGATCATGACTCTAGATGCAGAGAAAGTAACAATCAAATGCCATGATTCAATTGCTGGTGGAAATTTATCAGCAGAAAAGCAAAATTGTATTCTGAGTAAAATTTCAACTGATTCTAGTAGGTCTATGGGTTTGCACCATTCTTCGACGGTAGTTGTTGGAATGATTTATGATTTGACAATAAACCTCGATACTGAAGATGGCTTAAACAATGGAAGTCCATGTGTTGTGCAAGCTGTGGAATACAAACAAGTAGAAACCACAAGACCAAGTATCATTTGGGTGAAATTTGATGACGTTAAAGCAGGAAAGAAACGTCGCCAACATTACCAGAAAAGAGGTTTCTATCATGCTGGCATAGATCTAAGCTGGACACCAGTATTTGATGTTGAGCGCACGTTTCCTTACAAAAGGCTGAATATCCAGAGAATACAGTTCCCTTTGCAACCATCAGCTGGTAGATCAGTTTACCGTGCACAAGGAACAACACTGGACCCATTAGTCATTGATTTGACAGAGAGGAAAACCAGAAAAATTACACATCTTCACTATGTTGCTTTAAGTAGAGTGAAATCAATACAGAATTTGCACATTGTCAACTTCAATGAAAAAGCATTGCAGTTGGATGAAAAGGTTGTTCAGGAAATGAAACGGTTGCATGAGTCGGCCAGTATGACACTTTGCTATTTTTCAAGATAGCCTTTAACAATTGTAGATCTTTGCACAAACACATTGAAGATGTAAAAGCTGATCAAAATATATTGTCTGCACATATTGTAGCATTTGCAGAATCTAGGTTGTGTTCCAGAGATGTTGATAGTGACTATCACATACAAGGATATCATTTATTACGCAATGACCAATCCAGTAATGATCCTTCTCTGAGGCCTCCTCATGGATTAGTTGTTTATGTGAAAAATGACATTGAGATAGTTAACTGTACAATGGTGAATGAAACTCAGCTTGAATTTACATTCATCCATGCCAGGAAAGGTGCATATGACAAACAAATTGTTTTCCTGTACAAAGCACCATCCACATCGTTTGCACATTTGAAGACAGTCTGTGAGAAAAAGCTCTGTAGGGTTTTGGATAAATCAAAGCAAATCATTATACTTGGTGACTTTAATATAGACATGGTCCAGCGGAGCAACAGTCTTTGTGCATGGGTTCAGAAAAAGTTTGCTTGTAAGCAAGTGATCAATGGTGTAACCACAAACTATGGCACAACTTTATCTACTTCGCAAGTTCTGTGTGATGGATTTGTTACTGTTTATTACAAGATATAGAAATGTTGGAAAGAAGTTGATATTGCTGAAACTGATGGTCACGTCGGTACATCTTTGTATTCATATTACATAGGTTATTTGAATCTAATATTGTAAATACAGATTTGTACAGTTAAACAATACCAGAATGCTTCATGTAGCACATTTAATTTTTCTATACAAAGAGTTTGAACAACATGGAAGTGTCCATTAAATTTTAAAAGCAAACTATAGAGCTGCTACTATGAATTTGGTGATAATGTCCTTTTTAACACTTCCCATCAATGTCATGAAGAGGGGGGAGGGGGGGGGGGGGGGCGACAGCTCTCCAGAGTCTACAACTAGGTTTTCGCCACATCCATGGACAATGGCAAAAACCATCGAGCATGACAGAAGCGTGCAGTTGGGCATGTGCTAATGATGTCTCCAGTGGGTGTGAGAGACGAAACCGTCAATTTTAAGTTAAATTTTGTGCTTTGTTTAGAAGAAAATAATACTCAAAATATGAATTTACCAGTATAATGAACTCTTTCAAAGATTTGCAACTTTGTATTTCATTATAAATACCCATTAGTACTATCGGATCTCTCAGTGTCACTGAAATACACAAAACACGTATTACTTGTAACCTACATAATCATTGATTTCCATTTGCTGTTTGGGTCCACAAAACGGTTTCCGTAAATAAATACTTTGGGAAAGCTTATGGTTTTGTTGTTGTTGTTGTTGTTTTTAATGATTAATTATCTTAATGAAACTTGCTCAAAATGTTTGCCTCATTGATATCTAAGTTGAATGTGGGTCATGTCGGGTCAAATTCTGGGTCACTAATCACAGGTCAAGGATTACATGGTATACCAGGTGAGCGATTTAGGGACATAGTGGCCCTTGTTAAATTTATGTACTGTCCCCAAAGTTGACACTTCTGACGAATAATAACCATCTATCCAAACGTATCGCTAGTTTCTGGTTAACATTCCCCATTCAAAATGCATTGGAATGATATATTTGAAAACTTGTTTTCACAAAATTCCATGTTTTGGGGACCAAATGCCAATTCATTTTGATTTTGTTCACCAAGAGTATTGTCCATTGATCACTCTATGAATTGCAGAAGAAATCTATTCAGGATATGCACACATTACAGAATTGACCAGACTAACTTAAGACATGTTTAACATTGGAAGTAATGGGAATATGCGGGGTGTTGCGTTGGAAGTTTGGCATAGTATACAAATAAAACTTGTGAAATAAATACAAATGTAAATAACTGTACCGTTTTCGAACGAGGTCATTGCTCTGGATCACCGGGATGCTTTCTTGTCAATTCGCCACCTCTGATTGGTCGTTCGATAATTAGGTCAATGTAGGCTCTGTCAGTATGTTATAGTTTGTTTCATGAAATTTGAACATTGTTTAATGATTTTGAAATATTTAATTATGATAACTTTTACAACTTTACAAAAAAAAGTATCAACGGGCATATACATGTAGAGTTAAAATACCAACATGTCCTTTGATTTGTAACTTTTTGTCCTTTGATTTGTAACTTTTTGTGAATTATTGTTATTTTACCTGTTTCTTTCGCATTTTCGGTGCTTGAAATCTTCCTTAGTGAAACTGTCCTAGTATTCGGATATCCACAGTAGTTTTCGGACATCCTCGCGGTAGCCTGCTCGTGACGGAATTCTAAGTTTTGCTTAGGTGGCGAATTGACAAGAAAGTGGCGAAATGACAAGAAGCAAGGATATATAGTTCTTATGGTACATATTCATATTCCATTAAAATGAAACTATTTTTGTCAACAGAGAAATACATTACAGGTGTATTTATGGAGTAATGGGTTATGCGAGTTGGAGATACAGTGGAGAAAACGTTATTCTTTCCCAATAAACGCGCTTACATTAAAACTGTTATTTCCATTGCAAACAGTTTGGAGCCAGATCAGACACCGGGTAACCCGTCTTCTGATCAGGCTCCAAACTGTTTGCCATCGCGCTTAAAATCAATTGTTAGAATTGTCGAAAAGTTGTTTTTTTCTACGTTTAGTGTTTTGCGTTTAGGTTTTTTTGCGTTTAAACGGGACAGAATAACGTTTTCTCACATAACTACCCCTGTTTTCTATAACGAACAACGATGACGAATATCCTTATCTCCAACATCATGTGTAAGATCACTTTGGTGACGTTACTATCACGTCACTATTTATAACGGCGTTTTGACGTCACCCGGGTTCCAAAAAATGCATATTGCTTAAAAAATAGCTTAAATTGTTGGTAATGTGAGAAAAAGAATCTGTCACTCGTCGATGTTTAAGACAAGTTGATCTCAAACTCGTCTAGAATAGAAAAGTTATTAAGCTCGCCAAGGCTCGCTTAATAACATTTCTATTCTAGACTCGTTTGAGCACAGCTTGTCTTAAACATCGACTCATGACAGATCCTGTATTTCTCCACTGTATCTGGATTCAACTGTACTTTCATCACCTGCTCTAAACACCGAAATCTAATCTTATTTCACTTGTCGTAAATTGGACATTTACTTGAATTTGATAGTCGTAAAAGAGCAGTGGAGTTGTAGTCTCATTATTAAACCGATTAAACAATACGGTGCCAAAGAGAATCCGCTTGACTTAGGCTTTCATTGCGCCATTTGGCGAATTTGATACATTTTACATTTATGTCGCCGATATTTCGTCTGATTTAGTATAGGATTAAGTGATGCTTCATTTTGAAATAAAAAAGCTGATACTAGTGTCAAAAGTTTGCTATCTGATTTCACGCCGAATTCTGGGTCAACACTCTTTGCAAAGGTGTGAAACGTTGCGTTTTGATTCATGATTCAAGATTTGTTTATCCCTTTACCTGATAGCCTATTTCTAGAATTGAAAATAGGTTACTACTTAAAGCAGGTTGAAAGTAAAGCAGAATGCGCTTAAGGCGCAGTCTGCTTTAGTTTCAGCCTGCTTTAAGCTATCCTGTTCTAGAATATATAGAAAAAAATCCCTATAATATATATTTATGACTGATTAAATTGGAACTATTTTCTTCAGCGGAGGTATAAATCATATCCGCTAAAAGTCGCTTCTATGGGGTAAAGGGTTATTCAGTAATTGTAAACAAATAGAATTTCTTATTACATATAGGATATTACATGAGTGTTCATAATTTATTGGATTTATTAAACGAGTCTTTTAGAAAACGATAAAAACGAGGCTTTGCCGAGTTTTTATCGTTTTCTAAAACGACGAGTTTGATAAATCCAATAAATTATTAACACGAATGTTATATTATTTTTATAACATAACCTAGAAACGTTATTTATCGCAGCCGTTGAGGTCAAATGAATGCTTAGCGCGATATAAGTAGATCTATACAGGAAAAAAAGTTGTTCCAAATTAACCCCGTTCACTAGCATAATGTTTATGTTGTTATATGTATTAATAAACACTTTCATGGAGATCTAATATTGACTAATTACACCAAAAATCTATAAATTGAATCTACATGATGGAATGAAGACGTTGGAAATCGAACGTATTTTAAAACGTATTTTAATGACGTCACAAGTAAACGACGTCGTGGCGTACCTCATTTGCATAGTTATATAACAAGTTATATATGACATTTAAACAATGGGTGTTATTCAACGCTCACGCCGTCTGTTATGTTATAAATCAATATAATCATAACAGTATAAACATAAACATTAAGAACGACACAGCTTAGTCCTTCCTCTGCCGATACCAGGCCCAGCGCTTGTAAAGCGTTTGAGTTGAGTATGAGTGCGTTCTCAAGCTTTTGATTGGTCAGATTTGAGCCTAGGCTCGAATCTGACCAATCAAATGCTTGAGATCGATTTCAGACTCAATTCAAACGCTTTATAAGCATGGACACTGACTTACACTGAGGTTTCGAAACAGTGAAGACCCAGATACAGTGGAGAATACTGTTTTCTTTCCATATACACGCGTCTGTGCTTGACATATTACTGCCAGCCGACACAGGTTCCATTTTTAAAGATTGGCTATTGTCTTCATTTTCATTTCATTCAATGAAGAAATAATCTATGTTCTACCGTTGTGAAACGGTATTTTACAATGGTTGGGAGTTGTGGTGGGCAGGAATTGACCACGAAGGCCGAAGGCCTGAGTGGTCAATTCCTGCGCACCACAACGACCGACCGTTGTAAAAAACCGTTTCACAACGGTAGAACATAGATTATTTCGATTCTAATATTACCAGATTTAAAGAAATTCATTAGAAAGGAAATCAAATGTTCCATACTTATTTACTCAGCGGATGCAGTTTTTCGACCGATTAACTGTTTCCGCGGCATTAACTGTTTCCGCGGCATTACAACAACCTAACACCCAACAACAAATTTACATTTATCGATCCACAATCTGGCATAGAACAAACATAACATGATACAAGACAGAAGAATGGGATAATTACAGTAACATGGCTGATTAAAAGTATATGGTCTTTACGGGCTATATGAATAACGTAAGAAATTTAAAAACCATAACGTATGAACGCATGCGGTCACGTCATGTCATATAACCGCGGGAGGAGCGGGGTAGAGAAGAGCGTTGTAAAACGTCTCAGGTAAACCACGATAGACCTGCTCTTTGTTTATAGAGACTAATTCACGTGTCATGTTAGAGTAGTTGTTATCCCACTTAAAGACTCTGAGCAACACATTTCTGTTCAGGATCAAAGCGGGTTCGCATACATGTTTTTCCCCTGTCGAAATACCTTCAATGATGATAACGGCTTCTTTAAATCATTACTTAATATATCAGTTAGTGTACTTTTTGAGTTTTCTGATATTTTCACCTTTTGTTTTATTGCAGGTTTTAGTACAACGATAACCAACACTCACATGGTCTTACTATTGTATATATTATGTAATAGTCATAAATAATATAAATAATTTATATAATACTTAAAGTTTGATAGTCTCTTATAATCTTTAGAAAAAATAACAGTGCGCGCCATAATTAATGTACATGTATGTATGATATTTGTTATAATATGGACTTAAATAAAGATAAATAATAATAATACCTTACAGCGAAATATGGAATAAAGCAGACGATACTGTTTAAGCAGACGATGTTACATATATGGCAGCGAAGGGGCTGATTGGAATACCTCGGTCAACTTGGGCAATAGTGTAACAGTAGTACATTGTAATAGTATTTAGTTTTCACAATAGTTTTTGGCAAGTAGGTAGTATAATTATAGAAATATAATCGGCTTGAGAAAATGCAACTAGATAGCTAATGATAAGGCCATAAATCAACCCTCATTAGATAGCCCGGCTGTGGGTTTGTTTGCAGCATGACAGATTGGAAATATGAAACCCAACTTAAACCTGGACCGTTCTATTCTAAACAAACCTTTTTGGATGTACTAAACCTAATGTACTGTACTTTACTTAAGGAATTGGTGGAATTCTGCCTGTCTCTATCGCTTTTGCGTCTCTCGCTGTCTCTCTGTCTGTCTCTCACTGGCTTTCACTTCTTTTGAATGTGTATCTGTCCCTGTCTGTCTATCTGTCTCTGCCTGTCTCTCTCCTTTCTTTCTCTCTCTCTCTCTCTCTTTCTTTCTCTACTTCTTATGTATGTCTCTGTCTCTCTATCTCTGTGTCTGTATGTCTGTTCATCTCTCTCTTCTTTCTCCCTCTTTCTCTCTCTCTCTCTCTCTCTCTCTCTCACTCTCTCACTATCTCCCCTCTATATCTCACACTCACCCTCTTTACCTCTCTCTATCTAATATCTATATATCTATCCATCTATCCATCTATCTATCGATCTATCGATCTATCGATCTATCTATCTATCTATCTATCTATCATTCTATCATTCTATTCTATTCTGTTCTGTTCTGTTCTGTTCTGTTCTGTTCTGTTCTGTCCTGTCCTGCCCTGCCCTGCCCTGCCCTGCCCTGCCCTGCCCTGCCCTGTCCTGTCCTGTCCTGTCCTACCCTACCCTACCCTACCCTACCCTACCCTACCCTATCCTATCCTATCCTACCCATCCCTATCCCTATCCCTATCCCTATCCTACCCTACCCTACCCTACCCTACCCTACCCTACCCTACCCTACCCTACCCTGTCCTGTCCTGTCCTGCCCTGTCCTGTCCTGTCCTGTCCTGTCCTGTCCTGTCCTGTCCTGTCCTATCCTATCCTATCCTATCTATAGTTGGGTCTTTGCATGAATTTCAATGGTTTGACTGCAGTATCTTAGATCACCAATATATACTGATAATGACACCTTCATACAGATGCAACTGGAGAATGACTTCAATATCTATTTATAGGGGGGGGGGGTAAATGCATCTAGAAGTCTCTATTGAAACCTCCAAACTGTTTGTCAATCATGGTCCAAGGTTATAAAGCGTTTGAACTGAGTCTGAGTGTGTTCTCAATCATTTGATTGGTCAGATTTGAGCCTTGGCTCAAATCTGACCAATCAAATGTTTGATAACGACTTTAGACTCAACTGAAAAGCTTTATAACCTTGGACCCAGATTAAAATGAGCATTCAAACTTGTCAAACATGCAGTTGCCATTTTCTATATTGCATTGCAATGCCTGTGCGTTTTGTTTTAGTGTAAACGGGAAAGAATAACGTCTTCTCTACGATAAACGGAACGTGTGCACATGTATGTGGCTGGAGAGAGTTTTCGGTGTCACAATCGAAGCTGCAAACTGCAAACTTGTGCGCCTTTATTTGAAAGACAAAGTGACACCTAAGTCCTCTCCTTCTGCATGATTCATCCCAGCAGTCTGTGACATATAATACTAGCCTCGTCACAACAGCCGTCTTAAATTTCTCTCAACTGGTATTTAAACTTAGTCCGCCGCATAAAATAGTCCCTGCCTAAAACTGCCACTAATTGTCTATACCATGCTTTTTCATCGATGTAACGTTTCAAAACTGCTTGGTAGTGAATCTGAAACAACTGATCCAGATCTCACAGCAATTAGCTCG
The DNA here is from genome assembly GCA_922989275.2 of Gari tellinella. Taxonomy (NCBI): domain Eukaryota; kingdom Metazoa; phylum Mollusca; class Bivalvia; order Cardiida; family Psammobiidae; genus Gari; species Gari tellinella. The sequence goes on from OV277860.1 coordinate 97,058,315, forward strand.
GTCTCTGTCTAGGATTAAGCAGCTTAGAAAGTGTGCTTAGTTTATGTTGACATAGGAAGGGAGAGTTTTCTCTAAACTGGTAGTTAAAGTAGTGCTATGACTCTCAGCTCGCCAGTTTCTCACAGAGACTTGTCTCTCTTAGGGTGTTAAGTTTCGAAGTTATTTAAGGTTCACCTTTGGTTCTTAGCTTGCTTTAACACAGCTTATATTAATTCAAATGTAGACCCAGCTTTTAAACTGAAAAACTGGTTACTTTTAAAACATTACTCTTTTACATTTTTGTTCACATTCCATCTAGTAAGTGTAACCCATTTAAGCCTAGTGTCTACTAAAGTGGACTTTGGCAAACAGTGTAGACGCCGCTATATAGTATTGAATATTTTACAGTGTTTATATTTACAACGGACTCTTCCAGGGAGAGTTCCTTCCAATATCCAGGGGGCGGGATGGGGTGGGGGTAATCGTTACAATATAGTTAAAAGGTTAGCTTATGGGATGTGTTTGTCCATTAGGCACAACATTTCATGTTAAATGGTAAGAAGTGCAGAGGCGACGTGTAAAGCGATGTATCGGAAGGTTCTACACTATTTGGCGTATAGGATTCAGCTTCAAAAGGAATGCCGAGTAAAGCAGCAGATGTCCAGAGTGTGTGTGCAGTTGGACAAATGAAATACAGATAATGACATGTCTTGCGACTATTCACCGAATTGTGATATGCTAAATGCAGTACATGTCAATCTCTTATAGCACGTAATGGCATTGAACTGTCGCAGAGCACTGATCTAAATGCATTTTGACAAAAATTGAAATACTTTAAATGATCAAAACAATACTACTTGGAAACAATTCCTTCTATAGTATGGAAGAAGCAGTGAGTCTGGACGAGCTTTCAAGTATGCAAGCAATCTGGCTATTACAACCACTTAGAAGAAGGAGGTGGTTGCGTAACGCTAGATGAAAGTAACGCAGAAACTTAGTTCCTATGATCTACCTTCATCTTGTTTTAACCCTTTCATGATCAAATTGGTGGGAATATTTTACCCATTCACCGCTTCAGTATTGTTGTCTGCAAGACACGTTTCAAAATTAGATTTAAGGTTGTAGTCTATGACTAAATAAATATCGATAATAATGTCAAACAGTTTGGGTCCTGGTCAGACGCCGCGTAACGCGGCATCTGATCAGGACCCAAACTGTTTGCAAACACACTTTAAAGCGTCTCGATAGCTCATTGGTAGAGCGTCCGCTTTCGAGGCGGGAGGTTGTGGGTTCGATCCCCGGCCGGGTCATACCAAAGACCATTATAAAAACGGTACTAGTAGCTCCCTTGCCTGGCGCTCGGCATTGTAAGGGTAGTGCTAGGAAGGTGACTGTAATGCCCAGGTAAGTATGCATGTTAATGGATACCTTGTTTGTCGCAATAAAAGCTCTACAGAGCTTATGTTGATTGTTTACCATATGCGACGTGAAATAAAGCTTGCCTTTGCCTTTTTAATGAGAGTGAAAGAATTAAGCTGTTATGTGGTGTAGACACCGTTTAATAATCTGCTATCGAGTGATCGTAAAAGCGCGACTTCTCTGTACTGAAATTGATTGAATAAACATGTCTGCAGTGACTAAATGAAACGATGCTCCCTTTTAACAGGAGGCTGATAGAAAACGAAATCGTGTCTATTGACACTTCAACCACCATTTGAGATCTTCAAACAAAACAGTTCCTTGTCACCTAGACGCTTTTTACATTTTGTTCGGAACTGCTCGGGTTTCCCCCTACGGAATGGCGGACGCAACTCAAATTCACCAATTCAGACTGAGTAATTATACGATGGATAACAATGCAACCGTAATGGAAATATTATATTTATAGCTTATTATGGTTATACGATGCATTTCTAGCTCGGTATTATGATGTCAAATGGCAAAGCTGAAAGGAAAGTCGTAAATCGCTCTTAAGTCCAATTAATCACAAACCAGACTTTTTCTATGTAACTGACACCCTGAAATTGCTGTTGGTTTACTGAAAACACAGAAAATTGGGGATCAATGCCAACTCCACGCCCTAGGTTTCATTTTTCCCGCAAATTTCCGATTTCCGACCATTTCCGAAGATGTCCGACTTCAAGCAACAGCGTATTGATTTTGGCGCGAAATAGCACGTGAATGATAATTTAAGCAAATATGGGGGGTATCAGTTTGGTATTAATCCCGTAACTGATAGCCGGGGTTACGTAGCGATACCAATCCTAAAGTAGATGATTATTCGAAATATACTTAACCCTTTTTCGGTCATAATGTTTTCTGCTTTAAAAGTGTCTTCTGCAATGGTTTTCATGATGAGCGTTTACTTTATATATCACTATTCCTAAGGTGCCAGTCTAACCATCGCTTTCCTTGACCCGTTACCACATATCGAAACGCCTTTAAGCGCATTCAATTTGTGCAGTCATAATTATTTACAAAAAGTTAAATAAGAATATTTACTAGATCTATATCTTAGCAACTTAAGGCTGGCTGAAAAAAGGTTAATGCATCTTAAGGCGCATTCTGCTTTACTTTCAACCTGATTTAAGTGATCACCTGTCTTCAAAACTTGAACTATGCCATGTGCGGTAAGGGGTTAATGTTGCGATGGTTTCATGTAGGCTTTGTTTTTGCTGCTGAACCCCTGATCGGCTGGTATTCTACTTTTAAATAAATGGTTTGAATAGTATCCATAAAATGAGGGGTACATTTTTTAATATGCGTTGAGCTAAGGGTTAATGACTGATCAAGGCCTTAGCTGCTTGTAAGGGCTTCTATGTATATAAGTTATGATATAAATATGGATCTTGATTTAAACCTACATGTTGCTTTAACCCTTTACTACATAGATATGTTTCATGAAAAATGTTTTATGTTCTCTAGTAGATGGTGACTTGAAGCGGGTTTAAAGTAAAACAGAGTGCGCATTTAGGCTCATTTTGATTTACTTTCAACCTGGTTTAAGTGATCACCTTTCTTCAATACTAGAAATATACCATGGAGTAAAGGGTTTGAAGTATCTTTGGTATATTCCTTCCCGTTTTTTATGAAATTTCATTGATCTAGATCTTTGCTATTTGTTAAATCGTCGTTTTTTTGGCTTTATATTGCCTCTACCTATTCAATATTCATGTATAGATAACAAATCCTGAATTCTCATAATGACACTTATGCATTATCATTTTCAGCTTAATCTTTAAAATGCTTTAAGTAAACAGAGTAGTCCCTGTAGAGAGTTCCTACAGGAACTGTCTTTTCAGGGTCCACTCTGTTTGCATAGGTTTAAAAATACTGATTTCTAATTGTGTTCCTTCATGTTGTATATATGTTAATTTTGTTTGTGGACCATATTGAAAATTTGTTTGTTTGTTCTATACCAAATATGTAATCCACATGAAATAAAGTCGTTATTATTATTATAAAGTCGTTATTGTTTACGTGTCATTTTAGCCCCTTCGCTGCCTTGACGTCATCAATTTTAAAAAATTATCGTCTGCTTTTTATTTCTCAACTATAAATTTTAGGTATTTTTGCTTAAAAAATATTCAAATGATGGTCAAACAGTTTGGCACTCGGGGTAAGACAGTGAAGGAGTTGATTGTGAAAACATTAGAGACGATAGTCAAACTGTTTAGAATCTAATCAGACTCCAAAGTGTCAGGTATCTGATATGCTGGGCGTGACAGGCTGATGGTTAATAGGAGTCGTCCATGTCCTTATTTATGAAATGAATTTAAGATTGCTGGTTTCGTTTGTTAAACAGATTCAATGTCAGTGTTTTAAGCAGGCATTAAAGTGTGGAGAAGACGTTCTTCTTTCCCACTAAACGCGTTTACGCTAAAACTATTATTTCAATTGCAAACAGTTTGGAGCCAGATCAGACGCCTTCAGATTAAAACAAGCAAACATAACTGTCGAAGGTTGTCATTTTCTATATTTCATTGCGCTTCGTTTGCGCTTCGTTTGCATTTAAACGGGAACGAATATCATCTTAATGCAGAATGAAAACTATACTGACAAACGTTCCTTTGGGATCTTCTCTGCATTGACACCACACATAATAAATATAAGTAAAAGATTATGGCCAACAATTAAAAACAATGCTAAAGGCTTTCCCCTATACGTATAGCTCTATTAAAAGAGTTTGCTCTGAAGTTTGCCGATATTATCACGAATGAATTATAATTCATTCGTGATATTATACAGTGGAGAATCTGTTATTCTTTCCCGTTTAAACGCAAACGTACGCAAACCCAAAGAACTAAAACGTAGACAAGAACAACTTTGGCTCCAAACTGTTTGCACTGCAAATAATAGTTTTAGCGTAAACGCGTTTATTGGGAAATAATAACAGATTCTCCACTCTAGCATGGTCAGGAGCACTCAACTTAGATTTTAATTATTTCATTATATTTTTCAGAACTATGCTGAAAATACCATGAACGAGTTGTTGGGACTATTTGGATATGACGACAAAGTCAACAGTGCTGATACAGAAAATCTTAATCTAGACAGTTACGCAGAATCAAAGGAAAACGGAAGTGACGTCACTGGAGACGAAAAATCTGGTGACAAGGGAACTAAATCTGGGAGGAAATCCACCATCAGACTGAGTAGTCGTAAGTACATCCCAGGTTGCAGATATTATTTTATCATACAGAAGAGCAATAGTGGATTCTACAATGTGCAGACGACAATATAGAGGTGAAGGGGTAAAATATTCTCGACAAATTCGATCATGAAAGAGTATTGTCCCCATAGAGTTGTACATGTATCGGCGCTATATAATTATGAGCTCCGGGGTGTCGCAGTTCCGTAAAACCCAACTACATCCATTTATAGTTGAGTTGTTGACAATTGCATATACAGTTTGAATGTTGACCAGACTCCGATACCTCGTTGGCGTCTGGTTAAATTTGGCGATTTTTATTCTTTCTTGTCCTTTGGGATCATTGATTTCAACGCATTTATACTTGAAAGTTGAATAACGCTTTAGGCGCTGCTAAAGAAGAGAGGTTAGAGTGGGGATGAGCAACGTTCTAATTTTCAGTATTCCATTAAACCCAGTCTGCATTTGTTCATAGTTGCTGAGGTTTTATGTTTTCAAAGGAAAATCCCATATTTAGGACAAGAATGGAATAGTATACATGTACCACCATGCACAATGTAAAGACAATGCTCTCTCCTGCTGTAACATGCTGCACTATTCAATATGCACTATACAGTGGAGAAGACGTAAACGCAATCGAAAACGCAAACGCACTGCAGTGAAATGTAGCAAATGATAACATTTTGACAAACCTTTACACTTTAATCTGAGAGGCAAACATATTTGCGCCTGATCAGACGCCGGGTTACCCGGCGTCTGATCTGGCTCCACACTGTTTGCAATGGAAATGATAGTTTCATCGTAAACGCGTGTATTTGACAAGCATAACATCTTCTCCACTGTGCATGAGCCTTGAAACCTATGAAACCCGATACTTATTTGCAGCAACTGAATATGCCCGAACTAGAATTAATTTCCATGTAATATGAAATATAAAGATCACTTTTCTACTTTGTGCCATTGTCATATGAAAAGGGATAGGATTGATCGAAAACTGCTGAAAGAACTGTTAGGCAGACAGTTAGTCTTAAATGCAGACAGAACAGGCTCCGTGCTATATAAAGCGTTTTAGTGGAATCTGAGTTCGTTCTCAAGCATTCGATTGGTCAGATTTGAGCCGAGGCTCAAAACTGACCAATCAAATGCTTAAGAATGATTTAATTCTCAACTCAACTCTTTATAAGCTGGACCCAGGAATCAGCTTGGTTCTAAGGGCATCGGTATTCAATTGAAAATGTTTAAGTTCGTCTCATATAATTCATTTATGTGATCAAAAACTTGCAATGCGTTTGCAGGGGAATCTTTTTAGCATATTCACTCCCTGTTTGTTTCAGTTCATTAGCTAACCGTAAAGGTTGTCCGTTGTTGCTGCAAAAAAGTTAAATACATATATCATAGTCTAAGTGAAGACCAATATCACAGTGCAGACCCTTATCAGACGTCGTCCTGGGGTAATTTTAGACTTTTTACATTGTGAGGGAACCCATTTTCATCTTCATATACAGTAAAACCTGTCCTAGCGGTCACCTGGTATAAGCGGTCACCTGGCTTTAACGGCCAGTTCGATCTCCCCCCGATTGAATTCATTCTATATTGCCCCTTGACTAAGCGGTCACCTGTATAACGCAGCCAGCGGCCAGAAAAATTCATCCCAAACACTGTTTCCACACTGTATTAAACGGCCAAGTGGCCGCCCGCTGAAGTTTGATATGCCTGAATACCTGTGTCATTCAACAAATCCACGCGTCGATCCGTCTGTAACCTCAACTTGTCAAATTACGTGCTCGGCGGGGCGTGTTATTATCAACAAGTTTGTCTGGGAGATTAGTGATTACGTAATCAACATTTTCCATATCAAACCCACTGTAATGAACGGTCAGGCAACTTGAATACACGTGTTATGATTTCTGTCGAGCGTGTCACTCTTAATAACCGCCTAAATAACACAGCATATGCTACTGGTATCAAACTCTTTAATTAATCGTCAATTACACGGCCCGCGTCGTTCTTATGTGTAATGTACATCACTAAAATTAGATTTAGTGACTTCGGAGAAAATCTCGCGTTATTATGCAAATGAATACTATCCACCAATCAAAACTTGCGTAATTCGAGGATGCTGGGGTGTTCCCCCAGTGTAACAATAGCCGGTGTTAAATTTCCCATCCTGCAATTAATTTCCTCGACAACAATCAGACCTGAACAAAATGGTCGACCGATTTTTGACTTTTAATCTCTAATGCTGACTTGAAAGTACGTTTGACAACATTTGTAAAGTTTAAATGAGCTCCGGAAAATCCGTAGACACGCGCACATGGATTCTGCCTCAGTGGCACATAAAAATACGTGTACAAACGTAAGTGTAATGAAACAACATATAGATTTTACTGTATTCCATTTTCTGAAAATGAACATTATGTTACCAGCACATGTTGATATGGAGATCAGACGCCGAGTAACTGATGCTCGTGTCAATGTTTCTATAATCAAAAAGTGTACTTGTCATACACTTCTGTATGAGTTTGAAGACTTTTAATATGTTGTTGACTTTTTAAATAGGAATGAATAGCGAAACGAAACCGTGACCGTTTTCAAAATAACTTAGTCATTTTTCTTGCCCCTGGATTAAGCGGTCACCTGTCTTAAGCAGCCAATTTGGCTGCTTCCCTTCACTGGCCGCTTAAGACAGGTTTTACTGTATATGTGTGACTCATGTTTTACTTGATACCAGAATTTGTTTTTACAATTATTGGTATTAGTTTTTTCTTCGATATTTCGAATTTTCTGCCAGCTCACCATTTTTTAGTTTGAATTTCTCGGTACTTTTGTGCGATCTAATAGTACACAATATGACTGCGTCAATTAAATTGAGGATAACTACGTAGACCAACACCGTATTCCCAGTGTCTATGGGCATCTGGACCATTTTAGACTGCTGTAATATCGCCTGTTTAATACATTTGTGCCTATCGCCTTATATAATTGGGATACAGGCAAACAGTGAAGACAAAACTAAGTTCTATAATTGTTAAATCCTTGCCTCCCTGAAACCTCAAATGGACAATTCTAGTTTTCAATTTAGTCTAGTCCATTTTTTACTTTTTAGGGTTTATTTTTAGAATATATGTCAACATGACAAACAGTGTAGACTCTGATTAGAGGGCTTCTTAAGGAATCCTCTGATCAGGGTATACACTGTTTGCATAGGACAAGTATACTTGCAAATGACGCATATATGCTTGCATGACTAGGGTTCAAAGAGTTAAAAGTTGTTATTATTAATATAACACCTTTCTATTGTCTATCCAAATAGTACTCATGGTAAATAAATGGAGCGGTTAACCCTTTCACTCTCAATGACGCCTGAAGGCGCATTTGCAAACGGTTTGGATCCTGATCAGACGCCGCGTAAGGGTTTTTCTGTTTTACTTTCACCTTCCTCTAAGCTGTCACATGCCCTTTACACAAACAACAAGCATACGTTTCATTGTCCGTAATAAAGAGGTTTTACTGTTTGTCCATGTGAAAGTGTTGACTCTGCCAAACAAAGCGAAACTGTACACTGCCTCAGTCTGTAGATATAGTTACCGTTTTAATTAGAAATCTTATGTGTTGAGGGACACTTCATTAATTTGTAACGGGAGAAACTATTGAGCCCAAAACTTTTATTCTTATGATTAATTGCATGAGGATAAACTTTCAGAGGCCGAATGGATATCACATTCTGTATGCATTTAGGAGGTCAGTCTCTCACATGCATTCCTTTTCGATACAAGATTTGATCAGAGTTTACATAACAGGCTTCAAACATGGCTCTATGATTACATGTAACTTGTTGATTAAGTCAGCACACTTCATGGATTTCATTTCATTCGGTGCCCGCGTGGCCGTCCGTTCGTTCACAATATAATTTTGTTACCGCTCTATAGTGCCTCCAGGTTTTAATGGCTTATTAATAAAACTGGTGCAAACCGTTTGTGACCATCAATTCTGGGATGCGTTTGATTATGGTTGAAATTGGACCAGTAGGTCAAGAGTTACAGTAGAGAAAACGTTATTCTTTCCCACTAAACGCGTTTATGCTAAAACTATAATTTGCAGTGCAAACAGTTTGGAGCCAGATCAGACGCCGGGTAACCCGGCGTCTGATCAGGCTCCAAACTGTTTGCCACCAAGATAAATATGAATTATCAGAATTGTCAAAAGGTTGTACTTTTCTACGTTTTAGTGTTTTGCGTTTGCGTACGTTTGCGTTTAAACGGGAAAGAATAACAGATTCTCCACTGTATGACGTCACCAATGATGTAAGAATAACAGATTCTCCACTGTATGACGTCACCAATGATGTAAGAATAACAGATTCTCCACTGTATATGTCCTTGCAATGTTGGAAATGCCGTATTTAACTATATTGGCATAATTTCCACCTCGAGCTAGATTAGTAGTGGAATTGAATCAAGTGATTTCTTTGATTGAGGGTTAAATCGAAGCAATATATCCAGGGGTATATGCCCTCGATGTGTTGAAAACACCACGTTTAACGTTTAAACGTGTTCTTGAGTGAGTTTCCATTCATTGTATACAACTATAAAAGTTCTTCGATTAAATTAGATTTGGGTGTAATGGGATCATTAGTTTAAGAGTTTTTTCGCCCTCCGTGTTCCCCCATAAGCTAGACAAGGCACTATTTTACCGACGTGCAACTATCTAATGTCTTCAAATTGGACTGACTTGTGATCAATACTTTGACAAACCACAAACTTGTTACATGTTTATAACTTCTAAGATGATTTCAATTGTGGGTGAAACTCAACATTTAAAACTATCAGGTTCAATAACCTCAGTTGAGCTTACATGTAGTCATGGCCATCGGGGTTCTCTTGTTTTGCGGTAAGGTCAATTATGATAAGGTCTCGCAGCCCCACATACCGGTACCCATGCGCCGCGAAGAGTACGTTCACCGATGACAGCGCTGTTGACCAATAGAGTTGACGTTACAACTTTAGATACAGACAAAATGATACCGATTAGGTGTGCAATATATACACATTACCAGTTGACAGTGTGATACAAAGTGATGTATTTAGCTCGAGACGATTTTGGCGGAAATAACCGATCTGACGAGCGCCTTGGCGCGAGTCTGGTTGGTTGTTTCCGCCAAAAACGTCGAGAGCTAAATGCAACACTCTGTAGCACACTGTCAACTGGTGATGTGTTTATTATATGCCTTGAATACACACCAGAAACAATTAAATGGTTGTTTAAATCATTTTATAACCAAAATTTATTAGTTATTTGAAGCAGAACAAGATTTTTTGTTTGCCACAATGACTAACGCGGCACTTGTACACGTACGTAAATGACGTCACGTTAAATCGAAAGGTAAAATACAAAGTGGCTGATACAAGGTGGCTGATACAGACTCTTGTATTTTACTGTGCAAATACACGTGAAAACGCTCGATATCATACAAAGGCATATAATAAATCCCAGCTATAGTAAGCCCCTCATTGCCATGACGTCAGCAATTTTGTTTTTAATTGTCGTCTGCTTTTGTTTCTGAAATTTAATCTTGAGGTATTTTGATCTTAGAAATGTTGAAATGAGTGGCAAACAGTTTGGATCCAAAATATTTGTAAATAACAATTGTACTCGGGGTAAGGCAGTGAACGCGGCGTCTGATCAGGTTCCAAACTGTTTGACACTCGTTTTAGAATTTCTTCAGTTATACTTCTTATTTTTTTTAATTTTGAAACGACATTGCAGACAACAAAATTGAAGCAGACGACAATGAAACGGTGAAGAGGGTAAAAACGTTACGAACATTTTGGAAGTGAAATGGTTAAACGCCGCGTTAAGCGACATCTCATCAGGGTCTGTAATGTTTGCTATATCATATGAACTAATATGCTGTTTGAACAAACACTGCAGTGGCTTTAGGTCACCCTTGTAAATCTACAATAGGCAAGAAATATCTTCAAAAAAGATATTCAGCGGAGAGCGTTTTGGAAGTAATGCTGTAGATGGGTGTGAAAAATGCATGCTTAAAATTGAGGGTTTCAAAGAATTGTAATACCTTGGATTGAAAAGTAAAACATTCGATTATAGTAACTTAAAACAAAGCTACTAAAATGTATCCTCAACAGAATTACCAAACAATACTTTAACTCTTTCCTCCCTAAAACTTTAAATGGACAATTCCAGTTTCCATTTTAGCCTATTCCATTTCTGACTTTTAAGGGTTGTTTTTGTCAATGTTTGGCATTATGACAAACAGTGAAGACCCTGATCAGAGGGCTCCTTTCGGAGCCCTCTGATCTGGGTCTTCACTGTTTGCATAGGACAAATGTACTATTCACATGTTCACTCTTTGAAAAGGACGCCTATATGCGGGTCTAGGGTTCAAAGGGTTAAACCGTATCCTGCTGCATAAATCTACTGTTCTATAACTGTTCATCCATGAATGGAGTTTATTAAAACAATGATGTCATATCTAAAAATAGAAACATGCTGTCATAGCAATTGCAGACTGTGTCTATAATTGTACACTAACAATTCACATTCAATTACAGTAACTTTCATGTCTACTAAAAATCTATCCTCTACAGAATTACCAAACAATATTTAAACCGTATCCTGCTGCTCATGGACTCTTGCATTAATCTACTGTTCTATCACTCTCCATTCATGAATGGAGTTTCTAGAGAAAAGACGTCATATCTAAAAATAGAAACATGCTGTCATAGCAATTGCAGACTGTGTCTATAATTGTGCACTTACAATTCATCTCCAGGAAACTTGTAAATGGATCGGTCTGTCCCCATATCCAATCAGCCCATTCAGTTTTAAGCATGTGACTTACAACCTAGATTTCTGACAAGTGTTGAGAATTTGCAAATGATAGGTCTAAATAGAAACCATGCAGCTCCGCTGAAAAACTTCCAGTAAGTATACAGGGAGAGCTCATTGCAATATCCAGACATAAATGCGTAAAATCTAAATTGGAAAGCATACCCGTTTCTCCTATTGCTACTGTCTGAAAATGCCTGTCTGTTTCCTCCCCCCACCCTCTAACGGTTAACCACACAGCAGTGCGCTACAGTACCGCGTGTGGCAACTTGAAATCCCAAAAATATCTCCATCGATAAATGTCTGCGAAATAACAGGAGCGCTGGTAACCCGAGCTCTATCATTTCGGTGCATTCAGATGTTTTTGTGCAATTCAACCCATGCCGCCATTCTCGAATGCGTCAGGGCTACCATAATAGGATATGCGATATGTGAACGAGAGAATTATGGCTCCGTCCTGGAACCGGACCCCTCTGCTTATGTTTCATGATAATAGAACATATATCACTTGGATGTCAGCTGTGATTAATGTTTGATGTTTTCATTATAGAGTGGGCCCTAAGGAAGGGTAACCCGAGCCCCTCGGCCACATGATCTTTCCGATGTAGGGGGTCGGGTTACTTCTAGAAAAACATATCGTCTGCAGTGTGGGAAATCAAAAGAAAATATTCGTCCAAGTATCACAGGCTTGTGGGTTTTTCGTTTCCAAGAAAAGTCCTTGACATTTACATAGACGTGTTCCAGAAACAAGTTACCTCGTATCATTAACCTATTAATACCTAGCGCCATCTAGAAATAAGATCACAGCAATCAGTGTAGACCATGACACCATAGTTACAGTGGTAGAAGACGTCATTATTCCCCGTTTAAACCAAACGAACTGCAAACACAATGTTAACAAGAAATATCTTTAAAAAAGATATTCGGCGGAATGAGTGGTTGAACTTAGGCTATATAGATGGGTGTGCAAAATTGAATGAAATTGAGGTTTTCAAAGATTGAAAAGCGAAAAATAAAAGTATACAATTGAAACAGTAACTTTTATTTAAAATGCAAAACTATCATGTACAGAAATGCAAAACAAAACAATAATTTAACTCATATCCTATCTACTGGTAGGAGATCCTCACATTAATCTATTGTTCTATGTATCAAACTTCATTCATAGAGTTTCTTGAAACAAACTATAGCATACACAAAATGTACAGATACAACAGTCTGCTCTACTTCACTCTTGTAAAAAATGATGAAACCACACAATTGTGTTTAACTCACTTGAGGCCATTTATATTTAATATTGCTTTTAATGTATGGTAAATGTGTACAAATAGTTAACAATTAAAACAAATTACAAAACACCTAGCTTCCTCTGTATTTCAGATGTCATCTTGAATTGCATCAGCCCCCAGTGTAGTAAACAGTCTGGTCTGTGTCTCTAAATTTTACACTCACAGCCATATCTGGGAAAACTGTAATTGGACATAGACCAGCCTACAGGGCTCCAGATAAGAGGGAGTAAACTAAACAAATCACATTTATTCACTCATTTCAGCACCAAACCCTATGGTGTTACCACTCATTTTGATTGTCTCAAAGAGACAATTCAAATGTTTAGTGACACCACAGGGTTTAATGCACAAATAAAGATTTTAAGTTTTGAAATAATTCCCTTATCTGGAGCCCTGGCTACTATCCAATCAGACTATTCAGTTTCAACAGGTGCTCTCAAGTCTAAATTTCTGATCAAATATAATTGGTTGAATGTGTGGCCAAACAGAAAGTGTGACTAAATAGAAACCATTCTGATCAAATATAATTGGTTGAATGTGTGGCCAAACAGAAAGTGTGACTAAATAGAAACCAGACAGCTCCGCCGAAAAACACAGAACATTTCTGGAACTTATTGAATATACTTTCAAACTGAATTTGACATTAAGTTGTTTAGCATAAATGCGTTCTATGGGGGGAAATATTGTCCTATTTTTCTGACTTGTCCAAGTTATTTTTTAGAGCAGAATAGTTAATAATGGTAAATAGGTAAGCAAGGTAACATCGAATATATAATTGTACACTTTCCTACTTGAGATAAGTATGGTCCTCGTGCAGCACGAGACTGCTGCGCTAACTTTATACTGATATTTTCTTCTTTCCTAATAAACGCATTTATATACTAAAACTACTATTTCCAATGCAAACGGGTTGGAGCCAGATCAGACGCCGGGTAACCCGGAGTCTGACCAGGCTCAAACCTGTTTGCTACTCAGATTAAAAATATAGTTAAAATTTCTAAAAGTAAATTTCCACAGTTTAGTGCATTGCGTTTGCGTTTAAACGGGAAAGAAAAATGTATCATCTACTGTACACTACGCACAGACATTACAGCTTTCCGTATCTCTAACTGGTTGTAGAGAAAACTCATCCCTTTTAAAATTTTAGAATGTTCCAATCTTAAAATAACTTAGGCAGGACAGAAGATAACACTTATAACGTTCTCTAAACTATGTCAATGTTCGGTATCCAGAAACAACTATTCAAACGAATAATTGTTTTTTCAGCTTTAAGACAGTTAACCAGAAAGCTCCTTTTAGAATGTATTGTTAATCTACTATATGATTGGTGTTTGTTATGGAATAAAACGTTCTCGATAAAAGAACAGCGAAATAAGTTATTCGGAACACGTCTGTCATATCCGTCAGTTTGACGAAAACAAACAAAGTGTTCCGCGTGGGAGTCGGGGGTTTGTGGTCTAAATACAGGGAAGAAGACGTTACTGTTTCCTATTTAACTCTTTACCTGATAGCCTATTTCTTGTATTAAAGATAGATGACCACTTAAAGCAGGTTGAAAGTAAAGCAGAATGCGCCTTTGGGCGCATTCTGCTTTACTTTCAGCCTGCTTTAAGCTTTGATGTGCTAGAATATATAAAATATTCGCTATAATATTTATTCATAACTAATTAAATTGGAACTACTTTCTTCAGCGGAGGAATAAATTAAATACGCTAAAAGTCGCTTCCATGGGGGAAAGGGTTAAACGCAAATGCATTGCAATAACATCTAGAAAATGATATTTTTTGACAATTCTAACTATTCATTTCAATCTGAGTGTCAGACAATGTTTTTCCGGCGTGTGATCTGACTCCAAACTGTTTGCAATGGAAAAAATGTAATACTTTCAGCGTAAACGTTTTTATTGGGAAAGACTAGCGTGTTCTCCACTGTACCTCAGTATTTCAGTTCTATATCTCTGATCCATTTCCCATTAGATTAATGCTAACAATTACCAGTACTCTAGTACAGAGTAGAATAGACAGGTCTTCGGGGATAGTATTCGCTTCGTTTAGGCACATTTAAACACTATTTAGACTCCGTTGTTTTAAGACAGAAGTTAATATGGAAGTAAATCACTCAATAGTTATTCGGGACTTTCTGAATTGCTTTTATTATATATATTATATTTAATTTAAATAAGAAACAGTATGTTTCTAACATGCGATAACCCTTCTATACCCGGATATTGCAATGAGTTATCCCTGTGTGTTGGCCGGAATATTTCATTTTCGATAAGCAAGAGTGATCTAAAAAGACTGCAATGTTTGTCCATATACAGCAGAACTATTCATATGCAATACAGTGGAGAATCTGTTATTCTTTCCCAATAAACGCGTTTACGCTAAAACTATTATTTGCAGTGCAAACAGTTTGGAGCCAGATCAGACGCCGGGTAACCCGGCGTCTGATCAGGCTCCAAACTGTTTGCCACCAAGATAAACAAGAATTATCAGAATTGTCCAAAAGTTGTTCTTTTCTACGTTTTAGTGTTTTGAGTTTGCGTACGTTTGCGTTTAAACGGGAAAGAATAACAGATTCTCCACTGTAGCAAACAGTGCAGACCCTACATGTTTACTCTTTGAAAAAACATTTGGTTAAACTAAACGAAACCCTATGTAGTGAGAACCTTTTAGAATCGTCTCTATGAGACGATTCTAATGAAAATGAGCCACAGCATAGGGTTTGAAGACAATATAAAAGAAGAAAAAACTGTTTATATTTCGAGTTTAATCCCCTTTATCATGAGCCTCATGTGGTAGACATTTTGTCAAGAACTCATCAAATCTCATTTACAATCAAACATTAATTTCCTGTCACTGTAGGTCACTCGGATATTATATCTGTAAGAGCTTTGTGCTCTTGTTTGCCCAGGAATTAGCATTAAAGTACTTTTAAACTAATACGAGACAAGACATTATTCTACCCAAATGAACGCGTGAGAGTTAAAACAATCATGTTTATTACAAAACGGTTTGAAGCCAGTTCAGATGCCGAGTAACTCCATGTCTGATCATGGTCCAAACTATTTGCCATAAGACTTCATCCCTTTCACTCTCAACGACGCTTAAAAGCGCGTTTGCAAACAATGTCATGTTTATATAAACCCTTTTATTGCCAAATGTTTCGTGCCTTATTTGAACTTTGAAACGATATTGCAGAAAACAAAATTAAAGCAGACGACAATTAAACGGTGAAGGTGTAAAATTCGCACGAAACATTTGGCAATAAAAGGGTTTATATAAACATGACATTGTTAACAATGCCGCGGTTGGCATTTCGTATCGTTAAACTCTCCCACTGTCCCATACCACGAATACGTTCTGTTCTGTACAACATTTATTTGCAAACAATTTGGATCCTGATCGGACGTCGCGTAACCGCGGCGTCTGATCAGAAACCGGAAACTGTTTGACACTCAATGTTATACATGTATCTTATAAGTCAAAATAGTTAAAATTTGAGAAATAAAAGCAGACGACAATTGTTTATTTTAACCCTTAGCCTGCCAGTCACGACTAGCTCCATATGCAAACAGCTTGGATCCGGATGAGACGCCGAGTAACTCGGCGTCTCATCCGGATCCAAGCTGTTTGACACTCGGACAACATTTTCAGCAATTTTGAGCAACTTTGAAGCACTTTGAAACTTGAAGCAGACGAGAAATATAGCAGACGACAATTTATTTGGCGGGCTAAGGGTTAAGCTGATGACATCATTGCTTTGAAAGGGGTAAACTGGGGACTGTTGACGTCTTCCCCGATGTTTCTAAAGATCTAGCCAGGGTATACAGCACCAGAAACTCTTGTTCAAAGGTTATCTAAATCTCTTATATGTATAAACTATATTAGAAATGTTCAGACAATTTTCGAGCAGACGAAAGTTTAATGTTATATACATGTAGTGGTAAATATCCTGTTTGTTTAAGGTTTCCTTTTAAATAGATGCATTTTTTGGAAGGTTCAAGTGTCGTCTGCATGACGTCGGGAATATGATAAGGTCGCACAAGACACAACATTATTCTCTAATCAGATTCACCATGGATCAGAACTACAGTGCTCCCTCCCTACAACGAACATCCTAAGAACGATTTCCTCCGTAAAACGACCCTTACCACTGTTTCCCAAACAAGAAATGTATGTCCAACCTTTTCATGGCTACAATACCGTCTGCTTAAATATGTCGTTTGCTGGTGTGTGTTGTTTTCGAACAGACGAATGTGCAAACAGATTGAATCCAGAACAGAAGCCGCGTAACGCGGCGTCTGGTCTGGATTCAAGCTGTTTTCATATGTAACCTAGGTCTTAATTTCCCCTGAGTTTATAATGACTCCCTCCAAACAACACACACATTGTGTCTACAATTGGATGTCGTTGTATAGAGAGAGACTGCTGTAATCCCGAAGCATGTAAAACTTGTGTTCAGCTACTCAGTAAAACCTGGAGATGTCTAAAGATATGTGTTAGCTTATTTCAGAACAAAATTTAATGCAGAGAGCTCCTCCAGTGGAGAAGAATTTATTCTTTCCAAATAAACGCGTGCATGCTAAAGACCATATCTCCAATACAAACAGTTATTGCTAGAAACTTCAAAAAGACGTAATTTTCGATATATATTAGTGCATTGCCTTTCGTATGTATTTAATATAGGAATAAACAACATCTTTTTGACGTTCATTACGGTATGACTACATTAGCTTCGCAGGGGGTAAGTTTTGTAAACGCCCGAATGGCGTTTTCAATAAACTTACCCCCGAAGCTAATGTAGTCATACCGTCATGAGCGGCAAAAAGATGTTGTTTATTCCTTATATTTATATATTTATTTTCTGTCATCCATTTAATGTGTAGTTTGACCAGATTTGTTTTCATGTATATGAATATATCATATACCGGCCAAATGGGTTTGATAGATAGATGTAATATCGATGCAATAGCCATTCCAGTTTCTAAATATGGTGTCAAAAGTAGTCCTTACTACACATGTACTGTATTTGCATGATAATTTCAGGGTTTTACGCAGTAAACTTTCTCGCTGTCTTTAAGAACGCTCGTAAGAAACTAAAATTCAATCTGAATATCCATTATCAAAGCATATTTTAAACAATTAGGTGGCGCAGGTTTTTATACACGCTTTACACATAGCAACGCGAATAGCAACGCTGAAATGCGACTACACAGTCAGCGTGTACACACACCCGCGGCTATCCGTGGCATATCCGATACACCTAGGCTAGTTTAAATATGTCATAACGGAACATTACGTTACAAATTTAGTAAGTGTGAATGCATTATTTTGCTTTATGTTTGAGCGACTTTCCTATGTAATTCTGGTGAACAAATTGTTTGAAATTGTCAATTTCAAACCGTAGTTTGAAGACAACTTGTCTAATCTATAAATAGAACACCACTCGGAGAAGGGAGAGAACGCGTACAACTTTAATGACGGAGCGTAATATGATAACCTCCCTTAAAAAAAGCATTTAATTTTTTTTTTATCGCAATTTGATTTTAATTGAACTGTCTGCGACTTTAAATAGGGGTTTCGAGATACCCAAACGGATAATCTAAAAGTAGATCCTAACTTGGTCGGTATCTCTCCGCCGTATGGAAGATTTTCTTCGCGACGGAGACTCCGCCCTCTTTCTAACTGGCTGGAACCGGATTCGATTCGTAGGTTCATCGAGAATTGACCTGCATATTTTTAATACGATTACATAGAGACTTTACAGGGTGAATGTAAATATAAGGGAATAAATGAACGTGTTCTGCACAGGTCAAACCCTTTCACTCTCAATAGCACCTAAAACGCAATTTGACGTATGATCAGAATCCATCTTTTGGAAATATCTTCTGTCAAACTGCCTTAAATCTAACTTTAAAACGTTATTGCAGACGACAATATTGAAGCAGCCGACAATTGAACGGTGAAGGGGTAAATATCACACAATAAGTTTGGTCATGAAAAGGATAAGGCAGACGACATTATGGCGGTGAAGGAGTTAAAGCAGACGATACCATTTGGCGATTAAAGGGTTAATGAATAATGATTGTTTAGTCAACTTCATTCGAGAGATTGCTTAAACACGGTTTCAATTGTACAATATTACAGAAATGAATGTACAGAGGAGAAGGCGTTATACTTCCCAAAAAACGCATTTACGCTAAAACTATTACTGCCACTCAGATTAAAATACAGGGCTGCCATTTCTCCGGAATTTTCTGAAATAGTTATATGGATTCTTCTCCTTTCAGATGGTAGTTTAAAGCAGGCTGAAAGTAAAGCAGAATGTGCCTTAAGGCACATTCTGCTTTACTTGCAACCTGCCTTTAAGTAAACGCAATTGAAAATTAGACAAATCTGAAATTTTAGTATTTTCCATGATCAAATTATGGCAGCCCTGAAAATAAATCGTTATAAATTTCAAAATGTTGTAATTTTCTACAGTTAAGAGCATGGCGTTTGCGTTTCGTATGCGTTGAAATAGTGGAAACACGTCTTCTCCACTGTAGCCTCGATAGAGGATAGGGAAAAACCATGAAACGAACACCTGTTTAATAGCAATTGTACTTGGTCTGACTGGTCTGTAGTTTGCCTCTGTAATCTGGAATTATTATTGCAATTAGAGAACTTGATATCATAATAGCAATTTAATGTACAGCTGTGAATGCGAGAAGATCCGAATTAGAAATAGGATCTGGGTAACCTGATATGTAATTGACGTTACTGGGGCGTCAGTTTACGTCCGTATGATTAGAGTTCAGTAGATATTTATATCGATTTACAGTCCTCAGCTTTGTAATGTTTTATAAGTGGAGGGAATAATGGGGTAGAGAAAGATAGAGAGACAGAGAGAGAGAGTTAGGGATAGAGACGAGGAGAGAGAGACAGTGGCAGACAAACGGACAGAGATATAGGCAGAGACGGAAACACAGACAGAAATGGATTTTGGTTGCACAGTTTGTGAGCCAGACCAAAACAATGGGTTACTTGATGTCTTGCGTCGTGGTTATAAAGAGTTTGACTTTCGTCTGAGATCGTTCTTAAGCATTTGATTGGTCAGATTTGAGCCTAGGCTTGAGAATGATTTAAAACTCGGCTCAAACGCTTTTTAAGCATTGACCAAAATTTGAGCCTTTGCTTAAACCTGACAAATCATGTGCTTCAGAACGATCTCAGACTCAACTCAAGCTCTTTATGAATTTGACCCTATCTGGTACTATACTATGTGATATGAACGTAATTGTTTTTAGCACAAATGTGTTTATTAAGACAAGTGAACCGGACGTTCCAAACCAAATCCAAAATGTACAGTAGAACCTCTCTATTACAACCACTTAATTGTGTTAATTATATGGCGTTTACGACAGGTGACTGCTTAAAGTAATGTGACAGTAAAACAGAAAGCTCCTATCAGGAGCTTTCTGTTTTACTGTCACCTTGCTTTAAGCTGCCATCTGTTTTTTATACAAAAAATAGCCTTCGCTTTAGTTGTCGTAATAGAGGGGTTTTACCGTACATGTAATTTGGTAAGATCACTGAATGAATTAAAAGTATGTGCTTTAGTGTTTCTATTAACTCTCAGTTCGTAAAGAAACCTCTGACGAGTGTAAGACAGTGCTGGATCTTTACCACAAATCCTTAGCAAGCCTTACCGATTTTGTACACATAACACAGACACTACCGTACTAATTTGGAGCTCATTTTCTGAATAAACACTAGACTCTAACAACTCAAAACTACTCTGACGTGTCAAAACAAAACCGAAAGTGACAATCTATTTTTAGAAGCGCTATATTTAAATCGCGTTCACGCAATACCTAAACGACTTTTAAAAAAAGGATCCTGAGCTCAGTTTGAGCTCAGTTTGAGCTCAGTTTGAGCTTTATGAGCTTTGTGTTGACATGTTAGTGTTACTGAATTCCAGCATGAGTACTATTGTGACGGGTTTTGACAAAAAGGTCGCGTACATTTTAAACCGAAAGTAGAAAGATGGACCGTTTCGGCCCCTCTGGCATTCGCACTTTTCCAATCTTGCAAATTTGTGTCTGGATCCATTTTCGATGCTGCCTGAAAGTGTCACATTTTGCAGTAGATCATTGATATTCTAGAAATAGGAAGTGCATAACCTGGCCTTTCAGAAAAGTCTTCCAACGCGATGTGCGAATCATAACTTTTCATTCTACGGAAGCCAAAATGTGCCATGAACGTCAAAACGTTTTTATACGTTATGGGCGTAGAAAGGATATCGTGTTGATCTGATCTTGATCCATCCTATTTTCCTATTTACACCACCAGTCAGTCCCCCTAAACCATAATGCTAATTCAGTTAAAGGCTGTTACTGCGCATGCGCACTGTCGTGGTAATGGGTGTACTTCCAGTAGACTGTTTAATCCTTAACTGCAATAACAGTCAAATTTGTGTTTTAGCTGCCGCTCAGTCGATCAATAAAAACTTATTCTCAACAAAAGTGAAAGCATAATACAGGACAGAGGCTACGTAGAAAGTTCCTAAATTCTGCTTTCTTTTTGTCCTGCATGAAGTTTTCATCTGTTTGTAGAAACATCCACGCCTTTCAGATGAAATTGATAGACATATTATACGTTTGCATGTCTGGATGTTTTTTGACTCCGCTGTAATGAATAGTTTAATATTTCACACACACATTGAGTTTCAACATATAGAATGAAAACCATATGTTGAGTCGTACACCGTGAATATAGCTTATCTCACATAAGCCTAGCGTCTACTAAGGGGGTGTTGGCAAGCGGTGTAGACCCAGGAGAGACGCCGCGTAAAGCGGCGTCTCTTCAGGTTGTTCACTGTTTGTTATATCATATGAAATGTTCTGCTGCAAAGGCAGATACTGCACTGTCTTGATATCACCCTTGTATATTCATTTTGAATTTTTCCAACAAGCTTTCAATGTAATACATGTATCCAGGCATAAATGAGCTAGAATAAATGGAAAAGCCAAACTGTGTTGAGCGACCAGAGTTTGATTACTTTACCTATTCCTTAATAAAAGTATTGTAGTGAACGTCTCTATTTATCCACCGTATATAGTGCAGAATGCAGTTGGTAGAACGCCTTTATTTTAAACTTGCATTATATTATGGTTATTTGATATATGCGTTAGTAGCTGTGGACACAACGCTTTGAATGAATCTAAATATAAAGTAATGGTACCTATATATAGCACTTATCCAACTCATCCAAACATGCTTTCTGCATTGCCGTAGGTTGGTGCTTAGCTAACACATATCTATACATGTAACCCTTTCGCTCGCAAAGGCGCTTAAAATTTAAGCGCGTTTGAAAACAGTTTGGATCCTGATCAGACGCCGCGTTACGGATCCAAACTGTTTGCAAACGCGTCTCTTGAAATTTCTTTAGTCACACTTCCTTGTTTTGTTACTTTGAGCCGACATTGCAGAAAAAAAATTGCAGCAGACGACAATGAAACAGCGAATGGGTAAAAATATCAAGCAGTGAAAGGGTTAAGGTACATGTAATATAGCATGTTGTAAATAGAATGTTATTAATGTCACTTAAACAGGGTTGTATCTGGTCTTAGGGGTCTTTTCAGACATGTGATCGGGTAGCGCAATGCACAAGGAATACAGGAAGCTCCTTAAGGACCTTGACCCCCGTGCTAAAACTTTAATAGTTTTGACTATGTTGATTTCTCTATTTTCAGGTAGCCTAGCAGATCACACGAACTTGTTGGCCCAGCAGCACATGAACTTGGTCACCGCACTGAAACGCCGGGAGCAAGCGGGTAAGATAATTCACGAGACATTGGGTTCAGGAGATACAATACGTGTATATTGCAAAATGAAAAACAGTACAGACCCAGGTTCTACACTGTTTGCATATACTCGTTACTGGGTTGATATCCTTTTCAAAGGTCTCCTTTGAAAATTTATCATTCGCACATCGCGTTGGAAGACATTTCTGAAATGCCAGACTGGGCACTTCCTAATTCTTGAATATCAATGATCTCCTGCAAAATATGACACTTTCTGGCGGCATTGAATATGGTTTTTGAAACAATTTTGCAAGATCGAAAAAATGCGAATGCCAGAGGTGCCGAAACTTTCCATCTTTCTACTTTCGGTTTAAAATGTAGATCTATGCTATATTTTGTCAAAAACAGTTATAATAGCTCTCATGCTGTAATTCATTAACACTGACATGTCAACACAAATTTAAAAAAACTGAGATCATAATCGTTTTTAACTTATTCATGCAATGTGCAAAACTTTCTAAATATAGCGCATCTAAAAATAGATTTTTTCGGTTTTGTTTTGACATGACAGAGTAGTTTTTGAAATGTTACAGTGGAGAAAACGTTATTCTTTCCCAATAAACGCGTTTACGCTAAAACTATTTTTTCTATTACAAACAGTTTGGAGCCAGATCAGACGCCGGGTAACCCGGGGTCTGACCAGGCTCCAAACTGTTTGCCACCAGTATAAACATGAATTATCAGAATTGTCCAAAAGTTGTACTTTAGTACTTTGCGTTTGCGTTTCGTTTGCGTTTAAACGGGAAAGAATAACAGATTCTCCACTGTAGAGTGTAGCGGTTATTCAGAATATTAGCTGAAGTACAAAATGGGTCAGGCTTGTTTTAATAATATGGAACAAAAGTTTTGCAGATTTATAAAAAAAAAAAGAAGACAGAAATAGAAATGTAATTACGTTGTTGATGGTCCTGTAAAAGAACGAACGAACAGTGACGACGTTCTTGTTAGTATTGCCCAATAAACGTGAACTATGACAACCATGTTTATTTCAAACAGTTTCAGTCTACCTCAGCGCCTTTAATATCGGGCTCCAAACTGTTTTCCTAAAAAAAAAATGTCTACGTTTTTAAAAACAGGTCATTTTCTAACTTTTTAAGTTTCGTTTACACGGGAGATAACAACGTATTCCCCCTTTGCATTGCAGCATCGTAATATAACATACATTAACTCTTTCCTCCCTAAAACTTTAAATGGACAATTCCAGTTTCCATTTTAGTCTAGTCCATTTCTGACTTTTAAGGGTTGTTTTTGTCAATGTTTGGCATTATGACAAACAGTAAGACCCTGATCAGAGGGCTCCTTTCGGAGCCCTCTGATCTGGGTCTTCACTGTTTGCATAGGACAAGTGTACTATTCACATGTTCACTGTTTGAAAAGGACGCCTATATGCGGGACTAGGGTTCAAAGGGTTAAAGTCAGTTTCTCTATTTTCTCTTGCAGAGTTAGCCGAACGCTCATCAGAAGTGACGTCTGAACGAGACGAGTCCCCGCAGTGCGCTTGGTGCAAGAAGCCGGGAAACAAACAGTTCTCCTTGGAGACTTCCACTGGACTGAAGGTGTTTTGTAGTGAAGTGTGTTTCACACAGTGTAGACGGGCGTCGTTCAAGAAGAGTAAGATCTGTGACTGGTGTAAACACGTGCGGCACACGGTCAACTACGTCGAGTTCCAGGACGGAGAGGCCCAGCTACAGTTCTGTAGTGCGAAATGTCTCAATCAGTACAAAATGAGCATATTCTGTAAAGAAACACAAGAACATCTGCGCGCGCTGAATGACAAGGGAGAGGAAGTGACGTCAGACAAGCATGACGAGAGAAGTATTCTAATTACACCAGACCTGTGGATGAATGGCGAAAATGTCCGAAGAGCTGCCGAGGCGAGAGAAACAGCCCTTGATAGAATGTCTCTGAATAAACGTGAACACAAAGTAGGGCAACATCGGTCTCACACTGGTAGCAGTGAAAGATCCAAACTCAAAGTTCACGATTCAAAACCCGGTGGAACTGAAAGTGCGCGACACTCTCTCATTGAAAGAATAAAAACTGAAGCAAATATGAAACATAAAAGAACCATTAGTAGTCGTGATACAGAGCGGAGTTCGAGCCCGGGGCGGACAGAGCCAGTTTCACAGTCACCACAACCACAGCGGCAGTCACCTACCCCATTTCTTCACCCTGGATTATCAGGAATGGTCCCATGGTTTCAGCCTGGTAATATGTTAGGATCTCTTGGACCAGGCTTACCGCCATTTCCGGGATACCAACCAATGGTCTTTCCGGGATTTTTTCCGGCATTTCCTCCTGGTGTAGTACCGGAAGTCAGTAAGTCTAAAGAAAGCGAATCAAGCGAACGGGAGAAAAGACCAGTTAAAAAGGAGTCGACCTCTCATAGCAGCCGCCTTCTCAGTCCAAACTCTGGTCGTTCATCATCTGCCTCGGACATAAACTCTCATGCAAACGATCTGTCTTCAACTTCTAGATCTCCTGGGTTAAATGAGAGGAGAACCAGCAGTTTGTTTCCTGTTGATTTTCCTCAAATGTTCCCGACTCCCGGCTTTCCCGGCCCTCAGCTGCAATCACATTTAAATGCGCTGACTGGTTCCCGAGTTCCTCCACTCCAGCTGCCGGGTATGCCTCCAGCAACAATGATGCTTCCTTTCCCCGTTGTTTTACCTCTTCCAGTGCCAGTACCCATACCTATACCACTAACATTGAACACGTTAACAAAACACTTCAACAAGCATACTGACAATAGTGCCGAGTCTGTTGGCGATAAACACACAGACTCTGATAAACACAAAGACTCTCAGCTTTCTCCAAGTCACTTAACGCTGCACAGTCCACAGTCTGTCGCATCAACCGGAAGTGAACTTAGTTCTTATGACATTCATGAGGGCAGACCCCGGAGTAGGGGATCCTGTCCAGATCTGACCCGCTCTTTCGGGGCTTATGGGAGTCGTTTGTCTGTGTCGGAATCAATGGCGTACAAGAGATCGCGAACCCCGGACGAAGCAATGACTCTGGATTTATCGAAACATTCAAAAATTGCAAAATATGATTACGTGAGAATGGAATCTAACTCTAATGACGGTGTTATGGATTTGTCCGCGACTAGAGACATTAGTGTCAGGTCAGATGAGAGTTGTTCTGAAAGTGGTGTGATTAACGGACATATTGATGCAGACAGTAGTAGTTCGCCAGGCGAGAAGACAGAGACTTATTCAGAAGATGGAACTGCAGTGCCAAAAATTCACATCATCACCCATCGAGATGAAGCCCCACTAAATCAGGCCCTGCCTCTTCCGCCGGTAGACAATTCTTACTCAAGTCGAAGAGGACTAATTCTTGACGCGCCTACAGTTCCTAAGAAATCGAGGAGTCCTTCGCCGGAAAGACGTGTATATGTGAGAAACGTACCACGTGATCTCATTGAAGCCGCTAGGCGGAGATGTCTAAGAACTCGCATCAGAACAAAATAAATTTGTTTAACCTTATAACCCCTCGTGGTGCGTAAATGTGTGCATCATTTACAAACAGTGTACTAGTGAAGAGTACACTTGTCCTATGCAAAAAGGTTAACCCTTATCAGAGAGCTCCAACATGAGCTATCTGGTCAGGGTACACACTATTTGTCAATATATTTAGATACAATCGCAATTCGATACTTCGAACTAAATAGATCGCACTAGTATTTCATTATTTGAACTTTGAAGAGTCGACTCGCGTAAGTCGAACACACCCGTATTTCAAAGTTTAAACGTGGCTAAGGCCACGTTTTAACTTTGAAATATGGATATGTTCGTCAAACGAGATTTCGACGTATCGAGTTTCCACTGTAGATCTACATAATTAAAATCTTGACTAAATATTTACAAATGGACTAGTCATAATTCGAATGTCCATTTGAAGTTTCAGGGGTATATAATTTTAACTTTGTGCCAGAGATAAACATTGGCTGTGTACATATTTAACCAGATAAGTTATTGACAGTGATACTGATACATAGAATTATTGATAAAATTGTTTTGTAGTCCTGTGTGAATTATTTCGCAATAAATCACGGGGATTGTTATTACAGTAAAATCTCTCCATTACGACCACTAAAGTGTTTAAACCCATTTACGCCCAGTGGATTCTTCCATATTTATATATTGGATTAGTCCATTTTTATCAAAGGGATACCTGGTCAAAATTTTCATTTTCATTTTGTTTTTTATTATATGCCTTCGTATGATATCGAGTGTTTCCGCGTGTATTTGCACAGTAAAATACAAGAGTCTGTATCAGCCACCTTGTATCAGCCACTTTGTATTTTACTCTGACGTCGCTTTCGGTTTAACGTGACGTCATTTACGTTCATGTGCAAGTGCCGCGTTATTCTTTGTGGCATACAAAAATTCTTCTTCTGCTTCAAATAACTAATAAATATTGGATATAAAATGATTTAAACAACTATTTAGTTGTTTCTGGTGTGTATTCAATGCATATAATAAACACATCACCAGTTGGCAGTGTGCTACAGTGTTGCATTTAGCTCTCGACGTTTTTTGGCGGAAACAGCCGATCAGACTCGCGCCAAGGCGCTCGTCAGATCGGCTATTTCCGCCAAAAACGTCTCCAGCTAAATACATCACTCTGTATCGCACTGTCAACTGGTAATGTGTATATATTGAAACACCTATCAGCAAACAGTGTGGACTCTGATCAGAGTCTACACTATTTGCCTATGTCCCGTATACAGTGGAGAATCTGTTATTCTTTCCCAATAAACGCGTTTACCCTAAAACTATTATTTTCACTGCAAACAGTTTGGAGCCAGATCAGACGCCGGGTAACCCGGCGTCTGATCAGGCTCCAAACTGTTTGCCACCAAGATAAAGATGAATTATCAGAATTGTCAAAAAGTTGTATTTTTCTACGTTTTAGTGTTTTGCGTTTGCGTACGTTTGCGTTTAAACGGGAAAGAATAACAGATTCTCCACTGTATGAGATCGTGGGCACAAATGGGTTAAATAGTAGGTATTTCAGACAGGGGACTGTTTAAATCAAAGTGTCAGCTAAACAGAAATCTCCTAAAGAAGCTTTCTGTTTTACTGTCACCTTGCTTTAAGCTGTCACATGTTTTAAAACCCCATTAGACTTATTATTAATGGCCGTAATGCAGAGGTTTCATTGTACTATATATGAGTTCAGTCATGAACACCTTGTGTAAATATTATAAAAGACCTTGTAATTTATAGAATCGTTGTCGATGGACTCTAAATACTTATACATGAAAACTACAACTATAACAGGTGATTTTTCTCGTAGAATTTAATTTATGTCAGCGGCAGTACACTATTCTAAAAGGACATGGCTAGCTACAGATTCGTGTTTAACCCGTTATCCCATATATCGCCTGTCTCTAGTTTAGGCTGAGACAGGTGAATACTAAAGCATGTTGAAAGTATTTGCATCATGTACAGTGGAGAATCTGTTATTCTTTCCCAATAAACGCGTTTGCGCTAAAACTATTATTTGCAGTGCAAACAATTTGGAGCCAGATCAGACGCCGGGTAACCCGGCGTCTGACCAGGCTCCAAACTGTTTACCACCAAGATAAACAAGAATTATCAGAATTGTCCAAAAGTTGTTCTTTTCTACGTTTTAGTGTTTTGCGTTTGCGTACGTTTGCGTTTAAACGGGAAAGAATAACAGATTCTCCACTGTATTGTGCTACAGTGGAGAAACGTTATTCTTTCCCGTTTAAACGCAAACGTAATGAAATAAAACGTAGAAAATTATAACTTTCGACAATTTTGACTAATTGTTTTAGTTTGAGTGGCAAACAGTTTGGAGCCTGATCAGACGCCGGATTACCCGGCGTCTGATCTGGCTCCAAACTGTTTGCAATGGAAATAGTTGTTTTAGAATCAACGCGTTAATTGGGAAAGAATAACGTTTTCTCCACTGTACAATATGCTAGGATACAGAAATAGTTCTTACATGTATGCTGCAAATTCATGACTGTACAAAGTGAAACTATTTTCTTCAAAGGAGGAATAAAATGCATATTTATTGAGTAATTGGTTAATTACATTACATTTTCCTGCATTAGGCTAATGCAAGCATGAACGGTGGAGAACAGGTTATTTTTCTCCGATTTTAACTAAGAAACTTAATGCTCAGTGCAGTTTAACTGTAGAATTGTTTAAAAATTCTAACGATTTATTTCTGTTTGAATAGCAAACAGTTAGGAGCCAGATCAGATGCCGGGAAAACCGGTGTCTGATCTGGCTACAAAACTGTTTGCAATTATTATTGAGCGCGTTTGTTGCGGAAGAATAAAGGCGTTTATTTGGAAGTCTTCTCCAATGTATGGATGTACATGTAGTATGATCCTGAATTTTATCGGCCGCTAAACACGTGTTATACTGTATCTGTTAAATAGAAAAGGGAAAATGTTTTTACCATATTTTCACTAAAACCTGAAATACCTATAAATTTTTAATATGTCATGTAATAGTATCAGGAGAGGTAAGTCTTCTCTAGTCAGAAAACAACATTGATAATGTCCCTTGAATTACCTTTAGCTACCCAAGTATAAAACAGTAGGATGTTTTGTATAGCTGTTCCGTTTGTTGATTAAACTAATGTTAAAGAATAGTAAGTCTTGTGATTTTTATCCGGTTTTTTACACATTCAGACCTAGCGACGAGTATAGTCGTCAGTCACAGTGTACAGTGGGGAATCTGTTACTATTATTTGCAGTGCAAACAGTTTGGAGCCAGATCAGACGCCGGGTAACCCGGTGTCTGATCAGGCTCCAAAGTGTTTGCCACCAAGAAAAACATGAAATATCAGAATTGTCCAAAAGTTGTTCTTTTACACGTTTTAGTGT
Organism: Gari tellinella; assembly: GCA_922989275.2. Lineage (NCBI taxonomy): Eukaryota > Metazoa > Mollusca > Bivalvia > Cardiida > Psammobiidae > Gari > Gari tellinella. The sequence continues at coordinate 97,087,810 of OV277860.1, forward strand.
TTTGCGTTTGCGTACGTTTGCGTTTAAACGGGAAAGAATAACAGAAATCCAGTGTACCTGTGAAGGATAAAGGTTTCCTATGCAAACAGGAAAAAGCTATGATCAGACGGCTCAAGTAGGAGCTGATGAAGGTCTGCACTGTTTGTCAGTTTGCAATACATGTAGTGAAGATGTCATTCAACCCCCCCCCCCCCCCCCCCCCCCAAACACACATTTACGAAAAAACCAACATTTCTATTGCAAACATTTCTTAACCAAATCTGGCTCTAAACGATTTGCCTTTCAGATTAAAGTGAACATTCAAAATTGTCAAAAGGTCGCCATTTTCCACATTTTATTGATATGCGTTTGGATGCAAACGGGAAAGAATAACGTCTTTTCCACCGTATGTAAAATGCACTAGCCTTAACTCTTTCGCTCTCAGTGACGCTTAAAAACGCATAAATTTACAAACAGTATGGATCATGACCAGACCAGATACGCGGCGACTGATCAGGAACCAAGCTGTTGACACTCGTTTTGAAATTTCTAGCATGCTACATTTAACCATAATTTTTTTACTTTGAAACGACATTGCAGACAACAAAATTGAAGCAGATGACAATGAAGCGGTGAAGGGGTAAACTTCTCACGAAAATATTGGCAGTGAAAGATTAACTGGAAACTGAGATTGTCCATTTCAAATCTTAGGGGTGAATAATCCTATCCATTACCACTTCTGCAAACAGATTAGATCCTTACCGCACGTCGCTTAGACCAATTTATGTAAACGTTCTGGAAGCTAAGGTCGAACGTGTAGTAATTGTTGTAAGCAGTTTAGATCCAGATGAGATGCCGAGTAATTCGGTGTCTCTTCTGGTTCCGAGCTGTTTTGATAATCTGATAATACTTTCTGAATTGTTTGAAACGGTAAGTTTTTAAGATAATAATTTCAATTCTAACGTTCTTTAGATAAAACGCATCTTTTGTGAAGGTGTTTACATGTGGAGAAGCCTTTCAGCTGGCTTGCGGAAGGCGGATGGTTCTACCCAGTTGCCTAAAACAGTGAATAAATGGCTTCTGGGGTCTTTCTCAACCTGTAATAAGCTGGACGTCTCGATATGATGAAATACTCAGTAACTTTGTGATGGAGCGAAACTTTTAATTTTCTCAGTGTGACAAGGGAAATAACTTTGTAAGAATCGTGTTAACTAGACCTGGCAAGTTCTGCTCCTTAGCTTGGCATCACGTTATACACGGAAGTCATATGGTCTAACTTAGAAATTATTTAGCCCTCTCTGTATTTTTTATCACATCGCCTAGAAAAAGCGTCATACCATTTGTAACACTCGCCTAAATTTATTGGAGTTTTACCTAAGATTTAAGCTAACAGCGCATTATATTGAGTAATATTAATTATAAAATCAAGATAATTTATGTTTTACCTACTTTTTTGTAAGATTTCGCAATATTCAAGTTCTCGCAATGAAGATAAGATTTTATTTCCACCTTTAGACTAACAAGTCCATGAGGTAACACATTCAATACATTCATCAAGATGACATTGATCAACAGAAGTAATCTATATAATTCAAGCTAGTTTTCAATGCGTACATATAAATTTTCAGCGATCTAGCCACCCTGAAAAAGTTTGTTCTAAAAATAATTAGACTGCAGACTGATACAAGTCATCTGCAAACAGTTCAGACTAGGGTCAGACAGTTCCTTCTATGGAGACTCTGTCTGATCTTTGGTTACTCTGTTTACCAAACACTAAAATCTACCTTAAGTTACAAAGCTGCAGTACTTTTTGAAATTGTTATTGTAATAAATATTTTGAAAGAGAAGCTGTATGGTGACTAGATCTAGATCTTGTACTGAAACTGTTCTCATTTACAATGCAAGTATAAGTACAAATTAATTGTTATTTATCATAAATGCTTTTTGTATAGTCATAGACTGTTATTATTTCAATGCTCTTAAAGTAATCAATGAAATATAAACTCAAAAGCTCTAAACTTCGTTCTTGATTTATCAACTTTTTCCAAGAGCAAATTTCCATTATCTCTTGAAACTGTGTCCATCAATCTAGAACCTCTACTATGAATCCTCTGGAAACAAGTTTTGTTTTTGTAGCGGAGAAGGTGTATATGTAGGCTATTTATTTATATAAACTTAGCCTTGTGTAACTTTATAACTTATAAAACGACCAAACAGAACGCACAACGTATAGTTCTATGGCATACTTTTCTACCCACATAAAAGCTATAGTTCTGACAACGTATCAACAACAAATTCAGTAATATATAGAACTAGTAACATCTGAACAAATGCATGACATAACAAATGCATGAAAAGCATTATATACAATAGCCATTTATTCTATTATCATAATGAGAGATCTTCGCATTAGATAACGTCACAACTGTCAGTAGAATTGATTTATGGTCCAAGGGACGCAAACCCTATAATTACATTTAAACCTGACGCGATGAACTTATACCCCCTGCAATATCATCGCGCTGCATGCACCAACAATGTGTCCAGAGATACCCGTATCTTATAGATTCAAGTGTCATGTTCGCCGGCTCAGCCGTTGATCTTGGCGATTTAAATAAAAGTGTTCGTGAGAAAATGAGAGTATCTTAAACGACAGCCGGTTAACGAGTGCAACCCGATATCATCGCAAAAAGATTCTGATAGATAGATCAAATTAGATCTATCAAACAACATCTAATAGGTCAAAATAAAATAATAATAATAATAATAATAATAATAATAACGACTTTATTTCATGTGGATTACATATTTGGTATAGAACAAACAAACCAATTTTCAATATGGTCCACAAACAAAATTAACATATATACAACATGAAGGAACACAATTACAAATCAGTATTTTTAAACCTTTGCAAACAGAGTGGACCCTGAAAAGACAGTTCCTGTAGGAGCTCTCTACACTAAATAGTTCAAATTAAATCTGTTAACCAACATTATATATCTATCAAAAGTGCTCGACAGAATCCAGAACCCCGGCTACCTATAAGAAACGTTTAATTTCCGATATCTGCAGCCATACTTCAAAACCGCGCCAAGCACCTGTGAGATCCATCGACAGAAAAGTAATTACGTAACGAATGACGTCAAAAGTGACAACATAGGGAATTCCGCTAACATTCTTGGGGAAATCCTTGTGACGTCAGTGCCTACTGTAGAAAACCTGCAGCTTAATGCAAGTTAAAATTTACACACAATTACAAGTCCTCTACTAAGAGAATGATATAGATCTATGCAACAGCTATAGAAAAAAGGGAAAAAGAAACATTTTAATAGTTATGTAGATCTATTTCGAAGTGTACTTAGTAACGTTGATTTGACTTGACTTGATCCTGATTTTAATTTTCAACTGCTGCTGGTATTCCCAGTAGCTGGGGTAGCCAGCAGGCGGCTACCACTTCTAATTCCAGTTTACGTGAGAAAATGAGAGCATATTAAAGTTTAATTTAAACGACAGCCATCTGGCGAGTACAGCCCGACAACACCACAAAAAGATCCTGATAGAGCTTCCTGCAATGCAATCGTGCTGCATGCACCAACAATGTGTCCAGAAATAACTGTAGATCTTTTTCAAAGTGTACTTAGTAAAGTTTACATGAAAAAATGAGAGCATATTAAAGTTTAATTTAAACAACAGCCATCTGGCGAGTACAGCCTTACAACACCGCAAAAAGATCCTGATATAGCTTCCTGTAATGCAATCGTGCTGCACGCACCAACATTAGCAGGTTACAGACAGTAAAGAATGCAGAATACTGTCAAAGAAAACTAGATTAACATCAATTATACTGAGATACCTAATAGAAAAATTAATATATGTTAAACCATGTATATATTCTCATTCATATGGAAAATCAAATAGCAAAAATCAACATGTCTAAAGACAATTTTAACTATTGTGCCTGTTTTCTAGATCTAATTAATATTATTATTATATCCATTATTACTCTACTTTTGCCTGAGAGGCGTGATAAACGAACATTGATAAGTTTCTAATAGTCTTGTCTACCGTGCTATTAATTAGTTCTACAAATTTAAACATATTTGGCCTAATCAAGAAGTACCTCGGAATGTATTTCTTTCTCAAGTCTTCAAACTGTTTACATTCCAATACAAAATGAAATTCGTCTTCTAGGACTGAACAGTAAAAAGGATCACGGAAACACTGACCAAGGTAGTGGAAACGACGAATTTTCAGAGTGACTTATTGAAAACCCTGGCATATAAGTCAATAGATCTAGAGGCTAGGTCGAGGAGAAATAACCTGATCTTCCGTGGTTTCTACGAGAGCCAAGGGCAAGGTGAGAACTGTTTTCAAATGATTAGAGAATTCCTCAGTGATCAACTCGACCTTGACCCTTCTATGTACATTGCAAGAGCACACAGGCTTGGTCGTCGTCAGCCAGGAGAACGTAATCGCCCCCGACCCATTATCGCCAATTTCAGGGATTATTGTGATGTAGAGGACATAATGAGCAGAGTTTATATGTTGAAAAACACTTCGTTCTCTATCGATGTAGACCTTCCCAAGGAGATACAGTTAGCGAGGAGAGAGTTGTGGCCGAAACTGAGACAATGTAAAAATAACAACCCCAGAGCAAATGTGAAAATTGTCTATCCGGCAAAACTGTTGGTCAATGGGAGAGTCGCTGAAAATGCACTCCCGGAGTGGGACCGGTACGTCCATAATGACCGTTTGACGAACTTGGTGGACATATCGACACCAGACAGTGTGGAGTCAGTCAGTACAGCTAGGTTAGCTGTACAGACTGGGTCTTCATTGCCTGTGCCTAGGAACGACGGTAAGAGGTCGCAGGATAGTGATAGGATAGACAGTTCACAAACTACAGCAAAAGTTGTTTACAGTGTTACGCCCCCAAGCACTCCATTATCAGCAAGCCAGAGAAGTAGCTCTAGAACGACTAAAGCTACAGACGGTAAGAGGTCGCAGGATAGTAATAGGATAGACAGTTCACAAACTACAGCAAAAGTTGTTTACAGTGATACGCCCCCAAGCACTCCATTATCAGAAACTGTCAACAAAAAGAGGGCACACAATTCGAGGTCAGCTCAAAAGTCTGGAAGACGTGAGACGTCCCCATCTCCTTTTCAGCGACAACCAAGGAAAACTCCGAGCATTCGATCCCAACAATCACAAAATCCACAGGCAATAAATCTGAGAACTCAAGTTGACAAAGTAAGACATCGTGGGAAATCCCCTGACGTCATCAGTGACGACACTGGTCTTGATGACGTCACACTACCTATACACATAGATGATGAACAATAATACAGACAGGAGAAGGTGTGTGGTCTGAAATTCGCTTTGTTAAATGCACAGGGATTGGTAACAAAAAGAACAAATAAATTACAAACCGAATATTTAAAAAATGTTTTTCAGCGAAATGATTTTGTACTTTTTACGGAGACGTGGGCTTCCGAATTTTCGGACTTAGAAGTTGATAATTTTGATAAGTTTATTTTGAATAGAACCATGCGAAAAATTGGCAGTAAGAGAAATTCAGGAGGAATAGCTATTTATGTCAGATGTGGGCTCACAAATGAAGATAGTTTGATTTTTAAAAGCAAAGATGATATCATTTGGTTAAAAATATCAAAACAGAAATTAAATTTAGAGAAAAATGTTTATGTCGGTTTATGTTATGTTCTACCAGATGATAGTAGTAGACAAACTGTAATTGATGATAATATCTTTGATAGATTACAAGATTCGCTAGTTGTAGTTGAAAATGACAGCAAAGATGATGGTGTTTATATGTTGTTTGGAGATTTTAATGCTCGTACTTCTACATTACCTGATTTTGTTGAAAATGATAATAACTATCTAGTGCATAACAATATGTTGTCGGAAGATTATGAAAGTGATGAAACATGTGGTAGATTTTCATTAGATAGAGGTCATACAAATAATAACGGTTCTTTTTTGCTCGAATTGTGTAAGCAAAGTGGTTTTCGAATAGCAAATGGTAGAGTTGGTGATGATAAAAAAATAGGGAAACATACACTGGTAAATAGTCAAGGAAAAAGTCTCATCGATTACGTTTTATGTAAGCCAAATTTATTGAATAATTTTATACACTTTCATGTACATGATCCAAATTTGTTGTCAGATCACTGTCTCATAGAATGTATCATAGAGCTGAATAAGCAAAGAGAGAACAGAAATGAGAACATTGATATGTTTACACAAGAAGGTGATACGACTAGTTATGAGAATGTTAGTAGAAAGTATGTGTGGGATCAGGAGAAAAAATCTGATTTTTTGGAAAAATTGCAATTATCTCAGACAGTATGATGTTCAAATATCAGAATTAATTAATAAATTTTCTGACTGCTCGGTAAATAGTGATATTGATAATTGCATACAGACACTTGAAAACTTTTTTGAGGATGTATCAAGCACATGTCTTAAAACAATACGTAACTCATCACAAAACGATACGGAGTTTAAAACTGAAAACAATTTACCATGGTATAATGAAGATTGCTTTGAACACAAGGTTATTTTTCGGAGAATGCTGAACAATTACAGAGAGTTACCAAATGAAGAAAATAGAATTAAAATGGTGGAGGCTAGATCAAAATATAAACATTTATTAAGAAAATGTAGATATGAATATGACCATGAAAAAACGGCTAACTTCATGCAAGCAAAGAAGCGAAATGCACGAGAGTACTGGAATTTATTAAAAGGAATAGCAGGTGTAAAATCATCTAACATACCATTATCTACATTTGAGCAGTATTTTAAAGCCATTAATAACCCAAATGATCAATTCTTTTCTCCTGATGAAGATGTTTTAGATTTTGTTGAAAGGTATGAAAAAAATGAACTAGGGGTTATGTTTGAGGAACTTGACCGGGAAATATCCATAGAAGAAATTCAAAAAGCAATCAAGCAACTTAAAAACAACAGGTCTGCAGGACCCGATTTAATACTTAACGAGTTTATTAGGAATAGTAAGCATGTTCTTATTCCAGTATTATATGAAATGTTTAACAAGATATACAGTTTGGGTTATTTCCCTGATCGATGGTCAGAGGGTTACGTGATACCTCTGCATAAGAAGGGAAAACTTGAAAATGTAGAAAATTATAGAGGTATTTCACTTCTAAGTTGTATAGGAAAATTGTTCACACGTATTTTGAATAATAGATTACAGTCGTGGGCTGAGAATTACAATGTATATGTTGAGGCTCAAGCTGGTTTTAGACCAAACATGTCTACAGTGGACAACATTTTCGTGCTAAATGGGCTTATTTCAAGTTATTTGAATCAAAAGAAAAAACTATTTTGTACGTTTATTGACTTTACCAAAGCTTTTGACTATGTAGTTCGTGAGAATCTTTGGTCAAAGTTAATAAAGCTAGGAATTAGGGGTAAAATTCTAAACATTATACAGTCTATGTATACAGGTATTAAATCGAGAATAAAATATATGAATACCTTAAGTGATCCATTTCAATGTGCTTTGGGAGTGAGACAGGGTGAATGCTTATCACCCTTTTTATTTACTATGTTTTTGAATGATCTAGAGGATACTTTTATGAAGAGTGGACTAAATGGTATAAATGTTGACATGTTCAAAGTTTTTCTGATGTTATATGCTGATGACATTGTTTTGTTTGCTGATAATGAACTAGAAGTGCAAAAAGGTTTAGATGCTTTGTTTGAGTACTGTCAAACTTGGAAACTGAAAGTAAATACAAATAAAACAAAAATAATGATATTTAGAAAAGGTGGTAAAGTGAGCGATAATCTTAACTTTCAGTACGATGGTAACAGTATTGAAATAGTCAATAATTTTTCATATTTAGGTATTACATTTACATCTGGTGGATCTTTTAAAAAGACTCAAGAAACATTAGCAGGACAGGCACAGAAAGCTATTTTTAAGTTGAATAAATACTTACATAAATTCACTTATATTACACCTGCACATAGACTAGAATTATTTGATAAATTAGTATCACCAATATTGAATTATGCAAGTGAAGTATGGGGTTTTGCTACTGCACCTACTATTGAAAGAGTCCATTTACAATTTTGTAAAAAAATATTAGGTGTGAGAAAAACAACGCAAAATGATTTCGTTTATGGGGAACTCGGGAGAACAAGCTGTCAAACTAGTAGATATTATAATACGATTAAATATTGGACTAAGATTTTGACCTCTGATGAGAATAAGTATATAACTAAAGTTTACAATATGTTAAAAAACGAGGCTGAAGAAAAGCAGTATGTTAACTGGTGTTCCAATGTAAGGGACTTATTATGTAATTTAGGTTTTCATTATGTCTGGATATCACAAACTGTTGGAAATACAAAGGTCTTTCTATCTTTGGTGAAACAACGATTAAATGACCAGTTTGTACAAAGTTGGGAAGGTAGATTAAATTACTCAAGTAGAGCAATATTTTATAACCAAATTTCGAAATTTGAGTTTCAACCATATTTACATAAAATTAACATGATGAAATTTTGTCAAGCATTAACTAAACTGAGGGTCTCATCTCATAGACTAGCAGTTGAAACTGGGCGATGGAACAAACCACTTCCAATACCATACAATGAAAGAAAATGTAGAACATGTTCAGTCCTAGAAGACGAATTTCATTTTGTATTGGAATGTAAACAGTTTGAAGACTTGAGAAAGAAATACATTCCGAGGTACTTCTTGATTAGGCCAAATATGTTTAAATTTGTAGAACTAATTAATAGCACGGTAGACAAGACTATTAGAAACTTATCAATGTTCGTTTATCACGCCTCTCAGGCAAAAGTAGAGTAATAATGGATATAATAATAATATTAATTAGATCTAGAAAACAGGCACAATAGTTAAAATTGTCTTTAGACATGTTGATTTTTGCTATTTGATTTTCCATATGAATGAGAATATATACATGGTTTAACATATATTAATTTTTCTATTAGGTATCTCAGTATAATTGATGTTAATCTAGTTTTCTTTGACAGTATTCTGCATTCTTTACTGTCTGTAACCTATTTCAAACTCTATATAATACATGGTTTCAGTGTGTCTCATTTGCTAATCAATTTAAACCATTTAAATTGAAATATTGACTTGCGTGATACAACTTCAAATCCATAAGATATAAACCTTTTAACACATTCAACCCTAGCGACGAGTATACTCGTCATTTACAAACAGTGTACCTGTGAGGAATACACTTTATCCTAAGGCTATGCAAATAATGTAGACATTGATCAGATGGCTTCTTAAGGAACCCTCTGATCAGGGTCTACGCTGTTTGTCCTTTTGAAATATATTGGTAAAATCAACCCTAAATAGTCAAAAAAGGACTTGACATTTTTTAATTCTAATTGTCCATTAAAGTTTCAGGGTTGAATGCGTTATATGATGTATACTTGTAAACGTACATGCAGTATCTAAGAAAATGCCATTGTAACAGAACGTGTTAGATCTACTCCCCTTAATATCAAGCGAAGACACACAGCACCAAGTAGGTCAGAATCATTTTCCTTCATCTGTTTAATAATAGCAATGAGTTGTAATTTCCCCTGTACTTCTATTTGGGCTCAGCAGCAGGTTTGAGTGTGCTGGCAGACTTTGAAACTGTACTTGTCTTAAAACAGTTATAAAACTTACCAAAGCTTTTACTTTTCTTTGACAATAAAGGAGTGGAAACTAGCGAACATATTGAATGACAGTAGCCGTTGGTGTATTGACCCTTTCATATCACCAGAAACACATCACCGTTCGATTCCCGACCGGGTCACATATAACTATGCTGAAATTACCGAAACTCTAATAACTTGTCAAAATCTTTGCGCACCATGCTGAAGACGTAGGAAATGCGTGTTTATTTTCCTGTACATATACTCATTTAGTTCTAACTATATATTTTCTTAAGACAGAAACGTCCGAGTGCCAACAGTACATTTGTAATATCTCACGAAATAGAGTCTTTAGACTGTATACTTTTCTACCTAATTAGAGTATCCACAATTGTGTTACAGTCCTTGACTCTTACTATACATGTCTTCTACACATTAAACCCACCGACGAGTATACTCGTCCTTTTACAAACAGTGAACATGTAAAGTGTACATTTGTCCTCTGCAAATAGTGAAGATCCTGTTACAGTGGAGAATCTGTTATTCTTTCCCAATAAACGCGTTTACGCTAAAACTATTATTTGCAGTGCAAACAGTTTGGAGCCAGATCAGACGCCGGGTAACCCGGCGTCTGATCAGGCTCCAAACTGTTTGCCACCAAGATAAACATGAAATATCAGAATTATCTTAAAGTTGTTCTTTTCTACGTTTTAGCGCATTGCGTACGTTTGCGTTTAAACGGGAAAGAATAACAGATTCTCCACTGTATAAGGGTCTGCACTACTTGCTATTTTACAGTACATCGCAGAAAGCAATGCTAAATAGTCAGTTAGTCACTGGTGGACTAATAGGAACATGGAATTGTCCACTAAATATTCCATGGATCAATAAGTTAAGATCGTCACGTCACTCGCTATATTTACCACTTTTTCTTTCTAAGTTTAATGAACTTACGATCGTTCAGACAGACAGGTGGAAAGACAAGCGGTCGTGACCCTATGTTCGTGTATTAATTCTGACACATAGACACACGTGGACTTCGCCCTCACACTCGAGATATAAGTACTAGGAGTGTGATAGTCAAGGTGGCAGATATAGGCAGGTTAGAGATAACTCAACTCACAATCACGAGACTCTCAATTAACCTGGGACTTTAATAAGAACGGCGTACTCAGTCAGTAGATAATTAGATAGCTGCAAAACAGACACAAGATCATGAAGCTGTTAATTGTTCCGTGTATTTGTATGGTGTTTTCTGGCATTTTAGGTAAGACGATCAATGTTAACCCTTCATTTATTACGTCCACCGTTCTGAGATGACGCCATGGCTGAAGGTTATAAAGCTTTTGAGCTGAGTCTGAGTGTATTCTCAAACATTTGATTGGTCAGATTTGAGCCTAGGCTCAAATCTGGCCAATCAAATGCTTGAGAACGACTTTAGACTCAACTCAAAAGCTTTATAACCTTGGACCCATGTCTCCACAATATCTCTTTCTCGCTTCTGCTCTATCCATCTATCTACATCTCAGCTTTCCCCAGTCTCTGAATCTGCCTCTCGCTCTCTTTTAATGTATCCCCCTGTTTGTCCGTCTAAACGTCCCTATATCGTTGCCTCTGTATTTCTCTGCCCCTCTTAATGTATGTCTGTATGTTTGTCCCCATATCTTATTCTTGATTGTCCTTCCGTCTTTCTCTCTATATCTGTCTCGTTTTCTCTCTCTATCTGTCTCTCTTTCTCTCTCTCTATGTCTGTCTCGCTGTCTCTGTCTGCCTCTCTGTCTTTGTTTCTCTGTCTCTCTATCTCTCTGTCTCTGTATGTCTCTCCCTCACCCACCCTCTCCCTAAATGTCTGTCTGTCTATTATCTGACTGTCTGAAGTTATTTCAACTATTAAGGGTTGTTTTCGATATTTAAGACACATGGTATCTCATGACCAGGATTTCTGTTCTTACAGTTCTTTATTAACTCTTTCAGCTGACATACATGTAGGTCTAAAATACAAGTAATAAAACAATTTGTTTATTACAGTAAGTAAAATTTGCATTTTAATTTTGCGAAAACCGATTAAATCAATGCTGATAAGAGAAGAGCATTCATGAATATTTGTACAATAAATTGTGAAGCAGCAGTACAGACGAATATTCGATACTTCGACTTCGCTTAAGTCTTACTTTCCCGCATACCCGATATATTAAACCGTGTTTCGATAATCCTGGTTCGTTTTAGTCGAGCATATCCGTATTTCTGTATTATTTCATAATTAAAACGTTGCTTTACCATGTTTTAACTTTAGAATTACGTTGTATTTACGCGAGTTGGACTGTAGCTTGTGTACATGGGTTACAGTGGAGAATCTGTTATTCTTTCCCGTTTAAACGCAAACGTACGCAAACGCAAAGCACTAAAACGTAGAAAAGAACAACTTTTGGACAATTCTGATAATTCTTGTTTATCTTGGTGGCAAACAGTTTGGAGCCTGATCAGACGCCGGGTTACCCGGCGTCTGATCTGGCTCCAAACTGTTTGCACTGCAAATAATAGTTTTAGCGTAAACGCGTTTATTGGGAAAGAATAACAGATTCTCCACTGTACATGTAATTATGAACCCTGCTATCTCAATATCACTTGTTCTCAATCCCAGATTAGATTTCTGTTGGTCAGTGGGTAGCATGTACATGTACAGTTATTCACAATGAACGGCGACGCAGTTTCATAAATATGAAAGCCTAAAATATAGAATGAAATGTATCCCTTGCACTGTATTTCCCCGAGTACACAATGGTATTTGCATTTGAACAGGCCCCGAGGTTATAAAACTTGAATTGAACTCCGTGCTCAAAACTCAAAATGTTCCTCAACTCATAACACTTCAGCAAACATTTTACATATAACAAGTATCTGCGTACCATAATTCTACTGACAAAAATATATCTAAATCGGGTTACCTAATTCAGTTCAAGCATGTTTTGTCAAAACTAGAGCAGGTAATCAAAATTGAGTTTTGAGCACAGAGTTTTTTTTTAAAGTTTTATAACCTCGGACCCTGGCTTCAATTATGTGCATCTCATTACGATATTACTATAGTAAATTTACCTTGATATTGAGTTTAAGAAATAACAGCAAGCGGCAGTTGTTTAAAGGGACTCGCAACCGGATGGTGTACTGGTCAAAATAAAATAAAATACTCAAATAAAAGCAAATGTGTGGCATTATTTGGCTTCTGACTTTAAAAAAATATGATCAGTCCAAAAAAAGTCTCAAGAATCGTCACCGAATCTTAGTTTTTTTTAAATATTTTCATTCGTTTTTCTATAGCGTCAGTTGTTGTTGTTGCTTCTCTACACGGGCTCAGACATAAACCCGAGCCGAATAAAGTACTATCAATTGCTACCAGTGAAGTACGTTAATTCGCTACCATATAGAGAGAGCGCGCTGGTAGCCGAGGGGGTAAAGGCGTTTCCTCATGTTTCATGTTTGTCTCCGCATAGAGGGTCACGGGTTCGAATCCCACCAGAGCTTTTTTTTTTTTTGAAATGCATTTTTTAACAGAATTTATTATGCTAAACTAAAGCTTATCCATTTATATAAGCATTTGACATATATTTACAAATTACTATTTTTAATGCTAAATCCGGTTGCAAGCCTCTTTAAAGCTGACGGGTGTTTGTGGTGGTGGCGGGGTTACCACAGCAATCACCTGCCTTTATCAGCCACAAGTTTGTAGTAAGAGTTAAAAGGTGCAATTAAGTTGAAATACAGCACTCCCTCTCTACAACGACAACCAATGGGAGACACTGATTGTGTGCGTTGTACGGAGGGAGTCGTTATAGAGAGGGAAAATTGGTTTACATTTGCAAACAGCTTGAATCCAGATCAGACGCCGCGTTACGCGGCGTCTGATCTGGATTCAAGCTGTTTGTCACTCATCATTAAGTATTTTTCTGTCAAAATGTCGAATATGTAATTTTGAGAAAAACAGCAGACGACATCTTTAAGCAGACGATATTACAGCAGTCAAAGCGTTAGACATAATTGTCCTGTTAAGGAACTGTGACAAACGTCGTTGTAAGGAGGGAATCGTTGTTGGGAGGGCCAATGTAGAGAGGGAGCGCTGTAACATGAGATGAATCGTCTGTCTGCAATACAATCTTCTGCATATTGCTTTTCAATCCAGGGTATTACAATTCTTTGATACTCTCAATTGCATACATTTTTCACACCCATCTATAGCATTACATACCCACACACTCCGCTGTATATCTTTTGTAAAGATAGTCCTTTTTAGCCCGGGGCATAAGTCGAAAAATACTTCACTTCATGATGCAAGCAAACCACTTTGCAGATTTACTAACATAACCATTGTCTACCGAAAAAAGCCGTTAGCCACTTAAATATCCCTGGCAGATTCAAGATGGCGGCCATTTTCAAAATGGCCACCATTTCCATGTTGTATAAGTTATGTCGTAATGGTTATTTCCATGTCAGTTCAAAAATTCACATAAAAATAACAAGCATGAGATGTAAAATGTAAATCATAAATTGTGGATTACGAAATACTGCTAATTATTCAAAATGGTCACCAAAAATTCAAAATGGCGGCCATTTTCACTATTTTCAATTGTACTTTAACTACATGTAAATTTTAAGGATTATTAAACAATTTTCCACGGGCCGTGTGTAAACTTTTCTGTTCTTATGCTACTATTTAAAGATATCAAAGTCTATACATTTGTTTTATGCATTATTTCCAATACGATTTCCACGTCCAAACTACATAATAACACGAATACCGTATACTAACGAAATTCCTTCGCATGATTTCATTTTCATTTTTATCTAAGTTAGTCTTGTCGGACTTTTGGGAGTTGACAGACCACCGTTTTGCCATTATTAAGGTGCGCTGAGTCTATTTCTGATGTCTGGTGCCTTCTCCTATGAAGTTGAAAGCCAAAATATGGTAAACAAAAACAACAAAATGGCCTCCAAAACACTTTTCGTAAGTATATCAGATCTTTCGGGGATCAAACACACTTATTACATCTGCTTCTCCTAAATCACATGACTGATTACAACGAAACTTAACATGAATATTCTTTGGACCAATCTCTTTCAACATATTGCTTCCTTAAAGAACTCTGATTGTCATTGCGACAACAGTAAAAAACTGCACAATTTAAGAAAACACACACAATGACCGGAACGTAGATATTTGAAGTATAGTAATACCTAGCAGACGTCAGTCAAGTTTGTTTATATCATATTCCTTCATCTAAATTGCCGTGATTTAAAATACACTGAAAAACCATATTGCAATATATTGCAATGCGGAGAAACTGTATTGCAATATAAGTAGATTGACCTTGCACGTGGATTAATTGCGTGGGTATTAGTAGCCTTACTTAGACCTATCGTATATAGGAAAACTATTTTTAAAAAGTCACAAAGCCCAACTTTAGATACTTGATGTGAAGTATAACGTTGTAGACCTCAACCCAGTTGTTAAAAGCAATAGCCCGGAAATAATAAATCACCCGCCCATGGGTCACTAGCTTTAGATATATTTAAATAGGAAACTTTTTAAAAAATATTATCAAAAGCCTGATAGCCTCGGTTTTTAGTGTAGAGTATCGCCTTGACGACCTCTATCAACTTTGTTAAAATCATAGCCCTTGTTTTAGAATTTGGTATCTATAGTTTTATGGTTTTACATATACTTGTATTTGAATACATAAAAGTAATTCATGTCAAGACCATACAGCTTTGATGTCTCCCTACATAGTCTCCCTTTACAACGGTTCCCTCCTTACAACAATGATTACAGCTGTTGCCCATAATAATTCCGTCTAACACACAACATATTTGTCTCCCTCTGGGTATTGTTGTAGAGAGTCAGCGGTGTAGATTTCCTTCAGGTTTGTTTTAATAGTAGCTGTCATGTCAACATATTACTGATGAAAAAGCTTCTTTTTTTAAAAGAAAAAAAAGAAGAGTCCTTGCCATAATGTGACACATCCTATAAGTATATTTTGTCCAGAATGAAATAGAATACCTCTATCAGGTTAGTTAAAATCAAAGCTCTAGTATTAGAATTGTCCCCGTCCAGAGGCTCTTGTGTAAAAATTCAATAACACTGGTGAGCGGTATAGGGGTTAACTGTCCTCTTGATTAAGCAGTTTGATCGTACAAATCATACTCAAAAAGGAAAACTATATGTGAATGAAATTCACCAGCTATCAACAGAAGTGTTTGATGAATGTTTAAAATGGAAACGTTGTAGCGATGATACCTAAGCATTGATTCAACCAGGATGATACAGTCAAGAGCCAAGAATTGCTTAATAAACAGAAGCATAGGGAGGAAGAATTATTGGTAACACTAAGACCACAACATCCTTAATGAGACAATTCTTAACCTTAGCAATAGACCAACCCTACAAACAGGGAATTGCAATTATCAAACGTAATGGGTGCAATTTGCACCACAGAGGACCTTCAGCTCTAAGACGCTGAATTATGACAGGACTACTGGTACAGGTCAGTCGATTATGTACAGAATACGATGAAGAATCTATCGTCAAACACGTCTATGGTAGCGCGAGTCACCATGAGCATGCAAATAATGCGCTTACATCACTGCTTTAGAAATTGACATGGTTGACATCAACCATCAATGAGATCGGCAATCCTTTCCAAGAATACTTAGATCTCAGTGCTATGATTTTAACAAAGTTAATAGGTCTTATAGGCGAAACTTCTACACTAAAAATTGAAGCTATAAGGTTAAGATAAAAAAAATTTTTTAAAGTTTCCTTTTTAAATCTATGTGAAGTTAGTGACCTATTGGTGGGATCATTTAATACGCCCGGACTACAATGCTTTTAACAAACTGTGTAGAGGTCTACTTTTCGTTGCTTCACATCAAATATTTGAGCTTTGGGTTTTGCGATTTTTGTGAAGCATGTTTTCCTTTATGCGATAATTCTATGTAAAGCTGTCAACCGACCCCAAAGCAGTGCTAATTTACTTACGAGGGTCATTCGAAAATTCTTTTACTTGGGCTTTGTCTTAGAACATACATGTATAATTATCATGTGTGATATATCGTTCAAAAGCGCATTGTCTTGCGGATACAGCTATGCATTATTCATCGACAACAACACTTCTCTTCGTTGTGGGAAAAGGGCATCAAGGTACACACGAAGTATTTGCTACAGAATTTAATCATACTTGTATATCATGTGATTTAGAAAAAGTGACATACCGCTTTTACTAGCTTATTCGAATTTTACTTATGTTTTAGGCCAACAACACTTACTGTTGAATAGTGTGAATAAATTTGAGATGTGTTTCACCTACTTTTATTGTAAGATTAAAGCATACATTAAAAGTATAATATTTATAATACCGTAATATAACTTGCTTTATTAATGTAAAATTCAAAACAAACTAAGATATTTTACATTTCGCTAAAACTAAGTTGTTAATTTAATAACTATATACTGTATATATGAATATAGTATTCATCGACAAACCACACTAAATTTGATAAATCTGTTACGAAACTTTCGCATAATATCAGACCAACATTAATATTGACACATTAAAGTATACAACTATATTTGTCCCTTCAATGCATCACAGTAGTAATTACAAATTCTATGGAATGTTTGTAGTGATAACTTGTCATATACACAAGAAAATGACCTTTAAAATTATGTATTATAGACAAAATTCGTAAATGTAGATTTCAAGAAAATGCCAAAGTTACACAAAGTTCGAAGGACCCTCGTTTATTGCTATATATTGCAATACAGTTTCTCCATATTGCAATATATTGCATTATGGCTTTCAGCGTATTGTTAACCCATTACAATTTAGGTGCAGGAATATGATATGAATAAACTTGAGATCTGCTAGGTAATACAATATTTCAAATATCTAACCTCTGTGTCTTGTGTTTTTACAAGAAAATATTTCAAAGATTTCCCCAGTCTTTCACCTTGGTTGCCATGGCAATCAGAGTTTATTTTATTGAATCGATTATTTGAAAGAAATTACCCAAAAGAATATTCCTATAAAGTATGGTTGTAATCAATAATGTGGTTTACGAAAAGTAATTACTATGTGTAGTTGGTCCCCGAAAGATCAGAAATAATAACAAAAAAAGTGTTATGGCCGCCATTTTGGTTTTTACCATTTTGGGGCGCCTCGTGGTCCAAGAGAGTGAACGACAATAGAAATGGATTAAGTACACATACATTATGGCAAAATGAGGTATGTCAACTTTTCCCCAAAATTCCTATAGGAATGTTATTTCTCCAAAAGCCGACATGTCTATTCTAGATTCAAAAGCAATGTTACAAATGAAGAATCTTCAGTGTTATTATGTATTTTGAACGTTGAAATTATATCGGAAATAATGCATAAAACAAATGTATAGACTTTAATATCTTTACATAGTATTAGAACAGAAAATTAAACACACAATCCGTGGAAATGAAGTTTGATAATCCTTCAGAAATACATGTGCTCTTATTACAATGAAAAAATAGTGAATTTGGCCGCCATTTTGAATTCTTGGCGGCCATCTTGAATAATTAGCAATATTCCGCAATCAACAATTGGTGATTCATATTTGACATCACATTAGTGTTAGTTTTACGTGACTTTTATGATTTACATTAGATTTGCAATAACGACATAACTTATACAAAATTGAAATGGCAGCCATTTTTAAAATGGCCGCCATTTTGAATCTGCCAGGGAAATTGAAGTGGCTAACGGGTTTTTATGATTCAGATATGTCTGAACACTAATTGTGGAAAGTCCCTTGCTTGCATCATAATTTGAAGTATTTTGGCAAAATATGGACCTTATGCCCCGGGCTATTTTAAACGTTTCTCTTTTTAAACAGTCAGAGTGTCAAACAGTTTTGATTCACGTCACGGAAATGGAGGCGTTAATTCCGTGGTATAAGTTTTTGCTACGAGATTTAAATGCTGTATAGACCGATTTATTTCACCTGGCAGGACGGAGCTAACCTTTGGCAAAGATAAACTAATTTACTTTTGCTTTCAGGGTTGATAGGTATAGGTCCGTATTATATAGTTATTGTCCGATACTTTCAACATGGAGAAACACCATATCCATGTGAAAAGGTATATACAGTGCCCCCTCTCTACAACAACACCCAATGGGAAACAAAGATTGTGTGTGTTGTTTGGCGGGAGTTGTTATAGGGAGGGGAAATCTAGACTTGGCTTACATTTGCAAACAACTTGAATCCAGACCAGACGCCGCGTAACGCTGCGACTGATCTGGAGTCAAGCTGTTTGTCACTCGTCATTTTTATTCATTTTGTCAAATAATCCACTAATATATGACGTTGAGAAAAAAACGGCACACGACAAAGATAAATTCCGATAATAAACGAACGCGCTGCCACCCCCAAAGTTGAAAATCGAAACTCCGCCCTGCCGGGTCAGTACAATCGGTCTATACTAGGTATGTAAATGACGGACCTGTCGGGGTCTGACATTGACCCTGGGTGCGACTTCCGTAGCTTGTTTACGATTGTTATCAAGGTTGAGATAATGAACATGATTTCATTTTAATATCATGCCGACATTAACTGATATTTTACAAGTTATCTCTTGAAACGGACTCGAACATACCATGTAATAATGAACCATCAGCATGTTTTAGGTGAATGTTTGTTAATCAATGAAAACAGTTTGGATCAAGATGGGTCAAAATTAATTTACACCGATGATAGTAATAAGTAGCATTGTTAGTATACAAAATAAAGAGCAAAAGTAATAATACAGTACCGAAGTAGTAAGTAGTAGTGACAGTAGTAGTAGTAGTAGTAGTAGTAGTAGTAGTGATAGCATTAGCAGTAGAAGTAGGAAAAGTAGAAGTAGTTATAATGATAAAAGTAGTAATAGTAGTAGAAGCAGAGGTGGTGGTAGTAGTAGTGGTGGTAGCGGTAATAGTCGTAGCAATAGTACTACTAATAGTAGTAGTAATAGTAGTAGTCGCCGTTGTAGTAGTGATCGTAGTTATAGTAATTGTAGTATAGAAGTAGAAGAAGTAGTAATAGTAGTAGTAGTAGAAGTCGTAGTAGCAGAAGTTGAAGTAGTAAATAGTAGTATAGTAGTAGGAGTAGTGGAAGTCGTAGTATTTGTAAAAGTTGAGGTATAGGTAGTCGTGGTAGTAGTAATATTAGTAGTAGTAGTAGTAGTAGTAGAAACAGTAGAAGTAGTAGTAAATAGCAGTGTGGTAAAAGTAGTAGTAAGAGTAGAAGTAGTAATATAGTAGTAATAGTAGTGATAGTAGAAGAAATATTTTTAGAAGTTAAAGTATTAAAAATAGTTGTAGAATTAGCAATAGTAAGTAGTAGATCTAGTATAGCAGAAGCAGTAGTAAAAGTAGGGGTAGTAAAAGTAGTAGTAAATAGTAGTAAAAGTAGTAGTAGAAGTAATAGTAGAAATAGTAGAAGTAAATAGTAGTAATGTAGTAATAGAAGTAGTAAAAGTAGTAATAGAAGTTATAGTAGAAAATAGTAGTAGTAAATAGTAGTAAATGTGGAAAGAGAAGTAGTAAATAGTACTAAAAGTAGCAGCAGTAGTAGTATTAGTAGTAGTTGATGATGAGTTATAGCTTTAGTAGTTGTGTTTTAAGGGTTTACACGTTGTTCTCTGCACTGAAGAAAGCAGTCAACTGTTTTAAACACCTAAATGCACCCTACTCACTGTCTGGTCGTGTGACACGAGGTCCACTGTAATGGCTATCTATAGATTACAGCTCGGAGTTACCCATTTACGCACGAACAGGTCAAATAATACGCACACTGTGGTTTTAGGAAGAGTTCATTTTTCAATGTATACAGATCGATCTTTCTATTATCTCATCAGGGGTCCTCATCCTTAAAAATGCCCACGCTAAATCTCAAAGTCTTCGTCTGTTTCAACTCCCCACTCCAGGGCTGCCATTTCTCCGGATTTTTCCTAAGTCTTCGGATTTTTATCCTATCAGATGGTAGCTTTAAACAGGCTGAAAATAAAGCAGAATGCGCCTTAAGGCGCATTCTGCTTTACTTTCAACCTGTTTTAAGAAGGCATGTGTCTTCCAAACAAGAAACAGACTATGGGGTAAAGGTACGATTAGTAAAATTACGTCTGAAAAATTGAACATTTAAAATCTTAGGAATTTTATGATCAGCTTATGGCAGCCCTGCCACTCCCATAATATCGTCTGCTTCAAATCTCGCAGCTTTACTTTTCTTTTCAAATTTTGACGAAAATATGTGACAAACAGTTTCGATCCTGATCAGACGCGAATAATCTGATATCTGATCTGAATCGAAACTGTTTGCATAGCGGGGTTTGGCCAGTTGCAATGTAAACGATAATGTGTAAAGTATGTAAAGGGGCAATGTTGGGAGCTATTTATCTAACATACATTTATATCGTTATCTACATGTGGTCAAAGATCATAAGACATGTAGTATCGTTTAGATTACACGACGTCATGTCTGCTACGACAAAGGCAACATTTTAAAAATGTTTTAACCCTTTTCCCCATGAATACACCTTTATGCACCTTTAATTCAATCATTTACTGAAGAAAATAGTTCCAATTTATACTGTCACAAACAAAAAATCATAAGAAATGTTTTCTATATTCTAACAGATAATAGCTTAAAGCAGGCTGAAAGTAGTACAAAATGTGCCTTTAGGTACATCCTGCTTTACTTTTTCAACCTGCTTCAAGTGGTCAACTATCTTCAAAACTAGAAACAGGCTACGGTGTAAAGTGTTGAAGATTGCCTTTGTCATAGAAGACAACATTTGATACGCCTTTAATTTATTCCTCTACTGAAGAAAATAATTCCATTAAATACGAGCAAGAATAAGTTTCATAAGAAACAAAATTCTATATACTAGCAGGTGATAGATTCAAGCAGGCTACATGCAAAGGTGAATATATTTCGTTTGACTTTCATCCTTTAGGAGCATTCTACTTTACTTTTAGCCTGCAGTGACACTGCAGTGTTTGTCTTCACATCATACCATATAAAATAAAACGCAAACAGCAGAGACCATGGTGAGACGCCGCGTCTAACTGTTTGCTGATGTCTTCTGATGTGGGAGATATGTACGTACAAATGTCACACTCAATCACTAGAACAATTCGGTGTAGGTAACTTTAATTTTCTACCTAAAGCTTTTTGGTCGGTACAATGGGCAGCTTCTATTTACCAGTAAAACCCCTCTATAACGACCGCATAATTGTATTTATTATTAGGTGTTTACGACAGGGGAATGCTTAAAGCAACGTCACAGTAAAACAGAAAGCTCCTATAGGAGTTTTCTGTTTTACTATCACATTGCTTTAAGCTTTCACATGTCTTTTAGACAACCAATTAGTCTTTGTTTTAAGTCATCGTAAACGAGAGATTTACTGTATTGCTATTAAATCTTGATTAATTTCATATTTCAGCCATCCCGGTAAACGACATCGACCTTATGCTAGAAGCCGGGAATGAAACCACAGTACTACCGGTCACACTTGGTAAGACATTCTGGGACTCCCCTTAGTATATGCACCTACCGATCCTATACATTGGACATGTATCAAACTTTTTTACGGACAACGTACGCTTTGAATAAGAAGTTATTCTGTCCAAATAAATGAGCTTGCGCTAAAACAATGAATAATGAAAACAGTTTGGGATCAGATCAGAAAAGAACATCGAGTTCTTATTTGACATTCTCTTGTTATTGAGTTCGTATTTACGTCCTTTAATCATTGCGTTCCTTTATTACCGAATTCGTATTTACGTTACTTTGTCAATGAGTTCATATTTCCGTCCCGTAATAATCGCGTTTATAGTTACGTCCCTTTATTACCGATTACGTATTTACGTTTCTTGTCATTGAGTTCATATCTAAATCCCTTAATCATCGCGTTTATATTTACGTCCCTTTATTACCGAATTCGTATTTACGTTCCTAAAGTAATTGAATTCATATTTACGGCCCTTAATCATCGCGAATATATTTACGTCCCTTTATTACCGAATTCGAAGTCACATTTTCGTCTCTTTATTACCGAGCTGGGTTTATATTAACGCCCCTTATGTATCGAGTTCATTTTTTCCCCATTTATCATATGTGTATTATATTTACTTTAAAGATATTGTCTGCCTGTCTATTGTCGAATTCATACTTACGTCCCTTTATCATCTAGAACATATTAACCTCCTATGCTACCAAGTTCATAGTTAAGTCATTTGATTATGGAGTTCATATTGCAATTATTTACGCCCTTTTATGACCTCAATATAACAGAGGCATAAACTACAAATATACACAAGTATCTACACTACACAACTTTATATAACTTTATATAGCTTTGTACCTATATAGTATATACCTACAATACATGTATAAGCTTTATAACCGAACCCCGAATAAAAACCGGAACTGGCTCACCAATTAAAATATGAAGACAGGTAACAGCATGTGACTGACTGCTAAATGCAATGCAGCAATACATTAGAAAGCTTCTATTGGTGATTTCTGCATTACTGTTGTCCTACATTAAGATGTCTTTGAATGTCATTTAATCTCCTCTTGCATGACTGTTCTATCTAATGCAGAAATCTCTTTTTACCCCATTACCCCATAGCCTGCTTGTAATTTGGAAGATAGGTGACCACTTAAAGCAGGTTGAAAGTAAAGCAGAATGTGCCTTACTTTCAGCTTGCTTTAAACTACCATCTGCTAGAATACAGAATATGTTTTACAGAAAACATATCCATGACTGTATTAAGTGGACCTATTTATTTCAGTGAATGAATAAATTAAAGGTGAAAAGGGAGTATTAATTGGGTAATGGGTTAATGAAATGTTTAGTCAGTCTGGAAGGATTCGGTTTTTTCTGAATATGGTTCATGCCATGAGCAAATTATACGTATTGCATGTAAACAGAGTGGCAACAAAAATGGGGTTTGTTACACGTAAGAGTCTACCCTGTTTGCCATTTACCAAAAGCATATGTACTGTGTTTGCCATGCTGTGTAGACTCGAGCATTTGATAGGCCAGATTTGAGTTTTTGCTCAAAGCTGATCAATCAAATGCTTGAGACCGATCTCAAACACAACTCAAACGCTTAGTTTGTAACCTTGGGGCTTCTGAATTAGATACAGAACCTGGGTCCATGCTTATAAAGCTTTTGAGTTGATTCTGAGTTCGTTCTCAAGCATTTGATTGGTCAGATTTGAGCCTAGGCTCAAATCTGACCAATCAAATGCTTGAGAATGATTTAAAACTCAGCTCAAAAGCTTTATAAGCATGGGCCCTGTGGTGGCGGTTAGACTTGGTCTACACAGTTTCACAATGCTATCAGTATGGTTTTCTCGTTCCAATATTCATGCTAGATTTAACAGTTGGTCTGAACGTGATCCGGTAATTTTTAATGTGTTTTCTAGAGCCAGTATCAACAGGACCTACGACATCTGTCAAACCGATTACTATCGAGCCACTGAGCATGTCCACTGAAGGTCCGAACACTTCAACATTTAGTCATTTCACCGCCCATTTTAACCGTCTAGCTTAACCTTATAGCAGACAAAACATCCTCCGTTAATATGTCGCCGGCCTAATAGCAAAAACTCGTATAAGGTCAATTTTCAGAAAATCACTTTATTACATCATAGGAAAAATTGCGCCTATACGCAGATTCTGACAAACGCCGTACTTGTACCCCAATGAGAAAGGCTGTAAACAGTGACCTGATGAAATGTTGTATACTTATTGGGGCAAAAGTCTTAATTTCAAAACATCGTACAGTGGAGAATCTGTTATTCTTTCCCAATAAACGCGTTTACGCTAAAACTATTATTTGCAGTGCAAACAGTTTGGAGCCAGATCAGACGCCGGGTAACCCGGCGTCTGATCAGGCTCCAAACTGTTTGCCACCAAGATAAACAAGAATTATCAGAATTGTCCAAAAGTTGTTCTTTTCTACGTTTTAGTGTTTTGCGTTTGCGTACGTTTGCGTTTAAACGGGAAAGAATAACAGATTCTCCACTGTACTTGGTTTTAAGTGATGTCAAAGAGTCGTATTCAACAATAACAAATTATTACTAAACTATCCTTTGTACTTAGTTGAAAATCAGTTAGTGACATGTTATAGTATGATATCTTAATTATACATTTCAAATTTATAGAGATTTTGTCAATGTTTGAAATAGCTAGACAAAAAACGTCTCTCCTGTAAAATTTTAAAAACTGACTATATGAGGTTTTGTTGTTAGGCCGACGACATGCTGTTTGCTATTTGACGAAAATTATTAGATTTGGCTGAACAAAGAAAATGACACAAGTGTCAAATAGTTCAGATCCTTATCTGACGCTGCCTTTTAATTTTTATGTGTTTTGACTTAAACAATATTGAAATGAGTGTCAAATAGCTTGGATTCTGGTCAGACGCCACGTTATATACCGAATATACCACCTTACTACAGTGTTCCCTCTCTACAACGACATATAGTGGGAGACGCAGATTGTGTGTGTTGTTCGGAGGGAGTCGTTATAGAGAGGGAAAATAAAGATTTGGCTTACGTTTGCAAACAGCTTGAATCCAGATCAGACGCCGCGTAAAGCGGCGTCTGATCTGGATTCAAGCTGTTTGTCACTCATAATTATATTGATTCTATCAAAATTTCCACTTATAGTTAATTTAAAGAAAAACAGCAGACGACAATTTTAAGCAGACGACATTGCAGCAGTAAAAGCGTTAGACATAATTGTCCGGTTTTGGGAACTGAGACAAGGGTCGTTGTAAAGAAGGAGTCGTTGTTGGGAGGGCCGTTGTAGAGAGGGAACGCTGTACTACAATGGGCATAACCATGCGCAAATCCTCCATACCCGACTTAGAACAAACTGTAGTTCTCTTAACCTTACTTTTTTTCACCAGAATATAGTAGATTCACCACTTTGTCACATTGGTGAAATAGAAAGTACTGAGCACTTCTTCATGTCCTGTCGTTTGGCACTGTTACACACAGTCAAACCAATATGTACAACCACTACAAAACTTTTTCTCTACGGTGATAACAGCCTAACAGCGGGACAAAATACTACCATATTTAACGCTGAACAAACCTATATAACTAAAAGATAGCGCTTTATGTAATCATCATGTTTGCTATTAATCCTAACGAACACACGGCGTTCCGTCAAATTTGAAACAACGTTGATTCAAAAGTTACAACGTTGTTTCGCTGTAGGGATAACGTTGTGTGCCATCTGGAATATTTATATCTACGGCCGTTGGATCTATATCGATTCATTTTCCGTTTTCAAGGTGACCAACCTCAAGTTACTCGGTGTCACCTTTGATGTATTTTTATCTTTTGATAGCCATATCAATGTTCTTAAAAAGTGTAACTCCTTATTATTCCTCCTCTCCAGAATCAAAGTGTTTCTAACTATACCATTGAGAAAAATGTTTTTTAATTCCTACATCTTACCTCATCTCGACTATTGTTGCGTTATTTGGGGAAACTGTTCAATATCGCAAGAACAGAAAATCATCCGTTTTCAAAAACGTGCGGCAAGGCTTATTCTTAATAAAGATAAAACTGCCCATTCAGCTGATCTCTTCAAAGAGCTTAATTGGATGACTTTTCCAGAAAGAGTTCAATTTCACAAAGCTACTCTAATGTTCAAAGTATTCAGAGGTTTGGCACCTGCACATTTATATGATTTGTTCACACTACAATCAAATGTGCATGATAGAAATTAAAGGACTTCATCAAAATCTCAGTTATATTCTCCCAGACCAAAGTCTGAATTTTTCAGGAGGTCGTTTGCCTATTCTGGAGCTATTATTTGGAATAATTTGCCTTTGAACATAAGAAATGCTGGATCACTTGCCTCATTTAAGACTTCATACCTTAAATGGGTTAAATTAGGCACATAGTGTAGTCACTTATAATGCTTCAAAATGTAGTTTAGTGATGAATATTTGCTACTCAGGGGTTGAAGTTTCATTTTCCACTACATGTATAATTTTAGATTTATAAAAAAGTTAAATTACTGTTTAGGAAATGTATTACAATGCACCAAGTTTTCTACATCCCGCATATTGTAGTTTGCAGCTGACGTAAAATGTACATTTAGTTTAATATGGCTTTATATCACTTTTCCTTAGACCTGTACCAGTCTAACCATCGCACTATTTGACACATAACCACATAGAAGCGCCCTTTAACGCATTAAATTTATGCAGTCTTATCTAGTTACAAAAAGTTGATTAAAATAATTGCTAGATCTATTATCTTAGCAAATGGTAACGTAATGATGGCTGAAAGTAGCGCTTAATGCATCTTAAGGCGCATTCTGCTTTACTTTCAGCCTGCTTTAACTGCCACCTGTCTTCAAAACTTGAATTATGCCGTGTGCGTTAATGTTAATATTGCGATGGTTTCATGTTGGCTTTGTTTTGGCTATTGAGCCCCTGGCCGGCTGTTACACTATTAACCTTTAGCCCGCTAATTATGTCGATGCATATGTACATGTAGTAGTTTTTGCTGAAAATGTAGACCCAGATGAGATACCTCCATAAGGAGCTCTCTGACCAGAGTATACATTGTTAGCTAGGAAAAGAAATGATTCTGTAATAGATAAAATTCCACGTTTTCAAATACATTGTATTCTACTTTCGAGTAAATGAATTGATTAATATTCCTAAAAGGAGGGGCATTTTTGAAAATGCGATGAGCTAGGGTTAATGGCTGACCAGGGTCTTAGGAGCTTGTTAGGGCTTCTATGTGTTATGGCAGCTACAATAGACATATAGATACTTGATCATTACCATAGCTGCATGTTGTTTTAACCCTTTACTCCATGGATATGTATCATAGTTAATGTTTTCTGTTCTCTAGTAGATGGTATCTTGAAGCGGGCTTAAAGTAAAACAGAAAGCACATTTGGGCTCACTATGCTTTACTTTCAACCTGGTTTAAGTGGTCACCTCTCTTCAATACTAGAAATATACCATTGATTAAAGGGTTTAAAATATCTGCGGTATCTCTTTTGATATATAATTTAACCGGTCTAGATATTTCCTACTTGTTAAAACGTCGTTTTATGTTCGCTTTATATTTCCTATATCTATTGAATATTCATGTGTAAATAACAAATCGTGAACAGTATGACACTAATGCATTATTATTTTCAGTTTGATCTTTAAAATTCTCTAAGTAAAACGAGTAGTCCCTGTGTAGAGCTCCTACAGGTTCTGTCTTTTCTGGATCCACTCTGTTTGCAAAGGTTTAAAAATACTTATTTTGTTCCCTTCTCACATAACGCATGTTGTATATATTTTAATTTTGTTTGTGGACCATATTGAAAATTGGTTTGTTTGTTTGTTACCAAATATGTAATCCACATGAAATAAAGTCGTTATTATTATTATTATTATTATTATTATATTTTAATGCAACAACCCGCAGTAATACCTATCCTATACTTACCGTCAAAGAGTAGCATTCTAGTCTACCTCACCTTCTCCATCATAGTTGATGCTATATATACATCGCTAATATCATGCCAAAACATTGTGTACAGTTGATCTTGAATCAAGCGACTACTTGGTAAAGTATTGTGTTTATACATGTGGTAGTATATGTCATGACTGTGTGTGATATAATCTAATATACAAATGTCCACTACAGAAGCCTTCTATTTTGAGCGTGGCATGCATCTCATAACAATACTCATGTATTGTATATACTTTCTACTGAATTGTCGCTTGGTTCAAGGTTGGCTGTATACTTACATATCGTGTTATGATCCTCAAACATATTCGTTTATTCCAAATGTTTATTTGTTAGTCGTGTGCCACAATCTAGGAGAAGAACTAAATAAGCAAAAAATGCTTTCGTTCTCATCCTAAAGTATATTTATGTATGATTATAAAATATGTGCTATTTTGAAATAAAATATGTTTAAACTAACTGTTTCCAAATAACTAGTGTGGTCGGGGTTAGGCAGTGGGTGGGTTAAAAGACGATTGCCATTTACTATCACTAACGATGTTTTCGACACTTATTGGTGGTTTTTGATTGATTATTACGACAAACAGAAATATAATATTGTTTACATATAATACATATATCATATCATAATGAAAAAGAGAGTTACAATGGTGTACTGAAAACCAATGGCATGCTTTCTGTTAGAGTAATACCGCTTACGACCACTTAATTGTGTTACTTGTTATGTAACTGCTTAAAGCAAAATGACAATAAAAAGCTTCTTTTTCGGTTTTATTGTCACCTTGCTTCAAGCGCGATAACCTGTTTTCAGTCAATTAGCATTCGTTTTAGTGGTCATGATAGAGATGGTTTTACTGAACCATGCAATGATAAAACAAAAATGAGCAATATCTAATTTCCATTGTGGCCCTTAGCATATCGGTGGTATAGCCATTAGAGTCTTTGTGATTACAGGATTTGAGTTACCTATGAAATATTGATAATAATAGCACACAAATAGTACATTTCGTTGTATCACAGATTGTAAACTGTAGGTCATATATGATTGATAAAAAACAACAGTAACAACAAAAAAGTACGTTCTGTAAATGTTAAAGTACCATTTGAAGAAGTTTTAACAAGTAATTCTACAGTAAAACCTCTCTATAACAGCCACTAAAGTGTGATAATTTATTATGTGTTTTCGACTGGTGACTGCTTAAAGCATGGTGACAGTAAAACAGAAAGCTCCTGTAGGAGCTTTCTGTTTTACTGTCACCTTGCTTTAACCTGTCACCTGTCATTTATACAATCAATTAGACCTCGTTTTAGTGGCCGTTATAGAGAGGTTTTACTGTACTCATTTACTATGTACATGTATACTCCTTAGCTGCTGACTTAAATACAGAAAAAATGTTTCTCTGAGTGTGTTCCACAGATAAACTTTTCTAATGTATTGATCCAGTATAAAAGACAGAGTTTCATGCAGCATAATTATTTTACGTGAATTTAAGGTCAACGTTTGTTTATCCTTAGAGACATTCTCACTGTTTACAAATGTTGGCTAAGTGGCACCTAATTTAATTGTTTTGCTGTGGCATATGTAATCTGTTTGTATCCACATTAGGCTCCGATTTACTCGGCGTCTGATCTAGATCCTACCACTTTAATCATCTTATGTATGGTTTCCGTCGAAATGAATAAATTCTGTGTTTGTCAAAATAAACACAACGGATGACAATTTTCAAACAAGCGGTGTACTGTATAACTGTGTTTAAATGAGTATGTAGATAAGCTACTGTTGTTTGAGAAACGTTGTGTGTTAATGTAGTCTACACTGTTTGCAATGAATCTAAACAATTTACGAGTAGTCATGTAGGGTGCCAGATAAGGGAACGCAAACTTAACAAAATCAACATGTCATCACTCATTTCGGTACCAAATCCTATGGTGTTATTCTCATTAAAATCGTCTCGAAGAGACTATTTTAACGAGTAGTGATACCATAGTGTTTAATGCACAAATAAAGATTTTAGTTTTTGAGTTCTGGTAGTCATGCTATTGCTTTATCTAAATAAACAATACAACATGTTTCTATGTTTTCCAGTAAGACACCAATAGCAATCAAGGACAGTTGTAGCACCAAGCGTTTTGGTTTATTGGTTGATTATGTTTTGTTATGTTTTCTAGTGACAGCAACACAAGAAACACCAACTATAAAGCCGATAACGTTCGAGCCAATAACGGGCGTGTCCAATTCCACTGAGGGTCCGTCCGCAGCGTCCATCAAACCAATATCATCGAATGCACCACCATCTGGAAGTACAAAGAGCACACAATCCACACAATCCACACCATCCACAACACCCAATAATACACCTCCTACACCGGAGAAGAAAACAGGATTCGACGGGGGATCTTTTGGCGGTGGAATCGCGACTGGCGTAGGGATCTTCATAATTCTGTTCGTAGCCTGGAAATGTTATGTGATTAAAAGGCAAGGGAAAGGATATAGCACCATGTAAATAAACAGTTCAGCGTGTTGTTGTGCACGGACGTCATTTTATACCATCTTGGTGATGTTAAACGCATTCTTTGACGTCATAAAGTCATCTGCTAAAAGAAATTGTCGTCTGCTTTAATTATCAAATTAAATTTTAATGTATTTCGACTTAAGAAATATAAATATGAGTGTCAAATAGTTTCGATCCTGATCAGACGCCGTGTTGCCTGGCTTCTGATCTGGATCCAAGCTGTTTTCCAATTCTAGTAAAGTCGAGACTAGCAGGCGATGATCAAGGTCGTTTAAACGAAGGGTTTATTCTGCTGTTCAATGCAAGGTTTTGTTCAACGCAAGATAAAAGTAAAACTGACAGATCCTTTCGGAGCTTTGTTTTGCCATCATCTTGTTTTTAGCTGCCACTTGCATTTTTTCTATCATAATTTTTTATATGTATGATCGTTAGAAGTGTTCCTTAGCTTATAAAGTTTCGTCATGTATTTGATATATTTATTTTTAAATATTAGCATCCTCAGAGGGTCAAACAGTCTGGATCCAGATGAGTCTCGGCGTCTCATCTGGTTCAAAACTATTTTGAATACTTTTCACAATTTCACCCGCAGCGTGTAGAAGGTTAATTTAACCCTTTCCCTTATAGAAGCGACTTTTAGCGCATTCATTTTATTCATCCGCCAAAGAAAATAGTTCCATTTTAAACAGTCATAGATATGTATTATACAAAATAGTTTCTATATTCTAGCAGATGATAGCTTAAAGCAGGCTGAAAGTAAAGCAGAATGCGCTTAAGGCGCATTCTGCTTTACTTTCAACCTGCTTTAAGAGGCCACCTATATTCAATACTAGAAATATGCTATGTGGGAAAGGGTTAACTCTGAGAAATATTCGCAGTACGGTGTATGGAAAACGACCCACAGGACACTTCGATTAGTTGTGCAATATCTCTCCAGTTTACAAAGAAACATTATGTTTCTGTTTTATGTGTTGTTATAACGTGTGTTTTGTGTTACTATGGAGGACTGGGGTATTTGGATACAAATATAATAAAGTGTTATAAAAACCAAAGAGACTTGGCTTTCATTACCACCCAAGTAGATAGTTGAAGACTCGATCACACTTTGGCGAGTAGGTTATTCTTTCTCTATAAGCGTATTTATGTTAAAACAATGATGGCTTTTTGAAAGAGTTTGGGGCCACATAAGACACCGGGTATTGCGATTGCATTTCGTTTGAAGAATTACGTTGTGTCCACCGTATCTGTGTTACTATTCCGCCCACTGTGCTATTGCCTGGGTGACATTTGTAGTTCGAATCGTTTAACCCTTTCATGATCAAATTATTCGGGAGATTTTTACCCCTTCACCGATTTATTGTCGGTTGCTTCAGTATTGGTGTCTGCAATACGCGTTTCAAAGTTAGGCATAAGGTTGTATGACTTCATAAGTATTGATAAGAGTGTCAACTTGTTTGGGTCCTGATCAGACGCCGCGAAACGCGGCGTCTGATCAGGACCCGAATTGTTTGCAGCGCCATTGATAGTGAAAGGGTTAACACATTTAGTTTCAACTCATTACCCAACAGATATGCCTTTAATTCAATCCTTCACGTCAGAAAAAGTTCCACTTTATACAATCATAATTATGTATCGTAAAAATATATCCTTGCAGATGGTATCTTAAAAAAGGCTGAAAGTAAGGTATCCCTAAATTGACTCTACATTCAGCCTGCATTGAGCAACCAGCTATAGGGAAAGGGATACCTGTAGACTTATTCCAAAACTCGTGTTTGCAAATCGAAATGCCGGTAAAGTCGAATGTTTCAATTACTCTAAAACCTCTCTATTACCAACACTATATTATGTTAATTATTACGTGTTTACGACAGGCGGCTGCTTAAAGCAAGGTGACAGTAACACAGAAACTCCTTTCTGTGTAATATGTACTGTCATCCTGCTTTAAGCATTTAGCCTTCGTTTTAGTGGTCGTAATAAAGAGGATTTACTGTATTTTAACTGTTATGATTTTACGTCCCTTTAACTCCCTAAAAATGAACTAGTACATGTAACTAGAAATGTCCATTTGTAGTGTGAGTTAACCCTGACCCGTTAATACATCAACACGCCCTCTACGTCTCTAATTTAGTTCACTGCTAAAGAAATAGAGTCAATTTATACAGTTATGATTTTGCACCAAAAGAAACATGTAGTATACCCTAGCAGATGAGAGCTTAAAGCAGACTGAAAGTAAGGCAGAATTAACGGCACATTCTGCTTTGCGTTCAGCATGCTTTGGTTTGTCACCTGTCTTAAACAAGAGTTGCCAGAGAGACAACAAAGCTTACCATCAGCACATTTAGAAACTTAAATACAGACTCTGAGGTCAATGTCACAGAGGTCAATCTTTTTGCGTGCATAGAAAAGTATTGTCAATATAGACATACAAACCCAATATGAAAGTTACCGGTATACCTCAAGGGCCATAGGAGTAATAAGCATTTTTCGAAACCTAAACACAAATTTCGAAATCTAAATGTGGGGCCTAATTTCAAGGCCAAGCTCACTTGAATAAAAAATGTTTGCCTGTATAGAAAAGTCTTGTCCATCATTTACGACTGCATTTCAAATATGATAGCAATATCTTAAGGGCCGCAGGAGCTAGTTATAAGCATGTTTCGAACCCTATACACAATTTTTGAAACCTAAACACGGGTCATAACTCATAAGTTCAAGGTCAATGTCACTAGGCTGAATGTTATGCATGCATGTAAAGGTCTTGTCCATATACACATGCATGCCAAATTTATAAGGAGTTACTATAGGAGCTATATGCATTTTTCGTTCGAAGCCTAAATGAAGATTTCGAAACCTTAACTAGGGTCCTTACATCAAGGTCAATGTCAATAGGTCGAACTTTTTGCATACAATGCATTGTCTTGTACATATACACATGTAAACTAAATATGAAAAGAACATCTCAATGAAATATAGGAGTTATAGGCATTTTGATAACCCTGAACACAGATATCGAAACCCAAACGCGGGCCCTCACTTCAAGGTCAAGGTCTCTGGCGTAATAAATGAGTGCATGGGAAGG
The DNA here is from genome assembly GCA_922989275.2 of Gari tellinella. Lineage (NCBI taxonomy): Eukaryota > Metazoa > Mollusca > Bivalvia > Cardiida > Psammobiidae > Gari > Gari tellinella. The sequence continues at coordinate 97,121,636 of OV277860.1, forward strand.
TTTGGTCCATATACAAATGCATACCAAATTTGATAACAATATCTCAAAGGACATAGGAGTAATAAGCATTTTTTGAAACCTAAACGCGAGCCCTAAGTTCAAGATCACTGGGCTAAAATATAGTGTATGCTTGGAAACGTATTGTTCATATACACATGCATGCCAACTATGAAAATGGTATCTCAATAGACATAGGAGTTATATGCATTTTCGAAGATTAAACACAGATTTCGAAACCCAAATGAAAGTCCTAAGTTCAGGGTCAAGGTCACAGGGATCACACTTTCTATGTGCTTGGAAAGGTCTTGTCCATATAAACACACAAACCAGCTATGAAATCAATACCTTAAGGGACATAGATGTTATAGGTCACTGTGTGACGCAAAGAAAAATCAACGTGTGATTTGAAAGCATGGCCCTTTGCGTGGCACATGTTTCATAGTGCATGTATACTACTAAATTTTTTATAGATATTGAATCTTATAAAGTTTTGAGTAGTTCTGTGTAAGTTTGCTTTCCCTCAATAGAGGAACTATCATTATTACGAGTGTCAGAATGTCTGGATTCTGACAAGATACTAAGTGTCTCGGCTTCTGATCAGGATTTAATATGGCTGTAAAGTTGTGATTCACCCTTTCACTCTCAATGACGCTTAAAGGCGTGTTTGCAACAGTTTGAATCCTGATCAGGATACAAACTGTTTGACACTCTTTTTTAAATTTCTTCCGTCATACTGCCTTGATTTTTAACTTGAAACGATATTGCAGACAACAAAATTGAAGCAAACGACAATGAATTGGTGAAGGGGTAAAATCTCACGAAAATGTTGTCAGTGAAAGATTAACAGTTATTAGAATGACCAGACGTTTTGTCTAGCAGACAATCTTGTACATGCATGTAGGTCAACGGAATGACGCACATATGAGATTACGATGTTTGCCAAAATATACAATTTCTATATCTGTGTTGTATAGTGTCGGTATTTTGGACGCTAAAAAGGCTTCGGTGTAAATTTATGCCGCTTCTTCGGCAGACATTTTTTGTTTTGTTTTCATCATACATTCATCAGAGTAGGGATTTCAATATAATCACAGTTGTCATAATATGGTAGATTTTGATCGAATTTTATTGTCCATGCAACAAAGAGGTTATTTGAGAACTCCGACCTCCGAAATGTATGTAAAGTGCAAGCAGGTTCATCCCATCACTGCCTTACTTAAAGTGCAACAGCTACCGGCAAACAGAGTCCTGATCAAACGCCGCGAAACTGTTTGGCACTCATTTAGATATTTCTTAGGTCAAAACACCGAAATTTGAATTTTAGAAATAAAGCAGACGGCAAGTGTTTAAATCGGATGACGTCGTGGCAATGAAGGGGTTTACCATTATACAACGATAGTACTTTTACTATCAGGTTTACTGACGCTTGTGATGGTGTATAACTTAACGAACAGGCTTTTGAGAACCAACGATTCTTCTCAAACACTTAATGTACTTAATGTACAAAGAATATTCACTACTTATAATACACTTCTTTTTGTTATCGATAAGCCAGCTATCTAAAAGTCTGTAAATGTATCCTCATATTTCAACCCTTTCAATGTCAATTTTATCGTGAACTTTTTACCCCTTCAACGCAACATTGTCGTCTGTTTTTATATTGCTGTCTGCAATGTCGTTTCAAAGTTAGATTTAAGGTAGAATGACTGACGAAGAAATTTCGAAACGTGCGTCCGACAGTTTGAAATCTGATCAGACGGCGCATCGCGGTGTCTGATAAGGATTCAAATTGTTGGCAAAGGCGAATTTTGGCGTCATTGACAGTGAATGGGTTAAAATACTATTTATCTAACTGTACGATTCGCGCGATTTTTTTATGACTGTTGCAAACAGTTTGGCTCCAGATGAGACGAAGACTAACTTTTTGCAATTTGTATACAAAAACAACACTAAAAAGTAAAATTGGACAATACCAGATTAGAAACTTGAATTGTCCATTCGAGGTATCAATTGAGAATGGTTAACACAAGTTTGACTGAATTGTTTTTCAAGAAATGGTATGGTATGTACTGATATGATCCGGGTTTGTTTACTCCACTGGCCTAGTCTGGTACTGCGATGGCATGTGTAATCTTACGCCGACCGATGCACTCATCGGCCAGTTAACTGCACTAGCTGTTATAAAATAGGTCGTTCCCGTTATCTGTAGCGCACTCGTCTTGTAATCTTTAGTTCTAGTGTTTGTTAATACATTGAAATAATGGCCAAAATGAATAACAGTAAGTAAAGAAAATATTTAATTATAGTATTTATTCAGGTCTCCAGAAAAGTGGGTATTTCAAAACCTAAAAACTTTATTTCTTAAATAAACCCTAAGGTGTCACTACGCATAAGAATTGTCTCTTTGAGACGATTCTAATGAGTATTTACACCTTAAGTTGTTGGATTTGTTCATTTTAATCATTCTGGAGCCCTGATTTATCATTGAACTGGTGCTTCTCAATACCCATACTTTGTGAAGAAACACATCAACTTTATCAAAAGCTAAACGTGGCTTGAGTTTGAATTTGCCTAGAGTTAGGGTCAAACTACTTGAGTTAGGTACGCATGCCATTCATGTAGTGTCTATATTACATGTAGTGACAAAGTTATATAAGCAGTGTTAAATTCAGCCTGTTTGAAATTTAAATAAGCTCTAACTGACATTGAACTTTGTAATACATGACCTTAGTTGTACTGAGCTAAAGAGCTGCTTGAGTTAAGTTCACATGCAAAATATGAAGTCTCTATCACATTTAGTTCTAAAGTTATGGCCAAGGTTAAAGTTGTGGACGGACAGACAGACGGACGGGCGGTGATAGGACAAAACAATGTAGCCTTTCTGGGGAATAAAAAAGAGCTGTTTCAGAGACACTGGGTGTCAGCAAATTTGGCGTGTTATCAGTGATGAAATGACAAACGCAATATCTCAATAATGTGCATTTTTTTTTAAACGAAAATTTAGATATAATTAAATACTTCATCTAAGGATGGATAAGCTTGTCGAAATAGAGGACTTGGCAGGTAAAACTATGGAGTGTGCAAACTCCACATCTACGTATATGGTATATATCTCGTGAATAGAGGCAACCAATAAATATACAGGGTACATGCTTTATCCGCATTTTGTAAGCAAGCATTATGAAAGTGTCAACCAGTCAGTTGGGATCCAGACTAGACGCCGGATTTTTCTACTTTTCATCAAGACTAACATGTAGAATATTACAACTTTTTGAAATTGTTGTTTGCAATAGAATGATAGTTTTAGCGTTCATATGTCAATTTGGAAGGAATAACATCTTCTCCGCTGTAGCCTGGGCAATAGGGAAACACGGAAACAATCAAATGCACCCTCTTCGCGATATTTTTGTCACTGTGAGATCCGACCTCAATGATATTGACACATAGTTTGAACCCATTTAAAACGCAGATTAACTCGGTATCTGATTAGGAACAAAATGACGATTTTACAGTCTTATACACTATACCTTTGAGGGTACATTTTTTTCTATGCAAATAGTGAAGACCAAGATCAGAGGGTCCTAAAGGAACCCTCTGTTCGGGGTCTAAAAATGTTTGTCAGATTACATTACTTTGACAAATATAACCTTACATGGTCAAAAAATGGACTAAACTAAGTTGGAAACTAGAATTTTCAATTAGCATATCAGAAGTTGACAGAAGAACCAGCTGGCGTGTGTAAGCTATGACGTCAGAGATAAAGCATGTCTAGACGACAAAGTAATGTGCTGCCTATGCATGTCAACTGCACGCTTTATTCGAGCAACGACTGCCAAGTGCCAATGGTTGCACCTTTATATACTATGAAATAGAACAAGGTGTGCACAAAGTGACAAACCACTATATTATGACCACTAATGAGAGGGCTGATTGATTATATCGAGGCCATGGGATAGATTAAGGCAAGGTGAGAGTGTTTAGGAGCGTTATGTTCCACTTGCATTTTGCTTTAAACAACAACTTGTCTTCATCACCTAATAATTGACACAGTATCGTGGTCGTAATAGAGAAGATTTACAGTAACCGATAATTGAAGTTTTGGAACAATGTTAACATATGATACATGAAATTTAAATAAAATATCGTTCTTGGATGTTGATGTAGGTAAATGTAGCCCTGTGTGGAAGATGAAATATATCACGGCTCATCATAATTTTTTTCTGGACATGTTATTGCGTCAATGTAATTTTATCAACACCGGTGTCCCATCTGGATCCAAACTGTTCACAACAGTCATCACATATATTAGCATGCAAAAGAATGTTATATATTCTGCACATTTAGATAAGGCACATGTTTCATACTCCACAGTAAAATGTGTCTAGACCAAACGTGGCCTAACCTAACCTGCTGATTTACTTTTACAAATTTAGCGTAGCCCTTCAGTGCCATGACGTCATCTGCATTAAATACTTGTCGTGTTCTTTTATTTCTCGAATTTAGATTTTAGATTAATTTACATAAGTAATATTTAATGAGTGTCAACCCTCTAGATTATGATCAGACGCCGTGCTGCATGACGTCTGTACAGGATCCAAACTGTTTGCATTTAACTATATGTAATTGTATTCGAGGTAAGGCATTACTCCATTTGTGCCCACGATCCCATATATGGTACATAGGCAAACAGTGTAGACTCTGATCAGACGCCGCATTATGCGGCGTCTGATCAGAGTCTACACTGTTTGCTGATAGGAGTTTCAACATAAAACAAAATGAAAATGAAAAATTTGACCAGGTATCCCTTTGATAAAAAAAATGGACTAATCCAATATATAAGCATGGAAGAATCCACTGGGCGTAAATGGGTAAAAGGGGTTAATCTACTGCATTTTCTGTACGACGTTTTCAGCAGATTGTATTATCTTATATAGAGAAACCTTTACTTGTCTAACGCATCTACAATGCTGCGCGCGCGCAGTTTGAGCTCTGATCAGAATTTAAATGCAAAACATGACGCATAAGACAATATAAAAGCAGAGGGTAATATATTTTCTGTAGTCAAATAGACACTAAACTTTATTCTGTATTTTCACGGACGTGTCGTCCGTAGCTTAAACAGGCTGAATATAAAGCAGAGTGCGCCTTAAGGCACATTTGCTTTACATTCAAACTACGTTAAGTGGTCGCCTGTCTTCAAAACTAGAAACAAGAGATAAATGTTCGCCAAATTCATATCACTTTTGCTGTATTATTTAACTGTTTGTATATTCCTTTTGGCCTGTATTCTTCAACTGCCTCTATATCCTTGCTATTAAAAAGTGTTAGTTCTTTCAGAAGTTATATAGTTTCGTTCTTGTAGGACTAATTACATCATTGACAGAACAAAAGGACAACAGTATAATAGGCTTTAACAATCGTTCTGATATATAACATTGTATTTCAGATCATTGCACAATGTTCGTTATAATAAGCACCATAATGGTGGCTTCTGCACGTAAGTACATTCACTTTATATATAGGTAGTATTTATTTTGAATCGGCAATACATAACGATGCAATAACATAACCTCTGTAGAGTTTTTATAACCTACGGAAGCTTATACTGACTCCCTCATATATACAATAAATGTGTAAAATACATTAAAAAGTTATATGGATTGGGTATAACATAACACACACTATTTTGTTATCTTACCTTTAGGAATGAATACGGAAGCTTATACCGACCTCCTCATATTATATATACAATGAATGTTTCAAATACCAAATAGTTTTATGATGTAAAATTCGTTAAAACAGAAATGATATATGTTTGGTCAGAGAATAACAGAATCCCTACATTTTTGCTCTCTTATATTCATTCATGAAATATAAATAATTCATTGTATTGAAATACATTTACAGTAACTCAAATTTTGTACTATTTGTTTAGCATAAGTCACTGATTTCGATTAATGTGTAAAAATACCACGTAGTTTTCTGATACAGAAATACTTTAAAACAAAAAAGATATATGGTGGTTATAACATAACACATACAATTTTGCTCTCTCATATTTAACCTTGAAATATTAATATATAGTTCGCTTTGTATTGAAATCAATAAAGAAACTCGAATTGTTCGACTTTTAATAAATGTAAAAGTCTAATCAATAACACATGTATATAAACCGCAATAAGTTATATGTTTCATATAATTCTTAAGTAAATTTTCATATACTTAATTACGACAGCTGATATAGAGCCACTTATATGTAACAATAAAGATAAATGTTCAAAGATTTGATTATTTAAAGTAATATTTTCTGTGTAGTTATATCAACATTAATATTTGTCTTTATCGAAATTGGTAATTTTATATATCTGCTATATGTATGAGCTAATGTTTGTTGAACAATCATATGAAAATAATATTTATATCAAACTTTTTGTCAATTTTAAGTTGGAATTAAGAGATATATTTGTGAAAAACAGAGAACTTAATATTCTATAAAAAAATATCTTTTTGGTAAGTTTTAAGCTAAAAGAATACATTGTATGATTAACCAGTATAAGATATTTTGTAAACTACATAAGTAGGTATTTCATACACTTAATAACTATATTGTTGAATACATATTCACGACATACAAAATATCGAAATTAGGAAGTTATTTTTAAAAAGCTTCTTTCCGAGTTATGTTTAGCTGCAACCTATCTTTCATATAGTCAATTAGCTTATTTTTGGTGGTCGTAAAAAAAACAAGCTTTACCGCATTTATATACGATTCTACATATCCACCATTATAAAAATCTGACGGTCGTTATTTCTTTTCTTTTTTCAACAGTTATACTTGATGGTAAGTCCTTTTTCTAAGCATTTTCAATACATTAAATATCACGGCAAACTGGTAAATTGGCATATATAAAAAAAATGCTTTGAATTAAATTTGCTTTTAGTATGACATTTATATCACCCTATACGTACAGGCAAAATTGAATTATGAAGTTCCGAATAAAGAGACATTTCAACAATTTATATATGTATGTACTTTTCGAAAATACTGCTATTTACAGTGAAGGCGTTATTCTTTTCCATTTAATAAATCATTCCATTAACTATTCACTGCCATGACGTCATCAATTTTAATTAATTGTAGCCTGTTTTTCTCAAATTTACATTTCATGTATTTTAACTAAAGAACTTTTAAAAATGAGTGTCAAACAAATTGGATCCTGATCAGACTGTTTACTAAAAACATTTTACTCGATGAGGGGCAGTGAGGGGTTTACTGTATAAGCAAAAAAGAAATCTGAGATTGCTTTTATTAATATAATGGTAAAAGTATTATCAATAGCCGTTACTGTGGAGTAAATGGCGAAGTGCATTTCATTAGCAAGAATCATGTTCGCATTATACACGTATGTATATATAGTTGGCCTGCTATATATATTATGTATGCGTGTTTAATTACCATCAGTGATAAATGTTTTCTTGGTTTGGTATATGTAGATAAGCCAAGCGCAGTACCACCAACATTGCCAGCAGTCACAGATGCCACAACACCCAGTACACCAGGTAAGCTGACTGAGTGAGTGAGTGAGACAGACAGAAGTTCAGACATTTCGGTTACCGACTTATATCCAGACTAATACCGACTTATATCAAGACTGATACCGACTTATATCCAGACTAATACCGACTTATATTGAGACTTTTACCGACTTATATCCAGACTAATACCGACTTATATCCAGACTTATACCGACTTATATCCAGACTTATACAGACTTATATCCAGACTTATACAGCCTTATATCCAGACTTATATCCAGACTTATACCGACTTATATCCAGACTTATACCGACTTATATCCAGACTTATACAGACTTATATCCAGACTTATACAGACTTATATCAAGGTGTTTCTTCACGGCCTTACAGGGTACCACTTACATTTGCAAACAGTTTGGATCCTGATCAGACGCCGCGTAACGCGACGTCTGATCAGGATCCAAACTGTTTGACACCCATATAAATGCTTTTGAAATAAAAACAGCCCAACATTCAGATTTTTTACATAAAAGCAGTCGAGCGCTACAAGCAGACGATAATGACAATGAAACGGTTACTATTTGCTGTATGTGCAATCTTTTGTCAAAATCCACCAGGTTGCCAAAAAGCTTTCATACAACTGGGACACTGAGTAACCCGGTGTGTCTGATGTTTGCAAAATGCAAACGGTTTGCAACATTGTTCACAATTTCGTCGTCAATAATGCGCAATGGTTTTACTTGATTTTCAAGCTTTGCATTTAGGCATACTAAATACATTTCTCACTATGAACATTTATATATTTTCCTTTTTACACGGTGTCTTTACCCTATGTTAAATATACTAGAATTTTTTCTATGCAGTTTGCTTATACATTTTTCTCTTGCATGCATATTCTTTTCTAACAATGCAGCATGTCTATTTATTTCACATTCCAATTACCCCGAAACTTGGCCGGTCGTAGGGGTATATTGGTTCCTCTTTTGACAGATACGCCTTCTCGTTCCATTCACTGTTCCCTGTAGTGTTGTCTTCGCGATGCCTGGTGAGCAGAACATATGCCCATACCATATCAACTTTCCTTTCTTAACTATAGGAAGAATCTCTTCGTACGAGCAAATCAGTGTCCATACTCGACTGCTCTACTCGCCAGTTCTGGTATCAGTGTCCTCGTCTCACAAACATACAAAAATATTGAGATAACAAGTGAGAGCATCATTTTCATCTTGGTGCATAGTGTTATGTTCCTGTTCTTCAAGAGGGCTTAACCCATTTGTGCCCACGATTCCATATATTGGACATAGGCAAACAGTGTAGACTCTGATCAGACGCCGCATAATGCGGCGTCTTATCAGAGTCTACACCGTTTGCTCATAGGAATTTCAATATAAAACAAAATGAAAATGAAAATTTGATAAGAAATGGACTAATCCAATATAAAACATGGAAGAATCAATATATAATAGATTCGGGACAAATGGGGTAAGCTTTGAAAACGCAGCCACTGTTTGTGCGATTCGAGCCGAACTTTCAGGTTTAGAGCCCTCATCTATCACAAAGGACTCTAGGTAGTTGAAGGCCGTTACTGTCTCTTGCCTTTGTCCATTGATGTCGATGTCATCTTCAAGATCCTCTGTGTTTGTTAATCCTGATTTTGGTCTTCTCAGCACTTATTTCCATCCCAAATACTTGATTGGCAGACATACAGTGGAGAAAACGTTATTCTTTCCAAATACACGCGTTTATGCTAAAATAATTATTTCCATTGCAAACAGTTTGGAGCCAGATCAGACGCCGGGTATGATCATGCTCAAAACTGTTTGCCACTCAGATTAACATGAATTGTCAGAATTGTCAAACTGTTGTCTTTGTCTACGTTTTATTCCGATGCGTTTGCGTTTCGTTTGCGTTTAAACGAGAAATAATAACGTTTCTCCACTGTAGCACATGAAGTCCCTGAGTTCCTACAGAAATCCCGCCAGTCCACCAATACCGTCAGCAAAGTGCAGATATGTGATACCTCTTCCTCAATTACTTCAAGTTATCTCGTTTTCGTCCAAGTCCTCAGACATAATTCGCTCTATGAAGATGTTGAAGAGAGTTGGTGATAGAAGGCAACACTGCCTGGCTGCAACTGTGGTTCTGAACCGTTCGGCTAATGAGCCCTGAAGCTTTGTCATACAGCTGTTGTATGACCCTAGCCATATTCTCACTGGTATTGTACCTCCGCATGATGGCTGTCCATAATGCTGCATTTCAAACTCAATCCAAACAATTTGAAATCAGTGAAAACATGGTGCAGATATTGCTGTGATGTTGCAAGTATTATTTCACATAGAATATTAGCTCTGTGATACTACGTCTATCTCTGAAACCTGATTGATTGTCCGTCTGCAAAGATCCCTTCTGCTTGTGGTTTCAATCTATTGACGATGACTTTGAGCGTGACTTTTCTTTGATGATTGATGGGGCCTATTGGCACACTGTATTTATCAAATCAGCTTTGTCTATAAAGTATATTATATACGTACATGTATTAACATTCCCCCTTATGTAGATCTAGTTCTTTATACATTTTCTCTATGTAGTACATGTATGTTTGTATATGTTTCTGTGTGCATGTTTTTACATTTCTCTCTCCCTCTCTATGCCTGATTTTACACTGTTTTTGTCATGTAGTTAGTCTGTACACTCCTCTCTATACATGTTCATACCATTTTCGCTATTAATGGTTATACATTTTCTCTATTCATATTTATTCATTGTTTGTCTGTGCACATTTTATACGTTTATCTCTGCGTTTAATGTCTATACCGATCATACTGTGTTTATACAAGTGCCAATATCTCTATGCATATTTATTAATTTCTCTCGACATATCGTATCTATATGATTCAAATTATATTTGTTAGATCCATTACCTCATAAACACACCTTTTTACACCTTTTAATTCCTGCACGGAAAAAGTAGTTCCAGTTTATACAGTCTTGAATCTATTACATATGACGTATTTTCTGTATCATAGCAGACGATAACTTAAAGCATGATGAAAGTCAATCAGGATGTGCCTTAAGGCACATTCTGTTTCACTTTCAATCTGCTTTTAGTGGTCATTTGTCTTCGAAATTAAAAAGAGACTGTGGAGAAGAGGGTTAAAACGGTTCTGTATGCTGCACGTCAATATATGAGTCAATATTCAAACGTCGATATCTCGAACTCGCTTAATTCAAGCTATCCGATTTGTCGACACATGAATTGCATTAATTCATGCTCGGTTAAGTCAAACATACCGTATTTCAAAGTTAAAACGTGGCTAAGCCACGTTTTAACTTTGAAATACGGGTATGTTCAACCTAACCGAGTCGAGATATCAAAGTTCAACTTATATAATTGTATATTTGTCTGTGTGTAGTTTGTGAGAACACGATCAACTCGTGTAGTGACTATGGCCGTGATATGTGCACGAAGAAAGTGTACCAGGCCTGGGTGAACTCCCACTGTGCACTGTACTGTGGATTCTGTACACCAAGTAAGTTCGCAAATTGATGTTCTACTACAATTTACCATTATCGTTCGTAGGGTAAATGAAATTGGCAACAGGTAAGATCCTGATCATAATATAAACTGTTTGGTATTCATAAAATAGTTTCTACAATTAAATGCATAGATCTAGGTCTGCCTGGGACAAAGATAATACATAAAGCTCCTATTCCGTACTTGTCATGTCCCGCACTACACTAAATCTTGGGCATATTGCTTCGCCCTGTGTGTCCATCTGTTTAAATGTCTGTCCATAAAATTTAACTGTGGCCATAACTTTAAAACTTATTATGTAAACATGTTTGTAATCTGAGAATTGTTGTTTATGCGTAAATTCTATCTTTAGAACATTTAGAAGCTCTTAGAATGAATAGTATGGAAGTATGTAGATTGTTCTAGAAGTTTATATTCTCTGGTAAACAAGTTGAGTCACATGATCTTATTTTGGTGACAGAATGCCCCTGAAAGTCTATATTTAGTAATTTTATGGTAAACAACTGATCACATGATCCGAAATTCTATGACTGTTCAATACCTTTCTAGAATGGTAAAACTGTGTATATATAGAGACTTAAAATTAACTGCTTGATCTTGGACGTTTACTTGTGAATGGTTTGGATACAGATGTATATAGAATCTCTGGATTATTAAAAGTGTGCGAGTTTTAAATTAAAAATGTAGTGTTTTGTTATTCAAAAGGACAGGAATTTGGATAATTTTAGGACTTTAAATAACAGGTATTTACGTATTTCTTCAACTTGTAATTTCGATTTAATAAAGTTTGTAAAGTGTGTTGCTTGCTTTGTCTTTCTGTTGCGTCTGGCTCGTAACAAACTACATATGATAGAGAATTCATATTTGACATGCTTTTTAAATTCCAGAAACTATTGAGCTCAGTACAACTTGTGTCATGTTCTACAAAGGCCAATGTCATTTAGAGCTCATTAAAAGTTCAAATAGACTGAATTTAACAATAGCCATAACTTTGGAACTACACGTGATAAAGCCATAATAGTTGGCATGTGTACTCAACTTAAAAAGTTCCTGACCTCAGTACAAGTTGGGTCATGTCAGACAAAGAGTAATGCAATTTAGAGGTCACGGCCACACCAGGGACTATACTGTTTCACAAACACGTCGTCTTGTTGTGGATCTATCCTAGATTAACGTTTTGCCGCTAAATTTAACCGTGTGCTTTATCCTGTTTTCCCACACAAAAGTTCGTCTCCTGAGATGTGTCGTGTATTATATTTATGTAAAAAAAATATTAAGTTCTGACTCAAACATTATTAATTCATGTGCTAACAGTTTGGGGTCTGAATAGAAGCCGCGTTTGATCATGATCCTAGCTGATTGCAATATCGACCTCAGTAACCTACGGTGAGGAAAGGGTTAAAATGCAACCTTAAAGATATAGAGGCTGCAAATACATGTACCCATTTTATTTCAATTGTACATACTTGATTATATCGACTCGCTTAACTCGAATCATCCGATATTTCGAAACATGAAGTTGCCTTAATTCAAGCTTGGTTTAAGTGAACATACCCGTGTTTCAAAGTTAAAACGCGGCTTAGCCGCGTTTTAACTTTGAAATACGGGTATGTTCGACTTAACCGAGTTCGAGATATCGAAGTTCGACTATAAGTTTAACATTAGCAGCAAGAACCAATTTCACAATTTGAAAACAACTTTGATCCTAAACAAATACTTTTTAGAACGCCTTTCTACGTCGTGTTTTGTTTTGTTTTGTTTTTTTTGGGGTTTTTTTGTTTGTGGTTTTTTTTTTTTAGGGGGGGGGTGTAGTTTTTGCTTTTATTTCCATGCTGCTTTAAGTGATCATTTGATAAATATTTATCACTGTTGGCTAATACTGGCTATCAGGGAAGGGTTACCAGGTTACTATTTCAGGTTCCCGTTTTCTTCAGAGGTGGTAGATCCTAAAGAGTGTGAAGACCGGGTACCAAGATGCAATGAGTATGACAGTGGTGACTTGTGTACTTCCAACAAGTATTATTCCTGGGCTTACGACAACTGTAAACGTTACTGTAAACTCGGAGTCTGCTACGGTACGTCACTAGTGGCGATATGTCACTAGTTTAAACCCTTCACTGCCATGACGTCATCAAATTTAAACAACTGTCATCTGCTTTTATTTCTAGAATTAAATATTTACTTATTTTGACTTATGAAATATTGAAATGAGTAAAAAACAGTTTTTATCCTGGTCATACGCCGCGTTACGCGGCATCTGAGTAGGACCCAAACTGTGTTCAAATTACTAGTGTACTCGGGGTACGGCAATGAAGGGGTTCAACATATTTTATTCCAATAAACGGGGGTACTTCAAAAAGTAATGAAACTTGATAACTGCCTTCAATATAATTAGTGCAAAATGCATGTGTGATACATCCTTTTAAAGAGGAATTCGTTGCCTACACGATGGTATAGTGCACGATACGATCATATAACTCGATACATCCAAGTGTCAATGAACTGAACACACTTATTTGCTTTGTATCCAAGGAACTTACATTCGTTGATACATTCATAATTCTGTTGATATTTTTCTATTTCAAGAAAAGAGAACAACGGCTGCTCCTTCCGCTGCCCCGGGTCCAGCAACAACAGAAAGCGTGGACGGTTAGTATTCACACTTTTTGCTACTCAAAATTTATATTTTGAAAATAGGCGACTATTTAAAGCAGGTTGAAAGTAAAGCAGAATGCGCCTAAAGGCGCATTCTGCTTTACTTTCAGCCTTCTTCAAACTACCACATTTAAGAATAAAGAAAATATTCCTTATGATACATATTCATAACTGTATAAATTGGATCCATTTTCTTTAGCGGAGGAATAAACTGAATGCGCTAAAAGGCGCTTCTATTGGGGAAAGGGTTAAGTGTTCACTGAAAGTAGATGTCATATACATATTCCTCTACTGAAGACAATAGTTGAATATTGCAGCATGAATATGTACCACGAGAAAAAAACTTTCTATTGCCAAAAAGATAGTAGCTTAAGGCAGACTGAAAATAAAACAGAGATAATCACGATTTGTTGACCGTATTGAAAAGTGGCTGCTGATGCCATATATGTAATCCACATAGAATAAAGTTGCTTTTATTATTATTATTTTAGATATATTAATATTATTATTATTATCATTATTATTATTATTATTTATTAGTATTATTCCTCAGTTTGCGTGCAATTATTTAACTAATAACTCGGCGTCAGAGCAGGGGTGCTCGTGACAATGTTTGTATTCTCAGATATACCTTGTGTAACATCTTACTCCATGATAGCAAGTGTCTAGTTTTAAGGGCGAGTGACCACTTAAAGTGGATTGAAAGTAAATGAGAATGCGCCTTAAGGTACATTCTGCTCTACTTTCAACCTGTTAAAAGCAAACATTTACTAAAGTCCAGAAACTATCTCCTATCCATTCTTGACTATTTAATTTTAAGACATTTTCTCCACAGAGTGAATTACTTTAAAACATATCTATGGAGTAATTAGGTGCACTACTGAACAGTTCAGTGTCATATAACATACCTATTTCAATGGTGTTTTTGTGATGCAGAGCTAGTCAATACTGTGTTTTTGTATGGACACAATGCTAGAAATGCTATATTGATTGTGCTGTGTTTTGTATAGTCTCTTTTAATTCAAAATGAATGGCATGGTTCATTCAAACGAGTTTTTCATATGTATATACTATGTGATGTAACCATGATGAGACTCTAAATAAAGAGTATATATATGTTTTCAGTATGCAAGAACACAATCACGACATGTAGTCACTATGGCCGTCAGATGTGTACAAGAGAGCCCTACCGAGCCTGGGTGAACTCGCACTGTGCTTTATATTGTGGAAAATGTACTCCAAGTAAGACAAACAGTCGAACGTCGATATCTCGAACTCGGTTAAATCGAACATACCCGTATTTCAATGTTAAAACGTGGCTTAGCCACGTTTTAACTTTGCAATATTGGTATGTACGACTTAACCGAGCATGAAATAATGCAGTTCATATGTCGAACTATCGAATAGTTCTGGTTTAGCGAGTTCGAGTTATCGAAGTTCGACTGTACGCCCAAATCATCACATGACCGTCTCCTAAACAGACTTTCTTCGGTTTTAGCCCTACTTTCCGAAAACGATACGCTAACCCCTCGAGTACAATTGCCATTTGAAAATAGTTTGGAGCAGGATCAACACACGTTGACACTTTTTTCAACATTTATTAAGTTTAAAAGGCAAACTACCTAAACTTTGGAATGACAATTACAAGCCAATATGGTAGTGATTGGGTTATCATACATTGTATTTTGATGGAATGTGTGTAAGCATGGTACTGTCACTTCAACTCTGGCATATATCTCAAAGCTAACCCAAACGCTTTCGCCGGTTGAAATAAACCACTTAAACTATTTTTAAGATATCAACATATTTAGCTCGACTCTTCGAACGAAAACTTGTTTTGTGCTCCCAATGTATACCCATATCCCCCAAAAGGGTCACTGCCCAATTGTTAACTCTTTCCTCCCTGAAACTTCAAATGGACGATTCCAGTTTCCATTTTAGTTAAGTCCATTTCTGACTTTTAAGGGTTGTTTTCGTCAATGACAAACAGTGAATACCCAGATCTTGGCAATCACTGTTTGCATAGGACAAGTGCACCTTATACATGTTTACTGTTTGAAAAGGACGCATATATGTGGGACTAGGGTTCAAAGGGTTAAACCACATGAACAATTTAACATACAAGTTGTTAATGTGTGAAAGTTTGGAACGAATTCCTCAAATAGTGTAGGAGTAGTAAGCTATGCTAAAGATTTCCTTATATTTTCAACGTAGGTAAAATCAATGGGATATTTCTTATGTCGAAATGATCCCAGCCCAATTTCCAAACCACAAGAACACTTTCAGGCGCAGATAGTTAGCTCGCAAGATTTTTCCATATATCTACTTTATGAAGAAAAAACAACCAAAAGGTCAAAACTTGTCAAAATGGTCGCAACTAAATTTTTAACTAGATGAACACTTCCATAAATATATACATGTACATAGTCTGTGAAAGTTAGAGCAAACCCCCTCAAAAGTTGTTTTTTTGGGGGGTTTTTAAAATAGCTGCACAAGATTTCTCTCTATATATTAGATAGTTAGGAAAACTATTCAAAGGGTCATAACTTTTGTCAAAATAGTTACTACCCAAATTGAAAATCACACGAACAGTTTCATATAAAATAATAATAGTTAATGTGAAAGTTTGGAGCAAATCCCTTCAAGCGTGAAGGAGAAGTTAGCTGCTCAAGAATTTTCACTATATTGTCTAATGTAGAAAAACAATTCAAAGGGCCATAACTTTTGTCGAAAGGTCGCAGCCCAAATTCCAAACCACATGAGTATATTTCCTCTTGTTTCGTTTCGTTAGAGGACATTCAACCACCAAATACTTTCTAGCTATGTATTATAGTTAATGTAGGATAGGTATGTATGTATATGTACACATGTATACATATGCATGTATACACATTGAGTGCATTTGACAGTTTGTAGATTTATACATTCCACTGTATGCAAAAACATAAGTGTGGGTTTAATGGTTAATAATGGTTACAAAGCCACTTTCACACTATCACTGCTTGTATAAATGTATATTGTAAATACTTTGTACTATAGGCTGGATGCCTGAAAGTTTCAATAAACTATTGTCTTGTCTTGTCCATATAAGTAGTTTTTTCTGTGAAGGACTAGAACAAATCCTCCAGTCTTGTAGGAGGAGTTAGTTGTACACATTTTTGACAAACAGACAGACGGACGGACATACAGATGGACAGACAAAAACACATCATCAATGCAACCACCCCCATATTGTGGAGACATAATAAAAAAATGACTACTGTACTCGCCTTTCTGTCGGCCCTGATCTCTGGCTAAAGGTTTATACAATAAATTTTAATTTACTATATCTTAATCATCTATGCCTTAATCAATTTGCAGTTTCGCTCAAATCTGATTTTTCAAATCTGACCAATCAAATGCTTGAGAACGATTTCAGACTCAACTCCAACGCTTTATATGCGTGGACATGCCTTGTGTTTTCTAGAGATACTGAACCCGACTGAGTGTGATGACCATCTGCCCAATTGTAATGAGTTTGATGACGGCACCCTATGTACAGCCAATATCTACTATGCTTGGGCCTATGACAACTGTAGGGGATATTGTCGCATGGGTTTGTGTAAGTACAGTGGAGAATACGTTATTCTTTCCCGTTTAAACGCAAACGAAACGCGACAGCAACGCCTTAAAATGGGTAAAATTACAACGTTTTGACAATTTTGACGACTCATTTTAAACTGAGTGGCAAACAGTTTTGAGCCTGATCAGACGCCGGGTTACCCGGCGTCTGATCTGGCCCCAAACGGTGTGCAAAAGGAGTAATAGTTTTAGCGTAAACGCGTTTATTGGGAAAGAATAAGGTTTTCTCCACTGCACATGTCAGAAGTTGTCACAATCGGTATGTTTTACATCAATGCCCCACAATAATAACCACACAAACATATGGCATAAACCTTTTAAAAGGACTCGCAACCGGATGGTGTACTTGTCAAAATAAAATAAAATACTCAAATAAAAGCAAATTTGTGGCATTATTTGGTTTCTGACATTAAAAAAATATGATCAGTCCAAAAAAAGTCTCAAGAATCGTCACCGAATCTTAGTTTTTTAGATATTTTCCATCGTTTTTCTATAGCGTCAGCTGACGGTATAGTTGTTGTTGTTGCTTCTCTACACGGGCTCAGACATAAACCCGAGCCGAATAAAGTACTATCAATCGCTACCAGTGAAGTACGTTAATTCGCTACCATATATATAGAGAGCGCTGGTAGCCGAGGGGATAAAGGCGTTTCCTCATTTTTCATGTTTGTCTCCGCATGGAGGGTCACGGATTCGAATCCCACCAGAGCTTCTTCTTTTCTTTTCTTTTTTGAAATGCATTTTTTAACAGAATTTATTATCCTAAACTAAATCTTACCCATTTATATAAGCATTTGACATATATTTACAAATTACTATTTTTAATGCTAAATCCGGTTGCGAGCCTCTTTAACCCATAGCCTGTTTTGGAATTTGAAGACCGGTGACATACTTAATATTTCTGATGTGCATATTCATGACTGCATAAATGGGATCTATTTATTAAAGGCATAAAATGGGCGGTATTTATGCAGTTATTGGTTACAATGCATAAAGTGAAACCTATAAAACCGTCAAGAGATCGTTGAAAACCCGGACAAGTGTTCGGAAACCCGGACTAATGTTTCGATCAGGATGTGTTTGTCTTCACGCTCATGAATCATACAGCTAATACAACAATCTAATGGCAAGTGGTTTGGTAATGCAGGTCCGCGGTAATACAGTACATTGTAACATCTATTAAGCTACCGCCTGGTATACAACTTTGTCTTTTTATTTGTTTAATGGCTACTGAACCTGTCTATATCGAAAACCTCTCTAGGTCAAACATTTTCTCAGTCCGGAATGCTTCGGTTTGCATGAAGGCGTTTGCTGTACAGTGGAGAAAACGTTATTCTTTCCACAAATGCATCTAATGAAATGTAGAAAATGACAACTTATTGAGAATTCCGACTATTCAGTTTAATCTGAGACTCAGACTGAGTGGTAAACAATTTGGAACTTAATCAGACGCCGGGTTATCCGGCGTCTGATTTAGCTCCAAATTGTTTGCAAATGAATTAGTATTTGTAGCGTAGTTTATAAAATTAACGCCGCCTCCGTTGTAAGAGCATTCTAGTGGTTCTCCCAGTTGTTTTTAATATTCTATATAGACCAAGTGTATAAATTGCGACTCGAGAGAACCACTCGTGTGTAAGAGGGTATCTTGCAGTCACTGGAAGTTATATATCTTCTCTTCAGGCACAGCTCCAGGAGTTCCCCACCTTACAACCGCATCATCCGGATAGACCGACCTGTTTTCATTGTATATACAATGGAGAAGACCCTGATCGTCGCCACATTTTCACTTTAGCGGTTGAAAAGCGTCTACACTGTTTGTTTGAATGTTATGTGTCTTGCGACGGATCTCATAATTTTTTTGTGAAAATGCCTTTAAACAATAAAATTCAACAGACAATTATTGTGGATCCTACAATACAATCGTTAGTCCGTCGTCATGTTATTTTTATGCCCTCAAATCTGGCTTTGGGAACATAATTATGGTGACATGAGTTGTTTGGGTAACTCGATACTTGTATGGTGGGTACATTATTATTTATATAATCTTAACATGTCTATTTTATTTAATTTTATAAACAGAATTTCCCACATGCTAAATTTAGAGATTATCCACGCTAAATTTAGAAATGATGACCTACTAGTAACAGTAATAATTTTGACTGTATCTCATTGTTTTGCAAGGTTTAAACATCAAGATTAATGTGAAGAAAAAAAACCCAGAACACCTGTCTATGCCATTTCGGCCTTTTGGCCAATAAGCGGATTGCATTTCAAGCAAGTGGTCTTTGACCTAGATTTCTAATCATTCCTGATTGGTTAAATTGTTTCAGAAACTGGGGATCGCAAAACAAAGTTGTTACAGGATTCCGTAGTCAAACGTTTCTTTGTACATTACACTGAAGAGGTGAGTCACAAATAAAAGCTGGTCGATATTTGAGCAAAAACTTACGATTCTGTATTTCAAATCGAAATACCTCGCAAAAATCAGAATTGGACGAGTAGTTACGATTGGTAGTTAACACTTTCCATCATGGTACAAATGTTGAGTTGAATTCTCTAACCATATACTTTCCCAGAAAGAACCAGTCTCCTTTTGAATCGTAGGTCTGTATTTGTACTTCTGGTTTGATGTGTTTGTATCCTTCCTTAGAAAACATTGCATATAGGATCGGCTCCTCCGCATGCATAAGACGCTTTGAAAAAAAGTACTCAACAGCTCGCTGAAACTGGTCCCCAAACTTAATCATGAGGTCACGCCGACCTAAGTATAATCCAGCGCCAACCCAACTAATAGCTCTCTTGAATATAGTTTCTGGTGAGAAATCACGCCATTGTGTGAGCTTATTCATAGCAATCATAGAACTATTAAATCCTTTGGGTTCGACGAGCTTAAACTGTTTTGTTGATTTCCTTTCCCTAAAGTATCCTACATCAAGCCATGCGAACAATGTAGTGTGGAATACATTTGCCGTGGCAACGAGTGTAGTTAACTGAAACTTAGAATTCACAGCGCATGTGTACTCTGGGATCGTCGTGCTTGGTGGATGTCTCGGGTACCCGGGCGTGGAATAGATTTCTTTAGTTCTATTGAGATTTCTAAATGACCAAGTGAAATTTCTGTTCACAAGATGTACCTGGGTGCGATGTAATGTCGTATTTCTTATTGTTCGTATCAAGTTTGCGAACTGTTTAGAATCTGTATATACAACTAACGGATTCATTATATACCGAAACATTTTGGCCCAGTTTTGGTATATTTTCTGTTCGTGGTATCGAATACCAGCCCATGGTTTGTAGAATTTCCCGATATTCCAATAGGCTGTTACCAAGGTTATTTCCTGCAGCAAATAATGAAAAGATTGATAAATATACAAAAACAGTAAAGAAACTGTACTTTTGGTTGAGCGATTTTGTTGTACTAATAAGTACATGACATTATAGATTTGGTATCAAAATGCGCAAAAGTGAATTGACTACACGATGGTGTTTTGTAATTATGATTAAATAACTTTGAGATCATAATTTATTGTGTCAATAATAATAATAATAATAATAATAACGACTTTATTTCATGCGGATTACATATTTCGTATCGAACAAACAAACCAATTTTCAATATGATCCACAAACAAAATTAACATATATACATACAACATGAAGGAACACAATTACAAATCAGTATTTTTTAAACCTTTGCAAACAGAGTGGACCCTGAAAATACAGTTCCTGTAGGAGCTCTCCACAGGTACTACTCTGTTTACTTAAGGAATTTTAAAGATTAAGCTGAAAATGGTAATGCATAAGTGTCATTCTGAGAATTCAAGATTTGTTATCTATATATGAATATTGAATAGGTAGAGGCAATATAAAGCCCAAACAAAACGACGATTTAACAAATAGCAAAGATCTAGATCAATGGAATTTCATAACAAACGGGAAGGAATATACCAAAGATACTTCAAACCCTTTACTCCATGGTATATTTCTACTATTGAAGAAAGGTGACCACTTAAACCAGGTTGAAAGTAAACCAAAATGACGATGGTGTGAAAAGTAAAAGTTGCAGAATTGTAATATTTTGCATTTGTCGTTTGGCCATCGAATATTTATTCTCATGTACCTTGTCACGGTTCTATGGTTAACTTGCTATAGGAAATGTTAACCCATTTGTGTCCACTATCCTATATATGGGACATAGGCAAACAATGTAGACTCTGATCAGACCCCGCTTTATGCGGCGTCTGATCAGAGTCTACACTGTTTCCTGATAGGAATTTCAGTATAAAACAAAATGAAAATGAAATTTTTTACCGGGCATCCCTTTGATAAAAAATGGTTCATTCAATATATAATTTAATATTGTTTGTTTTCATTACATTTGGTTAGCTGTGATTGGCTGTAATTTTTGTTTCATAACTCCATGAAAAAAATAAAATTCAGGCCACGCCTTGTCAGGACTACTTTCCCTTAGTCCAACTGCTCTTCACAAGCGCTGCATAAAGCAGGATGCCAAATGACGTCATTGACGTCGGCGTTACTACATAACAACGTCGCGTTTTGGCGGAAAATATATATGGCGGAGGGACTACAACCTACGTTTTAAAAGCGTTAAAAAAGAACATTCGCGTCAGATTCTCTATTTAACTACTTTCTTAAATGCAGAAGTGATATTAAATTATAAGGAATAATTCGGAATATTTATTGTATTCATGGATGTATGAAAAAAAAACCTGGTCACACTTTTGTATGAAACCGCTTCGCGGTTTCATACAGTGTGACCAGGTTTTTTTTTCATACCTCCATGAATACAATAAATATTCGAATTATTCCTTAAATAAACATGGAAGAATCTACTTCTTCTATGCTGACGGTCTCGAAGAGACAATGTCTGCTTTTTGGAAGAATGTACTGGGTATAAACGGGTTAAAGGATAATCTCAGTGAAATAAATAGAAACATTCCGTGTGACATTTAAGTCCCCAGAACCATGACAAGGTACATACATATATTCAATTGGCACACAATTAAAAAATATTACAATTCTTCAAAAAAAAATTTCACCATCGTCATTCACAAATTAAAAGGTTTAATAATTATAATATAAATATCAACTAATTACGAATAAATGATGTTTTCCATTTCAGCTAAAGTAAGACATAAATTTGCAACAAACATATACATTTCACAGTAACTGGTTTGTTAATATAACAACTATGAACTGTATATATGAATATCGTATTCATATACTGAATTACTTTGATTTTAAACATTCACATAACATCAAACAAACATCACTGCTGACACATTAAAGAATAAAACTTGAGTGTGTCCCTTCAATGGATCACAACAGTAATTTCAAATTCTATAAACAAACATGGTTTCAGCGTCGTTTATGTGATGTTATAACCAACCAATTGAGAACATTTAAAATAAGAATATTTACTGGCGTGAAACATCTTCAAATCCACACGAAATGAATATTTTTAAATACTTTACAATTCTCCTTCCCTACAACGACCCCCGAACAACGAGTCTCTCCTAACAACAACACTAGCCGCTGTTCCCCAAACAAGACAAGTATGCCTCAAATTCTTCGTCTGCTGTTTTTCTCAAAATTACACAATTGACATTTTTACAGAAAAACATAATGACGAATTGTAAATAGTTTGAATCCAGATAACGCGGCGTCTGATCCGGTTTCCAAGTTGTTTGGAAATGTCGTGTGCAGCACTCAAAGGAAATAAATTTTCCATATAATAACTCCCTCCGAACAACACACACAGCTATTGTCTCCCGTCTCCCATTCCGATCACTCGTGGTGATCCAAGTTTGACAACCTAGAGTGACAGTCGGCGTAGCTATACAATATTCCATTGATTCGTAAATTAATATATTATATGCACAGTGTGCCATACGATTTTTATTGCACTGTATGATTTGTTTACGTTTATGTAATCAATACTATATATGGAAGGGAATGAGCTGGGCAGGAGATGAAAATATCTTAGCACACTTACACCAGGCTTATTAATATCATCATTTATGTGTTCGTGATACTCATTTAGTACATGTTCATCGGTATAGTTTTGTTGAATACAGTAAAACCTCTCTATTACGACCACTAAATTATGTTAATTATTAGGGTGTTTACGACAAGTGTCCGCTTAAAGCAATGTGACAGTGAAACAGAAAGCTCCTAAAGGAGCTTTCTGTTTCACTGCCACCTTGCTTTAAGCTGCCACCTGTATATTCTACAATCAAATAGCCTTCATTTTAGTTGTCGTAATAGCGAGGTTTTACTGTAGTTGTAATTAGTCTTTTGATCGGATTATAAACTTTATTGAAAGTGTTCATATAAGATAGATAGATATGATTTTATTCTTCCTTCAGACTAACAAGTCCATGAGGCATGTAATGCATGTTGTAAACAAACAAAGGCATGTAATACATAAACAAACAAACAGTTATGACAATAAAGATGCATTTAGCGGAGAAGATGTAAGTAAAGAAAAATAAAATAAAGTTATGATTTCAGTGATATTGACTATAATCAGAATTGATATCATTATCACCAGTATCATAACTAAATTTTCTTCAATCAAATATCTATTATATTTGTGTTAGAAAATACTGATGTCATAAGAATAAAATATATCTTATACTAGTAACATTTAAACAATTATTGGAACTCGAATTTAAATGAAAACATTCCTGCACCGAAAACTTATACTAGTAACATTTAAACAACTATTGGAACTCGAAGTTAAACAAAAAATATTCATTCATAATAAATATAACATAGCGCGGCGTTTGATCGGGATCGAAACTGTTGGCATATGTTTATATAAACATTGCACTAATAAAGGGGTTCAAATTAATCATCGGTGATTTTAAACAATGTATTGTATGTAGTATATACATTCTATTTACCTTGCTGTTGCTATCATTTACACGGGAATTGATAGAATCCTGGCTGAAAAGCCTTACCTGGCTGTCTGGGGGTCTAGCGGACGATTTTGTTTTGTTTTTAAAATATCCATAGTAAGTTATCAATAAAACACCATATATACATATCAGCCCGAATATCACCTTCACTAAAACGTGTTTCATGTTTGAACGATGTATGCTGTAGGGACAATTTAGTATGACAAAGCATTACCGCAACTCTTAACGCTTGTTTGACCATTTCATGATCAAATTATTCGGGAAGTTTTACCCCTTCATCGCTTTATTTTCGTCTGGTTCTGTTTTGTTGTCTGCAAGATACGTTTCAAAGTTAGATTTAAGGTTGTATGACTTAATAAATATAGGTACGAGTGTCAAACAGTTTTGGTCCTGATCAGACGCCGCGCTACGCGGCGTCTAATAAGGACCCAACCTGTTTGCAAACGCGCTTTAAAGTGTCATTGAGAGTGAAAGGGAGGGTTAAATATACAGTAAAGAGGAGGTGAAAAAATAGTTTGACAATCAAAACTATAGTTAGCATTCGGTGAAAATGGTAGTCTGTAGATATTTAAGGAAAGGTTTTCGCTTATACATGCCCTCCAATCAGTTGCTACTTCTCCGAAAAGAGTAGCAAAGCAACTGAGCGCTTGGTACTTCCGATAAGTAGAGCGCCTACATAAATATTAACAACAAATGGAAAAGGGTGAGTGGTGTTTTCCGATTTTCACTATTAAACTAATTTTAACCCCAAAACTCAAAAAAGGAAAAATGTCATGCTTCGGGGAAATCTTTTTACTATTCATCGAACATGGTATTTCCACATAAAAACTGTTTTTATGCGCTGAAAAGCTTTTGTCCCGTTGGACAGTGATCCGAGAAACAAGGGTTCTGGCAAGGGTTTGCCTTCTGAGCAACCAAATAGTAGCTAATGTGCCATTATTCGTACTACCGACGCCCCACCACACCCAGTTCGTCTAAAATACTAATTTTCAATAATATTGAACAAGAAACGAGTGGTTTATTTCCAATTTTCATTCCGAGAAGTAGCTGCCGTCCAGGAGTAGTAGCGTATATCATGAGAAGTAGCTAGTGCCTTAAATGTTTAAATTGTCAGGGTGTTTCAAACTAAACTAACATTAAAATGTTGAGGTTTCTTATTGAAATATTGATGTTTTCAACAAAACACAACTCTGCTTTGGCATTACACTCTAAATCAGCGCTACAATCTCAAAGGGAGATTGCCTTAAATAGAAGTCAAAACTTGGGATTGCCTTAAATAGAAGTCAAAACTTGGGATGTTTTTGCTTAAATATTTAAATTTGTCAAATTTTAAGGTGTCTTCATGTTCACTCTGTGTGTTTTACATTACTTCAGCTTAAACAGTTATTTAGATGATAGCAATATTAGAGAGCAACTCCGCAAACAATTATGTGTCGACCATACCACCTTAACCATACACGGATTCAAAAAGTAACGAAGTTAAATAAATTCAAAGTCGTTTCCGCGTTTAGGTAAGTGTATTAGGTACACATGGATCGTTAAACGGTTTCCATAAAATTGGGTTGATCAGTTTAATATTATCTTAAACCAGTTTAAAACCGCAATCATATCATGTTACTTATACGGCCAATGCCGTTCCATATACAAATATATGGTTTTTACGACCTTGACCGTGACGATACATTATTATGTTTCGAGAGATAAACTGCATTTCATTGGCGCATACATTACTGTCATCAATTAAGTGTATAAATTTAACATAAAGTCTAAATTGCAAAGCCTTATCTAGCCCTGTCATTATTCACAGACAATTTAATTTGAAAAGGTAGTGGGAAATCATTTTCTGGGCACTTACTCACTCTTTTTTTCAGAAAACTTTATGTATTGTCTAACTGGCTAAAATACATTGGACGTCTGCTACTTAAAACAAACAAATCGCGAATAAAACCGTAAAATAAGTTTCAATGTGACACTACATTCTTAACTTGAATTAGTTTATCATCAAGTGAGGGTGTTGTTAGGTCAAAAACATATAAGCTGAAATAAAACCATGTTATTCCGTAGCATTGATATGCGTTTTATATAAGCTTGACTGTATTTTTTTTATTTCTTATTATAACACCTCTCAAATGGGATGAAAACATTCAAACAAATAGCTACTTCTCCTGCCGTGCGCTAATACTCCTGGACGGCAGCTACTTATCGGAA
Organism: Gari tellinella; assembly: GCA_922989275.2. Lineage (NCBI taxonomy): Eukaryota > Metazoa > Mollusca > Bivalvia > Cardiida > Psammobiidae > Gari > Gari tellinella. The sequence goes on from OV277860.1 coordinate 97,148,136, forward strand.
TGAAAATTGGTAATAAACCACTCGTTTCTTGTTCAATATATTATGAAAATTGGTATTTAAGACGAACTGGGTGTGGTGGGGCGTCGGTATTACGAATAATGGCACATTAGCTACTATCTGGTTGCTTAGAAGGCGAAACCATGCCTGAACCCTTGTTTCTCGGATCACTGTCCAACGGGACAAAAGCTCTCAAGCTTACAATGACAGTTTTTTATGTGGAAATACCATGTTCGATGAATAGTACAAAGAATTCCCCGTGACATTCTTACTTTTTTTGAGTTTTGGGGTTAAAGTAAGTTTAATAGTGAAAATAGGTAAACACCACTCACCGTTTTCCATTTGTTGTCAATATTTATGAAGGCGCGCTACTTATCGGAAGTACAAAGCGCTCAGTTGCTTGCTACTCTTTTCGGAGAAGTAGCAACTGATTGGAGGGCGTGTTATAGCAAGATTCAAGATTCAAGATTCAAGATTTCTTTATTCAGTAATGTAAACACATAGTGTTTCTTATTACATCAATATAATCATAATAATATAAACATAGTCACATGTCAAGAACTTCAAAACAATCATCACTTTCATTTTGTACTTTAAAGTAACATATATATGTATGTCAATTCATGTTGTATCGAACAAAAGGAGGTTGAACTCTAAACAGTTAAATTTGTTTCAATCTCTGTAGGGTTTTACACAAATAAATACGAAAGAAGACTCAAGCAGGAAACGCAACACAAACAATACACCCATCTCTAAAGCAGAACACACACACAGCCATACCATAACAAACACACACACACACACGCAATACCATTCCTTCATCTACACACTAAATAGAAAACAACACGCAAGACAAACATAAAGCTAAGTGAACATAGGAGCCCGCCTTGGTACGGTCAGTAGCAATCAATAATCAATTATAAATTAATTAATTAAGTTGATGATTTAAGTTCAATAGAGATGCTTAAATAGTATTTGATATTGACAATCGTCGTTTAAACGCTTCGGATAAAAACCTACTCAAGTTGAATAGCTCTTTAGAATTTTCAATTTGCATCAGTGAAATAAATTTAAAAACACTAGGTCTATTATGATAGAATGACTTGATACACGTACGACGTATATCATCATAGACCGGACAAACAAGTACAAAATGATATTCGTCTTCCAAATCGTGCTTATCACAATGCAAGCAGTACCTTAGATTACGTTCAGTTCTAGATTGAGAATAACGACCAGTTTCGATTCTTAAGGTATGTGAGGATAATCTTAATCTCGATACTGGTATTCTCAATTTCTTAGGTAGCTTGTCTAAATATGCCTCATATTCAAATATGGATTTATAAGTTTTATACATTAACAATGACTGGCTATTACTTAATGATATGCACCATTGCTGTTTAAAGACGTCAATAAGACGTTCTTTAAACAAAATATGAAAACTTTTAAAATTTATTTCGTTCGGATATTTCCATACATGAGAAAATCCGTATTCATCTAACATATGCTTGATATTGCTGGCCCAGTTTTTAATACCCCTGCTGCAATCATATACTAAATCATTATACAAATATTGTATAAATATATTATCAGTGTTGACTATCTTACCCCAATACTTAATCATCCTAACATACCTATTAATATACAGCGGGTAACGCCCTAACTCTCCATACACTGCCATATTGCATGTCGATGTTTTCACATGTAATAATAATTTACAAAATTTAAGATGAATTCTCTCTATCTCTTTAGATTTTGTAAATCCCCAGACTTCACAGGCATAGTTTAATGTACTTCCGACAAAGGCATCGAAGAGTTGGCACAGTGTTTTGGGTTTAAAATCAAATTATTTTGTCTTATTCAATAGTATATTTAATGCCTTAAGACCTTTACCAGCTAATGTCTCTTGATTAAGTGCAAAACTGCCGGTATAATTCAAAACTGTTCCTAGGTAATTAAAATTATCAACTACTTCCAAATATTTATCTTCATATAACCATTTTTCGTTTGCAAATACCCGTCCCCTTTTTCTAAAGACTACAATTTTTTGTTTTGTCTATATTAACCTGCAAACCCCATTCATCACAGTATACCTTTAATAGATCCAGTCTATGCTGTAAATATTGCGGGTAAGCAAGAAGTATTACGGATAGCTTACTTTAGTACCGCTCTATATAAAGTACTAACCCCTTCACTGCCTTATTCCGAGAATAATGGTTATTTGCGAAGAGTTTGTAACGCGGCGTTAAATAAAAACTATTCGATACTCAATTTTGAATTTCTTAAGTCAAAATACTTCAACGTTGAATTTTAGAAATAAAAGCAGACGACAATTGATTAAATCAGATGATGTCATGGGATTGAGTTTGTTAAAGTACCTCCAGTACCGGCCTATAAATGATGGGCACGTCCCTAGCAGACGTGAGTAAGTTGGTGTAAGTACCGATAGACTTCCTTTACATGGCCGCTGAAAACTGACGTACCCACAATCTCCATTTAAGTGGCCACTTCCTTCTTTATTGTATCTCTTTTATGTGGTTAAAATGCGTGTTGTTAGCCACATAAATGAAGTCTAACTTTGTTATAGAATGATCTGGAGGCTAATCCTACCCCTAACCCTATGTCCCACAAATGGCCAGGTTAATGTCACAAGAAATGTCCAGGTTAATGTTACAAGAAACTGCCAGGTTAATGTCAATTATGTGTCTAGGTTATGGAAACAATTTAAGTGACGCAACTATCATTTTGTGAGCACTTGGTTTCGGGTCTCATGTATTTAGTGCAGACTGCAGTTAGGGTCGAACCAAAGACCCACGTCTTACTAGTCCACCACGGATCCGCCTATTACTATGGAATCCATTGATATATTATACAGCGCTTTGCAATCTATCAATCAATAGCAGCATCATATGATTCCATTTCGATTTTAAATGAAAATAAAATTCCTTTATATGATTCCAGTCGAACCATGTACATAACCAACTGTCCTTATTGAACCAAGTCGTCAAAATACCAATCCTGTGTGACAGGGCTGCCATAAGTTGATCATAAAAATCCTAAGATTTCGAATTTTCAATTTTTCAGACGCAATTTTACTAATCTTACCTTTACCCCACAATCTGTTTCTTGTTTTGAGGACACATCACTGCTTAAAACAGATTGAAAGTAAAGCAAAATGCGCCTTTAGGCGCATTCTGCTTTACTTTCAGTCTGTTTTAAGCTACGATCTGCTAGGATAAAAATCCGAATATTTTTACATTATATTCCACCAAGATTATTTTATGTGATATCATTCAAACCATGCATGAAACCAATCGGCCTTGATATGTATCCCAGTCGTCATTATAACCTTGACGGGAATGTTTAAAGCGGTTGTATTTGATGCCGACGTCGTGATTTAAAAGTTTAACTCGCACGGAATTTTATTCCGTGTCTTGATTAACCAATTGAACCAGCCAATAAAACCAAACTTAATCTTCTTGTCTGCAACTACTGGTCAGAAATGAATATATATTTACTAAATTATCCATTGGGTGACCCTCTACCAGATTTCTTTTAAAACATCCAATCTATAAAAATGGTCGCGAGGGGTGGGGAAAGTTATATAATTTAAAATAATTTTATACAAATATCTATTGGTTACCCTCTACCAGATTTCCAAAAAAGAGATTTTTCGATAATACGTACATTAGATCGAACATATTTACCTATATTGACTATACTAAAGCTGCAAAAAGGAACTTCTTGGCTGAAACCACTAACATTCGAAACTTTACATTCGAAATCATTTTTGACAAAAATGATCTATGACTGACCGGCTACAAAACTTATAAAAATAATTGTCCATGTTTAAAAAATCACGATCGAAAGTGACTAGGGCAAAATCCATTTAAAAATTATAGATATTGGAATATAAACAGTACTAAAACAAAGAGTTTTCTAGCATATCTAAGTACTTCTAGGACATATCACTCTTGAAACAATTACCTGATTTCTACAACAAATGCACTTCTTAAAGAACGTATATAAATACTTATATACATTGCATGCAAGTATGATAAAAATCTTTTGAAAATTGTAGTTGCTAGACTGTAAACACTTTCAAATATGGCATTTTCAACAAATCAATAGCAGAATACTCTTGGCCAATTAGCTTGATTTTAACAATAAATGATCTCGTTTGAGAAATATAGCAACACATGCATATATAAGTTTACCAAATTTTATTAAAATCCATTAAAATATGTGGACACTAGAGCGTAACAATACTGACTTAAAGCCTTGTCTAGCAATTCTAAATACATGTACGTCAATGGCAGGTCACGTCTGCCATAATGGTCAGAATTCAACGATAAGTGCACTTCTTTAACCCATTTGCGCCCAGTGGATTCTTCCATGTTTTATATTGGATAAGTCCATTTTTTTATCAAAGGGATGCCTGGTCAAAATTTTAATTTTAATTTTGTTTTATATTGAAATTCCTATCAGCAAACAGTGTAGCATCTGATCAGACGCCGCATAATGCGGCGCCTGATCAGAGTCTATACTGTTTGCCTATGTCCCATATATGGGACCGTGGGCACAAATGGGTTAAGAACTTATAACTTTATACATTGTGTACAAGTAAAATAAAATTCATCCTCAGACACTAAATAGGATTTACAAGACAATAGTGTTATCAAAAGGTCTTTATGGATGTGAGTTGTGGAATGGCCTAAACGAAAGCCAAGTTTTGAGCCTAGAGCGCACGCATAGAAAATGTGTTAAATTTATTCAGGGATTGTCGCAATTTGCGAGCACCGACATTGCACTTTCTTGTCTAGGGATTGAGAGTATCGAAACACTTATCGACAAACGAAAGTTGTTGTTTTTCGGACAATTCTGTAATCTTCAGGGACCATATAGAATTAAAGTAATGTTCATGAAACGTTTAACTTCGTTCATGAGTCAGCCCAGTGTCAGTCGCGGTTTTATGCCAGATATTTATCGTATCCTTGGCAAATATAAACTAGTGCCTAAACTGCAGCAGTTTTTGGACTCTGCAGTTTTCCTTAGTCCATCGTCATGGAAATTAACAGTAAAACGGGCTATAAAAGATTACACAATTAATGAATTTAAAGCTAAGTCTGAATCAAATACGTCCTTGCTAGAATTCCAAAAGATCCACTGTGAATATATCCCGTGTACTCTATGGAAATTTAGTCAGATATATAGAGACCAGCTTGAGTACTGTCAGACAACAGTGAATGTGATGAGTAGATTCCTTTCGCGAAAGTTCACTTCTTATTGTCCAAACTGTTCTCTCGAGATCGATAATATGGCAGTTCACTTAGTCATGTTCTGCGGCAATAAAGAACACCTTAGGCATGACATGTGGAAAGCTCTACACTCATGTTTAGGAAACGTACAGTTTTTATAAAATGGTTTCATTATCTGTAGAAGAGCAAATGATGCAGCTATTTGCAGGCTTTCCTCTTTTAGATATCGACGATTCAACCAGAGTGAACAGTTTGAAAATAAGCGTGAAATTCATCCATTTCTTATCCCAGACAATACGATATGTGTTAAACTGAATGTGTGTACTGAACTATACTACCTACGATGATGATAATAACTGTATGCATAATCTGTCACATTTATCAATAACCTAGTGTCATTGTATTGTATTTATGTTCTATACGTATACTTAGATACATTGATGATGGAGATAATGATGGTAATTATATGCATAATCAGTCTGTTATGATGATGATGATGATGATGATGATGATGATTATAATGATGGCGATTATATACATGATCTGTCACAGTTATCAATAACAGAGCAAATTAATTTTATCACTATACAAATGCAAGTATATTGAGACATGTTGATGATGACGATGATGACGGTGGCTATATGCATAATATGTCACAGCCATAAATAACATATATGAACAAATTGATGATGATGATGATAATGATGATGATATACATAATATGTCACACTTATTAATATACGAGCCATTTTATTATGTACTTAACATGTAAAAGTATATTGAGGCATATTGATTATGATGATGATAATAGTGATTATTTGCACACTCTGTCACAGCTATAAACAAAATAGTGCCACTGTATCATATATCAAGTAATCTTATTGAGACACATTGATGATGAAAAAGGTGATTGTATACATAATCTGTCACATCTATCAACACATTGAATGTGTTATATATTACATACCACGCAAGCTGATGATGATGACGATGATGATAATGATGATGATGATGTTGATGATTAACGGCTTATACACAATCAGACGCAGTTATCAAAACATAATGTCATTGCATTTTAATTACATTATATAAGTATATGCTAATGGGATATGCACAGCTTATCTCATGTCTGCCAATGATTGACCAAAACGACGTATAATGCATTTGGTTACTGTATGCATTTGACCCCCTTCTGAACTCTACTAGATGTACATATATGTAACTATTTTGGCAAAGTTATATTTTGTCATATTTTGTCATAATTGTATAATATTTGCATTCTTCCTTTTCTTCCAGGTATTGATATTGTATTGAATTGTTTGTATGTTCTGTATTTGTATGTAACTGCTCTCCTTATGGAGGATAATAAAGATATCTATCTATCTATCTTGACCTATTGGTCTGATTTCATCTATATCCAAACATATTTAAGACTTTATGGTAATATACAATTTGAGCAATTTTGAGAAAGATTTAATTAAAAATGTGTCCTCTATAGTGTTAACATTGTTAGATAAGGCATTTTCAACACGCCAATGGGTAGATAACTCATGACCTTATGGTTCGATTTCAACCATAATCAAACTCATCTGAGAACTTATGGTCCTATACAATCTGAACAAGTTTGAGAAACTGATTTGATGAAATGTGGCCTATATCTAGAATGTAAACACTGTTAGATATATAATGTTCAACGCGTCAAGGGAAGATAACTCTTGACCTATTGGTCCGGTTACAACCATAATCCAACTCATTCCAGATCTTATGATCATATACAATCTGAGCAATGATTAAGTTGTAATAGAAAGGTTTACTGTACATTGAGAACCAGAATATTACATAATTATGGCATGTAGCACATATAGAATATAACACGAATCACGTGATAGTTTACCTATTATGAAAGGCTCATAGTAATTTCATATGGCAAACAGTACATACTTTATATTACAAGGCAGAGAAGGGGGACTTTGCAACATTACATGACATTGGTTTTGATATAATCAACATCATGAGCTAGATAAACAACACATTTAGTGCACAGACAATGTTTTGAGAGAAAAACGAAACAAAACCAAATCAAGACAGATGTTTTAGTCAATTGCGGATTAAATGAGTGTCTTATATTTCGTTTTTAGTGCGCGAAAGGTGAGCTCATAAGAAACAACATTAAGCTCAAATAAAAATGTAAAACTATTTCGGATTGATAAAAAACTTCAAATCATAAAATCTGTTTTAAAAACTATTTTGCGTGACAAACGCCTAGTTACATGTATAACATTTGAAACTACAAAACAATATGCTTCGGCCGTGAGCCGGAGGGGTTGGTTGGTACCAATCGGGTGAATAAGGTTCACTATGATTTTCGGAAAGATCAATGTGTGACTAGTTAAGAAATGTATGATAGCAGTAAAATCATGGCAGCTTTGTTGACTTTTTAGGCATTTTTGTTACCCCACCCACCAAGTTTAACATTGCAAAAGGACCATCATTATCACAATCATACTTTTGGTAATGTATGAGTTTTTATTGAAACATCATATTGAAAATGTATTGTAAAATGCCACTTGACATTATTGGAATTGTTTAAGTAATTTACTTTGGCAAAAAGGCATATTTGTTACCCCACCCACCAAGTTTACCATTGTAAAAGGACCATCATTATAACATTCATACTTTTGGTAATGCATGCAAATTTATTGAAGTATCATATTGAAAATGTTTTGAAACATGTCATTAGAGATTATTGAAATTGTTGAAGTAATTTACTCTAGCAAAAAAGGCATATTTGTTTCCCCACCCAACAAGTTTAATATTGTGAAAGGACCATCATTATCACAATCATACTCTTGGTAGCGCATGCATTTTTATTGAAACATCATTATAAAAATGTATTGTAACATGCAACTAGACATCATTGGAATTGTTGAAGTAATTTACTCTAGCAAAAAAGGCATTTTTGTTACCCCACCCACCAAGTTGTAAAAGGACCATCATTATCACATTCATACATTTGGTCATGCATACGGTTTTTTGAAGCATCACATTAAAAAAGTATTGTAACATGCCATTAGGCATTATTGGAATTGTTTAAGTAATTTACTTAAGCGAAAACAATAATTTACGTCATCCTTTTCATAACGAAAAATCCCTGTTTTGGCTCCTGGAATCTATTGATGCAGGTGGCATAATTAAAGTAATCGCCCTGTTCGTTCGTACGAAGTCAACCATATCTTAACATTTTATCTAGCATGAAAACAGCTCACTAGAATGATTTTACACTTCTACAGTTGTTGCCTTGAACCATTCCCAGCTATTTTTGAGCTATTTCTTGGTAAAATAGATTTTACCGTTTCTCCAGAGTTATTACTTCTTTCTGGAATGATTTGATCATTGCATAGTGAATACATTGAACCTTTCGAAATCCACGAATATCACTAAAGCTCAGTTTGGCCTTGGACTTGACCTAATTTTGACCTTGAAAAAAAATCAGAATGAACAGTACAGCTAAGGGTGCCTCCGGGGTTCTCTTAAAGCAGTAATGTTCTAAGACATTGTTACTCTCTTCTTATGCTAAGGCTAGTATTGTACAAATCCTTGACTCTGCAATTTTCAAATACACCTGCTAGCACATAACAGATGAAAAACAAATATTTCGGGTCAAAGGATTTAAGTTTAAAGGCAATCTATTGGCGTTAACTTACAAACCATTGACAACAGTGTTATGAAAATGTCTAAACATCTAGTCGGCATTGACGAATAATCAATGCATTACAACCACTGAAGTGTAGGTTGTAACTCTTATGTAAGAATACCAATTCTCACATTTCCTTCACTCTCAATGTTTTCAGCCTCTTCCAGTGGATGTTCTTCATCATCTGATTCTGTACTAGTTGCCTGATTATCAGTTAGGGAGTTTGCACATGTTCGTACTATTCAAACCATAAGAAATGCATACACATTTAGGCAAAGTACATTTACTAGCACAGCTCCCCGCTAGTAGGTGAAGCATCTACATCGGATCTGTTTTCTATCCAGCAAGTCGTCTAATAGCTGATCAATCTCACCCTCTTTCACAACTTTCCATCCTCTTCCTACAGGACTTGGAATATCATCGACTCCAAATAGCAGCCTTGAGGTTAGCTCTTAAAGTGTGCTTAACTAAAGAGTCCAGACATTCCTATCTTGTTGTATTTCTGTGGGTTAATTGTCATACGGAATTGTTTCTTTTTGTTAGAACGAAATTACCCCCTCTGAATTAAGGAAGACAGGTAGTTGGTTTTGATCTTATTTGCTGTTTTGCAAAGGACGAAATTAGTCAAAATCATCTGCGCGAAGTCATCGTCATCATCGCGTCTCATCATTTCCCCATCATTCACTGGCGCTTTATGACCTATTTTGTGGCGCAGTGCCGTAAACCAAAATAAATTAATCCATCCATCCAGGCATGAGGTGTAGCTGGTGGCGCTCTATCTTACCCTATGTGGTACATAATAAGCCGTACCACTGATCATTCACGTTTGCTGATGACGCTTACAGGGCATAGAGCTGACGTTTATATCTCAAGTCTGTATATCAAAGCAGGAGGGGTACCCCTTTCCTATTCAAAGTCTGGGAACATTATTGAGCTTCAGCATTACCATTCATCAATTTCAGTGCGCGTGTTTTATTCTTACCAGCAAATGCGCTGACCGTGTCACAACATGTTAAAACATACATTCAATTCAGTGACTTGCAAACATCAGTGTCAATCGCGTCCTCAATTTTCAGGATATCCTATATAACTTGTGCATGTCGTTGTCCAGCATTTCTTAAATACGTTCATTTGCTTCTTCTTGGCTGCTTCAAAGACCCTGTACCTCCTCGCATCCATTGTATTTTATTTTGAAGCATTTGACTTCAACGTAAGGTGCGATATTTTCCTCTGTAACCTAGGGGCCTCCGTGGCCTAGTGGTATAGTCACTGTGACTTACATCACTAAGCTCCTCACCGCTGTGAGTTCGAATCCCAGTAGGGTCGTTCGGATTTCTCATGTGGGGAAGCCTTCCAGTTGGCTTAGGGAAGGTCGATGGTTCTACCCAGTTGTCGATTTGTGCCTGAAACAGTGCATAAAGGACTTCTGGGGTCCTCCTCCACCTATAATTAGCTGGACGTCGCGATATGACTGAAATACTGTTGAAAGCGACGTAAAAAAATCAAATCAAATCCTCTGTAACCTTTGACTGTGCTCAGTTTTCATCCATTGATGCACCAGGAATGCTATAAGAATATCATTATTGACCTTATTGCTGCAGAAGCGTCTCCCCTGTATACATCTATTATATCACTGTCACTGCCGCCTCGAGTACCATCGATATAATAGTGCTTGACTCTCTATACGAGGTTCATTCCGTCAATCACAGAGACATACTTTTTCGGGACACCTTCAGCTAAGCCAAGCGTTTTCTGTTAGCTCAATGCTAATGCAGCATTGTTGGATTTCTTAGCAAACCATTTGATATTGAGAAAGACTATTGCCAAAGAGCAATAAGTAAAATAATGAAATTTATCTTAAGATTGCGTGTGTGTGCCATAACTATGATGCGACCGAACAAAAGCAATAACAGATATAAGAACTGCCAGTCTTCCACTGGATTTCACTTTCATGCTGCTTGAGGTCTAAACTTTGTTGCTCTTTATTCCATCATGGTTGATCTCCTTTAAGTTGTGCATACGAGCATTGACCAATCTCATCATTGACCAATCGCATGCGCACTCAGAAGGTATTTTGCAATGTCTCAAGGTACTGCATTAACGGTGGATATGCTAATCAGATCTTGATTTATTTCAAATGGGTTGAACCAGCCTTTTATTAGATATGTTACTTTAGTAACTTTTTCCTCGTATTTCTGCATTTGTGACCTTTTCAGCTGTGTGTGCGAGTTCTCGTGTTTCGTATCTTCAAGAATGTCTCTAAATTGGCTGATAGATGCACTGTTATATAGTAACGCTTGGTGGCACAAGTGTTCAAGCGGAAGTGTATGGTCCCAATGCGAGTTTGTGTGTCCTCATTGACAGTGACCTCTGTGGTATTATCAAGGTAAACACAAGGTTGGGTGATATGGATAGATTATGAATGGTACAAGGCGACAACTGTATAATTATGTATCCAAGTATTTGAGTAAGCGGTGCTAGACGAAAAGATAAAATCTATCTAACCTTGACATAGCACATAAACAATATTCTTAGTCCACAATAAGGTCAAGGTCAATGCCAAATTAACTTTTGTTGATACTCGTTGATTGGGAATTATCGAATGTAACAATTGTGCAAGTCTCAAAGCATTCTAATAAAAGTTGTTAATGCTAGATGAAACGGTAAAATCTAGTTAGCCAATAAACATCCCTTATTAAGATATTCTAAGTCCGAATTCAGTCACGGTCAAGGTCAAAATGGAAGTTGGGTGATACGGGTGAACTGAGAGTGATTCTAAGCCATAACTGTGAAAGTTTCATAGCATTCTACTAAGCGGTAATAATGCTAGACGATGCGGTAAAATCTAGTTAACCAATAAAACAGCCCTTATAACATATTTTAGTTCCAAATTCGGTGAAGGTCAAGGTCAAAACTGAGGTAAGGTGATATGGGTGAATTGGCAATGATCAAAAGCAGCAAGTATCAAATCATTCTTATATGCGGTATTGATGCTAGACGAAACAGTAAAATCTAATTAACCAATAAACAACCCTAATAACATATTCGTAGACAAAATTCGGTCAAGGTCAATGTCAAACCGAGGTTGGATGATATGGTTGGATTGGGAATTACCCTAAACAACAACTGTTTAAGTACCAAAGCATTTTATTACACGGTGTTATTGCTACAAGAATCTGTAAAATATGTTTAACTCGTACGCACCGCCAATAGGATCACTATATGCCATCCTCATCAAAAGACATTTGTCTAAAGGCATAAAAAGGTGATTTTTTCGTCAAAAAAAGTGATGGAAATTTGGTTTTTACCAAAGTTGAAACCTTTAATAATGTCGATAACATTTAATGGCATGTTTCAATACCCGCTTTGATATTAGGCACCAATAAAAATGCATGCAGTACAAAAAGTGCGATTGTGACAACAATGATCCTTTTACAACGTTAACTCGGTGGGTGGGGTAACAAAAATGCCTCAAAAGCCAACAAAGCTGCCATGAATTTACTGCTATCATACATTTTCTAAAAGCAGAGGGTTTGGCCTTCCTGAAAATCATAGTGAACCTTATTCACCCGAATGGTACCCGTACCTCAAATTTCAGGTGCCTGGCTCACGGCCTATCGGCCGTGAGCCGGAGGGGTTGGTTGGTACCAATCGGGTGAATAAGGTTCACTATGATTTTCGGAAAGATCAATGTGTGACTAGTTAAGAAATGTATGATAGCAGTAAAATCATGGCAGCTTTGTTGACTTTTTAGGCATTTTTGTTACCCCACCCACCAAGTTTAACATTGCAAAAGGACCATCATTATCACAATCATACTTTTGGTAATGTATGAGTTTTTATTGAAACATCATATTGAAAATGTATTGTAAAATGCCACTTGACATTATTGGAATTGTTTAAGTAATTTACTTTGGCAAAAAGGCATATTTGTTACCCCACCCACCAAGTTTACCATTGTAAAAGGACCATCATTATAACATTCATACTTTTGGTAATGCATGCAAATTTATTGAAGTATCATATTGAAAATGTTTTGAAACATGTCATTAGAGATTATTGAAATTGTTGAAGTAATTTACTCTAGCAAAAAAGGCATATTTGTTTCCCCACCCAACAAGTTTAATATTGTGAAAGGACCATCATTATCACAATCATACTCTTGGTAGCGCATGCATTTTTATTGAAACATCATTATAAAAATGTATTGTAACATGCAACTAGACATCATTGGAATTGTTGAAGTAATTTACTCTAGCAAAAAAGGCATTTTTGTTACCCCACCCACCAAGTTGTAAAAGGACCATCATTATCACATTCATACATTTGGTCATGCATACGGTTTTTTGAAGCATCACATTAAAAAAGTATTGTAACATGCCATTAGGCATTATTGGAATTGTTTAAGTAATTTACTTAAGCGAAAACAATAATTTACGTCATCCTTTTCATAACGAAAAATCCCTGTTTTGGCTCCTGGAATCTATTGATGCAGGTGGCATAATTAAAGTAATCGCCCTGTTCGTTCGTACGAAGTCAACCATATCTTAACATTTTATCTAGCATGAAAACAGCTCACTAGAATGATTTTACACTTCTACAGTTGTTGCCTTGAACCATTCCCAGCTATTTTTGAGCTATTTCTTGGTAAAATAGATTTTACCGTTTCTCCAGAGTTATTACTTCTTTCTGGAATGATTTGATCATTGCATAGTGAATACATTGAACCTTTCGAAATCCACGAATATCACTAAAGCTCAGTTTGGCCTTGGACTTGACCTAATTTTGACCTTGAAAAAAAATCAGAATGAACAGTACAGCTAAGGGTGCCTCCGGGGTTCTCTTAAAGCAGTAATGTTCTAAGACATTGTTACTCTCTTCTTATGCTAAGGCTAGTATTGTACAAATCCTTGACTCTGCAATTTTCAAATACACCTGCTAGCACATAACAGATGAAAAACAAATATTTCGGGTCAAAGGATTTAAGTTTAAAGGCAATCTATTGGCGTTAACTTACAAACCATTGACAACAGTGTTATGAAAATGTCTAAACATCTAGTCGGCATTGACGAATAATCAATGCATTACAACCACTGAAGTGTAGGTTGTAATTCTTATGTAAGAATACCAATTCTCACATTTCCTTCACTCTCAATGTTTTCAGCCTCTTCCAGTGGATGTTCTTCATCATCTGATTCTGTACTAGTTGCCTGATTATCAGTTAGGGAGCTTGCACATGTTCGTACTATTCAAACCATAAGAAATGCATACACATTTAGGCAAAGTACATTTACTAGCACAGCTCCCCGCTAGTAGGTGAAGCATCTACATCGGATCTGTTTTCTATCCAGCAAGTCGTCTAATAGCTGATCAATCTCACCCTCTTTCACAACTTTCCATCCTCTTCCTACAGGACTTGGAATATCATCGACTCCAAATAGCAGCCTTGAGGTTAGCTCTTAAAGTGTGCTTAACTAAAGAGTCCAGACATTCCTATCTTGTTGTATTTCTGTGGGTTAATTGTCATACGGAATTGTTTCTTTTTGTTAGAACGAAATTACCCCCTCTGAATTAAGGAAGACAGGTAGTTGGTTTTGATCTTATTTGCTGTTTTGCAAAGGACGAAATTAGTCAAAATCATCTGCGCGAAGTCATCGTCATCATCGCGTCTCATCATTTCCCCATCATTCACTGGCGCTTTATGACCTATTTTGTGGCGCAGTGCCGTAAACCAAAATAAATTAATCCATCCATCCAGGCATGAGGTGTAGCTGGTGGCGCTCTATCTTACCCTATGTGGTACATAATAAGCCGTACCACTGATCATTCACGTTTGCTGATGACGCTTACAGGGCATAGAGCTGACGTTTATATCTCAAGTCTGTATATCAAAGCAGGAGGGGTACCCCTTTCCTATTCAAAGTCTGGGAACATTATTGAGCTTCAGCATTACCATTCATCAATTTCAGTGCGCGTGTTTTATTCTTACCAGCAAATGCGCTGACCGTGTCACAACATGTTAAAACATACATTCAATTCAGTGACTTGCAAACATCAGTGTCAATCGCGTCCTCAATTTTCAGGATATCCTATATAACTTGTGCATGTCGTTGTCCAGCATTTCTTAAATACGTTCATTTGCTTCTTCTTGGCTGCTTCAAAGACCCTGTACCTCCTCGCATCCATTGTATTTTATTTTGAAGCATTTGACTTCAACGTAAGGTGCGATATTTTCCTCTGTAACCTAGGGGCCTCCGTGGCCTAGTGGTATAGTCACTGTGACTTACATCACTAAGCTCCTCACCGCTGTGAGTTCGAATCCCAGTAGGGTCGTTCGGATTTCTCATGTGGGGAAGCCTTCCAGTTGGCTTAGGGAAGGTCGATGGTTCTACCCAGTTGTCGATTTGTGCCTGAAACAGTGCATAAAGGACTTCTGGGGTCCTCCTCCACCTATAATTAGCTGGACGTCGCGATATGACTGAAATACTGTTGAAAGCGACGTAAAAAAATCAAATCAAATCCTCTGTAACCTTTGACTGTGCTCAGTTTTCATCCATTGATGCACCAGGAATGCTATAAGAATATCATTATTGACCTTATTGCTGCAGAAGCGTCTCCCCTGTATACATCTATTATATCACTGTCACTGCCGCCTCGAGTACCATCGATATAATAGTGCTTGACTCTCTATACGAGGTTCATTCCGTCAATCACAGAGACATACTTTTTCGGGACACCTTCAGCTAAGCCAAGCGTTTTCTGTTAGCTCAATGCTAATGCAGCATTGTTGGATTTCTTAGCAAACCATTTGATATTGAGAAAGACTATTGCCAAAGAGCAATAAGTAAAATAATGAAATTTATCTTAAGATTGCGTGTGTGTGCCATAACTATGATGCGACCGAACAAAAGCAATAACAGATATAAGAACTGCCAGTCTTCCACTGGATTTCACTTTCATGCTGCTTGAGGTCTAAACTTTGTTGCTCTTTATTCCATCATGGTTGATCTCCTTTAAGTTGTGCATACGAGCATTGACCAATCTCATCATTGACCAATCGCATGCGCACTCAGAAGGTATTTTGCAATGTCTCAAGGTACTGCATTAACGGTGGATATGCTAATCAGATCTTGATTTATTTCAAATGGGTTGAACCAGCCTTTTATTAGATATGTTACTTTAGTAACTTTTTCCTCGTATTTCTGCATTTGTGACCTTTTCAGCTGTGTGTGCGAGTTCTCGTGTTTCGTATCTTCAAGAATGTCTCTAAATTGGCTGATAGATGCACTGTTATATAGTAACGCTTGGTGGCACAAGTGTTCAAGCGGAAGTGTATGGTCCCAATGCGAGTTTGTGTGTCCTCATTGACAGTGACCTCTGTGGTATTATCAAGGTAAACACAAGGTTGGGTGATATGGATAGATTATGAATGGTACAAGGCGACAACTGTATAATTATGTATCCAAGTATTTGAGTAAGCGGTGCTAGACGAAAAGATAAAATCTATCTAACCTTGACATAGCACATAAACAATATTCTTAGTCCACAATAAGGTCAAGGTCAATGCCAAATTAACTTTTGTTGATACTCGTTGATTGGGAATTATCGAATGTAACAATTGTGCAAGTCTCAAAGCATTCTAATAAAAGTTGTTAATGCTAGATGAAACGGTAAAATCTAGTTAGCCAATAAACATCCCTTATTAAGATATTCTAAGTCCGAATTCAGTCACGGTCAAGGTCAAAATGGAAGTTGGGTGATACGGGTGAACTGAGAGTGATTCTAAGCCATAACTGTGAAAGTTTCATAGCATTCTACTAAGCGGTAATAATGCTAGACGATGCGGTAAAATCTAGTTAACCAATAAAACAGCCCTTATAACATATTTTAGTTCCAAATTCGGTGAAGGTCAAGGTCAAAACTGAGGTAAGGTGATATGGGTGAATTGGCAATGATCAAAAGCAGCAAGTATCAAATCATTCTTATATGCGGTATTGATGCTAGACGAAACAGTAAAATCTAATTAACCAATAAACAACCCTAATAACATATTCGTAGACAAAATTCGGTCAAGGTCAATGTCAAACCGAGGTTGGATGATATGGTTGGATTGGGAATTACCCTAAACAACAACTGTTTAAGTACCAAAGCATTTTATTACACGGTGTTATTGCTACAAGAATCTGTAAAATATGTTTAACTCGTACGCACCGCCAATAGGATCACTATATGCCATCCTCATCAAAAGACATTTGTCTAAAGGCATAAAAAGGTGATTTTTTCGTCAAAAAAAGTGATGGAAATTTGGTTTTTACCAAAGTTGAAACCTTTAATAATGTCGATAACATTTAATGGCATGTTTCAATACCCGCTTTGATATTAGGCACCAATAAAAATGCATGCAGTACAAAAAGTGCGATTGTGACAACAATGATCCTTTTACAACGTTAACTCGGTGGGTGGGGTAACAAAAATGCCTCAAAAGCCAACAAAGCTGCCATGAATTTACTGCTATCATACATTTTCTAAAAGCAGAGGGTTTGGCCTTCCTGAAAATCATAGTGAACCTTATTCACCCGAATGGTACCCGTACCTCAAATTTCAGGTGCCTGGCTCACGGCCTATATCTCAATCTATTATTGGAATAAAAACCTGCACGGTATGGTCAGCCCCAAGGGTGCATGTATTTATGCATGCCTTGTTAGACACATCAGGTGAATGATTCACTTCCGTAATCAGATGTAAACTAATGTTTATAATGGACTTGACGAGATAGCTAAATTGATTCGGCAGGTGAATCAAGTACATGGTGTAAATAAAACATTGCCGCCAACGATCTCTGTTAATTATCAAATGAACCAATGAGAGTTTTAGTGAGTATGTTTTACAATCGTTACTGAGGATAAGGTAAGTACAGTAAAACCACAAGATTAATGGACTGTATAAAACACAGGCGACAGCTTAAAGCAAAATGAACGTTAAACAAAAAGCTCCTAAAGGAGTTTTCTGTTTTACGTCCATCTTGCTTTAAGCAGCCATCTGCATTAAAACCCTGGTAGATAACGTAATTTAGTGGTCCGTCGTAAGAGAGATGCTTACTGTTTGCAAATTGGCTTAATTAAGAGGAGTGTTCTTTCCAACGATATATCGCATATGCAGATTATACTTATTATATCGAAGTTATTTATCGAGTTGCATTAGTTATGACACACCCATCGTAATAGAGAGGCTTACTGTATGCATAGTAGCTTAAATAAGAGGAGTGTTTTGATGAAGTGTGTGTGGTAAAATTGAATGTTGATACAGTTATCAGTGTTTAAAATAGATGACTACTTGAAGCAGAGTGAAAGTAAGGCAAAGCCCCCCCCCCCCCCCCCCCCCCCCCCCCCCCCCCCAATTTAGAGATGTCATTTTACAATTTAAAAGCTCTTACAGTGGAGAAGACGTTATTCTTTTCCGTTTAACGCATACGAAACGCAATGCACTAAATGAAACAAGGGCCACTATGGCCCTAAATCGCTCACCTGGTACACCATGTAAACTTAACCTATAGTGACCTAGATTATGACAGGACATGACCCACAATAAACCTTTAAAGTGTTAACAAGATTTTTCTATGATTTGACCTAGTGACCCAGTTTTTGACAAGACACAATCCACATTTGATTTTGACCTAGATTTGATGTAGGCAAATATTCTGACAATATTTCATTCAGACCTAATGAGATTTGTAGCCGATCACTGTTTTTCAAAGATTTGACCTAGTGACCTAGTTTTTGACCCGACATGACCCACATTCGAACTTGACCAAGATATCAATGAGGCAAACATTTTGACCAAATTTCATTAAGATCCAATGAGATTTATAGCCTCTAGACTATTAACAAGGTTTTTCGAAGATTTGACCTAGTGACCTAGTTTTTGACCGGACATAGCCCACATTCGAACTTGACCAAGATATCAATAATGCAAACATTTTGACCAAATTTCATTAAGATCCAGTGAGATTTGTAGCCTCTAGAGTATTAACAAGGTTTTTCGAAGATTTGACCAAGTGACCTAGTTTTTGACCGGACATAATCCACATTCGAACTTGACCTAGATATCAATGAGGCGAACATTTTGACCAAGTTTCATAAAGATCCAATGAGATTTGTAGCCTCTAGAGTGTTAACAAGGTTTTCCGAAGATTTGACCTAGTGACCTAGTTTTTGACCAAACATGACCCACATTCGAAGTTGATCTAGATATCATTGAGGCAAACATTGTGACCAAGTTTCATTAAGATCCAATGAGATTTGTAGACTCAAGAGTGTTAATAAGGTTTTTCGATGATTTGACCTAGTGACCTAGTTTTTGACCGGACATGACCCACATTCGAACTTGACCTAGATTTCTACTAGACAAACATTGTGATCAAGTTTCATGAAGAGTGGATGAAATTTGTAGCTGCTAGAGTGTTAACGAACCAATTGTGAACGGATGGACGACGGACATCCAGCGATCCTAAAAGCTCACCTTGGCACTTCGTGCCAGGTGAGCTAAAAATACAACACTTTTTGACATTTCTCAAGATTTATTTTAATCTAAGAGGCAAACAGTTTGGAGCCTGATAAAACGCTGGATTACTAAGTTCTCAAATCTAAATCTGTTTGCGATAGGAATAATTGTTCTAGCGTAATTCGTTTAATAAGTGGGGAAAATATCGTTTTCTCCAGACGCGGCGTCTGATCAGGATCCAAACTGTTTGCAAATAACTAATGTACTCTCGGTAAGGCAGTGAAGGCGTTAATACTTGTATTCAATTTCAATATAATGATTTCAATAAAAATGGGAAAGGGATCAACAATTTTTTTAATTGAAATCACTATGTTGAACGTCACGAGGCGTCTGATCAAGATGAAAACTGTTTGACACTCATTTCAATATTTCTTATGTCAAAATGCCTAAACTTTAAATTTGAGAAAATATCTATGGGGTGCATGGTCTAATTTTCATTTTATACTGAAATTCCTATCAGCTAACAGTGATGTGGCGTCTGATCAGAGTCTACACTGTTTGCATATGTCAAATATATGAGTGGGTTAAATAAATTGCAAAGAGATGAAGTAGTCAGAACGGCGTGGATTTTGAGAATGAAGTTTTTAAAGTGGTGAAATAGGTAGTGCAATGTTCGAAAAACTAATCAATGATCTTGTTGTTTATACATTAGAACAGAAAAAGTGGACAAAAAAGTGGTTTGGCTAGAGGCAGCTAGATCGAAAAGTATTCATATTCAATTCAGACGTTTTATATCTTCTGATCAGGGTTGTAAGGGGAAGATCTATGTAACAAAGTGTTCACAGCGAGCATACATTAGCTACAGTGAAGAACATGTTATGTTTCCCCTTTTAGACACAAACGAAGCGCAAACGTATTTTTAAATGTAGAAAACGGCAATTCTTGACAATTATGAGTGTTTTTTTCTAATCTGAATGGCAAACAGTTTGCAATGGAAATGTTAGATTTATCGTAAACGCGTATATTGGGAAAGAATAACGTCTTCTCCACTGTATCTTTGGCTACAGGGACCAATACGACAACCTTTACCCATTAACCCATACCCCATTTCTAGTATTGAAGATAGGAGACCCCTAGCACATTACCCATTAGCCTGTTTCTGGTTGATCACTTAAAGCAGGTTCAAAGTAAAGAAGCCTGCGTTTAGCTATTATCTGCTGGGATATAGAAAATATTTCATACTGTTCAAAGTGAACCTATTTTCTTCATAGGATGAATAGATATATTTATGGGGTAATGGGTTAAATCAGATTAAAGGCACATTCTCCTTTACTTTCAGCCTGCTTTAAGCAATTGTCTGCTAGATTATAGAAAATATTTCTTAAGATGCATCATTGTAAAAAGGGGAACTATTTTCTTCAGTGCAGCAATAGATTCAATGCGTAAATAGGCGTATTTATGGGGTAATGGGTTAAGCAGCCACTCAATTTAAAGACCAATTAGCAGTTGTCAGACAGTTGTAGCTGAATGTAGGACAAGTGTAAAACAGAACGCTCGTTAAAGAGGCTCGCAACCAGATCAAGCATTAAAAATAGTAATTTGTAAATATATGTCAAATGCTTATATAAATGGGTAAAATTTAGTTTAGGATAATAAATTCTGTTAAAAAATGCATTTCCAAAAAAAAAAAGAAGAGGCTCTGGTGGGATTCGAACCAGTGACCATCCATGCGGAGACAAAAATGAAAAATGAGGCATCGCCTTTACGCCCTCGGCTACGGACGCTCTCTATATATATGGTAGCGAATTAACGTACTTCAATGATAGCTATTAATAGAACATTATTCGACTCGGGTTTATGTCTGACCCCGTGTAGAGAAGCAACAACAACAACTATACCGTTAGCCAACGCTATGGAAAAACGATGGAAAATATCTAAAAAACTAAGATTCGGTGACGATTCTTGAGACGTTTTTTGGACTGATCATATTTTTTTAATGTCAAAAGCCAAATATTGCGACAAATTTGCTTTTATTTGAGTATTTTATTTTATTTTGACAAGAACACCATCCGGTTGCGAGTCCCTTTAAGGAGTTTTCTGCTTTACATTTGTCCTTAATTAAACAAGGACCAGTTTTAAGATGTATGGTTCTTTCAAAGAGTAGCCGCTTAATAGACGTTTCACTGATAACGTCTACGTTGTACGAAAGACTGAGGGTGATATTCTAATTCCATCATCATATACTGAACAAAAAGTTTAGTCACACATTAAGGGTGCTTACCACCTTCTCATAATCATCATTCTTGGTGGAGAGAAGTATCAAGAAGAAGAATAAGACGACGTTTGCATGGGTGGAACATTTTGTCCATCGAGCTAGCGATTCATGGTAAATTTCTGTCGTTTATTTCGCTGAAACGCCGAAAGAATTCAGTTCATTTCTTATATTTACATTATATGTGCTGTAATTTCTTATAAATGAACAATTATTAGTAGGATATGCATGCATATTAAATCCACGTTAGACGTGTGACGAATAATGTGTACCCATCTAAAGGAAAGTCATAACGGCGTAACTGAAGCAAAGCAGCAAAATGATTCGCGGACAGCAGATCCATAAGCCCCGCCTCCTTTGCGAACCATATCCAAAAGTCCCGCCCTCTCGAGAAATAGCGTTTACACGAATTAAAAGAATTTCTTTTAATGGATTTGAATTGGGCGAAAGTAAATATTTTGAATTTGAACCATTGGCTTAGGACGCGAGGTCTTTTAAAGTTGCTTTTTTTTAGCTCTGGTGGCTAACTTGTTCGGCAGAGCGGAATAACTGTACTAATTTTCGAGGAGGGAAATATCATGAACATTTCTATGGTTTCGAAATTTGGTCAGGGGGTTTAGGAGGATTAGTCATTTTACTCATTTGATGCAATTCTGGATGGACGCCAAACGAAAGACGATTCTAAAGGCCGACCTTATGCCTTCGGCCCATGGGAGCTAAAAGGTATTCATTTTTATCTACATATGTATAAGACTATCATCAAGGCAATGTTATTGCCAAGGCCATATGGTCACAGTTCAATGTGATGGACACATCAAACTACTTAGATGACTAATTACCTCCAAAACACTAGCCTGTTAGCTCTTCTAGTCTCATGTGGCTATGTAATCACGTAAGAGTTCAGGCTGCTTGGCCTTTTGTATTCCTCCTATCACGTGTCCATCTTTCTCCTATATTATTTGCCTTCATACTATGCATTCTTCCCCTATTCGTTGTCTGTCATTTCATATACAATTCAAACAACATATCTTCCCAAGTTTCCTTTGTGTCCTATTCTCTATTTCTACAATTCCTCACTATCTCTCTTTATTTTTTCCTTTCTCTTTTTTCACATTCCCTGTCCTTTTATCTTCTTGACATTCACCCGTTTGGCCTTTTTCTTACTCCAATTCTCTTTCTCTGTTTTACTTCCTTACTTTTGTATCCCTCCTATTATATCACATGCTTCCTCCATTTCCGCCTTGCTCAGTCTTTACCCTTTATCTCCATTTATCTTCTTTCTATCACTTTTTTCTTCTTTCCTCTGGTTTCTTTCTCTGTCATCCTTTTCTATCCATCCGTGGCCAACCTATACTCCTTTTCTGTTTCTCTTTCTCTCTCCACCAAATTGTCTCTTTTTATTTCTTCTCTCTTTCTTCTCCAATGTTCTGTGCTCCTATTGTTCATGTCCCAGTCTCCCTATCTATTTCAGTCTTCCTCCTTCCTCATATCATCAATTTTGCATTCTCTCTCTCTCTATTTCTCTCTATCTCTGTCACCCCCTTTTCCTCTTTTTCCCAAAATAATTACAATAACCAGATACATGGATATAAATGACTTTATTATATTATAACATATTACAATAAATGATAAAACTCAATTCAATATTTGAAAGTATAATTGAATGATGATTGCACTTTGTTACTTTTTGTATAAAAACAGTTGCCCAATACATGTACATTCATACTGTTCAACCTTTTGAAAGAAAGGCAGATAAACAAAACTTCAAAATACAAAAATCTAGCAATCACTCATTTCAACATTTATTTCCATGAATAAGTTCACAGAGAAAAACAATTTTGATCCTGATCAGAAAATGAGTTTCTCCGCATCTGATCTGGATCAAAACTGTTTGCAAATGCAGGTAAAATTATAAATGGTGGCACACTACCAGATAAAAAATTACATCAGTAATAACCACTAAACAATGTACTACAATGAAATGTTAAACATCTTCAGAGAGAGTATAGCTGGTTCAAGTTGTCATCACAATTTTGCCTTTCCTTTGATCTGACAATGCTGACAGTTCTGTCGGGGTGTTCTCTAAAGTTGTTGTCTTTATCACCTTGCCTCTGGAATACAACCAACAAACACTCATCACAATGTGAGAAACTGACAGATTTTGAACATCACAAAGCTAAAGTAATATTTGAGCCATTACAAAGCACAAGTGTCCTTTAAATACATGGATAGACTGCAGAGCTCGAGATAAGGGGAGTATTTCAAAAACTAAAATCTTTATCTCTTTATTAAACCCTATAGTGTCAATGCTCATTAGAATCGTCTCTTTGAGACAATTCTAATGAGTAGTAACATTATAGGATTTAGTGCTGAAATAAGTGAGAAAATTCTGTAAGTATTCAGTTTACTCCCTCCTATCTAGAGTCCTGTAGAGTACAGGTGTCCAATGCAACCAGTGTAGATCCAAATCAGAGAGCTCATGCATGAACAATCAATATTTATTCAATCCATTGCTGTGGACATCTGTCTTTTAAGTACATGAATAGAGTACTCTTATCAAATGCAAACAGTGTAGTTCCAGATCAGAGAGCTCCTATGGGAGCCCTCTGATCAGGATCTGCATTGTTTGTCATTTTACAAAGTACAAATGTATTGTAAACAGCACCTTTTATCATCAAAATGGACTAGACTTGATTGTTAACTGGAATTGCCCATTTGAAGATTAATGTTCAATGGGTTAAATAAGCAAGGCACTTGTTTAACTCTTTCCTCCCTGAAAATTTAAATGGATAATTCCAGTTTCCATTTTAGTCTAGTCCATATCTGACTTTTAAGGGTTGTTTTTGTCAATGTTTGGCATTGTGACAAACAGTGAAGACCCTGATCAGAGGGCTCCGAAAGGAGCCCTCTGATCAGGGTCTTCACTGTTTGCATAGGACAAGTGTACTATTCACATGTACACTGTTTGAAAAGCACGCCTATATGCGGGACCAGGGTTCAAAGAGTTAAAAGGAGAAGAATACTTAACAGATGAAAATGCTTATCATTGTTGACCAACTACCATATAAGGTAACATATTCCAATTCAAATCCATCTATATTAAAGTCATTGTCTTTACAAAGGATGACCTTCAAACACTTTTCGCAATAGTGTTGGTAGGCCTATAAAGATTTTTACAAAAGTAGGTTAAATGTCAAATGGGCACGAATATTGGCATGGTTGGAAAAGTATTGACACAAGAAAGGCGCTGACCAACTGTGACAGCCATATGACCAGTGGTGCAACAGTTATAGACAATGTTAAGGTTTTGTGACACAAACAGACAGACAGACAGACAATAAAACAGTGCAAAATCTATATGCCCCCAAATCGGCATAAACAGCAGTAATCACTCTGTATTTTTAGAAGATACCAATAATGTGACAAACAGTCTGGATCTTGATAGCAGTCTTTGCCCAAACCCACTTGCCAGTAGCCCAATTTCTGATTCTGGAAAGTGATATTTGCATAAGAGCTTGGCATATTACGGTGAAAAAAGCAGTTTTTGTCGGTATCAGGCAAGTGGTCTAAAAAATAAAGACAAAGACTGACTGGTGAAACAATGAGTTTACACATCCTTTTCCATTCATGTTTAGCTATATGCTGATTGAAAGATATTGTTGGCAGACATGTACAAAATAGTGACAATCTTGAAACAACCAGCCAGTTCTTGACCTCTAGTCAATGAGGTATCCCAGTAGAAGGGATGACTTACTTTATGATGCCCCTGTCCAACTTGTCCACTGTGTCATACAATATATGTCAGTGAGGTATCCCAGTAGAAGGGATGACTTACTTTATGATTCCCCTGTCCAACTTGTCCACTGTGTCATACAATATATGTCAGTGAGGTATCCCAGTAGAAGGGATGACTTACTTTATGATTCCCCTGTCCAACTTGTCCACTGTGTCATACAATATATGTCAGTGAGGTATCCCAGTAGAAGGGATGACTTACTTTATGATTCCCCTGTCCAACTTGTCCACTGTATCATACAATATATGCTGGTACCGACCCTGCTGGGCAGAAGACAAGGTCCATGCTCCATCAAACAGGAAACCAACACTGGCTCCCCTCATATACAGCAGCTGGGAGTCAGGAGGGTCCAACTGAAAGCACATACATACAGTAAAACCTCTATATTAAGACCACTTAAACAAAGCCTAATTGATCGTATATTAAAGACAGGTGACAGCTTAAAGCTAGGTGGCAGTAAAACAGAAAGCTCCGAAAGGAGCTTTCTGTTTTACTGCCAGCTTGCTTTTAGCAGTCACCTGGGGGTAAACACCTAATAAATACACATTACCAGTTGACAGTGCGATACAGAGTGATGTATTTAGCTCGAGACATTTCGGCGGAAATAGCAGATCTGACGAGCGCCTTGGCGAGAGTCTGATCGGTTGTTTCCGCCAAAAATGTCGAGAGCTAAATGCAACACTCTGTAGCACATTGCCAACTGGTGATGTGTTTATTATATGCCTTGAATACACACCAGAAACAATTAAATAGTTGTTTAAATCATTTTATAGCCAAAATTTATTAGTTATTTGAAGCAGAACAAGATTTTTTGTTTGCCACAATGAATAACGCGGTACTTGTACACGTACGTAAATGACGTCACGTTAAATCGAAAGCGAGGTCAGAGTAAAATACAAAGTGGCTGATACAAGGTGGCTGATACAGACTCTTGTATTTTACTGTGCAAATACACACGGAAACGCTCGATATCATACAAAGGCATATAATAATAAGCATAATGTTGCAATAGGTAAAAGTGGGGTGTTAATACATGTAGAGGACAAGAGAAATAATATAAGTTAATGTTACACACCGGTTTCTTTAAAAACTGTACCCTCTTGCAAACAGCCATCAGTGCATTATACAGATGGCTGATTAGAACAGGGTCAAAGCTAAATGGAAACTCATGTACATGTAGAAATTATCTGCTTATCTATCATGATGTTGAAAGCTAACATGCCCTCACCACCACCATCGAGTTATGGAGTCCTGAACCCTGTTAACATCAGGACTCTTATAGGAGCTCTCTGATCAGGGTATACACTGTTTGCTAACATAGATTAGTATTTACTAAACTACCCAGAATTCATAGTAGCCTGGTTCATGTTTTGGTAACTAAAATACTCTTACAATAAGTTTGAACCGTGCCATGACAAAACTTGCCTTATTGCATTGCATCATTGTACAGACCAAGCACCATTGTCATCCCAAGCTCAGTATCTGCGTTTGTTCTAATGTCTAATACGGTATACAATGCAGCTACATAAACTGCTTTAGATGCATGTGGGTGTCAAACAGTGTAGATGTCAAAGACGTGGCGGCATGTCTTGATCTACCCTGTTTGCAATGCAATATGTCAGGTTTCCTCATGTGGGTGTCAAACAGTGTAGATGTCAAAGACGTGGTGGCATGTCTTGATCTACCCTGTTTGCAATGCAATATGTCAGGTTTCCTCATGTGGGTGTCAAACAGTGTAGATGTGAAAGACGTGGTGGCATGTCTTGATCTACCCTGTTTGCAATGCAATATGTCAGGTTTTCTCATGTGGGTGTCAAACAGTGTAGATGTGAAAGACGTGGCGGCATGTCTTGATCTACCCTGTTTGCAATGCAATATGTCAGGTTTCCTCATGGCACCACTCAATTTTGTAGTTTATATCAATTCTATCAGCTCTTTACACTTGACGTTTTGAAAGTCTATACATGACTGAATTTATCTCACTCAATAAATACACATTTTTACGCCTTTAACCCTTAGCCTGCCACTCACGACTATAGCTCCATATGCAAACAGCTTGGATCCGGATGAGACGCCGAGTAACTCGGCTTCTCATCCGGATCTAAGCTGTTTGACACTCGGACAACATTTTCAGCAATTTTGAGCAACTTTGAAACACTTTGAAACTTGAAGCAGACGAGAAATATAGCAGACGACAATTTATTTGGCGGGCTAAGGGTTAATTCATTCTTCCACTGAAGAAGATATCGAAAGATGCACTTTATACAATCAGGAATATGACTGTGCAAAAAGAAATATTTTCTATACTCTAGTGGAATGAGATGGTGACTTAAAGCAGGCTGAAAGTAAAACAGAATGTGCCCTAAATGGTGGCTTAAAGCATGTTAAAAGTAAAACAGAATGAGCCCTAAGGCCCATTCTGCTTTACTTTGAGCCTGCTTTAAGTGGTAACCAGTCTTCAAAACCTGATACAGTCTATGTATCTAAAGGCTAAAGTGTGTCCATCAGAAGCTATTCCAACAGAACATATTATATACCTGTAAGTTGTGTTGCTTGGTAACCCATTTCCCAGCAATCCCTAGACAGGAAATGACATCATGTTTATGTGGTGTGGGGAATTTTCTCCATTCTGATGGCAGGTTGTTGTCCTCCTCATTTGTATACATTTTAACTACAACACACAGAGGAGATGTTGTTCAACCCATTATTCCATAAATATATTTTGTAATGCCATTAATTTATTCCTCCATTGAAGAAATTAGTTCTGCTTTATACAATTATCATTATATACCATCAGAAATATTTTCTTTATCTTAGCAGATACAAGCTTAAAGCAGCTGAAAGTAAAGCAGAATGCGCCTTTAGGCGCATTCTGCTTTACTTTCAACCTGCTTTAAGTAGTTATCTATTTTCAAAACTAGTGATGGGCTATGGGGTATAGGGTTAAAGAATATTGCCAGACAACAGACGCCGGACAGTGGGCAATCCCTATAGCTCACCTTAAGCTATTGGCTCAGGTGAGGTAAAATATGCAGAAAGCATTATTTTGTTATGACAACTTTAAGCTTTTACAATAAATTTCTTCTCAATTCACGACTGATAGTCTTTAACCTGGAGCATTTCATTAGTGAATAGTATTTTTTTTTTATGACAACACCCTATGATGTTAAATGTCATTGATGTAAAACATTATGTTTAGTTTCATACCAACAAGGGGAATTTAGATATGCTAAAACAGCCGTGATAACATGAGCAGTGAACAAGTAAATACAAGCCTCAGGTCAATGGATGTCATTGACTTGAGTCAAACACTTAAACTTATGTTGCAAAAAAAAATAACCTTTTACAGTAAAAAATTAACCCCTACATAACCACCACAAAAAAGGGGACAAATTGATAGCGTTTCAGACAGGTAACAAATTAAAGCAAAATGAAAGTAAAACAGAAAGCTCCTTACAATACTGTCATCTTGCTTTAAGCAACCACCTGCCTTTACCATGAAAACTTAATATCGTTTAGTGGTCACAACAGAGGGGCTTTACTGTATATAACAACCAGGGAAGACCATATTCTTTCCTGTGCTAAAATGTGATATTCATAATAGATAATTAAAGAATTTAAAAGGTAAATCAACCCTTTACCTCATAGCCTGTTTCTAGTTTTGAAAACAAGGTACTACTTAAAGCAGATTGAAAGTAAAGCACAATGCGCCTTAAGGCGCATTCTGCTTTAATTTTAGCCTGCTTTAAGCTATTACGGTATCTGATAGAAAATATTTCTCATGGTACATATTCATGACTTTATAAAAAGGAACTCTTTTCATAAGGGGGAGGAATAATTTAAAGGTGTAAAAAGGTGTTTTTATGAGGTTATGGGTTAATGGAGTGTATGGGTTGGTAGCTAGTCTGAACGTCCCATTTCCTGAACGCCCCATTGCTTCAATGTACCATTTCCGACTGGTAAATTGGTATGTTGAGTTAACCCTTTTTATCCCATAGCCTGTTCCTAATTTTGCAGAACAGTGACCACTTAAAGCAAGTAGAAAGTAAAGCTTTATTTTCAGTCTGCTTTAAGCTACCATCTGGTAGAATATGGAAAAATATTTCTTATGGTACATGTTCATGACTGTATAAATATGGACCTATATATTTTCTTCAGTGAAGGAGTGAATTAAATGGACTGAAAGGCATTTCTATTGGGGAAAGGGTTAAAGAATTGTGACTATGAGTCCATAAACCTATGGGTTAAAGACTATGAGTCCATAAACCTATGGGTTAAAGACTATGAGTCCATAAACCTATGGGTTAAAGACTATGAGTCCATAAACCTATGGGTTAAAGACTATGAGTCCATAAACCTATGGGTTAAAGACTATGAGTCCATAAACCTATGGGTTAAAGACTATGAGTCCATAAATCTATGGGTTAAAGACTATGAGTCCATAAACCTATGGGTTAAAGACTATGAGTCCATAAATCTATGGGTTAAAGACTATGAGTCCATAAACCTATGGGTTAGAGAATATTAGTCCATAAACCTATGGGTTAAAGAATATGAGTCCATAAACCTATGGGTTAAAGACTATGAGTCCATAAACCTATAGGTTAAAGACTATGAGTCCATAAATCTATGGGTTAAAGAATACAAGTCCATAAACCTATGGGTTAGAGAATATTAGTCCATAAACCTATGGATTAAAGACTATGGGTCCATAAACCCATGGGTTAAAGAATATAAGTCCATAAACCAATGGGTCCATAAACATATGGGTTAAAGACTTTGAGTCCATAAATCTATTGGTTAAATACTACGAGTCCATAAACCTATGGGTTAAAGACTATGAGTCCATAAATCTATTGGTTAAAGACTATGAGTCCATAAACCTATTAGTTAAAGACTATGTGTACTCACCTCCATTGTCTATGACAACATCAACACCAAGTCCCCCAGTCTCCTCCATCACAGAGCTGACCAATATGTTACTACGCTGGCTTATCTCTACAATCTGACCTGAAATATTGTCATGGAAACCATAGTGAACAAAAACTTAAAACAAAAATAAGTCTGTGCAAAGCTCTTTATACCATAATTATGAAAACTGCCAGATTTTGACAAAAACAAGAGGACCATGGCCCACAAGTCGCTCACCTGAGAACATTGTACCTAAGCTGACTGGGCAAGACAATATTGTGATATATATAGCTATAAAAAGAGTTTTAAAAGTTTTCCTATATAATTCTATATAAAACTGATAAGCCCCGGGGCGGGGCCAATTTTGACATGGGGTCATAATTTGAACAATCTTGGTAGAGGACTATAAGGTTAAGCTACATTTCAATTATAAATGATCTGGGCCTTACAGTTTCAGAGAAGAAGATTTTCAAAGGTTTTCCTATGTAAAACTGATAAGCCCCGGGGCGAGGCCAATTTTGACCCTGGGGTAATAATTTGAACAATCTAGGTAGAGGACCATAAGGCAAAGCTACATGTCAAATATTAATGATGTAGTTCATACAGTTTCAGAGAAGAAGATTTTCAAAGGTTTTCCGAAGAAAAACTGATAAGCCCAAGGGTGGGGCAATATTTGGCCCAGGGTCATAATTTGAACAATCTTCGTAAAGGACCATAAGGCAAAGCTATATGTCAAGCTGGAAGATCTTGGCCTTACAGTTTCAGAGAGGAAGATTTTTAAAGATTTTCCTATATAACTCTATGTAAAACTGATAAGCCCCGGGGTGGGGCCAATTTTGACCCGGGGGTCATAATTTGAACAATCTAGGTAAAGGACCATAAGGCAAGCTACATGTCAAGTATTAATGATCTAGACCATACAGTTTCAGAGAAGAAGATTTTTAAAGATTTTCCTATATAACTCTATGTAAAACTGATAAGCCCCATGGCGGGGCCAATTTTGACCCGGGGTCATAATTTGCACAAGCTAGGTAGAGGACCATAAGGCAAAGCTACATGTCATATATTAATGATCTAGGCCATACAGTTTCAGAGGAGAAGATTTTCAAAGATTTTCCTAAGAAAAACTGATAAGCCAAAGGGCGTGGCCATTTTTGGCCCCAGGGTCAAAATTTGAACAATCTTGGTAGAAGATCATTCGGTTATGATACATACCAAATATGAAAGCTCTGGGCCCTTTGGTTTCTGAGAGGAAGATTTTTAAAGATTTTCTTATGCATTAAAAGTTGTCTATACGGTCATGTTAGAAAATCAAGTCATAAAGCAAGGGGAATAACTCTAGCCAAAAACTTTGAACAAGATTTCGTTCCCCCTTGTCACTGATTCATTCTGACAAAGTTTGGTTGAAATCAAGTCAGTGGTTTCTGAGGAGATGTTGTTTGAAAATGTGGACTGACGCCGGACGAAGAGCGGTCACAAATAGCTCATCCTGAGCCGAAGGCTCAGGTGAGCTAAAAACATTAAAATATCTTTTAGAAGTAAAGCCCTAATAGTATGACCACTTAAAATACTTGTATCAATTTGATGTATGTAACTGGGTTGAAATATTGGTGAAATGGTTGCTAGACTACACTGTGTGGCTTGATAGCTCAGTGGTTTGAGTGTTTGCATGGTAAGCTAAAGGCCCTGAATGCGAGTCCCAGTTGAGTCTCAACATTTTTACCTTGTTACATGTAGGTGACTTCTGAAAGCAGAAGGCTCCTTCAGCATTTTTCTGATTTATATTTGTATTTCTGTTAGCATTCACCAGCGTTAAACACAGTTTGATATGGGTTGCACTTTTGGCTATGAAGGAAAGGGTTATGTACAAAACTAGAAGAATATACAAGTAAATGATAGTGAAAAGGGAGGTAAGACTAACAATTAAAGGAGCTAAGGGAGATAAATGTGTATCAGTTGTATATGGCTACAGGAGTTACATGACTTGGAATGGTAATTTATCAAACAAGAGTAAAGATAGGCTGCATTTTCAAAAGTTAACATAAGTAAGCTTTCTGCTTATTGTTCATCTTTCTTTAGGCAATATCCTGCCTAAACTCTTTCAACACCATTACATTTGCAAACAGGTCAGAGGGTTTCTATCAGGGTCTACACTGTTTGTTAATTTAGAGCATAATTTATTATACTTCCAAGAATATCAAGTAGACTGGTCCATGCTTTGGTAAATTAAATGATGCACAAGGGAACCTAATAACCCACAAGAGTTACTTACAGTTGAAAGAATTAACATAAATAAGCTTTCTGATTTATGTTCATCGTTCCTTAGGCAGTATCCTGCATTAACCCACTACCCCATATATACACATTTTTACACCTCTTATTTATCCCTTTAAAAAATTCCAATTTATACATTTGTGAATATTTAACATTGGAAATAATTTCCATATTAGTTTATTTCAAAACAAGGTCAGTGTCAAACAGTGTGAATGAATGAATGAATGAATGAATGAATGGTGTTTTACGGCCCATTGACACAAAAAGGTCATTTAAAGCTGATCAAACAGTTTGGATCCAGATGATACCCTGGAATATGAGGTGATTCATCAAGAGTCAAACTATTTGCAAAGATTAATAGAGGATCTTGTATGAGGGCTTATTATTCATCATTTTTGATAGACGAGTTGACTAAAATAATATGATGCGAGCCTTGGCGAGCGTCATATTCATTTTAGTTCACGAGTTTATTATAAATGATAAATAATAAGCCCTCATACAAGATCCTCTATTAATCTTTGCAAACAGTTTGACTGATAAATAATAAGCACGAATGTGAGATTCTATTTATCACATAACAAGTTTAAGCACCTATTAAATTGATTGAAGCCGTAGTTTGTAGACCCTCCGCTTTATAGATTTTCCGCCAAAGCGTTACGTTGTTTACGTTAACTTTGTCGCAAATGATGTCATTTGGCGTCCCGCTTCATGCAGCCCTTGCGGACGAAGGTTGGGCCGGAGCCCAAAAAAGGATATTCCACTAGTGGATTACGATATTTACATAATGGCTTTATGTCACTTCCAGACAGCAAGTTATGTGATAATAAGGGTTTTATCGCTAGCATGCTAAGAGTTTATTAAAAGGTTTCAGAACATTGTGAAGAAACAAGAAGATGTTCTAGATCTCTAGTCTACATCAATCATTGCCCTACACCACATGCTACCAGCACTATCAGTATACAGTAAAACCCTGCAATTACAACTGCTAACAAGAACTGCAAATAGTACATAGACAGGACTCCAGATAAGAGGGAGTAAACCGAACAAAAATAACATTGTCTCACTTATTTCACCATCAAATCTTATGGTGTAACAACTCATAAGAATAATCTCGAAGAGATGATTCTAATGAGCAGTAACATCATAGGGTTTAATTCAGAAATAAAGATCTTAGTTTTTGAAATACCGTACTCCCCTTATCTGGAGCCCTGCATAGAGGTAAATCCCCTGTCAAGGGACATAGGTGTAGGTGCTTAACTCAATGTGCAGTTCATCAAAACAATGTCATACACATAGTTTCAGCTTCATATGTTTAAGCATGTATGAGAAAAGCACTGAAAACCCGAATGGACCGACGGACATTGCCATGCCATAATATGTCCCGTTTGAAGACCGTGTATAGTATAAACACTAAACAGCCACAATAGACAGGTAACAGCATACAGCGTAACAAATATTTTTCCTAAACAAATATTTATGTGTTTACATACAAATTTCACATCCATTTACAAATATTTTTATGCCCAATCTGGTTGTCAGTCTCTTATATGGTTTTAAAGCAGTCAAATTAACAAGGTTTTACTGTACATGTGTCTATTGGATTGTCCTAGAACTATGTTAATCCATTGCCCCATAAATACCCCATTTTATGCTTTTAATTTATTCAGCCATCGAAGTAAATAGGTCAACTTTATACAGTCATAGATATGTTTTCTATAAAATAGTTTCTATATTCCTGCAGACAGTAGCTTAAAGCAGGCTGAAAGTAAAGCAGAATGTGCCTTAAGGCGCATTCTGCTTAACTTTCAACCTGTTTTAAGTGGTTTTAAGTGGTCACCTTTCTTCAAAATTAGGAACATGCTATGGAGCAACGAGTTAATGACATAGGACAAGGCTATGTAACTTAACATCTGATACAAAGTGTGCCCCGCCCCTCTCCCTAGGATGTCTGCTGCTCCCAAAACTCCCCGCTGCCCTTGCATGGGGTACTAAAATACATGATTCACATTTCTCACATAACTTACCTTATCCTAGGGTTAGAACAACAGGTTAACATTCCCTTAGCAGTAATATGTGTAAGAACACTTCAGAACATATACGACGTCATACAAATGGTCATAGAACATATATGACATCATGTGTAATTTGGTCAAACTTGGGAAACCAATATAGCACAATATTTACATTATCTGTGAAAACACAACGTTTCGTAAGAAATAGAATCTGAAACTTGCCACAATTTTATTTTTCTAAGGTTCGTTTAGGAACATTTGATCTTAACAGACAACTCATAGCAGATCCTCTATGTTATACCTGGGTTTAGTAGTATTTCTCACAAACTGAATTCATCTGAGTGTACATTGATATAATTGCAAATAAAACATTAATAAATAAAAGTACAAATATAGTCAAACTTGTTTGAAAAATTGAATCAAGTCTTTGAAGAAGATGGTTGGTCTGTGTTAACATTTTACCAATCACCTGTTTCTAGTTTTGAAGGCAGATGGACACTTAAAGCAGGTTGAAAGTAAAGCAGAATGTGCCTTAAGGCACATTCTGCTTTTCTTTCATCCTGCTTTAAGCTTATAATCATCTGCTAGGATAAAGAAAATATTCTTATTGTTCACATCAATGACTGTATAAACTATAAACTATTTTCTTCAGTGGAGAAATAAATCAAGAGTGTTAAAATGCATACAGTTGAACTTCAATTTCTCGAACTAGGTTAGGTCAAACAGATCTGCATTTCAAAGTAAAAACATGGCTCAGCCACATTTTAACTTTGAAATACGGGTATATTTGACTTAACGGAGCAAGAAATAATGCAATTTATGTGTTGAAAAATCGGATAGTTCGAATTAAACCAGTTCGAGATATCGAAGTTGGACTGTATCTATGGAGAAATTGGTTAAGCCCATCCAACCCAGGTAAGGAGTTAAATGTGTCATTTGGAGTTGACCTAGATAGTTATAAAACTTAATCGAGACATTTTACTTAATACATGTACATGTATATGTAAGTTGACAAAGTTTCATTAGGATTTGATAATGTTATTGAGTGGACAAACAAATCTTTATGGATGAACAGACAGATGGACTGACAACACAAGGACAATATAATTCACATCACAACAAAGTTGTTCACAAATCAGATAGACAAGGTCTGACGTCTTGCTGATATGCTTATATATTACACAATATTGCAAAATCATAAAAGCCAAAATAACAACATTAAGTTAGTTATAGCATAAAATACTAAATAAATGTATTTATATAAGGAAATAAACAACTAAAACTCTGCCAACTATGAACATAATATAACCTGAACTATTGGCTGATGAAATAAGGAAAGCTTTCCCCTGGAAAGAGTGCAGACTTGTGTCAGACAGATCCCAGGGCTGCCATATCTCCGGATTTTTCCTAAATCTTCGGATTTTTTTCTAGTTCATGGTAGCTTAAAGCAGGCTTAAGGCGCATTCTGCTTTACGTTCAGCCTGCTTTAAGCAGCCTCGTGTCAACAAAAAACTAGAAACAGGCGTGGGGGAAAGGTACGATTCGTAAAATCGCACTTGAAAAATGCAAATTTGGAAATCTTAAGATTTTTTATGTCAACTTATGGCAGCCCTGAGATCCTGTAAGAAAACAGTGCAGACCATGATCAGACAGCTCCCTCAGGATCTGTCTGAGGATGAGAGCTTCCTCAGGATCTGTCTGAGGATGAGAGCTTCCTCAGGATCTGTCTGAGGATGAGAGCTTCCTCAGGATCTGTCTGAGGATGAGAGCTTCCTCAGGATCTGTCTGAGGATGAGAGCTTCCTCAGGATCTGTCTGAGGATGAGAGCTTCCTCAGGATCTGTCTGAGGATGAGAGCTCCCTCAGGATCTGTCTGAGGATGAGAGCTTCCTCAGGATCTGTCTGAGGATGAGAGCTTCCTCAGGATCTGTCTGAGGATGAGAGCTTCCTCAGGATCTGTCTGAGGATGAGAGCTTCCTCAGGATCTGTCTGAGGATGAGAGCTTCCTCAGGATCTGTCTGAGGATGAGAGCTTCCTCAGGATCTGTCTGAGGATGAGAGCTTCCTCAGGATCTGTCTGAGGATGAGAGCTTCCTCAGGATCTGTCTGAGGATGAGAGCTTCCTCAGGAGCTGTCTGAGGATGAGAGCTTCCTCAGTATCTGTCTGAGGATGAGAGCTCCCTCAGGATCTGTCTGAGGATGAGAGCTTCCTCAGGAGCTGTCTGATCTGGGTTTCACTGTTTTCAAAAAGCAATCATATTACATATAGCAGTAGAAGAGCTAACATAATCAAATACTCTTTAACTCTTTACATGTGTGGTAATTTTTTCAACTGTAACAATTTTCGTCTGCTACTCTTCTAAAAATAGATTTTTCAATATTTCTTTTTAAAATAGGGTCAGAGTGTCAAACAGTTTAGATCCTGATGAGACGCCGCATTATACTATGTCTCATCTGGATCCAGACAGTTTGCAAAGGTAATCGCTGTGGCATATACATCCGCCGTTAGCAAGGTAAGAGTTAAAAGTAAATATATTCACTGAGGTAGCTATATTCACACACACACTTGGGTAGCTAACTTACCTAGCGATGGAATGAGACTCTCCAAGTATGATTTCTCTTCTGAAGAAGACACTGTAGCTATTACCTGAAATGTATTACCAATGCTGATATCAAACAAGGTTGATTGCAGGTACAAGCATGCATGTGAGTATCAAAATCATTTCACAATACAGAAGTATTTGCTCAGCAACCAGCCCATAGGGGACCCAAAGTGAATAGCCAGTTATTATAGAGTGAACATGACGTCATCTGCTTTAAACAATTTACGTCTGCTTGTATTTCTCAAATTTAAATTTTAGATAATTCTACTTATGAATTATTAAGATGAGTGTCAAAAAAATTGGATCCTAATCAGATGCTGCACCATGCAGTATCTGATCAGGATCCAAACTGTTTTCAAATAACAATTGCACTTGGGGTAAGGCAGCAAATGAATAAGCATTGGGTGTGGTCAAATACGTGTTATAAATTGCCTTGGCTCATTCACCCCTGAACATTCAAATGGTGATTTTCAGTTTCCAATTATGTATACAGTAAAACTCTCTATAATTAACCCTTAGCCCGCCAAATAAATTGTTGTCTGCTATATTTCTCGTCTGCTTCAAGTTTCAAAGTGCTTCAAAGTTGCTCAAAATTGCTGAAAATGTTATCCGAGTGTCAAACAGCTTGGATCCGGATGAGACGCCGAGTTACTCGGCGTCTCATCCGGATCCAAGCTGTTTGCATATGGAGCTATAGTCGTGAGTGGCAGGCTAAGGGTTAACACTAAAATGAAGGCTTATTGATTGTCTAAATGAGAGATGGCAGCTTTCTGTTTTACTGTTACCTTGCAATTAAGCAGTCCACCTGCAGGAAACACCTAAGAATTAACACAGTTTGGTGGCTGTAGTAGAGAGGTTCTACTGTACTCCATTTTTTACTATTAAGGATTGTTTTTACTTATCATCATCACCATCATCATTGGATTTTTGATTAACATTCAGGGGTACAGCATTGTCCACACTCCACAACAGTGGACTAACACTTGCAAAATGACAAACCCTGATCAGAGAATTCTGGTGGGAGCCCTCTCATCCAGGTCTACACTGTTTGTATAGAATAACTGTATTCTTAACATGTGTGTAATGTCTGTAAAGGCAGGTATACCCCCTGCTAATTTAAACCATTTCCCCATAAATACGCCTATTTATGTCTTTAATTTATTTCATCACTGAAGAAAAAAGCTTTACTTTAAACAGTCATTTATATTATAACATATATTTTCTATATAATTAACAGATGGTAGCTTAAAGCAGACTGAAAGAAAAGCAGAATGTACGTTAATTTGCTTTAACCCATTACCCCTTAAAAACGCCTTTTTACGCCTCTCATTTATTCCTCCACTGAAGAAAAAAGTTCCAGTTTATACAGCCAAGAATATGTACAAGAAGAAATAGTTTCTGTATCCTAGAAGATGGTAGCTTAAAGCAGGCTGAAAGTAAAGCAGAATGTGCCTTAAGGCACATTCTGCTTTACTTTCAACCTGCTTTAAGTGGTCACCTGTTTTTAAAGCTAGAAATAGGTTAAGAGGTAATGGGTTAAAAGAATACTTATCTGAAATGCTGGAAACAGGCAATGGAGTAATGGATTAAGGTTAATATGTTAACCCTTAGCCTGCCACTCACGACTATAGCTCCATATGCAAACAGCTTCGATCCGGATGAGACGCCGAGTAACTCGGCGTCTCATCCAGATCCAAGCTGTTTGACACTCGGACAACATTTTCAGCAATTTTGAGCAACTTTGAAGCACTTTGAAACTTGAAGCAGACGAAAAATATAGCAGACGACAATTTATTTGGCGGGCTAAGGGTTAATATCCTGTTTTCAGTGTTTAAGACAAGCTTCTTAATTAAAGGGCAATTTTTGGCTTGAAAATATCTTAAGAATGTTAAACAGTTTGGATTCCAATCAGAAGAAGCTGAGTAACTCATTATCTCATTTGGATCCAAACTGTTTGCAACAGTGGTCACAAGTTCACCCACAGCATGCAGAAGGTGAGTAAAGTCCATACAAGTATAACATCATACCTTGGCTCCCCAGTGTCTTGCCAGCTGTATGGCTGTTGCACCAAATGATGAGGCCCCGTCAATCACGAGGACTGTATCTCCAGCACACACTCGTGACTGGTAGTGGAGGGCAGTGTAGGCACGTACACAATCACCAACACCAGCAGCTGCGTCCTCGAAACTCAGCATACGTGGCTTCTTCACTGGAACATTACAATGATCATTTAACATGTAAGAATGAAAAATGATTCTTCCTGTCCCATAGTGACAAAATCTTTTCTAAAGAATTTACCCATTACCCCATAAATACATCTTTTACGCCTTTAATTTATTGCTGCACTGAAGAAAATAGTTCCACTTTAAATAGTTATTTTTTATACCCTAGCAGATGGTAGCTTAAAGAAGGCTGAAAGAAAAGCAGAATGCATTCTGCTTTACTTTCAGTCTGCTTTAAATAGTCGCTTT
Source organism: Gari tellinella (assembly GCA_922989275.2). Lineage (NCBI taxonomy): Eukaryota > Metazoa > Mollusca > Bivalvia > Cardiida > Psammobiidae > Gari > Gari tellinella. The sequence goes on from OV277860.1 coordinate 97,187,922, forward strand.
GTCTTCAAAACTAGAAACAGACTATGGGATAATGGGTTAAGTGTTATTTCAAGTCTATACACCATCCTCATAACCCATTCTCACATAGAAGTGCCTTCTAGCACATTTAATTTATTCCTGAAGAAAATAGTTCCAATTTATACAGTCATGACCATTTACCATGAGAAATAATCTTCTCTCTTCTCAAAACTAGAAATAGACTATGGGGTAATAAAACGTTGTCATACATCTACTCTGTATGATCTGATACATACAAAACTTTACCTATATACTCATAAGTTGCTGCTTAATTAAGGCAAAAGTATCTCTTGGGGGTCTGCGCTTTAAGCTCAGTCTGTTTTCAGCAGTCAGCACTAGAAAGTGCTGCTTAAAGCAGGCTGAAAGTATAACAGAAAGTCCCTACAGTAGTTATTTACCCTACTTTGTGCCTGTGTTTAGCAATCACCTCTTTTTACTCTTCAAATGCCATGAGGTTTGTCTGGGAAAGGTTAACCCTCTCACTGTCAATGGCACCAAAAGGCACCCATGAGAGACAGTTTGGATCCTAGTAAGACATCGCAAATTGTGGTGTCTGATAAGGATCCAAACTGTTTGACATTTATTTAGACTTTGAACTGGCCTTAATCTAACTTTAAAACAATATTGCAGACAATAACATTGAAGCAGACAACAAAATTGCAGTGAAGGGGTAAACACCTCATGACTTATTTGTCTTGAAATGGTTAAGAGTTCTGTTTGTCTACACTTACCTAGGTCATACTCGTTGAACACACAGTACTCGCCACAGCCAGAGTAGGGACAATCAAGGGGAAGAACTCCTGTAAAAACACAATATAATACCAGTAGTCAAGGGGAAGAACTCCGCTATAAAACATAATACAACCAAGGGGAATAACTTCTGTATAAACACAATACAATACCAGCCATAGATATCTTAAGAGACTAGATTGGCCACCACAGTCAAGGGGAAGAACTCATGAATAAACTCATTACAATTCCAGTACAGTCAAGGGGTAGAACTCCTCTATAAACACAATACAATACCGAACTCTATAAAGACAATACAATACCAGTACAGTCAAGGGGAAGAACTCATGAATAAACTCATTACAGTTCCAGCACAGTCAAGGGGAAGAACTCATGAATAAAATCTATAGGCGTATTTGACTGGCAAAATGTTAGCTATTCCATCAATTGAGATAACACCACGAAATAAAACTGACCAATCAAACAATTGTTTATGGACTATGTTTGGCGTCTGTTACTCAACAAACTCAACAAGGGTATATCTTTCGTACTCCACGACCTGTCAGACCATGACATCAAACTACCAGTCAAACAAAATATGTGCTCGACGAGACTTGGTTGCTCCTCCATAATTAGCCAGTCGAAAACGCCTATTATACCAGTACAGTCAAGGGGAAGAACTCTATAAACAAATACAATACCGGTACAGGCAACCTCTATTAACCCTTTACCCCCATTTTATCCCTTTTTATAACATTTCTCTACTGAAGAAAATAATTCCAATTGATACAATCATAAAATTAATATGCACTCTAAAATACAAATGTTACTTCTTTTTGTCAGCTGATATATTGAGGCTTTTTAAAAAAAAATGTTTAGACCCAGATAAGACAGCTCATGCTTTGGTTTAAACATTATATTATTTTAGATATTGAACATGAACATAAAACTCATAATAAAGCTCATTGCTTTGTGATCAGGGTCTGCACCATTTTCTTACAGGATATGTCTTGATATGAGTCTACACTCTTTCCAGAGAAAAATCCTTATTTCATTAGTAAATGTAATAGTTTAGATGATAGATATTTATAATTCTTTGGGCTGTGATGAAAATGCACATGTGCAATGTCCATACCGACCACATCATCTCCTTCAACAACGTGAGTGACTCCTTCTCCGACCCCATGGACAACTCCAGCTACGTCCTGACCACATGGGTAGTCTCCCTTAGCACTGTCACCTCGTACCAGCCCAAGCACCTGTAACACACACTTCAAACATTTAACCCTTTACTCCAAAGCTTGTTTCTAGCATTGAAGATGGTGACCACTTAAAGCAGGTTGAAAGTAATGCTTTCCTTAAGGCGCATTCTGCATTACTTTCAGCCTGCTTTAAGCTACCATCTGCTAGTATATGTATATGATATATTTCATACGTTGCATTTTGATAACTGAACAAAGCTGAACTATTTTCTTCAGTGATGGAATACTAAAGGCGTAAAATAATTAGAGTTACAGTAAAACATCTCCATTCTGACCATTAAATTTAAAGGAGCAAGTCCCCAGAGGAGCTGCTTCAAATAGAAGCAAGTCCACAGAAGAGCTGCTTCAAAAAGGAGCAAGTCTTCAGAAACCGGGCTCATAGAAGTTTTGGTTTGTAAACCTTCCTTTTCCTTTAGGAAGTCTAAACTAGCAAGGGTAGCAAGCTGTGGACGTGTCTATTCCCAGCCAGCATCATTCTGTTTCCACTTATTTATGTCGTAGTATGTCACTTTTCTTCTGAAGCATTGTGATGCTGGCTGTCGGTCAAACGCAAATATGGAAAACGTTACAGATGTCACTGAAAGAGGAACACAAAGGGTAACTGTTGTTCAAACAGTAACTGGTTGTCTCTTTCTATTTTATACCTGGGAATTACTTTTCTATCTTATCCATGGACACAAATAGTTGTTCCAACTAAGCAAACCTCATAATGTTGGTCTGCTGGTAAAAAATTGCCAATTTCTGGAGGTCTAAACAGAAGATCAAGCCTGCTTCTAAAATGAAGGAACAATTCTAAAGAAGAGTTGGTCCAGAAATCTACTTATAAATATACAGAGAAACAAGAAGATTTGAGAAGCAACTCCAGTCAAGGTCAATTGCTAAGTATGGATAAGATAGGACATGCAAAAACATTCACGTGTGTTTCAAAGGACGCGTTCCTCCATCTGTTCAAAGCTATGGTGAGGCCCCATTTAGAGTATGCATCAGTAATATGGTCCCCTCACTACAAAAAGTATAACGTTGCAATTGAAAATGTCCAAAGAATGCTAAAAAATCTAAGAGATTGTAGCTACAGTGAGAGGTTAAGGCAGCTAGGCATTCCAACCCTGGAGTACAGGAGGGACAGGGTAGAATGTAATCCAGGCTTATAAAATATTAAATGGGTTAGATAAAACATCTGCCAACCTACTATTAGTAAGAAGTGACGATATAACAAGAGGGAATAACATGAAATCATTAAACCCAGAACAAGAACAGAATTAAGAAGGTGTGTATTCAGTCATAGAGTCATTGATCTATGGAACTCCCTCCCAAACAGTGTAGTCCAAGCACCCACTCTCAATACATTCAAATCAAGGTTGAATGGGTACTGGGGGGTCACCAATAAACCTAATAAGTTTTATGCCGAGTGCTATAACCCATAGTTTGGTTCCAATTATATAAAAACCGACTACAATATGAACAATATATAACCAGTGTAAATAGATTGTACATAATAAAAAGGAGCTCTTAAGTTCCAAATAGATATAAATGTATTTTAACCCGTTAAATGAAAATAAATATATGGAGCAATATTAAAAAAGTGAAGTGAATATATAAGCCAACCGCAGCGAAAAAGAAAATTCATCTGAGGAAAACGCATCCAAATGGGCCAAAGAAGTGGAAAACGCTTATGTATCTAAGGATGCTCCAGCCGGGTTTTCTCTTGTCAGTCTTCTATATTTTTGCATTAAATTTAAATCTAATTGATTTAATAAAAGACAGGTGAGAGCTTAAGCAAGGTGACAGTAAAACAGAAATACTTTCTGTTTTACTGTCACCTTGATTTAAGCAGTCGCCTGTCTTAAACACATACTTATTAACATGATATATTGGTTGTAATAGAGAGACTTTACTGTATAAAAAAGCAACAATTGAATAAAAATTACTGTAGTCCATGATTTTTTAGAATGCTGTGTATACATTTTTCAATATTTTACAATTTCCTTTGCAGACGTGAATTAATAGGAGATTTTTTCCGACAGGTACTTTAACAGGGTTGCAATTTCTTTGAAATTTTCTGATTTTTCTGAAACCTTTGGATTTCTCATAATTTCTACAAACCTACATAATATTTCTGAAATGGGTTAAGGTTGTGACACAGGAGTTACGTAAACAATTTATTAGTGTATACCATGAAGTTCAAATAATAAAAGATAAAATAATAGTTACCTTTTGGTTGACTAAGGACAGTCCACATGCCTTTACCTTCACTAACACCTGGCCTCTGTCTAACACTGGAACATCTACCTGTGATTAGTAAGTTAGATTCATTTTTAAAGTCTTACATACAGTAAAACCTCTATACAACCACTAAAACAAAGGCTAATTGATTGTGTAAACGACAGGTGACAGCTTAAAGCAAGGTGACAGTAAAACAGAAATCTCCTCTATGAGCTTCCTGTTTTAGTTTCACCTTGTTTTAAACTGGTCGTAATAGAGAGGTTTAATTACATTTACAAGTACAATGTAGTTAAAAACTGAACAATTATTTTACTTTCTTCAACTCCTGAAACTTTAAATGGATAATTCCAGTTTCCAATAAAGTCTGATCCATTTATGAGATTTTTACAATATGACAAATATTGCAGTCCCTGATCAGTGGACCCTCTAATGAGGGTCTTCACTGTACGCCTTTTTAGACATTTAATTTGTTCCTCTACTGAAGAAAATAGTTCCATTATTTACAGTTATGAATGTGTACCATCAGAAATATTTCTATATCCTAACAGATGGTAGCTTAAAGCAGGCTGAAAGTAAAGCAGAATGTGCCATAAGGCACATTCTGCTTTACTTTCAACCTGATTTACATGATTTATCCCTAAGTGTCACCTCTGCCTACAGCAGGTGACATAAAAATTGAAATCAACAATTAGTTCTCAAAGTTATAGAAGAAATTTACATGTTGAATGCGGAAATTGATCTTTGGTGTGACTGTCCTGGAAACATCAATATCTTGTCGCACGGTCTTCATTGTTTTATGGAAGAATTCCAATATGTTAATGCTATGATGAAGTTGTCTCCATTCTGAAATGCAATAATAGAGTTTAAATTCAATAAAACTATCAATAATAGATGTAAACAAGAATGCACGTTCAATAAACACTTAGGTGGCATCCTTGACAATATATTCTGAATTTTTTCTAAGTCCGAATTAGGTGAAGGTCAAAATCAAGGCTGGGTAATATGGGTGGATTGGTAGTGATCCAAGGCAACAACTGTATAAGTATCAAAGCATTGTAGTCAGTTATGCTGATGCTAGACGAAAGGGTAAAATCTAGTTAACCAAGAAATAGCCCATTTAAAATATTCTAAGTCCAAATTAGGTCAAGGTCAAGGTCAAAATCAAGGTTGTGTGATATTGGTGGAAAGGGAATGGTCCAAGGCAACAACTGTATAAGTATCCAAGCATTTGAGTAAGCGGTGTTGATGCTAGACGAAACGGTAAAATCTACTTAACCTGTTACGGACAGACGGACGCACACACGGACGTTCTCACAGTTGGACATTTGTTGGGTATTGTTTTTGTTTAAAAATACCCAACAGTACACAAAAATACCCAACAATAACAATAGGGCAATCACGGAATGAATGGAATCTATTGTTCTCCCTACCCAACAAAGGACCTTTCGTGCGCTCGGACGGACAGACGGACGGACGGACAGGACGATTACTATATGCTCCTACATCTGTCGATGCCGGGGGCATAAAAATAATAAACATGTAAATTGTGTTTGTGAAACACAAACGCCCCCAGCCCAAAGCATGAAAGCCATTACTAAAGCCTGTTGGTTACAATGATAATTTGATATAGGCATTTATAGATTTTTGCAAAAGGTCAACCATCATTCTCAAAACTGCAAAATTGTTGGCATGGTCAAAAGGGTCCCGGCAAAAGGTAGGCATGTGTCAACAGCAAGTATAAAGGCTCAAGTGTAATAGTGCAAGAGTTATAGCCAAGGTTCAGGTTTTTGACTGAAATTTTATTAAATAGGTCAAAGGTCAAGTTCAAGGTCAAATGCCATAACACATGAAAAATAAATAAATACAGAGTATGGAAGCCAGACCTATTGTTTAAAATATTATATGTGTAAAAGTTATAAAAAAAAATTGGGCCAAAGGTAAAGGTCAATGTCAGAAGGAATAATGTTGGCATGGTCAGAAAGTTCTCGACAAAAGGAAGGTACATGTCAAGAATAAAAGGGACATGTGCAATATTGCATGAATTATAGCCAATTAAGGTAAAGGCTTTTGGTTAACAATTGATCAAATAGGTCAAAGGTCAAGATCAAGGTCATGTGGTAAAAAAACATCGGTATGGTTGAAAATATCTTAACACAAGAAAGAACCAAATAAAATATTGAAGCCCTATGCCTAGTCAATATTATAGACATTTAAAAAAAAAAAATTAAATTAGGTCAAAGGTCAAGGTCAAAAGGTCAAAAATATTGGCAAGGTCAGAAAGGGCTTAACAAAAGGAAGGCACATACCTTGAGTATAAAAGACCAATGTGCAATACTCCAAAAGTTATATCCAAGGTTAAGGTTTTTTATCAAAGTTTGATTCAATAAGTCAAAGGTCAAGGTCACAAAGTAAAAATCATTAGTATGGTTGGAAAGGTCTTAATAGGAGAAAGATACATATAACAAATATGGAAACCCTACTCTGGCAAAAATGGCTCAAATGTTAATATAGGCATTTAAAGGTCTATTTTACAAAAGAGGGTCAAGGTCAGAAGGGCAAAAATGTTGGCATGATCAGAAAGGACTTGACACAAGTAAGGCACAGATTGACTATAAAAGCCATACGTCTAGTAGTGCAAACTTTATAAACAAGGTTTCAGTTTTGTGACCCAGACAGACAAACAAACATACACAGACAGATAGACAAACAGACAGAGCAAAAACTATTATACCCCTAATCACAGATTTTGGGGGCATAAAAACTAATCAATCTAAGCCTCAGTCACAACAGCTCGTCTCACTACTCTATGGACTATATATAATTATGGTAAATAACGCAAATGAACTCAGTGAAAATCACACATTATTCTTACAAAATTTGTTTGCAAATATTCGACGAACACTTATATATAGTGATAATGGTACCGTCAAAATGGCCCCTGAGTCAAAACAGCCCTGGTCAAAACAACCCAACCCATCAAGTATCTATACATGTAAGTGTAACATGGTGAAAAAGTTGTGACTCCACTGGGACTTGAACCCAAGACCTCTGGCTTACCATGCCAACACTCTATAACCACTGAGCTACTGAGTCACCCAGAAAAGCCATTCAACCATTTCACCACAATTTTTTTTTATTCTCTACCCGGCTACACACACACCCTCTACACAAGAATTCGTCCCTAATTCTAACTGAAAGAACACTCCACGAGTTTCTTATTTTTACCTATATTTCATTTAAACTACCCGAAGGGTTATTTACGTTGGGTGCCAAATGTAACATGGTGAAAAAGTTGTGACTCAACTGGGACTCGAATCCAGGACCTCTGGCTTAACATGCCAACGCTCTAACCACTGAGCTACCGAGTCACCCAGAAAAGTCATTCAACCATTTCACCATATTCTCTACCCGGCTGCATAAGTTTGCTGTCAAAGACCTGTTACAAAAATCAGCTTGAAAAACATGTTTGACAATGGAACGCAATTAAACAGTGCAATTATTCTAAATAAAGCTGATATTGGATAATTACACATGCTTGTTATTTATATATGTGTGAACATTCTTTATTCATTTCGCTGCCATGAAAAAAGGACGATTGGAAAAAAGTGCTGAAGTTTCTTTGCTTTTCTCAGTCAAGTTTTCTGCGTTAAACAGCCAGATTACAAGGTAGAAATATCTATCTATCTATCTCTATCTCTCGTATAGTGCCGACCCCTCTCTCGAATGTTACAGGCACGGGTGCGCGTCGGAAGTGTTAGTATAAGAAAAGTGAAAGTTTAAGAAATGAGGTGTTATTAACATGCTTATCGATATTAACGTATCTGAAAACAAAATAAAGTGTCTCTATAAAGTGTTTATGACTCATGTATCCCTATAGCCAACCCTCACAGGACTCGCTAGGGGTATTTTGACCGTACGGCGAATTTCAAATATGAGAGCATAGAATAATACAAGACTGAATAGCAACTCTGAGAAGTTGATTTAGGCGAGCATCTGAGCTCTCATGGCGGTTGAATTTTGCAAGATCATGTCACTTGTGTCACGTGACAACATCTTCACTTTTTCCTCGTTGTCCGCCATTTCTGGGGTGAAAAATTTACCGACTTAAGTGTTTTAATTGACATTTTATAGGATTTAAATGACTAGGTGGACATTTCTATCAATTCACGGGAATATAAACCCGTGAACAATGCTTCGAAACAGACATTTTTCATATTAACTACCGATAGAAATTCTCTTATCAAAATAATCTTGCGAGTCTTGTTTGCGCCGCACGAGATTTACGATATAGCGCGAGGTTTCAATTCCGTCAGTGTATAATTCTGTGATTAGAGGTACGGTCACGTACACGACACACCCCAGTCGTTCTCATACCCATATAGAAATTCGGGACGAATTTCAAGTTTTTGGGGGAGTTTTTTGGGGGAGTATGTCACAGTGTATAGTTTCATTTCTACGGCCTTGCTGTACAAGCACGCTTTTGGCGATCGTGGTAGACTAAGAGTGCAATGACTGCGAAACCTGGCGACCCAGGTCCAAACCCGAATTGAAGCTGTTGCTTCTTTAGAAGAACACCCAGCTACACAAAGACGATTATCATGAGTAGTCACACCATGGGACAAAAGGTAAAAGTCGGCAGAATATGTATATAATAGCAGACTTTATAAACTCCACCTTTTACCTTTACCATAGGACTTGGTACAGTGCCCCTGCTCGTAATACCCGAAAGGGGTGTGTAGCAGTATATATAGAAAGAAAGAAAAAAGAAAGACCTAAGGAGTTTAGCCTTGGAAGCACTCCCCGTCGCGTTATAGTCAAGTGTGACTGTGACGACGTACCATGTAGATGTAGATGTAGAAGTGGTGCTAGCATTCACAAATATAAATTATAACCTACACTCTTTGAACTGTGACAATATTACACAAGTGTGACCACTGCCATGAATATGATCATGATTCTAAGGCAGCAAAGTCCAATATATCTTACAATTACAAATCCAGTGATTGAAATGAAAGTGAAAATACACCTGAGAAAGCCGGAAATAAACGGGAAATGTTAGTTTCCGACAGGCACCTGTATGGTGAATGGCATACGGCATTCGTATGTGTATTCATACGCTACCTGACCTATTTATGAGGCCTACTGTAATGGCGGACGTCCAGGATCCAAATTGTATCGTAAGCAATTTGTTTATTTACATTATTTAAACATTAAGTACGGCGAGAATACAGAAGAACAGTATAAAGCAGCAATTAAATTCAGACATATACGTTGCACTTTGTGGATTTAGAATTCACGGTCAAATAGACTAAGGTAGATAAATATTTGATTTTATTGAAAATACTTGTGCCACGAATTCATTCGTGCTTGTGCCAAGTTCTGAAGTTGTGTCCATACCCCATTTCTCTGATATTGAAATAAAACTAAACTATAACTTAGATCTCAGAGGAAATATCAATAGATTCAATGGGGGGGGGGGGGGGGGGGTTGCTCATGACAACTATATCACTTGGAGGGTCTTCACTGTTTTCATAGGACAAGTGTACTGCTTACATGTACACTGTTTGCTCATGACAACTATACTCATCTCTTGGAGGGTCTTCACTGTTTTCATAGGACAAGTGTACTGATTACATGTACACTGTTTGCTCATGACAACTATACTCATCACTTGGAGGGTCTTCACTGTTTTCATAGGACAATTGTACTGCTAACATGTTCACTGTTTGCTCATGACAACTATACTCATCACTTGGAGGGTCTTCACTGTTTTCATAGGACAAGTGTACTGCTTACATGTATACTGTTAGCTCATGACAACTATACTCATCTCTTGGAGGGTCTTCACTGTTTTCATAGGACAAGTGTACTGCTTACATGTACACTGTTTGCTCATGCCAACTATACTCATCACTTGGAGGGTCTTCACTGTTTTCATAGGACAAGTGTACTGCTAACATTTTCACTGTTTGCTCATGACAACTATACTCATCTCTTGGAGGGTATTCACTGTTTTCATAGGACAAGTGTACTGCTAACATGTTCACTGTTTGCTCATGACAACTATACTCATCTCTTGGAGGGTATTCACTGTTTTCATAGGACAAGTGTACTGCTAACATGTTCACTGTTTGCTCATGACAACTATACTCATCTCTTGGAGGGTCTTCACTGTTTTCATAGGACAAGTGTACTGCTAACATGTTCACTGTTTGCTCATGACAACTATACTCATCACTTGGAGGGTCTTCACTGTTTTCATAGGACAAGTGTACTGCTTACATGTTCACTGTATGCTCATGACAACTATACTCATCACTTGGAGGGTCTTCACTGTTTTCATAGGACAAGTGTACTGCTAACATGTTCACTGTTTGCTCATGACAACTATACTCATCACTTGGAGGGTCTTCACTGTTTTCATAGGACAAGTGTACTGCTAACATGTTCACTGTTTGCTCATGACAACTATACTCATCACTTGGAGGGTCTTCACTGTTTTCATAGGACAAGTGTACTGCTTACATGTACACTGTTTGCTCATGACAACTATACTCATCACTTGGAGGGTCTTCACTGTTTTCATAGGACAAGTGTACTGCTTACATGTCACTGTTTGCTCATGACAACTATACTCATCTATTGGAGAGTCTTCACTGTTTTCATAGGACAAGTGTACTGCTAACATGTTCACTGTTTGCTCATGACAACTATACTCATCTCTTGGAGGGTCTTCACTGTTTTCATAGTACAAGTGTACTGCTTACATGTACACTGTTTGCCCATGGCATTGACAACTATACTCATCAAGTGCTTCGGTTTAATGTGTTAGGCCACCATACACTTAAACCTTCACTGCGTGCCTAACAACCTTACTGACAACCTTACTGAATTAACAGTTAACATTAACATTATCACTAGATCTTTTAACCCATTGAACCAACAGTTGTGGTGAGGGGGGGGGGGGGGGGGGGGGGGGGGGGGGGGAGGGGTGTAAATGAATGGGCTGGGGTACAGGGCTGCCATAAGTTGATCATAAAAATCCTAAGATTTAAATTTTCCTGGCTCAATTTTACTAATCGTACCTTTACCCCATAGTCTGTTTGAAGACACATGACTGCTTAAGGGGCATTCTGCTTTACTTTCAGCCTGTTTTAAGCTACAATCTGCTAGGATACATATCCGAATACTTATGAAAAATCTGGAGAAATGACAGCCCTGGGGGTAATGTCTTCAACCCGTTAACCCCACAGGGGACCGTCACAATAGAAGTCTGAACCCAAAAAGAAAAAAATGCATAAAACACTACATAAACTAGTTTGAACTACATGTGTGTGGTTCACCCCTGGAACTTTCAATGGACAATTCCATTGTTCAATTAAGTCCAGTCTATTTTTGACTATTTAGGGTTATTTTAAGCTCACCTAAGCCGAAGGCTCAAGATGAGATGTTGTGATCGGCGATTCGCCCGTCTGTCCATCCGTCTGTCCAAATTTACTTCAAACGACATCTCCTCTGAAACCGAAAAATTTGAGGGAAATATTAACTTGCTCAGGGTGTTCCTTGGATGCTTCTCTACAGAAATCGTTAAAATGAAATGTGGACTACTTAATGAAATTTATTAACTTTAAACAAGTTTCTTGTAAAAACCATTCACTATTCCCACACCTTAGATATTTGGTGTATAGTCAGGGGCGTAGCTTGGCCAAAATGAAAGTGTAGGCATACCTTTTCTAGGGGTGTCCGGGGGCATGCTCCCCCGGGGAAATTTTGAGTTCTACAACACTGGAGACGCATTTAACGAGGTTCTGGGGAGACATTTATACGAAAAATTAATGAGATGAAAAGCTTAAAAACCGGACAATTTTATTTTATTGCAAAGGAATATGTCTGCATATATTTTCTTGAGAAAAAAGAAAACAAAATAAAACAACCCCCACCCACCCACCCACCCACGTCAATCAGTATATAATAGGGTCTTCCCACGGACATTTTTTGAGATCTACAACACTGGAAACGCATTTAAGGAGGGTCTAGGGAGACATTTATATGAAGAAGTAATGAAATGAAAAGCTTAAAATAACAAACAATTGTATTTTTTTGCAAAAGAATATGTCTGCATTATTTTCTTGAAAAAACCCAACAACAACCCAACGTCAATTAGTAGCCTATACCATAGGGTCTTATACCGTATTTTTTTCATTAACAGATTCGCTACTTGAAATTATTTGGACGTAACTTTCTTTTCGGGACAAGTTGATCATGAGGGGATTGGATGGTTCCTAGATGGCATTTGGCTTGTTCTGAGGACGTTTTGTGCGTCCAAGACAGGTGTAATTCTGCTATAAATCTATGTAAAAAGTCGCCTGAGAATAACATTAAATTGTCTGTTCCATGTTAATATAATGTAATTGTTGACAGGTTGTCTTCCATTAATATCTAAGTTGGACTCTAAAACCATCCTATTCCTATTTCATTGCACTTTTTTTTACTCGGGCATAATATCAAGAGGTGAAACATCGGTGACGTCGGTAATGAACATGCATGCCAACGGGGTGACTAGACCAATTAATAAGTGTACTCTTTCTTACTAGGGGGGTCCGGGGGTATGCGCCCTCGGGAAATTTTTATTCCTAGATAGTCTCTAGATGCGTTCTGATGTCTTTCCCGCGTTTGATAATGGAAAAATACTAACATGAATCTATGTAAAATTTATTGGGGTTCACCCCTAACCCCCTTAGATTTCAATTTTATTTCTTTTTCTGCATTTTTAGCCTTTTTTATTTTTTGGACTTCTGAAAAAAAAGTGTAGGCACGTGCCTACTTGCCTAATAGGAAGCTACGCCAATGATAGTATCTTCTGCTAGATCACTTATAAAATTGTAAAAATCAAAACCCTAAGGTCAAATTTGACTCAACCCTAGCCATATCCAGTGCCACTTGATGCAAGTCTGACAGTCTAAACTCTAATGATCCGTTTATACAGAAAAACTGTACCTTCCCGGCTAAGAAGCTACCCTTATACTAAAGGCAACAATTTTGCAAACAGTTTGGATCCAGGTCAGATGCCACATTACACTGCATCTAATCTGGATCCAAACTATTTGCTACTCATTTACATAGTTTCTTCTATTTATAAAATATAAGTTATCATAATTTATGATTTTTTACATATTTCACATACAAACATTTGGAGCAGACAACAGTTCAGCATGATAATAGCAATTTACCCTAGAGAACAGGTGCTATTATATAACTGAACCATAGCTCTGACCTCAGGTCACAGAGATACATAACAGAACTGGTGATGTCTGCTACATTTTTATGTTCCAGCAAAACTTATACGCAGATACCCCCCGCAAAGCTATTCAAAAAGTGTCCTCTTACATCTGATTCCGGACACTTTTTAGCTCACCTGAGCCGAAGGCTCAAGGTGAGCTGTTGTGATCGCCCGCCGTCCGTCGTCCGTCTGTCCGTCCGTTCAAATTTACTTCAAGCGACAACTCCTCTGAAACCGCGAGTCTGAGGAAAAAACTAATTTGCTCACGGTGTTCCTTGGATGCTTCTCTACAGAAATTGTTAAAATGAAACTTTAAAGTGGACTACTTATTGAAATTTATTAAAAAAAGTGAAAAACTTTAAACAAGTTTTTTGTAAAAAACCACTGTTCCCACACCTTAGATATTGCATGAATAGTATCTTCTACTAAATCACTTTCAAAATTGTAAAAAATCAAAACCCTAGGATCAAATTTGACTCAACCCTGGCCATATCAGTGCTTTTTGATGCAGGTCTGACAGTAAAAACTCTCTAATGATCCGTTTTATACAGACGCATTGTATCTTCCAGGCTAAGAAGCTACCCTTATACTAAATGCAACATTTTTGCAAACAGTTTGGATCCAGGTTAGATGCCACATAATGCTGCATCTAATCTGGATCTAAACTATTTGCCACTCATTTACATATTTTCTTATATTTAGAAAATATAAGTTATTATTTTTTACATATTTCACATACAAACATTTGGAGCAGACAACAGTTCAGCATAATAATAGTCATTTCTCTCTGAGACCGTCTCCAATTGCATAACTGACCCATAGCTAGCTCTGAACTCAGGTCACTGAGATACATAACAGAAATGAAAGTGATGTCTGCTATTTTATGCTCAAGCACAACTTAGTTCGAGGCATATTACTTTTGGTCTGTTTGTTTGTTTGTTTGTGTTTTGTTTGTTTGTTTATCTTTCTGTCTATCAGTCCACAATTAATTCTTGGCCATAAACAGTATGGATCCAGGTCAGATGCCATATAATTCTGCTTCTAATCTGGATCCAAACTATTTGCCACTCATTAACATATAGTTTCTTATATTTAGAAAATGTAAATAATGATATTTATTAACCTATTAACCCATACATATTCTTTTTTATGTCTTTAATTTATTCTTCCACAGAAGAAAATATTTCACTTTATACAGTCATTGTTGTCTTTAACAATTGCTTCAAATGACATCTCCTCATATACCGCTGAAAAGATTTCAACCAAACTTTACAAGAATGTTCCTTGGGTCAAGTTCTTTCAAAATTGTTCAAAGAATTAAAAACAATGTAGAACTCTGGTTGCCATGGCAACCAAGTGAAAAAATAAGGAAATCTTAAAAAAAATTCTTGTCTGAAACTACAAGGGCCAGATCTTAGACATTTGTCACATAGCATCATCTACAGGTCCTCTATCAAACTACAAACTATGCCCCTGGGGTCAAAATTGGCCCCGCCCAGGGGGTCACAGTTTAACATAGAGTTATATAGTGAAATTTTCAAATGTCTTCTCCTCTGAAACTAATATGGCCAGAGCTTTGATATCTGGCTTGGTGACACTTTTAGATGTCCTATACCAATAAGGTTCAAATGGTTCTGGTCGATTGCATATCATCTACAGGTCCTCTATCAAGTTTGTACAAATTATGCCCCTGGGGTCAAAATTAGCCCCACTCCGGGGGTCACAGTTTTCATACGTCTTCTTTTCTGAAGCTAATATAGCCAGAGCTTTGATATTCGGCATGGTGTTACTTCTAGATGTCCTTTATCTATTTTGTTCAAATGGTTCTAGTCTGTTGCATATGTAGGTCACAGGAGCTAAAAATAGATTTTTTCAATGGAAACTTAAAAAAAATCTTCTTGTCTAGAACCCTAGTACCCTGATCTTAGATATTTGGAACATAGCATCATCTACAGGTCCTCTATCAAGATTGTTCAAATTATGCCCCTCGGGTAAAAAATGACCCCGTCCTGGACTTAAATCATTATCTCCATTTTGATGTACAGCTATTCTCAGGTGAGCGACATATGCCCCATGGGGCTCTTGTTTCTGTTACCGGATTGTTTTACTTTCTGTAACCGGATACTTTTTACGGGCGTGGTGCGCATGGTGAGCATGCGGTCACCGGTTTAGCTCTTGCACTGCCCGGGAATTGACGAGGTAACCCTTGTTATGCTACAGTGGAGAAAACGTAATTATTTCCCGTTTAAACGAAACGCAAACGCAAAACACAAAATGTAGAAAATAATAACTTTTTTTTTTACATTTTTCATCATCTTTTTTCATCTGAGTGGCACACAATTTGGATCCTGATCAGACTCCCGGCGTCTGATCTGGTTCCAAAATGTTTGCAATGGAAAATATAGTTTAAGCGTCAAACGCGTTTATTGGGAAAGAATAACGTTTTTCCACTGTGAGTACCGCTTGTCTAACAATTGGAAACAGTTTAGATCCATAGAGCCAAAGGCTCAAGGTGAGCTATTGGGATGGCCCCGTGTCCGGCGTCGTTAACAATTGCTTCAAATTACATCTCCTCCTATACTGCGTGACAGAATTCAACCAAACTTTACAGAAATGTTCCTTAGTTCAAGCTCTTTCAAATTGGTTCAAAGAATTAAAAAGGATGGCAACCAAAGTGAAAAAATAAGGAAATCTGAAAAAATCTTCTTGTCAAAAACTGCAAGGACCAGAGCTTAGATATTTGGTACATAGCATCGCCTACAGGTCCTCTATCAAGTTTGTTCAAATTATGCCCCTGGGGTCAAAATTGGCTCCGTCCTGGGGGTCACAGTTTTACATAGACTTATATAGTGAAATTTTCAAACGTCTTCTTCTCTGAAACTAATATGGCCAAGGTTTGATATTTGGAATGGGGACACTTCTTGATGTCCTATACCATAATTGTTCAAATGGTTCAGGTCGGTTGCATAACTAGGTCACAGGAGCTAAAATTAGAATTTTTTTTCAATGAAAACTTTAAAAATCTTCTTGTCTGAAACTACAAGGGCCAGAGCTTAGATATTTGGCACATAGCATCGCCTACAGGCCTCTATCAATTTTGAGCAAATTCTGCCCCTGGGGTCAAAATTGGCCCGCTGGGGGGGGGGGGGGGGGGTTCACCACAGTTTTACATAGAGTTATATAGAGAAAATTTCAAACTTCTTATTCTCTAACACTAATATGGCCCTTTTATATTCGGTATGGTGACACTTTTAAAATATTCTTTACCTATTTTTTTCAAATTGTTCCGGTCTGTTACATATCTAGGTCAGTCCTGGACATAAATCATTATCTCCATTTTTTCAGCTATTCTCAGGTGAGTGAAATATGGCCCACGGGGCTCTTGTTGGTTTTGTGGTAGATTTATTAACACACTGAACCAAAAGTGTTGTACCTATTCATGAAGAGTAACCTTGTCATATACAGAGTAGATCTTCTAATCAGGGTCTTCACTGTCTGTTATTTTAAGAAAATATTTAAAAACCTACCATGGAGTAGATTTAATTTCAAACCTAAGTATCAGGAATAATTGAGTTGATTCTGAGGTAGTCACTTGCCATAAGTTATTTTCTGACTACATGTTGTATTTGTTTAAAGGGACAGCTTGTTGACCGTACATATTGGTCTACCTGGTCGTACTTTGGGTCCTATGGACATGATTACTGTACTTGGAATGGCCATAGTAGTGGTGCACTTTTTATCAAGGTTTGTACATAGTTTATTAACCTTTTTCTCCCTTGCCAAAACAGATCACCTAGATCTATATCCAACTATATTTAACATAATTTACAATGTTGACTTCCAATGGACTGTACCGTTGTCTTAACCCTTTAAGCCATTGCTTCTTATATCAGTATTGAAGACGGACATATCTATGGTTTCTCAAAACATGTTGAAAATCAAGCACATAGCTCCTTTATTTAGGAGCATTTTGCTTTACTTTCAGCCTGCTTTAAGCTACTATAATCTGTTAGGGTATACAAAATATTCCTGATGGTGCATATTTATTTTTAGCTCGACTTTTTAGCTCACCTGGCACGAATTGCCAAGGTGAGTTTTTAGGATCACTGGATGTTCGTCGGTCTGTCTGTCCGTCCACAATTGGTTTGTTAACACTCTTTCACCTACAAATTTCATCCGGTCTTCTTAGAACTTCATGACAATGTTTGTCTTGATGAAATCTAGGTCAAGTTTGAATGTGGGTCATGTCCGGTCAAAAACTAGGTCACTAGGTCAACTCATGGAAAAACTTTGTTAACACTTTAGAGGCTACAAATCTCATTAGACCTTAATGAAACTTTGTCAAAATATTTGCCCCATTGATATCTAAGTCAAGTATGAATGTGGGTCATGTCAGTTCAAAAACTAGGTCACTAGGTCAAATCACCAAAAACCTTGATAACACTCTAGAGGCTACAAATCTCTTTGGATGTTTGTGTCAAGTTCAAATATGGATTATGTAGGGTCAAAAACTAATTCAAATCAACGAAAAACAGTGTTAACTTTCAGGAGATTACAAATCTATTTAGACCTGATTGAAATATTGTCAGAATGATGTCCTACATCAAATCTAGATCAATATCAAATGTGGATTGTGTCTGGTCATAAAATAGGTCACTAGGTCAAATCATAAAAAATCTTGTTAACACTCTTAAGGTTTATTGTGGGTCTTGTCCAGTCATAATCTAGGTCACTATAGGTAAAGTTTACATGGTATACCAGGTGAGCAATTAAGAGCCATAGTGACCCTTGTTGAAAAAGTCAAGCTATCGTTGTCACCCCATAGTCTGCTTTGGCCAAGTTTTTATGTAAAATATTTTGTAAGACAACATTTCTAAATGACTGTCATAGGTATCCATTTGAAACTACGAATAGTTGTTCAGTATCTAAAGGGCAACTCATTATAACAAGGCAGGCAACTCTGGAATTTGTTATTCCAGAGTTATTGCCCTTGACTCAAAACTTTAAAATTGAAATTCATCAGTAACTTTCAAAGGTATCAACTTAAAAGTTTGAATTCTTATTTGATATCAAAAGGGCAACTCATTACAACAAGACAGGTTATCCTGGGCAGTGTCATTCCAATGATTCCATAGTGATTTTCCTTGTTTTATTTACTTGAAATTTGTAATTATAGTTTCTCAACATTTACAGTAGGTATTAACTTCAAATTTGAATACTTGTTCAGTATCAAAAGGGCACTGCCTTACAACAAGACAGATAACCCTGGGATAAGTCACTCCAGAAGTATTGCTCTTGCTTGACTCAAAATTTGAAAATGAAATTTCGCAATATGTAGAAAGTTACTCGTTTGAAACTTTGAATACTTGTTAGTATCAAAAGGGAAACTTGTTAAAAACAAGGCAGGTATTATTATTTCCTCTAATATCATAAAATGCTTGCATCTACATGTGTTTACTACATGTATACTGGTAGCCATATAATATGGCTACCAGTATACATGTAGTAAACACATGTAGATGCAAGCATGTTTGAGATATTGTTGCTTACAAACTTCTATGGTCAAGAAAGTATTAAACACCCATACACATTCTTTAAGTTTGGAAAATGTAGCCATCTCAAGTATGAGAAAGTCAAGCGTCTAGCACCTATTTGGGTGCTCTCGTTGTATAAATTGGAACTGTTTCCACCAAAAGTTGGGGGCTGTGTAGCATATAGATCGTCTTTATCTAGAAAGTTTGTGGTGTGCATAACTCTTGAGTATTTGTACATGTAACCCAAAATTCATGGACATGCACATGTGTACCTGGGTATTTTATGCCAACATTGATTAACATTTACAGAGTTATAAGCCTTTGATTTTATAAAAATATCCAATATTAATTGCTGATTGAAGGTATGGGCATCTGTGTCCTATGGACACCTTTTTCAGCTTTCCAAAATTATTTCGATTATGACAACTGTATCTATAGACCCTAATCATAGGATCTCCTTTTGCAGCTCTCTGATTTTGATGTGCACTGTTTGCAAATGATGTAATATTACCCTCACAGTAAGGGTTAATACAGCTTACTGCTTAAACCTGGGTGAAATTAAAGCTTGAGTTCCTTTCAGGGGTGAACAAGTTAACAGTTTCCTTCATACTCGGTACTCAAATGATACTGCATATACGATACTATATATCTCATCTCTACTTTTCTGCTTTGATTTTAAAACTGTTTCAGACTAGTGGCTACTGAAAGCAGGCTGAAAGTAAAGATAAAGCTATTTGTAGGAGCTTACTGCTATACTTCATCATACTTTGCCATATTTTGGAGGTTCCTTCATTACTATTGCTTTAGCAGTTATCTGTCTTGAGACATCTATGTCTGTTTTGCTGACAGGCCACTGAACATGGCTTAACTACACATTTTACTTTCCTGTTTACAGGATGAGCAATTCAAGCAAAAGTCATTGAAGCGAGATTGGACACAGGAGTGTGTAGTCGAGGATTACTCTTGAGCAATGTTCCTGATCTCCAAGGGCTGTGGCATACGCTATTGAATACCTTCCACTGATGAGCTGATCATTTGAGTAGAGGAGGGGCATATTGTCATAGTCACATGGTAGAAAAAGTTTGTTGCTGTAATTGTTACTATTTTCTTATTCATCTTTGACAATAACGGTGTCCAATTAATTTGAATCAAGTTTTATAGGCCTGTCGTGGCAGAACCTATTATGTGAAACCCTGCGACGGGTGTCCATCCATGCATGCCAAACAACTCAAAATGGTTTATGGATGATAATTTTTACCAAATTTCATATTTAGCTTTTTATGGCCCCTCCATGAAATGGCCCGGCATAGTTACCCCTTTCCCATATTGAATTCAAAGTTTGAATATAGGTTTCTCATGAGAATATTCAGGTCAAATTCAAATTTGGTTCTTATTAAATAATTATTGGCAATTGTTAAGTCACTTAGAAATAGACAATTTCAAATAATTTGTTTTCATTATCTGGGTCATGTTTTGACATTTTGCAAATTTGAAATATAACTTATAAGCACATCATGCCAACATGCAGGTCACATTTGAATTTGGTTGCATAATGTTTGGCAGAGTTATGCCCCTTGGACATGGAAACTTTGTACATGTAACAGTTTGTGGTTTCAACACCAATCACACCTATTTGAACTATTTTTGCATATAGCAGCAGAGGCATCATATTTGATTTATAGACAAAGCCATCTTCTAGTTTTATACATAAATTTTATGTCATTATATTACATGTTTGTCTTTTATTATTTCAGTTATGGAAAGAGCAGGACGTGTGGAAGTATCATGGACAAGATTCTTACAGCAATACTTCAAGAGTTATTCCCCTTTCCCATTTATGGAAAGACTTTCATATAGAAAGTGACATGTGTGTACATAGAAACATGTATAGCACCTGTTCTGCTTATCTAGAAGCACAAGACTGTGAGGTGAAATATAAAGTAAAAACCAGTGTCTTTAAAATGTTTCAAGATAATTATAATGTATTTATTTGTTTAATATGTTACATTTTGCATTGGAAGCTGTATAAGCAAGTCCTAACTTTGTCCAAAGCTTATTTCATTGACTGCCAAGAGGGATATTTCATACTTACGTAAAACTGAAGAGGGCTATTTATTTTTGGTTTGTTTTGTATATATACTCACGGCATTTAAAAAGTGTGCATTAGGAATAGCATTACATGTATAAATAATAGGAATAACAAACCAGATATAAATTGACTGTGTTAAAGCGACTCGCAACCAGATGGTGCATTAAAAATAGTAATTTGTAAATATGTGTCAAACGCTTATATAAATGGTAAAGAATTAGTTTAGGATAAGAAATTCTGTTTAAAAAAAATGTATTTCAATAAAAAAAAATACTGGTCTCTGGTGGGATTGGAACCCGGGGCCCGGCATTGGCGGACAGAAGGCAAAATAGGGGAAACGGCTTAGACCAATGGACCACGGAACTATCCGTTTATCTCGGATCGATTTAACGTATTTCAATGTGTAGCGATCGAAAGTGCATACAACTTCGTAATTCGGCTCGTGTTTATGTCTGAGCCCGTGTAGAGAAGCAACAACAACAACTATACCGTCTACTAGTCGGTATAGAAAAACGATGGAAAATATCTAAAAATCTAAGATTCGGTGACGATTCTTGAAACTTTTTTTGGACTGATCATATTTTTTTAATGTCAGAAGCCAAATAATGCCACAAATTTGCTTTTATTTGAGTATTTTATTTTATTTTGACAAGTACACCATCCGGTTGCGAGTCCCTTTAAAGTGTTAGTTTAAACATCAATCTAACGATTCATAAGAGTCATTAATGTGTGATGTCAATCATGATTGTATTGCCATGCCTTTTTAGCTCACCTGGCACAAAGTGCCAAGGTGAGCTATTTTGATCGTGCTGTGTCTGTCGTCGTCCGTCCGTCCGTCGTCAACAATTTCTTTAAACGACATCTCCTCCTAAACTACTGGATGGATTTTAACCAAACCTGGCAGGATTGATCCTTATATAGACCTCTTTGAAAGTTGTTCAAATATTTCCGATCCGTCGCATATATAGGTCACAGGAGCTAAAAATAGATCGTTTCAATAAAAACTTTAAAAAAATCTTCTCTGGAACCACAATACCCTGAGCTTAGATATTTGGCACATAGCATCATCTACAGGTCCTCTATCAAGATTGTTCAAATTATGTCCCTCGGGTCTAAAATGGCCCCGCTCCGGGGTTCACATATTTACATAAAGTTATATAGTGAAAACTTTAAACCTCTTCTTCTTTGAAATTAATATAGCTAGAGCTTTGATATTTGGCATAGTGTAACTTCTAGAGGTACTTTACCAATATTGTTCAAATAGTTCCGGTCCATTGCATATCTAGGTCACAGGAGCTAAAAATAGATTATTTCAATAAAAACTTTAAAAAATCTTCTTCTCTGAAACCATAGTACCCTGACCTTAGATATTTTTCACAAAGCATCATCTTCAAGTCCTCTATCAAGATTGGTCAAATTATGCCCCTGGGGTCAAAATTGGCCCCGCCCGGGGTCACAAATTTACAAAGAGTTATATAGTGAAATCTTCAAACCTCTTCTTGTCTGAAACTGATATGGCTAGAGCTTTAATAATTAGCATAGTGTAACTTCTCTAGGTACTTTACGAATATTGCTCAAATGGTTCCGGGCCGTTGCATATCTAGGTCACAGGAGCTAAAAATAGAGTTTTTTCAATAAAAACTTAAAAAATCTTATTCTCTGAAACAACAGTACCCTGAGCTTAGATATTTTTGCACAAAGCATCATCTTCAGTTCCTCTATCAAGATTGTTCAAATAATGTCCCTGGGGTCAAATATGACCGTGGCCCGGGGGTCACAACTTTACATAAAGTTAAATAGTGAAATCTTCAAACCTCTACTTCTCTGAAACTAATATAGCTAGAGCTTTGATATTTGGCATGGTGTAACTCCTAGAGGTATACTTTACCAATATTGTTCAAATGGTTCCGGTCTGTTGCATATTTAGGTCACAGGAGCTAAAAATAGATTTTTTTAAAAAAAATCTTAAAAAATCTTCTCTTAAACTACAGTACCCTAAGCTTACCTATTTTGCACTCAGCATCATCCAATCAGCAATTGGCACAATCATATTGTTATCATTTCTCAGCTTTCCAAGATATGTTACATTTACATCAATGGCTCCAGGTGAGCGATTTAGGGAAGCATACAGCTCTTGTTGTCATTAAGGGTCAAAACCCATGCCACACAATTAATAACGCATGTGTCCTCCGTTTGCATCAAAGCAATCATGCCATCATCGTCGAATAGACCTCGCCAACGCTGCGAAAAACTGATAAGTAATATCATTTCGTACCATGGCTAAAAATCCACAAAAAAAATGTTGTTCCAAAGTCAATGGCTGGTTCGGTAGACGTCGCAAATGATATTCAATCTCACCCAAAACGTACTCAGTTAGTGTGAGATCAATGAGACTTCAGGCCAGTCAACGTGTTGGAGAGCGATTCCATGCCTTTAAGACAATATGGCGGGTTTGACGTCAGAACGGTAGGACGTCAAGAACGGATTTAAAATTAGCGTAATCTTTTCAGCTCTGTCCTCCCGCTGATTAGACGAACTCCTCGAAGGTTTCTAGCCGTGAAGTTTGAAGACTGAAAACGATCAAGCACATGTGTTACGGCCAAATACGTATCTTGTCGACGTTACGTTAATAGCGATATCCTTGGTCGCAGGTTCTCGCGAGCTTTGCCAATTTGTCGATACATCTCCATAATGGCAACATGATGTTACGATTAAGGCCAAATCGGCCGGCAACATCATTTTTCCTTCAATTCCAACCTCTAATATGCTGACTGAACGTAAACGCGCATTTTCAGACAGCCGTTGCATAACCGTCATGGTTGATAAAACAAATCTTACTTGTTTTTCCGATGCTTTACTGCCAAAACAATCAGTATACGTTGAAAAAGTGTTGCATGTTCTGACCAATTTATGCCAAAATAGACAAACGTTTTTTGACGCGCAAAATTTACCTAAATTTCACGAAATGGGTAAGCAATAGCTTCTACACACTTTAATCAGCTGTATAAACCGTTTTTACGTGAGCTTATTGAAAACGTGTTCATTTGAAATAAGTTTTAACCATGCACAGTTTTTAAATTCCGTGAGTGTAGTTTAGGGGGTAAAGAAACATTTAAAACATGTGTCTATGCTTCTAAAGCTTTTGAGTGAAGTGTTTGATTGTTCTCAAGCCCCTGATTGGATATATTTGAGCAGAATGCTCAAATCTACCAATCAAAAGCTTGAGAACAATATAACAAAAAGTTTTTTAAGCATAGGGCCTGATGTCGTAACCTGAAATGACATGCCTCAGATACTTATTTGGGACATAAAACTTGAGCAGCAACTACAACCTGGACATTATTTTTATGATACTGTGTTTATACATTTTATATGCAGGCCTTTTCTGACCATTATTTGAAAAATGCAATGTCTGATTCGAGATTTTTAAATCAAATAATTTGGGAAGAGTTTTTGGAATTGATTTCACTTATTTGTGCTAAAATATCAGAAAAGACCTGTTAGCTAGTTTTCCACATTTGTTTTATTATTTTTAGCTCACCTGAGCCAAAGGCTCAAGGTGAGCTATTGTGACCGCTCACCGTCCGTAGTACGTCTGTCCATCTGTCCATCTGTCCGTCTGTCCGTTCACATTTACTTCAAACGACAGCTCCTCTGAACCCGCTTGATTGTAGGGAGAGTTCAAACTGCTCATGATGTTCCTTGGATGCTTCTCTACAGAAGTTGTTCAAATGAAAGGAAAAAAAGCACAAACTCTGCTTGAAAAAGCAAAAAAGCAAAAAACTTTAAAAAATCTTCTTGCCCAAAACTACTAGGCCCTAAGCTTTGATATTTGTACAGTAGAATCTCCTGGTGGATCCCTCTATAGTTTGTTAAAATGAAATCCCTAGGGTCACATTTGACACCACCCTGCACAGTTTAAGTGCTGCTCTAGACAGGTTTCACAGTATTTTTGATTTAAGCAGAACTGTATTTACCTGAGTTACCCTTAATATACTATGGGCAAATAGCCAATATTTGCAAACAGTTTGGATCCAGATCAGATGCAACATAATGCTGCATCTAATCTGGATCCAAACTATTTGCCACTCATTTACCAACTTAACATTTTCTAAAAAAAAAAATTGTACATTTTTCACATACAGTAGGTATTTAGCAGACATCATTTCAGTCTGGTAAGGGTAAGCCCCCAGCAGCTGCAAATGCTACGGTACTCTTGCATAATACTTGACCTCAGTGATCAGGCCAACAGAACTGAACATGTTGTCTGCTAAAGTTTAGAAATGGTTCAGTCTGCTTCATACTTAGAGAAACAGGATCTGGAAGTGATCCACTGACAGTTATGTAATTATGTCTTATGCCATATTTATACATATGTTTAATATTGGTTTTGTCACAGTTATCTGTATGTCTTGTCATTTTTTGTTGTCCAGGATTCAACCCTTTCCCCCAATAAATACTGACCTTTGTTAACCCATTACCCCATAAATGTGCATTTTTAGGCCTTTGATTTATTCCTCCACTTAAGAAAATAATTCCCCTTTAAACAGTCATGAAAATGTAAGATGCGAAATAAGTTTCTATATCCTAGTAGATGGTAGCTTAAAGCAGTTTGAAAGTAAAGCAAAGTGTGCATTAAGACCCATTCTGCTTTACTTTCAACCTGCCATAGGTGGCCACCTATTTTCAAAACTATAAACAGGCTATGGGGTAATGGGTAAAATGAAATTGCCTATTTGGAAAGAGCCTAATGAGAGGAAGTGCTATTTGCAAAGGCCATAACTCTGACATCATTGTTTTTTGAGTTATTTCCCTTTGTGATATTTTCTTGTCAAGAAGACAACTCCAGTTCTACTGATGCTATTGTAATGAAATTTTATGTATGGAAAGAAACTGATGAGAGAAAATGCCATGCACAAGGGCAGCAATATTTTGTTTTTCCCCTTTGTCATATTTTATTGTCAGGAAAATAACTCCAGTTCTGCTAACGCTAGTGAAATAATTATCATTTACCGGAAATGGAAATAGCTTGATAAGAGGATGTGTCATGGATAAGGGTCATAAGCTTGGCAACAAAATTCACTTTTGTCATGTTTTCTTGTCCGGAAGATAACTCCATTTATAGCTACATGTATATTAAAATGTTGTCTTGCCCAGTCAACTTAGGTACAAACTTCAATGTCCTCAGGTGAGCGAATTTAGGGCCATGGCCCTCTTGTTTATGTATTTTTTACTTTAATATTAGGAACAACTTGTAAAAAAAATTTTTTTCACAGAATTGGAATTTTTGTTTTACAAATTGGGAATGATGCTTGCTGGGGGGCATTTGTGTTTCACAAACACAGCGCTTTTCATCTGATCTTCACCAAACTTTCTGGAAATGTTTTTGTCAATAAATTGAAGACCGAGATCTATAACCAGCGGCACCAATATGGCCCTTGAGTTCCTCAAAATATAGGTTAGACTGCATTATGACAAGTCTTCGTGAAATAGACGGGACGGAGCCTTAGCGGAGCCCGTCTATTTCACGAAGACTTGTCCTTTGCAGTGTAAACGATTTAGTCCATCCATAAACCTAAACAAGGAATTTTGTTTCCAAAGCTACGTCACTATGTGATGTGCAATGTGTGGTTACTATCTATACACGCACCTCACTCAGCTGTTTTAAGCTGCCAGCAACGATAATCTGGCCATCAAATTTCCTCACAAGAGTTTCATTTTTGCGAGAATAATCATCCAGTCTTCACAAAAAAGGAAGAACTGAATAACCGACTGATTGGCCAACGACACAGAATTTCACCAAAAGCCTGGTCTAAATGGTACTCCATGACAGTTTCAGCTTTTTAACTCACACATTTTGTGTCACCTGCTGTAGGCAAAGGTGACACTTAGGGATCACTTTTCCGGCGTCTGTCTGTCCGTCCATCTGTCATGCTTTTTGGGTCACACTGAACTCTTGTTCCACATGTGCTTGCTAGCAGGTGACGCATGTGTTCCGAGGAACACATTTCTAGTCATAGGATAGTCAGAGTTGCCCTCCCTGTAACTGGAGGCATTCGTGTATCCGGGACACGCATCTTGTTTTAGGTCAGGTTTTAGATGGTGTACAAGGTTAGCGATATAGGGCCATAGTGGCCCTTGTTGTTAACTGAACCCTTTACCCAATAGCCGTTTTCTGTTTTGAAGATGGATGACAGTTGAAAATAAAGAGAATGCTCATGTCTTCTAATCTATGTCCTAAAAAGCCAATGGGGCCGTTTCTATAAGTAAAGCAAACATTTCATTTAGCATGATTTAAGTACATGTACATGTATTTATATTTGGAACAGAAGAAAATCTAGCATAAAATATTGTGTTTTGCAACTAGAATATATGAATTAAGTTATGATACGACTATGAAATAAAAGATAGTCCCGATTTGACTGTTCCTTGTTTGTAAGTGCCATTCACAGTAATAGAGGTATTAACTATTAACTTACATTGTGACGACTAAAATAAATAGAAAAGGCAGAAAGCATATTAATACAAGTAAACCAGAAGGCTCCTAAATAATTTGTTAACTTCAACGTATGGCTCTTATCACCTCAAAAGCGGTTCTAGTAGATAAACATATGACAAACAGTAAACGTATGTCTCCTCTAAATGAACCAAACAAGTACATGTACATGTGTTGCTAAAAATTAATGACATACTGACAACATGTGGCTCTTAACAAATAGATGTAGATTATAGGAAAGGACACGCAGTTTGAGCCTCAATGCCCTGTCAGATGAGACATACGTTTACTGTATGTCATACTTTTTTCTACTAAAACAGCTGTTAGGAGCTGGTAATAAGAGACATACGCTGTCTGTATGTCATTACTTAAAATCTGCACCTATTGGTTAAGTCCAATCAGAGAATATCTACGTTTGCCGTATGTCATAAGTTTGAGCCCCGAAAGCCCTGTCAGAGGAGACATACGTTTACTGGATGTCACTTTTTTTCTACTGAAACAGGTGTTAGTAGGTGATAATAAGAGCCATACATTGTCTGTATGTCATTCCTCAAAATCTGCACCTATTGGTTAACTTAATTTCAATCAGAGATTACCTACGTTTGCCGTATGTCATAAGTTTGAGCCCCAACGCCGTCAGAGCAGACATACGTTTACAGGATGTCATACTTTTTTCTACTAAAACAGGTGCTTGGGGCTGGTAATATGAGTCTTACATTGTCTGTATGTCTTTATTTATAATCTGCATCTATTGGTTAGTCCAATCAGAGAATCCTACGTTTGCCGTATGTCATAAGTTTTAGCCCAAAAGCCGTGTCAGATGAGACATACGTTTACTGGATGTCATACTCTTTTCTACTTAAACAGGTGTTGGGAGTTGATAATAAGAGCCTTACCATCTCTGTATGCCATTACTTATAATCTGCACCTATTGGTTAAGTTCAATCAGAGAATAGCTACGTTTGCCGTATGTCATAAGGTTGAGCCCCAACGCCCTGTCAGAGAGGATATACGTTTACTGGATGTCATACTTTTTTCCTCTGAAACAGGTGTTGGGGGCTGATAATAATAGCCATACATTGTACGTTGTCGGTATGTTATTACCTAAAATCTACACCTATTGATTAAGTTCAATCAGAGAATACCTACGTTTGCCGTATGTCATAGGTTTGAGCCCCCAACGCCCTGTCAGAGAGGACATACGTTTACTGGATGTCATACTTTTTTCCTCTGAAACAGGTGTTTGGGGCTGATAATAATACCGGTAGCCATACGTTGTCGGTATGTCAATTACCTAAAATCTACACCTATCGGTTAAGTTCAATCAGAGAAAAACTACGTTTGCCGTATGTCATAAGTTTGAGCCCCAAAGCCGTGTCAGAGCAGACATACGTTTACTGGAAGTCAATCATTTTTCTACTAAAACAGGTGTTTGGAGCTGAAAATACGAGCCATACGCTGTCTGTATGTCATTACTTATAATCTGCACCTATTGGTCAAGTCGAATTAAAGAATACCTACGTTTGCTGTATGCCATAAGTGTGAGCCCCAACGCCCTGCCAGAGGAGACCTACGTTTACTGGATGTCATACTTATTTCTACTAAAACAGGTGTTGAGAGGTGATAATAAGGGCTATGCCATCTCTATATATCATTACTTATAAACTGCACCTTTTGGTTAAGTTCAGTCAGAGAATACTAATGACATACAGCAAACGTGGGTATTCTCTGACTGGACTTCACTAATAGACGCATATTATAAGTAATGACATACGGACAAGGTATGGCTATTATTTTCACCTCCCAACAGCTGTTTACGCGGGAAAAGTATGCCATCCAGTAAACGTATGTCTCATCTGACAGTGTTTGGGCTCAAACTTATGACATACGTCAAACGTAGGTATTCTCTGATTTAACTTAACCCATAGGTGCAGATTATAAGTAATGACATACAGAGATTGTATGGCTCTTATAATCACTTCCTAACAGCTGTTTTAGTATAAATAAGTATGGCAGCCAGTAAACGTATGTCTCCTCTGACAGCGTTGGGGCTCAAACTTATGACATACGGCAAACGTAGGTATTCTCTGATTGAACTTAACCAATAGGTGCAGATTATAAGTAATGACATACAGACAACGTAAGACTCTTATTACCAGCCCCCAACACCTGTTTTAGTAGAGAAAAGTATGACATCCAGTAAACGTATGTGTCATCTGACAACTTTGGGGCTCAAACTTATGACATACAGCAAACGTGGGTATTCTCTGACTGGACTTCACTAATAGACGCATATTATAAGTAATGACATACGGACAAGGTATGGCTATTCTTTTCATCTCCCAACAGCTGTTTACGCGGGAAAAGTATGCCATCCAGTAAACGTATGTCTCATCTGACAGCTTTGGGGCTCAAACTTATGACATACGACAAACGTATGTATTCTCTGATTTAACTTAACCCATAGGTGCAGATTATAAGTAATGACATACAGAGATTGTATGGCTATTATAATCATCTCCTAACAGCTGTTTTAGTAGAAATAAGGATGACATCCAGTAAACGTATGTCTCCTCTGACAAGGCATTGGGGCTCAAACTTATGACATACGGCAAACGTAGGTATTCTCTGATTGAACTGAACCAATAGGTGCAGATTATAAGTAATGACATACAGAGATGATATGGCTCTTATTGTCAGCTCCCAACACCTGTTTTAGTAGAAAAGAGTATGACGTCCAGTAAACGTATCTCGCATCTGACAGTGTTGGGGTTCAAACTTTTGACATACGGCAAACGTAGGTATTCTCTGATTGAACTTAACCAATAGGTGCAGATTATAAGTAATGACATACAGAGATGGTATGGCTCTTATTATCACCTACTAACACCTGTTTTAGTAGAAAAAAGTATGACATCCAGTAAACGTATGTCTCCTCTGACAGTTTTGAGGCTCAAACTTATGACTAAACGTATGTCTCCTCTGACAGGGCATCTGGGCTCAAACTTATGATATCCGGCAAACGTAGGTATTCTCTGATTGAACTTAACCAATAGGTGCAGATTATAAGTAATGACATACAGAGATGATATGGCTCTTATTATCAGCTCCCAACACCTGTTTTAGTAGAAATAAGTATGACATCCAGTAAAAGTATGTCTCCTCTGACAGCGTTGGGCTCAAACTTATGACATACGGCAAACGTAGGTATTCTCTGATTGAACTTAACCAATAGGTGCAGATTATAAGTAATGTCATACAGAGATGGTATGGCTCTTATTATCAGCTCCCAACACCTCTTTTAGTAGAAATAAATATGACATCCAGTAAACGTATGTCTCCTCTGACAGTGTTGGGGCTCAAACATGGCCAGAAATACTGGGTCTAATTTCCACTATGTCGATTTCTGCTCTATACACAGGCTCGCTGAGGTCAGTCCCGTTACCATAGCGACTGCAGCGATAATTGCCCAGTGGCTTATCAGTAATGCAGCCTGGCCACTTGATGCTGTGTATACTGGCTGCAGGTTTAGCACCCGATATAATCTAATATTCGCTGGGCTGAGCATCACAGGACTCAGTGGTAATTTTTACCAAGTCCCTAGACCTCATATTTTTTTTATGATTAGCAACCTTTTAAAACAAAATAGCGTACAAGGTAGACATCGATTATTCGGGTTCAAAAATGTTTAAACTATTTAAATCGGGAAAAAAATAAGGAAGTAAGGCTGAATACCTTTTAAGGGACACTGAGACCATAACTTATTGACCCTCAGCCTGTTACGTAACACCAAATGTCATTATTTTTTGCCAATTAATGATTGCCTAACTATAACAGATATCCCCCACAACTTTCGGAGATCTGGGTCCACTTTAAAATGTTCACATTTCGGGTGCATGTCAGGTGTATATATTTAACCACACCTAAGTTGGCTAAACTGGTATAGCGTTGATTACGTTTTTCAAGTTTATTGAACCGTAGCAAATGAGGTGTCAAAAGCTGTGCATGCACGAGGTCTACATAGTGTTGAAATTCTTTTTTCGGATCCGTTACCGATATAAGGAAGTTATTGCATGTTTTAGGATAAATTTTGAAATATTGTGTGGTCCCCAAGTCCTTCTATTTAATATCGATCTAAATACTATTTCTCAGAACCGATTTGATTGGATTTGGTAATTTAAGACAGCTCTAGTACTTATCTATCGATTAAAAGTAGTTGCAAAAAAATCTAATCAGGGGTTGTTGAGAAATAAGCAAAATATGGGTAAAAAAGTTGAAAATTCTGACGTCTGCTTAATTTGGTAACATTCGGTTATTCACTCATTACACAAAAAGTATTGTATATTTCTATAATATTATTTCGGATCCTTGTAGACGAAGTGTTTTGTCAGCGATATCAAGTATTGAGTAAGGCGAACTCGAAAAATTTAAGGGCTAACGAGTTGGAGCCAATCAGTACACAAATCAACATAAAATTTAGCAATTTAACATTTTGTTTGTCAATTTCTCAAAGATAAGTTATTATTTTTTCCTGATACTTTGAATACTTATTAGGTACCACAAAGGTTTTATAATGTCAAAATATATAGTTGATCCATGCTTTCGCCCGTCCGTACGAGCCCGAAAACCTTTTTGCGCGCGAAATTTCCTTTGTTTACATCGATATTTTGCAAACTTTCAAGGTTCGCTGTGACCTTGTTATGTAAGATATCGTCATAAATGTTTCTTTGCTATAAAGTGAATGTTATACTTATTAAGTACACGTATAATGTTATGTCTGTGTGTGCGTATGTACGTCTGTGTAGGGCGTCAAAGAAAGCTTGAAATTTTAAAAAAAAATCGAAATTTCTCAAATTTAACTCGGACCCGGCACCCGTATACCAGAAATAGTCAATTGTGCCCTAAATAGTTAGTAAATATATTAAATATAGTCCTAGTACAGAAATTATACAGTAAATTTATATTTCAGCTATTAAATTTAATAAGGTTATGGTTCGGTGAAATAGCCTACCACAGGGGCTCAATTTCACCCTATTTTGGACATGTTTTCATGTTATATTTTTTAATTTACATAGATATGAACTATTACTTACCATCACGCTTTACCTATATATACACACTGCAGGTACATATAAAATTCTGGCGTGTACGATTGTCCGTCTGTCTGTGGTGGCTCTATAATGCGTTGTGAGTATTCGAAAATCGTGAAAAAGCTCTACTTTGGCTCATATAAGTGGCTGTATCTTATTCATTTTAAGAGATATTAAGCTATGAAACTTCACATATATATTAAATATATGTACATCTACATTAATAAGTCTACATAATGTAAGAGCGACTGTTCGTGCGTCTGTACGGATGAGATATTTGTTAAATTTAGGTGAAATTCGAGTACCCCTACTCACCTTTGATGAACAATATCTGCCAAAATAATCATAACTGACACAAATGAACACCATATCGGTAAACTTCATACTCTAAGCCTTCTAACAATGCAAATTATGTATATTTTGAATTGTCCGTCTGTACGTACGAGCCCGAGAAAATTTAAAAAACACTTAATTTCTGATATGAAATTAGACCCCCTGACTCTATTAAATGCATATACTGACGTTTTTAAGCACGTTCTACATTGTTTTCTTTCTTAGATAGGTAGCTATGTATGTTAGCTTTAGTTTGATACCAAATATATAGGGTTTGCACCTGTTTGTCCGTGTGTACGAGCCCGAAACGGTGCAATTTGGGGCTTTTTTGCCGTGAATAGAGCGATATTTGGCAACATTTCGAGGTTCACTGTGACATTATTACGTCAGATACTGTTATTATTCTTTCTTTAATACTTTAAAGTGTATTACCAAAGTAAGATCATGTATAATAACAAAAAAGATATTTTTTAAATATTGAATTGTCTGAATTAACAAGTAAATTAATAGAATCGTTTAGAGATTAATATGTTTGGTTGCTATGATGACCCATTCAAACAATATAGCGGTACTCTGTTGGTCCGAACATACTCAAAAACATATAGATTGGCTATACCATCAATGGTTGGTCATCATTGAATTTTCTGTCTGCCGGGAATCTCTGTTTATCTTAAACAGCGTGTACAGGCTAATCACTTACACACAGCGGCATCATTAGTGAGATAATTCCAGCTGGCATAGGTGAGTTCATACGAGGTCAAAGAGCCTTTAGGCAAAATGAAAAGTGGAGCTAGTAAGTACTTATGACATACGGCAAACGTAGGTAATATCTGATTGAACTTAACCAATAAGTTCAGATTATGAGGAATGACATACAGACAACGTATGGCTCTCATAACCAGCTCTCAACACCTGTTTTAGTAGAAATAAATATGACATCCAGTAAACATATTTCTCCTCTGACAGTGCGTTGGGGCTCAAACTTATGACATACGGCATTCTCTGATTGAACTTAACCAATGTGCAAATTATAAATAATGGTATAGAGAGATTGTTAGGCTCTTTTTATCACCTCCCAACACCTCTTTTAGTAGAAATAAATATGACATCCAGTACACGTATTTCTCCTCTGACAGCTTTGGGGCTCAAACCTATGACATACGGCAAACGTAGGTATTCTCTGATTGAACTTAACCAATAGGTGCAAATTATAAATAATGGTATACAGAGATTGTTAGGCTCTTTTTATCACCTCCCAACACCTGTTTTAGTAGAAATAAATATGACATCCAGTAAACGTATGTCTCCTCTGACAGGGCATTGGGGCTCAAACTTATGACATACGGCAAACGTAGGTAATCTCTGATTGAACTTAACCAATAGGTGCAGATTATGAGGAATGACATACAGACAACGTATGGCTCTTATAACCAGCTCCCAACACCTCTTTTAGTAGAAATAAATATGACATCCAGTAAACGTATTTCTCCTCTGACAGTGCGTTGGGGCTCAAACTTATGACATACGGCAAACGTAGGTATTCTCTGATTGAACTTTACCAATAGATGCAAATGATAAATAATGGTATACAGAGATTGTATGGCTCTTATTATCAGCTCCCAACACCTCTTTTAGTAGAAATAAATATGACATCCAGTAAACGTATTTCTCCTCTGACAGCTTTGGGGCTCAAACCTATGACATACGGCAAACGTAGGTATTCTCTGATTGAACTTAACCAATAGGTGCAAATTATAAATAATGGTATACAAAGATTGTTAGGCTCTTTTTATCACCTCCCAACACCTGTTTTAGTAGAAATAAATATGACATCCAGTAAACGTATGTCTCCTCTGACAGGGCATTGGGGCTCAAGCTTATGACATACGGCAAACGTAGGTAATCTCTGATTGAACTTAACCAATAGGTGCAGATTATGAGGAATGACATACAGACAACGTATGGCTCTTATAACCAGCTCCCAACACCTGTTTTAGTAGAAATAAATATGACATCCAGTAAACGTATTTCTCCTCTGACAGTGCGTTGGGGCTCAAACTTATGACATACGGCAAACGTAGGTATTCTCTGATTGAACTTTACCAATAGATGCAAATTATAAATAATGGTATACAGAGATTGTATGGCTCTTATTATCAGCTCCCAACACCTCTTTTAGTAGAAATAAATACGACATCCAGTAAACGTATTTCTCCTCTGACAGCTTTGGGGCTCAAACCTATGACATACGGCAAACGTAGGTATTCTCTGATTAAACTTTACCAATAGGTGCAAATTATAAATAATGGTATACAGAGATTGTTAGGCTCTTTTTATCACCTCCCAACACCTGTTTTAGTAGAAATAAATATGACATCCAGTAAACGTATGTCTCCTCTGACAGGGCATTGGGGCTCAAACTTATGACATACGGCAAACGTAGGTAATCTCTGATTGAACTTAACCAATAGGTGCAGATTATGAGGAATGACATACAGACAACGTATGGCTCTTATAACCAGCTCCCAACACCTGTTTTAGTAGAAATAAATATGACATCCAGTAAACGTATTTCTCCTCTGACAGTGCGTTGGGGCTCAAACTTATGGCATACGGCAAACGTAGGTATTCTCTGATTGAACTTTACCAATAGATGCAAATTATAAATAATGGTATACAGAGATTGTTAGGCTATTTTTATCACCTCCCAACACCTGTTTTAGTAGAAATAAATATGACATCCAGTAAACGTATGTCTCCTCTGACAGGGCATTGGGGCTCAAACTTATGACATACGGCAAACGTAGGTATTCTCTGATTGAACTTAACCAATAGGTGCAGATTATGAGGAATGACATACGGACAACGTATGGCTCTTATAACCAGCTCCCAACACCTGTTTTAGTAGAAAAAAATATGACATCCAGTAAACGTATTTCTCCTCTGACAGCTTTGGGGCTCAAACTTATGACATACGACAAGCGTAGGTATTCTCTGCTTGAACTTGACCAATAGGTGCAAATTATAAATAATGGTATACAGAGATTGTTAGGCTCTTTTTATCACCTCCCAACACCTGTTTTAGTAGAAATAAATATGACATCCAGTAAACGTATTTCTCCTCTGACAGGGCATTGGGGCTCAAGCTTATGACATACGGCAAACGTAGGTAATCTCTGATTGAACTTAACCAATAGGTGCAGATTATGAGGAATGACATACAGACAACGTATGGCTCTTATAACCAGCTCCCAACACCTGTTTTAGTAGAAATAAATATGACATCCAGTAAACGTATTTCTCCTCTGACAGTGCGTTGGGGCTCAAACTTATGACATACGGCAAACGTAGGTATTCTCTGATTGAACTTAACCAATAGATGCAAATTATAAATAATGGTATACAGAGATTGTATGGCTCTTATTATCAGCTCCCAGCACCTCTTTTAGTAGAAATAAATATGACATCCAGTAAACGTATTTCTCCTCTGACAGCTTTGGGGCTCAAACCTATGACATACGGCAAACGTAGGTATTCTCTGATTGAACTTAACCAATAGGTGCAAATTATAAATAATGGTATACAGAGATTGTTAGGCTCTTTTTATCACCTCCCAACACCTGTTTTAGTAGAAATAAATATGACATCCAGTAAACGTATGTCTCCTCTGACAGGGCATTGGGGCTCAAACTTATGACATACGGCAAACGTAGGTAATCTCTGATTGAACTTAACCAATAGGTGCAGATTATGAGGAATGACATACAGACAACGTATGGCTCTTATAACCAGCTCCCAACACCTGTTTTAGTAGAAATAAATATGACATCCAGTAAACGTATTTCTCCTCTGACAGTGCGTTGGGGCTCAAACTTATGGCATACGGCAAACGTAGGTATTCTCTGATTGAACTTTACCAATAGATGCAAATTATAAATAATGGTATACAGAGATTGTTAGGCTATTTTTATCACCTCCCAACACCTGTTTTAGTAGAAATAAATATGACATCCTGTAAACGTATGTCTCCTCTGACAGGGCATTGGGGCTCAAACTTATGACATACGGCAAACGTAGGTATTCTCTGATTGAACTTAACCAATAGGTGCAGATTATGAGGAATGACATACGGACAAGGTATGGCTCTTATAACCAGCTGCCAACACCTGTTTTAGTAGAAAAAAATATGACATCCAGTAAACGTATTTCTCCTCTGACAGCTTTGGGGCTCAAACTTATGACATACGACAAGCGTAGGTATTCTCTGCTTGAACTTAACCAATAGGTGCAAATGATAAATAATGGTATACAGATATTGTTAGGCTCTTTTTATCACCTCCCAACACCTGTTTTAGTAGAAATATATATGACATCCAGTAAACGTATTTCTCCTCTGACAGCTTTGGGGCTCAAACGTATGACATACGGCAAACGTAGGTAATCTCTGATTGAACTTAACCAATAGGTGCAGATTATGAGGAATGACATACAGACAACGTATGGCTCTTAAAACCAGCTCCCAACACCTGTTTTAGTAGAAATAAATATGACATCCAGTAAACGTATTTCTCCTCTGACAGCTTTGGGGCTCAAACTTATGACATACGGCAAACGTAAGTATTCTCTGATTGAACTTAACCAATAGGTGCAAATTATAAATAATGGTATACAGAGATTGTTAGGCTCTTTTTATCACCTCCCAACACCTGTTTTAGTAGAAATAAATATGACATCCAGTAAACGTATGTCTCCTCTGACATGGCATTGGGGCTCAAACTTATGACATACGGCAAACGTAGGTATTCGCTGATTGAACTTAACCAATAGGTGCAGATAGAGGAATGACATACAGACAACGTATGGCTCTTATAACCAGCTCCCAGCTTCTGTTTTAGTAGAAATAAATATGACATCCAGTAAACGTATTTCTCCTCTGACAGCTTTGGGGCTCAAACTTATGACATACGGCAAGCGTAGGTATTCTCTGATTGAACTTAACCAATAGGTGCAAATTATAAATAATGGTATACAGAGATTGTTAGGCTGTTTTTATCACCTCCCAACACCTGTTTTAGTAGAAATAAATTTGACATCCAGTAAACGTATGTCTCCTCTGACAGGGCATTGGGGCTCAAACGTATGACATACGGCACACGTAGGTAATCTCTGATTGAACTTAACCAATAGGTGCAGATTATGAGGAATGACATACAGACAACGTATGGCTCTTAAAACCAGCTCCAAACACCTGTTTTAGTAGAAATAAATATGACATCCAGTAAACGTATTTCTCCTCTGACAGCTTTGGGGCTCAAACTTATGACATACGACAAACGTAGGTATTCTCTGATTGAACTTAACCAATAGGTGCAAATTATAAATAATGGTATACAGAGATTATTAGGCTCTTTTTATCACCTCCCAACACCTGTTTTAGTAGAAATAAATATGACACCCAGTAAACGTATTTCTCCTCTGACAGCTTTCGGGCTCAAACTTATGACATACGGCAAGCGTAGGTATTCTCTGATTGAACTTGATCAATAGGTGCAACTTATAAATAATGGTATACAGAGATTGTTAGGCTCTTTTTATCACCTCCAAACACCAGTTTTAGTAGAAATAAATATGACACCCAGTAAACGTATTTCTCCTCTGACAGCTTTGGGGATCAAACTTATGACATACGGCAAACGTAGGTAATCTCTGATTGAACTTAACCAATAGGTGCAGATTATGAGGAATGACATACAGACAACGTATGGCTCTTAAAACCAGCTCCAAACACCTGTTTTAGTAGAAATAAATATGACATCCAGTAAACGTATTTCTCCTCTGACAGCTTTGGGGCTCAAACTTATGACATACGGCAAACGTAGGTAATCTCTGCTTGAACTTAACCAATAGGTGCAGATTATGAGGAATGACATACAGACAACGTATGGCTCTTAAAACCAGCTCCAAACACCTGTTTTAGTAGAAATAAATATGACATCCAGTAAACGTATTTCTCCTCTGACAGCTTTGGGGCTCAAACTTATGACATACGACAAGCGTAGGTATTCTCTGCTTGAACTTAACCAATAGGTGCAAATGATAAATAATGGTATACAGATATTGTTAGGCTCTTTTTATCACCTCCCAACACCTGTTTTAGTAGAAATATATATGACATCCAGTAAACGTATTTCTCCTCTGACAGCTTTGGGGCTCAAACGTATGACATACGGCAAACGTAGGTAATCTCTGATTGAACTTAACCAATAGGTGCAGATTATGAGGAATGACATACAGACAACGTATGGCTCTTAAAACCAGCTCCCAACACCTGTTTTAGTAGAAATAAATATGACATCCAGTAAACGTATTTCTCCTCTGACAGCTTTGGGGCTCAAACTTATGACATACGGCAAACGTAAGTATTCTCTGATTGAACTTAACCAATAGGTGCAAATTATAAATAATGGTATACAGAGATTGTTAGGCTCTTTTTATCACCTCCCAACACCTGTTTTAGTAGAAATAAATATGACATCCAGTAAACGTATGTCTCCTCTGACATGGCATTGGGGCTCAAACTTATGACATACGGCAAACGTAGGTAATCGCTGATTGAACTTAACCAATAGGTGCAGATTATGAGGAATGACATACAGACAACGTATGGCTCTTATTACCAGCTCCCAGCTTCTGTTTTAGTAGAAATAAATATGACATCCAGTAAACGTATTTCTCCTCTGACAGCTTTGGGGCTCAAACTTATGACATACGGCAAGCGTAGGTATTCTCTGATTGAACTTAACCAATAGGTGCAAATTATAAATAATGGTATACAGAGATTGTTAGGCTGTTTTTATCACCTCCCAACACCTGTTTTAGTAGAAATAAATTTGACATCCAGTAAACGTATGTCTCCTCTGACAGGGCATTGGGGCTCAAACGTATGACATACGGCACACGTAGGTAATCTCTGATTGAACTTAACCAATAGGTGCAGATTATGAGGAATGACATACAGACAACGTATGGCTCTTAAAACCAGCTCCAAACACCTGTTTTAGTAGAAATAAATATGACATCCAGTAAACGTATTTCTCCTCTGACAGCTTTGGGGCTCAAACTTATGACATACGACAAACGTAGGTATTCTCTGATTGAACTTAACCAATAGGTGCAAATTATAAATAATGGTATACAGAGATTATTAGGCTCTTTTTATCACCTCCAAACACCTGTTTTAGTAGAAATAAATATGACACCCAGTAAACGTATTTCTCCTCTGACAGCTTTCGGGCTCAAACTTATGACATACGGCAAGCGTAGGTATTCTCTGATTGAACTTAACCAATAGGTACAAATTATAAATAATGGTATACAGTGATTGTTAGGCTGTTTTTATCACCTCCCAACACCTGTTTTAGTAGAAATAAATATGACATCCAGTAAACGTATGTCTCCTCTGACAGGGCTTTGGGGCTCAAACTTATGACATACGGCAAACGTAGGTAATATCTGATTGAACTTAACCAATAGGTGCAGATTATGAGGAATGACATAAAGACAACGTATGGCTCCTATAACCAGCTCCCAGCTTCTGTTTTAGTAGAAATAAATATGACATCCAGTAAACGTATTTCTCCTCTGACAGCTTTGGGGCTCAAATTTATGACATACGGCAAACGTAGGTATTCTCTGATTGAACTTGATCAATAGGTGCAACTTATAAATAATGGTATACAGAGATTGTTAGGCTCTTTTTATCACCTCCAAACACCAGTTTTAGTAGAAATAAATATGACACCCAGTAAACGTATTTCTCCTCTGACAGCTTTGGGGATCAAACTTATGACATACGGCAAACGTAGGTAATCTCTGATTGAACTTAACCAATAGGTGCAGATTATGAGGAATGACATACAGACAACGTATGGCTCTTAAAACCAGCTCCAAACACCTGTTTTAGTAGAAATAAATATGACATCCAGTAAATGTATTTCTCCTCTGACAGCTTTGGGGCTCAAACTTATGACATACGGCAAACGTAGGTAATCTCTGCTTGAACTTAACCAATAGGTGCAGATTATGAGGAATGACATACAGACAACGTATGGCTCTTAAAACCAGCTCCAAACACCTGTTTTAGTAGAAATAAATATGACATCCAGTAAACGTATTTCTCCTCTGACAGCTTTGGGGCTCAAACTTATGACATACGGCAAGCGTAGGTATTCTCTGATTGAACTTAACCAATAGGTGCAAATTATAAATAATGGTATACAGAGATTGTTAGGCTCTTTCTATCACCTCCCAACACCTGTTTTAGTAGAAATAAATATGACATCCAGTAAACATATGTCTCCTCTGACAGGGCTTTGGGGCTCAAACTTATGACATACGGCAAACGTAGGTAATATCTGATTGAACTTAACCAATAGGTGCAGATTAGGAGGAATGACATACAGACAACGTATGGCTCTTATAACCAGCTCTCAACACCTGTTTTAGTAGAAATAAATATGACATCCGGTAAACGTATTTCTCCTCTGACATTCCGTTGGGGCTCAAACTTATGACATACGTTAAGCGTAGGTATTCTCTGATTGAACTTAACCAATTTGCAAATTATAAATAATAGTATACAGAGATTGTTAGGCTCTTTTTATCACCTCCCAACACCTGTTTTAGTAGAAATAAATATGACATCCAGTAAACGTATTTCTCCTCTGACAGTTTTGGGGCTCAAACTTATGACATACGGCAAACGTAGGTATTCTCTGATTGAACTTAACCAATAGGTGCAAATTATAAATAATGGTAAACAGAGATTGTTAGGCTCTTTTTATCACCTCCCAACACCTGTTTTAGTAGAAATAAATATGACATCCAGTAAACGTATGTCTCCTCTGACAGGGCATTGGGGCTCAAACTTATGACATACGGCAAACATAGGTAATCTCTGATTGAACTTAACCAATATGTGCAGATTATGAGGAATGACATACAGACAACGTATGGCTCTTAAAACCAGCTCCAAACACCTGTTTTAGTAGAAATAAATATGACATCCAGTAAACGTATTTCTCCTCTGACAGCTTTGGGGCTCAAACTTATGACATACGGCAAACGTGGGTAATCTCTGCTTGAACTTAACCAATAGGTGCAGATTATGAGGAATGACATACAGACAACGTATGGCTCTTAAAACCAGCTCCAAACACCTGTTTTAGTAGAAATAAATATGACATCCAGTAAACGTATTTCTCCTCTGACAGCTTTGGGGCTCAAACTTATGACATACCACAAACGTAGGTATTCTCTGATTGAACTTAACCAATAGGTGCAAATTATAAATAATGGTATACAGAGATTGTTAGGCTCTTTTTATCACCTCCCAACACCTGTTTTAGTAGAAATAAATATGACATCAAGTAAACGTATGTCTCCTCTGACAGGGCATTGGGGCTCAAACTTATGACATACGGCACACGTAGGTAATCTCTGATTGAACTTAACCAATAGGTGCAGATTATGAGGAATGACATACATACAACGTATGGCTCTTAAAACCAGCTCCCAACACCTGTTTTAGTAGAAAAAAATATGACATCCAGTAAACGTATTTCTCCTCTGACAGCTTTGGGGCTCAAACTTATGACATACGGCAAGCGTAGGTATTCTCTGATTGAACTTATCCAATAGGTGCAAATTATAAATAATGGTTTACAGAGATTGTTAGGCTCTTTTTATCACCTCCCAACACCTGTTTTAGTAGAAATAAATATGACATCCAGTAAACGTATGTCTCCTCTGACAGGGCTTTGGGGCTCAAACTTATGACATACGGCAAACGTAGGTAATATCTGATTGAACTTAACCAATAGGTGCAGATTATGAGGAATGACATAAAGACAACGTATGGCTCTTTTACCAGCTCCCAGCTTCTGTTTTAGTAGAAATAAATATGACATCCAGTAAACGTATTTCTCCTCTGACAGCTTTGGGGCTCAAACTTATGACATACGGCAAACGTAGGTATTCTCTGATTGAACTTGACCAATAGGTGCAAATTATAAATAATGGTATACAGAGATTGTTAGGCTCTTTTTATCACCTCCAAACACCTGTTTTAGTAAGAAATAAATATGACACCCAGTAAACGTATTTCTCCTCTGACAGCTTTGGGGATCAAACTTATGACATACGGCAAACGTAGGTAATCTCTGATTGAACTTAACCAATAGGTGCAGATTATGATGAATGACATACAGACAACGTATGGCTCTTAAAACCAGCTCCAAACACCTGTTTTAGTTGAAATAAATATGACATCCAGTAAACGTATTTCTCCTCTGACAGCTGTGGGGCTCAAACTTATGACATACGACAAACGTAGGTATATTCTGATTGAACTTAACCAATAGGTGCAAATTATAAATAATGGTATACAGAGATTGTTAGGCTGTTTTTATCACCTCCCAACACCTGTTTTAGTAGAAATAAATATGACATCCAGTAAATGTATTTCTCCTCTGACAGCTTTGGGGCTCAAACTTATGACATACGGCAAGCGTAGGTATTCTCTGATTGAAGTTAACCAATAGGTGCAAATTATAAATAATGGTATACAGAGATTGTTAGGCTCTTTTTATCACCTCCCAACACCTGTTTTAGTAGAAATAAATATGACATCCAGTAAACGTATGTCTCCTCTGACAGGGCATTGGGGCTCAAACTTATGACATACGGCAAACGTAGGTAATATCTGATTGAACTTAACCAATAGGTGCAGATTAGGAGGAATGACATACAGACAACGTATGGCTCTTATAACCAGCTCTCAACACCTGTTTTAGTAGAAATAAATATGACATCCAGTAAACGTATTTCTCCTCTGACCGCTTTGGGTCTCAAACCTATGACATACGGCAAACGTAGGTATTCTCTGATTGAACTTAACCAATAGGTGCAAATTATAAATAATGGTATACAGAGATTGTTAGGCTCTTTTTATCACCTCCCAACACCTGTTTTAGTAGAAAAATATGACATCCAGTAAACGTATGTCTCCTCTGACAGGGCATTGGGGCTCAAACTTATGACATACGGCAAACGTAGGTAATCTCTGATTGAACTTAACCAATAGGTGCAGATTATGAGGAATGACATACAGACAACGTATGGCTCTTATAACAAGCTCCCAACACCTGTTTTAGTAGAAATAAATATGACATCCAGTAAACA
Organism: Gari tellinella; assembly: GCA_922989275.2. Taxonomy (NCBI): domain Eukaryota; kingdom Metazoa; phylum Mollusca; class Bivalvia; order Cardiida; family Psammobiidae; genus Gari; species Gari tellinella. The sequence continues at coordinate 97,232,217 of OV277860.1, forward strand.
TATGTCTCCTCTGACAGGGCTTTGGGGCTCAAACTTATGACATACGGCAAACGTAGGTAATATCTGATTGAACTTAACCAATAGGTGCAGATTAGGAGGAATGACATACAGACAACGTATGGCTCTTATAACCAGCTCTCAACACCTCTTTTAGTAGAAATAAATATGACATCCGGTAAACGTATTTCTCCTCTGACAGTGCGTTGGGGCTCAAACTTATGACATACGTTAAGCGTAGGTATTCTCTGATTGAACTTAACCAATGTGCAAATTATAAATAATAGTATACAGAGATTGTTAGGCTCTTTTTATCACCTCCCAACACCTGTTTTAGTAGAAATAAATATGACATCCAGTAAACGTATGTCTCCTCTGACAGTTTTGGGGCTCAAACTTATGACATACGGCAAACGTAGGTATTCTCTGATTGAACTTAACCAATAGGTGCAAATTATAAATAATGGTAAACAGAGATTGTTAGGCTCTTTTTATCACCTCCCAACACCTGTTTTAGTAGAAATAAATATGACATCCAGTAAACGTATGTCTCCTCTGACAGGGCATTGGGGCTCAAACTTATGACATACGGCAAACATAGGTAATCTCTGATTGAACTTAACCAATAGGTGCAGATTATGAGGAATGACATACAGACAACATATGGCTCTTAAAACCAGCTCCAAACACCTGTTTTAGTAGAAATAAATATGACATCCAGTAAACGTATTTCTCCTCTGACAGCTTTGGGGCTCAAACTTATGACATACGGCAAACGTAGGTATTCTCTGATTGAACTTAACCAATAGATGCAAATTATAAATGATGGTATACAGAGATTGTTAGGCTCTTTTTATCACCTCCCAACACCTGTTTTAGTAGAAATAAATATGACATCAAGTAAACGTATGTCTCCTCTGACAGGACATTAGGGCTCAAACTTATGACATACGTTAAGCGTAGGTATTCTCTGATTGAACTTAACCAATAGGTGCAAATTATAAATAATGGTATACAGAGATTGTTAGGCTCTTTTTATCACCTCCAAACACCTGTTTTAGTAGAAATAAATATGACATCCAGTAAACGTATTTCTCCTCTGACAGTTTTGGGGCTCAAACTTATGACATACGGCAAACGTAGGTATTCTCTGATTGAACTTAACCAATAGGTGCAAATTATAAATAATGGTAAACAGAGATTGTTAGGCTCTTTTCATCACCTCCCAACACCTGTTTTAGTAGAAATAAATATGACATCCAGTAAACGTATGTCTCCTCTGACAGGGCATTGGGGCTCAAACTTATGACACCTACGGCAAACGTAGGTAATCTCTGATTGAACTTAACCAATAGGTGCAGATTATGAGGAATGACATACAGACATTGTTTGGCTCTTATAACCAGCTCCCAACACTTGTAGTAGTAGAAATAAATATGACATCCTGTAAACGTATGTCTCCTCTGACAGTGCGTTGGGGCTCAAACTTATGACATACGGCAAACGTAGGTATTCTCTGATTGAACTTTACCAATAGATGTAAATTATAAATAATGGTATACAGAGATTGTTAGGCTCTTTTTATCACCTCCCAACACCTGTTGTAGTAGAAATAAATATGACATCCAGTAAACGTATGTCTCCCCTGACAGCTTTGGGGCTCAAACTTATGACATACGGCAAACGTAGGTATTCTCTGATTGAACTTAACCAATAGGTGCAGATTATGAGGAATGACATAAAGACAACGTATGGCTCTTATAACCAGCTCCCAACACCTGTTTTAGTAGACATAAATATGACATCCAGTAAACGTATTTCTCCTCTGACAGCTTTGGGTCTCAAACTTATGACATACGGCAAACGTAGGTATTCTCTGATTGAACTTAACCAGTAGGTGCAAATTATAAATAATGGTATACAGTGATTGTTAGGCTCTTTTTATCACCTCCCAACACCTGTTTTAGTAGAAATAAATATGACATCCAGTAAACGTATGTCTCCTCTGACAGGGCCATTGGGTCTCAAACTTATGACATACGGAAAACGTAGGTATTCTCTGATTGAACTTAACCAGTAGGTGCAAATTATAAATAATGGTATACAGTGATTGTTAGGCTCTTTTTATCACCTCCCAACACCTGTTTTAGTAGAAATAAATATGACATCCAGTAAACGTATGTCTCCTCTGACAGGGCCATTGGGGCTCAAACTTATGACATACGGCACACGTAGGTAATCTCTGATTGAACTTAACCAATAGGTGCAGATTATGAGGAATGACATACAGACAACGTATGGCTCTTATAACCAGCTCCCAACACCTGTTTTATTAGAAATAAATATGACATCCAGTAAACGTATGTCTCCTCTGACAGCTTTGGGGCTCAAACTTATGACATACGGCAAACGTAGGTATTCTCTGACAACGTATGTCTATTTATTCTATCTCTAGGTTCTATTTATTACTTAATTCTACGCCATCAATTCTGATGATTATGAGAAGGGGCACTTTTTAGGTGCACCAATGGGACTGTACCCGGCCGGTCACTTTATCCTGACACCGACGAACCAGTTGTAATGCTAACCCGAAATCCTGAGCGCCAAGGAGGGAAGCCATTACTACCAATTTTCAAGTCTTTGGTTTGACCCGGCCGGGGATTGAACCCGCAACTTCCCACACTGCAAGCGGACGCTCTACCACTAAGCCACGCAGCAAGCGATTAGGTAGAAGACGTATGAAATACATTAAACGTAGTTCTACTATAATGGGATTTTATTAGTATTTGCATCTTTAAACTTCGGTAACTCTGACTGTTTATCCGTGTTTTATTGCGGATAATAGTTCGGTCCGAATCGGTTATGGTACGATGTTACTTGTTACGGATTACTAGTTAAAAATGGAATTAAACGATTTAATAGAGTTTTACATTTATTATGAATACAATCAAGATTGCGTAAATTTTTCAGAACTTATACCATTTTAATAATATTTCAGTGCTAAATCAGTAAAAACAGTGTCTTTTTTAGAACTACTTTATTCCATATGTAGCCGATACCGATTTACCACCTACGAATGGGATATGTCATAAAAACAACGAGTGCCCGTCGGAGAATAAGGTCAACCCGAGGCGATTACGCCCCTTTAATTAATTCGATATCACTACCTTTGCGTCCCAATTAGTTTCGCCCTTAGTACTTTCTAAAACAGTTATAACATAATGTTTTTGTTATATTAAGCCTTCAAATAATGAAATTTAATGGAATCTAATAAGAATCGTATGAGCGAATTAGATTTGTTCGTTTGCTCCACATCCTATATAAGTATTGACGGTAAAGAGAAAAAATATGATTACGTACAGTAGAAAGGACGTTTCGTCCTGCTGGCGATAACGTTCCCATAATTCAACAAAACCGTAAGGTCGCAGCGCTTCCGGGGAGGATCTCTCCAGCAAAATTACTAATTTTATGCAGATTTACACAAACTATCGCCCCAGACATTGCGATATATTTTAACTGCATTATTCATAGAGAGTGAAGAAACTATTGTCTTGGATAGTTTATTTTTTTAAGAAGCACTTACCTCGGAAAATATGGTGGGGTCATAAAACTCTTGCACACTTGACAAGAGATTCATATTCATGACATTGATTTGTTGCTTCTATATAGATGTTTCCGGTAAGTTGATGTTAAGTTAAACAAACGTAATGAACCAATTAAGATTGAAAGTAATCACTGTACTGGATGGTTGTCAATGGTGTTATTCAATGTTTATGAATGCATTTGAAATGGGCTTGTTATAGCAAAAACCGATAAATTGCAGAAGACTTCAGTGAAGGCAAATAATAAAAAAATTTTTTAATCTTCCGTCAAGGTTAATACAACTGCTTGCTCGGAAGTGATGCAGATCTGTGAAATAACTGTATAACGCAGGGATTGAGTGTGGTCAGGTAACAGATACTTAATTGGTGGAAAAACAATAAGTCCCTGAATGGGGCCTGATTTGGATGTCTCGTTATCTCAGTGGTTAGAACTTAGAGTGCTGGCAGGGTACGCCAGAGACTATGGGTTTGAGTCTCAGTGGGGTCACAATTTTTCATCAGTCCTGTTAAAGGCAATCATCAATCTTTACCCAGTCAGAGTTCCCATTCACGCACAGATGTACGTGATTCACGTATAATTTAGAAAAATCACGCATAAAATCAATGCCCTGAACGTGCATGCACGCACAGACTTATGTTGCAGATAATGCCGAAATCGGATGTAAGAATCTACCATTTTTATTAACAAAATACAAGTTAAACGTCAAAGTCTGACAAGTCAATTTGGATTTGATAAGTGTGAGGTTGGGCGCCCCTAAACCCAGGTTTAACCCCCCAGTGATTGTTAATGGTTAATTAATTTATAATTGATTATTGATTGCTACTGACCGTACCAAGGCGGGCTCCTATATTCACTTAGCTTTATGTTTGTCTTGCGTGTTGTTTTCTATTTAGTGTGTAGATGAAGGAATGGTATTGCGTGTGTGTGTGTGTTTGTTATGGTATGGCTGTGTGTGTGTTCTGCTTTAGAGATGGGTGTATTGTTTGTGTTGCGTTTCCTGCTTGAGTCTTCTTTCGTATTTATTTGTTTTCATTTTCCTTATAGTGTCTGTCACACAGGGCCCCGACACGATTTCTTTCAGAGAGAAAAAATCGTCAGAAGGTATATAAAGAGACAAGGGGTATAACTGATTGTTAGTAAATTCTCACCCTATCTCGATAAAACTGAGCATATCTTGAATAATAATTGATGAAACGGCACCCTTTTTGCATTTCTGTCTAGCATATATAATACCCTTCCATAAAAACATAACATAAAACCAACTGTTAGCTTGCACTTTCAACAGTAATTGCATTCACTTATAGAAATCAACGACTTTTAGAAAACGGGACAGGTGTTCGTTCACAGCCAACACAGCATTGACCACTACTGTGCGCTTGTTTAGGCGGTAATATAGAGTGTTACAGTCATTGGCCACTACTGTACGCTTGTTTAGGCCGTAATATCGAGCATAAAAGTCATACAGTTCGATAGATATACATTTTTGACACCGATCAACACTGATTTCTTCTCAAATCATTGCCGTACCAAAAAAGCTTAAATGTACAAGAATAGCTTTACTGCCGATGTAAACATGCGAATGTGTTGGTGTTGCAGCGATTTGAGTATAAATCAGCTTTGATCGGTGTCAAAAATGGATATCTATGGAATTGTATGACTGTAACACTCTATATTACCGCCTAAACAAGCGCACTGTAGTGGCCAATGCTGTGTCAGCTGTGAACGAACACCTGTCCCGTTTTCTAAAAGTCGTTGATTTCTGTGAGTAAATGCAATTACTGTTGCAAGTGCATGCTAACAGTTGGTTTTATGTTATGTTTTTATGGAAGGGTATTATATATGCTAGACAGAAATGCAAAAAGGGTGTCGTTTCATCAATTATTATTCATGATATGTCTGGTTTTGTCGAGATAGGGTGAGAATAAACTAACAATCAGTTGTACCCCTTGTCTCTATATATACCTTCTGATGATTTTTTCTCTCAAAAAGCAATCGTGTCGGAGCCCTGTGGTCTGTCAGGCGCTTGACAATTCTTATCATTCTTATTACGTAAAGCGCCTGGTTCACCCGCATCGCGAATACGATGATTTAGCGGTTTAAAATAGATTGTGGGATTTCCCGTCTCTGTGCCTAATAAAGTCGCTATTTTTTTAAAAATAATTTTTGTTTTTATAAGAATTCAATACTTATTTAGAGGAAGACGTGTTTGAAATATGCTGACAAATGATTTAAAAAAAAGTCTGATCATAGGTCTATTTCTGTTCACTTTCGATTTCAAAACAGCGACCCCATTTTTTATGCGAAATCCGACAACACAGTCGGAAAACTGGACGGGTTATCAGATGTATTTTATCCCGTCTATTGACAATGCTGGGGAAAATGCCTGATTTAATGAGACACAGTCTTAGCATAGGGCCTACGCATTCGTGTAGTCTGCAAATATGTCGTCTAAGTATCAATTGACGGCCTGGTTAAGAAATAATGTGAGAGATATGTACAGTGCACATTGAAACAAATGAAATAAAAATTATCGGCGGAACTACAAATTTCCAAAGATCATTCCTGGTGCGTATCCATTGTTTGAATAACGGATTGCTACTTTGTAATACAGTGTAGCTCCATTACTTCGCGGTCCGCTATTTCGCGAAAGCCAATATATCGCGGTCACGGCTTGGACCCCATTTTTTCCAATATGTATACTAAAAGTCAATAAAAGCCGAGTAGCGATCATTTCTGTTTCTTTAATAATTATATCTTCCTTTAACAGGACGTTATAATTGCGTAATCAGTGTCAATTATCACCATCTGTGGACTGCGCGTGTGTCATCCCGCTGCGTTGATTGACAGGTGCACTAACAAACAAACAATAGGCCTACTGAGTGAACTCGCGCATGCGCGGTTTCCCTCATTATTTAGCAATAATTAGCAAACTAACCTGATTGAGTTATAACTATCAAAGTCGACTAATCCGTATTAATAGCAGTGGAAAGATAACCACAGACATTAAAATCACAGTCATTCATATTTTGATACATCAATCAGACGCTTACAATCATAACTGCGATTCGTACCAGATAACAACGTACTCGAACAATGTCGGCCAAGAAATAAATTATATTTAACCTGTGAACTGATAATTGGTTTCATTGTTCTTTCAATTTCATATACCGCGCTACGTTTTTTGACAAGTCAATCGAGAAAATCTCATTTTATCCGCGTTCTAATCGCGATATAGACATTAAGTGTGAGTTCCACGATTAACTGATACACACGCACATTTTATTCAAAATGGCGGCCGTTGTCAAAAACGAAACTAGGCATTTGGTATAATACACATGAAAACGCTGATGCTAGATATGACAGTGCATATAAAGACTTGTTTTGACAAGAAATAACAAGGTAATCAACCAAGAAACCGTGTTTATTGCATGACATTGATATAATAGCGTTTGGCAATGGAATATATATACAGCAGAATATAGTTCAGCTCAGAATTCGGCTATATCGCGATCCGACCACATCGCGGATTTCATTTCGTGGACCCCAACTTCCGCGATATATTGGAGCTACACTGTAGCTGCAGTACTGCACCTCTAGACAACGGTCTAAATCCGCAATTCAGTTACGGTATCGCAACTAACTTTGTAATAGAAGAAAAAGAAAAACGTTTCATATGCACCAGGGTTCCCACAGGCTTTTAATTTTAAGGGTGCATGCACCCTCTAGGGCTTTTTTTTGGGGGTGCAGACAAATTTCAGAGGGTGCATATGAACCGTTTTTCTGTTTCTTCTGATGCGAGGACGCCAGGGACAAAGTACGATGAGGCCGGGGCCGAAAGGCTTATGACGTATCTACGACGAGTGGTCCCATAACAAAGTAGCAATTTGTATTCAAACAATGGATACGCACCAGGGATGATCTTTGGAAATTTGTGGTTCCACCGCTAAATTTTTATATAATTTGTTTGGATGTGTACTGTTCGTATCTCTCACATTATTTCTTAACCAGACCGTCAATTGGGACTTAGCCGACATATTTGCAGACTACACGAATGCGTAGGCCTATGCTAAGACTGTGTCTCACTAAATCAGGCATTTTCCTCAACATTGTTAATAGACGGGATAAAATACATCTGATAACCCGTCCAGTTTTTCGACACTGTGTTGTTCGGATTTCGCATAAAAAATGGCGTCGCTGTTTTGAAATCGAAAGTGACCAGAATTAGACCTATGACAGGGCTTTTTGATTTAATAATTTGTCAGCATTTTTCAAACACGTATTCCTCTAAATAAGTATTGAACTCTTATAAAAACAAAAATTGATAGAAAACGACTTTATTAGGCACAGAGACGGGAAATCCCACAATCTATTTTAAACCGCTTAATCATCATATTCGCGATGCGGGTGAACCAGGCGCTTTACGTAATAAGAATGATAAGAATTGTCAAGCGCCTGACAGACACTATAAGGAAAATGAAAATAAATCCAAACTGACACGCCGGACTTTGACGTTTAACTTGTATTTTGTTGTTTGTTAATAAAACTGGTATTCTTACATCCGATTTCGGCATTATCTGCAACATAAATCTGTACGTGCATGCACGTTCAGGGCATTGATTTTATGCGTGATTTTTTGAAATTATACGTGAATCACGTACATCTGTACGTGAATGGGAACTCTGTGCACCCTCTGAAATTTGTCTGCACCCCCAAAATTGATCCCTAGAAGGTACATGCACCCTCAAAATATATAGCCTGTGGGAACCCTGCCCAGTATCTTCATTAAATTGCCCCTGTCGCATAAAATTTGATAAATCACAGGTGCAGGTCGCACACTAGATCTGTCTCTTTCAAGACCCTTCTCTCTGCAAGCCCACACCATATTATACTAAAGGTATTATTTTTAGGGTAGATTTTTACAATACATGGTAAAAATGACAAACAATGTAGAGGGCTCCTTAACACTTTCCCTTAAATAGAAGCGACTTTTAGCACATGCATTCTATTCATCCGCTGAAGAAAATAGTTCCAATATATACCGTAATGAAATTATGACTATGAGTCATATTTAATACTCTCCTTATTCTAGAAGTTAATAACTTAAAGCAGGCTGAAAGTAAAGCAGAATGTGCCATATTGCGCATTCTGCTTTACTTTCAACCTGCTTTAAGTAGTCGCCTATTTTCAAAACTTGAAACAGGCTACCGGGTAATTGGTTAAGGAGCCCTCTGATCAGGGTCTACACTGTTTGCATAGGACAAATGTACTCCTCACATGTACACTGTTTGCAAATGACACATATATGCATGACTAAGGTTCATAGTGTTAAAATGATTTACCCCTTGAGGTTATTGCTTTTATTTCAGATGAAGTCTTGAAAAGTGATTGCATAGATGCAAACATATGGCGGCGACTGTAGGTGAGATATTTAAACGTTTTTTGGCTCTGAGAGCCTATATCGAATCCTTACGAAAAATATTGGTGCAAGTCTAGCTTCCCCTACAAACAAATTCTGTCATACGGGGTTTACATATGCTAACGGAGCTTCAGTTGCTGGATACGTCACTATCAGATAAACCGTGTAGTAGCAGCACTGAGTTAAACTCAGGATCCTGAGTCTGTACCTGTGGTGATTTAAACACCGTATTTACTCCCTTGTAATAAACATTCACCTAGTAGTCATAGCAGACGATGCATTATAAGACATGCACATTACAAAATTCTTTAGGGTCTTTAAGCGTTGCAGGTTTCTGCTTAATGCATGGCAATGCAGAAACTCCATTATTAGCTTTCTGCATTACTTTATTCTACATTAAACTGAAAGTCCGAGCCTGCAGTACTACAGTACTTTGATTACAGAAACAATAAGTGATACAAAAATGTCATAGCATAAAAATCAAATATCTACGTACTCACCATTATTGTTGTTGGATGATTTAAGTTTGAAGTTTATCCCATAATGGCATTAGTCCATAGATACACATTTTTATGCTTTAAATTTATAACACTTAACGGTCATAAATACAAGACATATTTTTTATATTCTAGCAGATGGTAGCTTAAAGCAGGCTGAAAGTACAGCAGAATTAAAACTACTGCCGCATTCCTCAATACTGAAAACAAGCTATGGGGAATGGTTTAATACATTTTAATTAGAATTATGTGACTAGTATTGAATCATCTTTAGAGATAATTTTTTTATGATTAGTCCAAATAAATTAGGTGACAACATGTACAAACTGTACCTGATATTTTAACTCTTTTCTCCCTGAAACTTTATATGGACAATTCCAGTTTCCATTTTAGTCTAGTCCATTTCTGACCTTTAATGGTTGTTTTTATCAATGTTTGGCATTATGAGCCCTCTGATCTGGGTCTTCACTGTTTGCACAGGAAAAGTGTACTATTCACATGTACACTGTTTGAAAAAGACGCCCATATGCGGGACTAGGGTTCAAAGGGTTAAAGTAGGCTTAACCCTTTCACTACCAAATTTTCTGTGAGTTTTTTACCCCTTCACTGTTTCATTGACGTCTGCTTCAAATTAAGATTCAATTAAACATATCGATACAAGTGTCAAACAGTTTGGAAACACGCTTTCAAGCATCATTGAGAGTTAAGGAGCATTCTGCTTTACTTTCAGCCTTCATTGAGCTACCATGTGCAAGGATAAAGTAAATATTTCTTACAGTGTATACTCATGACTGTTTGAAGACAGAAGAGGAGCTATTTTCTGCAATGAAGGAATTAGTTAATTGCATAAAAGTCTGTATCTATGAGTAAAAGTTACACAGTTGCTTGTGTTTAGAAATCACCATGTTTCAAAAAATTTCCAGTAACACAAGTTTGACATGAATGAAACAACATATTACTGGGTACTTGATATTATGGTAGATATTAACCCATTACCCCATAAAAATGCCTTGTTACGCCTTTAATTAAAATCTCTACTGAAGAAAATAGTTCCAATTTATACTGTCACAAATTAAAATCATAAGAAATATTTTTTATAATTTAGCGGATAAAAGGTTAAAGCAGGCTGAAAGTAAAGCAGAATGTGCCTTAAGGCACATTCTGCTTTACTTTCAACCTGCTTTAATTGGTCACCTATCTTCAATTCTAGAAATAGGCTAAGGGGTAATGGGTTAATAATAATTTTTACTCATTTAATTATCATATTTCAGGAAGTGGGGATGCCTGGAGAATTTCTGGCGAGGACCGGGCCAAGCATGACAGCCAGTTTTTTGCACTGAAACCTGTAAATGGGTTTATCACAGGTAATTTTACTTCGGTTGTAAAATCTGTTATCTTTTATGTGTAATCTGGTAATTCAGCTGTACATATACAGATTGTGTCAAAATAGTACGAAATTTATAGATGAGAAGTCATCTCCTGGTCACCACAAAATGTATCTATTCAGGAGCCAAACTGTTTATTTTGATAGAACTTAATAAGTTAAGTCAATTTATCTAAAAATCACGTTGAGAAATAACAGCCGATGACATCATTACAGTGAAGGCATATGATTTATTTTGTCTCTTCAGGTGAACAAGCGAGGGGCTTCTTTATGCAGTCTGGTCTGCCAACACCAGTACTTGGACAAATATGGTGAGTGGGAGTGTCAAATTAGTTAAAGACAGTTGCAATACAGCACTCTCATTAAACATTGCATTATTGTTAGGCTACGCTCAGCCACGAAGTGGTGCAAGGTATGATTATAGTGTTACCCTCCATATGTTTGTATAAACCAAGGTTAAGTTTTTGCATGGATCAGTTACGCACTAAGTACTAGGGTACCTCACACAACTTAGACCACATTGGTATGTGCCTTAACCCATTACCCAATAAATACGCCTTTTAACACCTTAGATTTATCTCTCCACTTTAGAAAATAGTTCCTTTTTATACAGTCATGAATATGTACTCTAAGAAATAGTTTCTATATCCCTGTTGATAATAGCTCAAAGCAGGCTGAAAGTATAGCAGAGTGCCTTAAGGCATATTCTGCTTTACTTTCAACCTACTTTTAAGTGATTACCCATTTTCAAAACTAGAAACAAGCTATGGGTATGTGGTTTAATCGTTTTAGAACTTCCTTTTCATGTTTCTACTCTGACAATGGAAATAGTGCTTACTTTGTTACAGTTGACTGCCCAAAGCAGACTGAAAGTACAGCAGAAAGCTTCTTAAAGAGTTTTTTGCTTTACTTTCATCCTACTATAAGGAACCACCCTCTTACAACAATGAAAGTAATGGTTAGAGAGCTTGAAGTCTCTTCTATGCTCTTTTCCCCATCTGGGATGTTTGGATAGGGCCTTATTATGTGTACATTAAACATCAAGAAACAAACCTAAACAGAATTGTCTCTATGTATTTAAAATTTCATATTTTATAGGGGTCTGGCAGACATGAACAACGATGGCAAGATGGACAAGAAGGAGTTCTCTATAGCTATGCACCTGATCAAGAAGAAGTTACAAGGCTATGAGCTCCCTAAATCCCTGCCCCCGCAGCTAAAAGCTGACCCCTCCCCGGTGATGGGTTCATTTGGCTCCATGCCCTCACAACCAGCAATGATGGGGATGACCCCAGGCATGGGTAAGATTTACAACGGGTACAGTCTAACTACATTAAGCTGCCATTCTTTAAAGAAGGGTTTGGATAGATGACTGCTTAATACATGACACAATAATTATTGTCCTGCATTAAGATGAAAACTAATAGTTTACCTTGTTTTGGTGGCAGCTTATTACAAGTTAAATTGTATGTTATTTGACCACAATATACATCACTGCATACCTTCACCAGCAGCACATTGTTTCAGCTAGGAATTGTTAGTCAGAAGCCCTTTCCCTGTAACACTCTTCCTGTAGGGACCTCTTCAGACAAGGGGAGTATTTCAAAATCTTAAATCTTTATTTCTGCTTTAAACCCTATGGTGTTACTGCTCATAAGAATTGTCTCGAAGAGACAATTCTAATGAGAAGTAACACCATAGGATTTGATGCTGAAATAAGTGAGAAAATGTTGGATTTGTTCAGTTTACCAGCTCCTTTTTGTTGCAATACAGAATCAAGAGCATAAATGTACAGTGTGAATAAGAAGATGACTGAAATTAAGTGAAATTAAGAATATTTTATTTAAACATTAAGTGTAAGTCGTACCTTTATGTCCGTCAGTATGACCTCTTGGTTGAACTTTGCAGTTAGCTACATTCTCTGGTTAGGCTTTGCGTGTAGTGGATATATGTTTTACAAACTTTTTCTAGTTTTGTGAATACATTTCCCCGTGTAACATTGGGGTTGAAACTTAACATCAAATTTATCTAGCTGTGTGTGATTGAAAGAATGAAAAGATCTATGGGGTTTTCTTGCTAGTTGTGCACTTAATTTATTCATAAATCATTTTCCCACAATATTCACTTACCGTTATGTATGATCTACATTCAAACCTGTACAGAGTGGCCATTTTGTAACAGAATGTTGCAATCCTTTACCCATTACCCCATAAGCAGTTGAAAGTAAAGCAGAATACATCTAAGGGTGAATTCTGCTTTACTTTCAATCTGCTTTAAGCTACCATCTGCTAGAATATAGAAAATATTCATTTTCATACACATTCAAAATTGTATTAGAACTATTTTTCTCATTGGAGAAATAAATTAAAGGCGGCAACAGTATTGCAGAGAACTCCTAAGGGAAGCTTCTGGCATTACTGCTATATACAGGTTTTAACCCTTTACCCAATAACCTGTTTATAACTTTGAATACAAGTGATCACTTAAAGCAGGTTGAACGTAATGCAGAATGCGCCCTTGGACGCATTCTGCTTTACGTTCAACCTGCTTTAAACTGCCCTCTGTTATAATATAGAAAACTTTTTATAAGGTAAATGAATTGGAACTATTTTCTTCGGCGGAGGAATAAACTAAATGCGCTAAAAGGCACTTCTATTTGGGAAAGGGTTAATGTACTTTTTATTTGCTCAACTATAGTGGAGAAGACATTATTCATTACTACCGGTACATACAAATGAAATGCAAACGCATTGCATTAAAATTTAGAAAAGGACCCTTTTTCAACAATTCTGACTGTTCTTGTTAATCTGAGAGGCAAACAGTTTGGAGCCTGATCTGGCTACAAACTGTTTGCAATGGAAATAATAGTGTTAGCGTAAACATGTTTATTTGGAAAGAATTACATCTTCTCCTCTGTACTTTCACCTGTTCACAGTCCAAAGTGGTGCTTCAGGAACTACTGTTCACAAGATGGCATAGATTACTGCTATTAGGCACTGACTCTATTGTATGTTAACAGTTTTGATTTAATTTTTAATTGGGTTAGTGTCAACAATTGTTTTATTTGACCAGAGGCCATGTGACTCGGTTTCTGATATGAATAGTCTCTGTTTGTGTATTCAGTTCAGATAGTAGAGTCACATTAATACATACATGTTTTTATTGGCTTAGCAATGCATCTGGTAAACCATTTCCCTAAAACAAAACAAAAAACCTAACCATAACCCATTACCCCATAGCCTGTTTCTAAAGTTTGAAGACATGTTACCACCTAGAGCAGGCTAAAAGTAAAGTAGAAAACACCTTAAGGGGCATTCTGCTTTACTTTCAGCCTGCTTTAAGCTAGCATCTGCTGGAATATAGAAAATATTTCGTATGATGCATATTTATGTTTGTATAAATTTTAAATATATTCTTCAAGAGAGGAATAAATTAGAGGCGCAAAAAGGTGTATTTACGGGGAAATGGGTTAACCTATTACAAATACCTCTTCACTTCTTCCCTGTCCTGCTAAATGAGCCTTAGAAAACAATTCCCACATATTGACAGGTTGCTGTTTAAGCAGGCTGAAAGTAAAACAGAAATCTCCATTAGGGAGATTTCTGTTTTACTTTCAATCTGCTTTAAGCAGTCCCCTGTTTTGAGCACTCCAAACATCTAGGAAAGGTTAAGCACCACTGTGCCTGTGTACAGTTATATATTCACCCTGCTCTATCCATGCACTTGCTAGGTATGGCCATGGGTCCACGCATGCCCATGATGGCTAACGGTATGCCACAGATGGTGCCACCCTCAGGATACATGGGTAAGTCGACAACCAACCACTGAACACACAAAGGCTAGGCCTTTTTAGCTCACCTGAGCCAAAGGCTCAAGGTGAGCTATTGGGATGGCCCTGTGTCCGTCGTCTGTCGTGCGTCGTCGTTAACAATTGCTTCAAATGACATCTCCTCCTATACCGCTTGACAGAATTCAACCAAACTTTACAGAAATGTTCCTTGGGTCAATCTCTTTCAAATTTGTTCAAAGAATTAAAAACAATGCAGAACTCTGGTTGCCATGGAAACCAAAGTGAAAAAATAAGGAAATCTTAAAAAATCTTCTTGTCAAAAACTGCAAGGGTCAGAGCTTAGATATTTGGCACATAGCATCATCTACAGGTCCTCTATCAAGTTTGTTCATATTATGCCCCTGGGGTCAAATTTGGCCCCGCCCCGGGGTCACAGTTTTACATAGAGTTACATGTATATAGTGAATTTTCAAACGTCTTCTTCTCTGGAACTAATGTGGCGAGAGCCTTGATATTTGGCATCACTACAGATGCACTGTATGCAATGCTGGGGATTCAGGAAGTGACAACGGCCCTACGCACAAGGCATCTGAGATGGTTCGGACATGTATCCCGTGCACAATCATGTATCAACTCGATGATGGGTATGGAAGTGCCAGGATCCAGAGGGCGTGGGAGGCCAAAGAAGACTTGGTTGGAATGTGTCGAGGCTGACATTAGGACATGCAGCCTCGACGGCATTGATCCGCAAAATAGAGAAGCCTGGAGGTTAGGTGTGGGAATCTCTAGCCGCCTGCTGCCTACCCCTGTAGGGACACCCGCAGCAGTTGAAAAATAAACTCAGGATTTAGTTAGTTACACTTCTAGATGTCCTTTACCAAAATTGTTCAAATGGTTCTGGTCGGTTGCATAACTAGGTCACAGGAGCTAAAAATATATTCTTTCGATGAGAACTTAAAAAATCTTCTTCTCTGAAACTGCAAGGGTCAGAGCTTAGATATTTGGCAGATAGCATCGCCTACAGGTCCTCTATCAAGTTTGTTCAAATTATGCCCCTTGGGTTAAAATTGGCCCCGCCCCGGGTCACAGTTTTACATAGAGTTATATAGTGAAATTTTCAAACGTCTTCTTCTCTGAAACTAATATGGCCAGAGCTTTGATGTTCAGCATGGTGACACTTCTAGATATCCTTTACCTATTTTGTTCAATTGGTTTCAGTCTGTTGCATATGTAGGTCACAGGAGTTAAAAATAGATTTTTTTTCAATGGAAACTTACAAAAATCTTCTTGTCTAAAACCCTACTACCCTGATCTTAGATATTTGGCACATAGCATCATCTACAGGTCCTCTTACAAGATTGTTCAAATTATGCCCCTTGGGTAAAAAATGACCCCTTCCTGGACATAAATAATTATCTCCATTTTGTCAGTTATTCTCAGGTGAGCGAATTATGCCCCATGGGGCTCTTGTAATGTGTAACTGCTCTTAGCACATGGCTTGGAGCTCTCGGCCAATCAGATGCCTAAAAAACCTGTGAATATATCGTTTATTTCAACAAACCATGGAATAACTAACAAACTGTTCACTTATTCCTCGCTTCCGTCATCTCAAAGCAATTTGACGTCACAATTCTAAAAACAGCTGAGGTCAGAGGTGAACTGCACACGCTTCATGACGTTATATTATGTACAGTGAGACCTAGACTTTAAAGACAATTACTAATGAATTGTGCTTACATATAGAGCTTCAATAAGCGTTATTTATGTTGGTGTTTAAGCATGCTTAATGTCTCAAACTTATCATTTGAAATAACCTTTCAATTTTAGTAAAATATTACAAACAAAATGACTTTTTCGACTAAAACAGAAATCAGAAACGAATGGTTTTCTTGTTTTCCTCGAGCCCAAGCCAGTGCTAAATAGGTTAGACCATGGTTGCGCGCGAATAAACGACATAGTTCTCGGGGGGCTACGCCCCTCGAACTATATCGTTTATTCGCTTGCAACCATGGTCTAACCTATACATAGCTTCAGTGAAATATACAAAGTCTCAATCAAAACCATTGGTATCTGTACCCTTTTGCTGAAATTCCAATCAGTCTGATACCTAAGCCCTTGTTTAACGCATTACCTTATAGCCTGTTTCCAGTTTTGAAGACATTTGGCTACTTAAAGCCGGTTGAAAGTAAAGCAGAATGTGCCTGAAGGCACATTCTGCTTTATTTCCAGCCTGCTTTAAAGAGGCTCGCAACCGGATTTAGCATTAAAAATAGTAATTTGTAAAAATATGTCAAATGCTTATATAAATGGGTAAGATTTAGTTTTGGATAATAAATTCTGTTAAAAAATGCATTTAAAAAAAAAAGGAAGAAGCTCTGGTGGGATTCGAACCCGTGACCCTCCATGCGGAGACAAACATGAAAACAAAGGCAAAACGCCTTAACCACGCGGCTACTGGGGCTCTCTATGATCTATCTATATGGTAGCGAATTAACGTACTTCACTGGTAGCGATTGATTTATACATATTCGGTTCGGGTTTATGTCTGAGCCCGTGTAGAGAAGGAACAACAACAACTATACCGTTAGCTAACGCTATAGAAAAACGATGGAAAATATCTAAAAAACTAAGATTCGGTGACCATTCTTGAGACTTTTTTTGGACTGATCATATTTTTTTAATGTCAGAAGCCAAATAATGCCACAAATTTGCTTTTATTTCAGTATTTTATTTTATTTTGACAAGTACACCATCCGGTTGCGAGTCCCTTTAAGCTACCATCTGCCAGAATATAGAAAATATTTCTTTTGATGCATATTTATCTTTGTATAAATTTGAACTATTTTCATCAATGGAGGAATAAATCAGAGGCATATTTATTGGGTAATGGGTTAAGAAGGTTGAGGGAAGTGTAAGTTTGAATAAAAATGTAAAGGGAGATGCTAGTTTATCAAACCAATCAACATTCAGACCAATTTATATGCCAATTTTCTTAAGCTGAATAGTTCCTTCTCTGTCAAATTCGGTAAGAACGAGCAAATTTTCAGTTTTCTCTCATTCTGGTTTGTTGGTTAATATTATAAATATTACATATAATTTAGATTTAGTTCAAACATAATTTATTTCAATAAACATAAGGAAATGGGATAGGGTTACAAATTCTTACAACATTAGATCTTCCCCTGTTTAATGTAGGTATAACGGCCTGAAATACTCAGCCTTAAGTACCGATAAATGCAAATAACTGCAGTGAAATACAGGTGGTTGACTAATGCAGGATTCAATTATTTAAGAAAGCTGAATTTTTTTATCCTTCATTAAGTCAGTTGTTGTCAGCTATCTTTTTAATTTGTGGCTGTTTAATTCTTCTGCTAGTAGCATATATTGATATATTGAAAATAGTGAAGACAAAGATAAAACAGGTTTAGAAAGACAGGATCTGCTTTACACGAGTCTGCACACTTTCTTTGGGGAAAATTTCCTTGTTTTATTTGCCAGTGTAATAGTTCAGTGATATATGTGGTTTAAGTTTTATCTATATGAATATTCAGTGTAGGGAGAAGTGTAAATACGAGATTAACCGTACATGTATATGTGTTACATTGTAGGAGCCACACCAATGCCTGTCCAGCCTGGGGGATTTGCAGGGGGTGTGCCCATGAGGGGAGGAACTCCACCAGTACAGTAAGTGTGCACCTCTCAGGGCTCACGGATAAGGGAGGGTTATTTGAATAGCCCAAAATGTCTAAATCCTATGTTGTGACCAATCATTAGAATTGTCTCTTCAAGACAATTTTAATGATTGATCACAACATAGGGTTTGGTGGCAAAATAAGAAAGTCAGTATGTGACATACCCACCTTGTTTGGAGCTCTGGCCTTTTTCAGCAATCCTAAATACTTGACCAATTCTGGTAGGTTTCAGAATTAAGCCTCATTAGCATGCCTGTGCCAGGGCTCCAGATAAGAGGTAGTTATTTCAACAAATCCAACATTTTCTTACTCATTTCAGCACCAAATCCTATGGTGTTACTACTCATTAGAATCGTCTCGAAGAGACGATTCCAATGAGTAGTGACACCATAGGATTTAATTCAGAAATAAAGATTTTAGTTTTTGAAAAACTACCCTTATCTGGTGCTCTGCATGTGCACAAGATTGTTCCAAACTTGGAAATATCAAGCATGTTTCTTGGGGAGTCATCTTGTTTTACATTGTTTAGCCCATTGCTTTTTAGCCTGATTCTAGTTTTGAAGATAGGTGACCACTTAAAGCAGGTTGAAAGTAAAGAAGAATTTGCCTTAAGGCACATTCTGCTTTACTTTCAGCCTGCTTTAAACTATTATCTGCTAGAATAAAGAAAATATCCTTATGATACATATTCATGACTGTATAAGTTGAAACTATTTTCTTCATTGGAGGGATAAATAAGAGGTGTAAAAAGGCTTATTTATGGGGTAATTAGTTAACACGTCAAAGAAGATAGCAGTACTGTAAATAGCTTCATATTTACTTCTGAAAAAAAATTCTTCTGATTGCCAATTTAAATGCAGCTCAATCTAGCAGTGTAAATGATGATTTGAGGTTGATTTTTGTAGGGGAGGTAACATGGGTATACCACATCAGAACAAGTTGAAATACACCCAGTTCTTCAATACCCACGATCGCAATAAAAGAGGCTCACTGACAGGTAAGGCATTTTCATTTTGTGAACTTAGCGGGCTGTGTATTCTATTTTCTCACATAGCTACCCCTGTTTTCAATAGTGAAAAATGGTCACAAATATTCCTGCCTCCAACACGTGTGAGATCAATTTGATGATGTCACTATTTGTAAAGGTATTATTGCGTCAGTGGAATTTCCCAAAGGTATATTGCTTTTAAAAAATAGCTTTTAATCGTCAGTTATGTGAGAAAAAGAGTCTGTCACTTGTCAATGTTTAAGACAAGCTGATCTCACGTCTAGAATCGAAAAGGCTCGCTTAATATCTTTTCCATTGTAGACTTGGTTGAGATCAGCTTGTCTTAAACATTGACTCGTCCTATACGGGTATGTCTGCAATATTTGTTGTCAGCAACGGCTAATGTATAACATAGAATATTGTTTGCACTTGAGTATTTTAGTTTTATGAAAACTGAATAGCAGTGATAATTTTACGTCTGCGTCCTGCGTACAGTACGCATAAAAATCGTTGAGGACGCATAGTCTGAAAAGACGTGCGTCCTCAAGGACGCATCGTCGTACTTGCGTGAAAAATACAGAACGATTAATACTTTAATGTGTAGATACTTTGTAACGGCGTATCAGGCCTACGTAGGTGCTAAATTGTTTTCGCAGACGAACATAGTTGCTAAAGACGCTGAATATATTATGATAATTAGGCCAAAATAAATTAAAACACGAATACAAAAAGTCCGCACCGCAAATAATGAACTCTTTTTTATAGTGGCTAGTCAAGATAGTACGGTCAATGTTTTAGACCTAGCCTATTTGTGTCCAAAATGGCGGGTATCGGACTTGACAAGAATCGCCCCAAAGTTTGAAAGGTTTGACGCATAGTATTTGATTATTGTAGCAATTAAGTGCGCGCGAATTTTCGCGCACTATCTGTATCTAAACTTTATATATCTAATACGTCGTAGAATATCACGACGGGGGAGACGAGTCGTCATTAGTTGTTATTGCAATAATATCATATGGCTGGTACCGCGTAGGGCTGACTTGAAAGATTGCACTAGTAATTTTTGTGCGAGATTTTCGAAATCTATGCGAGAATCGGACATCATAGCTGCAACACTGTTTTAAGAACAGAAACATTGTAGGTGTGTTCGTAATAATAGTAAAGTAAGAAATTCATTTGTGAAAGTTTGTTAGAACAGTAATTTGCAACACAGCACTCTTGCTAGACATGCAGATCTGTAGAGCATACAGGCTTCCGTTTTTGGACAGAATCACAAAGAACAGAATTCTTATAAAGTCAAGTTGACCAAAGCTATTGACTTAAGTGCACATTGAACTGGAAAGATCAGAAACATGCAGGTTTAATGAAATAAAATGAACAAACTATGCTTACTATGGCATTTATGGATTTTAATATTCATTGATTCATTTTCAGTGTCAAACGTTAAATAAAGTCAAATGGGAAAAAAACCCAGACGGGTGTAGCAGTTGGTTCACATGCTTGTAGTTGGTGAAAAAAATTGGGACCCATAGTTTTTCTATGGGACTCATAGATTTCAAAGTTATGGGTCCCAAAGGACCCATTCTTTTTTTTTCTAAAATTATTACTGGAATAGGCATTGTGAGTTGTAGGTCTCATCCTTAAATTTGTCTTAATACATGTAGTGCTTTTCAGGGGCCCGTTTCATAAAATTTGTATGACAAAAACAGTCACAAGTCAAAACTTTTTAATACATTTAATTTCTGATTTCTCTCTCTAATTCTGTCTTTTGACATCGCTTTGGAATCGTCTTTACAAGACAATTCCAAAGAGATGTCACAAGACAGGATTAGATAGAGAAATAAATAATAATATAGACTTTTTAGCTCACCTGGGCTAGCTCAGGGTGAGCTATTGCAATCCTTGATTGTCCGTCGTCCGTCGTCCGGGCGTCAACAATTTTAGTGTTTACACTCTAGAGGCCACAATATTAATCCAATCTTTCTCAAACTTGCTCAGATGGTATATTGCCATAAGAGTTCAGATGAGTTTGATTATGGTTGAAATCGGACAAATAGGTCATGAGTTATCTACCTTTGAACTGCTGAAAATGCCATATTTAACAGTGTTTACACTCTAGAGGCCACAGTATTTATCCAATTTTTCTAAAACTTGCCCAGATTGTATATGACCATAAGAGTTTGAATGAGTTTGATTATGGTTGAAATCAGACAAATAGATCAAGAGTTATTTACCTTTGAATTGCTGAAAATGCCATATTTAACAGTGTTTACACTCTAGAGGCCACAATTTTTATCCAATCTATCTCAAACCTGCTCAGATTGTAAATGACTATAAGAGTTCAAATGAGTTTGATTATGGTTGAAATCAGACTTATAGGTCGAGCGTTATCTACCTTTGAATTGCTGAAAATGCCATATTTAACGATGTTTACACTCTAGAGGTAAAAAAATTGATCCAATCTTCCTCAAACTTACTCAGATTGTATATTGCCATAAGACTTTGGATGAGTTCAATTATGGTTGTAATTTGATCAATAGATCAAAAGTGATCTACCTTTGAATTGCTGAAAATGAAAATATTTAACAGTGTTTACACTCTAGAGGCCACAATATTTATCCAAGTTCTCTCAAACTTGCCCAGATTGTATATGACCATAAGAGTACGAAAAAGGGTGATTATGGTTGGAATTGGACAAATAGATCAAGAGATATCTACCTTTGAATTGCTGAAAATGCCATATTTTACAGCGTTTACACTCTTGCAACTACAGTTTTCAATGGATTTTGATTATACTTGTACACAAAGGATGTAGCTATACATTCTGGAAGGAGTGCAATTATTGTTGAAATGTAATCATTGTGGCAACAGTTACCTGCCCTTGATATACTTTGAAATGCTAGAAAAAGGCTTCATTTCAGTATTGTTTAGGCACTAGTTATCTGCCTTTGATGTATTCTACTATACTACAATAGGTCGACAAACTTGAATGGATTTAGAATAAAACGGGTGAAATTCAAAGGTAAAGCTATCAGGCTTCATTACAAATGGTGAGCGATATCAGGGCCTTCAGGCCCTCTTGTATAATCTGACTTATGACAACATTTGTAGTACCAAGTTTTATGAAACAGGCCCCTGGTCATTATCAGTGGGTACACAGTCATATGTTAAAATACATTTTAACTATGCAGGGCTCCATCAAAATTTAAAATCTTCATTTCTGCATTAAACGAAGAGACTATTCTAATGAGTAGTAACACCATAGGATTTGGTGCTGATTTAGTGAAAAAATGTTGGATTTGTTCAGTTCACTCCCCCTTATCTGGAGCCCTGACTATGGAGTAGGTGGCTATGAAGTAGGTGGAAAGAAAAGCAGGAGGCTCCTGAATTTCTTTGTGTTCGAATGACATGAAATGTTGTTTGTTTGTCAGGTGTAGAGGCCAGGTCTATTCTGATGTCGACTGGGGTTCCCCAGCAGATGTTGGCTCAAATCTAATGTTGTTGTTTGTTTGTCAGGTGTAGAGGCCAGGTCTATTCTGATGTCGACGGGAGTTCCCCAGCAGATGTTGGCTCAGATCTGGAACCTGTCAGACATAGACAAGGACGGTAAACTGGACTGTGAGGAGTTCTGTATAGCCATGCACCTGACAGATATCGTCAAGATGGGACAGGTTCTACCAGCCAAGTTACCTGCCGAGCTTGTTGCCGGTAAGGCTCGCTCAGGGAGCTTTGGAACTCCTGCACCAATACCAGCCCCAGGTGAGCAAGCCTTGCCTAACCCATTACTTCATAGCAAGTTTCTAGATATGAATGCAGTGACCACTTAAAGCAGGTTGAAAGTAAAGCAGAATACGCCTTAAGGCGTATTCTGCTTTACTTTCAGCCTGCTTTAAGCTATCATCTGCTAAAATGTAAAAACATTTCTCCAGATACATATTCATGGCTGTATAAATTGGAACTACTTTATCTAGTGGAGGAGTAATTTAAAGGCGTACTTATTAGTAAGGGCGCCCAGGCCAGTGAAAAAAAAATTTTGCAAGTGGTGATGCAGAAAATTTTCAGTTATATTTCCGAATTCGTCATGCATTTTTATGAAGATTTTATGCGGATGCCAATTTCAAAAGTGGTCAGAATTTTTTCTACAGTCATTTTACTTGCCCAACCCACCAACGTTCAATGTTAATTCTTATAAACGGAAAGCATGCCAACTCGTTTCAGGACTGACTGTACCCTAGGTCCCCAAATAGCCGGAATTTATGAGACCTATATCATGTTAAAGGTGCAAGTATTCTCTACAGAATGGCACTTGTTTGAAGTTAAACGGCCGCCGGATGACTCGGAAAATTAGCATTGATTATCTCCCCCTGAATACTGAATTCCAGCTTCTTATTTCCCAGTATATAAACTTATTAGTAGACATGATACGTGAATTTCTCTTCAAATCACGATGCTAATTTTTCCTTTTGTGTATGGGAATTGCATAAAACCATCGGGAAAATGAAAATCAAAACTTCTAAAAATCCAAGATGTCTGCCGTCGGCCAATTTGTCGGCCATTTTGAAAATACCCGAAAATATTTTTGTCTTGGAACTAGGTGTGACACATGATTTCTAGCTAATTTGTGGTCAATAAATTCATTGCTGACATTGAAATTGCCTTTAGACGGTGTTGGATAGGTCAAATTATCTAATTCTAATCAATTGTCACTATATGGTATTGATAAAATGAAAAACAGTGTCGACATATATTACTGTCACATAACTGCATGTTAAAATAATATATTGTACTAACAGATTTGTCATTAAAGCATCAATATGGTAATGTGGCTGTTCATGGTCATGCCTTGAGGACATACAGCCAGCATACTCTTTCATGTGGCAA
The DNA here is from genome assembly GCA_922989275.2 of Gari tellinella. Lineage (NCBI taxonomy): Eukaryota > Metazoa > Mollusca > Bivalvia > Cardiida > Psammobiidae > Gari > Gari tellinella. The sequence continues at coordinate 97,256,465 of OV277860.1, forward strand.
TTCTCCAGATAAGCGAAGGGCACATGCTGTCGAAAGATGTACAAATCTTGGTGTTTAAATGGGTCCTTTATGGACTGTTTGCTTTGCCAGTATAGCACAAATACTTTAAAACCCATGTCATACATGTTGTCTCAGTTCATTTAGTCATCTAACCGTTCTTCAATAATTTGGCAAGGATTTGAAGTCCTCCATAAACGATAAAGCCATATAACAACATAAACCAAGACCAGTCACAAGGTATGGTAGTCGATCAGCCCGTCTTCATGTTTGAAAAGAAACTTCAATAGCAATGTCCGCAGATAGAAACGGTAAGGCCCTTGCTTCACTTGGTGCAGTGTATACTGAACATAATTACGTGTATACGCTGCAATGTGTGTCTGGAGATGGGCTAGACTGTAAAAGGTGACACCAGCACTCACTAACTGTGGTATCTCGAATAGTGGCAGAGCTAATCCCTTCATTGGCAGTCATTACATTTGCAAACTAAAATGCGTGCATCAGAAACAAGCAAGAAACACATTATTTCTATTAGGCCAAAATGCTACATATACATTGTCATCTGACGGGTAGATTAAACATGTGCCATCAGCCACATATAGATTACTGCTATAAACTGAATCTTCTGATTCTTCAATTTGTTAAGTCTTGTCGCACAGCTGATTTTAGTCTTTATATAGAAGCGGTTGATTCACAACTACATTGAGTCTTCATATGATACTATTTCTAGTATTTTATAAACCTGCCAATCCACCTCCGCCATGTGGACATACGCGAAAGGAACATACCGTTGTACCAAAAGGCTATTATCATGGATCTAAAAATCAATGGGGGCATTTTTAAACGCCAAACGTACCAGCTTCGTGATTGATTGATTGAATTTGGTTTCATGGCATCGCAAGACATCAAATGGCAATATGGAGCAGAGAAACGATTACGTATCATGTACATATTAAAATATGTCGATCAACGAATGTGTACCTCAGAAAGTAACCCAACGCATGTATATGGATAAAGGCGTTTGAAAAACAAAACTAGACATATATGTACAATAAATAGCGTCCTGTGTTACAAAAGCATTATAATTTCATTCATTTGAATGTGATAACTCCAGTAGATGCCTTTGAAGATCTTAGAAATATCTTTAATGGAAGACAATGGTAAACTGCTGCACTTAGATACGTCAACACATACCATTATGTGATTGAATAGGTGAAATGCTTTGGAATGCAACTAAATATAAACTTTCTAAACAAACATACATGTTTCCAAGAGGAAGCATTCACTGTTACACTATCAACAGTTAAAGTGACGTTGTTCAAGAAAATTTTTTGTCTGAGCCATGTTCACCGTCTACAACGCCAGTCCAGATTCTGTCATGAACGATGTGATCCTCCTAGATTCCTCTATCCGTCCATATAGCTTGGTCTGTACATGTATCGACTCTGGCCACATATGCTTCCTTTTCTCGTCCAGTTGTGGGCACCTCTGCAGTATATGCCAAGCCGTTTGCTGTTCAAGGCCACAGGTACACAAGGGGATGGGGCTATCTTCATCTAGGTAAAGATATGTGACACAAGCCTGTTGTGTCCAGTGTGGATCCTTATTATAGCCACTTATTCCCTTCTGTCTCTGAGCAACGTTGAAACGTAATTGGAAGTTGCCAACCCAATATTACTTTCACACAGTTCTGGATGCAGGTCCAATGAGTATATCCTAACCAAATAAAGGTCTACCTATACACTTACCCTTACGGAGAAAGGGCTTATGAATCACTGGGACAAGAGCAAATGATTTGACTGTCCCATAGATCTGGACACTTGCAGACCGCTGAGGTGTTCGACGAAACTTTTCGTATTGATTGCTTGGCTCTATTGCCAAACCAAACAACAAGACATTCTCTTAAATGAAGAAACCAGGGAAGATCAAGACAATCAAGAAGATTGAATTCGTTAACATAGATAATTATTCAGTGAGTTGACTGTAGCCGGAAAAAATCGTGAAATCGACGTTAGAAACTTCTAGTTTCATATGAGCTGACCCCGTTCCTTTGGCACCATTCAATCTAGATGGTAACATGAAGAAAACTACAAAATCCGCAATATTGTATAGGTTTGAAGGAAAGGTGGAAATAAAGCAGCTTGACAAAAAAGAACACCCAGGGCTTTAGTCATTGAATTGATGTTGTTTAGGACGATATGCACCAAAAGGTCTGATTGTAAAACATTTGGTGATGTTTCTAAGAAAGTTGCATCAGTAGTTTTAGGCGTGGCACTCAAATACACAGCTCTGATTAGGGATAACTACCAGTATGAATAAAAATCTATCAAGTCCGGAGAAAGAACGAGACACGGGCATGTAGAGATGCAGGAAATAAGAAATCAGACAACAAAACGCCCATGTCAAGGCAAATAACAAAGTTACCTTTAAATCCTGTCAACAAGGTCGACAATATCAATGCGGAATTCGTTGTAAGAGAATTGACTGATCAGTTTGAAAATTAATTACCAGATGATATGACAGTATTTATCGGTGGCGGTTTCAAAGACACAGATAAAGCAGTAAAAGTTGTGAAAGTGTAGAAGAACTACGGTCTGACCATAAGGAGGCAAACTCTAGAATGATTTCAAATATTCGTCGTGAGAGAGCTCCATGTTACAAATATTGTTCTGTGGATTCCGAAGTGGCAGAATTTTGTCACAGAATAGTATTGGATAAAATATTCAGACGCCAAATAAAACGTTTTATTCATATGCACGACAAAAGCATCAGACCTTGGAGAAATATTTTCAAATGTTTGCCGGTCATACATGCGTTGAGGGTTGTGACTCTAATAGTGCATTTTATGGAATGGGGAAGAAACGTTGGAGCACCATTGTCACGAATAGTGTCATTGCTTGAAGGACATGGAGAAGTTGGAGAGGAGCGAGTAGGCATGTCAATACGTGCGACATAATCTGTGCCACAGGCAGTGTCTGTTTATACAGCGACATGCTAGAAGAAAACATCGACAGTGTCAGGTATGACCTGTTCTCAAAGAAAGATTTTGTTTTTCAAGTGCGAAACCCCCGCCGACATCTGATGCACTGAATGAACATTTCTGAAGAGAAATAACTACAAACGTACCAGTCTTTTATCTGGAATTCAGCCACCAAGCAATACCTCAAACTACCATCCCCAGTTAACGCTAGTAAGGGCATCGTTGGAAATAATCACCTTGTTCTGATTAAAATGACAAAAACATTCTACAATAATTGGTTTCAAAAGATGCGCATGCAAAAGGTATTGCTCATCGAGGCGATGCAAATGCCAAAAAGAAAATCTGCAGCCCACTGACGCATGTGCTTGCGATGACGATATATGTGACAACTGGGTTGGTTATGCTCATATAGATAGTGAAGGAGACGATCAGTAGGCTATGAAATATGTGACAAAACATTCAAGCCATTATGATGGAATTCGAAGCATAGAAATTACCCAATGACCGACCGGCAGAGTGGCACATTTCCATCAAACCGGACACTTACACATTGTAATTCACACCATACACACTAGTTGCGATAGCACTGAACTACTGTAAAATTAAAAAATAAACACCAACAATTATTCATTAACGTACGTCAGTTTGCGTCAGTCAGACGAAAATGAAATGTCGTTCGATTCAGATGAACACCATAGTAAAAAGAAAGGTACACTAGCCTACATGTTACATGTGAGCGACATGGCTATAAGATACATGTTTGAATGATATTAACAATAATTATGTAGCTAGATATCAACAGTGATAACTTTTAGCAGATGCCAAATTTTAAAAAGATAACTAATACTCAACTACTCTGATACATATGCTGCTGATTTGCCTTCTAACCAACTCTCTCAAAGCACAATGTCCATCTGCGTGACCATATTTTGAAAATAATACGAAAACGGCAAAAAAAATCCTAACGTTATGCAGTTGAATTTAATCATTCAAACTCGAAATAATTTATGTGAGTAATGATTCAACTGGCGTTACGATACACTAAAATTATATATGACGGTTCTGTGTAGATCTATTAAAATATTTATATGATATTTGGCAATTTATATATTCAACTTAAACAAAGGGGAGCCTGCTCAAGCAAACGAGACATCGCAGACGATGCGAATACCCTCGCTCAGTTTATTTATACTTACGATGGCATTTTAAAAGGGGTGATTTCTGTGAATATGTGTGTGAAGTTTCGTGGTAAAGGTAATATACTCAAGAAAAAATGAGTTACATACATATGCACATACACACATTTTGGAATTGAGTTCAAATGTCAAGGTCAAAGTCACAGTGACCTTAAAGTAGTACTCAACACCCCGCCATCTCATTATGTATTAATAAACGAAATTTGCTATTCCTTGCTGATACGGTACAAAATATATAATCCAGACAAGCTTTTTAAAAAGAATTGAGGTCAACGGTCAAGGTCAAGGTCACAGTAAACTAAAAGTAGTGCACGACACTCCGCAATCCCATAGCGTACTCACACAACAAATTTGCTATTCCTAGCTGATGTGGTAATGGAAATATACTCAGGACAACAAAGGTTACATATATACAAGAATACACAAATTTTACAATTGAGGTCAAAGGTCAAGGTCAATGTCACAGTGACCTTAAAGTAGTATGAGACACTCCGACTTCTCATGATGTTCTTACACACAAGATTAACTATTCCTATCTAATACGGTACATAAGATATGTCCCTGACAAGCTTTTTTTTAAAAATTGAGGTCAAAGGTCAAGGTCAAGGTCACAGTGACCTAAATTTAGTACGTGACACTCCGCCATCCCAAGATGTACTCACACAACAAATTTGGTGTCCCTAGCTAAAGTGGTAATTGAAATATACAAGTAGTGTTAAAATGCAATATAATTGTGGCGAAAATTGAATAATTGAAGGTCAGAGTTATCGCCCTTGTAAAAATGTCCCTGACCACTTTCAGCCTTGGCATCCGGCCTTTCCAAACTCGGGAAGGTCTATACTATTCAAATATACCATTAGAAATTTTCTGCATCTCCGCTTGCAAATCATTGTTAATTAAGGGTCTTTTGAGAGTTGGCGCCCTCACTATATGGGATAATAAGTTAAGATATGTGGTGTAAGCAGGATGAACATAAAGCAAACAACTCCTATTGTAGCTTTCTGCTTTACTTGTATCCCACTTTAAGCTGCCACGTATCTTTGATACCATCAATAAGTCTGTGTGTAGTCGTATTAGCTAGACTTAATCATTTCGTTACTGAGAATAAAGGACAGTTTCCTTGACACTGCATTTAGTACGTTTGAAAATTTCCACAAAACTGCTGTAGCTTGTTGCAAAAAACCATATCTGGAGTCAAACTTACCCGCATTGCAAAGTTGAAATGTACTCCAGGTTTCAATTTTGAAAATAAGGTAATGTTAGACTGGAAAAAGCTCAAGATTTCAAAATTCAACAGTAGAACTATGGGTTACAGAGACTTGAGCTTGCTCAGGTTATTAACCCTTTCAACTCTAAAATTCTCTTGTGGGTATTTATAATCCTTTTGGACTCTTCTAGTACAAGTATTTTGAACCAGTCTACTGTTACATTTTTTGTATGACAACAAAAACCAATGAAACTATCAAACAGTGTAGACCCAGATCAGAGGGCTCCTGAAGGAGCCCTCTGATCAGGATCTACACTGTTTGCATCTGTAATCAGTTATCTCTACAGAGGGCTGAAGGGTTGAAAGGGTTAAGATTTGACTACACCTTCTTACTATTTGACCAGCAGCTCAGCCGAAGGACAATTTTGGTGACCTGCTGGGGAACATGGGTATGCCGCCGCCAGTACAGCCTGTGGCCAATGGGGACACCAAGATAGAAGAACCACAAGACATGTCTCCAGGTTAGTCTTATTCACAATAGGCAAGCAACGATCATTATGTCCTGACTACCTGACCTTTTGTTGCCGAATCTGTGTTTTAAGCCATTTCTGTTTCACTTTGACAGCAAGGATTGATTAGGGCATTAAGGGAATGGTTCCATAGCAACTAACATAAGGTGTCCAGTCAATCGAAGATTCTTTCTGATCAGCAGGTCTTCCATGGACGGCAGTCCTGTTTTATCCAGTATTTCGATGTTTGTACCTTGTTCATGTATTGATATAGGAGGAGAAATAAGCTTGATTGTTTTGTTTGACAGTTACCTTTGAAGACAGAAGAAAACAAAACTTTGACAAAGGTCAAGCTGAATTGGAGAGAAGGAGACAGCAATTACAGGAACAAATGCGGAAAGAAAATGAAGCGAGGCTAGAAAAAGAGAGAAAAGAACAAGAGAAACGGGAAAAACAGAGGTAACCAAGTGAACATGTCTCTTGACTGTTATAATAAACAAACCATGGTACTTTTTCCCTTACCTATCTCTCATCTGTTAGATATTCAAACATGTTAGATATTCAAAGATCTATGTTAACCCATAACTTCCTAAATACGCCTTTGTTTGCACTCTCCCTGCCTTTTAGATATTTCCATGTTTCTTGAATTGCAGGTCTCTTAATACAATATTATATGTAAAGTCTATGTTAGTGATTGATGTCTATAAAACCCTGTAGTGATGTTTAAGAAGTGTGTACAGAATCAATATACAAGTGGTACTTCATTATCTGGCACTACATTATCTCTTGTTCATTCTCTTTGATAGACAAGACCAGGAGATGAAGCGACAGCAAGAATTAGAGAAACAACTGGAGAAACAAAGAGCAATAGAGAGAGAGAAAGAAGAACAGCGGAGGAAGATGATGGAACAGAGAGAGGTACTGTGTTGTACATGAACAGTAAAACCCTCTATTATAACTATTCAAGGAAGACTAATTGGTGATATTAAAAACAGATGACAGCTTAAATTAGATGTTACTAAAGCAGAAAACACCTCCAAGAGTTTTCTACTTTACCTGCATCTTGCTTTTAGAAGCAACCTGCCTTAAATATTGAATTCTCTACCTCTTTGTAGTTACAAATCCTTGCTTAAAGCAGGCTAAAAGTTGATTAAGAATATTTTCTATGGCACCAGTAATATGGCGACTCTTCTTACCCATTGTGTAAAAGCCTTTATATTATTCTACGACGTATTGATACAGATACACCTTAACAAGGCATAGTAATACAGTCAAACTCAGTCAAACTTATCCTTATTTTAAAGTTAAAACATGGCTTAGCCATGTTTTAACTTTGAAATAAGGATACTTTCAATATTAGTGAAGTTAAAATAATGAAATTCAATTATAGAAATAAAGAAGAAAAACAATCAAGCGAGTTTGAGATATTATAGACGTTTGACTGTAGCATTAAAAGATACCTTTAGGAGGAATAAGTGAAGGTATCAGTAGGGTCGTCTATAGGGGTAGGGTTTAAAGGAAACAAACTACATGTACTAGTATATTAACCTTTTTAGCTCACCTGAGCTAGCTCAGGATGAGCTATTGCAATCCTTGAATGTCCGTCGTTCGTCGTCCGGCGTCAACAATTTTAGTGTTTACACTCTAGCGACCACAATATTTATCCAATCTTTCTCAAACTTGCTCAGATGGTATATTGCCATAAGAGTTTGGATGAGTTTGATTATGGTTAAAATCAGACAAATAAGTCATGAGTTATCTACCTTTGAATTGCTGAAAATGCCATATTTAACGGTGTTTACACTCTAGAGGCCACAATATTTATCCAATCTATCTCAAACTTGCTGAGATTGTATATGACTATAAGAGTTCAGATGAGTTTGATTATGGTTGAAATCAAAAGAATAGGTCGAGAGGTATCTACCTTTGAATTGCTGAAAATGCCATATTTAAGGGTGTTTACACTCTAGAGGCCACAAATTTTATCCAGTCTTTCTCAAACTTACTCAGATTGTATATTACCATAATACTTCGGATAAGTTTAATAATGGTTGTAATCTGATCAATAGGTCAAGAGTTATCTACCTTCGAATTGCTGAAAATGATATATTTAACAGTGTTTACGCTCTAGAGGTCACAATATTTATCCAAGCTCTCTCAAACTTGCCCAGATTGTATATTACAATAAGAGTTAAAAAATAAAGGGTGATTATGGTTGGAATCGGACAAATAGATCAAGAGTTATCTACCTTTGAATTGCTGAAAATGCCATATTTTACAGCGTTTACACTCTTTCAACTACAGTTTTCCATGGATTTTGATTATACTTGTACACAAAGTATATAGCTATACGTTCTCGAAGGAGTTCAATTATTGTTGAAATGTAATCATTGTGGCAATAGTTACCTGCCCTTGATATGCTAGAAAAAGGTTTCATTTCAGTATTGTTTAGGCTCTAGTTATCTGCCTTTGATGTACTCTACTATACTAGAGTAGGTCGACAAACTTGAATGGATTTAGAATAAAACTGGTGAAATTCAAAGGTAAAGCTATCAGGCTTCATTACAAATGGTGAGCGATATCAGGGCCTTTAGGCCCTCTTGTTTATGTTGGCTTGTAATATTCCACTTCTGTAAAATGACTAGTTATCCCCTGCCGAAAGGCAGAGGGATACTGTTTTAGGTCTGTCCGTCCGGCTGTGCGTGCGTCACGTTTTCCGTCCGCAACTGTATCTCCGAAACCTATAAACAGATTTGGATTAAACTTGGTATACTTATTTGTCATCATAGGAGCACCGTGGGAAATCAATTTTTTTTCAGAAAATTTTAGGAATTTATGAGTTATCTGCCCTTTTTGTGTTAAAAATGCTGTCCGTGCGTCCGTCACGTTTTCCGTCCGCAACTGTATCTCCGAAACCTATAAACAGATTTGGATTAAACTTGGTATACTTATTTGTCATCATAGGAGCACCGTGGGAAATCAGATTTTTTTCAGAAATTTTTAGGAATTTATGAGTTATCTGCCCTTTTTGTGTTAAAAATGCCATATTTAACAGTTTTTACACTCTAGCAACTACACATTGTCTACAAGTACAAGTTCTTGCAGGTGTGCAATTATTGTAAAAAAAGGATACTTGTGACAAGAGTTATCTGCCCTTGATGTACTTAGAAATGCTAGAAAATGCTTTATTTTGGTATTGTTTACATACTAGAGCCTATAAATATGCATGGATTTTTGAAAAAACTTTCTTGAATTATGTATGGCTATTAGTTTTCAAATGAATTTGATTATTGTTGAAAACGGAGAAATTAGTCATGAGTTATCTGCCCTTGATAAGTAAAAAAAAGCCATATTTAACTGTTTTTACTCTCTGGCAACTACAATTATGAATGGATTTAAATGATACTTGCACATGATGTCTATAAGTAAAAGTTCTTGAAGGTGTGCAATTATTGTCAAAAAAGGATACTTGTGGCAATAGTTATCTGCCCTTGATGTACTTTGAAATGATAGAAAATGCATTATTTTAAAATTGTTTACATCCTAGTATCTATAAATATGCATGAATTTTGATAAAACAAATTCTTAAACTATGTATGGCTATTAGTTTTCAAATAATTGTTATCATTTTTGAAAACGGAGAAACTAGTCAACAGTTATCTGCCCTTGATGAGTAAAAAAACCCATATTTAACAGTTTTTACCATCTAGAAACTACAGTCTTTAATGGATTTTGATTTAACTTACACATGATGTATATAAATATAAGGGTAGCAATTATTGTCAAAATAGGATACTTTGTGGCAAGAGTTATCTGCCCTTTATGTACTTAGTAATGCTCAACATGGCTTTATTGTTTACATGCTATTGTGTACAAATGTGAATGGATTTTGAAAAAAAAAATTAAATCATATATGGCTATTATTTATAGAATGAGTTCAATTAGTGCAAATTAGTCAAGAATACTCTGCCCTTGATGAGTTGAAAATGTGTTTACACTCTAGTAAATTCTACAGTTCTGAATTTTTTTTAATAATACTTGCACACAATTATAAGTTCTTGAAAGTGTTTAATTACTGTTGAATTTGAATCAAGAGTTACCTGCCCCTGTCATACTTAGATTTATAATGCTACAAACGGCTTTATTTTTTGTATTGTTTAGGCTTTAAAATGTACAAAATTGAATGGATTTTATAAAACTTTGTAAAAAGCTTTTGAATGTTGATCTTTAAAGACAGGTGATCACCATTTGCCCCTTCCTCCCACAATAAAGTTTGCCACTTTCTTCTGGACAATCGCTGCGGCAGGGGATATCAGCTCTAAGGTGCTTGTTAAAATTTATTTTAAGGACTGTTTATAGAAAATTGATTTTTAGGAGGGTGTATAGAAATATCTCGGAAAAATAAAACCATAACAAATCGTGACAAACCTGATCAGAGTGCTCCCTAAGGGTCTACACTGCTGGCAAAATATACCTTTACCCATTATCCCATAGCCTATTTCTAACTTTGAAGACAGGTTACCACTTCAAGCAGGTTGAAAGTAAACCATAATTGGCCTTAAGGCACATTCTGCTTTACTTTAAGCCAGCTTTAAGTTAATATCTACTAGGCTTGGAAAATATTTCTGATGTTATATATACATGGCTAGATAAAGAAGAATAAAGGTGTAAGATGGGATATTTATGCGGTAATGGGTTTATCAGTTTCCGTCATGGAAAGAATTAAAGACGAATAATTATTGTACTATATTTTGACCTCTGCAAGCTACAAGATACTGATATGTATTGCAGGCTGCTAGGAGAGAGTTAGAGAGACAACGACAGATGGAGTGGGAACGACAACGAAAAGAGCAGCTGATGGTAGAGAAAGCTCGGGAATATGAACAGTTGTCAGCACTCAAGTCACAGTCCAGTAATCTGAAAGGAGAGCTAGAACTATTGGTGAGTGAAAGGCTGGGTCTTAACCCTCGAATGATCAAATTATTCAGGAGATTTTTACCCTTCGTAGCTTATTGTTGTCTGCTTCAGTATTGTTGTCTGCAAGACACGTTTCAAAGTTAGATTTAAGGTTGTATGACTTATTAAATATCACTTTGAGTGTCAAACAGTTTGGGTCCTGATATGATGCTGCGATATGTGGCACCTGATCAGAACTATAACAGTTTGCAAACGTGCTATATGTGTCATTGTGAGTGAAAGACTCATGATATTTTCTGAAATAATTTTCTGTTAAGGACATGCTGTGAAGTAACTCTTACCAACTAAAAAAGCCATCATTTTTCACGATTTGTTTGGAAAATCTGTTTTTGATTTAAAAAGATATATTATTAAAGTACAATTATTATAAAACTAATGGTTCAGGGAAACACTTATATAGTCATTAATATGCACTGTAAGAAATGATTACTATATTTTTCTAATTGGTATGTTTAAACAAGTTCCTTAACCTTTTCCCCCCATAGAAGCGACTTTAAGTATATTTAAAATATTCCTCTGCTGAAGAAAATAGTTTCAGTTTATACCCTCATGAACAATTACCATAACATATTTAATATAGCCTAGTAGATGGTAGTTTAAAGCAGGTTGAAAGTAAAGCAGAATGTGCCTAAGGCACATTCTGCTTTACTTTCAACCTGCTTTAAGTGATCACCTGTATTTGATGTTATAAAAGGGTTATTTGGTAAAAGGGTTTAGGAGTATTCTGCTTTAATTTTAGCCTGCTTTAAATAATATTTTGTCCCTAACACTAAACACAAGCTATAGTTACAATACAGTTAATATAACTAATTGTTTCTCTGTGCCTTTTCCAGCAAGGAAAGAAATCTGAGATTAATGGTAAGATATCCCAAGTGAAGAATGGTGTGACCGACTTCACTGCCCATATAGAGGCCATGCGAAGTACAAGAGATCTGAAGAATAACGATATTGACAGACTGCAGAGGGAGCTACAGGTAGGTGATCAGGGACAGTACCGGGGATAAACAGGGCTCAAGTCATAGGGATCGGGTATAGGGATCTAACAGACTGCAGAGGGAGCTGCAGGTAGGTGACCAGGGACAGTATAGTGAATGAATCCATTACTCCACTGAAGAACACAGTTTCACTTTATACAGTCCTGAATATGCTTTGTAATTTTTTTCCCTAATTCTTAGCCTTACTTTCAAACTTCTTTAATCAGTCACCTAATTCAAAACCAGAAACCAGCTATCGGGTAAAGCGTTGACTAACAAATTTTATTATTTTCACTCCTGTCTTCAGGTAATGAGAGTTTAACTAACAAATTATCTGAACTAAACCTATATTGTTTCTACTCAATAGTAGCTGGTGTTGTGTGTTTAGCTGTCAGTATCACTTGTCTGTTATATTGTAGGAGTTGAACCAGAAGTTACTAGCAGTCCAGTCAGAACGCCAAAACTTAGACCTGAGAGTCCAGACCTCCATACAGAGTAATCCTATGTGTAAGTACATCTGCACTACACCAGTAATCAGGCTCCAGGATGATATAGCTTTTGAGTTGAGTGTGAAGTCATTCTGAAGCATAAGGTTTCCAAATGGACCTGTAAACACAGATGTGCATATCCTCAGGAGTTTGATATGCATCTATGCAGGGCTCTAGATAAGAGGGGGTAAACTGCAGAAATCCAACATTTTCTCACTTATTTAAGCATCAAATTGTATGGTCACTATGGTGTTACTACTCATTAGAATCGTCTCTTCGAGACGATTCTAATAAGTAGTGACATCATAGGGTTTAAAGCAGAAATAAAGATTTTAGTTTTTGAAATACCCACCTTATCTGGAGCCCTGATCTATGTTTCACAGAGTTATGGCCGATTGAACTTAATCAATTATCTGCATTTATGGTACAAGCAGCTGGGGGACATATTATGTGTCTTACAGGCACATCCATGTCTCTACTTTTATGTTTATTATTTAAAAAAAAAGTAAAACAAACAGTCCTGATCAGGGTCTACACTGTTTATAAAACTTTCATATACTTGATTCTGGCATATAAAGGGTTTATATTTTCTTATGTCAGCTGAGACTCACAGAACCATGATGCACAGTGTGGAGCTGAAGAAAACATCAGTACAAAGACTGAAGAAAGACCTCGAACAAATAGAGAAAGACACCGAGGGCAGATTAGCAGAAATTGACACATTAAATACTCAACTGAAGGTGAGATCTACTTTATTGACACATTTGCATTAAAATATTTACAGAATTAGCCCTTTGCCCCATAGTAAAATGTGTCAAACTGTGTTTAAAGTATGTGGCTTCTAATTTGAAGTTAGCAGGATATTGCTTAAAGCTAGATGAAAGGAAAACTCCTAAGCTTAGGATTTAACTCTTTACCCCTCTCAGGGCTCCAGATAAGGGGGGTATTTCAAAAACTAAAATCTTTATTTCTGCTTTAAACCCTATGGTGTCACTACTCATTAGAATCGTCTCGAAGAGACGATTCTAATGAGTAGTAACACCATAGGATTTGGTGCTAAAAATAGTGAGAAAATATGGGATTTGTTGAAAAAACTACCTCTTATCTGGAGCCCTGCCCCTCTACTAATTTTGTATACAGATGACCACTTAAAGCAGTTGCAAAGTAAAGCAGAAAGTACCTACTTTTCTTTCAACTTCCTTTCAGTTACCATCTACTGGGATATAGAGAAATTTTTTTGTGGTGCATACCATCTACTGGGATATAGAGAAATTTTTTTGTGGTGCATACCATCTACTGGGATATAGAGAAATTTTCTTGTGGTGCATACCATCTACTGGGATATAGAGAAATTTTCTTGTGGTGCATACCATCTACTGGGATATAGAGAAATTTTGTTGTGGTGCATACCATCTACTGGGATATAGAGAAATTTTCTTGTGGTGCATACCATCTACTGGGATATAGAGAAATTTTGTTGTGGTGCATACCATCTACTGGGATATAGAGAAATTTTGTTGTGGTGCATACCATCTACTGGGATATAGAGAAATTTTGTTGTGGTGCATACCATCTACTGGGATATAGAGAAATTTTCTTGTGGTGCATACCATCTACTGGGATATAGAGAAATTTTCTTGTGGTGCATATTCATGATTGTATAATACATGGAACTATTTTCTTCAGCTGCCATCTGTCTAAAAGATAAATATTGATAGGTGATTGTTGTTTAGATGTTTTAATTTTATACCCCCACATGGCTTACAGGCATATTATTTTTGACCTGTCTGTTTGTCCACAACTTTAACCTGGGCTATAATTTTAGAACTACATTTTGTAGAGATTTATTTTTTTGGTCAAATAGGTTTAATTTAACCTTGGCCATAATTTTAGATCTACATGTGATAGAGACTTTATATTTGGCATGGGTATTCTATACAGAAAGCTCTTGAGCTCAGTTTAACTTGGGTCATGTCTGACAAAGGTCATGGCCATATATAGTTCAAGGTCACATCAGGGGAGCATATTGTTTCACAAACACATCTTCTTTTGACAAATCTTTCTATATATTGTTTCTTTTCAGGAGTCTAATAACTCTGTAAATACTTTACAAAAAGACATTAGTAGTGCCCAGACAAAGAGCCAAGACAAAGCCAAACAAGATGCCGAGGAACAATCTCGGTTGAAAAAGGAAAAGGATAAACATGAAAAACTCAGAAAAGACCTTGAGGCCCAGAGAAAGAAGTAAGTTGTCAAACCTGAGTTAAGTAAAATAATTAAAGGGCTTTTTTACTTGTTAACTAAATTTTACTGCTTACTTAACTCTTTCAACCCTAGTCACACACATATATGCGTAATTTGCAAACAGTGTACCTGTGATGAGTAAAACTTGTCCTATGCAAACAGTGTAGACCCTGATAAGAGGGCTCCTTAAGGAGCCCTCTTATCAGGGTCTACACTGTTTGTCAATTTGCCATATATTGTAAAAAATAACCTTTAAAAGTTAAAATGACTAAATTGAAAACTAGAATTGTCCATTTGAGGTTTTAGGGAGGAAAGGGTTGGATCTGTAAACAGTTGCTGGCTTAGTCCATTACCAGTTTAACCATATCAATTAATCTCAATTTTCCTTTGACTTTGACCTAATTTGGACTCAGAAAAGATTCAGAATATATTGTTATGGATGCCACCAGAGGCATAAGCATTTATTGTCTTTTTAGCTCACCTGAGCTAGCTCAGGGTGAGCTTTTGCAATCCTTGAATGTCCGTCGTCCCGCGTCAACAGTTTTAGTGTTTACACTCTAGAGGCCACAATATTTATCCAATCTTTCTCAAACTTGCTCAGATGGTCTATTGCCATAAGAGTTTGGATGAGTTTGATTATGGTTGAAATCGGACAAATAGGTCATGAGTTATCTACCTTTGAACTGCTGAAAATGCCATATTTAACAGTGTTTACACTCTAGAGGCCACAGTATTTATCCAATCTTTCTAAAACTTGCCCAGATGGTAAATGACCATAAGAGTTTGAGGGAGTTTGATTTTGGTTGAAATTGGACAAATAGATCAAAAGTTATATACCTTTGAATTGCTGAAAATGCCATATTTAACGGTGTTTACACTCTAGAGGCCACAATATTTATCCAATCTTTCTAAAACTTGCCCAGATTGTATATGACCATAAGAGTTTGGATGAGTTCGATTTTGGTTGATATGGGACATATAGATCAAGAGTTATTTACCTTTGAATTGCTGAAAATGCCATATTTAACAGTGTTTACACTCTAGAGGCCACAATTTTTATCCAATCTATCTCAATCTTGCTCAGATTGTAAATGACTATAAGAATTCAGAAGTATTTGATTATGGTTGAAATCAGACTTATAGGTTGAGAGTTATCTACCTTTGAATTGCTGAAAATGCCATATTAAACGATTTTTACACTCTAGAGGTCACAAATTTTATCCAATCTTTCTCAAACTTACTCAGATTGTACATTACCATAAGACTTCATATGAGTTCAATTATGGTTGTAATCGGATCAATAGGTCAAAAGTTAACTACCTTTGAATTGCTGAAAATTATATATTTAACAGTGTTTACGCTCTAGAGGCCACAATATTTATCCAAGCTCTCTCAAACTTGCCCAGATTGTATATGACCATAAGAGTACAAAAAAGGGTGATTATGGTTGGAATCGGACAAATAGATCAAGAGATTGCTGAAAATACCATATTTTACAGCGTTTACACTCTTGCAACTACAGTTTTCAATGGATTTTGATTATACTTGTACACAAAGGATGTACTATATGTTCTGGAAGAAGTGCAATTATTTTTTAAATGTAATCATTGTGGCAATAGTTACCTGCCCTTGATATACTTTGAAATGCTAGAAAAAGGCTTCATTTCAGTATTGTTTAGGCTCTAGTTATCTGCCTTTGATGTATTCTACTATACTACAATAGGTCGACAAACTTGAATGGATTTAGAATAAAACGGGTGAAATTCAAAGATAAAGCTATCAGGCTTCATTACAAATGTTGAGCGATATCAGGGCCTTCAGGCCCTCTTGTTTCTGATCATATACATGTATTATTTATTTATTTCATTAGGGAAGAAATTGTTAGTAAGCCAGCAGCCAAAGAGCCTGTGAAATCAGCTGACAGTTCTGAAGGGAACTGGGCTGCGTTTGGTGGTGACAGCCAATCATCAGCTGCCAGCACAGACAACTGGGCTTCAGTGTTCGACTCCCAGCCCGCCAGTCAACCTTCCTCTATAGACTGGGGAGCCAGCTTCACAAGTCAGAACAAATCATCCATAGGTCAGTCTTTGTCCTGCAAAATGTCATCACTACAAAATTATTCCTTTAGGACTATGTTTTACTCTTTACTCCATAGATACACATTTTAATGCCTTTATTTTATCTCTCATCTGAAGAAAATAGTTCCAATTTATACAATCAGGAATATACATCATAAGAAACATTTTCTTTATGCTAATAGATGGTAGCTTAAAGCATGCTTATGTGCTTTAAGTGGTCACTTATATCTTTAAAACTAGAAACAGGCTATGGAGTAAAGGGTTAAATACTTGATTTAATGGTTTAGCCCAGCTGACACACCATTGTAACTAGTACACTTGATAAACTGTGTATGTGTCTATACAAAAGGTGAAAACTGATCATAGGGTTACTATAGGATCAGGGTCTACATTATTTGTCAGTGGTCAATATGTTATAAAAAAGTAAAGTAAACACAAGAGACCTGTAGCGTGTTCAGTTTTCACTGTTTGTGTGCAGAGTACAGTAGAGAAAAGGCATTATTTCATAATAAACGTGTTTGCGCTAAAACTATTATTACCATTGCAAACAGTTTTGGATCCAGATAACTCAGATTAAAACTGGGAGTCAGAATTGTCAAAGTGTTTTCATTTTCTATATTTAATTGCAATGCGTTAGCGTTTAAACGGAAGAATAACGTTTTCTCCACAGTATTCCAGAGTGGGTAGCAAACTGATGGCCATAGACGGCCCACGGTTTCTTTACTGAACTCATGTCAGTATACCTGGGGCTGCCCTTTAAACCCTTACTCCATAGACTGTTTCTAGTTTTGAAGACAACTGACCACTTAAAGCAGGTTGAAAGTAAAGCAGAATATACCTTAAGCTTTAAGCTACCATCTGCTAGAGTATAGAACATTTCTTAAACCAGAACTCCAGTTAAGGTGCATACTTCAAAAACTAATTTCCTTACACTAATACATCTTAAAAAAAAACCTACGATGTGACAACTCAATAGAATTGTCTCGAAGAGAGGATTCTAATGTATGGTCACATAGTACTTGATAGAATAATAAATGTTCTGTTAACTCTATTCTTGTCTTACCCATTGCCCCATAAATACACCTTTAGTTTATTTCTCCACTACTTTTACAGATAAGGAAATATTCCATTAGAAATGTTTATTGTATCCTAGCAGAAGGAAGCTTAAAGCAGGCTGAAAGTAAAACAGAATGCGCCTTAAGGCGCATTCTGCTTTACTTTCAACCTGCTTTGAAAGATCACCTGTTTTCAAAACTAGAAACAAGCTATGGGGTTAAGGGATTAGAACTGTCAAACCCTATGCAGGTTTTATATGAAGGATTTGTATGCTGTTATATTTCAGGATCCGATACAAAGACTTTCAAGTTAAGTGGATCTAAGATGAAGTATAACGCATTATACCAGTTTGAGGCTCGCAATGAAGACGAACTGACATTAAATGTTGGCGATGTTGTTTGGGTAATTAAACATTTCTGTTTTTATCAACTGTCTCTATATAAATACTGTTTAGTATTATTGATATTACATGACAACAAAAATCTGAGGGGATATAGGAATCAATGTTCAAAGAGTTTATTTTCAGACTGCATGTAAGTTAGTACAGTCAAACCTGTGTTAAGTAACCTTTGACTGAAAATGCAGGGTGATCTTAAAGAGAGTAAATTACTAAATGCAGGAGCCTTCTGCATTACTTTTGTCCTACATTTAGCTGCCACCAGTCTTGAAACATTACAAATGAGCCAAGCCATGACAATAGCAGCCTTATTGCATTGTATGATAGTCAGACTGTTATTTCCATATCAGAAGAAATGCAGTAAGTGAAAAGTATCTCATTTATATGGTGATTTTTAATTTTATCAAAATATATTTAAATGAATACATTGAATAGTTTCACATTGTTTTGTTCACTCAAACTAGACTGTTAATTTTGTTGGTTGTTTCTCTTTGCAGGTGTTTGATGACCAGACTGGGGCTGAGCCTGGCTGGAAGGGTGGTGAGATGAACGGTACATGTGGTTGGTTCCCGGAAGCCTATGTGGAGAGGGCACCAGAAGACTCTAGTCAGGCCTCCGTCGGGGCCACAACAGATACCTCAGCTGGCCTCATGTCCTCAGAAGATTCCTCCTTTATGACTGTACCTGTTAAAGTCCCTGCAGTCTCTCCGACCCCTGGACAGGTCTGTAACATATTGAAATACACATCAGGGTTCCAGATAAGAGGGAGTAATCTGAACAAATCCAACATTTTCTCACTCATACTGAACCAAATCCTATGGTGTTACTTCTCATTAGAATCGTCTCTCCGAGACGATTCTAATGAGTAGTGACACCATAGGGTTTAATGCAGAAATAAAGATTTCAGGTATTGAAATACTCCCCTTATCTGGATCCCTGACATATTGTCCCATAAATACTCCTTTTTACGCCTTTAATAATTCCTCAACTGAAGAAAATAGTTTTCAAGTTGTACAACCCATGAAATGTACCATAAGACAAATTTCTGATCCTAGTAGATCATAACTTAAAGCAGGCTGAAGATGCCCTACGGTGCATTTTGCTTTACTTTCAACCTGCTTTAAGTTGTCACCAGTCTTCAAAACTAGAAATAGCCTACGGGGTAATGGGTTAATACATAGCTTCAGATTACCCATTACCCCATAGTCTGTTTCTTGTTTTAAATACAGGTGACCACCAACAGCAGATTGAAAGTAAAACAGAATACCCTGTAAACTTTGTAAAGTGCTACTATCTGTTAGGGTAAAGAAAGTATTCTCATTGACTGTATAAAGTGGAACTGTTTAATTCAGTGGAGGACTAGATTTTGAATTTCAAGACTTTTTGAATTAAGAAACATTGATATGAGTGTCAAACAGATTTGATTCTATTCATACGCCACGTTACATGCCATCTGATCCTGATCAAATCTGTTTGCATACACATGTTAATGTTTTAAAGCCTGGCAGCGAAAGGGTTAACTGTGCCACACATTAAGTAATTGCTACCACTTTAGGTTTGACTACAGGGCTTCAGGTAAGTGGGAGTACACTGAACAAATCAACAATTTCTCAATCATTTCAGTACCAAATCCTATGATGTGACTACTCATTTGAATTGTCTCAAAGAGACAATTCTTATGAGTAGTAACACCCAGGAATTTCTGAAGGCATGTTGAATTTGGGGCATAGGGGGAGGGTGCGGGAGGGCTCTCCCTCCGCGCTGCGGCGATTTTTTTTGCTCTTTAATTAATGAAAGTGCATTTTTGGCATTAAGTTTTCACTTATTCACCCCATCCACTGGTGGCCATGTTGTTTGAGCTAGGAAGACTATTGGAAGAAAACTGACAAATGGTCACCCATGAATCATCATTTGTGTACAATACTTTTCAGAGAAAAAAAATTGAATTTTTTTCCATACAGAAATAATAGGAAAACTTGCCCCTCCCACTGGTGGCCAGGTTTTTTTTTTAAATAACAAAAAGATTTTAAGAAATCTGGTAGAGGATCATCAATTGACCATTTGTGTAAAATTATTTTTTAATTTGGACCAGTAGTTTCAGAGAAGAAGATTTTTAAAGTTTTTAGTAAACAGTAACATAAGGAAAACTTGCCCCACCCATTGGTGGCCATGTTATTTAGGATAACAAAATGATTTTAAGAAATCTAGTAGAGGATCATCAATTGACCATTTGTGTAAAATTATTTTTAATTTGGACCAATAGTTTCAGAGAAGAAGATTTTTAAAGTTTTTAGTAAACAGTAACATAAGGAAAACTTGCCCCACCCACTGACGGCCATGTTTTTTAAGATAACAAAATGATTTTAAGAAATCTGCTAGAGGATCATCAATTGACTATTTCTGTAAAATTATTTTTAATTTGGACCAGTAGTTCCAGAGAAGAAGATTTTTAAAGTTTTTAGTATACAGTAACATAAGGAAAACTTGCCCCACCCACTGGCGGCCATGTTTTTTTTAGATATCAAAGTATTTTTAAGAAATCTGGTAGAGGGTCACCCATGGATCATTTGTATAAAATTACTTTCAAATCGGACCAGTAGTTTTTGACAAGAAGATTTTTTAAGTTTTCACTATATAGCCATATGAAGAAAATCTGCCCCACCCACTAGCGGCCATGTTTTTTAAGATAGGAATTTTTTTTCTTGAGGTTAAAGACAAGAAATTGTTTTTGTACCCTATCGAAGATAGATCTAGATCTACGATAATATAATGGAGGTCTCGTAAAAAATATATATTTTTTTATGTGTCAAGAACCTGTGGGTTAAGACACAGGTACTTGACACATACTTTATTATCTATAAACCCCCTCCCCCCTTAAAAAAAAAAAATTTTTTTTTTTTACTCTACTTCTATTATAGATACAAGGTAAACAGCGCAATTCGACACCTAGTCTTTACTATCGACTTAAACTGATGCTAAAATAGACTCGATCGCCGATATTCTCTTGTGGTACCCTCGGGAAATGATTAATTTATCAATATCTACTTTTTATTTCATCAAATTCCGTCAAATAACGCCACAGTACGTGAATTATAACGAAAATAAGCATCAAAAAGTTTTTTGTCGTTTTCTTGGTACATAGCAACGAATGTACATGTAGGGGTGATCTGTTATTTGTCCACAATAAACGGCCTATGCCACTGGAACTTTCACCAAATATTATAAATCATCTTTAAATGAAATATTATCAGTTTTATATAATTTACATAGAATGCAAAATTAAAAGAAACTTTACCTGTTTAATTTTGACCAATGAGATCGCTCCGTTCATTCGATTCATTCCGGTATTCAAAATGGCATTGAAAATGAAATGAGTCTTTCACTTGTCAATTTCGTGCCAAATTACATGTATATTTCATATAGCTGATAGTGAAGAGGGTCATGTTCCGACACAAACGCATTTGCTCTAATGAAATTAGGTGAAAGTTCCAGCCGTAAAGGCCGTTAAATGTGCAAACCGACTAGATTACCCCTTATTTTGGGCAATAAATTCTGTACCAAGAGAACGACATAAAACTTTTTGAAGCTTATTTTCGTTATAATTCACGTACTGTGGCGTTATTTGACGGAATTTGATGAAATAAAAAGTAGATATTGATAAATTAATCATTTCCCGAGGGTACCACAAGAGAATATCGGCGATCGAGTCTATTTTAGCATCAGTTTAAGTGGATAGTAAAGACTAGGTGTCGAATTGCGCTGTTTACCTTGTATCTATAATAGAAGTATAGTAAAAAAAATAATTTTTTTTTTTTTTTTTAAGGGGGGAGGGGGTTTATAGATAATAAAGTATGTGTCAAGTACCTGTGGGTTAAGAGCATAGAAAATTTCTCTGCATCCCGGCAAGTGGATGTCAAATGGTGGATTCATGTTTACTTTAAGCCTGCTCTCAACATCCATCCATCATAAAAACAGAAAACAAATTTTTAATTCTGTGAAGAATTAATTAGACTGTTTGACTTTGTCATGAGATAAAACCAAGTCTACTTGAATATGTGTTGTCACGATTGTTTTCTGTTTCAATATTTAATCTCCCAAGTATTCAATTTCAATTTCTATTTACCAAAAATACCAGAAAGCTATTTTAAGAGATTCATCGTTTCCCGCGTGTATGTGTTGCTTTTGTTCTTCTCTTCAAGACTTGTAACTTATTTCCCGAAACTCCCATGAAAAACGTCTTCCGCGATAGCTAGCCATTGCCTACGAATAAGTGCTAATTTTAAACATCGCAATGGGGCCCTACCGCATTACAGAGTTATCCCAATTTTCATCACGAGTGAACTCCCCTGATAAGGAAAAGGTTGTTTCCGGTTTAGTTAACGCATCATTGAGACGGTGTCGATAACGGTCATAAACGATTCGGAAAAGAATAGATCGAATGCGGTTTATTAGTTTGATACCT
The DNA here is from genome assembly GCA_922989275.2 of Gari tellinella. Lineage (NCBI taxonomy): Eukaryota > Metazoa > Mollusca > Bivalvia > Cardiida > Psammobiidae > Gari > Gari tellinella. The sequence goes on from OV277860.1 coordinate 97,279,030, forward strand.
ATATCTATATGCAGTCAAGCTCCCGTTTATCCCTATGTATTTTAATGTATTAATTTTGTTTAATGTCAAATGCGACGGTTATTTATTTCATCGTTTTTAGCAAACCGAAAGTAGCACTGGTCATACTTTTTCTATATAACAAAGAAGCCGACTTTTAACATACTTAACAGACATGGGTTTTCACCTCGGTAAAAGAACGTTAACATGGATTAATATTTGAAACAATTGTCAATTTTTGTAACGTATTCTATACTGTTTATACCGCTGGAATGTGATACCGGGCATCTTACCTGGATCCAAATTGTTTGGCAAAAGTCGTCATGAACTCTGTTGAGTCGCGCTTAGTGTTAATCCTTTCTTTACTTCATAGGAATGTTTTTTCACACACAAATCTTTGTTGCTCATAAGACAAAGCGGCACATTACTTCTTATCTTCCTTCTTTACATCAGTAGTTGTGCATTTCTTAAAAGTTACTACGTAAGTAGATCCTGATCAGATGCATGGTTACTATATAGGAACAGTCTCTATAATCAATGACTGTCCTCTCTGGTTCTTAAATGACATTATAGGTCTATAAATGCTGCCTATTACAGGTGAAAAAAAGGGGATATTTATTAAGACATTACCGGTATTAAACATAAACTTTGTATTATTCAGTTATTAATAATGACATGAATATTCATTAGGCAAAGGGTTAAACTGATCTTTTAAAATATGTTGAATGGTAAACGGTTTCTTCAAAAATGTATATTTTGTTTGTTCATTATATACCAGCAGATTTTAGTTGACAGAAATTTCATAGAAATAGTTCAGCCTGTCATGCTCATAGCGCACATGGATTTCACCTCTCAAGGCTTCTGCCCAGGGGCCATAAAGCGCAAAGCATCATCACAACTAACAAAAGGAAGTAACCAATTAGCTAGAAATCGAATTGTATACTGACCCCCCACTGGGGTGCAGCGGGTCATATATACACAATTCCCCATGTGAATCTCTGCTATGACAAGCCATAAAACGGAAGCTTAAGTCTTGGGTACACAGGCTGGAATCAAATCACACCAAACTAATTTTTTTTATATAATATAATAATAATAATAATAACTCCTTTAATGAATTCCACCTTCATAAGCAACTAAATCCTCTTCATGCACTAAGCAGTCATAATTATAAAACATAGGTGATATTTTATGTCGTAGTGGGTGGTGCCTTAAAGCAGGATTAAAGTAAAGCAGGGTGCACCTTACGACGCATTATGTTTTACATTCAACCTGCTTTAAGTGGTGACCTATATTCAATACTTAACACGGACTGTGGGGTAATGGGTTTAGGTAATGGGTAAACCCATTACCCGATCGCCTCTTCTTACCTGGAAAGACAGGTGTCCATTAAAGGTAGATTGAAAAGTACATGCTACTTTACTTCCAGCTTGCTTTAAGCTACCATCTGCTAGGATATTCAATGATTTCAATGTTGCACATTCATGCTAATAAAAACTTTGAATTAGAACTCTTTCCTTCAGTGGAGGCATAAACCAAAGGCGTATTTAAAGGGTTAATAGGAAATACATACCGTTTTAACAACATAAATACTTTAGAACCCCTCTCCTATCATTAAATGTGTACTCTATTGAAAACTCAATGTTGAAAGTAAAGCATGTATTCCATCGTTTTAGTAGATTAAAACCTTATTTCTGTTGATCTTTTACCAGTTCACTAATTATAATAGGCTTAAAACACTATCATTTATAAAAAGTTTGGAACCAGATAAGATGCAGCATATATACTAACAGGCTGATCAGGGGTAGAACTGTTTCACACTCATATATGTTTTAAGTCAAAATTAATATCATGTTCTAAACATTTATCAAGAAAGTAGGCAGTCTTTTTTATGCCCCCGGCATCGACAGATGCGGGAGCATATAGTAATCGTCCTGTCCGTCCGTAACCAGGTTAAGTAGATTTTACCGTTTCGTCTAGCATCAACACCGCTTATTCAAATGCTTAGATACTTATACAGTTGTTGTCTTGGACCATTCCCTAGCCACCAATAGTACCCAACCTTGATCTTGACCTTGACCTAATTTGGACTTAGAATACTTTGAATGGGCTATTTCTTGGTTAACTAGATTTTACCGTTTCGTCTGGCATCAACACCGCTTACTCCAATGCTTGGATACTTATGCAGTTGTTGCCTTGGACCATTCCCTATCCACCAATATCACCCAACCTTGATTTTGACCTTGACCTTGACCTAATTTTGACTTAGAATATTTTGAATGGGCTATTTCTTGGTTAACTAGATTTTACCGTTTCGTCTAGCATCAACACTACTTACTACAAGGCTTCTATACTTATACAGTTATTGCCTTGGACCATTACCAACCAACCAGTAATACCCAAGCTCAGTTTGACCTTGACCGTGACCTAATTTGGACTTAGAAAATATTCAGAATATATTGTCAAGGATGCCACCGGGGGCATAAGCGTTTATTGAACGCGCTGTCTTGTTTTTTTAAATATTAACCCTTATCATGCTATTAGCATAATTGATCATTCCTACGGTATTTTTCCTTATTTAATCAGCTAAAGTAATAAATTAAATGATAGATATTCATAGCGGGTAGGGTTTATGGTTGATTAACAGCAACCAGAACGTTGCTATGACACATCCATGTAACGGGGTTTAACCCTTTACCCAATAGATGGTATTAGTTTTGAAGATAGGTGACCCCTTAAGGCAGGTTAAGGTACATTCTGCTTTAAGCTATCATCTGCTGGGAGGTGTAACATATTTATTGAGGTGCAGATTGATGACTTATTTTAATATACATATGAATAAATGATACGCATAGAACGGTATATCTATGGAAGTTTTTGTAAGTTTTATTGTAGGCAAAGTAAATGCATGTCTTAATTCTATTTTTGAACAATATGAGAGATTGCGCTTTCAATAATGCATAGCCAGGTTCTACTGTATATAATATAAGCTCTACACTAACAAGCAGACGATCTCCTCAAATTCGTGTTAAATTAAGTTTGAGGATAAAGGATTTTCGATACTATGTGTACTTCACTATTGAACCGGAAACAACCGCTCATTCAGGGGGCGCTACTCTAATCACACTTTCCATGCGGGGTAACTCTGTATATCGGTAGGGCCCCATTTATGTTAATTTCCTGTCATATTCTAAATGGAAGTTTATAATGACTAATCTAATTGGATGTTTTCAAAAAATGACGCTAGGAAGCATGCCGCGCATTTGGATTTCATTTCGGAAGTTTGGAATACTGTTTGCGTCTGTTACGTGATTATTAATACGGAGTTGTGAGGAAATCAATTCTAAAAGGTAATTTATATTAATTTAAAACATTCGTTTGTTCAGTATTTGCGGAGAATTTCCTTATTTAACAGGCCCCGTATCGAGGATGTTTTTTCGAGGCGACACACGATTTCACGTCTCGTTATTCGCGGCGAATTTTCAGTCCACCGTTAATCATCTTTTGACTGTTAAATTCGGGAAAAGGAATGTCCGAGATTCCGGTTTCGGCTGGTATTTATTTTTCTTTCAGCGTTGTTCGTAGCTTGTTTTCCAAAAATCATTCAAGTCGCTGTTTGTAAAGTAAGCCATGTTCGACATGTTGTAGGATCTACTCGCATCAAAACCAGAAACGTCAATCAAAAGTTAATCTCCCTCAAAATGGAACGAGTCCCTGTCAATCACCGTTTAGATAAGGAAATTCGGCTCCTGATTGGTTGATGAAGCTAAGCACACGCCCGACACGCGTGACGGCGTTTGGCATATGAAATAATTACTGGAATACACAACACAGAGCCCTGATTAAGGCTAGTCGCTCTACGGATTAAGACATGTCGGCCAGATCAAAGCATGTCGCGAAGAGACCGCCGGGAAGGAAGACATGTCGCCCGCGACAGGCGAAAACGGCCTGGGGAAATCCCTGCAACACCATAGGGTTTAATTAAGAAATAAAGATTTCAGGTATTGAAATAGTGCCCTTATCTGGAGTCCTGTGACTATAATACATATTGTGTGTTGTAGGGTAAAGCAGCCCCTGATGGTTTTCAGGCTCAAGCTCCCTATCTGGAGCCCTGTGGCTATAATACATATTGTGTGTTGTTGTAGGGTAAAGCAGCCCCTGATGGTCTTCAGGCTCAAGCTCCCTATCTGGAGCCCTGTGGCTATAATACATATTGTGTGTTGTTGTAGGGTAAAGCAGCCCCTGATGGTCTTCAGGCTCAAGCTCTATATCCATGGAAAGCCAAGAAAGACAACCATTTGACCTTTAACAAAGGAGACATTATCAGTGTACGGGAACAGCAGGACATGTGGTGGTCGGGAGAACTCAATAGCAAGGTGGGAGTTTCTTCTCAACACTTATACAGTAAAATCCCTCTATTACGACCACTAAAACGAAGGCTAATTGACTGTTTAATAGGCAGATGACTGCTTAAAGCAAGGTGAAAGTGAAACAGAAAGCTCCTAAAGGAGCTTTCTGTTTCACTGTCACCTTGCTTTCAGCGGTCACCTATCGTAAACACCCTAATAATAAACATAATTTAGTGGTCGTAATAGAGAGGTTTTACTGTACAATCTGTACAGCTTGACTGTTCATGATAACCTATCTCAGTTTGCAATCTCTGCACAGTGAATTGACATGATTTTAACCAATGAAAACAGTTCTTGTTTTGGTGTTCAAAACAGCTTTTTTTAGGTATTCTTAAAAGCAGGTTGCAAGTAAAACAGATTGCACTGAAAGGAGTATTCTGATTCACTTTTCAGTTGCTTTAGCTACCATGTTTATAGATTCTGAAAATACCTTCTGTTTTATGTTCAGGATATATCAGCCACTTAACCTTAAGAAAAAAACAGATTAGAAAATGTCATGCTCTTTTCAGTGATAATAATAGATACATGGCTGAATCTGGCTTGACAGTGTATTCAGTGAATGCCAGTAAGTAAATAAGAAGAGTTCTAAACGTTCATATGAACTTTCAGGTTGGTTGGTTCCCAAAATCATATGTTAAACTGATCAGTGGTCCCAGCGCACTAACATCTACAGCTACCTCGTCCGGCACAGCCTCTCCTGTTGTCAGTGTTACCCCACAGCCAGCGGCTAATGGTACCCAGTCTCCTGCCTTAGACATGGCAGCTGGAGGTCAGTACAATATATTTATATCTGTAACATTGAGGTCAGTATATAGTCTCTCCTGTTGTCAGTGTTACCCCACAGCCAGCGGCTAATGGTACCCAGTCTCCTGCCTTAGACATGGCAGCTGGAGGTCAGTACAATATATTTATATCTGTAACATTGAGGTCAGTATATAGTCTCTCCTGTTGTCAGTGTTACCCCACAGACAGCGGCTAATGGTACCCAGTCTCCTGCCTTAGACATGGCAGCTGGAGGTCAGTACAATATATTTATATCTGTAACATTGAGGTCAGTATATAGTCTCTCCTGTTGTCAGTGTTACACCACAGCCAGCGGCTAATGGTACCCAGTCTCCTGCCTTAGACATGGCAGCTGGAGGTCAGTACAATATATTTATATCTGTAACATTGAGGTCAGTATATAGTCTCTCCTGTTGTCAGTGTTACCCCACAGCCAGCAGCTAATGGTACCCAGTCTCCTGCCTTAGACATGGCAGCTGGAGGTCAGTACAATATATTTATATCTGTAACATTGAGGTCAGTATATAGTCTCTCCTGTTGTCAGTGTTACACCACAGCCAGCGGCTAATGGTACCCAGTCTCCTGCCTTAGACATGGCAGCTGGAGGTCAGTACAATATATTTATATCTGTAACATTGAGGTCAGTATATAGTCTCTCCTGTTGTCAGTGTTACACCACAGCCAGCGGCTAATGGTACCCAGTCTCCTGCCTTAGACATGGCAGCTGGAGGTCAGTACAATATATTTATATCTGTAACATTGAGGTCAGTATATAGTCTCTCCTGTTGTCAGTGTTACACCACAGCCAGCGGCTAATGGTACCCAGTCTCCTGCCTTAGACATGGCAGCTGGAGGTCAGTATACTGCAGTCCTATACATGTTTTAGGGCTTTATCTGTGACACCAATATCACTACAGTGCTCCCTCATTACAACAACACCCTATGGGAGACAAAGCCAGGGATGTAAAATTTTCAGAATTGTTACTCGCCCTGCTGGGTGATAATGACATTTTGCACATTAGTTTCTGTTGTAAATTATCAGAAATTCTGCTCGCCCTGACAAAATGTTACTCGCCATGGCGAGCGGGCGAGTAGAATTTTACACCCCTGAAAGCTTGTGTGTGCTGATCGAAGGGAGTTGTTATAGGGAGGAAAATTGGCTTACATTTGCAAACAGCTTACTTCCAGATCAGACGCCATGTAATTTTTAGAAAAACAGCAGACAACAATTTGAACCAGACAATAGTCCAGCAGTGAAAAAAAATAAAGTAATAGTTTTAGCATAAACATGTTTATTGTGAAAGAATGTTTTCTCCCCTGTATTTGCCTGCTGCAAAGCTCCAGATAAGGGGAGTATTTTAAAAACTAAAATCTTTATTTCTGTTATTAAACCCTATGGTGTCACTACTCATTAGAGTTGTCTCATTGAGACAGTTCTAATGAGTAGTAAAATCATAGGATTTGGTGCTGAAATAAGTGAGAAAATGTTGGATTTGTTCAGTTATATATGTATTATATTGAGCCCCACTGTTGTGTTTACAGAGACATACATAGCAGTGTACACCTACCAGTCTACAGAGCCAGGGGACCTGATATTTAATCAAGGGGAGGTAATCACAGTCATCAAGAAGGATGGTGATTGGTGGACGGGCACATTCAGTGGCAAGACGGGCATCTTCCCAGCCAACTATGTCAAGACACATGACCAGCCCCCACAACAGCAGCCAGTAAGTAGTATGTCACGTCCCTCTTCAGTCCACGATAGCTTCAAATCTCTCTCTGGGTAATCCTACCCTTATTTTAAAGTTGAAACATGGCTTAGAGACTTAAAAATAGCCAATGTAAAACCTAAATAAAAGTATGAAACAATTACATCTAAGTTAAGGCTTGAAACCGGCATGTAGATTTAGAACATAAACCCTTTTTATTCTAATTTTTCAAATGGCCTATTTAACATGTAAAAGTGACCATGTTAATGTTTATTTTAAGGGCTATTTTCAAAAAAGAAAACAAAGAAAAACACAAAGAGTGTGGCCCTGATCCTTCAGTCAGGTTCTACACTGTTTACAAAATGTATATTTACTTGTTCCAGCATAGAAGTGGCTAATAGAAAATTGCATGTTCACATTTTAGCTTTGCTGATGAAGATTCAGCATTTAAAAGATCATTTATTCAGACTTTATTATACATGTACTCAGCTTCAGTCTCAGTTTTTAAGGTAGTACGCACCTAATTAGATTGGGCCAATGTAGGTCAATATTTGTACTCTATGTCAGAGCTCCAGATAAGGGGAGTATTTCAAAAACTAAAATCTTTATTTCTCCATTAAACCCTATGGTGTCACAGAGACGATTCTAATGAGTAGTAACACCATAGGATTTGGTGCTGAAATGAGTGAGAAAATGTTTGAATTTTTCCGTTTACTCCCACTTATCTGAGGCCCTGTATGTTGAGAGATCAGCAAGTCTCTCCTTCAACTGACGGACCGTACCAAACCATGCTGAAGCGCTAGGATAGTTCTGTATGGACCGTCAGTTGACAAGAATAGCTGATTGCTCTACCTAAAATATCTAAATTGACAAAGATTGGCCTGATAACATTAGGGGCGTACTGCCTTGACCCATTACCCCATAGCCTGTTTCTTGTATTGAAGACAAGTGACTTCTTAAAGCAGGTTGAAAGTAAAGCAGAATGCGCCTTAAGGCGCATTCTGCTTTACTTTCAGCCTGCTTTAAGCTACCATCTGCTAGAATACAAAATATATTTCTTATAGAACATATTCTTGACTATATAAATTGGAACTATTTTCATCAGTGGAGGAATAAATCAAAGGCGTAAAAAGGTATATTTATGGGGTACAGGGTTAAATGCTCCTTTTCCAGAACTATGCATTATTATCTCATCTTAATTGTTTGTGACGTGAGCATACATGTTTATGGGAGGGGTCAGCTATGTTTTAGGTCATCTCTGTTTATGACAATTACCTATATAGCCAATAATCTTATATATCAATAAAGCGATGGTGGTTTTGTTTTGTTTTTCAAAATAGAAAAAATGGCCTGGCGAGGTTCAGGCTTGTTTTTACTCAGGTTTCTGCATTATCTTATATCTTTCTATTATATTTGATCTAAAGCCTGAAGTGTGTCTTCTTGCTGCTTCTTTAACATTGTTTCCTAGGTTATTCATATAATCTTTTTAGAAGGTAAATTCAACCCTAGCAAAGAGTATACTCATCATTTACAAACAGAAGGCTACTCTAGTTCTGTTTTTACTTCCTTACAAGTTGCACATGCAACATTGGGTGATAAGATGGTGCTTATACACAGTAAAACCTCTCTATTATGACCACTGAACATCGTTTATTAATGGATATTTAAGGCAGGTGACTGCTTAAAGTAAGGTGACAGTGAAACAGAAAGCGCATTTAGGAGCTTTCTGTTTCACTGTCATCTTGCTTTAAGCTGACACCTGTCTTTTATACAATCAATAGCATTGGGTTTTGTGGTCGTATTAGAGGGGGGTTACTGTACACAATAAAGGTCCTAGATCAGTGGTTCATGAGCAATAGCCACTGTATGCTTTCTCTAATATCTTCAGGGCTCCAGAACAGATTGTGTAGACTGAACAAATCAAACATTTTTTTCACACATTTCAGCACCAAATCCTATGGTGTTCCTAATCATTAGAATTTTCTGGAAGAGACGATTCTAATGAGTAGTGACACCATATTGTTTAAAAGAATTTTTTCTTACTCCCCTAAGGGCCTTACCTGGAGCTCTGATATCTTTATATAATCCTATACTTTAACTGATTTTTAAACCTATATCATATGCTTATGATCAAGCCAACTTGTAAATTCCGGTCTATTGGAATGTAACAGAATTCTTTTTCTGCATGATAATATATGACTATAATTGGTGTGGAAATTCTATGTATGACTGATTTCTGACCAGCTGCTGTATTGATGATACACAACATAGTCAGGAGTATATTGTGTTTGTGTCAATCTGTTTGTCTGTCTGTGTGTCCACAACTTTAAAATTGACCATAACTTTGGAACTATATGTTTTAGAGCCTTTATATTTGTTATGTGACTATTTGTGCTTAACTGAAGGAGCCCTTGAGCTCAGTACAACTTTGTAATGCTAGATAAAAGTCATTTAAAGGTGGAATAGGCTGAATTTAACATTGGCCATAACTTTGTAACTAAATGTGATAGAGACTTTTTAATTGTGGCATGTGTACTCAAGTCAAGGGGCCCATTGAGCTCAGTACAAGTTAGGTCTTATCAGACTTGTAAGTGTCAAGGTCATTTAGATCACATGGTCACATCCAGGACATAGTGTTCCACAAATGCATCTTGTTCAGTTATGGACTTAATTCGTTGAACTCTAGTCACGCATATATGCAACATTTGAAAACAGTGTAACAGTGAGGAGGATATTGTCTTATGCAAACAGTGTAGACTGTGAACAGAGAGCTCCTTAAGGAGCCCTTTGATCACGGTCTACGCTGTTTGTCCATTTGAGGTTTCAGGGAGTAAAGAGTTAAGAAGAAACTTTAAAGGGGCTTGTGTAGGACTTAGAAGCTAATAAACCATCATTTTGTATCAGTTTCGTGTTGTTTAAGTGTCTTGCTAGATATCAGCATGCGTTTGTCTATATATAGGCTAGCAGGGCTCCAGATAAGAAATAAACTAAACATTTCGAACATTTTCTCCCTCATGTCTGCACCAAACCCTATGTTGAGACTACTCATCAGAATAATCTTATTTGGCAATTCTAACGAGTAGTCACAGTACATTGTTTAGTGCTGACTGGTTTCAGATTTCACATTACTCCCCTTATCTGGAGCCCTGGTGTAGGCTATTGTCTTGTGTCTACCTTGTCTATGACATGTCTATTTGTGTGTATTGTAGCCCAGTGATGTATCTGGATCTTCTGCTGTTTCTACTGAACCAGACCTTTTTGCTGACTCTACTGTAATAGCTCGTGATTCAGGGACCTCTAGCAGTCCCTATCCAGAATCTGGTGATGCAAACCCAAAGGTTGAACACCCTGTCTTGGAAGATCCTTTTAAAGAGATCAGTGACAATAAGTCCCCATTTGATGGGTTTATAAATGACCCTTTGAAAGAATCTAATGTTTTATCAACTGACCAAGGTACAGGACTAGAAGCCCTGTCAAGTGTCAATTCCCAGTCCCCTTTCCAAAGTGATCCCTTTAATTCAAACATTTTATCAACTGACCCAGCTGTAGAGCTGGATGCCCTGTCAAAGGTCACTGCTCAGTCCCCTTTCCAAAGTGATCCCTTTAATTCTAGTAGTTTATCACCTGACCAAGGTGTAGGGCTGGAGTCGCCATCAACAGTATCTGCTCAGTCCCCCCTCAATAATGATTCTATTGATGCTAATGTATTGCTAGCTGACAAAAGTTCTGAAGTGGAGACCATATCAACAGTCACTGTTGAGTCCCCTCTCAATAGCGACCCCTTTGCTGAATTAGGAAACACAGGGAGTCCTAGTTTTGTTACTAAGAAACCTAAAGTAGTCTCCTTTTCAAGCTCTGAAAATCTTGGGAACTCATCTTTAGGTACAAAATTGTCAGAAACTGACTCATTTGGTGGCTTTGGTGTTAGCGATGATCCTTTTGCAGGAAAAGTTGAACCAAATTTAAATGAGAAATCAGATCCCTTTGGAAGCTCTGCTCAAACTACTGACCCTTCATTTGGTATACCTGAAGACAAATCTGACCCCTTCGCTTCCTTTGGAAATGTATTTTCATCAGACAGTGGTTTGAGTAGTGACCCCTTTGCTGGCTCAGAGCAGGAGTTTGCCTCTGAATCATTGAGCAGTCCATTGGATAGCTCCTTCAACCAAACAGAGCCTCTACCTTCAGTCCCTAACACCATGTTTGACAGTCCATCTAGTTTAATCCAGTCTATAGAAGATGATGCTACCGCCTCCCTGCCCCAGACCCTTGACCTTACACCTGGAACGAGCTCAAACACAGCCAGCTGTGACTCGTCCATTCAGACCTCAAGTTCAATCATGAACCTCAGTGCTCTAGAAAGTCCTGTGACTGAGTCCTCTACCCCACTCAACTCAACATCTTCTCCCCCACCCATACCTGCAAAAGGGTCTATGGAGAAGAGTTTGAATAAGCCGGGGTTGGACTCCTTTGAGGGAACAGAGATCCCAAATCCTAATGAAAGAGAACAATCGTCCGAGGCAGGGGAGGTTACTCCTACCGGGCTTAATTACAAGATTGTAAGATGCTTTTTATTGTCACCTTATCCCAACAATTCCTGTCTCCATGTATGAGACCACCTGTACAGTCAATCTTGTAGAAGGCAACCTTGCAACCACTGAATAAAGTTTGATGGACATATCTTAACCCATAACCCCATAAATACACATTTTTACGCCTTTTATTTATTCCTCCACTGAAGAAAATAGTAAAAAGTAAAGTAAAGTACCAGTTAAAGTCTACTTTCAGTCCGAATGACCGCTCAGCTGACTGTACATTTACCCCCTGATCATTGAGCCATCTTGCCTACAATATTGAGCACTGCTAACATATGGCGCTAAAGCAGCCGCAGTACCGGCTCAGACCCTCACAGGTACCCATTTTAACACCTGGGTGGAGAGGAGCAATTCGCGGTACATGTCTTGCTCAAGGACATTCCTGTACATCATAAGGGATTCGGAAAAAATCCCCTAGTCAGACCGCTGGTCCGGCGGGGGATCGAACTCACGACCCCTGGTACCGTAGTCCAAGGTGTTAACCATTGGGCCACTACCGCCGGAAAATAGTACCAATTTAAACAGTCATTGTTATATATTGTAAGAAATAATTTATATATTCTAGCAGATGATAGCTTAAAGCAGGCTGAAAGTAAAGCAGAATGTGCCTGAAGGCACATTCTGCTTTACTTTCAACCTGCTTTAAGTGGTCAACTATCTTCAAAACAAGTAACAGTCCATGGGGTAATGGGTTAACCCATTACTCCATAAATACACCTTTTTACACCTCTAACTATTTATACACTACAGAAAGTAATTCTTGAACATCAAACATTGAAGGCATTTCCAGTGTCTTTCCCAATGGTAGCTTCAACCAAGTTGAAGGTAAAGCAGAATGGGTCTTGACTCTTCTGCTTTACTTTCAACCAACTTTAATCGGTCACCTGTTTTCAATGATAGAAACAGGCTATAGAGTAAAAGTTAAGACAGCTTTCTGCATTATTAAGCCTTTCCACCACAGAAGTGCCTTAGAGCCCCTCTTCCTATTCCTCCGTTTAAGCTAGGATATTGGCTATACAGTAGAACCTCTTTATTATGATCACTAAATTGTGCTAAATATCATGTATATATGACAGGTGACTGCTTAAAGCAGGGTAACAGTGAAACAGAAAGCTCCTTTAGGAGCTTTCTGTTTTATTGTCACCTTGCTTAAAACTGTCACCTGTCTTTATACAATCAATTAGCCTCCGTTTTAGGGGTCGTAATAGAGAGGTTCTACTGTACAAATGTATTTCCTATGGTGTATATTCATAACTGTATAAACTATTTTCTTCAGTCAAGGAATAAATTAGAGCATAACAAAGGTGTATTTCTGGGGTAATTGGTTATGGATTTACTATCCATGGGTCTTTTATTGAGTGGTTGCTTAATACAAGATTGACATATTTAGCTCCTGTGCACAGCACTGTTATATAGATCAACTTATACTGAAGGATATGGGTAAGACGGTTCAGTTGACATAGATTCCATAGACCCGTAACCCTACCTATTTTTTACGTATGAGCTTTACTGAAACACAAGCTTTGAAAATCTTTCCTTCAGTTAAGCCCATAATGTACATATTATGATTCGTGATTCAACACTTTATGTTGAAGTGCTAGATGTAGTTACTTTTTCTGTGCAGTATTAATTACCAGCAAACATATCAATCCAGTAGAGTGATTCCATCCCAGCCAATTAGCAACATATAAACCAGCCAAGAATCCCCATACAAAGCACACACATCTAAGCCCATAAATCATGTCCACTGATTGAAGAGTGATTTCTGTTGACTACAGTAAAATCTCACTACTATGATACAGTGGAGAAGATGTTATTCTTTCCTAATAAACGTGTTTACCCTAAAACGTTTATTTCCAATGCAAACAGTTTGGAGCCAGATCAGACGCCGGGTTACCCGGCGTCTGATCAGGCTCCAAACTGTTTGCCACTCAGAGTAAAACTAGTAGTCAGAATTGTCAAAAACATATCATTTTCTACAGTTTAGTGTTTTGCGTTTTGTTTGCGTTTAAACGGGAAAGAATAACGTTTTCTCCACTGTAACACAGAAGAAGGCTTCCTGACAGTGTTTAACTCTCTCAACACTAAGTTACTCTTTTTGGTAGTTTGGTTCCCTTGAGGATCTTTTTAGTTACCAAAACATGAACCAGTTTACTAGGAATTCTGGGAAGTTTGATAAATACTGCTCTAGATCGGCAAACACAGTAGACCATGATCAGAGGGCTCCTATATTAGCCCTCTGACCAGGGTCTTCACTATTTGCAAATGTAATGAGTATATTTTAAACAGGCCCATGGTGTTGAAAGAGTTAACTTATTTGCCCCTGGTGCCAAGTATTTGAGTCTTTTACCAGCAAAGTACATATGCAGAACACACATGTCCTGTGGTTAAAGTGCAGACCCTGATCAGAGAGCTTCTGTAGGAGCCCTCTATTTAGGGTCTGCACTGTTTATCATTTTGCAATTTATAGTTTAACCCTTAGCCCGCCAAATAAATTGTCGTCTGCTATATTTCTCGTCTGCTTCAAGTTTCAAAGTGCTTCAAAGTTGCTCAAAATTGCTGAAAATGTTGTCCAAGTGTCAAACAGCTTGGATCCGGATGAGACGCCGAGTTACTCGGCGTCTCATCCGGATCTAAGCTGTTTGTAATGGAGCTATAGTCGTGAGTGGCAGGCTAAGGGTTAAAAGAATCTGCAATGGTCAAAAATAGATTCAACATTATTGGAAATTTGAAGTTATGGGGGTCAGTGACTCACTAAAGATGCCTGCTTCGAGTAAAATGAAAATTAAAAATAAGCGGAAAGCTGTCAACAGAGACCTCTCTTTAACATAATCAATGAGCTATATTTTAAGTGACCATAATAGCAGGGAATTAATGTTTGATAAATGAAATTAATGAATTTTATGCAGATTGTTCTTTGATTCAATATTATCATTCTTTCATTCATTACTATTATTATCTAACAATTGGGAAACAATCACTAATAGGAAGATGGCAGTATTTACTTGTAATTGTTGGACTTAACTTTTATATACAGTGGAGAATCTGTTATTCTTTCCCAATAAACGCGTTTACGCTAAAACTATTTTTTCTTTTACAAACAGTTTGGAGCCAGATCAGACGCCGGGTAACCCGGCGTCTGATCAGGCTCCAAACTATTTGCCACCAAGATAAACATGAAATATCAGAATTGTCCAAAAGTTGTTCTTTTCTACGTTTTAGCGCTTTGCGTTTGCGTACGTTTGCGTTTAAACGGGAAAGAATAACAGATTCTCCACTGTACAAAGGCCTATATATTTGGAGCTTTCTGTATATGCTAATTATGTTTTATTTATCTCTTGGCATGCTAGTGGTGAAACAATGTTAACCCTTAGCCCGCCAAATAAATTGTCGTCTGCTATATTTCTCGTCTGCTTCAAGTTTCAAAGCGCTTCAAAGTTGCTAAAAATTGCTGAAAATGTTGTCTGAGTGTCAAACAGCTTGGATCCGGATGAGACGCCGAGTTACTCGGCGTCTCATCCGGATCCAAGCTGTTTGCATATGGAGCTATAGTCGTGAGTGGCAGGCTAAGGGTTAACATTGGCAAACTGCTTGGATCCTGATGAGACACAGCGTAAGGCAGTTTCTTGTCTGGGTCCCAACTGTTTGACACTGACCCTGTTCAGATATTGAGAATATTCTACTTTAAGAATAGTAGCAAATGACAAATGTTGCATATGAAAAAAAGACCCATCATTCAAATATTTATGATTTTAATTTCAGAGAACATGGTGATTATTAGTCTTTAAGTTACAATTTGATAAACTACAAAGGTTCTACAGATTGCTGAAGAGTATTTTATCACTCTATTTATTAAATTGTATAATATTTTCAGAAAAAATAATAGTGTAAAATGTTTTATTTGTCCAGTAAGTATTACAGTAAAACCTCTCTATTATGACCTCTAAAATAAGGCTAATTGATTGTATGAAAGACTCGTAGCAGCTTAAAGCAATGTGACAGTAAAACAGAAAGCTCTTTAACCCATAACCCCATAGCCTGTTTCTAGTTTTGAAGATAGGTGACTACTTAAAGCAGGTTGAAAGTAAAGCAGAATGCACCTTAAGGTGCATTCTGCTTTACTTTCAGCCTGCTTTAAGCTACCACCTGCTAGGATATAGAACATATTTCTTATGATACATATTCATGACTGTATAAAAGGGAACTACATGTATTTACTTCAGTGGATGAATAAATTATTGGCGTAAAAAGGTGTATTTATGGGGGAATGGGTTAAGGAGCTTTCTGTTTTAATATCACCTTGCTTTCAGCAGCCACCTGCTTTAAAACCTGCTAATTAACACAATTTAGTTGTGGTAGTAGAGAGGTTTGACTGTATTTGATGACCCAGATTGTTGACTCTCTCTGTGTCTGAACTATTGTAGACAAAACAAGCTCCTGGAGGTACAGCAGGAACTCTGAAAAAGCCAGGTAAATATCAGCCCTGACAGTTCAGTAATATTAACCCCATTACCCCATAGCCTATACTTATATATTTAATTTTTGAAGACAGGTGACCTCTTAGAGCAGGTTGAAAGCAAAGCATAATGCGCTTTGACACAAAACTTGATAGCAACTCGTTGTTCAATGATCATTGTCGCATCTAGTTACCGGAAACATGGTTCAAATACGGAAATGACGTCACTAATGTCATGCTTAATATTCGCGGCACATCTACTTTAACGTTCTTGACGTATTTTGAAAACTTGATGAACTAGACTTCATGAAGCCCCATGCGTCATGATGAGGTTGCTATGGAGACTATAATGATTTATCCAGAATAGATATAGATTTAATAATTTCATATTTGAATAGTGAAGAAAGAGTTTTAAACCATGTAAAGGCTTCATGGCTGTTTAATGTAAATGGGGAAGTTAGAACACTTTCCGCCACCTTTCTGATCACCCCTTGTACTATTTGATGTTTTACAGAGATAGCCACAGTTATAGCCCCTTACCAGGCCACCGGAGAGGAACAATTGTCATTGAGTCCTGGTCAGTTGATACAAGTGAGGAAGAAAAGCCCCAGTGGCTGGTGGGAGGGAGAGCTACAGGTGAGCTGACAGCCGTATAGTCTTGTCACAGTCAGCTGGTAGTCTTGTCACAGTCAACTGGTAGTCTTGTCACAGTCAGCTGATAGTCTGGTAGTCTTGTCACAGTCAGCTGATAGTCTGGTAGTCTTGTCACAGTCAGCTGATAGTCTGGTAGTCTTGTCTTAGTCAGCTGATAGTCTGGTAGTATTGTCACAGTCAGCTGGTAGTCTTGTCACAGTCAGCTGGTAGTCTTGTCACAGTCAGCTGATAGTCTGGTAGTCTTGTCACAGTCAGCTGATAGTCTGGTAGTCTTGTCACAGCCAGCTGATAGTCTGGTAGTCTTGTCACAGTCAGCTGATAGTCTGGTAGTCTTGTCACAGTCAGCTGATAGTCTGGTAGTCTTGTCTTAGTCAGCTGATAGTCTGGTAGTCTTGTCACAGTCAGCTGATAGTCTGGTAGTCTTGTCACAGTCAGCTGGTAGTCTTGTCACAGTCAGCTGGTAGTATTGTCACAGTCAGCACATATCAGCCGGGTTCCATGCATATAAAGCATTTGAGTTGAGTCTGAAATCATTCTCTGGCCTAGGCTCAAATCTGACCAATCAAATGCTTGAGAATGCACTCAGACTCAACTCAAACGCTTTATAATCACTGGGTCTGGTAGCTATTTGGACTGGCATGTTACTCCCTTAGACTTGTGTAATTCTACAAAGGAGGTCTTTTCACTCCTGCTGTTTCCTATTAGACCTTCAATCAGTTCCCCTGCCAAACCCTATAAGACACCTTCCTTCTCTTCCACAGAAGTATCACAGTGATAGATATAGGTGGCAGTATAAGGCAAGAGTTGAAGACAGATGATTATCAAAGCAAGTTAACTATAAAGCAAAATGCTCTTTAAGAAGTGTTCTGCCTTAGGCACCATCTGCTAGGATATAGGAACTATTTCTTTCGGTGCATATTCATGGCTGTATAAAGTGGAACTATTTTCTTTAGTGTAGGAATTGGTGAAAACGGTGTATTATTGGGTAACTGGTTATACGGCCAAATTTTGTCATGACATTTTCCAATTAATTCTTATATATTGTATTCAGAATCACTCATTGCTAATACTGACCATGGTAATTGTTTTATTCCAGGCCCGAGGTCAGAAGAGAAAGATAGGCTGGTTCCCTGCCAACTATGTGAAACTGTTACAGGCTAGTGCCAGGAATACACCTGACAATACGCTGAGCTCCAGCGGCAAGTCTTCACCAGCACAGGCCGTGGTAAGTCATCACTGATTTGCTGTTCTTGTATGGGACATTGCCTTTTGTAGCCTTGCAAGCCATAAATAATCTACCTTGACTCTGTCTGACATATTGACATCTGCTTCAAAATGCTAATTACAAAATAATTGGCATTGTGTAAACACTATGAAACTTCTGGAATGAAAGGATAAATCAATTTACCCATATCCCAATAGCCTGATTCTAGTATTGAATATAGGTGACCACTTAAAGCAGGTTGAAAGTAAAATAGAATGTGTGCGCAGGCACATTCTGCTTTACTTTCAGCCTGCTTTAAGCTACTAGGATCTACCATCTACTAGGATATAGAATATATTTCTATTGGTGCATAATAATTATAGTTCAAATTGCATCTATTTTCACCAGTAGAGGAAATAAATTAGAGGCGTAAAAAACGTATTTATGGGGTAATGGGTTTGACAGTAAAACTATTAATATATCACTCAAAGAGCAAAAACTGCATGATTCGTTTGATATAAATATCAAATATTTTGTGGTGGAGAAATAAAACTATATTTTCATCCTGCTTTAAGCAGCTATCTGTCTTGAATTTATCTTTTGAGGGATTATTCCATTGTTTCTGTTTCTAATTTTAAAAACAGGTGTCTACTTAAAGTAGGTTGAAAGTAAAGCAGAATTTGCCTGAAGGCAAATTCTGCTTTACTTTCAGCCTGCCTTAACCCACCATCTGCTACGATTTAGAATACAATTTTACAGTGCATATTCCTGATTGTATAAACTGGAACAATTTCTATCGGTGGAAGAAAACATTGCGACATATAATAGCGTATTTATGGAGTAATAGGTAAAGAGAGCAGGAGTTTGACTGTAGCCTTTTCCTGCATGTTAGAGGAGGGTGTTTTTCTCCATGCCTATAGTGTGTTAAGTTTTTCTCCATGCCTATAGTGTGTAAAGTTTTTCTCCATGCCTATAGTGTGTAAAGTTTTGGTGTGTGTTTGTTGCAGTCTGGAAATCAAAGTGCCAACCCCTCACCTGCCCCACAGGCAGCCACATCACCTCCATCATCACAATCTTATGGTAAGTCTACACACCACTCCTCCAGATATGTACCATGGTATGCCATAAACTACATGGCAACTTCATGACTTCCACAGTGCTCCCTACCTTCTACGGCCCTTCCAACATTGAACAACGACTCCCTCCTAACGATCGTTGTCACAGTTCCCTAAACAGGACAATTAAGTCTAATGCTTTTACTGCTGTAATATTGTCTGCTTAATCTTGTCATCTTCTGTTTTTCTTAAAGTTACATATTGAACATTTTGACCAAAAAAACCTTTAATGACAAGTGACAAACAGCTTGAAAGTTGGATGTCGTTATAGAGAGGGATCACTGTATTTCCCGTTTTACATTCTTTATTTTAATCCAAAATGGTAATACACCTGTTGATTATTTAGAGCTCCACCTGACTCGCTCAATGGGTCAATGGATCATGGAATTAGAAATGTCCTTAATTCTTAAATAAAAGCATTGAAATAAATGAATATTTGTCCATTCACTTTTCTTTAAAAGTTATGGCTAACCATTTGCCAGTATTGATTCTGCCATACTCTACTATATCTTACTATTGTAGTTGACCATGTAATAGCACTGTATCCATACACTGCCCACAACCCAGACGAGCTGACATTCCAGAAGGACGCTGTGATAAACGTTATAAAGAAAGACGACCCAGACTGGTGGTCTGGAGAACTGAACGGACAATACGGCATGTTCCCATCTAACTATGTTCAAAGCTCTACGCCAGAGTCAACCTCTTGTAAGTCCTCATATTCTTATCACTATACTAACAGATAATTAGTCAGTGTCACTCTATGTGTAATAATAGCCCCAGATATGTGAAGTTCTTAATACTTTACCCCATGGCCTATTTCTAGTATTGAAGACAGCTGATCACTTAAAGGGATACTTGCGTATTTGAAAAATTCAACAGAATCTCATGAAAAGTTCTACAAGTTGAATTAAGGTATATATAAGCAAATTGCTAAAATACTGGAGCAGAAAACGTCATAAGGGACAAATGCACTTATATAACTACACAATAACATATTTCTAGTACACTTTTTAAGTTTCTAGCATTCACTCATCACAAGCAAGTGTGAAATAAACTTTTTAAAACTCTTTCTTGTGTTTTTAATGAGCTTTTGGGCTAAAATGAATGCTGAAAACCGGAAAAATAAGACATTTTTTCTTGCCAATGTCTCACAAAAACATCAATTATGTAAAAAAAATCCAATGAAAATTCTTTAAACTTTCTAGGCATATAGGTTAAAGTATTTCTTATCAAATGGTGTAAAGAAACCTAGGTGTCGCGTTGTTCATTTATGAAATATGGTCAAATTTCTAACCCTACCCCCTTAGATTTTATGCAGAAAATATATCTCCCCCAATAGCCAAATTGGGTCTCTGTTGACCTAAAAATGAGAAATATTCATCCAATAGTTGCTTAAATTGGTAAATATATGAGTGTATGTGAATACAACAGCATTAAATAAAGTTTTAGTTACTTAAAGCATTTACAGTGCTGCTGATAAAAACATAAACATAATTTCTACACGAACTGCTACTCGGGACAGTTTTTTCAAATCTTGAAACAGTGCCTGTACGGAAAGGACTATATTTTACATAATTTACCAATGAGAACTTTTCAAAATTCATTTTTATGGTAATAATGTATTGCAAATCAGAAAATATATAGTAATCAAGGTATTTAAGAATTTTGTTTTTCAACATTTTTAATATATAGGCGAGTATGTCTTTAAAACAGGTCGAAAGTAAAGCAGAATGCGCCTTAAGGCACATTCTGCTTTACTTTCAACCTGCTTAAGCTACTATCAGCTAGAATGTAGAGATTATCTTTTAAAGTACTTATACCTGACTTTATAAATTCTATTTTCTTCAAGGTATAAATGAATTAATGAAATACATAAATATTCATAGCTATGGAATGAAGAGTTAAAATGCTAAAATCTTTATGTCTGCATGGAACACTGCTCAGTTTTGTGATCACTCATAAGAATTGTTTTTGTTTTCTGAAAAATTCTAATGAGTAGTCACAACATTGGATTTAGTGAAGGCATGGATGGAAAGTTTATGAAACAATTTGGTTGATTCCCCCTTATCTGGATCATTACTGATTAACTCCCTCCTCAATAACCCAGAATGCAAATCACCCAAATCCACTTGTGTTAAAGATAGATGGCTGCTTAAAGCAAGGTGAGAGTAAAGCAGAAAGCTCATGTAGGAGCTTTCTGCTTTACTCTCATCTTGCTTTAAGCTGTCACTTGTATTCTATATCTTCAATGAATATTCATTTGTGACATGTTGAGTATAAGAGTAAAGGGTTATATGGAACTTATGAGAAAAGGGTAAACAAGAGTTTAATTAACCAGATTAGCTTGCTGCAGTAGTGTGTGGTTGAACAGGAGCATCACTGTTTGCCATCTATTGTGCAGTTTGTTAGAATTTTAATCTCAAACCTAACTCTTGAGAGTAACCATTTTGAATGAACTCATTATTCAATTATTCAACCAGACTTAAGATGATAGAAATGTATGCTGTGTTTCAGGGAATTAGATTTCCTATTTTACTGGAGTTTTACTTTGTGCCTGCTTTTACAGAGGTTATACTGGAGTTTTGTTTTATTACAATGACAACACCAAACACATTTTATTAACACATTCAACCTTAGTGAAGAGTATACTCGTCATAAAGAAACAGTGTAACTGTAAAGAATACATTTATCCTATGCAAACAGTGTAGACCCTGAGCAGAGGGCTTCTGCAGGAGCCCTTTGATCAGGACCTGCACTGATTAAAGTTTTGCAATATATTATTGAAATAAATATTTAACCCATTACCCCATAGCCTATTTCTAGTTTTGAAGACAGGTGACCACTTAAAGCAGGCTGAAAGTAAAGCAGAATGTGCCTTAAGGCACATTCTGCTTT
Organism: Gari tellinella; assembly: GCA_922989275.2. Taxonomy (NCBI): domain Eukaryota; kingdom Metazoa; phylum Mollusca; class Bivalvia; order Cardiida; family Psammobiidae; genus Gari; species Gari tellinella. Next base: position 97,300,850 of record OV277860.1, read on the forward strand.
ACTTTTAACCTGCTTTAAGTTACTATCTTCTAGAATATAGAATATATTTCTTATGATACATAGTCATGACTGTTTAAATTGAAATTATTTTCTTCCATTGAGGAGTAATTTAGAGGCGTAAAAAGGTGTATTTATGGGGTAATGGGTTAATAATGGACCAGACTTAATTTGAGACTGGCCTTGTCTATTTGACCTTTAAGGAGTGAATGAGGTTGTGGCCTATACTTTATATGAGAAAAGGTTAACATTTTGCATTGTTAATCCCCCAAGATAGATTGGGGGGCATATTAATTTTGATCTTTATGTGTGTTTGCCTGTCTGTCTGTCAACAACTTTAGCCTTTGTCATAATTTTATAACAACACTGGATAGAAATCTCATATTTGGCAGGTGTTCTCAAATTAAGAAACCTTTGTGTCGCTTCAAAGGTCATTCGGAGGTTAAATAGGCTAAATTTGACCTTGATCAGAACTTTGGAAATACATGTGATAGAAACCTCATACTCTGGCATTCGTATTCAACTCAAAAAGCTCTTAAGCTCAGTACAGTTAAAGGTCATTCAAAACTCATGGTCACCACAGGGGAGATATTGATGCACAAAAGCACCTTGTTGGACATTTCATAGTGAATCAAGTTATCATATACTACATTTATCTTGACTGGAAACTATACTTTATCATAAATAGATTTTAACACTTAAAATGCAATATTTAGATTGACTTCAACAGGGCTCCAGATAAGAGGGGGTTAAGTGAACAAATCCAACATTTTCTCACTCATTTTAGTCCAAATCCTATGGTGTTACTACTCATTAGAATCGTCTCGAAGAGACGATTCTAATGAGTAGTGACACCATAGGGTTTAATGCAGAAATGAAGATTTAGTTTTTGAAATACTCCCCTTATCTGGAGCCCTGACTTCAAGCAGTCCAGGTAATACTTGAATGTGTTGTTTTATGAAAAGATTTTTCCAGTGCTCACGAAATTGAATGACAGAAAATGATAGACAGATATATCCTTTCTATTTGTTAACACCAAATTTTGCCTTACTGGTTGTGATAGATGAAATACTGTATCAAGAGAGACATGCGTCTTACATGAATGCTTAACAGAACAATCCTCTTCTTTTCCGTTGGAAAACTTGATATTCTTTTCAACCCATAAGCTTCTGCAAGACAGACCAGCTAAAACGATAACATTTTCATCATCATCATCATCTAATTGTATCATTCAACACTGGTCAATGTCTTGTCAAAGAGTCAGTGGATCTTGAGTTTGATGAGATTGTAGTACCAAACCAGTTTTATCAGGCATTGTTCAAACGTGACGAAGAGTAGTAGGAGTGGCTCAAATAGCTTTGAACAATCAGTAACAAGTTAAGTTACTGAAGTGATTTTGATCAAATTTGTTAGTATTTGCCTTGGTAGCATAACCTGGGTTTGGAATTTTGTCAATGTGGGGGATTCTTTTTTCCCCCAAACAAGACAAATAGGTTGTTTACAAGCAGAAATCTGAAGGTTAACATATTATTACTGAAGTCATTTCTCCGCTGTCATTGGTGTAACTTTGTTGGATGAGAATGAGTTTCCTTGTATATTTCAGGACACTGAAAGCACCAGCAGGAGCCTCAAGGTCAAGACTACCTGAACTCTGACCCATTACATGGATTATCTCCTTTCTAAATAAGGGGAATGAACATTTTTACAACCTAGTGTTCAGTCGGGGGGAGTTATCTCCCTTTATGTCTTTGACATTTTTCTCCCTTAAATTTTTAGCCCAAGAACTAGTTTTAACCAATTAACTCAGTATTGTGCAATATTATCATACATACATGTGAGCTTTTACCTCTTGCATACTACCATATTTGCGACATGTGACTAGGTTGTTAATTCGTTTTGGTAGAGTTTTTTACGGGCATACCATTGGTTGTCAGTGTGATAGAGATATAGTCTAATGCATGATCCAACACATTGTTCATCTTTAACAGGCAAATATGTGTTACACACCAATTTTAAAACATGTAAATCGCTTCAGACACAAACTGCTTTTTGTAGGGCAAAGGTAACAGAGCTTTCTGCTTTACCTTTGCCCTGCATTAAGCTACCATCTGTCATTTTGATTACTATTTCAGCTTATTTAACCCATAACCCCATAGCCTGTTTCTAGTTTTGAAAACGAGTGATCACTTAAAGCAGGTTGAAAGTAAAGCAGAATGCACATTAAGGCTCAGTCTGCTTTACTTTTGAGCTATTTTAAGTTACCATCTGCTAGAAAATAAAAAAAAATTCTTATCATACATACTTATAACTGTATAAATTGGAACGACTTTCTCAAGTGGATGAATAAATTAGAGGTGTAAAAAGGCCTATTTATGGGGTAATGGGTTAACACAAGTTTGACTGTCACAAATGGTACCAGCAGCTCTTAGCAGTTCATACACAATATTCACTGTCTACTGCTTATATAAGGTGATTTTCACGGCTAATTCAGATACAATACAATTGTTCAGTAGATCTTCTCTGCTTTGTAATGCTAACACTACACATATCTTGTTTGTACTTTTATATTATGCATGGTGCTTAAAAGTACTCATATAAACATATTTCATTATTCCTATACTGAGGTTCAATATATATAACTCTTATAAATTGATTATCATAAAAAAATTTTTTATTATTAAGTGGTCATGAAAAAGAAAAATCAGTGAAATTCTATCAATATTCTTAAATATTTGTTGGAATTGTTATTCTTATAAAGAGATCAGTTTTGCTAATTCATTACAGATTTGATGAATGAGATGATAATTTAATATTCACACCCATATCAATAGGCACCACCCACAAGTCATAGACTCCTCCTACATTCATAGGCTCCTCCTACTTCCTCCTCCTGTACCACACACCTGAAATGATTGTCAGTTCATAGTGTTTAAAAGGTCAAGCTTACATAACTTCAAAAGTTACTTAAATGACATTTTCAATTGATTTCAAAGTTTCAAAGTGTAATGAATTTGCAGTATGCGCATTTAACCTATTACCCCATAGCCTGTTTCTAGTTTTGAAGACAGGTGACCACTTAAAGCAGGTTGAATGTAAAGCAGAATGGTTTACTTTCAGCTTGCTTTAAGCTGTACAAATTTTCTTTAGTGGAGGAATAAATCAAAGGCGTAAAAAGGTGTATTTATGGGGTTGTGGGTTAAACCTGTGTAAATCAACTGTTAGGTCATCAATCGTGCAGATCATTAACCCATTGTACCATAGTTTGAGGTATATAGAATAGAATCCTTATCAACCCATTAAGTTGGCCAACTTTCAGCAGGATCTAAGTCAAAATATTCTCCTTGTAGATTTAAAAAAGTACTTGTACTCAAACATTGAAATAATGCTTTTGTTGTGAGGTAGTTTTAATGATTGGAGTAAATATGGTAGCTATCAAGACCCCCCTGTGAAACCTGTTAGTAGTCATTACCATGGTAATATGCTGGTGACAGTAGGAAGTGAAACAGTTTATACCTGCATCAATTGACTGAGCAATTAGAAATGAAGTACACCTTTAAGTACAAGAAAACAGTTTGTGTCAGGTGACCATTCAAAAACCAAAGTTTGTGTGTAGTCTTAAAGACCCATTACTAAATAGCCTTTTTCCAGTATTGAATATAGGTGACCACTTAAAACAGGTTGAAAGTAAAGCAGAATGCACCTTAAGGTGCTTTCTGCTTTACTTTCAGCCTGCATTAAGCTACCAACTGCTAGAATATAGAAAGTATTTCTTATATCGGCCTGTGTGCAGAAATATTTTAACTTCTTGATGGAATGGTTGCTGAATACAAATGTTACCCTTTCTATGCTAGAAACAAGTTCATGCATGTTTTACAGTGTAGACCCTGATCAGAGTTCTCCCGAAGGACCCCTCTGGTCAGGATCTGCAGTTAGTTTTACTTTATTTTTCTGAAGTATTTACTTAAAACAGCTCTAAACATCGGCATAGGTGCAGGACTAACTGAACTAGTTGTGACTAATCTGTGAGAGTAGATTTTGTGGTTTATTTTGCGCACAGCCAGGTCCTGTAATGGGTCAGAGGTAAGCCTGACCTTGACCTCTCTGCACTCTTCTCCTTGACCTTTGACCTTTACTTGACTTTCACTGATGTTAACCCATTGCCCCATAAATACACCTTTTAACGCTTTTAATTTATTCCTCCACTGAAGAAAAAACTTCCAATTTATACAGTTATGATTATGTATAAAAAGAAAATATTTATATATCCTTAGCAGATGGTAGCTTAAAGCAGGCTGAAAGTAAAGCAGAATGTGCCTTAAGGCACATTCTGCTTTACTTTCAACCTGCTTTAAGTGGTCACCTATTTTAAAACTAGAGTCAGGCTATGAGGTAATGGGTTAAACCCTCTTTAATGATAAAAAAAAACATGTATTGAATAGCATGTCACATTTATTTGGAACAAGTGTAAACTTTCAGCTTTGTTCATAAATGCAACATGTATTGCCTGAGAAGACTTGTTTCTGTTTCCTTTCTTCTGACACCTGCATATTACCTTGAGTTGTATAGGTATAGTATGTTCACTCAAAACCGTAAACCATATCTCCTAATGAGGAGAGTATTTCAAATACTGAAACACGGCTCCAGATAACGGGAGTATTTCAAAAACTAAAATCTTTATTTCTACTTTGAACCCTATGGTGTCACTACTCATAAGAATCGTCTCTTCGAGACGATTCTAATGAGTAGTAACACCATAGGACTCGGTGCTCAGATGAGTGAGAAAATGTTGGATTTGTGCAGGTTACTCCCCCTTATCTGGAGCCCTTCTGAAATCGGTAGGTTTTGACCAAAACATCTATCTAGTTATATGTATTGTCTTCAAGAGACTATTCTAAGATTCTAATGAGTAATTGCAATTTAGAGTTTTATAAAAACAAGGTAGACATTTTGGATTTCCTTTTTAAGAGATTATGGGAAACATTCAGTTTACTCCCTATTATCTAGACCTGTGTAACCAAGTGATGATTTTGTATACTTTGATCCATTCCCAAACTGTAAGCCCTGACCTGTGATTGGTCGCTATACTACAATTACCAGAAAGAGTTAGTTCACTTTTTTGTTGTGCAATAAAACAAGATTTGCACAGTGCCATGTGAAATCCAGACTTAATGCATTGCAAACCAAGGTAGACAAACCAAGCCATCATCCTAGCCTCAGCAATTGTTCAAGGTAAACATTGAAAAGCAGGTTTGGTAACAAAATATTTAACCCTTTACTCCATAGCTTATTTCTAGTTTTGAAGACAGGTGACCACTTTATAAACCAAGGTCCAATGGATCAGTTTCTTTACCCTGAGCATCCAAAAGAACCAGAGAACTCTGTCGATAAAAAAATTAAGGCATCCTGCCTAGGTTTTCTGTATCCGCTCCCCTCTCTCTGCGGCGTCAAATTAGCCCGATGATGGCGAAATGGACGTTAACAAACAAACCAAACCAGATAAAAAAAATTGATGCAGCATCTCAGAGCACCAGATAAGGGTAGTTTTTTAAAAACTAAAATCTTTATTTCTGAATTAAACCCTATGGTGTCACTACTCATTAGAATCGTCTCTTCGAGACGATTCTAATGAGTAGTAACACCATAGGATTTGGTGCTAAAAAGAGTGAGAAAATGTTGGATTTGTTGAAATAACTACTTCTTATCTGGAGTCCTGGCATCTGGTTTGGGTCAACACAGTTTGCAATGCAGTTAACCCTTAGCCCGCCAAATAAATTGTCGTCTGCTATATTTCTTGTCTGCTTCAAGTTTCAAAGTTGCTCAAAATTGCTGCAAATGTTGTCCGGGTGTCAAACAGCTTGGATCTGGATGAGACGCCGAGTTACTCGGCGTCTCATCCAGATCCAAGCTGTTTGCATATGGAGATAGTCGTGACTGGCAGGCTAAGGGTTAACCTGGTTTTCTCAGTGCCCGACAAACTGTACACTTGATATATACACAATTATTATATTCAATAACCTGCTGATTTAGACCAACAGTTATGGATATAAGGCTCACATAACTTCTGAACAATCATTAAACCCAATACCCTGTACTATTTCTAATTTTGAAGGTAGGTGACCACTTAAAGAAGTTTGAAAGTAAGTCAGAATGTGCCTTAGGGCACATTCTGCTTTCCTTCAGCCTGCTTTAACCTATTACCTCATAGCCTATTTCTAGTTTTGAAGACATGTGGCCACTTAAAGCAGGTTGAAAGTAAAGCAGAATGTGCCTTAAGGCATATTCTGCTTTACTTTCAGCCTGCTTTAAGTCACCATCTGCTAGAATATAGAAAATATTTCCTAAGAAACATATTCTTGACATATATAAATTGAAACTATTTACTTGAGTGGAGGAATAAATTAAAGGCGTATTTATGGGGTAATGGGTTAAGCTACCTTCTGCTAGAATATTGAAAATATCTTTATTGTACACATTTGTGACTGTATAAGGTAGAACTTTTTCCTCCAGTGGAAGTATAAATTAAAGATGTAAAAATGCGTAATTAAGGGGTAATCAGATAAAGTTAAATGGATATGTCAATTAAATATTAAAATGCATTCAGTTTCAAAGATAAGATCAGGCACATATTTATAATGGACACAGATTATTACAGCAGTCTGCTACGTAGCAATGTCAGCTCATTTGAAAGTGGACTGTTTGTCTATTGCTAGACTCAAAAGTTGCATTACACACACCTTATCACAAAAAGGGCTCTAGATAAGGGGGAGTATTTCTACACCTGAAATCCTTATATCTCCACCAAACCTTGAGATGTTACTACAGTGGAGAATCTGTTATTCTTTCCCAATAAACGCGTTTACGCTAAAACTATTATTTGCAGTGCAAACAGTTTGGAGCCAGATCAGACGCCGGGTAACCCGCGTCTGATCAGGCTCCAAACTGTTTGCCACCAAGATAAACAAGAATTATCAGAATTGTCCAAAAGTTGTTCTTTTCTACGTTTTAGTGCTTTGCGTTTAAACGGGAAAGAATAACAGATTCTCCACTGTATATAGTACAGTAAAACCACTCTATTACCGTCTGAGTATTCAACCACTAAAAGAATACTATTTGATTGTATAAAAGACAGATGACAGCTTAAAGGAGCTTTCTGTCACATTGCTTTAAGCAGTCACATGTCTTAAACACCTAAATGGAGGCCTCTGTGGCTAAGTGGTATAGACGCTGTGACTAACATCACTAAGCTTCTCACAGCTGTGAGTTCGAATCCTAGTCAGGTCATTTGGATTTTTCATGTGGGGAAGCCTTCCAGCTGGTTTGCAGTCGTAGGCTCTACCCAGTGGTGGATTTGTGCCTGAAACAGTCTATAAAGGGCTTCTGGGGTCTTTATCAATCTGTAATGAGCTGGACGTCGCGATATGACTGAAATACTGTTAAAAGCGAGGTAAAATCATAACAAATCAAATTAAACACCTAATAATTTCCACAATTTAGTAGTTGTAGTAGAGAGGTTTTACTGTACCCATTAGAATAATATTGGAAAGGTAGTAACACCATAGGGTTTGATATAGATCTATAAAAAAGAAAATGTTTGAAGGCTCTAATCTACCCCTTCTGATATAGGGGCCCTACACAAAGCATTTTATATATGAATAATGATTGAGAAGATTGCCAAAAACGTGACACCAGTCTATGCAATGTTTGTTTGGGCTTTGTGATTGTGTGTTGTTTTTCCGTGTTGTAAGTTGTATTAAAGGGCGATAACTCTGTAATTGCTGTAATCTTTAGCCTGCTGAAATCTGACAACATGCATTTCCCTTTCCTGACAGCTGAAAGTGTGATCTGCTTCAAGATAATCATCTTTAACCCATTACCCCATAGCCTGTTTCTAGTTTTGAAGATAGTTGACCACTCAAAGCAGGTTGAAAGTAAAGCAGAATGCGCCTTAGGGCGCATTCTGCTTTACTTTCAGCCTGCTTTAAGCTATTATCTGTTAGAATATAGAAAACATTTCTCAGGATTCTTACTTGTTACAGTATAAATTGGAACTATTTTCTTCAGTAGATAAATAAATTTAAGGCGTATTTACGGGGTAATGGGTTAAAAGAGATTGACTTATTATTTGCACTGTTATGAACTTTTGGTATTACTTTAAATTACACAGACAGATTCAGACCAGGGTCAGGGCTTATAAAGCGTTTGGGTTGAGTCTGAGTGTGTTCTCAAGCATTTGATTGGTCAGATTTGAGTCTAGGGTGAACCTGACCAATCAAAAGCTTGAGAACAATTTCAGACTAAACTCAAACACTTTATAAGCATGGACCCATGCCCCAAGTTTGTAAAGAGTTTCAGTTGAGTCTGAGATCATTCTCAAGAGTTTGATTGGTCAGATTTGAGCTTTTGCTAAAATCTGAGCTATCAAATGGTTGAGGGGGGTCTCAGACTCAACTCAAAGGCTTTATAACCTGGGGACCAAGACTGTTTGCAAATAAGAAGCAGTCAACCCTTTGATCACAAATTATTTGAATCCAGATCAGATGATTAGTTTCTCTGCATCTGATCAGGATTCAAACTGTTTCACTTGGATTTCTGTTTCTGCAAATGTAGAGCGGAAAGAATTGATGTCAGAATTAAGGTGGTATAACCATAATGAGATTGTGCCAATGCCAGTCATCATCAGAACTCTACTTTATAACAATCAACCATTCTTGTCAGCTAACCGATTACCCCATAAATACGCCTTTTTATGCCTTTAATTATTCCTCCATGGAAGAATATAGTTGCAATTTATACAGTCATAAATATGTTTGATAAAAAATATTTTCTATATTTAACAGATGTTGGCTTAAAGCAGGTTGAAAGTAAAGCAGAATGCGCCTAAGGCGCATTCTACTTTACTTTCAACCTGCTTTAAATGGTAACCTATTTTCAAAACAAGAAACAGGCTATTGGGGTAATGGGCTAAGGGCCTGTACTGAACTTTGCTCGAGCTTGATTTTGTATGGACTATAAGTTAACAAGAATGTCAAATCACTTTAAACACAGTATCAATATTGATCAACAGTGGCCTAATCTTATTAATGGTGGACTACCTTAAAACCAACACTGCTTGAGTAGACAGTTCAGTTACGTTCAGCATTCAGATGGATGATTTTGACTTATTGTGGAAGGAATATAAAAACTGCATAATTCTGTTGTATCTCTAGTCTAGTCAGTTTGACACAAAACGATGAACGCTCATGAGAGAGAAAGGTGACTATAAGAAAGTCAAGCCAATCTGAAATGTTGTTGATAGCTGAGCATGTTTAATCCATTACCCCATAAATTTGCCTTTTTATGCCTTAAACTTTTCCAACACTGTAAAATAGTCCCATTTTATACAGGCATGAGTATGTATCTTATGAAAAAGTTTCTTGATCCTAGTAGATAATTACTTAAAGCAGGCTGAAAATAAAGCAGAATGCACCTTAAGGAGCATTCTGCTTTGCTTTCAACTTGCTTTAAGTGGTGACATGTTTTCAAAACTGAAACAGGCAATGGGGTATTGGGTTAAAGTTTGTGAAATAGATTCAGGGGGTTCAAGGACAGTATTTATCAAAATGAATTTGAAAAGCAATAAAATAACTTGTATGTATAACTTCAGTAGGCGTGAAATCTATAGAATACTTATACTATATAGTATATAATTGTAGAAAACGGAACCTGTTGCTAGGATTTGTTGAAGGTTGAATGTGCTATATCAGGTTTAACCCATTACCCTATAGCCTGTTTCTAGTTTTGAAGATATGCAACCACTTAAAGCAGGTTGAAAGTAAAGCAGAATGTGCCTTCAGGCACATTCTGCTTTACTTTCAGCCTGCTTTAAGCTATCATCTGCTAGGATATAGAAAATATTTCTTTTGGTACATATTTATTAAGGTATAATTTGGAACTATTATCTTCAGTGGAGGAATAAATAAAAAGCGTAAAAAGGCTTATTTATGGGGTAATGGGTTAACAATGCTGAACAGTCATAAAAGTTGTCCAAGTTCATTGAACAGACGAACATATATAGGAGTAACTATTTTACAATGAGTGAGAAAATGTTGGATTTGTTCTGTTTACTCCCTCCTATTTGGAGCCGTGTTCTTTATACATAATTTTGCTCCAGTATGAGTATAATACACCAAAAATATCAATACTTGCTCAGTATAAGTGACTCAATACAGGATATAGTAAAACCCTGATATTAAATCCCAAAGAAAACTTGTTCTCATGTTTTAAACACATGTGGCATTTAATCTATTTATTCCTGGATATTGCAATGAACTTTCTCTATGTGGATGCTGGTAGATTTCATTATAGATAAACAAGTCCTAAGGACACTACAGTACAACAGATCATTTTATGTAAAATAGCAAACAGTGCAGATTCATGAGACAGGATAAAAGATGGCATCCCATCAGGGTCTACACTGTTTGCAAATTTCCTCTTTGATAGACACTAGATTGAATGTTTCTAGTTTTGAAGATAGGTGACCACTTTAAGCAGGTTGAAAGTAAAGCAGAATGTGCCTGACTTTAACCCTTAGCCCGCCAAATAAATTGTCGTCTGCTATATTTCTCGTCTGCTTCAAGTTTCAAAGTGCTTCAAAGTTGCTCAAAATTGCTGAAAATGTTGCCCGAGTGTCAAACAGCTTGGATCCGGATGAGACGCCGAGTTACTCGGCGTCTCATCCGGATCCAAGCTGTTTGCATATGGAGCTATAGTTGTGAGTGGCAGGCTAAGGGTTAAGCAGGTTGAAAGTAAAGCAGAATGTGCCTGACGGCACATTCTGCTTTACTTTCAGCCTGCTTTAAGCTATTATCTGCAAGAATCCAGAAAAAAAATCTTATGATTCATATTTGATAAAGTATAAATTGGACTTTGTTTCTTCAGTAAAGGAATGTTATAAATTAAAGGCTTAGAAAGGTGTATTTATAGGGGAAAGGGTTAAAAACTGAAAACAAGCCTGTTTTTGACTGGTTCTAATTTCTTGGTTTTACTATACTGTGATTTTGTTTGTTACCCAGAAGTTCCATTACAATTTTGTTTATTTGTTTATATGAATATATTTATCTAATATATATGTATAGCTGGTAATGAATACTAGTATGAAGTATGTATATTTCAGATATATGGTATTACAATAGATATAAGTGTGAACAATAGTTTTAGGAGAGAATATTTAAATATCCATATGCTATAGTGAAACCAGTGGTCTGTAAATCTTACATACTATAATAAAATTACAATAAAGCCTCTCTATTATAACCACTAAATTATGTTAAATATTCGGGTGTTTACGAAAGGTGACTGCTGAAAGCAAGGTGACAGTAAAAGAGAAAGCACCTTGCTTAAAGCTGTCACTTGTCTTTTAAACAACCAAGTTGCCTTCATTTTAGTGGTCGTAATAGCGAGGTTTTACTCTACTATCTAACCTCTTCCAAGGAAGAATGAAGGTGTTAAAGACAGCAGAGCTCCAGATAAGGGGAGTATTTCAAAAACTAAAATCTTTATTTCTGAATTAAACCCTATGGTGTCACTACTCATTAGAATCGTCTCTTCGAGACGATTCTAATGAGTAGTAACACCATAGGATTCGGTACTGAAATGAGTGAGAAAATGTTGGATTTGTTCGATTGACCCCCTCTTATCTGGAGCCCTGAAGACAGGCGGATGCTTTGTGCAGCATAAAAGTAATGGTGAAAAAAATAATATAGGAGATTTTTGCATTACTCTCATCTTACATTAATCTGCTAGTTGACTTGAAGACTGGCAATTCCATTTATATTTGAGTGTTTCTTTACCCTTTAGTCCATAGATAATGCATTTAATTTATACCTCTGCTACTGAAAATAATTCCAATTTATACATCCATGAACATGTATCATAAGAAATATTTTCTATTTTCTAGAGATGATAACTTCAAGCAGGCTAAAAGTAAAGCAGAATGTGTGTTATGATGCATTCTGCTTTACTTTCAGCCTGCTCTAAGTGGTCATCTGTCTTCAAAACTAGAGACATGCTATGGAGTAATGGGTTAAAAGAATGTACTATAATTCATGCAATAGATGACTCAACAAAAGATAAATAGTTTAAATGCAGAAACTTTATAATGGCATCTTCCATTGCCATAAACGTCAAGTCTTTTAACCCATTACCCCATAAATACGCTTTTTTACGCCTTTAATTTTTTCCACCACTGAAGCAAATAATTCTAATTCATACAGCCATGGATATGTATCATAAGAAATATTTTGTATATTCTAACAGCTGATAGCTTAAAGCAGACTGAAAGTAAAGCAGAATGCGCCTTAAGGCGCATTCTGCTTTACTTTCAACCTGCTTTAAGTGACTATCTTTCTTCAATTTTAGAAACAGGCTATGGGGTAATGGGTTAATCCATTAGTGCCATCTAAAAAGACTAAAATAAAAGCCAGATGAAATATTGCACATGAAAGTTTTCATTTAACACATACAACCACTGTGAGGAGTATACTTGTTTGATGCAAACAATGTAGACCCTGATCAGAGAGCTCCTTGAGAAGATTCTAATGTATAGCCTTTTCATCTGGCTACTGTATCAAGCTTTAAATTTTGAAATGATCTCAGTACAACTGATAAAATCATTCATATGTTAAGACATTCAACCAACACAGTGAACCTGTGACAAGTACACTTGTCTTTACAATGTTCGGTAAAATGTAAAAACAAACAAAAACCAACTGAATGCTCAAAGTCCTCATGTCTGTGTTTGGCCAGTAGCTAGTAGATGAGTAGTACTGTCATCTCATTATTCCTATTCTCAATTCTCAGCCAAAACATTTTACAATTTAATGTATAACCCTTATTTAAACACCCCAGGGCGTGATGCAAATTCCAAAAGTTCAATCAGGGCTAACGAGGAAACCTTGCAAATTGTTTTGATCCAGATAAGATGCCTCTTAACCCTTTACTCCATTGCCTATTTCTAGTATTGAAGACATGTGACCACTTAAAACAAGCTGAAAGTAAAGCAGAATGTGCCTTAACTCTTTCCTCCCTGAAACTTTAAATGGACAATTCCAGTTTCCATTTTTGTCTAGTCCATTTCTGACTTTTAAGGGTTGTTTTTGTCAATGTTTGGCATTATGACAAACAGTGAAGACCCTGATCAGAGGGCTCCTTTCGGAGCCCTCTAATCTGGGTCTTCATTGTTTGCACAGGACAAGTGTACTATTCACATGTACACTGTTTGAAAAGGACGCCTATATGCGGTACTAGGGTTCAAAGGGTTAAGGCACATTCTGCTTTACTTTCAGCCTGCTTAAGCTAATCTATTATCTGCTAGAAAATAGAAAATATTTCTTACGATATATATAAATGACTGTATAAATTAGAACTATTTCCTACAGTGGAGTAATAAATTAAATGCTTGAAAATAAGTACCTATGGAGTAAAGGGTTATGTGATCGTCAGCTTTCCATGACTGATTGCCAATCAAGGGCTTGCCTGTACCATGCAGTACTAAAGTTTCAACCCTCTGCCGCGTCACTACTGATAGTTTTAATGTTACTTCCACTTACCACATTCCTTGTCCTTGATGACGTTCAAGTCATTCTGCTGTCTTGAAGCATTGTAAAACAGGCTGAAAGTAAAACTGCTCCTATAGGAGCTTTCTGCTTTACATTCATTTTGCTTTCAGCTGCCACCTATAGTTAATACCTTGTACTATCACTTACTATCTGTGGCTTTTTGTTCAGTGGTCATAATAGAGGGGTTTGACTGTGACCCCTTCTCATGCATGGAGATTCAGTGAAGAAGACATTCTTTCCCAATAAAGGCGTTTACGCCAAAACTATTATTTCCAGTGCAAACAGTTTAGAGCCAGAATAAACGCCGGGTATGCGGCATCTGATCAGGCTCCAACCTGTTTGCCACTTGGATTAAAATGAATTGTCAGAATCGTCAAAAAGTCATTGCATTGCGTTTCCATTTCATTTGCATTTAACCCTTTATCCCATAGCCTGTTTCTAGTTTTGAGAAGAGGTGACCGCTTAAAGCAGGTTGAAAATTAAAGCAGAATGTGCCTTAAGGCACATTCTGCTTTAATTTCAGCCTGCTTTAAGCTTTCAAGTGCTAGAATGTGGAATCTATTTCTTATAATGCATAACCCTGACTGATTAAATTGGAACTATTTTTTGTAGTTGAGGAATAAATTAAACGTGCTAAAAGGGGCTTCTATGGGGGAAAGGGTTAAACAAGAAAGAATAACGTCTTCTCCACTGTATGTTCCAACAATCATGATGGACCATTTTTCTTAGCAAAATTATGAGGTAAATAGGTAAATATGACATAGGGAATAAAAAGAATATTTTTGGCTTTTAGTTTTGCCTTTGAAAACATGCTCATTCATTTTTCATTGTCCAAGTGTAATCAAAATTCCTGACTAGTTTGTGTACTTTTTAATTAGATTCTTGTTAGAAGTTGAAGTTGTTACCAAAGCAACATGAATGTTCTTTGCAGCTTTTCGTGTTGTGTATCTGTTATAGGAATATGATGTGCATGTCCAAATAAATTAAATAGAAGAATCAACATTGGGGGTTTGTGTTGTATTGCAATTCCTAAAGACTGGCCTACAGCATAGCCAATTGGTAAATTGTCAGGGTCATACTGACTAAAACCTCCAAAATCTTAATTTCTAGGATATTGGAATATTGTTTAACCCATTAACCCTAGCCTTCTTCTAGTATTGAAGACAGGTGACTACTTACAGCAGGTTGAAAGTAAAGCAGCATGTGCCTTTACTTTCAGCCTGCTTTAAGCTACCATCCGCTAGGATAGATTTCAGAAAAATCCGGAGAAATGGCAGCCCTGAGACAACCATGCATGACTTTGTGTACAGTTCTAATTTCTCATTTCTCTGTTGAGCGTTTCAGGGCCTCATAGCCCTCTTGTCTGTTCACCTGGGTCCGTTAGGTTATACAGAGTTTGAGTTAAGTCCGAGATCTTTCTCAAGCATTTGATTGGTCAGATTGGACCTTTTGGTCAGTAAAGTTCAAATCTGACGACTAAAATGTTTGAGTATGATCTCCAGCTCAACTCTAACTATACTGAGCGAAAAATGTTTAGACAGTTGTTTAACATGGATATTTCCCATAGACAGTATTCCCAATTTAATGTAGGTCTGGAAAGCAATATCAAAGAAATATGGAACAGCAGAAAATAAAGTAAGGTTAAGGGGGTGGCATATAGAGATATCGGTTGCAATAATTTGTTTCCGAGTATTGTTGTTTCCAAATGTTCTCTTTTTCAATGCAACAGGAGGTAATTTGAAAAATCGCATATTCAACGAACGATGGTACACACAGTTGTAAAGAATGATTCTCCAAAAGGCTGGATTGTTGTTCCTTGCTCCTTTTATGACTGGTAAAAAAGTTACAATACATGAGGAGTTACCTCCCAATACACAGATGTTTAAAGCACAGTCGATATCTTGCTCTGTTCTATAAAGTTTGGTTTCTTATGTCATTATGCAATATGAATGATAAATTGTACCGCCCAGACATGGTTTGCATCCTAAATGTATGACTAAACTTTTTTTCTCTCAATATATTTATAACCTTGGGACCAGAGCAGGAAGTGCTCGTGAGATATAAGTTTTTCTTCCACAATCAGATAACTAGTGTTGTCTGCTAGACTACTGTTCTAAAATAAGAACATACAGTGGAGAACATGTTATTCTTTCCCATTTAAACACATATGAAACGCTAATGCACTAAAATGTAGAAAATTACAAGTTTTTGAAATTTGTAAATAAGTGGCAAACAGGTTGGTGTCTGATCAGAATTTGTAGTCATATACTAATATAAAAGTTACAGCTCCATAGGAGCTTTCTGCATTACATTCTTATTGCAATGCTATATCTGAACTTTATGACACATCCTATACAAAAATGGTACCTATGAAGAGTAAACTTGTCCAATGCAAACTGTGTACACCTAAATCGGAGGGCTCCTATATGAGCCCTGTAATCAAGGTCTGCACTGTTTGTCATTTGCAAACCTCTCTATTACGACCACTGAAACGAAGGCTTATCAATCGTATAAAAGACAGGTGACAGCTTAAAGCAAGGTGACAGTAAAACAGAAAGCTCCTTTAGGAGCTTTCTGATTTACTGTCGCCTTGCTATAAGCAGTCGCTTGCCATAAAACCTAACAATTAAGTGGTTTTAATAGTGAGGTTTGACTGTAGAGCAAATGTGACAATGGGCACATTCTGTTATTCAGGACAGACTGTACAGTTATCTCCCTTGCATTAAGCTTTGATCCTTTAGTTTGTCTCAAAAAGTTTCATTCAGTCATTTGGTTTATTAATTCGTGGCTTCCGTTATTTTGGGCAACAGATTATCAAGTCAGTGATCCAAGCAGCTTTGGTAATAACAACCCAAAATAGTCAAAATGGAATAGTCATAATTAAAAGCAGGAATTGTTCATTTGGAGTATAAAGGGAGAATGAGTTCAGAGATTTCAGTGTTTCCTTATTGAACAGTCATCCTATACAAGTATTCTTGTATAAGTGGAATTACACTTTGCATGCTGGGCAATTTTTTCGTCTGCAACAATTGTCGTCTGTTATTGTTCTAAAAATAGACATTTCTAAATTTCTTTCCAAAACAAGATCACAGTGTCAAACAGTTTTGATCCTAATGCGGTGTCTCATCAGGGTCCAAACTGTTTGCATAGGTTATCACTTTGGCACATATCCGCGGCTTTCATGGTTAGAGTTAACCCTTTGGTGTGTCCTTTTCAAACAGAATCCATGGGAAAAGTGCACTTGTCCTATGCAAACAGTCAATTTCCAGATCAGAGGACTCCTTACGGAGCCCTCTGATCTGGGTCTTCACTGTTGGTCATAATGCAAAACTTTGACAAAAACAACCCTTAAAAGTCAGAAAATTAATGGACTAGACTAAAATGGAAACTGGGATTGTCCATTTGAAGTTTCAGTGAGGAAAGGGCTAATACCACTTGACATGGCAGAAGCATCACACTCAATAGTTACTGTATCAAACAGCCATGAGTGCCAACGTTGTTTTGCTTAAGTTTAAATAGAAACACTGTACGGACTATATTGTTGTAGATGACTGTTTAAAGCAGGCTGAAAGTAAAAAACAAATCTTTTGGGAGATTTCTACTGTACTTTCAGATTGGTTACACCCTTTCTGAAGTAACTTTTTTTTCTATGTTTAGGAAAGGTGGATGCTTAATACAGAAAGGCAGAAAGATCCTAATGGAGGTCTTTCTGCTTTATTTTCAGCCTGCTTTAAGCAGTCATCTGTCAGATGAAAGGTTGTTGATTGGTGAGTTGTGTTATATGTGTCTGACTTTCTGTATTTTACAGGGTCCAATGATCCCCAAGTGCTGGCACTAACATCTAAAGAGGAAGGGAAGAGACAGAGCTATATACATGAACTGATCAACACAGAGGAGACCTACATGGCCGACATGTCAATAGTCCTCGATGTAAGTTTCTCAAGTCTTGGCTTGGCCTTTAGTATTTAGTTGTGTATCAAGAAATATAACTTTCAGACAGTGTAGGTCCAGATTAAAAAGCATGCTAGGAAAGTAGTGTCATATCAGGGTCTATAGTATTTTCTGTCCGTTTATGTGTGGGAGCCTTCCTGTTAGTTTGCAGAATGTCCCCCCCAGGATGTTAAAACTGTATCTATAAATGTACTTCAGTAAAACACTTTTATTAGCTCGCCTATTCGGAGAATGAGGGGGCTTATGGAATCACCCCGGCGTCAGCGTCGGCGTTGGTTTTTAGCTCACCTGGCACGTAGTGCCAAGGTGAGCTATTTTGATTGTCCTCTGTCCGTCGTCGTTCGTCCGTCCGTTCGTCCGTCCGTTCGTCGTCAACAATTTCTTTAAACGACATCTCCTCCGAAACTACTTGATAGATTTTTACCAAATTTGGCCTGAATGATCCTTATATGGTCCTCTTTCAAAGTTGTTCAAACATTTCCGGTCCATTGCATATCTAGGTCACAGGAGCTAAAAATAGATTTTTTCAATGAAAACTTAAAAAATCTTCTTGTCTGAAACCACAGTACCTTGAGCTTAGATATTTGGCACAAAGCATCGTCTTCAGGTCCTCTATCAAGACTGTTCAAATTATGTCCCTGGGGTAAAAAATGACCCCGCCCCGGGGGTCGTAAATTTACATAGATTTATATAGTGAAATCTTCAAACATCTTTTTCTCTAAAACTAATATGGCCAGAGCTTTGATATTTGGCATGATGACTCTTCTAGAAGCCTTTAACCAATATTGTAAATATGGTTCCGGTCAGGTGCATATCTAGGTCACAGGAGCTGAAAATATATTTTTTCAATGAAAACTTAAAAAATCTTCTTGTCTGAAACCACATTACCCTGAGCTTAGATATTTGGCACAAAGCATCGTCTTCAGGTCCTCTATCAAGCAGACATGGGGTAATCATGAAAAGTAATCATCATGATTATTAATCGATTAACAGTTCTCCATTAATCAGGTTTAATCATTAATCATGCATTTATATGATTATTTTAATCGTAATTTAATCGATTACTGACAAAAAAGGGCTGTAATCATGATTATTTTATGATTACTTTGTGATTACTCTGTGTTTGTTTTATCAGTGAAAGGACATTTCATCTGTCACACCACTAAGTTTTTCACACCTTAAGATACACTTGTGCCTTGGGGTTTAATAATTCAATAATGGTGATATATGACAATAGAACAGGCAGGTCTGTAAAGGTGTTAACTGAAAATTATAGATATCTAATTTGTATTTAGTCTTGATTCAAATTGTTTGATTCAATAATAAATAAATTCACTAATTTATTCCATGTAAATGGATGAATTAAAGAACGATGCTGTACTTTTGTGGTACTTGAAAAAGACATTGGGAATGATAACATTCACAGACTATTGAAACTGGTTATATGGTTGGCATTCAGTTGCCCTATGTTAAGAACTAACTATATCTGTCAGTCCAAAACTGAGCAATGGTCAGTGGAGCTTTAGTGGAACACATGTACCTATCTTGCTGCCTAACCCAGCTACTGGGCCACTCACAGCAGTTAAAAACTTAACTCTGGATCTAATTAAAAACTAACTATCCATCCTTGATCTGTGGACTCGTCGTCACTTATTAGTAGTAGTTTAAACTTGCATTCCAGTACTGCTGTGTTCTTGTTTAAAGTTAACATGTCAGTCAGAAATCAATTTGATTTTCCGAAAGATTAACAAGAAGCTGGAAACACTCAAAGCACAGTGTATTCCAGCCACTTCTGCCCGTTTTGAAAGACTACATTTAGTACCGCTGGAAAGTTTCCAGACCTGTGAGGTGTCGCCTCAGTGATGAGACATTTGAAATGCTACTGGTGATCAAATGCAACAAGAAATTTGAAAAATTATATAGATCTACTTGTACATCTGCGTACATTGATATTTATAAACCTACTACCCTATACATTCAGCCTGTTTCTAGTTTTGAAGGCAGGAGATCACTTAAGCAGGTTGAATATAACGCAGAATGTGCCTTAAGGTGCATTCTGCTTTACTTCCAACTTGTTTTAAGCTACCATAGCTAGGATATTAAAAATATTTCTCATGATACATATTTATAACGGCATTAAATGGAACTATTTTCTTCAGTGAAGGGATAAATTAAAGGCGTAAAATGTGTCTTTATGGAGTAATGGGTTAACCCACTTCATTCTAGATATTGATAATAAAATATTTTTGTAGTTATATGTTATTTAGATCCAGGTCAAGCTACAAATGGTATGTGGCCTGGTAATAAATGTTAACTACTTGACACTCAGGTTCACTCTGAGCAAATAATGTATCTAGAATGAAATGGGTTAAGTAACATAAATAGTGAAGTAAAACACCATTGACATTATGGAACAAATTGACATATCATTTGCTACTCTTTGTTCCATTGCAAATAAAACTGGATACACAGCCATACATTTCGTATTCAACTTCTTACTTGCAAAGTAATCATTAATCATGATTACTCACACTGAAAGTAATCACAATAATCGATTACTTGCAAAAGATGCAGTAATCATGAAGTAATCGATTACTGCTAGAATGTCAGATAATCATAATTTAATCGATTACTTTTTTCAAGTAATCGCCCCATGTCTGCTATCAAGATTGTTCAAATTATGTCCCTGGGGTCAAAAATGACCCCGCCCAGGGGGTCGTAAATTTACATAGATTTATATAACATCTTTTTCTCTTAAACTAATATGGCCAGAGCTTTGATATTTGGCATGATGACTCTTCTAGAAGCCATTAACCAATATTGTAAATATGGTTCAGGTCCGTTGCATATCTAGGTCACAGGAGCTAAAAATAGATTTTTTCAATGAAAACTTAAAAAAAACTTCTTGTCTGAAACCACAGTACCTTGAGCTTAGATATTTGGCAGAAAGCATCATCTACAGGTCCTCTATCAAGATTGTTCAAATTATGTCTCTAGGGTAAAAAATGACCCCGCCCTGGGAGTCGTAATTTTACAAAGAGTTATGTAGTGAAATCTTCAAACATCTTTTTCTCTGAAAATAATATGGTCAGAGCTTTGATATTTGGTATGATGACACTTCTAGAAGCCCTTAACCAATATTGTAAATATGGTTCCGGTCAGTTGCATATCAGGGTCACAGGAGCTGAAAATATATTTTTTCAATGAAATCTTAAAAAATCTTCTTGTCTGAAACCACAGTACCCTGAGCTTATATTTTTGGCACAAAGCATCATCTTTAGGTCCTCTATCAAGATTGTTCAAATTATGCCCCTGTGGGTAAAACAGCCAAGGCCCTAGGGGTCGCAGTTTTACATAGAGTTATGTAGTGAAATATTTTTCTCTGAAACTACTATGGCAAGAACTTTGATATTTAGCATAGTGACACTTTTAGATGTTCTTTACCAATATTGCTGAAATGGTTCGGGTCTGTTGCATATCTGGGTCATATTAGCTAAAAATAATTTTTTTTCAATGAAAAGTCTTCCTGTCTGAAACCATCCAGGTACAAAATATTTTTACAGCACACTTAATTTTCAAGTTCATCAGCAAGATTTTTGAAATTATGTCTCTGGGGTGAAAAGTGATCCCACCCCAGGGGTCATGTGACCCTTGTGTTGGTTTTTCCAGGTGAGCGATATTTAGGCCCGCATGGGCCTCTTGTTCATGGTTAAAGTTTTGGGGTAAGTGTTGTAATGCACTAATACTACATGAAATATTTGCATTAGGAAAATGATATATGGAATGGAGGTGCCCTGTGGGTTGAACATTGATGTTGTGTAGTTAAATTTTAAAAAAAAAGTTAAAATTTAGTCAAAATTTCACCTTTTGTGGACTTAGGTTTTGCGGCTGATTTCTCATGGTTATTGTTTTGGGGTAAGTGTTGTAATGCACTAATACTACATGAAATATTTGTATTAGGAAGCTGATATTTGGCATGGATGTGCCCTGTGGGTTGAACATTGATGTTGTGTAGTTAAAATTTAAAAAAAAATGTAAAAATTTAGTCAAAATTTCACCTTTTGTGGACTTAGGTTTTGCGGCTGATTTCTCATGGTTAATGTTTTGGGGTAAGTGTTGTAATGCACTAATACTACATGAAATATTTGTATTAGGAAGCTGATATTTGGATTGGAGGTGCCCTGTGGGTTGAACATTGATGTTGTGTAATTAAATTTTTAGAAAAAGTTATAATTTAGTCAAAATTTCACCTTTTGTGGACTTGGGTTTTTCGGCTGATTTCTCATGGTTAAAGTTTTGGGGTAAGTGTTGTAATGCACTAATACTACATGAAATATTTGTATTAGGAAGCTGATATTTGGAATGGAGGTGCCCTGTGGGTTTAACATTGATGGTGCTTAGTTAAAATTTAAAAAAAAGTTAAAATTTAGTCAAAATTTCACCTTTTGTGGACTTATGTTTTTCGGCTGATTTCTCATGGTTAAAGTTTTTGGGTAAGTATTGTAATGCACTAATACTACATGAAATAATTGTATTAGTAAGCTGATATTTGGAATGGAGGTGCCCTGTGGGTTGAACATTGATGTTGCGTAGTTAAAATTTAAAAAAAAGTTAAAATTGAGTCAAATTTTTACCTTTTGTGGACTTAGGTTTTTCGGCTGATTTCTCATGGTTAAAGTTTTGGGGTAAGTGTTCTAATGCACTAATACTACAGGAAATATTTGTATTAGGAAGCTGATATTTGGAATGGAGGTGCCCTTTGGGTTGAACATTGATGTTGCGTAGTTAAAATTTAAAAAAAGTTAAAATTTAGTCAAAATTCCATCTGTTGTGGACTTAGAGTTTTGGGACTGAAATTTCAAAGTTAGTTATGGAATAAGTGTTGGAATGCACTTATACTACATGAAATATTTGCATTAGTAAGCTGATATTTGGAATAGAGGTTCCCTGTGGCTTGAATATCAATGTACTGATACACTTTTCTATTGATAGTTACCTATTTAAGAAAGGTTTAATTAGGCGAGCTTTGCTGTTCTCCGACAGCTCTTGTTACAACCTTTTGTTACAACCTTTTGAGACTTTTGATGGTCGCAAGGACTACTGTGACTAAGACAGGTTTGACTGTACTAGTAAGCCATTTTGTGTTTTGACAATGTTTGTTGGTCCTTGCAGGCTTTTTACAAGCCAATGGAGGAAGGTGGGGGCTTGACTGAGCCGCAGCTACAGCAAATATTTGTCAACTGGAAAGACCTCATTGTGTGTAATACCAAGTTACAAAAGTGAGTATAGCTGAACCTCTCCTCCACTGTAGGATGTCCTCACATGTTCCAGGCTCTTGTCTGTGCTGCCTTAATCCATTACTCCTTAAATACGACTTTTTACGCCTTTGATTTATTCCTTCACTGTAGAAAATAGTTTACTTTTATACAGTGATGAGTATGTACAGTACTGAACCTTATTAAATTAAAAAAAAATTGCGATTCGCTTGCAATTCGATGGCAATTTGCTTGCAATTCGATGGCGATTCGCTTGCGATTCAAAATACTAACTTTACCCTCGGGTAAGTTTTCTTGAATGGTGTATCTCACAAATGTTCGCAAATATGTCTTCGTTAATTATTTCGATTCCATTTTTGTCACAATCGCTTCGGAAAATTCGCGTAAAAATATTCAAACGTAGGATTTGTTTTTTGAACCACCCGGTTTGATGGCAATTCGCTTGCGATTATCAATTTAATTTAATAAGGTTCAGTACTGTATCATAAGAAATATTTTCTATATCCTAGCAGATAATAGCTTAAAGCAGGCTGAAAGTAAAGCAGAAAGTGCCTTAAGGCATTTTTAGCTCACCTGGCACAAAGTGCCAAGGTGAGGTATTTTGATTGTCCGTCCGTCGTCCGTCCGTCCGTCGTCAACATTTTCTTTAAACGACATCTCCTCCTAAACTACTGGATGGATTTTTACCAAACTTTGCAGGAATGATCCTTATATGGTCCTCTTTCAAAGTTGTTCAAATAATTCCGGTCCGTTGCATATCTAGGTCACAGGAGCTAAAAATAAATCATTTCAATAAAAACTTAAAAAATCTACTTCTCTGAAACCACAGTATCCTGAGCTTAGATATTTTGCACAAAGCATCATCTACACGGTCCTCTATCAAGAATGTTCAAATTATGTCCCTGGGGTAAAAAATGACCCTGCCCGGGGGTCACAAATTTACATAGAGTTATATAGTGAAATCTTCAAACCTCTTCTTCTCTGAAACTAATATGTCTAGAGCTTTGATATTTGGCATGGTGTAACTTCTACAGGTACTTTACCAATATTGTTCAAATGGTTCAGGTCCTTTGCATATCTAGGTCACAGGAGCTAAAAATAGATCGTTTCAATAAAAACTTAAAAAATCTTCTTCTCTGAAACCACAGTATCCTGAACTTAGATATTTTGCACAAAGCATCATCTACAGGTCCTCTATCAAGATTGTTCAAATTATGTCCCTGGGGTCAGAAATGACCCCCCAGGGGTCACAAATTTACATATAGTTATATAGTGAAATCGTCAAACCTCTTCTTCTCTGAAACTAATATGTCTAGAGCTTTGATATTTGGCATGGTGTAACTTCTAGAGGTACTTTACCAATATTGTTCAAATGGTTCTGGTCCATAGCATATCTAGGTCACAGGAACTAAAAATAGATTTTTTCAATAAAAACTTAAAAAATCTTCTTCTCTGAAACCACAATACCCTGAGCTTAGATATTTTGCACTCAGCATCATCCAATCAGCAATTGGCAAAATCCTATTGCCATAATTTCTCAGCTTTTCAAGATATGTTACATTTACATCAATGGTTCCAGGTGAGCGATTTACGGCTCTTGTCTGCTTTACTTCCAACCTGCTTTAAGTTATCATCTTTCTTTAAAACTAGAAACAGGCTATGGGGTAATGGGTTAACACATGTTTACATGTATAGTCCAAACTGAGTTAACTCCATAGCCTGTTTCTAGTGTTGAAGATAAGTTATGCTTTAAGCTATCACATGCTAGAATATATAGAAAATAATTCTTATGATACATATTCATGACTGTATAAAGTGGAACTGTTGTCTTCAATGGAAGAGTTAAATTAAAGGCTTGAATTGGTATATTTAAGTTGTTATTCAAAAGAAGTTAAGCTACTGAATGATGGCAGCTTAGTGCAGAGCAAAAGTTTTTTTGTTTGTTTTTTTTTGTTTTTTTTTCCAATAATTTTATTCACATATATTACATCCATACATATTTTTACATGTAGTATAAGTAGAAAATACCAATACAAAGCAATTTTCATGAAGAATCGTCAAAAACTAAATAATATTTCTAACATACAATTTTTCTATTGAATGTAAATATGAAAACATACATTTTTATTGAAAAAATTGAAAATTGAATAAAAAAAATACAGAAAGAAACATGCATTTTTGCTAGGTTATTTTTATTACAGTACGTTTTATGTCTTAATGTAGTTTAATATAAGATATTGTACAATTGCCCATGTAGAAGCTATATTTTCTGTATTACTGCATGCTTGTTTTATATCCCATGCTAGTTTCAATGAGTTATTTAACCCGGTTATTGACGGAACGATTTTCTTTGTTTTACATAAAAATATATATCGTTTTATTTCTAAAAACAAAATGTCAAGTTTTAAGTCATTTTGATCGGTTCCCAAAAGTACATATAAACTATTTATTTTGAGGTGTGGGTTATATTTTACTAACCTATCTGAAATATGTGTTATTATTGGTTTCACTTTACAACATTCCCAAAACAAATGAACAATAGTTTCTTAATGATTATGAGAGCAAAAGTTACGCAGAGAGCTTTCCGCTTTACTTTTTAACTGTATTAAGCAGTAATATATATAGATATATAATGCCTTTTGAGATCTTCATGATAAAAAAAAGAGGTTGCTTTAAAGAAAACCCATTACAAACAGTGTACTTGTGAAGAGTTCACTTGTCCTAAGCAAATTGTGTAGACCCGGATCAGGGGGCTCCTTTACGACCGCTGATCAGGGTCTGCACTGTTTATCTTGGAGCAGACATTGTTAGAATCAACCTAAAATAGTCAAAATGAACTTTACTTTATAAAAAAAACCTGGAATTGTCCATTTGAAGTTTCACGGGGAATGAGTAAAGCAGTGATATGTGTGTAAATAAGCCTAGAGTCCACTAGAGAGAACGTCGGCAAACAATTTAGACCCTGATGAGACACCATATTACTCAACAACTCATCAATGTTTTTACGGTTTGCTATTTCATAAAAAACTTCAACTGGTTAATGTCAGCCCTGTAGTGTCTTGAGATCTTCATTATATATGATGAAATCTTCGGTATCTGGTCGCAACGCCCCACTGCACTAACGCCCCATTGCACTAACGTACCATTTTTGGTCGCACTGTGCCATATTACAACCATATTTATTTGACACAAGCACACAAGGGGAGTTCATTGCAATATACTGGCATGTACATTGTATAGGTAATGTTGTTGTTATAAGAGATATTTGATTGATTATTTGCAGGGCGTTAAGAGTGAGAAAGAAGATGTGTGGTCTCGGCCAAGTCATAAACAGTATAGGAGATATTCTGTGTGAAAATGTAAGTGAACTGGGGCCCGTCTTACTAAACGTTGTAGGACAAAAACAGTTTTAAAAGTCAAAACTTTAAGTACATATAATTTCTGATTTCTCCATCTAATCCTGTCTTGTGACATCTCTTTGGAATCGTCTTTTCAAGACGATTCCAAAGAGATGTCACAAGAAAGGATAAGATTGTAAAATACATGATAGTTAAGAATTTTAGAATATGAACTATGACAATATTGTCGTATGACATTTGGTAAGATGGGCCCCAGAGCAGTAAAGTTTATATATTGTATACTGTAAATCCTGATACATGTAATGTATATGTTGTATTTTCATGAAATAATTTATGGCAGAGATAGCAATTATTGTCACAATAGTCTTTATGGTACAGGTTTATCCCCTTTATCCTACTGAATAGACATACACTGCTCCCTCTCTACAACAACACCCAATAGTAGACAAAGATTGTGTGTGTTCTTCAATGGGAGTTGTTATAGAGAGGGAAAATTTATTTTTTAGATAAAATTGACTAAAGCAGTATAGTTATGAGTGTCAAACAGTTTGGATCCTGATCAGATGCTGCATTATTTGCATCATTGTACTCAAGACAGGATAATAAAGTGTAAATAATATTTGTTTCAAAGTCGAATAAATTGACATTATTTGAATTAGGATTGTTTGTTAATCTTTTCACACTCAAAATTTATGTTTGTTAAATTTTCCATAAGTTGTATGTTTGTTACATTGTTCATTATAAAAAATGTCTGTTTTTTAGCTCACCTGAGCCAAAGGCTCAAGGTGAGCTATTGTGACCGCTCACCGTCCGTAGTACGTCTGTCCGTCCGTCCGTCTGTCCATCTGTCCGTCCGTCCGTGTTTACATTTGGTACTATATGTGGTACCATTTGTGTCCAGTCGGTACTTAAGTGGTATTTTTAGCTCACCTGAGCCGAAGGCTCAAGGTGAGCTGTTGTGATCGCCCGTCGTCCGTCTGTCCGTCCGTTCAAATTTACTTCAAGCGACATCTCCTCTGAAACCGTGAGTCTGAGGGGAAAACTAAAATGCTCACCGTGTTCCTTGGATGCTTCTCTACAGAAATTGTTAAAATGAAACTTTCAAGTGGACTACTTATTGTAATTTATTTAAAAAAGTGAAAAACTTTAAACAATCTTCTTGTAAAAAACTACTAGGCCCACAGCTTTGATATTTGTTTTTTAGTATCTCCTGGTGATTCTCTCTCAAAATTGTTAATAGCAAAACTAAAACTGACCATAGGGATTCACCATAGGGATTTTTTCATTGCCGCTTTATGCAGGATTCATTGCCGCTTTATTCAGGTTATACTGTTTTACTGAAGGTTTAAGCAGGGTTTCAAGCACCCTTATACTAAATCACCTATATTTGCAAACAGTTTGGATCCAGGTCAGATGCCACATAATGCAGCATCTAATCTGGATCTAAACTATTTGCCACTCATTTACATATTTTCTTATATTTAGAAAATATAAGTTATTATTTTTTACATATTTCACATACAAACATTTGGAGCAGACAACAGTTCAGCATGATAATAGTCAGTTCTCCCTGAGACGGTCTCTTATTGCATAACTGACCCATAGCTAGCTCTGAACTCAGGTCACTGAGATACATAGCAGAAATTATGATGTCTGCTATTTTATGCTCAAGCACAACTTAGTTCAAGGCATATTACTTTTGGTCTGTCTGTTTGTTTGTTTGTTTATCTTTCTGTCTATCAGTCCACAATTAATTCTTGGCCATAAACAGTATGGATCCAGGTCAGATGCCACATAATGCTGCATCTAATCTGGATCCAAATTTGCCACTCATTTACATATAGTTTCCTATATTTAGAAAATGTAAATAATGATATTTATTAACCTAATAATGCATACATATTCCTTTTTATGTCTTTAATTTATTCTTCCACAGAAGAAAATAATTTCACTTTATACAGTCATTGTTGTCTTTAACAATTGCTTCAAATGACATCTCCTCATATATTGCTGAAAAGATTTCAACCATGTTCCTTGGGTCAAGTTGTTTCAAAATTGTTCAAAGAATTAAAAACAATGTAGAACTCTGGTTGCCATGGCAACCAAGTGAAAAAATAAGGAAATCTTAAAAAATCTTCTTGTCTGAAACTACAAGGGCCAGATCTTAGACATTTGTCACATAGCATCATCTACAGGTCCTCTATCAAGTTTGTACAAACTATGCCCCTGGGGTCAAAATTGGCCCGGCCCCGGGGGGGTCACAGTTTTACATAGAGTTATATAGTGAAATTTTCAAACGTCTTCTCCTCTGAAAATAATATGGCCAGAGCTTTGATATCTGGCATGGTGACACTTTTAGATGTCCTATACCAATAAGGTTCAAATGGTTCTGGTCGATTGCATATCATCTACAGGTCCTCTATCAAGTTTGTACAAATTATGCCCCTGGGGTCAAAATTAGCCCCACCCGGGGGTCACAGTTTTCAAACGTCTTCTTTTCTGAAGCTAATATAGCCAGAGCTTTGATATTCGGCATGGTGTTACTTCTAGATGTCCTTTATCTATTTTGTTCAAATGGTTCCAGTCTGTTGCATATGTAGGTCACAGGAGCTAAAAATAGATTTTTTCAATGGAAACTTAAAAAAAATCTTCTTGTCTAGAACCCTAGTACCCTGATCTTAGATATTTGGAACATAGCATCATCTACAGGTCCTCTATTAAGATTGTTCAAATTATGCCCCTCGGGTAAAAAATGACCCCGTCCTGGACATAAATCATTATCTCCATTTTGATGTACAGCTATTCTCAGGTGAGCGACATATGCCCCATGGGGCTCTTGTTTACTTATGTGGTATATCACATATATATTTTATTGTATTTGTGTTCAGGGTACCCTAATGTTGTACCTGGAATGGTTTGTAAGAAAGTACCACAAAAGTCATGGACCAATATCTGGACGGATTTCAGGACGGACTCATGTACCCCATAAGCACTATATGTAAAAAGAAGAAAATGTGGTACCCCATAAGGTTTTTTGAGGTTTTTTGGTCCCACATAGGGTGCTTTTCGGGAAAAATATTACCCCTTAAGAAAAACACCACATTAGCAGCGAATGTGGGTCCGTCCGTTCACATTTACTTCAAACGACAGCTCCTCTGAACCCGCTTGATTGTAGGGAAAGTTCAAACTGCTCATGATGTTCCTTGGATGCTTCTCTACAGAAGTTGTTCAAATGAAAGGAAAAAAAGCACAAACTCTGCTTGAAAAAGCAAAAAAGCAAAAAACTTTAAAAAATCTTCTTGCCCAAAACTACTAGGCCCTAAGCTTTGATATTTGTACAGTAGAATCTCCTGGTGGATCCCTCTATAGTTTGTTAAAATGAAATCCCTAGGGTCACATTTGACACCACCCTGCACAGTTTAAGTGCTGCTCTAGGCAGGTTTCACAGTATTTTTGATTTAAGCAGAACTGTATTTACCTGAGTTACCCTTAATATACTATGGGCAAATAGCCAATATTTGCAAACAGTTTGGATCCAGATCAGATGCAACATAATGCTGCATCTAATCTGGATCCAAACTATTTGCCACTCATTTACCAACTTAACATTTTCTAAAAAAAAAAATTGTACATTTTTCACATACAGTAGGTATTTAGCAGACATCATTTCAGTCTGGTAAGGGTAAGCCCCAAGCAGCTGCAAATGCTACGGTACTCTTGCATAATATTTGACCTCAGTGATCAGGCCAACAGAACTGAACATGTTGTCTGCTAAAGTTTAGAAATGGTTCAGTCTGCTTCATACTTAGAGAAACAGGATCTGGAAGTGATCCACTGACAGTTATGTAATTATGTCTTATGCCATATTTATACATATGTTTAATATTGGTTTTGTCACAGTTATCTGTATGTCTTGTCATTTTTTGTTGTCCAGGATTCAACCCTTTCCCCCAATAAATACTGACCTTTGTTAACCCATTACCCCATAAATGTGCATTTTTAGGCCTTTGATTTATTCCTCCACTTAAGAAAATAATTCCCCTTTAAACAGTCATGAAAATGTAAGATGCTAAATAAGTTTCTATATCCTAGTAGATGGTAGCTTAAAGCAGTTTGAAAGTAAAGCAAAGTGTGCATTAAGACCCATTCTGCTTTACTTTCAACCTGCCATAGGTGGCCACCTATTTTCAAAACTAGAAACAGGCTATGGGGTAATGGGTAAAATGAAATTGCCTATTTGGAAAGAGCCTAATGAGAGGAAGTGCCATTTGCAAAGGCCATAACTCTGACATAATTGTTTTTTGAGTTATTTCCCTTTGTGATATTTTCTTGTCAAGAAGACAACTCCAGTTCTACTGATGCTATTGTAATGAAATTTTATGTATGGAAAGAAACTGATGAGAGAAAATGCCATGCACAAGGGCAGCAATATTTTGTTTTTCCCCTTTGTCATATTTTATTGTCAGGAAAATAACTCCAGTTCTGCTGACGCTAGTGAAATAATTATCATTTACCGGAAATGGAAATAGCTTGATAAGAGGATGTGTCATGGATAAGGGTCATAAGCTTGGCAACAAAATTCACTTTTGTCATGTTTTCTTGTCCGGAAGATAACTCCATTTATAGCTACATGTATATTAAAATGTTGTCTTGCCCAGTCAACTTAGGTACAAACTTCAATGTCCTCAGGTGAGCGAATTTAGGGCCATGGCCCTCTTGTTAAATTTTTCACAATTAATATTGTGTGTTTGTTAAATTTTTCACAATTAATATTGTGTGTTTGTTAATCGTTTCAGATACCTCATATGACCCCATACATCCGGTTTTGTAGTTGTCAACTAAATGCTGCAGCACTTCTACAGAAAATCTCAGAAAACAGTCCAACATTCAATGAGATCCACCGAGTAAGCCTCTACTTTCACAGTGTTCTCATTTATATACAGTCAAACTTCGATATCTTGAACTCGTTTAACTCGAACTATCCGATAGTTCGACATATGAACTACATTATTTCATGCTTGATTAAGTCAAACATACCCATATTTCAAATTTAAAAGGTAGCTTAGCCACGTTTTAACTTTGAAATACGGGTATGTTTGACAAAACGGACTTCGAGATATCGAAGTTCGACTGTACTTCTATTCAACTTGCTGGAAGGGAATACCATAAAGCTTTTAACACTTTTTGAAGATGTGCAGTCACTTAAAGCAGATTGAAAGTAAAGCAGAATGCTCCTAAAGGAGCATTCTGCTTTACTTTCAACCTACTTTCAACGGTCAATGTTCATCAAAACTTGAAACAGGGTATGGGGTAAAAGGGTCTGCCAAAATGGCTTACTTTGGAAACATTGGAAACTAAAGCAGACAGTGTATTTTGCAAACAGATAACAAACACAACATGCGGGTGAATGTATAAGACAGGTTATGACATCATAGTAGCAGCTAAAAGGTTAACAAATGACAAGGCTACAGTGGGAGTCAACTGAACAAATCCAACATTTTTAACTCATTTCATCACCAAATCCTATGGTGTTACTATTTATTAGAATCGTCTCGAAGAGACGATTCTAATGAGTTGTAACACCATAGGATTTAATGCAGAAACAAAGATTTTAGTTTCTTAATTACCCCTTATCTGGAGCCCTGAATGATATTCTCAAATCTTTATGTAAGAACAACAACACAGCTTCTTTAGCACTGTTTCCTGGTTGCAGAAATGATCTGCAGATATTTTACCATGATGTATAAGACATTTAAGCTACTGAATTATGATGCAACTCTTGTCAAAGTTCTTGTTATGTTTTATTACAGAAATGTGTTCAAAATCCTAAAACGAAAGCCATGCCTATGAGCAGTTTTTTGCTGAAGCCTATGCAAAGAATAACAAAGTACCCACTGATTGTGGAAAAGGTGAGCCCGCCCTTTACTTTACTATTTTGATGTAGACCGACAATGTTGGTCTAGTGATAATGCAAACAGAACTATTAGTTGGATGTTTTGAGCCATTGAGCCCTATGGTAGAGTAAGTACATGTATACTCATCCTTTTCAATGTACCTGTAAAGAGTGCACTTGTTCAAACAGTGTAGACCCAGAATATATGACTCATGCAGTAGCCCTCTAGTCAAGGTCTACACTGTTTGTCATTTTGCAGTACATTGTAGAAAATAAATCTAAATAGTCAAAAATGGACTAAACTTCATCGGAAACTGGTGTGATCTAGTTAAAGGTTTAGGGGAGAATGTGTCGACCCCTTCCTCCTCAATAAGCACCATTGAATATTCATTATTAACCCATTACCCCATAAATAATATTTTTTACACCTTTAATTCATTTCAATATGAATAAATTAGTTCCACTTAATACAGTCATGAATATGTGTCATAAGAAATATTTTCTATATCCTAGCAGATGGAAGCTTAAAGCAGGCTGAAAGTAAAGCAGAATGTGTCATATTTCTTATGATACATATTAACGACTGTATAAGTTGGAACTATTTTCTTCAGTAGAGGAATAACTTTAATGCATAATCTATGTAATAAAGGGTAATGGCAGGCTTGTAGCATTGGTGTGTGTTTTATTTTGGGGCAGATTCTAAAGCATACGCCTGAGGGTCATCCAGACCACACCCACTTACTGGAGGCGTTAGAGCGGTGTCAGGAACTTTGTAGTCAGGTGAATGAAGGTGTGAGAGAGAAGGAGAACTCGGACAGACTCGAGTGGATACAGCAGCATGTACACTGTGATGGACTACCTGAGGTAAGGTGTTCTTAACCTGTTTTATCTCTGTTTGTTTGTCTGTTTGTTTGTCCATCTTTCCATTCAGATATGCCGTATATACAGTAAAATGTCTCTATTACGACCACTTAATTGTGTTAACTATAAGTTGTTTACAACAGGTGACAGCTTAAAGCAAGATGACAGTAAAACAGAAAGCTCCTAAAGGTGCTTTCTGTTTTACTGCCACCTTGCTTTAAGCAGTCACCTGTCTTACAAACTATAAGCCTTCGTTTTAGTGGTCGTAATACTGTACTTTAAGCTTTCAGAGAATCATGGCCCTATGCAGCTAAGGGACATTCATACGTGTCTTACAGACACAGTTACGTCTCTAGTTATATTATATGTAATGTTTCTTTCTCTTCAGAAAATCCCCTTCAACTCTGTCACCAATTGTCTTGGCCCTAGAAAACTGCTACATACAGGAGTCTTATATAAGGTAGGTATAGTGGAGATAACAGTAGTCTTTCCTGTTTAATACGAAACTATATGCAATTGCAATGATATGAAATGTAGAATATAAATAGCTGTAAATATTGTGTTGATGATTATTTTCAATCAATGTTGCAAACAGTTTGAAGTCTGATCAAATGCCTGGTTATCCAGCATCTAATCTGGCTCCAAACTGTTTGCAATAGGCAAAAGGTTGTTAGTATAAACATATTAATTTTGAAAAAATAACATTTTTCCACTATTCTTGTGGCTTTGTATCAGCGGTTGATAATAAATGGTGAAATTTGTTAGAATATTTTTGTCCTTGTACATGTATATTGATGTGGTGTTAAAATGAATGTGACTATTTGTGTTTTATATTTCAGACAAAAAGTAACAAAGAGTTGGGAGCGTTTCTGTTCAACGACTTTCTGTTACTTACCACCTCCAATCGACCCCTGAATAGTTCCACACACAGCTTGTTTGATAACACTGGCAATGTGCAATATAAAATGTATAAATCGGTAAGCTAGACAACCCCTTTTTCAAAGTTGACTAAAACTAGTCACCCTATATAGCCTTTAATGTATTACTCCTTAGAAACACATTTTAACTCATTTAATTTATTCCTACACTGTAGAAAATGGCTCAGTTTTATACACTTATGAATATGTATCATAAGAATGTTTTCTTTGTTCTAGTAGAGGGTAACTTAAAACAGGCCAAAAGTAAAGCAGAATGTGCCTTAAGGCACATTCTGCTTTACATTCAACCTGCTGTAAGTGGTCCCCTATCTTCAGTACTACAAATGAGACTATTGAGTAGAAGGTTAAAAATAACCAGTTTCCTCAAATTGTTTGCTTTAATTCTGAAAATTACTCTTTCTTTCTGCTCAAATTGTCTGCTTTATTCTTACGGTAACCCATTCCTCCATAAATAGGCCTCCGATTATTTCTACACCAAGGAAAGTAGCTCACATCTAAGAAATCCTAACCATAAAACCAAGAAGGCATTCCCAGTGTTTTTCCAGATGGTAGCATAAAGTAGATTGAATGTTCCTTACTTTCAACTTGCTATAAATGGTCATCTGTCTCGAAAACTGGCTTTGGGGTAAAGGGTTAACTCTTTCCTCCCTGAAACTTTAAATGGAAAATTCCATTTTCCATTTTAGTTTAGTCCATTTCTGACTTTTAAGGGTTGTTTTTGTCAATATTTGGCATTATGACAAACAGTGAAGACCCTGATCAGAGGGCTCCTTTCGGAGCCCTCTGATCTGGGTCTTCACTGTTTGCACAGGACAAGTGTACTATTCACATGTACACTGTTTGAAGAGGACGCCTATAAGCGGGACTTATAGGGTTCAAAGGGTTACATTGACTCTTTTAACTAGCCTGTACAAAGTAAATGTTATGTTTTTCTGCAGTCAAAATTCCTGAAATCTAAATTTGAGAAATAAAAGCAGATCACAATTGTTTTAAGCAGATGATGTCACAACCATTAATTGATTTAGTCTTTAAATTTCTTCTTTCACAGCCAATCTTCTTGAATGAAATCATGGTGAAGAAGCCGCAATCAGAAGACCCAGAAGCCTTCACTGTGTCACATATTGACCGGGTGTATAATTTACGATGTCACAACCAGAACGAACGTGACACGTGGATGAAACGTCTTGGTGAGGCTTCGAAACATTACCTTGAGACCGAGAGGAAGAAACTAGAGAGGGCATTAAGCTGTATGTATACAATTCATTACAGTCCTTAGTTTGTACTTGTGTTCAGTGACAATCAAAACGAAGTGCAATGGCAGTCATTTACCCATTTCACCATAGAAGTGCCTTTTAGCACATTAAATTTATTTCTCTATTGAAGAAAATAGTTCCAATTCATACAGTCATAAACATGCACCAAAAGAAATATTTTCTATATCCTAGCAGATTGTAACTTAAAGCAGGCTGAAGGTAAAGCTTTTAATCTGCTTTTAGTGCGTACCTGTCTTCAAAACTAGAAACAGGCTATGGGATAAAGGGTTACTATAGGTAGTTACTTAATGCAGAACAAAAGTAATGCAGACATTTTGTTGCATCTTCACTGATTTATCGTTGAATTCAGGATACACTGTTTTTTATGCGTTTAATTCTGTTATGCTGTTTACAAAAGATAGTTCATATCAAATGTTTGGTTTGGTCGACTGTCTGATGATAGTAATATTGAAAATATTCGCAACTAGACTAAACTTGTCAATCCAAATGGCGAAAATGATTTTTATATTCAGTTAACCTTTTCCCCCATAACCTGTTTCTAGTATTGAAGATAGGCGACCACTTAAAGCTAGTTAAAAGTAAAGCAGAATACGCCCCAAGGCGCATTCTGCTTTACTTTCAACCTTCTTTAAGCTACCATCTGCTAGAATAAAGAAAATATTTCTTATAATACATATGCATGACTGTATAAATTGGAACTATTTTCTTCAGTGGAGGAATAAATCAAATGTGCTAAAAGGCGCTTCTATGTGGGAAAGGGTTAAACTTGTGATAAGTTAAAAATAGCTTCTGATTGGAGAAGCACTGTGATGTTTAGAAACATGTGACATCTCAATTCAAGACAAAGATAATGCAGAAAGCTCCTTCATTATCTTTCTGCATTACATTTGTCCTGCTTTCAGCTCTCATTCATCCTTAAGACAACAAATGCATCATATTAATTTCAACTTCTTAATACAAATTGACTGAATCATTTCAATAAATAAAAAGTTGATAACAGGCCCATAGATTATAAATATTTTGAGTTGAGTGTGAAGTTGTTCTCATGCATTTGATTGGTCAGATTTGAGTTTTTGCTGAGCAAAAACTCAAATCTGACCAATCAAATGCTTGAGAACAATTTCAGACTCAATTCAAAAGCTTTATAACCTTGGACCAGGTCAAACACAGCTTTTGACGTTGCATGTAATATCAAGGGGGAAAAGGATCTCTCAAACATCGCAAGCCATGTGACTCAAATAGTTTTGTTAGTTGCAACATCAGATCAGGGTTCAAGGTTTATAAAGCTTTTGGGTTGAGTCTGGAGTAGTTTTCAAGCATTTGATTGGTCAGATTTGAGCATAGGCTCAAATCTGACAAAATGTTTGAGAACAATAGCACTCAACTCGAAAGCTTTATAACCTTTGACCCAGAACATGTACTTTTGTATGTGTTAGTCTCTTGACACAATTGACAATAATTTGTCTTCTTGTTATGCAACAGAGCCTGTGTCTCAGAAACAGTGATTGACTTGAGTTTATCTAACGGTGTTGCGTTTAAAGAGTTCATTATTCCTCCTTGATGGTTTTGTTTTAAAGTTCAACGTTTATTGTTCAGTGATATGATGTTTGTATGTATTGTTATTTCTACATGTTTGTGTGTCAACTTGCCAGGGAAATATTTCTGGTATTGCACTTCCAATTTTTAGCTCGCCTGTTCGTAGAACAGCAGAGCTAATGTCATACCCCGGCGTGAGCGTGGGCGTGAGCGTGGGCGTGAGCGTGGCCAAGGTTAAAGTTTTTTGGACGGGTTGTTTTAAAGCTTAAAATTTGTGCTAGGGTTATGAAATTTTGTATGAAGGTTCATTTGGGGTTAAACATTGGTGTGATGCAGTTTGAATTTAAAAATGATTTTAATTTATGTCAATTTTTGACATGTTTTGGACTTAGGTTTTTCGACTACAAACCACCAGGTTAAAGTTTTTTGGACGGGTTGTTTGATAGTTTAATACTTGTGCTAGGGTGCTTTAATTTTGTATGAAGGTTCATTAGGGGTCAAACATTGATGTTATGAAGTTTAAATTTAAAAATAATTTTAATATTTGTCAATTTTTGACACAATTTGGACTTAGTTGTTTTGACTACAAATCACCAGTTTAAAGGTTGCATGGGTTGTTTAAAGTTTAATATAACTAGACTAAGACTCAACATTAATTGAATAATAGCTCTAAACTGAAAAATGATTTTCTTTTGATACAAGATGTTTTTTAGACTTTAACTTTAAACAGGCGAGCATCAGGTGGCTTTGACACCCATTTCTGGTTATACCCCTGGCATCAATAGATATGAGAGGCATATAGTGATTGCTCTGTCTGTTCGTGTGTACAAGGTCAACCACATTTTACCATTTCGTCTAGCATCAACACCACTTACAAAGAATGCTTTGATACTGTTGTTGTTGTTGCCTAAGACCAGTCCCAATCTATACATATCACCCAACCTCAATTTGACCTTGACCTCTTTTGGACTCTGAAATATTTTTAATGATTATTTCTTGGTTAACCAGATTTTACTTTTCATCTAGCATCAACACTACTGACTGCAATGCTTTTATACTTAAACAATGTTGGCTTCGACCAATTCACTCATATTACCCAACCTCAATTTGACCTTGACCTTGACCTAATTTGGACTTAAGATTCTAAATATATCGGCAAGGATGCCAATGGTGTATAAACAGACTTGTTCAGTCTTTTGGACCCTGAATAAATATTATCTTCTTTCTTATTTCATTTACTAAACTTGATGTTTAAAAAAAAGCCAACATGATAGTATTGTGTTATTTAGTACTGTGCATTCTGAAAAATTTACTGTCATGACTGTATTTCTCTAAGGCTGTCTGCAGCATATATATTTTATCATTCATCATCATACCCAACAACAAACCAATTTATACATGTATATGAGCCATGCCATGACAAAAACAGCCTTGCATAGCAACATCACAAATACACCCCAATCACCGTTGTCCTCCCAGGCTCTGTATCTGAATTTGGTCTAGACTGCCAAATACCAAATACAGTAAAACCTCTCTATAACGGCCACTAAAACGAGGACTAATTGATTATATAAATGACAGGTGAAAGATTAAAGCAAGGTGACAGTAAAAAAACAGAAAGCTCCTAAAGGAGCTTTCTGTTTTACTGTCACCATGCTTGCTTTAAGCAGTCACCTGTCGAAAACACCTAATAAATTATCACACTTTACTGGTTGTTATAGAGAGGTTTCCTGTATAATACAGCTACACACAATGCTTTAGATTCATGTGGGTGTCAAACAGTGTACATCAAGATGGCCTCATCTACACTGTTTGAAATGCAGTAAGACAGGTTATTTCAACAAATCAAACATTTTATCACTCATTTCAGCACCAAATCCTATGGTGTTACTACTCATTAGAATCGTCTCGAAGAGACGATTCTAATGAGTAGTGACACCATATTGTTTAAAGCAGAAATAAAGATTTTAGTTTTTGAAATACTTTTCTTATCTGGAGCTCTGCATCTACACTGTTTGAAATGCAGTAAGACAGGTTTTCTCATGGCACATCATATATGAATATGATTTATAAATTATGTTAAGCTGTTCACTCCTTGCACGCTAATGGCCGAACCGGGATTACCTTTGAGAACAGCAGCAGATGACAGTCATTGTAGACCAAATATTTTTAGTGTTCAAGGACATTTATTGATGAAAGCTTGCAAACAATTAGAAGTCTTGGGACACATCAGAAATCTGATTTATAGTTTAATCCTTTACCCCACAGCCTGTTTCTAATTTCAACAAAATTTATCAAAAGATGACCACGCATAGCAAATCGAAAATAAAGAAGAATGCAGCTTAGGTGCATTCTGCTTTACTTTCAACCTGCTTTTATGTAGTCACCTGTCCTCAAAACTAGAAACAGGCTATGTTATTAAGGGTAAAGCATCATAATGAAGAAATTTTACCAACTGCAAGTGTAACCCTTCTCCTGCTGAATATTCATATAAAGTCGAACTTCGATATCTCAAACTCTCTTAACTCGAACTATCCGATATTTCGACATATGATCTGCATTATTTCATGCTCGGTTATGTCGAACATACCTACATTTCAAAGTTAAAACGTTGCTTCGCCACGTTTTAACTTTGAAATACGTGTATGTTCGACAAAACCGACTTCAAGATATCGAAGTTCAACTGTATAAAACTCCGCCCACTATGAACATAATATCATCTGAACCATTGGCTAATAAAATAGGGAAACTTTCCTCAGGAAAGAGTGTAGACACAATTTATACAGATCCTTTAAGAAAACAGTGCAGACCCAGATCAGACAGATCCTGAAGGATCTGGGTCTACACTGTTTTCAAAGAGTGACGAGATATGCTGACAACAGGAGAAGGGTTGACATATATGTAAAGCATGCTGTGTGTTTGTGTATTGACTATTTGAAGATTGTTCTCATGCTGATCTCTTTCCCTACCAGCTCCCAAAGTCACCCAGGGTGTGGGACGTCTTCTAGTTATTCTTGTTGAAGGGTCAAATCTAGTCTGTAGTAAAGATGGTAAGGACATAGGGTCGTTTCCATAGCAACACGAGCATGACCTTGACCCAGAGGTCAAGCAGACTTGCCCCGTAGAAGTTGTGAATGTTGTCCTCTCACCTCCCTCTGGTTATATGTTGTATGCTTGTCACTCTGCATGCTGTATGGGTGTTGTCATAGTCTAGCTATTGTCAACCAACTCTGTGGTTAACGGCCATTCAGAAGATTCATGGAGCAGTCTTAAAGACAGGTGCTTCTTTAATCATTTACTCTAAAGATACGCATTTTAAAACATTTGATTCATTCCCTCACTTAGGAAAATAGTCCCAATTTATACATATATATATATGAACATGTATCATATGAAATATTTTCTATACTCTAGCAGGCTGAAAGTAAAGCAGTATGCACCTTAAGGTGCATTCTGCTTCACATGTACTTTCAACCTGCTTTAAGACTTAGTGGTCCCCTCTTTAATACCAGGAACAGGCTATGGAGTAATGGGTTTAAATCCCTCCCTCCACAGAAGCATCTTAGAGCGCTCTATCTACTTTTGAACTCAGTTGACTTCATAACCCATTACCCCATAAATACGCATTTTTACGCCTTTAATTAATTCCTCTACTGAAGAAAATAGTTCCAATTTATACTATCACAAATAAAAACCATAAACAAATATTCTATATATTCTAGCAGATAATAACTTAAAGCAGGCTGAAAGTAAAGCAGAATGTGCCTTATTGCACATTCTGCATTACTTTCAACCTGCTTTAAGTGGTCAACTATCTTCAGTACTAGAAACAGGCCATGGGGTAATGGGTTAAAGCAAGATGAAAGTACAACAGAAAACTCCTATAGAAGTTCTATCTGCCCTTCTTCTGCTGGCTTGAAGCTACCAAACTAAAATACTAAAGATGCTATGAAAGAAAATATTAATGCTTGAAAATGAGTACAGAAGCTTTCTGCATTACTTTGGTGCTATCTTTGAACACTAATAAATACATGTCATTAAAGAGCTCCATGTTATCTGAATAGTTGTTCCCCACAGCTTTGTAGATTCTAATTTTCTTTCAGTTTATTATGTTTTTCTTTTGTTATACAGACACTAGCCTTTTTAACCCTCTTTTTTACAGCGCCTCATTTGGTTATAACACAAAAAATGCCAGTTTGTTAGAAAACTTAATGCAGAACAAGTTAATCAGGTTAAAGATTTAACATAACAGTCAATATTGTAATGATTGGTTATTCATCCAACTAGTGTAAGGCTATCTCAAGTCAGGTTACTTATACTTAAGTCTGGTGATTTAGCCCTTTACTCCATAGCCTGTTTCTAGTATTGAACATTGTTCACCACTTTAATCAGGTTGAAATTTAAGCAGAATGTGCCTTAACCCTTTGAACCCTAGTCCCGCATATAGGCGTCCTTTTCAAACAGTGTACATGTGAATAGTACACTTGTCCTGTGCAAACAGTGAAGACCCAGATCAGAGGGCTCCGAAAGGAGCCCTCTGATCAGGGTCTTCACTGTTTGTCATAATGCCAAACATTAACAAAAACAACCCTTAAAAGTCAGATATGGACTAGACTAAAATGGAAACTGGAAGTGTCCATTTAAAGTTTCAGGGAGGAAAGAGTTAAGACACATTCAGCTTTACTTTCAGCCTGCTTAAAGTTACTATCTGCTAGGATTCTTTTTACTGTATAAAGTAGAACTATTTTGTTCAGTGGAGGAATAAATTAAAAGTGTTAAAAGGTGTATTTATGAGGTAAAGGCTTAACAAAGTTTAGCCACTGCCTTGTTTTCTAACCAACTGGCTAGTAAGGAGAACCTGTTCACATCAAATGGTCAGGAATAGTTGACAGGAAGGGATGATCAGATGAGGGTGCACAGGTGTTTTATACCAAACACTAGGTTGTCACTGCTCAATTGGAATTGTCTTTTCTAAACGTTTCTTATGAGTAGTCACAACATAGAGTGTAGTAGGGGTATAAGAATTTTAATTTAATTTTCTGATTTCTCTATCTAATCCAGTCTTGTGACATCTTT
Source organism: Gari tellinella (assembly GCA_922989275.2). Lineage (NCBI taxonomy): Eukaryota > Metazoa > Mollusca > Bivalvia > Cardiida > Psammobiidae > Gari > Gari tellinella. Next base: position 97,342,606 of record OV277860.1, read on the forward strand.
GGAAATGTCTTTTCAAGACAATTCCAAAGAGAAGTCACAGGACAGGATTAGATGGCGAAATAAGTATAATATGATTTAGGACAATATTTTGTCGTACAAAGTTTTATGAAATGGGCCCCAGATGCTGTCCCAATTTTCCCCCACACAAGTTATCATCTAGACCTGATCATTCCTTGCTGTCAACCTTCAACTTTATGGTAGTTGCTTCATTTCAGATAACACAGCTCTGCCAATGTGCCAAACAACCTCACCCCCTCCTACCTACCAGGGTCCAAGGTTATAAAGAGTTCTCAAGCTTGAGAACGACTTTAGACTCAATTCTAACACTTTATAACCTTTGGATCTTTTGTACCCTAGTACAGCCATCTTTCATTACAAGAATATCAAGTCACCAAATTTCGGCAGCTTATTGACGGTCAAAATGAGCTTTTTGCATAGCTACTGTTGTGCATTAAGTAGAAGTAGTTTAGAGATTACCATATTTCCCTTTCAAGTTGTCAATCAAACATCTCAACCAAACCCTATGGTGTAACTGCTTTAGCCCTTTCCTCCCATAGAAACACCTTTTAGCGCATATAATTTATTCCTCCACTGAAGAAAATAGTTCCAATTTATACAGTAATAAAATGTACCATAAGAAATATTTGCTATATCCTAGTAGATGGAAGCTTAAAGTAGGCTGAAAGTAAAGCAGAATGTGCCTTAACTCTTTGAACCCTAGTCCCGCTTATAGGCGTCCTTTTCAAACAGTGTACATGTAAATAGTACACTTTTCTGTGCAAACAGTGAAGACCCACTAAACATTGACAAAAACAACCCTTAAAAGTCAGAAATGGACTAGACTAAAATGGAAACTGGAATTTTCCATTTAAAGTTTCAGGGAGGAAAGAGTTAAGGCTCATTCTGCTTCACTTTTAGTCTGCTTTAAGCGATCACATGTCTTGATAATAAAAAACAAGGCTTTGGGGTAAAGGGTTAACATACCAGAATCATTTCAATGAGATGATTCTAATAGGTAGTCACAATATAGGATTGTACTGAGTCATAAGGATTCAGTTTGTAATTCACTTTATTTGGAGACATTTTCTGCTCAGATCCTGTGATATCCCGTGGGTCCTGGTCTATTCAGTTTGCACAGCTGCCCAGTAATGTGCTGCAATATGTGCGGTTGTTGGCACAGTGTGGGGACCACTTACAGTTGGCATGTTACTGTTTGCATGTGTTTGTATTTTAGTGCGGCGCGATCCAGGCGTAGGACGTCTTCTTGTTGTTATAGTTGAAGGGAAAGATCTTCAAGCCTGTGACGACAATGGTATGACAAGGCACATTTAACCTTTCTCCTGCTACTAGCTATATTGAATCATCAGAGCTCCAGATAAGCGGGAGTTAACTGAACAAATCCAACATTTTCTCACTTATTTCAGCACCAAATCCTATGGTGTTACTACTCATTAGAATTGTCTCGAAGAGACAATTCTAAAGGGTAGTGACACCAAAGGGTTTAATGCAGAAATAAAGGTTTTAGGTTTTAAAAGGAGCTCTATGCTTATTGAAAACAGTGTAGACCCAGATATGAAAGTTTGTGAAAAAGCTGTCTAACCAGAGTCTGCACTTTTTTCTTAATTTTCTGACATAAGTCTGAATTCTTTCCTGTAGAAGTTATTTTCTTATTTTCCTAGCCAATGTAATAGGTCAGCTGATTGATGTTCATAGTGGGCAGAATTTTATGTATGAATTTTTCACTGGGAGAATGGTAAATATTTTTGTCTGCATCAATTGTCGTCTGTGAATGTTCTGAAAATAATTTTTCTAAAATATCTTTTTGAAATGGAGTCAGTGTCAAACAGTTTAGATCCTTATTAGAAAGTATGAAGTACTTTACATCTCATCTGGATATAAACTGTTTGCCAAGGTAAGCATGGTTAGCTGATAGTGTGCAGAGTTCAGTCAATACTTATTATTACCAGTAATTGAGTAAATTTGGAACTTTCTGAAGTGGAGCTTATCTGTATTTCAAAGTAAAAAATATGGCTAAGACACTTTTAACTTTGAGATACAGATAAGTTCAACACAACAGTGATAATTCTTATGTTTACATGTTTACATGTATAAGGGATTGCCGGCTATGGGTTCCCTTGTGGATCTTTATTAGTTACAAAAAACATGAACCAGTCTACTTGGAATTCTGGGTTGTTTAATAACTGCTTGTCTAACTAAGCAAACAGTGTAGACCCTGTTCAGAGGGCTCCTACAGCTCTTCACTGTTTGCAAATGTAATTTGTATTTTGATACAGAGTAAATGGTGTTGAAAGAGTTAAGCAAGTTCAAGATATCAAGGTTTGACTGTATATCATCTGTCATACATTATTTTGTTTACATCAAACATATCACTTTAATAGCAATTATGATTTCTATTACATAGAAGTATATCTTAACTTTTACAATGCAGAATTTTCACAACATTACTTTAAAAATTAACAAATTAATGGCTCTTGAGTTCTTGAGTTTGTTTGAACAATATTTATACCTTTTGCTAACGAGTGCAGACTCGTATGAAAGAGTAGTCAACTTATTGATAGGTCTACACTGTCTTGCAAATTATGTACATGCTTTGTCCACTAGCTGTTATAGTTTAACATTCCTGGAAACCATTATATCTTTATTTTGCATACAGTGTAGATTTTGATCAGAAGACTCCTTAAGGAGTTCTTAGATCAGTCAGTACTGTTTGTTTTACTTTTATTTTTCTAAGCAGCCCCTATAAATAAACATTAACATGGGATTTTCAAAGTGTAATAGTTTTAATGAAAAATCTAGCATAAAGAATGAGATTAAAATGTGAAAGTATATGAGTTATTTACTAATTATCCTGGTTAGCATGATAGAGTACTGAGTGTGGTTTAGTCACTTTGATAGGAATGTAAATATACAAGTATGGTGATTGCATGTTAGCTCTAGATAGTAACCTGTGTACTTTAACACTTTTCTACATAGCCCAAAGTGCATATATACTATATACAATTGTATTTAAGGCTAGTAATTAGATTAAAGTAAAGCAGAAAGTTCCTTCAGTATTTAAGGCTAGAAAGATTAAAGTAAAGCAGAAAGTTCCTTCAGTATTTAAGGCTAGCAAGATTAAAGTAAAGCAGAAAGTTCCTTCAGTATTTAAGGCTAGCAAGATTAAAGTAAAGAAGAAAGTTCCTTCAGTATTTAAGGCTAGAAAGATTAAAGTAAAGCAGAAAGTTCCTTCAGTATTTAAGGCTAGCAAGATTAAAGTAAAGAAGAAAGTTCCTTCAGTATTTAAGGCTAGCAAGATTAAAGTAAAGCAGAAAGTTCCTTCAGTATTTAAGGCTAGCAAGATTAAAGTAAAGAAGAAAGTTCCTTCAGTATTTAAGGCTAGCAAGATTAAAGTAAAGCAGAAAGTTCCTTCAGTATTTAAGGCTAGAAAGATTAAAGTAAAGAAGAAAGTTCCTTCAGTATTTAAGGCTAGCAAGATTAAAGTAAAGCAGAAAGTTCCTTCAGTATTTAAGGCTAGCAAGATTAAAGTAAAGCAGAAAGTTCCTTCAGTATTTAAGGCTAGCAAGATTAAAGTAAAGAAGAAAGTTCCTTCAGTATTTAAGGCTAGAAAGATTAAAGTAAAGCAGAAAGTTCCTTCAGTATTTAAGGCTAGCAAGATTAAAGTAAAGCAGAAAGTTCCTTCAGTATTTAAGGCTAGCAAGATTAAAGTAAAGAAGAAAGTTCCTTCAGTATTTAAGGCTAGCAAGATTAAAGTAAAGCAGAAAGTTCCTTCAGTATTTAAGGCTAGCAAGATTAAAGTAAAGCAGAAAGTTCCTTCAGTATTTAAGGCTAGCAAGATTAAAGTAAAGCAGAAAGTTCCTTCAGTATTTAAGGCTAGCAAGATTAAAGTAAAGCAGAAAGTTCCTTCAGTATTTAAGGCTAGAAAGATTAAAGTAAAGCAGAAAGTTCCTTCAGTATTTAAGGCTAGCAAGATTAAAGTAAAGCAGAAAGTTCCTCCAGTATTTAAGGCTAGCAAGATTAAAGTAAAGCAGAAAGTTCCTTCAGTATTTAAGGCTAGAAAGATTAAAGTAAAGCAGAAAGTTCCTCCAGTATTTAAGGCTAGCAAGATTAAAGTAAAGAAGAAAGTTCCTTCAGTATTTAAGGCTAGCAAGATTAAAGTAAAGCAGAAAGTTCCTTCAGTATTTAAGGCTAGCAAGATTAAAGTAAAGAAGAAAGTTCCTTCAGTATTTAAGGCTAGCAAGATTAAAGTAAAGCAGAAAGTTCCTTCAGTATTTAAGGCTAGAAAGATTAAAGTAAAGAAGAAAGTTCCTTCAGTATTTAAGGCTAGCAAGATTAAAGTAAAGCAGAAAGTTCCTTCAGTATTTAAGGCTAGCAAGATTAAAGTAAAGCAGAAAGTTCCTTCAGTATTTAAGGCTAGCAAGATTAAAGTAAAGCAGAAAGTTCCTTCAGTATTTAAGGCTAGCAAAATTAAAGTAAAGTAGAAAGTTCCTTCAGTATTTAAGGCTAGCACGATTAAAGTAAAGCAGAAAGTTCCTTCAGTATTTAAGGCTAGCAAGATTAAAGTAAAGTAGAAAGTTCCTTCAGTATTTAAGGCTAGCAAGATTAAAGTAAAGCAGAAAGTTCCTTCAGTATTTAAGGCTAGCAAGATTAAAGTAAAGTAGAAAGTTCCTTCAGTATTTAAGGCTAGCAAGATTAAAGTAAAGAAGAAAGTTCCTTCAGTATTTAAGGCTAGCAAGATTAAAGTAAAGCAGAAAGTTCCTTCAGTATTTAAGGCTAGCAAGATTAAAGTAAAGCAGAAAGTTCCTTCAGTATTTAAGGCTAGCAAGATTAAAGTAAAGCAGAAAGTTCCTTCAGTATTTAAGGCTAGCAAGATTAAAGTAAAGCAGAAAGTTCCTTCAGTATTTAAGGCTAGCAAGATTAAAGTAAAGAAGAAAGTTCCTTCAGTATTTAAGGCTAGCAAGATTAAAGTAAAGTAGAAAGTTCCTTCAGTATTTAAGGCTAGCAAGATTAAAGTAAAGAAGAAAGTTCCTTCAGTATTTAAGGCTAGCAAGATTAAAGTAAAGAAGAAAGTTCCTTCAGTATTTAAGGCTAGCAAGATTAAAGTAAAGCAGAAAGTTCCTTCAGTATTTAAGGCTAGCAAGATTAAAGTAAAGCAGAAAGTTCCTTCAGTATTTAAGGCTAGCAAGATTAAAGTAAAGAAGAAAGTTCCTTCAGTATTTAAGGCTAGCAAGATTAAAGTAAAGCAGAAAGTTCCTTCAGTATTTAAGGCTAGCAAGATTAAAGTAAAGTAGAAAGTTCCTTCAGTATTTAAGGCTAGCACGATTAAAGTAAAGCAGAAAGTTCCTTCAGTTTTCAGCTTCTTCCTGTTTGGGTTTGCGATGTCCTTGATTTTGACCTCAGTCTCTGTGTTTAAGTTTTGAAAAGTGCTCACAACTGCTATGCCCTAATACTATTGACCTACAAATTTCATATTTGCAGCATACATGCCTTTAGACAAAATCTTTTCATCTGTGTGAAAAATGTTGACCCCTTGACCTTTAGCTCAGCCTTTACATTTCCGTTTCAAGTTTTGTTGTCTTCTTACAACTCATTGTTTAATCCCTTTTGAATGCACTACCCATGTGTGAAAAGAGCGCTATATAAATCTGGTATAATAATAATAATAATTGTTATATGTGTTGTATCAGTGATTGGCACTTATAGCTATGGAGAAAAGGGCTAAATATTGAATGTTGTGCATCTTGACCAGTCAATACTCTCACTCTATATCTGTGCACTCAAACTTGTGTTAAGGAGCCACTCTTTTAACTCTTTCCTCCCTGAAAGTATATATGGGCAATTCCAGTTTCAATTTTAGTCTAGTCCATTTCTGACTTTAAAGGGTTGTTTTTGTCAATGTTTGGCATTATGAAAAACAGTGAAGACCCTGATCAGAGGGCTCCTTTCGGAGCCCTCTGATCTGGGTATTCACTGTTTGCATAGGACAAGTGTACTATTCACATGTACACTGTTTGAAAAGGACGTTTATATGCGGGACTAGGGTTCAAAGAGTTAAAAATACAAATGACTGCTTAATAGAAAACAAAGGTAAATTTATATGAGCTTTCTGTTTTAGTTATTTCCTGCATTAACCCTTTCCCACATAGAAGCGCCTTTTAGCGCATTCAGTTTATTCCTCCGCTAAAGAAAATAGTTCAAATTTATACAGTCATAAATATGTTTCATAAGGAATATTTTCTTTATTCTAGCAGATGGAAGCATAAAGCAGGCTGAAAGTAAAGCAGAATGTGCCTTAAGGCACATTCTGCTTTACTTTCAACTTGCTTTAAGTAGTTACCTATTTTCAAAACTAGCAACAGGCTGCTGGGTAAAGGGTTAACTCATTCATCGCTGATACTTCAAATTGGCAACTCAAATTTCAAATTAAGTATAGTCCATTTTGACTATTTAACATTGTTTGTACAACATATTGCAAAATGACAAATTGCGTGGACCCTGATTAGAGAACTCCTAATCAGGGTATACACTGTTTGCATAGGATAAGTGTACTCTTTGTATAAGCTCATTAATAGCGTTCATTTGGATAACAGTTAGATGCATGAAAGATTTCATGCTATGTGAGTGGCCAATTAACACTAGTTTTACTTATTTCGTTGTGTGTCGTGTCAATGTACATTTTGTCTATTGATTCCTTCCAGCTGGTGGAAAAAATGGTATTAGTGGTAACCAGTTTTGTAATTGCTGTATCAGTAACATACCATTGACCTTTCCTATCTCTTATATCACAGATAACCAATCAGAATATATATCATATCATAGACAACCAATCAGAATATTTCTCATATCACAGACAACCAATCAAAATATGTCATATATATCACAGAAAACCATTCAGAGTAACTTCCACATCACAGACAACCAATCAGAATAATTATCGTATCACAGACACCCAATCAGAATAGTTCTCATATCACAAACAACCAATCAGACTAATACTCATATCAGACTCCCAATCAGAATAACTCTCATATCACAGAGAACCAATTGGAATAAATTTAATATCACAGATGACCACTCAGAATAACTCTTATATCACAGACAATCAGATTGCTGATGCACAGCTAGGAAAATACATGTTTTGAGTAAAGCATCTACCGATATAGCTTAACTTTGCATTTAGATTTTGAATGATTATTACTTTCTTTCATGTTTTTGTTTAGTTAATTAGATAAAAAAAACTAATAAAAAACATTTAGTTTGGAATGGAGCTTGTAGCACTAGAAAGCTCACAGAGGAGCTGTCTCTTGCTATATTTTTGTTCTTTAATAAGGCAGCTACCTGCCCGTAGATATCTTCATGAATCTGCACAGGAAGGCCATCTCAAGTTTACTGTATAATACAGCTTTAAGTCATTCAGGCCTGAAGATTCAAATGGACAATTCCTTTTTCCAATAATTAAGGTCAAGTCTATTTTTTATGCTCCCAAGCATGAACAGAAGCTGATACTGAGGCATAAAGTGATAGATAGATTTTACCATTTCATCTAGCATCAATACCATTTACCAGAATGCTTTGGTACTTATACAGTTGCTGCACTGGACCATTCCCAATCCTCCCGAATCACCCAACCTTGATTTGACCTTGACCTAATTTGGTCATTGAAATGGTTTTGAATATATTGGCAAGGATGCAACCGGGCGCATAAGGGCTTACTTTAGAAAATAAAGTTCTTCTTCACAATTTATAATTACAAAAAAAGTGTACACTGTTTGCATATAACAGGTGAACTCTTTACAGGTATATTGTTTGTAAATGTCAAGTATACCAAAAAGTATTGTCACTAGGGTTCAACTCTTAGCTTGCTAAAGGCAAGCTTTATTTAACGTCGCATATGGTGAACAATCAACATAAGCTCTGCTAGCTGTGGAACCATTATAACATTTGCAAACAGTTTGGACCCTGATTAGACACTGTGTAACGCAACGTCTGATCACAATCAGAAGTGGTTGACACCCTGACCCTGATTTGAATAGAAATGTCGAAGAAGAAAAAAAGACTTAGAAGTTGACAAAAGCAGACAATAATTGTTTCAGATTTAAAAAAAAGGGTAATCTAGGTGTCCCAGTTAGAGTTCACATGAAACATTAACATGGAACATCGAAGGGAATGCTATTTTACAATAAGTTGTGAAAAAACAAGAGCCGTCACAATCACAGCCACAGCAGTCATAGTTTTGGAAATATATTGTAAAAACAACTCTAAATAGTCAGAAATGGATTGAACTTAATTGGAAACTAGTTCTACCTGTTGTACAAATCCTTCTTAATTTTAATCCCTGTATGGCATTATTAACTTCCGTAATCCCTAGACTAGCTAATAGTCTGATTAAAAATATTCATTTTTATGTATTCCTGTTTTCAATGGTTTACCACTACTGGTGCCTTGTATTTGCAACAGAGTCCAGCACTGATTAAAGAAAAGATGAGCCTGTATGAATAAAAAGTGACACATTAATAGAATATGACAGGAACTGGAACCAGTCTATATAGTACCTTCAATGCCAAACCAAACTTGCATCTTCCAACAGTTTGGACCCTAATCAGATGCTTTGTAAATTTGCATCTGATCTGGATCAAAACTGTTTGACACTTATTTCAATGTTTTGACAGTCAGTATAAATTTACATAACAGCGTTCCCTCTCTACAACGACATCCAATGGGAGACAAAACTTGTGTGCATTGTTCAGAGGGAGTCGTTATAGGGAGGGACATTGGCTATCATTTGCAAACAGCTTGAATCCAGAACAGACGCCGCGTAACGCGGCGTCTGATCTTGATTCAAGCTGTTTGTCAATCATCATTAAGTTTTTTCTGTCAAAATGTCCCTTATGTAACTTTGAGTCAAACAGAAGACAAAAATTTTAAGCAGACCACATTGCAACCGTGAATAGGTTGGACATAACTTTTCTGTTGAGGGAACTGGGACAAAAGTCGTAACGAGGGAGTTGCTGTAGGGAGGGAGCACTGTAAAATCAAATTTGAGACGTAAATACAGATGGTTATTATTAAGGTGAAGATATCACAGTGAAGAGTTGAGGTGTCTTGTCATTCATTAATCACAATATCCTCTAACTTTAGCCCTCTATACACATTAAAATGTATTTTATTTATTCCTCCACTGAAAAAAATTCAATTAATACAGTCATAAATATGCACCATTAGAAATATTTTCTATATCCTAGCAGATGGTTGCTTAAAGCAGGCAGAAAGTAAAGCAGAATGTGCCTTCAGGCACATTCTGCTTTACTTTCAACCTGCTTTAACCCTTCACCCCATAAAAGTGCCTATTAGCACAGTTAATTTAATTCCTCTAATGAAGAAAATAGTTCCAATTTATACAGTCATGATCATATAGCGGGCATATCCAATGGTATCCTTTTCCCGTATCAAAAATGTCTAATCACACATTTCACCTATTCCTCAAAAAAATGCATTTCATGCTTCTACCCATATTATTACACCATAGATATGCCCTTCATTTCCTCCACTAAAGATGAAAGATCTACTTTATGCAGTCATGAATATGCATCATAATAATCAATGTCTATATCCTAGCACATGGTAGCTTATAGCAGGCTGAATATAAAGCGAAATGCCACTTACGGCATATTCTGTTTTACTCTAGCCTGCTTTAGGTAGTCAGGAGGGAGGGTTCATTAACATTTATAAGGATGTGTTATGGACAATGTAGCTTAATTTTTCATATATATGTACCTACTTAAATGAAACACTAACAAAAAACAGTGAAAGCCCTCGTGAGGTACAATTATGAATTATGTGGCATCTATGTTGGTTCTGCACTGTTAGCCAATGTCAAACAAACTTAGCATGTATGGGTAAAGTTAAACATTTCATGTATGAAATATGTATTGTTTTTAGCTTGGAACTGTACTGCTTTATATATCCTGTACATGTAAACATACTATTTATTAACCCTTTACCCCATAGCCTGTTTTTAGTTTTGAAGACAATTGACCACTTAAAGCAGGTTGAAAGTAAAGCAGAATGCACCTTAAGACGCATTTCTTATGCTACATATTCATGACTGTATATTGTGGAAATATTTTCTTCAGTGTAATAATAAACTAAAGGTGTAAAAAAGCATATATATGGGGTAATGGTAATTACAATATACAGTAAAACCTCTCTTTTACAACCACTCAAATAAAGACTAATTTATGTATTAAAGACAGGTGACAAATTAACAAGCTTTCTGTGTTACTGTCACCTTGCTTTAATCAGTTCTCTGTCAACAATACCTAATAATTTACACAATTTAGTGGTTGTAATAGAGAGAGTTTACTGTATATTGGATGTACATGAAAACTTCAATGATGCACACCAAATACATGTACATGTATGTAATTAAATGTATGATACTGCTTGTTATTGGAAAGAAATGATCAACATTACATGAATATAATTATAGCATGCTAAAGTTATATTGGTATCATTATAAATGCACAAACATAAAAAAATCTTAAGAGTTTCTCAACTGATTGTAACTGCATGTAAGTGTAATAAGACTATTGGAAGTTATGCCTAAATTAATAATATTCTTTGCCTCACTTGTTACAATGTTACAGTCAGTTTGGTGTTCTGTTACCATTCAATGAAGATTGACAATCTCCCAATATGCTTAAACTACATTCACTCCTTAGACTGGAAATAGACTAACCCAGTTTCAAATTACACCTAGTCCATTTTGACATAATTAGGGTTGACTGAATGGTGAATTATAACACAAATCGGACTGTGTATTACCAGATAATTTTTTATTAACTGATCCCTTTTATCCCCTACAGGAAAGAGTGACCCTTATTGTGAGGTGAGCATGGGGGCCCAGGAACACAAGACCAAGGTGATAAACAACACATTAAACCCCAAGTGGAATTCCTCCATGCAGTTCACCATACGAGATGTGGACATGGATGCCTTGTGTATCACTGTGTTTGACCGAGACCTCTTTACTCCTAATGGTAAGACACACATTACCCAATAAATACAACTTTTTACGCCTTTAATTAATTCCTTTACCCAAGAATATACTCCCAATTTATACAGTCATGAATTTATATTATAAGAAATATTTTCTTTATTCTAACAGATGGTAGCTTAAAGCAGGCTGAAAGTAAAGCAGAATGTGCCTTAGGCACATTCTGCTTTACTTTCAACCTATTTAAGTGGTCACCTATTTTCAAAAAAAGAATCAGGCTATGGGGTAATTGGTTAAGACACACATTGTGATGTTCAATTAACCCAGTACCCCATAAATATGCCTTTTCACAGTCGGCTAAAACAAGGTATTTGGCACACCAGTGTCCCACTTGGATCAAAAAATGAACTTTAATGTAGCATTTTGAAATTTAGAGCATCAAAAAGTTAAAGCTTTGACCACGCATATCAAATCTTGTTTTAAGTTTGCAGCTTCTACAAATGTATTTTTGTAGAGGTTTTAAAGTATATGTCACCTAAATGTTACGGACACTACATCAGGCATATAACAACACTTATTTTCTTCAAAACATAACATATTTATTGATTTAAACACATAACTTCAAACATGGAATGTAAATAAGATAACTGAAATGAAATATAGTTGAATTCAAATTCAAAACTGATTTTATTTTTAATTTTAATACGTACAGGCGCAAAACTTCAAAAAAATGAACTTGCAACGTTTCACTTAACATTTGTCATCCTCCAAACCCAATGTTAAAATCACATCTATTTGCTAGTACAAGGACTTAGTTTTATATTCCAGTCACTTTTCAATGTTCAAAATGTGTTCAATTATTTTCTTTGGACATACAATTATCTCAAACCACTTTTGTTACGGACACTACAATTCCAAACTCGACCGTTAAGCTACAATGCCAAACTATTTAAAGCAGACTTGTTTGTGTTTTCATATAAGGGTAACCCTTACATTGTCTAATTCACTTGTTTGAAACTTAAAAGGCCCCTTTTGTTTACAATTTCAGGGTTTAAAGTGTCCCTATGGTATTGTCAATAAGCTCTTACGACAAAGTCACTTGTTTGTTTAGGCCATGTGCACAAACCCCCTGATTTTTTCATGTATTTAAGCCAACACTCCTCTTCATATATATTTGTAACTTCTGCCACATAAACACATATTGGTTCTTCTTTGGTTTCAAATCAAAAGCAAAAAAATCCCCAGAGTTGTAACTTTTGGACTGTTGAAGTTGCTGTGTGGTATTTTTTGCTGTTTACTGTTTCTTAGCGGTTTCTGTTTCCTGTGGTTATATCATCCTATTCCTATTCTGAAGGTGTTTATGCTGAAGGCCTAGTTTTGATAATCTTCATTCACCCTCTGATTGTCCTTTGACTTGCATGTACCTGTAATGGCAAGTTTTCTCTTTTCCCCAGTGACCTTGACCTCAAACTTATAGGGCCCGCTTTTTGCTTTCGAAATCTGTGTTTAGGTTTTAAAAAATGCTTATAATTGCTATGACTCTTGATGTCTTGTTTTTATAGTTTTGAGTATATAGACAAGGCCTTTTCATGAACACAAAAAGTTCTGACCCTTATGACCTTGACCTCAGACTCTGTCTTTAAGATTCCAAATGTGCCTTCGGCGAGCTTTATTGTATCTCTGACAACTCCATTCTTTCTAAGAGCAGCTTGTACATTAAATTTTGTACTTCAGGATCTGAAGATGCCATCAGGTTAATCTGTAGTATTTTCTTCTGTCTTAGTCAGCCCTGAATATTTTTTAGAGTTTTCTGTTTTCTGACAATTTCTTCTCATCTTAACTCTCAGTGTAGTATTCGCATTTTTCTTCTCAGCTTCCACTTCAAGTACAATTTCTTAACAGCAGATCTAGTTTGTCCCAGTGATGAACTCTTGCTCTGATCTGCAAAATATATTTAAGATATATTGCCATTTCAATCGTTAATCGATTATTTCATAATAATAATTTCATGATTAGACCCAATTGAAATATGCAGCACTATATGCTATCATCTTAAAGTAATAAACTGTGCAGATACAGATCAAAGGGCTCTTAATCCTTTACTCCATAGCCTGTTTCTAGTATTGATGACAGGTGACTACTTAAAGCAGTTTGAAAGTAAAGCAGAATGTTCCTTGAGGTGCATGCTGCTGTACGTTTAGCCTGCTTTAAGCTACCATTTACTAGAATAAAGAAAATGGTTTTTTTATAATACATGTATATATTTATGACTGTAGAAAATGGAACAATTTTTTTCAGTGAAGGAACAAATTAAAAAGTGTTGAAATGTGTATCTTTGGAGTAATGGGTTAAAAGAGTTCTTTGATGTTGGATCTATAATCATGTTTAATAAATTGTTTAGGCTTAGATTCTGGGGCCCTTTCAAGATCTGAATAATGTGAGTCTATATTCTATACCATTTGAACTATCTCGTAACCTTTGACCACACAGTTGCACTTCTTTTACTTGCAAGCAGTATAAGTTTTGATTAGAAGGATCTAAACAAGAGCTCTCTGAACCTTTACATTTAGTTATTTTCAAATTTCTCATACATGTTAAGCATTATAACATTTGCACTACAGATCTGACTGAACATAATTATATTTTAGAAGAATTCATAAATGTTGTCAAACACAGATCATCATGAGTTGGGTTATGTGTGCTTTAGACCATTTGTTTCTGTAGAAACCAAGTCAAAATTGTCTGTAAGTGTATAACCTGGTCAAATGGCTTAGATAATGAAAGAAACAGATGTGTAAATACTTAAATAGATTGCCTTCAATAAATTAAATAGATCATGTAGTGTCCGTAACATTTTTGACAAGAAGAAATAAGTTTAGGAAAGACATGATTGCTGTGAATCAAACAGACACTAAGGTTTTAAATATGTTGTTTAAAAGGCCTATATGACTTGATACAAGGAACACAATTCTATTTGATGTAATACATGAGTCAAAAAATTCTTTCAGATTATTTGCATCACTAAATTTGACTTAAATGGTGTTTGAAATATAAGAGAGAAAGATAATGATCACTTATATTGGGTTAATTGCAACATTTGTTTTGTTTGGGAACATTATTTAAAAAAAGTCAGATGTAACAATTGAGCGTTGGGCTACTTGAGCATGGTTACACAGAAATGCCTGTAATATGTTACGGACACTACATTTTATCAACAAGCAATGCTTTAAGTCTTTATTACATACCTTTGCCATCATGTGGACTCAAATTGTTGGTTTTGCCCATTACTCAGGACTTCTTTCTTTCAGTTTGACATGATAGAAGACTATTTCAGCCCTTTCTTGTTAAACTGGGCACTGGTCTGGTGAACTGGAAAATTTCTTGGAAGCACACCCCTCTTTCGATTGCAATATAACATCTTACTATTGTTGCATCAAACAAGATTTTCTTGTATTATCCAAGAGTATTTAAGTGATGGAATAATCCATAACAAAACTTATTGCTCTGCAAAGCTGCAAAACTAAGAAAAAAGCTCTTGAAGTTTGATATGATGAATTATCAGTTTAAGTGTACAATTTTTGTAGTGTCCGTAACACTAAAATCACGAAAACAACTATATTTCAAATCAAGGAAATCTTTAATATTTTAGCTTTTGCATACAAACCTTCATAGAAATAATATTTGGAAATTTAAAATGTCTAATGTAAATACAAATTGACTTTCTAAACCCACTGTTACGGACACTACAGAAAATTCATTTTCCGCTTTTCCGCATTCGAATGCTAAAATTTTATAAATGCAAAGTGCAAATTCAAAGATATTTCGGTATTTCAAACTTTGATTAAAAATGAGTCATTTTAAACACTAACCTCCAGTTTATTGACAATATAGCAATTCTTTACAGACATATAACAAAGCATACCCTCTGTGAATCTGATGATTAGGCCAAATCACCTATTTCAGTTATACGGTCATAACTTTCTTAATATACTGTCTATTTTCATCATCTACCTATAAAAACTTAGTAAACAAATACATCTATGAGACTGTCTTAATTACAGCTGATTTTAAGGTGGTTAAAATATTGTATTCTGAGCTCAAAATTAAAATTTATTGAAGTGGGACAGCATAACGCTTAAAAATGGCTATTTTGGGGGCATATCTGTTACAATATCTCAACAACGGAGTTAGATATTGACTTAAAATTTTGAGGCTATCAAGATTGGTCATAGCTTCAAATATTGAATGCAAGAAAAGCATTGGCTCTCTATTCAGTTACTTTCAGTCATCATATAACATCATTTTTACTCTACTGTGCCAAATACCTTGTTTTAGCCGACAGTTAACTTTTTCCTCCATTATAGAAAATAGTTCCATTGTATACAGTCATGAGTATGCACCATAAGAAATATTTTCTATATTCTAGCAAACAGTAGCTTAAAGCAGGGTGAAATTAAAGCAGAATGCTCCTTAAGGAGCATTCTGCTTTACTTTCAGCCTACTTTAAGCAACCATCTGTTTTCAATACTGAAAACAAGCTATAGGGTAATGGGTTAAACTTTTCTTCTGTAGCCAAAAGTGTAAATCACCAGACAACCATAGTTTTGTGTATCACAAGGAACTATCACATATGAGATTTTTTTCTTTCTTCAGATTTCTTGGGCAGGACAGAAATCAGAGTTAAGGACATCATGAAAGAGGCTAAAAATCAAGGGAGGGGGCCAATATTGAAAAATCTGCTGTTACATGAGGTTGCCACGGGAGAAGTAGTTGTGAAACTTGACCTTCACCTTTATGACCAAACTTAGTGCATAGTTGCCGTGGCAACCAGTTGGAGGAGATGCAATAAGAAATACAGATTTAATCTACAAATAAAATCCATGACAGCCAAGTTTCTATGACAGTTGTTTGTGAGGTGGGATGATTGCTTGATGCAAGGATTACAGAGGAAGATGAGGTTAAAGGTTCAAGGTCATGAACTAAAGCTGAGCCTTGATAACTCAAAGTTTTTTAAGTCAGACTTGCATGTATTTCATCAGTTGAAATAAGATAGCTTAGCCTGTTTTAGTCAACATACCCGTACTTCAAAGTTAAAACATGGCTAAGCCTGGTGACTAGTGAGTGACTAAGCCTTTACCCCATAGCCTGTTTCTAGTTTTGAAAACAGGTGACCATTTAAAGCAGGTTGAAAGAAAGCAGAATGTGCCCAAAGGCATTCTGCTTTACTTTCAGCCTGCTTTAAACTACCACCAACTAGAATATAGAAAATCTTTCTTATTATACATATTCATATGTATAAATTGAAACTATTTTCTTCAGTGGAGGAATAAATGAAAGACGTAAAAAGTCGTATTTATGCGGTAATGGGTTATATTTATTAAGCCTGGTGAGTGGCTAAGCCACGTTTTAACTTTGAAATAAGGATAAGTTTGACCATAACTCTTTCAACAAAATGGACCTGAATAAAAAAATACACTCATTATGTTAGCAAACAGTGTAGACCCAGATCAGAAGTCTCCTATAGGAGCCCTCTGATCAGGGTCTACACTGTTTTCTAATTCAAAGCAGTATTTATTAAACTACCCAGAATTCCAAGTAGACTGGTTAATGTTTGGTAACTAAAAAGATCCACAAGGTAACCTAATAAACTTATTAAAGTTATTAAGGTTCAACTGTGTTTTAGAATACAGTAAAAACTCTATACTTTGAACTTGTGTGTTATTTCGAATATAGCCATATTTCAAAGTTTAATGTGGCTAAGCCATGTTTGAACTTTGAAATACGTGTATGTTGGACTTCAGCTAGATCGACATATCGAAATTAAACTTGTGAAATACTGGTAAGGCAGGTGTATAAGCTTGTTCTAAGTATCGAGTTTCCACTGTACTTCAAATCATCACTAAAGTGGTCATATGTATAGCATTTTACAAGTTTGTAATTGTTCATAATTATATCATTTTATCAACACCATTTTTAGCAGTATTTAACCCTTAGCCCGCCAAATAAATTGTCGTCTGCTATATTTCTCGTCTGCTTCAAGTTTCAAAGTGCTTCAAAGTTGCTCAAAATTGCTGAAAATGTTGTCCGAGTGTCAAACAGCTTGGATCCGGATGAGACGCCGAGTTACTCGGCGTCTCATCCGGATCCAAGCTGTTTGCATATGGAGCTATAGTCGTGACTGGCAGGCTAAGGGTTAATAATACAAAACTGGCCTATAATCTGATTCATCACTGATAAAAGTCATATCCATCACAGATCAAGATATTTCATCATAGAAAACATTCAAGTTCAACATCAATATGTTAGAAATTCCTGTCAAAATATTCTACTTGCCATACAGACATTAAAAGCTGGAAGATTCTATTTGGATATTTAACATTGTAAACTTTTCCTATTAACTCTTTCCTCCCTGAAACTACAAATAGACAATCCAAGTTTCCATTTTAGTCTAGTCCATTTCTGACTATTAAGGGTTGTTTTTCTTAATATTTTGCATTATGACAAACAGTGAAGACCCAGATCAGAGGGCTCCTCTGATCTGGGTATTCACTGTTTGCATAGGACAAGTGCACTTTCCACATGTACACTGTTTGAAAAGGATGCCTATATGCAAGACTAGGGTTCGACGGGTTAAAATGCTGTAAGTGTAATCATTAATGATGTTGGCACAGGAATCTTGTTGTTGATTAACTACTGTATACACTCATTTAAATGCCCTCAGAGGCAATGAAAAATTTGAAGAAAAGTTTAATGTAAACTTAAAGTTATAATACTAACCCATGAATTTACAGGTTATCCCTTTAAAAAAAGGCTGGGAGCCGCTGTCAAATCTGACGAACAGCTTGGATCCAGATCAGACCACACAATGCAGGATGCAGTAAATAGGGCCTGATCAGGCTCACAGATGTTTGTCACTTTAATTCATGTGTTTGTCTGTTTTTCATCGTAAAGATTAAAAAGAAGTCAATTTTTGGGAAGTAAGCAGTGAAATATTTGAGGTGATAATGTTTGACTTGGATGTTTTAAGGCCCACTGTTGTTGCAGTGTTAGGTCTATGGTTGTTCTAGATGTGCAATATATATGTATTAGTAGTAGTTGCCTTAACCCATTACCCCTTAAAAACGCCTTTTTACGCCTCTATTTATTCCTCCACTGAAGAAAATAGTTCCAATTTGTACAGCCAAGAATATGTATCAGAAGAAATATTTTCTATATCCTTGCAGATGGTAGCTTAAAGCAGGCTGAAAGTAAAGCAGAATGTGCCTTAAGGCACATTCTGCTTTACTTTCAACCTGCTTTAAGTGGTCACCTGTTTTCAAAGCTAGAAATAGGCTAAGAGGTAATGGGTTAACCCATTATCTCATAGCTTCTTCCTTTGTTTTGAACTGACCACTGAATGAAGGTTGAAAGCAAAGCAGATTGCGTGGTATTAGAGCCGATTCTGCTTTACATTCAGCCAGCTTTACCCTACCATCTGTTAGAATATAGAAAACATTTCTTATCGTACAAATTCGTGACTATGAATTAGAACTATTTTCTTCAGTGGAGGAAAAAGTTAAAGACCTAACAATGTATATCTATGGATTAATGGGTTAAGTGCAAACGTCACTCAGTCAAACACATAACAGCCTAATGTATATTTTAGGAATTGACTTTTTGAGTTATCCCCTTTACTCTGCCTCAGTGCTTAAGAACACTTTTAACTCTTCTACATAAACATCTAATTTAAATTAATTGATGCTGTTGAATATATAGGTTGCAACTTAAAACAAGGTGAAAGTAAAGCAGATAGCTCCTTAAAGGAGCTTTCTGCTTTACTTTCATCTTGCTTTAAGCAGTATTCTGCCTTAAGCTCAGTTTGGAATAGGTGATAAAAGATGTTGCCCTTTTGGGCATGGAGGAAGGGGAAACATTGTCATAGTGTATATACCTCATTACAGTGTATTTATAATCAGATTTAACCCCCATCTCTCACCAAATATTCATGTATAAGACTACACACACTATGATCACCTATCATATGAATTATAACATTGGCTACTGAGATGAGGAAACTTTTCCTACTAGGAGAGATTGCAGACTCGTATCAGACATAGGACAGATTGTTTGTCCTGCTTAAGGCAGTCAGTGACATATTCTTTAACTCTGCCTCGTCTGCACATCATAATACCTACTGCTGCTGGTAATATGTGTTACTTAGAAACACTTTTCAACATACTCCTTTTCATTTTATTCCATAAAATTGTTAATACAGTCAAAGTATGTTTAGACCAACCCGTAAAAGGTAAATTGCTATCCAGTACAGCCACTCAATAGAAGATCCCTTGTGAATTGTAAATACAGGTACTTGTTTAATGAAAATAATGCACACAGCTCCTATAGGACCTTTATGCATTATTTTTATCTTGATTTAACTAGTTACCCCATAGCCTGATTTTAGATTTGAAAATAGGTAACCACTTAAAGCAGGTTGCAGGTAAAGCAGAATGGGCCTGAAGGCGCATTCTGCTTTACTTTCAGCCTGCTTTAAGCTACCATCTACTAGAATATAGAAAATTATTCTTATGTTGCATATTCATTAATGTTACAATTGGAATTATTTTCTTCAGTGGAAGACTAAATTAGAGGCATAAAAAGACGTATTTATGGGGTAAGTGGTTAAACTGTGACTAGCTGTGTTTAGAAGTCCCCATGGTACTTCAATTAGTGATCACAAATTTACAGTACATGTGTTTGTCGTCTTTCACACATCATCTACATAATGTTTCATTGATTCAATGTCTGTGTTTTTACTGTATTAAGTTTTTATACTGCTGCCTATATTCATGTATTGTTTTAATATTGAAAACCCCTAGTCACACTATCACACTGATTTTCTTGCATATTTACCACAATTGACAATAACCCTTATCCTGCCAACAAAATGTTGTTGTTCCTAAGGATTTACGCCCACATGGAGCGATGTGATGCTGAATCATCCCATTTCTTGCGATTCTGCGGCCCGTTTTATAAAAGTCTCAATTATTATTTATTTCTCCATCTAATCCTGTCTTGTGACATCTTATTGGAATTGCCTTCAAAAGACGATTCCAAAGAGATGTCACAAAACAGGATTAGATAGAGAAATTAGATATATTTTAAATTTTTGACTTATGATGTTTTTTGTTGTTTATGAAATGGGCCGCTGGTCAGCATTAGCTCAATATTGTGGGGTCATGACACAACTAAACTCAGCTTGCAGGCAGTTTTGATCATGATCAGATGAGTTATCAAGTGCCTGGTCAGGATCCAAACTGCTTGACAATTGATTTGAGGTTTCTTCAGCCAATGTGTCACAAAAGGTTAGATGGATGGATTTTTTAACCCATTTGTGCCCATGATCCCATATATGGGACAATGGCAAACAGTGAAGACTCTCGTCTGAACAGTCTACACTGTTTGCTGATAGGAATTTCAATATAAAACAAAATGAAAATGAAAATTTTGACCAGGCATCCCTTTGATGATAAAATATGGACTAATCCGCAAATTGGTTAAAGTGTTTTAAGCGACCACTCAGAAGAGGAGACAGGTGGCAGCTTAACTCATGACAAAAGTAATTTAAAAAGCTCTTAACTGTTTCCTCCGAGACACTTCACTTGCACAATTCCAGTCTCTAATTTAGTCAATTTTCGACTGAAGTATTTAGTGTTGTTTTTGTCAATAAATTACAATATGACAAACAGTTTTTGTCAATGAATTACAATATGACAAACAGTGCAGACCCTGATCCAGAGGACTACCTTAGATCTTGGTGTACACTGTTATCATGGGACAAATGTGCTCTTCACATGTACACTTTTTGCTAAGGACACATATATGCATGACTTTGGTTTAAAGGGTTAAAAGAGCTATCTACATTACTTGTATCATGCATTAAGTGATCACCTGTCTGTAACCCTTTACTCCATAGATACACATTTTAACACCTTTGGTTAACTCCATTTGAGAACATGAACTTTTACCATAAATATTTCTTAAAGCAGACTTCCAACCTGCTTTATATGCTCACCTGTCTTCAAAACAAGAAAAGGGCTATGGAGTAAAAGGTTAACCCATTACCCCATAGCCTGTTTGTAGTTTTAAAGAAAGATGGTCACTTAAAGCTGGTTGAAAGTAGAGAAGAATGTGCCTTATGGCACAATCTGCTCTACTTTCAGCCTGCTTTAAGCTATTATCTGTTTGAATATAGAAACAAATTCTTATGATTCTTATTTGTAGCAGTATAAATTGAAACTATTTTCTTCAGTGGATGAATAAAATAGAGGCGTAAAAAGGTGTATTTATGGGGTAATAGGTTAAAATTAACCCTGCATCGTCATGATGTGGTTGCTAAGTACAAGTTGCTAATTGTAACTGGATAAGGGTTATTAAAGTTGTTGACTCTAAATATTGTTGAAAGTTGTTTTGTAAATGCTTGCATTTTATTTTTATATGAAACAAATCCCATGTAAAGCATGTATGAACACAGATCAATACGAGTTGTTATAATTGTACATGTAATTATTAATCTCCTGCCGGGGAGAAGACTGCTGGTTTTATCTCCATCCATCCGTCTGTCCATCTGGTTAACTCTTTCCTCCCCGAAACTTTAAATGGACAATTCCAGTTTCCATTTTAGTCTAGTCCATTTCTGACTTTAAAGGGTTGTTTTTGTCAATGTTTGGCATTATGACAAACAGTGATGACCCAGATCAGAGGGCTCCCTAAGGAGCCCTCTGATCTGGGTCTTCACTGTTTGCATAGGACAATGCATTTTTCACATGTATACTTAGAAAGGATGCCTATATGCGGGACTAGGGTTCAATGGGTTAACCCTTTTCCCCCACAAAAGCTCATCTACCTACACCTCTAAAGAAGCATTCAGTGATAGTTTTGAATACAATACTTAAGGCAAGATGAAATAAAAGCAGAAAGCTCCTAAGAGCTTTCTGCTTTACTTTCATCTTGCTTTATAAAGCAGTAAACTGCCTTTTAACATAGTAGAATGTCAGTGATTTGCACGATCGGCTATGGGGGGGAAGGGTTTATGTTTCATAGTCACTTGCTGGACTTTCCTCTGCAACAATTGACGGCTGCTACTGTTCATAAAAAAGAATTTTCTAAATTTCTTTACAAAACAGGGTCAGTGTCAAATAGTTTAGACCCTGACGAGACGGCATTTAACTCTTCCTCAGAAATGCCTCTAATCACTCCTCTACATAAATAGAGGATCTTACATGAGTGCTCACTTATCGTTTTTATGCCCCCACGATTGTTTTACCCATGTCCGTCTGTTCATCCACCATACAGTACATACTTTGTCCGGCGAACTTCTCCTACAATTTTCAAGCTACAACCTTATTACTTGGCAGAGTGTTTGCACATATACCATAGATGTGCATGTAAACAGGATTTTTTTTCACAAAAATTATAGTCTGTTGAACTAAGTCAATTTTTTGCCGACGGGGGCTTTATATTTGTCTTACAGATAAAGCAATCCCTCTACTTAATTAACAAGTTGACTAAAATAATATGACATGAGCGTCATATTAATTTTAGTCAACAAATTTATTAAAAATGATAAGTAATGAGTACGAATGTGAGATTCTATTTATCACATAACAATTTCAAACACCTATCAAACCAATCAAAGCCGTAGTTTGTAGTCTTTCTGCTATATAAGGTATTTATGTTGAGCAGTAAGTGGAAACATCCAAATAGTTTCTGGTAAGGTTTATTGGGTGGCCTGTTTCAAGTCTATTGCAATAGTGGCTTATAGGACATGTTACCAGTACTTTAAATTTTAAACTGTATACAATCAGATAAATTACTGAATATTATTAAAATGATGATAAATGAACTTCTAGTGTTGTTGTTTTTTCCCTATCCTTGAATGGAATATTAGTCGGATTTGTTGCAAGGGTGTTCTTTCCTATAAAGATTTGTTTTCTTGGTGGCTTCTTAAATCTTTACCGTATAATCTGTTTAGAGTTTTGAAGACAGGTGATGACTTTAAGCAGGTTGAAAGTACTTGATAGCGATTGGAAATTAAAACAGAAATAACCCTTATAGAGTTTTCTGTTTAAAAATCAAGTCTGCTTTACGTTCATCCTGCTTTCAGCTTCCATCAGCAAGAAAGGCAAATAAGAGTCTTTAAGTTGGGGTAACAGTTACTTTTTACTACACAGTAGATCCTGAATCAAATGACCACTCGATAGCAGATCCATGGGGAGACTTAAATACAGGGGGTTGCTTCATGTAAGATCAAATTAACCCATTACCTCATAGCCTGTTTTAAGTTTTGAAGACTAGTAACCACTTAAAGCAGGTTGAAAGTAAAGCAGAATGCACCTTAAGGTGCATTCTGCTTCACTTTCAGCCTGCTTTAAGCTACCATCTCCTAATAGAATATATTTCTTATGATACATATCAATGACTATTAAAAGTGGAACTATTTTCTTCAGTGAAGGAATTAATTGGAGGCATAATGCATCTCAAAAATGGGGTAATGGGTTAATGCAGAAGGCTCCCGTAAAAAATTTCTGCCTTTCTTTTTTCCTGCATAAAGCAGCCATCTGTTGTTGCAGATCTCCATGCTACATCAATTAGTGCTTGATCAATGCAAGATTGACTGCATTGTAATCCCATTAAAAACAACAAAACACTTCCATACAAAACATATTTAATCTGAAAAAGAATGTATACTGAGCACACTTTCATATTTGACACTTTAATCAAATATTGACACAATACACAGAGCTCGATGTAAAGTCCTGTTTCTTATCAAAATCCATTTCTCTGTAAAAACTTATAAACTAAATTAATTTGACACAAACTTTGTAACGCAGTTTTCCAAATTCTTCAACATTTAAAAGTCTGTTTTATGTAAATTGTTTTGATGTTTTATTTGTTACGGCTCTACTTTTTTCCGCCGCCCAATTGTTTCTCCAGGCTGATTATCTTCTCCACTCCCTTCCTCATCTCCTGCACGGCTTCAATCTCGGACAGACCCATTCGGCGCTTGTTAGAAATGTCGTACACCCCACCAACACTGTCGGAATGCTCACCATGGATACCTAGAGAGGGTGGAGAAATACCAATCAATAGACATGTTATAAAGCCTTCTTTTAACCCATTATCCAAAATTTACACCTTTTACGCCTTAAATTTATTCCTCCTCTGAAGAAAACAGTTGATTTGATTTGATTTGTTATGATTAATCTATAGTCATAAATAGGTAGGATAAAAAAATTTTTTTATATTTTAGCATATGTTAGCTTAAAACAGGCAGAAAGTAAAGCAGAGTGTGCCTTTAGGCACATTCTGCTTTACTTTCAACCTGCTTTCAATGGTAACATGTCTTCAAAATTGAACTCTGCTCGGACTATTCATTGGAGATTCTTGTTTAGACTCAGGTTATAGAGTTTGCTGAGATTGATCTCACCTGAGTGTGTTTTTGAGTTTGTTTAAATCGTGTTTGCATTAGCTGCGTGTTCAAACTGGCTCAGAATACGTCTACTTTTCAAATACATGTCAAAGTGAACTGGCTGAAAGAGCAGTTAACTCGATGAACCCTAGCCACAATTATACTCATATTTTACATGAACCCTAGCCACAATTATACTCATATTTTACATGAACCCTAGCCACAATTATACTCATATTTTACATGAACCCTAGCCACAATTATACTCATATTTTACATGAACCCTTGCCACAATTATACTCCTATTTTACATGAACCCTAGCCACAATTAAACTCATATTTTACATGAACCCTAGCCACAATTAAACTCATATTTTACATGAACCCTTGCCACAATTATACTCCTATTTTACATGAACCCTAGCCACAATTATACTCCTATTTTACATGAACCCTAGCCACAGTTATACTAATATTTTACATGAACCCTAGCCACAATTATACTCCTATTTTACATGAATCCTAGCCACAGTTATACTAATATTTTACATGAACCCTTGCCACAATTATACTCCTATTTTACATGAATCCTAGCCACAATTATACTCATATTTTACATGAACCCTAGCCACAATTATACTCCTATTTTACATGAACCCTAGCCACAATTAAACTCATATTTTACATGAACCCTTGCCACAATTATACTCATATTTTACATGAACCCTTGCCACAATTATACTCCTATTTTACATGAATCCTAGCCACAATTATACTCCCTATTTTACATGAACCCTAGCCACAATTATACACCTATTTTACATGAACCCTAGCCACAATTATACTCCCTATTTTACATGAACCCTAGCCACAATTATACTCATATTTTACATGAACCCTAGCCACAATTATACTCCTATTTTACATGAATCCTAGCCACAATTATACTCATATTTTACATGAACCCTAGCCACAATTATACTCCTATTTTACATGAATCCTAGCCACAATTATACTCATATTTTACATGAACCCTAGCCACAATTAAACTCATATTTTACATGAACCCTTGCCACAATTATACTCATATTTTACATGAACCCTTGCCACAATTATACTCCTATTTTACATGAACCCTAGCCACAATTACTCATATTTTACATGAACCCTTGCCACAATTATACTCCTATTTTACATGAACCCTAGCCACAATTAAACTCATATTTTACATGAACCCTTGCCACAATTATACTCCTATTTTACATGAACCCTAGCCACAATTATACTCATATTTTACATGAACCCTAGCCACAATTATACTCATATTTTACATGAACCCTTGCCACAATTATACTCCTATTTTACATGAACCCTAGCCACAATTATACTCATATTTTACATGAACCCTAGCCACAATTATACTCTTATTTTACGGAGTACCTGTGCTGAGTACACTTTTCCTTTGCAAACAGTGAAGACCCAGATCAGAGGGCTCCCAAAGGAGCCCACTGATCAGGGTCTGCATTGTTTGTTTATTTTGGAAACTGGAATTGTCCATTTCAAGTTACAGGGGTGAAAGCGTCAATGGTGAAGCCTTGGTAGGCGCATTAAGACTTTCCCCCATAGAAGCGACTTTTAGCGTATTATATTTATTCCTCCACTGAAGAAAATAGTTCCAGTTTATACCCTCATGAACAATTACCATTACAAATATTTTATATAGCCTAGCAGATTTTAGCTTAAAGCAGGCTGGAAGTAAAGCAGAATGTGCCTTAAGGCACATTCTGCTTTACTTTCATCCTGCTTTAAGTGGTCACCTGTCTTCAAAACTAGAAACAGTCTATGAGGTAAAGGGTTAAGATTTGAGACTTACCTCTTGGCTGCAGGTTAAGTTTCTCACACACTTCTTTAAAGTCTTTTGTCTTGGAAAAGTTGGGGATCCTGACATGAACACTGGCCCTGAGTGTTGTGCCAAGGTTGGTTGGACAGAAGGTCAGGTAGCCAAACTTGGGGTGGTGGGCAAAGGTCAGTTTCTTCTCCAGAGACTGAATTCCCTGTGTAATAGTAAAACAAGAAGGCTACAACACTGTGACAAATGTAACAAGAAGGCTGCAACACTGCGATAATGTAACAAAACATACATGTATAATAATGATTCTTATAACCCTTTCCTCCACAGAAATGCGTTTTGACTCTTTCAACACTACATGTAAGTAACGCTTGTGGGTTATATTCTTTTGTGGACCTTTTTAGTTATCAAAACATGAGCCAGTCTACTTGGAATTCTGGATAGCTTAATAAATACTGCTCTAAATTAGCAAACGGTGTAGATCCTGATCAAAGGACTCCTATAGGAGTCCTCTGATCTGGGTCCACACTGTTTGCAAATGTAATGATCATATTTTAGTGATGTTTACTTGAAATACTTGCATTACTTGTAGCTATTTAGTAAATTGGCGAGAGTTGGTGATAATATTCACACCATACTTTGAATGGCACGTCTTAACTTTTTCAGTAACACGAGCAGCTTGCACGCACGGAGTGAGAGACATGTGAGAGAACATTTAGTTCCACAAACTGGTAAGAGTTGTTTCTGTGTAAGACTGTACTGTTTAACTTTGTTATTTGGTATACCATGTTTGGTTTAGAATGGTAATTTGTGCAAGGCGTTCTGTTAAAGGCTAGACACATGTGATAGGAGCTTTATTATTGCATTACTAAGCTACATTATAGTCATACTGTTAGTATGAGTATAATGTCACTTACTAATGTGCCATGCTTGTTATTTTAAAGTGTTTATATTATGTCCAGTGTTTCATTTACAGCCACATGCCACATTATTGAGTAGAGTTCTTAGTGTGCTTAATTTTATGTATTTTCAGGATGTTGAATCTTTGAATCTTTGAATATTTGTCTTGGACGATACTGTTCCATGTGTTCATGGTGTTTATGAACATGACAGTGTGCCTGTGGTACAGATAGACTTGCTAGTGGTGTGTGCTGTATATGGTATTGTGTTTGCTGGTACATTTGTAAATGAAGTATATTACGTGAAAGAGAAACAGAGTTGTTCAGAATTTTATACGCCTCACAACGGTCTGACCCTATCCCCAAATGAAGTCCCATTCTTATTAGAATGCTAAAACCCAAGAGGGTAACATTACCTTGACTAGACGTTTCCAGACCTCGGCCAGGTTACCTCCTTGCTGCATGGAGATGATTCTGAGATGGTCCTCCTCGTTCACCCAGACCAGGAAACGTTTGTTGTTGCTGAAGAAGATACCCCTGCCAGTAGGCCAGCTGTCGTAGCCGTTAGCATCACCCAGAACTCTGCAACCAGGAGAAAACATACAAAACATCAGGTACAATGAAGAGACACAGGAGGTCGAACTAGTTGTCCTTATACTCTACCAATAGCCCACTGAACTCTGTGAACCCTAGTCACGCATATATGCGTCATTTGCAAAAAGTGTACTTGTGAGGAGTACACTTGTCCTTTGCAAACAGTGTAGACCCTGATCAGAGGGCTCCTTATGTCTCATTGGCTCTACTCATGTACAGTAAACCCTCTCTATTATGACCACTAATTTGTGTTAATTATCAGGAGTTTTACCCTTTACCCCATAGCCTATATCTACTTTTCAAGATAGATGACAACTTAAGCAGGTTGAAAGTAAAGCAGAATGCGCCTTAAGGCGCATTCTGCTTTACTTTCAGCCAGCTTTAAGCTACCAACTGCTAGAAAAAGGAAAATATTCCTTATGATACATATTCATGACTGTGTAATTAGAACTATTTTCTTCAGCGGAGGAATAAACTGAATGCGCTAAAAGGCCCTTCTATGGGGGAAAGGGTTAAGGCAGGTGACAAACTAGAACTATCACTAAAGGTGATTGATACCCCCACAGGAAACCTCCCTGTCACAAGGCGCCAATATAACGTAATATAACGTTTTGTTTGTTTAATTGATATTACTAATATATCGTTAATTCCAAGACAACGCACATGGAAAAATACGCGACTTCATATAACGTAAGAAAGTGACATACCAGATCGTGGAAAAGAACACTGAACTAATCCAGAGAAAATCAAATAATCACATTTTATAATCGAGACAATACTACTCTCAACGGAAAAAACATTCACAACAGAAAAGGGAAATCACTCTTCAAAACTAAACCGGAAGTTATTTATTCGTCCCATTACCTGAACGTAACTACCAACCTGTTACGTAGGATGAGTTATCTCCCTTCCTACTCACTTCTTAGTCACTGGAAATAATATAGGATGAGTTATCTCCCTTTCCACCAGAGTAACCGCTAAATGACCACTAAATGACCTTTACCTTTGTCGGACATGACTCAAATTTTACTGAACTCAAGAGCTTCTTGAGGTGAATGCACATACCAAATATAAATTCTCTATCTTAAGTAATCAAAAAGTTATGGCCAAGGTGTCACAGAAAGTGACAAATACCCCCGAGGTGTTTTGTCACTGCAGTGTATTCATTTGGCTTTCAAGTAAAATCATACAGCAGGTTATAATTGTACTCCTTGTTGTTGTGATGGAAATGTACAAAGAATCAAGCTTTTTCTAGATTTTTCAAATGCATCATCACCATAGCATCATGATGTCATCATGACGTCATGATGACGTCATTGTCATAACAAGGTTTGTCATATGTCATATTGAGGAATTATTTCTAAATTTAGAAATGATCACATGATCAGAGTGTTATGGCCAGTTGGGATGAGTTATCTCCCTTCCTATTCACTTCTTAGTCACTTGACATAATATAGGATGAGTTATCTCCCTTTCCACCAGATGTGCATATTAAGGTGTCACTCCTGTACAAAATCCCTCCATAGAACTCTATAGTAAATTGCCCATATTCTCCTATCTCTGTCCAGTTCTCTGACGTACCGAGCAATATACTGGCCCTGTTTCCATGGAAAGCAATTATAAGTCACCAGAATTATCAACAGAAAGTGGCACCATGAAGGTTCAACTTTTCCACAAATTTCACATTTCTAAGGTCACCGTCAATATTTACAAAACGAAAGTTGATGACCCGCCGCACCACACTCGCATCTCTGACCACATGTTCTCACAAATTAGTTCCCAAATAGAACCCAGAAACACCTTTGATTTATCAACAACATCACTATTTCAGCTCAAAAACAAATGCATCTGCAGTTAATCAGTACTTTCAATAAAAAATATGACCATGAACACACACACATCAATTTTTCACTATATAAATTAGGTACTATTTAGGCACCCTACGACCCGGAAGCACTTCCGTACAGGTGTGACACCTAAATATGAAACAATTTTTTCCTGATTTGCCTGTTTTTACTCTTATATCATAGCTATAGGTATTGAAAAATAAAAAACATGGTGACAGATGTCAAGTTCCACAACATTTGGCATTATAGACTGTTTAAAAACAAGGTCTAAGTCGCAAAATTGGTAAAAATGCAGCTTTTTGGATTAAATTCAACGCGACCGCTAAATCTTTGTTTTCGCCACATGTAAACTTATTCGAACACTTTTTATGTAAACGAAAGTGTGCGGATAACCCTTTTTGAAAGGAAAATTGCCTTTTCGGGTAAGAAAAATATTGAAACAACAAAATTAGCCCTTCACGTCTGTCCTAGATAGTAGGGTTTCTCTATGAAAAAACGCATTTTTTGCCATTTTCACCCAAAATAGCTCCTTTTTTCAGCTAATAAACGTTTTGAA
The DNA here is from genome assembly GCA_922989275.2 of Gari tellinella. Classification (NCBI taxonomy): domain Eukaryota; kingdom Metazoa; phylum Mollusca; class Bivalvia; order Cardiida; family Psammobiidae; genus Gari; species Gari tellinella. The sequence goes on from OV277860.1 coordinate 97,372,812, forward strand.
CATGTTGACAGCCATGCAGAATATGGAGTACATGAATTTGCAGTGAAAAATAGAAGAAAAACTATGTTTATGACAGATTTGAAGGAAAAGTGAAAGCTCGTTGGTCTTGGACCGGGGTCGAAAATGACCAGGCCGAATGGTAGCAGCCCCCTTTTTTTCTGAGGAAAAACAAGAAATCAACATTTTGTGGACCAAAACCTGCAAACCTAATGACATTCAGATTAAACAGACCTTTAAAGCCTACATAAGGCAAGCACAGAGCTTTTCTACAGCATTTCAAGAAAAAACGTGTGCATGAAGGTCTCTTTCTCAAAATCGCAGGCGTCACAATTTTAAGTGAAAAACCTCATTTTTAGCCAAAATAATTACCTGATGCAGCTAAAAATAACTTTTCTATCATTACATATTCATAATTTCCCTAAAATAGCACTCTAAAATTAAAATAAACTGACGTCATTTTCCGGGAAATCCTTCATATAGGTGTCACTCCTGTACAAAATCCCTCCATAGAACTCTATAGTAAATTGCCCATATTCTCCTATCTCTGTCCAGTTCTCTGACGTACCGAGCAATATACTGGCCCTGTTTCCATGGAAAGCAATTATAAGTCACCAGAATTATCAACAGAAAGTGGCACCATGAAGGTTCAACTTTTCCACAAATTTCACATTTCTAAGGTCACCGTCAATATTTACAAAACGAAAGTTGATGACCCGCCGCACCACACTCGCATCTCTGACCACATGTTCTCACAAATTAGTTCCCAAATAGAACCCAGAAACACCTTTGATTTATCAACAACATCACTATTTCAGCTCAAAAACAAATGCATCTGCAGTTAATCAGTACTTTCAATAAAAAATATGACCATGAACACACACACATCAATTTTTCACTATATAAATTAGGTACTATTTAGGCACCCTACGACCCGGAAGCACTTCCGTACAGGTGTGACACCTTAAGGAACAAAATGTAAAGTTATAAAGGGGCATAATTCTGTCAAATTTTGTGCAAGAGTTATGAAACCTGTCACTGAGTGTCCCCATATAACACTGATAATATATACGAAGTTTGAAAATGGTATTGTATATACATGTAGTTTTCAAGAAAAAGGCAAATGTCCCGAAAAAACGTGACGGACCGACCGACGGACAAGGCATTTCCTATATAGCCCCCACCACACAGTGTTGGGGGTATAATTAAAGTAAGGCGTAAAAACAGAAAGCTCCTTTAGGAGTTTACTGTTTTTCATTCACCTAGTTTTAAGCTGTCACCTGTCTTTTATGCAGTCAAGTACCCTCCTTCTAGTGGTACATGTAGAAATAAAGAGGTTTTACTGTATGTTTAGTACTCACGGATCATCATCACGGAACAAGAAGTGGTCCTCGGTCATTTGTTTCTGCATAGCTGGTGTCATGCCTTGTAGAGGGTAGTACTTGCCAGCGAGCTCACCCCTCAGTGATCGGAGAGCATCTACTGTAATACGCTCCATCTCAACCAGATCCTGAAACACGGAAAATGTACCGGTAACATAGATTTTAATTCACAGGTCAGTTGCAAGTTATAGGATTGACTAGAAATGTTTTTGTAAAACACAGATGCACCACTTAATTCAATTATTATGAGGTTTAAATCATATTAGAGTAAATTATAAGCCCAACAACAAGGTGTAAACCATTACTCCATAGCCTGTTTCTAGTATTGAAGATAGGTGGCCACTTAAAGCAGGTTGAAATTGAAGCATTCTGCTTTAATTTCAGCTTACTTTAAATTTCAACCTTCTAGGATATGGAAAACAATTCTCATGGTACAAATTTATGACTATAATCTGGAACTATTTTCTTCATTGGAGCAATAAATTAAAGGTGTATTTATGGGGGAATGGCTTAACCCATTTTATGCGGGATACCCTTTTAGGTGTACCTTTAGGCAAACAGTTTTGATCTCTGATCAGGCCCCACATTGTGGGGCCTGATTTGAGATCAAAACTGTTTGCAGCTAAGTCAATACTCTATCACAAAATGCTGAAATATAATTTGAAAATATTTGAGTTATACCCGCTGCAGACGACATTTAAAAATGGCCGCCAAATATTACCCAGCATACAATGGATTAAGGGGTTGCAGGTCAAAACGCCCCCAAATTGGTCAAAACGCCCCCATAATTGGTCAAAACGCCCCCATAGCCTGGTCAAAACGCCCCCATTTTTTTTCTCATATATATCATTATGTTAAATATTTATATATATTTGTATAAAAAAATTATGTATATATATATATATAAATGTATCAGTATGAATTGTATCAATTTTTGTTCGAATTTTGTTCGATTTTATATAATTTTTAAAACTTGCGTTTTTTTTACTTCTCTTTCAGGTGATTCCGTTTGTCGGCCATAGACGGTCGCCGACAAATGGATTTGAAATTTGTGTATTAAAATTGATTGAGGTGTATTTACTGCAATAAATGTAGATGGAAATGCATGCTGTGTTGTTAAATTATGTGTTTGGTGTGTGCGAAAGGGTCCATTTGAGTGAGAGTATAACATATTACAAAGAAACGAAACCTTATAATGAGCCCCAGCGACGAGTATACTCGTCATGAACACAACAATCACCTATCAAGCGTACACTTGTCCTGTGCAAACAGTGAATACCCTGATCAGAGGCTAAAGTTTAAAACATAGTTAATACTAACGACGAGTGTACTTATCAAGAGTACATTTGTCCTATGCAAAAGGTGAAGACCCTAATCAGAGGCTTAATAAATTGAGCAATATCGACGAGTGTATTTATCAAGAGTAAATTTGTCCTATTCAAAGAATAAAGACCCAAATCAGAGTATGCTCGCCATGAACAAAACATAAACATTTCAAGAGTACAATTGTCTTGATTATAGAAACAGTGAAGAGCCTGATCATTTGTAAGCGAAGTTTGTATAATTTAGCAAAAACACCATAATTATAAATGGAATTAATTTAATTGTAAACTGGAATTGTCCATTTAAAGATTCAGGGATGAATAGCAAATCCTTCAATTAATCATAAAACAAAGAATCTTAAACTTAAAGATCCTAAAAGAATAAAAAGCTTGTAACCCGGCAATTACAACGAAATCAAATAACGTTTTCTTCAAAGATCTGCAAAGGATAAAAAAATTTTTTTTTTAATCTCCTTTGAAGTGAGAGCGGTTTTTTTTTCTGTAAACTCTCCAATTATATTTAACATCAAAGAATGTTGTTTTTTAAAGAATATTCAAAGACATTCAAAGAGAAAAAAATGAAATCTTTTATCTCCTTGGAAGTAATCGCGTTATACCAGTAATTAAAGCTTTCACCAATTAGCACCTTGCGGTTGAGTTTTGCTGTTAATCCTGGAATCAGCATAAATATCAAATAACTTTTGATCACATATATTCAAAGATAACTGATCTCTTTAATCTCCTTCGAAGTGATCGCGGATTACCAGTAATTAAAATGAAATCTCAAGGCCTGACCAGTATCCAGTCATCCTATTGACACTGTAAATAAAAAAAAATCATTTTATATTTTATTACGTAAATCTATATTTTTAAGATATATATATGTTTTGATTAAGTAAAAAATATATAATAACAAATTTGAGGTATTATATGGAAATCTTTATGTAAATAAAAATAAACTGTCAGCTGTTTCCGTAATTTTTACAATCCAAAATCAATCAGCTGCTACAAATCACGAAGGTGTGATTACTTCGTGTACAGGTAAACAGACAAAGAGCAGTGAACCATAAAATCCACAGGCGATTTGATTGACACGTACACAAAGGATATCTTATCTGGCTTGCTGGCAGACATGCAGTAGCATATATATAGTGGAACGACCGACGATAAAAGTACCTTAAATGTTCAAAGTTCTCTTATTCAACCTATTAATGATGGAAATATAGTTAAATTATGGAAATAAAAAAAATAAAAATGGGGGCGTTTTGAAAAAAAATGGGGGCGTTTTGACCAGGCTTGCGGGCGTTTTGACCAAAATGGGGGCGTTTTGACTTGGGGGCGTTTTAACTTGGGGGCGTTTTGACTATAAAATCTAGTGAGGGGGTATACTGGAGTCACTCCCTCTGTCATCAATTTATCTGTCTGTATACTGTATAGTGAATTTTAGTTGTGTGCTTTCTAGTAACATCATCTTGAGTAAAATGTGGTTCTTGTGGAGGTGGGGGTGTATTATCACCTCAAGGGATAGTTTTATACTACAGTGTACATACAAACATTTAACAAATTTTATTAATGTTAACAAGAATGAATTCTACTTACTTCTTTGGTTGATGTTGGCGGGAAGCCGTAGTTGGCATGGCTACGGCCTACCCTGATTCTCGTTGAGTTTACAAACTTGCCTTCTGGGTCAAGGTCACCAAAGCCAAGGTTGTCAAGGTCACCAAAGTCTGGAGCTGGGTGAGCGAGTTTTTCAACTTTGTGGTAATCCTTAATGACTGGGTAGAAGACATCAGAGAAGGTATCGTAGGCATCAGGGTCACAGGCATAGATACCACAGTGGCTCTTTAGATGTATGCATCCTGTAAAATATGCCAAATGTACAGCGGTTAGCTCATTCAACCCAGAAACTTCAAATGGACAATTCCAGTTTTATTATAACATCATGTCCATTTTTAGCTCATCTGGCATGTAGTGCCAAGGTGAGCTATTAGCCAATAGGATCATTCTGTGTCCATCATCGACAATTTATTTAAACAACATCTCCAATTAGTTCAAGTCCATTACTTATCTAGGTCACTGGAGCAAAAAATAAGTTGTTTCAATGGCTCAAAACATCAGTCTTCATAGTTTGTCATTATCGATAGATAGATAGATAGCATCAGCTACAGGTCCTCTATCAAGATTGTTCAATGGCCTTGGGCTACACAGGTATACTTTTTTGGGGTTAGGGGAGAGAATAATGTCTTCTCCACTTTGTGCAGACAACCTTTTGATTAAAAGAATAAGGGGGGGGGGGGGGGGGGGGGGGGGGGGGAGGGCTTTTGCCAATTTAGCCACTTTAGCCATATGAGCAACTTACCTTTATCCAAATGTATTTAAGCCACACTTCTGCTCAAGACAAAATTGCAAGTATTTAAGCAGACAGCTCCTTTAGGTGCTTTCTATTTATCTGTATAAATTATACTGCATCACCCTTATACTGAGTATAACGTGCAGCTGCAAGTCTGTGCTAATTAGTTAAAAATTTGCTTTCTGCTTTGCTTTCAACTCATTTAAAAAGTGGAAATGGTTGAAAGTGCTCTTGGGCAAACTTGATCATACATGCAAACACTTTATAACTGCATAAATAAACTAAATGCTTAAACTTAACCAAGGTCAAAGGTCAAGGTCACCATACTTCAAAGCAACATGGTGTATTCATGAGGATTTCAGGATGTTTCGCTACCTGGATGTTCGCTACCCTAGCATGTTCGCTATCTTGAGGCTTTCGCTGCTTGTCTTTTCGCTACCTAGACTTTTTCGCTACCCAGTTTTATTTTTCACATCTCTTATTTACTAAGATGCAGGCGTCGTGCTCCCAAGTAATGGATTTTATTTACTGATCTGGATCCGATCTAACGTAAAGAAATGGAAGAGGTTTCATTGACTAATCTGGATTCATACTAACCACGGAGTAAATTTACTCCGCGTACTAACGAAAAGACTGAGCGTTAACACTGTTTTTCTATGATTTGACCTTGTGACCTAGTTTTTGACCGGACCTGACCCAAATTACAACTTGACCTAGATATCAATGAGGCAACCATTTTGACCAAGTTTCATAAAGATCAAATGAGATTTGTAGCCTCTAGGGTGATGACACGGTGTTTCTATGATTTGACCTAGTGACCTAGTTTTTGACCTAACATGACCTACATTCCATCTTGACCTAGATAGCGATTAGGCAAACATTTTGACCAAGTTTCATTAAGATCCAATGAGATTTGTAGCCTCTAGAGTGTTAACAAGGTTTTTCTATGATTTGACCTATTGACCTAATTTTTGACCTGACACGACAGACATTCGAACTTGACCTAGATTTGATTTAGGCAAACATTGTGACCAATTTTCATAAAGATACAATGAGATTTTTAGCTTCTAGGGTGATTACAAGGTGTTTCTATGATTTGACCTAGTGACCTAAGTTTTGACTGAACATGAAGTACATTCGATCTTGACCCAGATATCGATTAGGCAAACATTTTGACCAAGTTTCATTAAGATCCAATGATATTTGTAGCCTCTCGAGTGTTAACCCTTAGCCCGCCAAATAAATTGTGGTCTGCTATAGTTCTCGTCTGCTTCAAGTTTCAAAGTGCTTCTAAGTTGCTAAAAATTGCTGCAAATGTTGTCCGAGTGTCAAACAGCTTGGAGCCGGATGAGACGCCTAGTTACTCGGCGTCTCATCCGGATCCAAGCTGTTTGCATATGGAGCTATAGTCATGAGTGGCAGGCTAAGGGTTAACAAGGTTTTCTATGAGTTGACCTATTGACCTAATTTTTGACCTGACATGACCAATTTCGACCTAGATTTGATTAAAGCAAACATTGTGACCAAGTTACATTAAGATACAATGAGATTTGTAGCCTCTAGAGTGTTAACTAGGTTTTTCCAAGATTTGACCTAGTGACCTAGTTTTGGACCGGAACTTGACCTAGATATCAATGAGGCAAATACTTTGATAAAGTTCATTATGATCCAATGAGATTTGTTGCCTCTTGAGTGTTAACAGTGTTTTTTGATGATTTGACCTAGTGACCTAGTTTTTAACCGGACATGGCCCACATTCGTACTTGACCTAGATTTGATTGAGGCAAACATTGTGACCAATTTTCATAAAGATCCAATGAGATTTGTAGCCAATAGAGTGTCAACGAACCAATTGTGAACAGACGACGGACATCCAGCGATCCTAAAAGCTCACCTTGGCACTTCGTGCCAGGTGAGCTAAAAATAAAAAATATATTTTAGTTGGGTAATAAAACAAGAGGGCCAGAATTGCCCTTGATCGCTCACCTAGCTATGGTGACACTAGGATGGGTCATGTGATTTCAGAAAAGAAGATTTGTAAAAGGTGACCTCAGGACGGGGCCAATTTTGACCCCAGGTGCAAAATTTGAATAACTTTGATAGAGGACCTGTAGACGATGATTATGTGCAAAATATCTAAACTCGGTGTCTACTATGGTTTCAGACAAGAATATTTTTGAAGTTTTCATTGAAACAATCTTTTTTTAGCTCCGGTGACCCAGACATGCAACAGACTACAACCAATTCATCCATATATGTGAAGGACCTCTAAAAGTTACAGCATGCCAAATATCAAAGCTCTGGCCATATTGGTTTCTGAGTAAAAGATGATTGAACATTTCCCTATGTAACTCTATGTAAAACTGTGACCTCCGGGGTGGGACCCCAGGGACAAAATTTGAAAAATTTGATAAAGGACCTTTAGACGATGCTATGTGCAAACTATCTAAACTCAGTGTACTATGGTTTCAGACAAGAAGATTTTTGAAGTTTTCATTGAAAAAATCTATTTTTAGCTCCGGTGACCCAGATATGCAACAGACCATAACCAATTCAACAATACATGTGAAGGACTTCTAGAAGTTATACCATGCCAAATATCAACTCTGGTCATATTGATTCCAGAGAAAAAGATGTTTGAACATTTCACTATATAACTCATTGTAAAACTGTGATCCCCGGGGCGGGCCAATTTTGACCCCAGGGACAAAATTTGAACAACTTTGATAGAGGACATGTAGACGCAGCGAATTACGGACGATTCGTCAAAGTGCAAACTCGTCAAAAAGGCAATATATAGTAATGGCAAAAGACGATTCGTCAAAAAGGATTTTGTGTTGGGGGTATATCTACTAACCTGTTAAATATATATATAGTACTACTTTTTTGTTAAATGTATAGGTTTATATTTGAAAAGTTTGCAATTATCGAGAAGTTGAGATGGATTTTCTAGCATTTAAAAAGTTGTAACATATAAATAACTAGATCTAAATATATGTAAGATGAATATTGATGCCGATTTGTCCAAATAAAATTAAACTTTTACCATAATAGGGAGACTTTTCAATGTATTACATTGAGTGTACATTTTATTTAGTGTTTAATCATAATTGATTTGCAATAGAAAGGTTTAGCTTAAATCAGGACAAAAGTAATGCAGAAATCAGCTATGCCCTCGCCCATACATTAAGCAAGATTAATTTCTATTGGAATATCCCGTGCCTTATCCTTGATAGAATGTGTTATTTAAAATCATTTAAAAAATTGAGTCTGGGTGTATATATGGTTTAGACACGGATCTGATGTTAAAATTAACCAAGAAGCAATGCTTTATTAATAAGAAACGGCAGATCTCTAGCGCCACGTGCAAATAACTTTAATTGGCTGGGCATTGTTGTTTATCTGGTGCGAAAAGTTGATTGGCAATTACTCGACTTGTTATATCTGCACTGGTGTTAAACTGTTAAAACAACAAACCAATTAATGTAATCATCATAGGCAAACGTACACTGGAATGTATTGCTGCAGTGATCAAACATGTGTCGAACAGTTTGGATACTGATACGAACTTATCTTATAGCGCGAAGCCTAATGACCATGGTCTACAGTTTGCACCATAAGGTAAATATGTACACAGCTAGATGATAAACATTTAATTTGTTAACAGTGTAGACGCGGACCAAATTTTAAGGGCTTCCGACAGTGTTTGATTTCTCTATAGATTAATACATTGTTTATCAATTTATCATTTTGCACGATTTTACTGTGTACCTTATATCTTATAGCGCCGAAGTCAAATGACCATGGTATACACTGTATGACAGTTCGCATCATAATGTAAATATGTATACAGATGATAAACATTTAATTTGTTAACAGTGTAGACTCCGACCAAAGGGCTCCCGACAGTGTTTGAATTCTCTATAGATTAATACACTGTTTGTCATGTTGCACGATATTACCTAGTAGCCTACCTTATATCTTATAGCGCCGAAGCCTAATGATCAGGGTCTACTCTGTTTTAAATTAAAGTTTGCCCTTAGGGATCGAAAATATTAGAAAAGAACAGTTTTTATATTAAGACTATTTTAATTCCCCATCTGGAATATCGTTGTATTTATTGTATAATTAAATAAGTATGCAAAACCTTTTTGACGAGTTGACTACCCTTTTGTACTATAATTCCTTTTTGACGAGTTGACTACCCCTTTTGTACTATAATTCCTTTTTGACGAGTTTGCACTTTGACGAATTGTCCATCATCCGACGCAGCTAAGTGCAAAATATCTAAGCTTAGTGTACTATGGTTTCAGACAAGAAGATTTTTTAAGATCTCATGGAAAAAAAATCTATTTTTAGCTCCGGTGACCCAGATATGCAACGGACCGGAACCAATTTAACAATATATGTCAAATGCCACTAGAAGTTATACCATGCCAAATATCAAAGCTCTGGTCATATTGGTTTCAGAAAAAATGATGTTTGAACTTTTCACTATATAACTCTATGTAAAACGGCGACTACCCGGGGCGGGGTCAATTTTGACCCAAGGGGGGAAATTTGAACAACTTTGATAGAGGACTTGTAGATGATGCTATGTGCCAAGTATCTAAGCTCTGGTCCTTGTGGTTTTTGACAAGAAGATTTTTAAGATTTCCTTATTTTTTCACTTTGGCTGCCATGGCAACCAGAGTTCTGCATAAGCATTGTTTCTAATTCTTTGAACATCTTTGAAAGAGCTTGACCCAAGGAACATTCCTGTGAAGTTTGGTTGCAATCCAGCCAGTGGTTTTGGAGAAGAAGGTGTTTGAAGAAATTGTTGACGCACAACGGACGCCGGACAAAGACCGACCACAAAAGCTCACCTTGAGCACTTTGTGCTCAGGTGAGCCAAAAATGGTGGTGGGGGGGGGGGGGGTGTACGGGTAACGAAACGTCCAGGGTTAAAACACCCTGGGTAGCGAACTAACAGGCGCAAACGCAACAAGGTAGCAACAAACACACCATGTCAAAGAAGATTGGAGTAACAGCATTGGCGTGAAGTTGAAACGTCCAGTAACCCACACGAGCATGTGAAGCTGCATTTCTAGTAGCTACAGTCCTCACACTGCGGCGGTGCCCACTTGCTAAAGACATTTTTCCTGACTTAGTTTCAGTGATTCCGTACCTGTAAAGTGCATTCTAGGCAACCATTCTAACAAAACGTTCTAGACTAATTCATCGCTACACGGATTACAGACAATTCATTCGGTCGTAAAAAAAACAGATTCTTTCCAAACCTAGCACTTGTGTGATTAATTAGCAAATCGGAAGAAACCCGCACACATTTTTGTAACAACGAATAATGTAGATGATCTATGCAAAATAACTTAACATGTCCGTCTCAAAAAATAAAGGTACGCATCTATTTTAGCCTACTTCTTTTGAGTAAAGTTATACCTACCACGGAGTCGATTTACTAGTTAGATAACATGACATACAGTAGATTCTATATCTATCAGAACAATATGATAGATCTTCTAATTAATTTTCTCAGTTTTCGTTAACGGCAAAGCAACATCTGCTAAATTGGCTTACCAGATGCTATACAATGTCTTATTGTTCCTCCAAAACTTGTAGTCACATCTTTATACTTCTGAAATACAACTGGAGTAAGATGTTTCTTTAAAAGCGAATGACACTGTGATCCTGAGTTTCTCAATCTGTTAAACAGACCCTCCGCCCCTTCGTTCGTCGGCATATTTATTTACCAACTCCTGCAACTTTCTATCCTAGAGCTAACTGTTTCGTCTGTATCGCAATGGCAATTATGACGTCAATCATATCAACGATTACGCCGCAAAAGATAACGTGACGTTATGACGTAACAGAAAGGCGGGAACAATGCATAACGTCCATTAAGATAAAGTTTTATTCTGTTCTATTCTGTTCTTTCTAGAACGTCCGTTAAAGAGCTATATTGCCATTGCACAAACTCCGAGTAAAACTTCACATGAACCCGCTTTGTCCGTTTTATACTTATATACATGTATTTCTCATTATTTTTCTTAATCTATGTAAACAATTAGCACATAAATTAATTATTATAGAGACGATGATTTACTGCTGTATGACGTGAAGAATGCCAACACAGAGTGAGACCTATATCTGATATAAAATCGATCTAGATCTAGACATAACTCCCGTGCGGCTTTCGGTGAGTTTTATATTTTGTTACATTCGCAAAAGTTTCACTCGGAAATTGGAACCTAGATAGCCTAGATCTACATGTACATGTGTTAGTAAAAAAAATCCTGAACATAGCCTTTAACAATAATTCATGTAAAAGGATGCGTGTGTATAACTGCCTTTCAACAAATGAGTAGAATGCCATATACTTTATATGTCAATCGCGAAAAACATTTTATAATGGCATTTGAAAATGCATCTTTACACTGGCCATCGATTGCGAGTTGGCTACCGTGGAGAAAACGTTATTCTTTCGTTCATACGCAAACGTATTGCTATGATTGATATATTGAAAATGACAACATTTTAACAATAATTCGGACTACCAGTTTTAATCTGAATGGCAAACAGTTTGGAGCCTGACCAGACGCCGGGTTACCCGGCTTCTGATCTGGCTCCAAACTGTTTGCAATGAAAATAATAGTTTAAGCGTCAACGCGGTTGTTTGGAAATAAAACGTTTTCTCTACTGTACTCTGCACGCTGCACACGGGGCACAAACTGCTGACCTGAACAGTTTACAACTTGGTAATTGAACACGCTACATGATATGGTCATTATGGGCTATAACCTTTACCTTGACTTTTGACACCAATTATAGAAACGTTTGACCGGGAGACAAACATATGTGCGTTGTTCGGAGGCAGTCGTTAAAGGGAGGGAAATTGACTTTCGTTTGCAAACAGCTTGAATCCAGGGTCCATGCTTATAAAGCGTTTGAGCTGAGTCTGAAATCGTTCTCAAGCATTTGATTGGTCAGATTTGAGCCTAGGCTCAAATCTGACCAATCAAATGCTTGAGAACGCGCTCAGACTCAGCTCAAACGCTTTATAAGCATGGACCCTGATCAGACGCCGTGGTACAATGTACGCGGCATCGTATCTGGATTCAAGCTGTTTGTCACTCCTCAGTAAGTTTTGTTTTTGTCGAAATGTCCATAATGTAATTTTGAGAAAAATAACAGACGACATTGCAGTCGTGAATAAGTTTGACATAATTGTCTTGCTTTTGGGAAGAGCGATTAAGCGTTGTTGCACGGAGGGAATCGTTGTTGGGAGGGCCGTTGCAGAGAGGGGGGACTGTAGTTTTGATCAACACCAGGCGACTTACTCGGCCTTTGGCTATTTTGCAAAATCGTATTTGGCTCCCCTGGCAATGAAAATGTTGAAACTTCTATCAAACGGATATTACTGCTTGACCGTGACATTTTGAGTATGTAGAAATATCACAGCCGTCCATAATCGAGGATCGGGCATATTCACACTAACTGCATGACTATAAGTGATACGTATCCAGCATATTACCATAAAGGATGTTCGGGATTTCTAGAGTCAGAAAAAAATGTAAATATTGGATGGATTATAGCCTATACTATAGAGACAAAAACAACGCACTGTTATGGCAACATACTTATGAATAACATAATCCATGGGTGGATCAACACTATATTACTCTCACGAAAACCTTTACATCAACCAAAATATTACTAGTCTTTTTGTTGATCTTTATTTAAGACCAGACAAAACGTTATCGGGTACTGCATACAATCATGAACTGGATCCAAACTGTCTTCAAAACTATGTTTGTTACGTTTCCCCCATTTTAATCAAAGGCCATGTTCACACAGTGGAGATGACATTACAAGTTGCCTCCCTACCCCCAAACAAGCCAATAGTGCCTATTGCAAACAGTTTGGAACCTGATCAGACGCCGGGTAACCCGGCGTCTGATCAGGTACCAAACTGTTTGCTACCCAGAGAATATAACTTCGTTTCAAGGGAAAGGATGACAAATGTAGGCGTGTCTGAACTCTGCCCTGCTCAGTGCCGCTTTTATAACCACTTCGCTGCCTTTCCTTTATACAATTCTGAAATTGTCGTCGTCTAAATTATCGTTTAATAGAAGTTTGATCACATGAACCCTTCAATGCCTTACCCCGAGTACAACGGTTATTTGCAAACGGTTTGCGGCGTCTGATCAGGATCCAAACTGTTTGCCACTCATTTCAATAGGTCTCAATTCAAAACGCCTAAAATTTGACTTTAATAAATAAAAGCAGACGACAGTTGTTCGAAACTAATGACGTCATGGCACTGAAGGGGTTAATTGTACACCGCATATCGTTTTACATGACAGTTCTGTCTGAATTAAATGCAGACCTATAAATCACTCGATTACCCACTTCATAGCATCATATCAGGATCGAAACTGGTGTCTACTTTGAGTTTACGCTTTCACTGTTCTAAGCGACAACGTGAATATAGTTTTCACTTTTCTAAACGACAATGTGAGTTTAGTATTCAGGTATAGACTAGACATGCCTCTTATCTAAACACCCAATGTCGGCTTAACTATTATTTTGCTGAATTGTCGTATGCTTCAAATGTACCGCGAATAAAAAAAAATGAGTTCAGCTATTTAAACTGAAGAAAAAAAAGTTTAATGCGAGTGGCAAACAGTTGGAATCCAGATCAGACGTCGCGTTACGCGTTGTTTTATATGAACCTAACTGTCTGCAAATGACAGCAATGTCACTTAGCTGGATAAGGATTAAACTTTGTCTTTGAAGGTCACCTTTGCGCAGTTAATCTATAAATTCAAATGTCTACTGTTGTGTACAGATTTAGAACGATACAATTCAAGCTAGGTCAGCAAATATTAAAACAAAACGTTTATGGCTTATAATTGGGTATTGGAACTTTGGAACAAACGCTCATTTTTGTAACTATACATATATAGAGAATATACTATAAGTATAATGCAATGACCAGGGATCAGCAGTGTAGATCCTGACCAGACAGTATAGGTGTAGTGGACGGCACGAGTCTTCAATACTTGCAATACATATCACTGTACGGGACTCATAATATCAGTCAATTTGGGAATAAATTACAATTTGCCAAACATAATTTTACTCCTTTACCCAATAGCCTGTTTCTATCTAATTTTGAAGACAGGTAACCACTCAAAGCAGGTTGAACGTAACTTTAGCAGAATGCTTGCATATCTGCTGGGATATAGAACTATTCTCTTCAGTGGTAGAATAAATTGAATGCGCTAAAAGCTTCTTTTATGGGGGAAAGGGTTAACATTGTCTGTTTAAAATGCTGTCTGTTCTTATACATGTATATAAAATTTAGGTCTTTTACATTTTGAGTGAAGAACTACACTAACGGTATACATTTTGAATGAAGAAATACAGGTATACATAACTGTCAACTAGTAACACCGCCGGTACATTAGTTTCACCCATTGAACCCTAGTGACATGGAAACACAGTATTTATACCAACAGCTAGTGTACAGGTGAGTAGTACACTTTGCACTACGCAAACATTGTAGACCAAACCTTTGATCAGTCTGTACTGTTTCTATATTGGTAGTATGTAATGCAGAAAAAAATCTCAAAAAGATAGTAAGTAATACATTTCAGTTGGACCCGAATAGACGCGGAGTAACTCGATGTTTGATCTGGAACAAGACTGCAAATGTAAGCAAATTCGCGCTAAGTATTATCAGCAATTATATTAAAATACTACAAATAGTCAACACAGCAATGTCATAGCAGTTTATGCACCATTTGTCCTATAGATGACATTGAAAAGAACTTCGTGCCATTTAAAAATGTATGCAGTTGTATCCCTTTGAATATACAGTGTAAACTCGATAATTCGAATTTGCGTTAGTTCGAACATACCCATATTTCAAAGTATAAAAAGGTGTCTTAACCACATTTTAACTTTGAAATACGGGTACGTTCGACTAAAGCGATATCGAATTATCGAAATTCAACTCATGAAATACAGTACTGGTAAGGTCCATTTAACCCTTTGAACCCTAGTCCCGCATATAGGCGTCCTTTTGAAACAGTGTACATGTGAGTAGTACGCTTGTCCTATGCAAACAGTGAAGACCCAGATCAGAGGGCTCCAAAAGGAGCCCTCTGATCAGGGTCTTCACTGTTTGTCATAATGCCTAACATGGACAAAAACAACCCTTAAAAGCCAGAAATGGACTAGACTAAAATGGAAACTGGAATTGTCCATTTAAAGTTTTAGGGAGGAAAGAGTTAAGGGAGTTAGAAGAAATGAGTTACGCCTGTATTTATAAAAAACATTTTGGCCTGCAACAATTGTCGTCTGCTACTGTTCTCAAATTCGAATTTTCTTTAAAAAAAAAAAAAGAAAAAGGGGCGTCTGTGTCAAACATTTTTGGATCCAGATAAGACAATAAACATGCATTGATGATTGAGTATCTCATCTGGATCAAACCTGCAAAGGTAATCACGATTTCACCCTTAGCGTGCAAAGAGTTGAGAAATGAAGACACGTTCTCGGGATGCATTCTACGTTGCTACATCGACATGTACCTATAACTAACTTTCTTTGTATATATTGAAATAAAATATGTTTAAACTAAACTATGTATAACTATAAATGTTATCATTTCTTCCACTGAATCTATATCCTGATACTGATAGCAGTTTGTCGTGCATTTACCCATGACGCATTCACCCCTATATAACGTTTCATGCACATTTCACGTTTTCTAATTATTATTTTAAAGCTAGTCCCTTTTCATTTGATATCTCTATTTGTAGATCTAGGGTTGTATTTTTTCAATTTATTGCAAAATGACACACTGTGCAGAACTTAAATAGAGGGGTTTTCCAGAACCCTCTGATCTGGGTCTTTACAGTTTGCCGCGAGGAACACAGTTTGTAAAGGACGAATATAGTCGTCGCTAGGGCTCAATGGTTTAACCTTTACCAACGTCGACTTGACTCACATTATACAAACAGTTTAACCCTGTCACTGCCGCATACAGTCATCGGTTTTAAATAATTGTCGTCTGCTGGTATTGAAGGTAGATCTAAATTGTTCTAAAATGTATATCTAATAGTTATGATTGTCAATCAGTTTGGATCCTGACCATATGCCGCGTAAAGTGGTGTCTGGTCAGGGTCCCAACTGTTTGCAAATATCCATTGTATAAGGAAGGTCAAACATAGGACATGAGAAACGTGTTTTACTGATCCGTAAAGAGAGACGATTTTCCTGGTGTCCAGCGGGAAAGTATCAAGAATATTGAAGCCCAACAATCGCGAAAAAGTAATATTGTTTCCATTAAAGATTCTATTTGTAATTCACTCTACAAAATTGACCTAGATTTTATCGGTCTTTTTTTCTTAATTTTATCTTCTTATATCCAACTTAAACCTGTTTGTGATAAAAAAAAATAATAAAAAAAATGGACGCGGCTAAATAAATTCTTCGTGTATTAATGGCTGCAGTTTCAAATCTGTAATTGCTAAACTAGCCGATATTTGACCTCACTGGGCCAATGACAGCTGATAAACCGGGCTGACCGGCTGTCTTCATACCCTGAATGACAGTGGCTATCTAATATGGCGGCTCGAGAGCTTTAAACATTGCAAATATATATGACAGACACCACGTTACTTGGGAGGAGGGGCGTGCTTTTTTCGTAGTCATAGAAACTGGTAATTTTAATTCAACAAATAGCTTACCTGAGCGTATACAGTCCGCAAGGGTACCTCCAAAGTTTGTTTTCGTGGTTTTCAATTTATTATAAACAGCCGGTGTTAAATGTTTTTTCAACAAAGATTTTGTGTCACCGTTCGACAAGCGCTGCCAACAGTCTTCAAGAGATTGACCCGGCATTTTTTTAACTAATTAAATTTTTAATTCCGACAGAAAACTCCCCGAGCTGCTGGCCAAGCAGGTGTATCTGTGCCGGTAGTATGGACTAGACTGAGATAGCCAAGGTGTTCCGAGTGGAGCCAAGGTCACCTCGAATTAGTAGATCTACATAGGCGGTGTGTATTTCCCGTTCAATACACAACCCCGCTGTTGCCCACAGCCAATGAGATTCGCCGATTGCAATATACTATACAGCTGTATAACACCGACTAGGAGCCAATCAATACGTGTGAGTGGGGTGTATTGATTGAAGGGATCATTTAACATTTGAAAACATTAACGATCCACACATTTTACTTCAAGGATCTAGATCTAACATAAAAGTGATACATGTATTCATAATTGATTGGAATAGTATATAGGTCTACTAAAGATGTGAGTATAGCCGCTTTAGGCCTACTTTTATATAGATCTAAGTTTATACGATTTATAAACTGTAAATATGAATCTGCATGGTAGATCTATTAACAAATTATTATCTTAGAAATAAACAACTGTTTATAATCTTTGTTGTTTATGATAAATTTGATCTAGACAGTGCATGCACACCCAGTCTCAGCAATTAACCGTTATAATTTCATGTTCACATTTTTTCTGACGAATGAGGCTGAGAAGCGATCCAAACTGAAAGTAGATCGAGAAAAAAAAGTTAGGCCTAGATGTACATGTAAAAATTTGGGCGGTTTGTGAAATTATATGCAATGTAAATGTATACATGTATAAAATATATGGTGATAGATAGATATATCTATTTTACACCCCCACTGCTCAGTGCTATATCATAGAAGTTGCCAGCTGAAACATACACGTGTAAAGTAGGCCTACAGTGCCAGCATCATACATACCATATCGACCTACTTTCGGTTAGACAGTCGGGCGACAAGCCAAAACGATATAAACCCAAAATTGTCGTCTGTACAATGTTCTGGTTGTTTCCCTCATACATGTGAAACGCTGACATAAGTCAAATAATTTAGATTATGATCAGACGCCCATATACTCGGCGTCTTGATTGTTTGGATTCAAACTGTTTGTATGCCGTAAGAGCTATCGGGTTCAATCGGCAATTTCGGCTTTACTTTCAACCTGTTGTATGCGGTCACCTGTCTTTAAGATTAGAAGCCCGCTATGGAAAAAATAAGATAAACAGTCACCTGCTACTCAGAACACGTAAAAATCTTATGGGTGATCGAAATTAATATTTACTTAAACGCGAGTTAGAAATATGTTCTCTTCAGAAAGTATAAATGTATTGATAATATAATTAGACTAAAGTTTTCTGATTTTTTTTCATAAGGCTGATTTGCCAAGCATTTGAGCTGAAATTATCTTTTCAGTTTCAAAGCAATTAAATTGAAGAAACTGAATTTAATTTCCCAGGATCAATTTATATGACAGTTTAAAGGACACTCGTTAGTTTTTGTTTGGAATTTGCATTTCTCCAACATCTGCTTATTTAAACCGCCAAAATCAGCCAGAGAGCCGTAATGATATTAATACAGTCGAACTTCGATATCTCGAATTTGGTTTTGTCGAACATACCCGTATTTCAAAGTTAAAACGTGGCTTAGCCACGCTTTAACTTTGAAATATGGGTATGTTCGACATAACCGAGCATGAAATAATGAAGTTTATGTGTCGACTTATCCGATAGTTCGAGTTAAGCGAGTTCGAGATATCGAAGTTCGACTGTATTTATCGAACCATATTTCAAAAGCTGTGTTTGTTTACTAGTAGTTATACAGAATTATAGGCACTCTCCTGGAGAGCGCTGTTAGTCTGTATCAATACTTGTAAACAAGTCCTACACATCGATTCATCCATCCTTGTATGTTGAGAAACGAAATATGCTCTCTGTGAAGGAGATTGAATAGCAGGTTGTTTTCTCATCCCTTCCCCCGGAGAAGCGTCTTTTAGCGCATTTAATTTATTCCTCCACTGAAGAAAATAGTTATTTATACCGTCATGAAGTATATACATATACAGTGTTCAATTCAATTTAATTCAATGTTTTATTTCCTCCAGGCAGGAGATATGTGAAATAGTACAACATGATCAACACAAACATGGCAAATAACATTCTACAAGATATGTGACAAATCAGTATTTACATAACTAAGCTACATGTACTCCCTCTCTTGAGCAACACGCGTGTAAAACGTATTCTAAAAACTACGTTGCTGTTAAATGCAGTATACAAACAATGCAGAATGCTTCTTTGGAGGTTTTTCCACACTGCGTGTTTCCCACATTAGGTTGACTTGTCTTAAACTGGAAGAGTCGGCAATGTTGGAGTGTTGTTGAAGAGAGGTTCTGCTATGGAGTTTAAATGTATCATAATCCTTCTTATTCGTACTTATGTACATGCACGTCAGATTCAGGATGAAAGTAGCTAAACGTTATTCTTTCCCAATAAACGCGTTTGCGCTAAAACTATTATTTCTATTGCAAACTGTTTGGAGCCAGATCAGACACCGGGTAACCCGGCGTCTGGTCAGGCTCCAAACTGTTTGCTACCATGATAAACATGAATTATCAGAATTGTCCAAAAGTTGCACTTTTCTACGTTTTAGTGCTTTGCGTTGCCGTTTCGTTTCGTTTCGTTTAAACGGGAAAGAATAACGTTTTCTCCACTGTAAAGTACTATATATACATTCTGCATTCTGCTTTACTTTCAACATGCCTTAAGTCAAGTTAAGTGGTCACCTGTCTTCAAAACGAGAAACAGACTGGGTTAAACGAAACCTGACTTAACGGAATTATCAGCATTATCGAAAAACACTACAGTTGTATTTGGGAACAAAACTATTTTCTACTGCCAAACTTGAGCAAGTGCTAGTTTAATGCTAGATGAATAATTAATGCAAACAGCTCCTAAATGAATTATGTGCATTGGTCTTTTTCCTGCATAAAAAAGTACCAGGTTTTAGTTCACCTGAGCTGGCTCAGAGTCAGGGTGAGCTTTTTGTAATCCTTGAATGTCCGGCGTCCTTCGTCCAGCGTTCGTCGTCAACGATTTAAATGTTTACATTCTTGAGGCCACACTTTTTATCTAATCTTTCTTAAACTTGCTCAGATTGTTTAGAATCGTAAGTTCTCGGATTAGTTCGATTCTGGTTGCAATCGGTCAAAAGTTATCTGTCCTTCATGTGTAGAAATACTGTATTGTTGTGTTTTATTAACCTGTCAAAATTACCAATTACGCTAACTCGATTATTCATTTAAATTCGACACAGAATGCACAATATTCTTAAATTCATATCCGTAAATCAAAACGGAAAGAAACGACTTGGTACCGAAGTTAAATATATCCTTTTAGTGACGTATGAATATTCAAATTTTGACAGGTCAATAAAACCAAACAATATCTTACATCTTGTTTACGTTCTATATACATGTATATAATATAGCAACTAAAGTTTTAAATGGATTTTGATTATACTTGCACACATTGTATATAAGTATAAGTTTTGAAGAAATGTAATTATTGTTAAAATCAGATAATTGTGGCAAGAGCTACTTGACTTTGATGTACTTAGAAATGCCTTATTTCAGTATTGTTTACACATTAATGTTTACACGTTTTATTGTATATTGATATTTAACGTTGTAAAACCATGTATGGCCAATGAGATTTTGAATGAGATCAAATATAGTTGAAATTGGTCAAGAGTTATCTGTCCTTGATGTGCTGAAATTGCAATATTGAACAGTATTTTAACTCTATATAGGCTAGCATCTGCAGTTTTCAATGAATTTTGAGTGTACTTACACACAATTGTATATAAATATAAGTTCTAAAGCAGGGCAATTATTGTTAATGTCAAGTCATTGTAACAAAAATTATCTGCCCTTGATTTACTCGGATATGCTAGAAAATGCCTTATTTTAGTATTGTTGACACGCTGTTGTCTACAATTATGAACGGATTTTAATAAAACTTTGTGAAACTATATATGACTGTAAGTTCTTGTTTTCCATTATGATTGAAATTAGGCTTTTTTACTCTGATGTATGAACATGCCATATTTAACAGTGTTTACTCTCTAGAAATTAAGATTTCAATATAGATTTTGATTATACAGGTCAATACATGTCAAGAGTTATCTTCATTTACAAAATTTCTATTTTTCAAGCACGATTACTTAAATCAGGTTGAAAGTACAGCATAATGCGCCTTAAGGCGCATTCTGCTTTACTTTAAGCCTGCTTTAAGCTTCCATTTACAAGGATAAAAATATGGAGAAATAGCAGCTCTCTTTCTTGAATATATGTGGCTGCTTAACACAGAGTTAAATAACACAGACAGCGCATGGGGTGCTATATGTCCATCCTTTATAAGCAGTCGCATATGTTTACCGATCTCCATACTACTGTAACTTCTTTGAATACTGATCGCTTAATACAAGTCTGACTGTATATAATTACAAATTGACAATTTTGTTGTGCCTTTGATCTTGTCAACCCTACCAGGTTTATGATCTATATCTAGAGACCATTAGTTAACCCACTCAATACTGTGTGACTGTCCTCGTATTTACTGTGAACTGAGTTCAGTACATAGTACTTCAGTGTCGTCTGCTGAAAATGTCGGCTTAAACCATTCACTGCCATTTCGTCATCAATTTAAAACAATTGTCGTCTGCTTTTATTTCTCAAATGTAAATTTTATGTATTTTGACTTTAAAGAAAATATCGTAATGAGTGTCAAATAGTTTGGATCCTGATCAGACGCCGCGTATCGCGGCGTCTGATCAGGATTCAAACTTGAAAATAACAATTTTACCCGGGGTAGGGCAGTGAGTGGGTACTTTTTTTAATTGGCATTGTCTAATTTATACTTGTATTTACATTAAATGGGGCCTGGTTTGGATCCCAACTGAAAATTGGATCCAAACTGTTTACAAATAACCATTTTACCCAGGGTAGAACAGTGAATGACATTAATAAGTCACCTGCAGCAATGTTCAGAGATGTCGTAGAAACGTTCTTGGATATATCACCAGAATGCCAAACGGATCGGTCCCAGATGAGACACCGAGGTGTACCGCATCTCAACGGGACCTATAGTTTAAACGTACAGTAAAACCTCTCTTTTACGACTACTAAAGCGAATCTTAGGCCAATTGACCATATGAAAGACAGATAGCTTAAAACAAAGTGACAGTAAAACAGAAAACTCCTAAAGGAGTATTCTGTTTAACTGTCACCTTGCTTTAAGCAGTCACCTGTCGTAAACATATAATAACTAACACAATTTAGAGGTCGTAATAGAGAGGTTTCTCTGTACTGCGTTGTATGCAATAGGCGGAAAAGATGTTTAAATGTCATATGATTGTTGAGTGTGTTTGTACTTTCAGTTTCTGTCGGTACTGGTACAATATGAGTTCTCCTCGTTCAGATAGTCATTCCTGACAGATAATGTGATCCGGTAAGTGATGATTTAGTAACAACAATTGTTTGACAACTTACATGTACACTTATCCGATAAGTGATGATTTTGTAACAACATTTGTTTGGCAACTTACATGTACACTTATCCGGTAAGTGATGATTTAGTAACACACATTTGTTTGACAACTTACATGTACACTTATCCGGTAAGTGATGATTTAGTAACAACATTTGTTTGACAACTTACATGTACACTTATCCGATAAGTGATGATTTAGTAACAACATTTGTTTGGCAACTTACATGTACACTTATCCGATAAGTGATGATTTAGTAACAACATTTGTTTGGCAACTTACATGTACACTTATCCGGTAAGTGATGATTTAGTAACACACATTTGTTTGACAACTTACATGTACACTTATCCGATAAGTGATGATTTAGTAACAACATTTGTTTGACAACTTACATGTACACTTATCCGATAAGTGATGATTTAGTAACAACATTTGTTTGGCAACTTACATGTACACTTATCCGGTAAGTGATGATTTAGTAACAACATTTGTTTGACAACTTACATGTACACTTATCCGATAAGTGATGATTTAGTAACAACATTTGTTTGACAACTTACATGTACACTTATCCGATAAGTGATGATTTAGTAACAACATTTGTTTGACAACTTACATGTACACTTATCCGATAAGTGATGATTTAGTAACAACATTTGTTTGACAACTTACATGTACACTTATCCGATAAGTGATGATTTAGTAACAACATTTGTTTGACAACTTACATGTACACTTATCCGATAAGTGATGATTTAGTAACAAACATTTATCTGGCAACTTACATGTACACTTATTTGTACACATGTACTTATTTATCTGACAACTTACATGTACACTTATCCGATAAGTGATGATTTAGTAACAACATTTGTTTGACAACTTACATGTACACTTATCCGATAAGTGATGATTTAGTAACAACATTTGTTTGACAACTTACATGTACACTTATCCGATAAGTGATGATTTAGTAACAAACATTTATCTGGCAACTTACATGTACACTTATCCGATAAGTGATGATTTAGTAACAACATTTGTTTGACAACTTACATGTACACTTATCCGATAAGTGATGATTTAGTAACAAACATTTATCTGGCAACTTACATGTACACTTATCCGATAAGTGATGATTTAGTAACAACATTTGTTTGACAACTTACATGTACACTTATCCGATAAGTGATGATTTAGTAACAAACATTTATCTGGCAACTTACATGTACACTTATCCGGTAAGTGATGATTTAGTAACACACATTTACCTGACAACTTATATGTACACTTTGCGTATGTCAATTATTTACTGTTAATCAACCATTTATATATTGAGTAGCGCTTTCAATTTTTACTGCAGATGGCTGCTTAATACAGGATCGAAAATAATTCCTCTCCTCTATAGCGTTAGCTAACGGTATAGTTGTTGTTGTTGCTTCTCTACACGGGCTCAGACATAAACACGAGCCGAATTACGAAGTTGTATGCACTTTCGATCGCTACACATTGAAATACGTTAAATCGATCCGAGATAAACGGATAGTTCCGTGGTCCATTGGTCTAAGCGGTTTCCCCTATTTTGCCTTCTGTCCGCCAATGCCGGGCCCCGGGTTCGAATCCCACCAGAGGCCAATATTTTTTTTTATTGAAATACATTTTTTTAAACAGAATTTCTTATCCTAAACAAATTCTTTACCATTTATATAAGCGTTTGACACATATTTACAAATTACTATTTTTAATGCACCATCTGGCTGCGAGTCGCTTTAATACAAACTAATGTTTAGCAGGCTATATATGTAATTGTCTGTGGTATTTGTTTGCTGCAGTTAATACTCTTATCTGTTTTCTTGGAGACAATATCACCAGACTGTCACCTGTTTAGATCCAGATCATACTTGTTTTCAACATACAAACATTTTAGACCAACGTTACAATGTCTTTAAAACTTTAAAACTAAGTAGATTTCTAAAAGATAAAAACAAAAACAAAAAAAACAACCTATCCCACCCCATGCACCCCCCCCCCCCCCCCAAAAAAAAAGAAAAAAGAAAAGAAAAAAGTTACAACAACTGTAAAAATCTAGTAAACTACAATTGATGTCTTGACAGATTTAATGTGACAGTGAAAATGTCAACCAACCTTGCTCTGCTTATCCTAGTTCAACGGAATTTGAAAACAGCTTGGATCCAGGTCAGACGCCGCGGTGCGTCAGTTCTGTATTGAGGCTGTTTGCATCTTTTATTTAGATATCTCAAAGAAAATTGACATTATGATATAATAAAAAATTGAAAACATTTGCAGACGACAAACTGGTGAAGGGGTAGTAGACATAAAAACATTCATAGATTTGACCTATGTTTGCCATCGTATTTGCGAGTATCTTGTTACAGACCTATTTACCCATTTGTGCAGCATCCCGTGAAAGGGACATTCGAACTTCGATATCTCGAACTCGCTTAACTCGAACTATCGGATAAGTCGACACATAAACTTCATTATTTCATGCTCGGTTATGTCGAACATACCCATATTTCAAAGTTAAAGCGTGGCTTAGCCACGTTTTAACTTTGAAATACGGGTATGTTCGACAAAACCGACTTCGAGATATCGAAGTTCGATTGTATGCAAATAGGGTCGAGTCTGATCAGACGCCGCATCATGGAGTGTCTGGTCAGTGTCGACACTGTTTGCTGATAGAAATTTCAATAGAAAACAAAACGAAAATGAAAATTTAAACAAGACACCCCTTAGATAAAAATGGACTTAACCAAAACAAGCATGGAAGAATCCTCTGGACGCAAATGGGTTATTGTGTTGTCCTTTTATTGTCATTGATGGTTAACTTACCGTTCAGAGTTGGGTTTCGGATAACTTGCTGAAAATAGGATACTATAAATATAAAATGGTGTTGATTTCATGCCCATTGCGAAATAAAAAACTCTATTACAACCACTAAAGACATTATAAAGACATACAACTATTAAAGACATTACGGCTTGACCCTGTTTTTGCCTTGCTTTTGATCGACTTTGCAATCACGTGTCTAGAGTCTCTTTCAAGCATCCATGGTAATCAGTCTATGCTAAACCCGGTGCTATTGTGGCATATTGGTTTATCAGGGCTGAAGACCGAACTCGACACCCTTAGAGTTCTAGGGCTCATAGCTTTTCATTCCGCCGGCACACGGCTCAAAATTAGAGTCCATATGACCAATATGTCATCCTTTTTGTCTCCACCAAAACCTATGCTAGCTGTGACTATACAGTGGAGACTCTGTTAAACGAAACTAAACGCAATTCACTAAAATGTGGAAAATAACTATTTTCTGACGTTTCTCAAAATTTATTTTTGTCTGAGTGGCAAACAGTTTGGAGCCTGATCAGGTTACCCGGCGTCTGATCTGACTCCAAACTGTTTGCAATGGAATTCATAGTTTTAGCGTAAACGCGTTTATTGGAAAAGAATAACGTTTCTCCATGTAAATGCATATATTCGTCTCTTCGATGTGATTATAATCAGTAGTGCCAACGTAGGGTTTGGTGGAGACATAAGGACGTTTTAAATAGATCTACTTACTTTCGGGAGGTATGTGGTCACAGATGCTCGACTTTGGATCTCAATTAACATACAAAGTGCAGACTGCAGATAGCCTCGATATATTCACAGCCTGTGAATCACAGGCGCGTTGTCTGGCCACGCTGTTCGACATTGCTTCCTTGTACAACACTGAACCGTTTAAATGCCATCCGCGACTAAACTTGCACGTGCAGACAGTTTGGATCCAGATCAGACGACGAGAAACTCGGCATCCGACCAATCATGATCATATATGTTGGCTTCTCGTGCATGTACTGGTGTTTTAGTGAAAATACCTAATATTTAAATCTCACAAAAAACGCAGACGTACACTCTAAGCACGATAGTGTGGTAGTGAAGAGGTTATGTTAGCTCCAGGGCTGCCATTTCTCCGGATTTTTCCTAAATCTTCGGATTTTCCCCCCAGTACATGGTAGCTTAAAGCAGGGTGAAAGTAAAGCAGAATGCGCCTTAAGGCGCATTCTGTTTTACTTTCAACCTGTCTTAAGCATTACGTATCTAAAAAACTAAAAACAGACTATGGGTAAAAGGTTTTATTCGGAAGATCGCGCTTGAAAAAATTGAACATTTTGAAATCTTAGGATTTTTTTTATCAATTTATGGCAGCCCTGTAGCTCCTGTCAAAATACATGAGTAGTTTCAAGTGCAATGTGCATGCATGCAACAACACTTAACTCTTTCAAGAAACGACTTTGCAAACAGTTTGGACCCTGTTCAGATGTCACGTGCATCATGACGCGGCGTCTGATCACGATCGTAACTATTTGACACTCGTGTCGACATTTCTTCAGTCAAAACAGCCTGTATGGTTGGCATGGAATACTGGGTTAAGTGGACCATACCCTAATATTAAAGTTAAAACGTTGCTTAACCTCAATTTTATTTTGATATACAGATATGGTTTTCCATCGGCAACTTAAGATGGCTGAGTTGGGTTTTACGGGACTGCGGCACAAAATAGGTTATATAGCGCGATTAAGGTTGAGGGGGTGATGAGATGAGATGATGATAATTTCAGAAAGATGATTTCGTCTTATTTCATTCGTTGCGAAGCAGCGCATGTGATCAAAACCACCGACCTGCCTTCCTTTTATTTCTTGACAGGGAGATAAACTCGATCTAATTAACAGAAACAATTCCCTATGACAATTAAGCCCCAGAATTGCGGCAAAGTAGGAAGGTATCCGGGGGAGGGGTGTTATTATAAGTATATTAATAACACAGAGCTCAATCACTACGAATAATGTGAAAGGAAACACTAAACTCCTCATTGTCATGACGCCATCTGTTTTAAACAATTGTCGTCTGCTTTATCCTCAAATTTTAATGTTAGATAATTTGACTAAAGTAGTCTCGTACATGTACAGTGGAGAATCTGTTATTCTTTCCCGTTTAAACGCAAACGTACGCATCCGCAAAGCACTAAAACGTAGAAAAGAACAACCTTTGGACAATTCTGATATTTCATGTTTATCTTGGTGGCAAACAGTTAGGAGCCTGATCAGACGCCGGGTTACCCGGCGTCAGATCTGGCTCCAAACTGTTTGCACTGCAAATAATAGTTTTAGCGTAAACGCGTTTATTGGGAAAGAATAACACATTCTCCACTGTAATGAGTGTCAGACAATTTGGATCCTGATCAGACAACGAGTTTCTCGGCATCTGCTCAGGATTAGAACTGTTTGCAAATAACAGGGGTGAAAGAGTTAGTTGATTAAACTCATTATCATTTGTTTTTGTAATTAATCAACATTTTCTTGGTGATATTTTGTTGTCTTGGTACTTAGAAAGTGTTACGTCCACTCTAAACCAATACTATGCATAACTTTGCGATAAAAAATTCTCTTATCACCAACACTATGCATAAATCTCTTAACATACAAGCGGTGAGCCAATGATAACATTTTGCATGCAGTTTTGACCCTGTTGAGACGCGGCGTTATATCATATCATGATCCAAACTGTTTGACACTCTGACTCTGTTTTGAAAATAGATTTAGAAACTTCTATTTTAAGAATAGTAGCAGACGACAATTGTTTCAGACGCAACAATACCCAGCATTCAATGAGTACTAGAGTTTAACAACTAACCTTACATCACTCTGATAAGCGTTATTAATACAGTTGAAATTCGATACTTCGAACTCGCGTTAGTTCGAACCTATCCATGTTTCAAAGTTAAAACGTGGCTTAGCCACGTTTTAACTTTGAAACATGGCTATGTTCGACTTAAGCGAAATTGAGGTATCGAAATTCAACATATGAAATACAGGCAAGTTCGATTTAGAAGCGAGTTCGAAGTATCGAGTTTCGACTGTATTCGGTTCGCTAATCGTATAGTAGTTTTAATTTTGTCACATGAGTGGCTAAGATAGAATAGTACGATAGTGAGCTACGGACAGGGCACACTCTATTCATTATATGTTAACAAGGACTACCTAATTCAAGGTACATGTACTCATATAACTTTCTAGTTGAGTCTACCTCTGTATGAATTAATAATAATACATGATAATATTCGATGTATATGTTGATTCAACATATGTTGGAAGGAATTGCTGTTTTCAAGCATAGGTCCATGGTACTCTAGAGCTGAGTTTTATATCCTTATAATTATATGTCAATGTATATAGTATATGTATATAAAACCCGACTCGAGAGAACCACCTATGTTTTCAATCATAGATATTTTATTATTTTGTCTATATCACTGGTTATATTATAACAAAGCTCCTGAAAGAGGAGTATTTCATAAACTTGTAGCAGGAACTTTCTACTTTACTTTCACTTTGCTTTAAAGTGACATACGTCTTTAATACATTCCACCCTAGCGACGAGTATACTCGTCGTTTACAAACAGTGTTTATGTTAGGATTACTCTTGTCCCATGCAAACAATATAGGCAGTGAATATACTCCATAAATACGCTTTTTTACACCTTTAATTTTTTCTCCACTGAAGATCTTTTCCTATTTATACAGTCATGAATTTGTATCACAAGAAATAGTTTCTATATTCAAGCAGCTGGTAGCTTAAAGCAGGCTGAAAGTAAGGCGCATTCTGTTTTACTTTTAACCTGCTTTAAGTGATCATCTATCTTCAAAAACTAGAAATGAGCTATGGGGTAATAACGGGTTAAACTACCCTTTGCTTCAGAGTCAATCATGAAGGGAGCGTTGGTAGTTGTATTCCTCGTGCTGGTCGTCACGTTTAGTTGCCAAGGGATACGGATCCCTAAAAAGTATGTGGTCAACCTAGATCTTCCGGAAGAGCAGAGATGGTACCAGATCGCCATTGACCACAAAAGCATCCTGCCGGATATACACAAAGTTTTGACGTAAGTGGATAGCATTTGTCAGTGTTTGTCCTTTTAAAATGACTTTGAGTTAACCCTTTCAACCCTGTAGCTTGCTGTAGAGAATCAGATTAAGTACTGATCATTTACAAATCACAAGTTACAAATACCAACAGTGTAGACCGTGATCAGAGGGCTCATATAGGAGCCCTCTGATCAGGATCTGCACTGTTTGATAGTTTCATTGGTTTTGTTATCATACCAAAAATGTAACAGTAGACAAATGCCTGTACTAGAAGAGTCCAAATTGACCATAAATACCCACAAGAGAAATTAAGGGTTGAAAGGTATATACTCCGATAATAGGCCGTTTATGATAACTTAAGCTCTGTCCTATGTTCGAACAGTGTAGAATCAGATCATAGGACTCCTGAAAGAGCCATCTGACCATGGTCTATACACAGTTTGTAATTTGTAATAGAATGTAAAAAAAAACCCGATTAATAATAGATAATGAAGGTGTCCTCTGA
Source organism: Gari tellinella (assembly GCA_922989275.2). Classification (NCBI taxonomy): domain Eukaryota; kingdom Metazoa; phylum Mollusca; class Bivalvia; order Cardiida; family Psammobiidae; genus Gari; species Gari tellinella. Next base: position 97,402,714 of record OV277860.1, read on the forward strand.
TCAGGCTTTGCACTGTTTATAATATAAAGTAAAAATAACCGTAAGACTTATTTGGAAACTGGAATTGTTAATTTGACGTTTCATTGTAAAATGAGTAAACTGTTAATAATATGGACACATATTGCATGTGTTGACATAGATATACATGTATTATCACCATTTGTTATGTATACATGTAGTTAGTTGATACTGGGACTGATTGCCGTTTAATAGTTTAGGTCACGAGTGGCAATATCATTCTCATTATGATTCATATATAAACTTTTAACTTAGAAACCCTTTTAGCGTGGCGTATGGGTATGTTCTCCGCGAATCATTTTGTTGCGTTGGAATGTCGAAGTTTCAGTAATGCGGTTATGGCTGTTCCTTTCAGGGTAAACATTATTCTGGTTATCAACCTCTAACATACATATAGATTAAACCTACATGCATTCTAATAAAATGATTTAATGTTAGAAATTACAGCAAATACAATTTGAATATAAGAAATGAACTAATTGTTTTTCGGCGAAACAATCGACAGAAAATGATCTGCAAAGTAACCATGAATCGCTAGTTCATTTCCAGGGCTTCCGTTTCTTCGGAATTTTTATCCTAGCAAAACTGGAACTATGACATGTGCGATGAGGGGTTATTGTTGCGATGGTTTCATGTAGGTTTTGTTTTGGCTGCTGAGCCCCTGATTGGCTGTTTCACTATTAACCTTTAGCCCGCTAGTTATGTCGATAGTAGTTGGGGGTTGTTTTTTTTTTGGGGGGGGGGGGGGGGGGGGTTGCTGAAAGTGTAGACCCAGATGAGATACTTCCTTAAGAAGCTCTCTGATAAGAGTATACATTGTTTACTAGGAGAAGAAATTATTCTGAAATAGATAACATTCTAAGTTTTCAAATACATTGTATTCTACTTTTAAATAAATAGTTTGAATAGTATCCATCAAATGAGGGGCAAATTCTGAATATGCGATGAGCTAAGGGTTAATGACTGATCAAGGCCTTAGCTGCTTGTAAGGGCTTCTATGTATATAAGTTATGATAGAAATATGGATATTGATCAAAACCTATATGTTGCTTTAGCCCTTTGCTACATAGATATGTTTCATGAAAAATGTTCTCTAGTAGATGGTAACTTGAAGCGGGTTTAAAGTAAAGCACAGTGCTCATTTAGGCTCATTTTGGTTTACTTTTAACCTGGTTTAAGTGGTCACCTTTCTTCAATAGTAGAAATATACCATGGAGTAAATGGTTTGAAATATCTTTGGTATATTCCTTCCCGTTTGTTATGAAATTTCATTGATCTAGATCTTTGCTATTTGTTAAATCATCGTTTTGTTTGGGCTTTATATTGCCTCTACCTATTCAATATTCATGTATAGATAACAAATCTTGAATTCTCAGAATGCATTACTGTTTTCAGCTTTTAATCTTTAAAATTCTTAAGTAAACAGAGTAGTCCCTGTGGAGAGCTCATACAGGAACTGTCTTTTCAGGGTCCACTCTGTTTGCAAAAGTTTAAAAAAAAATAAATACTGATTTGTAATTGTGTTCCTTCGTGTTGTATATATGTTAATTTTGTTTGTGGACCATATTGAAAATTGGTTTGTTTTTCGATACCAAAAATGTAATCCACATGAAATAAAGTCGTTATTATTATTATTATTATTATAGCAGATGGTAGCTTAAAATAGGCTGAAAGTAAAGCAGAATGCGCCTGAAGGCGCATTCTGCTTTACTTTCAATCTGTTTTAAGCAGCCATGTGTCATCAAAGCAAGAAACAGTATATTGAGTAAAGGTACGATTTGTAAAATTGCGTCTGAAAAACTGAAAATTTGAAATCTTAGGATTTTTATGATCAATTTATGACAGCCCTGTATTTCTCAATTGTACACCCACCGTGCATGGTTCCCTAACTGACATCTCGTGTCTCCTCTGTCCAGGACGTACATCCCCGAGACCCTGTTACCTGTAGTGGAGGAGATAGCTGGCGATGTTGACAACTACCTCAAGGCACCATACGCCAATGAAATGAGAGGTAAAAACGATTAGAGTGCCCCCTCCTTACAACGTCCCTCCCAACAACGACTCCCTCCTTACACGAATGAATAAGCACTTATTCATTCGTGCTCCTTACAACGACCCTTGTCGCAGTTCCCTAAACAATACAATTATGTATAACGCTTTTAGTGCTGCAATATCGCCTGCTTAAAATTGTCGTCTGCTGTTTTTCTCAAAGTTACATATTTGACATTTTGACAGAAGAAAACTCGATAACGAGTGCCAAACAGCTTGAATTCAGATAAGACGCCGCGTTACGGGGCGTCTGATCTGGATTTAAGCTGTTTACAAATGTTAACCAATTTCCCTCCCTATACCGACTCCCTCCGAACAACGCACACAATTTTCGTCTCCTATAGGGTGTTGTTGTAGAGAGGGAGCGCTGTATTATTATTAAGGTGGTTCGCAGGTTTGCTAATTTTCTGTCAAACCTCATTGAAACCGTGATTTAATTAAAATATATATCATATGGAAGGGTTTACCACCGAAACCACTTACCAAATTTGAGTCCATCATAATCATAACCGTGGCTACCAGGTGGACGATTTAGGACCGCATGCGGTTATTGTTTCTGACAGGACCTTTTGTCGAGAAAAGTTTGATTTTTAATAAACAGAAAAGTGTTCGTTATAAAAATAATATAACTCAATAATTTCTATACATTCAAGTAAACTGTACAGAAAATATTAGATTATGCCTAAACCAAAATATTTCATGAAATATTTTCCGGAAATATCAATGTTTATACTAACAATAGATCTAATAGAAGAAAATTTCAAATGAGTGTCAAACTTTCGGCCTGCATATTGCTGTCAATTTCTTTCAGCGAGACTTAGTGATAGATGAGTCAATGTGCGTTTTGTGTGCGATATACACTGAGCACTTACAATAAAATAAATGTTCAAGTGAGTGCCAAACTTTCGGCCTGCATATTGCTGTCACTTTCCTTCAGCGAGGCTTAGTGACAGATAAGTAAATGTGCGTTTTGTGTATGATATACACTAGGCTGCTGGCCAATAATGTGAACCCTCCCCCCATAGGGGGACTTTTGGTCACTATGTTTTTCTGAAAGTCCAGGGTCTGTAGGTTTAAATCCTATTTTCTGCACTTTGAGCGTTGGGGCTTTAGTAAAAAAATTGACTTTGAAGATTATCTCCCCTTGCATAAATAGAGAAATACGTATTTTTATGTGTAGTTGTTGCACTAATATAATTTTTTAATTAAACTTATATATCTAACACAAAATGATTCAATTATGCAACATAACTAACTGAAAGCAAAAAATGCAAAAACAATTGGACATAACTCAAATTTTATTCAAATTATCTCCCCTTAAATGTACAGAATGCAGTTTTTATACAAAACGAGTCACTTTTCCCTTTATAAATGTTGAATACATATCATAGAAACAAGATCTAATCACGAAACCTTCTTTACATGAAAGCCTTATATGTCCACAAACTAAATATATAACATTTGGGTTATACAGCACAGTCTTTGTGTGAAATTGAACAAAATTATTACCTCCCTTTTTTTAATTTCTGTCATATTGTTATTATGTCGAACATTATTTTGGGACAGAAAGAGACACTTTAATTTATAAATTTTAACTGGCAATTCTAGTTTTACACATAATTGATAGAAAAGAATAATTTTTACAACTAAAAGTCTTCTTTTGTTTGAATTGTCTGCCCTTAATTTAGGGTTAAAAGCAGTTTTATGATATACATGTACATGTATATTGTTAGTTGCATAGTAACATAGGTCCTTTGTTGCCAATTACATGTTATTTTACAACATTATCAAGTGAAAAGCATTCAATATGATGGTTGCTTTAAAGAAAAAAATTGATGGGAGTAAGATAATTGCCTCCCTTTCAAACAAAACAAGAAGAACAAAAACTAGAGGAGGTCCACCAACGGATACAGTGTTAGAAAGGTTATACATGTATAGAGGTGTTGATGTATCCATTGGTGGACCGCCTTTAGACAACATTTGAGCACTGTATTAGTTGGTGGAAGGCCTTTATATAACTTTTTAGCACTATATCCGTTGGGGGACGCTTCTAGATAACCTTTCTAGCACTGTATATGTTGGTGGACAGCCTGTAGATAACATTTTAGCACTGAATCCGTTGATGGACCGCCTTTAAATAAAGTTTTAGCACTGTATCCGTTGGTGGATGGCCTCTAGAAAAGGTTTCTAGCACTATATCCATTGGTGGACGTCCTCTAGATAATGTTTCTAACACTAAATCCGTTAGTGGACCTCCTATAGATAACGTTTCTAGCACTATACTAGTATCCGTTGGTGGGCAGCCTCTAGAAAAGGTTTCTAGCACTATATCCGTTGGTGGGCAACCTCTAGAAAAGGTTTCAAGCACTATATCCATTTTTGGACGTCCTCTAGAAAAGGTTTCTAGCACTGTATCCGTTGGTGGACCGCCTGTAGATCACGTTCCTAGCACTGTATCTGTTGGTGTACCGCCAGTATACAATGTTTACCATTTCCAGCACTGTACCCGTTGGTGGATCGACTCTAGATAAATTTTAAAAAACTGTATCCGTTGGTTGACCGCCTCTACAAAAGGTTTTAGCACTATATCCGCTGGTGGACTGCCTGTAGATAACGTTGTACATAGCACTGTATCAGTTTATGGACTGCCTGAAAATAACGTTTCTAGCACTGTTTCCGTTAGTTGACCGACTTAAGATACCGTTTAAAGCACTGTTTCCGTTGATGAACCGCCTGTAGATAACGTTTTAAGCACTGTATCCGTTGGTGGACCGCCTTTAAAATATATTTCTAGCACTGTATCCGTTGATGGACGGCCTCTAGAAAAAGTTTCTGACACTGTACCCATAGGTAGACGTCCTCTAGATAACGTTTCTAGCACTGTATCCGTTGGTTGACCTCCTGTAGATAACATTTCCCTGTTGGTGGACCTCCTGTAGATAACGTTTTTAGCACTGTATCCGCTGGTGGACCGCCTGTAGATAACGTTTGTAGCACTGTATCCGTTAGTTGACCGACTTTAAATAACGTTTAAAATACTGTTTCCATTGATGATCCGCCTGTAGATAACATTTAAAGCACTGTATCCGTTGGTGGACCGCCTCTACAAAGTGTTTCTAGCACTGTATCCGTAGGTGGACCGCCTCTAGATACCGTTTTTAGCTTTGTATCCGTTGGTGGACCTCCTCTACAAAAGGTTTCCAGCAGTGTGTCCGTTGGTGGACCGCGTCTGGAAAAGATTTTAGCACTGTATGTGTTGGGGACGCCTCTAGATAACCGTTTTTAGTACTGTATCCGTAAGTAGACCTCCTCTAGATAACGTTTCTAACACTGTATCTATTGGTGGACCGCCTCTAAGATACCGTTTTTAGCACTGTATCCGTTGGTGGACCTCCTCTACAAAAGGCTTTCAGCAGTGTGTCCATTGGTGGACCGCGTCTGGAAAAGATTTTAGCACTGTATGTGTTGGGGACGCCTCTAGATAACCCTTTTTAGCACTGTATCCGTTGGTAGACCTCCTCTAGATAACGTTTCTAACACTGTATTCATTTGTGGACCGCCTCTAGATAACGTTTCTAGCACTGAATCGGTTGGTAGACCTCCTAGATAACGTTTCTAGCCATGTATCCGTTGGTGGACTGCCTCTAGAAAACGGTTCTAGTAATGTATTCGTTGGTGGACTGCCTCTAGATAACCTTTTTACCACTGTATCCGATGGTGGACCACCTCTAGATAACTTTAGTAGCACTGTATCCATTGGTGGAATGCCTCTCTATTACGTTTAAAGCACTGTATCCGCTGGTGGACCTCCTCTAGATAATTTTTAAGCACTGTATCTGTTGGTAGACCGCCTCTAGATAACGTTTCTAGCACTAAATCGGTTGGTGACCTCCTCTAGATAACGTTTCTAGCCATGTATCCGTTGGTGGACTGCCTCTAGAAAACGTTTCTAGCAATGTATTCATTGGTGGACTGCCTCTAGATAACCTTTTTACCACTGTATCCGTTGGTGGACCACCTCTAGATAACGTTAGTAGCACAGTATCCGTTGGTGGAATGCCTCTATATAACGTTTAAAGTACTGTATCCGCTGGTGGACTGCCTGTAGATAACGTTTCTAGCACTGTATCTGTTGGTGGACCTCCTCTTGATAACGTTTCTAGCAATGTATCCGTTGGGGGACCGCCTATATATAACATTTCTAGCACTGTATCCGTTAGTGAACCGCCTCTAGATAACTTCTTAGCACTGTATCCGTTTGTGGACCGACTCTACAAAAGGTTTCAAGCACTCTGTCGGTTTATGAACCGTCTCTTGTAAAGGTTCTAGCACTGTATCCCTTGGTGCAATGCCTCTTTGTAGCTTTTCTAGCACTGTATCCGTTGGTGGACCGCCTCTAGATAACGTTTAAAGCACTGTATATGTTGGTGGATCGCTTCCAGATAACATTTTAGCGCTGTATCTGTTGGTGGACTGCCTGTATATACCGTTTCCAGCACTGTATCCGTTGATGTACCACCTGTAGATAACGTTAAAAGCACTGTATATGATGGTTAACCGCCTCTAGATAACTTTTTCCCACTGTATCTGTTGGTGGATCACCTGTAGATAAGGTTTAAAGCACTGTATATGATGGTTGACCGCCTCTAGATAACTTTTTAGCACTGTACCTGTTGGTGGACCGCCTATAGATAGCGTTTAAAGCACTGTATATATTGGTGGTCCGCCTCTGGATAACTTTTTAGTACTGTATCCATAGGTGGACCGCCCTTAGATAAAGTTTTAACCCTGTATAATTATGTTAGTGGAACGCCTCTAGAAAGGGTTTCTAGCAATATCCTTTGATGAACCACCTCAAGATACTGTTTATAGCAGTGTATCCGTTGGTGATTGTTGATACCTTTTCTAGCAGTGTATCAATTAATGGACCACATCTATATAATGTTTCTAGTACTGTATTCGTTGGTGGACTGCCTCTATATAACCTATATAGCACTGTATCTGTTTGTAGACCGCCTCTACAAAAGGTTTGTAGCACTGTTCCCGTTGGTGGCCCGAATCTAGAAAAGGGATTTAGCACTGTATCCGTGGGTTTCCCTCCTCTAGATAACGTTTGTAGTACTGTATCCGTTGGTGGACCGCCAGTATATGCCGTTTCCAGCACTGTATCCGTTGATGGACCGCCTCTAGATAACTATTATAGCACTAATTAAACAGTATCCGTTGATGGACCGCCTCTACAAAAGGGTTGTAGCACTGTATGGGTCCATGGGCCGCCTCTAGAAAAGGTTTTTTAGCACCGTATCCGTGTATTATCCATTTCCATGATCCATGAATCCTTTGTAATTCTCAGAATCTTATTTCTTACAGTTATTAACCGTATTTAAGTCTTTGTCGGTATTTTTGTTATTTCATAATTTAAGACTTTTAAATAATTTTAGAATATTTTCCATGAAAATATAATAAATGTATGTTAGAAAACATCCTCACTACACCCAGTTGAATATTTTATCATCATTTAAAGAAAAACTAGGTTTTCAAAGAAGCTTTAAATGTAATAAAACTATGAATTTACTAGTTTTTATGGTATTCGATATATTCAAGGGGAGATAATTAAGTAAAAAGTAAGAAAAACACTCATTTCGATCGATTCTGGGGATAGATATTATGTCTCCATAAAAACAATGGTGATATCAGTGAAGAACAGCTATTTTGCAACTAAAACAAGTCATTGTTACATTATCTATCAGAATTTAATTTTCACAAAGGGGAGGTAATTTCAATTTGCTCTGACAAGGTAAAGCCCCAACGTACAAAGTGCAGAAAACCCAAATGTACTCGGAAGACAATGAGGTTTCAGAAAAGTGTGGTGTTCAAAAGTCCCCACATGGGGGGAGGGGGGTGTTCAGTAGCTCGTAGTCTACACCGAGCACTGTACTTTAGTCTCTATGTTATATATTCTTAACACATTCAACCCTAACGACGAGTATAATCGTCAGTTACAGTGTATCTGTGAACAGTACAATTTTTCTATGCAAACAGTGTAGACCCTGATCAGAGGGTTCCTGCAAGAGCTCTCTGGTCAATGTCTTCACTGTTCCTCTTTTTTGCAATTAATTGTACAAATCCACCTAAGTAGTCACTAGTAGTCTAGACTTAACCCATTCCACCATATAAGCACCTTCTAGCGGATATGATTTATTCCCCCGCTGAAGAAAATAGTTCCAATTTAATCAGTCATGAATATTTTAGTATAGGGAATATTTTCTATATTCTAGCACATTGAAGCTTAAAGCAGTTGAAAGTAAAGCAGAATGCGCCTTAAGGTGCATTCTGCTTTACTTTCAATCTGCTTTAAGTGGTCACCGATCTTCAATACTAGAAATAGGCTATCAGGTAAAGGGTTAAATGGAAACTGGAATGTGACTGCTCATAGCGATTGTTTGGTTGTTTCAGGTATAGCGAAAGCCCTCAATACAAGTGTAGGAGACATAGTGGCTGTCAATCTCATTTACGACGTGTCTGCGTAAGTCAAACTTTTAAACACTTTCACTGTCATTATGACGTCATATCCTGTTACATACATTCACTACGTAATATCGTCTGTTCGCAAATATATATTATCGTCTGCTCTTAGGGTGAGCTTTTACAATCCTCGAAAGTCCGGCGTCAACAATTTTAGAGTCTACACTTTAGATGCCCTTTTTTTTATCCAATCTTTCTCAAACTTAATCAGATTTTATATGGCCATCAGAGTTCGATAACGGTTGAAATCAGACCAATAGGTCAATAGTTATCTGCCCTTGAATTGCAGAAAATGCCATATTTAATAGTGTTTATATATGAACATTCTAGAAGACACATTTTTTATCCAATCTTTCTCAAACTTGCTCAGATTGTAGACTACAATAACAGTTCGAATGAGGTTGATTATGGTTGAAATCGGACCAATAGGTCAAGAGATATATACGAGGGACGTTCAATTAATTGTGTCACTCTTGCGTTTTTCTTCTCTACTACTCACACGAGCGTGTTGAAATTTTGTCTGCAACACAATGATATTATTGTACATATTCACTGAAAATTTCGTTTAAATCCATCATGCAATTTAGAAATTATTGAATATTTAAATCCGTACACTCATAGATACTGGCTATTTTAATGTATGTAATGGACGTACTGTGAAAATCGGCTTACAGTAAATGTTGAATAATTTTGAAGATGTCGATTTCATAGATATACTTTTAACTTTATTTGATAAGTGTAATATTTGCAGTGTCATGAATGTCATTTTCCAATCAAAACAAACAATTTAAAGATTACTAGTTTTACTTGAGGCCGACCACTATTCAATTTGGCGGATGGCCAAGTTAAAGCTGCTGCTGCTGGTGATCTACTGAAACAGCACGCAAGATATGTATTTAAATATATTACTGACGGTGTTGTAAAAATATCGGGTTCAGATTATATGGTTTTGAGACCAGGGTGTAAAGTTATAATGTGTTTTGTTTTGGGGACCCCTAATCTTTTCATTGAGAACAATAACACATATTCATGAAAAACGTTGTAAAATCCTTATTAAAAAGCAGAAATACATACAAATTACACATTTTCTGAGCTGTCGTAAAGTGTTTCATAATCATTAGCAACAAATACTAATAATTTTATCGTTAAATGATGTGTAAAGACAAATTTAGATGGGTTATTGCGAAATTCTAAAATGCGCGGGAAAAAGTTTTGAATGCAATTACGTTCAAATCCGATCACGCATTACTTAAATTAAAAAAATCATTCAATCGAACAGTCATGAAGAGAGTTTATAAAGCATTGATACTGAAAAAAGACTACTTATCATGTAAACCATAAACCTGAAATCCGAATTTAAAGATATGCCTTATAAATAGAAATGTAGATTTCCCCCATGTGTTTAATTGTAAATGATTTCCTGGAAAATAAAACGATAACCAAGCTGTCCCACCTGTTTTATTCACCGCAGTATAGCTCTTGTATTTGATTTTCGTTCCTTTTATCGAAGAGAGACAACTTTTTATGACGTGTCATCTCTTAATGTAAGCCGGTCCGTGCCGATTTGCAGTGATTGTAGGGTGTACCTAAAAAGGTTGTTTTTCTCTATTTTAAATTCACATTTAGATACAAAAATAATATATTTCTATCGAGGAAGAATGTATCTAAAGGTTGGATAGAACGAATTATGCATGGATCTCATATTGGGTCTATAAGGACTCCAGTGACATAATTAAATGAACGCCCCTCGTATGCCTTTGGATTGCTGAAAATGCCATATTTAACAGTGTCTACACTCTAGAAGAAAATTTCCATATTGCCTGTTCCTTACTATCTTGACAGGTTCTGCACTAGCATTGTGTCCCAGGATATGCAGGGGCAAATCTGGCACTCGAGGAATCTAGATTACAGCTTCACCGACATCTTGGAGAGCATCACTATCGCCGTGGACTTTCAGCAGTCCGGACAGGTACGCACAGGAGTGGATCCAGGATATATGTTAGCGGGGTCACACAAGAGCAATGGATTTGGGAAACATTAGCATGTTAGGCAGATATCAATTTTAAGAGTTGCATTGAAACCTACCTGGTTCAATATGCAGGGCTGCCATAATGTTGACATAAACAATCCTAACTTTACCAAATTTGAATTTTTCAAGTGCGATTTTACGAATCGTGCCTTCCCCCATCGTCTGTTTCTAGTTTTGTTGACACGTGGATGTATAAGAGAAAAATCCGAAGATTTAGGAAAATCCAGAGAAATGGAAGCCTTGCAATATGTTTTTTCAAGCATGAAATTTCAAGTGGACAAGTCCAGCCTCCTGTTAAGTTCATCTTTAGTGTGTGTTGTTATTTTCAGACTGTGTACAGTACAATTACCTATGCTGGCTACGTAGGTATCTTGACAGGACAGAGACCAAAGGCTTTCAGTATAACAGTGGACGAAAGAGGTAGGCCATTCCTAGGGACTTGAAGTGGGTGTCTGCACCCGTCAGTCCATCCAGTAAAAACAAGTATTCTTTAGCAGCTATTTCAATCTACACAAACTTATTACAGGGACGTAGATTATATTATAATATACGTTCCTGCTTATTATTAAGCTTTCACCAGAAAGATCGATTCTGCTTTAATTTTAGTCTAGTTTAAGCTACCACTCTTAGAATATAACAAATATGTCTCACGGTACATATTGACGACTTTGAAAAGGAACTTTTTACTATACTTTGTATCTCAAATGTTTAACTAAAATGACATAAGTGTTATCGTTAAATGATCTTAGTACGATATGTCGTAAAGAGTGTCAAATAGTTTGGATTCTGAACAGATACCGCTTCTTATCAGGGTCAAAACAGTTTACTGTCACCATTCACTGTCTTAACTCTTTCCTCCCTAAAACTTTAAATGGACAGTTCCAGTTTCGATTTTAGTCTAGTCCATTTTTGACTTTTATGGGTTGTTTTTGTCAATGGTTGGCATTATGACAAACAGTGAAGACCCTGATCAGAGGGCTCCTTTCGGAGCCCTCTGATCTGGGTCTTCACTGTTTGCATAGGACAAGTGTACTATTCACATGTGTACTGTTTGAAAAGGACGCCTATATGCGTGACTAGGGTTCAAAGAGTTAACCGGAGTACTACAACAGCAATTACTGTGCAGTAGTTTTCTACCTTACATTTACTCTGCTTTAAACAGTCTCCTGTTTGTACCAACTGTCATTTCAGACCAAGGCAACATTCTAGAGAACCTACTGGTGGGACTTCTGTTTAAGAATGTTGTACCCGTCTCCTTCCTCGTGAGAAATGTAAGTGTTTACTGTCATACAGGGGTCCGTTTTACTAAACTACTTACGCAAATTATTTGCGTAAATTTTGATTTATATTTTTTATTATCACTTGCTACAAACAGCAAATAGCCAGATCAGAGGACGCGCTTTTAGCGCGTCCTCTGATCTGGCTATTTGCTGTTTGCAAACGTTTATGATAGAAAAATAAGAGTAAAACGATTTTGACTTACGCAAAATTTTTGCGTAAGTAGTTTAGTAAAACGGGCCCCTGGTCTTCAGATTGACTGTATATGTCTGGAGAAATATTGGTTCATAGCCAAGAGAATGCTGAATACATATGAGCCGTGCCATGAGAAAACCTGATTATTGCATTACAAACAGTGTAGATCAATGGCTCAGTACCAGCCGCAGCGTCTATGACTAAAGCATTTTATGTACAGGTAATAAAACTATACATTTAACAATATAGACCAAACTCAGATTCAGAGCCGGGGGTGACAACGGCGCTCGGTCTATACAATCAATGGTTTATATTATCTATCGATATACATGGTCTCTGATACAATGTTGCAATGCAATAAGGCTGGTTTGTCATGGCACAGCACTAATTTTTGTAGATCTTGGAGATAAAAGTTCAAATATTGTCTCCTTCCGTTTCTAAAATTGGGTAGCATTCTTTTTAGTGGTCATCATAGAGAGGTTTTACTGTACAGGCTGGACTAGGTTTTGGATATGACACGTGTTCTGTGGCTTTGTTTCAGTCCCTTGCCAATGACGTCAGTTTCTCGACCTCGGTGTCTACCCTGTCTAAAGCGCAGACCACGGCCCCAGTATATTTCATCATTGATATCAGACTTGTTCTATGGTTTTGTTTCAGTCCCTTGCCAATGACGTCAGTTTCTCAGCCTCGGTGTCTACCCTGTCTAAAGCGCCGACCACGGCACCAGTATATTTCATCATTGCTGGGATGGAGAAGGGGGAAGGAGCAGTGGTCACCAAGGGCCGTATTGGGGCTGACGATGTCTGGTACCTGAGCCCGGGAGAGAGGTAAAAATATGCAGCCATGTTGACTTCTTTCAACTACATGTAGTTTATCCAATACCTTCTAGAGGATTATTTCTGTGAGGTTTAACCCTCCCCAATCCCCATGTTTCTACTCACAAATCATTGATTGCAGAATTCATCGGTTTTTTCCTGATCTCAGAAGGCACACGATGTTGGAACAACGTTGATATCATGTCACGACATTGTTAAACCAATATTTAACTTGAAATAATAACTAAACAATTTTGAATCACGAGCATACGGTGAATCCCGGCGTTGTTTCAACGTTAGAAATTGATTGAAATTTCAACAAACTTTTTTTAGCTCACCTGAGCCAAAGGCTCAAGGTGAGCTATTGTGACCGCTCACCGTCCGTAGTACGTCTGTCCGTTCACTTTTACTTCAAACGACATCTCCTCTGAAACCCGCCGATTGTAGGGAGAGTTCAAACTGCTCATGATGTTCCTTGGATGCTTCTCTACAGAAGTTGTTCAAAAAAAGGAAAAAAAGCACAAACTCTGCTTGAAAAAGCAAAAAAGCAAAAATCTTTAAAAAATCTTCTTGCCCAAAACTACTAGGCCCTAAGCTTTGATATTTGTACAGTAGAATCTCCTGGTGGATCCCTCTATAGTTTGTTAAAATGAAATCCCTAGGGTCACATTTGACACCACCCTGCACAGTTTAAGTGCTGCTCTAGGCAGGTTTTACAGTATTTTTGATTTAGGCAGAACTGTATTTACCTGAGTTACCCTTAATATACTATGGGCAAATAGCCAATATTTGCAAACATTTTGGATCCAGATCAGATGCAACATAATCATAATGCTACATCTAATCTGGATCCAACCTATTTGCCACTCATTTACCAACTTAACATTTTCTAAATTGTTTTTTTGTACACTTTTCACATACAGAATGTTTTAAGCAGACATCATTTCAGTCTGGTAAGGGTAAGCCCAAGAGTTCTAGCCACTGAGGTCAAATATTATGCAACTCTGAACTGGTAGTGAGTATCACAGAACTGGTCATGATCAGCTGAACATGTTGTCTGCTAAAGTTTAGATATGGTTCAGTCTGATTCATACTTAGAGAAACAGGATCTGGAAGTGATCCACTGACAGTTATGTAATTATGTCTTATGCCATATTTATACATATGTTTAATATTGGTTTTGTCAGAGTTATCTGTATGTCTTTTCAATAATTCCACTTTAAACAGTCATGAAAATGTAAGATGCAAAAGTAAAGCAAAGTGTGCATTAACCCTTAGCCCGCCAAATAAATTGTCGTCTGCTATATTTCTCGTCTGCTTCAAGTTTCAAAGTGCTTCAAAGTTGCTCAAAATTGCTGAAAATGTTGTCTGAGTGTTAAACAGCTTGGATCCGGATGAGACGCCGAGTTACTCGGCGTCTAATCCGGATCCAAGCTGTTTGCATATAAAGCTATAGTCGTGAGTGATAGGCTAAGGGTTAAGACACATTCTGCTTTACTTTCAACCTGCTTTAGGTGGCCACCTATTTTCAAAATTAGAAACATGCTATGGGGTAATGGGTAAAATGAAATTGCCTATTTGGAAAGAGCCTGATGAGAGGAAGTGCCATTTGCAAAGGCCATAACTCTGACATCATTGTTTTTTTAGTTATTTCCCTTTGTGATATTTTCTTGTCAAGAAGACAACTTCAGTTCTACTGATGCTATTGTAATGAAATTTTATGTATGGAAAGAAACTGATGAGAGAAAATGCCATGCACAAGGGCAGCAATATTTAGTTTTTCCCCTTTGTCATATTTTATTGTCAGGAAAATAATTCCAGTTCTGCTGACGCTAGTGAAATAATTATCATTTATTGGAAATGGAAATAGCTTGATAAGAGGATGTGTCATGGATAAGGGTCATAAGCTTGGCAACAAAATTCACTTTTGTCATGTTTTCTTGTCTGGAAGATAACTCCATTTATAGTTATATTAAAATGTTGTCTTGCCCAGTCAACTTAGGTACAAACTTCAATGTCCTCAGGTGAGCGAATTTAGGGCCATGGCCCTCTTGTTTATGTTATACAATGTATTACTAGCATAAAAAAAAACCATGAGCTACTTAACCCGTACAATAAATTTTGTACACGGACTGGCCTTTTCACTCTGACAGCTCGTCACTCGATTTGCATCGAGATTGTTTTTTACTTCAACAAAATAACATTTTAATCTACCAGGAACTATCTGATCGTTTTTTACGAACTCGAAATCAAAGTTACAGAATAATATGGACTGTGAGTAACAATTTAAGAGATCGAGAAAACACCTCCCTGTAATAAATTTAGCATTACCTGTATAGACACTAAGTAGCTTGTTTCAAAAACATCCTTTACCAAAGATCAAATACAAATCCAACGTTGATCAGATCATATACATGTACACTGTTTGCACAAGACACATGTATTATTTAGAGGTGCACAGTTTATAAAAGGTGTGTAGATTTATACTTATTACCACGGTTAAAGATATAAGTTTTTATTTTGCAGATGGTTTTTAGTGGAGACCAATTACGACCACTGGACACCACCTCCGGCCTCTGATAACAGAAGGTATAGTTAAGAATACCAGTATTTGAATTTCTAGTAGAGGTATCTAAAGAATGGCTAATTGAACCCTGAAACTTCAAATGGACTGCCCCAGTTCCATTGTTTTATTATCAAGGGTTGCTTTTTACAATATACATGTAGTGCAAAATGACAAACATTGCAGACCCTGACCTGACGGCTTCTATAGTTGTTCTCTGATCTGGGTCTACCATGTTTGCGTAGGACAAGTATACCCTTCACAATTACGATTACCCTGCTGGTTAAGGGCTTATATACACGTTATTTGGAGCTAATTGACTGTTATGAACATTCAAATCAAGATTATGTAGTACGTGCTTTGACTAAGGTCTGCACTGTTACTTTTTCTAAAAAAAAAATTAGTTAACAGCATTTGAGAATCAATTTCAATTGGTTACCTTTCAAAAATGGAATACATGTAAGTCAATATAAAATTCACACCTGAAACTTCAAATGAATGATTCCAGTTTTCCCATTTAGTTAACTATATGGGGTTGATTGAACAATATATTTGCAAATTGACAAACAGTGTCTACAGATCCTGATCAGAGGGCTCTTTTAGGAGCCCTCTGATCAGGATCTACACCGTTTGCACAGGACTGATGCTTGTAAATGAGTAGTATAGTAAATGTATACTAATTACTAGGGTTGAATGTGTTAAAACCAGTGAGTATTGCTTCAGGACTCCGGCCATCAAAGCCATGACAGCTATGGGTCAGGGTAACATTACAGTCGGCAGTTTGTTCAATGTCATGTCTACACCTCCAGTGTTGAACAAGTAAGTAGAATACTTGAGAAATTAACCCACCACATCTATACACGCATTTCAACTCATATGATTTATTCCTCCACTGAAGAAAATAGTTCCAATCTGTACGCTAAGTATACATGGTCTGCATTACCAAATACCATGTAAAATACTGCTGAATACAATGCTTTTAGAAGGTTGTGGATGTCAAACAGTTGATCAAGGTCATCTGTCATGTCAAAGACGAGGCAGCTGGTCTTGATCTACACTGTTTGTAATGCGATAAGACTGGTTTTGTCATGACACGGCTCACAGTTTGTTTGTATTTTCAGCCATACTATCTACACTGTGGTCATGACACGGCTCACAGTTTGTTTGTATTTTCAGCCATACTATCTACACTGTGGTCATGACACGGCTCACAGTTTGTTTGTATTTTCAGCCATACTATCTACACTGTGGTCATGACACGGCTCACAGTTTGTTTGTATTTTCAGCCATACTATCTACACTGTGGTCATGACACGGCTCACAGTTTGTTTGTATTTTCAGCCATACTATCTACACTGTGGTCATGACATGGCTCACACTTTGTCTGTATTTTCAGCCATACTATCTACACTGTGGTCATGACACGGCTCACAGTTTGTTTGTATTTTCAGCCATACTATCTACATTGTGGTCATGACACGGCTCACAGTTTGTTTGTATTTTCAGCCATACTATCTACACTGTGGTCATGACACGGCTCACAGTTTGTTTGTATTTTCAGCCATACTATCTACACTGTGGTCATGACACGGCTCACAGTTTGATTGTATTTTCAGCCATACTATCTACACTGTGGTCATGACACGGCTCACAGTTTGTTTGTATGTTCAGCCATACTATCAACACTGTGGTCATGACACGGCTCACAGTTTGTTTGTATTTTCAGCCATACTATCTACACTGTGGTCATGACATGGCTCACAGTTTGTTTGTATTTTCAGCCATACTATCTACACTGTGGTCATGACACGGCTCACAGTTTGTTTGTATTTTCAGCCATACTATCTACACTGTGGTCATGACACGGCTCACAGTTTGTTTGTATTTTCAGCCATACTATCTACACTGTGGTCATGACACGGCTCACAGTTTGATTGTATTTTCAGCCATACTATCTACACTGTGGTCATGACACGGCTCACAGTTTGTTTGTATGTTCAGCCATACTATCAACACTGTGGTCATGACACGGCTCACAGTTTGTTTGTATTTTCAGCCATACTATCTACACTGTGGTCATGACATGGCTCACAGTTTGTTTGTATTTTCAGCCATACTATCTACACTGTGGTCATGACACGGCTCACAGTTTGTTTGTATGTTCAGCCATACTATCAACACTGTGGTCATGACACGGCTCACAGTTTGTTTGTATTTTCAGCCATACTATCTACACTGTGGTCATGACATGGCTCACAGTTTGTTTGTATTTTCAGCCATACTATCTACATTGTGGTCATGACACGGCTCACAGTTTGTTTGTATGTTCAGCCATACTATCTACACTGTGGTCATGACATGGCTCACAGTTTGTTTGTATTTTCAGCCATACTATCTACACTGTGGTCATGACACGGCTCACAGTTTGATTGTATTTTCAGCCATACTATCTACACTGTGGTCATGACACGGCTCACAGTTTGTTTGTATGTTCAGCCATACTATCAACACTGTGGTCATGACACGGCTCACAGTTTGTTTGTATTTTCAGCCATACTATCTACACTGTGGTCATGACATGGCTCACAGTTTGTTTGTATTTTCAGCCATACTATCTACACTGTGGTCATGACATGGCTCACAGTTTGTTTGTATTTTCAGCCATACTATCTACACTGTGGTCATGACATGGCTCACACTTTGTGTTTATTTATAGCCATACTATCTACACTGTGGTCATGACACGGCTCACAGTTTGTTTGTATTTTCAGCCATACTATCTACACTGTGGTCATGACATGGCTCACAGTTTGTTTGTATTTTCAGCCATACTATCTACACTGTGGTCATGACACGGCTCACAGTTTGATTGTATTTTCAGCCATACTATCTACACTGTGGTCATGACACGGCTCACAGTTTGTTTGTATTTTCAGCCATACTATCTACACTGTGGTCATGACACGGCTCACAGTTTGTTTGTATTTTCAGCCATACTATCTACACAGGGTCATGACACGGCTCACAGTTTGTTTGTATTTTCAGCCATACTATCTACACTGTGGTCATGACATGGCTCACAGTTTGTTTGTATTTTCAGCCATACTATCTACACTGTGGTCATGACATGGCTCACACTTTGTGTTTATTTACAGCTATACTACATGTATCTACACTGTGGTCAAGACATGGTTCACACTTTGTATTTTCAGCCATACTATCTACACTGTGGTCATGACATGGTTCACACTTTGTATTTTCAGCCATACTATCTACACTGTGGTCATGACATGGCTCACACTTTGTGTTTATTTACAGCCATACTATCTACACTGTGGTCATGACATGGCTCACACTTTGTTTGTATTTTCAGCCAAACTATCTACACTGTGGTCATGACATGGCTCACACTTTGTGTTTATTTACAGCCATACTATCTACACTGTGGTCATGACATGGCTCACACTTTGTTTGTATTTCCAGCCATACTATCTACACTGTGGTCATGACATGGCTCACACTTTGTCTGTATTTTCAGCCATACTATCTACACTGTGGTCATGACATGGCTCACACTTTGTGTTTATTTACAGCCATACTATCTACACTGTGGTCATGACATGGTTCACACTTTGTATTTTCAGCCATACTATCTACACTGTGGTCATGACATGGTTCACACTTTGTATTTTCAGCCATACTATCTATGCTGTGGTAATGACACATCTCACAATTTGTTTATATTTTCAGCCATACTATCTATGCTGTGGTAATGACACATCTCACAATTTGTTTTTATTTCCAGCCATACTATCTACACTGTGGTCATGACATTGCTCACACTTTGTGTTTATTTCCAGCCATACTATCTACACTGTGGTCATGACATGGCTCACACTTTGTATTTTCAGCCATACTATCTATGCTGTGGTAATGACACATCTCAAACTTTGTTTGTATTTTCAGCCATACTATCTACACTGTGGTCATGACATGGCTCACACTTTGTCTGTATTTTCAGCCATACCATCTACACTGTGGTCAAGACATGGCTCACACTTTGTGTTTATTTCCAGCCATACTATCTACACTGTGGTCAAGACATGGCTCACTATTTGTTTGTATTTTCAGCCATACTATCTATGCTGTGGTAATGACACATCTCACAATTTGTTTGTATTTTCAGCCATACTATCTAAACTGAGGTCATGACATGGTTCACACTTTGTATTTTCAGCCATACTATCTACACTGTGGGCATGACACAGTTCACACTCATCTTTGTATTTTCAGCCATACTATCTACACTGTGGTCATGACATGGCTCACACTTTGTGTTTATTTATAGCCATACTATCTACACTGTGGTCAAGACATGGCTCACATTTTGTTTGTATTTTCAGCCATACTATCTACACTGTGGTCATGACATGGCTCACACTTTGTTTGTATTTTCAGCCATACTATCTACACTGTGGTCATGACATGGCTCACATTTTGTTTGTATTTTCAGCCATACTATCTACACTGTGGTCATGACATGGCTCATACTTTGTTTGTATTTTCAGCCATACTATCTACACTGTGGTCATGACATGGCTCACACTTTGTTTGTATTTTCAGCCACACTATCTACACGGTGGTCATGTCCCCAGCAACACCGAGTGTAATGCAGGCCTGGGTTAGAGACTAAATCAGGAAGTTTAATACACTCCTGCCATGAGATTAAACAGTCGAGACCTGGGGCCCGTTTCATAAAACTTTGTACGACAAATGTTCTCGTAATACCGATCATTAAAGTCTCAATTATTATTTATTTCTCCATCTAATCCTGTCTTGTGACATCTCTTTGTAATCGTCTTGAAAAGACAATTCCAAAGGATGTCACAAAAATGGATTAGACAGAGAAAACAGAAATTAAAGGAAGTTTAAAGTTTTGACTTACGACCGTTTTTGTCGTACGAAGTTCTATAAAATGGGCCCCTAGGCTTGAGCTTGATCAAGAATAACATTGTGATTGCAGACCTGGGCTAGTGATTGATAAAGAAGTACATTGTGACCAGGTCTAGTTTAGAGATTAATCAAATATACATTGTAACCTGGGTTAGAGGTAAATCAAGTACATTGATCAAAGTCTTGGTTAGAGATTAAAAAACACCAACATTGTGATTCAGGCGTGGGTTAGAGATTTAAAAAAAAACACCATTGTGACCCATGTCTGGGTTAGAGATTAAAATACACCAACATTGTGATTCAGGCGTGGGTTAGAGATTTAAAAAAACCACCATTGTGACCCATGAATGGGTTAGAGATTAAAATACACCAACATTGTGATTCAGGCGTGGGTTTGATATTTTAAAAAAAAACACCATTGTGACCCATGTCTGGGTTAGAGATTAAAATACACCAACATTGTGATTCAGGCGTGGGTTTGAGATTTTAAAAAAACACCATTGTGACCCATGTCTGGGTTAGAGATTAAAATACACCAACATTGTGATTCAGGCGTGGGTTTGAGATTAATCAGTGCAAAAATCAAAGAATTTCCAAGAGCAACAACTCAAAACAAATGACAGTGAGGCAATTGATTTACAGTGGAGAAGACGTTATTCTTTCCCCTTTAAACGCAAACAGTATGCAATCCCATTGCAATTTTGTACAATTCTGAATTGCAGCAATTTGAAGGCTGATCAGACCACAGGTTACCGGACGTCTGATCAGACTCCAAGCTGTTTGCAATGGAAATAGCAGATAGATTTGGTATACAGTAAACGCTTTTATTGGGAAAAGAATAACATCTTCTCCACTGTAGTTGTCTTATTCCAGAACTATCAGTATTATCATGTGTTTCTAGTGGTACCATTTACTCAGGTAGATTTGACTCATAGCTTGTTTTCAGTGATAGACAGGTGACTACTTAAAACAGGCAGAAAGTAAATCAGAACACCTTAACCCATTACCCCATAGCCTGTTTCTAGTTTTGAAGTTATGTGACCACTTAGCTTAAGGCGCATTCTGCTTTACCGCCAGCCTGCTTTAAGCTGTCATCTGCTAGAATATAGAAAATGTTTCTATGATTTTTATTTGTGACAGTATAAATTGGAGCTATTTTCTTCAGTGGAGGAATTAATTAAAGGTGTAAAAAAAGGGTATTTATGGGGTAAAGGGTTAAGGCCCATTCGGCTTGACTGTCAGCCTGACACTTGTCTTTCAAAACTAGAAACAAGCTACATGTGTGGGGTTTAGTTGTATGCTGTACAAAATAAAAGGACCTTTTTTAAAACCTTTACATCATAGATACACACAATGTCACATTTAATTTATTCAAACCTTATATTCATGTAGTTCAAATTTATAAGTCATGAATATGTATCATAAGAAATACTTTATATTCTAGTGGCAAGTAGCATAAAACAACAGCTTTGGGTGCACTCTGCTTTACTTTCAACCTGCTTTAAGTAGTCGCCTGTCCTCAAAACAAGAAAGAGGCTATGGATA
This sequence comes from Gari tellinella, assembly GCA_922989275.2. Classification (NCBI taxonomy): domain Eukaryota; kingdom Metazoa; phylum Mollusca; class Bivalvia; order Cardiida; family Psammobiidae; genus Gari; species Gari tellinella. The sequence continues at coordinate 97,424,684 of OV277860.1, forward strand.
AGGGTTTGTGAGGCTTTTTTGCATGAAGCTGCAATTTGTCCTATTGAAAACTCTCATCACATGTTTTACAACAACAACACCATCAACTCCTTTGGATTGATATTAAGAATATTCTCTTTGGTGCTCATAATAGTTAATAGTTTCCCTAATAACTTACTTCATAGATACACATTTTTATGCATTCGATTTAGAAACAGTCTTTTTGGTGCTCATAAAAGTGGGATTTTCCTGAAGTACAGAAAAACCTATCTGTTACGACAACAAATGGGAAGGGCCGAATCTAATGTTGCAATAACTTGTGGCCCAACTCTTTTGTAAATATATTAAACAAATTACATGATGCTTGTGTGAATATGTAAACTAATTGAACAATAAAATATATTTAAACTAAAACGACAACTAAAACAAGGGCTAATTGATTGTATAAAAGACAGGTACCGGTAACAGTCGGCTTTGAGCAAGGTGATAGTAAAACAGAAAGCTCCTTTAGGAGCTTTCTGTTTTACTTTCACCTTGCTTCAAGCAGTCACCTGTCTTGCAACACACAATGTGAAGCAAGGTGATAGTATAACACAAAGCTCCTTTAGGGGCATCATAATTAACACAATGAAGTGGTTGTAGTAGAGATGATTTACTGTATTGCGCAATGAGGGCTAATGAGATTTTACACTACAGTATGTGATAGGCTATGTATTTGTGTGTATATTTAATGTTGTCTGTTTTATCTACACAATTAATCAAAATGTACATAGCACAGTCAAGCCTGTATTAACCCACCACTGAATGAAAGAATGCAGGGGGGTCTTTACCACATACCCTGTTTATAATTTTGATGACAGGTGATCACTTAAAGCAGGTTGAAAGTAAAGCAGAATGCGCCTTTTGGCACATTCTGCTTTACTTTCAGCCTGCTTTAAGCTAGCATCTGCAATAAGTCAGAAAATATTTCTTATGGTTAATTTTCATGACTGTATAAATTGGAGATATTTTCTTCAATCGAAGAATAAATTAAATGTGCTAAAATGTGCGGGGAAAGGGTTTAACACAGGTGACCCCTTAATGCAGGGTAAAAGTCATGCAGAAGGCTCTTCAGGAACATTATGCATCACTTTTGCACTGCCACCTGCCATGATTACTATAAATGCTTAGTCTGTTTAATGGTCGTTAAACTCTTTTACCCATGAAACTTTAAATTGACAATTACAGTATCCAATTTAGTCAAGAATTTTTATCTACAATTAATTTTGGTTATTAAAAGGATCCAAAAGGGAACCTAATAACCCAAGAGTTACCACAGGTTTGACTGTATGATATGTTACAAATGTCAAGTCATCCATCAATTGAATTCCATGAATTGACCAGCAATAAAGTGCCTTACAATCTTTATCATTTTTTCTTGTTATGGTACACTGGCCAAGGTGTTCTTTCCTCTTAACCCATTCATCCCTGAAACTTTTAATAGAAAATTCCAATTTCAAAATATGTCTAGTCCATTATTGACTATTAAGGGTTGATTTTAATAACATATTTCAAAATGACAAACAGTGCAGACCCTGATCAGAGGGCTCCTTGAGGAGCCCTCTGATCAGGGTCTACACTATTTGGATGGAACAAGTGTAATCCTCACAGGTACACTGTTTGTAAATGACGACTAAACTCGTTGCTAGGGTTGAATGTGTTAAGCATATTTGTTCTAAAACAGTTACCATTATGTTCTTTGCTAAAAGTTTTAAACCGGATAAAAATCTGATTAATTTGGTGTCTGGTACCGCACTGTTTGCCATTCACATCTTAAGGCTGAGGAACACTACTGAGATTGGACCAAAACCTTTCCTCTATGGAGAACGATCAGCCATGTTCATCAACTGCCAGAGTGTTCCAAACCATGCATTGTTCAGAGCAGGCTGGCAGTTGATGAGGATAGCCGATCAATCTCTGTATAGTTTCAAAATTGATCAACATGTACCCTATCTAAGTAGGGATCCTCAGCCTTAGTCCATTACCCCATAGCCCATTTCTAGTTTCGAAGACAGGTGATTACTTAAAACAGGGTGGAAGTAAAGCAGAATGTGCCTCAAGGCACATTCTGCTTTACTTTCACCCTGCTTTAAGCTATCATCTGTAACTATTTTCTTCAGTTGAGGAATATATTAAAGGTATAAAAAGATGTATTGATAGGGTAATGGGTTAATCACCAATGGTTTCAAGATTCTGTAATTTCCTCCATTCTTACATTCACTCAAACTCGTCAAACATTATTAACATTTTTATTTCATTATAAACATGACAGCCAATAACACATTCTTCAACAAGCATATCACAGGTAAGACCACAGGTAAGAATTGTGTTGTTTTCCGTCACAGCTGTACTTGATATGAACTACAGTAAAACCTCTTTATTACGGACACTGAAAGGTATGCTAATTGATTGTATAAAGGACAGGTGACAGCTTAAAAGGACAGGTGACAGCTTAAAGGAAGGTGACAGTAAAACAGAAAGCTCCTAAAGGAGCTTTCTGTTTAACTGTCACCTTCCTTTAAGCAGTCACCTGTTGAAAAACTAATTAACAAAATTTAGTAGTCGTAATAGAGAAGTATTACTGTACAATGTATTTAGTTTTTGCTCCTTTTTTCCTGAGACCTACAATGTAGTTATGAGTGCCAAACATTTTTGACGTTTGAATTGTGATCAGCTGTAATATAGCACCAAAATATAATTTTCACATGATGAAAGTCACTACTGTCAAGATCCTTCAGACTTTATTCTGGATATTTCCTCTGTACCCTGGTCTCCTAGCAACTGTAGAACTTGATAGTACCTGCTCCTGAAATGAAAGGAATAGTTGTGTCACATACAGCTGCGGATGTAGGTGTAGCAGGGTAACTAGAACAAGAGCTGTCGGAGAACAGCAAAGCTTGTGTAATTAAACCTTTCTTAAATAGGTCACTATCAATAGAAAAGTGTATCAGTACATTGATATTCAAGCCACAGGGAACCTCCATTCCAAATATCAGCTTACTAATGCAAATATGTCATGTAGTATAAGTGCATTACAACATTTACTTCATCACTAACTTTGAAATTTCAGTCCCAAAACTCTGAGTCCACACCAGGTGAAATTTTGACTAAATTTAAACTTTTTTTTAACTACGCAACATCAATGTTCAACCCACAAGGCACCCCTATTCCAAATATCAGCTTCCTAGTACAAATATTTCATGTAGTATTAGTGCATTACAACACTTACCCAAAAACTTTAACCATGAAAAATCAGCCGAAAAACCTAAGTCCACAAAAGGGTAATTTTGACTAAATTTAAATTTTTTTTTAATTCTAACTACACAACATCAATGTTTAACCCACAGGGCACCTCTATTCCAAATATCAGCTTCCTAATGCAAATATTTCATGTAGTGTTAGTGCATTACAACACTTACCCCAAAACTTTAACCATGAAAAACCAACGCCAACGCGGATGCCGGGGTGATTCCATAAGCCCCCCCATTCTCCGAATAGGCGAGCTAAAAACGGGTATTTATGGTGTAATGTATTTAACTGCTAAGAAATCTGTTCTGCAAACTTACCTGAGTTTTTGGTCCATGCCCACCCCTCGCTTCCTCTCTAATTCTCTAATGTTATCAGACAGTCGCTTTATAACACCTATCACAATGTCCTTATGTAGAACTGCCAACTTCTCGAGAACTTTGAGAACTCCAGATGAGCTAAACTTGAAATGGGCAGTCACAAACTTATCATAGATACCATGTAAATCCTCCCTGTAACAGATAAAGCAGAAACTACAAGGGGCAGTCACCAACAGAGTACGGCCTGCTGTAAGTCTGCAGGGGCCTGTCTTATAAAGCTTTGTAACACAAAAACTGGTAAAAGTCAAAACTTTAAAATACATTTCGTTTCTGATTTAATCCTGTCTTGATGCATCTTTTTGGAATCGTCTTTTCAAGATGATTCCAAAGAGATGTCACTGGGTGCAGGATAGATAAATAATGAAGAAAACTCTGTAAGAAATCACCTGTTGACAGAGATCTTCAGGTGTCTTCATTTAGGGGTTGATTGATCAATTTAAACAGTATCCATAATAAAACTCTTTGTAGAGTTTATGCAAATCTACACCAAATCAAAGTGGTATTACATATTCTGAATCACCCTGTAAAGAAGCATGATTGTAAAGGTTGAGTGGCTGTTTTACCGTTTGACACCAGTGCTATTCTGCCTGTAGGCCTCTGTCAGCTGCTGTAGTATGGTGAGTACAGTGTGGAACTGGGCTGATGACTGGTCTGGCAACAATAACAGATAGTCTAGACAGCATGGCAGGAGAACTGGCATATCTCTGTGGGGTAGAAGACAGCATGTAGTATATTAGTACATATAAAACTCTCTGGCAACAATAACAGATAGTCTAGGCAGCATGGCAGGAGAACTGGCAGATCTCTGTGGAGTAGAAGACAGCATGTAGTATATTAGTACATATAAAACTCTCTGGCAACAATAACAGATAGTCTAGGCAGCATGGCAGGAGAACTGGTAGATCTCTGTGGAGTAGAAGACAGCATGTAGTATATTAGTACATATAAAACTCTCTGGCAACAATAACAGATAGTCTAGACAGCATGGCAGGAGAACTGGCATATCTCTGTGGGGTAGAAGACAGCATGTAGTATATTAGTACATATAAAACTCTCTGGCAACAATAACAGATAGTCTAGGCAGCATGGCAGGAGAACTGGCAGATCTCTGTGGAGTAGAAGACAGCATGTAGTATATTAGTACATATAAAACTCTCTGGCAACAACAGATAGTCTAGGCAGCATGGCAGGAGAACTGGCAGATCTCTGTGGAGTAAAAGACAGCATGTAGTATATTAGTACATATAAAACTCTCTGGCAACAATAACAGATAGTCTAGGCAGCATGGCAGGAGAACTGGTAGATCTCTGTGGAGTAGAAGACAGCATGTAGTATATTAGTACATATAAAACTCTCTGGCAACAATAACAGATAGTCTAGGCAGCATGGCAGGAGAACTGGTAGATCTCTGTGGAGAAGAAGACAGCATGTAGTATATTAGTACATATAAAACTCTCTGGCAACAATAACAGATAGTCTAGACAGCATGGCAGGAGAACTGGTAGATCTCTGTAGGGTAGAAGACAGCATGTAGTATATTAGTACATATAAAACTCTCTGGCAACAATAACAGATAGTCTAGGCAGCATGGCAGGCGAACTGGTAGATCTCTGTAGGGTAGAAGACAGCATGTAGTATATTAGTACATATAAAACTCTCTGGCAACAATAACAGATAGTCTAGGCAGCATGGCGGGAGAACTGGCGGATCTCTGTGGAGTAGAAGACAGCATGTAGTATATTAGTACATATAAAACTCTCTGGCAACAATAACAGATAGTCTAGGCAGCATGGCAGGAGAACTGGTAGATCTCTGTGGAGTAGAAGACAGCATGTAGTATATTAGTACATATAAAACTCTCTGGCAACAATAACAGATAGTCTAGGCAGCATGGCAGGAGAACTGGTAGATCTCTGTGGAGTAGAAGACAGCATGTAGTATATTAGTACATATAAAACTCTCTGGCAACAATAACAGATAGTCTAGGCAGCATGGCAGGAGAACTGGTAGATCTCTGTGGAGTAGAAGACAGCATGTAGTATATTAGTACATATAAAACTCTCTGGCAACAATAACAGATAGTCTAGGCAGCATGGCAGGAGAACTGGTAGATCTCTGTGGAGTAGAAGACAGCATGTAGTATATTAGTACATATAAAACTCTCTGGCAACAATAACAGATAGTCTAGGCAGCATGGCAGGAGAACTGGCAGATCTCTGTGGAGTAGAAGACAGAATGTAGTATATTAGTACATATAAAACTCTCTGGCAACAATAACAGATAGTCTAGGCAGCATGGCAGGAGAACTGGTAGATCTCTGTGGAGTAGAAGACAGCATGTAGTATATTAGTACATGTAAAACTCTCTGGCAACAATAACAGATAGTCTAGGCAGCATGGCAGGAGAACTGGTAGATCTCTGTGGAGTAGAAGACAGCATGTAGTATATTAGTACATATAAAACTCTCTGGCAACAATAACAGATAGTCTAGGCAGCATGGCAGGAGAACTGATAGATCTCTGTAGGGTAGAAGACAGCATGTAGTATATTAGTACATATAAAAGTCTCTGGCAACAATAACAGATAGTCTAGGCAGCATGGCAGGAGAACTGGTAGATCTCTGTGGAGTAGAAGACAGCATGTAGTATATTAGTACATATAAAACTCTCTGGCAACAATAACAGATAGTCTAGGCAGCATGGCAGGAGAACTGGCAGATCTCTGTGGAGTAGAAGACAGCATGTAGTATATTAGTACATATAAAACTCTCTGGCAACAATAACAGATAGTCTAGGCAGCATGGCAGGAGAACTGGTAGATCTCTGTGGAGTAGAAGACAGCATGTAGTATATTAGTACATATAAAACTCTCTGGCAACAATAACAGATAGTCTAGGCAGCATGGCAGGAGAACTGGTAGATCTCTGTGGAGTAGAAGACAGCATGTAGTATATTAGTACATATAAAACTCTCTGGCAACAATAACAGATAGTCTAGGCAGCATGGCAGGAGAACTGGTAGATCTCTGTGGAGTAGAAGACAGCATGTAGTATATTAGTACATATAAAACTCTCTGGCAACAATAACAGATAGTCTAGGCAGCATGGCAGGAGAACTGGTAGATCTCTGTGGAGTAGAAGACAGCATGTAGTATATTAGTACATATAAAACTCTCTGGCAACAATAACAGATAGTCTAGGCAGCATGGCAGGAGAACTGGTAGATCTCTGTGGAGTAGAAGACAGCATGTAGTATATTAGTACATATAAAACTCTCTGGCAACAATAACAGATAGTCTAGGCAGCATGGCAGGAGAACTGGTAGATCTCTGTGGAGTAGAAGACAGCATGTAGTATATTAGTACATATAAAACTCTCTGGCAACAATAACATATAGTCTAGGCAGCATGGCAGGAGAACTGGTAGATCTCTGTAGGGTAGAAGAGAGATCCTTTGGTAAGTGTTCAATGCAGGCATGGGTCAAACAGTGTGCAAGAAATACATTTAGTATATCAGTACATAAAACTCTCTTATCCCGCTAGAACCAGATATATACATCCTTTGCAAACAGTGCTCGAACCGCGAACCTGGCAGCATCTCTGGATTAGTAATTGCCAATAATTGTCAATACCCTAAAACCTCTCTATTACGCCCACTGAAAAGAAAGCTAACTGATTGGTATATTAGACAGGTGACAGCTGAAAAGCAAGATGAAAGTTAAACAGAAAGCTCCTAAAGGAGTTTTCTGTTTTACTTTCACCTTGCTTTAAGCAGTCATCTGTTTAAGAAACTTAATAATGAAGACAATAAAGTGGTCTTGGTAAATAGGTTTTACTGTACATGTGAACGGCTGACATCAAGGTCAAGATCATAGGGGTCAAAAGTTTTATATGGATGGAAAAGTCTTTTAATAAGGTTTGTGTGATGCAAGTATGAAAGCTGTAGATCAAAGGGTATAGAAATTATGATCACTTTAAAAAATCTAAACACAAATTTCCAAACTGAAATCCAGAGGCTGAGGTCAAGGTCACAGGGATAGAAAAAATTACAAGAATGGAAAGGTCTTGCCACAAGGTATGTGTGGTCTGAATATTACATCAACAGGTATACAGTCAGGACTCGATACGACATAGTTTGTTCCCAACAAAAATGTCATTTTAACAAGTTTGTCGTTATATTGAATCTCATATATAAAGCTTTATGCAGGTTCGTTTCCACGGAATTCGTGTCGTTAAGTGAATATTCTGTTATAACGAATGTCGTATCGAGTCCTGACTGTATAAGTTGTGAACGCTTTCTTGAAAATGATTACGCAAACGATAACAGCCACACCAACTGGGTGACAACATAAGCTCTCCTGGACATTTGTCCAGCTAGCTAAGAATAGTTTTCCGACCAAGAATGTTTTATTTAATCAGTTTTTACAGAGGTATTCAATTTACCATACCTTGCCTTCACGTCGCTACTTGTGGTCCTCTGTAGAGTATCATGCAGGAAAGCCCATCCCTACAATAAAACATTCTTTGTGTAATAACAAATTACTCCATAGATAGGAATTATAACACCTCCACTAAATAAGATAGTTACTTCTACAAAAGATACGGAACATATAATATTATGGTTTAACAAAATTACTAAAGATAATTAAAATCTTTATTCATGCATTAAACCCTATGGTGTCACTACTCATTAGTATTGTCTCGAAGAGACAGTTCTATTGAGTAGTGACACCATAGGATTTGGTGCTGACATGAGTGACAAAAAGTTTGATTTGTTCAGCTTACTCCCCTCTTATCTGGAGCCCTTAAAATTCCTAACCCTGATTGAAGACTATTCTTAACACATTAAATTCTAGCGAGGAGTATAGTCGTCATTTACAAACAGTGTACTTGTGAGGATTATTCTTGTCCTATGCAAACTGTGTAGACCTCTGATCAGGATCAACACTGTTTGTCATTTTGAAATATATTGTTAAAATCAACCCTACAGAGCCAAAAATGGACTAGACTTATTTTGAAATAAGAATTGTTCATTAAAGTTTCAGGGGTGAATGAGTTAACAAACTTACCAATGAATGATTTGGGTGAAGAGCAAAGTTTTTCACGACCAGGAAGCTGTTGATCACCAAGCCCATGATGACATGTCTGAATTTTACAGCATCTTGTAATGGTTGCTGGTTACATGACTCCCGCAAACTCTTCTGCAGATGAAAGCATAGTTTGATATTTAAGCTGCTTTAGTTTCTATGGTAACCAAATAAACTGTTATTGTTCAAATCATCCAAATGAACTTTTGTGACCTACTTTCTGTATTTTTAGCAGTAAAATAGTGTTGTTCTTTTTTAACAAAACTTTTCTTTTAACCCATAACTCAATAGCCTGTTTCTAGTTTTGAAGATAGATGACCACTTTAAGCAGCCTTATGGTGCATTCTGCTTTACTTTTAGCCTGCTTTAAACTACCATCTGCTAGAATACAGCAAATATATATTTACATGTAAATTTGTGACTGTATAATTTAGAACAATATTCTTTCATTTTTTTTTCTATTTATTACTTCTACGCCATCAATACTGATGATTATGAGAAGGGACACTTTTTAGGTGCACCATTGGGACTGAACCTGACCGGTCACTTTATCCTGACACCGACGAACCAGTTGTCATGCTAACCCGAAATCCTGAGCACCAAGGAGGGAAGCCATTACTACCAATTTTTAAGTCTTTGGTTTGACCCGGCCTTGGATTGAACCCGCAACATCCGCACTGCAAGCGGACGCTCTACCACTGAGCTATCCATTATTCAATGGATGAATAAATCAAAGTCATAAACAAGGGCCACTATGGCCCTAAATCGCTCACCTGGTAACCATGTACACAGTGTGACCTAGTTTTTGACCGGGCATGACCCTCATTCTAACTTGACCTCGATTTCAATGAGACAAACATTATGTTCAAGTTTCATGAAGATTCAATGAATTTTGTAGTCTCTATAGAGTGTTAACGAGGTTTTTCGATGATTTGACATAGTGACCTAGTTTTTGAACGGACATGACCACATTCCAACTTGGCCTAGATTTCATTGAGGCAATCATATTGATGAAGTTTCATGAAGATCAAATGAAATTTGTAGCCTCTAGAGTGTTAACAAGGTTTTTCGATAATTTGACCTTGTGACCTAGTTTTTGACCAGACATGACCCACATTCGAACTTGACCTAGATTTCATTGAGGCAAACATTTTGATGAAGTTTCATGAAGATCCAATGAAATTTGTAGTCTCTGAGAGTGTTAACAAGGTTTTTCGAAGATTTGACCTAGTGACCTAGTTTTTGGCCGGACATGACCCACATTCAAACTTGGCCTAGATTTCATTAAGGCAATCATATTGATGAAGTTTCATGAAGATCCAATGAAATTTGTAGCCTCTAGAGTGTTAACAAGGTTTTTCGATAATTTGACCTAGTGACCTAGTTTTTGACCAGACATGACCCACATTCGAACTTGACCTAGATTTCATTGAGGCAAACATTTTGATGAAGTTTCATGAAGATCAAATGAAATTTGTAGTCTCTAGAGTGTTAACAAGGTTTTTCGAAGATTTGACCTAGTGACCTAGTTTTTGACCAGACATGACCCACATTCGAACTTATCTTAGATTTCATTGGGGCAATCATATTGATGAAGTTTCATGAAGATCCAATGACATTTGTAGCCTCTAGAGTGTTAACAAGGTTTTTCGATAATTTGACCTAGTGACCTAGTTTTTGACCGGACATGACCCACATTCGAACTTGACCTAGATTTCATTAAGGCAAACATTGTGACCAAGTTTCATCAAGATCCAATGAGATTTGAACCTGGTAGAGTGTTAACGAACAATTGTGGATGGACGGACGGACAGACGACGGACGACGGACATCCAGCGATCCTAAAAGCTCACCTTGGCACTACGTGCCAGGTGAGCTAAAAAGTGACTTTATGGGATGGTGGGTTGAAGATGGCACATGTACACTTAAAATAAAGTAACAAATACAGAACAGTTAATGAAATAATTAAAAGAAAAAACTTTTTCAATCAACATGCAATAATGCAACTTTTAGGTCTGATAAGTCATACATATTTCTGACTTCTCAGTATAGTTTAATTATGAATCAGAGTAGAATATGAAATCTCAATCAAATGTTGTTCCAAAGCTATGGCCAATGTTAATGTTAACAGACAGAGAGACATGGCATTAGAATCTATAAACAAATTCACATACTTATTCTTGCCTTACGGCATATCCCCTTTTAAAAAACTTTTAAGAATAAAAAAATACATTAATGTTGACACCCGTAAACTCTTCTTCAATGCTTATATTCTACCACATTTGGATTACTGCTGTTCTATCTGGGGAAACTGCTCTGAAGAACTTCAAAACCTTATGCTCAAATTTCAAAAAAGAGCTGCACGGATAATACTAGATAAGGACTATGCCACACCATCTGAGGCATTATTCAAAGAACTACGCTGGATGAAATTTGGTGACAGAGTTGAATTCAAACAAGGGCCACTATGGCCCTAAATCGCTCACCTGGTAACCATGTGACCATGTACACCGTGTGACCTAGTTTTAGACCGGGCATGACCCTCATTCTAACTTGACCTCGATTTCAATGAGACAAACATTTTGTTCAAGTTTCATGAAGATTCAATGAATTTTGTAGTCTCTATAGAGTGTTAACGAGGTTTTTCGATGATTTTACCTTGTGACCTAGTTTTTGACCAGACATGACCAACATTCGAACTTGGCCTAGACTTCATTGAGGCAATCATATTGATGAAGTTTCATGAAGATCAAATGAAATTTGTAGCCTCTAGAGTGTTAACAAGGTTTTTCGATAATTTGACCTAGTGACCTAGTTTTTGACCAGACATGACCCACATTCAAACTTGACCTAGATTTCATTGAGGCAAACATTTTGATGAAGTTTCATGAAGATCAAATGAAATTTGTAGTCTCTAGTGTTAACAAGGTTTTTCGAAGATTTGACCTAGTGACCTAGTTTTTGAGCGGACATGACCCACATTCGAACTTGGCCTAGATTTCATTGAGGCAATCATATTGATGAAGTTTCATGAAGATCCAATGAAATTTGTAGCCTCTAGAGTGTTAACAAGGTTTTTAGATAATTTGACCTAGTGACCTAGTTTTTGACCGGACATGACCCACATTCAAACTTGGCCTAGATTTCATTGAGGCAAACATTGTGACCAAGTTTCATCAAGATCCAATTAGATTTGAACCTGGTAGAGTGTTAACGAACAATTGTGGACGGACAGACGACGGACATCCAGCGATCCTAAAAGCTTACTTTGGCACTACGTGCCAGGTGAGCTAAAAAGCCATCCTCCTTTACAAGTCCTTTAACATTCATAGATTTCCAGCATATAATTATGCAATCCAAATTCAAAAAGACTCAATCCATTGGTAAATGTCAGCTTAGATCAGCAACTAATAATGAGTTACATATTCCAAAGCCTAATCTAGAGTTCTTTAGAAAGTCACTATCTTATTCAGGTCCTAAAATTTGGAATACAATACCTTTGTCAGTATGACAGTCTGATACTTTAAGTAGTTTCAAAAGAGCCTATTTGCAGTGGAGGTTCTCTGCAGATCAAAATACTTAACCCTTTCCACCATAGGCAAAGATGTTTATCACCAATACCCACTCTATTAAAGGCAGGATATTGCTTAAGGCTGGAAGAAAGTGAGCAGAAACCTCATTTATGAGCTTTCTACTTTACTTTCATTTTGCCTTAAGCTGCCACCTGATTTCAACAATAACAATGAATATCCCTGTGTGATGCCTATTGTGTGTGTGTGTGTGTGTTGGGGGGGGGGGGGGGTTAAATCATGCAGACAGTTCATAATCCCATTGCAAGAATACAAAGTACCAGTCAACATAAAGTTTCAGTGTAAAATGTTTTCATTAAACATGTTATTTAACTCATTATCTCATGAATACACCTTTTTACGCCTCAGAAGAAATTTCCCCCTTTTTGCAGTCATGAATATGTTCCATGACAAGCATTTCTTGTATCCTAGCACATTGTAGCTTAAAGCGGACTGAAAGTATGACAGAATGTGCCTTTCTTTCTACCTGCTTTAAGTGGTTATCTATCTCTAATACTAGAACAGGTTAAGGGGTAATGGGTTAAATAGTTGTTTTCTTTAGTTGTAGATTTATTGTCTAAATTATTGAAGTTGAACTTGTATTAAGTGGCCACCCAAAATATAAAAAAAAACACTTTCCGTTCTATATATAAACAAGTGGCTGCTTAGTGTAGGACAGGAGTTAGGTGGGAAGGTCCTAAAGGAACTTTTTACTCTGCTTTTGTCCTGCATTGGGCAATCCCACAGTACCTTTGTACATGGTTCTTCAAACATTGGTCCCTTAACATAAGTTTAATCACATATTGTATTCGGTTTGTTTCATGATTTGTTAAATATGATGTAACTATGTATATATGTCGAGGCCCACATGGAAGATTGGGCTTGCCTAAATGTGTAGCCTCAGTAAATAAAGTCGTTATTATTATTATTATTATTATTAATGTTCCCCTCTAATAAAGCCCATCTTCCAAAAACTAGTGTCCTTCAACCCCTTCCCATATAATTTGTTTCCAGTACTGAGACAGATAGTTGCCTAAAGCAGGTTGAAAGTAAAACAGAATGTGCTTAAGGCTAATTCTGCTTTACTTTCAACCTGCTTTAGGTGGTCAGATGTCTTCAAAACAAAGAAACATGCTGTGGAGTAAAAGGTTAAGGAGCATTCAGCTTTACTTTCTGCCTGCTTTGGGATTGTGCCCCCCCCCCCCCCCCCCATCCTACAGGGGTTTAAATAGGAGTATAGGGTATATACATACTACTATTGGGTACACATTTGTAGCTGTCATGGTTACCGATGAGGATCTCTGCAAAAAATAAACACACTAAAATTCATAATAATTCTAAAATACTTCAATTATCTTCACACCTGAAATCTGAAATAAACGATTTTGGTTTCATATTAAGTGGAGGCCATTTTTGACTATTAAGAGTTGGTTTTACAATTTATTTTGTAAAATTTCAAACTGCATATTTTTTATCAGATTCCTCTTTAGGGGCCCTCTGATCAAGGTCTAAGACAAGTGTACAGGGACTTCAGATAACCATGAGCAAATGAAACAGTTCCAACATTTTCTTTTTTATTTCTGTGACTACAAAATTCTAATGAGTGGTCACATTATAGTATTTGATGAAGTTATAAGAATTTGAGTAACTGAAATATCTGTACACTGTTTGTAAATGACAAGTATACTCGATGCTAGAGTTGACAGTATCAACTGATTTCAAAATGTAGGTGCAATCAGACTTGACAGGACTCACCAGTGAGAATTTAGGTAGATAAACACTGACGATATCTTTCAGGCGTCTCTGTATGAAGGCATCTCTCTCAAAGGACAGCTTGCTGAGACCTTGTATAAACTGGAAAGTGAAACAGATATCTAAAGAATGCGAAAAATACTGCTTCTCTTTGAGGGATTACTTGAATATCTTTACATATGGAGAATTCATAAATTATGAATTAATTAACTCTTTCAACACTAAGTAACTCTTGTGGGTTACTAGGTTCTCTTGTGGATCATTTTAGTTACCAAAACACGAACCAGTCTACTTATTTATAATTCTTGGTAGTTTAACAAATACTGGTCTAAATTAGTAAACAGTGTAGACTCAGATCAGAGGGCTCCTATAGGAGTCTACACTGTTTTTAAATGTACTGATTATATTTCAGACAGGTTCATAGTGTTGAAAGAATTAACTCATGCATCCAAGTAACTTCAAATGGACAATTCCTGTCTCCAGTAAAGTCAAGTCTATTTTCAACTATTTAGGATTGTTTTAAAAAGTTTTTGCAAAATGACAAACGGTCCAGACCCTGCTCCTTAGGTGCTTTAGGTCACCTGTCTTCAAAACTGGAAACAGACTATGGGATAATTGGCTAAAAACAGTTTTTTCACTAGTAAAACTAGAGACGTGGCTACGTCTGTAAGACAAAATAATATGATGCCCCCCTAGCTGTATGCACCATATTTGCAAAATACTGGTATTGAAGCAGAGCAAATTTCTGACAAGATGCAAAAAAATGTCTTTGTTCAATTGACTATAATAGTGTGAAAAATTTAAAGCAGATCAAAATCCTTTTCACATGCATATCCATGCAAACACTCTGCCAAATTATTAGGTTGTATCTTGAAAACTGTATGAAGGGTTAGCCGGAAAGAGTATGTACTGTGTAAGGGACGGACATACAAACAGGGGTATAACAGTATTCCCTTAAACTGATCGTCTCAGGAGGCTCTCCGAGCATAAATTAAACCTTACCAAATGTAATGACTCTCTAAGGGCTGAGAGCAGCACAGGGTTTAGGGGCTTGTCAGCTGTCATCACATGGTGGGGTACTATCAAAGTGTTGATGAGAGAAGGTACAATAGCGTCTTGCTGAAATATAATACCAAAGATTGTAAAGCTTTTGAATTGAGTCAGTATTCATTCTGAAGCATTTGATTGGTCATATTTGACCTTAGGCTCCAAAACAATTTAAATGTATGGCAAACATGGCACACCTTGATTAACTCTTTCCTCCCTGAAACTTTAAATGGAAAATTCCAGTTTCCATTTTAGTCTAGTCCATTTCTGACTTTTAAGGGTTGTTTTTGTCAATGTTTGGCATTATGACAAACAGTGAAGACCCTGATCAGAGGGCTCCTTTCGGAGCCCTCTGATCTGGGTCTTCACTGTTTGCACAGAACAAGTGTACTATTCAACTGTTCACTGTTTGAAAGGGACGCCTATAGGCGTGACTAGGGTTCAAAGGGTTAAAGGGCCTCATCAGGAGTCTTCTGATCTGGATCTTTACTGTTTGCAAATTCATAATCATATACTTGGTCCCTACATTCTAGGGGCTACATGACATACCAGCAATTGAATGTTTAAACTAACCCGTATATAGATGAGCTTGGCACAATATTTCACCAGTAAGCCGGTCATCTTATACATGTTGACAACAGTATCTGCCGGAGCCATGGCACGGACAACACCTGATACATGTTTTGGCACCTCACTAAAATACTGAGTTATCTGTGCTTGAAACTTCATCTTTTCTTGCCAAGACTGAAAAATAAAACTTTGTTGTTGGGCTACAACCAGGGCATTGAGTTGTATACTCTATGCAGTAAAATCCTACTATTATAACAATTGAAATCATAAAGTAAGAGCTTTCTGCTTTACTTTCATTCTACTTTTAACACATTCAACCAAAAGTTATATATAATACTCTAACACACCTCCCGCACACACCTACAGTAAAACCTCTCTATAACGGCCACTAAAGTGTGCTAATTTATTAGTTGTTTTTGACAGGTGACTGCTTAAAGCATGGTGACAGTAAAACAGAAAGCTCCTGTAGGAGCTTTCTGTTTTACTGTCACCTTGCTTTAAGCTGTCACCTGTCATTTAAACAACCAATTAGTCCTCGTTTTAGTGGCCGTTATAGAGAGGTTTTACTGTATATTAACAAAGAAGGAACATATCTGTGTTAAAATTTCGATAAAACACGCACACGCTGTAACGGCTTAACATGACGTAATACAGCTTCGGAAATGCATATGCCAAGAAATGAAGTGTCCTTGCAAAGTATGGTTAAATTGAAGTGGTAGAATCAAAATTATAACATGCAATAGAACAAGGGTAGTCGCTGAGATGCTGATAATTAAATCACTCGGCCTTTATCCTCGTGATTTAATTACTACGCATCTCAACTCCTACCCATGTTCTATTGTATGATAAAACACTGGTATAGGTCGTTTGCAGTTCAAAAAAACACGATAAATCTTAAATAATTTTAAAACTAATGGACGTATTTAAATTGAATTTTGCATACACTTATGATGTGTCTATACCAACTCTGACAAGGAAATTCAGAATTTTTAAAAGTCTAACTAAAAACTTTTCTTCTTAGTTTTATATAAATTTTGTGTCGCTGAAAATGGTCAATTACGTGGGTTGTTATTGGCTATTACCTTGATCACGTTTGTTTATATTGGAGAATATCCCCAGGTAAAATCCCGTGCAAGTTGCTTCTGTCTGAAAGGTGAATCCCGTGCTGATATTGGTTGTTTAGTTGTGCAAAATTAATTGTGAGGCCCCATAATCCATTACATTTTTACTATGCCTAAATCCACGAACTCTTCACCAGGAATAAAGAGAATTGCAATTACTTTTCAAACCGAAGCTCTAACATTTCTACATAATTACAGAGCTCCATATAAGAGAGAGAAACTTGAACAAGTCCAACATTTTCTCACCCAGTTCAGCACCAAATCCTATGGTGTGACTACTCGAAGAAAGACGGTTCTAATGAAAAGTCACACCATAGGGCTTAATTCAGAAATAAAGATTTAGTTTTGAAATACTCCCCTTATCCGGAGCTTAATATGTATCAATGTTAGAGTTGTATTGCACTTACGTTTACATTACGTTTTCTTTAAGCGATAAAATAATAAAGGTTTTCGAACTGATCTGGAAACATTTGATAATGGTAAGTTGGTGTAGATCGTCTGGTATGAACATGTCTCTTCTGCTATTTATCGCATTTAGTTATTTTGCGTTTTGTTGATAAAACTTACGTATGAGTGGCACATGGTTCGGATCCTATTCAGATACGAAATGGCTCCGGTGTCCGATTAGGATCTAACATGTGCGCAAATTAGTATGGTCGGTTACTATGTTTAACGTACACCAGTCAGGGCCTCGTTCGGTTAGTTGTAAACTGCTATGGTATGCGATGGCTTAACGGTGAGGCGTTGCCGGGTCGTGAAAGATAGGCTGTTGAATAACTTGAAATCACCCTTCGGAAAACTGTCCCTTAGAAGTGTAAACTTTATATAGAAGTTATGAATAAAACTTTTTTATTACGAAGAGAAAAAAATGTTTCTGTTTTGTCAGAGTTGGTATAGGTATATCATAAATCTATGCAAAATTCCATTTGTCTCCGTTTTCTTGTTACGGAGATATTTCAAAATTATCGTGTTTTTTTTAACTGCAAACGACCTATATGAATTTATTATTTCTTAAACCACATCACCAGTTGGCAGTGGGCTACAGGGCAATGTTGTCAGTTCTCGATGTTCTTCACGGAAACAGCCGATCACACTTGGGTCAAAGGTGCACTTTAGATTGGCGGTTTCCATCAAGAATGTCTCACGGTGAGCACACTGACCTGTAGGACACCGCCAACCTGTAATGTGTATTTTCGGTATTACCTGTAATCTCTGGTGTGCCACTTCTATCGCCTTCAAGAACTGTACAGGTGCAGTATCTACATCCACTGTCTCCATCTCGGCCAGCCTCAGTATGTCCTTCACCTCCGTCAGCTGCAACGTTCGTCTGGAAAGAAATAAAATATCTACAAACATGTCCGAAACAGTCACTCAAAATGCAATAAATGTCTGAACTTATTGACCTCTATTGCAGTTGACAGCTTAATGTAGAACAAGGGTAAAGAAAACATTTAAGAAATGAACTGATTTTTTTCGGCGTTCAAGCGAAATGAACGACAGAAAATTATTGGCAAATACCATGAATCGCGCTAGCGATTCATGGTAAATTTGCCGATAATTTTTTGCAGACGTTCATTTCGCTTGAACGCCGAAAAAAATCAGTTCATTTCTTATATTTACAATATATTTGCTGTAATTTCTAACATTAAATAAACATTTTGTTAGTACGCATGTATGTTTAATCCATATTAGAGGTCGATAACAGGAATAATGTGTACCCTATAAGGAACAGCCATGACCGATTTACTGAATCTGTGTACATTCGAAAGCAGAAAAAATAAGTTCCATTGTCAACAACTTGACAGTTTGGCGCGAAAAATGCTGATTTATGACGTCATTAGAAGTGACTTAATTTTAAAGTAGGATAAATATATCGGGGTTTTATTGTCATAAAGAAACGCAGATATAGGTCGCTGTTTATAAGGTAGATTCTTATGTCAGTTTTCTTGCAATTTATCTCATTTATAAAGAAGAATATTAGTCGAGAATCATGGTTTCCACTAGTAGGAAGGCATAGATCGGTTAAGAACAAATTTTGAAAAAATCCGCCAAATGTTTGCTGCCCCAAGTTCCAAAGATTAATTCGCGAATGAAAACTGCATATGCCCCGCCTCCCCTTCGAAACTTTTCCACAAGTCCCGCCCTCTCGAAAATTGGTGTTTATTTGAAATGAACACACTTTTTGTCAATGGAATTGAGTGGGGCGATTGTAAATATAGATCTATGTGTGTTGTAAAATACTGTAAGCCCTGATGTGACCATGACCTCTAAATGACCTTGACCTTCTTCTGACATGATCCAACTTGTACTGAGCAAAGGAGCTTCTTGAGTTAAGTACACATGCCAAATATGAAGCCTCTATCACATTTAGTCCTAAAGTTATGCCAAGATTTAAATTGTGTATGGCTTTCTATCTTAATTTCATCTTTCTTTCAGCATTAACCAGTTTTATTTATGCTTTTCGGTGGATTACCACGAAATAGCAGTGGATTATCACTTGGTAATCCACTGCAGTGGATTATCACCAATCGCTTTTATTATGAATTTTCCCCGTAGGGCTCCCCAAAAGTCGTAGTCAATCGTGTCTTATCGTTAAATTCCGGCAGTCCGATTTGTCGCGAACTACTCACCGGAAGAGCACGAATCCAAACTCGGGAGCAACAAAGTAATTCGGATGACGTCAAATCAATAAATAAGTGACGTCATCGTACGGGAAACTGTTTCGAAAATGTGTTCGATATAAAGTTGGGGCTCAACACGGGGTAAATCATTTACTTTCGCTTTCTCAATTGTCGAACAATTTCGTTTAAAAAGTGGCTTAAAAGCATAAATAAATAGAATAATTGTATTTTTTCAGTATAAGATCGAATTTAATCCATTTCGTGAACATCAGACTGTTATATTTTCACTAGGGCTTTGCCACTCGTGAAAATATAACGTCTGATGTTCACTCAATGGATTAAATTTCTATCTTATACTGAAAAAAACAATTATCCTCTATATATTTAGATGATTTGCACATTCTGGTATGGAGTTTAATGTTAAAAACTTCTGTAGTTTGTACCTTGTGACTTCAGCTAGTGAGGCCGATGACTCTGACACATGGAGGCAGCACCTAAACCAGGCATTGATGATCACTTTGTCCCGATCCTTCATGTCGGTACCCAGCCTCTCCATGACATCATCATTGGATAGAGTGTGGCCCAGGAACCGGCAGCTAACACTGCAACAATCAAACACATCCCCTTACCCATATATATGCCTTTTTATGCCTCTAACTTTTTACTCCACTGAAGAAAGCAGTCCCAAATTTTAGTCATAAATATGTTACAGCAAAAATATAATCTACATCCAAGATGGTAGCTTAAAGCAGGTTGAAAGTAAAGCAGATTGCGTCTTAGGTGCATTCTGCTTTACTTTCAACCTGCTTTGAGTGTTCATCTGCCTTCAAAACTAGAAACAGGTAAAGGGGTAAAGAGTTGGGCATATTTTCTTTTCTGAAAAGCATCCACTGTCATGATTCAAACAGTTTGACAAATATATCAATGATTCTTCATAAAAATTAAATTAAATTTGAATATGTTCAAGTATAGTATTGTATTAAGTGACAACAATAGCATATAAGCAGACATTATAAATGGTTAACTCTTTACCCCATAGCCTGTTTTTAGTTTTGAAGACATGTCACCGCTTAATGAAGGTTGAAAGTAAAGCAGAATGCGCCTTAAGAGACATTTTGCTTTACTTCCAACCGGCTTTAAGCTTTTATCAGCTAGGATATAGAAAATAATTATAATGCATATTCACAATTATATTACAATTTACATGGAACTGTTTTCTTTAATGAAGGAATAAATTAAAGGAGTAAAAAGGTGTATTTATGGGGTATTAGGGAACCCTGTAAGTAGTTTCCTGAAGTTTTAGACAAGTGTCTCCGACTAGAATTACCTGACATTGGTTTTGTCTGAGTTGGCAAAAGTCTGGAAGACCGTTTCAAATGTCTGCTTGTTACACACAACATCACCCGGTGGCCTGCAAAACACACAAGAAATAGTGGAAATATTGAAAACAAATCTGGGTCAGTAGAATTTGTGTTCAAGTTTAAATAAATTGCCCAAGGCAACAACTGTACAAGTATCCCAGTATTTTCTAGTTATTAGTATTGATGGTAGATGAAACAGTAAATTCTGGTTAACCCTTTACCCCATAGCCTGTTTCTACATTGGAAGAGTGGTGAGCACTTAAAACAGGTTGAAAGTAAAGCAGAATGCACGTTACGTAACATTCTGCTTTACTTTCAACCCGTTTTAAGCTACCACTTGCTAGGATATAGAAAATAATCCTTATATTAATATTCCCTAATATACTCTACATTTATTAATCCATTAGCCAATTAATATGATTTTTTACGTCTTTAATTTATTCCTCCTACGAAGAAAATAGTTCCATTTTATACAGTCAAGAATATGTGCCATAAGAAATATTTTTCTATATCCTAGAAGATGCTAGTTAATCAAGAATGCAGGTTCAATAAACACTTATGCCCCCGGTGGCATCCTTGACAATATATTCTGAATCTTTTCTAAGTCCAAATTAGGTCAAGGTTAAGTTGAGGTTGGGTAATATTGGTGAATTGGTAATGGTCCAAAGCAGCAACTGTATAAGTATCAAAACTTTGTAGTCAATACTGTTGATGCTAGACAAAACAGTAAAATCTAGTTAGTCAATAAATAACCAATTTAAAATATTCCAAGTCCAAATTAAGTCAAGGTCAAAATCAAGGTTAGGTAATTTTGGTGGATTGGTAGTGGTCCAAGGCAACAACTGTATAAGTATGAAAGCATTCTAGTCAGTAGTGTTGAGGTTAGAAGAAAGGTAAAATCTATAGTTTTAAAACCGAGAAATAGCAAATTTACAATATTCCAAGTCCAAATAACGTCCAGGTCAATGTCAAAATCATGGTTGGGTGATATTGGTGGATTGGGAATAGTCCAAGGAAATAACTGTATAAGTATCAAAGCATTTCTAGTTAACCTGTTACAGACGTAAGCATGGACAGAGAGGACAATCACTATATGCCTCCGCATCTTCAGATGCCAGGGGCATAAAAAGGATGAAAGTAAAGCAGAATATGTCTTAAGACATATTCTGCTTTCCTTTCAACCTCCTTTAAGTGGCCACACATCTTCAATACAAGAAACAGGCTATGGAGTAATGGGTTAAACTGAACTATGCAAGATTTGACTCACATGTTTAGAGCCAGCAAACAGAATATGGCGGCTAGGTCAGCTACTTGGTCTGGTGGGGTCAATGTCTGGGAGTGCTCTACTACAAATGGATATACATTCCTCCATAGACGTCCTGCAAACTCTGAAACATTGTAGAAAGTTATGTACAGAACATGGCGGTTAGGTCAGCTACTTGGTCTGGTGGGGTCAATGTCTGGGAGTGCTCTACTACAAATGGATATACATTCCTCCATAGACGCCCTGCAAATTCTGAAATATTGTAGAACCTTAAACACCAGTGACCAATGAACCAAGAACCATGGAACACAATCAACAGTAAAACCTCTTTATTATGACCACTTAATTGTGTTAACGTATTAGATGTTTAAGAAGGCTAATTGGTTGCTTAAAAGACAGGTGACTGCTTAAAGCAAGGTGACAGTAAAACAGAAAGCTCTCACCTGTCTTTTAAACAACCAATTAGCCTTCTTTTTTAGTGTACGTAATAGAGATTGTGATAATTATCTAATTTAGATGTTAAAAACAGGTGACTGCTTAAAACAATGTTACAGTAAAACAGAAAGCTCCTTTAGGAGCTTTCTGTTTTACTTTCACTTTGCTTTAAGGTGTCACCTGTCTTTTAAGCAACCAATTAACCATCTTTTTAGTGGTCGTAATAGAGAGGTTTTACTGTATTATTTACCTACTTCAGGTGAGTTGTCTATACAGTTCATTTCATAATCTATAGGAGCATGCCACATTACTTTTGTCATGCATAAGCAAAGACTTGTTCCAAGAAAATTCCATGTTTATGAATTGAATAGCCACAAAACCATTTACCAAATAAATATATACTCAGCCAAAAAAGAAAGTACCCACTTTTTAAGTTTACTTTAAATTCAGTAAGTTAATTTTTAAAGCTCCATATCTTTTAAAGTAGCTTTAATATCAACTCCAGTTTTGTTTGAGATTTAACCCTTTACCTGATAGCCTATTTCTAGGATTGAAGATAGGTGACCACTTAAAGCTGGCTGAAAGTAAAGCAGAATGCGCCTTAAGGCGCATTCTGCTTAACTTTCAGCCTGCTTTAAGCTATCATGTGCTATAATATAGAAAATATTCCCTATAATACATATTCATTACTGATAAAATTGGAACTATTTTCTTCAGCGGATGAATAAATCATATCCGCTAAAAGGCGCTTCTATTGGGGAAAGGGTTAAAGGCTCATACGTTCACCAATGTATTCCAGTAAAATCATTCAGATTAAACAACACATGTAACAAAAATAAAACACTGGCTAAGTATCTTTTAATGAATCTACTAGTTCAAACACTAAATAAAGTATTTCCCAGCTAGTAAGTAACATAAATAAAATATAAAGGGTTATTTCAGTAAGTTTCAAAATGGGAGCTCAAAGTAGGCTGAAATTAAAGCAGAAATGCTTCCTTTTACTTTCAACTTCCTTTTAACCCATTACCCCATAGCCTGTTTCTAGTTTTAAAGAAAAATGTTCACATAAAGCAGGTTGAAAGTAAAGCAGAATGCTTTGCTTTCAACCTGATTAAAGCTATTATCTGTTAGGATTTGGAAAATATTTCTATGATACATATGGGCCGTGTCACGACAAAACCTGCCTTAATGACAAAAAAATCGATTTTGGCTTTTTTGCATTTTCTTTTACATCATTTAATTCTCTTTCCAATCATGTTATTTTTATCATGATGCGCTATGTACTTCTAATGATATGAAGTTTTTAAAAATGCGGTATGAGGTAACATTCTGATTACATGACGTCAATTCAACGTCAACTTTGTCACGCACTCATAGACGTCATGTAGTGAATTAACGTTTACAAATTTTTCGCTCCGGGACATCGATTTAAACTTCATGGGGACGACTTGGACCTTTGTATTTGATATACTTTTCACTTATAGACTAATGTTGAGGTCGGTATATAGTTTTGATGACCTGTGAAAAGTCAAATTGGTCGAGGGCTAAGTTCGAGAAGGCCTATTCATCCTCGGTCAATATCACTGTTCTAAAGATCTCAACATTAATTTGTCTATAGCCATCATATAGCATAACTAATTTTACGAAAAATAATAACTAAATAGTAAACGACTATTGATTTATTTGTCTATACCGATCACAAGCTGAGTCCAGAAAAGTACGTGAAGTCCTGGGAATGCCGTGTAGACCCATGTGATTTTTACGATACTGCAAAATCATATAAAACGGGGTCTACATAACGCTTCCAGATCTACTCGCACTTCCCGGACTCGGTACGCGATCGGTATGTATTAATTAGAAACGATAATGTACAACGGACATGAGACATTGATTATAACATCATACAGTAACATCATTCAACAAAAAATTGTTTTTATAAGTCTGGACACGTGTCGTCTTGAAAGACTGGTCTGACATCCTGTGCAAGTACGCCTGTCTCAGTGCCGGTGGATCCATTACAGCTGGTCGCACTACATGGCAGGGAAGCGGTAGGCTGGATCCCTTAAGATATTGAAGTAGGCTTCCTCTTCGTCTGCCCCGTCCGTACAGAAACTACGCCAGGTTCGGTGGATACAAACCTAAAGTACTGGTACTTCCTGTGAGAGAGAAAAAAACATTCATGTGTACAAATTCGCCTTGGTTACTGAACGCCACGATGTCCACAAGTTTCTCTGAAAGCTGCGCAAGCGTGTCGAAGTCGGAGCGTCTAAAATAAAAAAAGTGTATAAAAACAGATTTATACCTAATAAAATATGTAGCACATTTAGGCAGCAATAAATCGTTTAATTTGTAAATGGTTCAAATTGACTAAAAGCTTTTGTGCGTTCGAGACGCCGAGTTACCCAACCTATTTAGGCTAAGACACTTTAGCACGGCGTATTGCGACCGCAGATATGTATAACTGTTAAATATACCTAGGCCATCAAAATAATCTTTGAAAGAACTTTATTATCAAGTAGTTTTCAATTTATTATACCTAGGCTATATAGATTTTTAATGTTGGCGAGGTCGCTGTCTACTAAACATCTGGCGTGGCCTGGAACCTGCATGTGGTACTCAATCTTCAATCAACGAGTAAATCTACATAGAATATTAATACCTAAATCAACGTCTAGCAAATTTGGTTTTGGTGACCACAAAAAGAAACATTATAAGCACAATTTTGTAAGAAAACTCAAATATATAACTATAAGAGAAGTTTATGGAGCCTTCACATACACGGATTTTTCTTACGATTCCTTACGGATTGCAAACTCGTAGTCAATCGTAAGCATCCGCAAATGATCCATTAGTGTCCGTAAATAACTCACAAGTATCCGTAAGGATTCGTGGAAGAAGATGCCCGTTTTGTTATGTCAAATTTTCTTACGATTGTCTACGGAGTTATTCTTCCGTAAATCACTCATAAAAACGATCCGTTGAGTATCGCAAACCGGTTGTAACAACACGTTATCCTCCGTAAACAGCCCGCAATGATCCGTAAACCCCGCGTAACGTGTTAGTAGTCATCCGTGGTATTATCGTTGATATTTTCCGTAAAAAAGGCATACTCTTGTCAAAAAGACCACAAAAATCTCAGTGAAATATTTCTTTCAGTCATGTCGATGTTCTCTCACCTCATGCCAGTTGTCGAATGATGACACATTAGAAATTGAATACCTTTTGGTCCTAAAATGGTCAAACGCGTCAGTTCTCTAAATAGGTAAATCGTTACAACTCATGAAGGTGCCTTCACATACACGCATGTTTCTTATCTCCAAACCGTAGTCAATCGCAAACCTCCGGAAATAAATCTTTAACATCCGTAAATACATCGCAGATGTCCGTAAACAATCCGTTACCATACGCAAAACTCGACGACATCCGTAAGCCTCCGTAAGACGAAAATCAAATTTTTTGACATGTCAAAAACATTTCTACGATAGACTACGATAGACCACGGATGGACTTTTCCGTAACAATCCGCAACTTCTCGTAACTCGTTCGTAACATCACGTAACCCTAACATTTGCAAACAGTTAACATCCAGGTTAGACTGCGCGTGACGCTACCTATCATCAGGACTTACTCTGATTGAGACTCTTATCTAATAGTTTGAGAAATTTTAGAAAAATCTTATAATAACAGTAGCACACGTCAATTGTTGCAGGCAGTGATCTTACGTTCGTTTTACGATTAAGCCCATCCACTGTCTTCACGTAATGAGCTTTGAACAATTTTCGTTTGCGTTTATTTATCAAATTTAATGTAAGGTATTTTGATTTAAGGAGTATAAAATTTAGTGTCAATAATTGTGGATCCTGACCAGATGCCGCGTTACGCGACGCCTGATCAGAATCCAAACCCTTTGCAAGTAATCATTGTATCGGGTTAAGGCATTGAAGGGGCAAGTACAATGAAACTTGTTTCGAGTCACCTTTATCTGAAAGACGTTCAGGTAGTTACAAACAGGTGCGACTGCTAAATAACGCGGGTGAGTTTTGCCGTAAATATATCGTAATAACTAGTAAGAAACCGTAAATAGCACGTAACAACTCGTAACAGACCGTAAATAGCCCGTAACAACTCGTAAGAAATCTTAATTTACTCTTAAAAGTGGAATAAATCGTAAGGAACTGTATACTTTTACGAACGTGTGCCATCTGTAAGGAAATCGTAGAAATTCCGTGTATTTGAAGGCCCCATAAGATAAACAATCCAAAAATTCATAGATCTAAGAGATCTATTCAGATAATGATGCCATGTTTTCATTTTCAATGACAGTGGTCATTTTTTCGTCCGAAATGGAATTAATTGACATTGTAGGTATTATTATATAACATGAAAGCTGTGTTACTGATCTAAAACGAGTTATTACGTTGATGAAATAACAATAACAGCAAAAAGTAGAGAAAAAATATCATCGCCTTTAGCAAGAATTGAACTCCGATACTCCGGCTTGGAAAGCGAGATACATATCCACTGGACCAAGGGGACGTTGCAATTTTCTCAACGTTGATTTGGTTACTTGAATAATTTCGTGAGTGAAAACAAAAACTAATGCAAGTGCCAATAATATACCATTCTATCAATTGTTTATTGTTAGTTAAATTAACACATCTAGATCTAATTAATTCACGATCATTTACATAAAATCTACAGAAAAAAACGTCAAACAAGCTTAAACGTTTCATAATTAAAGTGTGCTTGGCGATCTAAAAATAGATTCACAAAGCCTCCAGACACCAGTATTCAAAGTTCGGATTCCACTCCGGATTAAAATATAGAGTGAAATGTAGAATTTATGTCGATTTAAAAAAATGCATTTTTGTCTGCATATATACATGAGTGTAAATGTTTGAGAAAGGAAAGCGGAAGCATAAAGCTAACGATACCTGTTATGGTAGGGGAGAGGTCATGTTTGTTTACGTTTCACTTTTCCTTAAACAGCTCTACGCTTGGAATTCTAGATCTAGGGACCTGTGCATAGAATGATTATAACAAGAAGAATAAAATGTAGATCTAAACTCACCTCTAAATCGTTGTCCACTTATCCAGGTATTTATGGTGGTATTGAACTAAGAAAATACGATCTATTGAATGTCAAGGTGAAATTGCGCGGCACTTTTACTGAAACTTATGACGTCAAACTTTATCGGGGTTTTCCGACGTTATGACGCTATGTCATTAAGGCAGGTTTTGTCACGACACGGCCCATATTCATGACTGTATAAAAGTGAACTATTTTCTTGAGTGGAGGAAAATATTGTATGCGTAAGAAGGCGTATTTATGGGGGAATGGGTTAAGTGGTAACAAAGCTTGAAACAGGCTATTGGGTTAATACAGGTTTACCATTAATACAGTTTGTATATGCAAATGGCAGTGTACTTTACCCCTGTCTATGCAAGTAACAATATTAGAAGAATGGCTACCCACCCATGTGTTGTAATGATGGCTTGTTGGAGTTAAATGACTCATAGTCATCCAGTGAGGAACAAGCAACATGTCTGAAATATACAAGAAATAAACATCAGCTTACCCCAACCTGCCTTCATCGTTTGTTCTACTCCTTGGTTTTCTTCATGAAATATACAATGTTCTCTAAGAAATTGTGACTTTTTGTCTATACATGTATTTACACTTTCCAATTGCTAGATTTATAACTGCTGTAAAGCAGATATTCTTTTTCATCGATCGATTATTGATACACATTTTCAGAGTATTGATACAATGGAAAATAAAACTTACCGAAAATGTACTGATGAAAAAGTCCCTTTTCTGATTCTACACTGCTAGCTTTTGCAAATTACGCTCATTGTTTACTGTGTATTCAATTTCATATAAAACAAGAATGCGCGTTCAATAAACACTTATGCCCCCGGTGGCATCCTTGACAATATATTCTGAATTTTTTCTAAGTCCAAATAAGGTCAAGGTCAAGGTCAAAATCAAAGTTGGGTAATATGGGTGGGTTGGTAGTGATCCAAGGCACCAACTGTATAAGTATCAAAGCATTGTAGTCTGTTATGCTGATGCTAAACGAAACGGTAAAATTTAGTTAACCAAGAAATAGCCCATTTAAAATATTTTAAGTCCAAATTAGGTCAAGGTCAAGGTCAAAATCAAGGTTGGGGGATATTGGTGGAAAGGGAATGGTCCAAGGCAACAACTGTATAAGTATCCAAGCATTTGAGTAAGCGGTGTTGATGCTAGACGAAACGGTAAAATCTACTTAACCTGTTACAGCGGACGGAAGGATGCACGGACGTACTTCCATTTGGGCACTTGTTGGGTTTTTCTTTTGTTTAAAAGTACCCAATAGCAACAAAAAAAAACCAACAATAACAATAGGGCAATCACGGAATGAATGGAATCTATTGTTCTCCCTACCCAACAAAGGACCTTTCGTGGACGGACGGACAGGACGATTACTATATGCCTCTGCATCTATAGATGCCGGGGGCATAAATTTGTCATGCATAGATGTTGAGAGGTTTGCTGAATGTTCATACGTATTGAAACACGTATGGTAAATATCTAATTAAACAGTCAATTCAAATAATAAATAAGTTCCAATAACCTGTCTTTAGTGTAATTTGAATATTCAAATTGATACATCCATATAATCGTCAATATTTGTCTCCGGATATATCGATATCCTTGATATGCCTTTGGCTGATCAATGACAGCTCTAGTAAGAAGTAACTGCTTGATAACATGTTGTATTATCAAAACTTATCTAACACATATGAAAATACATTTACGGTTACAAGTTCAGTCATGCCTTATCGCCAGAATGGTGTACAGTAAAACCTCTCTATAACAACCACTAAAGTGTGATAATTTACTAGGTGTTTTCGACAGGTGACTGCTTAAAGCATGGTGACAGTAAAACAGAAAGCTCCTTTAGGAGCTTTCTGTTTTACTGTCACCTTGCTTTTATCTGTCACCTGTCATTTATATAATCATAGCCCTCGTTTTAGTGGCCGTTATAGAGAGGTTTTACTGTATACACGGAGACTTACCTAAATTTTGTTACAACAGACTGAAGTCCTGATAGGACAGCCCTCATCTCCATCTCGGAGCATGAACTGAGCAGAGCCAGGAATTGAGGACCTGAGAGAAACACAATAATGTCAAAACTTTAGTATGCTATGCTTTTTCATCTCCAAATACCGTACAACTGTTTAAATGCACCAGGGGGCATTCAGTTTTCAAATACTCAAGCAGTCTCAGAATTAATCTATTTGCACGCCAATGACAAAATAGTATTACCTTTGCAAACACTTTGGATCCTGATGAGATGCCACTTGTCTCATCAACATTCAGTTTGACACTTTCATCCCATTTTAAGTTTTTTTTTTTAATATTCAAATTTAGAGAAAAACTAGAAGGATGGCTTTGTCTGTAGTCAAAATAAAGGGTTTATAAGAGGTATAAAGGAGAACACATAAGAAATAAGCAGTTTACGCACACTTATCTGGAGCGCTGGACAATGTCATTTAGTGTGTAAACAACAATAAGGATCTTAATGGGACGTCAAGTTACCCGGCATCTCATCTTGCAAGTACTATCTCAAGTTTCTGTTAACAGTCCAATTATTAGTTGGTTAGGTTTAACATCCAAACTTTCAACATGTAATATTATCAGTGATAAAATGCCGTATGACATATCGTCTCGGGGAAATGGTTCTACTCACAAATGAGTTTGTACTCCGAGGTCTCCAGTAGTTTGCTGGAATCCACCACCTCCTGTAAACCTTCCAGGTAGATCACTATCAGCTTCCAGAGGCAGTGACGAGTATCAATACCAGCAACAGAGAAATCACTGTAACAAATCCATTACTCCTTAACCCATTACCCCATAGCCTGTTTCTAGTGTTGAAGATATGTGACCACTGAAAGCAGGTTGAAAGTAAAGCAGCATTCTGCTTTTCTTTCAGCCTGCTTTAAGCTATTATCTGCTAGAATAAAGAAAATATTTCTTATGATTTTTATTTGTGACCTGTATGAATTGAAACTATTTTCTTTAGTAGAGGAATAAAAGCGTAAAAAAGGTGTATTTATGGGGTAATGGGTTAAGTACAGTAAAACCTATCCAGTATCACCACTAAATTGTGTTAAATATTAGGTCTTTAAAGTCAGGTGACTGCTTAACCCTTTACTCCATAGCTTATTTCTAGTATTGAATATAGGTGACCACTTAATCCAGGTTGAAAGTAAAGCATTCTGCTTTACTTTTAGCCTTCTTTAAGCTACCATCTGCTAGAATGTAGAAAATATCTATATGATACAATTCATTATTGTATAATATGAAACTATTTTGTTCAGGTGAGGAAAAAATTAATTGTGCTAAAAGGGCTCTTCTATGGAGTAAAAGGTTTAAGCAAGGCGACAGCAAAACAGATTTTACTGTATGACTTTTTACACCTTTAATTTATTCCATCACTGAAGAAAATAGCATCAATCTATACAGACATGAATATGTATCATAAGAATTATTTTCTATATTCTAGCAGATTGTAGATAAAAGCAGGGGGAATTCTGATCTACTTTCAGCCTGCTTTAAGTAGTCTCCAGTCTTCAAAACTAGACACAGGCTATGGGGGAAACAGCTAATTTACCATTTCCTTCCATGACCCTGGCCCGTTCCCAATTGGCTGAAGAAGAACACTGAATTTATACAGTCAAGCATATGTATAATAAGAAACAATTCTATATTGTAGCAGATGCTAGCTTAAAGCATGCTGGAAACTTTCAACCTGCTTTAATTAGTCACCTGTTACAAAAACTAGAAACAGGATTTTGGAGAAAGGCTGCTGATTTTAGTTTAGAAGTTGGGTTTTGTTAAGGCTGACATTAATGCATGCAATCTAGATGTTAACCCACTGGACAGAGCTGCTTGGAGATCAAGTATCAGACAAACTAGCCGCCTGCTGCCTACCCCAGATGCTGGGACACCCGCAGCAGATGACAAATCAAAACAGGATTAAGTAAGTAAAGTAAGTAAGGTGACCACTTATTTTGTCTTATGGCACATTCTGCTTTACTTTAATCCTGCTTTAAGCTAATATCTGCTAGGATAAAGAAAATATTTCTTATGGTACATAGTCTTGACTGTATTAATTGGAACAACTTTCTTCAGTGGAGGAAAATATTAGAGAAGTAAAAAGGCGTATTTATAGGGTAATGGGTTAAATAATATATTACCTGACGGCTCCTTCAAATGCTGCGATCATACGGTCAGTGAGGAAAGTGATAACCATGCCTCGCTCCTCGTACACCAGCATCATGGCAAACGCCCCTCGCCACACCACACTCCTCTTAGCAAACGTACACTTACGCATGTCCAGCATGTCATAAAAGTCACACAGCTTCGAAGCCTTGAAATGCAAAGGAAATTCTTAAAACAGGTGTATGGAAAACAGTGCAGAATTATGTGTCATATGAAAGATATTACTACAGTGAAGATTGAGTTAACCCTTTCTCCCATGGTCTGTTTCAAGTTTTGAAGACAGGTGACCACTTAAAGCAGGTTGAAAGTAAAGCAGAATGTGCCTTAAGGCACATTCTGCCTTACTTTCAGCCTGCTTTAAGCTACCAACTGCTATGATAAACAAAATATTTCTTATGACACATATTCATGACTGTAAATTGGAACGATTTGTCTTCAGTGGATGAATAAATTAAAGGTGTATTTATGGGGTAATGGGTTAAACCACTACTCACTGAACAAGAATGCCATAAATCTCTGCTTTGCCCCTCAATCATTATGACTTGATACATATTTATTCTTAGTTTGTTTAGTTTAGTATTTATACTTTATGAGCAACAATAAATTTGATTTAAAAAATGAAAGAATGAACAGATAAGCAGGATAAAACAGTATGCCCTTCAACTCATCTTTGTGGCCGCATTAAAACATTCCTAAACAGTCAAAAATGGACTAATCTTAACTGGTCCTTTTGAAGTTTCAGGGGTGAATGAGTATATAAAGAGTTCTCTCTGTAGCAACATCCCCCATACCTTGATAGGTCTAGATGCTGATTGTTGGTTACTTCAGCACTTACTGAGGCCATATCAGAGCTCCAGATCAGGGGAGTATTTCAAAAATTAAAATCTTTATTTCTGCATTAAACCCTATGGTGTCACTACTCTTCGAGACGATTCTAATGAGCAGTAAGTTTATAAAGTAACACCATAGGATTTGGTGCTGAAATGAGTGAGAAAATGTTGGATTTTGTTCAGTTTACTCCCTCTTATCTGGAACCCTGTCATATGCTAAACCTTAGTAGAAACAACAACAACAAAACGGCTTACCACATCTTCGAGGTCAGCTGTAAGAGCCAGGGTGAGAAACAGACATGTCAGGTTGTGTAGGCCCCCGTCTGTCAGCTCCTGGACTAAACCTTAGTAGAAACAACAACAACAAAACGGCTTACCACATCTTCGAGGTCAGCTGTAAGAGCCAGGGTGAGAAACAGACATGTCAGGTTGTGTAGGCCGCCGTCTGTCAGCTCCTGGACTAAACCTTAGTAGAAACAACAACAACAAAACGGCTTACCACATCTTCGAGGTCAACTGTAAGGGCCAGGATGAGAAACAGACAGGTCAGGTTGTGTAGACCCCCGTCTGTCAGCTCCTGGACTAAACCTTAGTAGAAACAACAACAACAAAACGGCTTACCACATCTTCAAGGTCAGCTGTAAGAGCCAGGGTGAGAAACAGACATGTCAGGTTGTGTAGGCCCCCGTCTGTCAGCTCCTGGACTAAACCTTAGTAGAAACAACAACAACAAAACGGCTTACCACATCTTCGAGGTCAGCTGTGAGGGCCAGGGTGAGAAACAGACATGTCAGGTTGTGTAGGCCCCCGTCTGTCAGCTCCTGGACTAAACCTTAGTAGAATAAACAACAACAAAACGGCTTACCACATCTTCAAGGTCAGCTGTAAGAGCCAGAGTGAGAAACAGACATGTCAGGTTGTGTAGGCCGCCGTCTGTCAGCTCCTGGACTAAACCTTAGTAGAAACAACAACAACAAAACGGCTTACCACATCTTCGAGGTCAGCTGTGAGGGCCAGGGTGAGAAACAGACA
This sequence comes from Gari tellinella, assembly GCA_922989275.2. Lineage (NCBI taxonomy): Eukaryota > Metazoa > Mollusca > Bivalvia > Cardiida > Psammobiidae > Gari > Gari tellinella. Next base: position 97,458,288 of record OV277860.1, read on the forward strand.
GGTCAGGTTGTGTAGACCCCCGTCTGTCAGCTCCTGGACTAAACCTTAGTAGAAACAACAACAACAAAACGGCTTACCACATCTTCGAGGTCAGCTGTAAGAGCCAGAGTGAGAAACAGACATGTCAGGTTGTGTAGGCCGCCGTCTGTCAGCTCCTGGACTAAACCTTAGTAGAAACAACAACAATAAAACGGCTTACCACATCTTCAAGGTCAGCTGTAAGAGCCAGGATGAGAAACAGACATGTCAGGTTGTGTAGGCCGCCGTCTGTCAGCTCCTGGACTAAACCTTAGTAGAAACAACAACAAAACGGCTTACCACATCTTCAAGGTCAGCTGTAAGAGCCAGAGTGAGAAACAGACATGTCAGGTTGTGTAGGCCGCCGTCTGTCAGCTCCTGGACTAAAACGGCTTACCACATCTTCGAGGTCAGCTGTAAGAGCCAGGGTGAGTAACAGACATGTCAGGTTGTGTAGGCCGCCGTCTGTCAGCTCCTGGACTAAACCTTAGTAGAAACAACAACAACAAAACGGCTTACCACATCTTCGAGGTCAGCTGTAAGAGCCAGAGTGAGAAACAGACATGTCAGGTTGTGTAGACCGCCGTCTGTCAGCTCCTGGACCCGAGCCTGGTGAAACTTGGAGTAGATTCTGAAACAACATGCAGCATCATTATCAACAGTTAATCTGCTATAACTCAAATAACATTTAAACCTCTACTATATAGTCTGTTTCTAGTTTTGAAGAAATAAAGTGAATGTTAGCATCATGTAAGCACTACATGCAGGGCTCCAGATATAAGGGAGTAACCTGAACAAATCCAATGTTTGCATTTCAATGCAAACCCTATAGTGTAACTACTCATTAGAAGTTGTCTCAAAGAGTCAATTATAATGAGTAGTCACACCATAGTGATTAGTACAGACATAAAGATTTTATCTAGAAACAGCGTAGTCAAATTTCGTCATCTTGAACTCCCTTTAACTCAAGATAAGCATATTTCTACACACGAATTGCATTATTTTCCACTCAGTTAAGTCGAACATTCCCGTATTTCAAAGTTAAAATGTTTGCCATGTTCAAGATATGGTGGTTCTAGTGTACATGTGTTATGACCTTGACCTACCTGCCCTTCATCTTCTTCCACTCCTGTGTAGATCCTCTGCTATACAACTTGCCCAAGTGCTCACTCAGGATTCTCAGAAATAACTGGTAACTTTTATCCTTGTCTAGCCTACGGGTAATAAGATAAAGACAAGTTGTGACAGTTGATTCTTCATCAATTAACCAGGGCCCCAGATAAAGTGAGTATTTCAAAAAACTAAAATCCTATTACTCATTGTCATCCATTATATTTTGATATTACTTTAATCAATTTACCTAGAATTTATACTTAAGAAATTTAAGCATACAATAATTGTTTCAAGTAGATCTAGATGACTTCATGGAAGTGAATGAGGTTAAACATTTTCTTTTAAGTATTTCTCATTTTCAATGAATCTTTATTGAAGACAAAACCTTTTTAAGCAGTCATAATTGTATAAAACAATTTTAAATTTAGCCCATTACTCCATATCCTGTTTCTAGTTTTGAAGACAAGTGGCAACTTAAAATAGGTTGAGAGTGAAGCAGAATGCACCTTAAGCCTGCTTTAAGCTATCATCTGTTAGAATATAGAAAATATTTCTAATCATACATAATAATCATGACTGTATAAATTGGAACTATTTTCTTGAGTGGAGGAGTAAAGAGGCGTAAAAATGGGGTAATGGGTTAAGCAGGTGAACCCAATCACTTACTGTTCATCAGTGTGGTTGGTCCAAGCCTTACAGTGGTCATACAGTCCGGTCACACTCTGGTCAATAGTTGCAAGACCATCCAATGTCCTACCACTCTCTTGAAAAGAATCACTACGGTTCTGCAAAAAATTATTAGAAACTAAATTACATTTGTTACTAATATTTCAAACCTTTCATTCATGTCTATAGTAAAACCTCTTGATTTAGACCACAAAAATATGGCTTATTGATTATATTGAAGACAGGTGACAGCTTAAAGCAAGGTGACCGTAAAACAGAAAGCTACTAATGGAGCTTTCTGTTATACTGTCAACCTACTTTAAGCTGTCACCTTTTGTAAACACCTAATAATTTACACTATATAAACTTCTTTATCTATTTCTGAATTCACCAGTATGATGATCCTGAAATTAATTTGGCAACTTTAAATAACTTTAACCCATACCAAATAGTCTGTTCCTGAAGACACGGGATCACTTAAAGCAGATTGCAAAATCTGCTAGGATATAGGACATATTTTCATTTTCATGCTTTTTTTGTCTGAGAAGGAATAAATGAAGCAAGACAGCGTATTTATGGAGTAAGATGTTAAACCACTTTCAAATATTACAAACAGTGTAGACCATGATCAGGCTCCTTTACAACAAAGAATATGATAAGATATTGCATTGTCTGCAGTGGCAATTGACAGATTGATCTTCACACACAGTGTAGACCCAGATCACATGTATTGTAATGTTGAGGCTGATCTGGTTCTACACTGTTTCAAAGACTGAAGACCCTTCTTTCTCTCATGACAGGGCTCATGTGTTTGTACATACCAGGCGTTTATAGAAGTAGTTCCACAAGGGAACCAGAATGCTAGTATTTGGCTCCCACATCCTCGACAGATGTAAACATGTCCGCAGATGACGACGGACACAACTCTCTGAAATAGACGGCTGGAAAAGACAAGAATAAGTTTACTATACAAGTGGTAATATTCCATTTATAACTCAGTAGAAGACTTCATTTTGGTACTTAAGACAGATGACTGCTTAACCCTTAGCCCGCCAAATAAATTGTCGTCTGCTATATTTCTCGTCTGCTTCAAGTTTCAAAGTGCTTCAAAGCTGCTCAAAATTGCTGAAAATGTTGTCCGAGTGTCAAACAGCTTGGATCCGGATGAGACGCCGAGTTACTCGGCGTCTCATCCGGATCCAAGCTGTTTGCATATGGAGCTATAGTCGTGACTGGCAGGCTAAGGGTTAAAGCAAGATGAAAGTAAAACAGAAAGCTCCTGCTTTAAACTGCCATCTGTCTTTAAGTACATCAATGAATCTGTTTCAATGATAGAAATAAGGGAACAAGCCCTGCTTGATATTTATGGTGAAATAACTGGCTGGTAAACATATTTGTATTATTTTACAGGATGTTTAAACATATATGGCAGATTTGCATATCGCCAAGATTTTAATTTGCTTCAATATTTCAATGAATTATGTCTGTTTAAACTTTAATATTTGCATATAATAATGACACATGCAGCATGCATGCATATCAAGCTACATATCTAGTTTTCTTTATTTTGCAAAGATTGTGGTCATAGGAATTTCACTTATAAACAGAAATCTTGATTATCGGGGACCCGTTTCATTAAACTGTAAGACTAAATTGGTCATGAGCAAAAAATTGAAAATACATTTAATTTCTGATTTCTCTATATAATCCTGTCTTGTGACATCTCTTAAGAACCGTGGAACCGTCTTTTCAAGACGATTCCAAAGAGATGTCACAAGACAGGATTAAATAGAGAAATAAATAATAATTGAGACTTTTACGTGTATATGACTTACGACAACATTTGTTGTAAAAAGTTTTTTGAAACGGGCCCCTTGCTTTCATATTTTTGTATTTGGATAGTTGATACGTACAGCTGCCAGGAAGTTGTTCAGGAGAGATTCTAGATCATGGTAGTTACTGACTGGGCTGCCACACTCCACCTGAGTCAAATATATATAAGATAAATGGCATGATTACAATTAGTTATTTAAAAGTCACCCACCCCCAAACCTAGATTATCCCTAGCTTAATTATACTCTCATTTTCCAACAAAAGGGATAAAGGGTTAAAAGCTTGCAGTAGTTTGTCTCACCTGGTTCCCATTCGGCTGTCTGACACTATAGAGCTGGGCAACATTGTACATAATCCACAGACATAGGCCTGTGGAGTCTTTCACGGTAAATCCCTCAGGTGGGTTAACAATTACACGACAATCTGTAGTGAAAACATTAACTCATTACCCCATAAATACACCTGTTTATGCCTTTAAGTTATCCTTCCACTGAAGAAAATAGTTCCAACTTTATAAAGTCATAAATGTTTTCTATATTGTAGGAGATGGTAGCTTAAAGCAGGCTGAAAGTAAAGCAGAATGCACCTTAAGGCGCATTCTGCTATACTTTCAACCTGCTTTAAGTAATCACCCGTTTTCAAAAGCAGAAACAGGCTATCATATAAATGGTTAAGAAAAACAACAATAAATACAAATAATGATAACCCTTTCCCTCATAGAAACATAATAGTCCAAGCCTTGAAGGTTATGGAACTCTCACTTTTAAGCATGCAATAACTAAATTTCTTCTCACACAAATCTGATTAAATTTGGAGCTTTGAATTTGGGCTCCTGTAGGATTCCTCTGAATTAGGTAAACACTAGTGTACTCTGCACAGTTAAAGGTTTGCAAATGACATGTATATGTGTCACTTGGGGTAAATGAGTTAAGAGAGATTTTTATAGAAGATGTATTGTACAGCCAATCAGTGTATGGGTTACATTACCATCTATCTCCATGTTGTTATCTGCATTCTGATTGGCTGTATCTTTCTCCAGGTCCACAAGGGCTTTAATAACATGATGAACACTAATCCAAAAGGACTGAAAAGGATAAATTATACAGTGCAAAATAACAAAAAATATTAGTCTTAAGTGCAACTCCAGTGTATAATCTAGAATGAGCCATTGCGAGAGTGCTCATCATTAGCAAGATATATATATATAAAAAAAAAAAAAATCTGGGTCTAAGGTTATAAAGCTTTCGAGCACAGTCGGAGACCGCTCTTTGAGCAAAAGTTAAGATTGACCATCCAAATGACCAAGAACAATCCAAGACTCAACTAAAATGCTTCATAATCTTGGATCCTGTTAAATTGATTTAAAGTGAGATGCCTGATTAATGCATGATAAAAGAAATTTCTACATTAAATTTGTCTTGCATTATGAAGCCATTTGTCTAAAGATCTTCAGGAGTGCTATATTTCTCATACAACCCAGTTCAAGTATTTACAGATTATTTCCCTTGCCTTTCAATGTTGTAGATTTCTTACCTCCCCTTTGCCATGTGTAGCTCTCCACTGTGACAGATTCAACAGTAACAGCCACAATTCTCTCACACACGTACAGGAGAAGAGAGATGTCTTCAAATATTCTCCATGCATAACCTGTAATATCCAAACTTATATACAGTGAGAAATTTGTACAGGTGATATCTATAAAGTCAAATGTGTATTAGCTTTAACCACACCCCATAAATACGCCTTTGTATGCCTCTAATCTATTCCTAGACTGAAGACGATAGTTGCTTTTTTTTTATACAATCATGAATATGTATCATGAAAAATATCTAGCACATGGTAGCTTCACCCATTACCCTCTAAATATGCCTTTGTACGACTTTTATTTATCACTCCACTCAATAAAATAGTTCTAATTTATACTGCAAAGAATATGTATCATCAGAAATATTTTCTTTATTCTAGCAGATGGTAGTTTAAGCAGGCTGAAAGAAAAGCAGAATACACCTTAAGGCACATTTTGCTTTACTTTCAACCTGTTTTAAGTGGACACCTATATTCAATAATAGAAACATGCTATGGGGTAATGGGTTAAAGCAGGCTTTAAAGTAAAGCAGAATGTGCCTTCACGCTGCTTTAAAAGGTCACTTATATTCAATACTAGAGACAGGCTCTAATCAGAGTCTGTGCTGTTTGTCATTTTGCAGTAAATTATGAAAACAAAACACTAATTAGTAAAGAATGGAATAGACTTTTATTTGAAACCGGAATCTTTCATTTCAAATTTCAGTGATGCATGCATATTTTTACTGACAGTGTACATATAAAGATTCCACATATTCTATGCAAACAGTGTAGACCCATATCAGAGGACTCCTTCAGGAGCCCTCAAATCTGGGTCTAAACTGTTTCACATTTTTTGTTTTCTTGCAGAAAACACCCATAAATAGTCATAAACTTATAAAAGACTTAATTGGAAGCTGCAGGGCTGCCATTTCTCCGGATTTTTCCTAGTACATGGTAGCTTAAAGCAGGCTGAAAGTTAAGCAGAATGCGCCTTAAGGCGCATTCTGCTTTACTTCCAGCCTGCTTTAAGCAGCAATGTGTCAACAAAACAAGAAACAGGCGATGGAGAAAGGGTACGATTCGTAAAATCGCACTTGAAATATGCAAATTTGGAAATCTTAGGATTTTTCATGTCAACTTATGGCAGCCCTGAAACTGGAACTGTCCATTCAAAGTTTCAGGGGTCAATGGTGATGGGAGAATATTTCCTAAAATTCAATCAATCTGTCAACATGTTAGACTGTTAATTTCGGTACCTTGTTTATAAACCTGACTTGAGCGAGACTGACTAGATCCCAGAGCACCAAGTGTAACAGCTGATCATACAAGCTTGTCTCAGTGTCCATGTCTTGTGTTGTGCAAAGCCGAACCCTGTAACACACACCTGCAAGCAAGAATAATTTTGAAATCAAGCACTTAATTTCCTGCATTATGGGCCATTCTGAGGGTACTTGAAGACTTATTAGGCAAAAAGTAGGAATAGTAGGAGGTTTTGGTAGAAAAGTAGGAAGAGTAAAGAAAAGTAGGAACGGTTGAAGGCCTGAATGCATTGCAAAAATATGTAGAAAATTACAACTTTTTGATAATTCTGTCTATTCATCTTAATCTGAGCGGCAAACAGTTTTGAGCCTGATCAGATGCCAGGTTACCCAGCATCTGATCTGACTCCAAACTGTTTGCAATGGAAATAATAGTTTTAATGTCAACAAGTATATTGGGAAAGACTCCCATGTTCTGCACTGTACCTGGATGTCTGTCCTGCAGAAGGTGAAAGAGGACCAGGACTCTCCAGTACACATCGAGATGGAGGTGAAAACACTGATGTGCCACACTGCCCTGAAATGACAAGGAAACAAACAGTCAAACAGTGATTGGAAACAGGGACAGTTCTAATAAGACGGCATAATAGGAGTAATCATTTCGAGGAACATTAAAGAGAAAAGAGGGATGGCTTTGTAAGACAAATATGATGCCCATGCAAGCACAAATTTGACTTAGTTCAACTGATTGTAATTTTGTGAAAAAATACAGCAGATCAAAATCCTGTTCACATGCACATCTATGGCATAATTATGTGCACACGCTCTGCCAAGTTATAAGGTTGTAGCTTGAAAACTGTAGGAAAAGTTAGCCAGACAAGGTATGTATGTGGGACGGACGAACAAACAGACATTCTAACAGTTCAGGTTTATGTGGCTTTTCTTTTGTTAAAAAGGTGTGAAAAGCCACATGAAATAGCCACATAAACCCACAAAATCCACATAGACCCAAACGGAATGAAGTGCACTATTGTGTTCTTTTGTTCTGTGTTATGATTTGATTTGATTTGTTTTGATTTTACGTCGCTTTCAACAGTATTTCAGTCATATCGCGACGTCCAGCTAATGACAGGTGGAGGAAGACCCCATTGTTCTGTGTTATGTCACCTAGCCTTGTATCCAAAACGTTAGCTAGGACAAATGAATAGACAAGGATAAAACAGTATCCCCCACGACTTATTGTCCCGGGGCATAAATTATATATGATATGGATGGTTTGGTAATGCTCAAAGGCAACAAGTGTGTAAGTATCAAATCATCATAGTAAGTGGTGTTGGCGCTTAACAAGACAGTTAAATTGGGCAAACCTCATACACACAAGACAATAATACAGTAACTCCTCTCTATTACCACCACTAAAGTAAGGCTAATTGATTGTATCAAATACAGGTGACAGCTTAAAGCAAGGTGACAGTAAAACAGAAAGCTCCTATAGGAGCTTTCTGTTTTACTGTCATCTTGCTTTAAGCAGTCACCTATCATAAACACATGTTTATTAACTTAATTTAGTGGTCGTAATAGAGAGGTTTTACTGTATATATATATAGATTTAAAGTTAGGAGTACCTTGGCCTCTGTACCAGACACTCCAGTAGACTGTGAGATGTAAGGTACCTGCTCGGACAGTCTACCCAGGTCTAGTAGTACACTGTGAAGATTGTGGATCAGCTGTTCTGCTGTGTCCTCGGCTATCTCAGTGTCACTGAAATAGGAATTATCTTATATAACCCTTTCCCTCATAGAAGCGCCTTTTAGCCTATATAATTTATTCCTCAACAGAAGAAAATAGCTCAAATTTAATCAGTCAGGAATATGTATTATAAGTAACATTTTCCATATTCTAGCAGATGGAGGCTTAAAGCAGGCTGTAAGAAAAGCAGAATGCGACTTAAGGCGCATTCTGCTTTACTTTCAACCTGCTTTAAGTAGTCACCAATCTTAACAAGAGCCCCATGGGGCATATGTCGCTCACCTGAGAATAGCTGTACATCAAAATGGAGATAATGATTTATGTCCAGGACGGGGTCATTTTTTACCCGAGGGGCATAATTTGAACAATCTTAATAGAGGACCTGTAGATGATGCTATGTTCCAAATATCTAAGATCAGGGTACTAGGGTTCTAGACATGAAGATATTTTTTAAGTTTCCATTGAAAAAATCTATTTTTAGCTCCTGTGACCTACATATGCAACAGACTGGAACCATTTGAACAAAATAGATAAAGGACATCTAGAAGTAACACCATGCCGAATATCAAAGCTCTGGCTATATTAGCTTCAGAAAAGAAGACGTTTGAAAACTGTGACCCCCGGGTGGGGCTAATTTTGACCCCAGGGGCATAATTTGTACAAACTTGATAGAGGACCTGTAGATGATATGCAATCGACCAGAACCTTTTGAACCTTATTGGTATAGGACATCTAAAAGTGTCACCATGCCAGATATCAAAGCTCTGGCTATATTAGTTTCAGAGGAGAAGACATTTGAAAATTTCACTATATAACTCTATGTAAAACTGTGACCCCCGGGGCGGGGCCAATTTTGACCCCAGGGGCATAGTTTGTACAAACTTGATAGAGGACCTGTAGATGATGCTATGTGACAAATGTCTAAGATCTGGCCCTTGTAGTTTCAGACAAGAAGATTTTTTAAGATTTCCTTATTTTTTCACTTGGTTGCCATGGCAACCAGAGTTCTACATTGTTTTTAATTCTTTGAACAATTTTGAAACAACTTGACCCAAGGAACATTCGTGTAAAGTTTGGTTGAAATCTTTTCAGCGGTATATGAGGAGATGTCATTTGAAGCAATTGTTAAAGACAACAATGACTGTATAAAGTGAAATTATTTTCTTCTGTTGAAGAATAAATTAAAGACATAAAAAGGAATATGTATGGGTTAAAAGGTTAATAAATATCATTATTTACATTTTCTAAATATAAGAAACTATATGTAAATGAGTGGCAAATAGTTTGGATCCAGATTAGATGCAGCATTATGTGGCATCTGACCTGGATCCATACTGTTTATGGCCAAGAATTAATTGTGGACTGATAGACAGAAAGATAAACAAACAAACAAACAGACAGACCAAAAGTAATATGCCTTGAACTAAGTTGTGCTTGAGCATAAAATAGCAGACATCATCATTACTGCTATGTATCTCAGTGACCTGAGTTCAGAGCTAGCTATGGGTCAGTTATGCAATAAGAGACGGTCTCAGGGAGAAATGACTATTATCATGCTGAACTGTTGTCTGCTCCAAATGTTTGTATGTGAAATATGTAAAAAATAATAACTTATATTTTCTAAATATAAGAAAATATGTAAATGAGTGGCAAATAGTTTAGATCCAGATTAGATGCTGCATTATGTGGCATCTGACCTGGATCCAAACTGTTTGCAAAAATGTTGCATTTAGTATAAGGGTAGCTTCCTAGCCTGGAAGATACAATGGGTCTGTATAAAAACGGATCATTAGAGAGTTTTTACTGTCAGACCTGCTTCAAAAAGCACTGATACGGCCAGGGTTGAGTCAAATTTGACCCTAGGGTTTTGATTTTTTACAATTTTGAAAGTGATTTAGTAGAAGATACTATTCCTGCAATATCTAAGGTGTGGGATCAGTGTTTTTTTTACAAAAAGCTTGTTTAAAGTTTTTCACTTTTTTTAATAAATTTCAATAAGTAGTCAACATTTGAATTTTATTTTAACGATTTCTGTAGAGAAGCATCCAAGGAACACCATCAGCAATTTAGTTTTTCCCTCAAACTCGCGGTTTCAGAGGAGATGTCGCTTGAAGTAAAATTTGAACGTACGGACAGACGGACGATCACAACAGCTCACCTTGAGCCTTCGGCTCAGGTGAGCTAAAAACAAGGAACAGGCTGTGGAGTAAAGGGATAAGCAAGATCTACTGCACTTGAAAATAGACACAAGAAAGTATACAAGAACTTGGCAAGGTTAGATGTCTCACAACAAAAGAGAAATGGAAGTGAAACTAAGGTATCGACTATCAGGGTTAAATATAAATGCAATGTGCTCATCTCAGGGCTCCAGCTAAGAGTAAACTGAACAAATACAACATTTTCTCACTGATTTTAAAACAAAATCCTATGGTGTTACTACTCATAAGAATCTTCTCGCAGAGACGATTCTAATGAGTTGTGACACCATACGATTTAAAGCAACAATAAAGATTTCAATTTTTGAAATACTCCCCTTATCTGGAGCTCTGCATCTTCACCCTAGCATGGGGAATAAAATTCTGACAATTGGTTGTAGAGACACAAAGACTTAACCTTAAATCATTACCCCATAGCCTGTTTCTAGTTTTGAAGACATGTGACCACTTAAAGCAAGTTGAAAATAAAGCAGAATGCATCTTGAGGCAGAATGCACCTCTTATCTACAGTACTGCTATGAGTTTGTTTTGCTAATTACATTCTCTTACCTCTGTAGGTAGTCTTGAAGATACTGGAGAAACTCTATCACATACACACGCTTCTCGTAGGCACAGCAATTGGAATCTGAAATACAATGGGCAGTAAACCTTCATGAGTAAAAATGTTCAAAACTAATCTAGTTATCTCTTAACGTAAACTTGATATTTACCAAACAGTCACAAATTCGAACTAAAGCACAAATGCTTTTTATTTTTTGTTCCTATCTGTAGTAAAGTAAGAGTGTTGTAAAAGTTTTACAATAGTAATGAGAAACACAACATCAGCTGTTGAAAGTAAAACAGAATGCGACAATTGTTGCAGACATAAATTACCCAGTATGCTGGGTTATTGTTTGTTGCAACATATTGCAAAATGTCAATCAGTCCTCTGATCAGGGTCTGCACTGTTTAACCCTTTGCCCCATAGAAGTACATTTAAGCGGATTCAATTTATTCCTCCACTGAAGAAAACAGTTCCAATTTATACAGTCATGAACATTTACCATAAGAAATATTTATATCTTAACTCTTTGAGCCCTAGTCCCGCATATAGGCGTGCTTTTCAAACAGTGTACATGTGAATAGTACACATGTCCTATGCAAACAGTGAAGACCCAGATCAGAGGGCTCCGAAAGGAGCCCTCTGATCAGGGTCTTCACTGTTTGTCACAATGCCAAAACTTTACAAAAACAACCCTTTAAAGTCAGAAATGGACTAGACTATAATGGAAACTGGAATTGTCCATTTAAAGTTTCAGGGAGGAAAGAGTTAACAGATGGTAGCATTCTGCTTTACTTTCAACCTGCTTTAACCCTTTACCTGATAGCCTAGTTATAATATTGAAGACAGGTCACCACTTAAAGCAGGTTGAAAGTAAAGCAGAATGTGCCTTAAGGCACATTCTGCTTTACTTTCAGCCTGCTTTAAGCTTAAATCTGCTAGGCTATATAAAATATGTGTAATGGTTATTGTTCATGGGGGTATAAACTGGAACTATTTTCTTCAGCGGAGGAATAAATTAAATACGCTAAAAGTCGCTTCTATGGGGGAAAGGGTTAAGTGGTCACCAGTTTTCAAAACTAGAAACAGGCTATGGGGGAATGTGTTAAATAAGATCAATTCACACATCACATCTAAACTGTTTGTAAATGACCATAATACTTGGCACTTCAGATAAGGTACTTCGCATCTGCGCTTAGTTTCCATACAATTGTTATGAAACTTTTCATGAAGAATGATAATAGGCTTAGAATCAATGTGTGAAAATATAAGCAAAATCTATCCACAGGGACCCGACACGATTGACTTTTGAGAGAAAAAAATGTCAGAAGGTATATATAGAGACAAGGGGTACAACTGATCGTCAGTATATTCTCACCCTACCTCGACAAAGTCGGGCATATCATGAATAATACTTGATGAAACTGCACCCTTTTTGCATTTCTGTCTAGCTAATATAATACCCTTCCATAAAAACATAACATAAAGTCAACTGTCAGCATGCATTTTCAGCAGTAACTGCGTCTACTCCCTAAAATCACAGATTTTTAGAAAACGGGACAGGTGTTCGTTCACAGCCGACACGGCATTGACCACTACTGTACGCTTGTGAAGGCGGTTATATCGAGCATGACAGTCATACAGTTCCATATGTATACGTTTTTGACACCGATCAAAGTTGATTTATTCTCAAGTCATTGCCGTACCAACAACAAATTTGCATGTTTACATTACAGGGACCCGACACGATTGACTTTTGAGAGAAAAAATTGTCAAAATGTATATATTATAGTCTACATGTATATATTTACCTTCTGACATTTTTTTCTCTCAAAAATCAATCATGTCGAGTCCCTGTGGTTAAAAATGTATATATATAGAACTGTATGACTGTCATGCTCGATATTACCGCCTAAACAAGCATAAAGTAGTGGTCAATGCCTTGTCGGCTGTGAACGAACACCTGTCCCGTTTTCCGAAAATTGGTGATTTCAGGGAGAAGACGCAGTTACTGTTGAAAATACATGCTTACAGTTGGATTTATGTTATGTTTTTATTGAAGGGTATTATATTTGCTAGACAGAAATGCAAAAAGGGTGCAGTTTCATCAAGTTTTATTCATGATATACCCGGTTTTGTCGTGATAGGGCGAGAATATACTGATGATCAGTTGTACCCCTTGTCTCTATATATACCTTCTGACAATTTTTCTCTCAAAAATCAATCGTGTCGGACCCCTGTGAATCTATCGTGTGGTTTGTCTTTAAGGTCTCTTTTTCTGACAAAAACCTGGAATTTTGATGATTTTATTTTTCTCAAAAATAAATAAAGCTAATGACTATTAGTCTGGCCCAATAAGAAGTCCACAACATTCATTACAAGAAAAGCTAAAACATTTTGAATAAAGGTGTAAAGAAAGATGTTATCAGCTATTTAAATTTTGCAAAATGCTAAAAAATTGAATTACAAAAAACTGACTCATTCAATGTATTTTTTTTTCATTTATTTCAAATATATGGTTGATGAAACAGTTGGTCAGAAAAAATTAGAAAATATTACAGTCAGGATTTGTTGCTATAACAGATTTTCTTATTAAAATGGGCGCAATTTGAAGTTGAGATACAGTTACTTACCTTAAAATTAGAATGCGCTATTATTTATTCACGGACTTGCATACAAGGTTAATTCTATTGTTTAAACATAATAATAATGGGCAATGGTGATCTTGAAAAGGTTGACGTATTGATAAGCTTCAATGTGTGGCTTTATAGTTCGATCAAATCGTGTACATGCATACCGATTTTATTGACTTGTAAGTCATTAAATTAAAACGTACATGTAAGTGGACATATAATTGGACCGTATATAACATCACTTATTCTAATCAACAAAGACTAAACATAACATGTCCCTTGATTACTGCGTTATGGATTGACAAGTCAATAAATCGGACACTTAAAAAAATTTTTTGGATCGGATGGGTCTCGAACCTATGACCATTGAATTTTTAGTCAATCACTCTGCTCACTGCGCTATGAAGGATCATACTAAATCGTATCAACATTTTCCTTTATATAAATTTTCTAGTATAAGCACGTACGGAAAAAGTCTATGTTGCCAAGACGCATATCCGCTCGCCCGCAAGACCGACTTCCGGTAGCGAAAGGCCTTAAATGTGTTCAAATGTATTGCCCATCAAAAAGTTTGATTGTATACTGACTATACTCTAAACCTGGGTTTTTTTCTGCTAAATTGTTACAATTAACCAAGTTGAAAGGAGTCAGTGCATATTTGTTATTGTTTAACTTACCTATACCAAATGACAAGGCTGACCTTGAGGCTACCGTCTGGACCTCATTAATCTGCTGCCTGAAACAGTCACAATCACACACTGTCAATTTTCATATTGCTTTCTTATTTTTCATAAATTTGAGTTTAATTTACATCGCCATTTGCAGTTGCTAGGTAATAGACTGGTTACCCTTTTTCTGATGCTGATTGGACGTTGGTACCTTTGAAGCCGGGTTATCAATCGTGTTCATGTGTTAAGTGCTGGGTTTCCCGGAGTAATAAATAGCCTATATATGAAAAGAATGAGATGGACGAGAGGCGAGTTGTTTAAATTACTGCAAGATTAAACGGTAAGAACTGTGATTTAACCTTACATTTTGGAACGTCTGACCATCAAAATATACAAAGACTGTACGCTGATTGGTAAATTAGCGCTCTAGTTTAATTAACCATACATCGACCCACTGAACCTTAAATTTGTGGTGCAAACTCGAACCGAGATAAACAAACCGAAAATAACCGGAATTCGACGAACCGTTGCATTCCTAGTCAAAAGGTTGTATTGCTTCACTCACATGACAACAATTTGAGATTAACAAAACGACCAAAGATGCCAATACATTTGAATTCACTGTGCAGCAATGTTTTAGATTTTTCAACAAATTCTGCAATTATCATGCCCATCACTGAACAACTGACTTACCTTAACATGAGGAACAATCTGTGAAGGTCTTGGCCCACACCAGTGTTGTTGGGTATGTTAAACATGAACAGTGTGGAAACTGTGTCATTGACAGGGGGGCTAACTCTTCCTGAACTACATATCCTGCAACAGAAAGTGAGCAAACTCTTCCTATAGAATACATCCTTAAGCAGAAAGGGAGTAAACTCTTCCTGGACTACATATCCTGTAACAGAAAGTGAGCAAACTCTTCCTGAACTACACATCCTGTAACAGAAAGGGAGCAAACTCTTCCTGGTCTATATATTCTGTAGCAGAAAGAGCAAACTCTTCCTGAACTACGCATCCTGTAACAGAAAGGGAGCAAACTCTTCCTGAACTACATATCCTGTAACAGAAAGGGAGCAAACTCTTCCTGAACTACATATCCTGTAACAGAAAGGGAGCAAACTCTTCCTGAACTACATATCCTGTAACAGAAAGGGAGCAAACTCTTCCTGAACTACATATTCTGTAACAGAAAGAGAGCAAACTCTTCCTATAGTGCATATCATGTAGCAGAAAGGGAGTAAACTCTTCGTGAACTACATATACTGTAACAGAAAGGGCGCAAACTCTTCCTGAACTACATATCCTGTAACAGAAAGGGAGCAAACTCTTCCTGAACTACATATTCTGTAACAGAAAGAGAGCAAACTCTTCCTATAGTACATATCATGTAGCAGAAAGGGAGTCAACTCTTCCTGAACTACATATCCTGTAACAGCAAACTCTTCCTAATATACACATCCTGTAACAGAAAAGGGAGCAAACTCTTCCTGGACTACATATCATGTAACAGAAAGGGAGCAAACTTTTCCTGAACTACATATCATGTAACAGAAAGGGAGCAAACTCTTCCTGAACTACATATTCTGTAACAGAAAGAGAGCAAACTCTTCCTATAGTACATATCATGTAGCAGAAAGGGAGTCAACTCTTCCTGAACTACATATCCTGTAACAGTAAGAGAGCAAACTCTTCCTGAACTACATATCCTGTAACAGAAAGTGACCAAACTCTTCCTGGACTACATATCCTGTAACAGAAAGGGAGCAAACTCTTCCTAATATACACATCCTGTAACAGAAAAGGGAGCAAACTCTTCCTGGACTACATATCCTGTAACAGAAAGGGAGCAAACTTTTCCTGAACTACATATCATGTAGCAGAAAGGGAGTAGACTCTTCCTGAACTACATATTCTGTAACAGAAAGAGAGCAAACTCTTCCTGGACTACACATCCTGTAACAGAAAGGGAGCAAACTCTTCCTAAACTACATATCCTGTAACAGAAAGAGAGCAAACTTTTCCTGAACTACATATCCTGTAACAGAAAGGGAGCAAACTCTTCCTGAACTACATATCCTGTAACAGAAAGGGAGCAAACTCTTCCTAAACTACATATCCTGTAACAGAAAGAGAGCAAACTCTTCCTGAACTACATATCCAGTAACAGAAAGGGAGCAAACTCTTCCTGAACTACATATCCTGTAACAGAAAGGGAGAAAACTCTTCCTGAACTACATATCCTGTAAAAGAGAGGGGGCAAACATTCCTACAGCGTTTTTTTACCTTCTTTGGACGGTACCCGGAAAAGAACCCGTTCCCAATTGGAACAGGACCCGTTCCCAATTGGACCAGGACCCAAAGGAGAACATTTGGGATTTGTTCAGTTTACTCCCTCTTATCTGGAGCTCTGTAATCCATAGACCTCTATTATCTAAACTTGTTTCTGCTGTCTGACAGGGATCTACACTGCTGTCAAAACGTGTCAATATCCGTTACAGTAAAACCTCTTTATTACGACCACTAAATTACGTTATTTATTATGTGTTTACAACAGGTGACTGCTTAAAGCAAGGTGACAGTACAACAGAAAGCTCCTTAAGGAGCGTTCTGTTTTACTGTCACCTTGCTTTAAGCAGTCACCTGTATTTTAAACAACCAATTAGCCCTCATTTTAGTGGCTGTAATAGAGAGGGTTTACTGTATTAGCAGAGGAAGGGTTAGAGTACCAATTAGCCTTCATTTTAGTGGCTGTAATAGAGAGGTTTTACTGTATTAGCAGAGGAAGGGTTAGAGTACCAATTAGCCTTCATTTTAGTGGCTGTAATAGAAAGGTTTTACTGTATTAGCAGAGGAAGGATTAGAGTACCAATTAGCCTTCATTTTAGTGGCTGTAATAGAGAGGTTTTACTGTACTAGCAGAGGAAGGGTTAGAGTACCAATTAGCCTTCATTTTAGTGGCTGTAATAGAGAGGTTTTACTGTATTAGCAGAGGAAGGGTTAGAGTACCAATTAGCCTTCATTTTAGTGGCTGTAATAGAGAGGTTTTACTGTATTAGCAGAGGAAGGGTTAGAGTACCAATTAGCCTTCATTTTAGTGGCTGTAATAGAAAGGTTTTACTGTTTTAGCAGAGGAAGGATTAGAGTACCAATTAGCCTTCATTTTAGTGGCTGTAATAGAGAGGTTTTACTGTACTAGCAGAGGAAGGGTTAGAGTACCAATTAGCCTTCATTTTAGTGGCTGTAATAGAGAGGTTTTACTGTATTAGCAGAGGAAGGGTTAGAGTACCAATTAGCCTTCATTTTAGTGGCTGTAATAGAGAGGTTTTACTGTATTAGCAGAGGAAGGGTTAGAGTACCAATTAGCCTTTATTTTAGTGGCTGTAATAGAGAGGTTTTACTGTATTAGCAGAGGAAGGGTTAGAGTACCAATTAGCCTTCATTTTAGTGGCTTTAATAGAGAGGTTTTACTGTACTAGCAGAGGAAGGGTTAGAGTACCAATAAGCCTTCATTTTAGTGGCTGTAATAGAGAGGTTTTACTGTACTAGCAGAGGAAGGGTTAGAGTACCAATTAGCCTTCATTTTAGTGGCTGTAATAGAGAGGTTTTACTGTATTAGCAGAGGAAGGGTTAGAGTACCAATTAGCCTTCATTTTAGTGGCTGTAATAGAGAGGTTTTACTGTACTAGCAGAGGAAGGGTTAGAGTACCAATTAGCCTTTATTTTAGTGGCTGTAATAGAGAGGTTTTACTGTACTAGCAGAGGAAGGGTTAGAGTACCAATTAGCCTTCATTTTAGTGGCTGTAATAGAGAGGTTTTACTGTACTAGCAGAGGAAGGGTTAGAGTACCAATTAGCCTTCATTTTAGTGGCTGTAATAGAGAGGTTTTACTGTACTAGCAGAGGAAGGGTTAGAGTACCAATTAGCCTTCATTTTAGTGGCTGTAATAGAGAGGTTTTACTGTACTAGCAGAGGAAGGGTTAGAGTACCAATTAGCCTTCATTTTAGTGGCTGTAATAGAGAGGTTTTACTGTACTAGCAGAGGAAGGGTTAGAGTACCAATTAGCCTTCATTTTAGTGGCTGTAATAGAGAGGTTTTACTGTATTAGCAGAGGAAGGGTTAGAGTACCAATTAGCCTTCATTTTAGTGGCTGTAATAGAGAGGTTTTACTGTATTAGCAGAGGAAGGGTTAGAGTACCAATTAGCCTTCATTTTAGTGGCTGTAATAGAGAGGTTTTACTGTACTAGCAGAGGAAGGGTTAGAGTACCAATTAGCCCTCATTTTAGTGGCTGTAATAGAGAGGTTTTACTGTACTAGCAGAGGAAGGGTTAGATTACCTCTGTAAACAGGCAGTTCTCCAGTAGCCCTCTGTGTGGTAGTTCTCCTCTCTGGTGTTAGTCTCACCAAGGCAGCAGAAACACGGAGGCCTCTCATACCCTGTCATCACAGAAATTCAACTGGGTTCATGGTTATAAAACTTTTCAGCTGAGTCTTCAGTCGTTCTCAAGCATTTGATTGGTTAGATTTGAGCCTAGGCTCAAATCTGACCAATCAAATGCTTGAGAACACACTCAGACTTAGTTCAAACGCTTTATAACCTTGGACCCTGCAGTGAACCCCTTTTTTCCATAGCTCGGTCTCAATTACTAAAATAAGATTTTTATCCTGGCAGATGGTAGCTTAAAGCAGGCTGAAAGTAATGCTGCATTCTGCTTTACTTTCAACCTGCTTTAAGTATTCCCGCTTGAAAAATAGAAAATTTGGAAATCAAATCGCCAGTGAAACTTTTAAGTTTTATAGGTTGTCTTGATTGTTTCAATTGGGGCTCATGTTCGCTTCCCACTGCTGTCAACTGCTAGGATAATAGAAAATATCTATGATACATATTTAAGACTGTTTAATTATATATGCTTCAAAGTTGTAGATAAGCTTTGTCTTGGAATTGGGTATTACTCCATGGATTTTAAATGAATTGGGTTTTTGGAAAATTCATTGGGTATTGCATTGACTACAACCCCATGGTTTCTAATTCAATTGGGTATCCACAGTCTAGAACCCATGACTTGTAATATAATTTGGTATCAGTAGGAAAATAAACTTGGATTTCCTATCATTGTCCTTCCAACAGTGCATTCAGGGTATTGTTGTTAACTTTCAGTGTTTACCTTACATAGTTCTATATGCAACTTTTGTTTACACACGTTCGACTAAAGTAAAAGTTCAGTTGATAACCCAATGGAATTAATTTATTATTAAAAAGCAATTGAGTATTCGTTTGGTTTTTACCCCATCACTTTCAAGTAATTGGGTTTCCTTTTGCTTTTGTTGGGTACTGTCACCCATTAGTTTTGAAATAATTGGGTATTTCAACAATTTCAATTGGGTAAATACTCGGATACTCTGCTTATCTACAACTCTGATGCTTTCTTTGCAAACAGTGTACCTGTGAAGAGAATACTTGTCCTATGCAAAGAGAATAGACCCTGATCAGAGGGCATCTTAAGGAGCCCTCTGATCAGGGTCTACACTTTTTGTGATATTGTAATACATTGACAAAAGAAAACCTAAATAGTCGAACATAATCTACCGGTAGACTAAATTGGAAACTGGAATTGTCTATTTGAAGTTTCAGGGAGGAAAGGGTTAACTAGTTACCTTTATCTTGTTGAAGTATTTTTACCTTTATCTTGTTGAAGTATTTTTACCTTTATCTTGTTGAAGTATTTTTACCTTTATCTTGTTGAAGTGGAGGAGGAGAGGGCTCTGGCTCTTCTAAGATAAAGTCTTCTGGAGACAGAGGAGGCGTCATTGACATACTGTCCGCTTCATTCATGTCTACATCTACTGGCTCTAGACAAAAACAAGAGGCCCATGCGGGCCTAAATATTGCTCACCTGGAAAAACCAACACAAGGGTCACATGACCCCTGGGGTGAGATCATTTTTACCCCAGAGACATAATTTCAAAAATCTTGCTGATGAACTTGAAAATTAAGTGTTCTGTCAAATACTTTGTACATGGATGGTTTCAGACAGGAAGATTTTTTATTGAAAAAAAGTCTACTTTAGCTAATGTGACCCAGATATGCAACAGACCCGAACCATTTCAGCAATATTGGTAAAAAAAACCATCAAATAGTGTTACTATGCTCTGGCCATAATAGTTTCATCAGAAGAATTCACTATATAACTCTATGTAAAACTGCAACCCCTAGGGCCTTGGCAGTTTTGACCCCAGGGACATAATTTGAACAACAGTGAAAGGGGACCTAAAGATGATGCTTAGTGCCAAATATCTAAGCTCAGGGTTTTTTGTTTTTTTTTTTAGTTTTCATTGAAACAATCTATTTTTACCTCCTGTGACCTAAATATGCAACGGACCGGAACCATATAATCAATATTGGTTCAGCACTTCAAGAAATGTCTCCATGCTAAATATCAAAGCTCTGGCCATATTAGTTTCAGAGAAATACATGTTTGAAGATTTCACTATATAACTCTATGTAAAATATTGACCCCCGGGACGGGGTCATTTTTTACCCCAGGGACATAATTTGAACAATCTTGATAGAGGATCTAAACTAAAGATGATGCTTTATGTCAAATATCTAAGCTCAGGATACTGTGGATTCGGACAAGAAGATTTTTTAAGTTTTAACTGTAAAAAATCTAATTTCAGCTCCTGTGACCTAGATATGCAACGGACCGGAACCATATTTAAAATATTAGTTCAGGGCTTCTAGCAGTGTCACCATGCCAATATCAAAGCTCTGGCCATATTAGTTTCAGAGAAAAAGATGTTTGAAGATTTCACTATATAACTCTTTGTAAAATATTGACCCCTGGGGCGGGGTCATTTTTGACCCCAGGGACATAATTTGAACAATCTTGATAGAGGACCTGAAGACAATGCTTTGTGCCAAATATCTAAGCACAGGGTACTGTGGTTTCAGACATGAAGATTTTTTAAGTTTTCATTGAAACAATCTATTTTTAGCTCCTGCGACCTAGATATGCAATGGACAGAAATGTTTGAACAACTTTGAAAGAGGACCATATAAGGATCATTCCTGCCAAGTTTGGTGAAAATTCATCCAGTAGACTAGGAGGAGAAGTCGTTTGAAGAAATTGTTGACGACGAACGAACGACGATGGACACAGCACAATCAAAATAGCTCACTACGGGCCAGGTGAGCTAAAAACACTTAGAGTTACAGTCGAACTTCGATATCTCGAATTTGCTTAACCCGAACTATCAGATAGTTCGACATATGAACTGCATTATTTCATGCTCGGTTAACTCGAACATACCCATACATGGCTAAGCCACGTTTTAACTTTGAAATAAGGGTATGTTAGATTTAACCAAATTCGAGATATTGAAGTTTGACTGTAGCAGTAGATCTTTATTACCTCCAATGCTGGAGAGTTATATAATAATACAGTGATAACATAACGTAGAACGGCATAATCAATGGCCATAGATACAAAAGTTAACATACAGTACACATTACAGTAGGCATCGAATTATGTACAGAGGTACACATTACAGAGGTCCCATGTACAAATACATCTACATAGAAGTGAAACAAGTTTAGAGCATTCAGTAAGCATATTATTAGAGTAAACAAGTCAAACATTAAACCATAAATACGCCTTTTTTCACTTTTATTTTACTCATCTGCTAAAGAAAATAGTTCCACTTTATACAGTCATTGATATTTATCATAAGAAAATATTTCTATATAAATGGCAGATAAAAAAAAAGAGTAAAGTACCAGTTAAAGTCTACTTTCAGTCCGAATGACCGCTCAGCCGACTGTACATAAATTTTACCCCCTGATCATTGAGCCATCTTGCCTACAATATTGAGCACTGCTAACATATGGTGCTAAAGCAGCCGCAGTACCGGCTCAGACCCTCACAGGTACCCATTTTAAACCCTGGGTGGAGAGGAGCAATTCGCGGTACATGTCTTGCTCAAGGACATTCCTGTACATCATCAGGGATTCGGAAAAATCCCCTAGTCAGACCGCTGGTCCGGCGGGGTATCGATCTCACGACCCCTGGTACCGTAGTCCAAGGTGTTAACCATTGGGCCACTACCGCCGGCAGATGGAAGCTTAAAGGCGCATTCTGCTTTACTTTCAATTTACTTTAAGTGGTCAACTCTTCAATGATTTTTTTAACTATCAAGATTCACAATGCATGTGCTTCTCGCTTATGAGATGGTTGAGCCATATTTCGCGAGAAAAGGTGCTCAAGAGTTATATTAAGCATAAGCGACGATCAGAAAAAATTGATATTTTGAATTAATTACCACTTGCTTTGTTAATACTTTCCAGTTATTTAACAATACAAATGACCTTTAAAGAAGGGTCTTTTTCAAGTTTTGACAGTTACACAAAAGAATAATTAGAACAAAGTCCAAGCATCAATAAACCCCTACGCTCATACACATTAATCATTGTTTGGAAAATGCTGTTTGAATAAAAGACAAGAGACCCATGGGGCATATTCGCTCACCTGAGAATAATTGGGAAAATGGAGATATTGATTTATGTCCAGGACTGACCTAGATATGCAACAGACTGGAACAATTTGAACAAAATATGTAAAGTATATTTAAAATTGTCACCATACAGAATATAAAAGCTCTGGCCATATTAGTTTCAGAGAAGAAGATGTTTGAAAATTTCACTATATAACTCTATGTAAAACAGTGACCCCCGGGGCGGGGCCAATTATGACCCTAGGGGCATAATTTGAACAAACTTAATAGAGGACCTGTAGGCGATGATATGTGCCATATATCTAAGCTCTGGCCCTTGTAGTTTTAGACAAGAAGATTTTTTAAGTTTTCACCGAAAAAATCTATTTTTAGCTCCTGTGACCTAGTTATGCAACGGACCAGAACCATTTGTACAATTTCGGTATAGGACATCTAGAAGTGTCACTATGCCAAATATCAAAGCTCTGGCCATATTAGTTTCAGAGAAGAAGACGTATGAAAATTTCACTATATAACTCTATGTAAAACCGTGACCCCCCGGGGCCAGGCCAATTTTGACCCCAGGGGCATAATTTGAGCAGACTTGATAGAGAACCTGTAGGCGATTCTATGTGCCACATATCTAAGCTTTGGCCCTTGTAGTTTCAGACAAGAAGATTTTTTAAGTTTTCATTGAAAAAATCTATTTTTAGCTCCTGTGACCTAGTTATGCAACCGACCACAACCATTTGAACAATTTTGGTAAAGGACATCTAGAAGTGTCACCATGCCAAATATCAAAGCTCTGGCCACATTGGTTTCAGAGAAGAAGACGTTTGAAAAATTCACTATATAACTCTATGTAAAACTGTGACCCCCGGGGCGGGGCCAATTTTGACCCCTGGGGCATAATTTGAACAAACTTGATAGAGGACCTGTAGATGATGCTATGTGCCAAATATCTAAGCTCTGGCCCTTGCAGTTTTTGACAAGAAGATTTTTTAAGATTTCCTTATTTTTTCAATTTGGTTGCCATGGCAACCAGAGTTCTGCATTGTTTTTAATTCTTTGAACAAATTTGAAAGAGCTTGACCCAAGGAACATTTCTGTAAAGTTTGGTTGAATTCTGTCAAGGGGTATAGGAGGAGATGTCATTTGAAGCAATTGTTAACGACGACGCACATACGCACGACGGACGACGCACGACGACGGACACAGGGCCATCCCAATAGCTCACCTTGAGCCTTTGGCTCAGGTGAGCTAAAAAGTAAAAGCTGTTTGCACAAAGGTGTGAATATTAATGGACCCATTAACTTGATGATTAAGACTTAATTTGTAGCCCAATGCAGTTGACCCACATGATAGAAAAGCCTGGAGATCCTGTGTAAGAACCGCCATGCGTGCAGCTAGCCAGTTACCTGGAAGGGAGCCCACTGTTGTGGACAATGCTCCCACACCTGCACGTTAATCAAAAATCCAATGATGATGATGATGAATGCGTGGACAGATCATAGACATGAAAATTATGTCACTACTTTATCTCAGTCTGATCTACATGGATAACAGTCCTGTATAGCTCAGTGGTAGAGCATCCACTTGCAGTGCGGGAGGTTGCGGGTTCAATCCCCGGCCGGGTCAAACCAAAGACTTGAAAATTTGAAGTAATAACTTCCCTCCTTGGCGCTCGGGATTTTCGGGTAAGCATGCATTACGACTGGTTCGTCGGTGTCAGGATAAAGTGACCGACCGGGTACAGTCCCAATGGTGCACCTAAAAAGTGCCCCTTCTCATAATCATCAGAATTGATGGTGTAGAGGTAATAAATACAAAAAAAAATCTGAATTTAAAAGTATTGTAAGAGTTAATACCCATTGTTCAGATTCCAAATATTTTGGGAAGTAAATTATCAAGGAACGATCGCTTTTTCTATCTATCTATCTCCGTCGTGTAAAAGCCTTTTAGGATTCTACGACGTACTGATACAGATCTCTCGTATAGTGCCGACCCCTCTCTCGAGTGTTACAGGCACGGGTGCGCGTCGGAAGTGTTAGTATAAGAAAAAGTGAGAGTTTAAGAACCTGACATTGAAAGTATTTTGAAAAAGCATTAAAAAGCTTCATTTCAGTAGAAGGACTAGGTCTACAACCTTGAATATGCTAGCTGTGTTTGGTCACCAATCTACAAGAAAGATGAACTCGCCATAGAAAACGTACAACGACGTGCTACCAAAATGATTACTGGATTTAAAGATATGTCTTACGAGCAAAGACTAAGGAAATTAGGATTGCCTACACTTATCTACAGGAGGGATCGTTCTGATATGTTGCAAATTTTTAAAATTTTGAACAATTATGAAGAAGTTCACTTGGACAACATTAACATTGTCACAAATACCACTAGAGGACATAAATATAAACTAGGAAAGAGCCACACGAATTCCAGACTGGGTCAGAACAGATTCTCTAACAGGATAGTTAATGACTGGAATGCCTTGTCAAGTGACAAAGTAGAATCCAAGAATGTCAACTTATTCAAGAGTGCGCTAAATTCCTGTTGGAAGAACAAATCTAACAAGTTTTACTACCAGTAGACTGTAGCATCCATCGCGTACAACAAGCGCAACTGTATATAACCATATATTGTGTACAACGATTGAAATTGGGCCACCATGAGCAACGCTCACCAACGGCCAGCAGGACAAAGGTAAACAAAAAAATGATTAATCGCGCTGGCTAATCAACGAATGCCCTTTTTACGGTTTTCCCTTTGATTTACAGTCACAAGGCCGACCCTACCTAAGGCCGACCTTAATTTGTACAGTAGACCTATATTCACAAGGCCGACCTCATGTTTATATAGCAATTAGGTTTTCACACCTCTTAAATTACCGGCATGTATTTGATGGTAGATTGTATATAAGCGACACAAGCCGACAATTGTTGCAAAGACCCAAATAATAGTTCAGATCCAGATCCCGATGACATAAATTTAAAAATAGACATGTAATTGTTTATAGATAAATATTAAACATTTATGTTTTTATATAACCGACACGAGTCGGCAATTGTCGCAAAAACCGTAATAATAGTTCAGATCCAGATCA
This sequence comes from Gari tellinella, assembly GCA_922989275.2. NCBI lineage: Eukaryota > Metazoa > Mollusca > Bivalvia > Cardiida > Psammobiidae > Gari > Gari tellinella. The sequence continues at coordinate 97,484,145 of OV277860.1, forward strand.
TGATCACCATAATATTTTTCTTTTAAAGAGGATGTTATTTAAAAAAAATAAAAAAGAAGGTATGTAAAATGTTTATAAATAATTCTTAAACATTTATGTTTTTGTACAATGTTAGCATATTCCATTAGAGCGTGCTGGCAATTAGCCTGCAGAATTAATAGTTTCGATCCAGATCAAGATCCAACGTTTTTGCTAAAAAAATTGTTATTCTCAAGGGCCCATGAGCAAAAATGTGACTGACAGTATAGGATATGCCGAGTTATTAATTACTTACTCATTAGAAGCTAAATATAAAAGAAAATATATAGAGGATAATTGTTTTTTTCAGTAGAAGATAGAAATTTAATCCATTGAGTGAACATCAGACGTTATATTTTCACGAGTGGCGAAGCCACGAGTGAAAATATAACAGTCTGATGTTCACGAAATGGATTAAATTTCTCGTGAAAATATAACAGTCTGATGTTCACGAAATGGATTAAATTTCTATCTTATACTGAAAAAATACAATTATTCTTATTTATTTATGCTTTTAAGCCACTTTTTAAACGAAATTGTTCGACAATTGAGAAAGCTAAAGTAAATGATTTACCCCGTGTTGAGCCCAAACTTTATATCGAACACATTTTCGAAACCGTTTCCCGTACAATGACGTCACTTATTTATTGATTTGACGTCATCCGAATTACTTCGTTGCTCCTGAGTTTGGATTCGTGCTCTTCCGGTGAGTAGTTCGCGACAAATCGGGACTGCCGGAATTTAACGATAAGACACGATTGACTATGATTCTTGGGGAGCCCTACGGGGAAAATTCATAATAAAAGCGATTGGTGATAATCCACTGCAGTGGATTACCAAGTGATAATCCATTGCTATTTCGTGGTAATCCACCGAAAAGCATAAATAAAAATGCATGTTTTTATTTTGTGTACATTTTACATAGCAGATTTTTTGATTTGTTCAAATTGAGAAAATATACTTCAGGAAATAGTACAGATTCCGATCAAGAACAATTTTAACCACCTGTTACCGATATTTTATGATTTTATGTTGAAGGTCATAAAAATAAGAGGAAAATATTAGAAATCGATGTAGATCTAGAATAAAATGAACAATTTTAATTTAAATATTTTCTAATAGAGTCCTCTGAGAGTCTGATAGAGATTTCAGCATTATTTGTACATTTTTTATTATAAATAGAGATTGTAATGATGCTCTTGGCATATGTTTGTGATTATATAATAATTATGATTGTGTTGATGAAACAACACTGTGTGTTTACATTACTGAATAAAGACACTTTAAATCTTGAATGTGTTCACGGTCTGCACTGTTGGTCACTGGTTGACATTTTTAGTGGTTTTTGAAACGCCGTTACTATTTGCATGTTTTATCTAACATACCCTGCAATGTATCAATATAATGTCACGATTATGTGTAATTGTCGAACGATTAGGTGATCTTGGTTATATTTGCGATTGCCTAGAAAGTGAGAAGGATTGTTCCATAATTAAAGTTGTAATAAATAAAATATATGTTATATCTATACCTTGGGTAAAATCTCCCTAATACGATCAATATAGTTTGTTAATTTCCCGACATTTGTGTATCTCTTGTATATCACGCTAATTTCAAGGTCTGCATTGTTTGTCTTTTTTTTTATTATTATTACAGTCAATACTTAGTACTTTCATTTTTCCGTTCAATTTACATGTATGTCTGTCGGTCGGTTTCTCACTCACTCGCATTCCCACTTGTGTATAGTGCAAATTGTCATATGTACTAATTATAATTAGATTATAGTGAAAACCTTTATTAATTTATCAATTTAGAACTAAAAGACTTTTAATTAGTATTTATTTACATGTTGTTCTTTATGCTAATGCTATATCTTGTGTATTGTACATATGTACAACAGGGCTACCACAAGTCTCTTCTAACAACAATGCACACAAAATAAAAACACTTTCTATACATTCAGGAAATTTTTATAAGATTTTTTAAAATTTTATCCATACCTTTATTTAATTAAAAGTTTAAACAATTATATTATTAGGGAGAGTTGGCAGCCCTGTTCAGGTACTTTTATGTTCAATGTAGCTAAATATGTTTATTGTCATTCTATGATTTATGTTAAAGTGTAGCTAAATATGTTTCTCGTCAGTGTGCACTGTAATATAAATACATATAAAAGTGAGTTGTGTCAAATGTGTGTGCGTTTTGAATATATATGTATTGCTTCTTGGTGTGTTAAAGGAAGAGAATATTTACAATTTCAAACAAGAGCGTGTCCCAGTTACACGAATGCCCCCGATGATACAGGGAGGGGAATCCAGACTATCAAACGTAAAAGTTAGAGAGCTGAAACTGTAGTGGAGCGCCATTTTGAGGACTTCAAGGGCCATTACTCCAAAGGGCCTAGCATAAATTGGTGCCGCTGGTTATCCAAATTGGTCTCCATTTTATGTCAACAAACATTTTCAGAAAGTTTGGTGATGATCAGATGAAAAGCAATGTGTTTGTGAAACACAAATGCCCCCAGCCAGCATCATGTTCTGTAATGTAATGCTTATTTGCAAAAGCAGGTCAAAAGTCATGGTCGTAGGGTAAATGAAACATTGGCATGGTTGGAGAAGTCTTAACACAAGAAACATATAAAGTATGGAGGCTCTAGGCCTTGCCGCCTACTGGTTCAAATGTTATAGGCGTATAAAGATTTATACAAATAAAGGTCAAAGGTCAAGGTCACAAGGGCAAAAACGTAGGTATGGTTGGAAAGGTCTTGACACAAGAAATATATAAACAAAATATGAAAACCGTAGGCCTACTGGTGCAAATGTTATAGCCATTTAAAGATTTCAACAAAAGTAGGTCAAATGTCAAGGTCACAAGGTCAAAAAGTTTTGTATGGTTAGAAAGGGAAAACACATGTCAAGTATAAAAGGCCAAGGTGCAAAAATGCAAAAGTTATATCCAAGGTTAAGGTTTTTGGTTAAAGTTTGATTAAATAGGTCAAAGATCGAGGTCAAGGTCACATGGTCAAAGATGTTGGTATGGTTGGAAAGGTCTTGACACAAGAAATATACATACAAAATATTAAAGCCCTGGGCCAACTGGTGCAAATGTTATAGCCATTTAAAGATTTTAACAAAAGTAGGTCAAATGTCAAGGTCACAAGGTCAAAAAGTTTTGTATGGTTGGAAAGGTCTTGCCATGAAGAATACACATGCCAAGTATGAAAGGCCCAGGTTCAAAAATGCAAAAGTTATAGCCAATGTTAATGTTTTTGGTTAAAGTTTGATTAAATAGGTCAAAGGTGAAGTTCAAGGGCACATGGTCAAAGATATTGGTATGGTAGGAAAGGTCTTGACACAAAACATATACATACAAAATATTAAAGCCCTATGCTAACTGGTGCAAATGTTATAGCAAATTAAAGATTTTTACAAAAGAAGGTCAAATGCCAAGGTCAAGGTCAAAAAGTTTTGTATGGTTGGAAAGGTCTTGCCATGAGGAATACACATGCCAAGTATAAAATGCCCAGGTGCAAAAATGCAAAAGTTATAGCCAAGGTTAAGGTTTTTGGTTAAAGTTTGATTAAATAGGCCAAAGGTCAAGGTCAAGGTCGCATGTTCAAAGATGTTGGTATGGTTGGAAAGGTCTTGACACAAGAAATATACATACAAAATATGAAAGCCCTGGGCCTACTGGTGCAAATGTTATAGCCATTTAAAGATTTTTACAAAAGTAGGTCAAATGTCAAGGTCAAGGTCACAAGGTCAAAAAGTTTTATATGGTTGGAAAGGTCTTGCCATGAGGAATACACATGCCAAGTATAAAAGGCCCAGGTTTAAAAATGCAAAAGTTATAGCCAAGGTTAAGGTTTTTGGTTAAAGTTTGATTAAATAGGTCAAAGGTCAAGGTCAAGGTCACATTGTCAAAGATGTTGGTATGGTTGGAAAGGTCTTGACAAAAGAAATATACATACAAAATATGAAAGACCTGGGCCTACTAGTGCAAATGTTATAGCCATTTAAAGATTTTTACAAAAGTAGGTCAAATGTCAAGGTCACAAGGTCAAACAGTTTTATATGGTTGGAAAGGTCTTGCCATGAGGAATACACATGCCAAGTATAAAAAGGCCCAGGTTTAAAAATGCAAAAGTTATAGCCAAGGTTAAGGTTTTTGGTTAAAGTTTGATTAAATAGGTCAAAGGTCAAGGTCACATGGTGAAAGATGTTGGTATGGTTGGAAAGGTCTTGACAAAAGAAATATACATACAAAATATGAAAGCCCTGGGCCTACTGGTGCAAATGTTATAGCCATTTAAAGATTTTTACAAAAGTAGGTCAAATGTCAAGGTCAATGTCACAAGGTCAAAAAGGTTTGTATGGATGGAAAGGTCTTGATACAGGGAAGACACATGCCAAGTATAAAAGGTCCAGGTATAAAAATGCAAGAGTTATAGCCAAGGTTGAGGTTTTTGGCACAGACAGACGGACGGACGTGCCACCGAATTGGGTTAGAGGGCCTTTTCTTTTGTTATTTTCTTTTGTTCGAATAACGGGCCACGGCCCCTTAGTGTATTGTTACGGAATGAACTCTATTGTCTTCTTTTGTTATGTTTACCGTTATCTGGCCCTCTAACCCATTTTAGTGGCGCGGACGGACAAACCAACAGACATGACAAAAACTATATGCCCCCGAATCGTAGATTCTGGGGGCATAAAAACGTCGTATTCTGTTTTATTTTCTTTCCCTATAGAAAATCTAATCGCGGTTTACACATTGAATTCAAACAATGTACACTCTGTAAAAGATACAAAACATAACGTTATCAAGAGATTTTTCGATGATGATCTGGGTCTGAACTACCTATATATACACAGCAACAACTGACCATGACCTGGGTCTGGGGTATTAAGTAAGTTAATTACCCATACAGGGGTGCCATAAGTTGATAATAAAAATCCTAAGATTTCAAATTTTCAATTTTTCAGATGCAATTTTACCAATCTTACCTTTACCCCATAGTCGCTTTACTTTCAGCCTGTTTTAGCTACCATCTGCTAGGGTAAAAATCCGAAGACTTAGGAAAAATCCGGAGAAATGGCAGCCCTGCCCACAGGTGCTTGTATTGTATGTTTGTTTTCCCTGTGTATGTAGATCTAGATCGATTTAAAAAAAAAAAAAAAAAAAAAAATTGTAGCCCTTGTATATGTATAATAAAGAGTTTATTATACATAAATTATACAAGGTCTAGAGCAAATGCGGGTATTATCGGCACCTTAAAAACCAACCAATGAAATCCCCCCTTTCAATTTGTTTAACGCTAAATTCGTCATTGTCATATGTAACAAATATTTTCATTTGTTAATTCTTTTATAATAGAAACTTTGCAACTACTTAAATAACTACTATTATGAAAGGATGGACTTTGTACCCTTTGGAGGGTATTTTCGGCACCTTGAGGCTATTATCGGCACTTCAAAAATTTACTTTACTTACATCTGTGCTCACACGACCCTTCAAAATACCAGAATACTACCGGAATACCAGTGAAACTTCCAATACCTGTATCGGTGAATGACGCACTATATACCGTATTTACTCTATTTACTATAATTTTATTTATTTCTGTCAGACTACATAATAAATTATTTCAAATTATTTTAGTAGGTGTCCATACTCATAGAAATAGTTTTTTTTTATCCTTAATGAAGTATTGTTTCCCCTCATGCCAATATGGTCGGACATCAAAACGAATCTTCGGCATCTTTTAACTACTGATGCTTTCCAATGCTGCTGAAAGTTTGATTATAAAGCTGGCAGTAAAAAGAAGTTGCAAATAAAATATAACAGATAATCACCTTGAATTTTCGCCTCTCATAGCATCCAATTATTATCCTCTCATATATACATAATTACTTAACAAACGCACATTATCACAGACACTTTTTACACCCGATGTGACAAAAACATCAAGGCAGAATTGAGGAGCCCCGCCCATTTCATAATTTACTTAGTATTCAATAGTATAACTCTGGCTATAGATATATATCCATATATATATCTTACACAAAAATTGCAGCTACACTGCCATGGGGACTCGTCACTAGGCTTGAAGACGGTCTCACCATTCCTAAATCCTTTGATCTGACCGACATCCTTTTGTGTTTACATAAACGAAAGTTCATAACTAAATCCCACAAGGACATGAAACAAACAAAAAAACACAGTACATGTATAATGCTATATAGGCATTATTACGGTGCTGAATTCCTTTTTTGCCCAATGCCCTTGTGGTATATAACCAGGGAAATGATCAGAACACTTGTTCAACAGTTTGATTCTGCGTTTATTATTACATGTTCGGCATAAATCATGACACGTGTATTCAGGGATTACTCTTAATGTGGCAGTTCCCTAACTTCATACAGTAGGTAAATAGGGTTGCATGGTATGGAAAATGTTTATAAAGTATAATTGTTTATCTCCCAGCACTGGTAAATTGACAACATTGCTAATTACACGCACGGCCAAGCACACTGTTTTTACAAGGATTAACCGAGGTAAGAGACAGGTCTGGTGGATCCTGAAAAGGCGCTGATTACCTCTTACCGGAATAATGTTGCATGGTGTCCGATCACCAGCAGAGGGTGCCGATAATAGACTACTGTTACAAATATTGACTGTAATTGTCGGCACCTTTACATTCCCCCCATTCCCTTTGTTTTTCCTTATTTCTGATCATTTCTCATGTAAAGAGCACAGACTTAAGTAGGTGTGAAACTGGAGTGACTCTGCAAGTAACTTTTGAAGCAAACATATGCACGTGTTTTCATCGGACCAAGCTTAACACAGTTGATAAGATACATTATTTTACAATCTGAAATATGAGGTCATATAAAAAAAAGAACACATTAAAGATTAAACAAGGCCGCAGTGTACTGTAAATCTTCTACAACATAAATGTGACGTCAAAACCACATCTAAAAGCTCGGATGACGTAGTCATGTATTTGTATGTGAGCGAAATACTAGATGCTGTCTGGGAGTGCCGATAATACCCGCATGCCGATAATACCCGCATTTGCTCTACCGTAGTCTAGAAAAAAATAAAAAAATATTTTTTTTTTTTTTTTTTTTTTTAAATCGATCTAGATCTACATACACAGGGAAAACAAACATACAATACAAGCACCTGTGGCCCTGCCCATAAATACGGTAATGAAATTCTGCAATGACACTCATTTGCATCAAATAATATATAAAGCGATTGTGATCTGGGTATGAACAATAATTATGAGTCTATCGATAAATGTCATCACGCGCCTAACATACCTGTAAAATAGGTGTGAAACCTAAACTGTTAAATAAAGATAAGGTCGGCCTTGTGACTATAGGTCTACTATACAAATTACGCAGGTCGGCCTTAGGCACAGGGAATCGGCTCATAGTCAAGTGTTCTATATAAAGGATAATATAATAAAGGGAAATAACACGGATTGACACCCACCACGGTTGATCGCGATTTTTTTACAGTCATGCAAAGACTGGGGGGAATGAAACCCACCCACATAATCAACACTTAATTACGAACCGAGCGACACCAAATTTTTATATTTCCTTCACCATAGTAAAGCGGGATGGACTCAAATATTTCGGTTTTGCGGTGTTTTCTTGGACTCGGAACGGAACTCGTCGTCGCAGCGGTCACGAATTGCCAAGACTAAACACGGACACATGTCCATCCCGCTTTACTATGGTGAAGGAAATATAAAAATTTGGTGTCGCTCGGTTCGTAATTAAGTGTTGATTATGTGGGTGGGTTTCATTTCCCCCAGTCTTTGCATGACTGTAAAAAAATCGCGATCAACCGTGGTGGGTGTCAATCCGTGTTATTTCCCTTTATTATATTATCCTATATATAGAACACTTGACTATGAGCCGATTCCCTGTGGCCTTAGGTAGGGTCGGCCTTGTGACTATCACAACCTTCCCTTTTCTCTCGCTTTCTTTTTACCAACAACTTACCTAATGTCAGAAAGGGGGGATTGAAATAGTCTTTGGTTTTATAATAACTTTTCTATCAATAAAATCAAGCAGATAAGCACAAAATGAGCGGTTTTTGCCACCAATCTACAAAATTTCGATGTTGGAATTTCCCGCTTACCTCCTAAATTGAAAACTATCTAAGGGAGAGAAGTAAGTGTATTGAGCGGCACGAGTGTCTACAATCAAAATGGTTTGAGTTCGGTCTGCGAAGATAGGAAGTTATGAATTAAGACACTTAAACCTCATCAAAATTTGAGTAGATCTGATCATCTCTTATTCATGTATGTATCATATTCTAGAGTAGACCCCCGCCCTTGGCAGAATATAGAACAAACGCCTTTAGAAGAATCTACACGCCAGGCTACACTGTCCTTTTCACTCAGCTGCTCTGTCACAATAGCTATTTAGATAACGCTAAGCTAACACATGGTCTGGACCTCCAATTATTTATAAACAGTAAAAGACAGGTATTTAAATATTTCATAAAGGGCAGCGTTGGCAAGCTTGTTTTGAAACAACATGTTTTCATAAAAGATTAGTTCTAATATGCCACTAGGTCTCGGACGTGACTTATATCACGAAACTATCCGAGGTTTCCGAATGCAAAGCTGAATCGATCAGCAAGCCAAGTATGCGCGCTGAAATGACCGTGGGGTTAGATTTGTGTAGTTTGGAGAATTTGAAGATATTTAATGGACATGAAGTGGTCAAAAAGGAGTCAAAGGTAAACGTTTTTCATCATGTCAATTTCAGTTGAGATTCAGTCTATGGTTGTTGAAATATTTGCCCGTATAATCGTGTCCTTACCCGGTCACGCTTCGACATTGGTGTTTACTTTTTAGTGTTCAATTTTTGACGTTTTAATTCGTATTTTAAGGACAGTCACGGTTAAAAATCTATTCTAATGCTAGATTTAATTGTACACTCCCTATTTCTTGCAAGTTTTTCGCTTAAAGTACGTTGTAGTCGGTAGTTTGTAATTTTTCTGTCAACAATGCCCTGAAAATTTCATTAACGCGATGTACACTCGACGGTGAACGATGCAACAAGAGTTCTACTGCTGTTGAGATCGCGTTTATATAGAGGTGACCTCCTGGCGTCACGTGGCCGCGCTTCTGTCCAATGATCATGCCTTCACCGATGGGGTTGCTCTGCAAGCAACCAATCACTGCAGAGAAACAAAGTGGCAGTGCGCAGTAGGTCAAGGTCGACTGCACAAAACGTTATAATCTGTTTCAATATATTGAGGGCAGTGCGTCAGCTATTTATTTATAGAACAAATCACTGCAGGGTATTTCTGTTTACCATATAAAGTTATTTTAAGATTACAAGCAAAGTTATTAAGAACAGGGCGGTACAGGGTAGATCTATTTTAATTACAGTTCACCCTCTCTATTACAACCACTAAGAGGAAGCCTTTTTGGTTTATACTAGACAGATCTGAATCTGATTAAATACAGTGCAGGGCCTGTTACGGCATTTATGCACCGGGAGAGAGAGGGGTGCTTTAGTAGCACTGTTGGAGAGCTGACTTAAAGCTCTCCACACTGTCTGCACATACAATGTCTTCTTCAAGCTGGTTCCACTCAACAGTGGTTCTATAAAAGAAAGAGGTTTTTTGCAGTTGGTCACTATGGCCATGTTGTACCTGAAAACACTTGCTGTTATTATTGGCGGATCTGTCTACAATGTTTTTAGCCGTGAAGTCAGTGAATTTTTTAGGTTTGATCTGTCGTTTTTGTCTAACTGGGGTGAGGTAATTTGCAGGTAGTAAAGCTGGTAAGAGTCCTTCTGTTATTTTAAAGAAAAGTGTAAGTCTGCTGTGTTTCCGTCTGGTTTGAAGTGTTGGTAAGTCGAGGTCTGTAAGCATACGGGTGACGCAACCAGTTTCTCGTGATTTATAGTCACCCGTGATGACAGCTTAAAGCAAGGTGGCAGGAGCTTTCTGTTTTACTACAGTCACATTGCTCTAAGCAGTCACCTGTCATATGAACCTTAATAAGTAGCACGATTTAGTGGTTGTAATAGAGAGGTTTTACTGTAATTTTTATTTATTTATTTTATTATTTTTTTTAAATGACTAGATCTAGATCTAGACGTATTAGAAATCCCTTCAAAGTTATCAAATTCTTTTTTTTGGAATTAAAAAAGAAAAAATCCAATTTCCAATCTGCTCCCATCTAAATCTATCACATTCTTCAAATAGAAATTAATTGTTTTTTAAACTGTTTGAGTGTCATTTTCAGAAATTTATCACACTTATTCTAATCTAATCATTTTAATTTACGGTATGTATTGTAAAAATGTTTTATGCATAATTGCTCAAGATATGTGCATATGGACAGGATGACAAATAGTGAGGGCATCATATTTGTCTTATCCCTCTAGTTTTACCATGGTGTGTGTGTGCATAATTTCTTTCTCATTTCAGAGCCCACTTGGATCATCACCAGAGTTCAAACATTTTGACATTGACAGTGATGAACAACAGCAACAGTTACAGCAGACCAACAAGAAAGGGCGCCAGAAGTGTGGACGTCCCGCCAACCCTGTACCTCGCCACAAACGCGACTCACACATCAAAGCGGAGTACAAGAGACGAGATAAGATACAGGTTTGCCTCGTTCTGAGGAGTTTTCAGTTGTCTTTAGTGGGAAGATAGGCCACCATTCTGTATGTTCTTGTTGTGATCACAGTCATATGTCAAAGACATTTTTAAAACTCAAAGCTCCAGATAAGGGCAGTATTTCAATTTTAAAAATCTTTATGTCACTTAAAAGCAATACCCATGTTTTGACTACTTTATACATGAGTAGTCAAATAAAAGAGTTGGTTATTTTTCTTATAAGTGCGAACAACTAATGTATTTTGGCATGCAGTAAAATATTCTAATTTACTCCCTTGTCCCTGGAGTCCTGGTACTGCCTCTTGCACATTGTGTCATAAACGAGCCAATTAAAAAAAAAAAACCAGACCCACGAGAGCTGGTTAGATTGGATTAGAGTTTTCCTCATGACTTTGGTCATAAGCTGTAGTCTATTTGCACATTGCTGGTTATATTGTCTTGCAAACAGACATTGAGGATATATTTTAGCATGCAGTATATAGAAGGGTTTGTATGTTCCACTACTTATACAGTCAACCGTTGGTTAGTTCATCATTTGTGCAGGACGAGGAGTCGCTAGCGGCTACAACAAATTACTGTTGTCAAAGCTTAACAATATCAGTACACCGTTTTTCCCTCGAATTTATTCGTCCACAATAGAAAAGCCTGTTTCTAGTTTTGAAAACAGGTGGCCACTTAAAGCCAGTTTAAAAAACATTCTGCTTTACTTCCAGCCTGCTTGGATATGGCAACTACATGTATTTCTTTTCATGTATTCATGACTGTATAAAGTGGATTTATTTCCTTAAGTGCAGGAATAAATGAAAAGCATCCCGGCCACGTAAAAAGGTGTATTTAGGGGGTAATGAATGGTGATTGACCACAGGTTTGACTGTAAAGTGTGGTATCTATTCTTGATGCCGCCACCAGCTAGGTTAATCCCCTTCACTTGATTATCAGCAGACAGCAAGTTTTTATGTTGTTTTACCTACAAGATGAAGCAGAGTATCTGTAACCGCTAGACCTTCGGAATCGAGGTTTGATTTCCAAGAAATATGAAAAACTACCGCCATAGTATAGGTAGAGTGGCTTGCTCCCAGAGCGTGGTAAGTCAAAATCATCTGTGTTTCAGATTTGTAATTTGCTTTAAGCATGTTTGCTTTCATGTAGATTTTCACTGCAGTAATTGAAAGGTTTTTTAACACATTTCTCATTGAATAGTCAATACGCCCTTTTGCACACCACTAATTATTTATTCACTGAGGAAAGCAGTCCCCACATGGAATGTAAAACAACAGAAGGCCTTTTCAGTATCTTTGCAGATAGAAGCTTATACCAGCAGGGTTACATATACTTGGAGATTTTTAAATAATGTTAAGTGTTATAATTCTGCTATGACAATCTGCATTCTTTACTTGATATGCATGAACCCTGATCTGCAAGAAAAAGTTTCAAGAATTTGCCCCCATGTTACCCAACACTCATACTGTGCCCATCCCACTAGCCTCACTCATGCACGGATCCAGCCATTTTTGTGTCCCACTCAAGCTTCAGTGTGGAGGGGTGGGGGATGTCCATCCGAAATGAAATGAACATCTTAAATTCAGTATTCCCTTTTTCACTTCTTTCCTTGGTATAGGATTTTCCAGGGGGGATTCAGATCCCCTGTCTTTCCCCTTGCCCCACCTTTGGATCCAGGCATGCCACTGATGCATATTTAACTATCGTAGATATATTCAGACCAATGCTCAGAGACCATTTAACGCAGTATTGATAAACACACCTTTTTATTTCTTTAATTTATTTCTCCACTGAAGAAAATAGTTCCACTTTATACATTCATGATAAGTCATAAACATTGTACCATGAGAATGAAATGCGTAACATAGGAATGGTGTCCTATATCCTAGAAGATGGTAGCTTAAAGCAGGCTAAAATGAATTAAAGGAGCATTTTCTGCTTTGCTTTCAATGATCTCATCTATCTTCAATATTGGAAATCAGCAATGGGGAAAGTGTTAATACTAAGAATGGACTATGATAAATGACATATTGGAAATAAGCAATGGGGAAAAGGTGAATATTTAGAATGGATTTAGAATAAATTTAAATCACAAAAAGGCGTATTTATGGGGTAATGGGTTAACCCATTTCAACATGAGTACACCTTTTCCTCCACTGAAGAAGATAGTTCCACTTTATACAGTATGAACATGCACTGTAAGATAACATATTTTATATCCTTGCAGATAGTAGCTTAGAGCAGACTGAGAGTAAAGTAGAGTGTACATTTAAGCACATTCTGTTTTACTTTCAACCTGCCTTAAGTAGTCACCTGTCTTCAAAATTAAAAATCAGCTGTGGGGTAATGGGTCAAGGAAGATTAATTTAGTGCTTAAAACAAGATGAAAGTGAAGTAGAAAGCTCCTCTATGATTACATTTGTATTCAATACAATAAATTGATACTCAACTGTGGCATTTATTTAGAGGCGTAGATAGAGGGTGCCAGGTGCTGTATGGAGCAAATGAGCAACTATGCTGGGTTTTTTTCCTGTCTGCAATAATTGATATCTGCTACTGTTCTAAAAATAGAATTTTCAAAATTTCTTTTTAAAAAATGGTCATAGTGTCGAACAGTTTGGATCCTGATCCTGAATGGCGTCTCATTAAGATTCAAACTATTCCCCCATTGGTGTGCAAAAAGTTTAACATAAAACTTGTTCCAAACAGTGTCAACCCTGATCAGAGGGCTCTTTTTGACCTGGGTATGCACTGTCCCCACACTGTAGTGGTTGAGAACTACAGACTGTCCTTGATTTGAGTGGTTATATGATAGACCTTCAATTCAATCATAGTTTGGCTGTTGTTGATCTCAGCTAGTCACAGCTGGTTAGGTCACGTGACTATCGGTGTTTGTAACATTTGACAAGTGCACCAAAATATTATGTCATCACAAGGTATTTTATCCCTGTGGGATTATGGTAAATAAAACATTTCCAAGTGTGTGTGCAATTGAGGTACATTTAGCCCTGATCCTGTATGACGCGTATAACCCTTTACTCCATAATATGTTTCTAGTATTGAGGAAAGTTGAAAACATTCCATGCATATCAGGAGCCTTGTTGATGAGTATTGAAAGAGTTTTATTAACTCTTTACCCCATAGCCTGTTTCTAGTTTTGAAGAAAGGTGATCACTGAAAGCAGGTCAAAAGTAAAGCAAAATGTACCTGAAGGTGTTAAGTTACCATCTTGGAGAGTATAGAAAATATTTCTATGACAGTATGAATTGAAACTATTTTCTTCATTGGAGGAATAAATTGAAGGCCCTAAAAGCCATATTTATAAAGTACTGGGTTTAAAAAAAGTTTTCCCTGTGGAGACCCTCCTTCCTGCACCCAAGTCAGTTCAGCGTGGAGTACTGTTGTGTGGTACAGTGCTCCCTCCCTACAAACACCCTCTAAACAACTACTCCCACCTTACAACGACACTATTTTTCTCAAAGTTGCATAATGGACATTTTGACAGAAAAAAATAAATGAAGAGTGACAGCTTGAATCCAGATCAGTCGTCGCGTTACATGGTGTCTGGTCAGGATTCAAGCTGTTTGCAAATGTAAGCCAATTTCCCTCCCTGTAACGACTCCCTCCGAACAACAAACATAATTTTTGTCTCCAATTGGGTGTGGTTTTAGAGAGGGAGCACTGTTTGTTTTTTTGTGATGTGAAAATCTAAACCCCGAAGTTCTTAAAATGACTGACTTCCACCCTACCCTATCATTGCCAGCTTTGGCTTTCATGTTTATCACTGACCTGCAGTATATCACTAAAACAATGGGAAAAAATGATAGAATATTCAAAAAGTTTCCAGTACCTGATTTATCTATCATGGAAAGCATTAACTTGAGTAGATCTAAGAACAATTTTTTTTTCATTGGTTTGGGAATTTATTACAGAGTAAGGGGGATGGGTGGAGTGTGTTTGTGGCAGTTTTGTTTCAGGTCTGATAACGCATGCTTAGCCTCTCCCTTGTTTCGCTTGACCATATTCATGATTTGGGTTTTTGAACTTTAATCTATTACAGAAGTGCTTTGACTCTCTTGTATGCCTTGTGCCGGAGCTTCATGACTCCATCTCGACGAAAGAGAGCAAGTCTGCCATGCTGTTTAAGGGTAGGTATATATACCAATACTACTATATTCACTGCTTTTCTTTATTTTCATTTTAGACTGTAGTTAGGTAGGAGCGATGGTAACTGTTTGTTGTTTATGAAGAAAGTCTTTCACACTTTGGGGCCGAGGTTACAGAGCTCAAGATAGGTAGAGTATTTAAAAAAAACAAAAATAGATTCTTATGTCTTCACGAAACCAGGGCTACAATAAGTTGATCACAAAAATCCTAAGATTTTCAAATGTTCTGTTTTTTATAGCACAATAACTCAAAGCAGGTTAACCCTTAGCCCGCCAAATAAATTGTCGTCTGCTATATTTCTCGTCTGCTTCAAGTTTCAAAGTGCTTCAAAGTTGCTGAAAATGTTGTCCGAGTGTCAAACAGCTTGGATCCAGATGAGACGCCGAGTTACTCGGCGTCTCATCCGGATCCAAGCTGTTTGCATATGGAGCTATAGTCATGAGTGGCAGGCTAAGGGTTAAGAGTAAAGCTTCAAGCTACCATCTTCTAGGAAAAAAATACGAAGATTTAAAAAATCATGTTGTGACTACTCATTAGAATTATCTCTGGAACAGAGAATTTTGATGAGTAGGGTACTCCAAAAGGAGAAAATGTTGAAAGTGTTCAATTTACTCACTTTTATCCTGAGCTCGGGGTTGGGGGGCAGGGTAAAGTATGAAATGGAATCGTGCCACTTGAAAAAACACAGAGCAGAAATTGCCGTTGACAAGGAAAGACTTTCAGGTTCACAGAGAGGAAACAATACCGTCGCTTACAGTAGGGTTAGTTAAGGTTTTGTTATTGTTATGTCTCCAGTCTTCTACTGTGGGACACCCTAACCAAATGTTTGAACCTTCTCCGCAATATTGTAGCCGCCGAATATGGGCGACGGTTAAAAGGTGATTGTGGTAACATGCAGAGCGAGATGGAAGCCCTGCGTCAAGAGCTAGAAGCCCTTGGTACCGAGATACAGTAAGTCAAAATCAGCTTTAAGCTTAGATAGACGAGTTACAAAATGCCAAGAGGAATCGCTGAATGGTCAGTTTTAAGACATGTTAACGAGCGACAATTAGGGCAGTTAGTTCATTGAACAACAAGTGTCAATACAGTTAAATCTTTGTTAACCGTTTTCCTTGGTAGTTTTGTTTTTCAATATTTAACCCTTTTTCCCATTACTTGTTTTAAAACTTGAAGACTGATAGCTTGCTTAAAGCAGGCTGTATATAAAGCAAAACTCATTCTGCTTCTTTTTCAGCCCACTTTAAGCTACCATACTCTGAAATATAGGAATTGTTTCTTATGGTGCATATTCATGACTATATAAAGTGGAGCTACTTTCTTTAGTGGAAGAAAATATTAAAGGAGTAAAAAGGCATAACTTTTGGGTAATGGGTTAAGAAAAGACATTGATTTTACTGTTATTACATTTGTTCACAAAATGCAGTCATGCTTCATTGCATGGGAATAATAAGTTCAATCTCTTTAGTAACATCAATTAATTGTTTTGAAGTTTTCCTTAAGATGGAAAATGAACTTTAAATAATGTAGGTATCATTGAGGTTTCCACTAAAAAATATTGTTTTAAAAATTAATTACAAAATTAAGAAAGAAATCTTTAAGGACAATAAACTAAACCATTTGCAAAAGTAACTATTGAACATTCAGTAGTCTTCTTGGCTCTAAGTTAATTGCCACAAACTTTTTTCCAGGTTTATTTTCACCCATTTTCACCTCGCTGGAAGTCAGGCTATCGGACTATAAAATGAGGGCCCCGGATAAGAGGGAGTCAACTGAGTATTTTCTAACTAATTTTAGCACTAAATCCTATGGTGTTACTACTCATTAGAATTGTCTCTCTGAGACAATTCTAATGAGTAGTGACACCATAGGGTTTAAAGTAGAAATTAAGATTTCAGTTTCAAAATACTCCGCTTATCTGGAGCCCTGTAAAATGATAGTACATGTATTACATTTACATATATTATGACATATTTATTCTGTGTAATCGACATGTTAGATCTCATCTTTTGTTAATCTTTCTACATAGCATGTAGTAAGCTCTTTATCTCTAGTTGACTATTGATATAAGTTCACTTATAGGTCTTTAGATGATAATTAGTTGAGACTTTACCAATTAATGCACATTTTCTTTCCTAGATAAAGTAAATTATGTAAGTCTGTATTCCAGGGGTCCAGATAAGAGGGAGTACACAGAATGAATCCAATTTTTTTTTCACTCATTACAGCACCAAACCCTATAGTGTGACTACTCATTAGAATCGTCTCTTCGAGAAGATTCTAATGAGTAGTCACACCATAGGGTTTAATACAGATATAAAAATTTTAGTGTCTGAAATACTCCCCTAATCTGGAGCCCTGTTATTCTATATGCAGATTTTTCATGTTTTTAACCTATGTTTATTTGTTCTCATGTTTTCTTTCTGTCCACAGGTTTACCAGGTAATCTTTGACTTTCTTTTGTGTGGTTTTATATTTATTATATAATAATTATAAAATTTACCCTTTAAATGTTTGGCCACAATAGAAAATTGATTTGTCAATTTTCAAATTTTGATAAGCATTGTGTGGCTTACAAATTATTAAAGAGTAAAATTGTATCATTATTATATATATATATATTATATACTTCCGTTTGGAAGATGTTCACAAGAAAGTAAAAACTATTCTATTTACATAATTTTTGAATTCCTTTTATCATTCAGCGTTCATAAACTTTGTTTCTTTTTTTCAGAAAACAGAATAATTAGGCAATGATATACATATATATCTATATATTATAAGTAATATCTACTTTGGTAGATTATTGTATGACATGTATGTTTTGATATATTTATTAACATTATACAATGTATCAGTTATGTTAAGCATTGGTAGTTTAGTGAGAACTCTGACAGCCTGACTTCCAGCGAGGGAATTACCATGGATGTCACGCTTCAACAAATCCAACATTTTCTCACTCATTTCAGCACCAAATCCTATGGTGTTACTACTCATTAGAATCATCTCTTCGAGACGATTCTAATGAGTAGTGACACCATAGGGTTTAATTCAGAAATAAAGATTTTAAGTTTTGAAAAACTACCCTTATCTGGTGCTCTGAATTGGATGTCACGCTTCAAGATAAAGTGTGTTTATACAGTCAAACATTCATTAAGTAACCACACTTTGAAAAAAGCTTTCTGGTTGTCAAATACAGATGGCTGCTTAATGCAGGACAAAGATAAAGAAAAGAGATCATATAGGAGCTTCCTGTTTTACCTTTGTCCTGCATGAAGTTGTTCAATTCTCTCTTTGTCATGTGAATTACATGTACTCATAAGTACTACAAGTTTGACTGTATACAAGTACCAACAACACTACAGACATGTTTTTGTTATTGAATTGTTTAGATGGCAGTAATTTTTGTTGTTAAAGAATAAACAAACAGTTGGCATTTTAAGAGTAATGCAATGTTGAACTTCAGTACATCCATGGTAACGTCCCATACTAACTATGACATTGTAGATTTAATATGAAGATGACATGTACTATGAATGGTAGTGATTTCTAGATCCACCCCACCGCTCCAGAGTAACAAAATATGACAATATCAAAACAATGATGCAATTGTAGTACAGCACATTATGTATCAGGCATTCGTATTGCTCCATTTTAAAACACTTTCTGCATTGCTTTAACCCATTACGTCATAGATACCCATTTTTAGGCCTCTAATTTATTCATCCATTGAAAAAGATAATTTCACTTTATACAGTTATGAATCTGCACCATACAGAATAGATTCTATATCCTAGCAGATGGTAACTTGAAGCAGGCCGTAAGTAAAGCAGAATGCATTTTACAGTGCATTCTGCTTTACTATTAAGCTGTTATAAGAGATCACCTGTCTTCAAAACTAGAAACAGGCTATGGGATAAAGGGTTAAGCAATAGCAAATAGAGCAATACAACTGATTTGACCTTTATGTCGGGGCTGTTGGATGGATTACTACCTTCACAGTGCCTGTCCTGCTTGTGTTAGGGTTTGGGTTTGTTTTTGGACCTATGGATTTGTCCATGTGAACCATTGTAAAACCTATTTGTTTCTGTTTACTCAACAGTGGTCTTCAGGAACAGTTGCCACAACAGGGGATAGACGTGGTGGAGAAAGATCCTGTCAACATGGACAGCCTGTATGACCAGTACGTAGAGCAGCAAACCAGCAACAACTGGAAGTTCTGGATCGTATCCTTTCCCATAGTTGACATCACTATTGCCTCCCATAGCTGACAGGAGGGCTCCAGAAAAGAGGGAGTAAACTGAACAAATCCAACATTTTCTCACATTTCTTAGCACCAAATCCTATGGTGTTACTACTCATTAGAATCGTCTCTTTGAGACAATTCTAATTAGTAGTGACACCATAGGGTTTAAAGCAAAAATATAAAGGTTTTAGTAATTGAAATACTACCCCTATCTAGAGCCCTGCCTTGCACAGGTTGCTTAACTCTTTCCTCCCTGAAACTTTAAATGGACAATTCCAGTTTCCATTTCTGACTTTTAAGGGTTGTTTTTGTTAATGTTTGGCATTATGACAAACAGTGAGGACCCTGATCAGAGGGCTCCTTAGGAGCCCTCTGATCTGGGTCTTCACTGTTTGCACAGGAAAAGTGTGCTATTCACATGTACACTGTTTGAAAATAACGCCTATATGTGGGATTAGGGTTCAAAGGGTTAAAGCAGGCTGAAAGTAACGCACAAGCACTCTGTATTATTTTCTGCATGCATTATTCTACCATCTTTTTAGGATATAGGAAATATTTCTTACAGTGCATATTTATTACCATAAAAATGAGGAACTTTTGTATGTGGAAGAATAAATTAAATGCATAAAAAGGTGTATCTATAAGATAATGGATGTAGTAGGTAATGTGTTACATGTAAACTGTATACTTGTGTGTCAGACATGTTATATCTCCACTGATAAAGCCATATGCAAGTGCACTATCTAGTCCTGTTAGGTCAAGGTAACTGCAAGCATAACAAACACATCGATATGAATCATTAGTTTATCAGTGCACTGAAACCAGTTATAAGCAGTTTTAACTTTTAAGTCAATCACTACTGAAATTCCTATGAAGACCGAGCATGGCTGCCTATATACCGGTAGGCAACCATGCTCGGTCTTCAGAGGAATTTCAGGAGTGAATTGGAAACAGCTACGCATGTTATCCTCCAGCTTGACAGGTCATTCTGTCTGTACCAAGCTGTCCTGTGAGTGTTAAGCACAGGTACACCAACAACAAAAACAACACTCCTGAAAGTTCAAATTGGAAAATCAGTGTAGATCTGAATAATAGGGCTCCTATAAGAGCCCTATCATCATGGTTACACTATTTGCATAAGACAAGTGTATTTTCAACTAGTATACTGTTTGTAAATGATGCATTTACACAGCTCATGGGGTTATAGTTCACTGTTGTAATACATGTACATGTACCTTTTTCAGTGATGATCTCTTTAAACCATCACTTCATAACTGCATATTTTTCTACCTTTAACTTATTCCTCGGCTCCTTTGAAGAAAACAGTTCTGTTTTATATAGTCACGAAAATGCACGATTTATGCACCGTAAGAAATATGCTCTGTAATAGCAGATGGTTGCTTAAAGATTGCAAAACAAAAGTGAAGTAGAATGCTTCTTTAGGATAAGGTACAGTAAAACTTTTACAGCCACTAAAACAAAGGCTTATTGATGGTATAAAACACAGGTGACAGCTGAAAGCAAGGTGACAGTAAAACAGAAAGCTCCTAAAGGAGCTTTCTATTTAACAGTCATCTTGCTTTAAGCAGTCACCTGTCGTAAACACCAAATCATTTACACAATTAAGTGGCAGTTATAGAGAGGTTTTACTGTACTGTTGAAAGAATTTGAGGCTTAAATGTATGAATTGTTAGAAGACTAAATCAATTTTGCAAAACAAATTTTTCCTTAAATCCATTCAGTTTGGATTCTTTATGCGGCCACTGTATATGTCGTACAGACAGACTGTATCCAGTGTTAGCACAAGACAGGAGTTCTCCACCTCAGTCAGTGACTGGATGCGCAACACTCTCTCCCTGACGAACCTCCGTAAAGGTATGTACAGTAACACCGGATTTATACAGTAAACCTCGCTTATAACGAACACATCAGGACCTCAAAAAAGCGTTCGCTATAGCCGAAGTTTGTTATAACCGTATAGCGAACTAGTATGCTATAGGCGAGGTTGGTATAACGAAGTGATCAGACTTATAACGAACACCAGTCATGTACATGTACTTGTATACATGTGTAAACCTATGTGTTTAAATGAAACATTATAAATTTGATAAACAAGAATATATATGTATGTTTTAACGAAATAGTATTTCAGTAATTTGCAAGTTCGTTTACCTTCAACATGACAGCCCGTGTGGAGATAGTCTTGTTTTCATTGTTTATCGGACAAAACTTTGACAACTGGTCGCCATTTGCATCCATGCCTCAGTTTCATGTCAGGTTAAAAATTCATTCACTTTCGGAAAACCCCTAACTTGCAGGTGACTGAGATACCGAAAACGAGGTTCTAACAGTTCCGCATTACGGGGCAACACATAACTAATACATGTATTACTCTTGACAAAACAATAATTTAAATCAATCAATCAACTACTTTACTTGGAGGAACAAACACAGAGAACATTTGTAGACTTACTCAACCCGTTCATCGCTTAATGTTGACTTTGTTAACAGTTTGGATCCAGACCAGACGCTGTGCAATGCGGTGTGTGGTCAGGATTCAAACTGTTTGACACTCATATCTTAAGTCATTCCAACATAATAAGTGTCTGTTAATATCGCTCACACCAACACACAATGCATGAAGACGATCGCTGACAAACATTTTACTTGTGAGGTAATTATCGGCGACATACAGTTGATACACTCGAAATCGACGGTACGCTATAACCGATGATATTTTAATGAAATTTGATGAATCGGGACCGGGTAATGGTGTACGCTATAGCCGAGTTTTCGTTATAACCGAGTACGCTATAACAGTATTATTTGATATAGAACAAAGAAGGGTAAGATTCGGGGATTTTAAATCTGTTCCTTATAACCGAGTGTACGTTATAACCAAGTGAGGTTTACTGTATAGCTTATGTTCTACTGATGCTTTTTAGATCAAATTTCATTTGTTAGAGTGATGAGTGGAAGTGTCTTGCACATGATCCATAACTCTTGCATCAATACCATGAGAGTTATTCCCCTTTTCTATACTTTATTTTGCAGCAGATAACTTCTGCTATAATGAAGTTTGTCATTTTAGCTATAACACTTGTTTGATGGATGCTTGCTGGCAGGGGATACATGTTCCAAGCACAGGTACTTGACACATACATCTAGACCTATTTCCCCCCCCCCCCCCCCCCCCACCCCCCCCCCCCCCCACCTCCACCCCTCCCCCAAAAAAAGTAGATATTGATAAATTAATCATTTCCCGAGGGTACCACAAGAGAATATCGGCGATCTAGTCTATTTTAGCATCAATTTAAGTCGATAGTTAAGACTAGGTGTTGGATTGCGCTGCATACCTTGTATCTATAAAAGAAGTCTAGTAAAAAAAAAAGTTTTTTTTTTTGTGGGGGGGGGGGGGGGGGGGGAGGTTAATAGATCTAGATAGATGTATGTGTCAAGTACCTGTTGTTCCAAGGAACACACTTCTAGTGAGAGAAAGGGTTAACCTGGGAGACATATGTTTTTCTCAAAAATAAATTCTAGTCTAAATTATAAGTTAGTTTTGACTGGTTTCAGGTTTCTTTGAGGCCCTAAGGAAGATAAGTATACAGACAGGGATCATGAATAGTCCTGAGAAGTTAGAAGAGGAAGCTGGGCGTACAGTAACGATCCACTGTGCCCGGACACAATCGGCCATAGCAGAGCCCGATGCACCACCATCTCCAGTCAAACCAAAATCAAAAACCACCACACCCATACCATCACCATCAACACAGAGAAAACCCTCGACGGTGGTCAGGCCTGCCAGGAGAGAAAGTCGGAAATCTAAAGAAAGTAGGTCAAGGTCGATAACGCCACCGTCAGAGGACCCCAAACAGAAACGTAGATCAAGTCACAAGTAAGACATACCAAAATATTTTTGCATACCGGAGATACTGTCTATTGAAATTGTGTTGTGCATGATCTTGATCCAAACTGTTGATCTTTATTTTCATTTTCTGCAAAACCGAAGTTTAAACTGATTATGGGCTCCAGATAAGAGGAGTATTTCAAAATCTAAAATCTTTATTTCTTGATTAAATCCGATGGTCTCACTACTCATTAGAATCGCCTCGAAGAGACGATTCTATTGAGTAGTAACACCATAGGATTTGGTGCTCAAATGAGTGAGAAATTGTTGGATTTGTTCAGTTTACTCTCTCTCTTATCTGGGGACATTTTCAAAGGTATTGAAGCTGATGTAATAAGCCTTGAAATTCGTTAGACCAAATTGTTCCTGATCTATCATATTTGTCATGAGTAGTAGATGACCCCTCTTTATTTTCATGTCAGGAGGTCATAGGTCAAGGTCATTCAGTAATGTAATATGATTTTTACACTACATGTATATTGTTTCCTATCAAGGTCATTCAGTACCACCCAAACTACTCAAAATAAACATTAATAGTTAATCGATTCACACATTACAAGTGCTTTCTTTGTGGTGCATACATGTTTATTTGAGTTATTTCCTTTTAGTCATATTTTTTTTCATTCTTCTTTATTTGTATCTAGTCGTGGAGAAAGGCGTGTTGAGCAGGAGGGAAACTTTCACGGGAAGCGGTCACGAGCCTCAAGCCCCAGATCCCTGGACAAGGACACTCCATTCAGCCAGCCCTACCTGGTACCTAGTGTTAAACCAGTATCATCAGCAGCTACATTCACCCCAGTAACATTGTCAGGCTATGTTCCCATTCCAATGTCTCAGCCTGGAGTCAATCCCAATGAGTTGAATACAACACTAACATCCCTTCTCCTTGAAACCAACCCTTCATTTGTGAAGCCTAAATCAGTGATGGCCCACAATAGATCTCCCACAGACCTGCAGATTGTACCGACACTGCACGACTTGACTGTGCCAGTAAATCAGCCTGTGTTAAGTGAGTTAAGTGACGTTTTTGTGTCTGTGCCAATGGAAGCACAACAATCACCGAGCATTGTCTCTAGTAGTAATCATCCTCAGTCTTTCATGCCTATACATCAGTCAGGCATTATAACGAGTAGCTCTGTGCTACCGCTGGATCAGGCCATGTCTGTAAGCTATCCTACCCCCATGCCAGACCTGCAGTGTCTGTTGAACGATGATTCCATGTTGTGTCAGACCACCGCTCCCCTTACAGATACCACATCACACTCTACCGTGTCTTTATCCTCCCCACACATGAGTTTGTTAAACAGCCATGATCCCGTACCATTCAGCAATGCAGAAACAAAATCCAGCTCTGCAAACTTTTTAAATTCAGACGAAGATAGTCTGATGAAAATGTTGACAGTTGACGTGATGGATATCAACTCTGTGATGACTTTTTTCGAGGATGATCCTTCATTGACTATGGGGGGACAACAGGCCATGAGCAAGCCTTTATAATGCTAATTCTACAATGTACATGTACAGTCAATCCTGTATTTAACCTTTTACTCCATAGCCTGTTTCAGATTAAACTTTTGAAGACAGGTGACTACTTAAAACATGTTGAAAGTAGCGCAGAATGTTTCTAGCCTGCCTTAACCCTTTCCATCATAGAAGCGCTTTTTAGCGCATTCTGTTTATTCCTACACTGAAATAATAGTTCCAATTTATACATTCAAGAATATGTATCGTAAAAAATATTTATTTATTCTATCATAATGTTAGCTTAAAGCAGGCTGAAAGTAAAGCAGTATGCACCTTAAGGCACATTCTGTTTTACTTCCAACCTGCTTTTAGTTGATACCTATTTTCAAAACTAGAAACCCATTAACCGGCTATGGGGTAATTGGTTCAGCTACTACAGTCAAACTTTCATATCTCGAACTCGCTTAACTCAAATTATCTGATAGTTATACACATGAACTGCATTATTTCATGCTCTGTTAGGTCGGACATACCCATATTTCAAAGTTAAAACGTGGTTTAGCCACGTTTTAACTTTGAAATACTGGTACGTTCGATTTAACCGAGTTCGAGATATCGAAGTTCGACTGTATCTGTTAGGATATAGAAACTATTGATTGGTTGCTCAGAAGTACGGTGAACAGAAGTATTGTGAACTCTACATTTTGTACATTCATTCATGATTTTGCTATTTCTCATATTTACCTTTCATAAAACTGTTTAAACAGAACTTCTAAATTTCTTTTTTAATTTGATGTGTAACTTACTTTTCATATCAGTTGAGTTTAGACTGAAGGTGTTTCTAGCATCTTTTCTTTTAATCCATTATCTCATAACTTGTTTTAGTGTGTATTTAAGGCAGGTGGCTGATCAAAGCAAGTTGGAAGTAAAACAGAATTCTTTGTGGAGATTTCTGCTTTATGTTCACTCTGCATAAACAGCAAACTATTGGGTATTTTTTATTTTTTGTTGTTTTGCTTTTTCAATAAAATATGGATAACATGTTCAAACTTTGCCTTACTAAAATAATAAGTAAAATTTAAATACCTATTCAATTGTCAGTCGCTTTTTTGGTGTCATTCTTACATTGGTCAGCGCTCCAGATAAGAGTGGGTAAGCTACAGTGCTTCCTCTCTACAAGGACACCCAGTGGGAGACACAGATTGTGTGTGTTGTTCGGAGGGATTTGTTATAGGGAGGGAAAATTAAGAATTGGCTTACATTTGCAAACAGCTTAAATCCAGATCAGAGCCCGAATAATACGGCGTCTGATCTGGATTCAAGATGTGTGTCACTCGTTATTATATTTATTCTATCAAAATGTCCACTTAAACGTAACTTTAAGAAGCAGAAGCAGAAGATATTGCAGCAGTACAAGCATTAGACATAATTGTCGTGTTTAGGGAACTAAAACAAGGGTTATTGTAAGGAGGGAGTCGTACTGTGAACATTTCCAACATCTCCTTTGAAACAGTCTTATCAGGAGCTTCATAATATAGGAGGGGAACATGGATCAGGATTGCAGTGTTTGTATTTCCTTTTATTAAGTATTATCATTATTAATATTTGTATCATCATTAAAGGTAGGGAAGAAATTATTATTTCCTTTTTAACCCATTTCTCCATAGTATGATCATAGTTTTGGATGTCAAGTGACCACTTAAAGCAGGTTGGAAGTAAAGCAGAATGCACCTTAAGGTGTATTCTTCTTTACTTTCAGTCTGCTTTAAGTTACCATCTGCTAGGATATAGGAATTATTTCTTATGCTGCATATTTGTTACTGTATAAAATGGAACTATTTTCTACAGTGATGGAATGAATTATATGCGTAAAAAGGCTTATATATTATGGAGTTAAGGGTTAAATACTAATAGCAAAGCAATATAATAATAAATGATGGACAGAGTCCTCCCTCTGAACAATATGCATTTAACCTATTACCCAATAAATACGCTTTTTTACACCTTTCATTTATTCTTCACTGAAGAAAATAGTTCTAATTTGTACAGTCATGGATAAGTATCATAAGAAATATTTTCTATATTCTAACAGATGATAGCTTAAAGCAGGCTGAAATTAAAGCAGAATGTGCCTTGAGGCGCATTCTGCCTGACTTTCAACCTGCTTTAAGTGGTCACCTTTCTTCATTTCTAGAAATAGACTGTGGTAATGGGTTAACTAGATAATCAGTTAGAACAGTGAAGTTGTTGACTATGTGGTACAGGGTCCACTACCAATCTACCCAGGTATAGGAGTCCATCACCTGGTTATAGTAACTATAATACTGATTGTGTTCATAGTTTATGCGGTATAACTCCATTTACACTGTAAAACACCCCCAGGGGGTCGATGCAAAGTCCAAACACTTAAACAAGATTTCAGTGTTTTAACTCCTAATTGCTCATTACCAAACAGTATTACCTTCCAAGGCTTTGAAAACAGTTTTGATCCAGATGAGATTCCACATCATACTGCGTCTAGTCAAGATCCAAATTGGTTGGCACTTTGACCCAATTTAAAATAAAATTGGGGGGAAATTTGAATTTAGAAAAAAACCGAAAAAAAACCCAAATGTAACAAACTAAAAATTACTAAGCATTGAAATAGTAAGTTAAACAGTTAGTTAATAAATTGAGTACTGTTGGATTATTTTTGGCAGAAATTCGGAGGATGCATTTAGTAGATAGGGCCTTTTAAACAGGAGTTATATGGCATACAAATAAATGCATGACATACCATAGAAGCATAATTAGAATGTCGGTATGTTTGAAAATTCAATAAATCAAATATTGTTAATCAACATTTTCCTCATATTAGTTTAAGACAGGTCTCCAGATAAATGAGAGTAAAATTAACATTTTCATATCAATTTGCCGTTTATATTTCCTTCCAAGCACATATTTGAAATACATGTAGACTACAATATTATAAGATGCAAAGGGTAAAAGCGAGAGGTTTAGTCTGATTTCAAAAAGTTTGTTATTTTCTAGTCGAACACAGCATTGTTCAGAGAATAGTTTTTCTTCTGACCATAACTCTCACCTGGCACGAAGTGCCAAGGTGAGCTTTTAGGATCGCTGGATGTCCGTCGTCCGTCGTCTGTCCGTCCACAATTGGTTGTGAACACTCTAGCGGCTACAAATTTCATCCAATCTTCATAAAACTTGATGACAATGTTTGTCTTGATGAAATCTAGGCCAAGTTCGAATGTGGGTCATGTCGGGTCAAAAACTAGGTCACTAGGTCAAATCATAGAAAAACCTTGTGAACACTCTAGAGGCTACACATTTCATTGGATCTTAATGAAACTTGGTCAGAATGTTTGCCTCATTGATATCTAGGTCAAGTTCGAATGTGGGTCATGTCCGGTCAAAAACTGGGTCACTAGGTCAAATCATAGAAAAACCTTGTGAACACTCTAGAGGCTACAAATCTCATTGGATCTTGATGAAACTTGGTCAGAATGTTTGTTTAACTGATATCTAGGTCAAGTTTGAATATGGGTCATTTCTGGTCAAAAACTAGGTCACTAGGTCAAATCATAGAAAAACCTTGTGAACACTCTTGAGGCTACAAATCTCATTGGATCTTGATGAAATTTGGTCAGAATGTTTGTCGCATTGATATCTAGGTCAAGGTTGAATATGGGTCATGTCCGGTCAAAAACTAGGTCACTAGGTCAAATCATTGGAAAATCTTGTTTACACTCTATAGGTTGATTGTGGGTATACATGTCCAGTCATAATCTAGGTCACTATAGGTCAAGTTTGCCATGGTGTACCAGGTGAGCGATTTAGGGCCATAGTGGCCCTTGTTATTGCTGACTGTTTGGTCCACTACTGTGGACATCCTCTGTGTGTGAACTTTTAGTATTAACCCTTTACCTTATAAGCCCTTTCTAGTATTGAATATAACTGATCACTTAAAGCATGTTAAAAGTAAAGCAGAATGCACCTTAAGGCGCATTTTGCTTTACTTTCAGCCTGCTTTAAGCTACTTTTTGCTAAAACATTTAAAATACAATGTATTTATGATAATACATAATTATTCATGACTATAAATGGGAATTATTTTCTTCAGTGTAGGAATAAATTAAATATGCTAAAAGACGCTTCTATTGGGTAAAGGGTTAAGTTGCCATCTCATGATCTGTTCCAAGACTAACATTTTAATGTGGCTAAACATATACTTAACGCTTCATTAACCTTTTTCTAAAAAAAAAAATTTGAAAAGAAATAAAAATTGGTTTAAAACATAAAATCATGTGGGGAAATTAGAAAAAAAATCCAAAATATTTTTTCTTATTTCATTGAGTATGTTGTGATGATTTGGACATTGATATGTATATACATGTACTATATTAAATGTTTATATTAAAAGAACTGGATACCAGTGATACTTGTGTTAAACAGCCGCTAAAAATACAGTCGAAACTCGATACTTCGAACTTGTTAAATCGGCCTTACCAGTCATGCATAAGTTTATTTTTGATAACTCGATCTCGTTTAAGTCGAACATACTCATATTTCAAAGTTAAAACATGGCTTAGCCAGGTTTTAACTTTGAAATATGGGTATATTTGAACTAACGCGAGTTTGAAGTATCGAGTTTCGACTGTACATTAATTATAGTTTTTAAGACGAGTGGCAGTTTATCCCATTACCCCATAAATATGATTTTTACACCTTTCATTTATTCACCCAATGAAGAAAATGGTTCCACCTTATACACTCATGTGTATCATAAGAAAACATTTTTATTTTCTATCAGATTGTAGCTTAAAGCAAGCTGAAAGTAAAGCAGAATGTGCCTTTAGGCGCATTCCGCTTTTCTTTCAACCTGCTGTAAGTGGTCACCTATCTTCAATACCAGAAAAAGACTAGGGTAATCAGTTATTTGACAAAGCTAAAACTTTTGCCCTGCATTAACCCAATACCCCATAGCGTGTTTCTAGTATTAAATATATGTGACCACTTAAAGCAGGTTGAAAGTAAAGCAGAATGTGCCTTAAGGCACATTCTGCTTTACTTTCAGCCTGCTTTAAGCTATTATCTGCTAGAATATAGAAAATATTTCTTTTGATTTTTATTTGTGACAGTATTAATTGGAACTACTGTATTTACTTCAGTAGAGGAATAAATTAAAGGCGTAATAAGGTGTATTTATGGGGTAACGGGATAAGGATTCACTTGTGTATATAGATCTCTATGCTTCTTTAACTCTCTGCATGTTAGGGTAAATTTTTAGTTTGCGCAGCAATTGTCGTCTGCTGTTCTAAAAATAGAACTTTCAAAATTTCATTTCAAAGTAGGGTCTGTGTCAAACAGTTTGCACAGATAATCAAGATTCTGCCGCTAGCGTGCAAGGAGTTAAAGAGTGGTTGCGTAACACAAGTTATATTTTCATATTATGTTGTGAAGGATGATTTTGGAGATGTATTTTCTCAATTGAATAAAGCCTAAAATTGCCAAAATGTTGATGAGGAGTGTGTTATTTTATTATGATATTAACCTTTTCATGATCAAATTTATTGTGAGATGTTTGCCCCTTCACAGCCATATTGTCGTTTACTTCCAATATTTTTTGGTGCAATATCATTTCAGTTATATTTAAGGCAGTATAAATGACGTACCGTAACTTCAAAACAAGTGGCAAACAGTTTTGAAACTGACAAGACACCACTTTACGTGGTGTCTGATCAGGATCAAAACTGTTTGCAAATGTGCTTTATGGTGTCATTGAGAGTATAAGGATTAAAGGTGTTAAATACATACATTTGAATGTGAATTGGGTGCATAGTACTTGTATGTTGCCATAGTAACATAGCTTCAACCACACACAAGAAATCTTTTGACAAGCATAAAGATATTGAGAATAAAAAAGAATGTACTTGAAATCTTTCAGACTAAATTATGGCAACTGAACCCATTGGGGCCTCCGTGGCCTAGTAATATAGTCACTGTGACTCAATAGGATCCTCACTGCTGTGATTTGAATACCAGTCTGGTTGTTCGGATTTTTTCATGAGGGGATGCCTTCCAGCAGGCATGCGGAAGGTCGGTGGTTCTACCCAGTTGCAGATTTGTGCCTGTAAACGTGCTTAAAAGGGCTTCTGGGGTCTTTCTCCACCTGTAATTAGCTGGAGGTATATTACTGAAATACTGTTGAAAGCTTTGTAAAATCATAACAAAATCATGAACCCATAGTGTTTGGTATACTCACAATTTACAAACAGTGTACCTGTGTAGTGTACACTTTTCCTATGCAAACTGTAGACCAAGATCAGAAGGACCCCTCTGTCCATGGTCTGCATATTTGTCATTTTGAAATACATTATCAAAAACAACTCTAGATGGTATAAAATGGTGTAGACTAAAATGGATGGTGACGTGCTCCATTTGCAGTATCAGGGGTAAATTAGTTGTGTTAACCCATTACCCCATAGCCTGTTTGTAGGTTTCAGTACAGGTGACCACTTAAAGCAGGTTGAAAGTAAAGCAGAATGGGTCTTAAGGCGCATTCTGCTTTACTTTCAGCCTGCTTTAATCTATCATTTTCTAGAATTTCCAAAATAATTTTCTGATTCATATTCATAACTGTAAAAATCTCCATGGAGGAATACATTAAAGGCGTAAAAAGGTGTTTTTATGGGGTAAAGGGTTAATTGGATGGTGCCTACAGTGGAGAATCTGTTATTCTTTCCCGTTTAAACGCAAACGCAAAGCACTAAAACGTAGAAAAGTAAAACTTTTGGACAATTCTGATATTTCATGTTTATCTTGGTGGCAAACAGTTTGGAGCCTGATCAGACGCCGGGTTACCCGGCGTCTGATCTGGCTCCAAACTGTTTGCAATAATAGTTTTAGCGTAAACGCGTTTATTGGGAAAGAATAACAGATTCTCCACTGTAGCCCCTCCCTATAAAAAGGCAATGATAAACAGTGTATCCCCAGGTAAGATACCATAGAAAAGCATTCGGGAGTAAGATCAGAGGCCATGTAATTCGGATTCTAATTATGATTCAAACTTTGTGACACTTGCATTTAATCCTTTACCCCATAAATATGTAAGGTGTTTTTATACAGAAACAGACCGGAGATCAAAAACAGGTCAGCAGGTTTGCAATCATGCACCCTACCAAGTCGCCATAGAGTGTGCTTGTACAAAAAGGCTGTACAAGTGAAGATAAACCGACCTACTCCCCCAGCAAGTTGAAGTTCAGGGAATAATGAGAATTACTGGGATTCGAAAACTCAGAGCACATACAGTCACAGAAACCATGTTGGGCGCTAAATATCAAGGAGATTGTGCAAAGCTACATGTCTTCTAAGACTCAGAAATCTTGATAAAATATTCTATACCACTATTGCTCAGACGAGTTGGCATCGCAAAATTTTATGTAAAGTGATAGCAGAGTTATTCCCCTATTTGGATTGTGGCACTCTGTTGAAACTGATGTGGAAGATAAGTTTATTAAGTGAGAGCTGCTCTAAGGCGCTTCTGTGGGGATAAGGCATAAGATGTCTCATTTCTTTGTCATTAACTTAATGAACCCCATTTATTATTATACTCATCCTTCACATGCAGTGTCTCTGTGAAGAGTACACTTGTCATAGGCAAACTGTGTAGACCCAGACCAGAGGGCTCCTACAGGAGCCCTCAGATCAGGGTCTACACTGGTTGTCATTTTAAAAATAAGTAATAACCTCTGGTTCAATGGGTTAACAGCCCATTTTCCTAGGCTGTTCAGTATTGTCAATATAGGAATAAACAACATATTTTTGACGTTCATGACGGTATGACTACATTAGCTTCGCAGGGGGTAAATTCCGTAAATGATACAATTTTCCTAGGCTGTTCAGTATTGTCAATATAGGAATAAACAACATATTTTTGACGTTCATGACGGTATGACTACATTAGCTTCGCAGGGGGTAAATTCCGTAAATGATACAATTTCCAGTAAACTTTCTCTCTGTGAATGGAAATGACTTACAAGGCAAACAAATAACAGTGCAACTTGAATATCTACAACGAGAAAAACAATAAATACTTTGCGGCCTTAGAAAAAAAGAACGCAGAACGCAAAACTATGTATAAATTAAATGTAAATGATAAAACATTAACAAATCAAACTGAAATTTTAAAAGCTATAAAAACATTCTACAGCAACTTATATCAGCAAAAAGCCTGTAAAGGAACAAAATACAATTTCTTTGATCAAAATATAAAAAAATTAAACGAGACTGAGAAAAATAAATGTGCCGAAGCCTTAAAAGAAATGAAAAACAACAAAAGCCCTGGTTCAGATGGTATAACAACTGAGTTTTACAAGATATTTTGGAATGACATAAAAAAATTCATGATCGATTCTTTAAACAGCTCATACAATAACGGTTGTTTAAGTGAAATTCAATCACAAAGTTTGATTACACTTCTTCCAAAAGGAGATAAAGATGTTACCTTTTTAAAAAATTGGAGACCTATTAGCCTTCTAAACATTGATTATAAAATTGCAACAAAAGCAATCGCAAATAGGATGAAGGCTGTAGTTCCATCTATAATAAGCGACGCTCAAACAGGTTTCATGAAAGGTCGATACATTGGCGAAAATGTCCGTATAATAGAAGAAATTTTAGATAATGTCGAATACAATAATACCGAATGTTTGATGTTTTTCTCTGACTTTGAAAAAGCTTTTGATAGTGTAGATCACAAATATTTATTCAATGTTTTAAATCATTTCAACTTTGGAGGATCTCTGATAAAATGGGTTAATGTTTTCTATTCAAATGCAACAAGCTGTGTTTTAAATAATGGTTTTATGACCGATTTCTTTAATATTGAGCGAGGCGTTAGACAAGGTTGTCCTCTTTCCCCATATCTATTTATTATTTCAATTGAGCTTTTATCGTCTTGTATTTCAAACCACCCAAATATAAAAGGTATTGACATAGATAATATAGAAACCAAGAATACTTTATATGCTGATGACGCATCCTTTATAACAGATGGATCAAAAGAGTCTTTCGAAAATCTTATTGAAGTACTTGATGATTTTGAACAAATATCAGGATTAAAGCTGAACAACTCAAAATGTACTGTACTAAAGGCTGGATCAACAAAAAACAAAAAAGAAGTATTCCTCGAACATAAACATTTTCAATGGTCATCAGATAAAGCTAGCGCTCTTGGTATCATCTTTACTACTAAAAGAAACCTTACCCTTAAACTTAACTTAGATCCCAAGATAGAAGAATTTAAGACATGTCTGAAGCAATGGCAACACCGGAAACTTACACTTTTAGGCAAAGTAACTGTAATTACCAAAACTTGTCTACCCATTAACTGTTCTTAAAACTCCCCCGCTACAATTAACACGGCAAATAGATGATACTATGTATGAATTTCTATGGGATAAAAAACCAGCAAAAATAAAAAGAAATGTACTGATACAAAACTACGAAAACGGTGGGATAAAAATGATTGACATTAATAAGTTTATCAATGCTTTGAAGGTCAGTTGGGTTAAACGTATATTCAATTCTAACAATAATAGTACACTTAAAAATATATATGCTGGTAAGCTAGATAAATTTGGTGGAAAAATATTATTTGAATGTAAACTGAAAAAAGGTGACTTAAAGCATTATTTCAAAAATACTGTGTTTTTAAATGATATCCTTAATGCATGGACAGATATATTTAAACCAAAATAAAGAAGTCAATGCAAAGTCTATAATTTGGAATAACTCTGTGATAAAAGCCGGAGGCAAACCACTGTTTTATCAAAGCTGGCTTCAAAAAGGTATAAAAAATCTTGAAGATATTTTCGATAAGAGAAGTAATAAAAAGTAATATACCAAGTTAAAGTCTACTTTCAGTCCGAATGACCGCTCAGCCGACTGTACATATACTCCCCTGATCATTGAGCCATCTTGCCTATGAGCACTGCTAACATATGGCGCAGTCAAATGCAGCCGCAGTACCGACTCAGACCCTTCACAGGTACCCATTTTAACCCCTGGGTGGAGAGGAGCAATTCGCGGTACATGTCTTGCTCAAGGACATTCCTGTACATCATCGGGGATTTAGAAAAAATCCCCTAGTCAGACCGCTGGTCCGGCGGGGGATCGAACTCACGACCCCTGGTACCGTAGTCCAATGGTGTAACCATTGGGCCACTACCGCATACCAAATTCGTTTTACACTTTCGACTTTATGAAATATCTGTACCATCTACCTGACACTGATTACCTAAAATACCTATCCTTAATCAACAGTATTCCAGTAGATATAAAACAAAGGCTAGCAAATGAAAATGCTGAAATTGCACCATCACCATTGAACGATATCTTAACTTGCCAAAAGCCATCAAAATTTATATATGCATACCAAATTAGTCAAACAATACCTGAAATAAAACAAAAACAAAAATGGGAAGAAAGTCTTGGAAAAAATAATATCGCATGGAACAGAACATATAAATTAGCCATTGATATAACAATAGACAACACACTCAGAAACTTCAATTATAAATATTTGATGAGAATAGTTAAAACAAATAAAGAACTTTTTAAATACAACATAGTAAATTCTACTTTGTGTGATTTCTGTTGCCAAAACACAGAGAACATTTACCATCTTTTCTGGGAATGTAGATACGCACAAGAGATCTGGTCAAACATACTGAATATGTTCAAAGCAAATAATCTATCTATAAATTTAAATTTTGAAACAATTTCATTAGGGCTACCAGAACAAAAAGTATACAAAACACCTGTAAATTATTCCATCTTACTGGCAAAATATTACATTTTTCGATGCAAATGTTTAAAAGAAAGACCAAACTTCAAACTCTTTAAAAAATACATGCTGAGCTGAGGACAAAGTTCATACAGAGAGACATATTGCCCAACGAAAAGACAAACTTGCCCTGCATCGTGCAAAATGGGATGGATTTTTTACTGTAGCTTAAAAAACAATAGCTGTTTTCTCACCTCTCCATATATTTTTCTTTCTCTTTTACTGCTTTTCTTTTTTTCGTCTTCCTCCTTTCTTCTCTTTCTTTGTTATCTACTTTTTTTTCTTCAACTATTCCAAGACTTATGTTATATTGAATAGCACATTTACTTAAGCTTAGATGTTTATGGTCTATTATCTCTCCAGATACGTTTTATGTAAGAATACTACACAAAGTATGTGTTTGTGCTGTACGATGCAATATGAGAAATAAAATGATAAAAAAAAACTTGAATATCTATTGCCAAAGCACATTCTAAATTTACAGGTCGCAGTTGTTTTCTGAACCCATTTACACACATAGCAACGCGATGGCAACGACCTATTGGTCTGTATCACTCCGCTAGTGTCATATTACCGTCGACCAATGGGAGCTTAGTGTTAAGTGCCCGATGTAGTCTATTTGAAGAAGTCCATGGATAGCACGGGGGAAATCCGAACTGGTTAAATCCAGATTCGAAGTGTAGGTTCATCGGCAGATGACTGCATATTTTTTAATAGGATTACATAAGGACTTTACAGGTTGAATGTAAATATTTGTGTATGAACACATTTTGATTACCTGTACAGTAAAACCCCTTTTATCACCAAAAAAAGAAGGCCAATTGATTTTACATGTAGATGTGTGACAAATTATTTAAGCAAATTCATAGTAAGATAGAAAGATCCTAAAGGAGCTTTGTGTTTTACTTTCACCTTGCTTTAAGAAGCCACCTGTCTGAACCCATTACCCCATATCCTGATTCTAGTTTTGAAGATAAGTGATCATTTAAAGCAGGTTGAAAGTAAAGCAGAATGCGCATTCTGCTTTACTTTCAGCCTGCTTTAAGCTATTATCTGCTAGAATATAGAAAATATTTCTTACGATTCTCATTTGTAACAGTACAAATTGGAACTATTTCCTTCAGTAGAGGAATAAATTAAAGGCGTTCAAATGCATATTTATTGGGTAATGGGTTAATCACATCATAATTTACACACTTTAGGGGTCATAATAGCGGAGTTTTACTGTAATTGACTGAATCAACCTCATTTACATAGCCAAAGTGTTACAGCTGTTAATCGTATGGTCTCTCCTAATGTTCAAAATAAATCTTGTTGCTGTTTTGGTATGATTTATTGTTGTATTTCTCCTTTATACGGTACTTCATTAATTCCTTCATCAATTGGACTGAGTATTACATTGAACCTTTGCAAACAGTATAGACTTCCATCAGAAGACCCCTGAAGGTCTGCACTGTAAGGCACATTCTGCTTTACTCTCAGTCTGCTTTAACTCTTTCCTCCCTAAAACTTTAAATGGACAGTTCCAGTTTCGATTTTAGTCTAGTCCATTTTTGACTTTTATGGGTTGTTTTTGTCAATGGTTGGCATTATGGCATCGGAGCCCTCTGATCTGGGTCTTCACTGTTTGCATAGGACAAGTGTACTATTCACATGTGTACTGTTTGAAAAGGACGCCTATATGCGTGACTAGGGTTCAAAGAGTTAAGCTACCATCTGCTAGGATGTAGGAAATATTTCTGATGGTGCGTGTATCATTACTGTATCAAGCAGGAACTTTTTCTTCAGTGGAGGAATAAACTGAAGGTGTATACATGTTGTATTTATGGGGTAATGTGTTAAAGGGACTCGCAACCGGATGGTGTACTTGTCAAAATAAAATAAAATACTCAAATAAAAGCAAATTTGTGGCATTATTTGGCTTCTGACATTAAAAAAATATGATCAGTCCAAAAAAAGTCTCAAGAATCGTCACCGAATCTTAGATTTTTAGATATTTTCCATCGTTTTTCTATACCGACTAGTAGACGGTATAGTTGTTGTTGTTGCTTCTCTACACGGGCTCAGACATAAACACGAGCCGAATTACGAAGTTGTATGCACTTTCGATGGCTACACATTGAAATACGTTAAATCGATCCGGGATAAACGGATAGTTCCGTGGTCCATTGGTCTAAGCGGTTTCCCCTATTTTGCCTTCTGTCCGCCAATGCCGGGCCCCGGGTTCGAATCCCACCAGAGACCAATATTTTTTTTTTATTGAAATACATTTTTTTTAAACAGAATTTCTTATCCTAAACTAATTCTGTACCATTTATATAAGCGTTTTAAGCTCTGATTCAGTGTGTGGATGGGTTGGGGGGTGGGGGGAAGCAAAAAATATACTCATTTCTTTTTCATTTTTTTATTTTCAATTTCTACCTTCATATTTTGTGATTTTACTTTTTTTATTGTTAAAGTTTTCACTCATTTTCTTTCATTGTTTACAACTTTAAGCAGCTTTCCACAGATCTAACAGTAAAAAGTAATAAAAATTAGATCTTTGCCTTTGACTTTAATCACCTCCTGTATTGTTTGATATATGCATTCTTTTAACTCTTTGATTGTTAAGTAATATTGTTACTTGCTGCTGTTCTAAAATAAAAACTTGCAAACATTTTGGATCCTGGTCCGAAGCTAAATATTTGAACTGGATTGAAACTGTTTGCAAGTTCTATTAAAATAGTGAAGCAGGAATATGGTTAAGCTGCTACCACAAGCCTAATGTTTGTATTTAAAGTTTGTCCAGGAAGTTATCAAGACCTGGTATGTCTTCAGGCATGCCTCTCCGCTTCCGTATATCCACTACTATGCTACCTGCTTTCGATGTCTTGTCAAGAGGGTCGCCAGGCAACATCTGCCAATGATCGAAAAAGCATTGTGGGAAGGCCTGCCCACCTGTGTCGCTTCTCAGAGCAGCGTTGAAACCGAAAGATTCATTGACCGGCATGTAGCCCTTGATGGTGCACATGGGCGTATTTTCTTGGTACACCTCCTCCACTATCTCACCTCGTCGCCGTGACAACAGGTTGATAACAGCACCCATGTTCTGTCTTGGACACATAACCTCTACTAGATAGACAGGTTCGAAAAGTTTGGGTTTAGCTGTGAGCATGGAAGCCATCATGACCCTTCTAGTTGTTGGAATAATCTGTGCCCCGCGGCGATGAGCTGGATCACTGTGTATGGTGGCGTCGTGGATGTTGAACCTCACACCACGTACATTAGTTTCACACAAGATCCCCTGGAAAATATAACACATTACAATATAAATATATTGTATACAGTAAATTTGAGTGAAACCTCTATATTACGACCACTAAAAAGAAGGCTACTTGATTGTATAAAACTCAGGTGACAGCTTAAAGCAAGGTGACATAAGGCACATTCTGCTTTACTTTCAACTTGCTTTAAGCTACGATCTTATAGGGTATAGAAAAAAATCTTATGGTACATATTCTTGACTATAAAGTAGAACAATTTTCTTCAATGGAGGGAGCACATTTATTGAGTAATGGTTTAAACACTGTTTACCATTAACAAAGGAACAGGTTAACAATCATGATATTATACATATATGTATGAGTATATCCTTATATATTTTATCAATGTAGTTTATCTGGTAATACACACTCACCTCTTGACTTGCCCACTGGAATCCCGCTACTACCACGTCCTTGATGTCCTGTAGGTACTGGACAGAGCGGCTAGTGTCCACTAGCATGTTAGGACCAGAGCCATCAGGACCAAAGCACCAGATCTTCTTGGTATCGGCCACATCAAAGCCGTAGTTCTCTACAAGGATTGCACTTCTCTCCTTCACATCCTGGCTACTCTTCACATGACCCTGTTAGAAACAAGAAGAGTATTGTTCCTTCAAAACATATAATATATATAATATAATGTCCCATACTGGCAAATAGTCATTGTATTTGAATTTTGTACTAAAGGTATATTCTCTCCAGTTTTACCATAAGGTGCCTTATAAAGTTAAAATTAGAAATGACCAAGAAACATACTTTACTTTCTAACAGGTGGACGTTTTAACCCATCACCCCATAGCATGTTTCTAGAATGGAAGATAGTTGTCAACTTAAAGCAGGTTGAAAGAAAGCAGAATGTGCCTTAAGGCACATTCTGCTTTACTTTCAGCCTGCTTTAAGCTACTATCTGCTACAATATAGAAAATATTTCTTATGATACATATTCTTGACTTTATAAATTGGAATTATTTTCTTCTGTGGAGGAATAAATTAGAGGCATAAAAAGGCGTATTCATGGGGTAATGGATTAAGCAGGCTGGGAGATTTCTACAAACTTTCAGCCTGCCATAAACAGTAACCTGTTTTAAACATTGAAACAATGAAATAAAGAAAAGGAGAAAGTCAAAGCTATTTTTTTCTAACAAATTTAATAAGGAAGTTAAGAAATCTTCATAAACATGACTTTGTGTCTGCTTAAACTCCCGTAGGATTATTGAGATTAGCCCATTTATGTCTTGCGAAACAGGCAAACAGAGTAGACTCTAATGAGATGATTTTTGTTTAACGTTTAGCTTTGTGAAAATGAAACCTTTCTAATATGCACAGTGGAAATTGTCATAGAATATTGGCAGGGCTCCAGATAAGGGGGCGGGATTTCAAAAATTAAAATCTTTATTTCTAAATTAAACCCCATGGTGTCACTACTCATTAGAATTGTCTCAAACCATAGGATTTGGTGCTGAAATTAGTGCAAAATAGTTGAATTTGTTCAATTTATTCCCTCTTATCTGGAGCCCTGTGTTGGGCTTGTGAAATTGACTTTACCTTTTCAATGTCTAGTGTGAGGGCCTCAGGTAGGGGCTGGGCTGTCATATAGAGACGGCAGTGCTTGTTGTTGGACTTGGAGAGACACACACGGTCAGATACTTCACTTACAGTCTCCTGGTAGCTCACCACGGGCTCAGATTTCTGTAGAACATTAAGATGACTGAATACAAACATTCTTAACACTTATATAAACCAGGGCTGCCATTTTTCCGGATTTTTCAAAAATCTTCGGATTTTTATCCTAGCAGATGGTAGCTTAAAGCAGGCTGAAAGTAAAGCAGAATGCGCCTTAAGGCGCACTCTGCTTTACTTTCAACCAGCTTTAAGTAATCACATTTGAAAAATAAAAAAATAGGAAATCTTAGGATTTTTCATGATCAACTTATGGCAGCCCTGATAAACAATAGAATAAACAATTAACAGCAGTAGATGATAAACTATTGACATTCCAAGGAAATTGAGTGGATGTTGACTAGGGCCACGAAGCATGGTAGGATGCATCAAGATATTGGCTTTGATTGGACCTAAAAACATATTAGTAACAACAACAACAACATAATCATTTAGATAATCTTTTTCTTAATGCAAGCATTCAGTGATAGCATAAGAGGCTCCATTATATTCATATTCTATTTTAGTTTTCTTCCAAGAAAACAAAATTTAAAACAGATAATACAATTACATAATAATCTTTTTGCTTTACTTTTGTCCTGCATATAGCTTTCATCTGGATTTAAAAGGCTTATTCATCCTCTGTTGAATGTTTACTTAACCCATTACACTACAGCCCATTTCTAGAATGAAAATAGGTGACCACTTAAAGTAGGTTGAAAGTAAAGCAGAATGCGCCTTAAGGCGCATTCTGCTTAACTTTCAGCTTGCCTTAAGCAATTATCTGCTAGAATATAGGAAATATTTCTTATGATTCTTTTAGGAACTATTTTCTTCAGTAGAGGAATAAATCAAGGCATAAAAAGGCATATTTATGGGGTAAATGGCTAATATAGATTTTACTGTATAACTGTTTGCATACCTTGATTGGAACTCCGGCGTACACATCCTCCAGGTCTTGCAGACAGACCTCTAGCTGTAACTCTCCTGCTCCAGACACTACATGCTGCCCATTGTCTACTGTACACTGTAAAAGACGAACAAAAACACATATTTATAGTAAGATATACATTTAAAATTGTATACAAAACACTTATTAATGGTAGAAAAAGTGGAGGTAGATAAGGACTTCATAACCCTCTACCCCGTAGATTGTTTTCAGTATCGAAGACAGATGGTTGCTCAACTCTCTCCTCCCTTGGATTTTTTTTACTATTTATGGCTGTTTTGTAAATGTATTGCAATATGCTTCCTGATCAGAGGGTGGCTTAAGGGATCCTCTGATCTGGATCTTTACTGTTTGAATATGACAAGTGTACTCTTAATAGATACACTGTAAGCAAAGGATGTGTGACTAGGGTTAAAAGGTATAAAGCAGGCTGAAAGTAAAGCAGGATGCTCACTTAAGCTACTATCTGTTGGGATAAAGAACTATTCATCATGTACATGTATATTCATGAATAAAATAAAACTATTTTCATGGGTGGATGAAAGGCAAAAAAGGTGTATTTATGGAGAAATGGGTTAAACAATAAACTATCTACCTGAACCATGTTGTCGGACTTTGACAATTTTTTCAAGCCTTCCACGAGTTTCTGCAAATGGGCTGGGTTGATGACATCGACTGCTATTCGTACAACAGGGCTAACAGAGAACTTGAGCACCTTCAGATTGTGGGCTTGTTCATACGTGGAGATGGTACCAGTCTTCTGTAGGTACTTGTCAATGCCTGAGAGAGCTACGATATTGCCACACGGAGCATCACCAATAGACAGGAAAGTACTACCCATACAGATCTTTGTTCTGTAAAATATGTATACATGTACATGTAGTTATGTGGTAACATTCTTATTATGCCATTTTTGTCATAAGCTAATTTTTTCATACAGTAAAATCAGCATGCAATTGATGAAAAAAAGAATTACTGCTATCAGTTTTTAACTCTTTCACTGCCAAAGGCATAATCTGTTATATTTGCAAACAGTTTAGATCAAGATCAGATACTGCATAATGAGGCATCTGATCAAGATCCAAAATGTTTGACAATCATATCAATATTTCTTTAGTCAACATTTTACAAAAATTAAATTTGTCATAAAGTTGTAGCAGACAATTTGGCAGTGAAAGAGTAATAGGGATTTACAGTTTATACGGAAGCAAACATATTGAAGTTTTCAACATAAATCTCGTACTTAATTCAGAAGTCACCTTTCTTTACAGAGACTCCTGCTTCTTCAATGAATGACTATTTATCACAAAAATGATGGCACTTTCTATTTCAACCCATCACCCCATAGATGCACATTTTTATGCTTTTAATGTATTGCTCCATTGAGATAAATAGTTCCATTTCATTTAATTATGAATTTTGAATATGCACCATAAAAAATGTTTTCTTTATCCTAGCAAATGGTAACCTAAAGCAGGCTGAAAGTAAAGCAGAATGTGATCACCTGTCTTCAAAACTAGGAACAGGCTATGGATTTCACCACTAAATTCAATGATCTGTTTTAACACTTTCGCAGACAAGATATTGTGCGCTAAAATTGCTGTCTGCAATTTACGCAAAATTCAACTTTATCGCTATAGCATTTAAAGGGTTAAAATTAACATGAAAAGAAACTAATTAGAGAAGTAAAATTCTTTTGGAGTGGCATAAAACACTTACCTTTGAACATTCTGTATGAAGAGATCAGTGTCCTTGTTGTTGCCCGGCTTGTACTCTGGGCCCATAATTCTGACTTTCATGCCGCCACCAACCTTCCCTGAGAACACCCGGCCAATAGCATAGAAATGACCCTTGATGTCTGGTGAAGGAACCATCTTGGAAACATACATCATCAAAGGGCCTTCTGGATCACATTTCTTCATAGCTAAATCAGAGAGGAATTTTCATTTTACTAAATAAAAATTCATGTTGCATAAATATAAGTGTGCACACTTAACCCATTACCCCATAAAAACGCCTTTTGACGCCTTTAATATTTCCCATTACTGAAGAAAATAGTTCCAATTTATACTGTCACAAATAAAAATCATTAGAAATAGTTTCTTTATTCAAGCAGATAATAGCTTAAAGCAGGCTGAAAGTAAAGCAGAATGCGCCTTAAGGCGCATTCTGCTTTACTTTCAACCTGCTTTAAGTGGTCACATATCTTCAAAACTAGAAACAGTCTATTGGTTAATGGGTTAAGCAAGATGCAGTCTAAACTACAGGCAAAAGTATGTTAAATCCAATACCCCATAGCCTGTTTTTAGTGCAGAGAGGTGACTACTTAAAGCGGGTTGAAAGTAAAGCAGAATGCACCTTAAGGTGCATTCTACTTTACTTTTAGCCTGTTTTAAGCTACTGTCTGCTAGGATAAAGAAACTGTTTCTTTTCGTACATTTTCATGACGGTATAAAGCGAAACTAACGTCTTTAATTGAGGAATAAATCAAAGGCATAAAAGAGTGTATTTATTTGGTAATTGGTTAAAGCAAAAAATAGCAATCGAGGTGTCGACGTTTACCTGTTGCTGCAGGATCATCGAGAGGTCCTTCATAGAGTATCTCAGTCCTGTACTGCTGGGCGACCTGGGGTGAGGGTAAATGGTCCACTATAATCCCCAGCATACCCTCAGCTGCCGGCAGCCATTTCTTCATCACCGCCTTCATCAGCTGCTTTCCCTCAGCTTGTTTTTCTTTGTTGTCCAAGCGAACTTCAAGTTTTTCGCACATTGCAAAGACAGTGTCCTTTTCATTGGCCTTAGATGCTTTCAACATCTTCAAAAGATAGAAATTGAAAAAATGAATTAAATACATATAACATGTCGGAGGGGAAAAACACTGATATTGAACCCAGCTGAGAAACATTTTTTCTATTCTTTTCTGAAAGCCTTTTCACTTTCTCTGACAAAACATTGGCGGTAGTGTACTTTAATTTATTGAAATGAATTAAGGTTGCATCCAAAACAGTTTAAAATGTACTCATTGTTGATATGTTTAATGTTCTTATAATTATTAACCTTTCCTCAACAGAAGCACACTCCTCCCCATAAGTGCTACTATTGTATTGATAATGTCACATTGCATTAAGGTGGTTAGCGGGTCAGCTTATTCTGTGTCAGAATTCTTTGAAACCTTGATCAAATTGAAATATGCCATATGGAGAGTGAAAAATCGTTAAAATAAAAAAAAGTTACAGTGCCGTTTTTTTCTGACAGGACCTTTTGTCGAGAAAAGCTCCTTTTTTAATAAACAGGAATATTTTCTTTATAGAATGATATAACTCAATAATTTCTGTACATTCAAGTAAACTAGCTGTATATAGACTATAAGATATTGGGCAAACAAAAGTATTTCATGACATATTTTCTGGAAATATCAATATTTTAAAAAAGTCAAATTCTGAAAATCTCAAATTACAAAAAATCTAGCTGTTTAACATACACTAATTTTAATCTTATTAGATAGATATAACTTAATTCTACTAGTCACAAAAATTTAATGAGAATCTACAGTAGAATTTACATTTTGATTTCCTGAAATTCTGACAAAATGTTAACACAAAACGAGTAACCTCCCTTGAGTTCAACTTTAAAATGCCGTCAGCTCTAAATAATACCATAAGTCAAATCTATAATAAGGGACCATTGAATACGGTAGCCTGTAGATCT
Organism: Gari tellinella; assembly: GCA_922989275.2. Lineage (NCBI taxonomy): Eukaryota > Metazoa > Mollusca > Bivalvia > Cardiida > Psammobiidae > Gari > Gari tellinella. Next base: position 97,529,076 of record OV277860.1, read on the forward strand.
TTAAAGGCAAGTGACTGCTTAATGCATAACAAAAGTAATGCATAAAAGCTCTTTTAGGATCTATCTTTTAGCATAACTTTTGTCCTGTTTTAAGCTGCCATCTGTTATATAGGCTATAAATCCTCACAAATTTAGCTGTCACTTGACTATATTTGCATCTGATATTATTCATTATTACTATATTACTAGACTAAACATAGCCTGTCCTTTGATCACTGCGTTATGAATTGACTAGTCACTAAAATCGGACAGTTTGTTAAAAACAAAAAAAGTTTTGAAGCAAGTGGGAATCGAACCTAGAACCATTGGATTGCAAGTCAATCACCGTACCAACTGCGCTAACAGAGAAGACACTGAAGCAGATCAAACTTTTCTTTATGTAAATTTTCTACTATAAGCACGTGCCGCAAAGATCAGGTGAAAGTCATCAGCATTTCCGGAACTTGAGAATTACGGGCCGCCCGCTGTTGAACCACCTTAAGCAGAAACCTGCCTTAACCCATTACCCCGTAAATACACCTTTTTTCGCCTTTAATGTATTTCTCCACCGATGAAAATAGTTCCAATTTATACAGTTATGAGTATTTATGATAAGAACTATTTACTATATTCTAACAAATGGTAGCATAAAGTAGTCAAAAAGTAAAGGAGAATGTGCCTTAAGGCACATTCTGCTTTACTTTAAATCTGCTTTAAGTGTTCCCCTATTTTCAAAACTAGAATCAGGCTATGGGGTAATGGGTTAAAAACACTTTGACAAACACTGATGGTTTTGAATGAAAGGGTTAAGAATGTTACAAAAACTAATGTCAGGCAAAACGTGATAAAATAAATTGAGAATGACTTTCGCTAGCACAAATATCTACCTTGACCAAAGGCTCAACAACAAACTTGTTGAAACCTCTCTCATTTCCTTCCTCCTTTGTTTTACTCCATACTCGTGTTTCAGGGTTGTAGAAATTATCACCCCATAGTTTCTTCATCAACTTGTCTTTCTTCAACTTAAACTTCTTGGCGTACATGGTGGCAAACTGGTCCAGATTCAATCCCCAGCCATAGAGTCCAGAGCCAAAGGCCACATTGCCCTTTGCTGGATCAAGCTGTAAACAGAAATACTTGATGTCAATATTATTTACATATAATTATTTCTATTAAAGATCCATTGAAAAAAAATTCAGACAGTTGGTAGTTTATAATAAAAGAAGAAAGCAGAAATCTCATATAATACTTTTATATCACTTAAAGCAGCTAGTCCATACTAATTTATTTCTCCACTGAAGAAATTGTTTCACTTTGTACAGAATATGTATGGTACAAAATATTTGCTATATCCCGGAATTTGCTAGCTTATAACAGGTTGAAAGTAAAGCAGAATGCGCCGTAAGGCACATTCTGCTTTACCTTCAACCTGTTTTAAGCAGTCACATGTTGTCAAAATTAGAAATAGGCTATTTGGTAATGGGTTAAGGATACTCTAATCAGGGTCTGAATTTTTTATTTTTCTATCATTTTTCTGAAATACTTTGTAAAAGGAGCACTCAAAATCAAAATAAATTGATCATTTTTCCAAAAGTGGTAATTTTAGTCTATATAAAAATTTCAGCACAAAAGGAGTTAAAGAATGAAAGCCCATCTCACTGACCATGATATCTCCCATTGGTCCAGATTCTCCACCATAAGTACTGATGATCACATTCACATTTTCCACAATCTTTCTCAGGTTGACATACAGTTCCTCAGGTGAGAGTTGTACCTCAAATATTCCCCTGTCCATCTTGTTAATCATGAGAACAGGCTTGATTCTTTCTGCTAGAGCCTGACGCAGAACTGTCTCGGTCTGCACACAAACTCCTGAAACAACATACATTCCAAAATAAACCATTGAATTCACAGGATTTTTATAGATCTCTCCACTCACTTCTAATGTATAGATCTGTGTATATGACAATTTATATGTCTAAGTAGATGATGGCTTAAAGCAGGCTGAAATTAAAGCAGAATGCGTCTGAAGGTGCATTCTGCTTTATTTTCAACCTGTTTTAAGTAGATTTCTGTCTTCAAACTAGAAACAATCTATGGGGGTAATGGGTTAAAGTAAGGTGAACGTAAAACAGAAAATTCGTAGAGAAGCTTTCTGTTTTATGTTGATCTTGCTTTAAGCAGGCACCTGTCTGTCACACAAAATAGTTAACTTAATTTAGTGGTCATTTCAGAGAGGTTTTACTGTGAGTTTTCATGATCATCTATGTGCATGCAATTGACTTAGCATAATTTCTGACATTAAAGCTTGACTCTAGATCAGCCAACACAAGACATTAGTTTGATAAAGCATCACAGTCTACAATTTTTCTTTCTATTGCTGCAAACAGTGTAAACCCTGAACAGATGTTTTTCAATTCATTCACCTGCAGGTAAACTGTGAACTGCCTAAGCTATCCTTTATCATGCAGTATTAGCTAGGTATGTAGCTATTTTATCACTTTTAATCATATAGCAACAGTATACTTGTCATTTACAAACAGTGTACCTGTGAGGATTACATTTGTCCTATGCAAACAGTGTAGATCTTGATCAGAGGGCTCCTTAAGGAGCCCTCTGATCAAGGTCTACACTGTTTGTCACTTTGAAATATATTGTGAAAATCAACACTTAATAGTCAAAAAAGGACTAGACTAATCTTAAAATTGGAATTGTCCATTAAAAGTTTCAGGGGTGAATATAAGATAAGTTTCTTACCTTCAATGCAGTCCACCACCACAAGTGCTCCGTCCGCCACCCTCAACGCTGCCGTCACCTCAGAGGAGAAATCAATGTGCCCTGGGGAATCTATCAGGTTGACAAGGACAGACTTTCCCCTGGGGTTCTCCTCCTTGGTGAGGCTTGGAGCGGCCAGCTCGTAGAACAGAGATACAGCGCTGAAAAAAACAAAACAATCATTATGAAAGTTTTCAAAGATACAATATAATTTCTACCATTGTTGAAATCCAAACTTGCCAAAATAAGATATGAAATTATCATTGCTGTCCAAACTTAAAGGGACTCGCAACCGGATGGTGTACTTGTCAAAATAAAATAAAATACTCAAATAAAAGCAAATTTGTGGCATTATTTGGCTTCTGACATTAAAAAAATATGATCAGTCCAAAAAAAGTCTCAAGAATCGTCACCGAATCTTAGATTTTTAGATATTTTCCATCGTTTTTCTATACCGACTAGTAGACGGTATAGTTGTTGTTGTTGCTTCTCTACACGGGCTCAGACATAAACACGAGCCGAATTACGAAGTTGTATGCACTTTCGATTGCTACACATTTAAATACGTTAAATCGATCCGAGATAAACGGATAGTTCCGTGGTCCATTGGTCTAAGCGGTTTCCCCTATTTTGCCATCTGTCCGCCAATGCCGGGCCCCGGGTTCGAATCCCACCAGAGACCAATATTTTTTTTTATTGAAATACATTTTTTTAAACAGAATTTCTTATCCTAAACTAATTCTTTACCATTTATATAAGCCTTTGACACATATTTACAAATTACTATTTTTAATGCACCATCTGGTTGCGAGTCGCTTTAAACATATGAAAAGGAGTTTTACCCAGTGTACTCTAGTGGGATAGAAAACTTAGTTAATGGTATATATAAAACTGTTCATATATCAGAAAATAGAAATGTCCTTTTGAAATTTCAGCATTGTAAGAGACCTGGGGCCCGTTTTACTAAACTACTTACGCAAAATTTTTACGTAAGTCAAAATAGTTTTACTCTTATTTTTCTATCATAAACGTTTGCAAACAACAAATAGCCAGATCAGAGGACGCGCTAAAATCTGGCTATTTGCTGTTTGTAGAAAGTGATAATAAAAAATATAAATTAAAATTTAAAATTTTGACTAACGCAAAAAATTTGCGTAAGTAGTTTAGTAAAACGGGACCCAGCTAGTTATCCTTTTGATGAAACGAGGAGCTACTTACGTGGACTTGATAGTAATCCCTTTCAGCTGCTCATCCTTACGAGTGTCTGTGGCCCTCTTCTCACCGGCCTGGTCAAGAGAAATAACCCCGGCACGTGCAAGGAGGGCATCAGTGAGAGTTGTCTTTCCGTGATCAACATGAGCAATAACTGCAATATTACGGACGTTCTGTCTCTGCCCCATGGCATTGCGTACATCATCGGCGTACACCTGCAAGATTGTGGCAATTATATAAATATCATCTGTTAGAAAATAGCAAATTTTTCTCATAGTACATATTCATGACTGTACAAAAAAACAATAATTTTCTTCAGTGGAGGAATAAATTGAAGGCGTAAAAAGGCATATTTATGGGGTAATGGGTTAAAGCAGGCTTAGTAGTGACCGTAGAGTAGAAATCATATTATTTTACTCTTTTGCAGATAAAGTGAACTTCTGTTAAAATGTTATATACAAGTATAAGTTTATGCCAAATCAAAATATTTCAAGTAAATGTATTAAATTGAATTATAAAAAATATTTATTGACTGAAATATAATATTAATAGGATTGCCAAACAGTGGCGATCCTTATCAGATAAGCTGTGTTCTTGTTTGAAAATTTGACTTAAAGTCATGCATGCACCTATGGCATGGAAAGGACTAAGTATTGTTTGCATTATTTTTATCCTGCATTAAGTTGTCACTAAAGTGCCCATGCATCTTTATTGGTTTCACTTTTAACTCTTTTTCGTCTGCAACAATTTTTCGTCTGCTATATATATATAATCGTTCTAAGATTAGAATTTTCAAAATTTCTTTTAAATTCAGGGTCAGAATGGCAAACAGTTTGGATCCTGATGAGACACCGCGTTACACTGCGTCTCATCTGGATCCAATCTGTTTGCAGAGTTATAATTATTATGGAAGGTATATATCCCCTGCTACCGTGCAAAGGGTTAATTCTTGGTTGTAGGTTAATGTAAAGTATTCTAGATCTAGCTATCTCTGGCGTTCAATAATATTACAATTTTTGCATATTATTTTTCTGTTTTATTAGAAGCTCAGCCTAGATCAGTGTCAGTGGATGCAATGAATAAATAGATAAAATGAATAGAAAATTAATTGTAAATAAAGTCTAGATCTAGATAATTAAATAAAATTAGATCTATGCAAGTTTTATAAATTAATAAATATATTCTCTTACCATTTTGCACTTTTCTCCTCTGAGTGAACTGGCTTACTAACAAATCTGGGAACAAATCCCGCGCTGGTCAATACAGATCTCTGTATAGCTTCACATTTCTGTGTGCTAAATTTTCAGTCGGATCCGGGTTTTATACCCGCCAACTTCGCTTTATGGGTATTGCGAAATACTTGATTTCTGTTTGTTGTGAAATACTGACGGAAGAGCTCAACCGTGATTTGTACATTTCGAAATGTCAGTTATTTATAGAAACTACCAGCTACATATTTATAGATTCAATCGATTCACAGGTTGTTATTGATCATCTATCGCTACATACAAGCGCATCGTTTAGAGTTGTTTCCCTTGAATACTCTCTAGTCGTATCGATGTAAACAAATGGCGTCAAAGAGAATACTAGACAGAAGCTGACATGGTACGAAATAAGCATTAATGATCGTTGTTAAATGTTTACATGGCAACTATCTTTAATGACAGGATCAACTCTTTCAACCCTAGTCACGCATATAAGCGTCATTTGCAAACAGTGTACCTGTTCGGAGTATACTTGTCCAAATGCAAGCAGTGTCAGACCTAGTCTCATCAATGAACCCCTGTGACGACAAGTTAACTTTTGACAGGTGTCGTCCTCAGGGTCTCATGGCAATCGGCCAAAAACAGGGAGGAAAATAAGTTTTGCCTCATTCCTTAAACTCTCAGATTGAGTCACATTTACTAGTTTAAACCACACAATTATTGCTATAATCCATTTGGAAAACAATTTCTGACCTCAAATCAAGCTTCAGGTTGCTATTCATCTAATTTTAAACTTTTCAAAATACTCAAGCATCGGTTGTGTTTATGTTGCTAGTAAACTGGTTGGAAACGACTACACAAGATAAGCCGTATTTCGACACAACGGTGGCGACACGAAAGAAACGTTCCCCCCCAGTGTAGTACGCGCTGTACACAGAGATGATACACACGTGATTAAATATCTGGATTAAAAGTCAAATTAAGTGTTTTAAAGATTTTTTTTTATACCAGGTTGGTGTATTTCTGCATCCTGAATCTAATTGGTAGAGTCTTTCTTTTAAAAATATGACTTACTTTTTGAGAAATTTGATGCCCAACAATATCCGTCGGGCGATAGTTAGCTTATGAAGCGAGATTTTCCTAACAGTAAAACGCGTATTGCCGGTGTACTGTGAGGATATGGCAAAGACGAGAAATAGCTCCATATCATCTAACTGTACATATGTGGACTATGTCAGACCCTGATCGTAGGATTAAGGAACCCTCTGATCAGTGTCTACACTGGTTGCATTATATTCACTTAGGAGAAGAGTGCTGTCCCTACTGAGATAGTACCAGACCCCTTACACAAATCACCGACGGACGTAGTCAATGGGTTAGCTCCCACTTACGACATCAGGGGTTGCGAGTTCGATCCCCGCCAGACCAAGTCCTTCGGATGAGACTTTATAAACAGATGTTTGATGTACAAGTGCTTTACACTTGGCATCTAAAAGAACCAGAGAAATCTTTTGATAATAAGAGTAGCCTGGCATCGCGCCCTGGTTCTCTGTATCCGCCCCCTCTCTCAAATAGCCATAGATGGCAGAAATGGTATTATGGACCTTAACAAACAAACTTACACAAATCTATCACCATTTGACTATTTGACCAATAATTAACCCACCTCTGAGTTCCGAGTTATTGTCATAATTATGTTTTTTGGGGTGACAACTTTTTTAGCTCGCCTGTACGAAGTGCAAGAGGGTGCTGGTGAATTCGCCTAGAGACAATTTCACCTAAAATTAAATACATGTATATAGTAACCCAAATGGTGAATTCACCTACAAAGCAATTATATAGTGATTGTATTTCACACCTTATAGTACATGTATATCTACCATTTCTTCTTCTTCCAAATAATGAGCTAGGATCTTATCAGACTGTAATTAGCTCAGAGAGAGGTTATACACACGTGGGCAGGGAATAAAATGTTCTAGTATTTACACAAGATTCAGTTAAAAACTGTACAAATACGACTTTGATGGTTACTTGCTTAGACCCTGAGGAGCCCCAGGATAGCCCAATAAAATGAAATATCAACTTGCCTTGTTGTTTTCTTATAGTAAACACAAAAATAACACATGCATATGAAGATCAGGGGCTACACTCGTCATCCAATCTTAGTCAACATTACCTGAAAACAAGTGTTGTTATGTTAACAATAGGTGCGAAATACAATCACTATATAATTGCTTTCTAGGCGAATTCACCATTTAGGCTACTATATATCTTATTGTAGGCAAGTTTGTCTCTAGGCGAATTCACCATCAACCGTACAATACTTTTCATATTTGGTATGCATGTGTATACGGACAAGACCTTTCCTTGCATGCAAAAAATTTGACCCAAGTGACCTTAAACTTAGGGCCCATGTTCTGTGTTTAGGTTTCAATATTTACATTCACCCCATTCAATTCCATTGACAAAAAGGGTGTTCATTTCTTATAAATAACATTTCTCCAGAGGGCGGGACTTGTGGAAAAAGTTTCGAAGAGGAGGCGGGGCATATGCAGTTTTCATTCGCGAATTAATCTTTGGAACTTGTAACAGCAAATATTTGGCGGATTTTTTCAAAATTTGTTCTTAACCGATCTATTCCTTCATATAAGTAGAAAACATGATTCCCGACTAATATTCTTCTTTATTAATGAGATAAATTGCAAGAAAATTGACATACCTTCTAAACAACAACTGTCTGCATTCTTTTATGCCAAAAAATCCGATATATTTATCCTACTTTAAAAATGACTTCACTTCCAAAGACGTCAAATCGTCATTTTCGCGCCAAACTGTCAAAATTGTTGATTTTAGAATGTAAACAATGGAGAAATTATTTTTTGCTTTCGAATGTACGCAGCTACAGTTACTCGGTCATGGCTGTTCCTGATAGGGTACACATTATTCGTGTTATCAACCTCTAATATGGATTAAACACACATACATACTTACAAAATGTTAATCTAATATTAGAAATTACAGCAAATACATTGTAAATATAAGAAATGAACAGATATTTATTTGGCGTTCAAGCAAAATGAATGACAGAAAATTATTGGCAAATTTACCATGAATCGCTAGCGCGATTCATGGTGTTTGCTGATATTTTTCTGTCATTCATTTCACTTGAACGCCGAAAAACATCAGTTCATTTCTTAAATAAATACTTATTATTCCTATTTCCCTTAAGGTATTACTTTCATATTTTGTTTGCATGTGTATTATAATGGACAAGACCTTTCCATTCCATGCACGTTTAGGTTTTAGGTCTGCGTTTAGGTTTCAAAATCTGAGTTTAGGTTTCGAAAAAAACTCCTATTGTCCCTTAACTCTTTCCTCCCTGAAACTTTAAATGGACAATTCCAGTTTCCATTTTAGTCTAGTCCATTTCTGACTTTTAAGGGTTGTTTTTATTAATGTTTGGCATTATGACAAACAGTGAATACCCTGATCAGAGGGCTCCTTTTGGAGCCCTCTGATCTGTGTATTCAATGTTTGCATAGAACAAGTGTACTGTTCACATGTTCACTGTTAGAAAATGACACCTATATGCGGGACTAGGGTTTAAAGGGTTAAGGTATTACTTTCATAATTGTTTTTCATGTGTATATGGACAAGACCTTTCAATGCATGCAAAAGGTTGACCTTGATGACCTTGATGACCTTGACCTCAGAGTCTGCTTTTAAGTTTGTAAATGTGCTGATGGCAGGCTTTGTTGTCTCTCTGACAACTCTCATTGAAATGTTCACTTGTCTTTTCTTCAGGGAAATGAAGGTAGTAAGGGACCAGTTGTACCAAGTGAGATTGTTAGTAACGCGAGGAAAAACACACCATGTAAGTGATACAAAGTTTTTGATGAATTTTAATCTTTATCCCTTAATTTCCCCAATAGAAGCACCTTTTGGCTCATTTAATTTATTCCTCCACTGAAGAAAACAGTTCCAATTTATACAGTCATGAATATGTGTTATAAGAAATATTTTTTATATTCTAGAAGATGGAAGCTTAAAGCAGACTGAAAGTAAAGCAGAATGTGCCTTAAGGCACATTCTGCTTTACTTTCAACCTGCTTTAAGTGGTCACCTATCTTCAATACAATAAACAGTTAATTAGGTAATTTAAAGGGTTATGCACCATTTGTTTCCAATATTAGAAACAAGCTTAAGGGGAATAGTAGGGGTGTAACAATACGGTGAAAACCGAATTGCAATATATTGCAATACAGAGGAACCATATTTCAATATATTGTGGCAACTTGTAAGTACAAAAATTGGATAGAAATAAGCCTTTAAAACTTATTTATAGCATTGAAAAAGTAAAAAGAATGCTTTAAATACAAGTGCCGCTCCAGATTTACATAGGCATTTGCTGTGAATGTTATAATTGTCACAGCATTACATTCAAACTAACAGGCCATCCCCTCTCGTATGCGTTCGAGTTATATATAGAATGTTGCAATACAGAAAACGTATTGCAATGCTTATTGCTTAGAGGCGTATTGCAATATAACAATATATTGCCATATTGTTACACCCCTAGGGAATAGTTAACCACATATTTGTCTTGGAATGCCGGACTATTTCAGTGCTCCAGAACAAAACATTTCCAATATTTAACCCTTTCCCTTATAGAAGCGCCTTTTAGCGCATTCAGTTTATTCCTACGCTGAAGAAAATTGAAATAGTCATGAATATGTATCATAAGGAATATTTTCTTTATTCTAGCAGGTGGTAGCTTAAAGCAGGCTGAAAGTAAAGCAGAATGCGCCTCAAGGCGCATTCTGCTTTACTTTCAACCTGCTTTAAGTAGTCATCTATTTTCAAAACTAGAAACAGGCTATGGGGTAAAGGGTTAATCTAGCTCCTTTATTTCTTTATTAACCCAGTACTCCATAGATACGACATTTAACACATTTAATTTATACCTGTTCTGAAAAAAATAGTTCCGATTTATAAAGTCATAAATATGCAGCATAAGAAATACTTAGATTGTTATATCCTTGCAGGCTAGCAGATGGTAGCTTAAAGCAGGCTGAAAGTAGGGCAGAACACATTTTGGCACATTCTGCTTTACTCTCTAATTGCTTTTAGGGGTTAACTGACTTCAAAATTGAAATAGGCTATGGGGTTAACGGTTATAGGGTTTGATGATTGCCTAATGATTTTGGTTTTTGAAATAGATCTAGTTTCTACTTATCTGGAGCTCTGTTATTTTCAGTCAGTTTTGATGAAGCTGCCCAAATTCTCCAGCGTTACCGATCTTACGACATGTCACCTAACGGCCAGAAAGGTTTGAGCGTGCGCGTGTGTAAGGAGATTCCAGAGTTCACTGGCAACGCCTTTGCTGCTGATATCATTGACTATCATGCTGATCCCGACACGAAAAAAATACATCCCAGGAATCTGATGAAGATCTGCACAATATTGTACCGTGAAACACCAGCAAAGACGAAGAAGTTGTGTAAGTAAACCCTTCCCCCTGAAGCTGTAAATGGACAATTGTAGTTTTCAATTTAGTCTAGCCCATTTTTGACTTTAGGGTTGATTTTTACAAAATTTGTCAAAATACAAACAGTGTAGACCCTGATCAGGGTCTACACTGTTTGCATATATAGGACAATAGTAATCCCCATAGGTGCAAATGTGACATATATGCATAACTAGGGTTCAAAGAGTTATAGCAGTCATCTAGTTCAGCTTCTTCTTAGTCTAAAGTTTCCTATCTTGCTGAAGTGGTTTTGAAAAGAGAAATGAAATAAATTGATCACATCTTGACATCTCAGGGCTTCCATAAGTTGACATGAAAAATCCTAAGCTTTCCAAATTTGCCATTTTTCACGTTCGATTTTACGAATCGTACCTTTACCCATAGCCCGTTTCTTGTTTTGTTGAAATGCGACCACTTAAAGCAGGCTGTAAGTAAAGTAGAATGCGCCTTAGGGCGCATTCTGCTTTACTTACAGCCTGCTTTAAGCTACCATGTACTGGGGAAAAATCCGGAGATTTAGGAAAAATCCGGAGAAATGGCAGCCCTGACATCTCCAGCTCTAATTATTCAATCTAATCTGTATTTCTACAGAGGACTTTTTTAGCTCACCTGGCACAACCTGCCAAGGTGAGCTATTAGGATCGCTGGATGTCCGTCGTCTGTCTGTATGTCCGTTCACAATTGTTCGTTAACACTCTAGCAACTACAAATTTTATTTGATCTTCATGAAACTTGATGACACTGTTTTTCTTGATGAAATCTAGGTCAAGATTGAATGAGGGCCATGTACGGCCAAAAACAAGGTCTCTAGGTCAAGTAATAGAAAACCTTGTTTACACTCTAGAGGCTACAAATCTCATTTGAAGATTTTCATGAAACTTATAAAAATGTCAAAATAATTGCCTTATTGATATCTAAGTCAAGTTTGAATATGGGTCATTTCTCGTCGAAAACTAGGTCACTAGGTTAAAATCATAGAATTTTTTTTACAGTCTAGAGGCTACAAAAATTCTTAGATCTTCATGAAACTTAGTCAAAATGTTTGCCTCATTGATTTCCAGATCAACTTTAAATGTGGGTCATGTCGTGTCAAACACTTATGGTCACTAGGTCAAATCATAGTAAATCTTTGATAACAGTATAGAGGCTACAAATCTTCATGAAACTTGGTTAAAATGATTGACTTATTGATATTTAGGTCAAATTTATTTGGGCCATGTCAGGTCAAAAAGTAGGTCACAAGTTCAAATCATAGAAAAACCTTGTTAATATTCTAGAGGCTACAAATCTCATTAGATATTCATGAAACTTGGTCAATATGTTTGCCTTAATTGATTTCTTGATCAATTTTAAATGTAGATTATGTTTGGTCAAAAGCAAGGTCACAAGGTCAAATCATAGCAAAACCTTGTAAACGCTCTAGATGCTACAAATCTCATTAGAACTGAATGCAACTTTGTCAAAATGTTTGCCAGATCGATATCTAGGTCATGTTGGAATGTGGGTCATGTCGGGTTAAAAACCAGGTCACTGTTCAATCATGAAAATACATTCTTAACACTCTAGAAGCTAGGTTTCTCTTTTGATCTTGATGAAACTTGCTCAAAATATTTGCCTCATTGACATCTAGGCCATGGTTGAATGTGGTTCATGTTGGATCAAAATCTAGGTCACTATAGGTCAAGTTTTACATGGTGTACCAGGTGAGCAATATAGTGCCATAGTGCCCATTGTATCTTATCTGCTCAAGTGAAGCATATCACCTATTTCAAGTGGTTTCTGACATGTTTTCCATTTTTGTTTGTCATGTTTTCCAGTTTGATTTGTCATGTTTTCCAGTTTGTTTTATTTTCCATGTTTTTCAGTTTGATTTGTCATGTTTTCCAGTTTGTTTTATTTTCCATGTTTTCCAGTTTTGTTTGACATGTTTGATGTAGACAAGCAGAAAGTTTTGACTCATGATGCCATGTACAGAATCTACAAGTTACTGTTCAGTAATACCATATCAGATGACCACATTCTCGCCTTGATGTTCAGTGCCCTCAGACATCCCTACCTAGCCAACGATGGTGAAGTTACCAGAGATGAGTTTGTAGAGGTAATCAGGGTCCCATCTCATAAAACGTTGTACATGTACCACAAAACTTTAAAATACATCTTATTTCTGATTTCTCTATCTAATCCTGTGTTGTTATATTTCTTTGGAATCGTCTTTTCAAGACAGGACTAGATGGATAAATAAATAATTATTGATAAAATTTTAGAATCTGAATAACAACCAATTTTGTTGTACAACTTTGCATAAAACAGGCTCCAGGGATCTATATAGGGGAAATTTCGCAAACAGTGGAGACTCTGATCAGAGGGTCTGGCTCCTCTAATCAGGGTCTGCACTGTTTGTTTATTGTGTTGTTTACTAATACCTGGTGACTATATTGGTGAATACAGTTTGGGATGGTTGAGCAGGCAGGTGTCCAGATGTATGTGCGTCAAAGTGTAGGTTTCCGCTCAATAACTCATTTTGAAAATGTGATATTGTTTTGCAGAAGATGGGTTAGATTGGGGTATTAGTTAGCTCCAAGGTGACAGTTCTTCTTGAGAGAATTTAGGTCAAGGTCTATTTTAATATAAAGACACAAATGGCTCCTGCTCAATAACTGAAGATACAGATGTGATATTATAATGATACTTAGTGTGTTGGAAGAATATTTGGGAAGTCAAGTTAATCTGCATTTGGAACTGCAGGTGTCCAGTTCTAGGTTGCTCTTACTAAAAATTAAATAGAGGATAACTTTTCAGTATAAGATACAAATTTAATCCATTGAGTGAACATCAGGCATTATATTTTCACGAGTGGCGAAGCCAAGAGTAAAAATATAACAGTCCAATGTTCACGCAATGGATTAAATTTGATCTTATAGTGAAAAAAATAGTTATTCTATTTATTTATGCTTTTAAGCCACTTTTTAAATGAAATTGTTCGACAATTGAAAGGGAAAGTACATGATTTATCCCGTGGCGTGTTGATCCCCAAGTCTTTATCAAACACATTTTCGTGACATTTGCGGCTGCCGTACAATGACGTCACTGATTTATTGATTTGACGTCATGGGAATTACGTCGTCGCTTCTGATCTTAGATTCTTGTTCTTACGTTGAGTGATTCACATGAAATCGGAATGCTGGAATTTAACGAAAAGACAAGATTGGCTATGATTCTTGGGGAGCCCTACAGGGAAAATTTATAAAAGAAGCATGCACGATGATAATCCCACTGCTTGAAACAGTGAAATTATAAAGTGATAATCCACTGCTTTTTCCTAGTAATCCACCAAAAAGCATAAATAAATACTTTTAACCCATTAGCCTGTTATAGTTTTAAAAAGGGGTGCCCAAATAAAGCGGGTTGAATTTAAAGCAGAATGCATCTAATCCTTTGAACCATAATCCCGCATATAGGTGTCCTTTTAAAACAGTGTTCATGTGAATAGTACACTTGTCCTATGCAAACAGTGAAGGCCCAGATCAGAGGGCTCCGAAAGGAGCCCTCTGTTCAGGGACTTCACTGTTTGTCACAATGCCAAACATTGACAAAAATAACACTGAAAAGTCAGAAATGGACTAGACTTAAATGGAAGCTGGAATTGTCCATTTAAAGTTTCAGGGAGGAAAGAGTTAAGGCACATTCTGCTTTACTTTCAGCCTGCTTTAAGCTACCATCTGCTAGAGTATAGAATATACTTTTATAATACATATGCAAAAACAGAGTTGTCCCCCTTCCTAAATGGTGAAATTAGCTAGTATTTTGATCAATTGAAAATGGCTATAAATTAAGCAGTATCATAAACTTGAATATTTGTTTTTTGCAGATGATTCCTGACAATGAGATTGTGGAAAAGTTTTCTGTAGATTTTTTCTGATGCCAACATTTCAGAAACACTGAAGAGATACTCTCTATCACTTGGTGCCGAACTGAGCATTGTGTTGTTACACTGTGACAGGCCGTAGCAGATTGCAGTATAACTGTGTTATGTTGTGGCTGATGCCAACATTCCAGAAACAATGAAGAGAATCTGATACTCTCTATCACTTGGTGCCTAACCGAACATTATGTTGTTTTACTGTGACAGGCCATAGCAGATAGCAGTATAACTGTGCTATGTTGTATCTCAGGTTCAACAGTTATTTGTGTAGTTACAGGGCTGCCATAAGTTGATCATAAAAATCCTAAGATTTCAAATTTTAAATTGTTCAGACGCAATTATACTAATTGTACCTTTACCCCATATTCTGTTTCTTGTTTTGAAGACACATGACTGCTTAAAACAGGTTGAAAGTAAAGCAGAATGCGCCTTAAGGCGCATTCTGCTTTACTTTCAGCCTGTTTTTAGCTACCACCTGCAAGGATAAAAATCCGAAGACTTAGGAAAAATCCGGAGAAATGGCAGCCCTGTTAAGTTAACATGGAAGCAACAGTTTCAGTCAGTACAGGTTAACACTGTCCTATATATGACCTGGAGCCAATTTCATAAAACTTCTTACAACAAATGTTGTTGTAAGTCAGATTGTAAAAGTGTCATTTATTATTTATTTCTCCATCTTATCCTGTTTTGTGACATCTTTTTGGAATCGTCTTGAAAAGACGATTCCAAAGAGATGTCACACCACAGGATAATATAGAGAAATCAGAAATTAAATGTATTTTAAAGTTTTTACTTACGACCGTGTTTGTCGTAAGAAGTTTTATGAAACCGGTCCCTGGAGTGTAAATCACCTAGATCCAATTGTGTTTAAGATTAAAACTAAGGATACTGCTTAAAGCAAGATAAAAGTAAAACAGAAAGCTGCTTTAGGAGCTTTCTTCTTTACTTTCATCTTGCTTTTTAAGCTCCATATGTATTCAACACTAATCTGTCACCAAATACTCATTATTTGTTCATATGTGGAGGAAGAGATGAAGGTTCCAATAACACAGGAGACTTATTTGGAGAGAAGAGTTCTTTAATGCTTCATTTTACTCTCAATAAAATAAGTCAAAGGTATAGGGCCACCAAATAGACCGGAAGTGCTTCATGGTGTAGTCGAAAGAAGTCCGGCAAAGAAATAGTGCCAAACTTTTTGCCTCAGAATAGCTTTTTGTCAAGAAATATGTACTGTTTTGAGCCTTTTATGTAATACATGGATGCTAGAGAATAGATACAAAGACTTTCTGTCAGGATAGATGGGTTTTTGGAGAAATTATGTGAGCTGAAGTGACATGTCCCTGTTTTAGCCGGTGCCTATTTCAAAATGTAGCAAAACACCAGTCATGTCACTGAAGCCAGGAGAATTTTCTTATATGCCACATGACCCCCTGTTTTCTCTGCATTTTTCACTTGTGCAAGGGTGTATCTTTGTGGGAAATATAGGGTGGCACCTGTGGTTGGAATAAAAATTGTATTTTTTGGACCTTGGAAATGACGCATTGTATATAAGTTATATAGGAGAGCCGTTTTGGTGGCCCAACCCCTCAGGTTGGCAAACATTTCCTCCATCGTTTGGCATGGGATTGCTATATATTGTGATAAATGTATGTGCTTTGTGATGTTTTTCTTATGTTCTTTATGTCGGTAAAAAGCTATACATAACTTATGTTACATATATATGTTATAAACTGTTTCTGACAATAAATAAATATTGATTGATGACCTTGACCTACATTTCAGTGGTCGAATCAGAGAGGTTTTATTGTATTGTACTGGTGGTTTGTAATTCCATTGCAATATATTATTTTAACTCTTTCCTCCCTGAAACTTTAAATGGACAGTTCCAGTTTCCATTTTAGTCTAGACCATTTCTGACTTTTAAGGGTTGTTTTTGTCAATGTTTGGCATTATGACAAACAGTGAGGACCCTGATCAGAGGGCTCCTTAGGAGCCCTCTGATCTGGGTCTTCACTGTTTGCACAGGAAAAGTGTACTATTCACATGTACACTGTTTGAAAATAACGCCTATATGCGGGATTAGGGTTCAAAGGGTTAAATTAAAAGGACCTGACTATGAAATTGTGTGCATAAGCTTGTATCCTGTGAAATAAACATATTGCTTGATGTGTATTTTTGTCATCCTTTAACAGACACCATATAGTGTCATTCTACTGCCGTCAATTGTTTCTTAAAGTGTGGCAGTTCAACCCATTACCCATTAAATAACGCCTTAAGTTTATTCCTGCACTGAAGAAAATAGCCATATATTATACTGTCATGGTTATGCACAATAAGACATATATTCTATATGATACATAATGGTAGCTTAAAATAGGCACCTGTTAAAAGTAAAATTGTGTTAATTAGCCACTTATTTAAGTTATATTAGTTTCTCATAAGAAAGGTGACTGATAAGTGTCGGATAAAATTAATTGAATTCACTTTTTATTAGCTCACCTCAGCATGTAGTGCTCGGTGAACTATTGTGATTGTGCTGTGTCTGGTGTCAATGTGCGTTGTGCCTTGGTGAACATTTTGTGAACACTCTAGAGGCCACACTTTTGACCAAATCTTTATTAAACTTGACCAGAATGATCATCTTGACAAAAGCTAGGTAAATTTCGATTATAGGTCATATTTGATTAAAAAGTAGGTCACTAAGTCAAATCTTAGAAAAAAGCTTGTGAACATTCTAGTAGCTGCAATTTTGACAGAATCTTGATCAAACGGTCAGAATGAATATATTGACAAAATCTGGGTCAAGTTTGAATTTGGGTCATTTTGGATTCAAAAGTAGTTTACTAGGTCAAATCTTAGAAAAAGCTGGCGAAAACTCTCTAAGACACAAAAGAAAAAGGTTGTGAACACTCTAGAAGCCACAAATTTGACTTAATCTTTATAAAACTTGGTCAGAATTGAGATGGTCAGGTGAGCGATCAAGGGCCATTTTGGCCCTTTTGTTATCAAACTTTGTCAGAATGACAATCTTGACAAAATCTTGGTCACATTTGAATATTGTGGTTCATTTTGTGTCAAAAAGTAAGCCACTAGGTCAAATTTTACAAAAAGCTTGTGAACACTCTAGTAGCTACAATTTGAGCCCTATCTTTATAAAACTTAGAATGACTATCATGACCAAATATAGGTCAAGTTTGAATATTGCTTTTGTGGAGTCCAAAAGTAGGTCACTAGTTCAAATCTTAGAAAAAGCTTGTGAACATTCTAGCAGCCACAATTTTAGTCCTATGTTTATAAAACTTTGTCAGAATGACCATCTTGACAAAATCAAGGTCAGGGTTCGAAAACATTTTAAGTGGGATCAAAAAGTAGGTAACTAGGTTATATCATAGACAAACACTAATGAACACTCTGGATGTCATGGTTTGGGCAAAATCTTGATCAACCTTGGTCAGAATGACCAAATCTAGGTCAAGTTTGAATATTAGTTTTGTGGGGTCAAAAAGTAGGTCACTAGGTCAAATCTTAGAAAAAGCTTGTGAGCATTATAGCAGCCACAATTTGAGCCCTATCTTTATAAAACTTTTGTCAGAATGACCATCTTGACACAATCAAGGTCAAATTTGGGTATGGTTTATGTGGGGTAAAAATATAGGTCACTAGGTAATATCTTAGAAAACTTGTGAATACAGAGGAAGCCAAAATTTGATTCCAATCTTTATCAAACTTTGTCAGAAATACTATCTTGACAAAATCAAGGTCAAATTTAAATATGGATTATGTGGGGTCAAAAAGTAGGTCACTGGGTCAAATTTTAGGGCAAAAACCTGTGAACTTTGGCTGAATAACTTTGTTAGAATGACCATCTTGACAAAATCTAGATCCAATTGGAATAAAGGTCACATGCGTTCAAAAAGTTGGTCACTAGGTCAGATCTTAGGCAAAGCTTGTGAACACTGTTGCAACTACAAGTTTGACCAAATCCTTATCAAACTTGGTCAAAATGACCATCTTGATAAAATCTAGACCAAGTTTGAAATTGGGTCATGTGGAATCAAATAGTAGGTAAACAGGTCAAATCTTAGAAAAAGCTTATGAACACTCTAGCAGCCACAATTTGAAACCTATTTTTATCAAATTTTGTCAGAATGACCATCTTTACCAAATCTAGGTATGGTTTATAAATATTCTATTCGAGTTCAAAAAGAAGGTCAAACTGTCACATCTTTGAAAAAGCGTGCAAACTCTATATAGTCTGCCAACATTTTGACCGTTTTTGACCCCTCATGGCATGTCGTATAGACAGGTTACATCCACCTGATTTGTGTTCAGTGAATATATCTGAGAAATTCTAGGGGAGATGTAAAGTCGAAAAGTTCAAATTAAGGTCAGAAATGAGGTCAAAGGTCAATGAGTGCAGATTTGTGCATACCATAATATATACCTAACTTTATTTACATTTCAAATGTATCAAATGAACTATTATTGGTTACAATCAGTTCACAAAATGTCTGTAATTGCTAAATATTATCAAAAAAGTAAAATATTACAGACGATGTCTTTTTCCAGGGGCAATAACTCTGATTTTCCTCTTTCTTTTTTATATTTTTATAGTTATTTTTTTGTTATTTTTGTCTGTGCTCTTATGATATTAAATTATTTTTATGTTTCTTTACACCTTTGACATAAAGCAACAATTCCATATGCAAATTAAAGTAAATATTACAGCAAATGCCCTTTTCCAGGGGCAATAACTCTGATTTTTCTCTTTCTCTTTTATTTTATATGGGAATTTGTTTTCGTTATTTTTTGACTGCTATCTTATAACATCAAACTTTTTTATGTTTCTTTACACCTTTGACATAAAGGAGCAGTTCAATATGCAAATAAAAATAAATATTACAGTCAATGCTCTATTTCAGGGGCAATAACTCTGGGTTTTCTGTTCCATACTAAATTTTTAATGGGAATTTGTTCTTGTTATTTTCTGACTGTTTTTTTATAATGTTTTATGTTTGTTTACACTTTTGACATAAAGGAGCAGTTCAATATGCAAATAAAAGTTAATATTACTGTCAGTGCTCTTTTCCAGGGGCAATAACTATGGTTTTTTCTATTCCTATTATATATTTAATGCGATTGTTTGCGTTATTTTTTACTGTTTTCTTATAATATCGAACATTTTTGGGTTTACGTAGTACACTTTAAATAAAAGCAGCAGTTTAAAAACCAAATAGAATGTAATTTTACAGTCAATGTTCTTCCTAGGGGCAATAACTCTGGTTTTTCTCTTTCTTTTTTATGGTTTTTTTTGTTCGTTTGTTATTTATTGTCTGTTTTCTTATAAAATCAAACGACTTTTATGTACATGTATAACTACACCATTGACATGAAGCAGCAATTCACTAGGAAATTCATCACTGAAATATGCGTTTTAGGGTATAAATACAGGCAACCCTGTTATATAAAATCAGCCAAAAGAATGGATTGTGTGCGATGCCAAATGAGTTTCTCTTAAATTCACTTTGGGGAAATTATCATAATATTAAGTATTACTTTCTTAGGAACACTGGATTGACATGAACATACAGAGTAGATGACTATGTTAGGTTCGAATTGCTAAATAATGTCATCGTTTGTTTTGTGACAAATCCAAGGGTTATGACTATGTATTTGACTAAAACATGGGGTATTTACAATTTTGTGATGGGAAATTGTGCTTTATAGTCTGTATACGTGTTATTTTAACACAAATCAAATGGATTAGATGTTAATATTCAGTATAATTATTCACATACTTTAACGTACAGTTTTACAAATGAACGTTTACAATATCAATATCCTTTTAGAGATATTTGAAAGAAGAAGAACAATCACAAACCATTCACTCGTGGTATCATTTGACCAAGCTTGCGGAGAACTTTACAGAACGTTCATCACCAATTCGCTGTACTTAGACATGAATAATGCTTCGTTATAAAACAATCCGATCAAGGCTGTCTTGACTTTCATGAGTTGCCTATACCGGCATGTGTATATATACCAGTTAAGGTATGGAAATCTATGATGTTTTGTCGACCTTGAGTGCCTCATATATTTTGTTAACAAGGAATCATCCCCTTTGCTTTGCCGTACCGGACAACATCCATGTTACCACGTCATTTCCTACAAAGCATCAACAGTATTACGTCGGTGTCACTGCATATTACAATCACACGATCAAACCCTCTTGCAACAACATCCTTAGCAGGGTATATCATTCTAGTGTCAGCTTCTTCATGATCGGCCAACAACTTATCAGCATGAAGCTATTTGACTTTCCATTTATAACGCCTATGAACGTTCCCCCTGCTACAAAAAGCAACCCATCTGGTAATAATGTGTCACTCAGATGATAGAAACTCGACAATGTCTTTCCACTTTTCGTCGAGCACAAGGTATGTCTCTCTGACATGCGGTAGTGGGTCTTCTGGACCTGTGATTTTTTCCAGTGGCAGCTTTGGTAGACATGCTCCGAAGGTATCAAATGTGACATCAATGCGAGTAGGTGTGCCTGTGAATTGGGAATGTACCGAGTGAACAAAGTCTTGAGCATACTCTCCGAATGTCTGACATCCTTGAGGTCTGTCTCGAGCTTAAATAAAAGCATGACCATATTCATGTATTATAAGTTTTTTATAACACATGTAGATTTCTGAGAGTCAGGTATCTGTTTTGCGGTTTCAATTCACTAGACTATTGTCAAAGTATCCAGAATTCGGGACTGGACTGTCGGGTTCATTACTCCATTTGATTTTGCCGATGCTAGTGGAGCTGAGGACAGCTCCTGCTTCAGTACATCGCCATTCTGCATGCTTCATTAAACAGACATTGTAGGAGTATGCGGTCAGATTTTATCTGTTTCGAAACCTGTTGCTTGTTTGATCTCGTGTCTTTATAAATACTTGCTAATGTCTTTGACTTTGTTTTGTGGGTGGAGCAAAACGTCGGTGTTGCACTCCTTTAGTCAATAATGTATAAACTGCTAAACCAATGAACGGCTTCTGCAATCACATCGCGTCCAACAAATCATTGCTAATGTTTTCTGTAAAGCATCCTTTAACGCTGTCTCCACAAGTTGGTCTACAGCATAGGATGCGTCTTTCGATTTTTCACTTGTCGAAATGCAAAATACATATAACAAACCGACCAATGCAGCAAGGGCTTAGAACTACCTTTGCTAAAAGAGCATGGTATACAGAAAGAGTTGGTTTCATTTGGACAACAATCAAACATGAGCTGGTTTCCCGTAATGAAGTTAATATTTTGGTTAATTAACCCTTTGAGACCTCAACATACACAATCAACGAACGCATTATATTATTTCGTGTTCTGTTAATTCGTATATGGTTTTCATATGGAAAGAAAAATGGCTGCATGGAACACACCGAATGCTTTTCATGGAAAATATGATACATTTACAAAATCCATTGTATATTTACTATTAGTTAAAATGTAGAAACAGTAAAGTCTTCAAAACATTGCGATTGCTATGTATGACAAGCCATGATATAAGTTGTATTTAGTGGCAATTATTGTGTTGGACTGGACGTGTTTGCCTGATAGTGGCAAAAACCTTACTACGCAATTCCTAAAAGCCAAGCAGCTTTGTTTAAACACACGAAAGTATTTGCATACCAAATAGCTTGTGTTTTGTTTCATTACACAAAATAATGGAAGTGTCCAGTAGAGTGTGAATGACGGAAACATATTGCTGATACATTATACTAGGCTGCTACTTATTGGATATACATATACATATACATGTAGTTACGAAGATTAAGCACATGGGCTAAATAAAACTGATTGCAGTGGCAGATGCATGCTATATTGTCGATGTTGCCGTTTTTGTTCAGATTAATGAATTTGTGAATATGACAATGAACATATATACACACACATCATTAGCAATAATACAACAACAAACAACACATATACTATTTGCTATACACTAGGATTGACTACTTTACTATTCATAAACCATATATATATTTGCCAAAAAATAAGTCATAACCCAATTAAACGAGTTTTTTAATAAATATACAATCACAAAATTAGTGATGTTTAACACTACTTTTGACTCCGAAAGTTTGACTAATGGTCATGAATATAAGAAACGAAATTAATCATAAGTGCAAAAGGTAACGGTCATCTTAAAGCAAATAACACAGTTACATTTTGTCGGTGATTATTCAATAAATAAATTTTCAAATCGGCCTGAAGTTGACTGAAAAAGCCTTCTAGTACATTAAAACACTTCTTTTGACAACAAAATGCACGAACGTTGATCATATATGTCAAATTTAAGAAATGAATTAGCTTAATCCCATATAAAATAGCGGCCATTTTTGAAAACAAACACGTTTCTATGTCAAACATTGGTCATTGTGTATTAAAGTAAGCTTCAAATCAATTAAAGGTTTCTGGATTAACTTCCTAATGCTTAAAAACATATATTTCAACACCAAAAGTATAAAATTTGGCCATACATGTCAAATGTTAGAAGAGAACTGGTATATAAGAACCGAAAATGGCGGCCATCTTGAAAAACTGTCGGCCATTTTGATTTTTTACGGTGCAAAAAGGTTTTTTGTTTAAAAAAGAGCCATACCAGAATATTATGTAAACCTACTTTGATGATTGTATCATCAAGTTTATGATTTTTTCGCTAATGTGCCCAGCTATTATAGCAGAAATGAACAGAAAACGCGATTTACTGGCTTATTTTAAGAGTTATCGCCCTTGTTTGTGACTAATAATTGCTTTTTCTGTCACAAAAATTCTATTTCTAAATTTTACGAACAATTATATATACATTCAATAAATTAAAGTATTTTAGGTTATCTATGAGTGCTTGCAAATAACATAAAAATTAAATTATCATATCTCTAAAATCTGCACCCAATGACCTTTGACCTATTTCAGACCTAAATACGCGCCTAAGAACTTTACACCCCCCCCCCCCCCCCCCCCCCCCTAGAAATGTTCGTATACATATGCTGAATATAAATCAAGTAGATGTTGCCCGTCTACACGACATGCCATGAGACCTATTTTCCAGAGCCTTATTTTCGATCCGTAGGCAGACTAATAGTTGCTACAATGTGAACCATATCTCTATCAAACTTTGTCAGAATGACCATCTTCACAGTGTATAAACGAACTGTACAATGACCGGATAAAGTGACTAGATTTAACAACGAATGTTGACATTTGTGCAGAGGTCAGAACATAAACCTGTTAATTTTGGATATCTTCTTCGAACCCATGCGAGCGAACGTAAGTAATAATTACAATTATACATTTATTTTGTATAGTAGTACACTTGTAAGGGTATACGTAGAGAGGAAACTGTGATCTGACTGAAAATCAACACAGAGTGTCGATTTTCCTCTCAAATTGGGCAACAGTTCTTTGAAAATGCCCTTTGTTTTAATCGCATATATTACAATACGGTACTGTATGTTATCTAAATAGACCGCTAAACAAAGCAACCAGTTTTTGTTTGTCGTAAATCGCCATTTGATTATAAATTTAGGCAAACTTCTACATGTAGACTGTATCATTTATTGCAATCATCTGCTATCATTTAAAGCGACTACCCAACAATGTGACTGTATGACATATAGCGACAAGATTCCCCTGAAATTTGTATGACATATAGCAACTAGCTATACACGATTTCGAAAAGCATGATTGGTGTATTGTTATAGTTTCTTAAATAAAAGCTGTATCAGAGTGATACGTATATGTACGTGCAACATCTACTACGACATTTATCAATTTATGTTTCAGGTTTAATGGATAATTTCCAGTGTATCTACTGCACTTTCAGCACAGATGTATTCGACCAAGTCATACAACATTGTGTCGACATTCACGAATACCAAAACTTAAAGATTAAAATTTTATCTAAACAGGATCTTCACTGTTTGTCACTTTGACATATATTGTAAAAACAACCCTAAAAAGTAAAAATGGACCAGAATACAATGAAAACTAGAACTGTCCATTTCAGGTTTCAGGGAGGAAAAGCTAAACTTTATATTAACTTAATCAAGGACTTAATTATATATGTGTATATATCAGCTTGGGAGTTGGAAGGTAGCGGGTTTGATCGCCAGTTGCGACAAACCAGTGCCGTAATATTGCTAGGAGCAGCTCTCTTTGGGGTCTACATTTTGTGCAAATTGTCAAAAGGAGGCATTGTAAGGTAAAGGGTTGAAAAGAGATTTATTTAAACTTTGTTAAACTAACAAAAGGGCGTTTTGGACGTAAAAGGATCCTAAAGTCGTCTGAAATCGTTACTGTAAATTCGCTATAATGATACAGTATAGTTGCTATAATCATTCAGATCACCGTGTAGTCTGATTCAATAAACAATACAGTTTCAGTTCCATCAGTGCAGTACTTTGAACGTGGATATTTTATTAAATCTCACAGCTATTGTGGTTGTACTGCTATTTAAATAAGAGTACATAATTTTCTCAAGTTTTAACGCCCGATTAGATGTCAGGATGTGTATAAACTGCGTATATGACACGTTTGTAAACACGGCCTCGTGTAAACATTGCCAGGTGTTTGGTGATGTAATGGAAATATTTTGTTTGGAAAGCTTGATAACGGAACAATGACAGTTAGGTAAATATCTTAAATCAATGCACAATATAATGTACGTTTGCTTTTCTTAGTGATCTACTTAGAAAAAAAAGGAAAACAGATGAAAACACCTACCGTACATGTCCGCGTGTCGCACTGAATCGATTGACTCCTTACAATCTAGTCGCAAAATCTAGTCATCGTTCAGTTCGTTTATACACTGTGATATTGACAAATTAATTTAGGACAAGTTTGAGATGAGGGTTAGGTCTTAGAAAAAGCTTGTGAACAAAAGTTTAAGACCTATCTTTATCAAGACCATATTGACAAAATCTAGGTCAATTTGAATGTGATTTATTTGGGATCATAAAAAAGGTCACTAGGACAAGTGAGAATAAATGAGAGGATTCAACTGTTGACCAATCAGGTGAGCTTTAAGGATTTCCTTTTGTATGGTGTCTAACTGTCTATATGTCCGTCTTCACACAAGTAAAAACACAAGTAAAACATTAACCTGGCCATTTCTTGAGACATTAACCTGGCCATTTCTTGAGACATTAACCTGGCCATTCCTTGTGACATTAATGTGGCCATACGTGGGATTAGGGTTAGGGTTAGCTTCTACATTGTATATCATTGTATAACAAATTTAGAGCAAAACTAGGGTTACGTGTGTGGCTAGTTCATACAAGTAAAGATCAAAAGAAAAGTCACATTATTACCGATCCGTATGTTTGAATATATATGAGAAGATCCTGGATAAGATAAAAGTTTGGTGAAATTAGGCCACGGCACAAAGAGGTGTCGCTCATTGATGTATTCAGATATACTAGAATAAGACGTATTTCAATATTGTTTACTCATTTTGACATCACAACTTTTTTAACATTGTATTACGTTTAATATTTCATATTACATAGATGACATACAAGTTGTCACTGCAATATAATGACTTGCTAGACTGTACAGTACTACATACTTTTCGAGAATTGTTAATCTTGAGAGAATTCAAAATCACTCACTTTAGAATATTTAACATGTATTTCACAAACGTGTAACATACTTTGAAACGAAAGCAACTATAAAAGCTTATTGTGTTTCTTTCCTGAATAAATATTTGAATAATTATCAATCACATTGAACTTGTAGAAACTGACTATAAAAATAACACATTGTGTAGGCGTCAGGGCTGCCATAAGTTGACATAAAAATCCTAAGATTTCCAAATTTGCATTTTTCAAGTGCGATTTTACCAATCGTACCTTTCCCATCGCCTGTTTATAGTTTTGTTGACACGTGGCTGCTTAAAGCAGGCTGAAAGTAAAGCAGAATGCGCCTTAAGGCGCATTCTGTTTACTTTCAGCCTGCTTTAAGCTACCATGTACTGAAAAAAAATCCGAAGATTTAGGAAAAATCATGAGAAATGGCAGCCTTGAGGCGTTAATGTATATTTGTCTAGGGTGAAACATAAAACTAGATGTACGCCTTCACTGCCTTGCCCCGAGTACAATAGATAGTTGCAAACAGTTTGGATTTTGATCAGACGCCGCGTGACGCGGTGTCTTAATATGACCCAAACCGTTTGAGAATCGTCTTTATATTCCATTGAAAAATAAAAGCAGACGACAGTTGTTAACAATGTTGACGTCATGGCAGTGAAGGGATTAACAGACATCAGGGCGTATACAGTTATTTCCAGCATACACACATTCACTTGGATAGAAAACGTATCACCAACTTAACACATACTATGTGCTAAAGAGTATTTCCCATTTTACATGAAACACAAAGCAAACATATTGCAAACAAGGAACATTGTCTGGTGCACAGTTCATGGGCTAATTCAGGTTAGCATCTAGGTTGAAAAAAAGAATAAGTATTTTATATTTATTTTGAGAGCCTACACTTATATGGAATCATGTTCAGTAAGTAAAATGGTAACTTTTTTAACTTATTTTTAACATCTTTACAACTTAAGCATTTACAGATTTATAAAATTAATGATAGTTTAGATAAGATAGAATGTTTATTTACGGTTCTTCACAAACATGCACTACAAACAGCCCAGCAGGCACACAACGTTGTTTCAACGTTGAAACAACGTTGATTTTCCGTCGCAACGTTGATCAACCATTTTTCACCCTTGGACGACCATGGGTCGGTACCGAATTTATTGCCAACGTTGAACCAACGTTGAAAATGGTCGTGGGAAAAAACAAATCGTTGAAAATGAAAATTCTGATAAATTATATTGCAGTGGTTATGTCTCATCACGTAAACTATGATTTATCGTAAAAAAATAAATTCAATTTAAAAATCTACTGCCAAAGTTGAATCAACGTTGAATCAACATTGTCAGATAATGGACGTAGGTAAAAATTATTATTATTTAATAAATAATCACAACAACTTCAAATTAAATATTAATTTGATCCTTCATAGTTTATATGCAAAAGAAATAAGTTCTAAGTTCTTAATAGTAAGCACTGAACTTTACATTCAAGTTTACAATTAAAATAAATAAAATACAACTTTCCAGAAAGCAAACCAATTCAATGTAAAAATGTATAATTATAGATACTCAGCGTACTAATAAATGAAGCAACCATATTTGATAAGCTGTAATCAAACATCTTCCAACGTCCATGCGTTGTCTACTCTACTATTAGTAGAGTAGAGCTCCTAAAACCTAAGTTGAAGGCAGAATTTGAAAATAAAACAATATCTGGAAGAAAAAAAAAACGCACACAAAAACGGACAGCCCACTCGAAACAATGTTGTTTTGACGTTGAATCAACGTCATTTGAACGTTGAAACTTCAACTATTATAAACGTTGAATCAACGTTGAGGTTCAACGTCAAAAAAACTTTCAAAATCAAATATAAATGGTACGTTGTTTCAACGTTGAAGTTCAATGTTGATCCAACGTTGATTCAACGTTGGTGTGCCTGCTGGGAGTAAGCTTTAAAGTAAACTCAAACTTATTACCAGTGCTCAGCTGTTTTTGTTGTTATGTACACAACAGTCTTAAAATTATTTCTCATTTTAAATCGGGTTTTCTTCATAGTTGTACACGAGCATTTCTGAAGATAGGCACAATCCCGATGATAAATAGAATCTCACTAACATAAAAATCATTAAAAATCACATTTAGAATATTTCTATGGTTTTACAAACACTACATGAAGGCTTTTAAGTTGACAACAAAGGTCTATGTTCACTTCGAAGTGGACCGGACATTACAGAGTGTCTTGAGTAAATGACTTCGCACACATAAAACAGTACAACCCTTTTTTATCAGACCTATATAAAAAGCATATAAATAACTCCTATAAAGCAGGTAGCAGTTTGCAACACTTTGCACTGTACTAATCATCCATCTGTCTTAACCCTTTACCCCATAGAAGCGACTTTTAGCGGATATGATTTATACCTCCGCTGAAGAAAATAGTTCCAATTTAATCAGTCATGAATATATATTTTAGGGAATTTTTTCTATATATTCTAGAACAGGATAGCTTAAAGCAGGCTGAAAGTAAAGCAGAATGCGCCTTAAGCGCATTCTGCTTTACTTTCAACCTGCTTTAAGTAGTAACCTATTTTCAATTCTAGAAATAGGCTATCAGGTATAGGGTTAAAGACCTTATCACTAAATACCGCAATGTTAACGATCAGACGGAATAGGTTTTACTGTTAACCTAACTGTATCAGCACTTTATCTATGTCATGGCTGTTTCTATGTTGACAGGTTTACTAATCTTTATGCGTATCATCAAACTTGATAACAGGGACCTGTGTCTTATGATGATGATTTAATGATCTCAAGTCCTGGAGTCTGACTTCCTGTCTGAGTCCTCAAAAACATTGCCCTCCCCCCCCCCCCCCCCCCCCCCCCCCCGAGAAGGTTTCGAATAATTCGACATAAAAAGGAATTAAATGAATTATGGTGGTGATCGCATAGCACATACTTGGTCCCCTTTCCTCAGAGGATGTTTCCAATAAACAATGTGTTAAAAGATCTTAGTTCAAATGCATTTGAACCACACTTTCATTTGTATCTTCTAAAAGATCTTAGTGCAAATGAATTTCAACCACAATTTCATTTGCACTTACAACCTTATAGAAGTACACCGACACATTGTCTCCTGGCACTAGTTAATTTGAAAGAAAAATGTATTAATTGATGTCTCTTAGCCTTTTGAAGGTGCATACAACAAGAATTTTGAAATGGTATTTAGTAGAGTTAAATGATTGAAAAGGAATGTGAAAAAAATGCTTGTTTAATGATGATACACTGTCACTGGGCCTAATAAAAAGGAACCTTCAAATCATTTGGACCATGGGAAGACAATGTTGGAGGGTGAGGGGGCGGACATTACACCATATGTGACGCCAAACCAAACCAGGAGACAAACTTTTGAAATAAATAAATAAATTGCATGCTTTTATCTGGTTTCTCATACAAATATGTTTCTTGCTCTATCTCCATTCTGTTTAGAGAGGCAATAAATGAAAAATTGTGGAAACACGAGATGCTAATTCATTAAGAAAAAAGACACTTTTTCGACCTTGTTGTTGTTGTTGCTGCTAAGGTTTATAGTCCCGTATAAGCTTTTTCAGGTGCGTCATCCCATTGTCTCAGGATTGGGCCAATGGTCAGCATCATGCCTATTGTTGAATGAACTTTAAACTTTTTCGACCACATAAATTTAAATAATCTTATAACCGATAGCAATCAGGATTTTTCAATTAAACTTTGTCAGTGATGATATATCCTATAAAATAAGTCTGTTTAATTTTGAGGGGTCTATTTTATCTTACCTTGAAAACAAATGCATGTACGATGAGTTTTTGCTAATTGGCCCAGTTACTTTGTACCTGGCAAAATGACAGCTTTTTGGAAATATTAACAATTCATTTTAACCTAAGTTGCTCAGGCGCTGGGTAACATGTCGTCTGATCTGGTTCCAAACTGCTTCAATGGAAATAGTAGTTTTAGCACAACTGGCGTATAAGGAAATATTATAACGTATTATACATTTGTTTCATAGGTACTGAGGGAACAGTCAAATCATTGACCCGAGGTAGCAGTTCTCAAGGTCTTCCCTGCTACCGAGGGACAATGGTTTGACTGTTCCCGAAGTAACTATCAAACAAATGATTTATTACCTGACTCTCTATTTAAGCCAGGCTGAATGAATGGCTAGATCTAGATCTATCTAGATATACAAGATTTGAACAACACATATTTATAAATTCTAGAGATGATCTTATGTGTATATTTAATCTTAATTCAATTCAATACAACAACTGAATGTAAACATCACTGTTTTGTAAAAAAGATGTCTAATATATTCATATTTTCAATTACGATTGAATTATTATTGTTTCTTATTGACTGAAATTGATTGACACTTTGTCGAAATTACGTCATGTATAATATGACGTCATTTATTTTTGTAACGTCATAATTTGTTTAAAAAAAGGAAGACGTTAGATCTGCAAGCGGTTTATCGCTTTTATTCGGAGTTACTCTTAATTTTAGGTCTAGAACTATATAGCCTTTTAAGAGGATTGTTCGGGAGAGAAAAAAATGACCCGATCAACTCCGCAAAAGGCTAGATCCTTAAACAAAAATCTGTATCCTTAAGACGCCTTATTTGGTCCCGCGATGCAGAAAAGTTTTGCGCACCATTTTCGCGCATGTAACAGTGCTATGTAACAGTCAACTGTTGCCCGCTGTCCTCAGTCTGGTAAATATTTCGGAAAACAGTCAAAAATGCTTAATATTCACTTAAATAGAGAGTCAGGTAATAATATCCACTGTTAAACTTTCGTTTCGTAAGAATGTCTCAGAGGAGGCGAGGCTTACGATTACCTTTCCCGCCCATTTTCGGTTTCCACGCGAAGTGATCGACAGAAAACATTTAGTTATTTAACCATGAATTCACGTATTCGCCGATTATTTTCGGTAATCGTAAATGTTGAGCAAGTTCTTGTAAGCCACCAAGATTTCTGATGAAGGACATATAGACCGCAGCTCCCAAAGAAGCTAAACCTAGACACACTAGGACAACCCGCCATTTACTGGCCCTCGTATGTTTGGCGTCCTGTTTGGTATTGCCGCAGAGCGGATAGTATGTACGCTCCCACTGTGTCATTATGGCCTCCCTGGCACCGTTCCAGGCACCAGGACCCTCTAACCGGAACTGATAGGGCGTACAAGGTCCGAAATAGATCTCAAAAGCCAGTCTTGGATCTTTGAAGAACATCTTCACTGCAAACAGAGAATGAATAACGGTATAAATAGAAAATGGTTAACCAGAAGAAACACAATATGAGATCCACAAACCAATATTGAATGGTGATATGTAGTCCTGAGATTTCAGCTTACTTTCTTCTTGCTTTAAGCAGTAATTACGTACTTGAAATCTTTAATGGACATTTCCGATTTCAAAATAAGTCCCGTCCATTTTTTACTATTTAGGGTTGATTTTAAAAATATGTTTCAAAATAACAAACAGTGTAGACTCTGATCAGGGTCTCCACTGTTTGCACAGGACAAATGTAATCACCAGATGTACACTGTTTGTAAATGACGAGTAAACTCGTCGCTAGGGTTGACTGTGTTAAACACAGATTCATTTACATCTTTAGGTGATTGTACATATGGCTTAAGGTTTAGAGCAATTGAACTGTGTCATGCCTACTGATAGGTCGATACTTAGGAAAGACTGAAGACAAACAGGAAAATAATGAAAGAGCTATCTGCTTTACTACATGTATCAGTGTGCTTTAAGTAAGCAAAGATCCCAAAATCACTAGGAAAACAATGAATTGGCGGCACACGTACAAGTGCATCAGAATATATCAATTGAATCGCGTGGCACAGACAAAAACATTCCAAATGCTTCTCAAAGTTGCCTTTGATTTTAATTCTAAGGATTCTTACTATGGCAAGCAAGCAAGCAAGTTGAAGTGAAGTGGAGTGGAGTGGAGTGGAGAGTAGAGTAGAGTAGACTAAGTAAGTAAGTACTGAAAACTCTTGAACAACACATTCTGTTGGTACGAAAGTCTGCACAACAACCACTGCACGATCTATTAGCTAAGTATTGATAAACTTTTGAACAACAAATTCTGTTGATACGAATGTCTGCACTACAACTACTACACAATTTATCAACTAAATACTGATAAACTCTTGAACAACAAGTTCTGTTGGTACGAATGTCTGCACAACAACTACTACATAGCCTATCAACTAAATACTGATAAACTCTTAAACAACATATTCTGTTGGTACGAATGTCTGCACTACAATTAGTACTACACAATCTTTTAGCTAAGTACTTATAAACTTTTGAACAACAAATTCTGTTGGTACGGACGTCTGCACTATAACTACGACACACTCTATAAACCATATATTGATAAACTCTCTAACATCAACTTCTCTTAAAATTTGTCGTATTATAACTTGATTATTAATCTTGGTTAACTCAATCACCCAAGAAAGTTTCAATGGACAACGCCTGTTTCCAAATTTGGCTATATAGCCTTGTTGTTTGCAAATGTTTGAAAAAAGGACAGTGTGCAGATCCTGATCAGAGGACTCCTGAATAAATCCTCTGATCACGATCTACACTGTTTACATCTAGGGCAAGTGTTCGCTTAAAAGGTAAACTGCATTTAAATGACGTGTAAACTCGTGCTAGGATTAAATTTAGTTAAAAAGGTGAGATTTGACGTGAACATTTTACATATGTTTGGCTTGTTTCCGTTGAGATATGCCAGTTGATCCATAAAGTCGATGAAATCCACCTGGATGGTATGTCGTTTGGCTGCCATGTACCGTTTGGCCATAGCCTTCAGTTTTGCATCGATATCGGTTTCCATAGCAACATGATCCGGTAGGATGACATCGCCCTGGGTAAAATATTAAGTTAACCCTTTACTCCATTGCCTGCTTTAGTTATGAAGATAGGTGGCCACTTAAAGCAGGTAAAAAGTAAAGCAGAAAATTCCTTAAAGAGCATTCTGGTTTGTTTTCAGGCTTAAGCCACCATCTGCTATATTATTATAGGATTTTTTTCTTATAGATCTAGTACATATTCATGACTGCATAAAATGGAACTATTTTCTTCGGTCGAGGATACGTAAAATTGCGTATGTACGGAGTATTGCGTTAATAAAAGATGTAATTATATGTGGTCTAACTTGAAGTGGACGGTAGAACTTCTTTCACAAAGATGACAAATTAGCCAAGGTCTTAGTTCTACATGTGAACTCCCTACACAACTTTTAAAGTACAGTCCGTATTTTACTATTTAATATAGATTTTACAATTTATTGAAGAACGACAAACAGTACAGCCGGTATACGTGCACATTAAGTCACAGGTACTTGACACATACATCTAGATCTATTACCCACCCCCCCCCCCCCCCCCCCCAAAAAAAAAGAAAAAAAGAAGAAGAAGCTTTTTTACTAGACTTCTATAATAGAAGTCTAGTAAAAAATAATACAATATATATATATATATATCGAATTAAAAAATAAGAAAGATTATGCCTTTGTTTAAAAACCTTTGCATTTCCGTTTATATATATATATATATATATATATATTTTATTGGTAATAGATCTAGATGTATGTGTCAAGTACCTGTGCATGTAGTCACCATCTAACCGGATCTATGTTGGATATGGCAAGTGTACCCACACAGGTAAACTGTTTGTAATACAAAATGTATATAAGAATATATGCGTCACTAGTGTTAAATGTGGTAAATATATGTATTTCTGTTTGAAATGTTCATACAATATCATACCATGTTAAAAAGGAAATCATATGGAAAGATCTAGATGGTTTCTGACAACTATATAGTTTAAATTTCGCCTGCTAAGTTGTACCGAGATGGAATTCCGTAAATCAAAGTGTCTAACCACGTTCCGATATCTAAGCTTTTATGATTTAGCAAGGGTCAACATCCAGCACATTCCACACCGTTTGCAAAAGCCTTTCATGATCAAATTATTCGGGAGATGTTTACCACTTCACCGCTTTATTGTCACCTGCTTCAGTATTGTATTCTTCAATATCGTTTAAGACCGCGTTACGCGGCGTCTGCATGGTCAGGACCAACACTGTTTGCAAACGCGCTTTCAGGCGTCATTGAAAGTGGAATAGCAGGCACAAAGGAAGCAAAATGGGATGGGGGATACTTTTCATCTCTACATTGGCTACTCTTCCTTGGGGGCACCACCGATTTTTTTTGTCTTTTGACAAGGTTTTTATGATTATTTTTATTATTGGTTGTGACTAAAATTTAAAATGTGCGTAATAACAACGTCTGAGAAGCGTTTTCTGGTGTTTATTTAGTACAAATAAAAATAACTTCGCTTAGTTACCATACATGTAACTGGCAAATTATTGGGGTTGACCCCATTGTTCCTACGGGCCTGGAAATAGTGAAAGGGTTTACGGTTAAACAGTGGAGGAGTTAATACATTACTTGCTGATACATGTAGAAGCCATTACCTTGAATACTCTTGCTGCCAGTCGACATTGTTGTTCACTAACTGGCATTACAGCTCCAAGCGGCTGAACACAACCAATGATAGCAAGCGTGTTTCTCTCTAGAGTAGGCGGGAACATGAACTTGTACATTCTCGCTTTATTTTCTCGTACGTCTATTACAGATTTGTCCAGAAACGGGAAACCGAATATGTACCCTGTTGCTAAAACCACGTGATCTACTTCTTCAACGGAGCCGTCCTCAAAACGTACACCATTTGACGTAAACTCGGCGATGTTAGGCTTCACCTTAATGGTTCCCGTGGCAATTCTGTTTGGTAGCTCGTCGTTGACCGTTGGATGTTGAAAACCAGGTTTTCTTGGCTGGAGGCCGTACATCTTTTGGTCAAAACGATTATTTAGTTCTTTGAGCGTCTTTTTCCGGAAGTAACCAGGGAACCATCTCATCAACGTAAATCTGTATCTCCGAGCGTTAACGAAACTCATTGGAGCTCCTTTTGTAGAAATCCGGTGCATTATAATTGCACCAGTTCGGCAACTGAGGAAAACCTGTAAACAAGACAATTACTATATTCAAGCCTTATGGTGGATTAAACACCTTTTAGGCACGCTGTTAACCCTTTACCTAATAACCCGTTTATAACATTAGATACAGGTAATCACTTAAAGCAGATTGAAAGTAAAGCAGAATGTGCCTTAAGGCACATTCTGCTTTACTTTCAGCCTGCTTTAACTCTCATCTTCTAGGCTATATACAAATATTTGTTATTGTAATTCTTCATGAGTGTACAAACTGGAACTATTCTCTTCAGCGGAAAAATAAATTAAAAACGCTAAAATACGTTTCTACTGGGGAAAAGGGTTAAACTGGAGTTTGACGATTTCTAAACTTACGAGAACTATTCGACTTACCAAAGATAACACCAATACACATCATGCTAATTCTGAAGAAAATTGGAACACTATGTGTTAACTATACGGCTAACCATAAGAGGAGATATGTGAAAGGACATCTATAAACTGTTCGACCCTTTCTATAATTACAAATCGTGTATCAGTTCGAGTTATGTATTCCAGATCACACGAAAGGCTACTCCTTCCTTTTATTATATAGCTAAACTTGATAAAATGTCATTATTTACTACTTTTTTTTATAAAAGTTATTTTTTTAAGATCAACTTATGGCTGCCCTGGATTAAATAGATATCATTTCATTCTCGAATAACTACATTTGTTAAATGTTATTATAATCCGAATCCATACATTAAAACCTTATACTTTTAAAAACAGGTGTTGATGACACAATTTGAACAAAAATGTGTGACGTTTCTTTCTTTTGTGGCATTATTTAAAGCCTTTTGTGGCACAATTTGAAGCCTTTTGCGGATTGCTGTAAAATGTCGCCCTTTACGACGTTTTGTCCGGCGTCCTGTTAATAAAGTGGTTTAACAAGATGGAAGCGGGAACCACGCCCAATAATAGCCAAAACCATGTTATGTGAAATTCATTTGTTATCATTACATATTAAAAATTGTTAAACTGGAAATACGACATTGTTGTTATTAGGTCAATCAAATGCCAGGGAAAAGTGTTGCATGGGTGTAAGACATATTGAGGATCTGAATGTAATTTAATAAGTTACTGGAAATGGCTTCACCCATGAGTTACTGCTCAACACATTGCTTGTCATTCGATTACCTGCAAATCTCACAATAATAGGGGTTATCTTAATATAGATAACCAGCCGTTATTGGAGTTTTGTAGGCTGTGTTTTACTTTGTCCAATCGGCGGTAATAGTATTTATTTATTGGAGCTTGTAGGCTGTGTTTTACTCTGTCCCATCGGCCGCAATAGTAATTATTTAGCCTCTGTCCGTTAACTTCCGGTTTTTGCAAGGGAAAAATACAATGGTGCGGTTTTGTAAACACTTTTTATTTTAACTGCATTTTCTGAATCCAACCCGCCTCATCCCCTTTAGAAGTAGTTATCCTTTTGTATGTTCCATGATGCTCTTATTTTGTGACCTTTGTACTGCTGTCCAGTTTTATTTTTCCGTTACCAGGCAGGGTTAGCGTGTACCACTCCAGTATTCATCGGCGTGGTTCCAGGCGCGTTGTAAGACAATGTGTAAATTTAGGACATTTTGATTATCTAGCCTTATAACAATGCTTGCTATGGATAGTAAGGGGCGACTGGCCGACAGCGAAGTCCGAACCAAAATAATTAGCTTCAGGCTTACCGCAATACTTGATTCGATTTGTAATTTTAATATAACTAGGTATAAAAATTTGATACAAACCCCCGGGGTTTTCGTCGTTGAAGATGGTGGCTAGAATTCTGTAGTACTCAGGTTCAGCCAGTTTGAGATGACGAAATTTCGGGGGTTTGTAAATACAGTTCACGTATAGTTTGAAGATTTTGTGACATAATTTGAAACCTTTTGGGAAATATTTTGAAGCCTTTTGTGGCAGTGGCATAATCTGAAGCCTTTTGTGGCATAATTTAAAGCCTTTTGTGGCAGAAATTTAATCAAGTGGTTTAACAAGATGGAAGCGGGAACCACGCCCAATAATAGTAAAACACAGCCTACAAGCTCCAATAAATAAATACTATTGCGGCCGATGGGACAAAGTAAAACACAGGCTACAAAACTCCAATAACGGCTGGTTATCTATTTTAAGATAACCCCTATTATCAAGTGTCCTTTTCTCAGATCGTGGCCTATAATAAAATAATGATGATATTAACGCACTTATTCCAGGCTCCGAGGTTAAAAAGCTTTTGACTTGAGTCTAAACTCGTTCCCAAGCATTTGATTGGTCAGATTTGAGCCTAGGCTCAACTTTGACCAATCAAATGCTTGGGAACACACTCTGACTCAACTGAAACGCTTTATAACCTCGGAGCCAGGATAGTGCGATGAACACTCACTACGTACTTGCTGGAGGATTATATTATTGATATATTAGGGAGAATCTGTCTAAAGACACTACAGTGTTTGTCCATACGGCAAATCATTCATATGAAATGATTAAGGGTGCATACCCTGATGAGACATCGCGTAACATGATGTCTCACAAGGACCTAAACTGTTTGTTTTACTGATGTTTGCTTGTTTGTTTGATTTGGGCCTTTACGGTACTGTAACACAATATTTTGTCATAAAGTTAGAAAATATAAACAACCTGTGAACTTATTCTGCTGAGTTCCACAGCAATGTCTCCACCAGAGTTACCGATACCAACAACAACAACACGCTTCTCTTCATACCCAGCACCGTGTTTATAGTCGTGAGAGTGCAATACGCTGCCTTGGAATTTGTCCAGTCCCGGGAAGAACGCCATGTTCTTTTCAGCATGATGCCCCGTGCAGACGAGGACGGAGTCAAATATATGTTCGATAGGTGAACCTGAGGGCTTCGTTCTTGTTTTAATGACCCATTGTCCAGTCTTCAGAAAGTTATCAGTTTTTCTAATAGACAGGACCTGAAAGGATTGGATACAGATTAGATAGAAATACTAATATGTAAAAACAGTTTTAATGTGAGCCACCAACACCAGAAGCAATTGCTTCAGTAGTTATGAGTAGTCTGGATTGTATCAGCCTTTTAAGAATCAGATATTTAGTTTGCTTGTTCAGTACCGTCAGATCAATGATCCTACAGACTTTGTAAAGAGTTACATTTTCTGAGGCTCTGGTAAAATTGTACCTGTTCAGTACAGAACGTCACATGCCGAGAAATAACCACCGCTTTACGTGGTACTGATGTTGACAGACATCCAGAAATCAAGATAAGGGAAACACTTCAAAAACTAAAACCCTTATGATTGCACCAAATCCTATCGTGTGACATCATGCAACTGGTTTTCTTAAGTGACCATGGAATACATTTGTCGCTAGCATATTCATGAGCTAGTTTTTGCTTTACTGTTATCAATTTTCATTATTATCGATGATTGTTCAATTCGTGGTTCCCCTTTGGGTTAAACTTTGCATTTTAGAAAAGGTGTGTTTGGTGCGGTATAAATCAAAGCCAACCAAACAGATACAAAATACTTTAGAAAAACCCCATACATATGACTGTTAAATCTATTAAAGGGTGCAAGAGTTATTTTGCAAAGGTATATAACGCAAGTTTCAGAACTAATGTAGCCATTTTATGATATACAAATTAACATTTAATCATTCAATCAGAATAGTTTCGATATGTACCTCAGTGTTGAATTGTATCTTATCTTTCAGGTTGAATTTGTCCGCATACAAATGGAAATACTCCTGGACCTCCTTGTGGGGCATAAATATAGCCATTTCTTTGGGAATAGGGAAGTCGCTGTAGCACATGCACTCTTTTGTAGCGTTGATGACGGTAGACTTCATCACACAAGCCTGACCCTCCTCCACATCCTCAGTGTAGTGCCACAGACCACCGATATAGTCCGTCCTCTCGAAACACACCACATCCAGACCCTCATCAAGACAACATTTGATGGCCGTCAGACCACTGGCCCCAGATCCTATTACTGCCACTTTCATCACGAGCTTAAAGAGTTTGTTTTTCCTGACTGAAACGTTTCGCTGCAGGATGTATTGGCAACTGCATACAACGTCGAGACAGAGTCACGAATAGCTACAATACATCTATGTAATTTCAATATCACATGACAGCGGTTATATATACAGAGGTTGGCCTAATATCGTGCTAAATATTAGTACCTAGCACGTAGACAGGTGTCAAATTGATAACTACAAAACAAAGCCCAATTACAGTCGTCCCCTGATAACAGGACTAGCCTACCGGTACTTCTCAAGTAGCAGTGCGATATAACTCAAACCATTTGAAAATGGAACTGTTTGCATAGCAAAGTACAAGCTGTGCAAAACATGATTTTAACTTTTAGATACGGGTAGATCTAACTTTTATTTAAACGAGCTCCCAGCACATGCTATATAAGCTGTTTGGGGACACGCCCATATGGTTTTGTCCATATCGGACCTGTATGGAACCCACACGTGTGAATAAGTTTTATCTGGGTTAGCCCATTGAGACAAAATTAGGACGGAACACACATCTGAAGTGATTTGTGGTCAGTAAGTTCAGGCTCCGAGGTTATAAAGCTTTTGACTTGAGTCTAAACTCTTTCCCAAGCATTTGATTGGTCAGATTTGAGCCTAGGCTCAAATCTGACCAATCAAATGCTTGGGAACACACTCAGACTCAACTAAAACGCTTTATAACCCCGGAGCCAGGTAAGTCAGACCGCCTCAATGAATGCAGTCGATTATACACGTAACAGAGTTTACATAGGCTATTTACACAACTAGCCCAGGTGAAATCTCTTTATTAATATTCATGACAGTGACTGTCTATGTAACGAAATAATAATGTTTCTCCACTATACTACATAGCACGTAATATTATTGCTTAACTTTACAGATGCCACTTTGGTCGTAAAGACTTTGAATCTGGTTCCAAGGTTATAAGCGTTTGAACTGAGTCTGCATTGGATAATTCTCGGGCATTTAATTGGTCAGTTTGAGCTTTTGTTCAATCCCGACCAATCAAATGCTGGAAAATGATCTTAAACTCAACTCAAAGACTTTATAGCATTGAGCCCTGACTCTGCCCTTATACATATACAGTAGATATGTGGTTAATTATTCGCGTTTAAAAGAAAGAAAACGAAATAAAATGCAGGGGCCCGTTTCATAAAACTTAGTATGAAAAATCGTTCGTAAGTCAAAACTTTAAAATACATTTCATTTCTGATTTCTCCATCTAGTCCTGTCTTGTGACATCTCTGTGGAATCATCTTTTCAAGACAATTCCACAGAGATGTCACGAGACTGTATTAGACTGAGAAATAAATAATAATTTAGACGTTTATAATCTGACCTACGACAACATTTGTCGTACGAAGATTTA
This sequence comes from Gari tellinella, assembly GCA_922989275.2. NCBI lineage: Eukaryota > Metazoa > Mollusca > Bivalvia > Cardiida > Psammobiidae > Gari > Gari tellinella. The sequence continues at coordinate 97,569,796 of OV277860.1, forward strand.
TGAAACGGGCCTCAGATGTTTTTTGCAATTCTTTTCAACTAGAATAACAAACATTTTGGAACTTGATCAGATGTCGAGTGCCCTGCATCTAACTCTTATCTAGCTTCAAATTGTATGCAGTGAACATACTTGTTTTACCATAACCACGAATGAAGAACGACGTCGTTCTTCATTCATGCCATAACTTTACACGTTTATCAGGTAAAAGGATGACGTGATATTATGTTTCTTGGCTTTATAGATGTCGATTTGTTCGTACATGCCGGGAATATCGTACGACAAAATTTGTCGTAAGTCGGATTCTAAAATTATTAGTTATTTCTCCATCTACGAGTTATTCTGTATTGTGACATTTCTTTGGAATTGTCTTGAAAAGACGATTCCACAGAGATGGCACAAGACAGGATTAGATAGAGAAATCAGAAATTAAATGTACATGTATTTCAAAACTTTTGACTTTCGACCGTTTTTGTCGACGGAGTTTTATGAAACGGGCCTCTCTTTTATCGTACGACAAAAATTTTCGTTAGTGGGAATCTAATATTATTAATTACTTCTCCATCTAATTTTGTCTTGTGACATTTCTTTGGAATCGTCTTGAAAAGACGATTCTACAGAAATTGCACTAGACAGGATTAGATAGAGAAATCAGAAATTAAATGTATTTTAAAGTTTTGTCCTGTGACCGTTTTTGTCGTACGACGTTTCATAAAACGGGCCACTGGCTCCGTTCAACCGAACACTGACCCCATCAAACCTCTGACCACAGTGTACGTGATGATAATATGCGGGGTAGGATTTTGGTTTGATGAAGCATCTTGACTATCATTCCAATAACATCTCAGTCTTACACTTTGCTTTTGTTTTTTATATTGATTGATTTAGATTTATTTGAGTTATAGTCATACTTAATAGATCATTATTTTTACAAAATGTAAATCAAGCGTAATGGAAAATATATCAATAAGATTTCAGCTTTAGATCTAATTAAATTTTATATAAGGAATTTTCATAGCATCGTTTGTGTACCCCATTCTCTCATATTATCAGGGGTTCTCATAATCTCATGATTTACGGAAAACGGATGATATGGGGCCCGTTTTACAAACTACTTACGCAAAATATTTGCGTAAGTCAAAATTTTAAATTTAAATTTATATTTTTTATTATCACTTGCTACAAACAGCAAATAGCCAGATCAGAGGACGTGCTAAAAGCGCGATCTCTGATCTGGCTATTTGCTGTTTGCAAACGTTTATGATCGGAAAATAAGAGTTAAACGATTTTGACTTACGCAAAATTTATGCGTAAGTTTTTTAGAAAAACGGGCCCCTGGACGCGCCTGACACAGGTAAGTGACTGCAAATATATCAACTCTTTCCTCGGATAACATTTTTGCTGGAAAATGCAACACCATCTAGTATGCACTCATAAAACATCAGTTGGACTTGATTTGTCTTTTCCAAAATGTCTCATTCGAAATCTTTTGGAAATTGTTATTTATTGATTACTACTGTATATACCGTAGTTAAATCTCAATTTAAACAAACAAAAAATGATGTCACAGACATAAAAAAGTTTCAACATGACAGAATTCAAGTATCACGAATAATAGTGAGCTGAACTGAAGAATTTCTCCTTTTCCTAGCAACAAGCTGACAACCATACAGAAGTCCCGATATATATGGATGTTTTACTTTATTTTGTGTGTGTTGGGGGGGGGGGGGGTGTTATAAAGCCATAAAGAAGGTGTAACACACCCTATGCACACCTTTAAATAAACAAAAAAGGAACGGGTCAATGTGTAAATTGACCATAAAACACGTACGCTCTGTAACAGCTCAATGTGATGCAGTACGGCTTGAATGATTCATGTACCAAGAATGTAGCGCCGTTGCCCGGTGGTGCAAATTGTAGTTGCTTTGAAATGTTAGAATAGAATAAACAAGAAATGTCAAAGTAGTGTGACATATGTCCCCTATATTCCCTATTGACTGTACACAGGTCCTAGACATTTGACACACGTATAATTGAGTTGAACTTTACACCAATTAATTATGAATCATATGGAGACATTGTTTGTGTTACCGGACATGAAATTCATACCCTATGGCTTTGACATTTGACTCATGGCCACGAGAGTTGAACCGGACTTGTAGTCTTCCTCTGGTGAACATTTGTGCTAAATTACTTTGAAGTACATTCGTAGATAAAGAAATGACAGACAGGGCTCGAAATTTATTATCACCAAACCGTAGCCTCTGCCTTGCCCTTTGGTCCATGCGCATTGGAGTTGAACGTAACATATTGTAATTGTCTGGTGGAAATTTGTACCAATTAAGTTTGAAATGCATTCATTGATAAAGCAATTACAGACCAGACTCAAATTGTGACAACATAATCGTACACTGTGACATTGAATTTGAACTTTGCTCCATAAAAAGGGAGTTAAACACAACACATTGTTTTTGTTCGGTGAACATTTGTGCCAAGGTATTTTGTAATCCTTTCAACTATAAGGAAAAATAACAGTCTGGACACGAAATTTATGATAACGCCATTGTATCCTGTTACATTGACCTTTGACCTTTGGACACATGAGTTAAATGCAACACATCGTCTTTGTCTGGTTAACATGTGTGCTAAGTTTTTTGAAATCCATTCATGGATAAAAATTACAGACTGGACATGACATTTTTGACATTGTAATCGTACCATGTGACCTTGACCTTTGACCAATGGACACGAGATTTAAACGCAACACATCAAATATGTCTTGTGAACATAGGTGCCAAATTAGTCCATTCACCGATACAAATGTTACAGACCTGACACGAAATTTGGAAAGGACAGAAGGACGGACGGACAATGCGATTACTATGTGCCTGCCTTTCGAGGACATAAAAACTCAAACCAGTGTATTATCGTGCAATAGAACACAGGTTAACACAGATGAGATTGGTGTTGTATATTGAAGGCATATAATAAAAGCATCACCAGTTGGTGCTGCTACAGGGCATTGTATTCAGCATTCGGCGTTCTTGGCGGAAACAGCCGATCAGACTCGGACCAAGACGCTTGCCAGGTCGGCTGTTTCCGCCAATTACGTCGAGAGCTGAGTACATCACTTTGTTTCGCACCGTCAACTTATAACGTAAAAGTTGTTTTATCATTTTATATTCAGAAACATTCTATACTTGAATCAGAATGATAATTATTTTATGCCACAAAGTATAACGCGGAACTTGTTCATGTACGTAAATATGAGCTCACGCGTATCAAAATGAGGTCGGAGTAAAAAACAATCAGAAAAATACAAGGACTAAGAGAGAGATTCTTGTATCTTATTGTAAAGATACACGGGGATGAGCTCGATATCATAAAAGGGCATATAATAAAGTATGTTCATAGTTAACCAATTCAAAGTATATACTACGCTGTGGTCGCCGATACTATTTGTTCGTAGAAAACCAATTGGAAGAATCTATTACGCTGAGGTTGTCGATACTATAATATTCATTCGTAGTAAACACATTGGAAATATCTATTACGCTGAGGCCGTCGATACTAATTGTTCGCAATTAACCAATTTCAAAGCATCTTTAACACTTTGACCGTCGCTAATGTTTGTTTGCAGTGGAGCAATTCAAAGCATATATTACGTTGAGGCCGTCGAAAGCATCTATTACATTGTGGCCGTCGATACTATTTGTTTGTAATCAACCAATGCAAAGCATCTTTAACGCTGTGGCCGTCGATACTAATTGTTTGTAGTTAACAAATTCAAAGCATCTACATATATTACACTGAGGTCGTCGATACTATTTGTTTGTAATCAACCAATGCAAAGCATCTTTAACGCTGTGGCCGTCGATACTAATTGTTTGTGGTTAACGAATTCAAAGCATCTATTACGCTGAGGATGTCTATACTATTTGTTCGTAGTTAACCAATTCAAATCATCTATAACAATGTGGCCGTCGATACTATTTGTTTGCAGTTTAGAACAGAACAGAACACTTTTTTATTACATCTCTGGCATACAAACATGCAGTACGAAGTATTGTTATACAACAAATTAATTATGGTACGTGACCAAATGGCTCATATTTCATATTGTATAAAGTACGAATGTTTGTACTAATATAATTCCAAGCAAAGCGCATGCTGCTTTACTTTCAGTCCGCTTTAAGCTATCATCTGTTAGGATATAGTAAAACTTTTTAAGGTACATATTCTCGTCTGTATAAAGTGGATCTATTTTCTTCAGTATACGAGTAATTTAAAGGCGTAGATAGGCGTATTTATGGGGAAAAGGGGTTAAAACATTCGTTCTGTATTCCATCAATCTAACCACAGTAACAAAGATAACGCTGGCAAATAGAAATATGCCGTATGTTCAAGCCATTGTCACTCATTTATCAGGCGTCCAATCAAATGTCTGTATAACATACAGGTTGAATCTCTTTCCGACGTCGGTGTAAACGACTTCGTAGAAAGATCCAGCCTGCATATAAATTCCAGTTTTTATTGTACTTTGGTCATCTAGTATTATAAGAACAATTCAAAGTATCCATTACACTGTTGCCGTCGATACCATCTGTAATTAACCAATGCAACGTGTCTATAACGCTTAGGCCGTCGATACTACCGGTATCTGTAATTAACCAATGCAAAGTGTCTATAACGCTTGGGCCGTCGATACTATCTGTAATTAACCAATGCAAAGTGTCTATAACGCTGATGCCGTCGATACTATCTGTAATTAACCAATGCAAAGTGTCTATAACGCTTAGGCCGTCGATACTACCGGTATCTGTAATTAACCAATGCAAAGTGTCTATAACGCTTGGGCCGTCGATACTATCTGTAATTAACCAATGCAAAGTGTCTATAATGCTGATGCCGTCGATACTATCTGTAATTAACCAATGCAAAGTGTCTATAACGCTTACGCCGTCGATACTATACTGTTCACAAAAAGTAGGGGATATTATGGTATTTTTTATTACGGTATGGGAAACATACATTTTTATTGACCATTTTATGTATATGTTACAACGATCCGTCATGTATAGATAGCATGGTCCCTAAAATTTAGAAATATCGTGCAGATTTGTGCTGCAAGTACAACTTTAAGTCATGAGGGGTAGCAAGTGGATTTTATCATTTAACGAAATCATGGTAATTGTGACTTTAGTTAAGCAAAACTTTCAGAATATTGTGTTGTGTAGATGTCAAACGCAGATTCACAATAAAATTTGCAATTGGAATAATGAGACGTCAGATGTGCAGGACATTCTTTGAAAGTGTGTTCGACGACGTGATCCTCCACCTAGAACGTTACGTAAGCTCGGCGCGGCAGGAAGAGTCGGACAGAATCCCTCAGAACACCAACAGTCGTCTTATTGAAAGTATTGTGCATCGTTTCATACCTTGTTGCATCAGTAGAAATCGTCCAACACGTTATCGAGGCCGTGTGAAAATGATGACGTTAACGTAAGGACTTTGGACGCTGTTTAAAGTTCCTAAAGCCGTTATGAACAAGTTAAATTTTCGATTAAAGTGTGTGAGTAAATACTTTAAATAGATTCAATATACATCAATAGGTATCGATTTTCTAAATTTCTCGCAATAACAATAGTACGCATAATATCCCCTAATTTTTGTGAACAGTATATCTGTAATTAACCAATGCAAAGTGTCTATAACGCTTAGACCGTCGATACTATCTGTAATTAACCAATGCAAAGTGTCTATAACGCTGAGACCGTCGATACTATCTGTTTGTCATTAACCAATGCAAAGTGTCTATAACGCTTGGGCCGTCGATACTATCTGTAATTAACCAATGCAAAGTGTCTATAACGCTGATGCCGTCGATACTATCTGTCATTAACCAATGCAAAGTGTCTATAACGCTGAGACCGTCGATACTATCTGTTTGTAATTAACCAATGCAAAGTGTCTATAACGCTGAGACCGTCGATACTATCTGTAATTAACCAATGCAAAGTGTCTTTAACGCTGAGACCGTCGATACTATCTGTAATTAACCACTGCAAAGTGTCTATAACGCTGAGATCGTCGATACTATCTGTAATTAACCAATGCAAAGTGTCTATAACGCTGAGACCGTCGATACTATCTATAATTAACCAATGCAAAGTGTCTATAACGCTGATGCCGTCGATACTATCTGTAATAACCAATGCAAAGTGTCTATAATGCTGAGACCGTCGATACTATCTGTAATTAACCACTGCAAAGTGTCTATAACGCTGATGCCGTCGATACTATCTGTAATTAACCAATGCAAAGTGTCTATAACGCTGAGACCGTCGATACTATCTGTTTGTAATTAACCAATGCAAAGTGTCTATAACGCTGATGCCGTCGATAATATCTGTAATTAACCAATGCAAAGTATCTCATGTGGATCCAGGTCTGATATGTAGTTTGAGTCAAAACTTTTGTATGGGCTGCTGGTCTGTAGGAAAAATGGATCTACACAACTTTATATTGATCCTCAAGTATGCTCAGTGTTGTCTTCAAAAACATATGTGATAGCTCCAGCAAGTGGGTCCAGGTCAGATTTAGTGCCATACCGATATGTCTCGGGCTACTGGTCTATCTATGATCTGGATCCTCTAGCTATGCAAAAATGTGAACCTATCATCTTTTAAATTTTATTATTTAACATAGTATTGCATAAAAATATATTTTTAACTATGATTATAGTTATGATCTCACCTTATAGAAAGCTTTTATAGGAGTCTCTTATAGAAGTCTCTTAACTATTTTAGTGCATATTTTATTACAGATTGTTTGTTTAAATTGTTACTGGATAATCTTGTTATGTCGGACAATAGCTTAAAGCTAGTGTTAGTATGTTTGACTGAAACCGACTATAAATAAAGATTATCTTATCTTATCTATAACGCTGAGACCGTCGATACTATCTGTAATTAACCAATGCAAAGTGTCTATAACGCTGAGACCGTCGATACTATCTGTAATTAACCAATGCAAAGTGTCTATAACGCTGAGACCGTCGATACTATCTGTAATTAACCAATTCAAAGTGTCTATAACGCTGAGACCGTCGATACTATCTGTAATTAACCAATGCAAAGTGTCTATAACGCTGAGACCGTCCATACTATCTGTAATTAACCAATGCAAAGTGTCTATAACGCTGAGACCGTCGATACTATCTGTAATTAACCAATGCAAAGTGTCTATAACGCTGAGACCGTCGATACTATCTGTAATTAACCAATTCAAAGTGTCTATAACGCTGAGGCCGTCGATACTATTGGTTCATAGTTAACCAATTCAAAGTATCTACGTATAACGCTGAGGCCGTCGATACCATTTGTTCGTAGTTAACGAATAAGCAATAACGCGACTATATTAACTTTAAAGAGGTTCATGCACAGTCTCGGTTTAGCTCACTATTTAGTTGTTTCTTATTATTATCTTGGTACTCTGTCTATCAATGTTACAAGACGACTTGTATTTCTCACATAATTCCAGTACATGACCGACCCTAGTGAAACGAAACATAATCCAAACAACAACTTCAATCCTCTACGACTTCTCGTATCGTTCGTATTCACTTGGGTATTGCTGGAGAGGTGGTAGAAGGTCCGGTCCCATTGAGTCAGTATGGCCTCCCTGGCGCCGCTCCAAGCACCGGGGCCCTCCAGCCGGAACTGGTAGGGTGTAGTTGGCCCGAAATAGCACTCAATAGCCAGGCTTGGATCCGTGAAAATCATTTTAACTGAAATAGAGAAACAGAGGAAAAGGGTTCTGATTGACCCCTTCACTGCATTGGCCCGACTATAATCAACAGTAACGCAGCGTCTGGTCATAATCCAAACTGTTTGACACTCATATTGACATTTCTAAATCAAAACACTAAACTTTGAATTAGATAGATAAAAGCAGACGACAATGGTTTATAACTGATGACGTCATGACAGTAAAGGCGTTAAAACTGTCTTACCCGTGGTAAAATAGTTATTTGCAAATAGTTTGGAACCTGATCAGACGACACAAAACGCGGCGCCTGATCACGAATCAAACTGTTTGACACTTATTTCAATTTTCCTTAAGTGAAAATACGTAAAATTCAAATATGAGAAAAAAAAGCAGACGGCAACTGTTTAAAATTGATGACGTCATGGCAGTGGAAGGGTAAAACACATTGAACTCTAGTGACGTGTGTAGGCGTCCATTACAAACAGGAACTTGTGAACAGTACACTTCGTTTGTCCTATGTACATGTATCTGACATGTTTGTCAATTTGCAATATAACGTAAAAAGGCTAACTCAAATACATGTAGTAAAAATAATGTTGTATGGCATTTGTTGGGCAATGGTACCGTTTTATTCTCTATTGAATTAAGCACAGCCTGAGGTCAACTTAATACCAACGTATATATTTAACATAGACAAGTGACCACTTAAACCAGTTTGAAAGTAAAGCAGAGTGTGCCTTAATGCGCATTTTGCTTTACGTTCAGCCTGCTTCACGTAACCATTTGCTAGCATATAGAGAAAATATTTCTCATGGTGCATATTCATGACTGTATAAAGTGCAAATATTTATTGTCTTCAGTGATAAATAGAATTAAATGCGTAAAAAGGCGTATTTATAAAGTAGTGGGTTAAATGAAGCATGGTTTTAGGTTAACGAGGGTAGTCACAGATATTTGTTTTGTTTCCGTTGAGGAACGGGTTAAATGAAACATGGTTTTAGGATATGGAATACTCACAGATATTTGGTTTGTTTCCGTTAAGTTCTGACAGCTCATCCATGTAGTCTATGAACTCAACCTGTATAGTATGGCGTGGAGACGTCATGTACACTCTCGCCATAGTGTTAAGTTTTGCGTCAATGTCAGTTTCCATGGCAACTTGGCTTGGCAGAGTTACTTCACCCTTGAGAGCATACAGATATACATCATTAGCGTGTTCAATTACCATTGTTTGCTGTTAAGGTTAGTAGTTTGTGCTCCGTGTGCAGCGTGCAGAGTACAGTAGAGAAAACGTTTTCCTTCCAAATAACCCCGGTTACGCTTTAACTATTATTTTCATTGCAAACAGTTTGGAGCCAGATCAGACGCCGGGTAACCCGGCGTCTGATCAGGCTCCAAACTGTTTACCACTCAGATTAAAACTGATAGTCTAAATTGTCAAAATGTTGTCATTTTCTATATTTCATTTCGATGCGTTTGCGTTTGAACGAAAGAATTACGTATTCTCCAGTCTCCACTGTATTTCAGACCGGTAGCCAACTCGCAATCGATGGCCATCGATTTCTTTTCTGAACACGCTACAGATGTATCGGTCTAATAACTGTTCTGTAAAACACCGTTATTTCTTATCTATTGGAAGCAATCTTGATATCAAATGTCAACTGATTTGGACTCTTGTCATACCTCAAATGACTTGATGTCTGGGTCAAAGGTTATATAGCTTTTGAGTTGAGTGTGAGATCGTTCTCAAACATTTGCTCAGATCTCAGACTCAACTCAAAGTCTTTTAAACATTTGACCTTGGTCAATTGGCTTGCAAATACCCGTAAAATCGGGGTAGGTAAATAAAAGGACAGTAGATAGTTGAGCAACATTTTCCATGACAATTGATGCCATGTATAATGTAACGAATAAAAACAAACTGAAAACTACTTCTTGTTAGCTAGGTTAATGTGATATTACTGATTCTATTTTGTCACGGAATTGACCAAACTTACCAATAGCTCTTACTGGTTCTCTGTCTGTGAGTATGTCAAATTTGTCTTAAAAGATTTAAGCAATATGGTGTTCTCTTAAGACAGGTTGATGCCCCATAACCTGTTTCTAGTTTTGAAAACAGTTGATAACTTAAAGCAGGGTGAAAGTAAAGCAGAATGTGCCTTAAGGCTCATTCTGTTTAACTTTCAGCCTGATTTAAGCTACCGTCTGCTAGGATAAAGAAACTATTTATTATGATGCATCTAGTCACAAAATTGGGGGGCAGTTTTCTTCAGTGGAGGAATAAATCAAATACGTGAAAAATTTGTATTTATTTAGTAAAGGCACTGCTTTAGAGGTCGCCATGCTTTTAGAAGAGTGACAACTTAAAACATTTGAACGTACATGTAGCTAGTTGCCATAGTAACAATTTGATCCGGATACCAAATATACCAATCGCCGACTTTTGTATTTTGAATGTGTAATTATTGATTTAAGTTCCTGTCTCAGTAAATATTGCAAACAGTTTGGATTCTTATTAGAAGCCGTATGACACGGCACGTGTATACAACTATACATGCTTATAAAACCTTTGAGATGCGTCCTAGATCATTCTGAACATTTTGCTTGGTCAGATTCGAGCATTCCGATCAAATGTGATTAATCAAAAGTTTGAGAACGATCTCTGACACAATTCTACTCAGATTTGACCAAGCAAACACTTGAGAACGATCTCAGACTTCACTCAAACACTTTATAAGCATTGATCCAGATTAGAAGCCGTATGGCACATCGCCTGATCTGGGCCCATTTCATAAAACTTCGTACGACAAAAACGATCGTAAGTCAGATGATAAAAGTCTCAATAATTATTTATTTCTCCATCTAATCCTGTCTTGTGACATCTTTTTGGTATCGTCTTGAAAAGACGATACCAAAAAGATGTCACAAGACAGGATTAGATAGAGATATCAGAAATTAAATGTATTTTTAAGTTTTGACTTACGACCGTTTTTGTCGTACGATGTTTTATGAAACGGACCCCTGACACCCAAATCGATGTTTCTCTGGTCAAAATGGCAAATATCTTGCATCGAGAAGTTAATGCAGACACCAAGTAACCATTTCCTCCCTGAAGCCTGTAAATGGACAAATCTAGTTTTCAATTAAGTCTAGTCCATTTTTTACTTTTTAGGGTTGATTTTTACAATATATGTCAAATGACAAACAGTATTGACCCTGATCAGGGTCTACACTGTTTGTATAGGACAAGTGTACTCTTCACAGGGATACTGTTTGCAAATGACGCATATATGCGTGACTAGGGTTCAAAGAGTTAAGAAGGAAGTGACCGGCTAACACCAAGCAGGCAATGTGATACATACCTTAAACACCCTTGTTGCCAAGCGACACTGTTGTTCGCACATTGGCATGATGACCCCGACTGGCTGTAAACAACCGATGATTCCCAGAGTGTTTCTCTCCAGAGTCGGTGGAAACATGAACTTGTACAGCCTGACTTTATTTTCCACAACATCAACTACAGATTTGCTGAGAAAAGGAAAACCAATTATGTACCCTGTTGCTTAAATCACGTGATCAACTTCTTCCACGGAGCCGTCCTCAAAACGTACACCATTTGACGTAAACTCGGCGATGTTAGGCTTCACCTTAATGGTTCCCGTGGCAATTCTGTTTGGAAGGTCGTCGTTGGTCGTTGGATATTGAAAACCTGGCTTAGTAGGTAAAATGCCATACCTCTTTTGATCAAATCGTTTGTTTAGCAAGTCAAATTTCTTTTTGCGGGCATATCTTGGAAACCACTTGCCGAATGTCTTCATATATCTTTTTCCAAACACAAATGAAAGCGGGACACCCTTTTCACCTATTCTGTGATATATTAGCGCACCACTTCGAGTACTTAAGTAAACCTGTAATGTCATAGAACTTGTATGTACTAATACCATACCGTTTAAAATCTTTTCTCTGACATGGTCTACCACAGTCAATTTCAATATCAATTTCTTTATTACACTCAGTTCATGATTTTACACGAAAACGTGAAGAACAAACAATGTACAGTCGGCTCTACGTAAAGTGGCGTGTGATTAGGATCCGAACTGTTTGACAATCATTTCGATATGCCTTTGGTCGTTCTGCCTTACCCCTTTACCCAATAACTTAAAGCAGGTTGAAAGTAAAGCAGAATGTGCCTTAAGGCACATTCTGCTTTACTTTCAGCCTGCTTTAACTATCATCTGCTAGGCTATATAAATACACTCAGTACAAAAAGAAACGCACATTGTGCTCAGGCGCAGATTAAGAGACTTTTTTAAGATACTAAGAACATATCTCAAGATCAATTTTAATTCAACCACAAGTTTAGAAAAACATATTCTTAAAATGACTGTGCTGTAGTTTAACCCTTTCACTCTTAATGACGTCAAAAGGCGCGTTTTCAAACAGTTTGGATCCTGATCAGACGCCGCGTACTACTTTGAATCTTACTTTGAAACGATCTTGCAAACAACAAAATTGAAGCAGACAACAATGAAACGGTGGTGGGATAAAAATCTCACGATTAATTTGGCAGCGAAAGAATTAACTAGTGCCTGTTGAAAACATCGCACCGATTTGTACAGGTTGTGATGATACCAATTCAATGATAAACCTCCCATTTTCAACATTGATAGCCCAATACGGAACTACTGACTGTAATGAAAAGATTATTTCACAAATACGTTCCTTCTACATACAGATAATATTGTAATAAAAAGTGTGCGTTTCTTTTTGCACTGAGTGTATATTTGTTATTGTAATTGTTCATGAGGGTATACACGGGAACTATTTTCTTTAACGGAGGAAAAAATTAAAGATCGCTTCTATGGGGGCAAGGGTTAACTCTAGTTACAAATCACAGCATTAACCTTACCCTGAGTAAAACAATTTTTTTTTGTAAACTGTTTGGATCCTCATCAGACCTCGCTTTTTACGGCCTCTGATCAGATTCCAAACTGTTGCCACTCGTTTCAGTACTTTTTAGGCAAAAAATATGAAATTTAAATTTGAGATATAAAAGCAGACGGCAATTGTTTGAAATATGATGACGTCATGGCAGTGAATGGGTGAAAATTCAAATTGTTACCGCACGCTACAATGTATTTCAAGAGACAGGCTGTTTAAGTATTTTGATGTTTTTTACTCAAACTGGTAATGGTTAAATTTTATACATGTTATGACATATTTATGACTATCCCTAGATATAAGACATACACTTTATATGGGATTTTCAGATGATACACGTCTGCATTTTAAATCATACCCATTTCCTTTATACAGAAATCTGGTAGACCAGTTATGGCAAACTATCAGTGTTCTGTCTTACTGCCTTACAAGTCATTTTAACACCTGTCACTTAAGAGGTCGTATAAGCAAGGTTCTGTGTTTACACGTTAATCTAATCGTACCCCATATAGCTCTGTTTACAGTATTGAATATGGTGATCACCTAAACTGAAAATAAGGCAGAATTTGCCTTAAAAATGGAATGCCTGCTTTAAGCTACCATCTGCTAGGAGATATAGGGCAACACTTTCCTGTTGTGGAACAATTTATTCAGGGGACGAATGAAATTAACTTAATGCGTTAAAATGTATATCTATGGAGAAATGGGTTAACTGATTTGTTTTACCTGTGAGCTGATTCTACTGAGTTCTACAGCAATGTCTCCACCAGAGTTTCCGATACCAACAACAACAACTCGTCTGTCTTCGTACCCAGCACCGTGTTTATAGTCGTGAGCGTGTATTACGCTGCCCTGGAATTTATCCATTCCCGGAAATGACACCATGTTTTTGTCGGCGTGATGTCCTATGCAGACGAGCACAGCGTCATATATTTCTCTGGCTGTTGACCCAGACTTTTTATCATGGATTTGCAGGATCCATCGTCCAGTTTTCAAAAAGTTGTTTGATTGTTGCACCGAGGTTACCTAAAACATAATCTGGTCTTATACAATGTATAACTAACACTGTATAACTGTGCAGATCTATAGAGAATCTTACGAGAGTGCTCATTATTAATAAATTTTAATAAACGAATTGACTAAAATGATGGACAGACAGACTCGTACTAGATTAGATACTTTATTTGCTTAACTGTACAGTTTCTCTTCAGGGCTTTTTTCCTATATAACAGATGCCCGCAATTTTCTTTAAACCCTAAAAATGGGTTTACCCCAGGTTTTTATATAAAAAAGGGTGACAATTTTTCCCCTTCGAGTGAAAAAAAGCCCTGCCCTTTATTGCACGATCAATAAACATTCTTACACGACTCAAAATCTACGGCATATAGAATCTAAACAAAGAATACAGAGAAAACGTTCTCTAATCCGCGATGATGCACTGTAGGCGCTGCATTCGATCGGTTGTTCCATTTGCCACACACGCATAATATATACTGGACTTTCTTAAACCACATGATGTAAACATGTTGTTGGGGAGACCAGGGCTAGTTGTTACATTTTTTACATTTTGTGTATTTTTCCAGCTATTTTAACAAATATAGAAAATCAGTGGTGCAATTCTGAGAGTATCAGAGTATTACATGCGCTTTATTTAAACAAGGGCTAGTTTAGGACACAGAACTAAAGGTGACGAATATATTAACAGAGTTAAATAGTCTTTATAGTGTATCAACAAACCCCATGCTCGGGGCTAGTTGGTACATAGTATGGGGCTACTTGATACACGTCACTAACTAACATCATTGACGTCTGAATTGCAATTCTGGCACACATAAACACACCCTTCACATCAGTTTGAAACATTTGCACATTCGACATGGGGCTTATTCACTGCAATCAACATATTTAATCCGTTTCTCACAGGGCTTCGAGTTAGAGTATTTGTCAATGGCTCAATGCTGACTAGGCAATACCAATCGTCACCAGCAGATGGTTCTACACGTTTTGCCTTCTTTTAAGGTTTTTTCTGCGCTTTACGTTTCTTCCTCTTATTGTTGTTTAATGTTTGCTTGGACTTCCTCGCCTTCTTCAGCTGTTCCTATTCAATTACTTCTTTCTCAAGTGTGTCTGTCAGTATTGCCCACTTTGGCTTCTTGCGAATTTTTGAATCCAGTTGTCTGTTTTTGCAAAGGTCTCACAAGATCTTGACAGAACACGTTTTAGATATTTTGACTTAAGAAAATGCTGAAGTGGTATCACCTATTAGAAAAAGTTATATGACATATTCAAACTGGTGATATCACCTATTGGTTTTCTTAAGTGATGTCACTTATTCGAATTAGTGATATCACTAATATCTGATGTCGCCTATTAACGTTCTGAATAAGTGATATCACCTATACTGAATAAGTGATATCATCTAATGAACGAATAATATCATCTATATGTATTTGAATAGGCTTGTGATATCACCAATGTGCCATTTTACTTTTTATTCCAATTTTGTGATATCACCAATTTGAATAGGCGATCTCACTTATTCGAATACTAGTATGTGCTATTAGTTAAGAAATTTCTGAAGTAGTTTCACCTTTTCGAACAAGTAATATCACCTATTGACATAATTGTGATAATGATCAACTATTGGATTACGTGATATTATCTTTTAGAATTAGTGATATCACATATTCAAATTAATAGTAAATTCATTTATTTATTTAGGTGATATCACCTACATGTATTTGAATACGTGATATCAACCATTAACTTTCTGATATAGTGATATCATCTATTCAAATGAGTTATATCACCTATTATAAGAGTAATTGTAGACTTTATTTGAATAGGTGATATTACAAAGTGTGAATAAAAGTAAACAGATATCCCAATGGCATATACATGTAGATCTATCCCAGACAGACCTTAATATTGTTTGATAGTAAGGTAGCTTTCGGTCGGCCCTAGGTGGCCCTTACAACTGACGGGATGTCATAGCCAACCTTAATGTTCTCATAACCACTTTCCTGAACATTATGGACTTGCATAATGTCAAAGGGTCCATGCATATAGGTATGGCAAGGGAACAATGATTTTACACCTTCAATGACCGTTGTTGCTGCTAACATAATTGTATCTGGTTATATATCAACTGATATACTTGCTGCTTTTCTTATAATACATATGGCCCATCCTAAAGCAATATTACCTGAAATCCATCCTATTTTCAATCTTTTTTCTTTTTAATTAAAGCATTGTGCATCTCTAAATCTGCCTAGAAAGGGTTAGAATATAGTTTATTTTGACATATAATGATGTTATGGTTTGATACACTGTATCAACTAGCCCCAGTCCATGTGTATCAATTAGCCCCATGCCCCCTTCCTATAAATGTTATCTCGATGAAGACAGTTCCAAATTGCGCTCGTGCCATCGCTACCAACACGTCATATTTCAAGTTGAACCTTACACATAAAGCAAATTCACAAAAGTAAACGCTTAGTTACTGATTACACAAAATACACCAAATTTACTTATGTTGTTATGAATCATACAAATGTATTTAAGAAAAGCATATC
Source organism: Gari tellinella (assembly GCA_922989275.2). Classification (NCBI taxonomy): domain Eukaryota; kingdom Metazoa; phylum Mollusca; class Bivalvia; order Cardiida; family Psammobiidae; genus Gari; species Gari tellinella. The sequence goes on from OV277860.1 coordinate 97,586,079, forward strand.
GTCGTAAAACCTTGGCGTTCACAGCAAAATGATCGCAATAATTTACTGTTTTAAAAAAATAAGCGCCGAGACGTCATTTGTGACGTCACTCATTAGTATGTGTGTTGTACCATCTAGCCCCGTGTATCAACTAGCCCCAGTCTCCCCTAAATCTGACTTCGTCTTCACAATTATTTATATTAACTATACATGGTATACATGGTCGCTGGTCTTCACACACAGTCAAAAGTTATTTCACATTTCTAGGTGTGTAAACACAATCGCTAAGACATAAAGATGTCAAGACATTATATAAATGGTGTCGTTTTTAGCTTCATTGTTAAAGAAGAATCTTTATCGACTTGGGTTTTTGTCTAGACTTGAGCTTTTGCTCTTTACTCATAACATATCAGTGGTGAAAGTCATGAAAAGTAAATGTAACAGCCAAATTGGCGTAGCCACTGACAATGCTTCCGCTTTGGCATATCCTTCGGGATTTTTTTTTATAAAAAGAAAGTCGTGTTATATTAGAATTGAAAAAAAAACCCACCACGAAACAAACCCGAAGCCGTTGAGATATGCGTAATTAGATCACTCGGCATTAGGCCTCGTGATCTAATGACTCCAATCGCAACTCCTAGCTGTGATCTAATGCACGATAATGCACAGCTACGAACTTGTCATTTCTTCAACTATATGACATGAGCCTTGGAGAGCGTCATTTTCATTTTATTCAACGAGTTTGTTCAAAATGATAAGTAATTACGCAACAATGCGAGATTCTATATATCATATGAACATTAAAAAAACCAACAATTTAGTTAACCGATATGGGTTATATTATTGTTTTGCATTTCTGTACATTTATAGTTTTTTAGTCAGACCTTGAATGTGTATTTTTTGCTTTTCAATCAAAGATATTACAATTCTTTGAAAACCCCCAATTTCATACAATTTTGCACACCCATCTACAGCATGAATTCCACCACCCATTCCGCTGAATATCTTTTTTTAAAGATATTTCTTGTTATATTCTACTAAATAATGTCGTCTGAGAAAAAGATCAAAATCAAAATTTAAGCTATTTAAACTGAAGAAAATTAGAATATGATTGCCAGTCAGTTTTGATCTAGCCTAGACGACGCGTTACGCGGCGTCTTATATGGTTCCAAACTTTTTGCAAAATCTTGGCAAGTCGCGCTTAGCATGATGGTGGTCAAGACAAATGTTAGCCCTCGCTTAAGTCGCCTTTAAAGAGCGTCTTTCATAATTACTAGTGTCAATTGAGTCCTAACAACGACTATACTCGTCTTTTACAAACAGTGTACCTGTGAATATTGCTGGTGTACCTGTGAAAAGTACACTTGTCATGTGAACAAAGTTTAGACCAATATCACATGAGCCCTCTGATATGAGCACTGTTTATCAATCTGCAATATATTTCAGAAATGAGCTGATTCTTTTCGGCGTTTAAGCGAAGTAAGTGACAGAAAATGATCGGCGATTTCCATGAATATATCGTATATTTAATCGATATTAGAGGTTGTTACAGGGCTGCCATTTCTCCGGATTTTTCCTAAACCTCCGGATTTTTTTTCTAGTACATGGTAGCTGAAAGTAGGCTGAAAGTATAGCAGAATGCACCTTAACCCTTTAACCCATAGCCTGTTTCTAGTATTTAAGATATGTGACCTATTAAAGCAGGCTGAAAGTAAAGCAGAATGTGCCCTAGGGCACATTCTGCTTTACTTTTAGCCTACTTTAAGTTATTATCTGCTAGTATATAGAAAATATTTCTTCTATTACATATTCATGACAGTTTAAAATGGAACTATTTTCTTTGGCGGATGAATAAAATGAATGCGCTAAAAGTCGCTTCTATAAGGGAAAGGGTTAAGGCGCATTCTGCTTTAAGCAGCCACGTGTCAATAAAACTAGACACAGGCGATGGGGTAAAGGTACGATTCGTAAAATCGCACTTGAAAAATGCATATTTGGAAATCTTAGAATGTTTGTCAACTTATGACAGCCCTGTTGTTAACACGAATAATGTGTATTCTGAAAGAAACAGCCATAAGTTATTAACCGCATAACCGAAGCTGTGATTCGTGGAGAAATGATCCATAAGCCTCTGCGAAAAAGTTCCACAAGTCCCGCTCCCTAGAGCCATTGCATTTATACGAATTAAACGTCATTTTTTCACCAGAATTGAATAGGCGAATGTAAAATATAATAGAAACCCCTAAATTGTCATAAATGAACTAGACTTAATTGGAAACTTGAATTAACTGGGCTGCCATAAGTTGACATAAAAAATCCTAAGAATTCCTAATATGCAATTTTCAAGCGCGATTTTACGAATCGTACCTTTACCACATTGCCTGTGTCTAGATTTATTGACACGTGGCTGCTTAAAGCAGGCTGGAATTCAAGCAGAATGCGCCTTAAGGCGCAGTCTGCTTCACTTTCAGCCTACTTTAAGCTACCATGTATACTAGAAAAAATCCGAAGATTCAGGAAAAATCCGGAGAAATGGCATTCCTGAATTAACTATAATCAATTACCTCTGTATTGAACTTGATCTTCTTCTTCAGTCCGAACTGGTCGGCGTACATGTGGAAATATCTGTCGACTTCTTTGTGATGCATATACATAGCAAACTCCTGTGGTATGGGGAAATCACTGTAACACATGCTTTCCTTTGTTGTATTAATGACGGTAGACTTCATCACACAAGCCTGGCCCGCCACCACCTCCTCAGTGTAATGCCATAGACCACTGATATAGTCCGTCCTCTCAAAACAGACCACATCCAGACCCTCATCAAGACAACATTTGATGGCCGTCAGACCACTGGCCCCAGCCCCTATCACTGCTACCCTCATTTTGTATGTTAGATGTATCACGTAATTACTGCCGTTTACATTTTTATCAGTGCTGGTGTTTTAAGGTCACTACCCTCTGTATGTTTTTAATGTGGGATGTTACATGTATCGCTGAAACACCTATATAAGTTCATGCGCTGAACCGTGGCTGAGCTTTTCTATTTATAGAAGTTGCAACCATTCCATGTTATGGTTAAGTTAGGGATCAACCCTTAACTTGATATTTAAAATAAGATTTTGAGAGCTATATCATCGTGGTCGAGGTAGCACAGTAGTGTTTTACCGAGTAAGGTCATGAGTTCGATACCCAGTGAATCCTTTTCTTTTTTTGTTGGGAAAGGCAGTTTTATACATGACAACAACCACAGGGAACCTTTAATAATTGTTCAGTATTTAAATAATATAGATCTATATTGTTCAATTTCTTATTACATTTCGGTAAAACCACATTGTTAAAACTAAAGATGCTACGACAGACAAAACCACAGCGTAAATAGTATAACATTACATGGCAAGGAAGCTTGTAGAAAACGTCTACGAGCTTTTAGAAGGAGAAACGGAAGCGATTTAAAATTCCATTGGATTTTATCCGAATCCCATATAACGTATACTGTGCATGAACTGTATTGTATGTTAACATCTTCATTGTCATGATAGCGACTCTGTCACCTGCTATCAGCATTTTGAGTATACATATTCGTATTTATACGGTAGTCCTATTACTAGTGTACATGTTACATTTATACGAGTTCCTGCAGTTTGGATCCTGAACAAACTTCGAAATTTTCGACTACCGAGTGATTAGCTTCCAAAATGGTCTCACATGTCAAGGCAGAGAAGGGGAATTTTGCAACACTGCATGCTAATACGAGGGGCGTTCATTTAATTGTGTTACTCATGCGGTTTTCTACCCTCCAACTAACAATAGCGCATTGAAATGTTGTCTGCTTCACAATGGAGTGATTGTACATATTGACTGAAAAATTCGATTGAAACCGTCAAGCAGTTTAGATATTATTTAAGATTTAAGTTCATAGACACTGGCTATTGTAGTGTATGTAATGGCGTACGTTGAAATACGGGCTTATGGTAAAGGTCGAATAATTTTTAAAATGTCGATTTCATTGATATACCTTGACATTTATTTAACAAATTGAAGATTTTCAGTGTCATAAATGCCATTTTCGAATCAAATGAAACAATTTAAAGATTACTAGTTTTACTTATGATCGGCCACTATCCAATTTGGCGGGTGCCAAAGTTTAAGCTGCTGTTGTGGTAAATTTACTAAAATAGGACGCAAGACAAGCATTTGAATATATAACTGACGGTATTGGTAATATATCGGGTTCAGATCATATGTTTTTGATACGCGAGTGTAATGTTAGAAGTTGTTTTGTGTGGTGGACCCTTTATCTTTTTATTGAGAATAATACTACATACTCATGAAATACGTTGTAACATCCTTGTCGAAAAGCAGAAATATATATACAAATTACACCTTTCTGTGCTGCTTAAAAGTGATTTATAATTATAAGCAACACATATAAATAATTTTATCGCCTGATGATGTGTAAAGAAAGATTTAGATTGGTTATTGGGAAATACTAAAATGCGCGGGAAAAGGTTTTAAATGCAATTATGTTCGAAATCCGATCACAACCAGTTTACTGAAAAGTTCTGAGGAGGGTTTATACAGTCAATATACTGAAAAAAAGAAGAATTATTATGCAAAACACAAACCTGCAATCCAAATTTAAAGCTATGCCTCATAAATCAAATTGTAGATTTTCCCCACGTATATAATGGTAAATGATTTTCTGTAAAATTAAACGATAACCCAGCTACCCCGTCTGTATTATTCACCGCAATATGGTTTTTATATTTGATTTTCGTTCCTTTTATCGAAGAAAGCTAACTTTTTATGCCGAGGCATCTCTCAATGTAAGCCAGACTGTGCCGATTTACAGTGTTTGCGGGGCTATTTTTCCACTTTTTACATTCAAATTTTAATACTAAAATGGTATATTTCTGTCAAAGAGGAATGTTCCTAAGGGTTGGGCTGAAAGAAGTTTGCACGAATCTCATATTGCGCCTTTAATGATCCCGGTGACAAGATTAAATGAATGCCCCTCGTAGTTTTGATATACATGTATTTAAAAGCATAAGCTATTGGTAAACAACACATTTAGTGCACACACAATGTTTTGAGAGAAAATGAAACAAAACTAAAACAAAACAAAATCAAGACAGGTGTTTTAATCTATTGTGGATTAGAATGCGTTTCTTATATTTCTTTTTTAGTGCGCGAAAGGTGAGCTCATTAGAAACATCATTAAACTCAAATGAAAATGTAAAATCATTTAGGATTGATAAATGACTTCAAATCATAAAAATCTGTTTTGAAAACTGTTTTGCGTTGCAAACGCCTAATTATAACATTTGAAACTACAAAACAATATGCTTCATTTTCCTCTCCTTATTTGCAAACGTAAAATCTTTACCATCTACCATTGACGTTTTGATTATGTATTTATAGTTTTGAATTTACCTGTACTGATGGGCCTATGGCCTTTTGTATCAATAAAATATCTATCTATCTATATGGGGTACCCTTAAAGGTATTCCTAGATCCAGTTCAGAGGGCTCCTTAAGCAGCACTTTGATCAGGGCAACACTGTTTGTCATTTTTCAATTGCCATACATTAACTTGACTCAATTGGAAACTGGAATTGCCCATTGACATTTAAGTGATGAATGAATTAATGAAATAGTTTTGATTCGCCTATACAAAACCAGAGATAAAAATCTCCTAAGAGAAAAAAACTCTGGAAAACGGTACTCGTATGGCAAGTATCGAGTTGCATAAAGCAATACCACGTAGATGTCGGGCCTCATCTTTGCGTATGCGAACAGTAAAGACTTGCAATGAAAACACTGGATAAAACAATTGATAAAACATTTGATAAAACGCACTGAATTTGAAATTTCTCAGTACACAACTACGTATAATCCCTAGTCACGTGACTTACAATTCCCGCTTTTTGTACAGTAGAACAGGAAAACAGCGCTCCTCTAAACGATGTACCGTAGAGCGCTTATAATTCATCACGTATGCATAAACACCTCTGTATTGGGTCAAATTAACCATATACAATCTAAAACAAAATTAAAGTGTACTGTTCTCATCTACTGCCCAAAAATGAATGACTTGCAATAGCCTAAACAGGCACGAAACCCTCGTGCACTTGCACATGACGCTACCAAGCGGAGTGGTATACATTCAAAGGGAAATTAATTTACTTCTAATTCAAACGAAGAAAATTATATTTCTGTCTATACACACCAGAATTATTGGACACTAGATTTTATCACTGTCATTTTACCCTCGTTGTTACATTATTATCAGTGGTTATTCTGGTTTCTATGAGTAAGCGAAGTAAAACACACACCAAGCTTATTACACAGACGTCTACAACATGATTGTATTAACCCCTTCAATGCCATGACGTCATCAATTTTAAACAATTATCGTCTGCTTTTATTTCTCAAATTTAAATTTTAGGTCTATATTGACTTAGAAAATGTATAATTGAGTGCCAAACTGTTTGCAAATAACCATGGTACTCGGGGTAAGGCAGAGAAGGGGTTAACTTGAATTCCAGTGCCTTTCAATACAACAAACATTTTTCAAGAACAACAAATTTATCAAACAATTGATAAAATATTGAATCATAGCTGTGTTACATCCCGTGTTTGTAATAAAACTTTAAAATTTACAATGTGCGTCGAAACAAGGGTCAGTGAAAAATGCCCAAAACGAAATACGAGACAAAACAAGAGCCCCATGGGGCATATGTCGCTCACCTGAGAATAGCTGTACATCAAAATGGAGATAATGATTTATGTCCAGGACGGGGTCATTTTTTACCCGAGGGGCATAATTTGAACAATCTTAATAGAGGACCTGTAGATGATGCTATGTTCCAAATATCTAAGATCAGGGTACTAGGGTTCTAGACAAGAAGATTTTTTTTAAGTTTCCATTGAAAAAATCTATTTTTAGCTCCTGTGACCTACATATGCAACAGACTGGAACCATTTGAACAAAATAGATAAAGGACATCTAGAAGTAACACCATGCCGAATATCAAAGCTCTGGCTATATTAGCTTCAGAAAAGAAGACGTTTGAAAACTGTGACCCCCGGAGTGGGGCTAATTTTGACCCCAGGGGCATAATTTGTACAAACTTGATAGAGGACCTGTAGATGATATGCAATCGACCAGAACCATTTGAACCTTATTGGTATAGGACATCTAAAAGTGTCACCATGCCAGATATCAAAGCTCTGGCCATATTAGTTTCAGAGGAGAAGACGTTTGAAAATTTCACTATATAACTCTATGTTAAACTGTGACCCCCCGGGCGGGGCCAATTTTGACCCCAGGGGCATAGTTTGTAGTTTGATAGAGGACCTGTAGATGATCCTATGTGACAAATGTCTAAGATCTGGCCCTTGTAGTTTCAGACAAGAAGATTTTTTAAGATTTCCTTATTTTTTCACTTGGTTGCCATGGCACCCAGAGTTCTACATTGTTTTTAATTCTTTGAACAATTTTGAAAGAACTTTACCCAAGGAACATTCGTGTAAAGTTTGGTTGAAATCTTTTCAGCGGTATATGAGGAGATGTCATTTGAAGCAATTGTTAAAGACAACAATGACTGTATAAAGTGAAATTATTTTCTTCTGTGGAAGAATAAATTAAAGACATAAAAAGGAATATATATGGGTTAATAGGTTAATAAATATCATTATTTACATTTTCTAAATATAAGAAACTATATGTAAATGAGTGGCAAATAGTTTGGATCCAGATTAGATGCAGCATTATGTGGCATCTGACCTGGATCCATACTGTTTATGGCCAAGAATTAATTGTGGACTGATAGACAGAAAGATAAACAAACAAACAAAACACAAACAAACAAACAGACAGACCAAAAGTAATATGCCTCGAACTAAGTTGTGCTTGAGCATAAAATAGCAGACATCACTATCATTTCTGTTATGTATCTCAGTGACCTGAGTTCAGAGCTAGCTATGGGTCAGTTATGCAATAGGAGACGGTCTCAGAGAGAAATGACTATTATCATGCTGAACTGTTGTCTGCTCCAAATGTTTGTATGTGAAATATGTAAAAAATAATAACTTATATTTTCTAAATATAAGAAAATATGTAAATGAGTGGCAAATAGTTTAGATCCAGATTAGATGCAGCATTATGTGGCATCTGACCTGGATCCAAACTGTTTGCAAAAATGTTGCATTTAGTATAAGGGTAGCTTTTACAATGGGTCTGTATAAAAACGGATCATTAGAGAGTTTTTACTGTCAGACCTGCATCAAAAAGCACTGATATGGCCAGGGTTGAGTCAAATTTGACCCTAGGGTTTTGATTTTTTACAATTTTGAAAGTGATTTAGTAGAAGATACTATTCATGCAATATCTAAGGTGTGGGAACAGTGGTTTTTTACAAAAAACTTGTTTAAGTTTTTCACTTTTTTTAATAAATTTCAATAAGTAGTCCACCAATGAATTTTATTTTAACAATTTCTGTACAGAAGCATCCAAGGAACACCGTCAGCAATTCAGTTTTTCCCTCAAACTCGCGGTTTCAGAGGAGATGTCGCTTGAAGTAAATTTGAACGGACGGACAGACGGACGTACGGACGGACGTTCTCACAGTTGGACATTTGTTGGGTATATTTTTTGTTTAAAAGTACCCAACAGTACACTAAAATACCCAACAATAACAATAGGGCAATCACGGAATGAATGGAATCTATTGTTCTCCCTACCCAACAAAGGACCTTTCGTGCGCTCGGACGGACTGACGTCCGTCCTTACATTTGGGCACTTGTTGGGTTTTTCTTTTGTTTAAAAGTACCCAATAGCAACAAAAAAACCCAACAATAACAATAGGGCAATCACGGAATGAATGGAATCTATTGTTCTCCCTACCCAACAAAGGACCTTTCGTGCGTGCGGACGGACGACGGACGATCACAACAGCTCACCTTGAGCCTTCGGCTCAGGTGAGCTAAAAACCTAGGGCATGTGTACGACAGGGCTATCTTCACTTTTGGCTGTTTGTTGCCTTGCCCTTTCAAGCTACAAGCATGAATCTTGCATGTTCCACATATTTGGGAGCCTATTTGTGCTAAGAAATTTCAAAATCCTTTTATGTTAAACAATTAAGGGTTGCCTTTTGCCAGGGTCCAAGGGTTTAAAGCTTTTTTAAGTTGAGTCTAAAGTCATTCTCAAACATTTGATTGGTCAGATTTGAGCCTAGGCTCAAACCTGACCAATCAAATGCTTGAGAACACACTCAGACTCAGCTCAAACGCTATATAACTTTGGGCCCATTGTGTGTTTGATACTACTGGTGTCTGCAGGAATTTCACTCATCGCTGTGGGTCAGTGGCATTCTGGACTTGTTATTCAGCAACAGGGCTGCCATTACTCCGGATCTTTCTGAAATCTTTGTATTTTTATTCTAGCAGATTGTAGCTTAAAGCAGAATGCTTTACTTTCAACCTGCTTTAAGTAATCCCGCTTGAAAAATAGAAAATTTGGAAATCTAAGGATTTTTCGAAATTAACTTATGGCAGCCCTGCAGCAGCATGTCTGGTACATACAATGAACAAAACAAGTATCATTTCATGACCTTTATTTCAAAAAAGTGACCAGAGGCCAGATAAGTCAAGAACATACAGAGAGAGACAGACACTGTAGATTATTGAAGCATAAACTTCCGTGTTCTAGGCAAGAGGGTGTGAACTGAACATTTCTGTAAGCTCATTCATCCCCGAGACTGCAAATGGACCAGTCAAATTTCAAGGTATATCTAGTCCATTTACATATTTACGGTTGATTTTGACAATTTACTTCAAAATGACTAACAGGGAAGACCCTGATCAGAGAGCTCCTTTATGATCGTCTCTTAGGAGCCCTCTGATTCAGGGTATACACTGTTTGCATTATACAAGTGTACTCGTTTGTAAATGATGAGTTGAAAAAATTTATTCATGTCTCCACCAACCAAAGATGAGACATAACGAGTTTTATGGCTGGTATACTCACCTTACCTAGCACTAGTTACTATGCACCAATTCATCAGGGCTCCAGATAAGAGGGAGTTAACTGAACAAATCCAGCATTTTTTAACATTTTTCAGCACCAAATCCAAGTTTTTGAAATACCCCCTTATCTGGAGCCCTGTTTCATCTTAATGAAACTTAACTTAACAACATTCAATAATCACATGTTTCAAGATATACGACTGCCTTTAAGGACACTGCGGAGTTGCCTTATCAAATAAGACTTTGTGACAAGTGTTACCACCAGTAATAAACACTGTGTATGAAGCATGTAAGACTATAACTAACGAGGTAACAACAACCTGCATACATGTAGATAAACAGTTACAGTTCAGTTTTACCAATGAAACCCCTCACAATAAGGTTTCTAACCTCTTCGCTACCTTACCCTGAGTACAAGTGGTTAGAGTTACACCAGGGCTCCAGATAAGAGGGAGTTATTGCAACAAATCAAACATTTTCTCACTCATTTCAGCACCAAATCCTATGGTGTTACTACTCATTAGAATCGTCTCTTCGAGACGATTCTAATGAGTAGTGACACCATAGGGTTTAATGCAGAAATAAAGATTTTAGTTTTTGAAAAACTTCCCTTATCTGGTTCTCTGAACACTTCTCTATTACAACCACAAACTTGTTTTAATTATCATGTGTTTACGACAGCTCACCTGTGTATTATACAATCAATTAGCCTTTGTTTTAGTGGTTGTAATAGACAGGTTTTACTGTAGTTTTTCCACAAATTTCAGACAAATATTGAAAAGCAGAATTTTGTTATGAAAGATTCATGTATCTATACAAAGCTACAAAGATTTTAGTGTAAGTTAGGGTTCTTGGGCCCGTTTTTTGAAATGTTGTAGAACAAATATTGTCATATGCCAGATTCTAAAATTCTCATAGAAAAATACTGATTTCTCCATCTCATTATGTCTTGTGACATCTCTTTGCTTGAAAAGACGATTTCAAAGAGATATCACAAAACAGGATTAAATAGAGAAATCAGAAATTAGATGTATTTTAAAGTTCTGACTTACATCCTTTTTTGTCTATGACGTTTCGTAAGGCAGACCCAAGGAAATGAATGATACGAATGAATGACTAGAAATGCTGATGAACCATTGATATGTGTAGCTAGGCCACATTTACGCAGCCATACGGGCTCCTGTATGTCTCTCTCTGTATTTTCATATTGCATGAATTGAAACAAAAAATATAAGATGCCACAGGGAGAATGTGTAATATATATCTATATCTTTACTTGTGTTCAGTCTTTTCTGGTAATTTGAATAAATTATACCTAGATTCCACTTATGTAAGCGCACAAAGATTTGGCAGCATATGTGTAAGTTAATACAACACTCCACTGGAGTCAATCCAAACGGTGAGAGATTATATACTAGACTCCTACGCCTGTACCTTTTTTTAATTTTGAGAATCCAATGAAATTATTCATTGTCAGGCAATAACTGGTCATTAAGGTTTAATTTTTCAACTATTTTCTCCTTCATGTCTGCACTAAATCTTACGCTGTGACTACCGGTACTCATTAGAATTGTCTTAAACATGATTATAATGAGTAGTTACACCATAGAGTTTGGTGCAGACATAAAGATTTTAGATGACGAAATACTCCCCTTATAGGTAGTCCCAAGTACAAAGGATTTTGATTTAAATTGCTTTAATTGACCCCAATCTTCCATGTACTTCCAAATGTCAAGGTCACACATATGCAGCCAAATTGCTCGTTCCACTTGTGTATGCTGATTGAAGGTCATCGTTAACGTTTGCTGTATCCAAACTCCTTGGCGTCATCGTCACGGAAGTCTCCGTAGCGCCATAGATTCAGCTGAAAATTAAAACAATACCAATTCAATCATGAAACATTCAAGGCTAACAACTTTTCTAATCTATAATGACAATACAGTAAAACATGCCTACAGCAGCCATACAGTCCAACATATTTGACAAGTATACAAATTGTACAGTAAAACCATTCTATTAGGGCCACTAAAACACGGTTAATTGATTGTATAAATTTAAAGCAGGATGAGGTGGTAGCTTCACTCTTTGCATTCTAGCGGCGGATATATCCACCACAGTGATTATCTTTATAAACAGTTTGGTTACGCGGCGTCTCATCAGGATCCAAACTGTTTGCCATTCTGACCCTAAATTTAAAAGAAATTTTGAAAATTTTATTTTTAGAACAGTAGCAGACAACAATGGTTGCAGACGACAAAAATTACCAAGCATGCAAAGAGATAAAACAAGGTAAAGTTAAATAGAAAGCTCCTTTACTTTCACCTTGCTTTAAGCTGTCTTGAATATTTAATAATTAACATAATTTAGTGTTTGTAACAGAGAAGTTTTATTGTACCTGTGAAGAGTACATTTGTCCTAGATGTACAGTTTACACCCAGATAAGATGGCTCCTTATGGAGCCTTCTGACCAGGGGCTGCACTGTTTGTACCATAGCAATATTGTAAAATAGTCAATCATCGGTAAGACTTAATCATTGAGTTTCCCTGGTAAAGGAGTTAATCCTTTCCTCCCTGAAACCTCAAATGGACAATTCTAGTTTTCAATTTAGTCCAGTCCATTACTGACTTTTTAGGGTTGATTTTTATAATAAATATCAAAATGACAAACAGTGTAGACCCCAATCAGAGGGCTCCTTAAGGAGCCCTCTGACCGGGGTCTACACTGTTTGCATAGGACAAGTGGACTCCTCACAGGTAGTACACTGTTTGCGAAGGACGCTTATATGCGTGACTAGGGTTCGAAGAGTTAAGGTAAAACACAAGACTTACCCTTCCCTTTTTGGCCAAATCCTGAGCCTTCTGATACTCGGACATGACTTTAGAGAAACGTTTCTCCTTTCTGTACTCCACTAGAGCCACACCCTTGCTGACCATGTTCTTGCCAATGTCGTCTTTCGTCTCACAGTCAGTCATAGAAACATGTTCCAAGTTGCCCGTACGATACTCAACGTTTAACATGAACTGACGATTGATGACATCATCATAGAAATGGTTCACAGCATCCATTCTTGCATCAGGCTGAAATAAATGGTGTAAGATTGTGTGTGACAGTATCTATCAATGACCCTGTTAGCCTTCAAATTATATCTAATTATAAGGCACACATTCTGCTAAACTTTAAACTTGCTTTTAACCCCTTACCCATAAATACGCCTTAATTTGCTTTTAATTTATTCCTCCAGTGAAGAAAATAAATCCATTTTACACAGTCATGAATACATACCATTTTTTTTTATATTCTAGCAGATGGTAGCTTAAAGCAGACTGAAAGTCAAATAAGGCACAGTCTGTTTCACTTTCAACCTGCTTTAAAAGGTCACCTATCTCAAAACTGGAAACAGGCTATGGGATAAAGGGTTAAGTGGTCATCCTACAAAAAGATAGAGATTTAAGAGCTTTGGTTTGTACAGTAAAACCTCTCTATTACGACCAGTAAATTTTATTGGTTATAAGTTGTTTAAGGCAGGTGACTGCTTAAAGCAAGGTAACAGTAAAACAGAAAGCTCCTAATAGAGCTTTCTGTTTTACTGTCACCTTGCTTTAAGCTGTCACCTGTCTTTTATTCAATCAATTAGCCAATGTTCTAGTGGTCTATATAGAGAGGTTGTATATCTGTTCAGAGCACCAGATAAGGGTAGTTTTTCAAAAACTAAAATCTTTATTTCTGAATTAAACCCTATGGTGTCACTACTCATTAGAATCGTCTCTTCGAGACGATTCTAATGAGTAGTAACACCATAGGATTTGGTGCTAAAAAGAGTGAGAAAATGTTGAATTTGTTGAAAAAACTACCTCTTATCTGGAGCCCTGTCTGTTGTACTATGAATGTGTAGTATACTTACATCCTCAGGGGGGAGGGTGACAAAGGCCAGAGAGTATTCTACAGCCTGGGGGGACAACGCTGTGAATGTAGAGCTCAGCTTGGACAGCTTAGTAGCATCAGTCACCTCTTTCTGTAAACAACAACAACCAATGCTTAATCCTTCCTCTGCATTGTTATAGGGTATATTGACCAGTCTGTTACCAATTACCTGATAAACAGGCCTTTTTACACTTCTGATTTATTATTGCCTCTAGAAAATAGTCCCACTTTATACAGTCGAACTTCGTTATCTCGAACTCGCTTATTTCGAAATCTCGGATATCTCGATATAAATTTCTGGTCCCGAATTATTCCTTTCTTTATCGATATAGAAATATCATGTTTATCTCGATATTTCAGCTCGATTTTTTCTTATGTCGAAGTCAAATGTGTGGTCCCTCGAGCTCGAAGTTCTCTATTTTTACAATTCATGTCTCGATATCGCCGAGAAAAATTATTGAAATCTTGAAAGAAAATTCTTTGGATTATCGATTTCACAGGTTTTCATGCGTTTGCGAGTAACTGCAGTTAATAATCACACCTTGCAAATACAGGGTCGGTAGATGAAATAAACACCGGCGTTAATGTGACTGTGTCTCACTCTTAATTACAGGCAATTAAAGAATCAGTTTTATCAAACACCTTTATATGCACTGTCATATTAAGCATCAGCGTTTTCATGTGCATTATAGCAAATGCGTACTTTCATTTTTGACGGCCGCCATTTTGCTTGAAATGTGCGTGTATCAGTAAGATTCAGTTACTCGTGAAAATCACACTTAATACCTATATCGCGATAATAACGCAGATAAAATGGGATTTTCTCGGTTTTAATGTCAAGAAACAAGTAAATGTAAATGAAAGCGAAAGAACAATGAGGTTAATTTACAGTTTACAAGTTTAATTTCATTAATTGTTTGGCCGACATTGTTCGCGTACCTTATTATCTGGTACGGATCGCAGTTATGATTGTAAGCGTCTGTTGATGTATCAAAATGCAAAGGACTGTGATTTTAACGTCTGTGGTTATCTCTCCATTGCTATTAATATGGATTAGTCGACTTTGATAGTAACTTAGTTAAAAGTCAAAGTCAATCAGGTTAGTTTTCTAATTATTGCAAAATAATGAGCGAAACTGCACATGCGCGAGTTCACTCATTGATTGTTGTTAGTGCATCACACCTGTCAATCAACGCAGTGGGATGACACGCTGCGCGATGACAAGTCCACAGATGGTGATAATTGACACTGATTATCGATCTCTCTCAACAACTCGCATCTCGAAACTCGGTTATCTCGATATATTTATTTCAGTCCCCTGGACTTCGAGATAACGAAGTTCGACTGTACAGGAATAAATATAAGATTTTATTCTTTTCCTATCAAATGATAGGTTAAAGCAGGCCTTAAGGGGGTAGGTGCACCTTTGGAAAGTATTTACCAAATTCTTCAAACTTTGCATACAGACAGTAAAATTAGTTTCTATGACAAAACTGGTGAAAAAGTGGGGGTACCGGACCTTTCTTTTTCACAATTTGAGATATTTCAAGGCTACCCCCCTAAAATTGAAGCTTCATAAAAACTCCTACTTTTTTGTACTACTGTTATTCAATCTTTATTTAAACAATCTATTTGTACAAAAAGTATCCTAATTTATATTACCATAGTAAGAATAAACCCTGCAAATAATGTTTTTTCAAGATCCAAAATAAAAATGTTTGATTTCACCGGAAAGGAGTAAAATTTACCCCACCCACTTTTTTATAATGGGAGAATAATGCACAGTGAAAATTGCCCTACAAATTGTAGCAAACTAATTACCAAATTTTTTATTTGTTGTTTTTAGCCTTGCAAACATAAAGTTTTAGTGAAATAGCAAATAAAAACACAGGGTCCCGGATCTTTTAAAAAAGATATAGATCATTTTATCTAAAAAATCCATTTTTTCTCATTTTTTCACTTTTTGGTGTATTTTTACCAAAAATAATTTTTTTCAAAAAAATTTCATTTTATCTATTGAGTTATCTATAATTTATACTAAAACTGTACTACCATGAAAATTTCATGCTTTTATTCTGAGAAATTGAAATGAAATCGGATGTAACAAAATGCAACCTACCTATGAAAACAGTGTATGCTGTAAACTACGAATAGGACATAAAACTTAAAAAGTCCCTTCCGGAACGAAAATCCAATTTTTTCCCGGGAAAATAATATTTTATTACTGTATGTATTCACCGAAAATGAGTTCTTAACATTTTTTTGAAAATGAGTTCGTAAAATTTTTCGGAAATTTCATAATGCTCAAAAAGACAGGCCGACATCCTTAAGGCCCATTTTGCTTTACTTTCAACCTGCTTTAAGGGATCAATTTTCTTCAAACATAGAAAGAGGATATGGGGTAATGGGTTAACCCTTCCTCTGCACAAAGCGTTGACCTGTCTGTAACCCAAAACCGCATAAATAGGCCTTGTATCTATTCCTCCGCTGAAGAAAATAGTTCCAATCATGCAGTCATGAATATGTAGTGTGAGAAACATAATGCGCCGTCTGATCAGAGTCTACACTGTTTGCCTATGTCCCATATATAGGATCATGGGCACAAATGGGTTAATGTCTCTTGGAGATAATTCTAATGAGTAGTCACAGCTCGGGTTTTGTGGAGACAAAAAGGAGAAATCATTGGAAAGTTGAAGTGTACTCAGAGTTTGAAACCTGTCAGATTGACAGAGCACCAGATAAGGGTAGTTTTTCAAAAACTAAAATCTTTATTTCTGAATTAAACCCTATGGTGTCACTACTCATTAGAATCGTCTCGAAGAGTATGAGTAGTAACACCATAGGATTTGGTGCTGAAATGAGTGAGAAAATGATTGATTTGTTGAAATAACTCCCTCTTATCTGGAGCCCTGGATTGAACACTAACGACTTACATTTCCAAAGTCAATGAACAGTACCGTCACTTTAGCTCCCTCGATTCTCTCAACCTTTGAACGATACCTGAAACAAACATCATAGACTATATATCTTACCCAATTAACCCATTTATACCCAGTGGATTCTTCCATGTTTATATATTGGATTAGTCCATTTTTTATCAAAGGGATGCCTGGTCAAAAAATTTATTTTCATTTTGTTTTATATTGAAATTTCTATCAGCCAACAGTGTAGACTCTGATCAGACGCCACAAAGTGTGGCATCTGATCAGAGTCTACACTGTTTGCCTAAGTCCCATATATGGGATCATGGGCACAAATGGGTTAACAATGAACACGATTTCTAATTGATCATTTTTCAAAGACATCAAAGTCTTTACAGGTATAACAAGAGCAAGGACCTTTTCTCAGACCATCAACGTTGATCATCTTTCGACTCCATATGCTGTTTCTAACAAGTGATCACTTAAAGCAGAGCTCCAAATAAGGGGAGTATTTCAAAAACTAAAATCTTTATTTGTTTTAAACCCTATGGTGTCACTATTCACTAGAATTGTCTCAAAAGGATTTGGTGCTGAAATGAGTGAGAAAGTGTTGGATTTGTTCAGTTACTCCCCCTTATCAGGAGCCCTGTTAAAGCAGGTTAAAGTTAAAACAGAATGGGCCTTAAGGCACATTCTGTTTTATTTTCAGCCTGTATTAAGCTACCATCTGCTAGAATACAGAAAACGTTTTTTTATGGTACATGTTTATTGGAAAATTGGAACTATTTTCTTCATTAGTGGAATAAACTAAATGCGCTAAAAGGCGCTTATATTTGGGGAAAGGGTTATTGAGTACTGCAGGGCTCCAGATAAGAGGGAGTAAACTGCACAAATTCAACATTTTTTCACTTATTTTAGCATCAAATCCTACAGTGTCACTACTCATTAGAATCGTCTCTTCGAGTGACACCATAGGGTTTAAATGAGAAATAAAGATTTTAGTTTTTGAAAAACTCTCCTTATCTGGAGCCCTGGTACTGAGAAGAAGTGCAGTGCACATACCAGAGGCCATCAACAGAGTACTTGGCAGCACAGATCTCTCCATATTTGGGTGTGTAGGAGCCAGCGAGTGGAGGGTTGCTCTCCATGTCTACTCTAAGCTCCTCCATCAACTGCTCTAACGTTGGTCCTACAACACAAACAATACAAACATACAACTTTAACCCTTTACCTTATAGAAGCGCCTTTTAGCGCATTCCATTTAATCCTCCAAGGAAGAAAATAGTTCCAATCTATACAGTCATTGATATGTATTAGAAGAAATATTGGCTAAATTTCTAGCAGGTGTAAACTTAAAGCAGGGTGAAAGTAAAGCAGAATGCGCCTTAAGGCGCATTCTGCTTTACTTTCAACCTGCTTTAAGTAGTCACCTATTTTCAAAACTAGAAAAAAACAATGGGGTAAGGGGTTAAGCTACCATCTGCTACAATATATATTTATTATAGTGCACATTAACAACTGTATAAAATGGAGACTATTTTCAACTTAACTAGGATAAATTTTTGCCCGTTTTCAATAATAATTGAAACATTTGAAAACTAATAGCCCTATATAGATTAATAAAGTTTTTATCAAAATCCATTCACATTTGTAGACACTAGCACATAAACAATACTAAAATAAAAAAAATAAAAAAAAAAAAAAACATTTATTGATCTACAGGTTTTAACCTTATTCATGTCTTCATATACATTGTGTGCAATCTGTAAACTGTAGTTGCTACAGTGTACACATTTTTAAATATGGCATTTTTAACACATTAAGGGCAGATAGCACTGACAATCTGAGCCAGTTTGAGGTAGACTTTATAATAAATGTGGAGTTAAAGCCAAATCCTGTGATTTCCCCAATCAAAGGGCCTGGGGCCTGTCTTACTAAACGGTGTACAACAAATATTGTCATAAGTCAAATTATAACATTTTAAATTATTATTTATTTCTCCATCTAATCCTGTCTTGTGACATCTCTTTGGAATCGTCTTGAAAAGATGATTCCAAAGAGATATACCAAGATGAGATTAGTTGGAGAAATCAGAAATTAGATGTATTTTAAAGTTTTGACATACGACCATTGTTGTCGTAAGACGTTTAGTAAGACGGGCCCCTGACTCCTAAATATGTGTACTTAAATCCATTCTCTGTCCCGGTGATGAAGAATAACTATACCCAGCTTTATACAAATCTGTTAATCAGTTCAAGAGATATAGGTGTAGACAGAAACTAGACAGTAGGAGGGAAGGACAAACCTAAAACAGTATCCTCCTGCCTTCCGCAGTAGATAAAAAGAATGATAGCTTAACAAACTTACTGGACAGCTTATAAACAGAACACGGGTAAATGATAGATACCTTTTTCAACGGTCTGTGCATAAAACTTGAGATCATCTTGCAGGACCTCTGTGACGAGCACAGTTTTGTAGGCCACAGTCCTCTCTGATGGTTCTTCTGTTACCACCTCGTTAGTTGGCTCTTTGTAATCAGCCCAGATCTAAACATACATAAACATACACAATACATAAACTCTTTGAACCCTAGCCAGGCATATATGCATCATTTGCAAACAGTGTACATGCAGGGCTCCAGATAAGAGGGAGTAAACTGCACAAATCCAACATTTTCTCACTTATTTTTGCTCAAATCCTATGGTGTTACTACTCATTAGAATCGTCTCTTCGAGACGATTCTAACGAGTAGTGACATCATAGGGTTTAATGCACAAATAAAGATTTTAATTTTTGGAATACCCCCCTTATCTGGGGCCCTGTACATGTGAGGAGTACACTAGTGTAGACCCTGATCAGAGGGCTCCTTAAGGAGCCCTCTGATCAGGGTCTACACTGTTTGTCATTTTGACATATATTGTAAAAATCAACCCTAAAAAGTCAAAAATGGACAAGACTAAGTTGAAAATTAGAAATGTCCATTTGAGGTTTCAGGGAGGAAAGGGTTAATACATTACAGTCCTCTCTGATGGTTCCTCTGTCACCACCTTGTTAGTTGGCTCTTTGTAATCAGCCCAGATCTAAACATACACAATACATTAATACATTACAGTCCTCTCTGACGGTTCCTCTGTCACCACCTAGGTGGCTCTTTGTAATCAGCCAAGATCTAAACATACCCTTTTTAGTTGGCTCTTTGTAATCAGCCCGATCTAAACATACGTAATACATTACATGGATGACAGAAGTCATGCAGGCTGAGCATAAACAAATTCCACAGATCCCTTTACAATTTAAACTTCAACCCATTCATTCATAAATACACCTTTTTACCCCTTTTACTTTTTCATTCAATGACAATAAATGCAGTGTTTGTCATTTTGCAATTTATTGACTCAAAGCGGTATCTTATTCTTGAATTAACCCTTTCCTCCATAGAAGTTTCTTTTAGCACATTCAATTAATTCCTTCACTGAAAAAAATAGTTCCAATTTATATGTTTATTAACATTTACCATAAAGAAAATTCTCTTAATCCTAGCAGATGGTAGCTTAAAGCAGGCTGGAAGTAAAACAGAATGCGCTTTAACAATGTTCTGCTTTACTTTCAACCTGTTTTAAGGGGTCACCTGTCTTCAAAACTAGAAACAGGCTATGAGGTAATACCAAATGGGTTAACCCTTTGAACCCTAGTCCCGCATTTAGGCATACTTTTCAAACAGTATACATGTGAATAGTGCACTTGTTCTTTGCAAAGAATGAATACCCGGATCAGAGGGCTCCTTATGGAGCCCTCTGATCTGGGACTTCACTGTTTGTTATAATGCAAAACATTGACAAAAACAATCATTAAAAGTCAGAAATGAACTAGACTAAATTGGAAACTGGAATGGTCCATTTAAAGTTTCAGGGAGAAAAGAGTTAAGCTGATAATTATCTGAAACCCAGGGTACACTTACATTCATTCTCTTTTCCTTGGCGTTCTCTTCAGCTTTGAGCATTTGTTGGTAGTACTCGCTTCGCTCTGCTGTGAAGTGTACCTTAGCCAGTCCTTGTTCCACCAGACCCAATGAAACATTCACTCCATCCACAAACAGCCAGCCTATAAAATTGCCTCCCTTGTCTGTTGTCTCTACTTTGATTTCAACCTGGTCATATATAAACAAAGGTTAATATACAGTAAGCCGGTATTTATCAGCCTCAGGGCTTGCAAACTGAATAAATCCAAGATGTTCTCCTTTCTCCGAGCACCAAATCCTATGGTGTTTCTATTCATTAAAATTGTCTTGAAGAGACATTTTCAAATGAGTAGTGACACCATAAGGTTTAATGCAGACATGAAGGGTTTAGCTTTTGAAATGTTCTCTTATCTTGAGCTATGAGCTGCCGCTTAAAACATGATTAATTGACAGGTTTATATGAAGGTAACAGCTTAATGCAGGACAAAAATAATGCAGACAGCTCTTAAAGAAGCTTTCTGCATTAATCTTGCCCTGATTTAAGCAGTAACTTGTATTGGTAGACCTTAGTGCCTTATTATTGAGTAACATAGCAATAGGTTTTATTATAAATCAACTCCCCCTCCAGCTTTTAAATTCTTTACAAAAGGTGGATGTTTAAAGTAGGCTGAAAGTAAAGATAATCCAAAACTTTTAGCCTGCTTTAAGCAGTCATCTGTCTGAATGTAGGCAAAGATTTCTATGGTTTTCTAACTCTTTGCATGTGTCGTTTGCCACTGTCTTAAAAATAGATCTTCCTAAAAAAACAACAAAAAAACGGGTCAGGATGACAAACAGTTTGGATCCAGATGAGCCTCCATGTTATGCTGCATCTCAACAGGATTTGCAAAGATTATCATGGTTTTAAAAGTTTAAAGGTCATGCATGCTAGCAAAATGAAATGGCATATCTATGAGTAACGTGTAAAGGGCACATCACTGAGGTAAAAGATAACTAAGATCATGTCACTTGCCTCTCTTTGCAAACATAACTCTTTTGTGAACAGTGTGGCCTCCTCACCAAAAGGTTCTGAGGGAATTGTAGAACCTGCTGGTCCTGGGCGTGAGCCTCTTGGACACTCAATTCCTAAAACAAGAATGGCTAAACATTCACAAACAAGAAAATGGACAAGTAATTGTTATTTAAAAAAGACGAGAAACCGCCAATGTCGGTATGGCCGGATTTTCTGCACTTTTGCTTTGTATATATATATATATAATATAGTTACCCATGGCATGTGATGATGACCTCACTACAACTGTAAATGCCAAATTTGGTTGCTGTAGGACTTAAATTTGACTAAAACTGACACTAACAAAAAGGTAAACCAAGACGCAAACAAAAAGGTTAACCAAGAATTCTTTAAGTCATTGGACCTTGAAATCTAGGTCACAGTGACCTAGTTACCCAAGGCATGTGATGATGACCTCACTACAACTGTACATATCAAATTTGGTTGCTGTAGGACTTAAACTTTGACTAAAACTAACACTAACAAAAAGGTAAACCAAGACGCAAACGAAAAGGTTAACCAAGAATTCTCTAAGTCATTGGACCTTTAAAAATCTAGGTCACAGTGACCTAGTTACCCACAGCATGTGATGATGACCTCACTACAACTGTACATATCAAATTTGGTTGCTGTAGGACTTAAGCTTTGGCTAAAACTGACACTAACAAAAAGGTCAACCAAAGTGAGGACGGACGGACAGACAGACAGACGGACGGCATTCGCAAATCTATAGACCGCATTTTCAATCCGGCCAAAAATGAGAATACCTAAGATTTATGACTAATTAATCCATCACAACATAAATATGCCTTTTTACTGTACTTTACACCAGTCTGCTTTACTTTGTACTTGTACTGAGGAAAATAGTTTCCCTTTAAACCGTTATGTGTGTGAACCATAAGAAACATTTTCTTTATCCTATCAGATGGTAGATTAAAGCAGGCTGAAAGTAAAGCAGAATGCCCATTCCGGTTCTTGATGCTGCTTTAAGTGGTCACCTATCTTTAAAACTAGAAGTAGGCTATGGGGTAAAGAATTAAATACCATAAGGTTGAGTACCCCTATTGTTATCCAGCCAATGCCGGTCAATATCCAACCTCTATGGAATGCAACCTGCCATTCTAATAAACTGCTGACCTGCTAAACAATGGTCTTGAACAGACAGACAGTTGATGAGAAAGGTCATTCACTATATGAAGAGTACTGATTTTGGTCTGATCTCATTAGGGGTACTCAGCCTTAACCCATTCCCCAATAGAAGCGCCTTTTAGCGGATATGATTTATTCATCCACTGAAGAAAATAGTTCCAATTTAATCAGTAATAAATATGTTTTCTAGGGAATATTTTCTATATTATAGCACATGATAGCTTAAAGCAGGCTGAAAGTAAAGCAGAATGCGCCCTAAGGCGCATTCTGCTTTACTTTCAACCTGCTTTTAGTAGTCATCTATCTTAAGTACTAGAAATAGGCTATCAGGTAAAGGGTTAACCATAGTTTAGTTTCTAATGGCAGTGTCAATACCTGAGACTAAGAAGGTGATGAGGCAAGTTTCCTTGGGGAGGAACACTCTCAGTCGAGATCCACTGGCTACAAACTCACATACAGCTTCCAACTTGTCTGCCTTAGACAGGAATGGCAGAAACTGCTTCGCCTTGGTCACATCCTAGAAAACATAGCTTAACTCATTACCATATGAAAACACCTTTTTACGCCTCTAATTTATGCCTCCACTGAAGAAAATAGTTCAATTTTATACAGTCAGTAATATATACCATAAAGATGTTTTCTATATGCTGGCAGATAGTAGCTTAAAGCAGGCTGAAAGTAAAGCAGAATATTCTGTTTTACTTTCAACCTGCTTTAAGTGGTCAACTATCTTGAAAACTAAAAACAGGCTATGGGGTAATGGAATAACTCTTTCAACACAATGGGTCTCATTTACTTTGCAAACAGTGTACACTCAGATCAGAGGGCTCCTGTATGAAACTTCTGATCTGGGTCTACACTGTTTGCTTATTTTGACCAGTATGTATTAAACTACATGTACCCAGAATTCCAAGTACACAGATTCATGTTTTGGCTAGATCCTGTAAAACAGGGTTTAGAGCTGAGAAGATGGTCCAAATTGTTTTAACCATAACCTGTTCCTGTTTCTCATTCACCCCTGAAACCTTTGATAGGCAATTCCAGTTTCCAATTCAGTCTGGTCCCATTTTGACAATTTAGGATTTTTATTTTGAAATTAATTGCAAAATGACAAATTGTGTTGACTCTAATAACAGCACTCCTTAAGGAACCCTCTGATCAGGGTCTACACTGTTTTCAAAGGAAAATTGTTCACCTCTTTATTACACTGTTTTTAAATGGTATACTTGTCACTAGGGTTCAGTACTGAAAGGGTTACATGAATTGACAGACAGACAGACAGACAGACAGACAATCAAGGACCTACCCCGGACACATCAGCCACCCTGTGTATTGGAGCATCTTTCTTTGAGTGCAGGCCAACTTGCTTCTTCTTTGCTCTCTCCTCCGCAGCAAGGAGAAGGTCATATTTAGATGACCTCTGATCATCGTCTTGACGATACCTGATCACAGTAGCCAGACCCTTACTGATCAAAGCTTCAGCAATATTTCTGAAAAGTGTAAAGAAAACAAGTTGGACACAAATGAAAACGTTACTATGTCATATATTTGATTCTAACATAAAGAGATTTTTAAAGTCTTTTGGACTATCAGACTTAAGACAAGAGTTACTAATGTAGGACTTCAATGCATGTTGCATGTAGATCATGTTTTAACCCATAACCCCAATTAATACACCTTTTTACGCCTTTAATAAGTTCCTCCACTGAAGAAAATAATTCCATTTTATACAGTCATGAATATTTACTGTTATAAATCTTTTCTTATCCAAGTAGATGGTAGCTTAAAGCAGGCTGGTAGTGAAGCAGAATGCGCCTAATGTGCATTCTGCTTTACTTTCAACCTGCTTTAAGTGGTCATTGGTCTTCAATACTAGAAACCAGCTATGGGGTAATATGTTGATTATGTTTATAATCAAAGTTTATTTCCCCAAATAGAATTTGCGATCCCGTAATGAGCCTCATCATATGTTGTCATGTGACCAAAATTAACCAATCACAGTTAGTTCTTACTAAAACTAGATGCTGCAGAAGGTGGTATCTTTGTGTGGGTTAAATTATAACCCAAACAAATACAATAATACCTCTGGGGGCCATATGAAACCCTAAAATTAAATCAGGGTTTCAATATTTAACTCTTTACAGACCAACAGCTTAACAGTATCAATATATACCTTTGCATACAGTTCACATCAAAATGAAATGTCACTTAACCCATTACCCAATAGCATGTTTCTGGTTTTGAAAATAGTTGATCACTTAAAGCAGGTTGAAAGTAAAGTAAAATGCGCCTTAAGGCGCATTCTGCTTTACTTTCAGCCTGCAACCATCTGCTTGGATACAGAAACTATTTCATATGGCACATATTTATAATTGTATAAATTGGAACTATTTTCTTGTGTGGAAGAATAAATTAATGGCGTAAAAAGTCTTATTTATGGGGTAATGGGTTAAAGCTTCGTCTCATTAGGATCCAAACTGCTTCACACTAGAATTTTTTCTTTGAAGGGGGTGTTTTTCTAAAAGAGGATATGATTCATCTGTAGTGTATAACTTACATGCCACCAATGGTAACTGTGCAGCAAGTTTTCTCTGGAAATCCCTGGTTTGGTGGCTGTATGTAATCCACTTCAACATTTACCTGTAACACATAAAATACAACAGAATGTAACACATAAAGTACAACTGAATATAACAAATAAAGTACTACTGAATATAAAACATAAAATACAACTAAATGTAACACATAAAATACAACTGAATATAACACATAAAATACAACTGAATATAACACATAACATTTAACTGAATATAACACATAAAATACAACTGAATGTAACACATAAAATACAACTGAATATAACACATAAAATACAACTGAATATAACACATAACATTTAACTGAATATAACACATAAAATACAACTGAATGTAACACATAAAATACAACTGAATATAACACATAAAATACAACTGAATATAACACATAACATTTAACTGAATATAACACATAAAATACAACTGAATGTAACACATAAAATACAACTGAATGTAACACATAAAACACAACTGAATGTAACACATAAAACACAACTGAAAATAACACAGAAAATATAACTGAATATAACAAATAAAGTACTACTGAATATAAAACATAAAATACAACTGAATGTAACACATAAAATACAACAGAATGTAACACATAAAGTACAACTGAATATAACAAATAAAGTACTACTGAATATAAAACATAAAATACAACTAAATGTAACACATAAAATACAACTGAATATAACACATAAAATACAACTGAATATAACACATAAAATACAACTGAATATAACACATAAAATACAACTGAATATAACACATAAAATACAACTGAATATAACACATAAAATACAACTGAATATAACACATAAAATACAACTGAATATAACACATAACATTTAACTGAATATAACACATAAAATACAACTGAATATAACACATAAAATACAACTGAATATAACACATAAAATACAACTGAATATAACACATAACATTTAACTGAATATAACACATAAAATACAACTGAATGTAACACATAAAATACAACTGAATATAACACATAAAATACAACTGAATATAACACATAACATTTAACTGAATATAACACATAAAATACAACTGAATGTAACACATAAAATACAACTGAATATAACACATAAAATACAACTGAATATAACACATAACATTTAACTGAATATAACACATAAAATACAACTGAATGTAACACATAAAATACAACTGAATGTAACACATAAAACACAACTGAATGTAACACATAAAACACAACTGAAAATAACACAGAAAATATAACTGAATATAACACAGAAAATAGAACTGAATATAACACAGAAAATAGAACTGAATATAACACAGAAAATAGAACTGAATGTAACACAGAACATAGAACTGAAAGTACATAAAATGTTATGTAATCTGTCAGGGTCAACAGTATTTTGTCCCATTTCATGGCGACAGCACAGATTCTAATCAGACACTGAGTTAGCCATGCAGATTCAGTCAAATTCCAACATCCAGATGATTGCAGGTGGAGGAAAAACCCATATGCCCTTCATATACTGTATCAGGCACCAATCAGCAACTAGGTGAACTATCAACCAGCTGTAAGGCTTCCAAACGAATATAATGTACAGTGAAACCTCTCTATTAGGACCACTAAATTGTGTCAAATATTATTCGTTTAGGACAGGTGACTGCTTATAACAATGTGGAAGTGAAACAGAAAGCTCCAACAGGAGCTTTCTGTTTCACTTTCACATTGTTTTAAGCTGTCACCTGTCTTTTATACAGACAGTTAACCTTCTTTTAAGTGGTCGTAATAGAGAGGTTCTACTGTATATTCTGCAAGAAAATTATACATGTGATGTAAGTCACCTTGTTGACTCACCTTTTTACCAATGAGCTTCTTTCTCATGAATTCTCTAGCCTCGTACATATAGGGAATGTCATACAGTGGTCGTGATCGCATGTTACGCTCCTTGGGTGCTGCAGGATCAGCCTCGGGCATTCTGACAAAAATAAAACCACTTCTTTATGTGCAGTTAAGAACATGTAGACCTGCTATAAATACTGCAAAGCAAATCTGTCTTGCTTTTATTCAACCTAGTTGGATCAGATAAGGGGGTATTTTGAAAACTAAATTTTCATGACAAAATAGAGTGAAAGATAATGAAGTTTGACTGTATTCGTGTTCAATGTTAATGTTTACCTTGGGGGTTTGATACTGGCCAGGAAGCATTTCTTAAATCCTCCATCAGGCTGCTTGACAACGAGGGCATCGCCATTGACAACCTCTACGACCTTGCCCTGGAACGTCTTGTCCTTGATGTCCATGGCAGGGGAGGTCAGCGGGGAGTAGTCTTTCCAGATTCTCAACTTCTTCTCCTTGGCTACCCTGACAGGGGAAACAAACTTATATTAACATGTAAAGGTAAATCTCTCTATTACTACCACTAAAATGAAGACCAACTGATTGTATAAAAGTCAGGTGACAGCTTAAAGCAAGGTGACAGTAAAACAGAAAGCTCCTGTAGGAGCTTTCTGTTTTACTGTCACCTTGCTTTAAGCAGCCAAAAGCTCATACAGGAGCTTTCTGATTTACAGTCAAATTGCTTTAAGCAGTCAAAAGCTCATACTGGAGCTTTCAGTTTTACTGTCACCTTGCTTAAGCTGTCAAAAGCTATAGGAGCTTTCTGGTTTACTGTCACCTTGCTTAAGCTGTCAAAAGCTACAGGAGCTTTCAGTTTTACTGTCACCTTGCTTCAAGCATTCAAAGGCTCCTACTGGAGTTTTCAGTTTTACTGTCACCTTGCTTGAGGTTTCTGTTTTATTTTATCCTTGTTTTAGGCTGTCATCTGTCTTAAACAGCTTCACACAATTAAGTGGTCGTACTAGAGAGGTTTTACTCGAATAAAATCCATCCATGCAGAATGGAAGTAGAGCCCGAACATGACAAACTGTTCTACATTGTGACTTTTGACACCAAATTGTGAACTTGACCTTTCAGAAACAGACCTAGATGTTGCACATTACACATCATATACTCAAGAAGAATATCTGTGCGATATTGTTTTAAAATCAATCCATGCATGATGGAGTTAGAGCTGAGAGACATTTTGACCTTTCACACTGAACTGTGACTTTGACCTTTGCGATATGAACTTTGGGTCTCAATCGCAACACATTGTCTCAATGTGGTGAACGTTTTACCAGGTTACTTCAAAATCCAGTCACAGAGTTACAGAGCGGACACGATATTGGACAGACAGACAGTCAGACAGATGCCGGCCAGCCATTTGGTGCTGGCATAAGGATTTTAATTTTTGGAAATACTCTCTGGTGACTCTTGCCAAACAGATAGAAAGACCTACTGAGATATGTTTTGCTGTTGTAATACGACTTACTTCTCAGCAGATCTCAAAGACTCTGACCCCTGGGATACGACACCCATACTCCAGTCAACACAACGGGCAAAGCCTTCTTTCAACAGCAGCTCAGCAATATTACCGTTCTGAAACAAACACAAATTTCTTATATCAACATAAAACCTATTACAGAAATAAGCGCTTAAAAAATATCAGGAGTAAAAAATTCCACTTGTTCCCTCGTCCTGCATGCCTTTTCTCTTCTTTGTCTTATGTACAGGGCAATTTCATTTGTTGGATTGTCTTCATTTTCTTTTGTGCAGGACCAGTGACACATTTCATAATTGTCTACACAGGGCTCCAGATAAGAGGTAGTTATTTCAACAAATCAAACATTTTCTCACTTATTCAGCACCAAATCCGATGGTGTTACTACTCATTAGAATCGTCTCTTCGAGACGATTCTAATGAGTAGTGACACCATAGGGTTTAATTCTGAAATAAAGATTTTAGTTTTTGAAAAACTACCCTTATCTGGTGCTCTGGTCTACACCTGAATCGGCTGGTGAAAGGTATAATGACACTGTACAGTAGAACCTCTATAACAACCACTAAATTGTGTTATTTATTAGGTTCTTAAACAGGTGACGGCTTTAAAGCAAGGTGACAGTAAAACAGAAAGCCCCTTAAACAGATTTCTGTTTTACTGTCACCTTGATTTAAGCTGTCACTTGTCCTATATACAATCAACTAGCCTTCCTTTTAGTAGTTGTAATAGAGGGTTTTTACAGTATATTGTTACACAACTGTAAAACCATTTATTTAAAAAATTATATACAATTTTATTTTATGTTTTTTCTATTGTTTATGAAACCACAAACTGAAGCAGCCTGACACTTTATCTATACCCAATACTTATGTAGCAGAACATTTCTCTTTATCCATTTAGTCTTGGTCAACCAAACACTAAACTTTTTTTTATTTTTTGTTAAATATAAAAATTCAAAATGCTGATAATCTTTGCTTTTACTGTAATCTAAGTATTTTGCTAATTGGTTTACAATACACACCTTATAGAAATTACCTTGCTAACCCTTTACCCTTTAACTTATTCCTAGTTTTAAAGACAAGTGACTATTTAAACCAGGGTTTAGCTTCCATTAGCTAGGATAAAGTAATTTCTTCTTATGGCGCACATTCATCACTAAATAAACTGGAACTATTTTCTTCAGTGGAGGAATAAATTAAAGGTGATTAAATGCTTAAAAGGTTAAAAACAATTTAGCTTACCGGATGTAGGACAGTTCCAAGAATGTTAGCATTTGATACGCCCTCCATGATAATTTTAACTTCCCTCTGCAGAAGTCTGCACTCTGTAAAATATCTCGCTTCTGCTGCAAATTGCTCTGTCTCTTCCTGTTTGAACATGGGACCCTGAAGCAAAAAGGATTTGATTTATAATCTACTATCTAAACAATTGCCCCACATAAATCTCATCTTAACCCTTTTCTCCCTGAAACTTCATTCGACAATTCCAGTTTCAAATCTTATCTAGATACAGTTTATGTTTAACCCATTACTCCATGTCCGCTTTAAAGTTTTGAAGACAAGTGAACACTTTAAGCAGGTTGAAAGTAAAGCAGAATGTGCCTTTAGACACATTCTGCTTTACTTTCAGTCTGCTTTAAGCTACTATCTAAAAAGTAACATGGATCTAGAAAATATTTCTGATGCCGAGTTTTCATGACCATATAAAGTGGAATTATTTATCGGGTAACGGGTTGACAATTTGACAAAAGTGCAGATGCAGGCGCTCTTTAACCCTTTGAACCCTAGTCCCGCATATAGGCGTCATTTTCAAACAGTGTATATATAAATAGTACACTTGTCCTGTGCAAACAGTGAAGACCCAGATCAGAGGGCTCCGAAAGGAGCCCTCTGATCAGGGTCTTCACTGTTTGTCATAATGCCAAACATTGACAAAAACAACCCTTAAAAGTAAAAAATGGACTAGACTTAAATGGAAACTGGAATTGTCCATTTAAAGTCTTAGGGAGGAAAGAGTTAATATGGCTTTATATTGTTGGCATACAACCAGCGTACTCTTCACAGGTACAGTTTGCAAAGGATGAGTATACCGGTTCACTGGGTTAACCCTGAGATGTTTACATATTGTCTTCTATGACAGACAGGTTCACTGGGTTAACCCTGAGATGTTTACATATTGTCTTCTATGACAGACAGACAGATAATGACAAAAACATAATAATCCATTGAATTGATTCAAGATATCCCTGTTAGACATGATACACACAGGGCTCCAGGTAAGGGGGAGTAATTTGAACAAATCAAATAGTTTCTCACTCATACAGCACCAAATCCTATGGTGTTACTACTCATTAGAATCGTCTCTTTGAGACGATTCTAACAAGTAGTGACACCATAGGGATTAAAGCAGAAATAAAGATTTTAGTTTTTGAAATACTCTGCATTCAACAAAGTGCAGTGATTGTACTGCAACAACAGCCCTAACTGTTTTTGTAGAATACCTTAATGCCAGACATCATGATTGTGATGTAGTGAAAGTCTGGTAACAGGAAGGCCCTGACTGTACAGCCATCTCTCACATGCTGTCTTAATAACTAAAATAATACCTTAATGCCAGACATCATGATTGTGATGTAGTGAAAGTCTGGTAGTAGGAAGGCCCTGACCGTACAGCCATCTCTCACATGCTCGATCACAGCTGAAATCAACAGAAAACATATGTTGTATTTAATGCAAAACTTGCCTCTACATATCATTTCACAGATGCATGGAATTAACCCATTACCCCATGTACACCTCTTTTTACATATAATTCATTCCTCCACTGAAGAAAACAGTTTCACCTTAGAGTAAAGAATATGCATCATAATAAATAATTTCCTGTACCCTAGCATAAAACAGGTTTAAAGTAAAGCAGAGCTCCTTCAAACTTCTGAAGGAGCATTCTGCTTAATTTCTGTCTGTTTTAAGCAACCATCTGTCTTCAATACTGAAGCTATAACTGAAAAGGTAACCCTCAAATAAACTTCATGTTTATCAATATCAATTCTTTCAACATCATGGACTTGTTTAAAATATACTCATTATATTTTAAAACAGTGTAGACCTATATCAGAGGGCTCCTATAGGAGCCCTCTGATCTGGGTATACACTGTTTGCTAATTTAGACCAGTATTTATTAAACTACCCAGAATTCCAAGTAGACTGGTTCATAGCCAAATTATTCACAAGGGAACCCAATAACTAACAAGAGTTAGGTAGTTTTGAAAGAGTTCAGAGTTAAAGATAAATACTACAAATTCCAAAACACTTGTCCTTATAACTCAACCAAACAACTTCATTTGACAGTTAACAATTTCATTCTATTATAAGACTATACCTAACTTTGCAAATCAGATGCCACATAAATTATGCCCCATCTGATCTGAATCCATGCCATTCAACACCTGTATCAGAATTTCTTTGTTTTACGCTTGGCAGTATCTGATAAGGATTCAGATTGGTTTACACTCGTACCAATATTCTGAATTTCAGGGCTCCAGAAAAGAGAGAGTAAACTAAACAAATCCAACATTTTCTCACTCATTTCAGTACCATGTCCTATGGTGTAGCTACTCATTAGAATCGTCTCGAAGAGATGATTCTAATGAGCAGTAACACCATAGGGCTTAATGCAGAAATAAAGATTTTAATTTTGAAATACTTCCCTTATCTGGAGCTCTGAAAATGTCTTTATATAAACCGTTATTTGTTTAATCGGACAATACTATGTTGGTTTTACATACCTTCAACTGGTTTTTGATGAAAAGAGTCGACCAGCTGTCTGGGATTGTCAGACGTCCATTTAATATCTCGTGTATATTTTTCAGGGTTGGTTACCACTTCTGGGTTCCATTTTCCCTTCCCAGCAGACTTAGCAGCTTCTTCAAGTTGGATCAACCTCTGGGCATTCTCACTGCAGAAACAAAACAAACAAACCCATCAGCAACATGACTTGTATTACCAAAACACATCTATGTGGCATCTTTCAAGATTCCAATTTTATTAAACTGATATCAAAGCATAGCTTTCACCTAGATTATCAACCCCATAGACATTCCATCTAAGTTCCTTATGTTTCCACCATATGACTACTCACCAGAATAATCTGGCAGAGAAGATTCTAATAAATCTGAATGAACGTTTTTTTAACAGTCCATCTCTGATAAATCTGAATAGGTTTGGTCAGAGCTCCAGATAAGCTGCCTATTTCAAAACCAAAAGTCCTTATACCTCCACCATCCTTATGTTGTGACCACTCATAGAATCGTATTGCATCAGTTCTAATGAGTGATCATACCATATGTCAGGGCTCCAGATAAGAGGTAGTAATTTCAACAAATCAAACATTTTCTCACTCATTTTAGCACCAAATCCTATGATGTTACTACTCATTAGAATCGTCTCTTCGAGACGAATCTAATGAGTAGTGACACCATAGGGTTTAATTGAGAAATAAAGATTTAAGTTTTTGAAAAACTACCCTTATCTGGTGCTCTGCTGATATATAGTTTGGTGGAGACATAAAGGAGAAAAACACTGGAAGTATGTGGTTTACACACTCTATCTGAAGCACAGGGGGTCAGAATGTAGGGGGTGTTTGTGGCTGCTTGATTGTGGAACAAAATGACCCAAAAATATAAAAGCCCAGTATATGAGTATGTATCATAGACAAGGGGTCGAACTGTCAAATGGGCCATTTCAACGTTCGGCTCGGATTTGATTTCGTGTTCGAGACCAAGTACAATTTCACGATAAAAGTAAATGGTTATCATTAGTGTGATTATTTAGGTACTTGAAAATGTTGGATCTAGTTGAATTGATCAATATGTGAAAAAATATGACGTGTTTTTCACGGGAGGTAGTGAAATTGCCCATTTTACAGTTCGACCCCTTGTCTATGATACATACTCAAATACTGGGCTTATATATTTTTTGGACATTTTATGCCACAATCAAGCAGCCACAAACACCCCCTACGTTCTGGCCCCACTGTGATCTGAAGCCCTGTCTGGTGAAAAACCCAAACTGTAAAATTGCTTGTAATGTTCAGGTGTTATCTAGAGCCCTGTTATAACACACTCTCCCTAGAAATGACTTTTGACATGTTTACCTATTCCCCATTGCATTGACGTTTCATGCTATAACCCATTACCCCTATAAACATGCCTGTGTATGCTTTTAATATCTTCTTCAACACGAGAAATACAGTCATAAAAATGTACCAAAAGATTTTTGTTTCTATATCTTAGCAGATGGTAGCTTTAACTCTTTGAACCCTAGTCCCGCATATAGGCGTGCTTTTCAAACAGTGTACCTGTGAATAGTACACATGTCCTATGCAAACAGTGAAGACCCAGATCAGAGGGCTCCGAAAGGAGCCCTCTGATCAGGGTCTTCACTGTTTGTCATAATGCCAAACATTGACAAAAACAACCCTTAAAAGTCAGAAATGGACTAGTCTAAAATGGAAACTGGCATTGTCCATTTAAAGTTTCAGGGAGGAAAGAGTTAAGCAGACTGAAAGTAAAGCTGTCATGGTAAAGAACAGCTGCAGTTTTTCCCTGTTATCTGACATGGATGCTTAACCCATTACCCCATAAAAATACCTTTAATGTATTCTTCCAATAAAAATAGTTACATTTTACACAGGCATTTATATTCTATATCCTAGCAGATGGAAGCTTTAAGCAGGCTGAAAGTAAAACGTTAAGTGGTCACACATCTTCAATAATGGAAACAGGATATTTGAATGAATGAATATATGGTGTTTGATGGCCTATCGACACAAACAGGATATTTGAGTACAGGTGACCACTTAAAGCAGGTTGACAGTACAGCAGAATGTGCCTTTATGGGTAAAGTTGGTACATACTCAATCCTGTTTCAGTGAGAGTAAAACTTAAGGTGATCTCCTTCTTTAATAATAGAAACAGGTCATTTGAAGACAGATGACCCCTTTAGGCAGGTTAATAGTAAAGCAGAATGTGCCTTAATCCATTAACCCATAGCCTGTTGCTAGTTTTGAATAGGTGACCACTTAAAGCAGGTTGAAAGTAAAGCAGAATGTGTCTTAAGGCGCATTCTGCTTTACTTTCAGCCTGCTTTAAGTGGTCACCTGTCTTCAAAACTAGAAACAGGCTATGAAGTAAAGGGTTAAAGCAGGTTGACAGTACAGCAGAATGTGCCTTTATGGGTATAGTTGGTACATACTCGTCCTGTTTCAGTCCCATCCTTCGTAACTCCACCAGACCTTCAGCCACCAACATCTCTGTAATGCTTTCCTTATTCTCACTGGTTGGATCTGAAAACATGACAAATTTACACTTAAAGCCAAATCATAATTTCTGAAACATCAAACTTATTTAATCTAATGGTAAGGTTTCCATTTCATTTGCCCGACCCTGGAAATTTTTATTAAAAGTTTTCAATCAATCATCAAACTTCAAGGTTTATTAAACTCTCTAAAAGAAAGATACACCCGATGGGAGACAAAAATTGCGTGTGTTGTTTGGAGAGTTGTTATAGGAAGGGGAAATTAAGACTTGGCTTACATTTGCAAACAGCTTGAATCCAGATCAGATGCCTCGTAATGTGGTGTCTTATCTGGATTCAAGCTGTTTGTCACTCATCATTATATTAAATCTGTCAAAAGGTCCACTCACATGCAACATTGACAAACAACAGGCTTAAATGTTATAGAGGGTTTGAGCTGAGTCTGAGTGTGTTCTCAAGCATTTGATTTGTCAGATTTGAGCCCAATCAAATGCTTGAGAACGACTTTAGGCTCAACGCAAAAGCTTTATAACCTCGGACCCTGAAGATGGCAATTTCAAGCAGAAAATATTGCAGCAGTAAAAGTGTTAGAATAATTATCTTGTTTGGGGAGGCATTGTTGTAAGGAGGGAATCATTGTTGGGAGGGTGGTTGTAGAGAGTGGCACTGTATTGATCGGACCTAGATTTGGCACAACAGATACAGAGCTCCAGATAAAAGGGAGTGAACTGAACAAAAACAAAGTTTTCTCACTCATTTTAACACCAAATTCTATGGTGTTACTACTCATTAGAATCGTCTCGAAGAGACGATTCTAATGAGTAGTGACACCATAGGGTTTACTGCAGAAATAAAGATTTTAGTTTTTGAAATACTCCCCTTATCTAGAGCCCTGCAGATATCAGCCATGTCATGAGAAAACCAGACTTATTCAGGGCTCCAGATAAGAGGAAGTAAACCACACAAATCAAGCATTTTCTCACTTATTTAAGTACCAAATCCTATGGTGTCACTACTCATTAGAATTGTCTCTTTGAGACAATTCTAATGAGTAGTGACACCATAGAGTTTACTGCACAAATAAAGATTAGTTTTTGGAATACCTTCCTTCTTATCTGGATCCCTGCTTATTGAATTGCAAGACAGTGTAGACGAAACCAAACCACAATTTCAGGCTCTGTATCTGATCACGCTCTACATCGGTTATGCAACAAAAAAGTGCAGGTGCTGGTGATTGCCAAACCATGTGGACTAAGACCAGCTGTCCCATCTTACACAAGGCGACTAGTTTTGGTCTACACAATTTGTAGTGCAAAAAGTCAAGTTTTTTTATGGCACAGTTCATGCAAGTGTCAGGACTCCAGATAAGAGTAAACTGAATAAATCGAACATTTTCTCACTCATTTCAGCACCAAATCCTATGATGTCACTACCCATTAGAATCGCCTTGAAAGGACGATTCTAATTAGTAGTAACACAATAAAGTTAAATCCAGAAATAAAAATTTAGTTTTTGAAATACATGTACTCTCCTTATCTGTAGCTCTGAAGTGTTAGACTTAGAGAAATAATGAATGCACACCTTTGTTGAGATAGATACAGCCGTATTCTCTTGTAGCTGATGGAATTTTGTACTCGACTGTGAACATTACTTCCTTGCCAATTAACCGCTTCCGGACAAATTCCCGGGCTTCCCAGGCGTATGGCTGTAACATAACAAAACTTAATTATACTGTACTTAAGTCTACTCTAACCCCTAAAGTGCTACTAAGGAATTCTATTACATTTGCAATCAATTTGGATCCAGATTGTTACAAATGATTTTGCATATGATCAGGATCCAAACTAATTGTGCCTTTAAACATAGTTTACAGTTTATTAAAAGATGACATTAATATATGGTTCTTATATACATAGGATATTACCTGAGTGCTAATAATTTATTGGATTTATCAAACGAGTTTTTTAGAATACGATAAAAGCGTTTTCTAAAATGACGAGTTTGGTAAATCCAATAAATTATGAACACAAATGTTATTTTCATAAGACACATAGAGAAGTTGTTTCAATGTTTTTTTGACACTTATCGCAGCCTTTGAAGTCAAGTGAGTGCTAAGCGCGAAACAAGTATACAGGAAAAAAGTTGTTCCAAATTAACTTCGTTCACCAGCATAATGTTTCTTTCATTATATGTATTAATAAAAATGTCCATGTAGATCAAATAATTAATGATGAATTAAACCAAAACTAAACTGAACCTACATGAAGGAATGCCAACGTTTGATATTAAACACATTCAACGCATTGTAATGATGTCATAAGTAAACAACCTCGTGGCATAGAATGATACCTCATTTGCATGGTTATACCAGTCCACTAGTTATATATGAAAAATAAACAACGGGTGTTATTCAACGCTCACACTGTCTGTTATGTTATAATTCTTTTTAATATCAAAATGTTTAAAATAAACTATTATTTGACAGCCTGAAAAGTATATATTTCTTGTTCCATAGTTTTGACTACCACTTCTAACAGAGACTATACTGAAGTCATGTGTCTTTTCAAACCCAACTTACCTGCATATCATAGTTAATATGTTGCTCAGTTTGAAGGCAAGTTAACCCTTTATCCAATACATAACCCTTTTTACACTTTCTAATCATTCATACATTAGAAAAGTAGTCCCAAGCTAGAATGTTCAGAACATGAAATATAAATACTCAATACAGGGCTCCATATAAGAGTAGTTTTTCAAAATCTAAAACCTTTATTTCTGCATTCAATCTTATGGTGTCACTACTCATCAGAATTGTCTCTTCGAGACCATTCTAATGAGTAGTGACACCATAAGGTTTGGTGCTGAAATGAGTGAGAAAATGTAAACTACCCCTTATCTGGAGCCCTGTCAATACTTTTCCGGATAGAAACTTAAAGCAGGCTGAAAGAACAGCAGAATGCTCCTTAAGGAGTATTCTGCTTTACTTTCAACCTGCATTTAGTGGTAGCCTGTTTTCAAAATATGAAACAGGCTAGTGGATAATTGTTTAACCCATTACCCCAAGTTTTGAAATTAGGTGGACACACTTAAATTAAGGTGCATTCTGCTTTACTTTCAGCCTGCTTTAAGGCCTTTCGCTACCGGAAGTCGGTCTTGCGGGCGAGCGGATATGCGTCAAGACGACACAGACTTTTTTCGTACGTGTTTATACTAGAAAATTTATATAAAGGAAATGTTGATACGAATTAGTAAAATCCTTCATAGCGCAGTTAGTATAGTGGTTGACTAGCAATCCAAAGGTCATAGGTTCGAGACCCATCCGATCCTAATATTTTTTTAAGTGTCCGATTTATTGACTTGTCAATACATAACGCAGTAATCAAGAGACATGTTATGTTTAGTCTTCGTTGATTAGTACTAGTGATGTTTACGGTCCAAGTATATGTCAACTTACCTGTACGTTTTAGTTTAATGACTTACAAGTCAATTAAATCGGTATACATGTAAACGATTTGATCGAACTATAAAGCCACACAGTGAAGCTTATCAATACGCTAACCTTTTCAAGATCGATATTGCCCATTATAATTATGTTCAAACAATATAATAAACCTTGTATGCAAGTCCATGAATAAATAATAATGCATTTTAATGACAAAGTTTTAATTCTAAGGTAGGTAACTGTATCTAAACAACAAATATCCCACATTTTAATAAGAAAATATGTTATAACAACAAATCCTGACTGTAATATTTTCTAATTTTTTCAGACTGACTAGTTCATCAACCATATATTTGAATAAAATGAAAACAAATATACATTGAATGAGTCAGTTTTTTGTAATTCAATTTTTTAGCATTTTGCAAAATTTAAATAGCTGATAACATCTTTCTGAACACCTTTATTCAAAATGTTTTTAGCTTTTCTTGTAATGAATGTTGTGGACTACTTATTGGGCGAGAATTATAGTCATTAGCTTTATTCATTTTTAAGAAAAATAAAATCATCAAAATTCTAGGTTTTTGTCAGAAAAAAGACCTTAAAGACAAACCACACGATAAATTTTGCCTATATTTACCCACATTGTTTCTTAGGCTATTATCATTCTTCATGAAAAGTTTCATAACAATCGTATGGAAACTACGCGCATATGCGAAGTACCTTAAGCTACATATATCATCTGTTAGAATATAGAAAATAGTTCTTATCATACACATTCATAACTGTATAAATTAGAACTACACTGTATTTTCCTCAGTTAAGAAATAAATTAAAAGCGTGAAAAGGCATATATATTTATGGGGTTATGGTTTAAATAAATGATAAGCTTACCTCATCTTTGGTTTCAACAGATCCTTCCACAGTTGGGATGGCTCTGCGTGCAAGTTTTGGAGCTGTTACATTGGAGAAACACAATGTTCTCTCTGGTGGTGGTCCGCCCCGCGGCTGCCCTCTGATGACCACAGCATCCCCTGATAGGACCTAAACAAACAACAATGAAACACAGTGCTCCCTCTCTACAACACACCCAATGAGAGACAAAATAGGTGTGCATTGTTCGGAGGGAGTGGTTATAGGGAGGGACATTGGCTTACATTTGCAAACAGCATGAATCCAGATCATGGGCACTAAAGTTGGCAAATTAAAATTCAATTAAAACTTTTAACATGAAATTGTTTTTTTATACTGAAACTAAATGATCTGAAGCATATGACCCATTCAGGCAAAAGCAGGGCTGCCATAAGATGACCATAAAAATCCTAAGATTTCAAATTTTCAGATGCATACCTTTACCCCATAGTCTGTTAGTCTGTTTTTCTTGTTTTGAAGACACATGACTGCTTTACTTTCAGTCTGTTTTAAGCTACCATGCGCTAGGATAAAAACCCGAAGACTTAGGAAAAATCCGGAGAAATGGCAGCCCCGCAAAATGCTCATTTCCAGTGGGATCCATTTGATACAGACACCATATGGAAGAGAGCAAACTATTCAAAATGTCACCTCAAAAAGAAATGTTCAACAAATATGATCATTTTCGTTTATAAACTTTAAACAGAAGATAATTGTATGTGTGATTATTACCTTTTTATCAAAACCATTGTTTACAAGACATTATAACCTTCGAAGATCAGAAAATGTAGCACGTCACGTTTTTCTTGTTTACAATCGAGCATCGGAGATAATCTACTTTCACTTTTGATGGCTACGTCGATTTTTTTACCCATGGTTTACATTTTGAGTGATTCATTTTGTATTCTATTTATACAGTATAGTCAGATTAACTCTGCTCACCTGTTTAACAATTCCTTTGTGAAAAACTGGGGGAGCTGCACTCATTTTGATGCTCTCTTCATGTGGCACAGCGAAAAAGGAAGTAGATTGTCACGTGATCTGTCAACGTGGACGTAAACAACGGTTTGAACACAAAGAAAGAGCCTGGGTATATTGACAGCTGATGACAGCTAATGTGACAATGTGAAACTGAGTTGATTTATGAACTTTTTATGTTTTAAATCGTTTATAAAGTCTATATCAGAAAACGTCGGTGTCTCATGCGATCTTCATGCCCTCAGAGAAATACAAGCACGCATGCGCGAATACCGGATGTGTATCGCCGGTAGTAATACCGTGTACTCCCTTTTAAACGCACCCCATGTTATAACCGCCCCTCCAAATAGGTCTATCTGACAAAATATAATTCTAAAACACTGAAATTAACGAAAACCATTCAACGCTAACTGTTTTACCACTAAGTAAATTTTCGTCTGATGTAATAGGGTCGTTTAATTCTTTTTCTCTAAATTTAGACTTTTCAACAAATCATTTTGAACACAGAATTATACACTGACGGAATCGAAACCTCGCGCTATATCGTAAATCTTGGGCGGCGGATACGAGACTCTCGAGACTTGATAAGAGACTGTCTATCGATAGTCAATATGATAAACGTGTGTTTTCGAAGCATTGTTCACAGGTTTTTATT
Organism: Gari tellinella; assembly: GCA_922989275.2. Classification (NCBI taxonomy): domain Eukaryota; kingdom Metazoa; phylum Mollusca; class Bivalvia; order Cardiida; family Psammobiidae; genus Gari; species Gari tellinella. Next base: position 97,627,369 of record OV277860.1, read on the forward strand.
CCCGTGAATTGATAGGAATGTCCACCAAGTCGTTTAAATCCTATAAAATGTCAATAAAAACACTCTAGTCGGTACATTTCAGGCCAGAAATGGCGGACAACGAGGCAAAAAGTGAAGATGTTGTCACGTGACACATAATCTCGCAAAATTCAACCGCCGCGAGAGCTCAGATACTCGCCTATTCAACTTCGCTTAGTTGCTATTCCATTTTGTATAATTCCGTGTTTTGAAGTAGATTCTAGATCTCGATCTACCTGGCCAGAGAGTCAAGTATATTGGATCCTAATCAGACGCTGCATTATGCCATGCCTCGTCTGGATACAAAAATTGTTTGCAACAGTAATACTGTTTTGCCGTTCACCTACATAGAATTGAAAAAGACTGAAACCCTGATTAAAATTTTGGACTTCATTTTGCCCCCTAGGACGTTTAGAAACTTTAGAGGTTTTTATTGTATGCTAAATTCATAGAGGGCCAGACCCTTCTCATAGGGTGTGTGGATTTAATGATGTCAGGCACCAGATCCACAAGCTGCATCCTAAACCGGAGTTTTCTGTGATGTTTCTGACCGGCATTGTTCAACTTTCTATGTGAAAGACTGCTTTACGGGCATTCTATCAGATAATTGCTTATTGCAGTGCCAAATACATATTTTTGCACAGAAAAGATGAGATAGTATTACTGGAACTTTTGCAAACAACTTGGATCCCGATGAGACACCATGTAATGGAGCCTCTCATCAGGGTCAAAACTGCTTGACACTGATCTGACCCAATTTCAAAGAATTGTATGAAAATTCTAATTTAGAGAAAAATAGGTGATATATGTAGCAAAAGAAAACAGTTCTTAGCATTAAAAGAGTTAAATTTCAACAGTATAAGTAAATATCAGTGTTTTTTGGATTATTTTTTTGGCAGACATTGGAAGGGGCATTTATTTTAGGGTGGGTGTTTATAAGGGAGTGTACTGCATGTATGCAAAAGTTGATCAAATTATTTATTGACGAGCTCAACTTCACTTTAAATTTCAGTTTTGATCCTGATCAAATATAAAACATCTTTAACCCATTACCCCATAGCCTGTCTTTAGTTTTAAAGAAAGATGATCACTTAAAGCAAGTTGAAAGTAAAGCAGAATGCACCTTAAGGCGCAATTCTGCTTTACTTTCAGCTTGCTTTAAGCTATTATCTGCAAGGATATAGAAAATATTGCTTATGATACATATTCATGACTGTATAACATGGAACTATTTTCTTCAGTGGGGGAATAAATGAGGCGTAAAAATGTGTATTTATGGAGGAATGGGTTAAAGTTGTTACTTCTACACATGGTCAACTGCATACACAATGCCAATATATTTCAGAAATAATAAATTCATACCAGTGTTTAATCGTGCAAATGAACATGGGTAGGAGTTGAGATGCGCAGTAATTTAATACAATTTCACTGGATTCTAACACTTCAATTTAACCACAATTTGCATCGACGCTTCATTTCTTGGCGTATGCATTTTCGAAGCCACATCACGTCGTTGTTCTATGAGCAGACACTAGTTTATGCATACTCATGTACATTGGCGCGCATGCGCTATTCAGCATGTCTGGAACTGACCATGCTGTATCCTTATCAGTTATAAATAAATAGTAGTAGAGCCTACACATGTATCTCAGTCATCCTTTACTAAACTGTATCCTGCTGTATCACGTTAGTGATAAATCTCATTAGAAATCAGTACTGTTGATACATACAAGCAACATACACAACAGTCGTAAACTTCTCATTTTAGCTGTAACAGCGCGTGCAGTGTTTTATTGATAATTCAAACACAGTGAATTACGTCCTTCTTTGTTGAGTATGGGGTGTGCATGTCAGTTGTGATAGAATATCAGATGGTTTGAAGTATGTATTCCGACTTCAATTAAAACAAACATCGATATTATGAGAAATAGTCTTTATTCTGTCAAACAATTTGATACTATGTCTATATAACAAAAATATTGATATATTAATAACAATAAAAGGCAATATAATGGAATGGAAAACTCTATTAACCCCGTCCCTGCATAATACTTAGATTATTTCATACTCCCTGAAACTTTTAATGGACAATCTAGTCCATTTTATCAATTTAGGGTTTGTTTTTTATTTTGCAATATATTCCAAAATGACCAACCGTGCAAAACCTACTCAGAGGGCTCCTTTTAAGGAGCCCTCTGTTCTGGTTCTTTATTATTCCATAAGACAGGTGTATTCTTCGTAATGTACACTAAAAATTGTAAATGACGAGTACACTCGTCGCTAAGGCCCAATGGGTTAATTTTCTGCTTTTATTTATCAAAATTAGAATTTAAGCATTTTGACATCAGAAACTGAATTTCGATCAGTTTTGGAAACCGATCAGAGGCTGAAGCAATTTCCTTCTTCCTTAGTTAAGAGCCGAGGTCATAATGGAAAATATAGAAGCTCTACTTAACTCATTGAACCTTAATCACGCATATATGCGCCATTTGCAAACAGCGTGCATGTGAGGAGTACACTTGTCCTATGCAAACAGTGTAGACCCTGATCAGAGGGCTCCTTAAGGAGCCCTCTGGTCAGGGTCTACACTGTTTGTCATTTTAACATATATTGTAAAAATCAACCCTTGAAAGTAAAAAATGGACTAGACTTTATTGAAAACTTGAATTGTCCATTTGAGGTTTCAGGGAGGAAAGGTTAAACTCATTGACTATTGCTGTCTGCTATACTTTATATCAAAATCAGATTTTTTAAGTATTGACATGCAGGTACTCAGAAACAGCAGTTCAGTCAGTTTTTTTATCCTGATCAGAGGCTGATGAAGTATTCAGTCTTAACCCATTAACCCATAAATACCTCTTTTTACGCCTTTGATTTATTCTTCCACTGGATAAAATACTTCCACTTTATACAGTAATGAATATGATGCATGAGAAATGTTTTCCATATTATAGTAGATGGAAGCTTAAAGCAGGCTGAAAAAGTAAAGCAGAATGTGCCTTAAGGCACATTCTGCTTTACTTTCAACCTGCTTTAAATGGTCACCTATTTTCAAAACTAGAAACAGGCTATGGGGTAATGGGTTAAATGGATTCAAACTATTTACTTTCAATCTGGTTCAGGCTAGCTACAATCTGCTAGGACTTTTGTGATATATATTCCTCAAACTTTATAAATGCCCACTTCAGTGTAGATGCATGAGTTTGACAGTGATGAGGACCCAATACCTTAACCATTACCAAATAAATATTCCTTTTTATGCCTTTAATTCATTTCTCCACTGAAGAAAATTATTCCACTTTATATTATAATCAAGAATATAAACCAGAATAAATATTTTCTATAGCCTAGTGGATAGTAAATTAAAGCAGGCTAAAAGTAAAGCAGAATGTGCCTAAAGACGCATTCTGTTTACTTCAAACCTGCTTTAAGTGGCCACATGTCTCAAAACTAGAAACAGGCTATGGGGTAAAGGGTTAAGAGAGTAAAAAGTGGGTCACAGTTGCCCAATATGGTTTACCCAAGATACTATACAAACAGTAATTTTAGGGCTGCCATAAATTGATAAAAAAAAATCCTAATATTTCAAAAATTTCAATTTTTCAGCGTGATTTTCCGAGTTATACCTTTTACCCATAGTCTGTTTGTAGTTTTTAAGACATGTGATGCTTAAAGCAGGTTGAAAGTAAAGCAGAATGCGCCTTATTGCGCATTTTGCTTTACTTTCAGCCTGCTTTAAGCTACCATGTACTGGAGAGAAAAAAAATCCAAAGATTTAGGAAAAATCCGGAGAAATGGCAGCCCCGTAATTTCTGCAGGCTTAAAGTTCTGATTGTGGTCTTCACTGTTTGACATGATGCTGAATATTTCAGGGTCACAGCCCAAAACTGATATTATTTTCAAACACTGAAGTGTTCAATTGAAAGATAGCACTCCCTCACAGATTAACAACAACGTGAGTCAGACAAGAGGTATTCCTTAATAGGATATAATAAATATTTGTGCATGAATTTAGCATTTGAATTGTTCTGTTTCTTCCATAACCTTTGATAAAACAAACCATACACCATAATTATACTGTCAAATGCCACAGCCTAAATTGTCTTAACCCTTTACTCCATACATGATGTATGCAAACTTTTTATGCATTCCAGTACATTATACAATAATTTCTACACTAAACAAGACTGCGCGTTCAATAAACGCTTATGCCCCCGGTGGCATCCTTGACAGTATATTTTGATTTTTTTCTAAGACCAAATTAGGTCAAAGTCAACCTGAGCTTGGGTAATATGGGTCAGTTGGTAATGGTCAAAGGCAATAACTGTATAAGTATTGAAGCATTGTAGTAAGTAGTGTTGATGCTAGACGAAACGGTAAAATCTAGTTAACCAAGAAATAGCCTATTAACAAGACTGCGCGTTCAATAAACGCTTATGCCCCCGGTGGCATCCTTGACAATATATTCTGAATCTTTTCTAAGTCCAAATTAGGTCAAGGTCAAGGTCAAATTGAGCTTGGGTATTACTGGTGGGTTGGTAATGATCCAAGACAGTAACTGTATAAGTATAGAAGCATTGTAGTAAGTAGTGTTGATGCTAGACGAAACGGTAAAATCTAGTTAACCAAGAAATAGCCCATTGAAAATATTCTAAGTCCAAATTAGGTCAAGGTCAAGGTCAAAATCAAGGTTGGGTGATATTGGTGGATAGGGAATGGTCCAAGGCAACAACTGTATACGTATCCAAGCATTGGAGTAAGCGGTGTTGATGCTAGACGAAACGGTAAAATCTACTTAACCTGGTTACGGACGGACGGACGGACGTGCCACCGAAGTGGGTTAGAGGGCCTTTTCTATTGTTATTTTCTTTTGTTTGAATAACGGGCCACGGCCCCTTATTCTATTGTTACGGAATGAACTCTATTGTCTTCTTTTGTTATGTTTACCGTTATCTGGCCAGAAAAGGCCCTCTAACCCATTTCGGTGGCGCGGACGGACGGAAGGACGGACGGAAGGATGGACGGACAGGACGATTACTATATGCTCCCGCATTTGTCGATGCCGGGGGCATAAAAATATTCTAAGTCCAAATTAGGTCAAGGTCAAGGTCAAAATCTAGGTTGGGCGATATTGGTGGATAGGGAATGGTCCAAGGCAGTAACTGTTTAGCATTCTGCTTTACTTTAACCTGCATTACAAATGTAAGTAGTCACCTGTTGTTATAACTAGAAACAGGCTATCGGAACTGTAATGCATCTATAACTTTCTATATTCCTTTTGTTCTGCATTAACCTACCACCTGTAGGAAGCCTTACAATATATCTTGGTTTTCAGCGGTTGCATTTTACAAGAAACTATATACAACCTCACCCTAAGTGCAAAATAACTTAAACAACATGTTGAGCATAAATATTCATAAAATATAGTACAACAAAAGAAAGACATAGCAAATAACATTACCAGTATGGATTTCCAAAAACACGTACACCAACCACATACAACTTGGAACCTCTTTAAACCGGAAACCAAAATATCTGTAATTTAGGACTTTGATTACAGGTGGCTGCTTAATGCATGAGAAAAGCGATACAAAAAACTCCCCCAGGAGCTTTTTGTATCGCTATTCTCATGCATTAATTAAGCTACCACCTGTCTCTAAACACGTCAAGTAGACGTCATTTGATGTTCGATTTGGAGAGGTTTCAGTGAACAGTATAAAACCCAATAAATAAACATCAACCGAGAGACATTGGACATAAAACATAGGACTGTTACATGGAAATAAAGCAGAAAGCTCACTAAGCTGGAGTTGTTCATTAACACCATTATTGAGTTTCCTTTGGACCAGTTGAAACAGCGAGAACTTCTAGTGATAGGAACATAATTATGGCACATATAAGGTTTTGTCTAAACTCTTTGCATGATGGGTAATTATTTCATCAGCTACTGTTCTTAACCCATTACCCCATAGCCTGTTTCTAGTATAGAAGATAGGTGACCACTTAAAGCAGGTTGAAAGTTAAGCAGAATGTGCCTTTAGGCACATTCTGCTTTACTTTCAGCCTGCTTTAAGCTTTTATTTGTTAGAATAAAGACAATTTTTCTTTTGATTCTTGTTTGTGATAGTATAATTTTGAACTAATCATTTCAGTAGAGGAATAAATTAAAGGCTTAAAAAGGGGTATATATGGGGTAATGGGTTAAGATAAAGTTTTCAAAATAGGGTCAGTGTATCAAATAGTTTGAATTCTGATGAGACACTGCATTACTCAGAATCTCATCAGGATGCCAACTGTTTGCAAATGGTATCATGGTTACAACGCTAGCCTGCTAAAGGTTATCAAAATCTTTGTACATGTACACGTCAGTGGCTTTTACAATATGCAAATAGAGCAAAAGAACATTACAGACATTTTAGCAATCATTCAAATGAGATTCATGGGTAGTTTTAAAGATACGCTGCAGCTATAGAGATCTAGTTTAACCCATTCCCACATAAATACGCCTTTTTACGCCTCTAGTTTATTCCTCCACTGTAGAAAATAGTTCCAAATTATACAGTGATGAATCCCTATCATAAGAAATTTTATCTTTATTCTAGTAGATGGTAGCTTAAAGCAGGCTGAAAGTAAAGCAGAATGTGCCTTAAGGCACATTCTGCTTTACTTCCAGCCTGCTTTAAGTGATCACTTATTTTCAATACTATAAACTGGCTATGAGGTAATGGGTTAAATTTCAAATAGCATGAAAACACTGGTCATGTCACAAGTTCTACTAACATTAGTTACAGCCCTCCCATCAAGATCTATATGGATAAAAGATAAAGATAGTTTCATGCAAAAGGCTGCTTTAACATGCTAAGTGCAAGACTACGATAAATGCAGGTATTTAGCCTCACATCTAGTATATTTATCTTAACCCATTACCCTAAGCTTGTTTCTTTATTTGAAGGTTAGGTGGCCACTTAAAGCAGGTTGACAGTAAAGCAGAATGCACCTTAAGGAACATTCTGCCTGCTTTAAGCTAAGTCTTCTAGGATATAGAAAATATTTCATATGGGACATATTTAAGAAGTTAAATGGAACTATATTCTTCTGTGGAGGAATAAATTAGAGGTGTAAAAAGACACATTTATGGGGTAATGGGCTAAAACTCAGTGAGCAAGTCCTACCACTTTGCTCATAATGCCAGCGCAAAACAAGACTGCGTTCAATAAACGCTTATGCACCCGGTGGCATCCTTGACAATATATTCTGAATATTTTCTAAGTCCAAATTAGGTCAAGGTCGAGGTCAAACTGAGCTTGGGTATTACTGGTGGGTTGGTAATGGTCCAAGGCAATAACTGTATAAGTATAGAAGCATTGTAGTAAGTAGTGTTGATGCTAGACGAAACAGTAAAATCTAGTTAACCAAGAAATAGCCCTTTCAAAATATTCTAAGTCCAAATTAGGTCAAAGTCAAGGTCAAAATCATGGTTGGGTGATATTGGTGGATAGGGAATGGTCCAAGGCAACAACTGTATAAGTATCCAAGCATTGGAGTAAGCGGTGTTGATGCTGGAAGAAACGGTAAAATCTAGTTAACCAAGAAATAGCCCATTCAAAATATTTTAAGTCCAAATTAGGTCAAGGTCAAGGTCAAAATCAAGGTAAGGTATTACTGGTGGCTAGGGAATGGTCCAAGGCAACAACTGTATAAGTATCCAAGCATTTGAATAAGCGGTGTTGATGCTAGACGAAACGGTAAAATCTACTTAACCTGGTTACGGACGGACGGAAGGACGGACAGACGGACGGACAGGACGATTACTATATGCTCCCGCATCTGTCGATGCCGGGGGCATAAAAAGTTAGCTATCTAAACTACTTTTAACTCTTAACTCCAAAGCTGGTTTCAATTATTGAAGATAGGTGACCACTTAAAGCAGGTGCATTCTGCTTTACTTTCAGCCTGCTTTACGCTATCATCTGCTAGAATATAGAAATTATTTCTTACGAAACATATTCATGACCTAACAGTTATTCAGTGAAAGAAATAACTCCAATTTAGCAGATAGTAGCTTAAAACCTGCTTTAAGACGTCACCTATCTTGAAAACCAGAAACAGCCTATGAAACAATGGTTTAAGAGTGTAGGTACATGAAGCCATAACATACTTCGATTTCAAGCTTGTAAAATAGGAATGTATTTAAGAGTGTAATTAACAAATTCATCTTTACTCCAAAGCCTGTTTCTTGTTTTGAAGACATGTGACCACTTAAAGCAAAATGAGCCTTAAAGGTGCTTTTAGCTACTATCTGCTAGGATATAGGAAACATTTCGTAAGGTAAATGTTTATGACTGTATAAACTGGAACTATTTTCTTCCGTGGTGGAATAACTTAAAGGAGCTTCGATCTATGGGGAAAAGTTTAAAGGTGTAAAACAGCATATCTATATCGTAACAGGTTAACCCATTATCCTATAGCCTGTTTCTAGTTTTGAAGACAGGTGACTACTTAAAGCAGGTTGAAAGTAAAGCAGAATGTGCCTTAAGGTACATTCTGCTTTATTTCCAGCCTGCTTTAAGCTACTATCTGTTATAATATAGAAAATATTTCTTAGGCTATATATTTCCAACTGTATAAATTGGAACTGTTTTCTTCAGTGGAGGAAAAAATTAAAGGCAAAAGGCATATTTATGGGTTAATGGGTTAACACAAGTGTGACTGTATAGAGAAAAGAGGTAGATAAAGTTATGTGTTCACATTTCATGTCTGATGACAACAAACATTAACCACAAAACATATCTTGATTGAAAAAAAACACAGATACCGTAAACCCCCATTTAAACGCACCCCTCCAATACCCGGTAAACATACCCTCTAAATAAGTCTAGCACCAGTCTTAATCAGAACCCTTTGTTAACCGTACTGCTGCTTGGTCCCAGTATTTTAGCTATTTCTGTTATGTATTCAAACTCTTTCTTGATTGGAACCCCCTCTGTTAACCTACAAACCTTGGCAGATGGATAAGGGTAAATTAGCTTGTTTTCACACCTCGTTATACAGCAGTAGGCTGACTCGTGATCATTGAGAGGCAGTTTCTTATAGACCTGACAGACAGATGGGCTTTAGAGGAACAAACTTTAATTCTTTAAACTATTGAACCAGTAAAATGAAATCATAGAAGAAGAAAAAAAATGGTTAAATTCATAAAAGTTTTTCAGATCTTACCCTACAGAGCCTTGAACTAGGAACAGGCTATGGGGCAATGGATTAAATGCATGTCTGGCCTAAATAGCCTAGAGGTAAAAACTTAACGCAGATGTTTGCCGCTGTTGCTGCCGTCGGAAAAGCAATACCCAAGTCTCGCTTTCATTCCTTTGTTCCAGCCCAGTTTTTATTATGCTTGTGATTTAATTTACTATTACGACCACTAAAACAAAGGCTATTTGATTGTATAAAAGAGAGATGACAGCTTAAAGCAAGGTGACAGTGAAACAGAAGGAGCTTTCTGTTTCACTGTCACCTTGCTTTAAGCGGTCACCTACCATAAACACCCTAATAATTAACATGATTTAGTGGTTGTAATAGAGAGGTTTTACTGTAGTTGAATTAAATTATGAAAGCTAAAATTTAAATTCATTAAGGGACATCAAACTCATCATCATCAGAATCAACTGGCATCAAAGGCACACAGTCAATCTTTGTGTAGGCATTGCTCGGAGAAAACAAATCCGGTATTGATCTAATCATCGTTCTTCTTCTCTTGTACTGGCGATGTACTCTACAGGCAGCCACTCCAAATACACCACTGATGAATCCAGTAAATATCAGGATGAACATATCTGAAACATGATGGGGTATACTTTAGCTGCTTTAGATGTTGAAGTTTTACCATGGGGGTACATAGAGTATGCCGTGATAATTTAGAAATCAGACGAATGAGTCCTCGGAGTGCACATTCTGTAAAACAATGAGTCCTTGAGACAAATATTGAGAAGAAAAAATAACCCAATATCCCGTAACTTATTCTAGCTTTGAAGACAGGTGACCACTTAAAGCAGGTTGAAAGTAAAGCAGAATGTGCATTAAGGCACATTCTGATTTGCTTTCATCCTGCTTTAAGCTACTACATGTATTTGCTTATGAGTAATAGGTTAATAAAGGCCAGAAAAGCTATGGGTCCATGGGACTCACAACTTTTTCAATAATGAGTCCTTGGCAAATTTAATGAGTATAGGACTCGGGATGCACAGGTAAAATTATCACTGGAGTATGTACAGTATATGACACTATAGAGTTATAAACATCTTCCACCACAGTAAACAACATTATTAAACCATTACCCTAAATACTGTTTCTAGTTTAGACAGATGACTTCTTAACCCTTAGCCCGCCAAATAAATTGTCGTTTGCTATATTTCTCGTCTGCTTCAAGTTTCAAAGTGCTTCAAAGTTGCTCAAAATTTCTGAAAATGTTGTCCGAGTGTCAAACAGCTTGGATCCGGATGAGACGCCGAGTTACTCGGCGTCTCATCCGGATCCAAGCTGTTTGCATATGGAGCTATAGTCGTGAGTGGCAGGCTAAGGGTTAACCCATTACATTATAAATATGTCTTTTTCCGCCTTTAAATCATACCTTTACTGTAGAAAGTACATGTAATTCCAATTTATAGTCATGAATATGTACTGTAAAAAAAAAAAATAATATCCTTGTAGATGGTAGCTAAAAGCAGGCTGAAAGTAAAGCAGAATGTACCTTAAGGCACATTCTGCTTAACTCTCAACCTGCTGTAAGTGGTCACCTATCTTTAAAACTAGAAACAGACTATGGGGTAATGGGTTAAAACAAATTCAGGCACATTCTGCTTTACTTTCAACCTGCTTCAAGTGATCACCTTTCTTTAAAACTTGAAACAGGTTATGGGGTAAAGGGTTAACCAAACTTTCTGCTAGGACTAGGTTTCATAGTAACTGCTGTTCACAATGTACTTACAAATTCCAAAAGTGCTTGTATCACCACTGGGCTCTCTAACTAGTAGATACTGAACACTTTCAAGGGAGCCATTGTTTGGAGCTGGTTTCAGGTCAAGAAGCTCACACATTAGCATGTACACATCAACATTGCTGAACTGTTCCACCCTGGCTCCCGGCTCAAATGATGGGCCCATAGCAATGAACACTGGATGCATGCTGGGAAAACTGTTGTTGTAACCATGGTTACCGGCTGAAATTGAAGAAGATAGTGAGATGACTGTAAATCAATCAAGTGAGGAAAGCTGATTTAAGTTGAACCAGCGGCAAATGGTGTTTACAGTTTTTACTGAAATCTGTCGCAGCCAATGGTCTCCTTGACACCAGAACCTGTGCCAGTACAGGTCATTGAAGGAGCACAATTAATACATGTGTCATAACTGTCATTGTTAGAACAATACCAGCAAATGTGAATTTACTGTCATTGTAGGAGCAATACCAGCACATGTGATTTTACTGTCATTGTAGGAGCAATACCAGCACATGTGCCATTACTGTCATTGTAGGGGAAATACCAGTACATGTGCTATTACTGTCATTGTAGGGGAAATACCAAGTACATGTGTCAATACTGGCATTGTATGGGAAATACCAGTACATGTGTCATTACTGTCATAGTAGGGGAATACCAGTACATGTGCTATTACTGTCATTGTAGGGGAAATACCAGTACATGTGTCATTACTGTCATTGTAGGGGAATACCAGTACATGTGTTATTACTGTCATTGTAGGGGCAATACCAGTGCCTGTACCATTAGTCATTGTATGGGCAATACCGGCACATGTGATTTTATTGTCATTGTAGGAGCAATACCAGCACATGTGCCATTACTGTCATTGTAGGGGAAATACCACTACATGTGTTATTACTGTCATTGTAGGGGAAATACCAGTACATGTGTCAATACTGGCATTGTAGGGGAAATACCAGTACATGTGTCATTACTGGCATTGTAGGGGAAATACCAGTACATGTGTCATTACTGTCAGTGTAGGGGAAATACCAGTACATGTGTCATTACCGTCATTGTAGGGGAATACCAGTACATGTGTTATTACTGTCATTGTAGGGGCAATACCAGTGCCTGTACCATTAGTCATTGTATGGGCAATACCGGCACATGTGATTTTATTGTCATTGTAGGAGCAATACCAGCACATGTGCCATTACTGTCATTGTAGGGGAAATACCACTACATGTGTTATTACTGTCATTGTAGGGGAAATACCAGTACATGTGTCAATACTGGCATTGTAGGGGAAATACCAGTACATGTGTCATTACTGGCATTGTAGGGGAAATACCAGTACATGTGTCATTACTGGCATTTGTAGGGGAAATACCAGTACATGTGTCATAACTGGCATTGTAGGGGAAATACCAGTACATGTGTCATAACTGTCATTTGTAGGGGAAATACCAGTACATGTGTCATTACTGGCATTGATGGGGAAATACCAGTACATGTGTCATTACTGTCAGTGTAGGGGAAATACCAGTACATGTGTCATTACCGTCATTGTAGGGGAATACCAGTACATGTGTTATTACTGTCATTGTAGGGGCAATACCAGTGCCTGTACCATTAGTCATTGTATGGGCAATACCGGCACATGTGATTTTATTGTCATTGTAGGAGCAATACCAGCACATGTGCCATTACTGTCATTGTAGGGGAAATACCACTACATGTGTTATTACTGTCATTGTAGGGGAAATACCAGTACATGTGTCAATACTGGCATTGTAGGGGAAATACCAGTACATGTGTCATTACTGGCATTGTAGGGGAAATACCAGTACATGTGTCATTACTGGCATTTGTAGGGGAAATACCAGTACATGTGTCATAACTGGCATTGTAGGGGAAATACCAGTACATGTGTCATAACTGTCATTTGTAGGGGAAATACCAGTACATGTGTCATTACTGGCATTGTAGGGGAAATACCAGTACATGTGTCATTACTGGCATTTGTAGGGGAAATACCAGTACATGTGTCATAACTGGCATTGTAGGGGAAATACCAGTACATGTGTCATAACTGTCATTTGTAGGGGAAATACCAGTACATGTGTCATTACTGGCATTGATGGGGAAATACCAGTACATGTGTCATTACTGTCAGTGTAGGGGAAATACCAGTACATGTGTCATTACCGTCATTGTAGGGGAATACCAGTACATGTGTTATTACTGTCATTGTAGGGGCAATACCAGTGCCTGTACCATTAGTCATTGTATGGGCAATACCGGCACATGTGATTTTATTGTCATTGTAGGAGCAATACCAGCACATGTGCCATTACTGTCATTGTAGGGGAAATACCACTACATGTGTTATTACTGTCATTGTAGGGGAAATACCAGTACATGTGTCAATACTGGCATTGTAGGGGAAATACCAGTACATGTGTCATTACTGGCATTGTAGGGGAAATACCAGTACATGTGTCATTACTGGCATTTGTAGGGGAAATACCAGTACATGTGTCATAACTGGCATTGTAGGGGAAATACCAGTACATGTGTCAAAACTGTCATTTGTAGGGGAAATACCAGTACATGTGTCATTACTGGCATTGATGGGAAAATACCAGTACATGTGTCATTACTGTCAGTGTAGGGGAAATACCAGTACATGTGTCATTACCGTCATTGTAGGAGAAATACCAGTACATGTGTCATAACTGTCATTGAAGGGGCAATGCCAGTACCTGTGTCATTACTGTCATTGTAGGGGAAATACCAGTAAATGTGTTATTACTGTCATTGTAGGGGCAATACCAGTACTGCGTACATGTGTCATTACTGTCATTGAAGGGACAATACCAGTACATATGCTATTACTGTCATTGTAGGGGAAATACCAGTACATGTGTCATTACTGTCATTGTAGGAGAAATACCAATACATGGGTCATAACTGTCATTGTACGGGCAATGCCAGTTCCTATGTCATTACTGTCATTGAAGGGGCAATGCCAGTACCTGTGTCATTACTGTCATTGTATGGGCAATACCAGTACATGTGTCATTACTGTCATTGAAGGGGAAATACCAGTACATGGGCCATTACTGTCATTGTAGGGGAAATACCAGTACATGTGATTTTCTGTCATTGTAGGGGCAATACCAGTACCTGTGTCATTACTGTCATTGTATGAGGAAATACGGTACATGTGCCATTACTGTCATTGTAGGAACAATATTAGTGTCAAACAAAATGGTACTTTTGCCATTATTGTTATAGAAGGAACACAATAAATACATGTGTCATTACCGTCATTGTTGGGCAGACATGAGGTAATCGTAATCGTGTAATCGTAATCGATTGCAATCAATTACATTTTTTCAAAGTAATCGAATGTATTCGGTTACTTTTTAAAAATAGATTACATGTAATCGTAATCGTAACCATTACAGGACCAAAAAGTGGTGTAATCAGCGATTACGTTTCGATTACTTTGGAATGTTATCATAGGTCTCTTATATGGTTGGTTTTATGATCTGGGCCTACACTATTAGCATATCAAGTCTTGATGAATGAGGTCTACATTATAAGCATATCCGATCTAATGACCTGGGTCTTAATAATTATGATCACTTCAGTCTAAATGATCTGGGTCTACATTAGTAGCGTATCCAATCTTATGATCTGGGTCTACATTATTAGCATATCTAGTATTCTGATATTGGTCTACATTTTTAACACATTCATCAATAATCTGTTTGCAAAGACACTTTATGGGTATCACACTTAAAAGTGTTTGAAGGTCTTTATTAACAATTAAAAAGGTGAGAAGTCAACAACAATACTGTGAGTTTCAGACAGGTTCATACCGGAGCAGATTATTATAAATACTCTTTTTACCCTCTTACAGTAGTACAGTGGAATGCTCTTCCTGCAGATGTCGTGTTGAATGAAAACCTGAAAACATTCAGGTCCTCAGTCAGCAGCATGACTCATTTTAAGCATTAAGTCCAGCAATGGTGTTTTCATCCTGTTTTTATTCTATTTCCTGCTGAGTTTTAACATTCTTAACTTTGTTTTATCTGCTAACCCTTATCTTTTATCCTGTTCTTAACTCTTCTAATAGGCACAGACGCGCACTGCCCGAAATTACCCGTGAGGGTGTGAGGCAGAATACATACATAGATAGATAGATAGCTAGATAGATACATTGCCTTTAATCATTCTGTGTGGATAAGAAATTTACCTCTACCTGAATCCTTAACAAAGGGGATAAGTGTTTTAATATGTCCTAAGTGTGAAACCTATTACAGTAAAATCCCTCTATTAGGACCACTCAATTATGTTTATGATTTGTTCAAGGCAGATGACTGCTTAAAGCAATGTCAAAGTAAAACAGAAATATCCTAAAAGAGTTTTCTGTTTTACTCTAACCTTTCTTTAAACTGCCACTTGCATTTCATATAAATAGTTTAACTCTTTTTAAATGGTCGTCATAGTCAGATTTCACAAACTTTAATTCACCCTTTCTCTTCTTCATTTCCTTTTTACGATTTAAGTTAAGCCATAACGATGGCAACACTTAGTGGGTTTCATTCTGTTCAAGAGGACTTCATATACACCACATATTGATATAATCAATGCCATTGACTGTATGTGTTGCTGCTATTATAACTCATGGCATTCAAGTTCTTTGGGATACTCTTGGATACTTCAGGACGAGTGAAAGCAAAATGCAAACTGTGTGGGACATTTATATCGGGATTTACAAAAGTCACATCAAACTTACATTGATAAAATAGTTGAATAATATTTTAGTCAGTGTATGCCTTTTAATTCTCCAATTAATTGATGTAATCGAAATGTTATTGCGATTACATTTTTCAAGTAATCGTAATTTAATCGATTACAGACTCTGTAATTTTCAAAAAGTAATTGTAGTCGCATTTGCTGTAATCGTAAGTAATCGATTACATTTCAAAGTAATCGGTCTCATGTCTGTTGTTGGGGCAATACCAGTACTTGTGTCATAAATGTCATTATTTGAACAATAACAGTACATGTGCCATTATTGTTATTGAAGGAACACAATAAATACATGTGTCATTGTTGGGGCAATACCACCAGTACTTGTGCCATTACTGTCATTGTATGGTGAAATACCAGTACATGTGCCATCACTGTCATTGTATGGGGAAATACCGGTACATGTGCCATAACTGTCATTGTAGGAACAATATAACTGTCAAACAAAATGGTACCTATGCCATTATTGTTATTGAAGGAACACAATTAATACATGTGACATTACTGTCATTGTTGGAACAATATTACTGTCAAACAAAATGGTACCTGTGCCATTATTGTTATTGAAGGAACACAATTACATGTAATACATGTGTCATTACTGTCATTTTGGGGAAATACCAGTACTTGTGTCATTACTGTCATTATAGGGACAATAACAGCACCTGTGTCATTACTGTCATTGTTGGGGCAAAACCAGTACTTGTGCCATTAATGTCATTATAGGGACAATAACAGTACCTGTGTCATTACAGGTTTTGTCACCAGTATCATTATTGTCATTGTAGGGCCAATTATATCAGTGTCTGTGTGAGTGTCATTATAGAAACAAAACCAGTACCTGTGTCATTATAGGGACAATAACAGTACCTGTGTCATTACAGGTTTTGTCACCAGTATCATTATTGTCATTGTAGGGCCAATTATATCAGTGTCTGTGTGAGTGTCATTATAGAAACAAAACCAGTACCTGTGTCATTAATGTCATTATAGGGACAATAATTAACAGTACCTGTGTCATTACAGGTTAATTAAGGGACACAATCAATACTTGTCACCAGTATCATTATTGTCACTGTAGGGCCAATATCAGTTTCTGTGTGAGTGTCATTATAGAAACAAAACCAGTACCTGTGTCATTAATGTCTATGTCGGAACAATAGCAGTAACTGTCCCAGTACTGTCATTATAGGAACACTATAAGTGCCTGTGCCATTACAATCATTTGTGCCATTACTTCAATTGTAGGAATAACACCAGTAACTGTGCCATTACTGTCATTGCAGGGGCTATACCACAGTACATGTGCAATTACTATCATTGAAGAAGCAATACCAAATGTAGATTATGCCATTACTATCATAAGAACAATACTAATACCAATGCCATTTCTGTTATAATAGGAACAATAACAGTAAATGTACCATTACTGTCACTCACTGTATGGATAATACCAGTACCTGTACCATTACTGTTATTGTAGGAACAATATGAGTACCTGTGGCATTACGGTTATTGTAGGAACTAAGATGAGTACCTGTGCCATTACTGTTATTGTATGGACAAGAGGAGTACCTAGCTGTGTCATTACTGTCATAACTGTTATTGTAGGAACAAAGATGAGCACCTGTGCCATTACTGTTATTGTATGGACAAGAGGAGTATCTAGCTGTGTCATTACTGTCATAACTGGTATTGTAGGAACAAAGATGAGCACCTGTGCCATTACTGTTATTGTAGGAACAAGAGGAGTACCTAGCTGTGTCATTGCTGTTATTGTAGGAACAAAGATGAGTACCTGTGCAATAACTGTTATTGTAGGAACAAGAGGAGTACCTGTGCAATTACTGTTATTGTAGGGACAAGAGGAGTACCTAGCTGTGTCATTACTGTTATTGTAGGAACAAAGATGAGTACCTGTGCAATTACTGTTATTGTAGGAACAAGAGGAGTACCTAGCTGTGTCATTACTGTTATTGTAGGAACAAAGATGAGTACTTAGCTGTGTCATTGCTGTTATTGTAGGAACAAAGATGAGTACCTAGCTGTGTCATTGCTGTTATTGTAGGAACAAAGATGACTAGCTGTGCCATTACTGTTATTGTAGGAACAAAGATGAGTACCTAGCTGTGTCATTGCTGTTATTGTAGGAACAAAGATGACTAGCTGTGTCATTACTGTTATTGTAGGAACAAGAGGAGTACATAGCTGTGTCATTGCTGTTATTGTAGGAACAAAGATGAGTACCTGTGCCAGTGCTGTTATTGTAGGAACAAAGATGAGTACCTGTGTCACTACTGTTATTGTAGGAACAAAGATGAGTACCTGTGTCATTACTGTTATTGTAGGAACAAAGATGAGTACCTGTGCCATTACTGTTATTGTAGGAACAAAGATGAGTACCTGTGCCATTACTGTTATTGTAGGAACTAAGATGAGTACCTGTGCCATTACTGTTATTGTAGGAACAAAGATGAGTACCTGTGTCATTACTGTTATTGTAGGAACAAAGATGAGTACCTGTGCCATTACTGTTATTGTAGGAACAAAGATGAGCACCTGTGCCATTACTGTTATTGTAGGAACTAAGATGAGTACCTGTGCCATTACTGTTATTGTAGGCTACCCAGTAATGTTCATCAGGGGCCAATAAAATTGGATCTATTCTTCTGTGGTTTTTGTAGTGGTATTCCTCTGGAATGTCTTCTTTCCTATAAACATGTAAATGTGGAATGCTTGACAAGTTCTTCAGTATTTCCTCTCCCAGTTCTGAAAAGAATAACATATTGCAAATTATCTATGCAAGATGCCCATTTTCAAAAATAAAATAATTCCATGGATTCAAATGTCTTGCCATAACAAAGTCAAAAGAAAAACTAACTGTATGGTGTTGATTAAGTCAGCTATTTATCTCATTACATACAATATTTATTCCAGATGACTAAGCTTGTCAGTGTGTGCTAGTCACCAAGTCATCTGGTGCTAAATTCCTAGCCTACAGTTCTAGCAATTCGGTTCTGGAAATCAAGCCACTGTCTTGGCTAAAAATATAAATTTTATGAACCTTTGCTTTTTGGTCGTAGTGTTGCTATTGGTTGGCCTGTATCTATATTATAAGTGCTCATTTTTATGTAACTATTTAGGTCTATTCTATGCTCATCATCTTGCGGTGTTGATGTCATGCCATGGTCACTTGTCAGAATAATATTCATGTTTGACAATAATCCATGTTTTTGTAACTGATCAAGCAAGTAGCCAATGTCTGAGTCCAGCTCTGTAACCATTTGAGCCACATTTTGAGAATCTGGTCCAAATTTATGCCCACATTTATCTGGCTCGTGGAAGTAGAGTAGTCCAAGGTTGATTGGATAATCATCTGTAAACCATTCAATAATTCTATCTATTCTTTGTCTGAAGGAGACAGTTTCATCGTAAAGCATACTTCTATATGGCTGAACTCCTTTTATTCGTGGACCTGCTCCTGGCCACATGCCGGAGCCTGACCGATGCTGTGTACTCTGCAGCTGATTGGTTACCCAGATAGGTTCCTCTCCATTATTGTACCATTTAGGGTCAGAAACTTCATCCTTAACCCAAGGATGGAATGTCTCGTTAAAATCCGGGTCATACATGGCATTGCCAACAATTCCATGACTTTCCTCATACAATCCCGTCACCAGTGTGAAGTGATTAGGAAAGGTTTTGGTAATAAAAACATTCTTTAGACCTTTCATTGACCAGGCACCGTCTTTGATCATACTGTGCAAAGTTGGAACCTTTGCTTTTTGTATGTAGTCCCATCTAAAACCGTCTAATGAGATCAATAGGAGATTCGGTGATCCAGTGTCATGAGTGTCAAAACAATTTGACAGCTCGGGAAGGTTACTGAGCATAAAACAGAAGAACAAAGATATCGCTGTTAGAAATGAAAATCTCGTTGTTAGAAATGTGAACATCCGTAAATCCATGATCAGCTGGTGTTAGTTTTACTGTCATGTATTTATCTATTATCAAGAACACCGACACGGTCATACAAGAATACACGTCTGTTTATTTTCCCTTTTGAACCGGAAATGAACGAAGAGTTTGGTTATGGCTAAAACCGGTCCATCGATTCACCCCACAAAACCCAATAGACACCAATAGTAACCAACAGATACCAATAAAACCAAATATGAGTTAAATCTACTACATATAGGCATTTATATCAATTTATAAGTATTATATTATGAGTTTATGGATATATTTAAGTTATATTTATCATTTGGAGTAAAAAAAATCGACCAAATATACATTAATACCGATCATAACGGGTGACGGACGTTTCGGTAAATGACCAGTTCGGTAAATTGATTTTATATAGTGAAAGTCTGGACGTTTCGGTAAAAAGGTAAATTATAGTAATTATAGGTTTATGTACAGGTCTGTATATCACACCTTTCGCTAGATCAATGACTGATGGCACTTGATCTTTAATCACTTGTACCATGGAGGAATTATAATTCCTCCATGCTTGTACCTTTGGCTTGTTCAACTGGCTTTCCGATTGGCGAGCGGACGGTCGCTCGCCTCTTGAACGACATTGCTCGCCGAGCGCTAGGCAAGCGGAAGGTGTCACTGAAAAAGGCTGCTTCGGTGTGCTCGCCGTGACAACAAAGATGGCGGACAAAGCACAACATTGATCTTTGAAAGTTGCAAAAATGTTGAAAACGACTTTGTCAGACCAAACTACAGCACGAAACTGCACCGGGTGATGTCCTTAGACATTGCCGTGAAGGTAAAGTGAACTATTGTTACATATTTTCCCTTACGATGGACCCAGACTAGATTCTAATATAAATGTGATGGAAGTGTATACATGTATAAGGCACCCAGTCGAAAACTACACAGCGCCATGGAGAAAGGACATGACAGCGCACGTTTCCTAACATTGCGATGGTCTTTATATAAATGTGATAGAGTCTATATACATGTGCGGATCCAGAAAAATCATATAGAAACAAGAGAAGAAGAAGATTACACTGCATTTGAAACAGATTAAAGGCGTGATTGGACCCCCCTCCCCCCCCCCCCCCCCCCTTCCCCCCGGGAACTGGTCATTTCGTCAAACTACTGTGATCGGCACATCGGTGTGAACAGGAACGTATATTAATCTATGTCTCTGGTGAGAATAAGTTTTAACGTGGAGGAGTAGAACAGTCCTTTCATCATCTTTATTTACCTGTACTGTAGTAAACTACAGTAAAACCTCTCTATTACGACCACTAAATTGTGTTCATTATTAAGTGTTTAATGCAGATGATTGCTTAAAGCAAAGTGACAGTAAAACAGAAAGCTCTTTTAGGAGCTTTCTGATTTACTCTCACCTTGCTTAAAGCTGTCACTTGTCTTTTATACAATCAAATAGCATTCTTTTTAGTTGTGGTAATAGAGGGGTTATACTGTAGTTTACCACGGAGTTTTACACATAGTGACACATGTGTATAATTCGATGATAGGTAAACTTTGTTGTTTCACAACTATGCCGCGGACTGCATCTGTTGTTAGATGATCAAAGAGGCGTGTGCTTGAAATAATTGCAAACTGTCAATCAGAAAACTAAATTTCATACTTTTGATCCCAATCAAGATCAGCTTTATGCTATGACCAAGATAAGTTTGCAGTTTGTTATATTTTAAATATTTCCTGAACTACTTGTAAGTGTTTTATCAATATTTATTATTTATTTTTAGCTATCCGTTACTCGTACACTTGGAAAATCCTTAAGTATGTTCTTGAATGACCATGTAAACACTTGTCAAAGTTTTCATTATGTTTATAATTCCTGTTATTTGTATTTTTCAGGGTGAAGATTCTGCCAAATAGACGTGTTGACAGTTGAGTGGTCACAGAAAAACATTCTGCTAGAGCAATTAAAGCAGATCTAGATCTAGATGCTTTTAATCTGCACGACGCACAACCCCCATGCCGATAATACACGAAAGTGGAGTCCGGCATTATCGATAGATAGATAGATAGATAGATAGAAGTGTATTCAGTACATTCCCCAGTGTCCACAGCAATTGCCAATAATTATTGACACTGGTTGTAACATTGACCTTTCTAATGAAGAGGGACAGAGATGGCTCTTCAATAAATGGAATGAGAATGAATAAAGTGTCTTTAAAACAATATGTATGCTTTGCTGTATGTCACTTTTCAACCAATTACTCCATAAATACTAGGACACGTTGTGCCTGTTATTTAAACCTCCAGTGAATTTTATACAGTTATGGAGTTTTTTCCAGTATAAATATTTCTATATTATAGCAGATGGTAGCTTAAAGCAGGCCGGAAGTAAATCAGAGTGCACCTGATGGTAGCTTAAAGCATGCTGCAAGTAAAGCAGAGCGTGCATTATGGGACATTCTGCTTTACTTTCATCCTGCTTTAAGTGGTCTTGTCTCTTAATACTGCAGTGGAGAAAACGTTATTCTTTCCTTCAAACTGCAAACAAAACACAAATGCATCGCATTTAAACTATGAAAATGACAACTTTTATATATGTTCATCTGAGTGGCAAACAGTTTGGCACCTGATCAGACGCCGGGTTACCCAGAGTCCGATCTGGCTCCAAACAGTTTGCAATGAAAATAATAGTTTTTGCATAAACACATTATGAATTGGAAAGTATAACGTCTTCTCCACAGTAGCAACAGGCTAAGTGGTTCAAATTAATGTTTCATTGGGGTAAACACAAGTATGTTTTACTTAAATGAGTTTGAGATACCAAGGTTCATCATGCATTATTTTTAATCTTCGGAAGTAAATCAGAGTGCACCTGAAGGTACATTCTGCATTACTATAAACATGCATTTAAGTCACGAGAGTCAACTATCTTTAATATTAGAAACAAGCTATGGATAAAATGGTTAACCCATTACCCCATATAATAAGCCTCTTATTTATTCATCCACTGAAGAAAATATTTTCAACCTGTACTATCAACATGAATATGTATCATAATAAATATTTTCTACATCTAAGCAGAGGATAGCTTAAAGCATGCTGCAAGTAAAGCAGAATGTGTATGATGGTGCATTCTGCTTTAATTTCAACCGGGTCTAAGTGGTCTTGTGTCTTCTAAAGCGACTTGCAACCAGACGGTGTATTTGCAAAATTAAAATCAATAAAATCTATAAAAATAAATATGTAGCCGTATGGTGCATCTAGCATTAGATATTTTCCATCGCTTTATCCGTTGCGTCCAGAAATTGATCACAGGCTCAGACATAAACCCGAGCGATTTATGTACTCTCCATCGCTACATACTGAAGTACGTTAAATCGATCCCAAATATATAAATAGCCCTGGGTCCAATGTGCTAAGGGGTTGACTCATTTTCCCCACATGCCGGCTTCGAATCCCACCAGAGCTCAATATATTTTTTATTGAAATGCATTTTTCAAATAGAATGCCAACTTTTAGATAATACTGCCTATGTTAATCTGAATGGCAAAACAGTTTTGGGCCTGATCAGACGCCTGGTTACCCGGAGTCCGATCTGGCTCCAAACTGTTTGCAATGAAAATGATGGTTTTTGCATAAACGCATTAATTGGGAAAGAATAACGTCTTCTCAACAGTAGCAACAGGCTAAGGGGTAAAGGGTTAAACACTAAAAGGAATACTACTCAAATTTTCATACTAGCTCTAACTCAAACGTTTAAGTCGAACACATCTATATTTCAAAGTTCAAATGTGCTAAGTTTGAACTTTGACATGCTGATATTTTATTATTCTAAATCAAGTTTAAATTAATGTTTCATTGGGGTAAACACCAGAAATTTTGACTTAAATGAGTTTAAGATACCAAGGTTCAAATATATGCCACCAGGAACGTATCTATAATATACGTTCCTGATGCCACTTACCCACTAAGGGACCCAAATCTTGTTGTTTTTATTTAGCTCACCTGAGCACAAAAGCCCAAGGGTGAGCTTTTGTGGTCGGTCTTTGTCCGGCGTCGTACGTCGTGTGTCAACAATTTCTTTAAACATCTTCCTCTGCTTAACCACTTGCCTGATTGCGACCAAACTTCACCGGAATGTTCCATGGGTCAAGGTCTTCCAAAGTAGTTAAAAGAATTTGAAACAATGCAGAACTCTGGTTGCTATGGCAACAAAAGTGAAAAAATAAGGAAATCATCAAATAAAACTTCTTGTCAAAAACAGTAAGGACCAGAGCGTAGATATTTGGCACATAGTATCATACGCAATATTTTCTCAATACTAACAAGTGGTTGCTTACAGGAGACTGAAAGAAAAGCAGATGCACCTTAAGGAACATTCTGCTTTACTTTCAAACTGATTTAGGTAGTCACCTATTAAAATAGAAACAGGCTGTTGGGTAAAGGGATAAGTAAACCATGAATATTCACACTGGAGTCGCACACCTTGCATATTAAGAAGGCTTTGCTTGTCCTGTACAGAGTTGGACAATTAACCTATAATCCCATGGTCTGTTTCTAGTTTTGAAGACAGGTGACCGCTTAAAACAGGCTGAAACTTGAACAGAATTCACCTCAAGGAGTATTATGCTTTATTTTCAATCTGATTTAAGCTTATAACCATCTGCTAAGATATAGAAAATATTATTGTGCATATTTATGAGTGAAGATTAGTTGAAAAATAGACACAGTGTTCTTTCTCTGCAACGACACCCCATGGGAGACATGTATTGTGTGTTGTTGGGTGGGAGTCGTTATAGGAGGGAGATTAAGACTTGGCTTAAAATTGCAAACTGCTTGAATCCAGGTCAGCCACCGCGTTACGCGGCGTCTGATCTGGATTCAAGCTGTTATTCACTCGTCATTATATTTATTATATCAAAATGTCCACTTATATGTAACTTTGAGAAAACAGCAGACGACAATTTTAAGCATACGATTATTACAGCAATGAAAGTATTGTCTTGATAAGGGAACTGCGACACGGGTCGTTGTAATTTAAGGAGGTAGTCGTTGTTGGAAGGGATTTTGTAGAGAGGGATCACTGTAGATGTATTTATGGCATAAATCTTTCTGTCGCATACACCATTTTACTGTACCTACCCCCCCCCCCCCCCCCACACACACCAGGAAATACTTTTTCAGGATAAAATATTATTAGCTTTTATTATTCCCTGAAAGATGACAGTTTACGGCAGGGTGGGAGTTAATCCGAAAACTCATACAGTAGCCTTTTCTTGCTCTTATCCTATTTTAAGTAGCTACCTGCTACTTAAATGTTTTTTCAGCCTATACAGGAAAGGGGTAACAGTTGCAGGCCTTTAGTCTGTTAGGCCCTGTAAACCCTTTACTCCATAGATGTGCCTTTTTAATTGGGTATTTTATTAATTTCTCCATTTAACAAAATAGTTCCAATTGATACAGTAATATGCACCATACTAAAAAAATCCTATTTTCTGGCAGATGGTAGTTTAAATTGCGTTGAAAATGAAGTTCGATGCTCTTTAGCCCTTTAAAGGGGATATTTTGCTTATTACATTTAGCATGCTTAAACCAAACGTCTGTCTTCAATACTGCAAGCAGGCTATATGGGAACGGGGTATTCGAGAAATAACCAATTTGAAATATATAAGTTTGGTTTTGGCACAAGGAAACAACTGATTAACACATTCACCCCTGAAGCTTTTAATGGACAATTCAAGTTTCCAATTAAGTCTAGTCCATTTTGACAAATATGGGTTGATTTTCACAATATATTGCCTAATGACAAACAGTGTAGACCTTGATCAGAGGGCTCCTGTAGGAGCCCTCTGATCACTAGTGATCAGCGTCCACATTGTCTGCATCTATATAGGACAAGTGTCCTCTTCAATAGTAAACTGTCTGCTTATGACGAGTATTCTCGTCGCTAGGGTTGAATGCGTAAACCCATTACCCCATTAAGTTGCCTTTTTATGCCCTAAATTTATTCCTCCGCAGAACAATGTAGTTCGAATTTAAACAGGCATGAAGTAGTGTCTATATCTTAACAAATTGCAGTTTATAGCAGACAAAGTAATGCGCGTTCTGCTTTACGTTCAATCCGCTTTAAGAGGTCATCAGTCTTTCAAAACTAGAAACTGGCTATGGGGCAATAGGTTAAGTAGTCAACCATGATAGCAAGCAGTGTTGATGCTTCAGCCTGCTAATGTCAAGTTTCAAAGTTAGGTAAACTAATTAAAACTGTCATTTACCGAAACTTCTGACACCCTATGTATCTAAGATTGTCAAACATTTTGGAGTCTTATCAAACGCCAAGTTAAGGCAGGAAAGGGGGAAATATTTGTTACCAAATGTATCGTGCAATTTTAGCGCATAGCATATAAATTATAATACGTCCGTGGATCCTACACACAGGTCTTATTTTGATATGAGAGTGCTCGAGACCAACGTGTAATTTTAACTAGAAGTCTGATCAGGATCAAAACAGTTCGGCACTCTTAGTACATGCATGAGTACTAACCCCATCACTGATTTATCCAAAATACAATGGCAATTGGAAAAAAGTGGGACCCCGGTCAGATGCCGAGTAACTCGGCGTGTGATTAGGGTCAAGACTAGTAGTCAATCCTTGACTTAAATTCCATGTACTTGAACATTATATTATTGTTCATTTTCATTATTAGATGCTCTATTATAAAAAATAAAAGTTGACGATAAATATTTAAATCAGGTGACGGAATTACACGGAAAGGGTTACAGAAATTGCAAAGTTGAATAGCCGTGCGGGTATATTAGTGAAATATGGACGACATCGTAGCTTTCTTATCTTATATGTGCTCACAAAAGCAGGCTCCGCGTTTTCCCATCTTCGATGCAAAACTTCGAATAAAAAGTATATATGGGATTCTTACACTGATAGAATTATGTATAGATCTAGTACTATGTAATATAGTATATGCATTGTGTATATATCTGTATTCAACATAAGGAAACAGTTTAGTAGTTAAGGTTAGTATAAATAAATATAGATCAATGTGAATTATATACTCTTTATTCATAGTGTTCTAAGTGTATTAGTATCTGTTTCTGTATCAATACGTCGTAGAATCCTACAACGGCTTTTAGTAATGTCAATATAGAGTATTCATTAATATTAGTATATTAAATTGGCCGAGTTGAACCAGGCCGAGTTGGTAATTGGCCGAGTTGACACATTACCGGTGTTAACGTACACCGGGCGAGCGCTAGGTTGCTCGCTGTCGTTCAACAAGCACAGCGACCGCTATGTTTCCGCTAGGTTTCCGCTCGATTCAGTTGAACAGAGGGCTTAATTTTGTTGGGTAACGAAGAATATGGTTTAAGTTCAGCGTGTAGATATATCTGATTATTGCGTTTCATCAAATATAGAAAAAAATAAATTAGGTTGTTTATAATAATGTTAGCCTTGGTGGTTGGTGGTCATGTGAGGTATACTGCTAAACATGCTAACACGTGACTTATTGCAATGCAAATAGTGTAGACCGAGCCATCACGTCATAGTATTTAGCAATATTATAAACGGTATTTGGCAATAAGACATGACACTGGTCTACACTTTATCATAGCTTTTCTTCACATTTTGTTTTAGTCAGTGTAAATATCAAGTATTTGTAATATGTTTCCTCAAACTTAACCCCATAGCCTGTAACCACTTACAGCACTTTGAAAGTAAAGCAGATTGCATTGTGGGCGTATATGTATATAAATATTTATCTCCTATGTCCATCTTTAGTTTACTAGTCATTTGCGACAGTGTTTCTTATTTTTGCATGGTTAGATATGTAAACAATGTAGACCCAGATCAGCAATTGGTTAAACCCAATAAATATTTGCCGAAAAGTTTGGATTCTGATCAGAAACAGCGATCAGAATCCAAACTTTTTGACAAACAAAATTACAAGTCCTTAATATAATATGCAGCTGAAACAAAGATCAGCAGATCTGGAATCAGTCAAAGTTACTTGCGAACAGTTTGAATCCTGCTCAGACAAATCAGAAGCATCTCAAAATGATTTTAATCTACAGATACTTCACCTTAAATAAAAACAAATCAATAGTAGTTAATTGCGTAGAGCTCTACATTGGTCTTCTTGTGTTACGCAGATCTATCATTTGAGTATTATTCTGTAAATATGTATATTATAAACATGCCAATAAATATAAATTTTGTTTTTTTAGTTCTTAATTATTTTGAGATGTAACAATAATCTCATCTCCTTATAGAAGAAATGGAAAAAAAATATGGAAGAAATCAAGTTATTTTTACCCCCTTCACATGCCCTTTATTTCGTTTTGTAAACACTTAACAGGCTGAAAAATTGTATCTGTTGGTAGATCAGGATCAACACATACTAAAACAACCCTGCAAACTTGGCACAAACACTGTGCCACAATCTCATTGTTACCGAGAGAGGTGCGATGTGCGATATACTTAATCCTATAATTACTATAAATTACCTTTTTACCGAAACGTCCAGACTTTCACTATATAAAAATACTATTGAAAATGAATTACATGTTATAACTGAATGTCCACTATATGAGGATATTCGAGCCGAGCTATATGATAAGGCAACCGGTGTGTTTAATGAATTTATGTCAGAAACTAACTGTGATAAGTTTAAATTGTTGTTTTCTAGTGTACAACTGGTACGTTTTACTGCCAAATCCTGCTTCAATATTTTAAAACGACGCACAAATCGTTTGTATAATACATAATATGTGCAATAACAATACGAGGTGCTCATGTTTATCTAGTGTAAAAAGGAAACTCTTATATGTGTATAATTATAACATGTTGTTTAAATATATAACTTAATATTATCTCGTCCATGTAAAGCGTGCTAATCAAGTTATCGTTGATCTGATCAATGGTAAGAATGGATATCTTACTAACATTTCTTAATAAGGCATATTAATGCATTTTTTGAATGTCAGATTTTAAGTAAAACTTTATGGCAGGTCTTTAACTTTGAGATTAGCACTATTTACATGGTTTTAGTTTTATGTTTTTTGTATTGAACTGCTGATAATTGAAAGATGATATTCAGGTAGTAGTTTGATAACTACTTAATAGTCTCTTATAATTCTTATTTGAATGGCATGGTTAATGTTGTTTTATGAAAAATGTATATACATGTATGTATATGAACCATGATGAGACTGAAATAAAGATATTATTATTATATAAAATCAATTTACCGAACTGGTCATTTACCGAAACGTCTGTAAATCATCATAACCATACCGCTCCAAATCGACTATTCACCCAACAAAACTTTTGAGATGTGGTCACGTCGCAAAACGAGTTGAATCTACTACATGTAGGCATTTATATCAATTTATAAGTATTATATTATGAGTTTATGGATATATTTAAGATATATTTATCATTTGGAGTAAAAAAATCGACCAAATATACATTAATACCGATCATAACCATACCGCTCCAAATTGACTATTCACCCAACAAAACTTTTGAGATGTGGTCACGTCGCAAAACGAGTTGAATCTACTACATGTAGGCATTTATATCCATTTATAAGTATTATATTATGAGTTTATGGATATATTTAAGATATATTTATCATTTGGAGTAAAAAAAATCGACCAAATATACATTAATACCGATCATAACCATACCGCTCCAAATCGACTATTCACCCAACAAAACTTTTGAGATGTGGTCACGTCGCAAAACGAGTTGAATCTACTACATGTCGGCATTTATATCGATAAATGAGTATTATAATCAAGGTGTATGGTCATATTAAAGGTTTATGTATCATTTAATTTTTAAAAATCGATCATTTTATGCATTTATAGCAGTTATAACCCTAACGCTCAAAATCTGGAATTCACCCAACAAAACTTTTGTGATGTGGCCATGGTCGCAAAATGAGTTGAAGCTACCACATATAGGCAATTATATCGATAAATTTATTAGAATCCAAGTTAGTTACTACATTAAACTATCAGGTACCTTATAATTTAAAAAACTCGACTGTACATTCATTTCTAACCGATATAGATCTACTGCTCCAATTATCACCCAATAAAAGCATTGCGATGCGGCGCGCTTACATGATATATCGGACTACGATTCCCACATTTATCAGCTTTTGTAATCACATAACGATGTTGCACACGTGCCGCTAATTGACTGTGCTTTAAGCTCGCTTAAAGACAATGACTGTAATTGAAGGCATTTGCCACATCATCTTATATAGCATATTCATAGGCCTTCTAATTTACATAAGCCATTTAAATGGAACCCGAAACTTGAAAACCGGTATGTTGAACAAATAAACAGAAACGATCTTGAACATTTGCTATTGCTAGTAAAAGATTTACCAAACATAGATATTAACGATATATGTAGTAAGCTAACAAAATTGTTTTCTGATGCAGCTAGCTCAACATGTAGGCCTAATAACAGACGCCCTGTAGGAGACAATAAACCTTGGTTTGGTCCAAAGTGTCGGCAAGCTAGGAATCAGTATCACAGTGCGCGTAAAAACTATAAACGCTATAAAAACATTTACAATAAAACTAAACTAAAACATGCTAGTAACAATTATAAAAGTACAATGAATGTATATATTAACAAATATAAATTTTATAAAGGTAATAAACTTCGGCAAATGCATCATAATAACCCTAAACAATATTGGAAATACCTTAACAGTTTAAAAACAAAGGCAAATAAAAAGGTGCCACAGCTAGAGGAGTTTCATACTTTCTTTAAGGATTTAAACTCTACAAATGACCAAGAAGATACATTTATACATGTACAAACAAATGCAATACAGGAAACAGATGATATACTTAACTCACCAATTCAGGAAAACGAGGTATTAAAACATATACAAAACTTAAAAAACGATAAATCACCGAGCCCCTCAGACTGTATTCTTAATGAATATATTAAATCCACGTCTTCACTACTTCTTCCGGTGTATACACAGCTATTCAATCACGTTCTTGATACGGGCACTGTACCATCTACTTGGCTTGAAGGATATATTATACCAATTTATAAAAATAAAGGCGATTCGTTGGATCCAACTAATTACCGTCCGATTACTCTTTTAAGCTGCCTTGGAAAGCTATTTACATCCATTTTAAACTCTCGTCTTAACACTTATATTGAAGAAAATGATTTTTTAAAAGAAAACCAAGCAGGCTTTCGAAAAGGTTACTCGACCACAGACCACATATTTGTATTACAATCGTTGTTCGAATTGCTTAGGAAGAAGAAACAGAAAATTTTCTGTGCATTCATCGATTTTTCACAGGCATTCGATTCTGTCTGGAGACTCGGTCTTTGGCAAAAGCTAAGTTTACATTTGATTAACGGAAAAAATTTCAACGTCATTTATAACTTGTACCAGAACATTAAATCATGTGTTGTATCTCAGGGCCATGCTTCGTCTTTCTTCAAGTGCGAACGTGGATTGAGACAAGGCGAAAATCTTTCACCAATACTTTTTTCCATATTCCTTAATGACCTCGAAAACCACCTCTTTGCTTCAGATGTACATGGAATAGAACTAAATAATATTCAAGATGCAGGTACTTGGCTAAAACTTCTCGTTCTTCTCTATGCAGATGACACAGCTCTTCTTTCTGAAAACGCTGAAGACTTTCGACATTCCTTAACTGCATTTGAAGAGTACTGTACACAATGGCAGCTGAAAATAAATTTATCTAAAACTAAAGTTATAGTTTTTGGATCGAAAAATACTTCCAAATTCACATTTAAAATAAATGATAAAGAAATTGAAATTGTAAATAAGTACAAATATTTAGGCATCTATTTTACACCTAATGGATCGTTTCTCACAGCACGTAAACATCTTGTAGAACAGGCAAGAAAAGCTATGCATTTACTATATATGAAAATCAACAATTTTGATATACCATTAGATCTTCAACTAAAACTGTTTGACCACACTGTAATACCAATTCTCACATATGCTTCAGAAATTTGGGGATATGAGAATCTTGATATTATCGAAAAAGTCCAAAATGAATTTCTGCGAAAAATAACTTTGTCAAGAAAAAGCACACCGCTATATATGCTGTATGGAGAACTAGGACGGTATCCGATTTCAGTTATAATTAAAAGCCGCATGATAGGTTATTGGAATAAGCTCTTAATTGGAAAAAATACAAAACTTGCACGCAATCTTTATGACATAATGCTGAACAAGAATCAATCTTTCAAATGGATGGAATGCATTAAGGCCATTTTGAACAATACCGGTAACGGTTACATGTGGTATCAACAATCGTTAATAACATGTAAAACTGTAAATATAATAATAAAACAAGTGCTCATTGACCAGTTCAAACAAAGCTGGAGCGCCAGTCTACAGAAATCTAGTAAAGGCAAAATTTATAATTCATTTAAAGAAACTCATGGTTTAGAAGAATATTTTAAATGCTTACCTCGATCTCTATGTCTCAGCTGGTTTCACTTTAGAACCGCAAATCATAAGTTTCCGGTTGAAACTGGAAGATGGAATGATATCCCTTTATCCGACAGAATATGCACACGCTGTAATTTAAACACTGTTGGAGATGAGTTTCATTATTTACTCCGCTGCAACTACTTCGCTACACAGAGGAACTCACGTCTACAAAACATCGCACCATTTCCAAATGTCTTTCACTTTAAGAAACTTCTTCAAACTACATCTCCTAAACCTCTTGAAAAACTATGCTTATTTGTCCGTGTTTTGGTGAACGAATTTAAATAGAATCCTTCACTGCTGTAAAAATCACGATGGTATAATCGAATTTGCTATCAAGAAATAACCAATCCATATAACGCTTAAACTGTTGTAGATACGTAATATTGTTAATATTGTTACACATAGAAATCTGTGTAGTCTGTCCGCCAACATTATCACCATTAGCAGATTTGTTTAACCTTTACTTAGCACGCTTCATCATAGTGTTAATATTTAAAGACATTGATCAAACTTGAGTGTCATATTTTATAACAGTGTTGCTATTTATAGACGTCATTGTATTGTTAATACTAACACCAACCTGTTACATAATTATCCAGCAATTTTCAAAAACACTAACATCGCTGACATAATATGTTCACGGGTAGATCGAAATCGAGCCATACCCTATGTGACATTGTGCTCATACCAGCAAATTTAACAACGCCCCCCCCCCCCCCCCCCCCACTACTCCGCCAATTTTCTTATTAACCATTACTTTTGTTTCAATAAGACGACCTCTATTCTCACTGCATGACCATTCGTGTGCACTTACCGGAAAATATTTTGTACCTATGTTAATATTCCTCACGTTATTACATGTATGTAATCTGAGTAATAAAGGAATTGTTCTGTTCTGTTCATGTATAAGTAGATGTGCCCAGGGCTCGGGACGGGGACCCTGCCATCGTGAGCCCCATAATTTTGAATTTTTAAAAAAAGAGTTATTTAACAAATATAAGCCAAAACCATTTATATATATTGTCTAAAGAAGTCATATGAATATATTTAAATCTTGTGTTTAGCGGCCACTCAATGATTTGTGATTGACGTTTTAATGTATAGTCTCCGTAGTATTTCGATTATAATAAAATCGATATGTTTTAAAATTAAAATGTTAGAAATAAGCAGACGACGAAATATTAACATAAACTAATCCTGAAACTTTTTGTTAGTCATCAATACAGGTGATGACCAAATTTAACCAATTTAACAGGCTGCCGGCACACTTCTGTCATTAAGCTACCTATTAAACGAGAGTATATCCAATTAACGCTCACAGCATGACACTGTCCACTTGTGACTAGGGGATTAACGGTAGTCCTATTTGATTATTGACATCAGCAAATAACCCTTTGATATTCACACCAAATGCGGTGTATTTGTGAAAAGTATGTATACAGACCATTATGCCTTATAATTATATTAATATGTAAAAACGAATAATATTTATAATTTAGTTGAAATAAGTTTTATAACTTTATTAACAGTAGTACCGTTAGGCCTAAAAGCCCATGATGAAAATACATAAACAAATATGCGCGTGAAATATACATTTTAAAAAATCGGAAGCAATTTGTCAGGTCAGATATTAAATGCGCCTTTATTTTGAAATTGATTATTTGTCTGTTATGATTGAGTGGTCGATATACCCAAGATTTATATTCTGTTTTAATTACAGATCATGAAGAAAGAACCTGGAAAAAAGCATGGACACATTTAAGAAGAGATGACATATGAAATGAATACTAAATATACTATATAACTATATTTCTATAGATTTATTGAATATGATACAGTTAAGAAGGAATGACATATGAAATGAAGACTGAATATACGATATAACTATTGCTGTAGCTTTATTAAATATGTTACATGACGTATGCATTTTAAAAAACATAAAGAACTTGTTGCTTTCTACCCTGTTTAGAATAAGGATTACATTTAAGTACAGTTAAACTTCGATACCTCGAACTCGGTTCGGTCGAACATATGGCTAAGATAAATCCGGGTAGTTCGAATTACGCGAGTTCGAGATATAGATGTTAGACTGAACAAAATGAACAAACTAATTGCTATCTGCATTATTTCTATCCTGTTTTAGTTCAAGTACATTTTTTTTTATTTAATTACACTGTACATCAAAAGCAACATTCCCCTTTCGCCATTCTTTTTTAATTAATTAAAGGTACGATTCTTACAGTCACTCGTGAAACTACTACACAGATCTCATCGGATCAGCATCCAAATTGTTTTTGGTAACCATTAAGATTCTACTAGATACAACTAATGATAAAATCATGCGACAATAATTATTTATAAATACCAAAACGGCCATGTCTACATAGCCACAATACTTTGGCTTGTAGTATGCATCTTGATCACACATGATCTTGGCGGTACATCAAAGGCACACTTCTATCAGCGGGTGGTGTTATTGTTAATCCAATTATCAATAAAGCACAGCTCGTTAAAGGTGATAGACTGTGGCAGTTAGCTATTGATTTAGTGTGAAACACTGTTTGATCAATTTTTAAGTAACAGGAGGTACCCTGATTATCAATTTTTTTTTAATTTATGCATGTAAATTTACAAAATACTTAAACATTTAATTACAATACAATGAAATATAATTACATGGCTACATGTAGTAGCTTCAACTCTTTCATCGTCCAGGTCCACATAGCACAACTTTTGTTGGGTGAATTCCAGATTTGGAGCGTATAGTTATAGCTGATTTTAACTGAATAATTAATTGTAGCAGGACGAGGGGACCCAGCGATCTGGATCCACCCCAGGAGCGCTACACTCCTCAAGTCCGGACTCTGGGTATAGCCTGGTGGGACGGGGAATATAACTAAAGCTCAGAAATCAATTTATTTCTTTTATTTAAACATAAAGCCTAACTATTTACAATAACGGAATCCCGAGTTACATGGTATTTCCGCAGAGCAGGATGTCACCCGTTGGGTTGCCCAGACTAACGTCCGGAGGTACAGGTTTATCCTGATGCAGAAATACCCTAAGTTACTAAATCTAAATCTGAAACATTACAGTGTAACCACCGTTGGTCTCAGTTTACAATCTATCGGTCGTAGATGCTCTTAGCTCAGTTACCAGTTATCAACCAGTTGCAAGTAAGAGACAGAACAGTGGTCAGTGTCTCATTATATAGGCAGGTAGAACCATGTGACCATCTGCCAAACTGGACTGATTCGCCGATTTCTATAACTAAAGTTGTTTTTCTACAAGTAAAAAAACATAGAACTAATCTAACTTCAATTGCCACAAAATGCAGATAAAAAGCATGCAATATCATGAGATGTTTCAGTACACTATAATCTTTAGCTTGCTATTATAAATGTTAAAGGGCCAATTCGCCATGCTAAAGGATGCCACACTGCTACATAATGATTGATTTTTAGCTAAATGATACATACAATTTCAATATAGTAATAAACTTTGAAACTTATGGCCACAAACTCTAATTATAATATATATACATATGCCTAAATGTAGTAGATTCAACTCGTTTTGCGACGTGACCACATCTCAAAAGTTTTGTTGGGTGAATAGTCGATTTGGAGCGGTATGGTTATGATCGGTATTAATGTATATTTGGTCGATTTTTTTTACTCCAAATGATAAATATAACTTAAATATAGCCATAAACTCATAATATAATACTTATAAATTTATATAAATGCCTAAATGTAGTAGATTCAACTCGTTTTGCGACGTGACCACATCTCAAAAGTTTTGTTGGGTGAATAGTCGATTTGGAGCGGTATGGTTATTATCGGTATTAATGTATATTTGGTCGATTTTTTTTACTCCAAATGATAAATTTAACTTAAATATATCCATAAACTCATAATATAATACTTATAAATTGATATAAATGCCTATATGTAGTAGATTTAACTCATATTTGGTTTTATTGGTATCTGTTGGTTACTATTGGTTACTATTGGGTTTTGTGGGGTGAATCGACGGACCCGGCTAAAACTAAAACCTCATTCCCGGGTTAAAAGTAATTACGGACCAACACCATTTCGTAACTTCGGTCTCTCTAAAAAACGTCAATGTGCCTTTTGCGCGCCAAGAAGCTTTACGAAAAGAAATCATACGACGCGCCGGGAAGCGACAAGAAGCGCAAATTGCGTATACATGTATTAAGCAAATCGAAAAAAAAACATGTGAAGAAGAAAATTAATAATAAAAGATGTCAGGGACCATAATAATATTTTAATAAAGAAATATTTATTTTGGAAATATTGAAAATATTAGAATAAATCCGACCTTTGACAGTTAAAATGTGCGAGCTCTACCTACCTACCTACCTACCTACCTACCGACCTACCTACCGACCTACCTACCTACCTACCGACCTACCTACCTACCGACCCACCGACCCACCCACCCACCCACATACATACATACATACATACATACATACATACAAACATACCTACATATATACATACATACATACATACTTACATACATACCTACATACATACCTACATACCATCCTACATTCCTACCTAACTACAATGTATCTAACTGTCTGTCTGTCCTAACCCTAACCTACCTAGATACATGGCTGGATGATTGGACGGACGGACGGACGAACAGACAGACAGACAGACAGAAAGAAAGAAAGAAAGAAAGATAGATAGATAGATAGATATATATATAGATAGATAGATAGATAGATAGATATCTATGGATGGATGGAGGGAGGGAGGGAGGGAGGGAGGGAGGGAGGGAGGGAGAGAGGGACGGACGGACGGATGGACATAGAGAGAGACAGAGAGACAGATACAGATACAGAGAGACAGAGAGACAGAAACAGAGGCAGAGACAGAGACAGAAACAGACAGAGACAGACAGAGACAGAGGTAGGTAGGTAGAGAACGCTATATAGCGGGAAACTGAGAGAGGCGGACAGAGAGAGAGAGACACACACACACACAGACAGACATACAGACAGACAGTCAGAGACAGAGACAGACAGAGACAGGGACAGAGTGATAGAGAGAGAGAGAGAGAGAGAGAGAGAGAGAGAGAAAGAGAGAGAGAGAGAGGAGATACAGAGAGAGAGAGAGAGACCGAGTTACAGAGTGACAGAGACAGAGACAGACAGACAGAGACAGACCGAGACAGAGAAGGAGACATATACAGAGACACACAGAGAGAGAGAGAGAGAGAGAGAGAGAGAGAGAGAGAGAGAGAGGAGATACAGAGACAGAGAGACAGAGACAGAGAGAGAGAAAGAGACAGACATACATACAGACAGAGAGAGCGAGACAGACAGACAGGCAGACAGACATACAGACAGTCAAACATACAGACATACAAACATATAGACATACAGAGACAGAGATACACCGACAGAGACAGAGACAGAGAGACAGAGAGAGAGGCAGAGGCAGAGACAGAGACAGAGACAGAGACAGAGACAGACAGACATACAGACATACAGACAGAGACAGAGATACACCGACAGAGACAGACAGACAGACAGACAGACATACAGACATACAGACATACATACAGAGACAGAGACAGAGATACACCGACAGAGACAGAGATACAGAGACAGAGGCAGAGACAGAGACAGAGACAGACAGACAGACAAACAGACATACAGACATACAGACAGAGACAGAGACAGACAGGCAGACAGACATACAGACAAACATACAGACATACAAACAGATAGACATACAGAGACAGAGACAGAGATACACCGACAGAGACAGAGACAGAGAGACAGAGACAGAGGCAGATGCAGAGACAGAGACAGAGACAGAGACAGAGACATAGGCAGAGGCAGAGACAGAGACAGACAGACAGACAGACATACAAACATATAGACATACAGAGACAGAGACAGAGATACACCGACAGAGACAGAGAGACAGAGACAGAGACAGAGACAGAGGCAGAGGCAGAGACAGAGACAGAGACAGAGACAGAGACAGAGACAGAGACAGACAGACAGACAGACAAACATACATACAGACATACAGACAGAGACAGAGACAGACAGAGACATGCAGGCAGACAGACAGACAGGTCGACATAGACAGACATACAGACATACAGACGGAAGAACCGACGGACGGACAGATGGACATACAGACAGACAGACTGACGGACGGACGGACAGATGGACACATCGATCGATCGATCGAAAAACGAACTTTGTAACGGCTCGGGCTCGGGGATGGCGGTAGGGGGTTTATACCCCGCCCATTTCATTTGGATTTGGTGCGAAACGACATAGGACCGAAGCAACCAGGAATCCATACACTTGGCACGCACCCGGCGTCGTCTATTCACGTAAGTTTTACCATATTTTCC
Organism: Gari tellinella; assembly: GCA_922989275.2. Classification (NCBI taxonomy): domain Eukaryota; kingdom Metazoa; phylum Mollusca; class Bivalvia; order Cardiida; family Psammobiidae; genus Gari; species Gari tellinella. The sequence continues at coordinate 97,666,087 of OV277860.1, forward strand.
TGTTATCTTAAGCCTTATTGAATGATGGGAATCATGGGACGTAAGATTATATGCTTGGTTTTTTAAGTTCACATGTTTTCCTGGTGAATGTGACTTTGTTATATAAATTATTCAGCATTCTGCTAAAGTAAAGATTGCAAAATGGAGATCACTCAATCTCATTGTTTGTTTTCTAGGCAAAGATTTGCAATATTTTGTGCAAGTATGGAGCCAGAAGAGATATTCTACGCAGTGTTCGTGTTTATGTGGATCGTGTACCTGTGGGAAGAGTACATGTCAAGTCGACAGGTTGGTGGTGTTGTTGTTTTCCAGGGCTGCCATAACTTGGCATAAGTTAACATAAAAAATCCCTAAGATTTCTAAATTTGCATTTTTAAGTGCGATTTTACGAATCGTACCTTTTCCCCATCGCCTGTTTCTAGTATTGTTGATACGTGGCTGCTTAAAGCAGGCTGAAAGTAAAGCACTCTGCTTTACTTTCAGCCTGTTTTAAGCTACCAATGTACCACCATTGACCCATTTACCGTGGACATCCTATTACCGGTGACTTCCGAGTATTCCGCATAGCGCCGCTACGCGCATGTGTAAAATCGTAACTTCCATTTATCTTTCGGCTGCTGCTCAAGACTAATGTGTATAAAGCAAAAAAAACTTTCCTAAAGGGAAAGTGTGTATTTTTTTTATTAATTACGCAAGATAAATCATTTTCTCCCCATATAAAACCATTTAACCTATTTGTATAATGTGACATATTCCATTGCCCCCACTGTGAAAAAATGTGACGGAAAATATTACAACTTTTCAGTTAAAAATTATGTTAACAGATAGCCTTTCTTAATAATGTTTGATAGAAGTTCAAGCCGATACCTGAAAATTATTCCGGGTGTCATTTTACCTCATCACCGATAATAGGACGAGTAACCAAAACAAACATGGCGGCGCACTCGCTACAGTTGACTATGATTATTTATGTCAAATTATGGGTGTATTTATATATTAAAGCTGAAAATCATAAAGAAATGTTTACTTTATATGTTTAATATATTTTTTAGTTAAAAACCTTATTAATTGATGAGAAATAGTCAGACGAATCCTTAGATCACCGGTAATTGGGTGAACCAGGATACTAGCAAAAAATCCGAATATTTAGGAAAATTCCGGAGAAATGGCAGCCCTGGTTTTCCATTATGTTTTTAACATTTTTTTTCTGATTTAACTTCAAATGGACAATTATAGTTTCCGAATTTATAGTCAAGATCTAGTCCATTTTTGACTACTTAGGTTTTTTTCAATGTATTGTAAAATGATAATATTGACAGCTCCTGATCAAAGGGCTTATTTAGGAGCCTTCTAGTCTACACTGTTTACATATAGGAAATCCGACATATCTACGTGAAGTCATTGTCCCTTTTCTCCAGACATTCAAAGGATCTACTAAACAACAACAACAACATATGGCAACCCTAACCCAACCTCTGTTCTTAAGTCACACCCTACTTGACATTATTCTATTCTCTTTTCCAGTCATCCGGGTATTTAATGTCATTAGCATACTCTCGGTCCTTCATTCGGATGGCGTCGGTCTTACTCCGAGAAAAAATTAATTCTAATTTTAGGTAAAATCGTGCTTTTGCAACTTATGTAAGACCTTCGTAGTATTCATAGGACCTATTCAGATAATAATGCGTAGAAAAGAATGAGATTAAACGCCCTGCTGCACAAACTTATGTAGATTTCTGGTTTGTTGTCCCCGAGTGCGCATGCTCGCTAAGTGTAAACAAAGAGGGTATGACGTAGCACTGAAAAACAGAATTGTCACATTTTTTTAACTATCAGCATTATAAGGGTAGTGCTCGGCATTATAAGGGTAGTGCTTGGAAGGTGACTGTAATGCCCAGGTAAGTATGCATGTTAATGGATACCGTGTTTGTCGCAATAAAAACTCATGAGCTTATGTTGATTGTTTACCATAATTATTACCTTTAACCTTTAACTCTGGCTTTTCTATACTAATCTTATACTGTGACATGCACTTTCTTGGCTGTAACACTTATAAATGGCTTCTGTCAGGACTGCAAAAGGTTGCCACATGCTACACTGCTTAACCCATTACCCCATAGCCTGTTTCTAGTTTTGAAGATATGTGACCACTTAAAGCAGGTTGAAAGTAAAGCAGAATGCGCCTTAAGGCGCATTCTGCTTTACTTTCATCCTGCTTTAAGCTATTATCTGCTAGAATTAAGAAATAAAAACTGTTTGATTTTATATTTTTGACAGTTTGAATTGAATTGGAACTATTTTTTTCAGTAGAGAAATTAATTAAAGGCGTAAAAAGGCGTCTTTATGGGGTAATGGGTTAACACTAGCATACATGATACATGTACTTTATTTTTGGTTCAAATTTTTAGAGAAACCTGTACAAGACGGTTACCAAGATTCCAGAAAACTTAGAGGGAATAATAGACCAGGAGACATATGAGAAGGCCCGGCTGTATAATCTGGACAAGAGCAACTTTGCCTGTTGGGTTGGCCTTTGGGGAGAAATAGAACATTCTGTGAGTAGTGAGTACTCGGAAAGTACAGTGTACTTGTAATAACCCTCTTTCTCTATTTTGCAAGGAAGTAACTTTACGACCCAAATTAACCCATCACCCCCAAAAATATGCCTTTTTAGGCCTTTAATTTATTCCTCTACTGAAAAAATAGTTTCTATTTATACTGATAGAAATAAGAATCATGAGAAATGTTTTCTATATTCTAGCAGATAACAGCTTAAAGCAGGCTGAAAGTAAAGCAGAATGCGCCTGAAGGCGCATTCTGCTTTACTTTTGACCTGCTTTAAGTAGTCAACTGTTTTCAAAACTTGAAACAGGCAATGGGAAAAGGCCTCAAAGGGCCACACCTTTGCATAACTTGGCATATAATCAGGTTCCAAACTGTTTGACACTCTGACCCTATTTTAAAACTAAATTTTAAGATATTTTTGAAAAATTTAACTTTAGAAAAAGAAGACCACAAATGTAGCAAACAAATGTTTTTCTTAATTTTAAAAGAGTTTAAAGTTCAAGAGTAGTTAAAATTAGCGTTTTTGTAAAAGAAAATGTACAGATATTATAATTAAGGAGCATTCTGCTTTACTTTCAACCTCTTTTAAGTAGTCACTTGTATTCAAAATTGGAAGCCTATTATGGGGTAAAGGGTTAAGAGTTTGTAACTGCTTGATGCAGAATAAAGGTAAAGCAGAAAGTCCCATCAATAGATTCATTGCTTTTGTTTCACGTTAAACTGTCACCTTACTTTACAAGATTGCTTTTCAGTGGTTAGCACAAATTTGACCAGATGCATGTAAAATAAACTATGTATATGACATGTATATTAACTGTTTCAGTTGATTCTAATCTTTGGTGGTATCCCTTTTCTGTGGAACGTTTCTGGCAGAATGATCACAAACTTTGGGTATAGTGTTGAATATGAGGTAAGATTTTGTTTTTAATTGCATGTTTCCAATAAGTTAAAATTATGACCTTGCAGCAAATTTCTAGATTGTCTTAGCATCCTATATTGACTAATTCTAAAAGTAATTTTTAGCTCGCCGGACAAAAATCCAAGACAGTCGTTGGCATTGGCGTTAGCAGTTTTAGGAATGTGTTCACAACTTGTATGCCCTTCGACCTTCAGCTTTCAAATTTGAACCAAACATACCATGGGACAATATCTCTTGATCCATGTGAACATTTTGACCCAAGTCAGTAACCTCAGCCTCTCTGTTTAACTTTAAGTTTCCAAATGTGTATTTAACTTTTGAAAAGTACTCACAAATGAGATATCGTTTGACCTATAGCTTTCATACATGATATTGCAGCTGTCAGACTCTGAGCACACATACTTTCAGACAGCACCGTTTCATCCATTTGAACATTTTGACGAGTATTTTTATCTTCTAACAATTCTTGAATTAATTTCCATTCAGATCATCTGGAACACATATGTTTTCCTTACAGATACTGCAGTCTATTGCATTTGTGATCCTATCTATGGTGTTTTCTACAGTCACTAGTATGCCTTTCACTGTATACAGTACATTTGTTATAGAAGAGAGGCATGGCTTCAACAAGCAGGTAAATATGAAATCCACCGTAAATCCCAGTTTAATCCTTACCTCATTGACTATTTCTAGTTTTGAAGTTAAGTGGCCACTTAAAGTAGGTTGAAAGTAAAGCAGAATGTGCCTTAAGGCACATTCTGCTTTACTTTCAGCCTGCTTTAGGATACCATCTGCTAGAATATAGAAAATATTTCTCATGGTGCATATTCATGACAATACAAATTGGAACCATGTTGTTCAGTGGAGGAATAAATTAATGACGTAAAAAGGTGTATTTATGGTGTAATGGGTTAAACATCTCTGGGAAGGGGCAAAGTCCAAAATTTGAAACAAGGTTTCTGAGTAACTCTTTGCACACTAATGGCAAAGCAGTATTTTACCTTTGCAAACAGTTTGCGTCCAGATGAGGCACTTCTTTCAGTTGTTGTTTGCAATTGTTTTTAGCTCAACTTTTGGAAAATGAAGGAAGGTTATTGTATACTCAGCCGAATAAGAAATAATCAGTGTATCATGCATAAACTGTATTTAATTATTTTTTTATGGAAAGTGGCAGATGGCATGGAATCATTGTGGCTGAAGAACTTACACATTGTATTGAAAATAAAAGGTCTACAACTCTTTGTTTTCTTTTTATGCCCCTACACAACTTAGTTTGGGACATACTATTTTTGGTCTGTCTGATGGTCTGTTTGTTTGTCTGTCTGTCCACACTTTTAAACTTGGCTATAACTTTGGAACTACATAAGATGGGGACTTTATATTTGGTGTGTGTAGTCACTGTGTACTCACCTCAAGAAGTTCTTGGTCAAGGTCGTTTAGAGGTAAAATAGGGTAAATTTAACATTGGCCATAAGTTTTAAACTAGATACATGTGATACAGACTTCATATTTGACATGTGTACTCACTTCAAGAAGCTCTTGAGCTCAGTACAAACTGGGTTATGTGGGATAAAGGTCGAGCTTTTTAGAGGTCAAATAAACATTGGCCATAACTCTGGAACTACATGTGATAGAGACTTCATATTTGACATGTGTATTCAACTCAAGAAGCTCTTGAGCTCAGTACAAGTTGGGTCATGTCAGACAAAGATCAAGGTCATTTCTAAGGCAAATAGTTAATTCACTACATGTATTACTATATAATTAGCAATATCTCTGGTTTTAAATCTAGAAAAAGTTTGTTTCTTTGTATATTTTCATCACAACAACAGCAAGGAGTACAATACCTGCTGTATGATTTTATTTTACAGCCAAATGAATACATTTCAGTGACAAACTCCTTTTGGGCATTTGTCACTTACTGTGATACAGTTCTTTTTTGTTACATGTGTCGTTTATTCTTAATCTTTTACTGGAATACATTGGTGAATGTATGAGCCTTTAAAATCTCAAACCAAACTAAGAATCTATACTCATTTGCTTTTTTCGAAACAAATGCTCAATATCATTTGGCCTATGTTAAGCTGCAACTCAATAACTCTCTTTAATATTTCAAGAGTTATACCCCTTTCTACTACATATGCATTTTACTGTGAATGTTACATCTGTTAATATGTAGGTTAGATGATACTGAACACTTGAGTGACTATACTGTCAATATACAGTAAAACCTCTCTATTACGACCGCTAAATTATGTTAATTATTAGATATTTATGACAGGTGATTGCTTAAAGCAAGGTGATAGTATAACAGAAAGCTCCCTTATGAGCTTTCTGTTTTACTGTCACCTTGCTTAAAGCTGTCGCCTGTGTTTTATACAGTGGTCATAATAGAGAGGTTTTACTGTATAACTTCGACTCATATGAGCGATGTAGGGCCAATGGTCCTCTTGTTTGCCATGAACCACTGGTTCCAAGGTTATAATCAAATCTGACCAATCAAATGCCTCAAATTTTATAAAGGGTTTTGAGTTTCAAGATCATTCTCAATCATTTGAAAGGTCAGATTTGAGCTTTTGCTCAAATCTGACCAATCAAAACCTTGAGAACGACCTCAGACTCAACTCAAGTCCTATAATTATAACCTTTGACCCAGGGCTATTGTGAGTATGCATCACTGCATGTGTCAGGACTCCAGATAAGGAGAGTATTTAAAAAATTAAAATCTTTATTGCTGCAGTAAACCCTATGGTGTCACTACTCATTAGAATTGTCTCAAAGAGACGATTCTAATGAGTAGTAACACCATAGGATTTGGTCCTGAAATGAGTGAGAAAATGTTGGATTTCCTCAGTTTAATCCCTCTTATCTGGAGCCATGATGTGTGTTTACACTTTTCAGACACCAGGTTTCTTCCTCAAAGACCAGATCAAGAAGTTTTTTGTCACTCTTGCCATCTCCACGCCTATTGCAGCTCTTCTCATTTACATCATAAAGATTGGTGGAGACTACTTCTTCATATATGTCTGGTTGTTTATGCTGGTGGTCACCTTGGTAAGTATTGCACTAAACCTTCTCTTAAGATAAAATAAGATAAGATAATCTTTATTTATATTAATATATAAAGTGCTCTTTTCTAATATTTTGACCTCCAAGGGCCTTTTTCAAAGAAAATCACGTCAAAACACACATCAATTTTTTGTTACATGCCTTCAGCCATAAAATCAATTAGTGTATAATGATGGTTTTGCCAGATCAGACAGCTCTTGAAGGAGATGACTAACCAGGACCACTTAAAGCACATTCTGCTTTACTTTCAACCTGCTTTAAGCTATCATCTGCTAAGATATAGAAAATATATTGGCTAGGGTTTGCAATTGGTCCGCCACCAAAAACTATGGTAAGGGTAAACTTTAGAATCTGTCCGCAGGTCTTTTTGGTAGTTTTGTAGAAATTAATTGACCTTTGATTGTGACATTAATCTGGCCATTTCTTGTGACATTAACCTGGCCATAAAAAATTATATTTTTGGTGGTGGACCAATTGTAAAAGTGCTCCAATATATCTAATGATACATATTCATGACTGTATTGGAACTGTTTTCTCAGTGGAAGAATAAATTAAATGTGTAAAAATGATTATCTTAGATCTATGGAGTAATGGGTTAACCTTTTCTTCCCGGAAACCTCAAATAGACAATCCTAGTTTTCAATTAAGTCTAGTTCATTTTTGACTTTTTAGGGTTAATGTTACAATATATGTCAAAATGACAAACCGTGTAGACCCTGATCAGAGGGCACCTTAAGGAGCCCTCTGATCAGGGTCTACACTGTTTGCATAGAACAAGTGTACTCCTCACATGTACGTTGTTTGAAAATGACGCATATATGCGTGACTAGGGTTCAAAGATTTAAACGGGTCTGACATTAGTCTGCACTCTTTACAGTCTTTCGATCAGTTAAACTGCCACCTTAAACAGATTGGGATTTCAATATTTCTACAGCCCTAACTACATGAATGTATCTGTATAGCAGTTTGTTATGAATCACATAATGATGTGGAAGTTATCTAAAAATTGTAGCACTATCAAAAATTCAGAAAATAATATTCCTTGGTATAATAATTCACCAACAGGTGACCAGTATAATTGTTGGGCAGGTCAGATAAATTAGGCCTGAAAGTACAGATATTAATTGGTTTAAGGCATTGCTTCATAGCCTGTTTCTAGAGTTGAAGACAGATGATTACTTTTAGCAAGTTGAAAGTGAAGCAGAATGCTCTTTTAGGAGCATTCTTCTTTACATTTTACCTGCTTTAAGCCACCATCTGGAAAGATACTGGAAATACCTTCAGTGTTTTATATTAATCCATTACCCCATAGCCTGTTTCTAGTTGTGAAAATAGGTGACTTCTTAAAGCAGGTTGAAAGTAAAGCAGAATGTGCCTTAAGGCACATTCTGCTTTTCTTTCAGCCTTCTTTTAATTAATTTTAACCCATTAAGCCATACTGACTCATTTTGACTCATTGCGCAATTGCCTCATACTAACTCATTTTGACACACTTTATTCAACTAGCTTCTATTGAGATAAGCATTGAGAACTGTTTATCGCTTATGAGTTAATACTACCTGCTAGAAAATAGATAATATTTCTTATGAAACATATTCATGCATGTATAAATTGGAACTATTTGCTTCAGTGGAAGAATATATTAGAGACGTTAAAAGGCGTATTTATGGGGTAATGGGTTAAAGACTTCCAACATGAGGACTAGAATACTTGGTGTAGAAATAAACAGAGACTTAGAGAGGGTATTTATAGAGTAATAAGTTAATGAATGTGTTTATTTTAGTTGATGATCACCATATATGCTGAGTACATAGCTCCACTATTTGACAAGTTTACACCGCTACCAGAGGGTGAATTGAGGACCAAGATAGAGGAGCTAGCCAAGAGTGTAGCCTTTCCATTGACCAAGCTATATGTTGTCGAAGGTAAGTGGGTCCAACTGTCATTGGACATTTTGTAAGATGTCAAGAAAATAAGGATTCTCAACTCTTTCCCCAATAACCTATTTTTTGCCGGATTGTGAAGCAAGTAGATTGATGAATGGCATTCTTCTTCGGCGTTACATTTTGGTTGACTTTTCCGGTTGAGTCAGTTTAAGTCTAATTAGAAGACTTATTGACTCCAAAGTTGGTATGTGGATTAAAGTGAGGTCAGCATTACATGCCATGAGCAAATATGTCACTGTGACATAGATTTTAAGGTACAGTGACTAAGAGAGTTTCTTGGTTTGCCTTTTCGTTTATGTTAATTAAAGCCAAATTAGGAGACCTATAGCACCCAAAGATGGCATTGTGGAGTTATAATGGGGTCAACATTACATGCTGTGTGTCACATATTGGTATTTGTATGCTGAGAGGTAAAAATGTTGCAGTAATCAAAATCAATACATCTAGATTTACTTAAAGTAATTATATAATCTCTTGTTTGTTCTCATTTTGCTCTTAACCCTTTCCCTCATAGAAGCGCCTTTTAGCACATTTGATTTATTCCTCTACTGAAAAAAAATAGTTCCAATTTATAGTCTTGAAAATGAGCGATTAGAAAAAAATTCCCAATCCTAACAGATGATAGCTTAAAGCAGGCTGATAGTAAAGCAGAATGTACCTTAAGGCACATTCTGCTTTACTTTCAACCTGCTTTAAGTGGACACATGTCTTCAAAACTAGAAACAAGCTATGGGGTAAAGAGTTAAACTTTCAATAGTAGAACATGATGCCAGTAGTATACACGGTCAAACTAAAATTCTAACACACCTCGCCCACACCCCTATATAAGCGAAGAAGGACCGTCTCGGTGTACGGATTTTCAGTAGAACACTCACGCGCTAAACGTTCTAACATGACGTCATATGACTTCGAAAATGCGTACGCCAAGAAATGTAGCGCTGTTGCTTCGGTGCAAATTTAGGTTAAATTGTGTTTTAGAATCGAAATAATAAATTAATACCAGTGTTTTATCTAACAATCGAACACGGGTAGTCGTTTAGATGCTTGTAATTAAACCACTCGGCCTTAAGGCCTTGTGATTAAATTACTACGCATCTCAACTCTTACCAGTGTTTGATTGCACGATAAAACACTGGTATGAATTAATTATTTCTTAAGTAGATGTAATCTTGCCATACTACCATTAGTGTTTAAAGGAGACTGAAAGTAAAATAGAAAACTCCAGAAAGATCTGCACTGTTTATCATTTTGAAAATTATTTTTTAAAAAACAACCCTTATTAATAGTACAAATGTTTTTGAGAATGAATAAATGAAAGGCATATAAAGATGTTATTATGGATCAAAGGGTTGAAACAATTGTAATTGATTGTACTCCTAAGATATGACACCATGAAAGTGCAGCCTCTCATCAAATAAACATATTCTATTAACACATCGAACCCTAGTTACAAGTATACTCGTCATTAACAAATCATATACCTATCACTTGTTGTAGACCATGATCAGAGGGCTTCTTACAGAGCCCTCTGATCAGAATCTACACGGTTTGACAATTAGTTAAATATTTTTAAAATCCACCATAACAATTAAAAAATGGACTAGATTTAATTGTAAACTGGAATTGTCCATTTGAAGTTTCAGGGGTGAATGTGTAAATCAAATGTCACTGATTGTTGTTTTACCCCATAAATACCCCTTTTTACGCCTTTCATTTATTCTTCCTCTGAAGAAAAGAGATCAGATTAATACAACTATGAATATGTATTATAAGAAATATGTCTTATATTCTAGCAGATGGTAGCTTAAAGCAGGTTAAGGCACATTCTACTTTACTTTCAACCTGCTTTAAGTGATCATTTATCTTCAATACTAGAAACAGCCTATGGGGTATTGTGTTAATCAAAATTGAAATGCAGCTGATTGTTGTTTTAACCCAATAAATGGAAACACTGACTGAGAGTATTCAGGGATAAATACATTGTGGGTATTTTTCAGGTTCAAAAAGATCATCCCATAGCAACGCCTACTTCACTGGGTTCTTCAATAAGAAGAGGATAGTCTTGTTTGACACTTTGTTAGAGGATTACAACCCCATGAACAAAGAGGAGAAGAAGGAAGGAGAGGGGACAGGGGATACACAGGTAATGGTTGACTCAGATCTCGCCCATTTCTCTGATTGCTTTGAAAGAATTAGACTCAATCATTATAACCCTTTCCCAAGATTTCCTCATAGAAGTGCTTTTTAGTGCATAGGATGTATCCATACTGTAGGAAATAATTCCGATTTATCAAGACATGAATGTGTACCAAAATTCGGCTTAAATCCGTCTGTCTGTCCGTCCGTCCTCACTTTGGTTGACCTTTTTGTAAGTGTCAGTTTTAACCAAAGTATAAGTCCTACAGCAACCAAATTTAGTGTGTGGAGTTGTAGTGAGGCCATTATCACATGCAATGGGTGACTTAGAAAATTTTTGGTTTACCTTTTCATTTGCGTCTTGGTTGACCTTTTTGTTAGTGTCAGTTTTAATCAAAGTATAAGTCCTACAGCAACAAAATTAAGTGTGTGGATTCATGCTGCTTTAACTGGCCCCTTGTAAATAGTAGAACGAGGCTATGGGCTTAATGGTAAATGTTGCATTTTTAGCCCACTGAAGGGGAAGAATCTGCCAATGACCCGACTGGTGACACAGAGGCGACAGTAAAGGAAGCTGGGGACAAAGTGTCAGATACTGGGGAGAAAAGTCAGACAGAAGAAAAACCCAAACACAAGAAGACAGGCTGTAACAACGAGGAGGTGTTGGCAGTCCTTTCTCACGAGTTGGGTCACTGGAAACTAGGACACATCATGAAAAATATCATCATAAGTCAGGTGAGAATTAGTCTTGTGGTTGTTACAATCTCTGTAGTAGTGGTAAAACCTGGCGAGAGTGCATTGTTTCTTGCCATAGAGGGAACAGAGTAATACAGTTAAACCTCTCTATTACAACCACTAAATTATGTTACTTATTAGGATGTTTACGACCGCTTAAAGCAAGATGACAGTGAAACAGAAAGCTCCTTTAGGAGCTTTCTGTTTCACTGTCATCTTGCTTTAAGCTGTCATCTCTCTATTATACAATCAATTAGCCTTTGTTTTAGTGGTCGTAATAGTGAGGTGTTACTGTACATTATTCTTTCCTGTATATGTATATGCAAACAATAAACAAAGCAATAACATGTAGAACAATTCTGTCTATTTTAATCTGTGTGGCAAACAGTTTGGAGCTTGATCAGACAACCGGGTTACCCGGCATCTTATCTGTCTCCAACTGTTTGCAATTGAAATAATAGTGTAAGCGTACCGGTAAACACATTTATTGGGAAATAATAGTCTTCTCCACTGTAGTAACCACGGAATGATAGCCACATCCTGATGGAATATATATAGTCTTTCTGTAAACATCTTGAATGAAATTTGTGCTTAAAAGTCTAAATATATATAAAACCCTAGTATCTTCATTCAGTGCTTATTTTAGGATGTTTTAGCTCACCTGAGCCAAAGGCTCAAGGTGAGCTATTGGGATGGCCTTGTGTCCGTCGTGCGCTGTGTGTCGTCGTTAACAATTCTAAATGACATCTCCTAAACCGCTCAACAGATTTCAACCAAACTTTACTGAAATGTTCCTTGGGTCAAGCTCTTTCAAATTTGTTCAAAGAATTAAAAACAATGCAGAACTCTGGTTGCCATGGCAACCAAAGTGAAAAAATAAGGAAATCTTAAAAAAAAAATCTTGTCAAAAACTGCAAGGGCCAGAGCTTAGATATTTGGCACATAGCATCACCTAGAGGTCTTCTGTCAAGTTTGTCCAAATTATGCCACTGGGGTCAAAATTGGCCCCGCCCCGGAGGTCACAGTTCTACATAGGGTTATATAGTGAAATTTTCAAACGTCTTCTCCTCTGAAACTTATATGGCCAGAGCTTTGATATTTGGCATGGTGACACTTCTAGATGTCCTATACTAATATTGTTCAAATGGTTGTGGTCTGTTGGATATCTAGGTCACAGGAGCTAAAAATAGATTGTTTTCAATGAAAACTTAAAAAATCTTCTTGTCTGTAACTACAAGGGCCAGATCTTAGATATTTGGCAAATAGCATCGCCTACAGGTCCTCTATCAAGTTTGTTCAAATTATGCCCCTGTGGTCAAAATTGGCTCCGCCCTGGGGGGTCACAGTTTTACATAGAGTTATATAGCGAAAGTTCAAACGTCTTCTTCTCCGACACTAATATGGCCAGAGCTTTGATATTTGGTATAGTGACACTTCTAAATATCCTTTAAGTATTTTGGTTCCGGTCTGATGCATATCTAGGTCACAGGAGCTAAAAATAGATTTTTTCTACAAAAACTTAAACAAATATTCTTGTCTAAAACCCTTCTACCCTGATCTAAAATATTTGGCACATAGCATCATCTACAGGTCCACTATCAAGATTGTTCAAATTATGCCCCTCGGGTAAAAAATGACCCTGTCCTGGACATCAATCATTATCTCCATTTCCTCAGCTATTCTCAGGTGAGCGAAATATGCCCCATGGGGCTCTTGTTTCGTATTATTTAGCAGCAATGATGAAAAAATCACCTTCATTACCTTGGCCTTAACTATGCTGACATTGCAAACATTAGAATAAGATTAGATGCCAAGGCATCTGGTATTTTATCTGGAACCAAATTGTTTGGGCACTGTAAGAACAACATGTGTTTGTGAAAAATTATGCCGCTTGAGAATGATCTTGACCTTAGTCTGACATCACCCAAGTTCTACCGAGCTTTAGGGCTTCTTACAATGAGTACACATGCCAATATCAAGTCTCTACCTCATGTTTATGCAAAGTTATGGCCAAGGTTCAGTTTAGCCAATCTGACCTCTAAATGACCTTGACTTTGTCTGACACAACCCAAGTTGTACTGGGCTCAAAGGCTTAACCCTTCCCCCAATAGAAACGCCTTTTAGCGGAAATGATTTATTCCTCCGCTGAAGAAAATAGTTCCAATTTATTCAGTAATGAATATGTATTATAGGGAATATTTTCTATATTATAGCACACGATAGCTTAAAGCAGGCTGAAAGTAAAGCAGAATGCTCCCTAATGCACATTCTGCTTTACTTTCAACCTGCTTTAAATAGTCACCTATCTTAAGTACTAGAAATATGCTATTAGGTAAAGGGTTAATGAGTTATGTACACATGCCAAATACAAAGTCTCCATCACATTGTACATGTAGTTCCAAAATTATGGCCAATGTCAAAGTTGTGGATAATCAGACCAACAAACAGACTAAAACAGGTATGCCCCCGATCTGTGATTCCGGGTCATAAAAGACAACAATTTATGTAATGAGATGATATCCTGGCAGTTAGAGGTACATCCCACTTGGGTCCAAGGTTATAAAGCTTTTCAGTTGAGTCTACAGTCATCCTCAAGCATCTGATTGGTCAGATTTGAGCCTAGGCTAAAATCTGACCAATCAAATGCTTGAGAACACACTCAGACTCAGCTCGAACTCTTTATAACCTTGGACCCAGGTAACGGTTGTTATAACGGTATTTCAGGTGAACTCTTTCCTGTGTTTTGCTGCCTTTGCCTACTTCATGGAGAAGCAAGCGCTGTACACGGCCTTTGGCTTTGACAATCGACCAACACTGATTGGTCTTCTTATAATATTCCAGTATGTCTTCTCACCTTATAATGAGGTAAGTCACAGGGCAGGTCTTCTTGTAATATTCCAGTATGTCTTCTCGCCTTATAATGAGGTAAGTCACTGTGCAGGTCTTCTTATGCAGAATGGGGTTTATTGGCAATTAGGAAATTTTGATCCTGGGTCCAAGGTTATAAAGCCTTTTAGTTGAGTCTTAGATCGTTCACAAGCATTTGATTGGTCAGATTTGAGCCTAGGCTCAAATCTGACCAATCAAATGCTTGAGAACGACTTCAGACTCAACTCAAAAGCTTTATAATCTTGGAGCTAGGTCATATTAGACAAGGGCTATTGTTTTCCTTTTTCTTCCCCATCACTGTTTTTATTTGCAAATCATAATCTGGTTCATGTTGAAGAATTCTAACTACGGCTTGGGTGTAAAGTTGAGTCCCTCTACTATGAACACTCAAACAGAAGACATTTTCTAAGTCTAAGGGGCATAACTGTTTCAAAACTTATTTGGTCGAAACCAAATTGGAACTTGACTTGTGTGTTGCCATGATGTATCTATATGTTACAGTCAATCTGTGTAATCCTGAAAATTTCAGTCATTACGTGAAATGACTGTTGTACTAAGTCATTTCATGAAATGCCTAAAATGTTCAGTAATTTCATGAAATGACTTCAATCATTTCACAAAATGACTAAAATGACTTTAGCTTTATTTATTACATCGTAATGATTGATGTATTTTAATAATTACAAACACAATAATAAAACAGTACATGGATATTAAATGTGATACAAATCAAGTCTCTTAAATCATTTAAAAATTTGTGTAATGTTTCTGAACTGATTTTTAGATATTAAGTATTAAACGTTACAAAATAATGCAAATTGAATGATATGAATGAACAACTGCTATTAAATTAGTTAAAGGTTTCCAGCCAATTTGTGTAAAAGTGGCCTGTCAAAACCCTAACCCTTTATGAACTGACTGGAAATTTGAATTCATTATGTACATCTATGACGGAGATATCAAACAGAAACTTAAAGATGACAGAAATGAGTAACACTATATACATAAAAAGATACTGAATATGCTTTCTTGTTCAGGACTTCCTAGGCAGGAACCACTTTCTTTAGTGTAGAAATAATTAGGAGTTGTGGTGTCATGGGTTAAACAGCCGCTTGCTTTGACTTATTCAACCCTAGCAACAAATATACTATCCCTTCTGAATAGTGGGTTTGAGGGGGGGGGGAGAAAAGGGCCTTAACAAACAGTGTAGATCCTGATCAGAGCGACCTTTGGGGAGTATTTTAATCAGGCTCTACATAGTTTGCTAATCAGTTTGCACCTTTTGGATAGATTATTATGATAAAACCCAATTTGTTCAAAGTTTAGGTTAATTACAGCAATTACACGGAATGTCCAAACTTTTAGGATTGTTTACTCTATTTCTTTTTATTTCAGGTGCTGTCTTTCTGTGTCACCTATCTGTCTAGATTGTTCGAGTTCCAGGCTGATGCATTTGCCAAGAAGCTGAAGTATGCAGAACCACTGAAGACAGCCTTAATAAAACTAAATAAAGACAATTTAGGTTTCCCAGTCAATGACTGGCTTTACTCTACATGGCATTTCTCTCATCCACCTCTCCTAGAGAGGCTCAAAGCTATTGGCAAGACGGAATAGATCTGGAGGGAGAAAGTGTGTGATTTTAACAGGGTCCAGGTAAGGGCAGTATTTCAAAAACTAAAATCTTTATGTCTGCACCAAACCCTATGGTGTGACTCTTAAAATTAGAATCGTCTCGAAGAGACGATTCTAATGAGTAGTTACACTATTGGTTTAGTGCAAACATAAATGAAAAAATGTTGGAAAACGAGTTTATACCCTTATCTGGAACCCTGCAGTTTATCAATACGAGACTTGCAATAGTCCAATGATAAACATTAACAACCTGTTTACAGCAGCCAGTCAAATAAAGATGGTTTTTCAGTCATACAACTAAAGATGGAGGAGAAAGGCAATGCAAAAAGTTCCGATGCAACTGCCCATAATAAGACTTTGAGGCAATGGCTTCTTAACCCTTTACTCCATAGCCTGTTTTCAGTATTGAAGACAAATGGTTACTTCAAGCAGGTTGAAAGTAAAGCAGAATGCTCCTAAAGGGGCATTCTGCTTTACTTTCTGCCTGCTTTTGGCAAATGTTTTCTAGGATACAGTTGAATTCTTATGGTGCATTTTCATGACTGTAAAGTAGAAGTGTTTTTTTCAGCGAACAAATGATTTAAAGGCGTAAAAATGTGTATGTATTTATAGGGTAATGTGTTGATGCAAAATGAAAGTTAAGCAAATCAAAGCAGTGCCCAGTCTTGGTGAGAACACATGCTTCTTTATTTAATGGCCCCTGGAAACAAGTTGTACATTTTAAAGTTTTCTTCAAATACTTTGTTCATTTGATTTTTGTCTCGCCACGATGAAGGAGCGAAAGTGAGACTAAGATGATGCTTCTATGATTCTCAGCAGGGTCGTCAACATTGGCATCAATCTTTTGATTCAATTTCGATGTTTAGTTTATCTTTGCTCTGTTGCTCAAAAAGTATAAGTGCTAGAGCAAGCCAGCTTGGGTTACGGATGTATCAAGTCTTAATAGATTCTTAACCCTTTCTACTATAAATAAGCCTTTTTACGCCTCTTATTTATTCCTCCACTGAAGAAAATAGTTCCCCTTATACAATCATGAATATGTATCATAAGAAATATTTTCTATATTCTAGCAGATGGTAGCTTTAAGCAAGCTGAAAGTAAAGCAGGATGCACCTTTTAAGGCGCATTCTGCTTTACTTTCAGTCTGCTTTAATTGGTCACATATCTTCAATAGTAGAAACAGGCTATGGTGTAATGGGTTAATGTATGGACTGACTGGTTGACAAAGCAGAGACATGTAAGACATATATAGTCGTGAAATTCTTGTTACTGCATGATTAATACTAACACTATAGGAGCTGTTGAGAATGACAATATCAAAATGTCTCTGTATGATGACCGTCAGTATGGATCCTCTATTTCCTCAATGATGACCAGTTTGTATTTATTCTAAGGTCCGTTTCCAACATTTTTATATTATGACAAACCATGTAGATCCTGATTAGATGCCCTATTTAGGAACCCTCTGATCTGGGTCTACACTGTTTGCTGATATACTTAAAGTATACCACAGAGTGTGGGCTAACCCTTTAGGGCTCTGATCAGAGGATTATTTCAACAAGAGCCCCATGGGGCATATTCGCTCACCTGAGAATAATTGGAAAAATGGAGATATTGATTTATGTCCAGGACTGACCTAGATATGCAACAGACCGGAACAATTTGAATAAAATATGTAAAGTATATTTAAAAGTGTCACCATACAGAATATAAAAGCTCTGGCCATATTAGAGTCAGAGAAGAAGACGTTTGAAATTTTCTCTATATAACTCTATGTAAAACAGTGACCCCCGGGGCGGGGCCAATTCTGACCCTAGGGGCATAATTTGAACAAACTTTATAGAGGACCTGTAGGCGATGATATGTGCCATATATCTAAGATCTGGCCCTTGTAGTTTTAGACAAGAAGATTTTTTAAGCTTTCATTGTAAATAATCTATTTTTAGCTCCTGTGACCTAGTTATGCAACGGACCAGAACCATTTGTACAATTTCGGTATAGGACATCTAGAAGTGTCACTATGCCAAATATCAAAGCTCTGGCCATATTAGTTTCAGAAAAGACGTTTGAAAATTTCACTATATAACTCTATGTAAAACCGTGACCCCCGGGGCCGGGCCAATTTTGACCCAGGGGCATAATTTGAACACACTTGATAGAGGACCTGTAGGCAATTCTATGTGCCAAATATCTAAGCTATGGCCCTTGTAGTTTCAGACAAGAAGATTTTTTAAGTTTTCATTGAAAAAATCTATTTTTAGCTCCTGTGACCTAGTTATGCAACCGACCACAACCATTTGAACAATTTTGGTAAAGGACATCTAGAAGTGTCATCATGCCAAATATCAAAGCTCTGGCCACATTGGTTTCAGATAAGAAGACGCTTGAAAATTTCAGTATATAACTCTATGTAAAACTGTGACCCCCCAGGGCGGGGCCAATTTTGACCCAAGGGACACAATTTGAACAAACTTGATAGAGGACCTGTAGATGATGCTATGTGCCAAATATCTAAGCTCTGGCCCTTGCAGTTTTTGACAAGAAGATTTTTTAAGATTTCCTTATTTTTTCACTTTGGTTGCCATGGCAACCAGAGTTCTGCATTGTTTTTAATTCTTTGAACAAATTTGAAAGAGCTTGACCCAAAGAACATTTCAGTAAAGTTTGGTTGAATTCTGTCAGGCGGTACAGGAGGAGATGTCATTTGAAGCAATTGTTAACGGCGACGCACGACGGACAACGCACGACGCCGGACACAGGGCCATCCCAATAGCTCACCTTGAGCCTTTGGCTCAGGTGAGCTAAAAACCGAAATATTTATGTCTACACCAAACCCTATGGTGTGACTGCTCATTAGAAAAATCTGTTTGAGATTATTTTAATGATTAGTCACATCATAGGGTTTGGTGCAGACATAAAGGAGAAAATGTTGGAAAACTTGAGTGTACTCCCTCTTATCTGAAGCCCTACCTTCTTAATCACAATCATGCCAAGGAGACGATACTAATGAGTAGTAGCATCATAATTATGATTTGTTGGAGACATAAAGATTTTAGTATGGTCTAACTTCGATATTTCGAACTCGGGTAAGTTCGACTGAACCGGACATGAATTAATGTAATTCATGTATGGAAATATCGATTAGTTCCAGTTAAGCGAGTTTGAGATATGGAAGTTCGACTGTTTTTAAAATACTCTCATTATCTTGTGCTTTTTGTATGTACATGTATATGTAATGTGAAATAAAGAAACTTATGTGCTACAGTACCCTTCATGATTTTATGTTATTTCCTATTTGTCAAAATTGGGCATTGTGTAGTACATGTAGATAGCATGTAACTTACCTGGACTAGTAATATTGTCCTCATGGCCTTCTGGTGTGCAAGTCGTTTCCCTTATACATGTATTATTCTATGCAGTACATACCTATATCCACACCAAGCTACAGTCTTTGTAACAGTGGGAAAATGTTAGTCTTTCCCATTTAACCAATTATAAATACAGTCCAACTTTGATTTCTAGAACTTGCTTAATTCGAACTATCCGATTTGTCGAAACACAAATTGTGTTATTTCTTGCTTGGTTAAGTCAAACATACCTGTATTTCAAAGTCAAAACGTGGCTAAGCCACGTTTTAACTTTGAAATACGGGTATGCTCGATTTAACCCAGTTCGAAATATCTTAAGTTCAACTGTATGCCTTTAATTTATTCCTCCACTGAAGAAAATTCTTCCAACTTATACAGTCATTAAGTGCGGGTGCAGGGGCTTCTATAGGAGTCTTCCACACTGCTTTTGTTTGCAGTATGCAGCCGCCAGTCTTTGAAAATCAATCAATGGGTTCTCTTAAATTGTATGGTTACTGGGGTAGGTTTGACCATGACATGTCAATTGTGATTTTAACTTAACTAGTCTTGTTCATTTTATTTAGTGTCAGTTATGCAGTCAGACCTGTGCTATGGGAACAGGAAAGATAATATTTCAGCCGTGTCTAACTGTTACAGCAACCTGTTAAAGGACAAAAGTGGTGCAGATGGCGAAGGCGTCTTCTGCACTGTTTTCTGCCCTGCATAAGGCGGCAATCTATTGCTAAAAATCACTGTGTCTCTTTTGGTGGTCGCTTGGCCCGGTTCTAACTGTATCTCTCCTTTTTATACGCCCGTCTTCAGACGGGACGTATTATGTCGTGGCGCTGTCCGTCCGTCTGTCCGTCCATTAACTTTTTCATGTCCGCTCTCTAACTCAAACAAATTTAGTCTAATCCTTTTGAAACTTGGTCAGAACGTGTATGCCCATAATATCTCGGTCAAGTTCCATAACCAGCAAGATTGCCCCAGACATTCAAGAGTTATGCCCTTTTTTGTCAAAAACGGGCATATTAGTTTGTCCGCTCTCTTACTCAAACAAATGTTTTTAATCCTTTTCAAACTTTGTCAGCATGTGTATGACCATAATATCTCGGTCAAGTTCGATAACCAGCAGGATTGCACCAGGCATTCAAGAGTTATGCCCCTTTTTTCGTAAAAAACGGGCATATTTTAGTTTGTCCGCTCTCTAACTCAAACAAATTTATTTTAATCCTTTTGAAACTTTGTCAGCATGTGTATGACCATAATATCTCGGTCAGGTTCGATAACCAGCAGGATTGCCCCAGACATTCAAGAGTTATGCCCCTTTTTTTGTAAAAAACGGGCATATTTTAGTTTGTCCGCTCTATAACTCAAACACATTTATTTTAATCCTTTTGAAACTTGGTCAGCATGTGTATGACCATAATGTCTCTGTCAAGTTTGATAACAAGCAGGATTGCACCAGGCATTCAAGAGTTATGCCCCTTTTTTCGTAAAAAACGGGCATATTTTAGTTTGTCCGCTCTATAACTCAAACAAATTTATTTCAGGCCTTTTGAAACTTGGTCAGCATGTGTATGACCATAATGTCTCGGTTATATTTCATAACCAGCAAGATTGCCACAGACAGTCAAGAGTTATGTCCCTTTTTTCATCTAAAACGGGCATTTTTTAGTTTGTCCGCTCTCTAACTCAAACAAATTTATTCCAATCCTCTTGAAACTTGGTCAGCATGTGTATTACCAAAATGTCTCAGTTATGTTCTATAACCAGCAGGATTGCCCCAGACATTCAAGAGTTATGCCCCTTATTTTGTCGAAAACGGGCATTTTTTAATTTGTCCGCTCTCTAACTCAAATAATTTATTCCAATCCTTTTGAAACTTTGTCAGCATGTGTATGACCATAATGTCTCGGTCAAGCTTCATAACCAGCAAGATTGCCCCAGACATTCAAGAGTTATGCCCCTTTTATCGTCAAAAACGGGCATTTTTTTGTTTGTAGCTCTCTTTCTCAAACAAATTTATTCCCATCCTTTTGAAACTTGGTCAGCATATGACCCCTAACTTTCAGGGTTCTTCCCCTTTTGTTTTTACCTTGATAGGGTTTTGGTATGACTACATTCTAAGATCGTTTTGACGGGCGTATAATGTGCCCGGCTTGCGGTGCTCTTGTTGGTTTTAGTGATGTGCTTATGGAAACGATTCTAATGAGTAGTAACACCATAGGATTTGGTGAGAAAATGTTGGATTTGCTCAGTTTACTCCGTCTTGTTTGGAGCACTAGGTCCAATGTTATAAAGCTTTTCAGTTGAGTCTGAGTGTGTTCTCAAGCATTTGATTGGTCAGATTTGAGCCTAGACTCAAATCTGACCAATCAAATGCTTGAGAACACACACATCTCTCTCTCTCTCAGGCTCCAGCTCAAACACTTTATAACCTCAGAGCCTGGCAAACCTTGTACATTTGAGGGATTCTTCAAGGACAAACCAGCATACATGTACATTTGTAAATTTATTGACATGTATAAATTGTGACACATTTCCAGTGGCCTCTTCATTGCAAGGTATGCCTGTCAGACTTTTGAAAAGAAATATTCACAAATACAAGTTATTCTTGGCAGTGTACAAGTCTACAATCTGATTGAGAGCTTCTTCTGTTTTAGGAATTTCCTGAAATGAAGTAAAATGGCCAAATTCAGAAGAAATCACCAAGTAATGGTTAAGTATACCATATTTAACACCCCAGGGCAAATGGAATGCAAAGTCCAAAAAATTTTATCAGGGTTTCAATGTTTTTTTGGGTGCTAACAATAAAATAGTACTACCTTTGCAAACAGTTTAAATCCAGACATGACATCAGGATCCAAACTGTTTGACACTCTTACCTTATTTTGAAAGATTTTTTGAAAATTATAATTTCAGAAGAAAACAAGAGGGCCAGAGACCCACGGTTTGCTCACCTGAGGACATTGTATCATAGAAGCTGACTAGGGCAAGACAACATTTTGATAAAGCTATAACCCAGGGGTCATAATTTGAACAATCTAGGTAGAGGACCACAATGCGAAGCTACATGTCAAATATTAATGGTCTGGGCCTTACGCTTTAAGAGAAGAAGATTTTTAAAGGTTTTCCTATAAAGAACTGATAGGCCCCAATCTGGGCTAATTTTGGCCGGGGTGGGAGTCATGATTTGAACATTCTTGAGAGAGAACCATAAGGCAAAGCTACATGTGAAATATTAACCAATCTCATTGCGCAATAGCCTCATACTGACTAATTTTGACACACTTTAATCCACTTGCATGTATTGAGATAAGCATTGATAATTGTTAATCGCTTATGAGTTAATGGGTTAAGGATATTTTAAACTGCCAGCTCAATTAGTGTTCTTTCTAGTGGTTCTAATAGTGGTGTTTTACTGTAGATATATTTACCTTAATGAGATCTTTAATGGGCGTGGTCTTTAGCACAGGTAAGAAAGTTTTCACTGTGGAGTGGTCCAGGTATATACTGTCAGTATAACATACATATAACACAGCTTTCACGTCCTGGATCTGGAAATGGGTCAACACTGAAAGATAAACAGCAACAGTCGTGTCATATGTGTGTGTGACACAGTATATACTGTCGGTATAACATACATATAACACAGCTTTCACGTCCTGTATCTGGAAATGGGTCAACACTGAAAGATAAACAGCAACAGTCGTGTCATATGTGTGTGTGACACAGTATATACTGTCGGTATGACATACATATAACACAGCTTTCACGTCTTGGATCTGGAAATGGGTCAACACTGAAAGATAAACAGCAACAGTCGTGTCATATGTGTGTGTGACACAGTATATACTGTCGGTATAACATACATATAACACAGCTTTCACGTCTTGGATCTGGAAATGGGTCAACACGGAAAGATAAACAGCAACAGTCGTGTCATGTGTGTGTGACACAGTATATACTGTCGGTATAACATACATATAACACAGCTTTCACGTCTTGGATCTGGAAATGGGTCAACACTGAAAGAAGATAAACAGCAACAGTCGTGTCACATGGTATATACAGTCAGTATAACATACATATAACAGCAACAGTCGTGTCACACTTTTGATTGAATGAAAAACCTGTCGTGAGTTTGAATGATTGGTGCAATTTTCGCCTTAACCCCGTTGCCTGAAGCATAGGGCAAGTGGTTTCTGATTCGGGTAAGTGATAATGCATCATAATCAGTGATATTTGTATCAGAAATTGGCAGATAAGTGTGAAAAGGGCAGTTTTGTCAGTTTCAGGCAAGTGGTCTGAAAAACCTTAGGCAAATACTGCTTAACACATTCAACCCTAGGGACGAGTATACTTGTCATGAAAAATCATACACCTATCCATATTACACTTGCCCTCTGATCAGGACCTACACTGTTTGTCATTTTGTGAAATATTGTTAAAAACCATCCCATTTATTACAAAATGGACTAAATTTAATTGTAAACTGGAATTGTTCATTAAAAGTGTCAGCCTGCTTTAAGCTACCATGTGCTAGGATATAGAGATTTTTTCTTATAGTACATGTTTAAGACTGTATAATTTGGAACTTATTTCTTCAATGGAGTAAAAGGTTTCTTCAGCTTCAATGGAGTAAAATGGTTAATCTAGCTGTAAAGACTTACACTGTGCTGGCAGGCCAGACACCAGGTTGGGCTGCTCCAGGTATGGGCATGGTGGGGTCCCTGGATATCTACTGGTCTTTAGGGATCTCATAAAAGGAGGGTTCATGTCTGATACAGGTAAATCATTTCTGTATTCACTGGTCGGATAGGTACATAAAACTGACGCATAAAAGAATGGACCAGCTGTGCTTATACAGGAAAACAGCTGAAACAAGTAAAATAGATACCAAAAATATGAGTTATTGTACACACTGGTTCCCTCTCACAAACACCTTTTAACCCATTAACCCATACTCTGTTTCTAGTTTTGAAAACAGGTGACCACTTAAAGCAGGTTGAAAGTAAAGCCTGCTTTAAGTTATCATCTGCTAGGATTAAGATTTTTTTTCTCATAGTACACAGTTATAACTTAATAAATTGGAACTATTTTCTTCTGTGTAGGAATAAATTATACGAGTATTTATGGGGTAATGGGTCAACCAATTGACTCATAATAACAAGTATACTGGCATCATTTACAAACTGTGTAGCTCTAAAAAAATAGTTTGTCCATTGCAAACAGTGCAGTCCCAGACCAGAGGAGCCCTTTGATGAGGGTTTGCAAGTTGTTTGTCAATTTGCAAAATGTTGCAAACAAGAACCCTTAACAGTCAAAATTGGACTACACTGTGCTGGAAACTGAAAGTATCTGTTTGATTTTTCCGGGGTAAATGCAGAGTTTAGGTACAGTCAAACTTCGATATCACGAACTTGCTTAACTCAAATTATCCGATAGTTCAAAACATGAACTGCATTTTTTCCTGCTCAGACAAGTCAAACATACCCATATTTCAAAGTTAAAAGGTGGCTTAGCCACGTTTTAACTTTGAAATACGGGTATGGTCGACAAAACCGACTTTGAGATATCCAAGTTTGACTGTATTTATTATGTCATAAGAGACTTTACTCATCCAGACAGGTAGCTATTTTGTTATAGACATTTAATAAATATTTATTTGGAAATATGATTAACATCAGTCTGATAATCAAACAAAATAAAATTTATAACTTGAAAATAAGCTATATGGTTTAAACAGTTCAATAGTAAACATGAACATGAACTGTACTTTGAGAACTGAAGTTTGATTCATTCACACCGACCATAATAGAAGAAACAAAACATACAACAAGAGCCCCATGGGGCATATTTCGCTCACCTGAGAATAACTGACAAAATGGAGATAATTATTTATGTCCAGAAAGGGGGCATTTTTTACCCGAGGGGCATAATTTGAACAATCTTGTAAGAGGACCCTGTAGATGATGCTATGTGCCAAATATCTAAGATCAGGGTAGTAGGGTTTTAGACAAGAAGATTTTTGTAACTTTCCATTGGAAAAATAAATCTATTTTTAGCTCCTGTGACTTACATATGCAACAGACTAAAACCAGTTGAACAAAAATAGGTAAAGGATATTTAGAAGTGTCACCATGCTGAATATCAAAGCTCTGGCCATATTAGTTTCAGAGGAGAAGACGTTTGAAAATTTCACTATATAACTCTATGTAAAACTGTGAGCCCCGGGGCGGGGCCAATTTTGACCCCAGGGGCATAATTTGAACAAACTTGATAGAGGACCTGTAGGCTATGCTATGTGTCAAATATCTAAGCTATGGCCCTTGTAGTTTCAGAGAAGAAGATTTTTTAAGTTTTCATTGAAAAAAATCTATTTTTAGCTCCTGTGACCTAGTTATGCAACCGACCAGAACAATTTGAACAATTTTGGTGAATGACATCTAGAAGTGTCACCATGCCAAATATCAAGGCTCTGACCACATTAGTTTCAGAGAAGAAGACGTTTGAAAATTTCACTATATAACTCTATGTAAAACTGTGACCCCCGGGGCGGGTCAATTTTGACCCCAGGGGTATAATTTGAATTGTAAAATTTATTTTTTTCCAATTTATGTTTTAGCTATAGTTTTTCTTTATTTGTCAATTTCAGATATTAATACTTCATATTATACATAAAGCTCAACCCAGATTAAAGTTTTGACAACTTTATAGTTTCTTGTGAATGGACCAAGAGGTCAAAAAAGGCCAAAAAGGCAGATTTTTGGCACATTTCAGGGTATAAATAATATAAATAAACAAGAAGGCACACATGCGACACAAAGATATTTTAAGTACACAATAAATATTTGAGTTGAAGTAACATATCCAAATTTTGAAGTGTCGCATGCGTGCCTTCATAGTTTATTTTTAGGATTTATACCGAGAATTGTACCAAAAATCTGCTTTTTAGTCTTTTTGGGCCTTTCATTTCATTTACAAGAAACTATAAAATTGTCAAAACTTGACTTTAAGTCGTTTGGGTGTATATTATGAAGTAGTAGTATCTGATATTGACAAATAAACAGAAAATAAAGATAAAAAATATTTTTGGAAATTTTTTTTTTTTTTACAGGGCCAAATCGGAGGCTTCGTGAACCTTGTCCTTTGAAAGAGCTTGACCCAAGGAACATTTCTGTAAAGTTTGGTTGAATTCTGCCAAGCGGTATAGGAGAAGAAGTAATTTGAAGTAATTGTTAACGACGACGGACGACGCACAACGCACGACGACGGACACAGGGCCATCCCAATAGCTCACCTTGAGCCTTTGGCTCAGGTGAGCTAAAAAGATATTTATTTATTTATTATACCCGATTTATATAGCCCTCTTTTCACAGAGGAGCTGTGCGTTCACAGCGCTTCACATGAAATTATATTGGAACATGGAAATGAAAGATAGTGATCTTTGGAAATTACAAACATTGGTCCAGTGAGAGATTGAACTCACAAACCCTGGTATTGTAGTTGAGCGTTTTACCGCTTCTTAAAGCAAGGTGAAAGTACTGGTAAGCTTTTTGTTTTACTTTCACCTTGCTTCAAGCTGTCAACTGTCTTATTTAATCAAGTGGCCTTCTTCTTAGTGTTTAACCCATTACCCCATAGCCTGTTTCTAGTTTTGAAGACAAGTGACCACTTTAAGGCGCATTCTGCTTTACTTTCAGCCTGCTTTAAGCTATTATCTGCTAAATTAATTGCATACTAATGGGGTAATAGTTTAAATTAGAGAGGTTTTACTGTTTTGAGAAAATTACAAAAACATACCTGATTTGTCCAAGAATAAGACTGTTCTGGGCTCACTTCTGTTTTACATATACATAAGAACATATCCGGGATTGATCTAGATCTATATACATAGCAGCACTTGTCTGATGGGGACATCTGGTCAAACGTGTTGACATCCTCTTCCTCCATACCGCTGAACAACGCCCCAATCACGTAATAGTCCTCATGAAGAATGTAGGTTTGGACAAAACCTGTATAACACAGAAAACAAATCAGTGGCAGATAACTTAACCCTTTACTCCATAGATATCCCTTTATAAACATTTAATTAATTCCTCCACTGGAGAAAATAGATCCATGTAATATATTAAAGAATGTGCAACATAAGAAATAGTTCCTTTATACAAGCAGATGGAGTGATAGACAATATGAGACCAGACCCATGTATGCAGTGATTGGTATATTCATTAACCCTTTCCTCCCTGAAACCTCAAATGGACAATTCTAGTTTTCAATTTAGTGTAGTCCATTTTTGACATTTTAGGGTTGATTTTTACAATATACATTGTATGTCAAAATGACAAACAGTGTAGACCCTGATCAGAGGGCTCCTGACAGAGCCCTCTGATCAGGGTCAACACTGTTTGCATAGGACAATACTTTAGTGTACTCCTCACAGGTGGGCTGTTTGCAAATGATACATATATGCGTGACTAGGGTTCAAAGAGTTCAGAAGACCTGAGCCAGAGCTACAGACATAAGCCTACATCCTGTAGAAGAGCTATCAAGGAAGTAACTTAAAGCAGACTGAAAGTAAAGCAGAATGCACCTTAATGTGCATTCTGCTTTACTTTCAATCTGTTTTAGTGGTCACTTGTTTTCTAAATTACAAACAGGCTATAAAATAAAAGGTTATGGTGCATTCTGCTTTACTTTCAACCTGATTTAAGTGATCACTTGTCTTCAAAACTAGCAACAGGCTATAGAATAAAGGGTAAAGGTGCATTTTGCTTTACTTTCTGTTTTAAGTGGTCATCACTCATCAGTCTTCAAAACTACAAACAGCCTATGGAATAAAGGGTAAAGGTGCATTCTGCTTTACTTTCAAGTTTCAACCTGCTTTAAGTGGTCATCTGTCTTCAAAACTAGTAACAGGCTATGAAATAAAGGGTAAAGGTGCAGTCTGCTTTACTTTCAAACTGCTGTAAGTGGTCACCTGTTTTCAAAACTAGAAACAGGCTTTGGAATAAAGGGTTTATGTGCATTCTGCTTTATTCAACCTGCTTTAAGTGGTCATCTGTCTTCAAAACGAGAAACAGGCTATGAAATAAAGGGTTAAGGTGCAATCTGCTTTACTTTCAAACTGCAGTGGTCACCTGTCTCCAAAACTAGAAACAGGCTATGAGATAAAGGGTTAATGTAAATTCTGCTTTTCTTTCAACCCGCTTTAAGTGGTCTATTGTCTTCAAAACTAGATACAGGCTATTGAAGAAAGGGTAAAGGTGAATTCTGCTTTACAGTTTACTTTCAACCTTCTTCAAGTGGTCACCTGCCTTAAAAACTAGATACAGATTATGGAATAAAGGGTTTAGTTGCATTCTGCTTTACTTTCAACCTGCTTTATGTGATCATTTGTCTTCAAAACTAGAAACAGGCTATGGAATATAGGGTTATGGTGAATTCTGCTTTACTTTTAAGTGGTTACCTGCCTTCAATACTAGAAACAGGCTATGGAGTAAAGGGTTTGATTTACTTTTACATGGTTAATAACACTTTTTCTTCATAGCCTACCTAGGACATGGGGCTGTTTAACCCATTACTCCATCAATACCTTTCATTCTTACACAAAAAAATGAATAGTTCCACTTAATAGAAAGCAATTATTAAGGTACATATTTTTTACTATAAAGCTGAAGTATTTTCTTGAGTGTAGGAATAAATTGAAGAAATACACATGGGGGAATGTTAAGCAACCATTCAAATTTCAGTGAAGAAGCATTAAGGTCTGTAAAAATCGGTGATGGTTTAATTCAGGTCAAAAGTATTGCAGAACTCTACAAAAAGAATAATATCCAATACTTCTGTCCTTCAATAAGTCGCTGTCTTAAAACTCAGGGCTGCCATTTCTCAGGATTTTTCCAAAAATCTTTGGGTTTTAATCCTAGCAGACTGATGGTAGCTTAAAGCAGGCTGAAAGTAAAGCAGAATGGGCCATAAGGCACATTTTGCTTTATTTTCAACCTGCTTTGTGTAATCAAGCCTGAAAAAAGGAAATCTAAGAATTTTTAAGATCAACTTATGGCAGTCCTGAAGACTGTACAAGTACATACACAAGTTTGACAGTATATTTAATTAATAATCATTACACCATGGAATTATACACAAGTATATTAATGTGTGTATAATTCTGTGCATACCTTTTTTAGGGGAATTCTACAGTATAACCTGTTTTAAGTGTCACCCTGACATATCCCACATTGTCAAGCAGTACTAGGAGATGTCAGATAACATGGGTTATACTGTATTCTCAGCTCTGATTGGAAACAAAGTCTACAAACCTGCCGCTGCTGGACCTATGGCTATAATCAAACTCTGACACTGCAGTTTGTGGTCTGTCGCTTTTGATAACTCTGTATAAATGAGTGGTGTCCATCTTACACATGTCCTATAAAATAATGAGTCATAATATTTTTGGCTTCATAACTGTCACCTCAAACACAGCTTAATACCCGGGTGATTAGGATCAGCCTAATTAGTGTTGTTTATAGCAAACCAAATAACACAGTTGGGTACAAATTGATAGAATGTAAAGGTAGATCAATCTAGATGATTATGATGTTGCATTTAACCCTTATGCTGTGGGCCATGACTTGACCTTTGATTGAAACAGTTTGCATGCCTTTTCCTGGTGTATCCACGGCCGTGACGGGTCCGGTAAACGGACCCATTCCCAATGGGAAATAAGAAAAAAATTCCTATTTTAAAAAAAAAAATTCTCAATTTAAAAAAAATAAAAATAATTCTTTTTTGTTTTGATACAGGTTGTTACTGATAACATAAATTCAAATACTAACTAATAAAACAAAAAAATGTCATTTTTTTGGCCATTAAGCTTCAATTTGTGTGAAATCAAATCTAAAACTTCTTCCCAAAACGTTATTTTTCGCACCGTTGATGACTTTCTTTCTTTCTTTCTTTTCATACTGCAACACCCCCTCACGGAGATTTTGTGCAGCTGCGCGTCTGTGCAAGTTAAAAGGATAAAAGTAAAGTAGGATAGATTTACAGATGAATGATGGAAATAAGTGAGAATAAAGTATGACAGTGTTATAGACAATAAGTGAAGTTAAAAGCGGGTTAAAAACAGCTGTAAGTTTCTAGGGCATTGTGTGGATAATCGTCTGCAGAGCCGGCTTGAAGTGGTTCAAGTCGGATAGCATGACGATGTCTAGTGGTAGACTATTCCACTGCACGACCGTAAGGGGGAAGAAGGAGTATTTATATACATTGATGTGAGTGTGGATTTGGCGCAGTGCAAGGGGGTGGCTGTGACGTGTCGTTCTGAAGGGCGTCTGAAAATGGGGTGGTAGTTCAATGGCAACAAGGCCGTAATAGATTTTGTACATCAGGGACAGTCTGGAATCGGCTCGGCGTTGTTCTAGTGATCTCCAGCCAAGGGTTTCAAGCATTTTTGTCACACTGTCATATGGGGAGTATCTCTGTAAGGTCCACCTGGCAGCCCGTCTTTGGACCATCTCAATTTTGGAGATGTTTTCTTGAGTGTAAGGGCTCCAGACAGGAGAGGCACTTGACTTTGACTTGATCCTGTGTTTATTTTTCAACTGCTGCGGGTGTCCCAGAAACTGGGGTAGGCAGCAGGTGGCTAGAGTGTCTAACACCCAAGTTAGATATCAAGTTATTAATTTGTCATATTACAATAGTTTGTCAATCGGTTTAAAAGCTTTGCAGCTTACATTGATTGTTATATGGCTTGCCGACTGAAAATAAAATTTATATTTGATATCTTTTGATCATAAAACTTGGTATTTTCACTTCAATTTACAATATGTACTCATTTGATTAATGAAAAAGAAGAAAAGTGCTTAGTAAATTTATGTCACAATTCTTTAATCAAAATGACAATTTATAATTGATCATCATCTCATATGGGAAACTTTACTGTTGACCATCTTTATCCGTATATTGGTGTCATCCGAAATAATGTACATACTCAAATTTTGAATGACAAAGCAGATGAGCGGCGATTCATGTAATGAATTTAATCCTTGTCTGAAGAAACCATGAAATATAATTTTGTTCCGATTATTTGAAATCATAAATTACTCAAACTGACTCGGTTGTTGTCTCTGATTCTATCTCGTCATCCTCGTCATCGACAGCTCTCGAATAGCCTTCAACAATTTCACCAAAGTATGTCGCCATGTTGCGGGAATCCCATAGATCTATTTTTAGAATGGGTAAACCTCTTCGCGCGATTAAAGCAAGATCAATCGATTGCAGTCAATTTCACTAATTTCTTTAATATACATTTTTTATTTCATTCGGCAATGAATACAAAACCCATCTAAATGTGTTATTAATATTGTATCTATTGAAAAGAAAGATCTTAAATGGTAGCTAATGTAGCTAGTACTAGGCGGGTCCAGCTTTGAAGATATCGGCGCTCAATTACGTGTATTTTTTACCACTCTCCCCTCCCCCAAACCAGTGACGTTCAATATGTTTGTTATTGAATGTCCCTGCCCAAAGAAGTAAGAAGAACAGCCCGAAAAGTTATCCCTTATCCTGCGGGTCGTGGCTTTACTTTTAATTGCACACAGTTTTGATCCAGACCAGACGCTGCATAATGCCGCATCTGATTTGGATCCATACTGTTTTACACTTATCTCTGGGACGCTTTTAATCAAATTATGTACAAATATCTTATTTAAATGTCACAGTGTGTAGTTTATCATCAGCGCTGCCATTTCTCCGGATTTTTCTTAGTCTTCGGATTTTTTTTTCTAGTACATGGTAGCTTAAAGCAGGCTGAAAGTAGGCCTAAAGCAGAATGCGCCTTAAGGCGCATTCTGCTTTACTTCCAGCCTGCTTTAAGTAGTCACATGTCAACAAAACTAGAAATAGGCAATGGCGTAAAGGTACAATTCGTAAAACCGCTCTTGAAAAATGCAAAATTGGAAATCTTAGGATTTTTCATGGCAACTTATGGCAGCCCTGTATCATGACTTGTACGGCCTTGCTGTACAAGCGCGCTTTTATGGCGACGTGGTAGAGTGCATGACTGCGAACCTGGCGACCCGGGTTTAAACCTGGGTCGGAGCGAGTGTTTCTTTATAAGAACACCCGGCAACATAAATACTTTTGCAGACGACAATTTCAAATCAGACGATGTATCTATTTATGCAGGATAAGGGTTAAAGACTTTTCCTCAGTTCATTGATAATCTGTTATTCTTTCCCGTTTAAACGCAAACGTACGCAAACGCAAAACACTAAAACGTAGAAAAGAACAACTTTTGGACAATTCTGATAATTCTTGTTTATCTTGGTGGCAAACAGTTTGGAGCCTGATCAGACGCCGGGTTACCCGGCGTCTGATCTGGCTCCAACTTTTTTGCACCGTAAATAATAGTTTTAGCGTTAACGCGTTTATTGGGAAAGAATAACAGATTCTCCACTGTACTTATCTCAGTTTACCTGGTGAGGCACAGATTATACTCATGCTCTAGTGATTTTCAATGGTTATTTCTAACAAAACTATAAAATAGGGCCTATAAATATTCTCACATGAGAAGCTTCAATGGTTCTTTGCTACCGACATGTCCACAAGACCCATATTTTTTGCAAGGAAATTGTCTGGCAAGGTGTTATGATCGAAAGGTCGTCAGGAGATGTCTTTAAGCATACAACAATTTTATCTGCTCCAGTCCAACCTAGTCTGATCTATACAACAAATACAGTATACCAGGGACGTATATTAAGTATTCCGGTCAGGGTACACTCATGGTCGGTTCAGATTTATAGCAAAACTGTTATTCAGTTTAATCGGGAGTTGTAAACAGTTTGGATAAGACGCCGTGTAGAATCGAAATAACACAGGCCCTCTATGTGCTTGATATTTTAGCTCATAATCGCCTTTTGTCCGAGGTCTGGCCTATCTAAGTCCGCGGATGCTTTAAATGATTACTCCCCCTAAAACCGCTGACCGGTGACCAAAGTGGCCACAAGAGTTAAAAAAGAGAAGCTTTAAGCGATATTTCCATCTTAGTCAACGGTTCAAATTCAAAATTAATTTCAAAGTGGTCCACTCTTTACTTTTGTTTGATTCTTTTCACATTCGTTGTTGTCACCAGTAGCGAAAACTATGGGCTACAACTTGATATTATAGATACGGCGCAAACTGAATAGACCCTGATCGTGTAGCCCTAGTAGGAACTGTCTGACCGAGATCCATTCTCTTTGCAAAAACATGAATATTGCATGTGTACTTATAAAGTTTACAGTGCTGTTTGTTACTTTAATAATGAATGTAACCAAGTACTGACCATTCTGGGCTACACTGTTCTCTATTTGTCCCCTCTTCGTTTTACTTGTAGGTAAAATACCTCTCTATGTTGAACTTATCAGCGTTTTTTGGTACATAGTTATTTGACCCGTGCATTATTCTAACTGGTCAGTGTTAACCACGAGCATCAGCTATTCTTGGCAGTTAGATAATATTATGATTACATATACATGTATCTGTAGCCAGGGGGTTAATCGAATAACTGTAGTCGTTCTGCTGGTACAATTAATTTATAATATTTCTCAAAACAGCCTGTTCAAAACAATATACACAGTATAAATAGCACAGACTAAAGGTAACAGAATACAGTGGAGAATCTGTTATTCTTTCCCAATAAACGCGTTTACGCTAAAACTATTATTTGCCGTGCAAACAGTTTGGAGCCAGATCAGACGCCGGGTAACCCGGCGTCTGATCAGGCTCCAAACTGTTTGCCACCAAGATAAACAAGAATTATCAGAATTGTCCAAAAGTTGTTCTTTTCTACGTATTAGTGCTTTGCGTTTGCGTACGTTTGCGTTTAAACGGGAAAGAATAACAGATTCTCCACTGTAACCATACTTTCAACACGAATGAATAACATTCGTAATTTCGTACTTTCAATATTTCCGTAAGTCGCTGCAGAGACAAGCCAAAAAGTTAA
This sequence comes from Gari tellinella, assembly GCA_922989275.2. Classification (NCBI taxonomy): domain Eukaryota; kingdom Metazoa; phylum Mollusca; class Bivalvia; order Cardiida; family Psammobiidae; genus Gari; species Gari tellinella. Next base: position 97,700,323 of record OV277860.1, read on the forward strand.
CAGCGGAATTAAAACAGTTTTCTAAATACAAATAATTATTTACCAGGCTATGTCACTTAATATGCATTTAATTAATAAAAAAGTTGCTGTGAGTAGCACTGCAAATACGACTCGACGAAGTTTCAGTAACTGGTTACAAATTGTGTTAATATAACTACTGAGGCTACAACCTACAACACTACAGTGCTCCCTCTGTCTCTACAACGACATCCAATGGGAGACAACAAATGTGTACGTTGTTCGGGGGGAGTCGTTATAGGGAGGGAATGTTGATTACATTTGCAAACAGCTTGAATCCAGATCAGACGCCGCGAAACGCGGCGTCTGATCTGGATTCAAGCTGTTGGTCACTCGTCATTAAATTTTTCTGTCAAAATGCCCATTACGTAATTTCAAGAAAAACAGCAGACGACAATTTTCAGCAGACGACATTACAGCCGTGAAAGGGTTGCATATAATTGTCCAGTTTCGGGGAAGAACCGCATTCGTCGTTGTATGGAGGGAATCGTTGTTGGGGGCCGTTGTAGGGAGGGGGCACTGTACTACCATCCTGAAAAGGAGTTCTCCGTAGTCAACGGAGGAATATACCAGACAACAACAACAACAAGTAAGTGCTTACACCTTGACATCGATAAATAAATTACAAGTGCCGGATTAGTGAGGTTTTTTAGTGACGTGGCTGTTAAAATGGGAGGCTCGACTGATGGGAAGTTAGGTGCACGTGCAAAGTAACGGCTCTGACTCTCAGGACCTGTCTGACAACTCTCACTCACGCAAACATACGATGTGTTGCACGGCGGATCTACGTTACTCTCTCGACCCACCGAGACGTGCACGTCGTGGGAGAGGCACAGGGATCTAGTCCATGGCTAAGCGTGGCAGGCTTAGCCAATGGCTGGATTCCTGACCAACATCGGCGAGTGTGGCTCTACGAAGCGCCGTTTTAACAGCTACCTCAAGGAGTCGACTTTGTGACTTTTTCCTCTTCGCCACTGGATCCATCAACAACTTAGGAATTCTACAGATGGATGCCAGCCACTAACCAAATTTATCTTTGAAGTTCCACAATCTGATGTCGAAAACAGCCACTTCGGGAACCCAACGTTAGGCCTCTCCGCCGGCTGAGGAGACGTCCAGGTGATAATGGTGCCATCTGCGGGATCCCAAAACGTGGGATGAGGCAGATATTAGAGCACACGTGGGACGCTAAAACTTAGCAGCGACAACAACAACAAAAAGGATCTACGTTAATAGATATGACGTAGCATGATGCAATGAAACCTGGTTAACATACCACTGAGACCAGACTCAAAACAAGTCTTACAGTTATAACAAAGATAATGTTATATTTTGAATTTTAATCTATCTAACTATTTCATGGTCAAATTATACGGGAGTTTTTTACCCCATCGCCGCTTTATTGTCATCTGCTTTAGCATTGTTGTCTGCAAGACACGTTTAAATGTTAGATTTAAGGTTGTATGACTTAATAAATATCGATAAGAGTGTCAAACAGTTTTTTTTATCAGGACCGAAACTGTTTGCAAATGCTCTAACGAGAGTGAAAGCTTGGGTGAAGACTTTGAATATAGAATGCTACCTGTTGGACCTGGGGTGAGTATTCCAGGCATGCAAGTGTCTCCAATATGTTGCTGAAACTAGGTTGGAGGTCCTCGGAGCAGCATTGTTCAGATACAAGACAAGCTCTAAGTCTCTTTCAAAAGATTGTTAATGGGTTAGTGGCGGTTCCAGTCCCAGCATAATTGCACAAAAACACTCGTTTATATAGACTCTGTCACTCAGTTAGTTTCAGACATGTTCATACTGGGACAGACTATTACAAATACATGTACTCTTTTTATCCCCTTGCAGTTGTACAGTGGAATGCTTTTCCTGCAGATGGTGTGCTGATTGAGAGCTTGAAAATGTTCGAGACCTTAACTGATCAGCACCATAAATCGCTTTAAAACGTAAGTCCATCAATGGTGTTTTTACCCTGTTTTTACTCTTGGTTCCTGCTAAGTTTTTAACATCCGTAATTTTGTGTCATCTTTAACCCTTAATTATGTTATCTTTTATACTGTTTTTATACTGTTTTTAACTCTGTGAACAGGCCCAGACGCGCACTGCCCGAACTTACCCGTGAAAATTAAAAACAATGTGTTTTTTATTCACATCTATTGTAGTCAGTCAATTTCCAATGAATTTATGTAGCGTCAGTCAAAATTCTTCTTATCTTGGCATCGTTTTCTTTCTTTCACCAGATTAGAAATGAGAAAAACCCGTGACCAGGAACAAAAACGATACCGGAGAGTATCGTTTGAATCCGGTGAATAGATATGATTAAATCTAAAACGCAGTTTTCAATGTCAACTTCCGGTCTGCTGATGTTTACAAAATTTTGGAGAACAACCATATCAATTTAATCATGATTAAGAACATGACAAAGTGGTTAGGGGTTGTAGATAACACTGAAAGTGAAGAGACAGTTGCAGTGAATTCTGAAGGCGAGGAAAAAGTTGTTGAAAAGCAGCCTGAAGAGGAGAAAACTGAAAAATCTGACGAGGGGGAAAAAGAAGAAAAAGACCAAGACGGGACCCAGAGCGAGGACATTATTTCTCCAGAAACGAAACAAGCACTGGAAGATGCGTCAGCTAAAGCAATTGAAACTGCTAAGGAATGGGGAAGTATGTTTAAGAAATTGAAATATCTTACGCTCTAAGCAGGCAAATATATATTTTAAATTTAATATGGGTGACTGTGTCACGCTCCAATGATTTCAAAACAAAGCGTGGTTACTTTGTTGCCTTTTACCTTCTGTAATGAAGAATTGAAGTATTTTTAACAGTCTACAGCATCATACAGGATTAAGAAAATGTTTGAAGCTTTATTAATAATTCTATGCATTTATGTTTAGCTCAGCAGTCACATGTTTTTAATATCAATATGTTACTTCATTCAGTTGTCAATTAGCACAAGTTTGACTGTATTTGTTGTACTTGCTGATACCATGTGTTATGTCACAGCTGACTGACCAGGTATTAAAGCATTTGCAGTAAATCTGGATTATCTGTCCCAGAAGTAAATATATGGCCTATAATCCGTGCACACTTATTTGTCAAATAAAGCAGACCAACACCTTAGTCTTGCTTTATTTTTTTAAGACAGGTTAGCCTCCAGTTCTAGTCATCCTGTTGGGGATGTCTAGAACTGGGGACTAGCCAACTGGAAAAATATTAGTTTTGTCACAGTGTGTAGGTTTATCATCACTTGTACATGCACAGCCTTGCTGTACAAGCACAATTTTATTTTGTACTTGATGGGGATTGCCAGACATGAGCCCCCGACCGATTTTGCGCGGTCGGACACGAGCCCCCCGTCTGTTTTGTGCGGGCGGACATAAGCCCCCATGGTCGGACAGATAATTAACTACTGTTTTGTTATTTTTAGCTCGCCTGTACCAGGGTTATAGATAAGGCGCGTATTTGCGTAAATACGCAATTAAATACAGTAGAAAAGCAATTACTTTCAGATCCATGCATACTGAAAATCAATTATTGAAAGGGTTTACGCAAAAGAATTCAAGCAGGCGCGTATCGTATGCAATTAGTCGCATTTCTCAAGTTTAATGACGGGATGTTTACTACGACACCGGGTAAATATTTTACCGATACACCGGTTAGACTGGTTATTTATTTCCAAGTAATAGCCTATCGGATTTATGCAGCGCCGCTTTTTGTTAGCTCGTTTAATTAGTAAACCAGTCACATCGTCTGCCAGAATTTCTTCTGTCAAAATGGCATCGCGCGGACGGAAAAAGCGCAACAAAAAACCCCACATTATTCAATTACGTTCAGCCTTCCGCGAACGAACCAGAAATAATTTGTAACAGTGTCGTGAATGAAATTTTGAATGATGCATGTAATAGCCAAAAAAGAGGTTGTTTAATGTTACCGACTTAATCGACGATCTTTTGTCCCGAATCTGTAAGTCACCAAAGAAACACGACAGTGCTAAAGTTAGCAAAGTTACGGTAAAGGAATCCTGGAATGGCTTTTAAAGTTTTAGTGGCTGGAAATTAATGAATCTTAGTTTTCCTACACAAACATGAGCTGTTGCATTTGTGTTGAAATGAGATCGAAACTGAAATTATCGAGTGTGGGCAAACGAGGGTACAGTACATCAAACAATCAGCTTGTGTTTTGTATTAAATGGAAAAAAAAATAGAGTAAAAAAGCAATTCATATCAAATTGATGGAGTAACGGTTTTTTGGATACTCAATTGAAATTCAGAAAACCCAATTCTTAGAAAATAGAGGGAGTAAATACCCAATTAATGCAAAACCTTATCTATAACCCTGCCTGTACGAAGTACATGACAAGCTATTGCAATACCCCCGGTGTAGTCGTCGTCATCGTTGTCGTCGTGAACAGCGTAAACAATTTTAGGTTTCGAAATCTGCGTTTAGGTTTCGAAAAATGTCTATAACTTCTATGTCCCTTGAGGTATTGCTTTTATAGTTGGTATGTGTGTGTATATGGACAAGACCTTTCCATGCACAGAAAAATTTGGACTCCTGTGACCTTGACCTTGAACTTAGGGCCCGCGTTTAGGTTTCGAAATCTGTGTTTAGGTTTCGAAAAATGCCTATAACTTCTATGTCCCTTGAGGTATTGCTTTCATAGTTGGTATGTGTGTGTATACGGACAAGACCTTTCCATGCACAGAAACATTTGGACCCCTGTTACCTTGACCTTGAACTAGGGGCCAGCGTTTAGGTTTCGAAATCTGTGTTTAGGTTTCGAAAAATGCCTATAACTTCTATGTCCCTTGAGGTATTGCTTTTATAGTTGGTATGTGTGTGTATATGGACAAGACCTTTCCATGCACAGAAAAATTTGGACCCCTGTGACCTTGACCTTGAACTATGGGCCCGCATTTAGGTTTCGAAATCTGTGTTTAGGTTTAAAAAAATGCCTATAACTTCTATGTCCCTAGAGGTATTGCTTTCATGGTTGGTATGTGTGTGTATATGGACAAGACCTTTCCATGCACAGAAAAATTTGGACCCCTGTGACCTTGACCTTGAACTTAGGGCCCGCGTTTAGGTTTCGTAAATCTGTGTTTAGGTTTCGAAAAATGCCTTTAACTTCTATGTCCCTTGAGGTATTGCTTTCATAGTTGGTATGTGTGTGTATATTGACAAGACCTTTCCATGCACAGAAAAATTTGGACCCCTGTGACCTTGACCTTGAACTTAGGGCCCGCGTTTAGGTTTCGAAATCTGTGTTTAGGTTTCGAAAAATGCCTATAACTTCTATGTCCCTTGAGGTATTGCTTTCATAGTTGGTATGTGTGTGTATATGGACAAGACCTTTCCATGCACCGAAAAATTTGGACCCCTGTTACCTTGACCTTGAACTAGGGGCCAGCGTTTAGGTTTCGAAATCTGTGTTTAGGTTTCGAAAAATGCCTTTAACTTCTATGTCCCTTGAGGTATTGCTTTCATAGTTGGTATGTGTGTGTATATGGACAAGACCTTTCAATGCACAGAAAAATTTGGACCCCTTTGACCTTGAACTTAGGGCCCGCATTTAGGTTTCGAAATCTGTGTTTAGGTTTCGAAAAATGCCTATAACTTCTATGTCCCTTGAGGTATTGCTTTCATAGTTGGTATGTGTGTGTATATGGACACGACCTTTCCATGCACAGAAAAATCTGGACCCCTGTGACCTTGAACTTAAGGCCCGCGTTTAGGTTTCGAAATCTGTGTTTAGGTTTCGAAAAATGCCTATAACTTCTATGTCCCTTGAGGTATTGCTTTAATAGTTGATATGTGTGTGTATATTGACAAGACCTTTCCATGCACAGAAACAATTGGACACCTGTGACCTTGAACTTAGGGCCCGCGTTTAGGTTTCGAAATCTGTGTTTAGGTTTCGAAAAATGCCTATAACTTCTATGTCCCTTGAGGTATTGCTTTCATAGTTGGTATGTGTGTGTATATGGACAAGACCTTTCCATGCACAGAAACATTTGGACCCCTGTGACCTTAACCTTGAACTTAGGGCCCGCATTTAGGTTTAGAAATCTGTGTTTAGGATTTCGAAAAATGCCTATAACTTCTATGTCCCTTGAGGTATTGCTTTCATAGTTGGTATGTGTGTGTATGTGTATATTGACAAGACCTTTCCATGCACAGAAAAATTTCGACCCCTGTGACCTTGACCTTGAACTTAGATCCAGGGTTAAGGTTTCGAAATCTGTGTTTAGGTATAAAAGAAATGCTTATATTTCCTATGTTCCCTGAGGTGTAACTTCATACATGTATTTGATTTTCATGTGTATATGGACAAGACCTTTCCATGCAGGCAAAAAGGTTGAACTCGGTGACCTTGAGTGTGCTTTTAAGTTTCTAAATGTGCCGATGGCGAGCTTTGTTTTCTCTCTGACAACTCTTGTTTTAGTATTGAATTAATGTCCGCCCGCGCAAAACAGAAGGGGGCTCGTGTCCGCCCACGCAAAATCGGCCGGGGGGGGGGGGGTCGGGGGTCTCATGTCCGCTTACCCTTGTAGGGTGCATGACTGTGAACCTGGCTTAGTCTGAGTGGGGTGTTTCTTTATAAGAGCACCATGTTACATTTGGCACCAATAGGGTATCTGTCATTCATTTCTCATACCTTAAGATATCTGTATAGACATTTCAGGGTTTTTGTTTGGTGAGTATATCAAAGTGTGTAGGTTTCTTTCTTATTATTATGTCTCCATAGGTAGGGGCACTTATGAGGTTCAACTTTTTAGCTCACCTGTACGTAGTACTGTACATGACGAGCTATTGCAATACCCCGGGTGTAGTCGTTGTCGTAGGCGTCGTCGTGAACGGCGTAAACAATTTTAAGAAAATGTCTATAACTTCTATGTCCCTTGAGGTATTGCTTTCATAGTTGGTATGTGTGTGTATATGGACAAGACCTTTCCATGCACAGAAAAGTTTTGACCCCTGTGACCTTGACCTTGAACTTAAGGCCTGCGTTTAGGTTTCAAATCTGCGTTTAGGTTTCGAAAAATACCTTTAAACTTCTATGTCCCTTAAGGTATTGCTTCAATAGTTGGTATGTGTGTATATATGGACAAGACCTTTCCATGCACAGAACATTTTTGACCCCTGTGACCTTGACCTTGAACTTAGGGCCTGCGCTTAGGTTTCGAAATCTGCGTTTAGGTTTGGAAAAATGCCTTTAACTTCTATGTCCCTTGAGGTATTGCTTCAATAGTTGGTATGTGTGTGTATATGGACAAGACCTTTACATGCACAGAAAAATTAAGACCCCTGTGACCTTGACCTTGAACTAAGGGCCTGCGTTTAGGTTTCGAAATCTGCGTTTAGGTTTTGAAAAATGCCTTTAACTTCTATATCCATTAAGGTATTGCTTCCATAGTCGGTATGTGTGTGTATATAGACAAGACCTTTCCATGCACAGAAAAATTTAGACGCCTGTGACCTTGACCATGAACTTAGGGCCTGCGTTTAGGTTTCGAAAAATGCCTTTAACTTCTATGTCCCTTGAGGTATTGCTTCAATAGTTGGTATGTGTGTGTATATGGACAAGACCTTTCCATGCACAGAAAATTTTTGACCCCTGTGACCTTGACCTTGAACTTAGGGCCTGCGCTTAGGTTTCGAAATCTGCGTTTAGGTTTGGAAAAATGCCTTTAACTTCTATGTCCCTTGAGGTATTGCTTCAATAGTTGGTATGTGTGTGTATATGGACAAGACCTTTACATGCACAGAAAATTTTTGACCCCTGTGACCTTGACCTTGAACTTATGGCCTGTGTTTAGGTTTCGAAATCTGCGTTTAGGTTTTGAAAAATGCCTTTAACTTCTATATCCCTTAAGGTATTGCTTCCATAGTTGGTATGTGTGTGTATATGGACAAGACCTTTCCATGCAGATAAATTTGGACCCTTGTGACCTTGACCTTGAACTTAAGGCCTGTGTTTAGGTTTTGAAAAATGCCTTTTACTTCTATGTCCCTTGAGGTATTGCTTTCATAGTTGGTTTATGTGTGTATATGGACAAGACCTTTCCAGGCACAGCAAAATTTAGACCCCTGTGACCTTGACTTTGAACTTAGGGCCCATGTTTAGTTTCGAAATCTGTGTTTTGGTTTCTCAAAATTTTTATTACTCCTATGTCCATTGAAATATTCCTTTCATATTCAGTTTGCATGTGTATATGGGCATGTGTATATGGACAACATCTTTCCTTCCATGCAAAATGTTTGAGCCCTCTGACCTTGACCTTGAACTTAGGACCCGTGTTTAGGTTTCAAAGTCTGCGTTTAGGTTTCTCAAAATTTCTTTAACTCATATATCCACTGAGATATTTCTTTCATATTTGGCATGCATGTGTATATGGACACGACCTTTCCATGCATGCAAAAAAATTAGCCCAGTGTCCTTGACCTTGAACTACTAAGTCGCGAAAGGTTTTAGGTTTCGAAATCTGTGTTTAGGTTTCAAAAATGCTTATAATTCCTATGTCCCTTGAGGTGTTATTTTCATATTTGATTTGCCAGTGTATATGGACAAGACCTTTCCATGCAGGCAAAAAGGTTGACCTCTGTGACCTTTAGTGTGCTTTTAAGTTTCTAAACGTGCCGGTGGCGAGCATTGTTGTCTCTCTGACAACTCTTGTTCACTGTTGTGTCATCTCAGATCTCCAGATAAGGCGAATATTTCAGATACTTATGCCTCCACAGAACCTTATAGAATACTAATACTACTCATTTGTATTGTCCCTTCTAGACAATTCAAATGAACAGTCACAACATACATGGGGTTTCAGGAGAAGAAAATATTGAAAACATACAGTAAAATCAGTTTACCCACTGTTAATCTTATCTGGCACCCTGTCATTTTCTTTTCAGGTTACCTTTACTCATTTGGCAAGCAGGCAACAGAAAAAGTAACAGAGCAAGCAAAAATGATCTCAAAAAAGGTTGAAGAAAAGGTAATCTTTAAATATACTTATTTTCTCTATGACAGGTCGGGATATTTTTTATGCATCTGGCTCTATAGATGTGGAGGCATGTAGATATTGTCATGTCTGTCCTTCAGTCCATCTGTAAACAAGGTTCACTAGATTTTACCGTTCGGTTTAGCATCAACACCACTTACTCAAATACACTTGTTGCCTTGGACCTTTCCCAATCCATCAATATCATCCAACCATGATTTTGACCTTGACCTAATTTGGACTAATATTATTGTAAATCACAAATGGGATACTTCTTGGTTAATTAGATTTAACTGCTTAGCCTAACATCAACAAAACTGACGACAATATTTTAATACTTATAAAGTTGCTGCCAATGGACCATTAACAAATCACCAATAATAACCTCAATCTGACCTTTGCCCCAACTAAGTTGGACTTGAAAAAAGATTCAGAATATATTGTGAAGGATGCCAGCTGGGGCATAAGTGTTTATTGAACGCAGTCTTGTTTCTGTGTGAAATTATAAAATAATTAATATTATTTAATTTTGCAAGTTCATTTGTTTATGGTGCAAGTTTGAAAAAGTTTATGTGGTTTGGTAAATATTTCTTATTTATTGAGTTTCTTTATTATGCAAAAACTATTCTTGTTTTTCTGGTTGTTTTTTTGTTTGCCTACTCAGCTTGAGATTGTGATTATTTCAACTGACTTACCCTGTTAAAGCAGGTTGTCAGTAAAGCAGAATGCACCTTAACCCTTTACCTGATAGCATTGTTTCTAGTATTGAAGATATGTGACTACTTAAAGCAGGTTGAAAGTAAAGCAGAATGCGCCCTAAGGCGCATTCTGCTTTACTTTCAGCCTGCTTTAAGCTATCAACTGCTAGAATAAGGAAAGTATTCAATATGACACATATTCATTACGGTATGATTTGGAACTATTTTCTTCAGCGGATGAATAAAATGAATGTGCTAAAAGTCGCTTCTATAAGGGAAAGGGTTAAGGCGCATTCTGTTTTACCTACAGCCAGTTTTAATTAAGCTACCACCTGCTAGGATATAGAAAATATTTCTTTAGTACATGTTTATGACTGTATAAATCTGAACAATTTTCTTCAGTGGAGGGATAAATTAAATTTATGCGCTAAAAGGCGCTTCTATCTGGGGAAGGGTTACGCAGTCCCTGTCTTATACTAAGTTTGGTATGGGTATGGGTGGTTTGCACACATGGCTTTGGGTTGAGGTGACATACATTTTCTTTTGAGCATTAAAATGATTCCATTTGCCTTGAATTTCCAGGTGGTTGATTTGGTAAGAGAGTGTTTACTGCCTGTGCCATTACCACATTGCTTGCAAAGTTCAATGTTTCTGATATTTTTAATTTCCTATCAAAATGTTTTGGCCATACTTTCAACAAAATCACAAGACTTTAATCAGTGCCAGTTTCTAAAATCCTTATTAACCAAACCCTATATTGTGACTGCTCATGAGAATAGTTTGAGATAGATGATTCTAGTGAGTATTTGCAAAATAGTTGCTACACTCATACCGTTTGGCACATTTTCAGAAATACATAAAGTACACCAAATATTCGCTACGCAATAACATTTACCTTATGTATACACCATTAAGGGAAGTGGTTTTGCTTGCCATATTTGCCCCCCTCCCCCTCCTCTTTCCAGCCTCTTTTGAATAATTTATACCTGCCTTATCCAGCTAAAAAGCCCCACCCCTGTATTAAAAACCATCTCCCCAGAATCTGCCAGAAAAAAAAGCACTGAATTCATGTTAAAATTTGCACTTTAATCCTTTTCCCGTTAAAGCATTCTGCTTTACTCTGAACCTATTATAAGTATTTCTAATTTTGCATAGCTCCCAGGGGGCATTTAAATTGATTATTGAGGTATATAGTTGCTTAACCCTTTATCCAATAATCCGTTTATAACATTAAATACAGCTGATCACTTAAAAGCAGGTTGAAAGTAAAGCAGAATGTGCCTTAAGGCACATTCTGCTTTACTTTCAACCTGCTTTAAACTACCATCTACTAGGCTATATAAAAATATTTGTTATGGTAATTGTTCATGAGGGAATAAACTGGAACTATTTTCTTCAGTGGAGGAATAAATTGAATACTCTAAAAGTCACTTCTAAAGGGGAAAGGGTTAAACACTCAGTGAGAACTGAATTATAAAAGGTCTTAATGTATAACAAATATTTGCTTAGTGCAAGATAAAATAACAGGAGCATTCTGCAAATTCTCTATTCTATGATGAGCAATTACAAATCTTATGAAACCTTCATGCTTCTTTGAAATTAGATGACCACTTGAAAGTAATGTTCAGCCTGCTTTGAACTATAATCTGCTAGGATAAAGAAAGTAATTATATTCATTGCTGTATAAATTATTTCGTATGATATAATCATATTCATGGCTGTAATAATTGAAGCTATTTTCTTCAGTTCAGGAAGACAATAAAGGTGTAAAAAGGCAAATTCATTGGGTAATGGGTTAATGAGTGGTCACCAAATACAAGGTTGATTGTATAACCAATTTTGTGAAAACTAATTTCAGACGTTCCTAGGGGAGTTTAGCAAGGAGCAGGATAAGTTTGTAACGGAGAAGTCAGAGAAAGAGAAGAAGTCTGAGGCTGCAGTACCGCCCTGGGTGGGGTATAACGAGGAGGAGGCAATGAAATCTCAAATTATGGCTCTCTCACAGGTAATTATTATTATTATACCAAATTTATATAGCTCTCTTTTCACACAGGGGTTATGCGTTCAAAAGCGCTTCACATGAAATAACTTTTTTTTTATGTACCTACAAAGGGAGAAAAGACAAAATAACTACAATAAGGTCTAAAATGAAACATGAATAAACATATAACAGACAGTCCCCAAAACGGCAATCACATTGCCCCCATCAATCAGCAATGAACCGACCGGCTAAAGATTGCTGACTGATAGAAATAATTACACTCAGAACTGTTATGGCTGCTTTAGGGCTGATGTAAAAATGGATTTATTTTTATACGTCCTGCAATCAAATTCTGTCTGGGGGGATGTTGGTATACCGTGGATAGGACGTTATTCTTTCCTGTTTAACCCTTTACCTCATTGCCTGTTTATAGTTTTGAAGACAGGTGACCACTTAAAGCAGGTTGAAAGTAAAGCAGAATGTGCCTTAAGGCACATTCTGCTTTACTTTCAGCCTGCTTTAAGCTAAAATATGCTAGGCTATATAAAATATTTGTAATGGTTATTGTCCATGAGGGTATGAACTGGAACTATTTTCTTCAGCGGAGGAATAAATTAAATACACTTCTATGGAGGAAAGTGTTAAACTCATACACAGCACAAACGTATAGAAAAAGATAACTTGTTGACTAATTATTTTAATCTGAATGGCAAACCGTTTGGAGCCTGATCAGATGCAGGTTTATACAGCGTCTGATCTGGCTCCAAACTGTTTTGCAATGAAAATAATATATTTATCGTAAACACATTTATTGGGAAAGAATAACGTCTTCTCCACTATATAGGAAATTCCCTGTTAGTCTGTCTATCCATACTCGTAAGTGGAACTCTGTCTAATCCACTCATCAGATTTTAAAAACAATTCATAGGCATATTCTGCTTTACTTTCAGCCTGCTACCATCTTCTAAAATATAGAAAACATTTCTTATGATGCATATTAATTGTTGTTTAAAATAGAGCTAATTTCTACAGCAGAGGAATAAATTACAGACGTAACAATTTTTATCTATAATGTTCATTATTGTATACCTTACTATAAATAGTAACAGATTTTGCTTTGATGACAATGCAATACGCCCTTGCTGAGCGGGCCAATAACCGGATGCAGTCCAATTACAGGTTATTTGGACTGCATCCGGTTATTGGCCCAGGGGCAACAGAATTAATGAACGTGAAAACGTTAGCAACGTAACGTTCAAAATGGCCAACGTTCGTTGAAGATGACGTCATTTGATTTCTGTAACGGCCAACAATCTACATATTCGTTGATTTTGAACCAGGTATACAATAAACAAGTCATTAAACGGCCGAGGGCGGGCTGTCGTTGCTTATTGGCACTCGTTAGCCACATTGGCACTCGGGCCTATTATGGCTAACTTGTGCCAATAAGCAACGACGGCCGCCCTCGGCCGTTTAATAACTGTATATTAGTGGAGTAATGGATTAGTATAATATTAACTTTCGATTTCCACATGTGAACAAATATTACTTTCACTTTATTTCAGGACAAGAGAAACTTCCTTCGAAATCCTCCAACTGGTATTCAGTTTCAATTTGAATTTGACACTGTATTTCCAGTCGCTATGGCAACCTTGCAAGAAGACCCAAATCTTCAGAAAATGAGATTTGAATTAGTTCCTAAACAGTAAGTTTAATTTATGAAAAACACTATTTCAAGTTTCAGGGTTTAAGATTAAGATTTTAACCAGGGAAGGTAAGAGAAGTATTTAAATTTTTTATCTTAAATCTTCAATCGAGGAGTGACAAACAGCTTGAATCCAGGTCAGACGCTGCGCTAGATCTGAATTAAAGCTAGTTGCAAATGTTAGCCAAGTCTTAATTTTCCCTCTCTATAACAACTCCCTCCGAACAACAGACTTGTTTAACTCGAAATATCCGATAGTTCAACATATGAACTGCATTATTTCATACTCAGTTAAGTCAAACATACCCATATTTCAAAGTTAAAACGTGGCCTAGCCACGTTTAAACTTTGAAATACGGGTATGTTCGACAAAACCGACTTCGAGATATCAAAGTTTGACTGTATGTTGTAAAAGATGTCAACGTAAAGACTATACAACCACCTCTCTTAACACAGAAAACATGCCAGGATTAACAATGTTGACTTTACTTACAGGATAAAAGAAGCAACATTTTGGAGAAACTATTTCTACAGAGTCTCATTGATAAAGCAGTCTACTCAACTTACATCATTGACACAACAAACAGGTAAGACCTCAGCCCTAGGAACAGTTAGTTGTACTTCTTAACTAGCTGATATCTTCATTAGTGTGAATTTTAATAGAGCTTATGACAAGCTGACTTTCAAGTATGTTTTTTTTACAAACATCGTAAAATAACTCATCTTGCTACCGTCTTCAGTTGGTGTTGCTGTTACACATACTGAAAGTAAAGCAGAAAGCTCTGTAGGAAAGGTTTTACTGACTGCCTAACTAGACTTTGTAATATTTTCAAAAAAAGCCAGGAGGAAATCAACTAGCATGTCTATGGAAAGTAGGACATGCTAGTTAATTTCCTGCTGGCTTTTCTGGAAATATTTCAAACTGTAGTTAAGTTGTCAATTAAACATTTCCTATTAAAGCTTTCTGCTTTACTTTCAGTATTTACTATAGAGGAGGAATACATTTAACCCATTACCCCATACATACACATTTTTACGCCTTTAATTAATTCATCTACTGAAGAAAATAGTTTAAATTTATAATTATACTGTCTTGATCCTGAGTTTATTTGTCATCTGCTACGGGATTAGTCCCAGTAGCTGGGGTAGGCATACAAATCATAGGAAATATTTTCTATATTCTAGCAGATAATAGCTTAAAGCAGGCTGAAAGTAAAGCAGAATGTGCCTTATGGCACATTCTGCTTTACTTTCAACCTGCTTTAAGTGAACACGTATGTTCAAAACTAGAAACAGGCTTTGAGGTAAAGGGTTAAGGGGTAAAAGGGCATATTTATGCAGTAACTGGCTAACATACGTTTGTAATATTTACATTTTCAGAAAAATCTTCGTCCCAGCAAGAAGTGAACAAGCCGGTGAAGGAAGAAGAGGAGATAACTACGGTCAGTCCCCAGGACAACGAGTTTGTCAGCGACGCTTTCCAGGACCAAATCAGCGAGGAAGATCTCAAGAAAGAGATGGAAATGCTCGGAGTGGAGGATAAAGAAACTGCTGAAGGCGAGTCACAACATTCTTCCCTCTTTATCCCATTAACCCATAAATAGGCTCTTTTACATCTTTAATTAATTTCTTTGCTGAGGAGAAAAGTTTCAATTTATACAATTATGAGTATGTATGATAAGAAATATTTTCTATATTCTAGCAGATGGTAGCTTAAAAGCAGGTTGAAAGTTAAGCAGAATGCATTCTGCTTTACTTTTAACCTGCTTTAAGTTGTCACCTACTTTCAAAACTAGAAACAGCTATGGGGTAATGGATTATGATGTTGTTATAGTTTTAGATAATGGGAGATCATCAGGTACAATTATTCCCTCCCTGTCTTTCCTCATAACTATATGTTGTTACTATTCAGTAGACTGTCTCTTTTTAGCTCACCTGAGCAAATCTCAGGGTGAGCTTTTGTGATCCTTGAATGTTTGTCGATCATTGTTCGGCTTCAACAATTTTAGAGGTCACAACTTTTTTCAAATCTTTCTCAAACTTGTTTAGATTGAATGTGACCTGAAGTTCTAGGATGAGTATTAATATGTTTGAAATCGAACCAATAAATTGGGAGCTAGTGTTCATATGCCATATTTAACCCATTGCCCCATAAATACGCCTTTTTACGCCTTAAATTAATTTCTCTACTGAAGAAAATAGTTCCAATTTATACTGTCACAAATTAGAATCATAAGAAATATTTTCTATATTTTAGCAGATAATAGCTTAAAGCAGGCTGAAAGTAAAGGAGAATGCGCCTTAGGGCGCATTCTGCTTTACTTTCAACCTCTTTTAAGTTGTCACCTATTTTCAAATCAAGAAATAGGCTATGGGGCTATGGGTTAACAGTTACACTCAAGCAACTACAGTTTGGAATGACATTTGATTATGCATGCTTGCAATGTGAAGAAATACAACGTCTTGAAGGAGTGCAGTTACTATCGAAATCTGATCATTGTGTAAAGAATTTTCTGCCCTTGATGTACTTAGAAATGCTAGAAAAGGCTTTTATTTTAGTATTATTTACACTTTGGTGTCTACAAATATGAATAGATTTTGATAAAACTTTGTAAAACTATATATGGCAATTAGCTCTCAAACAAGGTTTATTATTGGGCTAATTGGTCAAGAGTTCTGCCCTTGATTGTTCAAAAATGCCATATATAACAGTGTTTACACTCTAGCAACTACAGCTATACTAGAATATATCATATTGCAATATTGTTTTAAATCTAATGTCTACAAATTTGAATGGAATTAGATTAAATTGTTTTGATTACGGGTGAAACTCAAAGGTAAAACAATCAGGTTCAATTACAACAGGTGAGCAATATCAGAGTTTCCAAGGCCCTCTTGTTTCAGATATTTTACATGGATATTGGTTTAAGTCTGATACAGGGCTCAGTGGAGTGTGATTGTTTGGGTGTAGGGGATCTAACCAATGGGCCAATAGTTATCTGCCCATGATGTGTTCAAAAATCCATATTTGTCAGTGTTTCCACTCTAATGGCTACACTTTTTAACCCATTACCCAATAAATACGCCTTTTTATGCCTTTTATTTATTCCTCCACTGAATGAACATGTTCCAATTTATACAGTCATAGATATGTATAAATTTATTTTTACTATATTCTAGCAGATGTTAGCTTAAAGCAGGCTGAAAGTAAAGCGGAATGTGCCTTAAGGTGCATTCTGCTTTACTTTCAACCTGCTTTAAGTGGTCACCTGTCTGCAATACTTTAAATTGGCTATAGGGTTATGGGTTAAATGAGTCTCATAAAATACCCTTTTACCCAAAATATTTATTACTAAAAGTTCTTAGATTAGATTGAATTTGGATGATGTGTGACCATTTTTCAACAGTTTATTAAAAGATATTCCTTTGTAAATGTATTCAGATATGGTAGAAAAGTAATTTATTTTAATATCTATAATTTAAATGGATTTTAATTGAACTTTGACAAACTGTACATTATGTTCAAGGATGAGTTTGATTATGGGTGGAACTATCAGGTTCAATATCCTCAGATGAGCGATTTCAGGGCTTTCAAGGCCCTTTTGTTAACCTAAATATAGGATATTACATGAGTGTTCATAATTTATTGGATTTATTAAACGAGTCTTTTAGAAAACAATAAAAACGAGGCTTTGCCAAGTTTATATTGTTTTCTAAAACGACGAGTTTGATAAATCCAATAAATTATTAAAAGTTGTTCAAAATTAACCCTGTTCACTAGCATAATGTTTATGTTATTATATGTATTAATAGTACTTTCATGTAGATCTAATATTTATTAATTACACAAAAAATCTATAAATTGAATCTACATGATGGAAAGAAGACGTTGGTAATTGAACGCATAGAACGCATTTTAATGACGTCGTGGCATGCCTCATTTGCATAGTTATTCAACTAGTTATATATGACATTTAAACAACGGGTGTTATTCAATGCTCACGCCGTCTGTTATGTTATAAATTATTTTCCTAAACTATGGCAAATCTAGTTTTCAGTCTCTGTAAGACTGGCTCCAAGGTTATAAAGCTTTTGACTTCCCCAAGCATTTGATTGGTCAGATTTGAGCCTCAAATCTGACCGATCAAATGCTTGAGAACACACTCAGACTCAACTAAAACGCTTTATAACCTCGGAGCCTGGTCAAGTTAAATGGTTGCTGCCCAATGGTATGACAGTTTCCACATGAAATATTTGAAAATAATGGTGAAACACAATCTTGTGGCTAAAAAGTATTCGACTTAAAAAAAATTAATACAGGATTATTACTGTAAAACCTTTGTGTTCAGTATAGTGATTGAACAAAAAGTTGTTTAACCCATTGCCCAATAAATAGACCTTTTTACACCATTCACTTATTCCTGTACTGAAGAAAATGGTTTCACTGTATACAATAATGAATATGTACCATAAGAAATGTTTTCTATATCCTAGCAATTGGTAGATTAAAGTAGTAGGAAAGTAAAGCAGAATGCACCTTAAGGCACATTCTGCTTTACTGTCAAGCTGCTTTAACCCTTTCGACCCTAAATATCTCTTGAGGCTATTTATTATCCTTTCGGACACTTCTAGGACAGGCATTTTGAACGACTCTACTGTTGCATTTTTGATATGACAACAAAAACTAATGAAAATATCAAACAGTGAAGACCCTGATCAGAGGGCTCCTATAGGAGCCCTCTGATCAGGGTCTTCACTGTTTGCAAATGTAATCAGTAATATCTATGGAGGGTTGTAGGGTTGAAAGGGTTAAGTGGTCACCTATCTACAATACTAGAAAGCTGCTATGGAGTATTGGGTTAACCTTTTGAACATCTGAATCCTTTACAAACAGTGTACAGTGTATACTAGTCCTGTTGGAGCGGTGAAGACTGAATACCCAGATCAGAGGGGTCTTTGAGGAGCCCTATGAATGCATTGACAAAAAATCAAACAACCCTTAATAATAAAAAACAGACAAGACTAACTTGGAAAAAATGGACAAGACTGAATTCGAAATTGGAATAGTCACCTGTCTTCAAAATTTGAAACAGGATATAGGGTAATGGGTTAAGCAGCTGCTGTCCATAGCTTTAATTATGGTCCACGTATAGTTCTTTGAGCAGAGACTGATATCTGCCTTTGTTTTAAGGGCACATTACTCCAGAAACTCTTATTAGTTTCAGTATTTGCAAGATTGATCTCCCTTTGACTGTTTTATTCTAGAAGTAAAATGTCTACTGTGTAGATACATTTTATCAACCCATCAAGGAGAAAATATAATTGTGTTAACCCATTACCTCTTAGCCTATTTCTAGTTCTGAAAACAGGTGACCACTTAAAGCAGGTTGAAAGTAAAGCAGAATGTGCCTCAAGGCACATTCTGCTTTACTTTCAGCCTGCTTTAAGCTACCATCTGCTAAGATACAGAAAATATTTCTTCTGGTACATATTCTTGGCTGTATAAATTGGAACTATTTTCTTCAGTGGAGGAATAAATAGAGGCGTAAAAAGGCGTTTTTAAGGGGTAATGGGTTAACCCATTACCCCATAAATACGCCTTTTTATGCCCCCGGCAACTATAGATGCGGAGGCATATAGTAAAATCGTCCTGTCCGTCCGTCCGCGCCACCGAAATGGGTTAGAGGGCCTTTTCTGGCCAGATAATGGTAAACATAACAAAAGAAGACAATAGAGCTCATTCCGTAACAATAGAATAAGGGGCCGTGGCCCGTTATTCAAACAAAAGAAAATAACAAAAGAAAAGGCCCTCTAACCCACTTCGGTGGCACGTCCGTCCGTCTGTCCGTAACAGGTTAAGTAGATTTTACCGTTTCGTCTAGCATCAACACCACTTACTCAAATGCTTGGATACTTGTACAGTTGTTGCCTTGGACCATTCCCTATCCACCAATATCACCCAACCTTGATTTTGACCTTGACCTTGACCTAATTTGGACTTAGAATAGGCTATTTCTTGGTTAACTAGATTTTACCGTTTCGTCTAGCATCAGCATAACTGACTACAATGCTTTGGTACTGATACAGTTGTTGCCTTGGATCACTACCAATCCACCCATATTACCTAACCTTGATTTTGACCTTGACCTTGACCTAATTTGGACTTAGAATATCTTAAATGGGCTATTTCTTGGTTAACTAGATTTTACCGTTTCGTCTAGCATCAGCATAACTGACTACAATGCTTTGGTACTTATACAGTTGTTGCCTTGGATCACTACCAATCCATCCATATTACCCAGTTTTGATTTTGACCTTGACCTAATTTGGACTTAGAAAAAATTCAGAATATATTGTCAAGGATGCCACCGGGGGTATAAGTGTTTATTGAACGCGCATTCTTGTTACGCCTTGAATTTATTCCTCCACTGAGGGAAAAAGTTCATTTTTATACAGTTATGAATAAGCATTATAAAAAATATCTTTCTATTTCCTAGGAGTTTGCAGCTTGAAGCAGGCTGAAAGTAAAGCAGAATGTGCCTTAGGGCACATTCTGCTTTACTTTAATTTCTGTTAGAAGTACTTTATGACTAAGTTATAAAAATGAAATAAAGATCATGACACACTTGATGCAGACAATGCTTACTCATAGCATGCTAGTGTTGAAACCTTTAACAGGGCTCCAGATAAGAGGTAGTTTTTTCAACAAATCCAACATTTTCTCACTCTTTTTAGTACCAAATCCTATGGTGTTACTACTCATTAGAATCGTCTCGAAGAGACGATTCTAATGAGTAGTGACACCATAGGGTTTAATTCAGAAATAAAGATTTTAGTTTTTGAAAAACTACCCTTATCTGGAGCTCTGCTTTAATCATGATAGCCTTTGCAAACAGGGAAGAGATCCTGATGAGTCTCAGAGATACAGCGTAATCAAAACTGTTTTGATGTTCTGACTCTTATTTGAAAAGAAAATTCTACTTTTAGGACAGTAGCAGACAACAATTCTTGCAGACGAAAAATTACCCAGTATGCAAAGAGTTAAGAGGAGAAGGGAGGATTTCAATTCTCTAAACACTCCACCTTCACAGCAGCATACACATCATGACACTCCTTGAAAGTTACTCTTTGCATGCTGGGTAATTTTTTTGTCTGCAAAAATTGTCGTCTGCAACTATTCTTAAAATAGAAATATCTAATTTTCTTTTCAAAACAGGGTCAGAGTGTCAAAACAGTTTGGATCCTGATGAGACGCCGCATTATGCGGCGTCTCATCTGGATCCAAACTGTTTGCAAATGTAGTCACTGTGGCAGGTACATCCACCCCTAGCATGCAAAGAGTTAAATATTATATTTTGTCTACAACATGCATCTTCTGCTACTGTTCTAAAAGTAGAAGTTATGAAAACTCTTTTGAACATTATGGTCTGCATTTCAAAAAATTTGGATCCAGGATCCAAGATGATAAAGTCTTTTGAGTTGAGTCTGAGATCATTTTCAAGCATTTGATTGGTCAGATTTGAGCCTAGGCTCAAATCAGACCAATCAATTGCTTGAGAATGACTTAAGACTCAACTCAAAAGCTTTATATCCTTGAACCCTTATGGATCAGTGAGTCATTGGTGTCATTATCTGGATCCAAACTGTTTGCGAATGTCTTCATATTTTGCCGTTAGGGTGGTAAGAGTTAGATGCAATTATATAATATTTTGTCTGGTAATAGGCAGCTAGGCACATTTTAATTCACTTAAAGAATTCTCCTGAGAGAGAGGTTGTCATGTTAGGGAGACGTATCCAATACAAGTGTGTCTGCTTGTCCTTTTAATGACAGAAAGCATTGTCTGTTATCAGAAGTGTTGTCTCCTTAAGACCTGGCACTGAGTGCTTATAAAGTGTTTGAGTTGAGTCTGAGTTTGTTCTCAAGCATTTGTCTCAAATCCTGATCAATCAAAGGTAGTTTTCCAACAAAAAAACACCCATGCTTATAAATGATTGGAGTTGAGTATGAAATCGTTCTCACAATTCGGCTCGGGTTTATGTCTGAGCCCGTGTAGAGAAGCAACAACAACAACTATACCGTCTACTAGTCGGTATAGAAAAACGATGGAAAATATCTAAAAATCTAAGATTCGGTGACGATTCTTGAGACTTTTTTTGGACTGATCATATTTTTTTAATGTCAGAAGCCAAATAATGCCACAAATTTGCTTTTATTTGAGTATTTTATTTTATTTTGACAAGTACACCATCCGGTTGCGAGTCCCTTTAAAGTTTAATGCAGACATAAAGGGGAAAGTGTTGGAAAGCAAGAGTTTTTATTCCCTATCTGGGACCCTGTATCAGAGTTATTTACAGTCTCTCTTTATCCATTACCCCATTAAGCAGTTTTGAAGACAGATGGTGATTTAAGGAAGGCTGAACTATTACCTGCTAGAATATAGAAAAATATTTCTTATGATTTTTTTGTGACAGTATAAATTTGAACTATTTTCTTCAGAAGAGGAATGAGTTAAAGGCGTAAAAAGGTTTATTTATGGGATAATGGGTCAAATACGTGGAAAAGTCTCATTCTAGTTCCCGTCCCATTCATAGCCCTAGAGATCTGAGCTGATTATTTATTTCAGGGACTATTGTTTCTTCTGCAGACATCTTAATCTATTTGTTTGCTAGATTTATGGATTTTATTTTTCAACATTGAAGTGTTCCAGCATTGCAGACATTTTGTAACATTTCAGCTCTCTTGGGAAATAACTAAATGTTTCCTAAATATTATCAGTTCAAAGTAAAAATTTTCATTTTGTAAAATTCAACATAGATGTCCCTCAAAACAATACTTCTGCTTTTTATATCCCCGCTAGATAGTGGGGGCTATATGTGTATAGGAATCACTGTGTCGGTCTGTCTGTGTTTTGGTCCATCCCAAAATTGTCTGAAGTATAACTCCTATACTATGCCATCTAGGATTACCAAACCTGGTGTATGGATACATATAGGGATTCATATATTGCACAGTGTCACTTAACACTTTCAGGTCAGAGTGACCTTGACCTCTGACCTTGTTTATTGAGCATATCTCTTGTACTATATCATCAAGGGTTAAATTAATAATGATGTATGAATACATATTGCAGTCAGTGTCACATGTCACTTTAAGGTCAATCTGACGATGATAATTGAAAAAACCTTTTTGGAGCATAACTCCTATACCACGTCATCTTCAATTACTAAACCTTGTATGTGCGTACTACATCTTGAGATGGAGGAGTGTTGCCTACCACTTTCAGGTCAATTTGACATTGATCTGACCTTGCTTATTGTACAACTTGGTCCAGAGCATGTCTCTTTTATTTTATCATCCAGAATTATCAAACATGCTGTGTGGATACATCAGGTTACATTGACCATGACCTCTGACCTTGATTTTAGACAAACCTTGCTCTAGAGCATATCTCTTTAAGTATATAATCCAGGATAGTCATCCATGCAAATCATCGAAATTTAGTTAACCCTTTCCCACATAGCATATCTCTAGTATTGAATATAGGTGTCCACTTAAAGCAGGTTGAAAGTAAAGCAGAATGCGCTTTAAGCGCATTCTGCTTTACTTTCAGCCTGCTTTAAGCTATCATCTGCTAGAATATAGAAAATATTTTGTATTATACATATTTATGAATGTATAAATTGGAACTATTTTCTTCAAGGCAAGAATAAACTGAATGCGCTAAAAGGCGCTTCTATGGGGGAAAGGGTTAATACAAAATATATTTCAACGACAGGGTTTACTGACAGGTCATTGTTTACTAGAATGTCAGTGTTTATTCAGGAGTATTTGAATGTGAAACATTTGAGGTAATACAGGGCTCCAGATAAGGGGAGTACATGTATTTCAAAAACTCAAAATGTTATTTCTGCAATTAAGCCTATGGTGTTACTACTCATAATAATCATACCTTTGAGACGATTCTAATGAGTGGTGAGGATTTAGTACTGAAATGAGCAAGAAAACGTCAGATTCATTTAGTTTACTCCCTCTTATCTGGAGCACTGGGTGATAGTTGTTTTGGTACATGCTTTTTGGTTAGTTCCTCATTTCATTCTGTTACATACATGTATTGTGTTAGTCTTTATGTTTTAATCCTTTAAGTGTGAGAACTTAGTTGTCTTTTACTGTACATACAGTTTGAAAACTGATCAGACTACAGGTAACCCAACTTTTGATCAGGGTCAACCCTTTGACTTTCTTTCAAAATGTTAATCTTCAGAATTGAAGCAAACAGCAATTTAACCCATTATCCATAACCTTTGCAAACAGTTTTGATCCTAATGAGATGCCATGTAATGCTGCGTCTCATCATAATCCAAACTACACTTTGACCCTGGTTTGAAAAGAAATTTTATTTTTAGAGCAGTAGCAAGCTGTATTTGTTGCAGAGGAAACAATTACTCGGCATGCAATGAGTTAAGTTGCATGTGATTTGTATTGTTTATTTGTAGGCATACCCAATTTGTATTGTTTATTTGTAGGCATACCCAATTTGTATTGTTTATTTGTAGGCATACCCAATTTGTATTGTTTATTTGTAGGCATACCCAATTTGTATTGTTTATTTGTAGGCATACTACCTGCACACTAACTGCCACCCTTCCCTTTGCAGTCAGTCCTTCTTGATTTGATCTTGCTGAATCCTTTACCCATTAGCCTGTTTCTAGTTTTGAAGATAGTTGCCCACTTAAATCAGGTTGAAAGTAAAGCAGAATGTGCCTTAAGGCACATTCTGCTTTAATTTCAACCTGCTTAAATCTATTCTCTGTCAGAATATAGAAAATATTTTTTATAAATTTTATTTGTAAAAGTATAAATTGGAACTAAATTCTTCAGTAGAGGAATAAATGAAATGTGCTAAAAGGGGCTTGCTTCTATGAGGGAAAGGGTAAACATGAGTTTTTGTTTGAAAAATGATGAGCTGTGTAGAGGTATAGGGATTGCATTCATTGCATACTGTGTAGATACAAATTTACATCTGTGTTTAGCTTAGGGTCAGGACTGGTTGCAGCTGTAGTGGTAAAAACATTTGGTTCTGATGAGTCACGCACATCTCAAATGTCATTCTATTACCCAATAGATATGCATGTTTATGCCTTAACCCTTTGAACCCTAGTCCCGCATATAGGCGGTCTTTTGAAACAGTGTACATGTGAGAAGTACACTTGTACTAAGCAAACAGTGAAGACCCAGATCAGAGGGCTCCGAAAGGAGCCCTCTGATCAGGGTCTTCACTGTTTGTCATAATGCCAATTATTGACAAAAACAACCCTTAAAAGTCAGAAATGGACTAGATTAAAATGGAAACTGCAATTTTCCATTTCAAGTTTCAGGGAGGAAAGAGTTAAGTTTATCTCTCACCTAAAGAAAATAGTTCTACTGTATGCAGTTATGAATATTCTCCATAACAAATAGTTTCTGTATCCTAGAAGATGGTAGCTTAAAGCAGGCTGAAAGTAAAGCAGAATGCCCCTTAAGGAACAATCCAATTTACTTTTAACCTACTTGGAGAAACCATCTGTATTCGCTCATGAAAACAAGTTAGTGAAGTGGGTGGAGTTGCGTTTTTGCTCCTTGATATATTCATCAAATCAAGACAAGTAGCTACAACATAGGTGTTTGTGAACACATATAAAATTCAATATTCCATATACATGTCATCAAATATCTTTCATTATCTAGATCTATTATGTAGCAGAGAAGCAGTCTTTCTCCAACTGTAGACCTCAGTGAGCCAGTCTTTTTCTCATGGTTTGGTTTCTCCTGACTGGGTAGTAAACCAGTAGTCTTGCTCCTGGGTAGTGAGCCAGTCTCTTTCCTGACGCGGTAGTGAACCAGTCTCTCTCCTGACGCGGTAGTGAACCAGTCTCTCTCCTGACTGGGTAGTGAACAAGTCTTGTCTCCCCACTGGGTAGTGAACCAGCCTTCTCCTGACTGGGTAGTGAACCAGTCTGTCTACCCGTTGGGTAGTGATCCAACCAGTCTGCCTACCCACTGGGTAGTGAACCTGTCTGCCTCCCCGCTGGGTAGTGAACCTGTCTTTCTGCTGGTAAAGCCCCACCCTCTAGTGCTGTTTTCTCAATGCTTCATTATTTGTCTGTACAGGTAAGAATGATGATGATGATGATGATGAAGATTGGGAGCAGGCACTCATTGATGAGTATTTAGAATTACAAAAGGAAGAGAAACAATAGGTATGTTAACGAGGGAACACTTTACTTGTGGTGGTGTATACTGGAGACTGTTAATGACACTTATATATTGTAGCTAGTAGGGAGACCCTTTCCTCTTTAATATGTATATTATACAATAGTGTAAATAAGCTACCTGTATGTCTAACTGTGTTTTATGGGAAATGTCTGCTTAAAGCAAGATGAAAGTAAAGCATAACGCTCCTTTAGGAGCTTTATGCTTTACTTTCACCTTGCTGTAAGCTTTTACCTGCATTAATTATAAGCTGTATTTATTATTTTTGTACATGCTTATGTGGAATAGTTGGTAGAGGCGTCACAAGGTACTTCTGTGGAGGAAAGGGTAAACATTTTCTCTCATAGCTTGTTTTTATGCCCACTCAAAGATTAGTCCTGGGTATACTATTTTACCTCTGTCCATCTGTTCATTCATTTGTTTTAAAATCCATCTACATATATGGTTCATAATTTGCTGATTTTATCAAAGAAAAACAGACAGAGAAACTTAGCAATTCTTCACATATGATACAATTCATGCAGCTACGGGCATTCTATGTGTCTTGTGAAGCAAGCAGAAGGTAAAACAAAATTCCATAAATGGAGATTTTTGCTTTGCTTTCAGCATGCTTTACACTGTTAATGATGTAGAAAAAGTTCCTATTTGATTCTTTGATCGGGACTGGTTGCAAGCATGAAAAAGGTGTTTCTGTAATGTTAAGGTTAAGGGATGAAAAGCTGTTAGTTTTAGGCACAGAGTTAGATTAGCCTATGATGTTAGACTAGGTTCACACGCAATAAGGGGAAAATAATTAGTTTGATTAACAAACCTCCTGCAATAACATTTCTGCTTCAAAATAGTAACCTTTTGATTTGTAGCCTTAACCCGTTGCCCCATAGCCTGTTTCTAGCTTAAAAGACAGGTGGCCACTTAAAGCAGGTTGTAAATAAAACAGAAAGTACTTTAAAGTGCATTCTGCTTTACTTTCAACCTGCTTGTAGCCAACATCTGTTAGGATATAATAATTATAACCTATTTCTTATGGTGAATAATTATTCATAACTGTACAAAGTAGAATGATTTTCTTCAGTGGAGAAATAAATAAGAGACTAAAAAAGGCATGTTTATGGAATGATAGATTATTATGTTTGAATATTAGTGCATGAATCTACAACTGTGGCTCAGTTTGTGACTTTGCATTCATGTAACTGCTTTATAATACTAATTCTGCCAGTTTAATTTTAACTCTTTCCTCCCTGAAACTTTAAATGAACAATTCCAGTTTCCATTTTAGTCTAGTCCATTTCTGACTTTTAAGGGTTGTTTTTGTCAATGTTTGGCATTATAACAAACAGTGAAGACCCTGATCAGAGGGCTCCTTTCGGAGCCCTCTGATCTGGGTCTTCACTGTTTGCACAGGACAAGTGAACTATTCACATGTACACCGTTTGAAAAGGACGCCAATATGCGGGACTAGGGTTCAAAGGGTTACTATTTAAATGCTTTATAAAAAGACAGCTAGACCTCCATTTTATGTAAAAAGATAGGTCTGAACCCATTTACCCCATAAATACATGGAAGAAAATGCATCCACTTCATACAGTCAAGAAATAGCCTAAAAATCTATCCTAACAGATCTGATGTTATCTTAAAGCAGTTTGAAAGTAAAGCAGAATGCACCTTCAAGGTGCATTCTGTCTTGCTTTCAGTCTGCATATTTAAGTGGTCATCTGTCCTCAAAACTAGAAACAGACTTTGGGGGAATGTGTTAAAAGCATGAAGTTGTAATGATATTGTTTTATTTTTCTTTGCTGTTTTAACAGATATCTGATTGTTTCCAGTGGCATATTTTCATTAGATATTAGCCTGTTAGAACTTGACCTTGGCCTCAAGCCTCTCTGCTTATTAAGTTTTGAAATGTGTGTTTTAGTTTTGAAAAGTGTTCACAACTTCTATACCCTTTCAGTGGCTTTGACATACAGCTTTCATTCTTGCAGCATACATGCCTTTAGACAAAACCTTCCCATCCATGTGACAACTTTGACCTCTCAGTCTGTGACCTTGCCCTTAAACCCAGCTTCTCCTTCCAAATTCAGAAATGTGACTTCAGCATTAAGTAAGCTTTGTTGTGTTTTAAGGTAACTTAAAGGGTGAGCTTAGTTTCCATTAAAGGTGTTACGAAACTTTGCTTGAAGAATGATAATAGCCTAAGAAACAATGAGTGAAAATATAGGCAAAAATTGTTGTTTGGTTTGTCTTTAACCCTTCACCTCATAGCCTATTTCTAGTTGTGAAGACAGGTGACCACTTAAAGCAGGTTGAAAGTAAAGCAGAATGTGCCTTAAGGCACATTCTGCTTTACTTTCAGCCTGCTTTAAGCTAAAATCTGCTAGGCTATATAAAATATTTGTAATGGTAATTGTTCCTGAGGGTATAAACTGGAAATATTTTCTTCAGCGGAGGAGTAAATGAGATACGCTAATAGTCGCTTCTATGGGGTAAAGGGTTAAGGTCTCTTTTTCTGACAAAAACCTGGACTTTGATGATTTCATTTTTCTCATAAATGAATAAGACTAATGACTATAAGTCTCGCGCAATAAGTTGTCTACAACATTCATTACAAGAAAAGCTAAAAACATTTTAAATAAAGATGTTCAGAAAGATGTTATCAGCTATTTAAATTTTGCAAAATTTTAATTTTTTAGATTACAAAAAATGACCCATTCAATAATAAAAAAAAATCATTTATTTTTCAAATACATGGTTCGTGAAATAGTTGGTCAGAAAAAGTTAGAAAATATTTCAGTCAGGATTTGTTGTAATAGCAGATTTTCTTATTAAAATGTGGGAAATTTGAAGTTGAGATACAGTTACCTACCTTAAGATTGAAGTTCTGTCATTAAAATACATTATCATTTATTCATGGACTTGCATACAAGGTTAATTATATTGTGTTAACATTATAATGGGCAAGTTCGATCTTGAAAAGGTTGACCTATTGATAAGCGTCAATGTGTGGCTTTATAGTTGGATCAAATCTTATACATGTTTACTGGTTTTATTGACTTGTAAGTTATTAAACTAAAACTTCATTTAAAATAAATATTTGGATCGAATGGGACTCAAACCTATGACCTTTGGATTGCTAGTCAATCACTCTACCGACTATGCTATGGAAGACTACACTTCATCATATCAACATTTCCTTTATATAAATTTTCTAGTATGAGCACGTGCGGAAAAAGTCTATGTCGTCAAGACCCTTTTCCGCTCGCCCGGAAGAAGACTTCCAGTAGCGAAGTACCTTAAGAACTCTTGTCTGTAGACCATGGCCTCATAAAGGGAGGAAGTAATAGTCATTATTGCAAAAAAGCAGCATAATACAATAAACCAATTATGCCATAGTTACTATTTTCTTCAGTGAAAGAATAATTTAACTGTATAAAAAGGTGTATTTATACACTAATAGTTTTACTCTCAGCATGCTAGGAGTGAAAACTTTGATTAAACTCTTGCCAGCAGTTTGGACCCTGATGAGATACTGCATAACAGCATCTCATCAGGATCACAACTGTTTGGCACTGAGCCTGTTTTGAAAAGAAGATTTGAAAATTCTGTTTTAGAACAGCAGCAGACGACAATTGTTGCAGATGACAAAATTACCCAACATGCAAAAATTAAATCCTTTACCCCATAGCCTCTTTCTAGTTTTGAAGATAGGTGACCACTTTAAACAGGTTGAAAGTAAAGCAGAATGCGCCTTCTGCTTTACTTTCAGCCTGCTTTTAGCTTCCATCTTCTAGGATATAGAAAATATTAACTAATGGTACATGTACTTGACTGTATAAATTGGAACTATTTTTTTAGTGGATGAATAAATTGAATGTGCTAAAAGGCACATCTATAGCTAATTAGGGAACAGGGTTAAATTATCCACTTATTCCACTTCTTTTTACTACGCCTCCCTAATCCTAGCCTCTTGCTGTTAGCTCTGTCTGGAAATATTTGGTTTTCACAGTTTTTACTGTGTTGATAAATGATGTAAAATATTCTTGCAAAATCGGGAAATATTATCCTCATAAAATGGTATAAAACTTTATATCATGTGTTTCAAATAATACGAGGCCCGTAGAGTCACTAGAGTTTTGTACACAGAAATTCTTATTTATTATAGCCATACCATTAGAATGAACATCAGTTTTTAATTCATGATAGCTTTAACTCTTTCCTCCCTAAAACTTTAAATGGACAGTTCCAGTTTCCATTTTAGTCTAGTCCATTTTTGACTTTTATGGGTTGTTTTTGTCAATGGTTGGCATTATGACAAACAGTGAAGACCCTGATCAGAGGGCTCCTTTCGGAGCCCTCTGATCTGGGTCTTCACTGTTTGCATAGGACAAGTGTACTATTCACATGTGTACTGTTTGAAAAGGACGCCTATATGCGTGACTAGGGTTCAAAGAGTTAAACCATTTTCTCCCCCAAATTTTAAATGGCCAATTCCAGTTTCTTATTTAGTCTGTTCCATTTTAACCCTTAGCCTGCCACTCACGACTATAGCTCCATATGCAAACAGCTTGGATCCGGATGAGACGCAGAGTAACTCTGCGTCTCATCCGGATCCAAGCTGTTTGACACTCAGACAACATTATCAGCAATTTTGAGCAACTTTGAAGCACTTTGAAACTTGAAGCAGACGAGAAATATAGCAGACGACAATTTATTTGTCGGGCTAAGGGCTAAGCTCACCTGTGCAATGGTGAGTTATTGTGATCGTGAACAATCTCCTCTTATAAACCACTAAGCCAATTTCATCAAAACTTGTAGGATACTCTATCAGATTTCTTCAAATATAGGACATTCGATTGAAATTGTGGTTGCCATGGCAACCAATTTAAAAAACTTTAAAAATCTTCTTGTCAAAAACTTCTGGTCTGAATTGAAAATAATTTTGGTGACCCTCTAGCATATTTTTAAAATATTTTTCCTATCTTAAAAAACGTTCGCAAGTGGGTGGGGCAGATTTTCCTTATATGGCTATATAGAGAAAACTTTAAAAAAAATCTTCTTGTCTGAAATTGCTGGTCTGATTTTAAAGTAATTTTACACAAATGATTCTCTACCAAATTTCTTAGAATATTTTTTGGGTCAGTTTTCTTTTTAATTCTGTATAGTTAAAACTTTAAAATCTTCTTCTGAAACTACTTGTCCAAATTGAAATTAATCTTACACAAAAATTAATGATCAATGGATGACCCTCTACCAGATTAGTGAAAACTTAAATTTGATGTCACCATGACTGTATCAGTGGGTACCAGGTGAACGATTTAGAGCGGCATGCAGCTCTTGTTGACTCTTTAGGGATTGTTTCTTATGTCAATGTATTTCAATAGGACTGTATGACCCTGTTCTGATAAGAAATATTGAAAATTCTATTTTTTTAAACAATTGCAGACAACAAATGTTACAGACGAAAAAATTACCCAACATGAAAAGATATATGTTTGCAGTTCCGAAATCTAACCTTAGATTTGAATTTTGCTTTTCCCATAGAAACATTAAACTGAGTTAACCCATTGTAGGCTGGGTAATATTTGGCGGCCATTTTAAAATGTCGTCTGCAGTGGGTATAACTCAAATATATAAAGAAGTTCTTTTTACACTGCTAAAGAAAGATATTTACCCAGACAGTTTTGCCGACTGTCAGTCAGCTTGGTCACTGGTGAACTGTGAGATTGCTTAGAGGATTACTTCCCCTTTTCGCCGCAGGGTTTTGCGACGAACACAGGATTCCAGCCCAATATGAACAGGGACCAGGGGGCCTACCATCTCAGCGGGATTTACAACCCTTTTTCGTCGCAAAACCCTACAACGAAAAGGGGAAGTAATCCTCTCAGCAATCTCACAGTTCACCAGTGACCAAGCTGACTGACAGTCGGTGAAACTGTCTGGGTAAATACCTTTCTTTAGCAGTGTAAAAAGAACTTCTTTATATGCATCATTCCTGCTAAATGAACCTATTCTCCAATATAACTCAAATATTTGCAAAAGATTTTAGCAGTTTCTGATAGAATGTTGAACTACATGTAGCTGCAAACAGTTTTGATCTCAGATCAGGCCCCACAATGTGGGGCCTGATCTGAGATCAAAACTGGTTGACTAGAGGTACACCTAAAAGTGTATCCTGCATAAAATGGGTTAACTAAAGCATGCCTACGGTGTTACAGTGATTACCTCTGCAAACAGTTTGGATCCCAATAAGATACCAATTAACACATTACTCCCTAAACATGCTTTTTTTAATACCTTTGATTTATTTCGCCTTTGAAAGAATTAGTTTCAACTCATAGTGATGAATATATGTATCTTAAGAAACATTTTTAATATTCGAGCAGATGGTATTTTAAAGCAGGCTGAAGTTAAATGCACATTAAGACAAATTCTGCTTTACTTTCAAATCCCTATCCTTAAGGCGTAACCTATTGGATAATGGGTTAGCTTGGCATATCATCAATGTCTCAGCTGGATCAAAATAGTTTGATTCTGGACTAGAAATTTTACAGAATTTGCACGTAAGAAAAGTAGCAATCACCAGTTTGTGTAGATGACAGCATTACTGAGGCAGAGCCCTTCGAAATTCTTTCTTAAATTTTATACCATTAAATCAAAAATACAAAAATCATAATTAACCCAATGTCAAGGGACCATTGAGTGAAAAAATCATCAACAGCTCTAAATAGCTTTAAAGCTTATACATGTATTACTTAATTTGGAAGTGACAGTCCTTATGTTTTTTCTTAAAGATCGTTTATCTCCAGAAACTATAATTATGAACCGCACATCATTCTCATCTATGGAAGAGAGAGGAACTTTACAGTCAATCATGTGTTAAATGATAAGTCAATAAAAGACCCAATATTAGGTTATTTAATCCATTTCCCCATAGCTTGATTCTAATTTTGAAAATAGGTGACCACTTAAAGCAGGTTGAAAGAAAAGCAGAATGCGCCTTAAGGCGCATTCTAAGGCGCATTCTGCTTTACTTTCAGCCTGCTTTAAGCTATTACCAGCTATAAAATAGAAAATATTTCATATGGATCTAATTTGTGACAGTATAAATTCGAACTATTTTGTTCAGTAGAGGGATAAACAAAAGGCGTAAAAAGGCGTATTTATGGGGTAATGGGTTAAATCTTAAATATTGAGGGTTGCTTACTTAAGGATAAAACTAGTGCATAGAGCTTCTGTTGGAGCTTTCTACATTACAGTTAAACCTCTCTATTAAGGCCACTCGATTTTGTTACTTGTTAGGTGTTCACGACCGATGACTGCCTAAAGCAAGGTGACAGTAAAACAGAAAGCTCCTTAAGGAGCTTTAAGCTATGACCTGTCTTTTATACAATCAATTAAACTTTGTTTTAAATTAGTGGTCATAATAGCGAAAGCAGTCACCTGTCTTTACAGATCTCTATGCTATATCTGTTTGTGATTGAATGGAAACAGAACTCCAGGATAAAGACATGTACATTAATTGTACAGATCATTATGTCCATCCTTGAGTGACTGATTTCGACGTACCTATTAGAGAATGTCTCTTCATATTGTATAACAATAGTTGATTTGTGTCAAAATAAAACTTATATAGGCTTAAAAGTATAAATTCAAAGAAATTAACGGTGTGACTGGCAATTTTTTTTACATCCTAGCATATTGTATATTGATGCACCTCAGATTGGCTGCCAACTTTCAGAGCTTTATCACACTCTATTAACCCATTACCCCCTAAATATGCCTTTCTACACCTTTAATTTATTGTTTCACTGAGGAAAATAGTTTCAGTTTAAACTTTAAACAGTTATGAATATGCACCATATGAAATATTTTCTATTTCCTAGCAGATTATAGCTTAAAGCAGGCTGAAAGTAAAGTAGAATGTGCCGTAAGGCGCATTCTGCTTTACTTTCAACCTGCTTTAAGTGGTCACATGTCTTCAAAGCTGAAACCTGGCTATTGGTTAGTGGGTTAAAAATTAAAATTGAAAAATATCAATGGTGTGCGCAGGAATTTCTTATGGAACCCTATAATGACACACTTCAGATTGGCTGCCAATTTTCAGTGCTTTAATCACACTCCATGAGCTGTCTATGCTGGTATTTTTACTGATTTTGACCCATACTATATGGCACTTGAATCCACAATGTATTTAACACACAAATAAGGGTTTATATATTTTATTCATTGCGCTACATGTAGGTGACTCTGGTATACCATACTGGGGTGTAACTGTTCTTATGGGAGCTCCCAACACTTTAATTGGACCAAAAGGTCTTGTCATACATTCTGTTTTTCATGGGAGGTGCCATGAATAAATAGATAAATACTATTAATCACTTGACCTACACCAAATTAGATTAACAGCATAATTGGCTGATGCTTGAAATTTATACATTATTTCATATAAAAGTCATGTTGATAAAATTCAATTTTCCCACACTCTTTTTTTCATAGAATACAAACTTTAATAGTTAGAGACGCCCTGTAGTGTATTATTAGAAAGCCTATTAGAGAGCTCTTCCCATTTCATCTCATTTTATCTCATTCCATAGTATATTCATGGTACCCACAAGTGGTTCCCATCATATCCATGTTCTCCAATTGTTTGGCTTCTTGATACTTACCAGTTTTGCTAACACATACCTAATACACATGTACTAATTTTAGCTAACGCATGCACAATTTACTTTTGTCATACCCATTTAGGGTCACGCTGACGTTTGGTCGTTCTATTAACGAAACATTCACTGTACTGTGCCTTGTGTTTCAGGCAGCCCAACCATCCCATATTTTGCTTGAAGAAGTACCCCCAGTTAAATGCATGTTGCATTCTCTGTGACGTTTGTTCAGTAAACTCCCTATAATCTGGAGTCCTGTATATGGTATACTGACAGTTGTTTGTTTTGACTATTTCCAGATTCGTCTGATGCTATACCAGAGTGGGAACAAGAACTGCAACAAGACCTTCAGGATTACGAGCTGGTTAACAATGGAAGTGATATAGACGATGTCGATATTGAGAATGAAATTTTGAAACAAATTGAACAAGAGGCCAGCATTCCATAACTGTGATTTAATTATACCTTGGTTATGACTTAAATTGTTTGGGTGATGTTTGTTGGTGGGATTTAGATTTATGTTTTTTGGTTACTATGGTAACAGGAATGTGTAAATGTGTGTAATGAATGATTAGCCGTTCCATTCATGTATCAGTGCACATAACATTACTGGTTGACCTGCCAGGGCTCAAGATCAGGGGGAGCAAACTCAAGATGTCAAACATTTCCCCCTAACCCATTTCCTCCGTAGCCTTCAGTGCAAATCACCTATGTCCAATTGTATGTAAAGCAGGTGACTGCTTAAAGCAAGATGAAAGTAAAGCAGAAAGCTCCTTAAGGAGCTTTCTGCTTTACTTTATCTTGCTTTAAGCAGCCACCTGTATTCAGTTCAATAAATGAATATTGAGGTGTGGCATTTCAATGTGACATTTATATGGAGGTGAAGGTAGAGGTGGTCTTCTATGGAGGAATGGGTTAATATCTGCACCAAACCTTAATGTTGTGACTACTCATTAAAATCATGTCTTAGTGATGGTTCTAATGAGTATTAGTAACATATATGGCTTGGTGGAGATATATGAAAGTTAGTATTTGAAATACTCACTGTATCTGAAGCTCTGGGGGCTGTATTACGAAACTAAAATGTACGACAAAAACGGTTGTAAGTCTAAACATAAAAATACCTGTAATATCTTATTTCTCCATCTAACCCTGTCTTTTGACATATTTTTGGAATCGTCTTGAAAAAACTATTCCAATGAGATGTCACAAGACATGATTTAATGGAGAAATAGATAATAATTGAGAGTTTTAGAATCTGACTTAAGACAATATTTGTCGTACAACATTTCATAAAACGTGCCTCTGTATGGTATATTCAGGCTCCTTGGTTACTATGGTATAGGTATCAACAGGAATGTGTAAGTGTGTGTGATAAATTATAAGCTATTCCATCCATGTATCAGTGCACATGTTTCTTTTTGTTGAACAGTTAATTGGGGCTCCAGATAAGAGGGAGTAAAGTAAACATTTCTAAACCATCTTTGAGAAGATTCAAATGAGTAGTTAAATTATGCCTTAGGTTTTGGTACAGATAGAAAGATTTTAGGTTTTGAAATACAGTGCTCCCACTCTTTGACACCACCTAATGGGAGACATCTGATCTCAATTCAAACTGTTTGTCACCCATCTTTATGTTTCTTCTGTCAACATTTCCAACATGTAACTTTGAGAAAAAAGTGCAAATGACAGTTTTATGCAGACGATATCACAGCAGTGAAAGGGTTTAACAAACATCTTGTTATGAGGAAGAATGGCAATCCTAAGTTGTTGTAAGAAGGGGAGGGTCATTACAGAGAGGTTTTACTGTACTCCTCTTATCTGGGGTCCTGAGCTATACAGCCTAGTTCTGTGGTATACAATTATTCATATGAAGAGTGTCATTAACCCTTAGCCCGCCAAATAAATTGTCGTCTGCTATATTTCTCGTCTGCTTCAAGTTTCAAAGTGCTTCAAAGTTGCTCAAAATTGCTGAAAATGTTGTCCGAGTGTCAAACAGCTTGGATCCGGATGAGACGCCGAGTTACTCGGCGTCTCATCCGGATCCAAGCTGTTTGCATATGGAGCTATAGTCGTGAGTGGCAGGCTAAGGGTTAAGATTTGTGATTTGCAGCTAAATGCAGAATCAAAGTAATGCAGAAAGATCCTGAAGGAAGATTTTTGCGTCACATTTGTTCAGCATAACTAATTTGTATGACTTTGCATGGTGGTGGTTAATTCGTTTAATACCTTGATAACTGTGGCAAACAATTAGGGTCGAGGTCAGGCCCCATTTGATCTGGATCTTGAAAACAATGAATTTACAAAGCTTTGGTAGCTGACAAAATATTTTTTGAAAATAATTTGGCATGCAAAATGTGAACAGAGTTCCATGATGGTTATGATGCTAAATATATTTGCAACTCACATTTAGAATATATTTATTTTTTTGCTGTTTATATCACATACAATCCATGTTTCAAACTACAAGTTAAATAACTTGCTGTATACCTCTTGCTTAAATGCTCTCCCTCCAATAAAAGCTCTCCTCCTTTATTTTTATGTCAATAAAAGTTAAAAAGAAAAAAAGAGCACTGAATTAAATTGAAAACTATTGCACTTAAGCCCTTTCCTCATTTTATTGTTTTCAGTATTGAAGACAGATGGCTGCTTAAAGTAGACTGAAAGGAAAGCAGAATGCTCCTTAACTCATTATCCCCTGAAACTTCCAATGGACAATTCCAGTTTGCAATAAAGGCTGGTCCATTTTAGACTATTTAGGGTTGTGTTTGTAATAAATTGCAAAATGACAAACAGTGAAGTCCCTGATCAGAGCCTCTGTTCAGGGACTTCACTGTTTGCATAGGACAGGTGTACTCTTCACAGGTACACATTTGGTAAAGGACACATATATGCGTCAATAGGGCTCAATGAGTTAAGGAGCATTCTGCTTTACTTTCAGCCTGCTTTAAGCATTTTGGATTTTGCATCTACAGGGGGCATTTAAATGGGAGTATCCAGTAGATTTTGCTGGGCTTTCTTAATATGCTTAGAGGTGATTAACTGTTGTCTGCTCTTTCTGAATTGTTTCTGTAGTTGCAGATATACAATCAGTAAACACATTTTGGATCCTGACCAGACAGTTTCCTTGTCTGACCAGGATCCACACTGTTTGCAGAGATCAAGACATTTCTGACACTAAACATGTTTAAGATGTAAGATAGACAGACTGGAATAAAGACATTTTGTGTCAAATCTCCGCTCACATAAATGGCATTCTAAACTTTTATATCTCAAACTTGCTTTAGTCCAACATACTAAGGATATGTTAAACGTCAAACAAGATCCAAAATTATGAAATTTAACTATAGAAATGCAAAAACATTTGAGTTTAGCGAGTTTGAGATATCTAAGTTGGGACTTTATTTCCAATGTTACTACAATTTTTCACTCTGATAGAGGAATATAGATTGTATAAGCTATACAGTTAGACCTATGTTCGGTAGTATGTTCTAAGAAGTAATACTCTTACAGTCTTCAAATCAGAGGACAAACTTAATGCAGGACAAAAATAATATAGAAAACTCTGTATGAGCGGTAAGCCTCTGCCAGTCTGAAGATCAGAATGCAGAGTTATTGAAATACTTCTGTCCTGCATTAAGCAACCACTTGTTTAACCCTTTACCCCATAGCCTGTTTATAGGTTTGAAGACAGGTGATCACTTCAAGCAGGTTGAAAGTAAAGCAGAATGAGCCTTAAGGCACATTCTGCTTTACTTTCAGCCTGCTTTAAACTACCATCTGCTAAAATATAGAAATTATTTCTTATGAAACATATTCATGACTGTATGAATTGGATCTAGTTTCTTCCATGGAAGAATAAATTACATGTGCTTAAAGGCACTTCTATTGGGGAAAGGGTTAAAGAGATTTGTATACTTTTTAATTGAATGGCTCCAGAAAAGGGTTGATTTTACGTTTATCTACACTGAATTAGTCACAAGTTAGTGAACACATAAACTTGCACTGAATGATATTTATGAAATGGAATACAGTTTAATCTTCAAAAAACAGAACCCCTAGAGACTGGAATTCTTTAAAAACCAAGCCTTTGTTTTATGGTCTGAAATAAATAATTTTGCTTTTCAAACAAATAGTTTCAAACATAGCTGCATGGAGGGTTGATATTTCAAGGCTGCATTAACCCTTTACTACATAGCCTATTTCTAGCATTGAAGATAGTTGACCAATTAAAGCAGCTTGAAAGTAAAGCAGAATGTGCCATAAGACACATTCTGCTTTACTTTCAACCTGCTTCCCGTCCCTGTTTTGAAAATAAATTTAGAAAAAATCACATTTTTTTAAAAAAATGTAGCAGACGACAATAATTATTTTTGCAGATGAAAAAATTACCCATGATGCAAAGAGTTAAATGGCCCCAAAACTTTAGTGTTGTGAATCCTAACTTCTAAAAAGAACTTTTTTGCATTCAAAGGTTTACCTGTATTCAATTATGTTTGTTTACAGACGAACTTCGTTATCTCGAACTCGCTTAACTCAAACTATACGATAGTTTGACACATGAAATGCATTATTTCACGCTGGGTTAAGTTATACATACCCATATTTCAAAGTTAAAACGTGGCTATGTTTGATTTAACCGAGTTTGAGATATCGAAGTTTGACTGTACTTTGTTATCCATTAGATGTCACATGTATGATATGGACAATATTGTATATAATATAACTATATGATATAGACAATATTGCATATAAAAAGTTTGAATTAATATGTACAGTCTAATATATGTTTAGCAGCCTAATAGATTGTAATCAGACTTTAAAATTATTAGCAGCACAAAAGTAAAGTAGGCAGCTCCTATAGATGGCTTTCTGCTTGATTTTTGTCCTGCATTTAGCAGTATCTGTTGCTGGTAAATAAAAGTTTGCTCTATAGCAGCCCTTGCGTGGAACCAGAAGAGTAGATATATTTTAACTTAACAAGCAGTGTAGACTCTGATTATAAAGTTCATCAATCCTTTCTATGTTGGAAACCAGAAACTAGAACATAGATATATTGTAAACAGTATAGACTGTGATCAGAGGGCTCTTTAACCAATTACACCATAAATACCCCTTTTTACTCCTTGAATTAATTCATTCACTGAAGAAAATAGTTCCAATTTATACAGTCATAAATATGTATGATAAAAAATATTTGTTTATATTTTAGAAGATGTTAGCTTAAAGCAGACTGAAATTAAAGCAGAATGTCCCATAAGGCACATTCTGCTTTACTTTCAACCTGCTTTAAGTGGTCACCTATTTTCAAAACTAGAAACTGGCTATGGGGTAATGGGTTAAGAAGCTCTCCAGTCAAGGTGTTCACTGTTTATTTTTCGTTTACTTTTCTGAAATGTTTAAGTGTCAACATAAGATATTTTTCAAAAATGGAATAGTTCATATGAAATATTGAGCATTGTTATGGTTAAAATTGGCAAAATGTAAAGCACAACCAAGGGGCATTCTGCTTTACTTTCAGCTTGCTTTAAGCTAGCATCTTTTAGGATATAGAAACTATTTCTTAAGGTACATATTCATGACAGTATAAAGTGAAATTATTTTCTTCAGTGGAGAAATAAATTAAAGGCATAAAAAGGCATTTTCATGGGGTAACAGGGTAAGTAGAAATAATGAAGAGAAAACTGCCAGTGAAATGTTTGTCCTCGGTGCTCCTGGCAAAATGCTGAGTTTACAAAATTCACAGATAATTCTGAAATATGATTTGATTTAAGTCCCTTATGAGGATCTGCAGTGGGGAAAATGATTGTAGAAGGGAAAGAAACTATTATTAGATTGAAGTCTTCATGCCTTGAAATGACAGTCTTAACGGTCTATAGGGAGAAACAGCTGGAAATACAGTGGAACTTTGATATCCCGAACTCGATTAGGTCGAACATACCCGTATTTCAAAGTTAAAACGTGGCTTAGCCACGTTTTAACTTTGAAATACGGGTATGTTTGACTTAACCAAGCATGAAATAATGCAATTCATGTGTCGACAAATGGGGTAGTTCGAATTAAGCGAGTTCGAGATAACGAAGTACGACTGTACTTTCTCTGACATACATTCTCTCACCTCTGGGTTAGAAAAATGGATAAACCCTTCCCTCCCATAGAAGTTCCTTTTAGCACAGTTTTTATATTCCGCCAATGAAGAAAATAGTTCAAATGTATATAGCCATAAACATACAAATGAAATATTTTCTCTATCCTAGCAGATGGTAGCTTAAAGCAGTTTGAAAGTTAAGCAGAATGCACCTTACTTTCAACCTGCTACAAGTGGTCACCTGTCTTCAAAACTAGAAACAGGCTTTGGGGTAATGGATTAAGATTCCCTTATAGCAGTATCACATGTAGGAACATGTTAGAAAATATATATGGTATCACACAAATGGTCATAGAACATAGTATATGAGGTCATGTGTAATTTGGTAAAACTTGGGAGATTACTGTAGTACAATGTTTACATGTTATTAAAATGGCAAAAACACTTTGTTTTGGTTATGTGAGAAAAAGAATCTGATGCTGGTTGTCTTTTAACCCTTTCCCACATAGCATATCTCTAGTATTGAATATAGGTGTCCACTTAAAGCAGGTTGAAAGTAAAGCAGAATGCGCTTTAAGTGCATTCTGCTTTACTTTCAGCCTGCTTTAAGCTATCATCTGCTAGAATATAGAAAATATTTTGTATTATACATATTTATGAATGTATAAATTGGAACTATTTTCTTCAGGGCAAGAATAAACTGAATGCGCTAAAAGGCGCTTCTATGGGGGAAAGGGTTAAAATGAAATGCTCCTAAACTTGCTAAGAATATTTTTTTAATCTGTTGAAAAGACTCACAGTTTAATAACATTTTCTTAGGAACAGTTCATCTTAAAAGATAACTTGCAACAAATCCTCTATATTCTTTCCCATTTAAACTGTACTAAATGGAAATGCTATGCAATAAATGAGTTTACTAACACTGATTATTATCTGTGCAAATAGTTTGGATCCTGATGAAATGCTGCGAAATGTGGGGTCTCATCAGGATCCAAACTGTTTGACACTCGGAACCTGTT
Source organism: Gari tellinella (assembly GCA_922989275.2). Lineage (NCBI taxonomy): Eukaryota > Metazoa > Mollusca > Bivalvia > Cardiida > Psammobiidae > Gari > Gari tellinella. The sequence continues at coordinate 97,741,740 of OV277860.1, forward strand.
ATAAAAAGATCCTTTAAAAGTTCTACTTTTAGAATAAAAGCAGATGATAGTTTTTTGCAGATGAATAAAAATACCCAGCATGCAAATAGATAAGCTCAAAAATTAGACCTATCCCTAGTTACAGTTTTAGTTCTGTTATTATCAGGACAGTATGACAAATGTAAAACCACTGTTCTCCCAAAATGGTGTCTGCTTTAACCCATTACCCCATAGCCTGATTCAAGTTTTGGAGACAGGTGACCACTTAAAGCAGGTTGAAAGTAAAGCAGAATGCACCTTAAGGCCCATTCTGCTTTACTTTCAGCCTGCTTTAAGCCACCATCTGCTAGAATATAGAAAATAGTTCACATAATACATATATTTGATTGTATGAATTGCAAGTATTTTTCTCAATAGAGAAATAAATTGAAGGCATATTTATGGTGTAACTAAGAAAAGTTTCATATTTATGTTATTTAATTAAGAAACAAAAAGTTGCATGTTGGGATCTTGATCTGGAGTTCCGGAAAATTTCATGTAGATAGTAATTCTGTAGTATTCGATCTGGATCAGGGATTCTGCAGTGTTCAATCTGAATTAAGAATTCTGCAGCATTAGATCTAGATCTTGAGTTCTGTAACATTCAATCTGGATCAGGAATTCGGTAACATTCGATCTTGATCTGGAGTTCTGCAGCATTTAATTGGGATCATTAATTCCATAGAATTAAATCTGGGCCAGGAATTCTGCAGCATTTGATCTGGATCAGGAGTTCTGGAACATTTGATCTGGACCAGGAGTTTGCAGTATTTGATCTAGACCAGGAGATCTTTGCAGCAAGTTTGGATCTTGATTTAGGATTTCTGTAGCATTTGGTCTAGATTCAAATTATCATGGCAAAAGCAAATGGAAGGCACAATAAGTAAGATTAATGTTGGCTGCAAGAAAGAGAAGAAGGAATTCTACTAATCTTTCCTAAGATATCTTTCTTTTATTTCAAGTCGCTACTTAAATTCAGATTTACCTTATGGGTTAGGTGTAGTAAAAAATTCTGGTTGGCATTTCATGTATTCCCCAGATATAGTGAGGGATGGTGAACACGTAATCTTCTGCCATGTGATGTTTTTGTTCTAATGCTGAATTATATCAGTCACTAGGTGGACTGGTTTCTCTGCATGCTGGGTAATTCTTTGGTCTGCAGCAATTGTCGTCTGCTACTGTTCTAAGAATAGAATTTTCAAACTTTCTTTTCAAAACACGATCAGAGTGTCAAACAGTTTAGATCCTAATGAGCTGAAGGAGATTTCTGTTTTATGTTCACCTTGCTTGAAGCAGTAATCTGCCTTAAACACCTGATAATTAACACATTTTGGAAAGTCATACTAGTGAGGTTTTACTGTATATTGGAGTGCCGATTTGGTTAGCCATGCCCTGTATGCACCAAACCCTATGTGTTGTGTCGACTCATTAGTCTTGTCTTTTCGAAAGATTTCAACCCATAACACCATAATTATGCCTTTTTGTGCCCTTTATTTATCCCTCCATGGAAGAAAACGGTTCCAATTTATACAGAAATAAATATGCACCATAAGAAAAAGTTTCTATATCCTAGCAGGCGCTAGCTTAAAGCAGGCCGAAAGTAAAGCAGAATGTGACTTAAGGCACATTCTGCTTTGCTCTAACCTGCTTGAAGTGGTCACTTGTCTATTAAACCAGAAAAAGGCTATGGTGTAATGGGTTAAATATTAGTCGGTTATAATAAAGTTTTTGTGCAAACATAAAGATTTAGTTTTTAGAACACTCTGCTTATCTGGAGCTATGTATAGGTGGGTTATGATAACATTTAGTTACCGGTTTGCATTATAGAATGTGATGTTGTTGGTTATATCTATAAACGTGTAATATATATAAATATTGTATGGACAATAGGAGGAAAACAACCTATATTATAATTTATGGTATGCAATTGAATATGTTGCTTATTAGATTTCAGCAAAATCATGTGTGTTTTGTTATTGCTTCAGCCGTCACTAATTGACCTGTTAATTTGTCAGCTGTCATTCAGAGAAAATACCCATAGAAACATCTGAATGTATATTGTTGCTTAACCCATTACCCCATAAATACGCCTTTTAACACATTTGATATTTTATATTACACTGAAAAAAATAGTTCTACATTATACAGTCATAAATATATATAATAAGAAATGTTTTCTATATTCTAGCAGATGGTACCTTAAAGCAGGCTGAAAGTAAAGCAGAATGTGCCTTAAGGCACATTCTGCTTTACTTTCAACCTGCTTTAAGTGGTCACATCTCTTCAAAATTAGAAACAGGCTATGGGGTAAAGGGTTAATGCAGGACAAAAGCAATGCAGCTAAAAGGTCTCATAGGAGCTTCTGTATCAATTTTATCCTACAGTAAGAAGCTGCATGCTGTTTTTGGAGATCTTGGTGTTTCTTTTCACTGTTGTACTGAATACCTTGTTTGCTAATGCCTGCCCAATATATAATCATATTTTAGTCATATATCTATCTCATCATCAAGACCATGGACCTGTTTAAATATACTTATTACATTTGCAAACAGTGTAGACCCAGACCAGACGGCTCCTACTATTTAGAGTAGTGTTTATTAAGCAACCCATAATTCAAGTAGACTGGTTCATGTTGTTGTAACTAAAATAATCCACAAGGGAATATAATAACCCACAAGAGTTACTTAGTGTTGAAAGAGTTATCTAAAACTCTGTATACCCCCATTATAAACTTAACCCTTTCCCTTATAGAAGCGACTTTTAGCACATGCATTTTATTCATCCGCTGAAGAAAATAGTTCCAATATAAACCGTAATGAATGTGTCATATTTAAAACTTTCCTTATTCTAGCAGTTAATAGCTTAAAGCAGGCTGAAAGTAAAGCAGAATGCGCCTTAGGGCGCATTCTGCTTTACTTTCAACCTACTTTAAGTAGTCACCTATTTTCAAAACTATAAACAGGCTATGGGGTAATGGGTTAAATAAGAATGGCTAGAACAACAGTCACACTATTTACGTGGTAACTCTTTGAAGTGACACTAATTTATCACAATACATTGTTTTTGGTCTGTTTTAGTTTTTTGGTCTGTTTTAGTGTTGTTTTGTCTGCATAATTTGAACATATTCACCCCTGAAACGTTTTAATGAACAATTCATGTTTCCAATAAAGTCTAATCAATTTTGACTATATAGGGTTGATTTTCACAATATATTAAATATTGACAAAACAGTGTAGACCCTGATCAGAGGGCTCCACTGTTTGCATAAGACATGCTTACTCTTGACAAGTAAACTGTTTGCTAATGACGAGTATACTCGTCCCTAGGGTTGAATGTGTGAACCTGGGACATAACACTCTACCACAGCAACGGTTCGGACCAACATTCATATGTACAGTGACAAATATCTTATTTTTGCCCATTTAACCCATTACTGCATAAGACCTAATTATACCCACCAACAATATTGAGGGTGTGTGGGGTTTGTCATACTGGAATCACCCTGATGGTAGTCCAGTGGGTGTCACCAAAATTCTTGTCCAGCAAACTCCTCCTTTAGTTTAAGCCTCAGACATACATGTTAATCAGAAGGTGTAATTGTGAAAGGCGCTTATATCAGGTGTATATGACATTGACCTTTGGTCTTGATAATGGGTTAGTGCTAAGGTTAGCAGTGTGTATCATGACAAGTGAACTTCTTCAGTTTCAACCTCAGACACTTGATATGGAGCATATACATTAAGCATGAGTTGTAAATGAGCAAGACACATATTTCATGCACTGGTCATCTTGACCTTTACATGACCCTGAAATTTGGAAAATATTTTATTTTATTTGTTGTTCATGAAGTGTAGACGTGTAAGATGCAAATTTCATGTCCCTGTGACCTTGACCTCTGACCCTCAATTTGAGGAGATCTTGTCCAAATCGTGTCTTGCAAACTTCTTCAGTTTTAATTTCAGACTCCTGATAGTAGGCATAATCAGAAAATTCTGACAAGACAAAAAATTCTATGACCTTGACCCTTGGCCTTGATAATGGGTAAGGGCTAGGGTTATCACTGTCTTTCAGGTGAGATTCTCCTTCACTCTCAGGCATCTGATACATTGCATAAAGATACTCATGAGTTAATTATAGGAATCTGCAAACTTTCCATGTTCTATTAACTAATACAATATTTCAGATGATAGATGGTAATAGTGGGCGGAGTTAAATATATGAATATTTAGTGAGAGTTTGGTTTAATTGTTAATAGGCTCTCAATGACTAGCATTAAATTCCACTTGTCTCTTCAGTTAAATGCTGTTGAATTGGTTAGAGTGCACAGTGTAATGCATATGGTTGGACATATAGTTGAATTGCATATATTGTGTTTAGTTGGTATCTTATCAACCTTGTTGCTATTGTTGTTTCTGCTTAGGTTTCACTTCCCACCTACAAAAATGTAAGTGCTAAACATAGATCTATGGCCATGCTTATAAAGCTTGTAAGGTGAGTCTAAAATCGAGCTCAAGCTTTTGATTGGTCAGATTTATCAAGCTTTTGATTGGTCAGATTTGATAGATGGATGATCTGGGTTTTACGACACTGTGACACAGAATAGGTCATATACAAAGGTACTTTGCACATAATTTTAGCTCACCTGAGCACGAAGCGCTCAATGTGAGCTTTTGTGGCCAGTTAATGTCCGGCATCCGGCGTCGTGTGGCAACATTTTCTTTACACATCTTCTTCAAACCACATGCCTGATTGCAACCAAACTTTACATGTTCTTTTGGTCAAGCTCTTTCAAAGACGTTCAAAGAATTTGAAACAAAACAGAACTCTGGTTGCCATCTTTTTGTCAAAAATTACATGCCCATGATAGGTCAGAGCTTAGATATTTTGCACATAATATCATCTACAGGTCCTCTATCAAGGTAAGATTTCAGGAAGATGATGTCGGCTAATCTCATTCGCTGAAAATCAGAGCATGGTATCACGACCACCGGTCTGCTTTCCTTTTAGTTATTGGCAGATGGGATAAACAAAACCATCCCTTATGGCAATTAAGCCCCAGAATCATGCAGTGAATCAGGCAAGGTAGGAAGGTATCTGAGGGGTCAGATTTTAGCATTATAATATTAAAATGCCTGTTGTGAAGCTCTTACGAATCATGATCTGTTTATAATTCTATCAGCCCTGTCATTCCATTCCTAGCATGACTTCATTCCATGTCGCGTCATTGATTTGCAATGTATTATTGATACATGTAATTGTTCGAGAATACATGTAACGATTTATCTTAATGTCAATCAATGATTATTCATCAGATAACCTCGAAGGCAAATTGGCCCCTTTGATGCCTTACCCTGAGTGCAATAGTTTTTTTGCAAACATTTTGGATCCTGATCAGACGCCGCTTAACGCGGCATCTGATCAGAATCCAAACTGTCTGACACTTTAATATTTCTTTAGTCAAAATGCCTAGATAATAATTTTGAGAATTTAAAGGTCAATGGCAATTGTTTGAAACTGACGACTCATTGTTTACTCTTGTTTATTGTACTCCATGTTATGGTAACACAGCTTGCAAAGATTCTTCTGGGGCACGTTTCATAAAACTTCTTCTGTTGTCGTAAGTCAGAATATAAAAGTCTCAATTATTGTGTATTTTCCCTTAAACCCTGTCTTGTGACATTTCTTTTGAATCGTCTTGAAATTTTGAGTTACGACCGTTTTTGTCGTACGAATTTTTATGAAACGGGCCTCAGGTCTTTTACTTGATTTAATTTTAAGTATTTTTAAATCTCTTTTACTGCGTGGTCGTTTAGAGAGCCGTAGTTAAATTAAATTTGAATGTATTCATTTTAAGAAAACAAGATGTTGCCATAATATAAGCAGTTCATTTTATAATCGTATTTGCCAAAAAAGACGCGTTCCAAGGATGCACTACACACATTGATCGTACATGCTGTCTGTCTGAAAGGTAAGATCTGAACCAGTCAACACTATGAAAAGCTTTCTGTCAATTGAATTGTATCAAAGTTATTGAAAATGTTCATGTTAATGCATGCAAACGTTTTATGAATGTAAGCAGTAAGGCATGTAACGATGCTATACTTGGTGACCTTGGAAGGTTCCCCCTTCATATTTTTGCATCTAAGAGATGCATCAAATATTGGTTACGTTTGTTGAATATGCCAATACTAGATATGCCAAATTGTGTTATAATATGTTGAAATGTTATGATAATATTGGACATAAGAACTGGGTAACAGATTTAAGAATACATCTTTATTCAAACGGTTACGGATATATATGGGAGGCACAAGAGGTTTCGAATCCATTACTTTTTTAGCTGAATATACCCAGAGATTAAAATACCATTATGTACAAAATTGGTCTTCTAGATGCCTGCAAAATACTAAATTAAACCATTGTCACAATTTTAAATTAGATTATGATAAAGAGGCGTATATTACAGTTCTAGATATACATAAATACAGAAGATGTTTAGCTAGTTTCAGAAGTTCAGCACACTGCCTTGAGATTGAAACAGGTCGATATTATAATATAGAAAGGGAATTCAGATACTGTCCATACTGTTATGGTAGTATAGAAGACGAATACCATTTTTTGCTTATATGTTCACAGTGTAATGATTTGCGTTCATTGTACATACCAAACTATTATCATGAATATCCAAATATTAATAAGTTTTATAGTCTCATGGCTTGCAAAAACCAACAAGTAATACGAAACCTTGCATTATATGTTTATAAGGCATTTGAAATTAGAAAATTGTTCACATCAGTATTTCATTAAGGTACATATTGGTTTGCTAAATTAACACATCAACACCATTGTAGAAACTACAAGCCATGATTAAGACATGAATGATGCCTTATGTATGACAAATCTTTGATTGAAATTATAAATGTATATGTATTTTCGAGAATTTATTACCTTGATCACTGTGTATTGTTAAAATTTTCTATGTGAACGTATTTGTGTATGGGCCGGTGGCCATATGACGCAATAAACTGTGCAACTGTCAATAGAGGAGTACCATGCAAACCATACCTTCATCCATTTGGAATCTAATTAGTTTTATCCTGAAACCACAAATTTTGCATATAGCTGACACAATTTTGAAATATACTACTCAAAGTTTGCTAAGGGTCAAAGGTATAACGTCCATAGGAACCAATACATCGACCCTATCACTTTCTCACTTATAACTTTGCCAATAATAGAAACACTTCTAGATAAACGCCACAAAACGCATTTACATACATTGTTTTTTCCCCACAAATTTTAGCGTACAACAGCGGTTGAACCCCCCCCTAAAGAACACTCCCCCATGAAGAGTGGTGTCCAATGAAGAGCCCCCCCCCCCCCCCCCCCCCCCCCGAGATGCAATGGAGCAATGGAGAGTGTGCCCCAATCCCATTTTCCTTCCTACGGGCCTGCAAGTTCTATGTGCTGGTTTCACCGCTTGCATGCTGAGAGTTCAGAAGGTTTTGTGCACACTGTATCTATATTGCCTTGGCACGTGTTTTGTGAATGTTCAAGAAGCATATGTATCTGTTGTTGAGTCTACCATACTGTCATGTTACAACACTCCCTCTCTACAACGACATCTAATGAGAGACAACAATTATGTTCGGTGGAGTCGTTATAGGGAGAGAAATTGGCGTACATTGCAAACAGCTTAAATCCAGATCAGACGCCGCGTCACGCGGCGTCTGTTCTGGATTCAAGCTGTTTGTCACTCCTAATTAAGATTTTTCCATCAAAATGTCCATTATGTAAAACAGCAGACGACAACTTTAAGTAGATGACATTGCAGTAAATGCGTTAGACATTAATGTTTAGTTTGGGGAACAGTGGCAAGGGTCGTTGTAATGAGGGAGTTGTTGTTGGGAGGGCTTTTGAAGAGAGGGAACACTGTACATAGTTCATAACCCTTTCACTTGTTTTGGAGTTACGTTAGTTATACTGCTTAACCCTTAGCCCGCCAAATAAATTGTCGTCTGCTATATTTCTCGTCTGCTTCAAGTTTCAAAGTGCTTCAAAATTGCTGAAAATGTTATCCGAGTGTCAAACAGCTTGGATCCGGATGAGACGCCGAGTTACTCGGCGTCTCATCCGGATCCAAGCTGTTTGCATATGGAGCTATAGTCGTGAGTGGCAGGCTAATGGTTAAATCTAACTTTCAAACGATATTGCAGACAAGATATATAGAAGCAGACGACAATATGGCCGTGAAGGAGTAAAACTCTCACGATAAATTTCTATCAAGAAAGGGCTGAAAGCACTTTTAATTAACCATATGCATAAACAACGTTACCCCCTTCACCACCACGATATTCTCGGTTTAAAACTTGATGGCTGCGATTATGTCTGATTTTAAAAGTTTTAGGTAATTTAACTGAAGAAATTTCTATATGAGTGTCAAACAGTACAAGTTGGAACTGGTGTAATAAATGTAATGAACCCTTATCCTGCCGATCGCGACTTGACTGGTATTTGCAAGCTGTTTGAATCCAGATCAGATTCCGCGGATCTGGATCCAAACCGTCTTACAACCGTCTTTAAGTCTCTTCTATTCAACAATACAAAAACAATTTCACAAATTTTGCAGACGTTAACCCGGCCTTCACTGCCTTACCCCGAGCGCAATGGTTATTTGTAAACAGTTTGGATTCTGATCAGACGCTGCGTAACGCGGCGTCTGATCAGAATCCAAACTGTTTGACACTTTTTTCAACATTTCTTAAGTCAAAATACCTAAAAATTAACTTTGAAAAATAAAAGCAGACGACAATTGTCTAAAATTGATGACGTCACGGCAGTGAATGGGTTAATTTCGAAGACGAGATACTGACAGGATAATGGTTTGTAATGTACTTCCGTTTCTTTATTACGTGAGGGTTGGTCTTTAGTAGAGTATTATCCTTACAGTGGAGAATGCGTTATTCTTTCCCGTTTAAACGAAACGAAACGCAAACGCAAAGCACTAAAACGTAGAAAAGTGCAACTTTTGGACAATTTTGATAATTCATGTTTATCTTGGTGGCAAACAGTTTGGAGCCTGATCAGACGCCGGGTAACCCGGCGTCTGATCTGACTCCAAACGGTTTGCAATAGAAGTAATAGTTTTAGCGTTAACGCGTTTATTGGGAAAGAATAACGTTTTCTCCACTGTACAAGGCCGATTACAAAGGAGAAGACGTCATTCTTTACCTTTTAAACGCAAACAAAACGCAAACGCATTGTAAAAAATGTCAACTTGTTGACAAGTTTGAATGTTCATCTTAATCTGAATGGCGAACAGTTTGGAGCCTGATCAGACGCCGGGTTACCCGGCGTCTGATCAGGCTCCAAAGCGTTTGCAAGGGAAATATTAGATTTAGCGTTAACGTTTTTCTTTGAAATGAATAACGTCTTCGCCATTGAAAAATGGTTCTCTCAAAATGTCTGGTTTAATTCTTAATTGTTTATATATTCATTCATAGTTGCCGTTTAACTACCCTAATGGCAAACAGTTTGATTTTTGTTTAATTAAAATGGAAGTACGTCTGACCTGGATCAAAATTATATTCAAACGTACAAAGTGTAGAAATTGTTTGTATGCCCCGCGGCGACCAGTCGAGAGGGAGAAGGTGAGTGTGTGTTGGGGGCGTTTGACACTGTTGTACCCTTGTCTATCCGTCCGTACGTTTGTCTGTTCGTCCGCCCGTCTGTTATTCCGTCCGTCCACTTAAAGGGTAAATACATGTACATGTACTTTGTCCGGCTAAATCGTCCTACAGATTTTAACCTACAACCTGTTAATTTGGCAGTTTGTTTTCAGATATACCACAGATATAGATCTACCATGTGATCAGGATTTTGATCTGCTTACAGTGGAGAATCTGTTATTCTTTCCCGTTTAAACGCAAACGTTCGCAAACGCAAAGCACTAAAACGTAGAAAAGTACAACTTTTGGACAATTCTGATAATTCATGTTTATCTTGGTGGCAAACTGTTTGGAGCCTGATCAGACGCCGGGTTACCCGGCGTCTGATCTGGCTCAAAACTGTTTGTATTTGAAATAAAAGTTTTAGCGTAAACGCGTTTATTGGGAAAGAATAACGTTTTCTCCACTGTAAATGTTTCACAAAATTACAGCCATTTGAACTTAGTCATTTTTGCATAGCATGTTTCTAGTATGGAAGATACATGTAGCTGACCACTTAAAGCAGGTTGAAAGTTAAGCAGAATGGCTAAGCCACGTTTTAATTGTGAATTTTAGGTATGTTCGGACTAACGCGAGTTCGAAGTATCGAGTTTCGACGGTACTTAAAGTTACCAATACAGTGTTTTCCAATTATGAACATTTGGTGTTTTGTTGTTGTTGTTTTTGTTTGTTTAACAATTTATTACAAACATACCAATAGTGCATACCATGATCAGTGTCTACTCTGTTTGCATATGACAAGACATTTAGTGTGAACTTCACTGGTACATTACAGTAAAACCTCTCTATTACGACCACTAAAAGAAGACTAATTGATTGTACATGTATTAAAGACAGTTGACAGCTTAAAGCAAGGTGACAGTAAAACAGAAAGCTCATATAGGAGTTTCCGGTTTAACTGTCACATTGCTTTAAGCAGTCGCCTGTCGTAAACACCTAATAGATTATTAACATAATATAGAGTCCGTAATAGAGGGGTTTCACTGTATTTCCAAAGAACGAGTATACTCGTCATTAGGGCTCAACGTGTTTACACGTTCATCCCGATAGAGGACTTAAATCGACTTATTGCGAATCTATTTGACACTTGTATCAATATAATATCCAGTCAAAACTTATACAATATATACAGCATTTCAACATACGATAAGTTGTCTGCGAACGGGATTAAATCAGACTATTAAATTGTGTGACGAAAGTGTTAAAATAAACGGTCGCTATACAGAGGGTTTACTGTGTTAAACCTTGCATCGTTAATTTATCGTGAGGTGTTTACCCATTCAGCGTCATTTTGTCGTCTGATGCAATATTGTTGTCTGCAATATCGTTTCAAAGTTAAATTTAAGGTAGCATGTCTGACGAAATTTCGGAACGAGTGTCAAACAGGTTGGATCATGATCAGACGCCGCGCGACGCGGCGTATGATCATGGTCCAAACTGTTTGCAATAGCGCATTTTGTCGTCATTGACAGGAAAAGGGTTAAAAAATTTTTTAAAAAGCCCCCAAAACCTATATGCAGCGTTGGTGTGGTACTATTGATTTAAGAATTCATAAATAGAGCTTAAAGTTCGATCCAAGCCAAAAAGCAAACATCACACGTTTGTTTTCTGAATTTCTTTCTTGGTGTTTAAATTTGCTTTTGTGGCTCCCTTCTGAGGAAAACAATCGTTCTCGTTCGGCCTGGAGTGGGTTATCATATTGATTCAGCAGAAATCAGAAAATACAAAAACATCATTTCTGCTATTCCTCTGTCGGATTAGAGAATGAGATGTTGATACAGCGTTCCCTCTCTACAACGACACCCAACGGGAGACAAAACATTATGTGGGTTGTTCGGAGGGAGTCGTTGTAGGGAGTGAAATTAGCTTACATTTTCAAACAGCTTTAATCCAGATCAGACGCCTCGTTACGCGGCGTCTGATCTGGATTCAAGCTGTTTGCCACTCGTCAATATGTTTTTTCGGTCAAAATGTCTAATATGTAAATTTGAGAAAAACAGCAGACGACAATTTTAATTATACTATGTTGCAGCCGTGAAAAGGTTGGACATAATTATATTGTTTGGGGAACAGTGGCAATCGTCGTTGTAAGGAGGGAGTCGTTGTTGGGAGGGCCGTTGTAGTGAGGTAGCTCTGTATTCACCTCTTTGTGCAGTGGCGAGGACACTATTCGTTCATGTACAGTAAAACCTCGATTCTACGAACTCGCGTTGGTTCGAACATACCCATATTTCAAAGTTAAAACGTGGCTTAGCCACGTTTTAACTTTGAAATACGGGTTATTTCGACTTAAACGAAATCGACTTATCACAATTTATTTTACGAAATACTGGTAAGATCGATTTAAACGAGTTCGTAGTATCGAGTTTCGACTGCATTTATTAACGCAACAATTATTGCACTAGAATGTAGAAAATTACAACTGTTTGAAATTTCTACCGATTTATTTTAATCTGAGTGACCAACAGTTTGAACCTGATCAGACACGAGACTGGACGGCGATTGATCTGTTTCAAAGGTGTTTGCAATGGAAGTCATTGTTTTGGTATAGATCTAAATGCGTGTATTTGGAAAAGAATAATGTCTTCTCCACATGCTAACGGAGAAACCAAAATTTTTATTTGCAAATAGTTTGGATCCAGCTGAGATGACGGGTTAATCCTTTATTGAAATAAAAGTTAGAAAATTCCAATTTTAGCAGACGCCAATATTTTGCAGACGGAACTTTTATAACCTTGATAACCCAATTAAACCCAGCGACGAGTATACTCGTAATTTACACAAGCAGTGTGGACTAAGATCAAAAGAGCCCTCTGATCAGGGTCTTCAAAATATGGCATAAAACACTTTTCTGCATTTCATTGCATCGCGAAAAAATGCGTTTAGTATCGTTTGAACATTTGCTTGCTGAAAGCAACCTTACTGATTTTATTAAACAGCTTGGATGCAAGTTGTTTGTCACTCGACTTTAGGTTTCTATCCTTCAAAATTGTATAAATCTAAATTAAATAAATTTTACAGAAGGCTATTTCAAAGCAGATGATTTTACCGCAGGAAAGAATCGCTTCTCCTCTGTATAGTTAACCCCTTCACTGCCTTACCCCGAGTACACTAGTAATTTGAAAACAGTCTGACTCCTGATCAGATGCCGCGTAACGCGGCGTCTGATCAGGAATCAAACTGTTTTTTACTAATTTCAATATTTCATCAGTCAAAATAACTAAATATTAAATTTTAGAAAAAATAGCAGACGACAATTATTGTTAAAAATTGATGACGTCATGGCAGTGAAGGGGTTAAGCTTCGTCATTATCTTACAACATTAATTGCATTAACACGTATCCCCCCAAAGTCACATGACTTATACAAGCAAACAGTTTAGATCTAGATCAGTCGCCGGTGTCTTATTTTGATTGAATTTACTTGACACTCGTGTGGGTCTTTCGTGCGTAAATCTATACACCCAAAATGATTCCAATTATATTTTGCAGACGATAGATTTAAAGCAGACGATAAATTGAGGAGCTAGGGGGTTACCCTTATCATGCTTTGCGCGATATGTCTAACATTTGCAAACTGTTTGGTTCAAGATCAGACACAGCGTAACGCGGCGTTTGATCTGGATCCAAACTGTTCGTCACTCATATTCAATTTTTCTTCATATAAAAAACCATTGAAAATATTTTTTGACATTTTTTCGCAGACAATCGTTAATTCAGCCTGATAAGGTTAAATTGATATCGTATATCACATTGAAGCTCATCGAATGTACCACGGACTGATATCTGCCCGGCGTTTATTTGTCCCCAGTTTAGACGACTGTCCTGATCAAATACTTCCCCACTTAACTCCTAGAACGATGACTTAATATCGTCTGCTTTGAAAGAGACACCTGCTTGAAATAAAGAATAATTAAAATATACATGAATATTCATATATATATATTCAGGAATAGCGTTCATTAACATATGATTCGGAATTAATCAGACACCGGGTAACGAAATTGCCGTCAGCAAAAGATACTTGAGTCATTCCTTAATTAAAGAGACTTAAAGATGAGTTTTGAACAGTTTGAATCTAGATCAGACACAGCATCTCGCGACGTCTGATCTCAATCCAAACTGTTTGCAAAATGTCAGTCTAGTGGCGAATGGCAGCACCAGGGTCCGTTTTACTAAACTACTTACGCAAATTATTTGCGTAAGTCCAAATTTTAAATTTTAATTTATATTCTTTTATTATCACTTGCTACAAACAGCAAATAGCCAGATCAGAGAACGCGCTTTTAGCGCGTCCTCTGATCTGGCTATTTGCTGTTTGCAAACGTTTATGATCGACAAATAAGAGTTAAACGATTTTGACTTACGCAAATTTTTTGCGTAAGTTGTTTAAAGTAAAACGGCCCCTGGGTTAAATAACCTGTCATCTAACCCATACAAGTCGGGTAGCAAACCTGATAGATTTCCCATTTAGATTAGAAATTAATTTTGTTGAAACTTCACAGTTGTTAAACTTGACACCACTTGCGCTAAGTTAGGAATACTTTGACTTAGATTTTAATTGCAATCACCCTTTTTGGAAGAATGATTTATAAATGTTGCTACTGATTTAATTGTGACTTCATTCTTTGTTGGCATTAAGATCTTAAACTAAAGGGACTCGCAACCGGATGGTGTACTTGTCAAAATAAAATAAAATACTCAAATAAAAGCAAATTTGTGGCATTATTTGGCTTCTGACATTAAAAAAATATGATCAGTCCAAAAAAAGTCTCAAGAATCGTCACCGAATCTTAGATTTTTAGATATTTTCCATCGTTTTTATATACCGACTAGTAGACGGTATAGTTGTTGTTGTTGCTTCTCTACACGGGCTCAGACATAAACACGAGCCGAATTACGAAGTTGTATGCACTTTCGATCGCTACACATTGAAATACGTTAAATCGATCCATGATAAACGGATAGTTCCGTGGTCCATTGGTCTAAGCGGTTTCCCCTATTTTGCCTTCTGTCCGCCAATGCCGGGCCCCGGGTTCGAATCCCACCAGAGACCAATATTTTTTTTTATTGAAATACATTTTTTTTAAACAGAATTTCTTATCCTAAACTAATTCTTTACCATTTATATAGGCGTTTGACACATATTTACAAATTACTATTTTTAATGCACCATCTGGTTGCGAGTCGCTTTAAAACTTACATATAAAGGCATGTGAAGTCATTTATTTATTTTCCGATATATATATATATATAAAGTTTTATTATTAACTATAAAGCAGTTTGCACCACATATAAAGAACTCGGGTATAATACTGTCAGGTCGAGGCTTCTTTCCTCTTTTAAATGTTTGATAGCATATTAACTATTAAATATATGTTCTTCAATATCACTATTTGTATCAATATTTTCATTCATGTACTAATACTGGTGTTAACTTTCTGGGTTATGATTTAAAATATTTTGAAAGTGCTCTACCCATTTTGATATGGTATATTTAAGAAATAATCTATGTTCTACCGTTGTGAAACGGTATTTTATAACGGTTGGGAGTTGTGATGCGCAGGAATTGTCCACGAAGGCCGAAGACCTGAGTGGTCAATTCCTGCGCATCACAACGACCAGCCGTTGTAAAATACCGTTTCACAACGGTAGAACATTATTTCGATTCTAACATGACCAGATTTTAAGAAATAAATTAGAAAGGAAATCAAATGTTTCAAACTTCTTTCCTCAGCGGATGCAGTTTTCGACCGAATAACTGCTCCCGCGGCCTTTCCAAGAATCTAACACCCAACAGCAAAGTTACGTACAGCAGAGAATTCGCACACACAATACACATTTACCGACACACTATCTGGCAGAAAACAAAAATAACATGGAACAAGACAGAAAAATGGGGAAATTACAGTAACATGACTGGTTAAAAGTATATGGTCATTACGTAACACGGCACGTCATTTAACCGCGGGAGGCGCGAGTAGGGAAGAGCGTTGTAAAACGTCCCAGGTATACCACGATGAGCTTGTTCTATTTTTATAGTGACCAAAACGCGTGTCATTTTAGAATATTTGATACTACATTGCGTTTGTTAATTTTCTTAAGTTTTGTCCAGAATGATTTTGGACTATTTATGGATTTTGAAAAACATTTAAGTTGTGACATGTTATATAAAGATTCTCTTTCTACACACAGATTTTTTAAAACTTTTTAAACTTCATATGTTCTTATACATTTTTATCTGTCCCATTTTTTTCTAAAATGTCTAAATGCCTTGAACTTTACAGGCTTACTTTCTCTACAATCTTTATCAAACTATGGGAGATGCTTATAATAACTAATTTTTGTCTTTTTAAATAAAGTGTTCACCTACTTTAAGGTGGTTTTCACTAAATGCAGATAATACTATTATTTATATTCATATCCAAATTCGTAATCTGGTTTAACATGTCCTTTTTACATTCACTATTAAAGACGCTATGAGCATTTGTGAATAAGTCTTGCTTTTTTGCTGGAGGTATGCTATAAAAAATCCACCATTCGTTTTGTTGATGTAGGATAGGATTTTTCTCCCCCTCGGGGGAGAAAATTCCTATCCTACATCAACACTCATGGTGGATTCTTATAATCTCGTTCATGATATACATAAGCATGTGAGCTTTTTATCCTCATATTCAAAGGTATGTGTGAGGACTCACATTTTTCGTCAACAGAAAAGCTGCAGATTTTAATGAACAAATCAGTAAAACATTAACACTAATCAATTACACTACCGGTACAACCATTTGCTGAAAAGTGTAAAGTGACCAATGTTTTTTATCTTCACCGATTCGTCCATTGAGCATAGGCAACGAGTATATTTTACAAAATTCAGTTGGATAGTTTTCCTTATGTGTTTACAGTTTTGTCACAGGATATACGTTCTTTGTGTACTAGTGTTTGATAAATATCATTGCATGTATATTGCAGTAATATTATCATCAATAGATAAACACTGTACATTTATTTAAGTTGCCCGTCCTGTCATTAAGGTCCCCTAATATTTTTTTTTTTTAAAAACAACAACAAACTATTTGAATAGCTACTTGTTGAAAAAGAAACATCCATTTACAAGACTTATGTTCATAGAAGGGAGAATTCAGCGGTGGCAAATATGTAAATATTAATAACACCTCTTTTTGAAGACCAAAAAAGCATGGTTAATTTTAAAAACAATGCCAGCACTGAATTCTTCATCTATTCAGTTACAAAACACATTTCATTTTTGAAACAGACAACTATGCCACCCATAGATTATCTGCCACCAGTAGATCTTCATAGTCACTCTGACTTACCGCATGACTGTGGGTTCGACTTCCGGTCTGGCCAGTTCGGGTTTCTTATGTGGGGAAGCCTCCCAGCTGGCTTGCGGAAGGTTGATGGTTCTACCAAGTTACCGATTTGTGTCTGAAACGGTGCCTAAACGGGGCCTTGGGTCTTGCTCCACCCGTAATTAGCTGGTCGTCGCGATATGACTGAATACTATTATCTTAAGCGACGTTAAATCATAACAAAGTCAAATGTGGTTGAATGTGTTAACAAAAGATGCCATATTTCCCCCCCTTGACTCCATAGCTTGTCTCTGGCTTTGAAGACAGATCACCACTTAAAACAGGTTGAAAGTAAAGCAGAATGCGCCTTAAGGCGCATTCTCGTTTTACTTACGGCCTCTTTTAAGCTACCATCTTCAAGAATATAGAAATTATTTCTTGATACATATTCATGACTGTATAAAGTGGAAGTATTTTCCCCGGTGGAGGAATAAATTAAATGTGTTAAAATGCGTAACTATGGAGTAAAGGGTTAACCCCTTCACTGCCGTGAGACGTCATCAATTTTAAACAATTGTTGTCTGCTTTTATTTCTTAAATTATTTTTTTTGCTATTTTGACTGAAGAACTATTGAAATGAGTGTCAAACAGTTTGGATCCTGATTAGACGCCGCGTAACGCGGCGTCTGATCAGGATTCAAACTGTTTGCAAATAACAAGTGTAAGGCAGTGAAGGGGTTAAGCAGACGATATCATGGCAGTGAGACTAATGTCAGACGACAGTGTGAGACAAGGGGGCGGTCTATACCAATGTTCTGCTCTATTTGCTCAGTAATCCTGTATGGGAATTGTATATTTGATATACTGACGTTGTTTATTTATGTAAGGATCGTATTGGCATTAGCTTGTTCAAAATCACTGATAAAATAGAATGGCGAGAAGAGTGTACATATCTATTATAGGCAATCGCCTACTCTATAGCCATGAATATACCATCAAACATGCGCGGATCTACCTTCTCTAAAAATCACTAAAACAAGGAGATGGCGGAAACATTTTCAAATTTGCATTTTTCAATAGCGATTTTACGAATCGTACCTTTACCACATATCCTGTTTCTAGTTTTGTTGACATGTGACTACTTAAAGCAGGCTGGAAGTAAAGCAGAATGCGCCTTAAGGCGCATTCTGCTTTACTTTCAGTCTGCTTTAGGCTACCATGTATCAGAATTTTTTTTATGAAAAATCCGGAGAAATGGCAGCCCTGAAATGTTATCCTGTCCTGTTTAATCGAAACACGGATGCAATGCACTAAATTGTAGAAAAATTGTAATTTCTTGAAATTCACAATTCTTCAAATGATTTGTAAAATATAGTTTTGTGTCATATTTTATGTACAAACTTTTTGGTAGGTCTTAGTTTTGAGATTAGCATTGTTTTCATTTTAGTTTCATTTATGTTTATGTTAAGGGAAGAATTAATGTTTGTAAATTTCTTTTTTGTAATAAAATATATGTTAACTAAAATTTACTGATATTTGCAATTTGCTCTTTCTGTAAATAGTTTGCTGTAATAACTAAACTTAACAGTCTTTCATAATTCTTATTTGAATGTCATGGTCAATGTTGTTTATATGACTTACTACATATATGTATATACTATGACTCATGATGAGACTGAAATAAATATACATGTATAATAATTGTGAAAACAAAGGTAAATAGTAAAAGAAAATAGAATATGCAGTTCATAGTTTAAGAATAGGGCGTTTTATTAAATAACAAACGACTTTAAGAGTTTTAATTGGACCGAAGTTACATCGAGTGTTGAGCGACGAACTCATGAGAACCTAGCAAACAGTTTGTATCCTGATACTACATCGTGTACTGTGACGTATCATCGGGAGCCAAACAGTTTGATACTCTGTCATGTTTTGAAAAGAAATATTTATACCTTAAGATCAGTAGAATCTAACTGACGAAAACAGTCGAGTGTTCCGCCCCTTCAACGGCCCTCCAAACAACGATTCCCTCCTTACAACGACCCTTTAGGCAGTTCCCGAAACAGGACAAATATGTCCAATCTATTAACGACTGACTTCCGTCCGATTGTCTTCTGCTGTTTTTCTCAAAGTGACATAATTGACATTTTGAAAGAAAAAAAACTGAATGACGAGTGAAAAGCAGCTTGAATACAGATTAGAAGCCGCGTCACGCGGCGTCTGATCTGGATTCAAGCTGTTTGCAAATTTGCCTCCTTTTAACGACTCCCTCCGAACAACGCACACAATTTGTGTCTCCCGATGGGTGTCGTTGTAGAGAGGGGCGCTATATATCAAACTTGCAACGACCGCTACTTGATAAACAGTTTTGATCCTGATCAGACGCTGTGGAACTTGGTATATTATCAGAATCCCTACAACCGTTTGACACTTGTTTTAATGTTTCTTCGTTCAAAATGTCTCCAATCTAAATTTGAAAAATACAAGCAGACGACATTACCACAGTTGAAGAGGTAACATCCGGGACTTGACTGTACAAACTGTTCACATTATGTCAACACTAGAATGTACACCCTATGCATATTTTAGCATTAAACTGTTTGTTGAAGTAAAGATTTGATTTAATATTCAGCGACACCCGGGACATTACGTCAACTCAGAAGGAAGCCGCAGCCGGCTATCATAGTTGTACAGTGTTCCTTCCCTACAACGGCCCTCCCAACAACGATTCCCTCCTTGCAACAACTCTTGCCCATCTTCCCCTAAAACAAGACAATTATGTCCAACCTATGTCACGGTTTTAATGTCGTCTGGTTGAAATTGTCATCTGCTGGGGTTTTTTTTCTCTCAAAGTTACATAATTGACATTTTGACGAAAAAACGAGTGATACACAGCTTGAAACCAAATCAGACAGCGCTTCGCGGCGTCTGATCTGGATTCAAGCTGTTTGCAAATGTAAACAAAGTCTTAATTTTTTCTTCCAATAACGACTCCCTCCAAACAACACACACAACTTGTGTCTCCCGTTGGGTGTCGTTGTAGAGAGCGAGCACTGAGCTTTATTGTAATGATATTAAAAGCAAAACAACCACGAAAACACCACCAAATAAACAAACAAAGCACGAGGACACTTTCTGATTTACTTTAATGTTCTCTTAACCCATTACTCCATTAATTACCATCAAGGATCCTAACCATTAAATATAATAGGTGTTTCCAGTATAGTTCCGAATGATTACCTAAAGTAGGTCAGAAGTACAGCATATTGCTCCTTATTTCTTTAGGACATCCTGCTTTACGTTCAACCTGATTTAAGTCGTCATCAGTTCTGTCTTCAAAACAAGAAACAGTCAAAGGAGTAAAGGGTTAATCAGTGATCTGTCTCTTTGAGCTGTCATTTTGTACAAGGTTTACTACATGTATATTTTAAATCTAAAGTCACAGTAGCGCTTTTTTTTAAATGGCTCGTACAGTGGAGAATCTGTTATTCTTTCCCAATAAACGTGTTTACGCTAAAACTATTATTTGCAGTGCAAACAGTTTGGAGCCAGATCAGACGCCGGGTAACCCGGCGTCTGATCAGGCTCCAAACTGTTTGCCACCAAGATAAACAAGAATTATCAGAATTGTCCAAAAGTTGTTCTTTTCTACGTTTAAGCGCTTTGCGTTTGCGTACGTTTGCGTTTAAACGGGAAAGAATAACAGATTCTCCACTGTATAACAACTAGGTTTCAGCACATGACGTCGTTTATATGCTATCAATAGTTTAATTGTTCTACATTGGTTCAACGAAATTGGAGAAATACAGCTTAGTACTGGTTCCAAATTATTTCTTACGTGTGTATTAGATTACTAACACATAACTAGAGGTGTCTTTTTTATAAAAAAGATATGGCCCATATCATAAGGAATGGTAAAATAGAATAATACAAAACAACCCCTCTACCACCACCAATACCACGAAGAAACTTAAATGGGGTCTTAAGACAGATTCCAGCTCAAAGCAAGATAAAAGAAAATCAGAAGCCTCCTGAAGAAACTTCTGGTTTTTCTTTTATCTTGCTTTGAGCACCAGTGTGATTTAAAACACCCGGAAAGAAGTGGTGTTGGGTTGGTGGTATGTGAGGGGTGTTTCTGTATTCGGGGTAGAATAACCTGACTGAGATCGTCTGTTGTGTTGATAAGATCGGTAACCTTTATTAAACGTAAATTGGCTTACACTTGCAAACAGTTTGGACCCAGATCAGACGCCGCGTAACGCGGCGTCTGATCTGGATCCAGACTGATTGCCACTCAGGTTCAGTCTTCAGTCAGTTTGAAAAGTTAAAAAACTAATTTTGATTTATTTTCGCAGACGATATAGTTGAAGCAGACGACAGCTCAGCTTGATAAGAATTAAATAACCCTGTAAATGCCATTTAACCTAATTCACGCGATGCAAATTTCCTCGGCAAAACTTTGTCGTCTGCAATATAATTCTCAGAGTTTATCTTTATAGATCTGCATTTCCTGTTTAAGAAACATCATAAGCGTGTCATACAGTTTGGATCCAGTTTGATGACGAGTGACTGGGTGTATCATCTGGAGCCACACTGTTTGTACAAGTAATCACAGATTCGCCAAGAGAGTGATAAAGGCTAGACTCAAGTTATTAATGGTAAAGTATTGCAGTTTTGAACAACATTAATAGGTTCGATCTCTATAATAGTAAATATTTTACCTTGAGAATTGGCAAATAAATGCTGTTATCTATCCCTAATATACGACTTTTAGATATACATGTACTACTTATTAATAGCGTTTAACCCTTTCCCCTATAGAAGCGACTTTTAGCGTATTTAATTTATTCCTCCGCTGAAGAAAATAGTTCCAGTTTATACCCTCATGAACAATTACCATTACAAATATTTTATATAGCCTAGCAGATTTTAGCTTAAAGCAGGCTGAAAGTAAAGCAGAATGTGCCTTAAGGCACATTCTGCTTTACTTTCAACCTGCTTTAAGTGGTCACCTGTCTTCAAAACATAAACAGGCTATGGGGTAAAGGGTTAAGACAGGTGACTGCTTTAAACAAGATGAAATAAAAAAAAGAGCGATATTCTTGTTTCTTTCACTTAACTCTTTTCAGCAATTGTTTGATATAATAACTGTAGATGCAAAATGTTGGGGTTTAGTGTACCATGCAATATCGTCGACCAGATTCAAAGGGTTTAAACAAGAATACATGCACAGTCGAATATCGATAATGAAGGTAAGTTCGACTGAAATGTGTCCGAGATATCGATATTCAAATGAAGAATAGCGGATAGTTTCCAAAGTTTGAGCGTATTTGAGTTAACGTAGTTTTATTGCAGATCATAAAATAAATGTACTGATATTCAATGATTTTCGTTGGGGCCAATCTCGCTATTTGAATATGATTTAAAGCAGAAAACTCTTATCAATATTTAAAATCAACTGAATATATTATTGCCAAATAAACGCGTTAGTATCAAACAATTATACCATTGAAAACAGCCTAAAGTCAGATCTATGTTCAGACACCAAACTGTTTGCCTATCAGATTTAAATAAATCGACAACTACTTCACTAACACCGTCATTTTCTACATTTATTTTCCATTGCGTTTGTGTTTTGTTTGGTGTAAACGGGAAGAAATACCATAATAAAATTATTCTCCACCGTAATATCTATACTGGCATTGCGTCTCCATGACTCAGTCGCTAAGCTGACCGAGTAACGCGGGGGTCGTGCGTGTGATCCTGTAGCTGCCTTTATTTCTATCGGATGAGATGCTTTCATAGTCAATTAACCCATTCAACCTGAGTGAGTAGACTCGTCATTTATAAACAGTGTACCTGTCAAAAGTACATTTGTCCTATCCCAAAAACAGTAGGCCCAGGTCAGAAATCTGACACTGGAGCCCTGTTATTGGGGTTTGCACTGTATTGTAGAAAAACATCGCTAAATATAATAGTCATAAATTGGCTCGTAGATTCAAGAGTAAATAATGACAAACCTTTCACCGTTATAGACGTCAATAGGAAGCGTTGAAATCATTTCAACCCTGACCAGACGCAGCGTAACGCAACATTTGATTAGGATCCAAACTGTTTGACGCTTGTATCGCAGCAGGCAAAAAAACTTCAATCCGACTTTGTAGATATATTACAGACGGCAGCGATAAAGAAGACAACATCTTGGCGGAGAAAATGTCAGCAGACGATAAATAAACTGACAAAATACGTCGTTTGAAGGCCGAAATGAATTTTACAGGTTTATCGTATGACAAAACTGACGTAAGTCAAAACTTAAGACAATTCCAAAAAGTTGTCACCAGACAGGATAAGATGGAGAAATAAATAGTTATTGATACTTTTAGAATTTGACTTACGACTATTTTTGTCGTACGACTTTTCATTAAACGGGATCCAGACTCGCGAAATGCGGCGTCTAATCTGGATCCAGACTGTTTGTATATACCGGTCAGGTTGCAATCAGCAGGCAACAGGTACAGTGGAGAATGTGTTATTCTTTCCCAATAAACGCGTTTACGCTAAAACTATTTTTTCCGTTACAAACAGTTTGGAGCCAGATCAGACGCCGGGTAACCCGGCGTCTGATCAGGCTCCAAACTGTTTGCCACCAAGATAAATATGAATTATCAGAATTGTCCAAAAGTTGTACTTTCTACGTTTTAGTGTTTTGCGTTTGCGTACGTTTGCGTTTAAACGGGAAAGAATAACAGATTCTCCACTGTAATATATGAATTTTAATCTTGCTGCGTGATCAAACTAGACGATAAAATGATCTCTTTGATAAAGAAAACCGTCAAAATGAGTGGTTTATCATTTAATCAGATTCTATTAAGCACTTCTAAATGGCAGTAACCCTTTCATGATCAAATTTATCGGGAAATGTTTATTCATTCACCGCTTTATTGTCGTCTGCTTTAGTATTGCTGTCTTCTAAACACGTTTCAAAGATTGATTTAGGGTTGTCTGGCTTAATAAAAATAGACAAGAATGTCAAACAGTTTGGGACCTGATCAGACGCCGCAGTAGCGGAGTCTGATCAGAACCAAAATTGTTTGTAAACGCTCTTTTAGGCGCCATTGTGAGTGAAAGGGTAAACTTCAAACAACGCGTCGTACAGTGGATAATGTGTTATTCTTTCCCAATAAACGCGTTTACGCTAAAACTATTTTCCCCGTTACAAACAGTTTGGAGCCAGATCAGACGCCGGGTAACCCGGCGTCTGATCAGGCTCCAAACTGTTTGCCACCAAGATAAATATGAATTATCAGAATTGTCCAAAAGTTGTACTTTTCTACGTTTTAGTGTTTTGCGTTTGCGTACGTTTGCGTTTAAAAGGGAAAGAATAACAGATTCTCCACTGTAGTAGTTCTTTTCGTCTTTGCAAATATGTATGACATCTGTTTTAAATACACGAAAATGCTTTGATTTTCTCATCAAATAATGGACTATTTACAAATACACGTTCTAAACAGTTAAATCATTAGCTTGATCGGACGCCGAGTTACTAGACGCCTGGTCTCAGGCAATTTATGTTTTGCAAATACATGTAGTGTCTACATGTCATTTTTCAATGCGTGTTTCACGAGAAAAAAGGTCTCAATAATTTTGATTTTATCTTATCTTTCGACATACATTTTAAACCTAACCACGTTCAGATCTTAACTACATAGGGACCAGGGATTATGCCACAACAAGTGCAGTTAGAGCACGGTAAAATCACAAATGGTGTTCAGTATTAGGTGTTTACGACTGGTGACTGTTTAAAGCAAGGTGACAGTAAAACAAAACTAGACTTTAGGAGATTTCTCTTGTACCGTCACCTTGCTTTAAGTATTGCAGTATTGTTGTCTGCACGACACGTTTCAAAGTAAGATTTAAGGTTGTATGACTTAATAAATATTGATAAGAATGTCAAACAGTTTTAGGTTCTTATCAGACGCCGCGTTACGCGGCGTCTGATCAGAATCAAAACTGTTTGCAAATACGCCTTATGACGTCATTAAGAGTGAAAAGGTTAACATATTTTGCTTACCCGGCGTCTGATATGGCTCCAAAATGTTTGCAAGTAACATTCAGTTTTTTTTTTTTTTTTTTACATAAACGCGTTTATAAGGAAAGTACAGCGTCTTTTCGACTGTACCATGCTTACATGAACGATTAAGTTCGAGCTATTCATGTATACGTGAGCATTATTAAAGTTTTATAGCATTGTTATTTGTCTCCATAACAGCGCACCTTATATCTTTAAAGTGTTTGATGTGCTGAAACACGAATGCAATTACTAATTCAATTTAAATAGCAATTTCAAATGGATTTCGTCACGACAACAAAAACCTAGAACATATTATATGTAAACAGTGTATACCTGGATCAGGTAGAGTGTTCAAACAATGCAGCAGAAAACCGAGGGATAGAAGAGCGGAGAATGGTGGCGTCCTCTAGCGGAGAGTTTTATACTACGATCTTTATATTGTCAACAAGCTCTATGTTGTGACTACTCTTTAGAATTACCACAAACTCATTGGTCACGGAGTAATACAATGTACATAGACAATTCCAGTTTCCAATTAAGTGTAGATCTAGTTAATTTTATTTTTACAATATAGTGGGTTTTTTTTCCAAAGGAAACATACGAAATGACAAACAGTGAAGAGCCTGATCGGATGGCTTAGGAACCCCCTGGTCGTGATCGACACTGTTTGCATAGGACATGTGTACGTTTCTTATGTACACTATTTGTGACTGACGCATACACTATTTGGCACTGGGGGTCAATGAGTTCTCGGGAAATCTCGGGAATGTATGATGAAACTACAGTGAAGAAGACGTTATTCTCTCCAAATACACGCGTCTTCTCCGCTGTACATGTACATGTATGGCGTCACTAATAGAGAACTGTTGGTCAAAGTCTTCCCTGTTTTCAATGTTCCATGTGGTTAACAAAGTGCAGTAAGGGCAAACAAACACAGACAGCAAGAATGGTTCCAAATGTCGCCTTAGCTGGGTCTTCCATGTTTGCAATATTTGACAAATTACGATGTTGGATTTTGATTGTACAATCTGTACACAACATGTTAAGTTTACTATGTTCAAAAAGTTGTTCAATATTTTTATTTTGACGTGTAAATAAAATCAATCCACAAAATTGATATAAATTTTCTTTTCAATTTTGTTTGCATAACGCCATTTCTTGAAAGTAAAGAAATCACCTAGACTCTATATGGAATAATATTTGCTTTCATATGATCGTTTTGCGAAGTTCACGTAGATCTATAGTTAAATTTGTTTTAAACCCAAATTCACTGAAAAATGCAGATCTATTGACTCGTGTGGTTGCTTAACAAATTCCTTTTTACAAATTTAATTCATTCCCCCAATAAAGAAAATAGGTCCACTTTATACAGTCATGAATGTGCACCATTACATACACTATAGCAGATGGTAGCTTAAAGCTGACTGAAAGTATTAAGCTTTACTTCCGACCTGCCTTAAGTGTTCACCTATCTTCAAAACTAGAAATAGATTATGGAGTAAAGCATTACAGGCCATAGGGGTCAAAACTGTTTGATACTCATACAACTATTTCTCCTGTCAACATATCTAAATTTAAGATATAAAAGCCGGCGTCTTTTTTTAAACCCTTTACTGCCTTACCCCGAGTACAGTAGTTATTTGCAAACAGTTTGGATCCTGATTAGACGCCGCGTAGCGGCGTCTCATCAGGATCTAAGCTGTTTGACACTCGCTTCAATATTTCTTAAGTCAAAATACCTTAAATGTTTTTTAAAAAATAGAAGCAGACGACAATTGTTTAGATATGATGACGTCATGGCAGTGAATGGGTTAAGCAGACGCCATTCATTGCAATGGAGGATTTACCTTATTGACCTGTATTAACACCGCCCCTTGACAAACTTAGACTACATTGTGTTTTGTTATAGAAATGCTGGCTGGTCGATGTTCGGCAATGTTTGTTTAAACCCACGCAAACGTCCGTGCCACGGCTCACAGCAAGCCCATGTTTCCTGTTTCTATTATTATCAATATGCAGGGCTCTAGATATGACCGGATAAACAAAATAGTTCCAACATTTCTCCTTAATGTGACCCTCAAACTCTATGTTGTGACTGCTCATACATGTAAGAATAGTCTCGTCGAAACTGTACCGATCGCTGTACGTTGAATGATACCAATTTTAGTCCGATCTCATTAGGGGTGCACAACCTTAAGTAGATCTATTTGAAAAACCTCTTATTTCTTAAAAATATATATATATTGTGATGAAAATATGTATCCATGTTTAATTCATTCACCCCTGAAACTTTTAATGGACAATGTCAATTAAGTCTAGACCATTTTGACTATATAGGGTTGTTTTTTGAATATTTTGCAAAAAACAGGACAGACGCTGAACAAGAAGATTCCTTTAGGACCTAGACCGTTTACCTATAGCATTTGTATTGCTTAAGTCTATACTTTTTCTTGATAAAAAAACTTATTTCATTAGCCAATGGAAAAATCAGATGATAATTATATCGGTACGTGCATAGTCCACGGCGGAGCTTAAAGTATGAATACGGTGGAGAAAACGTTATTCTTTTCCGTTTAAACGCAAACGAACGCAAACACAAAACACTAAAACGTAGAAAATAACAACTTTTCGACAATTCTAACAATTGATATTAAGCTGGGTGGCAAACAGTTTGGAGCCTGATCAGACGCCGGATTATCCGGCGTCTGATATGGCTACAAACTGTTTGCAATGGAAATAATAGTTTTACTGTAAACGCGTTTATTGGGAAAGAATAAAATTTTCTCCACTGTACACAGCAGGAGTAGCGTTAACAACTTATTTAATATTGTCGACGTCCACGTATTCGAATATCAGCCTGTTCTGAATATCAGAACTCTAAAACGGGTTTCAAACAATTTGGATATCGATCAGATATTGAGTAATGTGAAGTCTGAACTGGATCAAAATTGTTTGTAAATGCGAGTCAAGTCGTTCGGCTTCCCAACGAGTTGAAGATTAATCACATGTTAAAATTCAGCCCACCTTATATAGTATATATTGTGATGAAAATATGTATCCATGTTTAATTCATTCACCCCTGAAACTTTTAATGGACAATGTCAATTAAGTCTAGACCATTTTGACTATATAGGGTTGTTTTTTGAATATTTATTGGGAAAGAATAAAATTGTCTCCACTGTACACAGCAGGAGTAGCGTTAACAACTTATTTAATATTGTCGACGTCCACGTATTCGAATATCAGCCTGTTCTGAATATCAGAACTCTAAAACGGGTTTCAAACAATTTGGATATCGATCAGATATTGAGTAATGTGACGTCTGAACTGGATCAAAATTGTTTGTAAATGCGAGTCAAGTCGTTCGGCTTCCCAACGAGTTGAAGATTAATCACATGTTAAAATTCAGCCCACCTTGACAAGGGATACATTACATTACATGTAGGGAAATATTTTTCATGCTTTGCAGATGAGTTAAAACATCTCCACTAATGTTATAGTGTTGATTTGTGCCCACGATCCAATATTTGGGACATAGGCAAATAGAAATTTCCATATAAAACAAAATTAAAATGAAAAATTTGACCAGGCATCCCTTTGATAAAAATGGACTTATCCATATATAGACATGGACGAATCCACTGGGTATAAATGGGTTAATATTTCACCGTCATAGGCGACTTAAGCTGACTTTGCAAACAAATTGAATCCAGATCGAGAGAGTCGGATTAAGCCGTCTATTTCGATGCAATGTTTTAAGAATTACACCTTAGTAGAATGTGAAGAAAGGGTTAGATAAATAATACAACGATGTTCATGTACTTGATACCTTTCACATTTATTGGTTCCTTTATAAATTTAACAAACGGTGTATAAATTAATAGATCTATATCCCCCCGTACACACGGTGGATACATTAATCTATTCCCCCCGTACAACGGTGTATAAATCAACATATTCCCCAGTACAAACGGTGTACATATCAACATATTTCCCCCGTAAAAAGGTGTATACATTAAATCTATTCCCTCGTACAAACGGTATATATCTTAACATATTACGCTCGTAAAACGGTGTATATATCAACATAACCCCATACAAACGGTGTATAATTTAATTTAACCCAGTACAAATGGTGTACATGTATATAAATCAACATATTCCTCCGCACTAATAATGCTTTTTGACGCTTTCTAAATTCAGAAAGGTGACCGCTTAAAGTAGGTTGAATGTAAAGAGGACACATTTGGGAGAAGTTTGCTTATCTTTCAGCCTGCTTTTAGCATCCACTTCTATTTAAACGTTGAACACAAGGTACGGGAAACATAGTGAAACATATTTGATTAGCAAATTAAGCGTACAGATCACATTTACAGTTGAGTCCCATAAACTCGAACCAACTTAAGTTTAACTTGGTCGGATTTCTTATAACCGTTTTAGCTTTGAAATACGCGTTAGATCTAGTTCCATTTAAGCATATTCAAAATTAATGAATTCAAATTCAATTGTACAAATAGGGTGAAGTTCGATTTAAGCGAGCGTGAGTTGTCAATATACAAACCCTGTTTTGATGCCAGGAGGTTGGTCTAGTGCAGTGCCTTTTTATCATTTTATATATTCCGTTTTAACCCATTAACCCTTTCACTCTCAATTAGGCTTGAAAGCGTGTTCGCAAACAGTTTGGACCCTGATCAGACGCCGCGCCACGCGGCGTCTGATCAGGATCCAAACTGTTTGACACTCGTATCGATATGTTTTAAGTCATACTACATTGCATCTTACTTTGAAACAAAATTGAAAGAGACGACAATGAAACGGTAAAGGGATAAAAATCTCACGAACAGTTTGGTAGAGAAAGGGTTAATGCCTGTTGTCCAAGAAAGTAGACATGAGCATTCAGTGTAGTACTTGATAAGACGCCGCAGTTTGTGGCGTGTCATCATGGTCTGTACTAGTTGCTGTCATATGAAACCGCTGTATGGATAAATATTGTCTTTAGATCGATCGTGTGGATTTGTAATGAAATCTTCCATCAAGCACAAAGGAAGAGTTCATTGCAATTCCCAAGCATACAACGGTCACCCAAGTAACAAGGCATAGGGACATTGGGATATGTAAACCAGTGTAGACCAAGACTAGTCTTAATTTTCAGAATTATAGGTAGAGATGGAGAACCCCGGGTGTTCCTCTGTATATAAAACAATCAGTATATTATAGGTACATATAAACACCATGATTAACCATCGACCTACTACAAGCAAACTAGGAGGCTTACCATGTTAAAAAAATCAAAATTGTTTGACTTGGATCACAGACTGTATCAGTCTTAAATGTTAGCAATGTCTCATTGTTCCGTTTCTCAGTACTTTTTTCTTTTTACCCATTATTCCATAGCCCATTTCTAGTTTATGAGCCATATTAACATTTGAAGCAGGTTGGAAGTAAAGCAAAATATTCCTAAAGAAACACTCTGCTTTACTGTCAGCCGGTTTTAGCTTCTATCTGGCAAAATCACATGAAATGCCATCCATGATTCATTTTCAAAACCTAGCTCAACTCTGCGTTTCTTAGATTATGATTAATTAGAGACGTTGAGAGGCGTACTTATGGAGTAATGGAGTAAAAGGTGTTGCTATTATAGACAAGCCTCTCTTGGTTCCATCGGGACATAGGCAGTGAAACTCATTTACGAAATTCTATGGGACAGTCTGATTTATATTGCTTTATCCAAATTTCTTAATATCAGGTCCATTTTCATATACAGTAGAACCTCTCAATTACGACCACTAAATTGTATCAAATATTAGCCGTTTAAGATAGGTGCCTGCTTAAAGCAATGTCAAAGGGAAACATTGCTTTAAGTTTTCACCTGTCCTTTGTACGGACAATTGGCCTTCTTTTTAGTGGTCGTAATACAGAGGTTCTACTGTACGTTAATTAGAGATAGGGAATACATTTTGTTTCGCTATATCCAATATTTCGTTTTATCGAATTTGGTTATAAATGAGATTCAGTGCAAAGACGACCAACGTTACACTATATCAGTCATCTAATTGGGACATCGTAATTCTACAAATAGAAACAATAGTCAGTTTCCCACGGGTAAATTAAGATTTAAAAAAGATCTATACATGAACATACCCGTGTAGCAAGGGCGTAATGCCTGCCTGTTCATAAATAATGTACGAAACTGAACTAACAGGCATGAACTATTAGCACGCAAGCATACTGGAAACAGCTTCAAACAAGTCAGACTAAACTCAAGTATTTCAAATACATTTATTGTTTCCGTTTAGGTTTAACTCATTATCCCCTGAAACTTCCAATGGACGATTCCAGTATTCAATAAAGGCTAGTCCATTGAAGACTATTTAGTTTTTTTGTGTTTTTTTTTTAAATAACAAAACGCAAATTAACAAACAGTAAAGTCTCTGATCAGATGGTTCCTACATGAACCCTCTGATCAGGGACTTAATTGTTTGCATAGGACAAGTGTACTCTTGGCAGGCACACTTTTGGTAAAGGACACATAGTCACTAGGGTTCAATGATTTAATTTCATCCTTTGCTGTGACTACTAATTAGAATAGTCTCTTCGAGACGATTCTAATGAGTAGTCACAACATATGGTTTAGTTGAGCTACAGTGGAGAATCTGTTATTCTTTCCCAATAAACGCGTTTACGCTAAAACTATTATTTGCAGTGCAAACAGTTTGGAGCCAGATCAGACGCCGGGTAACCCGGCGTCTGATCAGGCTCCAAACTGTTTGCCACCATGATAAACATGAAATATCAGAATTGTCCAAAAGTTGTTCTTTTCTACGTTTTAGTGCTTTGCGTTTGCGTACGTTTGCGTTTAAACGGGAAAGAATAACAGATTCTCCACTGTATAAGGATTTTAGATTTTTGTTGTAAAATTCTCCTTATTTGGAGCATGTTGGGGGAAAGTAATTATTGTCATAGAGGGAGATTTAACAAGACAACCATGACATTGACAAATACAAATGAAATCGTTAAAACAAACAAACATAATAATTTAGCACGGGCTGTACCAAAACACCTCATCATTTTCATTAACCGGAAACTAATTACGTTCTCTTAACTTTGCTTCATGACCAAGCCCAGCGCTGATTACGCGTTTGAGTTGAGTCTGAGTTTGTTCTCAAGCATATGTTTGGTCAGATTTGAGCCTAGGCTCAAATTTGACCAATCAAATGCTTGAAACGATTTCAGACTCAACTTAAACGCTTTATAAGAATATCCCCAGACTTCCAAACTGTCTGGATCTAGATCAGGCATTGAGTTGCAGTGGAGAAGACGGTATTCTTGCCCAATAAACGCGTTTTAACTAAAAACAATTGCTTCAATTGCATTCAGGTGTCTGAGTAGGCACTAAAATGTTTCTCACAATAAAACTAATAATCGAAATTCTACATTTAATTACAATACGTTAGTGATTAACCCTTTCACTGCCATATTCGTGAAATGTTTACCCTGTCACCGTTTTGAACATTGTCGTTTGCTTAATTTTTGTTGTCTGTAATATCTTTTCAAAGTTAATATTAAGGCAGTTTGACTAACAAAATTTCGATACGAGTGTCAAACAGTTTGGATCAAGATCAGGATGTAAACTCTTTGCCATTGGTTTGAAATTTTACTGCCCCACAGCTAACTTTGAAGCGATATTGCAGACGACAATATGGCGGTTTGCAAATGCGCTTTTTGGCGCGTCATTATAGCTTAAGCGTAAATGCGTTTATTGGGAAATAGAATAAAGTCTTCTACTCTACACTGTACATAACGTTTTCTTGTGAACACGAAATTATTTACGAAAGGTTCACGAGCCTTTAAACAACAAAGGCAAATATGGCACTTTTCAGAAAGTTTTGCGTATATTGGCACGAACCGTGTGGGGCGAACAGTCAAACATAATACGTTAAACTTTTTTGAGCTGATTTTGTCAGTTTCAACCTTAAATAAACTAATATTTGTCCATAGAGTATATAAAAATCAAACATACAAACACGCATTCATGCTTTGATGGTAGTTCAGTTTTGTTTAGAAAGTACACCAACAAGTTGTGTATATGAGGTCACTGATAAACTTATCAAATGGATACGAACATCTAAGCCCGCCATTTGAAACTTTATGATGATCGTTACGAACAGTTTGTATCCTGATTATGCACACAGTAACTCGGTGTCTCATCTTGATATAAATTATTCTACACTAAAATGAGTAATTATGTCAGCTATTTTTGAAATTGCTGGCGTTATGGTTATAACATGTTTGAGATCATTCAAACGCTATTGATTGGTCAAACTTGAGTTTCTGCTCAAATCAGACCTAGAAAAGGCTTGAGAATGATCTCTAGCTTATCTCATACGCTTTGTAACCATTGGACCAGTGGGTGATCTAAATTTTGCAATTGAGAACCGCTTGACGTGTTTTCAAAATAATATGTTCTTTCTATAGTAAAACCTCTCAATTACGACCTTTTTTTTTTAATTATTAGGCGTTTACGACAGGTGACTGCTTAATGCAAATAAATCAGAATTGTCCTTAAGGAGTTTCTGTTTTACTGTCACCTTGCTTTAAGCTGTCATATGTCTTTTATACAATCAATAAGCCTTCATTTTAGTGATCGTAAAATAATGGGTTTACTATATCTTGAAACTCTGGAAAAAAGTTATGGGCACTTATATAATTAAAGTGCGTCTCTTTGTGATTCATCATCATTTAGAATGAAGAATCAAAATCAGGGACCATAATCAGGTAGATACATATCAGGGGTTCCTATAGGAACATTCTAATATTGGTCTACACTGTTAACAACACATTTTAACAATACGCTGTAAATAAAAACCAAACATAAATAGTCAAAGATAGACTAGACTTAATATTCGAAACTAGAATTGTCCATTTGAAGTTTAAACCCTTTCACTGTCAATGACGCCAAAAAGCGCGTTTGCAAACAGTTTTGATTCCAATCAGACGCCGCGTAACGCGGCGACTAATCAGGTTCAAAACTGTTTTATATATCTTTTTAAAAACTGCTTGATATACTTTTTTAAATTTCTTCAAACTGCCTTAAATTAAACTTTTAAACAGCAACATTGAAGCAGACGACAAAATAGCGGTGAATGGGTAAAAACCTCACGCTAGATTTGATCATGAAAGGGTTAAGGAATCAATGAGTTTTAAAAGAAACTACCTGATCATGGTATTAACTGTTCGTTAATGAATATCCAAGCTGAATACACAAAATACCACTATTAACAATTCCCCTGTTGTAGCATCGTCTGCATTGAATTGTCGTCTGCAAGATTTCTCAGATAAAGATATTATGCATTTTTAAACTTAAGGGTGTATCAATGTCATGAGCCATTTTTTTCAAAGTATTAAACTTTTTTTCTATCATTGTTTTTTTGGAAGAGCTATTTATGATGAATGAAAAAATGAAAAAAAAAAAATGGTGGTGTCCTTTTTTTTTAGCTACAGCGATTTGAAAAAGGTATGTCAAATTTGGAATTTTTTCTTCAAATTTTACCCATTCAGAGTACAAGCTTCATTAAAATCTATTTCAAAACAAAACAAAAATGTTAATTTGGGTTTTCTTAATATATTTCATGTCTATGGTGGTATGTTCACATATATAAACCCAAATTTAGACAAAGCAGGCACCAGGTTTGAACAATATGGATCCTTGAATATCAAAAATATGCTTTATATAGGGCATGATTTTATTAGATTTTTTATTTTATGAAAAAAAGTACAAAAGTTTGAAAATGAAATAGTTCTAGTATTAAACTTTTTCTTATATTCTACCAAATGAAAGCCCATACTAAGACAGTTCAAAATATGAAAAGAAATTAAAAGGTCAGTGTTGAAAATTTTGAGTTATTAAAGTAAAAAGAGTTATCGCCCCTTACACAATTTACAAAAAAGTACCATATGATGATATTTAGAGCTTTATAAATTTCACATTTGGTGCCTTTTTTTTCTTAAATTAGTTTTTGTACGAAGAAATACTACCATAGATAGGAAATAAATAACACAAAACCAAATTATCATATTTGTTTTCATTTAAAATGAATTTTATTGAAGCGGGCTGTTTGAAAAGGACAAAATAAGAGGAAGTGGGTGGGGTAAATTTTACATGGCCGTAGAGCCAACTGTTGTTCACCAAAATGTACACTTTTTCTATTTTTTCATTCATCTTAAATAGCTCTTCAATACAAAACCATCATAGAGTGTTTTCATATACTTTGAAAATGTACCAAAGTCATGACATTGATACACCCTTAAACGTAGAGAAGAATGTCAAACAATTGTTTGTCCAGATTAGATTTCGCATTACGTGGTATCTGATCTGAATTCAAACTTTTTACAAACACCAGTGACGTCACGATCGGCAAGTAAGCGTTTGGAACATTTGCGAGATATTAACGTCAACTTAGACATGGTTAACAAGTAAGGACTTTTGGGAAAAGTTATATCTTTCACTGCCAACAACGGCTTCACTAGAATGTGCATTCAGTTTAGATACAGACCAGACGCCGAATAACTCAACGTCTGATCAGTATCCAAACAGTTTAATACTCGAATTAATATTTCCTCTGTCAAAATGCCAAAACATCTGAATCTGAAAATACATGCACATGACAAAATTTGAGCATACGATACTATGTCGAAACATGATTTTAACCTTTTCACTCTCAATGACGCTTTAAAGCGCGTTTGCAAACAGTATAGGTCCTGATCAGACGCCACGTTACTCGGCGTCTGATCAGGACCCAAACTGTTTGACACTCCTATCGATATTCATTTAGTCATACAACCTTAAATCTAACTTTGATACATCATTTGCAGACAACAATAATGAAGCAGACGACAATAAAGCGGTGAGGGGGTCAAACTCTTCCTAATAGTTTGATCATGAAAAGGTTAAAACATTTACCCAGTGACAGGTACTTGTGCCCGTGTGTCCGATGTTATAAATGTTTTACCATCTTTATCAAACTCAACACCGCCTGTAACCGGAAGTTTAGATTCCATATTCTCTTGACCGATGTCAAGTCGTTGAAACATCTTACCCTTTTGTGGCGTGTTTGCTATTACAAACTTATCAGTAGACTTCTCCCCATTCTTGTCTTTAAACACGTATCCACCACCAACACCGTTTACAGCAGTCTGTGTCTCTTTAGACTGCTCCTCTATGGCAACTTCAGTCGGTTTGAAACTTGTTCGGGAATC
This sequence comes from Gari tellinella, assembly GCA_922989275.2. Lineage (NCBI taxonomy): Eukaryota > Metazoa > Mollusca > Bivalvia > Cardiida > Psammobiidae > Gari > Gari tellinella. The sequence continues at coordinate 97,778,122 of OV277860.1, forward strand.
TATAAAAGATCTAGGTGTGTCATTTGGAACAACTAGTTCGTCCTCAGTTAGAGTCATATTTGTTTTTTCTTTATCATTATTGGACATTCCTCTAGAGTCATTTCTTTCAAACACTCCATATTCTGGCATCTTATTCTCTAACACTCGCAATTTGTCGAAAAGTTGAGTCTTCCGGTGTTGTAACTTTTGAAATTCTGATGACGTTGAGAAAGACATGAAATTTTCCTTAGATAGCGGATTTGTGTTTCGTAACTTTGCTCGTTTAGTTTTGTTAGTATTGGACTGAAGTCCTTTACGAATGTCCACCTCTCCTTGCGTAAGATTGAACGCTGGCGTAGAGTAATACTTAGCTAACTCGGACGGACTGGTTTCTAACGGGGAGTAGTCCTTAAAAGTACGAAATCGGTTCAAGTTTAATTCAAGTTGAAAGGTTAGCATTCTTTCTATTTTAGTTGGCGAGCCCTGTTCACTGAGAACTTTTAGGGAGTTTTCAATGCCCCCGACACTGTGCCGGGAGTCGGTCTCATAAGCATCTCTATAGTCTCGGTAGTCCTCACTATCAGTCTCATCATAGTTCTTGGACGTTCGCTTCTTCAAGCTCTTGGCGTGTACAGTGAGGGACGGCAGAACTCCTTTCCTATCTAGGTGGTCATACACGTGGGTATCTACCCGTTTCTTGGGCTTTGTGTTGGGCGGTTTGTTGAAGTACAGCATACTGGCTGGGCTGCAGTGCCGGACTCCCTGGTAACCGTTAGCTCGCCAAGAATTAGGGAAGTTAAAGTTTTTGGGATGTAATATCCGTTTCACATTTTCTCCTCGCACTCTGATCTCCTCGAATCTCTTGGTGTCATCGTAACGAATGTTCTTGGGACTACAGCTATAAGACCTGTTGGTAAAATCTCCCTCCGATATATCAATCAACGTCGTCTTTTCTCTGTCCTCACGTGTAATAAATCCCGGAATCACACTAACAGAATGCTCAGGATGCCTTTCCGTTTTTGAATCAACAGGCGGGTGAATTCTCGACTTTGGGCGATAATCCGGTGAGAATGCAGACAGTGAAGATTCTGTTTGCATTCTATATTCTCCAGTCGGGCTGGTCATGTGGAATTGTAACAAACGTTGTGACGATAATGATGATGGCAGCGAGTGTGAGGTTCGTGGAGTTTGAGGCGGCAACTCCTCAGGCTTAGACTCAACTTCAACTTCCGGTTCCTTACTTCTACTCCCGGTTGAGTTCCGCCCATTGACATAGGTGGTATCAAACTTATTATAAAAACTTGGTAGACTTTTCTCCCGTCTCCAGACTTTCTGCACAAATGGCTGTAATTCCACAATGGGCAGGGCAGGACCAGAGTCCGAGTCCTTGCTCGACATGTCGTCATCCACGTTGAACGAGACTTTGGGTCGTTGTATTGGCGGCCGTGTCTGTACGGCCACTGCTCGCGAATTAAGTCTCATTGTTAGATACTCCCCTAGTTTTTATCCATATTCAAAACAGCATTATACTGTCATATTATCCTTAAAGGTATTCAATGAGAATTTCCCAAATACACTACATTATTGTATTGTTCGTCGGTTTAAAAGAATCTATCTGTGTTGACACCACCTTATCCCCGCGTTAAATCACTCTGTCATTGCCTACACAACATTCAACTGTCGTAACTCTAACGCTCTGTCCAGCACAGAAAATCTCTGACTCCAGTCGTCCTCAAAACCTAATTTACTATTCATGTTGTTTTGTTTTATACCTATGTATTAGAGCTTGTTATACGACTAAGCGTTTAGAATTGACAATGCACTATTCGCGTTCACTCTACTTCTCTATTCAAGTCTATTTAATTCAATTTAAACACCGATACGAATTCTGTCAATCATTTTCTTAAATGGTACCTTTAACCAAACTTCTGCTTAAAAGACGTCTGCCTTGAAATGGTCGTCTGCAAAATGGTTTTCAAATTAATCTTCAAAACGTCGTTTTAACTAACGAAATAGGAATAGGAATGAAGATTGGTCCCTGATCAGACGCCGCGTAACTAAGTGGCTGATCTTGATCTAAACTGTTAACTAGTCACAATCAAGGCGGTTGTGGCAGAAGAATGGTTAAATAGAAAGCCAAACTACCTCAACACACGATAATGAAATAATCCAGGTGGAAAGTCGAGACCATTTAGTTGTGAGTGGATCTTGTGACACTATACCTAACGCACTGACCGGTAACAGAGCTGAATAAATTAATATTCTACACTATTATCAGCTATTAAATATCTGTCAACGACAAAACTTATGAATAGCATTGTTTTCAGCCAATAATCAATAGATATATTTAGTTCACACCGTTTTAACAAATTGGTGATCAAATAATTCCCAAGCGTGTTAGTGGTGGTGTTATAAAGAATACACGAGCTCGTTGTTAAACAGTGGGAGTCGAAATGAGTGTCAAACAGTTTGGATCTTGATCAGACGCCGAGTTACTCGGCGTCTGATCTGGATCCAAACTATTTGCAAATACCAGCGTAGTCTGGCTCGGCAGTGAAGGAATTAAACAGATAATGGCAATTATACACACAGTGTGGTTGTAAGATTAACCCCATTACCCGAGAAAACACGCATTTTAACGCCTCTGATTTATTCTTCCACTGAAGAAATCAGTTTCAATATTAATTATACAGTCAGAAATTTGAAGTATAAGAAATATTTCTTTATCCAAGCAGATGGTAGCTTAAAGCAGGTTAAATGCGAATTCTGCTTTACTGCAAGTCACTCTGCTTTAAGTGACCACGTGTCTTCAAAACTTTAAAAACTATTTGGTCTTTATAAAGACACACATTGATATTCTTTCTTTAAAGCCGCATTGTGTTTTTGGGAAACCTGCATAAAACGGTTGTTTGGGATCCCATTAGAACTACATGGGACGTGATTCTTTCATAAAAAGCGGCTTTATCTAAGAAATTCGCTTTTAAATTTTTTTTATAATTTGTTTGTGCTAGCACAATTTAAAGAGCCTCCTTGTGAATGGAAAGAAGGACAACTCTGTAAATACAGGGCTCCAGATAACGGAATTATTTCGATTACTAAACTCTTTATTTCTGCTTTTAAACCCAATGGTGTCATGCTCATTAGAATCGTCTCGAAGAGACGGTTTAATCAGTAGTAACACCGTAGCATTCGGTGCTGAAATGAGTGAGAACATGTTGGATTTGTTCAGTTTATTCCTCTTATCTGGAGCCGGATGAAATGAAGAATTTAACCCTTATTCTGCTGCACAGACGTCTGCTTTGACATTGTCGTGTGCAATATTTGTTCAGTTTAGATTTATGCATATTTTTGATTAAACAAACCTTAAGACGAGTGTCAAACAGTTTGGATCCAGATGAGACGCCGCGTTACGCGGTGTCTGTTTTAGAATCAAACAGTTGCGACCAGTAGGCACAGGATTAAACTATGAGATAAGGTCCCCACGTGTAAATAATTAATCACGGTGGTAAGCGTGTACAATCCGATACGGGGGATCTTGCTGAAAATGACTGTTTCAGTCGTGTCTTCTCTCTAACTCAACCACCTATTTTTGGATCTTCACCAAACTTGCTATAAATGTTTATTAGTATAGAATCTAGCTCAATTTTGATAACTATCAAAGTCGCATGAGGCATGTCTGAGTTATTGCCCTTGAATAATTAAAATAAATGACTGTTTCAGCCTTTTCTGCTCTCTAACACAAACACTTTTTATTGGATCGTCACCAAACTTGCTGGCATTGTGTATTTGTTTTAAATATAGATCAAGACAAAAGTCGAATACAGCTGACTGAAAATCCTTCAAGAGGTAAAGGAGGTATGGAGTAGTCATTTATTACTTTACTTATTACCAACACGGCCAAGATGAAGCACATGCAACTATTGACCAAATAGTTGGTTTAAATAGAATAAAAACAGTTCCTGTTACAGAGTTGACAGGGCTAAAATAAGGATGAAATAGCAAATTTTTAATAATTGAAGAACCGTAACTCCAACATGCCTTCGGCGATTTGGGTATTCATAGAACTGGACTAAGTTTTTAACCAATATTATTTTCAGCAAATTTGGTGAAGATCCAATTAAAACCGTTTGAGTCAGAAAGCTGACAAGCCTGAAGTATGCAATCTATAATCATTCAAGGGTAATAACTTCAACATGCCTTGTGCGATTTTGGTAGTTAAGATTATGAACTTGATTTTATATTAATAAACATTTTCAACAAGTTTGGTGAAAATCACAAAAAAGTTATTTGTGTTAGAGAGCAAAAAATGGTGAAACAGGTATTTCTAAATACATAAAGGACAATAACTCAGCCATGCCTTATGCGATTTAAGTAATAATCAAACTGAACCTAGATTTTGTATAAATAAAGAATTTCAGCAAGGTGTTGTTAAGATCCGAAAAGAAATGTTTGTGATAGAGAGCAAAAAATGCTGAAACATTAATTTTTAATAACTAAAGGGCAAAAAACTCAGACATGCCTTATGCGATATAAGTACTATTCGAACTGGAGATATATTTTATATTTATAAACATGTTCAGCAAGTTTGGTGAATATCCGATAAAAACTGTATGTGTTAGAGTGCAAAAAAACCCTGAAACAGTCATATTTTAATAATTAAAGGACAATAACTCAGATATACATTATGCGATTTTAGTAATATTCAAACTTAACCTTGATTTTATATTAATAAACATTTTCAGCAAATTGGGTGAAAATCAATAAAAAGCATTTATGTAAGAGAGCAAAAAATGGTGAAACAGTCCTTTTTAATACATTAAGGGCAATAACTCAGACAATCATTATGGGATTTTAGTAATAATCAAACTGGACCTAGATTTTATATAAATAAAGAATTTCAGCAAGTTTGTAGAAGATCCGATGAAAACTCTTTGTGTTAGAGAGCAAAAAAGGCTGAAACAGTCATTTCTAATAATTCAAGAGCAATTACTCCGACATTCCTTATGCGATTTTACTAGTATTCGAATTTAACCATGATTTAATATCAATGAAAATTTTCAGCAAGTTTGGTGAAAGCTCAATAAAAAGAATTTGTGTTAGAGATAAAAACTGGCTGAAAACAGTCATTTTAATACATAAAGGGCAAAAAAAACTTAGATATGCCTCATACGATTTTAGTAGTTATCAAACTAAACCTAGATTTTATACTAATGAACATTTTCAGCAAGTTTTGTGAAGATCCAATAAATGTATTTGTGAAAGAGAGCAATAATTGCTGAATCACTCATTTTTAATACAAAAATGGCAAAAACGTAAACATGCCACATGTGATTTTAGTAGTAATCAAACTGGACCAAGATTTTATAATAATAAACAATTTCAGTAAGTTTGGTGAAGATCAACTAAAAAATGCTTGTTTTAGAGAGCAAAAAATGCTGAAACAGTCAACTTTTAATACATAAAGGGCAAAACGTCTTACATGCCTTATTCGATTTAAGTAGAAATTTAACTGTACCTAGATTTTATATAAAAGAACATTTAATGCAAGTTTGGTGAAGATCCGATAAAAACTCTTTGTGTTAGAGAGCAAAAAGAGCTGAAACACCGTTGTGACGAAATGTGACTCATTTTATAGCAATCGTTCGCACCCGGTGATATTGAAACCAGCTGTTCCACGTGCCACTAATCCGTGTGGTAATATTTATGTCAGACGATCTACTTTCGGTTTGTTATGGTTTTAAATCGCTTTTTTGGTGATTTAGGTCTGTCTTCAACATTTCATAGATCAGTTTGGCCCATTAGAATGTTCAAGCATTATTATTAACCGTTATTGTATTTCGCACATTAAAAAAAGGTCTGAAAACACAATGGGACTTTAACCCCACACCCCTACATTAGTTAGAGCAAATTGTCCTGATTTATTGCTAGAACGTATATATTTTTATATGGAAAAGTTGTTACAAAAATGTTAATATTGACTTACAGGTTATATACAAATCGGTTAATAAAACAGATCCCGATCAAATGTCTCATTCGGCAATAAGCTGATCTTGGTCTGCACTATTTGGTCATGTCTTATTTATTGAACTCTAGTTGTACACGGATACGTGTATAAATATTTTAGTTGTATGTTTATCTGTTAGCTTATATACTGAAAGAAAAGATTTAACCAAATCTCGATAATGATCAAACAGTTTGGATCAAGATCAAACATCGAATACTTGATCTGATTGAAATCTTTCCATAATCAAATCGATGTCTTTTCCAGCAGAAAGATATACAATTTGAATATGAGAAATAAAAGCAGACGTCATTTCTCTTCGAACATGGCACTGAGGCATTCAGGGGTGGGTAAGACAGATTGTAGTTTAAACTAGTAGAACGTAAAGCAGCTAACTGTCATAGGAAAATGTTGCCTCAGCTTTACAGTTTTAACACATAACTCCGTATATATGTTACAGTCAATCTGTAAAATCAGTCATTTCACGAAATGACTAGTCAATCTGTGGAATGACTTTTTTCACATAGTCCTTTAATTATACAATTTATGATGATACATGTATACACTGATATCTTTGAAATTTCAAAAAATTCATGCACAAAACACCACAATCATTTCACACATTATTTCAGTCCATTTTTGAAATGATGTTTCAGACCTTGAACGCTGTAAATATGAAAGAATTGAATGTTTTTCAGGTAATACTACAGGCTATATTTGTACTATTTTAGTATTTAAATTTGACAAAGTATTGGTTTTGTAGTGAAATTGTAGTGTTTTGTGCCTTTGAAAAATATCATTGTATAAATCATCATAAATTGTAACAAATATTGACTGTAGCATATACACAATTTAACGCCTAGAGTAATTTATTCCTCCACTGAAGAAAGAGTTCCATTTTATATAGTCAAGAATAGGCAGCATACGAACTATTTTCTGTATCCTAGCAGATGGAAGCTTTAAGCAGGCTGACAGTAAAGCAGCTGAGAAGGCGCTTTAAATGGTCACCTGTCTTCAAAGCTAGAAAGTTATGCGGTAATGGTTTAAGCTACAGTCTCTTATATTTAACCCTTTCACTATCAAATTTGTCGAGAGTTTTTACTTATTCACCGCCATATTATCGTCTGCTTCATTATTGTTGTCTGCAATACCGTTAGATTTAAGGCAATATGACTGACGAAATTTCGAAATGAGTGTCAAACAGTCTGATCAGGACCCAACCTGTTTGCAAACGCGCTTTGCGGCGTCATTAAGAGTGAAAGGGTTAACTTCATCTGCTAGTCTACACCTGATCAGAATCAAAACTGTGTAAACTCGTATCAGAACAGAACAGAACAGAACTTTTATTACTCGAATTCTACATACCATAGAATATATGAGGTACAACAAAAGAATATAAGTAATTACTGTCACGTGGTATCAATGCATCTTAACCCATGTCAAAAGTTGAAAAATAAAATGAAACTCAGATCTACCCCCCCCCCCCCCCCCCCTATAATATTTTACCTAGGGATCAAAATTCAATAATAAACGTGACTAAGGTCATTATGTGGTGTTAAATAATGACTTTATTCAAGAAATAACATACCCCTGGTTAAGAAAGTAAAGACTTGCAATATGATACGTGTACTCTGATTCTTCAAATAATACTTACATTCATAAACGACATTTATCAATAATTATAGTTCTTAAATCTTCACAATACTATCGAGTGTCATGTATCAGTGTATAGTCCAAACTGCAGTAAAACTTTTTACTGCCATGAAACGGTCGTCTGCTTTTATTTCTCCATTTCAATTGTTAGGTAAATATTGACTTAAGACAATATTGAAATATTGAAATGAATGTCGAATAAACATTGTAATCGTGGCAAGGCAGTGGAGAGTTCAGTGACCATTCAAAATTATTGCAGGGCAAAATTAATGTAGACGACTCTGCATTACCTTTCCGTACATTCGACTGTCACCTCTCTTTACAGATCACCGTCATAGTGCTCAATCCAGTGGTCGCTGGAAACATACACTCATATAATACATTAAAACATTTCTATAACGATTGTGTTAACTACCAGGTATTCGAGGCAGATGACAGCTTAAAGCAAAGTAAGCGTAAAACATAAAGCTCATTACGAGCTTTCTGTTTTACGTTTACCTTGCTTTAAACTGTTACCTGTCTTTTAACGAACGCAATGAATGAGCCTGCTCTTAGAGGTCGTACTCCATTCACAACAGAGAAATCTCTAAACAGACAGGTCGATAAAAAAGTATGACAAACATAAGCTAAGCATGTAAACAAAATGTATCACTTAAAGTACACTTGTTTTTGAGAAACTGTCTTCCACTTAGAGCTTAAGTTTAAACTCTTGAAACAGGGCGAAGAAGCAAGATTGTCATTCTATGGCGGCATATATTTCTGTGAAGTTCACTTATAACGAAATTGGATATAACGAAGTATTGGCTAACACGATACTAAATGTGATCACCATCTCTTATTAATGTATAATTAAATTTGGACCTGATATATCAAAATTTGGATATGATAAAAGAAAGAAGACATTGTTTATAAGTAAGATCTACTGTGGTCTCTTTATGACAGGGAATAATGGGATACCCAGGTCCTAAAATCTAAAATGGGTGATTATACAGGAATTATCACTGGTAAAATTAAACCTTAAAAGCCTAAATCTATTAAAACAACCCACGCTGATAATTAACCTTTTTAACCGCCAAACGTACAGTCTGATTCAGCTTAAGCACGCTTTTTAACCCCTTCACTGCCGTGACGTCATCCATTTTAAACAATTGTCGTCTGCTTTTATTTCTCAACTTTAATTTTTAGGTATTTTGATTTTACAAATATCAAAATGAGTGTCAAAAAGTTGGATCCTGATCAGACGCCGCGTCACGCGGCGTCTGATCAGGATCCAAACTGTAAAAATGCAAATAACCATCGTACTCGGGGTAAGGCAGTAAAGGGGTAAACAGAACATATTTTATTCAGACTTATACATAAGTACATCATCTTGTAACATAATGTAAACATACCACATATTATAACATAATCAGTTATATAATCAGTTAAATTCAAGTAAATACTGTTGGTAAAATCTTTTATAATTAATAGCAATCTATCATATATTTGCAAACAGCTTGGATCAGGACCAGACACCGCGTGACGCGGCGTCTGATCTGGATTCAAGCTATTTGTCTCTCGTCACTATATTTCTTTTGACAAAATGTCCACTTATATGTTACTTTTAGAAAAAAAAAACCCAACAGAATATAAACAATTTAAGCAGACCATATTGCAGTAGTAAAAGCGTCAGGTAGAGTTGTCTTGTTTAGGGAATTGCGGCAAGGGTCGTTGTTAGGAGGGAATCGTTGTTGGGAGGGCCGTTATAGGAAGGTCAACATTGTATCTTCTAGTAAATATCACCAGAGCGTCGAACAGTATGGAATTAGATAATTGATAGAGTTGTTTGATGATTGTTGACCCATTTATACCCAGTGGATTCTTCCATGTTTATATTTGATTAGTCCATTTTTTAACAAAGGGATGCCTGGTCAAAATTTTCACTTTCATTTTGTTTTATATTAAAATTGACTGCCACATTATACGGTGTCTGATCAGAGTCTTCACTGTTTGTCCCATACATGTATATGGGATCGTGGGTACAAATGGGTTAACCCTATTATCTACCCGCTGGAAAAGAAAACTTTGTTTACATGTATGTGAAACAAAGCATATTTCAAGTATAAGTAAAGAATAATGCTTTATTTCAAGCCTGCTTAAAGCTAACATCTGCTAGAATATAGAAACTATTCCATATGCTGCATATTCATGGCTGTAAAGACTAGAACAGTTTATTTTCAGCGGATGAAAAAATTAAAGGCGTAAAAAGACGTATTTATTAATAGGATGAACACAAAATACCATACTTTTTTCGCGTGGTCTGAATAGGGGGAGTTGTCTGGAATAAAGCACTCAAACTTTTTTTCTGTAGCAATACCGTCTGTTTTAAAGTTTTCGTCATACTTTGCAAAATTAAGATTTGTGCATTTGAATTGAAAAATCTTGATGGCGAGTAGCAAACATTTTTGACCCAGATCAAACGCCGCGTCACGCGGCGTTTGATCTGGATCCAAACTGTTTGCAATCCCAAGTTAAATTGTGATCGTCAGGCCAATATTTGACCTAAGTGTGTATAATGAACTGACTTTTGATCTGTCTACGTTCTTTCACCTCACTTTGACCAACTAATCTTATTACTGTGTTTTCATACCAAACGATTAACCCCTTCACTGCCATGACGTCATCAATTTTAAACAATTGACGTCTGCTTTTATTTCTAAAATTAAATATTTAGTTATTTTGACTTATGAAATATTGAAATGAGTGTAAAACAGTTTGTATCCTGATCAGACGCCGCGTCACGCGGCGTCTGATCAGAATACAAACTGTTTTCAAATTACCAGTGTACTCGGGGTAAGGCAGTGAAGGGGTTAAGTCTGTATAAGTTTAGGACATCTTGTGTAAAGACTTTACAAAGAATTACAACAAGTACAAACTAATTATTTTTATACACTATCGTTATTGCCAGAAATCAAGCTGACATTGCGAGTACCCGGGAGGAGAAGACTCGCTGGCAATGTTTAACCCATTGAACCCCAGTGACGTGTAGACGCGTTACAGCGTTCCCTCTCTACAACAACCCTCCCAACAACGACTCCCTCCTTACAACGACCATTGTCTCAGTTCCCTAAACCGGACAATTATGTCTAACGCTTTTACTGCTGCAATGTCGTCTGCTGACAATTGTCGTCTGCTGTTTTTCTTAAAATTACATATAAGCGGACATTTTGATATAATAAATATCATTATGAGTGACAAACAGCTTAAATCCAGATCAGACGCCGCGTTACGCGGCGTCTGATCTGGATTCAAACTGTTTGCAAATGTAAGCCAGATCTTGATGTTCCCTCTCTATAACGATTCCCTCCGAACAACACACACAATCTGTGTCTCCCATTGGATGTCGTTGTAGAGAGGGAGTAATGTATTTACAAACAGTGTTTTGACATTTATCACGCTCACTTGTCGTCTGCTTCAAATATATCGACTGCAAAAATAAATCAAATTTAGTTTTTTAATTTTGTCAAACTGACAAAAGGACGAATATAAGTGGCAAATAGTTTGGATCTAGATCAGATGCCGCGTTACGCGGCGTCTGATCTGAGTCTAAATAGTTCGCAAATGTAAGCCAAGCTGCGCTTAGCATGATAAGGGTAAATTAAAAACAAAACAAACTGAAGACGTCAACTGTAAAGACAACAGTTTTATACATACAATGAATCTCACTTATACCGAAGTCTTCAGGACAGTCTGGTTTCTTTCGTTATTTCCAAATTTCGGTATATCAGCTCCATTTTAATATACGTTAATTAGAGCTTGAGAATAACTTTTGTTTTGTTTTAGCCAATATTTGGTTATAAGTGAGGCATAGGGATAATTCATGCTATGGGTATAGTTTGGGTGAACATCAGTTACTATGTTACTGCGTTGCAGGGAAGTGACATTTTGACATCACAAACAGTGTAGACTAAAGTCAGCTATTACCTAAAAAAAACCTTCATATTCTTATGCGTTCATCGAATGAGAATATGAGTTTGACAATTACCAATGAAATACACCTCTTTAGCAGATGTCGAGTTTACACCGCGATAGCTGATTTAAATCTACAGTGCTTTCTGTCTACAACAACACCCATTGGGAGACAACTATTGGGTGTGTTGTTCGGTGGAAGTTGTTTGAGGGAGGGAAAATCAATACCCTTAGAGTACACCGGCAAACAGATTTATCTCAAATCTGACAAAGCTGTTGAGTTATAATTTCTAAGCCTTTCGCTTACTACAATAGTACCAGGGCTGCCATTTCTCCGGATTTTCCCTAAATTTCCCAGTACATGGTAGCTTAAAGCAGGCTGAAAGTAAAGCAGAATGCGCCCTAATGCGCATTCTGCTTTACTTACAGCCTGCTTTAAGAAGCATATTGTTTTTTTTAAACAGTTTGCATACAGATGAGAGTAATTCGACGTCTCATCTTGATCAAAACTGTTCGAAACTCTAGAACTGTTTTCCAAACGAAAACGCTGATTACTAGACTCCAAGAAGTGCATGTGAATGAAATGTAGACGAAGTATTTTAAGCGTATTTAAGGTGATTTTTTTTTAATCTCACATAAAGGTGTTTGCACACAAATACAATTTTATATGCACTATAAAATAGTGATTGAATGTATAGTGCTGATCGTTCGAGATAGTTTTCATTTTAAGACAGAAAATATATACAGTTAAACCTCTCTATTACGACCACTAAATCGAAGGCTAATTAATTATATATAAGACAGGTGACAGCTTAAAGCAAGATGACAGTAAAACAAGAAAAAGGCTATGGGGTAAAGGTACTATTCGTAAAATCGAACTTGAAAAATGCAAATTTGGAAATCTTAGGATTTTTCAGGTCAACTTGTATGAAATACTCTATTAGTCTAAGCGGGACCTAAATACAAATAAGCCGTATCAATAGAAAACCTGACTTATTGCATAGCAAAAAGTGTAAACCAATGCCAGTCGCCGCTTCTACGACGCAACGGTTTGCTTTTATTTACACTGTTTGACAATCACATTCATCTAAAGCATTTCGTGTACAGTAGAGGAAACGTTATTCTTTTCCCGATAAACGCGTTTACGCTAAAATTATTATTTCCATTACAAACAGTTTGGAGCCAGATCAGACGCCGGGTAACCCGGCGTCTGATCTGGCTCCAAACTGTTTGCCACTCAGCTTAAAATCAATAGCCAGAATTGTCACAAAGTTATAATTTTCTACGTTTAAGTGTTTTTGCATTTGCGTTTCGTTTGCGTTTAAACGGGAAAGATAACGTTTTCTCCACTGTATCTTTGGGCAGTGTGGACCAAATTCAGATACAGTGCCTTGGATGAAAATGTCACTTGGTCTTTACAATGTTACAACGCATGAAATCACGGCACGGCTCAAATGTGAAAAACGTTTGGTACCGACCAGAGGCCGAAGTACTGGGAATATGTTCCCTTGGAGATTAGTCTAACCAATTAAAAGCTTGAGAATGATTCCAGACTTACACCAAACGCTTTATATCTTTAACTCATTGACACCTCAAACTTCAAATTAACAACAACAAGAAGAAGAAGAACGTTTATTTGACTTAAACTATACAGTTTCTCGTCATAATACATAAATGTAAATCGTGGACGATTAGGACAGATTAACTAAACAGTGTACATAAATATTTACAATATCACATATATTACAAGGTCAAATTTGATATGTAGATCTAGATCTACTAACTTTCAGCCAGAATTATTTCACATGAGGTAAGTTTGAAAATATCACGAGAATGGTATCAAAAGCATTGATTCATTTTCTTTAAAATACTAACGTATAGAGAAAGAGGTAAGCTTCAAGTAAAAAATACAAGGTAAGCTTCCAATTAACTCTAGTCCGTTTTAGCCTTTATATATCTAGGGTTTTATTATATACCTACCAATGTTCTGCCCGAAATATTTCTGTATTTTATCGAACAAATACACCTTGACGGATTGAAAATTCCGTATTACCCATGTACCTTGTGTAATGGGAAAAGAACGTTTACTGTGTAGTCGGAAGTTCGGAACTACAGTAAAACCTCTCTATTACGACCACTAAATTATGTTAAGTATTAGGGTGTTTACGGTAGGTGACCGCTTAAAGCAAGGTGACAGTGAAACAGAGCTTTCTGTTTCACTGTCACCTTGCTTTAAGCTGTCACCTCTCTATTATTTAATCAATTAGCATTCGTTTTAGTGGTCGTAATAGCGAGTATTTACTTTCATGCGCCATTCCCCGAAGTGTGACGTATGGGAAATCCCGTTTATTTATAGTAACGCTCGAAACATTTCTATCGTTTTTCATTTTATTTTTATTATAAGAGGTATATAATAAAAGGAACATTACTATACTTTGCATATCTTATGTACCGGATCACTCTCGTTGTGTGTGTAAAGGCTATATCCAATTCGACCTTCGGTCTCGTTGGATATAGCCTTTACACACACAACTCGAGTGATCCGGTGCATAAGATATGCAAAGTATAGTAATATTCCGTTTGTATATTAGCGAAATATTGCAAACTGACAAACAGTACGGATCCTGATCACATGTCTTCTGTAGGAGTCCTCTAATCCGAGTCAATACCTTTTGCATATGAAAGTTGTAGTCGCCAAGATGTTCTGTTTGTAAAGAACGTCTACACGCGTCAGTAGGATCAACGAGCAGATGCACAGGAACAAAAACAAGAATACAGTACTCCCTCTCTACAACGGCCCTCCTAACAACGACTCCCTCCTTATAACCACCCTTGTCGCATTTCCCCAAACAAGACATTTATGTCCATCATTTTCATGGTTGCAATGCCGTCTGCTTGAATTTGTCGTCTGCTGTTTTTCTCAAAGTTACATATAAAGGAACATTTTGATAGAATATATATAATGACGATCGACAAACAGCTTGAATCCAGATCAGACGCCGCGATACGCGGCGTTTGATCTGGAATCGAGCTGTTTGCAAATGTAAGCCAAATTTATATTTTCCCTCCCTATAACGACTCCCTCCGAACAACGCACACAATATGTGTCTCCCATTGGGTGTCGTTGTAGAGAGGGAACAGCAGAAGACAATTTTCAATAAACATTTAAGACTTTAAACGTTGTTTTAGTGCAAGGAACAAATGTTAATAATGACCACGCACATTTTATAATCACATCATAACAACATCATATTTCAAATAAAATGATTTAATTGGATTTAATTTGGCAATTTAATTTATAATATTTGTAAATCAAATGTAACCCCTATCTGCATAGCTCGACCAGACTTGGTGTCATGTTTGATCCAGTTGAGACGCAGAGTATCCAGATGTTTAATCCAATTGACGTCAGTATTTATGATGTCGACATTAAAAGTAAATTTGAATGAACCATGTGCTTACAAGAAATTCAAACAAATTCTAAGCAGATGACGCTATAGCGGACAGGGTGTTGAGGTTACGTTTCCATTGTTGCGTCCCTATCTAAGTTATGTAAATGTACGGTAAAACCTCTCCATTACGACCACTAAACAAAACAAAATTTTGTAAGGTGTCAGCTTAAAGCAATGTGGTTGTTAAACAGAAAGCTCCTATAAGAGTTTTCTGTTTTACTGACATCTTGCTTTAAGCAGTCACATGTCATAAAAACCTAATAACTAACATACTCTTATGGTCGTAAACTCGTAAAAGAGAGGTTAAACTGTACGTTCTATTTGAATTCGTTTTATTGCCAGTATGTTTAATCAAATATTGCATGGTGATCTATGCGATATAAAGTTATCCGCTATTCACTCATTTTTATTGCATTCTGTTGGTCTACAATGAAGTGGTTTTTAAACACACAACTTTTTAATTACTGTATTCGGAGAACGGGCGTTTAACTTTCAACACTCTGTGGGCAGCATATTGTTTTTTTTTAAACAGTTTGCATACAGATGAGAGTAATTCGACGTCTCATCTGGATCAAAACTGTTCGAAACTCTAGAACTGTTTTCCAAACGAAAACGCTGATTACTAGACTCCAAGAAGTGCCTGTGAATGAAATGTAGACGAAGTATTTTAAGCGTATTTAAGGTTATTTTTTTGATTTAATCTCACATAAAGGTGTTTGCACACAAATACAATTTTATATGCACTATAAAATAGTGATTGAATGTATAGTGCTGATCGTTCGAGTTAGTTTTCACTTTAAGATAGAACATGTAAAGTTAAATTTAAAATCAAACTACGCATTTAAAGTGCACAAAAGTACGAGTTTAATGTATGTATTCCTATGTTATGTTCACATCTTACGTAAGATGGTATTTCTTACGCAATTCCAAAGTTCACGTTCAGTCTTTATCCTTCCAAGTATGAAAAAATGTATCAATCTAGATCAGACGAAAATATGTAGCCGGGTAGAGATTATGGTGAAGTGGTTGAGTGGCTTTGCTGGGCGACTCGGTTGCTCACTGGTTAGAGCGTTGGCATAGTAAGCCAGAGGTCCTGTGTTCAAGACCCAGTTGAATCACAACTTTTTCACCAAGTTACATACATACTTGGTGTATTAACTGGATCCAGACTGTTTAATCAGCGCATTATCATTGACGCTTCTTGAGTTAAAATACTTATAAAAATGAAGGTATGCGGATCAGTTAAAGTAGGCAATATTTCACAAATGGAAGAGGTGCAAAAGATGAAATTTGCAGTATCGAAAATATAAGTTAAAACAGGGAATGTTTCACAAATCGAAGAGATATAAAAGACGAAATTAGTATCACTAAACTATATTTTACATGTCGAATCATTAACTCTTTGCATGTTGGGTACTTTTTTGTCTGTTCTAAAAATAGAACTTTCAAAATGTCTTTTCAAAACAGGGTTAGAGTATCAAACAGTTTGGATCCTAAAGAGACGCTGCGTCACGCGGCGTCTCATCAGGATCTCAACTGTTTGCAAAGGTAATCACTGTGGCAAATGTATCCGCCGCTAGCAGGCAAAGATTTAAAACAAACGATATCACTACCAGTTCTATAGGATTTCAACAGACGGGTATGTACAGTGGAGAAAACGTTATTCTTTCCCAATAAACGCGTTTACGCTAAAACTATTATTTCTATTGCAAACAGTTTGGAGCCAGCTCAGACGCCGGGTAACCCGGCGTCTGATCAGGCTGCAAACTGTTTGCCACCAAGATAAACATGAATTATCAGAATTGTCCAAGAGTTGCACTTTTCTACGTTTTAGTGCTTTGCGTTTGCGTTTCGTTTCGTTTAAACGGGAAAGAATAACGGATTCTCCACGGTAAACGGTAAACGTATTTAGGATTTAACGATCCGGGGGTGTAACTCATCATATACATTGTCTCAATATTATCTTTGCTGTGGTCTCAGTAAGTCAAAGAAGATTAGGACAGATTAACCAAACAGTGGTCGCTGTCAGCTGTCACTGCATACAAACGCCAAAACTCCCCAAATACGTAGTGTTCACTCCCTTCAACGGCACTCCCAACAACGACTCCCTCCTTACAACGACCATAACGGCTGTTCCCAAAACAAGACACATTTTTTAACACTTTAACTGCTGCAATTTCGTCTGCTTCAAATTGTCGTCTGCTGTTTTTTTTTCTGAAAATGACATTTTGATTGAATTAATATAATGATGGGTGACAAACAGCTTGAATCCAGATCAAACGCCGCGTAACGCGGCGTCTGATCTGGCTTCAAGCTGTTTGCAGATGTAAGCCAATTTCCCTCCTTGTTCCGACTCCCTCCGAACAACGCACACAATCTTTGTCTCCAACTGGGTGTCGTTGTAGAGAGGGAGCGCTGTATATTCTGTCTCTGGGGTTTCATTATTACCTTATTTGTCAGTCTTTTTACTTAACCCCTTCGCTGCCTTGCCCCGAGTACAATGGATATTTTCAAACAGTCTGGATTCAGATCATACATCGTGTCAAACTATTTGAAGCTCAATTTTATATTTCTTAAGTCAAAAAAGGGTAAAATTTAAGTTTGAGAAAAGCAGACAACACTGATTGTTTAAAACTGATGACGTCATGACGGTGAATGGGGTAAAACACAAAAGTACATAAAATATTTTGATCCTGTTAAGACGTCGTGTTTCTTTGCTACTGAATTGAATGCAGTATGCATATCGCGTCGCGATATTTTATCAAATAATTTTACGGGCTCCAAATTGGTTCCAATTCATATTTAAAAGAGGACTTACATGTAACATTTGCAATAAGTTGCTATTTTCTACATTTTGTGTGCACTGCGTTTCGTTGCGTGTTAACGGGAAAGAATAACATCTTTATTGTACCAATAAAAAAACTGTTTTAGAGATTACATTAAAGAGACTTAATGGTGATAAAGGCATTAGTTGTAAGCGTATCCTTTCATCAGCCGAAAGTGACTTTGTTGTAAAACAATTCAATCGTATTCAGTCATAAATCATAATATCATTAAATAGATTTTAGAATAGTGATACATATTACGTTCAATAAAGCAATTCAGAAAATCGTGTTCCATAATAAGATTTACAATTGTCTGAATACTTATTATATATAGATAGCGCATTTGCATACATAACGATGAAAGGAAAGAAACGCGATTAGCTCTTTAGCTTTCGTTTTAATGCTAAACTTTGTTGTGTGTTTATGAAATGCATATATGAAATAAAATAGGGATTAAATCAATCAAAACAGATCTTAACCTGTGATGACCCACCAAAGTAACACATACACCTTTTCCCAATGGGACACCTAACCTTAATCTACAAAACCAATCGTAATAGACTGAAAATGAATACGTTCTCACTATGTGCTTTACAGACACTGGCAAACAGTTTGGATCCGTAATGGACTCTGAGTAACTCGGTGTCAGATTAGGATCTGAAATTTAAGTCGGGTGCATCTTTTGGTTGTATTATAAAGAATAAAAGCATAATACGGTTTTTGTAACGGACAACAGTGAAGTAATTAATGAGGTGAAAAGGGGAGATAACCTGTCTAATTAACCTGGCTAGTTGTGTAGTACTAAACCGGTTATGTCTCTTTGATCTCTTATCATTTGCCTGTAAAACTCATCTCAATACACACACGATGATATTCTCTGTATACAGTGGAGAATACGTTATTCTTTCCCGTTTAAACGCAAACGAAACGTAAACGCATTGCAATAAAATGGAGAAAATTACAACATTTTGACAACTCTGAATATTGATTTTAACCTTGATGGGAAACAGTTTGGAGCCTGATCAGACGCCGGGTAACCCGGCGTCTGATCTGGCTCCAAACTGTTTGCATTTGAAATAATAGTTTTAGCGTAAACGCGTTTATTGGGAAATAATAACGTTTTCTCCACTATAGTAGAAGACAATGTCGTACAGGGAAAATTAGGCTATTCGTACCTATTAAATGATACTTATCGAAACCCATTGCAATAAATGTTAAAACTGAACGACAAACAGCTAAAACGTCGACTTTGGCCAGCTTTCCAGATTGTTTGAACTCCCGTACAAGCTTCAAACTTGCTCATTGACAGAAATTGCAAAAGCACTTTTAGAGATTGAGCTTTTATTCGTTTAACCCATTGCTCCGTAAATACGATTTTAAACGTCTTTAATATATTTCTCTATTAACGGAAATGCATGTAGTTCTAACTCATACAGTATTTTTTTTTATCATATTGTTTTTATTCGTTTTTCTCTTTCCGGAAAATACTGAAGTATATTGAACTAGAAATGAGACCGGTAATTATCCATTTTGTACAGTAAAACCTCTCTATTACGACCACTAAATTGTGCTAATTCTTAGGCGTTAAGAACGGGTGACTGCTTCAAGCAAGGTGACAGTAAAACAGAAGTTTAAGTTTAAACATATTTTATTCCATAAATATACATAGAAATGGGGTTAAACAGTAAAACAGAAAGCTCCTGTAGGGGTTTATTGAGAAGGAATAAAGTAATATCAACTACCGGTTCGATTGGAATTTAGTTTGCAAAGAGTACAACGACTACACAGAAAAATAATTCAATAATATAAATGTCAAGCTTACTTTTTTATTTTTGGAAATATCCAAGTACAAATAAGATAAA
This sequence comes from Gari tellinella, assembly GCA_922989275.2. Lineage (NCBI taxonomy): Eukaryota > Metazoa > Mollusca > Bivalvia > Cardiida > Psammobiidae > Gari > Gari tellinella. The sequence goes on from OV277860.1 coordinate 97,797,842, forward strand.
CGAATTAGATTCTGCAGGAAAAACTTATTTTCAATATTTATTCAAGGCCTTGTTTTCCTCGATCGATTTTTGTACACGACATCGTTATCTAGTACAGTGGAGAAAACGTTATTCTTCCCAATAAACGCGTTTACGCTAAAACTATTATTTCTATTGCAAACAGTCTGGAGCCAGATCAGACGCCGGGTAATCCGGCGTCTGATCAGGCTCCAAACTGTTTGCCACCAAGATAAACATGAATTATCAGAATTGTCTAAAAGTTGCACTTTTCTACGTTTTAGTGCTTTGCGTTTGCGTTTCGTTTCGTTTAAACGGGAAAAATAACGTATTCTCCACTGTATGAATATAGAGTTGGGGAGAGAATTCCAAACCTTGGAAGCTTTCTTCAATTGTATTATTTGACATTCGGATGTGGGAGTTAATTCTCCACAGAATTGCCATGACGTCATCAAGTTTAAACTGATGTCGTCTGCTTTTATTTCTTAAATTGAAGGTTTATGAATTTAGGCTTCAGAAATATTGAAATGAGTGTCAAACAGTTTAGATCTGGATCAGACAATGCGTCAAGCGGCGTCTGGTGAGAATCCAAACTATTTAAAAATAGCCATTGTGCTCGGCGTAAGGTAGCAAAGGGTTTAAATTCTCGACAGGATTGCTTTTAAATTTCATTACTTCCAGTTTGATTTCTTAGACCTATACTCCTAACAGTCATTGAAAACGAGAGAGGCATGGTAAAAATAGCTGTATATTAAACCTACTCTTTGCTAATTGCATTTTACACGTATAATACAAATTAGACAATGATTCTTGAAGTTGGCGGCAAACCTTACACTGCTAAATTGAGAATAAAAGTATAGTAAAAGTACATGTATAGCATAATTCTTTTTTGCTGTACCTTTGACCTACATTTAGCTGCTATCCGTCTCAAAGACTACTACATGTACATTCTAATTCTATTCTACGCATAATTATACGTACACTTTGTATTTTACGACAGCTTTTAAAGATATACAAGCGTATGAACGTACCTAAACATTTGTTAACCTTTTCACTCTCACTGACGCCATAAAGCAAGTTTGCAAACAGTTTGGGTCCTGTTCAGACGCCGCGTAACGCGGCGTCTGATCAGGACAGGACCCAAATTGTTTGACACTGTTATCGATATGTATTAAGTCATACAAACTTAAATATAACTTTGAAACGTGTCTTGCAGACAAAAATACTGAAGTAGATGACATAAAAGCGGCGAAGGGGAAAACTCTCCCGAAAAGTTTGATCATGAAAGAGTTAATGCCCAGTTTCGAACAAATGCCATGCAAGTCAGCTCATATAGGGGAGTTTTGCATGGTCCTCCTTTCGTTTCCAGTTGTAATCTGTCTTAAAGACAGTTACATGTAATTCGTTGTATTTTAACCCTTTCACTGCCTTACCCAGAGCACAACAGTTTTTCGCAAACAGTTTGGATCCTGATCAGACGCCGCGTTTGACACTCATTTCCATATTTCTTCAGTCAGAATAGCAAACATTAGAATTTAAGTAATAGATCTAGATACTGTACTAGTTTCGCTTTAAAAGTGTCCTATAACAACGGTGAGAAGACTGTTTCGCGAGGAGGAACAACAAAATGTCCGAGGCGAAGCCGAGGACATCTTTGTTGTTCGTCCGTCTCACCGTTGTTATAGGACACTTTTGAGGCGAACGAGTACCTGTATCTGACTTATACGAAGATTTGTAATAAACATCTAACGATTTTGTCAATTTAATATAGCAAATTAATCTAATCACTTCTAAAATATTGAAATACATGTACACGTAAACCAACTATATTTTTCATTTGTCCTATTTCTAAGTTGCACGAGTATACCGTGCAGCCCGTGTGATAGGACATGCCGTAAAATAACTACGTATTTGCTTGTCTCCGCTCAGAAAGAGTACGCAGCTACATTGTAGTAAGGTAAGTGCTGTTTTCCTGTAGATCCTCTATTTATCAGTTTAGTCGACATTTTATTTTTAAGCATTAGTGTCAATAAATATTTGAACCTTGTCATTTTAGCCCGATAAACTTCATTTATCTGTCCCTTTATAATCAACCCAAGGACTAGAGACCCCCTCCCCAGATGAGGCACAATAATATATTATTGCGTTGTTCACCATTTCACTGTCACATTGTCGTCTGCTTTGAAATAGCCGTCCTAATTTTTAAATAGCTAAGTTTCGGGATTTGACTGCATTCATGTTGATACAGGCGTTATCAGTGTGGGTCCTGTTCAAACGCTGAGTTACTGTGTGTTTGATATTGATCCACACCGTTTGCAAGTGTTCGTTATCCCTTATCATGCTGAATTGCCGTCTGCTTTCAATAAATCATCTTTGGAGAAACTCAAAATCTTTCTTAGGCTTTTCAATTTGAATAAAAATTGAATATGAGTGCCAAATAATTTGGATCCAGACCACATGCCGCGTTATGCGGCGCCTTTTCTGGATCCAAACTGTTTGGAAATGTAAGCCAAGCGGTATTTAGCATCGCAAGGGTAACCTCGTCAATTCCCGGGCAGTGTGAGTATTCTCATCACGTGCACCAGACCCGTAAAAAGTATACAATAACAGAAGGTAAAACTGTCCGGTAACAGAAAAAAGTGTCCGGTATCAAATGTTAGCACATGGCTTGGAGCTCTCGGCCAATCAGATGCCTCAAATACCTGTGATTAGCACATGGCTTGGAGCTCTCGGCCAATCAGATGCCTCAAAAACCTGTGAATATATCGTTTATTTTACAAAACCATGAAATAACTAACACATTGTTCACTTATTCCATGCTTCCGTCATCTCAAGGCAATTTGACGTCACAACCCTAGCAATCCTCCGAGCGGGCCACCGCGAAAACCTTTTGCCTGCACTGTAGGCTTAACGATAAATAATCGGAATAAACATCAGATCAAGGATTCAAACTAAAGCAATACGGTAATTCCACAGTATCAATAATAGATCTAGATCTGCCCCATCCCCTTGGACCTACATTGTAGATATATGCATTGTTTCAGCTGTAGATGTAAAAACCGGGATATGCATGTCTAGATTGTCTTTTCAAAACAGCTGAGATCGGAGGGGAACTGCACTCGCTTGCTTACGTCATATTTTGTACAGTGAGACCTAACCTTTCAAGGCAATTAATAATGAATTGTGCTTACATATAGAGCTTCAATAAGCGTTATTTATGTTGGTGTTAAAGCATGCTTAATGTCTCAAACTTCACATTGAAATAACCTTTCAATTTTAGTAAAATACTACAAATAAAATGACTTTTTCGTCTAAAATCTGAGTGGCAAACAGTCACTTTGGAGCCTGATCAGAGGCCGGGTTACCCGGCGTCTGATCGGACTCCTAACTGTTTGTATTGGACATAATAGTGGTTCGAAGTATCCATGTGTATTGTCAAAATAACAGTCCATCCATAAATGGAAGCTTGGAGCCACGTTTATGAAGAGTATATTGTTATATTATAATAATTATATATAACATAATATACATAACATATAACAAATAGTGCTGATTTCTTTGTTCTGCAGAACACTGTGTTATGAAGTGACTTATTTGTAATTTTGTGCACGAACATATGAAAACATATATGTGTGTATATTGTAAGTGTGTGTATGTATACAGATATATATATATATGATATGTGGACGTGACTTTGTATGTTTGAATCTATATGTATACATTTAAAGTGCCTTAAATTAGATATTTCGTGCATCTGTGCGTGTATGAATGCGTGGCATTTCTGGATTCTGAATAGTCTAATAAATACTGTTCTAAATCAGAAGGCAGCGCAGATCTTGATCATAGGGCTTCTAATGTAGCTCTCTGATCTGGGTCTATACTGTTTTCAAATGTAATGAGTATAGTTTGAACGGGTCCACGGTATTAAAAGTGTTAACTGATCTCAGTATTGGTTATACAGAGTATTATTATTAGTTCTCTTCAGTGATAAACTACTTGATGTGTGACGAACGCCACGCAGAGAGCTCCTGAAGGAGCATTCTTCGTTGCTTTTGTCCAGCATCAAGCTTTCGCCTATCTTGAACAATCACAATCGAGCTCGATTGTCGTAAAATAGAGGGTAGACTGTGTTTTGTATTTGCCGTAGCCACCGGCCTTTCTGTCACTCTTAACTCTTTGCATGCTGGGTATTTCTTCGTCTGCAATAATTGTCGGCTGCTGATGTTCTAAACATACAATTTTCTAATAGGGACATAGCGTCAAACAGTCTCCATCCTGATGAGACGTCGTATTACTCGGCGTCTCATCTGGATCCAAACTGTTTGCAAAGATAATCACTGTGGCAGATATATCCGCCGCTAGCAGGTAAAGAGTTAATGTTTGTGTTCAGTGTTTTATGTATAACATTCCTCAGTTGCCTGCTGTATTTCGTTTCGATAGCGGGTGACAAAACGGGGGAAATCTTAAAATCTTATTATTGCTAATTTTGCTTCCCTTCTCAATGCCAATCTCTCTCTTGCATCATTCTGGTGTGGTCAAATTGTGAAATGACTATCTATTTGACTTGCTGCAATGGTGGAGGAGAGGGGTTCGTGCACACCGCATGTAATCGGGTCGCGAGGGGAACACATGTGTTTAGTAGGTAATACTATATATAGTATTTCGACATGGATGCATGTGATTGTATAGACCGAAGTATAATTGAGTGTATTTGTCTTTTCCAGGGGAGACAAATACACGCAACTATACATCGCCACATAATTGTTTCATATTTTGCTCTCTTTTCCCCTTTTCTTTTCGTTTGTCACTTTGTATGTACATACACGTTTGAACTGTTTGTATTATGTAGTGTTGTGCTCTCCTTATCTGGAGGAAATAAAGATTATTATTGTTTTCCTCGAGCCCAAGCCAGTGCTAAATAGGTTAGACCATGATTGCGCGCGAATAAACGACGTAGTTCTCGGGGGCTACGCCCCCTCGAACTATATCGTTTTTCGCGCTCAACCATGGTCTAACCTATACTTATGTACAGTGAGACCTAGACTTTAAAGACAATTACTAATGAATTGTGCTTACATATAGAGCTTCAATAAGCGTTATTTATGTTGGTGTTAAAGCGCTCAACCATGGTCTAACCTATACTAAGAGGACACTTTTTGAATAGCTCTGCTTGGGGTATCTGCGTATAAGAAATGAAAGCATACGACAGTTGTTTAATATTGATGACGTCATGGCAGTGAAGGGGTTAAAATACGCATTTGACTGTATCCTATATTACATAGATGAGTTGGGATTTATGAACATTTAGAGACTATTTAAAACGCGTCAGCTGATGCTTGATAATAAACGACATCATGCTAATACAATGTACAGTGAATACCAGACTAAATCCATCTGGTGTTGAACGTATACTGAAAACAGTTTGATTGAATGTTTGAAATTTGGGTTGCCTTTTACAACGTATTTGATGTAGACAAACATTGCATATACTGATTAGAGGGCTCCTGTTTCTGATCTGGTCTACTCATATTTTGCAAAATATTACTGTGTTTTTCTCCGGTTTGTATAGGAATCGGTCAGACGTCATTAGGGTTAATTTGGCTAATACATGTATGTCAATACCACAAATACACATTCGTTATATTCAGATAAACATGTATGGTGTTTTTCCATGTCACCACATCACGTCTCATCTTGGTGCAAACCGTTTGTATAGACCGATTTTATTGACCTGTCAGGGCGGAATTTCGATGCGGACATTTGTTTGTCAATTATGGGGGGGGGGGGGGGGGGGGGAACGGGGGGGGGGGGACGGGGGGGGGGGGGGGGGCGGCATCACGCTCTTTTATAATTAGAATTTACCGTTGTCGTCTGTCGTTTTTTTCCAGGATTACATATTAGTGGACCTGTTGACAGAAGGAATACATGAAAAGGCCTAATGATTATAGACAAATAGCGGCGTCTGATCTGGATTCAAACTGTTTGCAAATGTAAGTCAAGTCTTAGTGTGCCTTCCTATAACAATCAATTCCGAACAATACATGCAATCTTTTTCTCCAATTGGGTGTTGTTGTAGAGAGGGGCACTGTATATACCATGTTCACGTGGCTACAGATGCACGCATTATAAATAGTGTTTCTCCAAGTTGAAAGTATCGGTCAATAACGATATCATACGGAACTACTCCTATCACCCCTAAAATCAAAAGTAATTTAATTTATGCTTGCCAAAGGTTAGCTCCGCCCTGCAAGTTGAAAAAATCGGCCTATACACTGTATTGATATTTTCCGAAAGAAAATGCAAACAAATACACTCAAGAATTATTGTAGATAGCCGTATCGCACATGCTCCAAGGTTATAAAAGGTTTGAGTTGAGTCAGAGTTTGTTCTCAAGCATTTGATTGGTTAGATTTGAGCCTAGGCTCAAATATGACCAATCAAATACTTGAGAACGACTTCAGACTCAACTCAAGCGCGTTTGATCCTGGTGACGATTATACAGGGGTGTAAACACAGTGTATAAACGAACTGTACGATGACCGGGTAAAGTGACTAGATTTAACAACGAATGTTGACATTTGTGCAGAGGTCGGAACATAAACCTATTAATTTTGGATATCTTCTTCGAACCCATGCGAGCGAACGTAAGTAATAATTACAATCATACATTTATTTTGTATCGTAGTACACTTGTAAGGGTGTAGGTAGAGAGGAAATTGTGATCTGATTGAAAATCAACACAGAGTGTCGATTTCCCTATCAAATTTGGCAACAGTTCTTTGAAAATGCCCTTTGTTTTAATCGCATATATTACAATACGGTACTGTATTTTATCTAAATAGACCGCTAAACAAAGCAACCACTTTTTGTTTATCGTAAATCGCCATTTGATTATAAATTTAGGCAAACATCTACATGTAGACTGTATCATTTATTGCAATCATCTGCTATCATTTAAAGCGACTACCCAACAATGTGACTGTATGACATATAGCGACACGATTCCCCTGAAATTTGTATGACAAATAGCAACTAGCTATACACGATTTCTAAAAGCCTGCTTGGTGTATTGCTATAGTTTCTTAAATAAAAGCTGTATCAAAGTGATACGTACATGTATATGTACGTGCAACATCTACTACGACTTATAGTGTGTTCATGCAAATTACCATTTTCGACCATATTTTCGGAAATGTGTATGACATATTGCGACTCGCTTAATATGATTTCACCAATTCTGCATACTGTATTGTTATTATTCGGACATACTGATTTTCCCCCAAATCTTCGGATTTCTGCTCTTACTTTTAAAATTTGGACCTTAAGCGTAGTTTGCGTTGAAAACATTGATATGAGTGTCAAACAGTTTAGATCCAGATCAGACGGCGCGTTATGTGTCTGATCTGGATCTGAACTATTTGTAGAGCTTTGCAGCGAAAGTGTTAATGGTACGTTTCCTAAAACCGCGCTTGAAAATTTAGAAATCTTAGGATTTTTAGCAACTTATGGTAGCCCTGATTTCAGCCTAACATTTATCAGTTTATGTTTCAGGTTCAATGGATAATTTCCAGTGTATCTACTGCACTTTCAGAATGATAGTACAAACATGTATGATAGTGTAAAATATGTGATGGAAACTAAATATTCCTGCTTAACTTGTTGAATCCTTATTACGCAAATATGCGTCATTTGCAAGCATCTTACCTGTAAGGAGTACACTTGTCTTATGCAAGCAGTGTAGGGCCTAATCAGAGGGTTCCTTAAGGAGCCTTCTAAACAGGATCTTCACTGTTTGTCACTTTGGCATATATTGTAAAAAAACAACCATAAAAAGTTAAAATGGACCAGAATACAATGAAAACTAGAATTGTCCATTTCAGGTTTCAGGGAGGAAAAGCTAAACTTTATATTAACTTAATCAAGGACTTAATTATATATGTGCATACATAAACAAAATGTCAGCATCAGCTTGGGAGTTGGAAGGTAGCGGGTTTGATCGCCAGTTGCGACAAACCAGTGCCGTAATATTGCTAGGAGCAGCTCTCTTTGGGGTCTACATTTTGTGCAAATTGTCAAAAGGAGGCATTTTAAGGTAAAGGGTTGAAAAGAGATTTATTTAAACTTTGTTAAACTAACAAAAAGGCGTTTTGGACGTAAAAAGGATCCTAAAGTCGTCTGAAACCGTTACCGTAAATTCGCTATAATTGATACTGTATAGTCGCTATAATCATTCAGACCACCGTGTAGTCTGATTCAATAAACAATACAGTTTCAGTTCCATCAGTGCAGTACTTTAAACGTGGATATTTTATTAAATCTCACAGCTATTGTTGTTGTACTGCTATTTAAATAAGAGTACATAATTTTCTCAAGTTTTAACGCCCGATTAGATGTCAGGATGTGTATAAACTGCATATATGACACGTTTGTAAACACGGCCTCGTGTAAACATTGCCAGGTATTTATTGATGTAATGGAAATATTTTGTTTGGAAAGCTTGATAACGGAACAATGACAGTCAGGTAAATATCTTGAATCAATGCACAATATAATGTACGTTTGCTTTTCTTAGTGATCTACTTAGAAAACAAGGAAAACAGATGAAAACACCTACCGTACATGTCCGCGTGTCGCACTGAATCGATTGACTCCTTACAATCTAGTCGCAAAATCTAGTCATTGTACAGTTCGTTTATACACTGTGGTAAAGAGAAACGTCTTTACTGCATTACCACGAGTACAAGGCCTATTAGCAAATACTCGTATTTTGGATCCTGATCAAAACAATATTACTTTAGTTTTAATTTATAAATTTGCTATTTTCTATTGTTTCGACCTCTAAAGGTTTTTTGCCAAAGACAATCATGGATTCTGTTTGATTTTATGCCTGAATGCATGTAACTAAATTGTGACGTGTATTTAGACATGGTTTTGTTTGACAAGACCCTTAGAGGTCGAACTATTAAAATATAGCATTTTTATAAGTCAATACTATTTTAGTTCGCTTATAGGAATGTTGCTATATTTATTATGATATTACTAAAATCCTCTGATCTAAACTTTGAATTTGAAAAAATAAAAGCAGGCGACATCTATTTAAAGCAGAAGTCTTTATGACAATGGCGGGGTTAATTGACTATTTCTATGATGGTTTTTAAATCAAGATTACTTGCTGACGTCACAGCACTCTTTGAACTTTACATACCTAGATTTTTGTAATTAACTCTTACAATGCTAGCGGTGAATATGACGGCAATCATGATAACATCTACAAACAGTTTAGATCCTGTTGAGACGCCGCGTAACGCGGTGTCTCAACAGGACATAAACTGTTAGCCATTCTGACCCTGTTTTGAAAATATTTTTTGAAAATTCTATTTAAAGAAAAGTTAGCAGATGACAGTTGTTTCACACGACAGAATTACCCAGCATGCAATGAGCTAACATTCGACGCCTATCGCAACCATTCAACTGATACGTCAGTATCCTTTTTACACGTACTTTTTAATGTTTGTTTTAGCACCGGAAATTTACCGACAGACTGGGGTAAGGGAGTAATCAACCCTATACCCAAGTCTGGAACCACAGACCCCCGGGACCCACTTAGTTACCGAGGTATCACTTTAGCTCCTGTCATGTACAAAATATACTGCACTGTTTTAAATAATAGAATATCACGATGGATCGAGTCAGAAAGCATATTAAACGACGAACAGAACGGTTTTAGATCTAAGAGAAGTACTATCGACCATTTATCTACTTTAACATCAATTATTGAAACCAGAATTAAAAAGAAGCAGTCTACTTTTGCGGCCTTTATCGACTTTAAGAAAGCTTATGACTCGATTGATCGTGATATACTATGGAACAAACTTTATGCCATGGGTTTGAAAGGGAAAATGTTGAACGCAGTCAAATCTTTATATGCTTCTGTAAAATCTTGTGTTAGGCTAAATAACATGTGCACTGAGTGGTTCGATGTTGCAGTCGGGTTAAGACAGGGTTGTTGTGTTTCTCCGAACATTTTTAATTGTTTTATTGACGACCTTGCCACGTTGGCAAAGGGTTTGGGAATTGGTGTTGATATTGGAGACGGAGAGAAACTTTGTATTTTAATGTATGCTGATGATGTAGTTTTACTTACTGAAAATGAGCATGATTTACAACGTCTCTTAGATGCGTTATCTGAGTGGAGTAAGGTCAATACGATGAATATAAATTATAAGAAAAGTAATGTTGTACATTTTAGGCCACCATCAGTAAATCGGACTGCTTCTATATTCAGCTGCGGGGATGATAATGTTAATCTTTGTGATAAATATGTATATCTTGGTCTACACCTTAGTGAACATCTTGACTATAATATAATGGCTAAATTTGTTTCTCAAGCTGCTGGTAGAGCGTTGGGACTTTTAATAGTCAAGTATAAGAATGCTGGAGGTCTGCCATATAACGTTTTTACCAAACTCTTTGATTCTATGGTATGGCCAGTTATTAGTTATGGTGCTGCTATTTGGGGTACAAAAACGTTTTCTTGTATTGACGCGGTCCTTAACCGTGCAATGAGGTTTTATCTTGGTACTGGTAGATATACACCAAATGCAGCAATCATTGGAGATATGGGTTGGGATCCTGTTGTAGTTAGACAACTTAACTCTGTTTGTGCCTTTTGGGCAAGATGTATCAATATGGTAGATAATAGAATGAATAAGCGTGTTTTTAAATATTGTGCTGGTAAAGCTACCCATACATGTAAAAACTGGTTTTATAGAGTATCTGGAATTTTAAAAAGTTACGATTTAAACAAGTATACACTTATTGAAAATAATATTTGTAAACAGTCATTAGTGAATGATACTAAAAGAGCAGCCATGGAACGTTTTAAATGTCAATGGAGTGACACCGTTAACAAAGAGCAATCTAGGTCTGGTCATGGAGGTAACAAATTGAGAACATATAAACTTTTCAAACAAAACTTTGGAACCGAAAATTATGTTAAAATGATACTACCAGCTAAACACAGGTCATCTTTAAGTAAATTCCGCTCAGGTGTTGCCCCACTGCGCATAGAGACGGGTCGATTCGAAAGGTTGGCTGAAGAACTTAGGGTTTGTCCATTTTGCAAAAACTGTGTGGAAAATGAATTCCATGTTATAATGAAATGTGATATTTATAATGATATTAGAAATGATATTTTTAATAAGGCTTCTGAAGTTGACACTCTTTTTAACTCTAGGAATGATAATGATAAGTTTGTTTTTATATTTTCTAATGAAAATTTAATACGCACTGTTGCCAAATCCTGCCATCTTATTTTAAACAGACGCAGAGGTCTGCTATATAACAATGTATAAACTGTGATATTTGATTTTAATGCAATTTGTATTTAACAGTGGTGAAAATGTCCGTTTTAGTGTAAATAATGTTGTATTGTTTTTATGTGTTCATTTTGATAACATTATGGCAGTCTCTTATAATTCACAATTGAATGACATGGGTCATTGACATGTATATATAGATGTTAACTAATTGTATGTATGATGTATCCATGATGAGACTTGAATAAAGATATTATATCGATGCGATGTAAGTAGTGTGACATAAACTCTCCCAACGTTTCTATAAGCGGAGGTGTTACGTGTGGCAATTAAACGGAGCCAAACTCTTACGCAAAACAATCAAAGATAGCAATCAAAAGTATATTGAAACGTATAACTATCTATTTAAAATTTTAAATCTAAGTGGCAAACACTTTGGAACCTGATACAGTGGTGAAAACGTTATTCTTTTCCAATAAACGTGTTTACGCTAAAAATATTATTTCCATTGCAAACAGTTTGGAACCAGATCAGACGCCGGGTAACCCGGCGTCTGATCAGGCTCCAAACGGTTTGCCGCTCAGTTTAAAATGATTCGTCAAAATTGTCAAAAATTGTCATTTACCCATTTTAATGCACTGCGTTTGCGTTGCGTTTGCTTTAAACGGGAACGAATAACGTTTTCTCACATAACTACCCTTGTTTTCTATAGCGAACAACGATTACGAATATCCTTATCTCCAACATGTGTGAGATCACTTTGATGACGTCACTGTAACGTTACTATTTATAACGGCGTTTTGACGTCATCGGGGTTCCAAAAAATGCCTATTGCTGTGAAAAATAGCTTAAAATCGTTGGATATGTAGGAAAAAGAATCTGTCACTCGTCGATGTTTAAGACAAGTTGATCTCAAACTCGTCTAGAATCGAAAAGTTATTAAGCTCGCCAAGGCTCGCTTTATAACATTTCAATTCTAGACTCGTTTGAGATCAGCTTGTCTTAAACATCGACTCATGACAGATCCTATATTTCTCTACTGTAAGAGGCCGAGTTGCTTGATGTCCGAGCTGGTTCCAAACTGTTTGCAATTAACGTTATCAATTTAGAACAAACGCGAACATTTCGAAGAATAATGTATTCTAATGCGCGGATCCAGGGGGTTGGGAGAGGGGGAGGTCTACACCCCTGGAAAATCCTTAAAAACGGGAAAGAAGAGAAGAACAAAACTCAGTATTCCTTGTACATTGCCAATTTAGGAGAAACGTTATTCTTTCACCAAATTACATGAAAAGGCAATTTCTTAAAAACATTGACGATATTTTTTAATCTGAGTGACAACAAGTTTGGAGCCTAATCAGAAGGCGGTTTAACCGATGTCTGATATTTATCCAAATAGTTTGGAGTTGAAAAGATATTTTTAGCATAGAGGTGTTTCTTTTGATACAGTCGAGAAAACGTTATTCTTTCCAAATAAATACGTTTACGCTAAACCTATTATTTCCATTGCAAACAGTATGGAGCCAGATCAGACGCCCATTCCATAGCAGCGTAACGCGGCGTCTGATCTGGATTCGAGCTGTTTGCAAATGTAAGCAAATTCTTTATTTTCCCTTTCTTTAACAGCTCGCTCCAAACAACACACATAAAGTTTGTGTCTCCCATTAGGTGTTGTTGTAGAGAGAAAGCACGGTATTCAACAATTATGATAATTTCAAAAGTAATTTTTAGTAGACACCACAGGTACTTGACACATACTTTATTATCTATTAACACCCCCCCCCCCCTCCTTTTCAAAACTTTTTGATGCACATTTTCGTTATAATTCACGTACTATGGCGTTATTTGACGGAATTTGATGAAATAAAAAGTAGATATTGATAAATTAATCCTTTCCCGAGGGTACCACAAGAGAATATCGGCGATCGAGTCTATATTAGCATCAGCTTAAGTCGATAGTAAAGACTAGGTGTCGAATTGCGCTGTTAACTTGTATCTATAATAGAAGTATAGTAAAAAAAAAAGAAAAAAAAAGGGGGGGATGTTAATAGATAATAAAGTATGTGTCAAGTACCTGTGGTAGACACCGTTTGAAGCAGACACATTGTGTTTGATACTGAAACGTTCATTCTTATCAAATAAATGTGATGTGTGTAAAAGTATATTGTTACAATGCATGTCTACATATCATACTTTTTTATTGCCACAAGCATTACTTCATGCAACTAGAATATGCATGCCAGATAACAGCAATCTTCGAAACAAAATTGGCATTATTTGCTTCAAATAGTCTTAACTCATTTGAGCCCACGGTTCCATATATGGGACATAGGCAAACAGTGTAGACTCTGATCAGTCTACACTGTTTGCTGATAGGAATTTCTATATAAAACAAAGTGAAAATGAAAATTTTGACCAGGCATCCCTTTGATAGAGAAATGGACTAATCCAATGTATAAGCATGGAATAATCCACAGGACGAAAATGGGTTAAATAAAAAGTTGAAAGGCATGTCCCCCTTCTGCACTGCACGGGCACCTTTCAACCTGTTATTAAAATCAAAATTTACTTACAGGTGCCACATTATTCTGTGAGGAGCTTTTGACCTTTGCATAATGATGAAAGTGTTAGCTACTGTAAGCTATCAGTACCACTCGATCTTTGCGATGTCAATGAGCAATCACAGCGTACAGTGTGGTAGAGCGATATTTGTACAGTGTCAATGAGCAATCACAGCGTACAGTGTGGTGGAGCGATATTTGTACAGTGTCAATGAGCAATCACAGCGTACAGTGTGGTGGAGCGATATTTGTACAGTGTCAATGAGCAATCACAGCGTACAGTGTGGTGGAGCGATATTTGTACAGTGTCAATGAGCAATCACAGCGTACAGTGTGGTGGAGCGATATTTGTACAGTGTCAATGAGCAATCACAGCGTACAGTGTGGTGGAGCGATATTTGTACAGTGTCAATGAGCAATCACAGCGTACAGTGTGGTGGAGCGATATTTGTACAGTGTCAATGAGCAATCACAGCGTACAGTGTGGTGGAGCGATATTTGTACAGTGTCAATGAGCAATCACAGCGTACAGTGTGGTGGAGCGATATTTGTACAGTGAAACCTCTCAACACCGGAACCTCTAAATACCGGAATTTTATTTTATTTTAACCCATTACACCACAAATATGCCTTTTAAGCCTTTGATTTATGCATACACTGAAGAAAATACATTCATGAATTTGTATCATCAGAAATAGAATAGGTTCTATATTCTAGCAAATGATAACTTTAAGCAGGTTGAAAGTAAAGCAGAATGCGCCTTAAGGCGCATTCTGCTTTACTTTCAACCTACCTTAAGTGACACGCTATCTTCCATACTAGATCCACTCTAAACAGGAAATTTATGTTTTCCCGACACAATTCAGGTTTAGAGGGGTTTCACAGTATTTGAAGGGTGCCCTTATCAATAGTTATTAAATAAACAAAACTTTTCGAACATGTAACATTTGTTTATTCTTTTGACTGCCATCTATATATAAACAATTTTGAAATTAGGAACAGAAAGTAATTGTTCAACTCTTGTCTGCTTTAAAAGGCTTATTGTCTTGAAATGAAAGAATAATTATTATATTTATGTTTTTGCTTTGTTACAGAAAGAGAAATATTTGCACACCAAACCTGAATAATGACAATAGGATAATATACTTATTTCTATTCTCAGAAACTTTCGATTAAAACGGCGACAATATACCAAAACCAATTTACGAACATTACTAAAGGCATATCACAGAGACAAAGAAGCGCCAAAACAATTTCCAACAAATGTATTGCATTATAAACGTATGAAAATAATTTATACTCCCACACATTCAAGTTCAAACAAAAGCAATGTATTTTAGTGACGGTCGGACAGTTCTTTCAAAACGGATAATCGTTGACGGAATAAAATAACACTTTTATCAGTTAACTTTGCACTGAATAGACTCTGTGTCAAGTAGGTTTATACTAAATACATATACTTATAAATGTTAAAATACAAATTAAATGAACAAATGGCTGAATGCTTCTTGTAATAACTATCCTGCTTAAAACAGCCGTCTGCAAAACGTTCAAAGTAAGTATTCAAACATTCTAACAAATTAAATATTATTAAAAAGGTTGAATCCTGTTAAATCGTACTGACTTTCACCATACAGCTTATGTACATCTATCAAGTTTCATTGAATAAGTAAACCGTTTAATCTTAACTAGTAGAAGGAGCTACATTTAACCCTTATCCTGCGGTAATATCGTCTGCTTCGGAATTGTCGTCTGCAAACTTTGTTCAATCTATATTTGTACATTTTTAAGTGAAGAATCTTAAAAACGAGTGTCAAACAGTTTAGATCCAGATCAGACGCCGCGTAACGCGGCGTCTAATCTGGATCCAAACTGTTGCAAAAATCAGTAAAGTCGCGATCAGCAGGATAAGGG
Source organism: Gari tellinella (assembly GCA_922989275.2). NCBI lineage: Eukaryota > Metazoa > Mollusca > Bivalvia > Cardiida > Psammobiidae > Gari > Gari tellinella. Next base: position 97,813,632 of record OV277860.1, read on the forward strand.
TTAAGCTATTCCAATGCATACATTACACTTGTTTGCCCTTAAATCTAAATAGTCAACTTTGTTTGACCGGAGTATATTTCCATACAAAAAATACTTTACTATTTTCAGTTAAAACTATTGTTCCTGTCTATTTTGCCATATGGAAAAAAATATGCCAGTGAACATTATTCCGTATGAATTAAACAAAGTTTATGCGAAAACTCTCTAAAACGACCAGTAAAAACCTATCAAAAACAATTTTTATTCAAGAATATTACAAGCACGCTCTTTAACTACAAGAACAAAATGACAGTAAGACATTTGAAATTGTACCCAGATAATCAAATGTTTATTAATGTGTCCAATGTAGTGTAGACTAGGGGCCCGTTTTACTAAACAACTTACGCAAAAATTTTGCGTAAGTCAAAATCTTTTAACTCTTAATTTGCGATCATAAACGTTTGCAAACAGCAAATAGCCAGATCAGAGGACGCGCTAAAAGCGCGTCCACTGATCTGGCTATTTGCTGTTTGTAGCAAGTGATAATAAAAAACATAAATTAAAATTTAAAATTTTGCGTAAGTAGTTTAGTAAAACGTCCTTTACAAACAGTCACCACAGAAGAGTACACGTGTCCAATGTAGTGTAGACCAGGAGCCCGTGTAACGAAACTTCGGACACTACAAATATTGTCGTAATTTTCAATCTAATTCATTCTTGTGACATCGTCTAGGAATCATCTTGAAAAGACGATTCCAAAGAGATGTCACAAGACAGGATAAGATGGAGAAATCAGAAATTAAATGTATTTTAGTCTTGTCTTACGACCGTTTTTGTCGTACGAAGTTTCGTAAAACGGGACCTAAGATCTGAAAAAACCATAAAGGAGCATTCTGATCAGGGTGTGCAATGTTCGCCAATTTGCATCATTGGTAGTAAAAAATGGACAAGACTGAACATTGAAAATGGCCGTTTGTAGTATATATAGAAGCAAACTTGTTCATCAGAGATATATTTACATTCACCATGTAAAGTCTTTATGTAATCCTATTAAAAAACATGCAGTCATCTGCCGATGAACCTACAATTCGAAACTGGATTTAGCCAGTTCGGATTTCCCCCGTGCTATTCGTGGACTTCTTCAAATAGACTACATCGGGCACTTAACACTAAGCTCCCATTGGTCGACGGTCATATGACACTAGCGGAGTGATACAGACCCATAGGTCGTTGCCATCGCGTTGCTATGTGTGTAAATGTGTTAAGAAAACAACCGCGACCTGTATTTTTAGAATGTGCTTTGGCAATAGATATTCAAGTTGCACTGTTATTTGTTTGCCTTATAAGTCTTTACCATTCACAGAGAGAAAGTTTACTGGAAAAAATCCTGAATGTTTAATACAGTTACAGTACATATAGTTAGGACTACTTTCTCACCATATTTAGAAACTGGAATGGCTATTACATCGACATTACATGTATCAAACCTCTTTGACCGGTATATGATAAATTCTTATACAGAAAAACAAATCTGGCCAATAAACACATTAAATTGACAAGACAGAAAATATAAATATAAATATAAGGAATAAACAACATCTTTTTGCCGCTCATGGCGGTATGACTACATTAGCTTCGGGGGAAAATTTAACGTAAACGCCCTTCGGGCGTTTACGGAATTTACCCCCTGCGAAGCTAATGTAGTCATACCGTCATGAACGTCAAAAATATGTTGTTTATTCCTATAATCCACGTGTCTGCTCTGCTCGGTAATTAAAGAAACGTTTGAAAGCTTACCGTTTAGTTACAGTGGAGAAACCGTTATTCTTTCCCGTTTAAACGCAAACGAAACGCAAACGCAACACACTAAAATGGAGAAAAAGACAACATTTTGATAATTCTGACTATTCATTTTAATCTGAGTGGCAAACAGTTTGGAGCCTGATCAAACGCCAGTACAAAAGTGTCTACAAGAGGCCGTCATTGTAAATGCTACCGTCGATAAGAAGCCACAACACTCTCTGGCAGAACTGTTACACTACAATTACTGCCTACAGTAGAGAATATACGTTATTCTTTCCCGTTTAAACGAAATGAAACGCAAACGCAAAACATTTAAACGTAGAAAAGTGCAACTTTTGGACAATTCTTATAATTCATGTTTATCATGGCTCCAGACTGTTTGCAATAGAAATTATAGTTTTAGCGTAAACGCGTTTATTGGGAAAGAATAACGTTTTCTCCACTGTATATACGAATTAAAAAGGCACGAGATCGTTTGTCAAATGAGTTAAAGTTTTATTTAATTAAAAGTTTAACCCATTTGTGCCTACGGTCCCATATATGGGAATTAGGCAATATGCGGCGTCTGATCAGAGTCTACACTGTTTGCTGATAGGAATTTGAATATAAAACAAAATGAAAATGACAATTTTGACTAGGCATCCCTTTGAATAAAAAAACAGTAATCCAATACATCAACATGGAAGAATCAACTGGGTATAAATGGGTTAATTTAATTAAGAAGATCTGTCTTTGTTGGCAAATAATAAAATTGATGACATATTTTCCTTAACCACTTAAACACGTATATATACATATGCATCATTTCCGAACAGTATTTCTGTGAAGAGTACATGTGTCCTATGAAGACAGTCAATATCCAGGGCAGTGGGATCCTAAAGTAATCATCTGATCAGAATATGACCTGTTTGTCATATTGCCATACATTCACAAGAATAATTCTTTAACCCCTTCACTCTCAATGACGCCTAAAGACACGTTTACAAACAGTTTGGATCCTGAACATTGAAACCAATTTGGAACGAACTTACGAACAAACAAAATTGAAGCAGACGACAATGAAATGGTGAAGGTGTAAACATTTGGCAGTGAAAGTGTTAAGTTCAAAATTGATTGTCTGTTTGAAGCTTCAGAGAAGAAGGGGTTAAATTCTAATTGATATTAAAATGTGATAGCAAGTCCAACTAAACGTTTATGTCGCATTTGATACAAAGGCACTCAATAAATGATAAATATTCTTTGCTGAATCGGCAGAACCTGAACTCTTGGCCTGTAACAACATGATCTACTTAAAACTATCGCATGCAATATGTTTTGTTCAAACTGGAAAATATCTCTAAATCTAAAAACTTGAAAAGTAGTTTTACACACTCCTGATCGGACATTGTGTTACTAGGCATCTGAACCAGATCATAACCGTTTGCCAATTCCAGTATAGTCTTGGTTAGTAGGCTAAGTTGAACAGTTATCTCTAGCATAATTATTGTTCGAAGCGAGCCATACGCCTCTTTTTGAAACAAAAGTGTGTCAGAGTTCTATGTTATATTTCTTTTTCATTGCCTTAAAACTGCCTGCTTTTATTTTTCAATTTTTAGATACTTGGAATTTTGACTAAAACATCGATTTTGGATACAAGTCATTTCGTACCCAAACCATTTCTTTCCCAAAGCATTTCGTTACCACATCTTGGTCATTTCGTACCCAAACCATTTCGTACCCATACCATTTCGTACCCACTATCATGGTCATTTCGTACCCACGTACGTGGTCAATTCGTACCCATATATAAAAAATCCATCAAATTCCCACTAGCATGGTCAATTCGTACCCTCGTACGTGGTCAATTCGTACCCATATATAAAAAGCCATCAAATTCCGTAATTAAATAATTTTGGACTACGGATAAACACTATCAAAGTTATTAATTATTATTTCTGGTAGCATTTATGTGTATAAGGATTGATAAATGCATTTTTGAATTTTGAATTGTGTTGCTTTGAAATGCCATCTTATCGATAGTTGCCTCCTTTAACCGTCTTAAATTGAATAAAGATTGAAACAAATAATTACATGGTTTGTTATGATAACAGTATGTTACAAACTAATCATTCCTATCACTGTATGTGTGAGAAACGCGACTTGAAACTCATCAAATAAGCGGATAAGTATATATATCTTTATTCAAGTCTCATCTGTGTACATTACCTATAATAACAAATATCACATATACAGCACATATGGCGTACACAGCCATTCTTTCTAAGAATAATAAGAGACTATCACAGTTCAAGTATCAAAGACATTATTCGATTCAATAGTAATGATTATATAAATATTTACAAAGGTAAGACCATGTGGATGTTGCTAATCGTTGAACTAAAAAATGCAATAAGACAAAAAGTTGAAAAGTCTGAGATTCAAAAAGTACACTAATGCGTATTATTAAGACATGCATTAAAAAGCCATTATCATCTTTGATCAGATCAAAAATGAACTGATTAGCAACAAACACATGGGATAGGTAAGGTTTTTATCTATAAGGAATAAGAAAAATATGCATGTTTGGTATAGTGTTATGGATCTGCGGCTCCACCGCCGTTCCACTGGCCTTCCGGCCAAGCTCAGGGGTTCAAATCAGGATCAAACTCCAGTCAAAGACAATCAGTATGTTTATTCTCAGTATGGACTCCTAATCATGACAGAGTCATGAAGAATCTGCAAATAATGAACAATAATAAGAATATGGTAATGATACTCCGTACTACAAGGTAATTGTACACAGATATATTGTAAACAAACATGTATATTCGGTGTCAGCTAAACAAAACACACCGACTTGTTATATTACAAATAATTACTGTTATACAAAAGTTATCTTATCCTTACTTAAAGGTATGAAAGCTAATAGTATCAAAAATAAAAAAATAGTCTTAACAATATAACAACATGTATTTACCTGCATAAATGTATAATCTATCCAGACGTTAATAAATGCCTATATAATGGCTGCCATTTAAATTTACCGGATAAAGATGACCCGTAATCACGTGATGTAAAGGTTAGTCAAAATAATGTTAGTGAAAGTTAGTTCCCCTAGACCAAAAAGTACATATTTCTTACGACCGACAAGACCAAACGTATAAACTAAGAGCTAAATATCTAAATTCTACTGATTATTCTAATGGGGAAATCGAAATAACAAGAAACTAGGTGATTACATACAGTATTTTATTGATTTATTACTAATTTAACAGTTCATGGCAAAATCCTCCCTACGACATATGTGGATTATCGAATAATGTACTAATTAATAGTCTATTAATTGCCAAAACAGGATATTATAATTGCAACTATACATCGTTTGTATTGTTTTACACACTTGAAAGATTTGTACCATGTGTACTTTAGAAGTGTGCCGCTGTTCCTGTCAAATCACGAGTAATTAAGCACTCGACTAAGTGTGATATTCCCGTGTCAAAACCCCGTCAAAGGCAGACAGTGGCTAGCTGAGATATTCTGCGCAAAATTAAAGTAAATAAGCGGTAATTGACACCTTTACTTTATAGCCGCAAACTAAGATACCAAAGAAGTAATATGTCGCAAACTTCACACAAGTACTTATTTGTAAGATACTAAAACTTACGACCATTACGTTTGATTAAGAAACTTGTTATCATTTTCACCTGCCTGTTTGTCTGTGTGACATGTTTAATCCTCGTCTGTGTGTCATGTTTAATCCTATTTATTATACTTATATTACGCTCACGCAAATTGAACCTCTGTATTTCCTTTCGACAGAGGTCCGATGTAAGCGTGCAAGCCTAATACCGCTATCTGGTTTGCTATTCAGATAGCTCTCACACATGTAAAATTATATAGCGGAATACGTGTTGTGCAGTGATTTGACATACAGTAATATCTCTCTATTACGACCGCTATATTGTGGGAGCTGTTGGTTGTTTTGGACGGATAGCTGCTTGGAGCGATTTGACAGTGAAGCAGAGGGTATCTTTTAGTAGCTTTCTGTTGCGCTGTCGACTTGCTTGGAGCTCTCGCATGCCTTCTGTGCAATCGAATAGCTTTCTCGTTGGGGTCGTGGTGGAGAGGTTTTACGGTATGATGCATTACTGAATATAGCAGGGCGCTCAAAAACGTGCTTTCTACCACTGACCTTTGATTCATTGATTGATCTATTCAGTCAGTCATTTAACATTTACCTATCTTATAAACGTTTTGTGTTTCTTTGAAAACGAGCTGCGTACCAATAGTTTAAATGCAATACTTAATTAAACGTGTCTTAAAATGTATTTTGATATGTACATGTATTTCTCATAGATAAAGTTAACATATTGAACTCTAGCAACGAGTATACTCGTTGTTTGAAACCTATGATCGGGATCTACAGTGTTTGTCCCCTTGAAATGTATGGACGAAAGCAACCATAAAAAGTAAAATATGTACTGAACGAAATTGAGAACTGGACTTTACCATTTATAGTTCCAGGATGGATAAATTAATTGAACAGGTCTGACTTTCTATGAACATTTTGCTAATTGTGTATAGTATTCTGTGAATTTTACTCGTAATTCTCCCAAAATCAAATACAAATCCGAAATCATTTACAAAAACTGATAATATACTTAAATTATTTGTGAATATTTATGTATTGTCTATGTAGATTTTGTTTTGTTCCTCATGTTGTGTCTATGTATATTGTATGTTCCTCATGTTTTCATGCAAAATCATGAACTGAGTGTAATAAAGAAATTGAAATTGAAATTGAAATAATCTTTTATTTTAAAATGACCTGAACATTGAACCAATAAAATGGTTTATTAATTCTTGATATTGTGTTTGTTGTTATCGTGTTTCGAAAAACAAAGTTTGATAAGTTTATTCATAATAGTTCCATTAGGCCTAAAAACTAAAAAAGCCAATGGGGAAAATACACAAACAAATATGCACATGACTGTACAATGTATTACATTTAGGCATACAATATTGTTCATTCTTTGTTGAACATGCTTGAAGATAACTGCGCTATAGTTCACATAAAACTGTTTTATACAATTTCTGAACTTGAACTTCATAGTTGAATTTAAATTCGTGGGTACGAAATGACTACGTTGAAAAAGCCAAAAAAGATATGTTTTTTATTCCTTTTTTAAAGTTTTATTTTGGGTTGAAACCGGACTCCTACTGCCGATTTTCACAATTTAAATATTTGTTTACACTGCAGTCTATTAAAACCCAGTAAATGTTAGTGTGTGGTAGATTCATTTTATGGGTACGAAATGACCAAGATAGTGGGTACAAAATGGTTTGGGTACGAAATGACCATGAGTTCATTTTGGGTACGAAATGACCAAAATGTGGGTACGAAATGGATTGGGTACGAAATGGTTTTTGTACGAAATGACCAGTTCCCTCGATTTTAACCCATTTGTACTTAGCTTGCAATAAAAAGGGCAAAATCAAACAAGACAGACTCAGATCAAAACAATATTATTTAGCTTCTGATCTTAATTCTTCCTGTTTGCTAATATGAATGTTTAACAAAAATAAAAAAAGATTCTCCTGCCAATTTATGGAACTGTACATCGGACATATAACAGCAACCGCAATATCAACCCGTTCAATGCCTTATTTCATGAAGAATGGTTATTTCAAAACAGTTTAGATCATGATCCGAAGCCGCTTAACACGGCGTCTGATCAGGATACAAACGGATTGGCGCTCATTTCAATATTTCTTACGTCAAAAACATATTAAAATTTTGGCAAACAAAATAGTCGACAATTGTTGAAAATTGATGATTTCATGACAGTGAAGTTGTGTATGGTCGTCATATTTACGACATAGATATTACAGGTGGCATTCAGCGGAGAAACATTCTAGCAAATAGCAAATGGCTTAAAGCGACTAAAAACCATATGGTAAATTTGCAAAATAAAACCTCACAACAACAAACACACAAACAACAATAGCTAAAATTAAAGAAAAAATATTTATGACATAACGTGCAATACTTGTGATCGGTATAACAAATCTAAAATGATAACTGAATTGTATTTAGAATATTCCTATCCTCTTTCGACACTCTGTCTCTGGACGGAGTGCATCGTTGTTGTAAACCCTTACGTCATGTATTCATTCGTTACCATTTTATTCCTATAATAAAAAAAAATAAAAGAAAAAAAATAATTATCATAATGATAATACTAATAATAAAGACTTTAATTAACGAAATAGCTCATTTGGTAAAGACCGATCTTCCATGAGGCCCTCAAATAGTCCGTAAAGACCATATCCATTTTATCCAGTCATGTTACTTGTCATTTGCTCACTGTCCTGTCTTGTTTCATGTAATAGTTGTTCTGTGCATTATGGTGGATCGTTCAATATGCATTATGTGTGTGAAAATCTCTGCTGTACGTAAGTTTGCTGTGGGGCGTTAGATTCTTGAAATGTCGTTTTTGTATGGAAAACTGCATCCTCAGAGAAAATAAGCGTGAATCAAATTATTTCCATCTTAATGAATTGCTCTAAATCTGGAAATTATAGAATCTAAAATATCTATTTTCTACCGTTGTTAAACGGTATCAGCCTTTGGTCTTCGTGGTCAATTCTTACACATCACAACTTTCATACCGTTGTATAATACTGTTAAACATCGATCGAACATTGAATATTTCTTAAATGTAAATGTAATTCACAGAACAGAACAGAATAAATACGAAAGACTCAAGCAGGAAACGCAACACAAACAATACACCCACTACACCTCTCAAGCAGAACACACAGAGAGTCATAACATAACACACACACACGCATGCACACGCATACACGCACACACACGCGCAATACCATTCCTTCATTTACGCACTAAATACATGTAGAAAAAAATACACGCAAGACAAACATAAAGCAAAGTGAATATAGGGGCCCGCCTTGGTACGGTCAGTAGCAAGAACTTAACCTATATTTATTGACTTGTGCATAGTACATCATCATATATACAACATGTAATATAATCTACAGCAGATAATACATTCATATCAAATGCTATAAGCTATAACAAATGGAACAGGCACGTTATAGTCTAGAGAACTATAGCAAAAATAAGAGGAATTACCTGTTTGTAGGTCAAACTACAACGAAAAGAGACTGCAGACAATCGAAACGTATCAGATTATACAGTGGAGAAACGCAAACGCATCGCAATAAAACACTTTGACAATTCTGACAATTCATGTTAATCTGAGTGCCAAACAGTTTGGAGCCTGATCAGACGCCGGATCAACCGGCTTCTAACCTGGCTCCAAACTGTTTGCAATGTAAATAATTATTTTAGCGTTAACGCGTTTATTGGGAAAGAATAACGTTTCCCCACTGTACACTATGACGCAATATTAACCCTTTGAAACCTATTTATCACGTACAGTGGAGAATCTGTTATTCTTTCCCGTTTAAACGCAAACGTACGCAAACGCAAATCACTAAAACGTAGAAAAGAACAACTTTTGGACAATTCTGATATTTCATGTTTATCTTGGTGGCAAACAATTTGGACCCGGCGTCTGATCTGGCTCCAAACTGTTTGCACTGCAAATAATAGTTTTAGCGTAAACGCGTTTATCGGGAAAGAATAACAGATTCTCCACTGTATATGCGTCCTACACAAACAAAGAACCTTTGAAACGTACAATTGTTCTGTGAAAGGATGTAGACCTAGATCAGTAAGGCTCATGGGACCAGAGAATGAACTCTCAATAGTCAAAAATAGGCTAAACTTCATTCGAAACTTCAAGGGCAATGAGTTAAGCTTTCTTCTATTGTTTCACATGCGCGTACTACGCCTTGATTTCCTCTCTATGACTTCAGTGATATCGTCAATTTAGTCTTCTACTTTTATTTCTTTAATTAAAATCAATATGGGTGTTTGCTCATTGTAATATGATGTTCTAGTAACAAGGATGTCTGATTTGGAGTCAGACTATTTACAAAGTCGGCGAACTCTGGTCAAAATACTGATCATGTATCGTGAAAGGTTTGCCGCTGAATAAAACTATTATTATATTTGTATTATACGTGTTAATGCAATTAACAATGTGTAGGTTTGAACTAAAGCGACTATACCATGCCCCTCTCGTTTTCAATGATATTCAGGATTATTAGTCTGAGAAATCAAACTAGAAGTAATGCAATTTAAAAGCAATTCAGAGGATAATTAACTCCCATATCCGAGTGTCAAATAATCCAATTGAAGAAACAATCCAAGGTTCAGAATTCTCTCCCCACCTCAATGTTCATACTAGATAACGATGTCGTGAACAAAAATCGATCGAGGAAAACAAGGCCTTGAATAAATATTGAAAATAAGTATTTCCTGCAGAATCTAATTCGTTTATCTTATTTGTACTTGGATAAATAAAAATACGTTTACAGCAACACCTCTCTGCTACTACCATTTAAGGGAAGGCAAATTGTTTGTATAAAAGACAGGTGGCAGCTTAAATCAAAGTAAACGTCATACAGAAAGCTCCTAATGTAGTGTTCTGTTTAACGTTCACTTTGCTTTAAGCAACCACCACTATTTAACACCGTATAGTTATTATAATGCAATGGTCGTTGCAGAGCGGTTTTACTGTTTTTGGCAATTATAGTATTATTTGACAGTGTAACCTTCAAAGATCGGACTCCATAGAACCAGGGGCCCGTTTCAAAAAACTTCTTACGACAAATGTTATCGTAAGTCAAAACTTTAAAATACATTTAATTCCTTTTCAAGACGATTCAAAAAAAGATGTCACAAGACAGGATTAGATGGAGAAAAAAATAATAGTTGAGACTTTTGTGATCTGACTTACGACATCATTTATCGTATGTATGTAATTATATAGCTAAAATATAATTTCAGTTTGAACTAACAATTGTTTGATGAGTTATTAAATCTTTACGATGCAGTCGGAGCAAAAATGCACCCTCACAAAATCGAACAAAACTTTCAAAAGATAATCTGTGAAACTATTACGACCAAGCCTGTATTTAATTCTAAAATCATTTTTATTATGTAACATTTCCGAAATGTTTCACAAATCTCTTGTTTAGACTTCCGGGACAAATCAGAAATAAATACATGTGTATTTTCTTTGTTTCATTTTACGAAATAGCAGAGACGTATTTCCCTTTGCAAGGATGTCTTCTCGAAATGACAGATTTGGTATGTTTATGTCTAGTACTAAAGGTATCAACATTCATTTGAAAAAATGCAACCTTCTCATTACATAATACGCTTACTTTTTATGCACATGGACGTATAAAAATTTTCACATATAAACCAAAGTGTACACAATCATGGTTCTCTGTTTTTCCATCACACTCAAATAATTTGTCTTTATGCCACATTCGTAATTTGACATGATAACCAGCCTACAGTAATAAAGTTAGTTCTAAAATTATATGTGCAAGTTTTCACATTTGTAATCACACGATCCCTTTAATCCATGTTCTGTCGTAATACCGTCTGCTTTGATTCTGTAATGGCTTGCAGGGTTTATAAGATTTATGTTTAAGTAAGAAAAAAGACACATAAACAAAATTGAAAGACGATTTGCAAACCGTTTGGATCAATCTAAACTGTTTGCACATACCAGTCAAGTTGAGAAGGGTACTGCATTTTGCACACAGTTTGGATCCAGATCAGACGCCGCGTAACGCGACGTCTGATCTGGATCAAAACTGTTTTGACACTCGTCTCTAGGATTCTTAACTTTAAGAAATTTATAAATCTAGATTTAACAAATTTTGCAGACGACACTTTCGAAGCAGACGATATTACCTCAGACTAAGGGTTAATTGGCTCTCTGGAGAAAATCATAATCAGAGATTAGCTCATTATTATTTCAATCATTATTTTTAGGTCTTTCATTTGGTTATTAGGTAACACCAATACGTTTTCTTCTCATTTATAACTGGTATAAAGGTATTTACGGTTTGAATAATGGGAGATCGTTTAGAAGCCATAAAACACTGTAAAATGTAAAATCAGAAAAATTGAAGTCTCTTTATGGAAAAGTGCAACGTTGCTCATGCTCATGCCTCTTACACTGACTTATAAGTGATATTCCTTTTTCAAATAGACTTGTATGTTCCATGAAATCAATGAGTTCAAAGGACCAAAAAGAACAGTCAAACTTCGATATCTTGAACTCGGTTAAATCGAACACAGCCGTATTTCAAAGTTAAACGTGGCGTAGCATATGGGTATGCTCGTTTTAACAGAGCATGAAATAATGTAGTCATGGGTCTATTATCGGATATTTCGAGTCAAGCGAGTTCGAGATATCTAAGTTCGTATAACACTACTGGCAATGAAGTACTTGTCGTCATCAGTCCCTGATTGATAGATGGATAGATAGATAGATATATAGACATATATTTTATTGATACAATGGCCATAGGCCCATCAGTACAGGTATACTCAAAACTTTAGATACATAAACAGTCGATGATGGATGGTAACGGATTAACGTTTTCAAAAAAAGAGAGGAATATAAAGCATTATTAATTATACAGTTTGTTCACAGGGTACATGAGGATTTCTTCCCGGCTGAGGTAAATCATGTTGCCTGAGCCGTTAGGCGAGGGTTGCATGATTTTATCAGCCGGAAATAAATCCTCATGTACACTGTGAAGAGACTGTTTAACGAATTTATTATACTGCAAAGTTTTCACTATTCAAACGAAATATTTCGGAATTTGTCGTGTACAGCGCTCATTGCCAAAACAGATGGCGTTGAGCGTAACTGACGTAATGTTTCGGATGGTCGTTATTCATAAGAAAGATGGGCACGCTCGTATATGTCGGCGTCAAACTTTCCCAGAAAACATGCGACTGTTGGAAGATCCAACCACCGATTGGTTCTTAGCCGAAATGAACTGAAAACGGAGGATATACGATTGAATGATCTAAATCTTGTCGAGCAGTCGGCCATCTTATTTTCTGCAAAGCAAGGCTCAGGGATCTGTCAGCCAATGAAAATATCTGCAGTTCTACGTACCCTGTCAGCTCACATGGTATTTTGGATCACGTCTACGGCTCGGTACCAAATCAAAAGTAAGGAAATTACTTTTCAGTATAAAAATTGTTTTGTAAATTTCAAATGTTATAGCTAGGCGTTTGCAACATCAAAACTGGTTCCAGCCAGTTAGAAAGAGGGCGGAGTCTCCGCAGGAGATATACCGACCTAGCGACCAGCTAATGGTTGCTATGGCGTGTAATAAGGCTGAAATAAACATGCGCGACATAATTGTTAAAATATGCTTTAATAATAGATAATAAAGTTGCATTGTTTATTTTTAATGTCTTATGAGTGTTGTTCGTCAAGCACACAGCGACAGTTTACTGGGTAAAAGCTTGACTTTGGAATCAACGCCGAAACATGTATTTTGGACTACTTTTCACATCGTATACTATAGAAATCGAATTGCTGTTACATCCAGGATAACATCTATCAAACCTATTTGGCCGGTATATGATATATTCATATACATGACAACAAATCTGGTCAAAATACACATTAAATGGACAAGACAGAAAATAAAAACATAAATGTAAGGAATAAACAATATCTTTTTGCCGTTCACGCGGTATGAACACACTAGCTTCGCATGGTAAGTTTATCGTTAACGCCCTTTGGGCGTTTACGAAACTTACTTCCTGCGAAACTAATGTGTTCATACTGTCATGAACGGCAAAAAATGTTGTTTATTCCTATAGTAACAGCAACATAACGACCTTACAATCTCTTTTCAATAGCCTCTACTCGAAATCTGATATTGCATCACATTTTCTGATCTATCTAAATCACTAAATCAATTCACTTCTAATCATGACAATACTGGCCATTCCAAATATCAAAATTAGACGGTGAAGAGAAATAAAAATCAGGATCAAACTGTTTAGCACAAATAACGATGTGCATGTATATTCCGTCACAATGTCTTAAATCCAAGTATGAGGAACACATATAGACGACAGATCTCTGCGTTCGATTATTTTAACCCTTTGTCTGTTGACCTCGACTTTACTGATTTTTGCAAACAGTTTGGATCCAGATCAGATGCCGGGTAATGTGGCGTCTGATCTGGATACGAACTGTTTCACACTTTAAAGGGGAAGTAATCCTCTAAGCAATCTCACAGTTCACCAGTGACCAAGCTGACTGACAGTCGGCGAAACTGTCTGGGTAAATACCTTTCTTTAGCAGTGTAAAAAGAACTTCTTTATATGCATCATTTCCCTCTAAATGAACCTATTCTCCAATCTACGAACGGATTACGGACAAGATTGTGTCAAACAAGTGAGAAAGTGGGAGAATGCTGAACGGAGGTTAGCGCGCCAACGAAACCACCTTGTGTTTACGTTGAGATGCAAAGACGAAGACATTACCCCTCCCAGTTTACGTCTTAAGTGTCCGATAAACTCACGGAATGCCAAGAATATAGTGAAAAGAGCTAGGAAGGAATTAGTACGGGAAAGAATTCGGATAACCTCAGTGAAGATTGCAAGTTTGAAAAGGGAGAGTGAACTGTGCTAAACACCTCGCACCAGTTTTGCAACACATATTCCAAACATCCATAGACACTGGGAAGCTGCCTGCAGATTGGAAAAGTGCAAATGTTACTCCCGTTTTTAAGAAAGTCGATTCCCATCTTGCAGAGAACTACAGACCAGTGTCTCTTACATGTGTAACATGCAATCTCTTAGAGCACATAATCTGCAAACACCTACTTGACCACCTGGAAAGAAATCAAATACTGACATCTCTTAACCATGGATTTAGGTCTGGGTACTCTTGCGAAACGCAACTACTCACAACTGTTCACGATCTACTTCTGAGTTACGATGAAGGTGATCAGGTAGAAATTGTAATACTGGACTTCTCGGAAAGAGCTCGGTCATGAACAGGGACGAGGGGGCCTTTAGACTATCCCGAATCTACGACCCTGTGTTCGTCGTTTCCATGAAGCCGGAAACTGACGGACAAGGCCGAAGATAGCCGATCGTCGCAGTGCGATTTTTGAGAAGACATCAGTGGATGTCGAAACTGTCGAAGGTAAATAATTTAATCAAGTAGTGAAAAAAGAACTTTCTATACACATCCCCAGAATGTATTGTACACCGAAGATCCATAAGAAAGACAATCCTCTTAGACCTATTGTGGATTACACCGGGTCGATTGGTTACAACACGTCCAGATCTCTTGCTGATCTTTTTGGACCGTTAGTTGGGCAGACCGACCACCATGTTAGAAATTCCAAACATCTGTGTGAGGAGCTGAGCCAAGTTATGGTTGAGGAAGGTGATATGTTTGCTTCCCATGATGTCGTATCTCTTTTCACCAACACCCCTATTGATAAAGCCATGGGCATAATCCGAGACAGACTAACACAGGACAGTACATTGAAAGAACGCACTATGTTAGAAGTGGAAGATATCATGGAGCTATTGGAATTTGTCCTCACTACGACTTATTTTTCGTTCAGAGGTGACATTTACCAACAAAAGTTTGGCACTGCTATGGGTAGCCCAGTTTCTCCTATAGTCGCTAACCTTTTCATGGAGTATTTAGAGCAACAAGCCATTGCTACAGCCCCTATCACGTGCACTCCAAAGTTGTGGAAACGTTATGTTGATGACATTTTGGAGATTATCTCTAAGGGACACGTTTAAAATCTAACTGACCATCGTAATCAGACAGTCACTACAGGGAGTATAAAATTTACTCATGAGGAGGAGTCCCCAGAAGGTACCATACCTTTTTTAGATACCATTATAGTGAAAAAGGAAGATGGGTCCTTGAAAGTCTTGGTGTACCGGAAACCGACTCACACGGACCAATACTTGCACTTTGAGTCGCATCACCCCCTCCACCATAAGTTGGGAGTGATACGTACTCTCTTCGACAGATGTAATAACTTAGTCACGGACGCCAACGACAGAAAGAAAGAAGAAGATCATATAGAGCAAGCACTTAAGAAATGTGGTTATCCAGCATGGACCGTAAAGAAAGTGAAAGAAGACATAAGAGACAAACACCAGAAAAGTGGCAATAAACGTGAAAGACCAAATAACACTGAGACGTCCAAGGGAATGGTGGTTATTCCATATATCAAAGGAGTTTCGGACAGTGTGCAGAGAGTCCCCCGCAAGCACAGCATTGCCGTGGCTATGCGCCCACACCAGACCCTCAGAAAAAATCTGCTTGTACACCCTAAGGACAATTATGACACAAATGACGTATGCAATTGTGTGTACCAGATTAAGTGCAAGAACTGTGATAAGTCATACATAGGTGAGACTGGTCGCAAGTTTAAGACAAGACTGAGTGAGAAAGAAGTTGGAGTCGCTAGGCAACAGAGCATTCACAAGGTCTGAAAGGAGGCAATCAGAGACAGAGTGGCACAAAAGTGCTATAACGGATCATGTCATGCAAAATAACCATGTCATTGATTGGGATGAGCCGAAACTTCTCGATAGGGATAGCAATCAAAGACTCAGACAAGTGCGGGAGGCCATACACATTCTTCAAAACCAGCCCAATATGAACAGGGACCAGGTGGCCTACCGTCTCAGCGGGATTTACAACCCTTTGTTCGTCGCAAAACCCTGCGGCGAAAAGGGGAAGTAATCCTCTCAGCAATCTCACAGTTCACCAGTGACCAAGCTGACTGACAGTCGGCGAAACTGTCTGGGTAAATACCTTTCTTTAGCAGTGTAAAAAGAACTTCTTTATAAGTATAAATCTAGATTTTTTTCGGACAGTTTTGGAGCAAACGATATTACTGCAGGTTTAGGGTTAAAAACAATGTTGCACACAATTTGGATCCAAAGTAGACTCTGAGCAACTCAACTTGTAGATATACATGTACTATCTTGGCGTAATTCGGTAAGAATACTTCAATTGTATGTAGCATTACGAAACTGTTTAAATGGGTATAGCCCAAATCTATTTGTCGACAGACTAACTCAATGTATTTTGGCCTGTGTAAACACATGTATTGTCGATGATGTTTGATCTGGCACTCTATGCATATTCCGTCTTTTTCCGTAAGCTATTTTTATCATTCGGAAAACCATTGGAGATTTAGTCACAGAATAAATGACTGTACATCACAATTAATAAATCTGTTACACAGTCGATAGTAGCTCAGTAGTTTAATCACCGTACTACCAATGTCCGGGTTGTGAGTTCGATCCCCGTCATGGAAGTTCTACATACATTAGATTTTTTCGATATATATTTTCGAGGAACTATTTTGTCGTGCAGACGCATGCCTGTGTAAATTTTGTACAGTGAGACTTGTCTTCAACAAAAATTGAAGACGAACACGTAATGAAAATCCAACATTACTGCTTAACGCATTCTACTTTACGCGTTACATGAAACGCTCTTTAGAAGCGCACTGTGTTACTTTATTTCGTTAAAAAGTAGATTTTACGTAGGTTCTAAACTCCTGATAATATTATATTTTAAAGAGAGAATAAATTCACAATGAAATATGTACGTTTTAGAAAAAAACCGAAAACAACTTACTTGCGAATTTAAATTAGATTTTACCTAGATTCGAACCCAAGACCTCTGTCCTTCGAGTCGGCGACACATGCCCCGGAGCTAGTGTGCTTGTAGATCTATTCATCCGAGTAGTGTGTAGTATACGGTGCTAAGTATTTATTGATTTTTTCAAAACTTTCAACGCAAAATCCCGACTTCATCGACGAAAGATGACGGAAAGTCAGGGCTGCCATTTCTCCGGATTTTTCCTAAATCTCCGGATTTTTTTCTAGAACATGGTAGCTTAGAGCAGGCTGAAAGTAAAGCAGAATGCGCCATAAGGCGCATTCTGCTTTACTTCCAGCCTGCTTTAAGTAGTCACGTGTCAACAAAACTAGAAACAGGCTATGGGGTAAAGGTACGATTCGTAAATTCGCAATTGAAAAATGCAAATTTCGAAATCTTAGGATTTTTCATGTCAACTTATGGCAGCCCTGGAAAGTGATGAGTGCCAGTTCAAAAATCATCGACAATAGCAGGCCTATTCTCTAATACATGTACAACAGCCATTCCCAGCTGTCAACAGAGTAACTTGACTCTCGAGTATCTCGGCGTCTGATCAGGGTCTTACATTTTGTCATTCTGCTTTAAAGAAAGTATCTGCAAATTAAAATTCACCTTTACAATATTTGATTGCAATGTATTTGCGTTGGTTTGTATTAAATGTGAGAAAATAATTCCCAAATGTACAATAGTGTATTCGGATGATAGAAAAGCCTTTCTCCCCCACCAAATGCGTGAGAGATTCAATTGAGGCAATCATATAAACCAAATCGTCCGCGATTTCAAGACCTGCCATTTGCAACAATTTATGTCATTGCGTTTTCGTTTAGACTTCATTTAATACGGAAAAAAAATAACCTTTCCGCACTGAAATTCCCAAAACGAAATAAATGACGTAAAACATTATGTTGACAAAACTATACAAAAGAGCATACTTATTTTAGTGAACGTTGTCATATTGCTGGAAATACATTTACAGTAAAACTTCTATATTACGACCACTAAATTTTGTTGATTAGTTTGCGTTTTGTAACAGGTGACTGCTTAAAGGAAGGTAAAAGTTAAACAGAAAGCTCCTTTAGGAGCTTTCTGTTTTACTGTCACCTTCCTAGGAGCTGTCACCTGTCCTTTATACAATCAATTAGCATACATTTCATTGTCCGTAATAAAGAGGTTTTACTGTATATGATAAGTCACTGTACGGACATTTATTTACATAAGCTTTTGTATATCATAATAGAGACATTTGTACATTATTTACCGCGTAAATAAATCAATTATTGTTTTGTTATTTCTCTAGGTTGTTATTTGAAAGAGAAGCTAAACTAGAATATCTTCTGACGTCGTTAAATACGTCATGTAGTTAACTTTCTGCACCGTATACAGTTCCTTTGAACAGTTCAACCTTTGTTGTTGTCATGTTGAGCCCACTAAACAAACTTCATGTGAACACATTAAGAAGGCGTGTAAGCGTTGCTTATCTTAAGCATCGGACTTTTTGTCGGAACTCTTTCTACTACCTTTTGTTGTCAGCACTTCATTTGGATCGCCATATATGAAGATGGATGAATGAGGTAGGTTTACGGCACTGTGACACAAAATAGGTCATATAGCCTCGATGAATGATGAGGGGTGATGAGATAAGATGATCACGATTCCAGGAAGATGATGTCGGCTAATCTAATTGCTTGCAAAGCAGCGCATGGGATCAAAACCACTGACCTGTCTTCATCATAGTTCGTGGTCAAATAAACAGAAACATTCCCGATGACAATTATGCCTCAAAACTTCGCCAAGGTAGTTAGGTTTCTTGGGATGGAATGTTCTGATTTTGGACCTTATGTGTAGATCTTGGACGAGCAGTGTACTATTGGAACATATTCATCTATATGTAAAGCTATGCACTGGCGGATGACTACATTATGTGTAGGGGACGACACCTGACAACGACGCTACATTTCTTGGCGTACGCATTTTTCGAAGCTATATGACGTCACGTTAGAACGTTTTAGCGCGTTTGAGTGTTTTATTGAAAATTCAAACACTCAAACATTCGTTCTTTGTTTATATAGGAGCATGCGCGAAGTGTGTTAGAATTCCCAATAAAACACGAACGTGCTGTAACAGCTTAACGTGACGTAGTATGGCTGCGATATTGTGCACGCTAAGAAATGTAGCGTCGGTGCAAAGTGTGGTTAAATTGAAGTGTTAGTATCGAAATAATAATATAATAACAGTCTTTTATCGTGCAATCAAACACGGGTAGTCGTTGAGAGGCTGGTAATTAAATCACTCGGTCTTCTACAATGTGTTTTAATCACTACGTATCTTAACACCCACCTTTGTTTTATTGCACGATTAAATACTGGTACGAACTTATTAATTAATTTATTCGTCTCACGGGTCCAAGGAGTTGATTGATACAAGTATCGTTCATAGAAGATCTGTCACGTTTGGTAAATATCAACAGTGATGAACTATTTTTCTGAACCCTTTTGAATCCTGCTTTCGTATATTTACGCATCATTTGCAAATTGTGTACCTGTGAAGAGGACACTTGTACAATACAAACAGTGACTACCCAGATACAGGAGATGCATACTTTGTTTTATTTCAATACATTCACAATACAATGCTTTAAAATAAAACACGGATACGACTAAATTGGAAACGGCAATTGTCCATTTGAAGTTTCATAGAAACAACATTTCATTCTTAAATGATATTTTAGCGTGAAAGTTTGGCCATTAATACACATTACCAGCTGAAAGTGCGATACAGGGTGGTGTATTCAGCTCGAGACGTTTATTATATTACTTTACACACACAACACAACTAAATAGATGTTTAAATCATTTGAAATTCAAAAAATCACAAAAAACAATAGTTATTTGAAGCAAGATTTCTTGTGTGCCACAAAGAATGACGCGGAACTTGTACATGTACGTAAATATCGTCACGCTGTATCG
Source organism: Gari tellinella (assembly GCA_922989275.2). Taxonomy (NCBI): domain Eukaryota; kingdom Metazoa; phylum Mollusca; class Bivalvia; order Cardiida; family Psammobiidae; genus Gari; species Gari tellinella. The sequence goes on from OV277860.1 coordinate 97,834,006, forward strand.
AAAACGAGGTTGGAGTAAAGCGCAAGGTGGACGATACAAGGTGGTTGATACAGACTCTTGTATTTTAATGTGCAGATACACTCGGAAACGCTCGATATAATGAGAAGGCATATAATAAAAACTATTATGTCGCACTTGATACAAAGTCGCCCTGCAATGAGATAAATGATAAATATGTTTGCTGCGTCTGCAAAACGTTACCATGGTCTACTTTTAACCCATTACCCCATAGCATGTATCTAGTTCGTAAAATAGGTGACCACTTAAAGCAGGTTGAAAGTAAAGCAGAATGAGCCTTAATGCGCATTCTGCTTTACTTTCAGCATACTTTAAGCTAAATTTCTTCAAAAATATAAAAAATATTAAAAAAAACCATGTTGTAATATAAATATGTATGACTGTATAAATTGGAATTATTTTCATCAGTGGAAGAAAAAATGAATGGCGTAACAAGGCGTATTTATGGGGGAATGGGTTAAGTATCGTACGCAATTTGTTTTTAATTTCTGGATTATAAAATCACCTTTAAATCTAAAACTTAAAAAGGAGCTTTACATAACTTGGATCCTGATCTGACACCGAGTTACTAGGCAACTGATCCAGATTAAAACTGTATGCAAAGTGCAGATATGCCTTGGTTAGTAGGCTAAGTTTAACAGTTTTCTCTAGCATACTTGTTTTTGCAAAGCGAGACATGTTCTTCGTTTTGAAAAAAAATGTGTCAGTGCTCTATGTTATTTCTCTTTCGTTGTCTTTAAATGTTGCCTGCTTTTATTTCTCAATCTTAGATTCTTGGCATTTTACTAAAACAATGCTATTAACCAATTTGTGCCTAGAGTGCAACAGACACAATACAAGTCGGCCTCTGATCGTAATGTTTCCTATTTGCTAACATGACTTTCTTACTAAATCGAAACGATTCTCCTGCCAATGGGCGACCTGTAAATCAGATAAATAAAAGCAGTGACAATAGTAAAGTATGTGAAAGGTTGGCATATTTACGATACACAATAATGCCCCGTAGAGATTGCAGGTGCCAATCAGCGAAGAAACGTCTTTGCCCACGCCCTGGCAAATGACTTAAAGTCACTGAAAACCAGATGATATAAAATTGCAAAAAATCCCAAATAGAAGCGTCGCCCATACATGGTATAAAACATATATGATGGGTATAAAAATGTACTAAACATTCACTGAACCTTAGTGTGTTTCTAGAGTTTTCCCTCGCTTGTTCTACTTTAACTCTAGACAAGACTGATCTTTGTTTTAACCCCTTCACTGCCTTACCACGAGTACAGTAGTTATTTGCAAACAGTTTGGATCATGATCAGACGCCGCATCACGCGGTGTCTGTTCAGGATCCAAACTGTTTGACACTCAGTTCAATATTTGTTCAGTCAAAATAGCAAATATTTAAATTCAAGAAATAAAGGCAGACGACACTTGTTTAAAAATGATGACGTCACGGCAGTGAAGGGGTTAAATTTCGCTACATGCAATTCAAATAGAATAAAATAGACTGTCAAATAAGAATGCAGATGTGTCCAATGTACTAAAGCGTAGGAGTATATATTACAAGGTTTTTTAACAGTGTTGAGTACAATACTGAATTCTATTGGCTTTAGTTAACACAGTTAAAGGGCCCGTTGTGTGAAACGTCGTACGACGAAAATGGTCATAAGTCAGATTATATAATTATAAATGATCATTTCTTTATCCAATTTATCCTGTCTTGTGACATCTATTTGGAATCGTCTTGAAAAAGAAATTCCAAAGAGATGTCACAAGACAGGATTTGATGCAGAAATCGAGTGTATTTTAAAGTTTTGACTTACGACCGTTTTTATCGTACGGCGTTTCGTAAAAATGGTGCCAGGACCTTTACTCTACCTTTAATTCTTTAACCCATTCACTGCAGTGACGTCATCAAACCTGGACAATTATCGTCTGTTTTTTATGTTTCCAAATCCATTTTAGGTATTTATCATTTTTCTTTACGCGGCGTCTGATCAGGACCCAAACTGTTTGACAATCTAATCGATATTCATTAAGTCATACAATATTTAACATAACTTTGAGACGTGTATTACAGACAACAATAATGACTCAGGCGACAATAAAAGAGTGAAGAGGTAAAAATCTCCAGAATAATTTGATCATGAATGGTTTAAAGTATTAGAAGCATCAGCATGAGTGTCTTTCATATTGTAATATGACAGTCAAATAATATGGCGCCTGATTTGGAGTCAGACTGTTTACAAAAGTCGGTGAACTCTGGCCAATAAACCGAAGTAGTCGAACAATCTGTTAAAGACAACACAGGATGTATAAAATCAAATTTGATTATTAGATTACTACTACTATAATGCAATACAGTTTTATTTTTGGCATTTAATTGCACAGTAATGATCGCTGTTCTATTTTAAAACATTTAACAAAGTCTTAGAGTCCGGAGAAGATTGTTCTAACTAGATTAAAGAGAAGTTAAATATTTAAATAGCATTGTCTTCAACTTTGGCAACATGTGCTGTGTTCTAAGAAGAACTTCAGTTAGCCTAGTACAGTGGAGAATCTGTTTTTCTTTCCCAATAAACGCGTTTACTCTAAAACTATTTTTTGCAGTGCAAACAGTTTGGAGCCAGATCAGACGCCGGGTAACCCGGCGTCTGATCAGGCTCCAAACTGTTTGCCACCAAGATAAACAAGAATTATCAGAATTGTCCAAAAGTTGTTCTTTTCTACGTTTTAGTGCTTTGCGTTTGCGTACGTTTGCGTTTAAACGGGAAAGAATAACATATTCTCCACTGTATAACACGAGCCAATAGAATACCCGTGGTTATACTGCAGTAAAACCTTTCCACAACATCAAATGGGATACAAATGTTGTGTGTGTTGCAGGGCTGCCATTTCTCCGGATTTTTCCGAAATATTCGGATTTTTATTCCATGAGATGGAAGCTTAAAGCAGGCTGAAAGTAAAGCAGAATGCGCCTTAAGGCGCATTCTGCTTTCCTGTCAACATGCTTTAAGCAGCATGTGTCTTAAAGGGACTCCCAACCGGATGGTGTACTTGTCAAAATAAAATACTCAAATAAAAGCAAATGTGTGGCATTATTTGGCTTTTGACATTAAACAAATATGATCAGTCCAAAAAAAGTCTCAAGAATCGTCACCGAATCCTAGTTTTTTTTAGATATATTCCATCGTTTTTCAATAGCGTCAGCTGACGTTTTTGTTGTTGTTGTTGCTTCTCTACACGGGCTCTGACATAAACCGGAGCCGAATAATGTAGTATTAATCGCTACCAGTGAAGTACGTTAATTCGCTATCATATATATAGAGAGCGTCCGTGGTCGAGGCGGTAAAGGCGTGTCCTCATTTTTCTTGTTTGTCTCCGCAATGGAAGGTCACGGGTTCGAATCCCACCATAGCTTCTTCTTTTTTTTTTTTGGAAATGCATTTTTTAACAGAATTTATTATCCTAAACTAAATCTTACCCATTTATATAATCATTTGACATATATTTACAAATTACCATTTTTAATGCTAAATCCGGTTGCGAGCCTCTTTAAAAACTAGAAACAGGCTATGGGTGAAAAGTATAATCAGGAAAATCGGGCTTGAAAAATTGACAGATTTGAAATCTTAGGAATTCTTTTTATCAACTTATGGCAGGCCTGGTGTTGTTCGGAGTGAGTTTTTATGGGGAGGGAAATTTATTATATTTTGAGTGTTGAGCCCATCTTAGCTTACATTAGCAAATAACGTGTACCCAGATCGGAGTCCGCGTAATACGGCGTCTGATCTGGGTTCAAACTGTTTGTAATTCGTCTTTATGTTTCTTCTGTCAAAACGTCCTATACGGACCCTTTGAGAAAAAAACAGCACTACAAGTTTAAACAGACGATATTGCAGCAGTGAAAGCGTTAGATATAAATGTAGCGGCAAGCATTGTCGTAAGGAGGGAATTGATTTTAGAAGGACCGTTGAAGGGAGGGGGCACTGACAATTGCTTAACTCTTTCCTCCCTGAAACTTCAAATGGACAATCCCAGTTTCCATTTAAGTATAGTCCATTTCTGACTTTTAAGGGTTGTTTTTTGTCAATGTTTTGCATTATGACAAACAGTGAAGACCCAGATCAGAGGGCTCCTTACGGAGCCCTCTGATCTGGGCCTTCACTGTTTGCATAGGACAAATGTACTATTCACATGTAAACTGTTTGAAAAGACGCCTATATGCGGGACTAGGGTTCAAAGGGTTAATGCACGATAAAGATAATGAAGAAAAATACCTGTCTTTAGATGTCGTGATGTTATTTTAATAAGGGAAAATGAAAACAAAATACCCTTGTTTCCCGAAACCTGACCGACAAATTAGTTTTTCCTTTCCGTCCCTGGACTTTTTTTTTCAAGTTAAAACATTTGTAATAGCTTCTTCCTATTCGCTAATACACTGCCTACTGTTAACCCACACACAAGTGTTTTAACTAAAAGTTTTGCATTTCTTTGTTGTGTTTGACATACAGGACCGAAAAAATGTAGGTTATACACTTTAAAGTAATGGTTAAACATACTTGAACTATTATCATGTTGAATTATCGTCTGCTTCAAACAAAATCAAAATTAGTTTTGATTTGAAGAAAAGTTGAATAATAATGACACACAGTTTTGATCCTGTTCAGATGCCGCGTTACGTGGCGTCTGATCTGGATCCAAACTGTTTGCTAATTTAAGTCAAGTCGCGCTTATCATGATAAGGATACTTTCCGTAGATGATTTTGTATTAAAACACTCTATGAACATATTTTATCAAGCATTCGACCGACATAATGGAGCATAATATTAACAAAACATCGTTTGTAAAGTAGTTTGCCAATACATTTTATTTACTGAAAGCGTAATAACCATTGTTCTAAAATGGCCCTTCTTTAATCCTGTCACTTCTAACACTTTAAACACATGCAACCATTTTGGATCAAAATCATACGACGCAAAAAGGGCGGAGTATGATCAAGATCAAAACTGTTTGACCCTCCATCAGGCTCTCGCATGATTGCTTTTTGAGTCAAATTGACTAAAATTCTTAACTTTAGATATAAAATCAGACAATCAGCAGATATTTTTGCCTTGAACATGTCAGACGGGTACCGGCGTCATAATGGCAGTGAGAGGGTGAACACTATTACAGGAGAAACTCGATAATTTTACCAATTAGCGCCCATAGGAATCTTCCATGTTCATACTGGATTAGTCCATTTTTTATCAAAGGGATGCCTGAGGAAAATTTTCAATTTTAATTTTGTTTTATATTGAAATTCCTACCAGCAAACAGTGTAGACTCTGATCAGACGCCGCATAATGCGGCGTCTGATCAGAGTCTTCATTGTTTCCCTATGTCCCATATATTGGATCGTGGACACACATGGGCTAAACTCGCGTTAGTTCGAATTAATCCGCATTTCAAGGTTAAAACGTGACTACCACGTTTTAACTTTGAAATAGGGATATTTTGGACTTAAGCAAGATTCAATTTATGAAATACTGGTTCGATCGATTTGAGCGAATTCGAAGTATCACGTTTACACTGTATATAAAATGAACGGACTTATGGTTTGGCATTCTTGTTTATTTTCTGATCGAACATGCAGACAGAGACTAACTACTACTCTGATAAATAAGATATTATCTGTTATGTATTCTGTTTTCAATATGTGCCACTGTTGCCTTATTCCTGCTACAGAGTCCAGCACAGATTTATCAGTAATTGAGGATAGGAAAATACAACTCTGTATAGGAAAAGAAGGGGGAAATGATCATTTTTAATCTAAAATTACAGAGACTGAAGCCAGTCTTATGCAGACACACCAGGGCAAAAGGTTAGCATGCTTTTGCAGTAGAACTGAAACAAGTTTTAACGCAAAATCAACACTTTGACAATTGGAATATTTATTTAAATCTGAGTGGTAAACATTTTTGAGCCTGATGGTCGTAATAGAAAGGTTTTAGTGTACAGAGGAGAATATGTTTTTCTTTCCCAATAAACACGTTTACGCTAAATACTTTTATTTCCATTCCAAACAGTTTGGAGCCATATCAGACAATTATCAGGCGTCTGATCTGGCTCCAAACTGTTTGCAATGGAATCAACAGTAATAGCGTTATCCTAAAATGTCGTGCATTAACCAACAGAAACACCATACCGGTATTAACCAATTTATACCCAGTGGAATTTTCCATGTTTATATATTGGATTAGTCCCTTTTTTATATAAGGAGTGCCTAGTCAACATTTTTATTTTCATTTTGTTTTATATTGAAATTCCTATCAGCAAACAGTGTAGACTCTGTTATGCGGCGTCTGACCAGTTTACACTGTTTGCCTATGTCCCATATATGGGATTATGGGCACAAATGGGTCAACTTATTTACCACTGGTTGGAAGAATATAACATGTAGTTGCAGCTGAGCCACTTGGCTGCTGATCGCCATTCACTGTCTTTTCCAAACATTTTGAATCCACATGAGACGCCGGGTAACACGGCGTCTCATCTAAATCCAAACAGTTTTGCACTCGTTTTTACAATTTTTTAAGTAAATATGTATTATCTAAATTTAACACATTTTGCAGACGACAGTTTTAAGCAGGCGATTTTGCAGCAGGATGGGGGTCAATATTACCTCAGTCATCAGTAATGTTTGTTTGACCTTGAAGCATAGTGGACATTCATTTGTTTATACAGTGGAGAATCTGTTATTCTTTCCCAATAAATGCGTTTACGCTAAAACTATTATTTGCAGTGCAAACAGTTTGGAGCCAGATCAGACGCCGGGTTACCCGGCGTCTGATCAGGCTCCAAACTGTTTGCCACAAAGATAAACAAAAATTATCAGAATTGTCCAAAAGTTGTTATTTTCTACGTTTTAGTGCTTTGCGTTTGCGTACGTTTGCGTTTAAACGGGAAAGAATAACAGATTCTCCACTGTATATATTAAATTATTTGCATTACATTTTGAAATTTAGTTCACTAGATATAATCGAAGGATTGTTTGGAATTGTGATCAGCTGTATTTGCGATTATTTAACGACAAATGAAATTATACAGTCTATCGCCACACTCCACATCGACCTGCTCATGAACAGTGTTAATTGAATTAGGACTATTGGTGAATTACAATCAAGTATACGAGAAGATAGTAGACAGATATGCACACTCTTCGGTGGAACATGCGGACTGAAAAGAATAAAATAAAGATAGACTTTAGCAGACAGTGTAGACCCTGAAAAGACGATGTAGTTTGTGGCCTCCTATGAAGGTCTGCATTGTTTGCTACTGTGTATAAAATAATCATGTGTATGGACAAACACTGCAGTGATTTTAGACTACCATTACATTGCTCCCACTTTACAACGACACCCAATGGGATACACAGATTGGATGTGTTGTGCGGAGGGAGTCGTTATAGGGAGGGACAATTAAGACTTTGCTTACATTTGCAAACCGCTTGAATCCAGATCAATGTAACGCGGCATCTGATCTGGATCCAAGCTGTTTGACACCCGTCATTATATATATTATTTTATAAAAATGTCCACATATATGTAACAGCAGACAACAATTTTAAGCAGACGATATTGCAGCAGCAAAATCGTATGAAATACTTGTCCTGGTTAGGGAACTGTGGCAAGGGTCGCTGTAAGGAGGGAGCCGTTGTTAGGAGGACCGTTAATTGTAGAAAGGGAACACTGTTTTTACAATAACATTTTCTAGCAGGCAAAGAGCAACACCCAGAAACAAATGGGTTAATGTTTATCATCGATAGATATTTGAGAACGATCTGCATACATCCAAAACCCTTAACCCTCTCGGCGCTAAATAATCCGCGAGGTTTTTTACCCCTTCACCGCCCTATTGTCGTCTGCTTCTGGAGTGTTATCTGCAAGATCATTTCAAAGTTATATTTAAGACAGTATAACATAAGAAATACTAAAATGTGTGTCAAACAGTTTGATCCTGACGTGGCTCCTGATCGGGAATCAAAACTGTTTGCAAAGTCGACCTTTTGCGTCTCCAGCGATGAAGGGTAAACCCTTTACTCTATAGCCTGTTTCTAGTTTTGAAGACAGGTGAGCACTTAAATCAGGTTGAAAGTAAAGCAGAATGTGCCTTAAGGCACATTCTGCTTTACTTTCAACCTGCTTTAAGCTAAAATCTGCTAGGATATATAAGATATTTGTAATGGTTATTGTTCATGAGGGTATAAACTGGAACTATTATCTTCAGCGGAGGAATAGATCAAATATGCTAAAAGTCGCTTCTATAAGGGAAAGGGTTAAGAAGCATAAGCACAGGTTACAGCTTTATGTTGAACTGTTTACTGTTTTCTCTTAAACAATGGACCATCCCAAAAACATTGTTTTAATTTTTGTAAAACAATTTGGCTCTTTTATTATACTTCATATATTGTGTACTCCCATAAGTATATTCATTTTTATGTAGTGGATGTTTTGTTTCTTCTTGAAAATCCAAAGAGCAGTTGTTTTTCTTAGCTTTATAATTTTAGATTAATGTTTCTATGAAAGACTTTTGAAAATAAACAGTTGTGATCAATAAAGTGAAAATAATGTTTAAAACCTGTACCTTTTAACGCGTTTTATTTGTTCCTCCACTGAAATTTTTTTTCAAACTTATTCAGTCATGAACATGTACCATAAGAAATGTTTTATATATGTATCCGATTATAGCTTAACCCCTTCGCCCATAGAAACGACTTTAAGCGTATTTCATTTATTCATCCGCTGAAGAAAATAGTTCACGTTTATACCCTCATGAACAATTACTATTACAAATATTTCTAGCAGATTTTTAGCTTAAAGCAGGCTGAAAGAAATGCAGAATATGCCTTTTGGCACATTCTGCTTTACTTTCAACCTGCTTTAAGTGGTCACCTGTCTTCAAAACTAGAAACAATAAAAGCAGACTGAAAGTCTAGCAGAATGGGCCTTATGGCGCATTCTGCTTTACTTTCAACAAGCTTTCAGTGTACACCTATCTTCAAAGCAAGAGACATGCTATGTGGCAAAGGGTTAAAACATTCAACCGGTGCGACTATGGTTCAACAAGCTTTCAGTGTTCACCTATCTTCAAAGCTAGAGACATGCTATGGGGCAAAGGGTTAAAACATTCAACCGTTGCGACTATGGTCACCGCCAAAACGTCTATATGTGAAAAGTACACTTGACCTTATCAAGCAGTGAAGACTCAGATTGGAGTGTCGAATACGGAGTCTTTATTGTTTGCTAACAGAATATTCCATCATACTAGATTGATCATTTAGATCAGACATCCCTTAAATTAAAACTGGACTCGTCCAATGTGTAAGTATGCAAGAATACGCTTGTCACCAATGTGCTAAAACCAACAACGTCTTGCTCGGTGTAGTTGCTAAACATTGTGTTACTCTAATGGTTTGAAATGAACTTCATGATATGGCTATCTTCCGATACCTTTGAATCTGTAATGGCGTTTTCTGAATATAATAGCCAATGTCAATTACTACTCATTGGTTTAATACATATTGTGTTATCTGTGGACATGGGTTAATGGTTGCGTGTAAGAGTTTGTTTTATTTATAAAACTGTTATGCAAATTTCAGTTAAACATTAACGTTATTATTTTACTCCGTTCACCTACTGGAACCTAGCAACGCATATGTATACACGTTCTTTAACCCCTTACTCCATAAATATGCTCCTTTACGCCTTTAATATATTCATCTTATAAAGAAAATGGTACCACTTTACAAAATCAAGACTATGTATCATAATATAGTTTGCTATAGCCTAGCACATGGTAGCTTAGAGCAGGCCGAAGGTAAATCATGTACGAGTATTTTGGATCGCTAAAGTCACAGGTGGCCAACTGCGTATTATCATCAAAATGTTTTACTACGACAGCTTATATGGGTATTGTAATAGATTTGTATTCCTACGAAGTCAGTGTATATACTGGGAAAAGTTTTGCTACAAAACCATAGTTGCTTTCATAGTCAATTATAATACCCATAGTAGTTGTCGTAGCAAAACATTTGATAATAATACTTAGCATAGCTAGTGCGACGTTTTACCCACCGTGTCCGCATAATCCCACGGTTCTCTTTGACATATGAATAGTGAAGCATAGTTGAGACAGGTCGTTCTCATAGACATGTAAAATGCACACATATGAACTTATCTGTGATTTGAATATTATATTGTCTTCATAAAAAATCCATAGTCTCTTATAATTCAGTAATGAATGACATGGTTCATGTATGTATGTGTAAACGATGATGTTTTAAACAGTGTAACCATAAAGAGACACAAATAAAGATTATACTACTACTCCTACCATGAACTAATAAAACCACAGCGCCTGTTGCATATCTGTGTTCTATACCGGTGCGACCAGATATCACCTGTAGATATGGCAATCACAGATATAAACTTTATTGGCTGAACAAAGATATATGGATTGTGTACGTACACCCAGTAATTGCCAAGACGAAGATAATACAATATTTGATATTCAATAAAACCTCTCTATAATGGCCAAACAAGAAGACTTATTGGTTGTATAAAACACAGATGACAGCTCCAAGCCAGGTGGCAGTAAAACAGAAAGCTCCTTTAGGCAGACACCTGTCTTAAACACCTAGTTATTAAAACAATTGGTGGTAGTAATATAGAGGTTTGACAGTTGTGTAGGAGGAAGGGAGGAGGTGGTCTTTCACGGAAAAGCAATCATCAACACTCCTCACCAGAATAATTGTGAGTTATAACAAGATGATCAGCGATTGGTTAATCCAAAACTTGTGATCAAAATCTTATATAATATAGCGCCCACCTAGGGCATGGCTGCATGCATTTGATACATTTACCGTATAATCTCGTTAAATCGCCCCTGGGGGAGGGGCGATACAAAGTCCAAAAATTCAATCAGGGTTTCAGAGTTTAACTCTTTACACCCTAAAGGCGAAACGGTATTTGCAAACAGGAGTGCATCGCCATATCATGATTTAAACTAATTGAAACTCTAACCGTAAAAACTCTGACCCCAAACTATTGATCATGAAAACTCTGAAAAAGAAGGGAGGGAAAATAAAGTCTTGGCTTACATTTGCAACAACTTGAATCAAGATCAGACGCCTCGTAACTTGTCGTCTGATCGGAACTCAAGCTGTTTGTCACTCGTTATTTTATTTCTTCTGCCAAAGTATGTAGTTTTGAAAAGACCAAGCAGACGATAATGGAAGCGTTAAACATGAGTGTAATGTATTAGGAACGGCGGCAAACATTGTTGTAAGAAGGGAATCATTGTTCGGAGCACCATTAACTGATTGATAATGACACTTATAAACTTATTATCTATTCGCATAGCCAAATAAGTTTAACTTACATGACAGTTTCGGTGTGCCGAAACTGTCATGTAAGTTAAACTTATTTGGATATGCGAATTTTCTTTTTTTATAATTGAATATATGCTATCCTGATGAATTTCTTTCTTAATAATGACACATTGATAGATGATATACTAAAACGTTCAAGCAGTTTAAATCGAATGCTGTCCCCGAATCACTCGGCATCTGTTTGAGATCAAAAATGTTTCCAATCGCCAATAAAGTCGTCATGTTTTGGTACTATGAAAGATCTATAGAGATATTGCGACGATTTCTGCTGGTTGTCTTTTTGACAGCGATATTTAGTCTGCCAGGGGATTAATTCATCAAGCCGTGTCAAAGACATGTAAGTCATGGAGGAATTCTCGGTCACACTGCCTAGCAAAAGCGAATCATATAAAAACAAATTTATTTATTCTTCCATCTAAGAATTTAGTTCCAATTTATACAAGTATGAATACGCACCATAACAAGAAGTTCCTAATTCTAGAATATACTAGCTTAAAGCATGCTAAAGATAAAATAGAATGTGTCGCAAGGCGCGTTTCTACTTTAATTTCAACGTGCTTAAAGTGGTCACTTGTTTTCAAAACAATTTGATCGAGAGTTAACAACATCTTCAGAACAATTTCAAGAATAGTCCCATCGGAAAGCCCTGTAACCATGGTGCATAGTAAATATACGGGATTTGTTATTGTAATTCGAAGACTTTTGTCCTTATTGTTCAACTCTATCGATATCTACCGGTATAGTATTGATATATACCATCTTCTTTGTACGGAACATTGCTTTAAAAAAGTTATCAGCAAGTGGAAATAAATTGTCTCCAAGGCAACGCAATCCATTTTATATTACTAATGCACAGTACAGCATATACCCTGTATACCAATTGCTTAAACTGAATATATCAGTCAGCACAATATTGTAAAAGTAAGGTGAAACGATGTTGTTTAAAAAACCTACATAAAGCAAAGAGGACGTTTTATATTGGGCTGCATTGTTTGAAGTAATCGTTACTTGTGGTGATATCAGTGTGGTTTATATATATTTTTAAGTAATTACTTGACACATTTTATGTAGTTGCCATATATTTGTTTGTTTATGATAACTTGTGTATGTTTATAACGCTTCATTTTCTCCTCATGAGCTTTCAATCCCACTGGATGTATGAAAATAAACTGTAAACTGTAATATAACAAAATTACAGTAATCATCCACTAATTTACTTTCCGTTCAATCATAGTGCGGTCTAACTTCTCGTATGAAACATGTACGTTGTGTCCTCACGTTTTCAACTCTACAAGTACAAACACATTTATATTATAATTATACAAGATTTATATAGTAGTGCTCTTTTCACACAGGAATTTTGCGTTCAAAATCGCTTCATATTTAAATTATATAAATGTAGTACCTACAAAGCAAGAAAAGATAAATGACAATATTTAGATCTAAAATACACATGATACCTTATTGATTTACATAGAAACAAATTCCGAACAAGGATAATTATTTCCATGTTTTTACCTAGATTATAAGATGTGTTTTCATTAGTTTGTAAATTCAACGTTAAAATGAGTCAAGTATTTAGTCATTTAAACCTTTTATTGCAATGACGTCAGCATGACGCCATCAATTTAAAACAACTGCTTTCTGCTTTTACAATACAGATAATAATATTCCAAATTATTATTATTATTTATTATTATACCAGATTATATAGTGCTTTTTTCATACATGAGCTGTGCGTTCATAAGCGCTACATATGGAGTTATATTAATGTACACAGCGAGAATAAACAAATAGCGTTATTCACAATTAACATGGTACATTATGGATTTCAAAAGGGAATCAAAATAGATTATATTATCAAATTGCTTTATTCTAATATTTCGACCTCTATGGGCTCTATCAAGGTAAATTACGTGTAAATACACGTCATATTGTTAAACATGCATTCAGCCATAAATGCAAAAAGGCTCATACATTATGAAAGTAAACATTGTCCTCTTTGAATTAATGGCTGACTGCATGTAACCTGGCGTGTATTTGGACGTAGCATATTCTTTGATAAAGGCCCAAACGGGGTCTGTTTTTTATAATATCAAATTTATATTTTAGGTATTTTGACTTATAAAATACTGAAATGAGTGCCGTTACGCGGCGTCTGGTCAGTATCCCAACTGGTTACATGTGACAACTGTACTCTGGGTAGGCAGTAAAAGGGTAAACAGTTGCTGCTATTATCTTGTATTGTCAAAAGTTTCATTTGCAGGGCATTTTACAAATGGTATTAAGACTCTTAGACAGCTGAACGTGCGTTGATAAGCAAACAATGCATTTCCCGAACAGACGAACCAGTTTAGCTGGGTCAACACTGTTTTTGTTTTCAAATAATTTTTGCTAATGCAAAAGTACTGCTTTGGAATTGTGCTAATGATTAGTTTTTAACTTTTAAATTACAAACACAAAAAGACTGAAAACAAATCTTGGAAGCTATTTTCCGTGTACTACAGATTAGTCAACCAACTGACGTTTTACTTGGACGTGGCATCGCTCGGGCTCTATTGAACGATGTTTATGTATTGTTTCAGGTGTGTGGCAAGTCGTACATGTAGCTGCTCCCGTCCTTGTCAAGCACCGGTTTGTGGGCTAGAATTATTATTGTCAATAAATTAACCTATTCAATGCTTTATCCCGAGTACATTGTTTATTTGCAAACAGTTTGGATCCTGATCAGACGCCGCGTTACGCGGCGTCTGATCAGGATCCGAATGGTTTGACATTCAATAATATATTTCTTAAGTTAGAACACCAAAGATCAACTTGAGAAATAAAAGTAGACGAGAATAGATTAAAATTGATGACGTCATTGGCTGTCCATATGTCAATAGGTTCATAGATTGGGCCATTTTAACGAATTCAGAAACATTTGTATAAATGCAAGTCGTCAAATTTTGTGAATGATTGAAAATTAGAAAACTCATTTTTAAATTAATACTCCTCATTTAAACCCATTACAATGGACTTTTCTAAAACCTAAACTCTTTAAGCCGAAATTTGTAAGTTTAACAAACGAAGATGACTGACTCAAGCGGGCTCGAGTTATCGAATCAATTGTAGAAATACAAGTTGGTTCGATTGAACTGATCGCTCGAATTAACGAGGTTTGACTGTCTATAGTGTATGATGGGGGAATTTGATTTGTCATGGGATCTTTGAGTCATACCAAGACGTGTTATATTAAGCATGCAAATATCATGTATAGAGTGACGGTAGATTAACAAGTACGCCTAGACTTCTTGGAATGAGGTTTTCGTATATATGCAAAATAATGGTAATGGAATAATGACTCATGGAGTAGAGACTTTCGACACTGAAGTAGCGAGACAAAACCTGGAGGACGACGGTAGAAGTGCAATGTTCAAGAGACGAAAACGTCAAGAAAATGTTAATAAATCACACCATGTCAACAGAAATGAGCCTATAAGGTAACGCTTTCTAAATCTACAGAAATCGGGACTGCAGCTGTACTGTACTGTATGGGTTTGCTTATATATTTACAAAGTGATGCTTTCAAATAACTAGTAAACTCATTAACTCCTGAAATAGTATGTAAATCAGCTGAGACTTTACATATCAAAGAGCAGATGGCTGCTAAAAGCATGACATATGATACAGTTGGGTCTGATATGCATGCAGCTGCAATCTGTCATAAAGCGACCGTTAAAAGAAGATTTGCTATTAGTGTTTAATACAATGGCAGATAGTTCACGACAAAATAAAGTTGAACTCTTTAAATCATTTTTTTGTATTGTTGTAGCCCTACACTACGCTGACATATGTGCGACAGATCGACACTGTTGGTTGTGTTAATGCTAGAACAATGCATTACGATTGGTGATAAAGAGTTTAGGGAAAATCTGAGATCTTACACACGCTTATTATTGGTTTGATATAAGCATTATGTTTTTAATCTGACTTATCCAAAGGCATATGCCTAATAACGAATGGTGTATAGAAAGTGTCTATATTTTTATTCCGATTCGCCGTTCTAACGCATTAGAAACATATCAGATAGCATATAAAATATAACATAGTAACATGGCATGCTCTTGGTTTATGTCCCTTGTTATCTTCATTCAGGTTGAACGATCGTTTTTAACAAGACACATATCCCAGATGGTAACATCGTATACTAATAACTGATTAGTATCCTTTTTTATTCATAATGTAATCATTGCAACTATATACATGTATGTTCAGTGTCTCAACGCAAATATTGCCGCTACAAACAGCAAACAGTTTCGATCCAGATCAGTTGCGTAGCCGTAAATCCCAACTCAGTCAATCAACCAGATCAGACGACAAGTAACGCGGTGTCTGTTCAGAATTTAATTGTTTAAATTTTATCTAATTGCACTTAGTTAATATATCGATTTCTACGTGCCTGAATAAAGGTCCTTAGAGATTGAAATATTGGGTAAGAGCAATCCATCAGAGCAACAAGAGAAATTATATAAGAGCAATTCAATCATGATTTTACATGTTCAGAACTAAAGCGTTATCTTAGTTTATTTAGTTGCTCTTATTTGATATTTCCATCTCTACGGGCCTTTATCAAGAGGTTTGAATATAAGACAAGAGCTATAAGAGCAGTTAGATAAGAGTAATTCAAGTCATTTCGTCCTATTTAAATGATCTTTATAGAACATTTTATCCTCATTTGCAAAGCGTTGCCGCACTTTTAGGGTTGGAATGGCAAAATATCTGAATATGAAATTTGAATTTTAAGATATCAGAATGTGAAATTACAAACGGTTTAAGCAGATCGTAATCACTTCGCTTAGTCTTAGGTCCTTGTCGAACTGGGCTGCTTTTGTTATGAATGTTTCATTAAAATGTTTCTAAATTATTTACAGAGATTCCGTTTTCCCTCGCTTGAGTCAAATACCTATCAAATATGTTGCTTATTAATATTTCCCCTAACAAGACGTCGGATCTGTACCGAAATGTTAGGCACACTTATCAATAATGCTTCGGTATCAATATCAATAATTTGAATGTTGGCATGAAGGTGCAGACTACAGTTTTTGCAGACGATATTTTGTCTTCTAAGGGTTACATCAAATTCAAATTCAAATTCAAATACTCTTTATTTTCTCAGTTTGTACAATTCTACAAATACATGAGAACTATCCTAACACACATTCAAAACATTAGGTCAGGTACATATTTTATAATAGAAACATCAGTTCGAACAACTTCGAACGGAAGAGAACAGCATTCATTTGTTTTAAAATTGCTATTTCTAACATCAGACTGTTAAAAGTGTGTATGTTTAAATACAGTAAAACCTCTCTATTACGAGCACTAAATATTGTTAATTATTAGGGTGTTTACGATAGGTGATTGCTTAAAGCAAGGTGACAGTGAAACAGAAAGCTCCTTTGGGAGCTTTCAGTTTCACTGTCACCTTCCTTTAAGCTGTCACCTGTCTATTATACAATCAATTAGCCTTCGTTTTAGTGGTCGTAATTGTGAGGTTTTACTGTACCATGCTATTGCGACAAATCTGATTTGTTTCATACGTTCGCAGCTTAAGTACATGTATGTAAAAAAAAAATTTTGATTTATGAAAACTGCACACAAAACGAATGCTTTCCTTTCCGTAAGTATTCTGTGAACTGAAATGCATTCACGTTCCAGCTTCAAAAGTAGAAGGATGGTCATAAAACCCACGACAGAGCTGCTATGGTGCTGAAAGGCTAGACTAATAATTGATATCTATATATTCTCTGTATCCAACAAATCCAATAATATGTAGATTACTGCCAATAAATGAAATGGATCCTTACTACTAATACAGTGACACGCATCCAAGAACGTATCAGTTTTCACAATAAATCCGTCCGTTGAATGTGGTACTGTTAAACCTCTCTATAAAGATCACAAAAGTGTGCCTTTCTTAAGGTTGTTGCGACAGGTGACTGCTTCAGGTAAGGTAACATTAAACAGAAAGCTTCTTTTGGAGTTTTCTGTATTAGTGTCACTTTGTTTTAACTCATTGAGCCCTAGTGACGCATATATGCGTCTTTTACCAAATGTGTACCTGTGAAGAGTACACTTGTCCAATGCAAACAGTGAAGTCCCTGATCAGAGGGCTCCTTCAGTGTTTGTCATTTTGCAATTTATTAGAAAAAACAACCCTAAATTGTCTGAAAGGGACCATCCTTTATTGCAAACTGGAATTGTCCATTGGAAGTTTCAGGGGATAATGGGTTAAGCTGTCGCCTGTATTTTATAAACGAAGTTAAAAAGATACGCCTCTGTTTTTAGTGGCTGTTATGATACGTTTTATTGTATTGCACTTCTGTTTATGTACACTATTGTGTAATCTACTTACAATCATCAAGTTCCACCTTTACGGTCATGACGACTGAATAAATATACAAGGCAAGTGGCTGTTTAAAAAGATATATAATGATTTTGTTCCACTGTCGAAGCAGTTTTAACTCGCTGTAACATTTCACGACTATTTTGATGTAATGACCCGTCTAATATTGTCGTCTGATTGCAAGTTTATCGTCTGCTTTTATTACAGTAAAATATCTCTAATATTTTGTTAATTAGCAAGCGTTGAAGGCAGATTACTGCTTGAAGCAAGATGAACGTAAAACAAAAAGCTCCCGTCGAAGCTTTCTGTTTTACGTGCACATTGCTTTAAGCTGTAATCTGTATTTTATGCATGTAATAATCCTTCTTTTTAGTGGTATTAATAGAGATGTTTTACTGTGCATCCTTTTCATTTATTTCACTAAGCCTTTATCCTTTAATAAGCAATTAGCATATGATCTAACTATCTAAACTATCTATGATAGATTATTCTGGTTTTTATTTTTTCTCAGTATTTTTTCTCATGTCTTACAGTTACTCGTGACTACAGACTATTCGCTTGAGTACAATTTGACCGTTGCCATAGTGGGTTATTTTTAACACGGGCTTGAATGTTTAATTCTTTCCCGTGTTACTAATAATCCTGTCAGAGAATTTTGTTAGATGTTTTACATGTATTTACTTACTGTGCTGGCGGTCTGTTTGATTGTAAGGTTGTGGAACAGGGTTTATATTTTATGTACACTGTTCGTCTTTATAGGTGAATATAGGAGATAAGTGTGAGGTTGGGCGCCCCTAAACCCAGGTTTAACCCCCCAGTGGTTGTTAATAGTTAATTAATTTATAATTGATTATTGATTGCTACTGACCGTACCAAGGCGGGCTCCTATGTTCACTTAGCTTTATGTTTGTATTGCGTGTTGTTTTCTTTTTGGTGTGTAGATGAGGGAATGGTATTGCGTGTGTGTGTGTGTGTGTGGTTGTGTGTGTGTGTTTGTTATGGTATGGCTGTGTGTGTGATCTGCTTTAGAGATTGGTGTATTGTTTGTGTTGCGTTTCCTGCTTGAGTCTTCTTTCGTATTTATTTAACCATTTATTTTAGCTGTGATAACCATAACTCATGCCTCTTTATGTCAGTACCATCATGTATTAAGGATCAAGATTGAAGTAAGGGGTGACCTTTTTGTGTTATCCTTGGTTTATATGACACATCGTTGAATTATTTATTCATGTACTATTTGTTTATTTTACACGGTTTGTTATTATATCTTACTATGTAATGTTATAATTAATACTGAAAAAAATCTAGTTTAATTCTTATTCAAAGATTCATAAGGGTCTGAACAATCTGCTACTTTGCAATATATAGTAATAAACAACCCTATATAGTAGAATATAATACTTCGCTCAATTGGAAACTGGAATGTTCTATTTGGAGTTTCACGGGTGTCTAAGTTAAACATTTTAAGTAGTCTAGACTCAAACCAATAAAGTTGTCATTTATAACACATCTCATCCCACGCATTATTCAAATATTCCCAATCTATAAGTCGGAACAAAAAAAACAAAACATTTTGTCATCTTCAATAAGTTGCGCGACTGGTGACTACACATAAACCATTTTACTACAAATGTTATTTTACGTGGTATCTACAATACATATATTTTCACCTGAAAAGTAATCAAATAACTGTATTTTATCGGTTTTCAAACTTAATATAGAAAGTGCAAGAAGGAGGATTGATATTTATTGCCGTCTGTCTTTTCCGCTGCTGATACATGTACCGCAGAAGTCTTTTTTTTCAAACAGTTCGGACCCAGGTCAGGCCCCGTGTTACGCGGTGTCAGACATGGATTCAACATGTTTGATACTCGTATCAATATTTTATCAGACAAAAATTACAAAAAAAGAATTTTAAATAAACCTGCAGACGACAATATTATCAGCAGACAGTATTTTGGCAGCGAAAGCGCTAATTCAATAAAATCTTATTTTATCTATTTATGTACAGCGGTAAAAACTTTATTCTTTCCCACTCAAGGCGTTTGACCCTCAACAATGATGTTCATTGAACTCTAAATATGATATCGGCGCCATATGACCATTTCATGTGTCGCGGTGCCGTAAAACCAACTCAATCAATCACTAAATATGATAACACTTGCAAAACCCTTTAAACGCATTCTTTGGGAACGAATAACATCTTATCTACTGTAAACGTCAAAAAAGATAATCTCTCCGAGATTTCTGTGTTACTGTCCCCTTGCTTTAAGCTGTCGCCTGGACCCAGATCAGTCTACACATACGAGAGGTCTGATCAGAATCCAAACTCTGTGGCTTTGTTCTAATAGCGGATTGCATTGTTCTTATCTTGATATAGTGAGTTAACTACAAATATATCTTGATAAATGTGTTCATGAAAACTGATGAACTATTATAGGTGTTGTATAAAGTATATTATCCAAAGTATGTGGGTATAGTTCATTTATATGAGAGCTCAACCTCATGAACGTGTCAAACACGTTCAAACAGGTTAACTCATGAACTTACAAATATGTTTATAACATGTTTATATTCTTACAATATCTTGTCATGTTGTAATATATGTTTAAGTTACAATAAAACTTTTGAATCTTGAATCTTTTATATAATCAATTCGCCAACATTTAGTGGTCGTTGTTGAGAGGTTTTACTGTATCAATATGATTAAATTCGTCAGCGCCAAAATCGACAAAAATTATATTTGCAAACATGATCAAACTATTCGACACTCTATTCTATTTTAAACTTTATCATGTGACTACTCAATGACCCACTGCCTCAATTTTAACCAATTTGGGCCCACGATCCCATATATAGGACATAGGCAAACAGTATAGACTCTGCTAAGACGCGGCATTATGCGGCGTCTGAGCAGAATCTACACTGTTTGCTGATAGGAATTTCAATATAAAGCAAAATGAAAATGAAAATTTGACCAGGCATCCCGTTGATAAAAAATGGACTAATCCAATATATAAACAAGAAGAATCCACTGTGCGCAGATTGGTTAATTTGAGTATGTTTCGTTTCACATGTTAATACAAAATGTGTGTACAGGGTGACTGGTCTAAATTTTCATTTTTGTTTTATATTGAAATTCATATCAGCTAATAGTGTAGACTCCGATCAGAGCCTACACTGTTGGCCTTTGTCCCTTTTATACAGTGGAGAATCTGTTATTCTTTCCCAATAAACGCGTTTACGCTAAAACTTAAAACTATTATTTGCAGTGCAAACAGTTTGGAGCCAGATCAGACGCCGGGTAACCCGGCGTCTGATCAGGCTCCAAACTGTTTGCCACCAAGATAAACAAGAATTATCAGAATTGTCCAAAAGTTGTACTTTTCTACTTTTTAGTGTTTTGCGTTTGCGTACGTTTGCGTTTAAACGGGAAAGAATAACAGATTCTCCACTGTAGGACGCTAGACAGAAAAGGCTAAATGGTGACGTAGACTGTTATAATAAGTAGACACACATGCTGGACACGTGCACTTATGTCTTAAAACAGTGTCAACACTTATCCTGCTCTTATATGGTCTGCTTTAAAATTATAATATTATAATATTAGTCAAATTAAGATTTTTGCAATTTTTTAATCGAAGGATCTTCAGGACGAGTGCCAAATAGTTCGCGACGTCAGATCTGGATCCAAACTACAGATACCGTGATAGGCAAACAAATGTTCTGACTACAGTGTTCCCTCCCCCCTCCAAGCAACGACTCCCTCCTTACAACGACCCTTGTCGCAGTTACCCTAAAAAGGACAATTATGTCTAACGCTTTTTCTGCTGCAATACCGCCTGCTTAAATCTGTTGTCTGCTGCTTTTCTAAAATTACATAATGGACATTTTGACGGGAAATAAACTAAATGACGAGTGACAAACAGCTTGACTCCAGATCAGACGCCGCGTGACGCGGCATCTTAACCTGGATTCAAGCTGTTTTAAAATGAAGCCAATTTTCCTCTCTATAACGACTCCCTCCGAACAACGCACACATTTTTTGTCTCCAATTTGATGTCGTTGTAGAGAGGGAGCGCTGTACAACAAATGCTGATTTTAATTTTATTCCTCGCATGTGCATCTGCGTCTGGTATGGATCCAAACTATTTGGCCATTGCCTTTAGGTTTAATTAATATAATAAATATAAATCTAAAATTGACCCCATTTCCAGCCGGCGTTTGCAAAGCAGACGACACATCGGCAAGAGAAGTGCTAACGTTCAAATAAAAATAAAGAAGATTTATAGTTAAAAAGAATATTGCAATCATTTTAAGATTGGCAAGGGAGTTTGTTAAAATACCATTCGCTTTTACACTTAAGCCTATTGGGTATTACCAATTCATGGGTGTGTTTGCAAATTGTATTAGAAAATAAAACAATAAATATGGTTTTGAAAATTCTTATGGTCATCGTAAGCGAGTCGTCCAAGAGGAATGCAGGGCTGCCATTTCTCCGGATTTTTCCGAAATCATCTGATTATTTTTCCAGTACATGGTAGCTTAAAGCAGGCTGAAAGTAAAGCAGAATGCGCATTGAGGCGCATTCTGCTTAACTAACAGCCTGCTTTAAGTAGTCACATGTCAACAAAACAAGAAACAGGCTATGGGTTAAGGGTGCGATTCGTAATACCGCACTTGAAAAATGCAAATTTGGAAATCTGAGGATTTTTCATGTCAACCTATGGCAGCCCTGGGAATGTCGTAATATTAATTCATTTGAATCCCGTCCTCGCCGAAGTCGCATAAGTCGACCTCGCAAACAATTTGGATCCAGAGTCACGCGGCGTCTGGTCAGGATCCAAACCGTTTGACACTCGAATCGATATTTCTTAAGTCACACTACCTTAAATCTAACATTGAAATGATATTGCACTTGCAGACAGCTGACAATACGGCGGTGTTGGGGTAACATCCCCACGATTAATGTAGCACTGAAAGGGTAAACGACTGTAGAAAGAAAATACATTTGGTATTGATAACAAACGAGTATATGTAGGACAATGGTAGTCGGGAAAGCTCCTTCATAAGTTTTTTTACATTTCTATTTTACTACATTAACCCACAAATCAATAGCATGTTTCTTGTTTAAAAGACATGTGTCTACCTTACGCATGAAGAAAGTAAAGCGAGTTAACGCACATTCTGCTTTATTTTCAGCCTGCTTTAGGCTTGCATATACAGGGTTATATAAATCTTATTTTCATATGATGCATATTCATGACAGCATAAATAAAGTTCTTTTTCTTCAGAGGAATAACATACTGAATGCATAAAAAGGAGTATCTGTGGAGCAATGGGCTTAGCGACCATATGTCTTGTTAGGTACTCACTCGTTTTCGTTTAGCAGGGCTGCCATAAGTTGACATGAAAAATCCTAAGATTTCCAAATTTGCATTTTTCAAGTGCGATTTTACGAAACGTACCTTTACCCCATAGCATATTTTCTAGTTTTGTTGACATGTGACTACTTACAGCAGGCTAGAAGTAAAGCAGAATGCGCCTTAAGGCGCATTCTGCTTTACTTTCAGCCTGCTTTAAGCTATAATGTACTCGAAAAAATCCGAAGATTTAGGAAAAATCGGAGAAATGGCAGCCCTGGTTTAGTGGCCAGTCAACACAAGCTAGACTCTGTAAAATAATAAAAAAGAAGAACTGAGAAACCTAGGACAATAATTATGAGATTCTGTGACATTTTAGTAGAAGGCATCTGTATTTCCCATCTCCCTAGACATATTATAGCTTCTCAAAAAATACTCCCACTTGTTAATTTGATTTTAAAAGAGTAAATAAATTGGTTTCTAGCGATACCCTTAGCTGTAAAAGTATCAGGAGAAAAAAACAAGTGTGTCCTCAGATATTGTGTTAAACCATTCTTCTTTTTCAATTAAAATGATCATATTTTTTCCGAAAAAGGAATTGAAAGTACAAACACACTGCAATACTTCGCTATTACGTACACTAAAACTAAGGCTAAATAATGGTATAAAAACAACTGACAGCTTAAAGCAAGAAAATGCTTAAACAGAAAGTTTTAAGGAGCTTTTTGTTTTATGTTATCCTTGCTTAAAGCAGTCCCATATGTTAAACAGGTATAAATACATTTATTTAGTTGTCATTATATAGAGATTCTACTGTAAACAGTACCTTAACTCTTTCCTCCCTGAAACTTTAAATGGAAAATTCCAGTTTCCATTTTAGTCTAGTCCATTTCTGACTTTTAAGGGTTGTTTTTGTCAATGTTTGGCATTGTGACAAACAGTGAAGAACCTGATCAGAGGGCTCCTTTCGGAGCCCTCTGATCAGGGTCTTCACTGTTTGCATAGGACAAGTGTACTATTCACATGTACACTGTTTGAAAAGCACGCCTATATGCGGGACTAGGGTTCAAAGAGTTAACCGATTCAATGCCATGTCGTCATCAGTTTAAAATAATTGTCGTTTGCTTTTATTTCTCAAATCTAAACTTTAGGTAGTTTTACTTAACAAATATAAAAGTGCGTGTTAAACTGATTCGATTCTGGTCAGACCTCTCGTTACGCGGCTTCTTATTAGGATCCAAACTGTTTGCAAATAAATGTTGTATTCGAAGTGAGGCAGTCACTGGGTTAATAAAACCGCCGCGTCTCGTTGGTTGATAAAAACTTCTACCCTGGGAAATGATTTTTTTGTACTTGAAACTTACCAGGAGAAGCAATTTTGATATAGTAACATTAAATATCATATGCGTTAAACTTGTTTACAACTCAGTTATATAGTCTTCACTGGGTGCCATGTAATATATATTTTGCAAACAGGGAATACCCCGATAAGAGGGTTCATTAAAGAGCGTGCTTATATTGGCTCGAACCATTTGTTTACTGTACTTTTATGAAATATTATCTAAAACAACCCTTATAAAAATTGTTTATAACAGAATGCGAGGGCGTAGACTAAACCCGTTGTTTATATTTCGTAAATAACTATTGTTTTATTATTGTAATATTCCATATACTGTACATATAGCACTTGTTATAAATTTTATCATACGTTCAAAAATGATTTACAAGAATAAAAATTAAAACTAGAAATGATCAGAATGACTTCCAAACATACAAAATAAGGCTAAACTAAACGTGTTACTTGACGAACATGTAAAGATAGTACAGTGTATCATTCATTACCTTGCTTTCGATACAAAATAATCAACGAGCAGAAAAGAGATTATTGTTGCCGAGTAAACATATTGTGAATTGCTTTTGTTGAAACACTTTAATGAGTTATACATTCACTTTGATCACACTTTTAACACTACCATTCGAAAGCTAACCCTTTCACTGTCTTAACGCAAGTACGATCAACCAGTTTCAACAGTGTGGAACCTGTCCAAGACACAGCGTTACGCGGCGTCTGATCAAGTTTGAAACTGTTTGACACTCATCTCAATATATCTTGTCAAAACGCTAAAGTTTCAATTTGAGAAATAAAAGCAGACGAAAAACGGCTGTAAAAAGGTTAATTGATTAAAACATCTTTCTATCTATGATAGAGGAAAACTGTTCGACCGTTTAAATGTTGTTCAACAAAGAACGGCTTCACAGACGTTTGCAAATAGTTTATGTTCAGATCAGACATCACGTGACTTGTCGTCTGCTAAGGATGTAAGCTATTTGATGCTAGATAAGCATTATCCTCTCACTAAAAATGCCTACAATCCAATTTGACGAAATGCTTTATCTATATATTGCTATAAACAGGTGTTGATGAAGACCTGTTGGTTTATTTCAGATTCTTTGAGTACCTCCAGGTTTCCGATCCATACAGTAGCACGGTTTTAACATTGGAGTTGAATAGACGGAACTTGGTTGAAAGGTGGATATTTCTGTTGTTCCAAACTGCTTTCAGCATGACAGACGCTTTCGTTCTTATCTTAATATATCTCTATGTATGACTAAAACATAATAGTGTCTGTATTATGAAAAAATATGTTTCAACTCCTCAGTTTGGATCATGACTAGACACCGGTTTCTTATCTTGATCTAAACTGTTTACAAAGTCGACGTTCGTACATGTAGACTGTGGCGATGAATGTTCAACCCTTTCCCTCATCGAAGCGCCCTTTAGCGCATTCAATTTATTCCTCCACTGAAGATAATAGTTATATTTTATACAGTCATGAACACGTACGAAAAGAAAGAAATTCTATATCCTAGCAAATAATATCTTAAAGCAGGCTAAAAGAAAAGCAGAATGCGCCTGAAGAAACATTCTGCTTTATATTCAACTTGATTTAAAAGATCACCTGTCTTCATAACTAGAAACAGCTTATTATGTGATGTGTTAACTAGGTGATCATGCAATTCTGCTATTCCAACAAATGACCTTAATCGATTATAGTCCAAGGACAGCTTGAGTTAAACTACCGGAAGAGCATAGTTAATCATGTATCACGAGATATGCAGGGCTACCATTTCTCCGGATTTTTCCTAAATATTCGGATTTTTTTTCCCCAGTAGATGGAATCTTAAAGCAGGCTAAAGTAAAGCAGAATGCGCCTAAGGGCGCATTCTGCTTTACTTACAGCCTGCTTTAAGTAGTCGCATGTCAACCAAACTAGAATCAGGCTATGGGGTAAAGGTACGATTCGTAAAATCGTACTTGAAAAATGCAAATTTGGAAATCTTAGGATTTTTCATATCAACTTATGGCAGCCCTGGAAATGAAATTTAAAGTTAAAACCATGACATGTGTGCTGATCAATCCAAGAATAATTCAGTTCGAAAGACGAAGAATAATTTCTTAACCAAATTGCATAACAAAAAAGTTTGTTTCCAAAACCGATTTGAAACTAACAAGTTAACATTGTTCATACGATCACTTCGATGATGTTAGGTGCTGGGGATCACGGTTTAAGCTTGACCAAAGTACAAGTTTAAAACCGAAATATCTGTTTGAGAGCGCAACCGCTTTTCATTAAAAGTTTAAAACGACAGTGTCGAGAACATGTCCGATTCATAAGCATTCAATATGCAATAGGAATATACACTATACTGTTTACGTTTATCAGGCTAAATTGGTTATGTTGTTTAAATGGATGATTTCTTTTTTTAATAAGAACAAGATCATGTTGATTTTATTGAATCTGTTTAAACAATATTCAGGCAAACATACTTGTATAGTAATAAAGTTCTAGCTCCAAACCAGAGGTAGACAATAGACGGAAAAGATATGTACCGTAAATGTAGACGGAAGAACGGAATAACTTATAAACAGACAGATGGACGGGGATAAAGTAGTATGCTCCCGTCTTATCGTCCCGAGGGCATAGCAAATAGTACAGGTTATGTTAAGAAAGTTCCTCAATGAAATGTATGATCAGGGTCTACATTGTTTTCAAAATGGTATATTGGTATAATATGATCAAAGCTGCAATAAGTTGATCTGGAATCATTCTAATATTTCCAATTTTGTTTTATTTTTGAAGAGCGATTACTTATACATGTAGCAAGTTGAATCAAGAAAATAATTCGCCTTAAGAAGCATTCTGCTTTACTTTCAGCCTGCTTTAAGCTTCCTTCTGCGAAGATAAAACTACGAAGATTTAGAAAATCAGGATAAATGACAGCTCTGTATGTATAAAACAGTTTGGAGTCTGAAATGTCATTTTTAGCATAAGCAGGAATAACTAGATTCCACTGTATGTAAAGTTCCTCGGTGTGACCCCATCTGTGAATACTCGCTGAATTCGCGCTTGGATAATAAAACAAAGACTTACTCCAATTGTGTAAGTTGATGAACCTTGGTTCAAAACTCAATCTAAAAAAGCAATATACATGTAGACGTAATTAAAGAACAAATAAACCTTCCCAAAGTGCTCATGATTTAACCTCTTCACTATCTTATACCGAGTACAATAGTTATTTGCAAATAGTTTGGATCCAAACAGTTTGGCATTATTTTGTATATTTCTTTATTTAAATAGCTAAAATTAAAATTTGAGAAATAAAGGCAATCCACAATTATCTAAAGGTTGTACAGTGGAGAAAACGTTATTCTTTCCCAATAAACGCGTTTACGCTAAAACTATTATTTCCATTACAAACAGTTTCGAGCCAGATCAGACGCCGTGTAACCCGGCGTCTAATCAGGCTCCAAACAGTTTGCCACCCAGATAAAAATATTTATCAGAATTGTCCAAAAAATGCACTTGTCTACGTTTAAGTGTTTTGCGTTTGCGGTTCGTTTCGTTTAAACGGGAAAGAATACCAGATTCTACTGTATAACGTCATCGTGGTGTACATGTACGCCTACACCTGTGCATTTAGGATATATCATTTATCCCTTTAGGCTGCTTTGAAAGTACAAATTATTTCGGAGTGTTAAACTCAGATGTTTAACCCTTTCATGATCAAATTTAGTGTGAGATCTGTACCCCTTCACCGCCATAGTGTCGTCGGCGTCAATAATGTCGTCTGCAATATCGATTCCAAGTTAGATTTAAGGCAGTATAACTGCGTATTTTCAACAAAGGTAGCAAACAGTTTTGATGCGCGGCGTCTGATCAGGATCAAAACTGCTTAAAATGCGCTTTTTGACGTCATTGAGAGTGAAAGGGTTAAGATAACCCTGGCCCACGCAAATCAACTCATCACATAAACCTTTCAATGTCATGACGTCATATGCTTTTAACAACTGTCGTCCGCTTTTACCTCTCAAATTCAAATTT
Organism: Gari tellinella; assembly: GCA_922989275.2. NCBI lineage: Eukaryota > Metazoa > Mollusca > Bivalvia > Cardiida > Psammobiidae > Gari > Gari tellinella. The sequence continues at coordinate 97,862,585 of OV277860.1, forward strand.
GCAGTAAATTGATTGATATAAATAGATCAAAACACTTCATATTGGATCAAGTTTGAATCCAGGTCATGCGCCGAGTAAATCGGCGTATGAATAGCATCCAAACTGTTTGCAGATGGATTTTCAATCGGGAGAAAGTAAGTTAAAGGAATTTGCCTTAGTTATATAACAATACAACTGCTCTAAAGAATGTCAATTTATATGGCTAAAGTCATTGTTATTTGAATTTACCTTGTTTTAACGACTAAGTGATTCTTTTTGAACAGAATGATTGACAGACACACAAATATACGTGTAGAATCTATATCATATTCGGGGATAACAAAAAGAAATACAATATAAGTATTTCATTTCTTTTCATTTCATTTTATTTCTTTTTAAATAAATGTTTATCCTTTTCAATAAATGTATATAATATTACATATTTTGTGTATTTTAATGTTTCTATTTCGTTCAGCGACGTTATCCATGTCATTTACAAACAGTTTAAATCCATACCAGACGCCGAGTTTCTCAAAATTGTTTGTCGTTCATCTATATGTTTCTCCTGTTGCAATGCAAGACAATTTTAACCCTTTCGGTGCCAGGCTCCATAACACTAACATATGCAAACAGTTTTGATCTCGATCAGGCGTCGCTTAACGCGGCTTCTAGTCAGGATCGAACTGTATGACACTGTATGAATTTTCTTTGAGTCAAACTTAAATCTTGAACTTTGGAAATAAAGCAGAGTATTACTGTGCGAGCAGACGGTGTTTTTGGCAGTGAACGTGATAGTTTGGTTATGACGTCATTCTGGCGGTGAAGTTTATTAAATTATGTGAATTTGAAGGAATTATTCAAACTATAAGGTGTAATTACCCTACATGCATATGTTTCCCTTTTCGGATCAGACTGGTTAATTGTTTTGTCAACATAAACTTTAAACTGCTTGAACAGTATATCTTAGTTTTAACGTTTATATCTGATATGACGCATTGCCGCGTTAACAAGAATTATATGTCAAAATTCGATTTGACGTCATTTACGATGTTATAACGAGAACATCTCGGGCAACTCCGTGTACTGTGGGTATTGATGGAAATTATCGAACCACTTCCGATCACAAAACTGAACAATATGATAACTTAACAGGTTCCTTTTATTTAAAACCGTGCACTTTGACAAAAAAAACAAAGAAAAAAAAAACCCGGAATTGCATGCAACAGCGTTTTGACCAAAATGATTGCACAGAAAAGGAAAGTGCAAATGTAATACTATTTAAGAGTATTCTTTTATTTTAACACCTAAGTCCAAGCGACGAGTATACTAACCCTTTACAAACAATGTATCTGCGAAAAGCATAATTGTCCTATGCAAACAGTATAGAGCCAGATCAGTGGGCTTCTAGAGAATAAACCCTTATCAGGGTCTATACTGTGTGTGAGTTTTACTAAATTGTACAAAGAAGCTAGTTAGTAACATTGGACTATATGTGAAAAGTGTGAAACACAATTTAAATATGTGTGTAGATATGTCCCAAAGGTTACAAAACTTATTTGTTTTAGCAGAGTGTTTAAAATGAGCAAACTACTAAAACTAACAATGCTTTGTAACCTTAGTAACACATCTAGAAACTGCGATATTTTTGTAATTTTGTTGAAATGAGTATTTGAATACTTCTTTACACGGGATCCCCAGAGGCTGATCTGACTCTAAAAGATTTGCATGGACGTCATGCTTTAAGCATAAACGCGTTTATTGGAAAAGAATAAGGCATTCTCCACTGTGCCAGGACTCCTTCTCTGAATATGTGTGCGACGTCATCTGAATAAGTGTATAACGTCATACATCAGTGTGTACAACGTCATAAACCGGGAAAGACATTACGCCTGTCGAGCTTGATTTTAGTTGCATTTGCGAGCAGTTTTAGTCACTCTCGCCGTCTGAATAATAACTGTTTGACACGTAAATGATGTTTCATCTAATTCATAAATTGACAATAATTGTTATTTTCAGCCGATATCATGGCGATGAATGAAATAATAATAGATCTACTGCAGCCTGGAATACCTGTTCATGCTGATAAACAGAACGGTCATTCACCGTTTATACATGTATCAATTTTGAAGAAGTAGACCACTTCCGGCAGGCTGAAAGTAAAACAGAATGCGCCTTAAGTCGAATTCTACTTATTTTCAGCCGGTTTTAATAGGATATAGAGCATATAACTTATGGTGCATATTCATGACTGTATAAAGCGATACTATTTTATTTGGTGGAGGAATAAATAAAATGCGAAGACATGCGTAGTTATGATGTAATGAGTTAATTATGAGATTCCTCCCACGTAATCTAACAAGATAAGCAATTCACCAAACGCGAAGTAACCGGAATAATAAATTATGTCTATTTGATTATCGTTCAGTTCATGATTAGGAGAGCACGGTAAATATAGCAATAAGAGGAACAGATCAGTAATAGAAAACACGGCAGAGCTATAACGGTGAAATGCTAGACTTGTTATTGATATCTATTGAATCACAGTATCAAATAAATCCAATAAAACTAGATTACTTGCAATGAATGACATGTAGCGCCATTATTCATAGATATTGGGAGAAAATACATCGTAAAACAGTTAGATTAAGAAACACTTTACAAGAGGCCTGTCCCCTCCTTGTTATATTTACACGCTGGATGAATGATAATTAAATACACATGTAGCTGAACCACTTCTCTGTAAAGCTTGATTGCTTTTATTTCGTTAACAAACCGTCTGTTGAATCGTTAACTCGACGCCTTATAAGTATTAAAGTTGTTTGACACTCAGCTGGATGCATCTTCAGACACAATGCATTATCTCATCGAGTTATAGTGACAAGAATACTTGTCGTTTTCAAACAATGTGCAAGATAAAAGTACACTTGTCCAATGCAAACAGTGAAGTCCCAGATCTGCGGACTCCTCTGATTAGGATCTGCTCTGTTTGTCATTTATTTTGACATACGACGTATAGAAAAGAATGCTAAATAGTCGTATATGGACTAGATCGATTTAAATCAATTCCGTGCCAAATTTACCCCTTAATCACCATACTGTCGTCTGGTTCAAAAATGTTATCTGCAATATTATTCAAAAGTTAGATTGAAGAATGTATGCCATAATATATATCGACACGGGTGTAAAACAGTTTTCCCTGATCCGGCGCCGCGTTACGCAGCGTCTGTTTGGATCAAAACTGATTGCAAAGTCGACATTATGCGACTCCGAGTTCAGTGGACTAAAGGGTTCAGTAGTAAGTGCATTAACTCTTTCTTCCCTAAAACTTCAAATGGACAATTCCAGTTTCCATTTTAGTCTAGTCCATTTCTGACTTTTAAGGGTTGTTTTTGTCAATGTTTTGCATTATGACAAACAGTGAAGACCCAGATCAGAGGGCTCCGAAAGGAGCCCTCTGATCTGGGTATTCACTGTTTGCATAGGACAATGCACTTTTCACATGTATACTATTTGAAAATGACGCCTATATGCGGGACTAGGGTTCAAAGGGTTAATACATAACTTACAAAACAGTTCGATAATTTATAAGCAGGTAAGATGTTATGGTACATAAATAGTACACTAATGAAATCAGTGATATATTGGGAGATACATCACAGCTTGATCTACATGACAGTCATTCTATTTATTACACTACATGAACAAATTTATAACCGTAATAGCCTATTATAGTGTGAAGTCAAGGTTTGAACGAATATAGAAACTAATTGCAAACAAATTAAATTATCTATGTCTAGAAATAACTCTATCAATTGCCTACTTCTTCATTTTATGTGTTTAGGTGTTAGAATTACTGCAAGTTTGCAGATCATAGATCAAATACTCATTGCATGTATGGATGGATATGTCTTCAAAAAGATTACTCTGGTACAGTGGAGAATGTGTTCTTCTTTCCCAATAAACGCGTTTACGCTAAAACTATTATTTGCAGTGCAAACAGTTTTGAGCTAGATCAGACGCCGGGTAACCCGGCGTCTGATCAGGCTCCAAACTGTTTGCCACCAAGATAAACATGAACTATCAGAATTGTCCAAAAGTTGTTCTTTTTTACGTTTTAGCGCTTTGCGTTTGAGTACGTTTGCGTTTAAACGGGAAAGAATAACAGATTCTCCACTGTATATAGTTTGGATTTAGATCTAACGCCGCGTAACGCGCTGTCTTATCAGGATCCATACTGTTTGACACTCTGGGTCTGTTTTGAAAAGATATTTAGAAACTTCTAGTTTAATAACAGCAGCAGAATAAAATGTTGCAGACGACAAAAGTACCCAGCTTACAAACAGACGAGAAAACGTTATTCTGACGTCATAAGTGACATACTACAATGACGAGGACGTCGTGCTTACCCGTTTAAGGATGTCGGCCTGTCTTTTTGAGCATTATGAAATTTCCGAAAAATTTTATGAACTCATTTTCAAAAAAATGTTAAGAACTCATTTTTGGTGAATGCATACAGTAATAAAATACTATTTTCCCAGGGAAAAAATTCGATTTTCGTTCCGGAAGGGACTTTTTAAATTTTATGTCCTATTCGTAGTTTACAGCATACACTGTTTTCATAGGTAGGTTGCATTTTGTTACATCCGATTTCATTTCAATTTCTCAGAATATAAGCATGAAATTTGCATGGTAGTACAGTTTTAGTATAAATTATAGATAACTCAATAGATAAAATGATTTTTTTTTTAAAAAAAAAATTTTTTGGGTAAAAATACACCAAAAATTGAAAAAATGAGAAAAAATGGATTTTTTAGATAAAATGATCTATATCGTTTTTAAAAGATCCGGGACCCTGTGTTTTTATTTGCTATTTCACTAAAACGTTTTGTTTTCAAGGCTAAAAACAACAAATAAAAAATTTGGTAATTAGTTTGCTACAATTTGTAGGGCAATTTTCACTGTGCCTTATTCTCCCATTATAAAAAAGTGGGTGGGGTAAATTTTACTCCTTTCCGGTGAAATCAAACATTTTTATTTTTTATCTTAAAAAAACATTATTTTCAGGGTTTATTCTTACTATGGTAATATTAATTAGGATACTTTTTGTACAAATAGATTGTTTAAATAAAGATTGAAAACCCGTAGTACAAAAAAGTAGGAGTTTTTATGAAGCTTCAATTTTAGGTGGGTAGCTTTGAAAAATCTCAAATTGTGAAAAAGAAAGGTCCGGTACCCCCACTTTTTTCACCAGTTTTGTCATAGAAACTAATTTTACTGTCTGTATGCAAAGTTTGAAGAATTTGGTAATTACTTTCCAAAGGTGTACCTACCCCCTTAAACGCAAAACGTAGCGCAAACGCATTGTAATGAAATGTAGCAAATTTCCATTTTTCCAAATTTCTGACGATTAATTTTGATCTGAGGGGGAAACAGTTTTATGAAGTATAAACGTTAACGCATTCATTTAAGAGATGAACTGATTTTTTGGCGTTCAAGCGAAATAAATGACATAAAATAATAGGCAAATACCATGCATCGCGCTAGCTTGAACGCCGAAAATATCAGTTCATGTCTTATATTTACGACAATTTATTTACTGTAATTGCTAATGAACTTGATTATTATAAACAATTTAAAAAATATTTTGAATATGAACAGTATTTGGATAAAATACATTATGATTCTTTGAGAAAAGCCATAACGAGAATTCGTCTTTGTTCGCATAAATTAGAAACTGAAGCTGGAAGATTTACTGGTACGGATAGAAATCAGCGAATATGCAAATTATGTAATTTAAATGTAGTTGAAACGGAGTATCATTTTATCATGTGTTGTCCGAGATATAAAGATGTCAGATTAAAATGTTTAGGAAATATTTCATGGCCGACTGTTAATAAATACATTTCTTTAATGAGTTCTACAAACAAAAGAACATTGTATAATTTAGGAAAATTTATTAAAAGTGCATTTAACATTAGACAAAATGCCCTAGAATTGTAAATTGTTTCTACTCACTTATATGTATAATCTACTAATACTTATTTGATATAATATGTTGAATTATTGATTGTATTGAATTGTATTGTTTTGCCTAAGCCATACCTATGTATCTTTGTAAATGGCCAAAGGCATAATTTGCCGATTTGCCAATAAATGTGAACTGAACTGCTAATGAATGAACATTATGTTAGTTCGTATGTATGTTTAATCCATTTTAGAGGTTGATTACACGAATTATGTGTACCCTATAAGGAACAGCCATAACCGCATTACTGAAGCTGTGTACATTCAAAAGCAAAATAATAAGTTCCATTGTTTACATTCTAACGTCATTCAATTGACAATTTGGCGTACGATTTTCGATTTGACGTCATTCGGAAATTACGACATTTTTAAAGTAGGAAAAATATACGTATATCAATTTTTTGTCATAAAGAAATGAAGACATCTGCTGTTTGTAAGGTACATGTATATCAATTTTATTGCAATTTATCTCGTTAGTAACTTTAGAAGAACTTTAGTCGGTTATCACGAGTTCTGCTAATAAGAAGGAATACATCGGTTAAGAATTTTTTTTGAAAAATCCGCCAAAGTTTGCTGTCCAAGTTCCAAAGATTAATTCGCGAATGAAAAATGCCTTTGCCCCGCCTCCTCTACGAAACGTATCCACAACTCGCCGCCTTGAGCAATTTCATCTAAACGAATCAAGGGACACATATTTCAATGGATTTGAATTGGGCGATTGTAAATATCTGGAAAGAATACTTTCTTCTGTAACTTAATTAGACAGTTATACATTATTGGAGGTTGAAATACTTAAAAAACATTAGTTTTTTATCAAAACACGTGCGAGAATAACTATGGGAGAGACGTGATTTATAGTAGTACTAATAAAGGCCCCTTTTAGATACACAATACAGTAGTATCAAAATGAATGGCTATTCGTGTTAAACTAACCTTTCGTTGGTGTCCGTAAACATTCTGTTACCTTTCGATGACATTCGTAAGTATCCGTTATTTGCGATAATCAAATAGGCATGTCATAAACCTTTTCTACGATTGTCCACGGATTAGTTTTTCCATAATCAACTTGTAAATAAACCCGGAGCAAACCGTAACGTATCGTAATCCGTTCTCTACAACACGTAACCCTAGTATTCGCAACTCGTGACGAGACATCTCACAAGAACACACTCTGATTTAGACTTTAATCTTATTTTGAAAAAGTTTCTGAAAAATCGTGTATAATAACAGCAGCACACAGCAATTCTTGCAAGCGACACAATTACTGCAACTCAATGTACATTGTATTTTTTATATCAGAAATCACGCGGAACTTGTTAAAAATAATGTTAGTGAAGATGAAATGCCAAAATCATTTAATGACGGGATCAATCGAATACTTTGTCTAATGATATATGAGGGGTTATCTAAGACTTTCACAGATGGCACCTGTTAATTTATAAGGAAATCCATAGTAGTTGATATGCTGAACTTCTTCAAGCAGACCTAGAGGCTGCCACCAGAGGGAAACATGATTGACACAATTCACAATTGGCTAATAAAATTTCATCTCGATAAATGAAATGTTCTGAGTTTTACTCAAAAGAAGTCTCCTGTCAAATTTCAATATATTCTACATAACCACCCGCTTGATACAGTAAATAGTTCCAAATATTTAGGTGTCACCCTCCAAAATAACTTGAAATGGGATAAACATATACACTCCATTACTAGCAAAGTTAATCAGTCCTTAGGCTTCCTGAAGAGAAACTTAAATGTAACAACTCAAAATGTTAAGAAGCATGCTTATAAAGTCCTAGTTTTTCCCAAATTAGAGTTCTCGTCAACGGTCTGGGACCCACATCATAGAAACAAAAATACCAAATAGACAAATTCAACGTAGAGCCGCAAAATGTGTCTGTTACAGTTACAATAGCACTCGTTCAGTGTTTTGCATGCTAGACAATTTAGGCTGGCCAACACTTGGAACTCTAAGGTCAAGATCCCGTCTGATAATGTTCTATAAGATAGTCCACCAAATTGTCGCCATCAATCCAGGATTAAATTTCTTTACACCAACTGACCCCAGAAACAGATTTATCACACAGTACAGCTTTCAACTAACTAATCAGGTCATCTTCAGATGCTTATAAATTTTCTTTTTATGCTAGAAGGTTCCAACAATGGAACTTACAACCAGTCATAGCCCAAATGGCACCAACAGTTATTGATTTCAAGACAAATTACACCATACCCGTTATAGTAGATATGATCTGAACTACTATGCTGCTTTTATTTTGTTATCAATTCACTGCATATTTACCACTTTCACATTTGTAAATAATAATTTATGATACAGCGCCTTTTCATAATCATCATACTTGATGGAGAGAAGTATCAATAAGAAGAAGAGGAAGGGTTTATTCTGCTCGGAAAGCCTCGCGCTAACTGGTTTTTTCCCTCGCAGAATAAACCCCTTCTGTCTCATTCAATGACATATTATTCTCTAAATTTATTTCCAATAAATGCGATAACGTTAAAACCGTCATTTTCGTTACAAACAGTTTATTGTTATCCGACATCTGCTCAGGCTCAAAATTGCTTGCCACCCAGATTTAGAAAAATCATGAAACATTTAATGTTTCTACATTTTAGGAATAGATAGCGGCCTTAAAAACTGCTTCTATTTCGGAAATTGTTTAATTTGTTGATTTTTAAAAAACAAAATATACGGACTTCTATATTTGTGGCACTTATATAACCAATTACCCCATAGCCTGTTTCTATTTTTGAAAACAAGATATCACTTAAAGCAGGTTGAAAGTAAAGCAGAATGCGCCTTAAGGCGCATTCTGCTTTACTTTCAGCCTGCTTTACGCTATCATATACTAGAATGTAGAAACATATTTCTGATAATACATATTCATGTCTATATCAGTTTGAACTATTTTCTTCAGTGGAAGAATATATTTAAGGCGTAAAAAGGCGTATTTATGAGGTAATAGGTTAAAACATATACATGTACGCTAAACCCATTTATTATCATGTTATCGTCCACTCTAAAAGGTTCGTGTTTAAATTGTTTAAACTAAGATACTGTCACGTTAACCAGTGAATGGGTGTAAGGATTTGCCATCGACTAATTTTATTTTCTTAAAATATATATATAGAAAATAATCATAAAATGCAGCCTCGAAAAGAATATTTACACGACTGTTCACAGTATGTTTATTTGGCTCTTTCGATACATGTAATAGATTCGACCATTTGCACAAACAAAATATTAACTATTGTGAAAGCTTTCTCTATTGTAGTGATTCACAAATTATAAATTAATATTTATTACTCGATCTAACAAACTACTATGTGTTTGTTTGGTTCAAAACGGATTCGGTAGCATATACAAAGATCATTCAGCTAGTGAAGATATCCTTTTATCCTATAAAAATATTTTCATATTCATATAAATCTATACTGTCGTACAATTAAACTATTGTTAGTTTTCAGTTTATCTGCCATATAATGTGGTCGCAGACAATATGTTTGATGCAGGGTAAACAACAAACACAGTCATTTCGAAAAGAAAGCCTCAGGGCTGCCATAAGCTGATGATGAAAAATCCTAAGATTTCGAAAGTTACTATTTTCAAACATGTTTTCTTAAAGCAGGTTGAACGTTAAGCAGAATGCGCCGAAAGGCGCATTCTGCTTTACGTCCAGTCTGCTTTAAGCTACTATCTGCTAGTATAAAACTCCGAAAATATCGGAAATATCAAGAGAAATGGCAGCCCTGAAGCCCATGATCTTCTGACGAACAACCTCTTTGATCCATATAATATCAATTAAATTGTCTGCCGTATCGTCTGTATGTTTGGTAATTTAACGATTAGACAGTCTAAAAAGGGAGAAAATCTCATACGGATTTTTGTCGATATTATGCTTCTGATTTTAGAACAGAACGTAATTGTAGTGGAGGTAGGCAGGAACTGTATAAAACGCAAATATACACCATGAGTCAGAGTTGCAAGTGACTCACTGTCTTAATTTATGTAGAAATAAACTCATTTATGTATGTGTGACTTGCAATTCATCAATCTTTTCAGCGTAGGTTCAACTTCTCGCTTGGATCATTACCAATATGTCATGGGACACGTTAGAAACTACCATGTTAGGAGTGAATTAATCATGTAAATACCATGCATAGTATGTCTCTAAAACTCGCTGATTTGGCTTTCACCTATACAGTGAAACCCCTCTAAACCGGAACCTCTAAATACCGGAATTCTCTCTTAACCGGACAAAAACGTTGGTCCCGTTTCAAACCCTTTTATATTTTAACCCATTACACCATAAATGCGCATTTTTGCGACCTTGATTTATTCATACACTGAATATGTATCATCAGAAATAATTTCTATATTCTAGCAGGTGATAGCTTAAAGCAGGTTGAAAATAAAGCAGAATGCGCATTAATGCGCATTCTGCTTTATTTTCAACCTGCTTTAAATGATCAGCTATCTTCCATACTAGGAGCAAGCTATGTGTTAAAACCCCTCTAAACTGGAAACCCCTCTAAACCGGAAAGTTATTTTGTCCCCACTCATGTCCGGTTTAGAGGGGTTTCATTGTATTTACGAAGCAATGGAAGGAAACGATGAATCATAACGGCTATAACTGTATGATTTGCAATAAAACAATCATTACTCCTTGCCGTTTCACAATTAATCACCTTGCAAGCTTGTGACACCAGGCGTCAAATAAGGATCCAAATACAGTAAAACCTCGCTATTACGACCACTAAAACGAAGGCTAATTGAGTGTATAATAGACAGGTGACAGCTTAAAGCAAGGTTTCAGTGAAACAGAAAGCTCCTATAGGAGCTTTCTGTTTCACTGTCACCTTGCTTTAAGCGGTCACCTATCGTAAACACCCTAATAATTAACATAATTTAGTGGTCGTAATAGCGAGGTTTTACTGTATTTTGCATTCGTATTTATATTTCAACATTCAAAACTTCGAAATGTTGTACTTTGCATAAAACTGCAGACGACACATACACATGTAATAGCAAACGATATATATCGATATGGTCTCCGAAAAGGTTAAACTGACAGTTAAATTTGGCGGTTAACGAGTCACGCGTACCTAAAGCAATATTGTAATTCAAAATATGTCAAAACTGACTGTGGTTAGTATTATCCAAATGGTAGTTAAGACAATTTTATCAGACGTTTCGTTAATGGGCGCCTGAACTTGCTCCAACTTATCAAAATGGACCCACATATAGGAGTGTGCTTCAGTCGAAAGAATATAGTTTTGTTCCCTGTAAAATTGTACTGCTTTGTAAAACAGAAAATGTCTGATCAAAATACATATACAGTAAAACCCAAACACTAAATTGAAGGCTAATTGATTGTATAAAAGACAGTTGACAGCTTGAAGCAAGGTGGCAGTAAAACAGAAAGTTTTACTGTTTTATATAAGATGTTGTATATGTGTAAATCTTCACTGATATACTGATAACTGCTTAACCCATTCTCCCATGAAACAGCAAGTGGACAATTCTAGTTTCCAATCAGGCTGAGTCCAATAATAACTGATATAGTTAACTCTTCTAAAAACCTTTTATTCTCATAAATTATTTAGATCTTGATGTGTGCGTGTGTTGCCTATGCTCGCTTTAGAGTCTACAGGAAAGGCACGTTCACTTCAGAGAAAACAATGCCTTTGTAGTGATGTCTCAACATTTGATATTAATTGTGTATGCGCGATACATCTACCGTAATAATATAGTAGTAAAGATCACTAGCATTTCCATTAGTTTTATTACGTGAGGAAGATTTCGATCGACACTTATAACATGGAAATACATGGTTGTAAAACATTACTGCTTTCAGCGAATGGCAATACGCTTATCGGCATTAGATAGATAAATACATGTAGATAGATAGATAGATATATTAATTTTAACATAAACGTACAATAACATGGCAATCTGTTACAGTGGAAAATCTGTTATTCTTTCCCAATAAACGCGTTTACGCGAAAACTTTTATTTCCAGTGCAAACAGTTTGGAGCCAGATCAGACGCCGGGTAACCCGGCGTCTGATCAGGCTCCAAACTGTTTGCCTCCATGATAAACATGAAATATTAGAATTGTCCAAAATATGTTCTTTTCTACGTTTTAGTGTTTTGCGTTTGCGTACGTTTGCGTTTAAACGGGAAAGAATAACAGATTCTCCACTGTATAAAAAATACACAGTAAACAATCAGCACCAATACGTATGGTATAATACAGCCATGTCACTCAACATTATATGCCAAGGATAACACAAAAATGTAAAAAGAGTAAAGAGTAAAAATACTCTTATTTCCAATGTTGTCCTTATTATGGTATTCATGATACGAACCGCTTTAAGGGTCACGTGTCTTCAACACAAGAGACATATTATGAAGTACATGTAATTGGTTAATTTGACTGAGTTGAATATGAGCGTGGTGTTAGTTATTTTGTGATAAAAACTTTAACACTTTTAAACTTGCAGACGAATGGTTCTTGTTTATATCAATAAAGCAGAATAATAGTCAGTATATACATGTACTTTCGATATGTAGAAACAAACAGCTAGAACAATATGCAAATGGATATCACGGTGATGGGTTTATTTCGTGTATATTCCTATTCACGTTCCATCATTATTCTTATTCAAACACTATTATTCTGATATAAACAGTGAAACCCCTCTTAACCGGACTTGTGTGAGGACAGAGTAAATGTCCTGTTTTAGAGGGTTTCCGGTTTAAAGGGTTTTTCAGAAAATATTTCGGATGATACATCAAAGGCGTAAATAGGAATATTTATTGTATAATGCGTTAAATTGAAGAAGGGTTGAAACAGGATTAAAGGTTTTGTCCGGTTTTGAGAGAATTCCGGTATTTAGAGGTTCCGGTTTAGAGGGGTTTCACGGTATACAGTCGAATCAGGATACCTTGAACTTGATAAATAAAACTGCCATGTAGCTCAAGTGAAAAAGCCAGCCAACTTCAATTCGCCTTTGTCGAATGGACATATATTAAATCTTTATTTCAGTCTCATCATGGCCCATAATGCATACATATTCATTTAGTAACCATATAAATATGGTCTAAATCAAGGCACACTTATATGTATTATTTATTCTAAACGGATATATTCGAATAAAACTAGTTCGAAAACATCGATATATGTTTTATACGAGCAGTCAAACCTCGTTATCTCGACTTAAATTAAGTCGAACATATCCGTTTTTCTAAGTAAAAACTTGGCTAAACCATGTTTAAACTTTGAAATAAGGAGTTATTCAACTGAAGCGATACTGAAATAATGACATTCAAACCATAGAAAATAAGTAAACAATTGAGATAAGTGGGTTCGAGATATCATTGAGAGACTTCGTTTGGCAGTCTTTGTAGTTTATTGTGGCGATATCTTGTTGAAAGTTCGCCATACATGAGCCCTTTAGATAGGCAATGGTCGTTCACCCTTGATATATGTTCAGTCCAGCGTTTCTGTGCTTCCACCATATCGTCAGTGCTGGGGATTCCTGTCAGTGTCAAGCCCAGCGCTCATAAAGCGTTTGCGTTGAGTCTGTGTGTGTTATCAAGCATTTGATTGGTCCGATTTGAGCCTAGGCTCAAATCTGACAAATCAAATGCTTGAGATCATTTTCAGATTCAACTCAAACGCTTTATGTGTTATATTGTAAATATGTATGTATTATGACGAGAAACTGTATAGTTTAAGTCAAATAAACGTTCTTCTTCTTCTTCTTCTTTATAAGCATGGAACCTGGACTTCCATATTTGCCCCAAATTCACTCCGATTGATGCTCAGGGTAGTGCAGATATATCGTTGGTGGAAGCGGTCAAGGAACCATAGGTGGGTGTGATATGTGGCCCATGACTCGTAGCCGTACATGCGCCTTGTACGTACAACACACACGCAGGACTGACCTTTGCGATATTTCTTCAGGAAAAACACATAGTCTAGCTTGGAAATAAAAGAATTAACCAATACACGAGTTCAAATAGCTTTGTAAGTCGGCTAACAGTGTGACTCTAGGACTTTGGTTATGATGCTTATTTTAAATACATCTTCAGACACGGTAATACCTTATACATATATTATTGTTCTAATTTTATTCGTTTGTTTTGTCCAAGATCTTCATAATCCGTTTGACCTTTTAATCTACTACATTAACTGTAGGAACGTTCGAATAAAAATGAAATGTTCACATTTTGTACTAAAATTACTATGCCGGAAGTTGCAAAAATATGTTTAAACAAAGTCATACGCACTTTTTCCATACATTATAATGTTGATCACTTTTAATATGTATACGATCTTGAAGTACAGGAAAGTTGAATACATTCAGAAAGATACCATTGTTTGATTCAATATAATCAGTTGACAATAAGAAATAAAATGCACCTATGGTTTTCTAAATACTGAACACCTTAAACTATTACTAATAAATACGAAAGAAGACTCAAGCAGGAAACGCAACACAAACAATACACCCATCTCTAAAGCAGAACACACACACAGCCATACCATAACAAACAAACACACACACATACACACACACACGCAATCCCACACACCAAACAGAAAACAATACGCAAGACAAACATAAAGCAAAGTGAACATAGGAGCCCGCCTTGGTACGGTCAGCAACAATCAATACTTAATTATAAATTAACCATTAACAACCACTGGGGGGGGGGGGGGAGCTGGGTTTAAACCCTGTTCCACAACCTTACAATCAAAAAGACCGCCAGCACAGTAAGTAAATACATGTAAAACATCTAACAAAATTCTCTGACAGGATTATTAGTAACACGGGAAAGAATTAAACATTCAAGCCCGTGTTAAAAATAACCCACTATGGCAACGGTCAAATTGTACTCAAGCGAATAGTCTGTAGTCACGAGTAACTGTAAGACATGGGAGGGTTTAGGGTACGACAGAAAGGGAGAGAAAAACCAAAGCACGAAAATCCGACATAACTCTCCCGGTTAAGGACGGCTTTAGAGATACATCATCATGTAGTGCTAAGCCCTGTCTGTCGTCGCACAACCAAAGAGGAAAGCATAGTTATCAATTGTAGATTGATCGATAACCAAACGTGAGGTGCGCAGCAATATAGTTGGATCATAATCTTTTTTGAGGAAAAATCTACTTTACTAACACGCAATGAAGATAAACTATTTCAAGAAGGGAATTAAGACGATTCAAAATCAGTTACAAAATCTTACGGCGGAGAAGTCGTTATTCTTTCCCGTTTAACCCTTAAACTTTCAATGACGCCTGAAAGCGCGTTTGCAAACAGTTTTGGTGCTGACCATGCTTCGCGTAACTGTTTAGCACTCTTATCGATATTTATTAAGCCATACAACCTTAAATGTAACTTTTATACGTGTCTTGCAGACATCAATACTGAAGCAGACGAAAAGATCCTGAAGGATTTGATCATGAGAAGGTTGAACGGAAACGATAGCCATTTAGATATACTATTTTCACTATAACGCACACTTGCAAATGTAGGAATTGCTCATCCAATTCCAGATAAGTACATTTTTTGAAATAAATATCTCATAGTGTCGTTGTTATTGTAACATAAGTCTGTCATGCAAATTGTACATTTGAGCAGATTCTAAGCCACGTGTTATGTGATTGTCGTCTGCAAATATGATCGTCTGCAAACTTCGTCCGCAGTCCATTTATCTGCATGTACACTCAGTACAAAAAGAAACGCACATTGTGCTCAGGCGCAGATTAAGATACTTTTTTAAGATACTAAGACCATATCTCAAGATCAATTTAATTCTGCCACAAGTTTAGAAAAACAAATACTTAAAATTACTGTGCTGTATTTTAACCCTTTCACTCTTAATGACGTCAAAAGGCGCGTTTTCAAACAGTTTGGATCCTGATCAGACGCCTCGTAACGCGGCGTCTGATCAGGATCCAAACTGTTTGACACTCGTATAGATATACTTTAAGTCATACTACTTTGAATCTTACTTTGAAACGATCTTGCAAACAACAAAATTGAAGCAGACGACAATGAAACGGTGGTGGGATAAAAATCTCACGATTAATTTGGCAGCGAAAGAGTTAACTAGTGCCTGTTGAAAACACCGCACCGATTTGTACAGGTTGTGATGATACCAATTCAATGATAAACCTCCCATTTTCAACATTGATAGCCCAAGACGGAACTACTGACTGTAATGAAAAGATTAATTCACAAATACGTTCCTTTTACATACATATTATTAGGGTGCCAATCAATTTGATTCCTAAATGTTTGCAATAGGTATCACAAAGAAGGTTACTGTTAAAAAGTTTCATTGCATTAACAATTAGGTGAAGCTCATATAAAACTATTTTCATATCGCAAGGAGTATGTACATCATAGCCCCGAGAAAGATAATGAATATTCTTCGTTGTCATCGCCGTGATTATGAGGTTTTCGTTCAAAGATTGTCCAAATTAACATACAAATCCCATTAACCTTTACTTTCATAACTGTGATTTTATATCGGTTGACATTGGCAAACAGTGTGAATCAAAATCAGAAGACGAGTTTCTCGGCATATGATCAGTATCCATATAGTTTTCACACATACTTTATTTTAAAAACTAAGATTAACATATGGTACATTATGTCACAGACAGTTAAGAAGCAGACACTTATTGACGTAATAAGGAGTATTTTAATATAACAGAAACTGATACATACCCATACAATAACACGTCATATTTCTCAGCAGTGACAAGGGAGTGTCAAACACGCGTAGTACGTATGTAAAATATCATGTGTGTTTCGTGCGTATTAACAATTATAGAAGAAAATGTAAATGGTTACAGTGGAGAATCTGTTATTATTTCCCAATAAACGCGTTTACGCTAAAACTATTATTTGCAGTGCAAACTGTTTGGAGCCAGATCAGACGCCGGGTAACCCGGCGTCTGATCAGGCTCCAAACTGTTTGCCACCAAGATAAACATAAATTATCAGAATTGTCCAAAAGTTGTTCTTTTCTACGTTTTAGTGCTTTGCGTTTGCGTACGTTTGCGTTTAAACGGGAAAGAATAACAGATTCTCCACTGTATAGAGTGCTCTCTCCATACAATAGCCCTCCCAACAACGATTCACTCCTTACAACAACGTTTGGCATTGTTCCCCAATCAATGTATTTCTAACGCTTTAACTGCTGCAATATCATCTGTTTACATTTGATTGTCGTCTGCTGTTTTTTCTCAATGGACATTTTGAAGAAAAAACCCATAATAATGACGAATGACAAACAGCTTGAATTGAAATCAGACGGCACCTTTTGCAAATGTAAGCACATTTCCCTCCCTACAACAATTCCTCTGAACAAAATAAAATTGTTGTCCCCCTTGTGTGATTTTGTAGAGATGAATGACTGTATACATTAAGACCTCAGCGGTTAACATGTAAATAACCTTTACATAAACAAGCAATACTGAATTAAACAGGCACTGATCGAGTAACGTTTGAAATTCTTACAACAAATGACTGGTTGCATGTAATGCATGTCATACAATGACCATATTACTTATGAAGAGGTTAGCAAGCAGGGTCCAAGGTTATAAAGCTTTTCAATTGAGTCTAAAATCTTTCTCAAGCATTTGATTGGTCAGATTTGAGCCTAGGCTCAAATCTGACCAATCAAAAGCTTGAGAACACACTCAGACTCAGCTCAAACGCTTTATAACCCTGGACCCTGGTTTGGGCGCTGATTGGCCATTAAAAAGAGATTCTCACTACAGTAAAAAGGAAGTTGAGATGGTATGGAAAAGTCTCCCGTTCACCAGGCCTCGCAAAGACAAGACAAGACTCCAGTGGACAGTTAAATGATCATGAAGGCGTGAAGGACAAATGAAGAGGTGGGAAGATAATGTCAAGGAATGGATAGACTTTAACTTTTCACAGACTTAGAGGGTTGTTGAAGACAGGATTAAATTGGAGAAAATACGACAGGCCAGGTTACGGAACAAGTGAAGCGAAGAATGCAGAAAGCTCTTATATGAGCTCTTATGATTTGAAAGCGTTTAAGACGAGTCTGAAACCTTTCTACAGTTTTTGATATGCCGGATTTGAGCGGAATGCTTATAACTGACCAATCAAAAGCTTGAAAACAATCTTAGCCTCATATTAGACACCATACCATCATAGGCCCAGATATTAATTACAAACATTTTATAACCAGATAAGACGTCAAATTAAATATTTTTGACACTTAATCGTTTTATTTGGTTTAAACGCGAACTAATAACGTGTTTGCTATTGTTTTTGCCCTACAATGTACAACATTGTCAGTCTGCATTGTTTGTTTTTAGCTCGACTATTTGAAAAATATCGAGAGCTGTTACAGTAACCCTTGCGTCGGCAATCAACCTAGAAAATGCCATCCTCTTAAAGAATATATGACATGTTGCATTTTAATTTTACCATACACATCTAACATGCCCTCAATTATCAAGGAGGACAATTCTAGATGGTAGTTTGGGTGAATTATCTCCCCTTTTAAACTTAGACATCCACGTTAAGATTTTTGATAAACCTAGAAAATGCCATCCTCTTAAAGTATATAACACTGCAACTAATGTTATTGTTCGATAATCTCTTGACCTTAAACATCTTACTTGCCCCAGACTAGAGGCGGATAATTCTAAATGGTATTTTGGGTGAATTATCTCCGCTTTTGGACGTAGACATCCACGTTAAGATTTTTGATTAACCTAGAAAAGCCCTTCACTTATGGCATATATCACTACAACTAATATTTGTATTCAATAATCTCTTCACCTCAAACATATTACTTGTCCTACACTACCGGTAGATACGCATAATTCTAGCTGGTATTTTGTACGAATTATCTCCCCTTTTGAAATTAGACATTCACGGTAAGATTTTTGATCAACCTAGAAAATACCCTTCGCTTAAGGCATATCACATAAACTAATATTTTCATTTGATAGTCTCTTCAGGTCGAACGTTTTGTTCCCATGTGCTGCTTTGCATCGAAGATTAGCCGAAATCATCTTTTCTTGAAATCAACGCTAACCATCATATCGTCTCATCATCAGGGCTGCCATTTTTCCGGATATTTTCTAAATCTCCGGATTTTTTCCCACTACATGGTATCTTAAAGCAGGCTGAAAGTAAAGCAGAATGCGCCCTGAGGCGCATTCTGCTTCACTTACAGCCTGCTTTAAGTAGTCGCATGTCAACAAAACAAGAAAAAGGCTATAGGGCAAAGGTACGATTCGTAAAATCGCACTTGAAAAATGCAAATGTTGAAATCTTAGGATTTTTCATGTCAACTTCTAGCAGCCCTGCATCATTCGTCGGCGCAGTACGAGCTATCATGTGTCAAAGTGATGTAAAACCAAACTCATCATCGTCATAAAGGGTATTGTAACTGAAAATGAGAAAAAATGTAGGGGTTGTCACAACCAAATCGTCAATCATACCTAAAGAATCAAATATGAACCCTTTTATGATCAAATTTATCGGGAGGTGTTTACCCCTTCATCGCCATATTGTCGTTTGCTTCAATATTGTTATCTGCAATATCGTTTCAAAATTGGGTTTAAAGCAGTATAACTGACGTAATTTCAAAACAATTGACATACAGTTCTGATCAGGGTCAAAACTGTTTGCAAATGCGCTTGATGACGTCATTGAGAGTGAAAAGGTTAAACATTATTTACATTGAACACAAGACAAACTACAAATGACAGGACACAGTTGAGTAAGTAATAGGTAGAAATACCCTTAACCCTTTCCCTTATAGAAGCGACTTTTAGCACATTCATTTTATTCATCCGCTGAAGAAAATAGTTCCAAATTATACCGTAATGAATATGTGTCATATATAATACTTTCCTTATTCTAGCAGTTAAAAGCTTAAAGCAGGCTGAAAGTAAAGCAGAATGCGCCTTAGGGCGCATTCTGCTTTACTTTCAACCTGCTTTAAGTAGTCACATATCTTCAATACTAGAAAGAATGCTATCAGGTAAAGGGTTAATGACTGTTGCTATTGATAACACTGGAAAGCTTATATAAATATCATTTTGAGTATCCAAACTGTTTGGATCTAAAATCAGACACTGTTTAGTCTGAATCAAAACTCACGAAAACTCAAAGAGATGTTCTGACAATCAAAAGAGTTGTTAATTTCAGCGCATCTGCTTTGTAGAAAACTCATAAGAAGATTACTACTAGACAAGCTACTGCTTAACACTTTATTCAAAGACTCACTAGTATTGAAGATAGTTGAAGACTTGGAGCAGATTTAAAAGTAAAGTGAAATGCGCCTTTAGGTACCCTCTTCTAGACTATACAAATACTTTTCATGATATTATTCATGATCGAATAAGTTTGAACAATTGTCTTAAATGGAGGCATACATTTAGTGCGTCAAAATGTGTATCTAGACACGACGGCGTAAAATCTATAGTTCTCCCTTTACCTTTAATTGCGTTAAGTGGTAACCTGTATTAATAGTAGAAACATAAAATGTCGCATAAAATCGACTTTGCAAACAGTTTGAATCAATATTAGACGCCGCGGAAAGTTGCGTCTGATCAGAGTCCACAAAAGTTGATACTTGAAATATGTTAAGCCATACTATCTTAAATATAATTTTGAAACGATATTGCAGACAACAATATTGAAACAAACGAGAAAATAACGGCGAAGGGGTAAAAAGCTCACGTTTGATTTACGCGCAGAAAGGGTAAAGGTCAAAAGTTATCGTACGCGTGACTTTGAAGTATTTCTTAAGAGAAAACAAAGAAGCAGGTGTTATCAATTAGAACAAGTTACACGTTAATGTCTTAGCAGCCATTTACATTTGCAACCTTACACACATTAGATACCTCGTAGAAGAGTATACTGGTTCGGCGAACATTAACCCTTAGCCCGCCAGATAAATTGTCGTCTGCTATATTTCTCGTCTGCTTCAAGTTTCAAAGTGCTTCAAAGTTGCTCAAAATTGCTGAAAATGTTGTCCGAGTGTCAAACAGCTTTGATCCGGATGAGACGCCGAGTTACTCGGCGTCTCATCC
Source organism: Gari tellinella (assembly GCA_922989275.2). Lineage (NCBI taxonomy): Eukaryota > Metazoa > Mollusca > Bivalvia > Cardiida > Psammobiidae > Gari > Gari tellinella. The sequence goes on from OV277860.1 coordinate 97,883,719, forward strand.
GGATCCAAGCTGTTTGCATATGGAGCTATAGTCGTGACTGGCAGGCTAAGGGTTAAAGGTGTTGTGCGTGGGCTGCTTTGTCTTTATTACAGAACTTATGACGTTCGTATTTAACTTTGTAACCCATTTGTGCCTAGAGTCCTACAAATAGGACACAGGGAAACAGCGCATACTCAGGTCAGACACCGCATAATGCGACGTCCATTTTGAATCCGCTCATTCTGCTAGCATTTAAGTATATCAAAAATAAAATAGAAATGACAATTTCGAAATGGCATCTTTAAATGAAAACTGAACTCAACCAATGACAGAATCCACTTGACAGTAATTGGTAAGTGATACGGAATGTAAATTCAATGCCATTGGATATGAAATGCTGTTAGACAAATAGGTTGAATCTTGACCAAAAGCCAATGTCACTTAACCCTCTCTATATAACGAATTGATAAGTGAATTTTTCCACATTCGAAATGTTGCCAAGTTAGGTTTTTTTCTAGAGCTGGTTTTAGGAAATATGCCAAAAAAAGTAAAATGAACAATACAGGTCCTGGTTCTAAGAATCTTTTGAAATCGGACAGCAAACAATTGGCGAATTTTAAAAAAAAAAAAGTTCTTAACGGAAGTATGCATTCAAATTAGCGGAAACCATGACTACTGACTGAAATTCTTCTTTATCAATGAGATAAATTGCAAGAAGATTGATATGCCTTATACACAGCAGCTGTCGGCCTTTTTGTTAAATGATCTTTGCAGTTATCCTCCTTTAAAATACCATCATTTCTAAATGACGTCATTATGCATTATCGCGTCAAACTGTCAATTTGATGACGTCAGAATGTAAACAATGTAACGTGTTATATTGCGCTCGAATGTACGCCGCTTCGAAATGCGGCCTTTTGCTGCGCCTTATAGGTATAACATTATTCGTGGTATCAACTTCTTATATGGATTAAACATACATGCGTAATAGCAAAATGTTGATTTAATATCAGAAACTACAGTAAATATATTGTAAATATAAGACATAAACTGATTTCTTTCGACTTCAAGCGAATTAATCGACAGAAAATTATCGGCAAATTTACCATGAATCGGTAGTGGAAAATTGAAATCGGACTTTAAACATGGGTGTCATGATGAAGTAGAACGTTATGCTTTTATTCATATAGCCAAATATAGTTACTACAGTGGAGAATCTGTTATTCTTTCCCAATAAACGCGTTTACGCTAAAACTATTATTTGCAGTGCAAACAGTTTGGAGCCAGATCAGACGCCGGGTAACCCGGCGTCTGATCAGGCTCCGAACTGTTTGCCACCAAAGATAAACAAGACTTATCAGAATTGTCCAAAAGTTGTACTTTTCTACGTTTTAGTGCTTTGCGTTTGCGTACGTTTGCGTTTAAACGGGAAAGAATAACAGATTCTCCACTGTATGTAAACTATTATTATCGAACCATGAGTACAGTAAAACATCCAAGTTGATATCTACAGTGGAGAATCTGTTATTCTTTCCCGTTTAAACGCAAACGTACGCAAACGCAAATCACTAAAACGTAGAAAAGAACAACTTTTGGACAATTCTGATAATTCTTGTTTATCTTGGTGGCAAACAGTTCGGAGCCTGATCAGACGCCGGGTTACCCGGCGTCTGATCTGGCTCCAAACTGTTTGCACTGCAAATAATAGTTTTAGCGTAAACGCGTTTATTGGGAAAGAATAACAGATTCTCCACTGTGATCAATACAGAGCAAACAAAAACATGTTTTGCATTAAAAGAAACTCAGCTCCAGCGTTACTCTTGCAATTCTAAGTATGCATTGTGTGTGGTTTTATATTTCCATGGTTCCATAAAGATGTGATAAGTATTTGATAAAATGCAGAAACAACGCTTCTCAGACTGCTAGAGGAACGCAGCTTATACAGTGGATGTTTCGATATTCTTTTTTTTTTTTAAAAAAGCGCGTTTGTGATAAAAAAAAACGATGTCCTCTGAAAACGGTTTGGAACCAGATCAGACGCCCGATTTTCCATTCAGATTAAAATAGATCGTTTGACATTCTGTTTTGATTGTATTTTTATCGAGAAAGTATAACTTCTCAACTGTAATGTATTACATTAACAGAAAACAAAATATTTATATTTTCTTTGGTGATGTTGTTCACATAGATTGCTATTAAGCACACTGTCAATTGCATTATGAAGTGAGTTTGGCCACGAGTTTATGCATTCCTCGTCCGATCAGAATTCACTCGACAACCTGTTTGTTGCTTGAATTATTTTTCTGGTAATGTTTTACGAAATGAATCATACAATTTCGTATTTAACACTTTTAAGGTAGATAATATTTTGTAAATCATGAAATATCTACACCCCCCTTGAGATTAGCACATTTCAGATGCATTTGTGATCTTATTGCACATAAATGTACAATATATGTCAAGGAAGTTTTTTAATTATCGCAAAGAAATAACTGCATTAGGTTGTTTCTTTAGCTTAAAGACAAAAAATGTAGCTTCCATTGATACCAAATGTCTTGAGAGCACTAATGATGGCTTCAAAATGAACTACAAAGGAATGGAAGACAGGAGTTTACTTAAAGTAACAATTTTGTAAGAACAAGATTTTCTTGAAACATTGAACAATACAGCAAAGAGTCTGGAAACCGGATTCGGCCCTGAAACCACCAAAAAAGAGTTTTCAAGCGCGCATCTGTAACTCAGGGATCCAGATAAGAGGGAGTAAACTGTACTAATCCACTATTTTTTCCACTTATTTTAGCATCAAATCCTATGGTGTTACTACTCATAAGAATCGTCTCTTCGAGACGATTCTAATGAGTAGCAACACCATAGGGTTTAAAGCAGAAATAAAGATTTTAGTTTTTGAAATACCCCTCTTATCTGGAGCCCTGTGTAACTATTTAAAGTCATGTTTATTTCAATTGACATATATACCGGTATAGTGGAGAAGACGCTTTTCTTTCACAATAAACATAAATAGTTTGGAACCAGATCAGACACCGGGTAACCTGGCGTCTGATCAGTCTTCAAACCGTTTGCCATTCAGAGTAGAATGAACATACAGAATTGTCAAAATGGTACCATTTTATACATTTTATTGGAATACGTTTGCGTTTTGTTTGCTTCCACGCGGGAAAGAACGACGTATTCTCCTCTCTGTATATGTATTCAATCCTTTGTTAGATGTAATTGTGGCAGATTCAGAGGAAAAGACAATATTGTATCCTGTTTAACCCTTTCACCGCCAGAATCGCCTAAAGTCGAATTTGCAAACAGTTTTGATCCTGATCAGACGCCGCGTTACGCGGCGTCTGATCAGGATCAAAACTGTTTGACACACGTTTCGATATTTCCTATGTCATACTCTCTTAATTCTAACTTTGAAATGATATTGCAGACAATAATATTGAAGCAGACGACAGTATAACGGTGTAGGGGTAAAAAACTCAAAAATAATTTGGCGGTGAAAGGGTTAAACTCATACGAAACACAAACGCGTTGCAATATAACATAAGAAAGGTTAATAAATACGAAAGACTCAAGCAGGAAACGTAACACAAACAATACACCCACCTCTCAAGCAGAACACACACACACAGTCATACCACAACAAACACACACACACACGCAATACCATTCCTTCATCTACACACTAAATAGTCTTAGAAATTTGTTTTAATCTGAAATGATCAAAAGAGTTTTTGGAGAAATAAATAACATCTTCTTAACTATACTAGGGACGTATACAGTAAACCCTGTACATTTAGTTTGAAGAGTTATACCATTTCCATAAATATGTTCGTCTTTTAGAATATTCAGTCAACAAATATTGATTTTCAAGAACGAAAACGCCCAAAACATAAACAAGCATATTTTTTAAGGTAATTATTTCCATGAATCGGAAGAACATCTGTTACAATGTCTTGACCATTTCACTGTCAATAACTGGTAATGCGGCTTCTGATCAGAAACAAGTTGTTTGAAACTCGTTTCGAAATTGTTTCAGTCACACTGCCTTAATCTAACTTTGGAACAATTTTGCAGACAAGAATATTGAACCAGACGACAAAATGGCGACAAAGGGGTAAATTGCTTACGATATATTTGACCATGAAATGGTCAAAAAACTATTCTTCGACTCATTTACCCCTGAAACTCAAATTCAACAGGGTAGACACTTATAAGAGGTTTCCTACATGAGTACAGTTGAACTTCGATATCTCGAACTCGGTTAAGTCGAACATACCCGTTGTTTCAAAGTTAAGATGTGGCTAAGCCGCATTTCTTTCTTTGAAATACGGATATGTTAGACTTAAACGAGCATGTAATAAAGAAATTTATGTGTCGACAAATCGGATAGTTCAAATTAAGCGAGTTCGAGATATCGAGGTTCGACTGTGTATATTTGTTTTTTCAAGAAAGAAGTTTAATATATAGAATAGTAGATTACTGCAAGAGTCTGCTACGAGCACGGTATGGTTTAAATTATTGTTTTGCATTTCTGCAGATGATAGCCTTTTATTCGTATGCTGTGTTTTACTTAAAAGAGATTGCAATTTGTTTTTTCCTTTTCAATCCATGATATTACAATTCGTTGAAACCCCCACTTCAATTCATTTTGCACATCCATTTACGGCACTGCCTCCACCACGCTCTCCGCTGGGTATCTTTCTGTTATAGATGATCCTGTTAACTGATGTAAGGCAATTCACTGCGGCCCCGTGTTGTTTCGTAGCGTTTTAGTCTCATCTGCAAATTGGATAAATCCTTGATTGTTTCTACCTGCCTAAAATGTGGAGTCAGTAAAACATGTGAAATCCTACCAATAAATGACATAACTTTGTAAACTATGTTTAAAGTGATATATCTATAACTCTTTTAACTTTAATGGCCGAAGACTTTCAACACCACTCTCGCATTTCCTTTTCATACCGGTATTTTAAATTGTCCCGATATGGGCTAACTTAAGACTAAGCTAAATATAGTATTTTTTGCAATACTCATTAAATGTTGCTGATAATCAGAGCTTCATTTTTTTCAAACATGGTGTCTATTTTGTCTTGAATTTTTTTATTTGATATACTACATGTAACATAGACGTAAAACAAATAATGAAATACCAAATTACCAGATTTTTTCTTTTGAAAGAGAGTGTAATGAAACTAATACATATAATTTAAAGTGGATGAATTATGAAGAACAATGTTGAAGTTCAAATATATTTTCCCAATGATAGTTATGCAAAACAAAGTACAGCAGCATATGTTTTTATTTTTCATTTGTCATAAACAGATTTTCCAGAATAAAAATGATTTGAATCTATGAAATGTTTTACAGCTATGTTACATGTTGTCAATAGACTATTGGATACAAACTTTCAGACACAATTATTAACTATTTGCACGCTGGCGGTGATACCGTCTGACGGTTTGGATCCGGTTGAGATGCAATGTGCCTTATCAGAAGCCGAACTGTTTGAATCATATACAGTGGAGAATCTGTTATTCTTTCCCGTTTAAACGCAAACGTACGCAAACGCAAAACACTAAAACGTAGAAAAGTACAACTTTATGACAATTCTGATAATTCATGTTTATCTTGGTGGCAAACCGTTTGGAGCCTGATCAGACGCCGGGTTACCCGGCGTCTGATCTGGCTCCAAACTGTTTGCATTGGAAATAACAGTTTTAGCGTAAACGCGTTTATTGGGAAAGAATAACGTTTTCTCCACTGTATATAAAAAATGTATAATTCTAGAGCAATAGCAGACGACAGATGTTGCAGACGGCAGAATTACTCAGCATTCAAAGAGTTAACCCATTCACCCCTGAAACCTTTAATGGACAATTCCAAAATAAGTCTTGTCCATTTTTTACTATTAAGGTTGAATTTAATAATATATTTTAAAATGACAAACAGTGTATACCCTGATCAGAGGGCTCCTTATGGAGCCCTCTGATCAGGGTCTACAATGTTTGCCTATGACAATTGTAATCTTCACAGGTACACTTTTTGTAAATGACGAGTATACTCGTCGCTAGGGTTGAATGTGTTGAAGCAGGCGAGGTGTGGCAGGTAAAATGGTAAAACGGACGATCAATTCAGATGTGAGAGGATGGGTTATGGTAAAAAATGGTACGCTTATGAAATGGTACGCTTTGACCATGGTACGCTTTGACCATAACCCGAGAGGATTAAGTAGGATAAGAGTTAGTATTCACATATTACCCCATAAATACGCCTTTCTACGACTTAATTTAAACTACACTCCATTTTATAAGGTTACGAATATGTATCAGAATATTAAAGTTTATATATTCAAGCAGATGAAAGCTTAAAGCTGAATGTGCTTTGTGGCGCGTGTTGCTATACTTTCAACCTGCTTGAAGTGGTCATGTCTTCAAAACTAGATATAGGCTATGGGGTACATGTAATGGGTTAATCACACCTCTGGAAACCAGCTCCTTCTTGAATGAGAAGAAGTTCGGTTTTGAGACATTTTCTTAACCCTTATCACGCTCGAACGGGCGTGACTAATATTTGCAAACAGTTTGGGTCTAAATCAGACGCCGCGTAACGCATCTACTCTTGATACAAACTGTTTGAAACTCATCTTCAACCTTTAGACAGTTTGAAGATCTGAAATACAACTTTAATTTGTTTTCTAATTTTATTCAGACCTAGCTGTCTGAAATGGACATCCGGTTATATTATTAAATCACATGTGTTTTAAGACAAGCACCGTTATCCCAATACGTATAATTCCTAATGCACATGTAGATTGTGCATTAATTTAATTTCGATTTTTCTCAATATCCCATAGACTGATTCTAGTTTTGAAAACCTGTGCTCACTAAAAGCAGGGTGAAAGAAAAGCAGAATACGCGTTTACTTGCATTCTGTTTTACTTGCAGCTTTAAGCTACAATGTGTACGGACAACAAGTAAATACCTTTATGCAAACTTCCAACGTTTTGAATGTTTGACGGTAGAAATGTTATTCGAGTGCCAACTAGTTTGGATTCTGATCGGACGCCTCTTCTTTTCAATGTCAAATTTAGCGGTCGCCCATCCCACGCGATATTCAAGATAGAAACAAAAGTGGCTTTTGACTCTTTTGCACTGTTCTGCTTTATTTTGCGCCTGTTAACACATATTCCTTTTATTCTGTTAATAATGTTTCCTATGATTTTTAAAAGGACTGGGCATATATGCATGAAATTCATTTTATGAGGAGAATGGATAGGCATGAAAAAGGCGTATCTGTGAGGGAAAGGAATAATCATTGATTACGACACTTAATTGAAATTAGACAATCCTCGATGATTGGGGGAAAATAATGAGACTTTAGATCATTCTCAGGGGACATGCTTCTCTCCGGAAATCATCATTTTATGTACGGCAAATCCAATAAGGTCTTCTCTAGTCGATCCCAGATATACATGTACCTGTTAACAGAACAAATAACTCTTTCACAACGATATATGCTGAAATGAGACTTTGCAAACAGTTTTGATACTGATTAGACGATGCGTGACGCGTCGTCTGATCAGGATCAAATCTGTTTGAAATTCGTATGGATAGTTCGTCGGTTTCAGTGTGTGTGTGTTGTAGAACATTGCATACAGCAGAGCAAAGTTGACGTTATCATGGCGATAAAGGCCGTCAGCAGACACTAAAGTTTGTCTGAGAGTGTCAATACAGATCATATACAGTAGAACCTCTCTATTACATGTACCACCACTGAATTGTGTTGTTAGGTGATATTGAAAGGTGACTGCCGCCGATACTTTGAGGTAGGGAATGTTAAAATTACATTTGAAATTAACATTCGCAACACTTTGAGTTAGGAATGTTGTATTTACATGTGGAATTAACACCTGCATTACTTTGAAACAGGAATGTTGAATTAACATTTGAAATTCACATCTGCAATACTTGGAGGCAGGACAGTTGAATTCACATTTGAAATTAACATGCGTACATGTTATACTTTGAAGTAGGACTATGGAATTTACATTTGAAATTAACATCCGTAATACCTTGAGATAGGAGTGTTGAATTTACATTTGATATTAACATTCAAATACTTTGAGGTAGGACTGTTGAATTAACATTTGAAATTAACATGCGTAATACTTTGAGACAGGACAGTTGAATTAACATTTGAAATTAACATCTGCAATACTTTGAGACAGGAAAGTTGAATTTATATTTGAAATTAACATGCGTAATACTTCGAAGTAGGATTATTGAATTGACATTTGAAATTAATATCCGTAATACCTTGAGATATGAGTGTTGAATTTACATTTGATATTAACATTCCAATACTTTGAGGTAGGACTGTTAAATTTTCATTTGAAATTAACATCCGCGATACTTTGAGATAATAAAGTGGAATTAACATTTAAAATTAACATTCCAATATTTTGAGGTAAGGAATGTTGAATTTTCTTTGAAATCAACGTCCCCATTGGTTTGAACTAGGATATTTTTCGACTTTTAAAAGAATAGCATTTGCGTATCGTCTGCGTTTAAACGGGAATAAATCACGTCTGATGGGCATGATTTGTACACATTTCTAATTGTAAAAAATTACAATCATGTCAATTTTTACAAATCATGTCGACTGTGAAAACATGATTTGTATAAATTGACATGATTTGTAAAAAAATTACAAATTTGAGTTTTTACAAACATGCCGCTACAAACGTCATCTCTACTGTACAGTGGAGAATCTGTTATTCTTTCCCGTTTAAACGAAACGAAACGCAAACGCAAAACACTAAAACGTAGAAAAGTGCAACTTTTTGACAATTCTGATAATTCATGTTTATCTTGGTGGCAAACAGTTGGGAGCCTGATCAGACGCCGGGTTACCCGGCGTCTGATCTGGCTCCAAACTGTTTGCAATATAAATAATAGTTTTAGCGTAAACGCGTTTATTGGGAAAGAATAACACATTCTCCACTGTAACAAACGATATATTTTCCTTGATAGGATTACGTCCGTTCTCTCATACAGTGGAGAAGACGTTATTATTTCCCGTTTAAAAACGCAAACGAAACACAAACGCAAGCGCAAAACGATAAAAAGTACTAAATTACAATTTTTTGACATGTTAACGATTTATCTTTGTATTGGTGGCAAACAGTTGGGAGCCAGATCAGACGTCGGGTTACCCGACGTCTGATCAGACTCCAAACTGTTTGCAATGGAAGTTATAGTTTAAGCGTTAACACGTTTATTTGGAAAGAATAACTTCGTCTCCATTGCATACGTTAATGTTTGGATACAAAGCCCCAGGCTTGTGAGATGCGTTTCTATCTGAATTTGTCTCTTCTGTAATTAGCCCTTTACGAATTAACCCTTTGTCTGCTGATCTCTACTTCACTAGACTATGCTAAAAGTTTTGTTCCTGATCAGACGCCACCTAACGGTGATCCAAACTGTATGCTTTCTATTGTCTAGGATTAAGCAGTGGGGAATGTGTTATTCTTTCCCAATAAACGCGTTTACGCTAAAACTATTATTTGCAGTGCAAACAGTTTGAAGCCAGATCAGACGCCGGGTAACCCGGCGTCTGATCAGGCTCCAAACTGTTTGCCACCAAGATAGACATGAATTATCAGAATTGTCCAAAAGTTGCACTTTTCTACGTTTTAGTGCTTTGCGTTTGCGTACGTTTGCGTTTAAACGGGAAAGAATAACAGATTCCCCACTGTAGTACATACTGTTGGGAAGGCGTTATTCTTTCCCAGTAAACGTGTTTACGCTAAAACTAATAGTTCCATTGCAAATTATTTGCCATTCCGATTAAAATATCGAGAAATTTTTTAAAAAAGTTGTACATTTTATTGCAATGCGTTTACGTTTTGTATGCGTTTAAATCGGGAAAGAATAACGTCTTCCATAAAATGGACTTATTTCAGACGATATTTCAACAGACGAGTGGCTAATCTTGCAGCGAAATAACCTCTTTTGTTCAGATTAACCTTACACCAGCACCAGACAATTTGACTTCCCTGGAAAATACGTTATTCTTTCTCGATAAACGAGTTAATGCTGCAACAGTGTTTCATTTGCAAGCAGTTTTAAACCAGATCAAACGCCGGGCAAATGTCTGTCATTCAGATTTTAAGAACTCGTTGAAAATTAAAATAAACAAACCTATCACGTTCTAGATTTATTACCTTGCATTTGAATTTAGTTTTTGAATCATCTGGAAGGAACCCCGCCTTTCCCGCTGTAGGAAACATGTTGTGGTCCATAATTGGGGCATCAATCATAATTGAGTTGTCATTGAGCTGAACCCAATACAACTAACACTATACATGAGCTACTCAGAAGAAGATGTTATTCTTTCCGATTTAAACGCAAACAAACCGCAAACGCATTGCAATGAAAAGTAGAAAAGTGCATCTTTTAGGCAATTTTGTATGCTTTTGTATGCTTATTTTAATCAAAATGTCAAACAGTTCGAAACCAGATCAGACGAAATATATGCGTTAACCCTCTAATTGCCACCGTGTAAGTCATCAATTATAAATAATAGTCGTCTGCTTTTCTTTCTTAAATTTAAATTTTAAGAATTTTGACCGAGGAAATAAATAATTGAATGTCAAACAGAATACAGTGGATAATCTGTTATTCTTTCCCGTTTAAACGCAAACGTACGCAAACGCAAAGCACTAAAACGTAGAAAAGAACAACTTTTGGACAATTCTGATATTTCATGTTTATCTTGGTGGCAAACAATTTGGAGCCTGATCAGACGCCGGGTTACCCGGCGTCTGATCTGGCTCCAAACTGTTTGCACTGCAAATAATAGTTTTAGCGTAAACGCGTTTATTGGGAAAGAATAACAGATTCTCCACTGTAGGTCCTGAACAGACGCTATGTAACTTATTGCAATAACCCGAGGTACGGCAGTGAAGGGAAACGCGTGACGAAAATAGTTTACACTCTGGGCCCGTTTCATAAAACTTCGTAAAATAAATGTTGTTGTAGGTCAGATTATAAAAGTCCTAATTATTATTTATTCTCCATCTTATTGTGTCTTGTTGCATCTCTTTTTTCGGAATCGTCTTGAAAAGATTTCAAAGAGATGTCACAAGACATGATTAGATCGAGAAATCAGAAACTAAATGTGTATTAAGTTTTGACTTACGAAAGTTTTTGTCGTACGAAAGTTTTTGTCGTACGAAGTTTTATGAAACGGGCACCAGATTAGACCGCGTGACACGGCGTCTGTTAGGATCCAAATTGAGTGTCACTGGTATCAATATTTCTTCAGTCAGTACTTCTCAACTGTGCATAGGGCATACATTGGCAGACGACAAATTATAGCATACGACATGGTTAAAGCAGACGGTTAAATTAAGCATTGCATAATAATTGTATAAAATATAATCTGCGAAGGCTGACGTCTGCTGTAGTTTGTAAAACTGATTATTTATTATCTAGTTGTCATGGTTATGCTTTAAAGAGGCTCGCAACCGGATTTAGCTTTAAAAATAGTAATTTGTAAATATATGTCAAATGCTTATATAAATGGGTAAGATTTAGTTTAGGATACTAAATTCTGTTTAAAAATGCATTTAAAAAAAAAAGAAGAAGAAGCACTGGTGGGATTCGAACCCGTGATCCTCCATGCGGAGACAAACAAGAAACATGAGGACATGCCTTTACCCCCTCGGCTACCAGCGCTCTCTATATATATGGTAGCGAATTAACGTACTTCACTGGTAGCGATTGATATTACTGTATTCGGCTCGGGTTTATGTCTGAGCCCGTGTAGAGAAGCAACAACAACAATACTGTCAGCTGACGCTATAGAAAAATGATGGAAAATATCTAAAAAAACTAAGATTCGGTGACGATTCTTGAGACTTTTTTTGGACTGATCATATTTTTTTAATGTCAGAAGCCAAATAATGCCACACATTTGCTTTTATTAGAGTATTTTTTTTTTATTTGACAAGTACACCATCCGGTTGCGAGTCCCTTTAATACCGAAATGGACATTGTTTTGTCGAAATCAGAGTCGATGTCCGGTCAGCATCTCAAGCAGCATAGGACTATATCACCGTTTCTAACGTTTCAAATCTTAGTTTGTACTTAAAAATAAAAAACAAAAGCGGAAAACAGGAGATATCATTTCGTCGAAGGGGATGAATTATCAATTGATGTTAAAAATAATCCCATCTCTAGGGAGTCATAGCTATCAGCATAACCTCTCCCAAATTGTAAACTCATCAATTTTGGAGTTAGAATTACAAACCTGTTAAAACTGTGGGGTTATAAATTTGATGATGAAATATCGAATGCCAACACTTAATACATGCAGGATTAATTTAGTTGTACAGTGGAGAATCTGTTATTCTTTCCCGTTTAAACGAAACGAAACGCAAACGCAAAACACTAAAACGTAGAAAAGTGCAACTTTTTGACAATTCTGATAATTCATGTTTGTCTTGGTGGCAAACAGTTGGGAGCCTGATCAGACGCCGGGTTACCCGGCGTCTGATCTGGCTCCAAACTGTTTGCAATATAAATAATAGTTTTAGTGTAAACGCGTTTATTGGGAAAGAATAACACATTATCCACTGTAACACTGACGCTTTTAATTTGATTAACTCTTAACCCCTTTACGGCCATGACATCATCAGTTTTAAACATTTGTCGTCTGCTTTTATTTCTAAAACTTAATATTATTGCTCGTTTCAAGCATGTCTTGTTTTCTTAGTGTCACATTTTAGGGAGAGTAAGTTGGTATGTGGCCGGTAACTCAGTTTGTTGAGCTGCATACTGCATCAGACTGAATATTCCCCATTTGACATTTGTAAAAGTAACTACCAGTACATGTGTAACAGGTATTTTCCGAATAGTTGATCTCAGCAAGGGTGAATACATGACTAGTCTATTCAGTTTCAGGCATATATAAATACTAAGAGAATAATACAGCAGCTAATTTAACACACACAATAAGGAAAAAAGTCGAACATTAGCATTCTCTCTGAGTGCAGAAAAATACCCGATTGGGCGACAGTTAACTCCAAACTCTGCGATGGCAATAAATGTTTAGTATATTCGTGTTTGTTTTAAATATCAAACGGCTTTCCCACCGTCTCGACGATAAATCAGGGGCTATATGACTTATAGGACCTACTGTTCGAATGTATGTTTACAGCACTCGGCATCAAATGAGTTGGAACACTTTTCTCTATTACAGACAAAACTGTACTATGACACCAAAACACGGATGACCAGTAGGCAGGACTTTAAAAAACGACACTGGCACATTAGGACAAATGGTTTCCCCTATACAACAATTATATGCTTTTTTAGAAAGAGAGTTTCTATTACGAGTACGCTTGTCCAAGGCCAACAGTGTTGACCAAGATGAGAGGCGCCTTATAGGATCACCCTGATCGGAATCTACGTTGTTTGGAAAATTGCAATATAAGGTAAACATAAACCTAATTAGTCGAATTAAATGAACTAGATTAAATTCGAGACTGGATTTCTCCATTTGAAACTTTTTATGGGGGAATGAGTTTCAGAAGTTTGACTAGTGCTAGTTTAAACACTACAGAATGTTAGAAATAAAACACCAACAGAACCTTTACGAGAGTCGACTGTTCTTTTCGTAACCAGTTCTTGCCTTACGTCGCACACATGGGACATAGGCATCATAAGCATGGAAGAACCCACTTGGCATACATGGGTTAAACAGAAGTTGGACTTTACTAGCTATCTTTATGAATAATATTCTAACGCAATTTATCAATTTACCGGCGGTAGTGGCCCAATGGTTAACACCTTGAACTACGGTACCAGGGGTCGTGAGTTCGATCCCCCGCCGGACCAGCGGTCTGACTAGGGGATTTTTCTGAATCCCCGATGATGTACAGGAATGTTCTTGAGCAAGACATTTACCGCGAATTGCTCCTCTCCACCCAGGGGTTAAAATGGGTACCTGTGAAGGGTCTGAGTTGGTACTGCGGCTGCATTTGACTGCGCCATATGTTAGCAGTGCTCATAGGCAAGATGGCTCGATGATCAGGGGAGTATATGTACAGTTGGCTGAGCGGTCATTCGGACTGAAAGTAGACTTTAACTTGGTATATTATTATTATTATTTATTAATCTATTGCAATCTTATTGGCACATAAAACAAACATTGAGGGATATATAACTGTTATATGTCGCTAAATTAACAAATCAAAAAATGGCGATAAATCTGTTATCAGAAGAAAGTAGGTAATCAATGACTGCTACCTCTGGGCTGTGTTCTTGCTGTGGATGCTGTGGGTATAATGGCAGTTCTGGAGTTGTACCATTGACCTTGTGCCTGTCTGGTAGATCTTGCTGGTAGGGATTGCCCAATCGCTTTGAAACCATTTGGCTAGGGGTCTATGGTGTAATTCTTGGACAGCTTTATGTTTATGAACTAAGAGGGTACCACGGCCATGGATTGTACAATACTCAACCAAACAACACGGAGAGTATTGTTTTAAACATTCGTTTTACGACTTGTGAACTGCTCTCCGGCTCTACACTGAAACAAACAAACAAATTCAACCAAACAACACGGATAGTATTGTTTTAAACATTCGTTTTACGACTTGTGAACTACTCTCCGGCTCTACACTGAAACAAACAAACAAACAAACAAACAAATTCAACCAAACAACATGGAGAGTATTGTTTTAAACATTCGTTTTACGACTTGTGAACTACTCTCCGGCTCTACACTGAAACAAACAAACAAACAAACAAATTCAACCAAACAACACGGAGAGTATTGTTTTAAACATTCGTTTTACGACTTGTGAACTACTCTCCGGCTCTACACTGAAACAAACAAACAAACAAACAAACAAAACACCACTCTGTTTTTAATCATGCCATTGATCTTTTAATTATTTGACTCATTTTAAAAATGATCTTACAAACTTACTATAACAATTTTATAATCTTGGTAATAATATTGGAAGAAATTCCATGTTTCCATGCATCTCAATATTGTATCATTTTTATTGTGAATGTAGTTATTTGTCTTTCTCGCTTTGTAGGTACATTTATATAATTTCATGTGAAGCGCTTTTGAACGCACAGCTCCTGTGTGAAAAGAGCGCTATATAAATCGGGTATAATAATAATAATAATAATAAAGTTTCGTTGCTACAAAAAATTAATTTCACTGTTACTTTGAAAACTTGATGAAAATTAAACCTAAATTTAACCAAAATCATAGCTTTACTTACACATTTAAAGTTTGTATTCGTGAAGGAAATTAGAAACTTAAGATCAAATATTGTTGAAAATATTCTATCGAAATGTGCATTTTCGCGCCATGATGTCATTTGTCGATGACGTTAATTATCACAATGTAGATTATCTTCAACAAAGGCGCGTAGAGGTTAACTTTTATACAGTAATTTCTATCTATAACGACAACTAAAACGAAGGCTAGTTGGTTGTATAAAATACAGGTGACAGCTTAAGCAAGGTGACAAGCACTGGCTTCAAGCAATCACCTGGCATAAACACCTTATAATCACTATAATTTAGTTGTCTTAATAGAGAGGTTTTTCTGTAATATAATTTATTTTTATATGTTTCGCCACGTACCTGTTAGAACTAGTAGCAATAGTTTTTAACATCATAGAACACCGTTTCCATCCCTTAACTGACGAACCCCGATTACAATAATCATTTGCAAACATTTTGGATCCTGACCTGACGCGGCGTCCGATCAAGATTCAAACTATTCAACACTCTTTTCAATATTCCCGAACCTAAAAACAGCTAAAATTCACATTTATGAAATTAAAACAAACGACAATTGTTAAAAATGTATGACGCCATGACAGTGAATAATGACGTCAGAGCAGTGAAGGGGTTTAAGGGGATTTACTGTACTTGCCTAAAACAATTGCAAGCTTGTCGTTTCTCCTTGTTCAGCTATCATAATAAATTCTTGTCTAAGAGCAATTTGAAGTTTGCGTGTTACAATTTATGTTTTTGCTCCTGCAAAATTAAACATTTTCTCCCAAAATATATAGCCTGTTACCCTTACCCTGCTACCGGTATTTACGATTCTCAAAATGCAAACAGGTTAGACCTTATCAGATGCCTTGTAACTTGTATACTGACCAGGATCTTCAATGACCCGTATCAATGTGTTTTCAGCGAAATTGATTTAGTGATGGGCATTTTTAACGTACTTTAATTGAGACGATAGTTTAGAACAAACGACATTGCAGAAAATTAAATATAAACCCATTCAC
Organism: Gari tellinella; assembly: GCA_922989275.2. Taxonomy (NCBI): domain Eukaryota; kingdom Metazoa; phylum Mollusca; class Bivalvia; order Cardiida; family Psammobiidae; genus Gari; species Gari tellinella. The sequence continues at coordinate 97,900,040 of OV277860.1, forward strand.
TACCATTGCGTCATCGGCTTTAATAAAATGTTGTCAGCTTTAAATCTCTCAATTTCAATAATAGATACATGTATATTGACTTAGATAATGTATTATTTAGTGTCAAACAGTTCGGATCCTGACCAGACGCTGCGTTACGCGGCGTCTGATCAGTTTCTAAACTGTTTGTAAATTACCGTAATACTCGGTGTAAGGTAGTGAAGGAGTTAACAAACAACTTAAGAAAAGCCCATATTGTCTCCGTCCTCCCACGAAGGGAAGAGAATTGATAAAATGATGATGACAGAGCATTCGTTACTAATCAGACGACTGTGCCATTTCCTTTGCTGATTTAAACAATTACGTTGAAACCTGCTTAAATCCTGCAAAACTAGTACTGAAGTTTGACAACAAAGATTTACGATCAAACTGCTACTGCTGAGAATAATTTATTATTTCCCAATGAATTCGTATATACTTAAACTATTATATTGATTAAGCTTCCACTGAAAACAGTTTCGAGCTAGATCAGCCGCCCGGTGTCTGACCAGGTCGGTCATTTAGATTAAAATAATTCACTGTAATTGTCACCGTTTCATTATAGTTCATACGAGAGTCAAACAGTTTGATGCTGATCAGACGCCGTGTTTCGCGGCGTCTGAGGATCAAAATTGTTTGCAAAGTCGACGTTCGCAGTGAAAGAGTTAAAGACTTTTCCTCAGTCCATTGAGGGACCACCAGCATATTGTTCTGGAGGTATCAATGTAACTGTAAAGCACGAGCAATACAATCTCAGTTTACCTGGTGAGGTCCAGATTATACTCATGCTCTAGTGATTTTCAATGGTTATTTCTAACCCAACTATCAAATATAAAGGTAGAGTCTCACATAAGATGATTCAATGGTTAAATATGCACAAGACCCATGCTTTTTGCAAGGAAATTGACAGTAAAAAATCTGGCAAGGCGTTATGACCAAAAGGTCGTCAGGAGATGTCTTTAAGCTTGTTTATTGAAACTGAACATTGGTAATTATAACAGTAATGTCGAATGTCATACGTTCATACCTATCTGTAGTTCGGAGAGTAGAAACTTAAATTTTTGCCAAATACTCCAAGAGGACAATGCGTCATTGCTTCAAAACTTCAAAGATCGATATGGCATATAATTGTGCACATATGGTTTAAAGGTATTATAATCGATGCAAAGTGTATTAAAAATAATAGAAGACAAATAAAACGTTTAGCATAATAACGTCCGTAGTACATGGACTATTTTTAAAAAGCAGTTGAAAAGATCACATGTAGATTCTAAATGCATTTTGATATAATACAGTGAAGCTCTCCTTGTACAATTTCAGTGAGAAATGAGAAATGTCCTAGTTTCTAGCTTGGAAGGCAGTATGAGATTCCGTATAAGATTCTTAGAGTCAACGTAAAGTTCATTGTTACAAAACAACGCTATTTATGGAATAATTCGTTTAGCTATTGTGTTCATGGAGGTATGAAAAAACGTGGCCACACTCTATGACCAGGATGTTTTTTAATACCTCCATGAGCACAATCAATGTTGGATTCATTCTTTATAATTTAATATCACTGCTGACTATAAGTAATATATTCAACAGAGAAGTTGACATGAATGTTCACTGTTTAACCCTTTTACGCCGTACGTTTTGTCCCTCTGCCATAACTATTTACCGCCAACACATTACGTTGTTTTGTTGTTACATCATCGCCAATGACGTCATTTGGCGTCCCGCTACATGCAGCGTTTGCGTTGAACGGTAAGACTAAGAGAAAATATTACCGACAGGGTATGGACTAATTTGATTTTGATCATGGGGTTATGAGAATATAATTTCAGCAAATTACAGCTAACCGAAAGTTTAAAAAACAAACAATATTAAAGTATACAGTTATAAAATTGACCGCTACGGTTTTTGTTTGAAGCGTTCAGCAGTAAAATCAAAGAAGATAAATTTCCCCTTAGATTGTTTTGCCGAATACATGAAGAATGCATTTGGGCAAGCTTTTCTCTTATTTTCGCCTATATGGGATAGGAATTTGCCTCATGGGGAATCACTCTAGCTTTTATACCACGTGACGTATCTTATTGTTTGCCCAACTAATCCTCCAGCGCTGCATCACGTGGGTAACTAAATGACGTCATTTCTGATGACGTTATTATAAACGTCGGAATAAAGTACACACACACAGCAAAAATTGTTATTTGTATCACGTTTTAATGATTAAAATGGGAGAAAAATCCACTATTCGTTTTGTTGATGTAGGCAAGCCTCGTGCCTGTATGAGTTTTTCTGAGCCTCGGGGAAGAAACCCCTATCCTACAGTGGAGAATACGTTATTCTTTCCCGTTTAAACGCAAACGAAACGCAAACGCATCGCAATAAAATGGATAAAATGACAAAATTTTGACAACTCTGAATATTGATTTTAATATTGATGGCAAGCAGTTTGGAGCCTGGTCAGACGCTGGGTTACCCGGCGTCTGATCTAGCTCCAAACTGTTTGCATAGGAAATACTAGTTTTAGCGCAAACGCGTTATAACGTTTTTCCACTGTACATCAACACTCATGGTGGATTCTTATATTCTTTAACAAAAGTCCATAGAGGTCGAAATATTAGATAAAAGAAATAAAAGAATTCAATTCTATCTTAATTCCTTATTTTGGAATATTTTATTTTCATTGCAAACAACAATAATTGGAGTTATTTAATTAATGTAATACCGTACAGAGAAATATCGTTCTGGAATTTACACGGTTTTTATCTAAAATGTGTTTTGTTAAAACATCTCGCAGCATTAAAGGTTATTTCGAAATTTAATAAAATAATCTTGAAATGCCTACAGAAAATGATTAAACCACATAAAGCAAAACAATAGAACAGTAAAACTCTCTTTATTACAAATACAACGAAGGCTTATTGATTGTATATAACACAGGTTACAGCTTTAAACAAGGTGACAGTCAAACAGAAAGTTATTATACGAGCTTTCTGTTCTACTGTCATCTTACTTTATGAAGACACGGTCATACGCACCTAATAATGAACCTTATTTAGTGCTCGCACTTGTGTGGCTTACTGAATATAAAACATTCGAGTTTACGTAATACAGTCACACTTAAATCAAACAAATAGGTTATAATGAAATATTTGGGAACTTATGGCTGTCCAGTGAAGGACACAAATTATGCAATACAACACAATGAGCTTTCTGCATTACTTTCATGCTGTATTAAGCATTAACCTATCTTTAATGATCGCAATACTGCTTATTCATTCAGTGGTCGCTTTAAACACATTTATCTGTATTTCTCTGCAGACACCATTCGTCCTTGAAATAAATGTTTTATAATGTCATCTTGACTTTCCAATATGTATGCCCCTTATATATGTTAAGTGGCCATGGTTTGAAGATGTTTTGATATGTTTTAGACTGATTGTAGAGAAGTTGCTTAATGGAGGACAAAAGTCAAGCGAACATTCCTTCATATGTTACAGTAAAACCTCTCTATTACGACCACTAAATTATGTTAATTATTTTGGTGTTTACGATATGTGACCGCTTAAAGCAAGGTGACAGTGAAACAGAAAGCTCCTATAGGAGCTTTCTGTTTCACTGTCACATTGCTTTAAGCTGTCACCTGTCTATTATACACTCAATTAACCTTCGTTTTAGTGGTCGTAATAGCGAGGTTTTACTATACTTCAATACGCTTGTGCTAATGGAGTTACCAAACTGTAAACCACTTCTTTTTCTATATAAGACAAACCATTTTAACCCTTTGAGCCCTAGTCCCGCATATAGGCGTCCTTTTCAAACAGTATACATGTGAAAAGTTCACTTGTCCTATGCAAACAGTGAATACCCAGATCAGAGGGCTCCTTAGGGAGCCCTCTGATCTGGGTCTTCACTGTTTGTCAAAATGCAAAATATTGACAAAAACAACCCTTAAAAGTCAGAAATGGACTAGACTAAAATGGAAACTAGGATTGTCCATTTGAAGTTTAAGGGAGGAAAGAGTTAAGCAAGTTTATCCAATATGTATATGTATTACATGTACTTTAACCCATAACTTCTCAATTACATTTTACGCCTTTAATGTATTTCCTCACTAAAGGAAATATATCTGCTTTATAAAACATTAACATGTACCATAAGATAATTATGTTTTCTTAAGTCTAGCAGGTGATAGTAAAAAAATACTTTAAACCTATTTTAAGTGATCATCTGTTTTCAAAACTAGTAACATACTATAGGTTAAGGGTTGAGTCTTTATTGAAATCACAAGCATATCTTTCTGCTACACTTTGTGCTGCATTAACCCTTAGCCCGCCAAATAAATTGTCGTCTGCTATATTTCTCGTCTGCTTCAAGTTTCAAAGTGCTTCAGAGTTGCTCAAAATTGCTGAAAATGTTGTCCGAGTGTCAAACAGCTTGGATCGAGATGAGACGCCGAGTTACTCGGCGTCTCATCCGGATCCAAACTGTTTGCATATGGAGCTATAGTCGTGACTGGCAGGCTAAGGGTTAACCCGTTCGCTGCCAGGCTCTAAAACAGTATCATATGAAAACTGTTCAGATCCAAATCAGACGCCGCGTACGCCTGTTTGACACTCATTTCAATGTTTCTTCAGTTTAAAACGCTTAAAATTCCAAAATGTATAAATAAAAACAGACGACAAATTGAAGCAGACGATATTATGTAAATGACTGTGTTAGACTGGTAAACACATCATAATGGCAGTGAAAGGGTTACATGTAATCAATTATAGGTCTCAGGAGAACAGCAGGCTGACTTAATGAATGCCTTGTAAACACTTGCTAGTTTTATATACCAATTGCAATAACAGTCAAACTTGTGTTCATTCACCCCTACACTGCCATGTTGTCATCCGCTTTTAACAACTGACGTCTGCTTTCATTTCTCAAATAAAGTATTTTGGTATTTTGACTTAAAAAAGCAAAATTTAGTGTAAGACAGTTTGGATTCTGATCAGACGCCGCTTGACGCGGCATCTGATCAGGATACAAACTGTTTGCTGTTTGACACTTAACCATTAGTGATGGGGATAAAGTGTTCGTCATTTCTAGATGGCAAATGCCTGGTAAATGAGGAACGGAAGTAAACCTTGCCATCTTTATTAAAGACATTGAAAAACCTGCACACTGCGAGCGAAATTTTAGTTGCAAATAATAACAATTTTTATAATCTTGGTAATAATAGTAAAAGAGTCCCTTGTGCGGCATTTGCTTTCATTTAAATCAATTATGTATCATGTTTATTGTGAATGTAGTTATTTTGTCTTTTTTCGCTTTGTATGTACATTTACATGTATATCATTTCATATGAAGCGCTTTGGAACGCATAACTTCTGTGTGAAAAGAGTGATATATAAATCTGCTATTATAATAATAAAACAAATGTAAAAAGAAGATTGGATTCCGATGAGACATCGAGTAACTAGGCGCCAAATAAATACGAAAGACTCAAGCAGGAAACGAAACACAAACAATACACCCACCTCTCAAGCAGAACACACACACACAGTCATACCACAACAAACACACACACACGCAATACCATTCCTTCATCTACACACTAAATAGAAAACAACACGCAAGACAAACATAAAGCAAAGTGAATATAGGAGCCCGCCTTGGTACGGTCAGTAGCAATCAATAACCAACTATAAATTAGTTAATTATTAACAACCACTGGGGGGTTAAACCTGGGTTTAGGGGCGCCCAACCTCACACTTATAACCTATATGCACATATAAAGACAAACAGTGTACATAAAATATAAACCCTGTTCCACAACCTCACAATCAAAAAGACCGCCAGCACAGTAAGTAAATACATGTTAAACATTTAGCAAAAATTCTATTACAAGATCATTAGTAACATGGGAAAGAATTAAACATTCAAGCCCGTGTTAAAAATAACCCACTATGGCAACGGTCAAATTGTACTCAAGCGACTAGTCTGTAGTAACGAGTAACTGTAAGACATGGAAGGGTCTAGGGTACGACAGAGAGGGAGAGTAAAAACAAAGCACGAAAATCCGACATAACTCTCCCGGTTAAGGACGGCTTTAAAGATACATCATCATGTAGTGCTAAGCCCTGTCTGTCGTCGCACAACCAAAGAGGAAAGCATAGTTATCAATTGTAGATTGATCGATAACCAAACGTGAAGTGCGCAGCAATATAGTTGGATCATAATCTTTTTTGAGGAAAAATCTAATACGTTTCACAAATAGGTTTTGAAAATGTATATGTCCAAGAATCTTACGAAGTCTGTAAATTACATCACCATAAAACTCCGGATGTGAAATACCTTGTCGCAGAAAAGACTTTAAGTTACATTTATACTTGTTAATGAGAGGAAGATTTCTATAAAAGAATTTAGAAAATGTTTTACGAATTTTATGAAATCTGTACCCCTGTTTAAGAAGCTTTTCAGTAATAGTTTTATTACGAATGTGGAAGTCCTCAACAGAGGTACAGGCCCTAGCAAAGCGAATAAGTTGTGAAATATAAACCCCGTAAGATGTGGAACGGGGAACATCGCCATCTAGATGAGGATAATTTACAATACTAAAATCAAAATCATCTCGTTTATCGTAAATCTTAGAAGAAACAATTCCGTTATTTATAAAAAGATCCAAATCTAAAAATGGTGCCGATAAATTTGACTCGTTTGTTTTATTAAGGCGTAGTTCTTTTGGGTAAATAAAAGGAAACAACGTATCAAAAAATGGGTTGTCTATATTAAAAATATCATCTAGATAGCGCGATGTATTGTTAAAGGCTTCGATCATATCTGCCTGTGTATCAGGTTTTAGACTAAGCATAAAGTCCCTCTCATAACAGTACAAAAATAGGTCTGCGACAAGGGGCGCACAGTTTGTACCCATAGGAATACCAATCACTTGGCGGTATATGGTACTCCCAAAACGTACATAAATATTATCCAGAAGAAATGTTAGTGATTCACAGACATCGGTGCAAGTCCACATAGTGTAATGCTTAACGGTGTCATTTGTAAAAATGCACGATCAGTATTACACGCCAGAAATAGCTTCCTTTCTCCGGCAAAAGTCTTTTCAATAAGTTGTATAAGTTTAGCTTTTATTAGATTATGAGGTAAGGTAGTATATAGTGTTGAAAAGTCATACGTACTTATATTGCAAGTTTGGTATTTTCTATATTCAAGCTTCGCCAAAATTTCATTAGAGTTTTTGATAGACCAAAACAGATTAAGTCCAGAATTTTCGTAAGTCTTATCACAATACCTTTGAACATGTTCTTTGATTTTAATTAAAGACGATGTTAAAAGTTTGGAAAGCTTAGTAGTAGATTCAACGTTGTTTAAGCATAATGATATTGTATGTATGAATTCAAGTCAAGTCAAGTCAAATCGTTTTATTCGGCATAACATGATACATGTCTGTTGCCTTACACTAGGCGTTGATAAACATGAAAAAAGCATTAAGAAGAGAGTGAACATCATTTGAAACATACAGGGAGATTATTGCTATTAATAAACAAGGTATCTAAATAAACGTATGAATTTGTTTCCCGGCCAGGCATCGACATTGATGTCTGGTTTGGCTCCAAATCTGGTTTAATACTTTAATACAAATATACACTGTGAACTGTCGTAGATGAAAATGTAAGCTGACGTACATTAGAAGGCGTACAATAGACTAAATCAAACTGCAAGTAAAACAGAACGACTTAGCATCATCGTCGCGTTAACCCTATTGCTGCCAAATAAATTAATAGTGAGATTGTTTACCTTCACCGTTTAATTGTCGCCTGCTTCAATATTGCTGTTTGCAATATCGTTTTAAATCCCAATTTAAAGGCAGTATGACTGAATGAATTTAAAAGATAATGTCAAACATTTTAGATACAAACTGTTTGCAAACGCGTTTTTTGGCGACATTGAGAGTAAAAGGGTAAGCTCCAATTCGGGTTTATCTCTTTAAAATCTAAAACAAGACGTCTCATTAGGACCCACACTGTTTGTAAAGGTAGTCATGGTTTCGCCGCTAGCGTGCAAAGAGGTTACATGTAACTACATGAAATACAGTAGAACCTCCCCATTACGACCATTAAAATTTGTTAAATATCATGTATTTTAGGCAAGTGACTACTTAAAGCAAGGTAACAGTGAAACAGAAAGCTCCTCCAGGAGCTTTCTGTTTCACTGTCACCTTGCTTTAAGCTGTCAACTGTCTTTATTCAATCAATTAGCCTTCGTTTTAGCGGTCGTAATGGAGAGGTTCTACTGTCATATTGTATTTGACTTTGTATCTTTGTCAATGGCCAATGGCAAAATTTGCTAATTTGCCAATAATTGTGACCTTAACTGACTTTACATAGCAGCGGGGTTGTTTTCATTTAAATCAATTTTGTATCATGTTTATTGTGAATGTAGTTATTTTGTCTTTTTTCGCTTTGTAGGTACATTTACATGTATATTATTTCATATGAAGCGCTTTGGAACGCATAACTTCTGTGTGAAAAGAGTGATATATAAATCTGCTATTATTGTGCGTGTGTGTGTGTGTGTGTTTGTTATGGTATGACTGTGTGTGTGTTCTGCTTGAGAGGTGGGTGTATTGTTTGTGTTGCGTTTCCGGCTTGAGTCTTTCGTATTTATTTGAACAATATTTAATTTCGATGACATTTTGAAGAAAGCAATTGTTGAAACTGCATACAGTAATACTAGGTGTCAAAAAACCCATGCAATACCAATTTTCAGATGTATCTGTCTACATGTACTAGTAAAACTTATTTTATTGTATAATAAATATACAAAACAAGACAACACGAACATGTTATTTCATTCATAACATTCCAGACGTAATAGACATAAAAACCGGGGCATTCTTTATACAGTGGAATGGTAGGTTTAGAGGATAGGGCTACAAGGTCAACCAACATTGTTCACGGCCTTCCTCGTGGAATATAGGGCGCCACGTTATTTTTTGCAGTGTAAGTGAAACTAAATGCATACACAAAGCAATGAAATCAGTGCAAATGATGAATAATTCGAAACTTGGACGATTTATTAACCAGAACCGGTCAAACGTTCTCCCTACTTTAAATGCATTTGGGGCACTCAAAGGAAGACATACTAGGAGTTAAATATGCTGTCTTAATGCATGAGAATAAGCAAAATGACAATTAACGTAAGGAATGGTGTGCATCACTTTTGTTCTGCTTTGGTTGTCTTATAACAGCTCCACAATGGACCACAATGGAAATAAGGAAAATATGTTACCTGTTTCGTGCTATCATTGGTTTCTACGAGGGCTGTCCCAAAACAACGTGGACAAATATATTTTTTGAAGAACCCGACGTATTATTTCTATGATTTTTTTACTGATGCTATTTCAAACATTTTCACATTTGTAGAAAAAAGAATGAGGCTCATTAACAAACTTGACCCTTATTTATTAGCAAATATAAATTGCTGGTTAGAATGTGCGGCGCACGCAAAAATCTTACAGGTAGATTTAGAGATGTGCATCTTTCAACCTCCTACAATGCAACTTTGAGCTTGAATTCGCGCAAAATTGCGTCATGAACGTTGACGTTGCTATGTGTGACGTCATCCTGGAAAATATCATTAAGGTAGCGGTATTTTGAAAACATCGATAGAGTTATCGCGAATGGTACTGTGTTCTGAAAACTCTAGAAATGACGACGTCAAAGGAAAGTGCGGCGCAGCAAAATGTTATAGAATACTGTGTTAGGTTAACTATGAACCCGACACAGACGTTTAAACAACTACAATCATCAGAAAAGTATAAATCAGCATCTTGTTCTCTAATCTTCAAACAGCAAAAGCGTTTTTCAGAAGGATGGATTGAAAATTAGTTTACAAAGACGGGACGGCCGATATGAATTGACGACTTCATTGTAGAAAAACGTGAGAAGCGTCATCAATGGTGGTCAGCATCTTGCGGTGATAAAAATTGTTAAAATCGTCGGGTCAGCAATTCGTCTTTATATCGGATTTTGCTTGAGAAACCAAACATCTTGAAAGGCTATAACTAGGTGAATGTCTCGCTTGCTAAGTGCAGAAAAAAGAAAGACATGTCCAGGTTTGCAACGGTATGCGAGAGAGCAGGCATTTCTCAACAAATTCATCCCACACATCTTTCGCATGCCGCATTGCGATACGAAAGAAGAGACCAGAGGGTTCATTGACAACATTGAATTTCAAGTTGAAAGCATCATATTCCACCAGGATAACGTTCGGTGCCACACTTCCCAGTATACACAATTCAAAATTGCCGTGGTGGGTTTTTCGAAAGCATGAACATGTGCCATACATCACTGACATAGCCCTATCAGATTTCGTCGTATTTATATGCCTGAAATCTCAGTTACTATGATCAGTTTGAAAACTTTGAGAAGCTGAAACAAGAAACATTGAGAGTCTTGTGAGGAATGAAGAATGGCATTGTTCGTCAGCGTATATGACAAATTAACCGGTTGTGTGAAACAGCGAATGCAACGCTCATCACGGCGAATATTTTGAAAAAAGAGTAACGTTGACGTCGATAACGTCATTACGTAACTATGGTGTGCGCCGGGGTTGCACGGGTAGTATATTTCAAACTACTCTGCGCTAGCCAATTTCTAAGATAGTGCGTTAAAATTTCACACAGGCTTACTTAATCCCTATGTTTATAAACCATGACGAGCGTTTGTCTCTGCTGTTATAAATAACAATTTTATTACGAAAGTCTACGATGTTTTGGGACAGCCCTCGTAGTGCGCATTACACGGCTCTTTTATGTTTGCTTTAATTATGATTTTCTATAATATGTACACTTTTTACTGAAATAAATCTATCTATCTATCCAATAGTTTAGCCGAAAACTGCAATGTACAGTGGAGAATCTGTTATTCTTTCCCGTTTAAACGAAACGCAACGCAAACACAAAGCACTAAAACGTAGAGAAGTGCAACTTTTGGACAATTATGATAATTCATGTTTATCTTGGTGGCAAACAGTTTGGGGCCAGATCAGACGCCGGGTTACCCGGCGTCTGATCTGGCTTCAAACTGTTTGCAATAGAAATTATAGTTTTAACGTAAACGCGTTTATTGGGAAAGAATAACGTTTTCTCCACTGTATCATTGGTTTCTAGTGCGCATTACACGGCTCCTTTATGTTTGCTTTAATTATACTTTTCCATGTTATGTACACTTTTTACCGAAATAAATCTATCTATCTATCCAACAGTTTAGCCGAAAAATCGCATAACCAACTGCAACGTATGTTTGTCTACATAGTGCAATAAGCTTGCTAAATAAAATAGTATTCAAAACATTACCACGCAACCCATTTCGAATTGCTGCGTCTTACCAGAGACTTCAAGGTTTGCCTTTGTCTCATTTTATCCTATAAACTTTAGGCATTAACCTTTTATTCTCAAATTATTCGGGAAATGTTTTACCTCTCTACCGCTTTATTGTCGTCTGCTTCAGTATTATTGTCTCAAGACAAGTTTTAAAGTTAGGAATAAGGTTGTATGACTTCATAAATATCGATAAGAGTGTCAAACAGTTTGGGTCCTGTTCAGGCGCCGCCATACGCCGTCGTATCAGGTCACAAACTATTTGCAAACGCGCTTATCGCACCATTGAGAGTTAAAGGGTTAATGGGATGAACAATACACTGAGCTAATAAAAGTAGAAACTTCTAAATGTTTAAAATTCGTGTAGTGTAGATCAAGACCAGGTCTAGATACATTTGCCACTGAATCAGGATCTAAAATCAATTTCACTCGGATCCTACTCCTGTAAATGTAAATAAAAAAACAATGTATTCGCTTACACAGCGCTTGAGATGAGTCTAAAATCTTTTTCAAGGTTTTGATTGGTCAGATTGAAGCGGAATGCTCATATCTGACCACTAAAGGTTGGCGACATTTCTCATTACATTGAAGGGGTTTAATATGTTACAGGCGACAATTATGATAAAGATTTTAATTTAACATATCAGACAATACATAATAATATGCACCGAGGTTGTGAAGTCTAGAACTCCATTACTGATTGATAATTGAAAATAGCAACACACACGACTGGACATTTGTAATGCGGATAATACGATTTGCATTTAATCTAAGGATCATTCAGCAAAACAAGATTCGCGCATTTGCAACCTATGCTATATATTTACCCATGAGAGTAATGACGCTGCGTTCAAATTATTTATGATTTGTCAAGGGACTGGTCACAATTCAGTAAATGGATCTCTGTGTTAATTGTACTCCTGCACCTTGCATCTCAAGTCTTAGCCTGCAAATAGATTGGATCGAAGCATAACTCGCCAACTGATCAGAATGTACCATAGTTGGCATTGACGTCAGAAGTTTATGTCGTATAAACCTATGATGTTGCCTTTCACTACCATGACGTCATCAATTTTAAATATTTGTCTACTTTTATTTCTCAAATTCAAAAGTTATGTATTTTGACTTTAAAATATTTAATATGTCAAACAGTTTGGATCCATGTTAGACGCCGCGCTACGCTGACCAGGATCCATGTTTGCAACGAACCATTGCAGATCCACTCGGAGTAAGGCAGTTATTTAACCCTTTCCCTTATAGAAGCGACTTTTAGCACATTCTTTTTATTCATCCGCTGAAGAAAATAGTTTCAAATTATACCGTAATGAATATGTGTCATATTAAATACTTTCCTTAATCTAGCAGTTAATAGCTTAAAACAGGCTGAAAGTAAAGCAGAATGCGCCTTAGTGCGCATTCTGCTTTACTTTCAACCTGCTTTAAGTAGTTACATATCTTCAATACTAGAAACAATGCTATCAGGTAAAGGGTTAAATACATGTTTTACAGACGGCAAAAGCTGCTAATTTAATTAGTTATGCAGGGCAGTGGTAAATGATTAAATGCAGACATAAATTCTCCACTGAAACTAAGTACATGTATACGAGTAGACCCTATGATAAGACACTTAGTTAAGTTACAGTGCTCATGCGGGCGTTGGATATACATGACTGCGCAAGGAGGACTTTGTGAATGGATAGATGAGTTAGGTCTTATGGCACTGCGACACTGAATAGGTCATATAGAGCCGATAAGAGACTTCTGTGCCGTACTAATTGAAATAATTATTGTCGCGTAGGTTATGCAATATAATATAGCCTAAAACTAAGGATAACAATAATGATAATTATATTAATAAAATTAATTAGGATAATAGTGCTAATGGTTACATTAATAAATTTTCGTTTGATATGAATAATAATAAAAATCTATAGGAAGAATAATGATAGTGATGAGTTGGGTTTTACGGCACTGCGACTCACAATATGTCAAATAGCTCCCATGAATGATGAGGGATGATGGAATGAGATGATGGTTTCAGGAAAGATGATTTGGGCAAATCTAATTCGTTGCGAAACAGCGCATAGAGTCAAAAAACGCCTCCATTCCTACATTTTAATTATCGGAAGAGGGGATAATCTAGGTCAAAGATACATAAATATTCCCTTTAACAATTAATCACCAGAAACACGACACGGTAGGAAGGTTTCTGGGGGAACGATAATGATGGTGCTTATAATAATAATAAAAATAATAAAATAATAAAAATATAATGATAATAATAAAATAAAAGTCGTAATAATAATAATAATAATGATAATAATCACAATAACAACATTTCACAACAACACTAACACCATTGTATATATAACTTTAACTCATACATGTAACATACTGAAGCTATCCTAGCTTCGACAGGGTTACAGTTGAAAATACGTTATTCTTTACCAATGAACGTTATGACGCTAAAGCTATTTTTCTTTGCAAACAGTTTGGAAAAAAGGCAGAAACCGGCAAAAAATATTGTAATTTACTACATTTAAGCACATTGCGTTTGCGCTTCGTATGCTTTTAAACAAGACATCTACTACACTGTAATACATGTACGTAGGTGTCCTCCGTGCTCGTCAAAACAAGCTAGCTCTATGAAATGGTAGTAGAAACATGCCATTACGCATCTGCTGGTGTCATAAAACAGGTAGCTACTAATATTTATTTGGTTAATCTTTTAAAATGACATCGATGTAGATTAATCCTGCAAAGATTAGTTATAACCGACTTCTTTTTAATTTCGAAACTCAATGTACTCTGGTTAAGGCAGTTAAAGGCGTATTAGTCAAAACATTCAATAACTTAAATATTTAATGTAATTAAAATGCAAATCCTTATACACGGGATTTTCGCCATAAAGACTCCCCCGCCAAACTACTATCCATCAATACTATTGAATAATGCTTTATTTTCCCCTTGAAAAACAAACCTAAACAATTATATTCAAATGTTATTACACTGCTGACTAGAAACCTGTTTATTTAATCTGTTTGCAAATGTGATACGTGTCGTGATTTGATGTCTGGAAGTTAACATTGTATGACCGCTCCATCATCCTTGTATTAGCAATGCTTTTAAAATGACATGATCGGTTAATAACAAGAAGCATTTGTCATCACTTTCAAATATTAACCCTTATCCTGCTGTGATTTCGTATGCTTTGAAGTTATCGTCTGCAAACTTTGTTAAATGTAGAATTATACATGGTTTAAGTAAAGAAACTTACATACGAGTGTCAAACAGTTTGCAAACAACAGGCAAAGTACTTCAAAAGGATCGTTCAATTCGTTGATTATGATAAACCTTACACTACAAAATGAGTTTTACTCAAAAGTTTCGACCATGATCAGAAGCAGGCTTTTGATCAAACTTCAAACAGTTTCTGCGTTGTATTAGGAACTGTAAAAACGACTTTGTGAACTCAACTGTAAATTAAATGATCATATGTTAAGGCCTTTCGCATACGGAAGTCGGTCTTGCGGGCGAGCGGATATGCGTCTTGGCGACATAGACTTTTTCCGCACGTGCTTATACTAGAAAATTTATATAAAGGAAATGTTGATACGATTTAGTATAATCCTTCATAGCGCAGTCAGTAGAGAGAGAGATTGCCTAGCAATTCAAAGGTCATAGGTTCGAGACCCATCCCATCCAAATATATTTTTTAAGTGTCCGTTTTATTGACTTGTCAATCCATAACGCAGGGATCAAGGGACATGTTATGTTTAGTCTTCGTTGATAAGAATTAGTGATGTCTTATACGGTCCAATTATTATGTCCACTTACATGTACGTTTAAGTTTAATGACTTACAAGTCAATAAATTTGGTATACACGTATACGATTTGATCGAACTATAAAGCCATACATTGAAGCTTATCAATACGTCAACCTTTTGAAGATCGATATTGCCCATTATTATTATGTTTAAACAATATTATTAACCTAGTATGCAAGTCCATGATAAATAATAATGCATTTTAATGAGTTTTAATTTTAAGGTAGGTAACTGTATCTCTACTTCAAATATCCCACATTTTGATAAGAAAATCTGGTATTATAACAAATCCTGACTGTAATATTTTTTTTAATCTTTTCAGACTAACTATACTCAACAAAATTTCTAATCGGTCACCTTATTTTTCCTTCAGAAAAAGAAAAATGAAAAACTTATAAACCATTTAATTGTGTTACAGTGCAAATGTAATCAATTGTGAAACAGATGATTACAATTTCCTGGCTATCACCTGTCCTTCTAAGCTTAAACAACAACTTCTATGGAGGCACCCCCGATTTTGAAAGTCACAGGAGTGTTACTGTAGTTCTTACGCCCTATGTTAGTAACGCGTATTGTCCCCGTCAGCTGCAATAACAGTTTCGTTTCGACGTCTCATAGACGAGAAGAATTCAGCAAAAGTATTGATGACCTAATTTACTCACACATTGACGACGTTACGCTCCAATGTGTCAACGTCTGGAGGCTGTAGTAAGGAACGAACGCGTTTCTTTAGAATGTCTCAAACGTGCTCTGTAGTGTTAAACTCATCTGTATCGTCGGTCCAAAGCTGTCTAGTGATGACTTTATCTTGAAGTGGCCGTCAGCAGCGAATGTCCACCTCTCGCAGCCGATTACGTACCGTCTTGGGTGTGACGTTACGGTCGTGTTGACCCTTATGCTGTCTTGCCGTCTTTGCAACGGGAAGAACTCTGTCTCTCAGGTTGGTCACTACAATGTTTCGATCACAGGAGTGTTTTTTCCCGTCGTTTTGGTTTCCTGGGGCGGTGTGCTCTACTTCCGGTGACGTAAAATGTGTGCGTTATAGCCTAAAGTGGTCGAAAGTATCCGGTTAAAAGTTCAAGTCACATTTAAATGGACGGAATCGTTTCCTTATATGGAATACACAGAAATTAGGCTTTATTTGTTTCCACTTCCGGAATTCTTCGGTGATTGAATCTTATTTGCCGTAAGGATACACCAGCGTGCAACATTCCGACGACTCTGCCGCTCTCTTCGTGAGTTTATCTCGCCATTTTAGGTGTTTTTCAGGTTAGGCAGTAATTAGAGATTACACTCGTTCAAATTTGCGGGCATAGACTTTTTTCCATACTTTACACGTGTAAATTAGGCCAAACAAGCAACGTGGCTGTTTTGACGTTCCTGAAGTAGGACAACGTGCATACATCCAAAAATAAGGGGCACTTAGAACCCATCTTGTTGTGTGTAAAATATCATAAATGTGAACCTAGTATTTAAAGACATATGTTGCTTTAAAAAGTGACCGATTAGAAATTTTGTTAAGTATATTTCATCAACCATATATTTGAATAAAATGAAAAAAATATACATTGAATGAGTCAGTATTTTGTAATTCAATTTTTTAGCATTTTGCAAAATTTAAAACGCTTATAACATCTTTCTGAACACCTTTATTCAAAATGTTTTTAGCTTTTCTTATAATGAATGTTGTGGACTACTTATTGGGCGAGATTTATAGTTATTAGCTTTATTTATTTTTGAGAAAAAATAAAATCATTCCAATTCCAGGTTTTGTCAGAAAAAGAGACCTTAAAGACAAACCAAACGATAAATTTGCCTATATTTTCACACAACGTTTCTTAGGTTATTATCTTTCTTCATGGAAAGTTTCATAACACCTTGTGTGGAAACTAAGCGCACCTGCGAAGTACCTTAAGTCAAAAAATAATGGATGATACTACATTAAAAAGCAATTTATATTTTGCTTCTTACATAATAAAGAAGAACATCCGAAAACGGCATGCAGACCTAGGACACTGTTCGGTTTACGAATTACAGAGGTTTTAACGCAATTAATAAAGCCTAGTGTCTACTAAATTGGACATTGGCAAACAGCGTAGGCCCTGAATAGACGCCACGTAACCCTGTGTCTCATTAGGGTTTACACTATTTGCTACATGTATATCATAGGAACTATTTTGCGGTATGAACAGACACTGGTGTGTCTATAGATCAGCCTTGTATACGTATATATATAAAGAAATCTTAAAGCAAGTATACAGGGACAGTTCACTGCCTGTATTTCTAATGATCAGTAGTTTAAGGATGTATTAAACTAATATCTCGGGTCGAATGTAGGTTTATTTCACGGGAGCAACCCGCAAAATATTGGAAATAAAATATTTCAGTTTTTCGTAAGAAGAATTTGGTTTCAAGTTTAGATTTGTTTAATCACATTATCTGAAAATGTACCCATTACAATTTTAAGCATAATCGTTGTGTTTAATTGGCCGTAAACATCGGTCTTATATCGGTCAACATCTTGTTTTGGTCCAACTTGCTTGTTATGTTTGGTCGTTCCGAATCTTCGGCCTCAGAGGCAATATGTCATTTCGACCCGCATGAAAGTCTTCAGTTCTGCGTGCCTAAACTATGAATTTAGAAAGTTAATTTACTTTATACGTATTAAAGAACCTTTATAAAGGAACATTCTTTTCAGAAATTAGCAACATTATTCTATCGTTCCTTCTCTGTTATGTATTTTAAATTGTCTTGGTACTGGCCTTTATCTGATAAAAATACAAAAAGTCAAATATTAGAAATACATTTTTTAAAGCTTACTTTATTCATTAGCCAAAAACATGCTGTTCAGAGCTTTATACTTTTTTCAATATGGTGCCTGTTTTGCCTTGATTAATTTTCTTATATATAAAAGCAACATCTTAGACATGAAACGAATAATGAAAAACCAAATAACAATGTTTGTTTTTATTTGCAATGGATTTTATTATAAGGGGTCATATTCAAGTTCAGCATTGATGCATAACTATTTTTCTAGTACTTAGAATAGGCAAAAATTAAATTATAATTTTCAGTATATTGGCCCCTAAAGCTTGCATGTGCGTACCAATCGGGTTTCATGTTAAGTTGAAACCTATATTGTTATTTTATTGTCAAAGTGACATTTTTCAACATACAAATGCCAATTTGTCTGATATATGTAGATTTCTCTGAAAACGTCTATGAATTTTTCATATTTTATTCACACTGTTTTTTTGGCGAAAAAATGGCAACCGGATTAATGAAATTAATTTTGGGGATATATTTTATATTTCATACAGAGAGGTACGAGTGAGATATGTTATGTTTCAAATCAGTTTCATCTTATCAAGATGCAATGTGAACTTGTATATGTTACAGTCGATCTGTGTAATCAGTCATTACGCGTAATGACTACAATTTTCAGTCATTACGCGTAATGACTGTTTCACTTAGTCATTTCACGTAATGACTAAAATGCATATGTTGCTGTGTCAATGTGCAGTGTTGACCTGTCTAAATGATGTATTAATATGTTCAGCACGTATGTTATAATGTAAAAAGACAGTTTCATCTTGTCAAGTTGTAGTGTCAACTTGTCCATACGATGTTAAAAACACGTGTTTTTATGTCAATATACAATGTTGATTTGTCCAAACTCTGTCTTATCATAATCAACTTTTAAGTTATTTTGTAACAAAGTTGTCTCATCTAGTCAAAACAATTGAATTTGTTCGTACGATATGTTATCATGTTAAATGCAGTGGTATGCTATATATAGTAATGGCTTGTCTAAAAGAGGTTTCATCATGTTCAATACAAATGTACCTATAATATTATGTTACAAAGTAGACTAATCTTGTCAAAGAGCGAGGTGAACTACAAAGTAGTCCTATCCTGTCAAAGAGCGATGTGAACTTTCTATAAGATATGTTATCTCATGACACCTCGCTTTTATTTACAATTTCCCATGGACCAAAAATGTAACAGTTTGCGTATCTTCTATCCAACAACTTCACTGTAACTCTATGACATTGCTGTCTGAGCTATGCGACATGGTTTTGCCATGCGAAATTCTATGGGATGTCACACAGGGGCAAGTAACTCTAATGTATCTCGATCCCTGTCACTAAACGACATTGCTAACTGATCTATGCAACATTCTTTAACTATGTGACATTCTTTGGAATGTCACATATGGGCAAGTAATTTTAATGCTTCTTGATTTTATTTCTGTATTATTAAGAGCGCTTAGCTTCTTCTTTTTTTTTATCCCCTGCCGAAAGGCAGAGGGATACTGTTTTAGGTCTGTTCGTCCGGCTGTCCGTCCGTCCGTCCGTCCGTGCGTGCGTCCGTCACGTTTTCCGTCCGCAACTGTATTTCCGAAATCGATGAACAGATTTGGATGAAACTTGGTATACTTATTTGTCATCATAGGAACACCGTGGGAAATCAAATTTCTTTCAGAAAATTTTAGGAATTTATGAGTTGTCTGCCCTTTTTATGTTAAAAATGCCATATTTAACAGTGTTTACACTCTAGCAACTACAGTATTCAACACATTTTGTTTATACTTGCACACAATGTCTATAAGTACAAGTTCTTGCAGGTGTGCAATTATTGTAAAAAAAGGATACTTGTGACAAGAGTTATCTGCCCTTGATGTACTTAGAAATGCTAGAAAATGCTTTATTTTGGTATTGTTTACATACTAGAGCCTATAAATATGCAGGATTTTTGAAAAAACTTTCTTGAATTATGTATGGCTATTAGTTTTCAAATTAATTTGATTATTGTTGAAAACGGAGAAATTAGTCATGAGTTATCTGCCCTTGATAAGTAAAAAAAGCCATATTTAACTGTTTTTACTCTCTGGCAACTACAATTAAGAATGGATTTAAATTATACTTGCACACGATGTCTATAAGTAAAAGTTCTTGAAGGTGTGCAATTGTTGTCAAAAAAGGATACTTGTGGCAAGAGTTATCTGCCCTTGATGTACTTTGAAATGCTAGAAAATGCTTTATTTTAATATTGTTTACATCTTAGTATCTATAAATATGCATGGATTTTGATAAAAAAAATCTTAAACTACATGTATGTATGGCTATTAGTTTTCAAATAATTGTTATCATTTTTGAAAACGGAGAAACTAGTCAACATTTATCTGCCCCTGATGAGTCAAAAAAAACATATTTAACAGTTTTTACCATCTAGAAACTACAGTCTTTAATGGATTTTGATTTAACTTACACATGATGTATATAAATATAAGGGTTGCAATTATTGTCAAAATAGGATACTTTGTGGCAAGAGTTATCTGCCCTTTATGTACTTAGTAATGCTCAACATGGCTTTATTGTTTACATGCTATTGTGTACAAATGTTAATGGATTTTGAAAAAAAAATTAAATCATGTATGGCTATTATTTATAGAATGAGTTATCCAAAATGTGCAAATTAGTCAAGAATACTCTGCCCTTGATGAGTTGAAAATGTGTTTACACTCTGGTAAATTCTACAGTTCTGAATTTTTTTTAATAATACTTGCACACAATTATAAGTTCTTGAAAGTGTTTAATTACTGTTGAATTTGAATCAAGAGTTACCTGCCCCTGTCATACTTAGATTTATAATGCTACAAACGGCTTTATTTTTTGTATTGTTTAGGCTTTAAAATGTACAAAATTGAATGGATTTTATAAAACTTTGTAAAAAGCTTTTGAATGTTGATCTTTAAAGTCAGGTGATCACCATTTGCCCCTTCCTCCCACAATAAAGTTTGCCACTTTCTTCTGGACAATCGCTGCGGCAGGGGATATCAGCTCTAAGGTGCTTGGTTTTTATAAAACACCATTGAGACGATTACAAAGCCAATGTTTATCAGCTTGGTGAAAAGAAAAAAGATTATCGGGTTGACAATTTGAATGTCACGCAAACTGCCATTTTATATTTATATAAATTTAAATAGTCGTGTTATTATGTTTATATATAGTGTTGACTTGTCCAAAATCTGTCTCATCATGTTCAATAGTTATGTTATAATACCAACTAGTGTCAATAGTATAAGACATAAGTAAGACATGTTAACTCTACACAGTGCCATTACAACACGTTCATTGAACATGATAGCATATCAAATAGACAAGTTAACACTTCATATTAACATGATGAAACTACTTTGTAATATAATAACATAGATGTTGAGCATAATAAGACGCACTTTGGACAAGTCAACACTATATATTGACAAAACAACGCGTACTCTAAACACGATAAAATAGTTTATATAGACAAGTTCACATGGCAATTTAACAAGATGAGATTAATTTGTAATATAATATCATAGCTGTTTAACATAATAAAAAATTCCGTAAACCAGCAATGCGACATAATGCAATGGCCTTTAGAGACAGGTCGCTATTTCAACAAATCAAGAATAACGTGACAACAGGAGACAGCTACATGTACGGCATTCCATCGGAAACGGTCATTTTCTGTACCTGATTGCAGGGATTTTGCTTAATGAAATTATCAACTATTTCAGAGCTGTAAATATATGCGTTTATCAAACTCAACTGCATTCAAGAACAACTATCTCTACAGTCATGACGTCATTTTCCACTGTAATTATGTCATCTGCTTTCAACGATTATCGTCTGTGTTTTTTCTCAAATTGATTTTCAAATTTTAAGTAAAGTTACTAAAGTTTTACCATTATAACTCTATTGACGGACATTACATGGTAAATCATAATGAATGAGATTTGTCATTACTACCTCTTAGAGAGTGGTTTGCAATTCATGGTTGCATGTGCATATTCCTGTGGGAAACATTAGAGAGATAGCGTGATTAGTAAGCGGTATCAAACTGATATTAGTTTCTGATTTCAACTATGGGAAATGGCACTCTATCTCGTGCAAATGGGTATTGGTCTACGAAACTATCACTGTATTAACCCATAATCTAGTATTAAAGATAGATGACCAATGAAAGCAGATTGACAGTAAAGTAGAATGCACCTTAAGGTGCATTCTGCTTTACTTTCAGTCTGCTTTAAGCTACCATCTACCAGAATATAGCAAAATATCTCCAGATACAAATTTTGTGACTGTATAAATTAGAACTATATTCTTCCATGGATGAATAAATAAAAGTCGTAAAAAGGCGTCTCTATGGGGTAATGGGTAAACTCATGCACTGCCTTGAAATCATATGCTTTAAAAAAAATGTGTCGTCTGCAGTTATTTTTCTAATCTTATTGTAAGTAATTTTGACTGAAGACATATTGAAATGAGTGTCAGATAATTCAGCATACTATTAGCAAATACTCATTGTACCCAGGCTAGGGCAGTGAAGGAATTAATATTTTACCCATTACCTGATAGCCTGTTTATAGTTTTGAAAATATGTGACTACTTAAAGCAGGTTGAAAGTAAAGCAGAATGCGCCATATGGCGCATTCTGCTTTACTTTCAGCCTGATTTAAGCTATTACCTGCTAGAATAAGGAAAGTATTAAATATGACACATATTCATTACGGTATATATTGGAACTATTTTCTTCCGCGGAGGATTAAATGGAATGCGCTAAAAGGCGCTTCTATAAGGTAAAGGGTTAAAGTGTGTGTTGAGTGCGGTTTAACCCTTTACTCTTAATGACGCTTAAAAGCGCGTTTGCAAACAGTTTAGATCCCTATCATACATTTCGTAACGCGGCGTCTGATCAGGACCCAACATGTTTGATACTAGTTTTGAAAATTCTTCAGTCATACTGCCTTATTTATTAACTTTGCAGACAACAAAATTGAAGCAGATGACAATGAAACGGTGAAAGGCTAAACTGTTACGAAACATGTGGTAGTGAAAACGTTAAATCTTTAGCAGCGAAACCTGTTTTCTGACATAATAACGTCTGCCCTGAAACTGTTATCTCAATATTCGTTCCAAAATTATAATTTTAACAGTGCATTTGATATAATATAAATATGTGTGTCAAACAGTTTGAATCCTTACCAGAAGTGTCACGCGGCATCTGGACTGGATTCATTTACAAAACCGAGATTTGTCTCTGAGGACACCGAAAAGGTTACTGGCAGACGAGTAAAACTCAATTGTTTAATTGTTATTTGATATCATTGATTGCGTAAAGGTAACAGTGTAAGTATGTATTCCAGATGTCCAACACAATACTAGACCACTCATATATAAATCAGTTAAGTTTCTGAACGCCAAGTTGATCTCGTCTGCAGAATGTGTCATCATAAATAATCTGTAGAGGTGTTTTTTTATCAGCATGTCTTTCAGAAACTATCACCATAGTGGTATTAACCCTTTCCCCCCATAGAAACGACTTTTAGCGTATTTAATTTATTCTTCCGCTGAAAAAAATAGATCCAGTTTTTACTCTCATGAAAAATTACCGTAACAAATATTTTATACAGCCTAGCATATAGTAGTTTAAAGCAGGCTGAAAGTAAAGCAGAATGTGCCTTAAGGCACATTCTGCTTGACTTTCAACCTGCTTTAAGTGATCACCTATATTTAATGTAATATACGGGTTATAAGGTAAAGGGTCTGACAGTTTGATGCCGATTCTTATATTTGCAATTGAAAACGGATCTGGTCCAGGTCTAGTCACATGGCATCTTGTCTGTCAATCCAATCCGGTTGAGACATTAATAACAGTTCAAGAAATAACAAAATACTATAGTTTAATGTCAGGATTTTCAGCAGATGACCAGTCTTGCAGAAAATAGTTTTTTTCTGACCCGGTTTTCGTCAGCAAGTGCGCTGACAGAAATAGTCGATAATCTATGGAATCAGTTACATTTTTGAGAAAGGTGACAGCAGTCACCGAAACTTTCAGAGTAAGAAACTTTTTTGTAATACTGTAATAAGAACTTAATATTCGTTATTATTTCCCGTTTAAATGCATATGAAGCGCAATGCAATAAACTTTAGACATTTTCCACGATTTATTGTAATCTGAGTGACAAGTAGTTTGGAGCCTGATCATAGTTTTAGCGTAAACGCGTTTATTTGAAAAGAAAAACGTCTTCTCTCACCAAAAATGATGGACGGTTTTAAAGAAATGCGATGTTTCAGGAGCTTTGTGTTCAGCTGTTAAAATATTCTCCTTAGTTGACATGGTATATGGTAGAAACTGGCGTTTCATTCATCTCAGGAATAATTGCTGCCGAAAGCGCCTGGTAAAAATCATAGATACATTGCTATTACAAAACAAATTGATTCTTTCGCAGAATAGATTTTACAGACGTCATTTTGCTCAAAGTAAGCACGAAACACGCAAGAAAATA
The DNA here is from genome assembly GCA_922989275.2 of Gari tellinella. NCBI lineage: Eukaryota > Metazoa > Mollusca > Bivalvia > Cardiida > Psammobiidae > Gari > Gari tellinella. The sequence continues at coordinate 97,924,603 of OV277860.1, forward strand.
CTTCATATGTAAATATTTAATCGCAAAATGATCGCTTTAAGATATACAAGTCTGACTTTATAATGCCCAGGTGACCACAAATATAGAAACAAGAATTTCCAAGGATCATTTTATTCTACATACAAGTTGTAAACAGTGCTTAACACCTTATGTTCATTTCAAACAGTGACTCTGCGTTTTTCCAGACTCCAATGCAGTTATTCATTTTGATTCAAAAGAATAGTCAACAACAAACCTTGCCATTCTCTACATTTCATTGCACTGGATTGAGTTTTGTTTCGTTTATATTGGAAAGAATGACGTCATCTACACCGTACAATGCTATTGTTTCCTTACAAAAAATATTTGCATGCACACATATGTTTATTTCAAAACACCGAGAAATTAAGCAACTGGTCATTCTCCTACATAGGAGAAGTCGTTGATATTTGCCGTTAAAACGCAAACGAAACGAAACTGGACTTCAATAAAACGTAGAAAAGACACTTGTTGGCAATCCTGACGACTAACTTTAATCTAAATGTAAAATAGTTCGAAGCCTGATCAAGGTTGTTTATTGGGAAAGAATGACGTCGTTTCAACTGTAACTATAGTTCTATGGATCTTCAGGATTTATTCAAGACCGAGAAAAAGCTTGCTGCCCCAGCCGTTGGCGTCAAATTACCCAAGAAGACCCAACCCTCGATTGGTTCTTAGCCGAGATGGAATTAAAACGTAGGTTGCACGATTGAAGACGCACATATGTCGAGCAGTCGTCCATTTCTTTCTGTAAAGCAAAACTGAGCGACATGTCAGCCAATGAAAGGATAGCATTTCTATGTACCATGTCAGTGCACAGGGCGTATGGGTGCACGTTTACTGCTTGTTATCCAATCAGAAGTAAAGAATTTACTTTGCAGTATAATAATGTTTTATATTCAGGTACATGTGATATCTGCTGCAACCAGTATCGGAGAGTTAACCTTCTCTCCCTGAAACACCAACTAGACAATTCAAGTTTCCAATTTAATTTGTATATTTATGAGCTCATCTGTATCTATCTTTACTAAAATTTTGCAGAAAGCAAAAACGTGGTCATTGCATTGGAGAGGCGTAATTGGGTTATCACATTCAATCCTAGCGACGAGTATACTCGTCAGTAACAAATAGTGTACCAGTCAATCTCACTTATGTCCTTTGCAACATGTCATAGACTAGAACAGTGTCTATTTTGCTGGAGCGGTCTGAGCATAGTCTGCACGGTTCGTCGTTTTGCAATATATTCTTAAACTCAACTCTATATAGTAAAAAGTGAACTGGACTGTACTGGAAATTGGAATTGTCCATTAAATGTTTCAGGGGAGAATGGATTAATAACAATTCATTCTGTAATTGAAAGATGCGTGGGATGGTTTGTATGTTATAGCCTTTCATTCAACTGTAGGTGCATACTGATGGTCAAACCAATGACAGTTTGTCAATAAATAACATAGTAATGCTTTCTCTGAATGGATTTCAGACAAACTTATGCTCAAAAACTAGCACTAAACCACTCGAGAAAATACTTCTTATGTAAATGTCCAATTGGAAAATGATCGCCTTAAGATATATTAGTCTGGCTTTTAAATGCCCGAGTGTACAACACATAAATGCAAAAGAAAACCCAAACCTTTTCATTGCCAAAGACTCCATTAGTCGCCTTTGCAAACAGTTAAGGTCCTTATCAGACGCCACGTTACGCTGCATCAGATCAGGATAAAAAATGTTGGACATTCGGTTTGAAATAACGTCAGTGATACTGCCTTAAATGTAAATCTGAAACCATATTACAGGCAATGATATTGAAACTGACGACACTATGGTGGTAAAAGTGTAAAATCCTCACGACAAAGTTGGCGATGAAGTGGATAATATGATTAATAACAAACATGGTTTTCACAAGAACTAATTGCAAACTGTCTCGAGGAAGGTCAGGTGTTGAACAACTTGACATCTGATGAGCTTCTTAACTGCTTGACCGCAAAATTCAAAATCGTCGATATTTTAGAAAAACGTGTACGTAATGCCTATTTGTTTAAACTCCATGTATTAAAAGAACAGAATATAATTATTTTGAGTCGTCAATACAACGGGACTGAGTAAACTCAAGCGACCAGATATTTTCTCCGGGTGTCGAGCTACACGGCGATATAGCTGTAAAACACCTATTCTTCCTTTCGTCGTGTCAATGTCTAATATTGTATTTGATTCATATTAGGTACTCCCTAATGATGTCATGAACACTTGTTTCTAAGATATTAAACACTTTACTGCTTTACTTCGAGTGTACATACATTTTCAAGTATGTTTGATCCTGGTTAAATGGAGAGCATGCATCAGTAGAAATAAGATTTATGTATGACTTAGGCAAGTTCTAGTTATTGTCCTTCTGACCAAATCCTTTACCCCATACATTTGTGGTTTTTTGCGCGTCTAATTACTGAAATACATAAAGTGCTAGGAGCGCTATGTATGAAGTCATTAATATGCGATATAAAAGGCATTTCAAGTACCTTTCCAGGTGAAAAACAGAAGAGATTATGCTCTGCTTTCAACATGTTTTAAGTGGTCATCTGTGGTCATCAAAACTTTAAACATACTATGGGGTTAAGGGTAAGCGCACTCTAGTTCACGCAATTTGAAAGTGCATAGAAATACAAATGTAACTGTTGTAATGTGTTGCAAGCACTACTATTGAATCAGACATTAATTCAGTACGTCAGGAATTACAGTTCGGTCCATGTTGTGCGGCGACCGAAGTCCAGACGTACACTTTTTGTTATTAATTGAATCGACTTAAACATGACTGGGTATTTAGAAGGTTGATAATAAGTTTAGTATGTAATCGACGAACAGTGGAGAAATCTTTTTCTTTCCCGTTTAAAAGTAAACGAAACGCAAACGCATTGCAATAACAGGTAGAAAATGACAACTTTTGGATAATTCTGAATGATGATTTTAACTTTTACGGTAAACGGTTTGGGGAATGATCAGAAGCCGGGTTACCCGACATCTGATCTGGCTCAAAACTGCATGCAAGGAAAAGTTTTAGCGTAAACGCGTTTTTGGGAAACAATCACCTCTTTTTCCTCTGTACAGTGGAGAAAACGTTATTCTTTCCCAATAAACGCGTTTACGTTAAAAATTTCTATTGCAAACAGTTTGGAGCCAGATCAGACGCCGGGTAACCCGGCGTCTGACCAGGCTCCAAACAGTTTGCAACCAAGATAAACATGAATTAACAGAATCGTCCAAAAGTTGCTTTTTTCTACGTTTCGTTTTTTGCGTTTGCGTTTGCGTTTCGTTTCGTTTAAACGGGAAAGAATAACAGATTATCCACTGTACACATTAGCGCAACAGGGTTCACGCATTTGCACACTATGCCCATAAATACCCATGAGATTTCAACACGCTACAAGCAAATTATTTATGATTTGTCAAGGGACTTGTCATAAATTCAACAAGTGGGTCTCTGTGATAATTCTTTTCTTTTTATTTGCTTCTTGACTGGTATTTGCTAACAGTTTGACCCGGATCAGGCGCCGATGAAGTCACCATCTGATCAGGATTCAAATTGTTTTACTATTGATTCTGTGACACTTAGTATTACATGGAACCAAATTTGATGACGGAATACTAGACTGCAACTGATGCAGATCTAAAAAGTTGTGCATGCGAAGTGTTAATAGTAATTAAATACAGAGTGAAATATGTCGGAAATATACGACAACCCAGTATAAGAGTGCTCGTCAGTTACTGGTACTGTAAAACCTCTCTATTACGACCACTAAAACGAAAAGCTAATTGATTGGTTACCACAGGTGAATTTTAAAGCAAGGTGACAGTAAATCAGAAAGCTCCTTAAGAGCATTTCTGTGTTACTGTCATCTTGATTTAAGCAATCACTTGTTGTTAACATCAAAAAGTGTATCCAATTGTGTGGTCGTAATAGAGAGGTTTAACTGTAAGCGGGGAATCAGACTGTTTTATACTGGAATCATTTAGACAATATTGTGCCGTTGTCAATTGTAAAAAAGGCAAATTTTGTTGTTATATCCATTTAAATGAGTTGTTAATGCGTTGGTGATAGACAAAGGCTTAAAACATTGCAAGAAACAGTGTCAATGAAGATAATTTAATGGCAGTGAAAGTGCAAAACAAGACAAGCAATTATAGTGTTAAACACGTATCAACCTCCAAAGTCTCTACAATTGCATATTAAAAGTAGAGCCGCTAGCGCCCTGATCAGTCCAAACATATCTGGTCAATCGCACCAGTTTACCTTAACCCATTACCCCATAAATACGCCTTTTGACACCTCTAATATATTCCTCAACAGAAGAAAATAAGTTCAATTCATTATGTTATGATTGTGAACTATCAGAAATAAATATTTATCCTAACAGTTGATAGCTTAAAGCAGGCTGCAAGTTAAGCAGAATGGCACATTCTGCTTTACTTTCAACCTACTTTAAGCGGTCACCTGTTTACAAAACACGAAACAGGCTATGGAGTAATGGGTTAAGCTACATCGCCTTCAGTATGAATTTGAAAAGGACCTTGCAAAGAAAGGCATTTACCAGAGATGACGAATACTATTCAATTGACTACTGAAGACGACATCGTTGAATTAGAGGACAGTATAGTGATAAGGGCGTTCAAATGTTGATGAACATACATGATATACAGTGAAACCCCTTCAAACCGGAACCTCTAAATACCGGACTTCTCTCTAAACCGGACGCAAACTTTGGTCCCGTTGCCAACCCGTCTTTATTTTAACCCATTACATCACAAATATGCCCTTTTACGCCTTTGATTTATTCTTACATTGAATGGTTTCTATATTCTAACAAATTATAGCTTTAAGCAGGTTGAAAGGAAAGCAGAATGCGCCTTTCGGCGCATTCTGCTTTACTTTCAACCTGCTTTAAGTAACCAGATATCATCCATACTAGAAACAAGCTATGGTTTAAAACCTCTCTAAACCGGAAAACCCCTCTAAATCGGACATTTTTGTTGTCCCAAAACATGTCCGGTTTAAAGGGGTTTCACTGTACATGGATTTATTGATTGCATTGCCAATGGCAACTGCACATGTGTTCGCAAACAGTTTGGATCCATGTCAAATTCAAATTCATTATTTCACCTTGAAGCAAAGTACTTTGCTTCTAGCCATACACAGTAGAAATTATTAATGACAATAATGACAATACATGAAAGAATCAAACAAAACATTAACGTGAAGAGCTGTAATGGTACAAACAAAAATGGTCTATTTCGTTTTAGTAAAATAATATATTTTAATGAGAAGAGTGAACCCCTCTAAAGTAAACTGGTAAACTTTATATATTAAAATATCAAACGTCACGTTATTCGACATCTGGGTCAGGTTTCCAACTGTTTGACAAATATATTAACATTTCCTCTGTCAATTTTCAAACTTTTTAATTTGACAAAAGTGTAAATGATATTCTAGAAGACAAGAACTTCGCAGTGAAAGTGTTGAGGCAGTGTAACAAATGAAACATCGGTGAGCAGGATGGATTTGTTTTAATTAGCATGTCATCATGTCATACAGAATTTAATAAATACATGAACATATATTTGCCAGTTACAGAACAAAAACATCTCTAAAAGAACCACTACAAAGAAGGTTTAGTAATTGTTTAGAAGCTACAGTGGAGAAAACGTTATTCTTTTCCAATAAACGCGTTTATGCTAAAACTATTATTTCCATTGCAAACATTTGGGAGCCAGATCAGACGCCGGGTAACCCGGCGTCTGATCAGGCTCCAAACTGTTTGCCTCCAAGATAAACATGAATGATCAGAATTGTCCAAAAGTTGCACTTTTCTACGTTTTAGTGCTTTGCGTTTGCGTTTCGTTTCGTTTAAACGGGAAAGAATAACAGATTCTCCACTGTAGGTGACAGCTTAAAGCAAGGTGAATGTAAACATAAAGTCCCAAAGGACATCTGACTATACCGTGGAGAATACGTTATTCTTTCCCGTTTAAACGAAACGAAACGCAAACGCAAAACACTAAAACGTAGACAAGTACATTTTTTGACAATTCTGATAATTATTTTTTTATCTTGGTGGCAAACAGTTTAGAGCCTGATCAGACGCCGGGTTACCCGGCGTCTGATCTGGCTCCAAACTGTTTGCAATTGAAATAATAGTTTTAGCGTAAACGCGTTTATTGGGAAATAATAACATATTCTCTACTGTATTTGTGCATGTTTTATTGCTAACACATAATTTAAGTGTTATGTTACTATGTTATTGCATGGCGAAACTTCATTTATTTATTTGCTTTCGATCTCGAGTCGATTCGAAGTAGTTTACATGTGCAAATATCAGAAATCGGCAATTGTCATTAGTCTATCGCAGAGAAGATAGTTTGATCATTCTGATCTTAACCGCATTTAGTCTTTATTTGAAATCAACATTTCAAACCTTGACTGCCAATGTATCACTTGTAAGGCTATATCTCTTCAGAAGTCAGATATAAGGCTGTCTTGGTTGAAGACACACCGATATGGATGTCAAACAGTTTTGGTCCTGATTAGATGCCAAGTTACCCGTCGTCTGACCAGTATCCAAACTGTTCGTAAATTGCCGGTTTGTCTCAATGGCAGTGAACTAGTTTAAGGTTTAATTAAAACTATTTTTAGACATTTCTTATCTAAACTTATCAAAGCACTCTGTGGCACGACACGTTTCAATAATTTGGAGTTGATTGGATCAACAAGCCCGATTATCTCACAAGTGCACTACGTAATACACTTCCTATACGATGACGTACAATCTTTAAGCCCTTTAAGTCTTCCTTCGAGTAAAACGGTTGTTTTCAAACAGTCTGGATTCTTATTAGACGACGAATCGCGTTGTCTGATTAGGATCAAAACTGTGTGATACTCATTACATTATTTATCTAGTCAAAATGCCGAAATCTAGATTAGAGTAATAAAAGCTGAAGACGTTGGTGTAAAATTGATGTCGTCATAGCGATGAAAGGGGTTAACCCTTGCGCTGTTGAATGTTAAAATTGACTACTACATTTACAAGTCTTAAACTTACCCAGTGTATTTTGAATTTCGGGGTGATTTTGTGAAACATTTTAGAAAGATAAAAGAGAAAATAAAATGTACAAAAACTGATTAGAGGGCTACAATGTTCGTAAAGTATACACACATTCAGGGTACCAGAATTGCAATGTGTAACCTGGTTCCGAGGTTATAAAGCTTTTGACTTGAGTCTAAACTCGTTCCCAAGCATTTGATTGGTCAGATTTGAGCCTAGGCTCAAATCTGACCAATCAAATGCTTGGGAACACACTCAGACTCAACTAAAACGCTTTATAACCTCGAAATTCTATAAGATTTTAACCCTTTATCCCTTTAGGTATCTACGTCTTTATATAGATTGCCTGCACATATGTATAAATATTCTTTACATATCGCAAGAAATTTAACATTAAGTGACACACAGTTTGAATCTTATAATCTAGATCCATATCATTGGCAGGTACCATTGAATTCGAGCTTGGTAGTAGAAAACTTATATATACAGCGTTCCCTCTCTACAGCGACACCCTATGGGAGACAAAGAGTATGTGTGTTGTTCGGAGGGAGTCGTTACAGAGAGGGAAAATTAAGACTTGCCTCACATCTGCAAACCGCTTGAATCCAGATCAGACGCCGCGTCACGTGGCGTCTGATCTGGATTCAATGTGTTTGTCACTCTTCATTATATTTATTCTATCACGATCTCCACTTATATGTAACTTTGAGAAAAAAACAACAGACGACAATTTAAAACAGACAATATTGCAGCAGTAAAAGCGTTAGACATAATTGTCCCGTTAGGGAATCTGCAGCAAGTGTCGTTGTAAGGAGGGAGTCGTTGTTGGGAGGGCCGTTGTAGAGAGGGAACACTGTCTCACATATTCACTAAACGCGAACAATGAATGAAGAAGTATGGGGAAATTGAACCAGTAACTTCATATATATGCATGTTACGCCTTCAGGTTATTCCTCAACTGAAGAAACTATTTCCATTTTATGCAATCATGGATATGTACCACAAGAAAATGTTTCTTAATTCTAGCAGATGGTGGCTTAAAGCAATCTTAAGGTAAAAAAAGACACGCCTTAAAGCGCATTCTGCTTTACTATCAACCTACTTTAAAAGGTAACATATCTTCAGTCTTTGAAACTGCCGTTGATAGCTGCTTAGAGCAGAAAACATTGCAGTGAACTTTATATGACAATACAAATTGTATTGTGATACAGGCCTCTGAACTGCTACATGTATATGAGTTCTCTGCATTACTATTGTCACTTACTATTACGTTGTATTTAGTAAAACCAGTATTTTAGAAAAACGAAATAAATGAGAGATTCGCCGAGATTGTGGCAAATCTAAAAACGTCGAGTTTGATCATTACAATGACTTATGTGCATTAATGTTATGGACTCTTTATACACTAACGTAGAGAAATACCTTCGTTTTGGTTCTGTAGCTGCGTTAGAAGGTAAGTGAATGACTCATACTTAGACTTTATTTAAGCGCGAAATAGCAGTAGACAGGCCACACGATGATAAAGAAGTCAGTATAATTTCTATATGACTGATTACATATAATAGTTTTCAGGTAGATATATTTGATACATTAAACTGGAATGATTAAAGATGAAGGACTAATGGCATGAAGTAGGACATTGAATGCATTGTGATGACTTCATTTCGCATACCTCATTTCCATAGAAATATCACTAGTTGTCATGAAAAATAAGCAACGGGTGTTATTCATGTTAAACATATAAATATAAATGTTAATATGGGCAAACAGTTAAATGTATATTCTTGAGTCGGGGAATGGCCGTTCAAGTTTATGTTTTATACGTTAATGGCTAGCACTGCATAGTTGTTATAGAAACAAATTATCGCATATAAGTAAATTTCACTCGCATTCTCCTCCCTTTCATACTTAACATGATTATGTTTTATGTTTTATGGAGCACTGTTGAAAAAATGAAGTCGCATGACACAATTTAATTGTAGAGAGGTACGCAGTATTTGATTTGAGTATGACAACGACATTTGCATTTAACACAGTAGTGCAACTTCATAATGCTTAAAGTATTTTTTATACAAACACTTATCCGAAATTTCATGGAAAATGTTTTAGAATGAAAGTCTTATAGGGTTGAAAAAATGTGTTTATCACATAACTTGTGGTCTGGGAGTGGAATAAAAGCGTTATATAAATATCCACTAGTGGAATACTGTTTTTGGGCTCCGGCCAAACTGTTTCGTCCACCAGCGTTGCATGTAGTGGGACACCAAATGACATCATTTGCGATGACGTTACGGTTAACAACTTCAGGTTTGGGCGGAAAGTCTATATAGTAAAATGCTAAATAATGAGCACTCATGTAAGATCCTCTATCTAAATTGCTACAGCGACTTTGCTATTTAATACAGACGCGAAAATGTATGCACGACTTTTCATTTGGCTACTCCATAGTGGTTCTCTAACTTCAACCATATCATATATTGTATTGGCAAATTCTTTAGTATCTCGTCGCGTGTTCTTAATCCTTTTATTGCTTATATATTGGATCAGTCCACAGCATAAATGGATTAAAGCTTACTTATTGTATATTTGTACTGTTTATGTTTTTGCGGTTTTAATTCGTTTGTGTGTTGTATACTTGGCAGTACTACTTTTTTTTTTTTTATTCTAGTCATGTTTAATAATTAACACTAATTTGAAGTTTTGCACAGTTTTATTGAGAAATAAAGTTGATAGAACGATGGAAACTTTGTTTCAAATAAATAATGAGGAACCAAACATTTGCTTTACCAAACCCTTGGTCCCTTTGTTATAAAGCATGCGTTTTAAAAGAGTTTGAAATCACGTTGAAACCTTTGATTTGTCAGAATTGTTGAGAATTCTTAGAACTGACCAATCATGGAAACGCTTCAGAACGATATAAGACTACTCTCAAACACTCAGGGCTTCCATTTATCCGGATTTTTCCAAAGTATTCGGATTTTTATCCTAGCAGATTGTAGTTTAAAACAGGCTGAAAGTAAAGCAGAATGCGCCTTAAGGCACATTCTGCTTTACTTTCAACCTGTTTTAAGCAGTCATGTGTCCTCAAAACAAAAAACAGACTATGGGGTAAAGGTACGATTAGTAAAATTGCGTCTGAAAAATTTGAAAATTTGAAATCTTAGGAATTTTATGACCAACTTAAGGCAGCCCTGAACACTTTATATAAGCCGGTGTAACGAAGTATTTTGACCCCCATCGAAAAGTGACCCCCCGGTCAAAATTCGACGTCGTAGAATGACCTCCCATCGTCGAATTATGACCCCCATCGTCGAATTATGACCCCCCTGTCGAAATATGACCCCCCCTTCAAAAATCCTTGATATTTTGGTTAAAGTCAGTTTTGCATATGTTAAAGTTGTTTTAAACCTAAGTTTTGAGTAAATAAATTATATTGATTGAATTGTAAGTGTGTCTGCCTATCAATGGACAACCTTATGGGTATCGAACCCAGAACCGTTTACCCTTTACAAGTATACATTTACTCTTGTTCGATTATTGATTTAATTTCGACGTAGCAGGCTGAGTAAACCCCAATCACACATGCACCACGTCTCCGAGAAAGCGTATGATCAGAATTTACAATACGCTCGTATTGACATTCATTCCAAGAAATATTCCTATCTTGCTGCGGTTTCTTTGGTTTAACCAACTACCCCACAGCCTTTTTCTAGCTTTAAAGACAGATGACCACTTAGAGCAGGTTAAAAGTAAAGCAGATTGCGCATTCTGCTTTACTTCAGCCTGCTTTAATGTACACTTTGCTAGGATAAAGAAACTATTTTCTTATGGTATATATCCATGACTGTATAAATTTGATCTTTTATCTCCAGTAGAGGAATAAAAAGATCAAAGGCGTAAACTTCGTATTTATTAGGTAATGCCTTAACATATTTTCATAGAGGATGTTTTTATTTGTCGGAACTTATCCCTTTTGTCAAGAAATAAGAAGAATGCAGGTCGGTTGTTTTGAGTGGGCTTTTGTGTCTTTTGTCAACACTTGCTATGTTGTGCGTTTATAGTTTACCATGTTGAGTGTAAAGTTAATTGCATTTACTAAACAACAAGCAAACAAACAAACAAACAAGCAAACAAAAAGCGATCAAAATCGGAAGCTGTGTTATGTTGCCTCATTGCACATAACACCATTCAGTGTCGTAGAAAGACTCCGGTCAATATTCTAGCTCGTATTTTGACACCTCGGCCATTATTCGATATCATAGTTTGACTCGTCGGTCATTATTCGATGTCGTAGAATGACCCCCGGTCATTATTCGATGTCGTAGAATGACCCCCGGTCATTATTCGATGTCGTAGAATGACTCCCCGGTCATTATTCGATGTCGTAGAATGACCCCCGGTCATTATTCGATGTCGTAGAATGACCCCCTGAAATCATTCTATTTCACAGAATGCCACCCCTGCCCCGATATTGCAATTACCGTATTTGATGTCAAAATAAGACCCATTGTCATTTTTCAATGTCGTAGAATAACCCCGCCATGGTTGCGATCAGCTCCCTGAGGGTAAATTCATATCAGATTGCTAATTACCTAAATCATTGGATGCTTCTATGTTGTACAATATACTGTCAATAATCTAATCAATTTTCATAGTCACATGCCGCAATGTTTCTGTTGCGACACATTGTTAGATGATGAATGTCATTGGAACCGATGTAAATATTACAAATACATGTTCTTTAAAAGGGGGATACATATTTGTACTCGTTCACGTAACGTTTATTGGTATAGAGTACCACTGATGGACTGTAAACTACGCTCAATAAATTGTCACATATCTTCAAGAATAGAAACAGGCTAAGGAGTAAAGAGTTAAATAATCAGGTCTGACATAATGCATCTAACAGACAATGTATTTGAAACTTTAATGATGTTATGTCCAACAGTAACATTTATACATTTTGTCTTGGTAATTAGCAGTAATTCAATTAAGAAGTATACAGGCAAAAAAGACATGCCATTTCATATAACAGGTTTAATATGTAGAAAGCACTTCAAAGAGCTTTGTACAAAACTTTTGGTCTGTATAAACCCTTTGCTCCATAGGCAAGCTTGCAAATTAGCTACGTTTAACTGTGATTAAGGCAGGACAATGCATACAGCAATATGAATTTTATGCAGAAAGCCCATGTATGCTTTCTGCTTTACACTCATTTTGTTGTTAGCTGACGCCTGTAATTAAAACCATTATTGGATTTTATTATCTTAATCTTATTTGCAGATGTAGGTGCAGGCGGCCTGAGGCGCTACTGTGGAGGAAAGGGTTAAGGGCTCACTTGCTTACAAAAGTATACTTCCTTACCCAGTGGGCACTATAAAAAGGCTGTGACTTTTCAAACTGTAAACTTGCATCCATGTATTCTTAAGTTTAGAATCTTTGATTATTTAGTTGACAAAGAACTTGTAAATGACAACCTATCAGATATATATATGATATGCTTATTAGATCTAGTTATTTTTCAGTAATGTTTTTGACTGTTATCAAAATGTAATGTGTGATGTAATTTAATACATTACAAATGTAAACGTAATAATAATTGTAATATAATACACTCTTTAGCAATGCAATTGGTGACACTTGTAATGTAATGTATAACTTTCTCAAGTAATTCACACCATGCCTGTTCCCGCCCCACCGGCCTGCATACTCCATGACTGAATTACTACCTTAACTTATTTATAAATAAGCTGTCCACGAATTATACCACAGACCCGCAGCCCCCTTGTTTCCCTACCATCAGTATATCCAACAGATAGGCACAAGATTAACGTAACCCATCGGGAACAGCATTTAGCCTAGTATACTGTACGTTTCCATGGCGCGCTTATCATAAGTCTGAATTTTGACTTGTTTATCATCTAAATTTTATATCTTTTAACTTATTCACACCTGAAACTTCAAGTGGACAATGCAATTTTTTTCTAGTTATGTCAAGTCAACTTTTTACTAGCTAGAGTTGTTTTATACAATATATTTCAAAACCAAAACTGACATATATTGCAAACATATCAGAGAGCTCCTTTGGGATTAGTCTGATCTGGGTCTACACGGTTTACAAAGGACAACTGTACTATTGCTAGGTAGACTGTTTGTAAATGACTAATATACTCGTCGCAAGGGTCCAATGGGTTTAACTGTGTCTGTTAATTGCTAAAGAGGGGTGGGGTCATTTTTCGATGGGGGTCGATATATTTCAGGAGGGGTCAAAACACTTCATGAGGGGAGTCATAGTACTATGACCGGGGGTCAAAGTTCGACGTCGAATTATGACCGGGGGGTCATTGTACGATATCGAAAAATGACCGGGGGTCATTCTAATTCGTCGAATTTTGACCGGGGGGTCATTTTTCGATGGGGGTCAAAATACTTCGTTACACCGGCAACGAAATGATGATACGACTATGATGACATTAACCCCTTCAAGGCTATGACGTCATCACTTTTCAACAAGTATCGTCTGCTTTTTGTTCTCAAATATAAAGTTTAGGTATTTTTACTTTAGAAATGAGGTTAAAACAGTTTTAAGCCTGATCAGAAGCCGCTTTGCACGGCTTCTAGTCAGGATCCTTACTGATTGCAGTGGGATTAACGTCTTTACTTCACATGACATATGACGTCATTGCGACCAAGAGGTTAAATAGAGAGTCATGAAATATAAACAGATTTAGCCGTGTAATAAAGAATAGTATATATATTCCATGAGTTGTGATATAACAATTAGACAAGAGTTATCGGATTACCTCAACGTTTACAATTATATCAAGAAATTAACTTATATAGTACCTATTATATGCACTGAACTTCAACCGTATTAGTTTCACTGTTGTGTGCCACACGTATTTTAAGTACATTTGTACATGAACACAATATCGCACAACGCAGGGCTTCCATTTCTCCGGATTTTTCCTAAATCTTCGGATTTTTTTTCCCGTACATGGTAGCTTAAAGCAGGCTGAAAGTAAAGCAGAATGCGCCTTAAGGCGCATTCTGCTTTACTTACAGCCTGCTTTAAGTAGTAGCATGTCAACAAAACTAGAAACAGGCTATGGGGTAGAGGTACAATTCGTAAAATCGCGTTTGAAAAATGCAAATGAGGAAATCTTAGGATTTTTCACGTCAACTTATGGCAGCCCTGACAACAACCGACACTATTTGCACTGACCTTATGTTTCAATCATATTATAGTCGAACTTCGATATCTCGAACTCGCTTAATTCGAACTATCCGACTTGTCGACTCATGAATTGCATTATTTCATGCTCGGTTAAGTCGAACATACCCGTATTTCAAAGTTAAAACGTGGCTTAGCCACGTTTTAACTTTGAAATACGGGTATGTTTGACCTAACCGAGTTCGAGATATCGAAGTTAAACTGTAGTTGCACTTTTGTGTAACACACTAAGTATTACACTTTCGCATAAGATGAAGTTCTTTACCAATTTAATCTTGATCAGGCTCTTACCTAGTTGCCATGGAAAATTTACAAAACAGTCAGAGTTGTCATTTATTATATTTTGTTACATGTACATATTATTTATTTGCGTTTAAAGCGGGAAAGTTATACTGTAAAACCTCTCTGTTACGATCACTAAGGTGTGTTAAATATCAGGTGTTTAAGGTAGGTGACTGCTTAAAGCAAAATTAATGTAAAACAGAAAGCACCTTTAGAAGCTGTATGTTTAACTTTCATCTTGCTTTAATTTGTCACCTGTCAATTAACTTTCGTTTTAGTGGTCGTAATAGGGAGGGTTTACTGTAACGGCTTTTCCAATGTATCAACGGGCTTTCATTTCTAAAGTCATTCACTTCTGAAAATAATATCACAACAGAAAGTCTGGCAACATTTACGGGTCCCTTTCAAAGGCACATTTACAGTGGAGAATCTAGAATCTGTTATTCTCTCGCGTTTAAACGCAAACGAAACGCAAACGCAAAGCACTTAAACGTAGAAAAGTGCAACTTTTGGACAATTCTGATAATTCATGTTTATCTTGGTGGCAAACGGTTTGGAGCCGGCGTCTGATCTGGCTCCAAACTGTTTGTAACGGAAAAAATAGTTTTAGCGTAAACGCGTTTATCGGGAAAGAATAACGTATTCTCCACTGTATGACGTCACCAATGACGTCAGAATAACGTTTTCTCCACTGTACCGACAGGTCTCAGACTTAAGCCGTCATAAAATTAGGATTTTGATATTTTTCGAATACAATAGTTTTGAAGCAGACGACACAGCAACAAAAAGTTCTGGGATGCACTTTAGTCCATCCGGCAAAATGTTGAGACATATCGATATTTGACTTCAGTAACAATTGATAAAAACTGAACGATTTATCGTCTCCTCTAAATTGATTGCCCAGACACTGACATAATGGTTCTCTAAATAGTTTTACCCCTTGGTTGCCTGGATACAGTTTACTTGACAATTTGCCGTCTGGTTTTATTTATCTAATTTATATTTGAGGCATCATGACTAAAGTAACATGGATACGAGTGTCAAACAAATGGAATACTGATCAGACGTAGAGTCACTCAGTGTCTGGTCTGGATTAACCCTTATCATGCTAAATTGTCGTCTGCTGCAAATATGTCGTCTGCAAAAGTAAACAATCCTTAAGAAAATTGAAGATAAGTTGATTATGAGTGACAAACAATTTGGATCCGCGTTACTCGTCCAAACTATTGGCAAATGTTAGCAAGGTCGCGCCTTGCACGATAAGGGTTTAACCCTTTTCCCCATAGAAGCGCCTTTTAGCGAATCTGATTTATTCCTCCGCTAAAGAAAATAGTTCCAATTCAATCAGTCATGAATATATATTATAGGGAATAATTTCTATATTCTTGCACATGATAGCTTAAAGCAGGCTGACAGTAAAGTAGAATGCGCCTTAAGGCGCATTCTGCTTTACTTTCAACCTGCTTTAAGTGGTCATATGTCTTCAATACTAGAAACAGGCTATGGGGTAATGGGTTAAGCTGCTTAAAACTTCAAGTTAATTCTGTCAAAAGAAGTGAAGTGGCTAGACAGGCAAGCATTAGCTGCTCATCGTAACTTGAACTCGTAAAAAGGAGCGTAACCCTGTCACTTGATAAATTTTATTCATATGTTCTACGTTTGCTTGTTATTTTTGTTTTTATCTAATTGTACATATAGTTTAGCTTTTGATAGCATATCAATTGTTTCTTTCAAAAGCATAATGTAATCTATTTAAAAATATATCGTCTAACTAGCTTAGATAAAATATTAAAATAGTTAAGCTTTTAACGTTTAATATATGTAACGATTGTCTAAATGGTATAATTATTTTAAAATTATAAAAATTGTTATTTAACGTTACGGTTACATATTTAAGAATAAAATCTAAAAGCTATATTAACTGCTCGCTGCAAACTATATAATATATATATGAGGAACCACCTGTCATAACTGTAGCGTTTAATCAGTTACAGTGTTCCCTCCCTACAACGGCCCTCCAAACAACGACCCCTCCTTACAGCGACCCTTCGTTTAAAATATTTATTTCAGAAAATGTACAGATACATAAAATATACAACATATCTATTATAGGATTAGAATGAAAGCTAAAGCTTATTTAGTTCTTCCCCTTGCCGCAGTTCCCTTTTACTGCTAAATTATGGTCTGCTTATACATGTAGTTGTCGTCTGCTTTTTTCTCAAAATTACACAATGGACAGCTTGACAGAAAAAAAACTTAATGACAAGTGACAAACAGCTTGAATCCAGATCAAACGCCGCGTTACGCGGCGTCTGATCTGGATTCAAGCTGTTTTCAAATGTAAGCCACTTTCCGTCCCTATAACGACTCCCTCCGAACAACACACACACTGTTTGTCTCCCATTCGGTGTCGTTGTAGAGAGGGAGCGCTGTTTTACCCTATATTGCTTTTTAATAAGCATCCATACACATGTCAGACAATATGTTATGCATTTTACATTGCAGTACAAATGTGAGTATCAATCAGTTTCCAAAGCAAACAAGTAAGAGTTGAGAAGTCATATTTTTCCGTTAACGAAACGTAATTCAATAAAATGTAGATACTTTTAGCTCACCTGACACAAAGTGCTAATGTGAGCTATTTTGATAGTGCTGTGTCTGTCGTCCGTCGTCGTCCGTTTGTTCGTTCGTTCGCCCGTCGTCAACAATTGTTTTAAACAACATCTCCTCCTAAACTACTGGATGGATTTTGACCAAACTTGACAGGAATGATTCTTATATGGTCCTCTATTAAAGCTGTTCAAGTAGTTACGGTTTGTTGCATATCTAGGTCACAGGAGCTAAACATAGATCGCTTCAATAAAAACTTTAGAAATCTTCTTGTCTTAAACCACAGTATCCTGAGCTTAGATATTTGACACAAAGCATCATCTATTGGTCTTCTATCAAATTATGTTCCTGGGGTAAAAAATGCCTCCGCCCCGGGGGTCACAACTTTACATAGAGTTGTATAGTAAAACTTCAAACATCGTCTTCTCTGAAACTAATATGGCCAGAACGTTGATAATTGGCATAGTGACACTTCTAAAGGGCCTTTACAAATATAGTTAAAGTGGTTTCGGCCCGTTGCATATCTAGGCCACAGTAGCTAAAATAGCACATTAACCCTTTACCCCATAGCCTATTTCTAGAATTGAAAATAGGTTACTACTTAAAGCAGGTTGAAAGTAAAGCAGAATGTGCTTAAGGCGCATTCTGCTTTACTTTCAGTCTGCTTTAAGCTATTACCTGCTAGAATAAGGAAAGTATTAAACATGACACATATTCATTACCGTATATATTGGAACTATGTTCTTCAGCGGATGAATATAATGCATGTGCTAAAAGTCGCTTCTATAAGGGAAAGGGTTAAGCATCATCGACAGGTCCTCTATCAATAATGTTCAAATCATTACCCTTGGCATATTATCGTGGAATTTCTCTGGCTTCTGCCATTTACAAAATTTATACTAGTATTTTGAATTTAAGATTGAATACTTGGGCTGAGACAAACGGCAAAATTGTTGAAGAGCAAAATGGATTCCGAAAAGAAAGAAGTACGGTGGATCAAATTTTATCTTTGACTAATATTATCGAAACTCAGAAAAAGCAGAAGAAACCTACTTTTTGTGCTTTCATTGATTTTCGGAAAGCTTATGATATTACCAACAGAGAAAAACTTTGGCAAAAACTGATAGACTCTGGAATAGGGGGTAATATGATTAAAGCTATTAAATCTTTATATACCACAGTTACTGCTAGTATAAGGCTTGGTTCTTATAGTACAGAATGGTTCAATATTAAATGTGGATTAAGGCAAGGCTGTATTCTCTCCCCGATCCTTTTTAATTTATACATTAATGACTTAATTACTTTTTTGAAGTCTTTGGATATTGGTATTCAAGTTGGAGACGAAAAGGTTTGTGTCTTCTGTTATGCTGATTACATAGTACTCCTTGCGGAAAATAGTAATGATCTCCAGTCTCTTTTAGATAACCTAAATATTTGGTGTGGCCTTAATAGTATGACTGTTAATGAAAGTAAAAGTAATATTGTTCATTTTCGTCCCAATGCATTAAACAAGTCTACATATGTTTTTAAATGTGGAAACTCTATTCTGAAGTATTTAGGAGTTGTGTTGAATGAACATTTATATTTCAACACAACTGCTAAATCAGTCGCACAAAGCGCAAATCGAGCGTTAGGTCTTTTGATTTCTCGCTGTAAATTACTAGGTGGAGTGCCCTTTAATGTTTTCTCGAAATTATACGATTCAATCGTTTGGCCAGTTATTAACTATAGTGCCCCTATTTGGGGAAATACGGAATATACCTGTATCAACGCTGTTCAGACTAGGGCTATGCTGTATTTCTTAGGCGTAGGTAAATATACGCCGAATGCCGCTGTGTATGGTGAAATGGCATGGGAACCTCCAATAGTAAAGCAATGGGGTTGTCTAGCTAATTACTGGTGCAGACTCTCTCGTATGCACTGTGATCGGCTTAACAAACGCATTGCTCTGTGGGCCAACAAGAAAGCATCTGCTTCTTGTAGAAACTGGTTTTATAACATAAAATCAAAACTTTCTGATCTTGATTTAACTACTTTTAGCAACATTGAAGTTAGAATTTGTAAGAATACTTTGGTAGAAAATGTAAAACAATCCACAATGTCTGATTTCAAAACAACCTGGACTAGAACAATAAATAGGACCACTGCCATTTCTGGAAGAGGGAGAAACAAACTGAGAACTTACAGAGTTTTTAAACAAAATTATGATGTTGAAAAATATTGCCTTGTCATATTACCACCAAGTCATAGGTCAGCTTTCTGCAAATTTAGATGCGGGGTTGCCCCTATACGTATCGAGACAGGAAGATATGAAAATATGGCTGAAGAAGATCGCAAATGCCCATTTTGTAAAACTGTTGTCGAGGACGAGGCACATGTAATTTTAGACTGCCCTATGCATAAGGATTTTAGAACAGATTTACTTCTTAAAACTTCTAATGCATTTGTTGACTTTATGAATTTTAATAAACTTGATCAGCTAAAGGTTTTATTTACCCATCCCAGTCTAATACGTATATGTGCCAAAACCTGTGTTAATATTGTAAAAAGAAGAACCCAACTTTTATGTAAGTAATGCATATTATTTTTATTCTTTATAGATTAACGTTTTACCTATCACATGTGCTTGCTGCTAATCAGTTCATCTTTGATCTGATCAAAGATGATAACGGCCTTTTTACATCGTTTCTTAAAAATACGCTGTAGTGTACGTTTTCATTTTCAAATTTTGACATCCTTTTTTCTTAAAGCAGATTTTAATACATCGATTAGCAGCATGCACATGGTCTTACTTATGTTAATAGTCATTAATGAATTGAATCAATTCTATGATATTTGATCTGTGATAGTCTCCTATAATTCTTAGTAAGAATGGCTGTGTACGCCATAGTTTCTGTATATATGATGTTTGTTAATATTTATGTATGTACACAGATGAGACTTAAATAAATATATATATATATTCAGCGATTGGCACAATTGTATTTCTCAGCTTTCCAAGATATATAACGTTTATTTAAGTTGTTCCAGGTGAGCGATTTAGGGCTGTATACGGCTCTTGTTCAATTTTCTAACGTTGTGGTCTGATCTTAATGGCTCATAGTTAACATAAGGTTTAATGCGTAAACGCGCTCGTTTGAAAATAATTACGGCGTCTACAATTAGCGGGAAGAATAAGAAAAGCTAAATTGTGGTAGAAATGGTGCCACACCGGCTTGATTGTTGTTCTACCTACTGCATCTCTGCTTGTATACACGATCTGATTAGTATCTTACCGAGAGTGTCTAACTCAATGCAAAACGTGCATTGCCTTAAAGGTCAACTGAATTCTAAAGGCTTACAGTGGAGAACAAGTTATTCTTTCAAAATAAACGCGTTTAACCTGAAACAATTATTTTCATTGCAAACAGTTTGGAGCCAGATCAGACGCCGGGTAACCCGGCGTCTGATCAGGCTCCAAACTATTTGCCACTCAGATTAAAACTAGTAGTCATAATTGTCAAAAAGTTGTCATTTTCTTCTGTTAAGTGTTTTGCGTTTGCGTTTCGTTTGCGTTTAAACGGAAAAGAATAACGTTTTCTCCACTGTAGACAGAGGGTATTGCCAATCATTCAACAGTTCTTTCTCAGTTGTGTGTAGGAGGAGGATTGCGCTTTTGGGAATTAACTTTTGTTCTCCTTATTACACACAACAGAGACAAAACCAATAATCCCTTCTTCTTCTATGTCATACATAAACAGGGCTGCCATTTCTCCGGATTTTTCCTAAATCTTCGGATTTTTTTTCTAGTACATGGTAGCTTAAAGCAGGCTGAAAGTAAAGCAGAATGCGCATTAAGGCGCATTCTGCTTTACTTTCAGTCTGCTTTACGCAGCCACGTGTCAACAAAACTAGAAACAGGCGATGGGGAAAAGGTACGATTCGTAAAATCGCAATTGAAAAATGCAAATTTGGAATTCTTAGGATTTTTTATGTCAAATTATGGCAGCCCTGCATAAAGCGTCGTACAGCAAAAAGAAGTTATTTTCTTCACCGTATAGGGAAACTGATATGTTTACATGTTTCTACTGCATGATCTTTAAGATGAGAATTAAACAGTTGGCGTCTATGGCGTTTCGCGGCGTCCACCATTAACATTCTGAGAATACGGTTATTCTTTCTCGATTTAAACGCAAATGAAACGGAACCGCATTTCAATAAAATGTGGAAAATGGCAATGTTTTGACAAGTATGAATGCGTATTTTAATCCGAATGGCAAACAGTTTTCAGACTGCTCAGACGTCGGGCTACCCATCGTCTGATCAGGCTATAAACTGTTTACAGTGGAAATATTAGATTCAGCGTATGTATTCGCGTTATTGGGAAAGAGTAAGGTCTTCTCCACTGTTAGGTTAAGATGGGTATTCACAATTCACTGTCAATAGCGCGATAAAGCGCATTTGCTAACACAAAAAGTTCGTTTACGATAAACTTACCAAGCGAAGCTAAGGGCTTCGTACTTTGATAAACGGCAGAAAGATGTATTTTATTATTTACTCGTATATTTTTATAGACTTCCTTGTCCAAAGTGTATGTTGACCTGATTGGTTTTCATGTACATGAATATATCATATACCGGCCAACTATGTTTGATAGATGTATTCCATGATATAATAGCCATTGTATCTCTATATATGTTATAAACAATAGTCACACATGCATGTATTCGAGTTGCAATACTAATTCAGGCTTTTATAAAGTTCATTGTCTCTCTGTAGTTTAAAAACAAGTATAAGACATTAAAAATAATCAAGGTAACCTGATAATCTATTATCAAAGTACAGTTTAAATTTAGAAAGCGATTGTGTTCAAAGCCTGTTTGATTACACATACCAACGCTTTAGCAACCGGCGTACTGGATCAGCTGATTGCTTTGAAGTGCTTTCGAGGAGTTGATTCTTTGGTATTGTTTTTATGTTTACAGTTAGAACATATAAAATATATTCATTGAACTAATCTTGTTGTTAATTCTGTAAACAAACATAAACCACTACAAATATTGCAAATTCCAAAATTTAGGGGAGGGCCTTTACTAACATTGTTAAAACTTGTGGCCAAACCAATTTACTAATAATTTTAATTTGTGGTGTCATACATTCTGAACATGTGCACAACTGTTTTACGTGTACATGAGTTAAAACTATTTTATATTCAGGATTCTGTCATTACTTAATATTAATCTAGATCTATCTACGTAAAGGATTGTTAAGATTCAACATGATTTCTTAACTGTCTTGACATAGCAATCGTCAAATATGATATTGTTATACGCAAGCATACAATAGGTGTTGCAGGGCTGTCATTTCTCCGGATTTTGTCTAAATCTTCGGATTTTCTTTAGTACATTGTAGCTTAAAGTAGGCTTAAAGTAAAGCAGGATGCGCCTTAAGGCGCATTCTGCCTTACTTCCAGCCTGCTTTAAGCAACCACATGTCAACAAAACTAGAAATAGGCGATTGGGGGTAAAGGCACGATTTGTAAAATCGCACTTGAAAAATGCAAATTTGGAAATCTTACGATTGTTCATGTAAACTTATGGCAGCCCTGGAGTTGTATTCCTGACCGTTCAGTGAACAGTCACAAATCAACAAGTTTTGCCAGGAATATGCAACGTTAAAACTATTTAAACAACACGCTAGATTTGATTTAGTATTCCCTTTTCAGCCGCCCGGCCACAACCTAACGCTACGTACAGCACGTGAACACCGCTCTCCGAGACATAGGCTATTTGTAGAACAAACGTTTCTGCCGCTGTGTAGTTTAAACATGGCAGAACGGAATCTTACATTCGTAGTTAATGTCTTAGTAGAAAGTGAGAATGTTTAATTTTGCTTTGGTAACTTAGACCGAATCGCTCTGCAAGATTGGTCAATAATTTCAGTAGTCATGTTTCCAGGAATGTGTCTATAAATAGAACGTCACTAGGTCATGTGTACGTATTTTAAACCGAATTGTCAAAGGGAGAGAAAGCGTACAAACATTATGACGTAGCGTAATCTCCCTAAAGTTGACGAGCTACTTTTTGTTTGAACAAACCCTTTTAGTAATGATTTAATTGATTTTCGTCCGATCGTTATATAGCGGTTTCGAGAATACCCTACGTATAACCTGGAAGTAGATCCTAACTTGATAGGTAATCTCGGTATCTTTCCGCTTTCAGTATTGAAGATTTGAATTTGTTAGAACCAGATCTGATTTTAGGGTTTTACACTAAAGAAGACCTCGCTTTTTACTCAGTACTATACAGGGCGACTGCAAATAATTCTTATTACAAGTACATTCGATATATCTGAAGTTAACCTGACTCTTTACAACTGTCACAACGATCTTCCTCAATGTTGAACAACGTTTACAATTTTCTTTAATAACAATTTAGATTTGCCTCAATGCACTCTATCATCACCATATTGTCTTCTGCAATAGTACTATTGTCTGTATTAACCCCTTAACTACCACGTGTTATCAATTTTAAACGATTGTCGTTTGATTTCATTTCTCATATTAAATTTAAGGTAGACTATTATAATATTGCATTAAATCTCAAACAGTTTGGACCCTGATCAGACGCCGCGATACGCGGCGTCTGATCAGGGCCAAAGCTGTTTGCCAAGTTGGATATTTGCTTCTACATGTATGACAGTGAAAGAGTTAACAGTTCCAGGAAATACAAGTTATTGAACATTTATCCCTGGAAAACCCATTCTGACACCTACGATACGGTTATTTTATTGTTTTGCAGTAAAAAGTGATCAATTTTAAACAAATAACACCGGTAATATAATACCTGCGCAACACGTTTTAATCTAGAAATGTAATCCTGGGGGCATTGACGTAGCAGTGGAGAATACGTTATTCTTTCCCGTTTAAACGAAACGAAACGCAAACTAAACCGTAGAAAAGTACAACTTTTGGACAATTCTGATAATTCATGTTTATCTTGGAGGCAAACAGTTTGGAGCCTGATCAGACGCCGGGTTACCCGGCGTCTGATCTGGCTCTAAACTGTTTGCAATGGAAATAAAAGTTTTAGCATAAACGCGTTTATTGGGAAAGAATAACGTTTTCTCCACTGTAGTAGTAACTCACTGACTCCAGTTGCCGATTAACCCCTTTACTGCCGTGACGTCATCAAATTTAAACAATTGTCGTCTGTTTCTCTTTCTAAAATACAAGTTTAAATATTTTGACTGAAGAAATATTGAGACGAGTGTCAAACAGTTTAGAACCTGATCAGACGCCGCGTTACGCGGCGTCTGATCAGGGTCCAAATTGTTTGCAAATAACTACTGTACTCGGGGTAAGGCAGTGAAGGGGTTACCTATAGTCCCTTTTTGACTATGTAGGAGGAGGGGTCTGAATAAAATGCTTAATGACAAACAGTGCGTCTACTCTGTTTGCATATAACAAGTGTGTTCTTTATATGTACACTATTAATGAAAGACTAAAATACGCGACTCTAGGGGTATATGAGTTATGAGAATACGAAATGTAAATAATGGTAAATTGATGTAATACTGTTTAATTCATTAAACTAAGGAATGTGTTTCCGTTTGAAAAGAGAATATAAAGATTAAAAACATTCAATAACTTTTTAACCTTGATTCTAATAGAACTTCACGTTGTAAATAGCTATTAGCTTTTGTGTAGTATAAGTGATTTGGTGTGATATTACAGTAGAGTCGGGGAAATCAATTTAAAAACGATCCGAAACCTTCATTCAATTTGCCAAAAATAGATGGTATTATTGTCAACATTCTATAAACTTTAAAATCGACAATCTACTCTAGCATTTTAACACCTACACATGATTATCCTTTAAATATCAACGCCAAATGCTCCCTCCTACAGTGGAGAAAACGTTATTCTTTCCCGTTTAGGCGCCAACGAAACGCAAACGCATTGCAATAAAACGTCAAAATTTACAGCTTGATGACTACCTGTCGTCTAATCAGGCTCCAAACTATTTGCCACTCAGATTAATACGAATACTCAGACCTATGTTTTCATGCAAATGCGTCTTAATGAGAATTTCAGTCAGCTTCAACCTACATTCTCCTAGGATATAGAACATATTTCCCAATTGTTGAATATTCATAACGTTATAAAAAAAAACCTTTGCTTTCAGTTGAGGAACCAATTAAACGCGAATACAGGAATATCTTTGGAGTTATGAGAAACATTACTTTGGATAAATCGGATTTTACCTATCTCATCCTCATCACATGACCGTGGGTATTTACATATATATTTACAGAGCGTTTCTCATTGTACAGACTTTGTACCATAACGTATTTCACGAGAATTTAAAAAAAATGTTTTTTACGTTGCATCTTATATCCGAGCTATAGCTTTTATAAACTAACATAAAAAGTAACAGGTGTAAACTTCCAACACAGTTTGGCATTTAAAGACGGTTTAAAAAAAGCGACAGAAATTCAGCTTATTCAATAAAAGTTAGCCTAACCGCTTACTGTGTTTTTTCGCCACAATTTCCAGCCGTGTGTGGTACAATTTATGGACAAATGATGATAGAAAAATAGTTGTAAATTGGTTAAGGTATGTGTTTTGCCTGAAAAATGGGATTTTTGCTTGAAAAGGTGACGGCTTGAAATTGAGCTCCCTCTCTCCAACGACACCATGTGCGAGACACAGATTGTGTGTGATTTTCGGAGGGAGTTATTATAGGGAGGTGAAATTAAGACTTGGTCTACATTTGCAAACAGATTGAATCCAGCTCAGACGCCGCGTAACTCGGCGTCTAATCTGGATTAAAGCTGTTTGTCATTCGTTATTATATTTCTAAAATCAAAAAGTCCACCACTTATATTAAACTTTGTGAAAAACAGCAGACGTCGGTCTTAAGCAGACAATATTGTAGCAATAAAAGCGTTCTGTTTATTGAACTTCGTCAAGGGTCGTTGTAAGGAGGGAGTCGTTGTTTGGAGGACTGTTGTAGGGAGGGAACACTGTTTAAAAAATAAAAAAAAAACAATATTTTGATGGTTTATACTATCATATCCACTCAGGACATGCCCGCCCAGACCTACAAATGCAGATGCTGCAGTCGTGTATGCCTTTCACGCATAGGCTTAGCCAGTCACCAGCGTGCCTGCAAAAGACGTGGAAACACACCTACTTAGATCTTCGTTCGCGAAGCCAAGCCATGACTATCATATCCAATTGTTATTTATATAGATGTATAAACGTTAATGCCTGAATTACAACGGAGAATCCGTTATTCTTTCCCTTTTAAACGAAACGAAATGCACTGCAACAAAATGCCATGGACAGAAGAGTATAAGCACAAACATAATGATTGGAAAATGATATCGCCTCCCAATTTTGGTACTAAACACGGTTCACTTTTCCTTTATTTCACATCCTAGGCAGAAGTTTAACCTAGTGGTTTAACCCCTGCTTAACTGTACTGGATAATTCAACTTTCATCTAAGTGACGCCTGGTCTAATAGCTCATCTTTTGATAGAAAAAAATCATGTTAGCAAACAGTGCAGATTCCAATCAGACACTGCATAAAAAGCGTCTGATCTGAAACCTCAGTTTGCCTATTTCCCTTCTATTAGAAACTAGACACACGTTTAACCCATTTGTGCCCACGATCCCATACATGGGACATAGGCAAACAGTGTATACTCTGATCAGACGCCGCATAATGCGGCGTCTGATCAGAGACTACACTGTTTGCTGAGAGGAATTTCAAAATAAAACAAAATGAAATTTTTGACAGGCATCCCTTTGATAAAAGATGGACTTATCCAATATATAAACATAGAAGAATCCACTGGGCGTAAATGGGTTAACATATACCAAAAATCTGCACAACAAAGTCAGACGACAATGTTTTAATTGTCGATACAGTGGAGAATCTGTTATTCTTTCCCAATAAACGCGTTTACGCTAAATCTATTATTTCCATTGCAAACAGTTTGGAGCCAGATCAGACGCCGGGTAACCCGGCGTCTGATCAGGCTCCAAACTGTTTGCCACCAAGATAAACATGAATTATCAGAATTGTCAAAAAGTTGTACTTTTCTACGTTTTAGTGTTTTGCGTTTGCGTACGTTTGCGTTTAAACGGGAAAGAATAACAGATTCTCCACTGTAACCGATCATGACAATCACTCGTCACATTGGTTAATGTCGATAACCGATCATGACAATCACTCGTCACATTGGTTAATGTCGATAACCGATCATGACAATCACTCGTCACATTGGTTAATGTCGATAACCGATCATGACAATCACTCGTCACATTGGTTAATGTCGATAACCGATCATGACAATCACTCGTCACATTGGTTAATGTCGATAACCGATCATGACAATCACTCGTCACATTGGTTAATGTCGATAACCGATCATGACAATCACTCGTCACATTGGTTAATGTCGATAACCGATCATGACAATCACTCGTCACATTGGTTAATGTCGATAACAGATCATGACAATCACTCGTCACATTGGTTAATGTCGATAACCGATCATGACAATCACTCGTCACATTGGTTAATGTCGATAACAGATCATGACAATCACTCGTCACATTGGTTAATGTCGATAACCGATCATGACAATCACTCGTCACATTGGTTAATGTCGATAACCGATCATGACAATCACTCGTCACATTGGTTAATGTCGATAACCGATCATGACAATCACTCGTCACATTGGTTAATGTCGATAACCGATCATGACAATCACTCGTCACATTGGTTAATGTCGATAACCGATCATGACAATCACTCGTCACATTGGTTAATGTCGATAACAGATCATGACAATCACTCGTCACATTGGTTAATGTCGATAACCGATCATGACAATCACTCGTCACATTGGTTAATGTCGATAACAACTTTTCAAACACAAAAGCGTACCTAGGGCTTTCGTCTACATACTGTGGACTTCGTCAGCAGACTGATCTGTTACCATTATCATGTTATTGGAAATGTGGCTAACAATTGCAAGAAGTTTGGATCCAGATGAGACGCAGCATTACAAGGCATCTTATCTGGATCCAATCTACTTTCCATATTCATAATTAATTGTTCAATCAAAACAATATAAATTATGATTTTTACAATTTTCGCAGACGAAATATCAGAAGCAGACGGCACTTTTAAAGCATGCAAAAGGTTAATATGATTTACTAGAAAACTGTTTATAGGGATGCATGCTAATTATAACCATCGAGCAATTGATCTGGATCCTAACACATTGCGAAAATGTATACAAGTAAAATCACTTGAGACTCAATGAAAGCAGACATTTCATGAAGCGGATGTATGCATAAATCTTCAATACTTTACTCTTTCTCAACCATAGTGTCCCCTGCTTAGAAATTGTCGTCTGCAATTGTTTTGTAAAAAAGGTTTTGACTAAATACTTATTGATACAGGCATCGAACAGTTTGGTTCCCGATCCGACGCCGTCTTACACGGCATCAGATCTGGATTCAAACTGTTTTTAAATGCTGTTGTTTGTGACATTGGCGGAGAAAGTGTTAAAGTGATTACTAAGCAGATGAAATATCTAATGCCAGGATTTTATTGATACGTATTGTATATGATAGATAAAGTTCTTTATGGAATTACAGTTTCCTAGGGATTGGTTAGTAGTGTAGAAAGGTAACAGTGAAAACACAGTTTTCCCGTTTAACACATTATCCTATAAAAACGCCATTTTGCACCTTTTGTTTATTCCAGCACTGTAGAAAATCATTCCTATTTATACAGTTACGAATATACATGTATCTAAGATGTTTTACCATATTCTAGAAGATGGTAGCTTAAAGCAGGCTGAGAATAAAGCAGAATGCGCATTAGGGCGCGTTCTGCTTTACTTTCAGCCTGCTTTAAGTGAATATTTGTCTTCAAAACTAGTAACAGTCTTTGGGGTATATGGTTAAGTCTTTCCCTGCCAAGTTTAATGGTTTCTTTAAGCCTACAACCCCAAAATATCGTCTGCATTAATAGTGTATTCTGAAATAGTTTTAAAGCCAGTATTAAGGTTGTTTTGACTGAAAGATGTCGATACGAGTGTCAAATAGTTTGGATCCTGATTAGGGTCCAATCTGTTTTTTCTAAGTCTCCTTTTATCGCCGTTGGCAGTGAAAGAGTTAAACAAAGCGCAAATCAATAAAATAAAAAATAAAACCTTATTGATAATATTGGTGCTTTATTTTTATATAATAGCAAATAATTCTGGGTTTGATCAAATACTGTGCTACCCGAAGTCTGATCGGGTTCCTCCAAACTGTTTACGACTGAAATAATTGCACTACAGCTACGACGAAAAGGATACGTTCCTTGATACTGGTACTCAGAAACAAAGCAAAATTTCAAATGTCGTGGCCAATTTCGACCGAACCGTTCAGTGGGATACAGAGTTTCAATCTGAGACTCCGACAAGAAACTATTAGAATTATATGAAATAATACCGCATTATATCGTAGTCTAGTCATTCGAAAGCATGTAAAATGTAATAACATTATATGTGTCAAGTTAGTGTTAGTATAATTTTGAAAGGTTAAGTAGAATGTCATTCTATCATGAAATAGGACAGATTTATTCGGCTTGCGGTCACTAGTTTCTCCCCATCATAAAATAAACTTGTTCTTATGCAATGAAATTATTCTCAATTTTATACTCTTATAATGAATTTATTCAATGTTGTATATTTCTTTACCATGAATATTATTTCTAAACTGTTTAGATGTTTTGAATTTTGTTATGCGATGTTTTATTCTGACATAGTACAGCGCTACCGAACAGTGTACATACTTTTGAGCTATATAAATGTTTTGTATTTGTATTTATATAATATGTCGCAAAAACAATCCTTCCTGCTCTTCTCTGTGATAATGTTATTATTGGCCGCCATGACGTCACTATTCACTGAGCCCGATGTCGTCATATGCCTTAACAAATACTATCGACTATTTTATATCACACATTTAGATTTCATCTAAATTGACTTAAGTTAATTCGCAATGAGTGCCTAACTATTCGGATCCTTGTCTTCAGATGCTGAATTGGTTGCTAATAGCCCTAGTGTACACTGGGTAAAGAGTTGAAACGAATATGCAACCGCACGCTGAACTAGTGAATGGACATCTTTAGACAATGGGACTCTGTAATGCATTAAGAAAGTATGCAATATTCTGTATTATTTTATCCCGCATTTAGTAGCTAAGTATATTAAGTTCTTCTTTTTCAGAGTGATATAATACAATAATATTTGTTATATCGGTTTCAACTGCTGAAGTGTTTGGTCTTGTGAAGCGAACGACGTCTCATGGGTTGAAACAAGGTGAATTATGTGGAAGCTGAGCATCAGTATTATTTTTCAAAAACAGTTTGCATTCTCTCCTGTTGTGGACTTCTCCTTAAAGAGGAACACAAGATGTATTTAACTAAGAGCGTTTGTTAAGTTTGTTAAAACAGAAAGCCAATATACTCAGTATTCTACTTTTACTTTTATACTTGTGTAAGCAGGTACATGCCTAAACACACTGTTAAGTCTTCTTTTAAGGAAACTTAGAGACGAAGTAAACTACACCATTTATACAGAATAAGGTTGAAAGAGATGATTTGTACCGACGGCTATAAGGGAAATGTTAATGAATAGAATATGACAAACGTCAATTGATATGTATTGTATACGACAGGGGCGATAAAATATCATGAAAGTGATGACAAATTCGTCGCCATTCCATGACTTTGTGCGGGCGTTTCTTTACCGTTGGGAATACACAATTCTCCTTATTTCTTCTGTAAAGACAAACCCAATGATGAATTTCGTCTGTACTGTTTGTCCATGGAATAAACAGTAGAATATTATGGCTGGTCCATCTTGATTAACCCTTTACCCCATAGCCTGTTTCTAGTTTTTAAGATATGTGGCTACTTAAAGCAGGTTGAAAGTAAAGCAGAATGTGCCATAAGGCACATTCTGCTTTACTTTCAACCTGCTTTAAGCTATAATCTGCAAGGAAACTGAAAATAATTCTTATGAATTCTATTCATGCCTGTATAAATTGGAACTATTTTCTTCAGCGGAGGAATAAATTAAATGCGCTAAAAGTCGCTTCTATTGGGGAAAGGGTTAACAAAATTACGAAGAATGAAGTACTTGACCGTAAATGCAACCAAAGATCGCGCTATATGTAATTAAATGTACATCAAACACAGTTCACCAGCAGGACATTTTAGATTTACCTTTTGCCTGTGATGGCAACTTGATTCCTATTTTCAAAATTCTCAAAGTGTTAACCAAGTCTATAGCCTAGTATGATACAAGGAACACTTCTAATTAAATTGTTAAGTAGGGGTTTCTAAATATTTTGAATTGAATCTACTAGCGTTATCGAACTTAGATCAATTAAGGATTTTATTTGAACTGATTAAAGTTAAAACAACTATTTATATCAACCTGTCAGTCAGGGGTGACAGGGGAACATCTTCAATAGATTCGTTTTTGCAAACAGTTTGTTCCTACACAGTTGCGGCTTTACGCAGCGTTTGATCCGTATGCAAACTGTTAAACAATTGAATCAGCATTTCTACTTACAAATGACCCTTAATCTCCCTTGAAAATAAATTTTGTAACCTATGCAAAGCAGTCGATGTAATGGAATGGAAGAGACTAAAGTGTTTCTTCCTCGAAACTTTAAATGCCCCGTAACAGTTTCCATTTAAGGCTAGTCCATTTGTGACTACTTAGTGTTGTTTTTGCCATTGTATTGTATTTCAACTAACGATGCAGATCCCGATCAGATGCCTTCTTTTGGAGCCATTAAATCTGTTTATTCAATGTTTGTATTTTACCAATGTACTTTTCACAGGTAATCTGTTTGCAAATGACTTGTGTATCAAACAGTAGGGTTGAAAGGGTTACATGTAAAGCAACTGATAAAATTTGGAAATGGAAATGTTAACCCTTTCGCCCTCAATGACGATTTAAAAACGCGTTTGCACACAGTTTTGATCCTGATCAGGATCCAAACTGTTTAACACTCGTTTTGAAATTTCTTTTAACTGTCTTATTTTTTAACTTTGCAACATTGAAGACAACATTATTGAAGCAGACGACAATGAAGCGGCGAATGAGTAAACATGTTCCAAATAATTTGATCATGAAAGAGTTAAGTAACAAATGGAAATAGCAGTCAAGTGGAGATCGGAAGGAAAGCAGAGCACCAGATAAGGTTAGTTTTTCAAATACTAAAATCTTTGTTTCTGAATTAAACCCTATGGTGTCACTACTCATTAGAATCGTCTCTTTGAGACGATTCTAATGTGTAGTAACACCATAGGATTTGGTTCTAAAATGAGTGAGAAAATGTTGGATTTGTTGAAATAACTACCTCTTATCTGGAGCCCTGGAAAGGGTAAGAGATGGTTGTACAATGTTGTGTCAGCAATACTCCCTGGCCATGTGTGGGAGGCTTTGTACTATTGGGAATAAATGAGTCTCTCAATTTGTCACCACCACGACAGAACCAATAGTATTAACTGTCTTGTATTGGGTGTCCTTGATAAATCGCAAACCTTAGTCTTGCTATAGTTTCAAAGTATTCTCTACTTGAGAAAACTAAACAGTACTGTCGAACTTCGATATCTCGAACTCACTTAACTCGAACTATCCGATAGTTCGACACATGGACTGCATTATATTTCATACTCGGTTCAGTCGAATATGCCCATATTTCAAAGTTAAAATCAAACATGTTTGCCACTCAGCTCAAAACAAAGTGTTAGAAATTTTAAAACATTGAAATTTACTTATTCGATTGCAGTGTGTTTTGTAAACCAAACATGTTTGCCACTCAGCACAAAACATAGTGTTAGAAATGTTAAAACATTGAATTGTACTTTATTCGATTGTAGTGTGTTTTGTAAATCTTATATGTTTGCCACTCAGCTCAAACTAAAGTGTTAGAGATTTTAAACATTGAAATTTACTTATTCGATTGCAGTGTGTTTTGTAAACCAAACATGTTTGCCACTCAGCTCAAAACAAAGTGTTAGAAATTTTAAATAATTGAAATTTACTTATTCGATTGCTGTGTGTTATGTAAATCTAACATGTTTGCAACACGAAGTCAAGGTAGCACTGGTAGAAAAAGAATTAAAGTTGACCTATCTATCCTGATGACGCATATAAGTACATAAGACATCTTCTGACGTCATAAGTGACGTTGTACAGCGGCAATCGTTACTTTTTCCCATTTAAACGCATACGAAACGCAAACGTAATGCACTAAAATGAAGAAATTTACAATGTTGAACATTTCTCACGATTTATCTCAATCTGAGTAGCCAACTGTTTGAAGCATGATCGACTAAATTTTTTGCAATGGCTTTAATAGTTGAAGCGTGAACGCGTTTATTTGGAAAAAGGAACGTCTTTTCCACTGAACGATAAGTTCGCAAATATTGTACCTATTAACAGTACACTTATGCAAAAAGATACAAAGGTTTACAACAGGAGCCAAGTAATCATGCTCTTCACTAGTTGTCAGTTTAGTAACATGTAACGTTTTAGAGGTCATTTGGGTTAGCATTATATTTAAAAGCAACATTAGAAAGCCTGTTGTATAGTAGGTATACCCTGGCAAATATGAGATCAATTATGCTCATCGCAAATAGTTAGTCTGGATCAAAACTGTTGGCAAACGGTACACAATTCATGTCCATCACTCTAAAAGTTTAACCTTGTCATACACATAAGAGTCGTAAGACGCTTTCATCCCCGTCTCTGCATAAGCGTCACAAAATAATAATTATTGATGCCGTCGAATACAAGCAGCTTAACTCATTATCCCCTGAAACTTCCAATGGAAAATTCCAGTTTACAATAAAGACTGGTCCATTTTAGAATATTTAAATTTGTTTTTTATAATATATTACAAAATGACAAACAGTTAAGTCCCTGATTAGAGGGCTCCTGCAGGAGCCCTCTAATCAGGGACTTCACTGTTTGCATTAGACAAGTGTACTCTTCACAGGTACACTTTTGGAAGAGGACGCATATATGCGTCACTAGGGCTCAATGAGTTAAGGCAAGACGAAGGAAACATGGTACTGCTTTTGTTTCAGCATGTTCAACCAATAACCCAACAGCCTATGTCGAATTTTAAAGACAGCTCCTCACTAAAAGCACGTTGAAAGTTAAGCAGTATATGCATTCAGCCTGCTCGAAGCTACCGTGGAAAATACTCTTTACGGTTCATATTCATGACTGTATGAAGTGGAACTATTATCTACAGAGGCAAAGGGTTGAACTTCATCATGCCTTAAGAAGGCGATTAACACGCGTTTGGCTATAAAGGAAATTTTAAACAGAAAATTTAAACATACCTAATATTCCTTACCTATTTCATAACTTGTACATCAAATCTAATAAGTGTTACCTACTACAATTCAAATACTATTATAAAAATGTATGTGTTTGAACAGTTACAAGGAAAAAATATTCATTACATTATTTTAATGGAAATGCTTACGCATCAAAATCATAAATGTATTGACTATATCCAATAAAGACTTTGAATGTTTTATTGCAGGGATACGCCAGGGGCCCGTTTTACTAAACTACTTACGCAAAATATTTGCGTAAGTCAAAATTTTGATTTTTAATTTATATTTTTTATTATCACTTGCTACAAACAGCAAATATCCAGATCAGAGGACGCGCTTTTAGCGCGTCCTCTGATCTGGATATTGATCGAAAAATAAGAGTTAAATGATTTTGACTTACGCAAAATTTTTGCGTAAGTAGTTTAGTAAAACGGGCCCCGAAACATACTCCCAGAAAACCATATATCAAAAGACACAAAAGATAAATAATTATCCATATCAGTGTTTATGCTATAACCTTTTCCCTTTCGGTTACTTGCCACAGTTCTACAGCAATGATATAAGTGATATCAAACTAATGTAATCATTATTTTCAAGCGACGATCTGTATCTAATAGAATAAATAAAAATGAAAATTAGTTGTTTTGGTGTACTTTTGTTCAATGGTTTTCTGAGAATTCCTTAACGTTTTTGTTGAGTATATAGATAAGCCAATAGCCTGTTTTGAGGTATCGCCTTTTCTGTATCTTTGTTCAAAACAAAGATGCGTAGTCACACACATTTCTCAATGACTATTAACCCTTTACCCAATAACCCGTATATAACATTATATACAGGTGATCACTTAAAGCAGGTTGAAAGTAAAGCAGAATGTGCCTTAAGGCACATTCTGCTTTACTTTTAGCCTGCTTTAAATAACCATTTGCTAGGCTATATAAAAATATTTGTTACGGTAATTGTTCATGAGGGTATAAACTGGAACTATTTTCTTCAGCGGAGGAATAAATTAGATCGCTAAAAGTCGCTTCTATGGGGTAAAAGGTTAAGCGTAACGTGCTAGAGGAAGGACTGACTCTAACTTTGTTAGAACTTGTTGCCAAATTATTTTCTTATGATGATATGCAAACTATGTTAAACTTTTATGTCACATTTCTATACATTATGTAGATCTTACAGTAGAGGAGACGTTATTCTTTCCTTATAAGCGAAATTATTCTAAAACGATTATGTCCACTGCAAATAGCCAGATCCGACGCAAAACTGTTGGCCACTCATACTAAACTGAATCGTTCGAGATTAACAAAACAATGTAACTTTCGCCATTTTATTGAGTCTTGTTTGCTTTGTGTTAGTGTTTAACCCTTTCACTCTCATTATTGCATAAATGCGCGTTTGCAAACAGTTTAGATCCTGATTAGACGATGCGTACAGTGGAGAATCTGTTATTCTTTCCCGTTTAAACGCAAACGAAACGCAAACGCAAAGCACTAAAACGTAGAAAATAACAACTTTTGGACAATTCTGATAATTCTTGTTTATCTTGGTGGCAAACAGTTTGGAGCCTGATCAGACGCCGGGTTACCCGGCGTCTGATCTGGCTCCAAACTGTTTGCACTGGAAATAATAGTTTTAGCGTAAACGCGTTTATTGGGAAAGAATAACACATTCTCCACTGTAACACGGCGTCTGATCAGGACCAAACTGTTTGACACTCGTGTTGAAATTTCTTTAGTCATACTGCCTTATTTTTTAACTTTGAAATGATAATGGAGACAACAAAATTGAAGTAGACGACAATGAAACGGTGAAGTGGTAACTATCTCACAAAAATGAGGCAGTGAAAGGGGTTAAACAGGAAATAATAATTTAATATCTACTGTATAAGCTAATTAATTGACATGTCTCTGATGATAAATGCGAAAACACTGTAAATACGAGAAGTTGACACTTTGCGGACACTGAAAAGTATATATATAGTTGATATTTGATTGATATGGGTAATTGTTCGAAGTAGCTCTTACTCAAATGTCCAGAAAGTGTGCCATTATAGGCTACAGTGGAGAAAACGTTATTCTTTCCCAATAAACGCGTTTACGCTAAAACTATTATTTGCAGTGCAAACAGTTTGGAGCCAGATCAGACGCCGGGTAACCCGGCGTCTGATCAGGCTTTTGCCACCAAGATAAACATGAATTATCAGAATTGTCCAAAAGTTGTTCTTTTCTACGTTTTAGTGCTTTGCGTTTGCGTACGTTTGCGTTTAAACGGGAAAGAATAACAGATTCTCCACTGTAATACTGCAAATGTCTGCGTGTAGCAAACCATCTGAACCAAATAATGCCACTTACTTATAGGTCGTGTGCAGTTCAAAAAAATCATGATCGTACTTATTACATAGAATGTAATAAAGCCAAACAATATTTACGATATTAAACCATCGTAATGTCGATATTTTGGTTTCCGGTCCGATATGTTTGTCCACAAGCGCTACATGAATCGGTACATCAACGGATAACATATGTAATGACGTTTACATAAACAGCATTAATTTAGGAGAAACAATATGTGTGGTGGATGAACTACAAAACTACGAGTTCTTTTAACTAAATAGGTTCCTACATTGCCCATGTGACAATTAGAGTATGAACTGTCCACTCATTACTACTCATGCTGTGAGCTTCGTTAATTAAAATGGTGACTAATCAGCATTATCTTTAAATATATTACATAATTGGCATCGTAAGATGGATTTAGATCCGGACATAGCTGCGAAACACAGCTCATTGGTTTCACCCAAGACCTTGCCCATAATGTATGACAAGGTCAACAAAAAAATCATTATAATGGATTTCAGCAATTTTTTTGATAAGGCAGATCCCCATAAACTCGCTCGCAAATTAAAAAGTTTTAATATAAACGAAAAGGTAACTACATGGGTTCAGTCGTTCAGAAGCAATACCTTTATACCATGTATTATCGTGCAATAGAACAAAGGTAGGAGTCCAGACGCGTGGTAATTGAATAACGAGGCCGTAAGCCGAGTTATTTCATTACCAGCATCTCAACGACTATCCGTGTTCTATTTCACGATAATACACTGGTATGAGTTTGTTTTTGTCGATTCTAACACTTCAATTGACCTACAGTTTGCATCAGCTCAACGGCACTACATTTGTTGGTACACGAATGTTCGAGCCATATTACGTCACGCTAAGCTGTTAAAGTTCGTTCGTGTTTTATCGGGATTCAAAAATAACTACGTTCCTGCTTTGTTAATATATGGGTGTGCGCCCGGTGTGTTAGAATAAGAATTACACAGTAGCTAAAACAAAACACTATAATACTCAATTCAATTCATTACCGTACATATATATATAAGAGCGTACACATTGCATGCGTTGAAAATATTCAACATAAATATAATGTTTACCATCTCGGAATACTTCAGTGAATGTACCAATCAGTATAAACAAGATATACGGAATTTTTCTTTTTTCTTTCAAGTTTGGTCAAATGAACATTTCAAAAACACCAAAGAGTGTATCCCCATATTTACTAAAAAAAAGAGGCAATTATATATGTTATTCACCAGTTTGTGCCGCAGTGCCGTATAACCCAACTCACCCATCCATCAAAATGCATGAGTGATTGCATCTGAGCGTTTTATCAGTTGTCTTTTTAATTAAAAACTTTGAATACAGTAAAATCTATTCTTATTATAAAGGGCTTTACTAATAATCCTGTCAGAGAATTTTGTTAGATGTTTTACATGTATTTACTTACTGTGCTGGCGGTCATTTTGATTGTAAGGTTGTGGAACAGGGTTTATATTTTATGTACACTGTTCGTCTTTATAGGTGAATATAGGAGATAAGTGTGAGGTTGGGCGCCCCTAAACCCAGGTTTAACCCCCAGTGGTTGTTAATAATTAATTAATTTATAATTGATTATTGATTGCTACTGACCGTACCAAGGCGGGCTCCTATATTCACTTAGCTTTATGTTTGTCTTGCGTGTTGTTTTCTATTTAGTGTGTAGATGAAGGAATGGTATTGCGTGTGTGTGGTTGTGTGTGTGTGTGTGTGTATGTGTTTGTTATGGTATGGCGGTGTGTGTGTGTGTGTTCTGCTTTAGAGATGGGTGTATTGTTTGTGTTGCGTTTCCTGCTTGAGTCTTCTTTCGTATTTATTTGTAGGCACTGTTGAGCAATTCAATGAATTTAAACATGCTCGGTCTTTGCCAATAGTACAAAGCTCTAGGAATACACTGCTTTCAAATCAAATACTGAAACAAAACAGAATAAAGTGATAAATACCTTCAATATCGTTTGATACACAGTTAGAGGTCGCAAAACCAACACGTGTTTTTTAAAGTGAAACAGGAGAATATTGACAACATGTCATCCTTTTAAACAATGATAATGGTAAAACATTACTATGTGAAATGTAAATTGAGCATATCCTACGCATATTCTCTTTATTTTCCGGGAAATCGTAATTCAAATTCCAAAGTGTCGATGTGATTATTACATAATGAGTGTCATGTTGTATTTGGATTTGGCGGAAATTCGCTTTTATTAGTAAATCTCTGTCGTCTTTTATAAAGATCGGCACACGAGGAAATGAAAAGTTGATCAAACAGCATTATCTAAATGAAATACTTTAAACAATATTGAGTACTATTCCATGAGTTTTGATGTTTGTTCTAAATGTGTTGACTGCAGATTACTCCCACACTTTTGTACTTTTTTATTGAACTTTGTGTGAAACTTGACAATGGAATCGTAGATGTTTTAACGATTTTATCAAGATACATGTATTGAATTGTAATTCGAATCACCCGTTAGAGGTTTAATGGCCATTAATACATTCCAATTGCTCATGTGATAATGAAACTTTATTGAAACTGGATCATTCTATTGTATCTTATTACCATTGATGATTCAAGTTAACCCATTACCCAATAACTACGCCTTTTTACGCCTTTAATTAATTCCTCAACTGAAGAAAAAAGTTACTATTTATACAGTCATGAATATTTATCAGAAGGAATATTTTCTTTATTCTAGCATAAGATAGCTTAAAGCAGGCTTAAAGTAAAGCAGAATGCGCCTTAGGGCGCATTCTGCTTTACTTTCAACCTGCTTTAAGTGGTCATCTATTTCAAAACCTAGAAACCGGCTATGGGGTAATGGGTTAAGCGCATCAATGGTGAATGTCCTGAATCAAATGACAACAAGGTGGATAACGTTATTACTTCATTGTTTCGGTAAGGATTGGGTTTAATGTCTCTATATCTAACCCTTCCATCATCATTTTAATCGTCTCTTTCAATCCTTTCGCAGACAATGTATTTCTGCTAAAAAAGTGTGTCTGCTATTTCAAGCATAATTTAAATTTGTTTAAAAACTGACAAAAATATTGATACGAGTGCCAATAATGTTGGATCAAAATAAGTTCCATTGTAAAAATAAAACGTCATCAAGTTGACAGTTTGGTGCCAAAAGTAGAATTTTAGACGATTATCATTGTTTTCGATCCATGTAATAGGAAAGCATGAATTAGTTAGGAAAGCGCATCTTTAATATTCTTCAAAATGTCTGCTGTCCGAGTTCGAAAATTATTTTGCGGAGAAAATCTGAATAAGAAAGCCTTCTCTGCGTCTTTCCAATGTAATTTTTAAATGGGTAAATATAATCAGATAAGCCACAGAACCTTGACCGTGCTAATATAAGCACAGTTTAAAAAGAAATCTAAGTTAATGTCGCCTGCAACACATCTCATAATTGATTTAACACTTTAAATCTAAATGACGCTTGAAAACGTGTTTGCAAACAGTTTGGTTCCTGATCAGACGCCGCGTATCGCGGTGTCTGATCAGAACCCTAACTGTTTGACACTCTTATCGATATTTATTAAGTTATACAATCTTAAATCTTACTTTGAAACGTGTCTCGCAGACACCAATACTAAAGTTGACGACAATAAAGCGATGAAGGCGTAAATATCTCCCGAATAATTTGATCCCGAAAGGTTTTAAGTCATTGTCTTACAGAAATGATCATCGGTGGACATACAGAAATGTCAAACAGAAGAGAAATCATTATTCTGACGTCATATGTGACGTCAAACCTTGGAGAATACGTTATTTTCGTTTCCCTGTTTAAAGAAATGAATCGCAAACGCATTTCACTAAAATGAAGAAAATAACATTGTTTTGAAATTTCTTATGACTTAATTATCTGAATGGTAAACAGTTTTGCGTTTGACCAGGTTCGAAAAGTTTTCAGTGGAAATAATAGTTTTGGCATGAACGTGTTAACCCTTTACCTTATATGCTGTTTCTGGTATTGAAAATAGGTGACCACTTAAAGCAGGTTGAATGTAAAGCAGAATGCGCCTAAGGCGCATTCTGCTTTACTTTCAGCCTGCTTTAAGCTTCTATTTGCTAGAAAATAAGGAATATTTCTGACAATACATCTTCATGACAGTATAAATTGGAACTATTTTCTTCAGTGGAGGAATAAATTAAATGTGCTAAAAGGCGCTTCTATTGGGGTAAAGGGTTAAGGATGACGTCTTCACCACTGTAACTAGAGAATCAGCGTATTGTAAGGAAGGTCAGACGCATATAACTTAATGTGTGATTTGTTATTTTTCTGTGTGAAGGTGGCACCAAAATTTGGAAGTTTTATTGTTTATACAATCTGTCCAATTAAGTACCACTCTAACTTTCGAGCGTATGTCATTATATCATAT
Source organism: Gari tellinella (assembly GCA_922989275.2). NCBI lineage: Eukaryota > Metazoa > Mollusca > Bivalvia > Cardiida > Psammobiidae > Gari > Gari tellinella. The sequence continues at coordinate 97,966,023 of OV277860.1, forward strand.
TTTAAACATGGATTAGTCTAAAGGGTTCGAACGGACGGTTAAAGTTGGCGTGAAATAGCCCTTACCCTATAACGACCTTCCCTACAACGATTCCCCCGTACAACAATGCTTGCTGCTGTTTCATATAAAGACACTTATGTCTTAATATTCCACTGCTGCAATATCGTCTGCCCTATTTGCTTAAATTTCCGGCGTTTAACCCATTTGTGCCTACGATCCCATATACTGTATTGGACATAGGCAAGCAGTGTTGACTCTGATCAGACCATTATGCGGCGTCTGATCAGAGTATATACTGTTTGCTTATAGGGATTTCATAATATAAAACAAAACGAAAATGAACATTAAGGCCAGGCATCCCTTAGATAAAAAATGGACTAATCCAATATATAAACATGGAAGAATCCACTGGGCGTAAATGGATTAAAGTTACATAAAGTATTGGCCATTCTGAAGCAGGATAATGGCGAGTAATAGTTTTATCCAAACGTTACGCGGCATCTGATCTGGATTTAAAATGTTTGCACACTAAGGATATTAATTAACACTTCATAGAACAACTCCCTCCTAACAACACACCCGTCCTTTGTCTCCCAATGGGTGTTGTTATACAGTGGAGAAGACTTTATTCTTTCCCAATAAACGCGTTTACGCTAAAACTATTATTTCTATTGCAAACAGTTTGGAGCCAGATCAGACGCCGGGTAACCCGGCGTCTGGTCAGGCTCCAAACTGTTTGCAACCAGGATAAACATGAATTATCAGAATTGTCCAAAAGTTGCACTTTTCTACGTTTTAGTGCTTTGCGTTTGCGTTTCGTTTCGTTTAAACGGGAAAGAATAACGGATTCTCCACTGTAGAGAGGAAGCTCTGTACAATACTTGTGAAATGGCTATTTTGATTGAACATTTACCAGAGGTATTCGACTGGTTGTTTAGGACTTTCAACCTACAACCCTCTAAAGAGATTACTGATTACATATGCAAATAGTGTAGACCCTGATCAGAGGGCTCATACAGGAGCCCTCTGATCAGGGTCTGCACTGTTTAATGTTTTCATTGTTTTTTGTTTTTCTACCAGAAATACAAGAGTATACTGATTCAAAATGCCTGTACTAGAAGGGCCCAAAATGATTATAAATAACCACAAGAGATATTCAGGGCTGAAAGAAATAGGACTAATCATCACGGAATTCATTCTTACTTCCAAGAGAGACATTAACTTGCCAGTGTTGTTTGTCGCATTTATTATCTTCTCACAGATGTTATGGTTTATAGTCACGAAATCCTCAGCGCAGTTCCATTCATAAAACAACTCGTGAGAAATACAGTGGAGAAAACGTTATTCTTTCCCAATAAACGCGTTTACGCTAAAACTTATTTTTTCCGTTACAAACAGTTTGGAGCCAGATCAGACGCCGGGTGACCCGGCGTCTGATCAGGCTCCAACCTGTTTGCCACCAAGATAAATATGAATTATCATAATTGTCCAAAAGTTGTCCTTTTTTACGTTTCAGTGCTTTGCGTTTGCGTTTCGTTTGCGTTTTAACGGGAAAGAATAACAGATTATCCACTGTATCTATTACGACCATACACTTTGGTTAATAATTAGGTGTTTACGACAGGTGACTGCCTAAAGCTAGGTAACAGTAAAACAGAAAACTCATGTAGTAGCTTTTATTATTATAATTATTATTATTATTATTATACTAGATTTATATAGGGCTCTTTTCACACAGGGGTTGTGCGTTCAAAAGCGCTTCACATGAAATTACAAAAATGTACCTTCAAAACGAGAAAAAACATATAACTACATCTAGATCTAAAATGAAACATGGTACTTTATGGATTTACATGGAAACGAAATCCGAACAAGAGAAGTTATTTCAATGTAATTACCAAGATTATAAAAAATAATTATCAGTTTATAAAATCAATTTTAGATTGAGTCAAGTATTTAAAAGATCAATGATATGATTCGAAATTGTGAAAATTGTTCAAGAATTATACCACAGACCCCGCCAGCTGGTTTCAAAAGAGATCATAGTCGTATCCCTACCATCAAGATCCACCAGGCAGGAATTGGTCGACGGTACAACCCCGGAACCCCAAATTAGACCAATAACATCTACAGAATGAACACAGCCCTGGGGTAGCAGTCATCTACCCTCTCCAACCCACACCCACGGGACCTACATAATCCATGGCTGAAATTACACCCTTACTTTATAAAACATCAAGATAAGAAGCTGTCCTTAAATTATACCGCATACCCTTGGCCAGTCGGTTTCAAAGAGACCAGGGGCAACCCCTACCGGCAAGGTCCACCAAACAGGCACGGACAAACGGTACAACTCCCAAACTCCCAATTAGACCCAAAATATCTACAGCAAGAACATAGACTATATATAGCAGTCATCCATTTCCTAATGTGTTCTAATAATAAATATTAAAGAAGTGTGTTTTCAGAGATGTTTTGAAGACTGCAGCTGAGCTAGCATCTCTGATGTCTGATTGTAGAGTATTCCAGAGCTTTGGGGCTGCATGCCTGAAACGTCTCTCTCAAATATCAAACAAACGACTTCTCGGTACAACCAGCGATACTGATTTACTTGAAGACCGCAACTCTCTTCGAGGTTTATACACGTCAATCATACTGACAATGTACCTTGGATAATCACTGCACATAGCTTTGTATGTGAGTGTCAGAATTTTGAATTCAATTCTGTGTTGAACTGGAAGCCAGTGAAGCTCCTTCAAGACTGGAGTGATGTGATTGTACCGAGGAGTCCTGGTATGGATGTGGGCTGCTGTATTTTGCATACGCTGTAGTTTTGTAGTGAGGTTTTGGGAATCCCATAGAGCAGTGAGTTGTAGTAGTCAATTTTCGATGTGACCAAAGAGTTGATCAAAGTCTTTGTAGCTTCAGGGGAAAGGTACTGTCTAATATAACCTTTTGCCGCAGCTGTGCATAGCTATACCTGCACACAGCGTTAATGTGCTGTGTCATATCCATTTGGGAATCGAAACAAGCACCAAGATTCTTCACACACAATGATTGTTTGATTTTAGAGTTTCCCACTTGAACGTGAAATTCTTCAGGTATGTAAACCTTTTTTGTGTTAAATAGTATGACCTCTTTTTGTCAATGTTTAGCTTCAACATATTCTGGTACATCCAAGGGGATTATGTCCTTTAGTCATCCTAAGACTTTAGAGAGGGATACTTGTTGGCAAGATGTGTCTTTCGGCTTGAATAACAAGTATAACTGTTAATCATCTACACAGAAATGATGATCCAGATGATGATTTCTGCAAAATGAGCGGACAGGTTTTGTGTACAAGATGTAGTTTTCGACCCCAGGGCTGAACCCTGTGACACACAATATTTCATTTGAACTGCCGCAGATAATTCTCCATCTACTGCGACTGTTTGGTAACGGTCATTCGGGTACGGAAGTCATCCCCTTTAGTGGGTTTCCAATAATATTTTGAAGTCTTTTTCAAGGCGATTGAGTAATGTTTCATGATCAATTGTGTCGAATGCGGCTGATAATTCAAGCATAACCATAATTGTGATTCTTATTAAGATACTGCAGAACGTCATTTTGAACTTTAAAAAGAGCAGTTTCTGTAGAGTGGTGCTTATGACATGCTGACTGATGCTGCTCGTGCAGATTGTTTGTGGTTAAATGGGGGTCAATGCGTTTGTCTACTACTTTTTTTCTAATACTTGAGAGAGAAATGGCAGATTTGATACCGGCCTGTAGCTTTTAAGATCATTTGTATCGAGATTAGGTTTCTTCAAAAGAGGTCTTACTTGGGACCTTTTGAATTCTTTTGGAACATACGCAGATTCCAGCGAAGAGTTCACAATGTTTGTCAACGATGGTATGAGCTCATCCAGGCATACATTTAACAGCTTTGTAGGTATTGGGTCGAGTTCACAGGACTTACATGGGGATGCCTTAATGATTTCCCAAATGTCTGCTTCTGTAGCAGCAGAGTCAAAACTTTCTAAGGAGCTCACTGAATGCAACGTTTTTGCGATGACTGGGATGAATGACGTTGATTCGGAGGCAATGCCTGTGCGTATTTTGTCTATCTTTTTATGAAAAAGATGCTGAAATCATGTGCAAGTTGTTTTGAGGAAACGATTTTTGGCAGTGCGATTTCACTGTTTGCGCCCAAGATATGCTTAGTGACTTTGAAAAGACTCCCCGAGTCCCTTTTAAAGGAGTCTATTTTTTCTGTGTAAAAGGTGACCCTTGATTTTCCTAACAATTTGTTCACTTTAGCACACTGCTCTCGATACAGTTAATGATCAATTGTGAGTTTTGATAATTTCCACTTTCGTTCAAGCTTACGCCTTAAATGTTTTGCATCGTGAGGTTTCTGGGTGTACCATGGATATGATGGCCTGAGAATTATGGTCTTAGTGCACAATGGTACATGCTTATTGATCAGTGATGTAAGTTCCGGTATATGTATACTGACAATTTCGTCAATATCTGTCATTTTCAGAATTTCTTTCATTGAATCTGAGTTGAGGGTATCTCTTTTAAACAATTCGACATTAATATCCCTAAGCCTTCGAAATGAAACTGTTTTTCTGATGAATGAAGTTTTTTAACCTTCACGCTGAAATACACTGAGAAATGGTCCCGAGAGATTTTCCACTACTGTCAGATAGTCCAGGATCAGTGACTTCGATATTAGACACACATACTTCATTTCCTCTTGTAAGAACAACGTCAAGAGTTTGTCCCCCTACTTGAGTGCCTTCTTTGACATGCTGTTAAAAACCATATAATTATGTTGTTAGTGTTCCTATCGTTTGAGATATCAAGATGAAGATTTAAATCCCCATCAATGATGACTTGTTTATCGGTGGTTGAAAATTTCGATAAGAAAATATGTCATTCCTTATCAAGAAAAACTGTAGTTTTAAGACCGTTTGCAGTGGATTGAGGGGGTATGTAGACCACTGCTAGACGCACTGGGAAATATTTGATGCTTAATGTACAGTCACTGTGCTCAAAAGTTGACAAATCACTATCTCTTGTTGAAGAAAGGATTTTGATATCAATGGGTGCCTTATATATGAGCTCCACCCCACCACCCGGCTTCCCCTACAGCGAGGGACATGTTTGATCTGATAGCTGTCAGGAACCTGTTCACCTAAGCATGGTTTATCTGCAGCACTACCAAGCCAAGTCTCAGTGACGGCCACTACATCAATACCATTTGAGATTATATAGTCATGTATAGCCAATGCTTTATGTTTTTTACTGATCTTGGGTTTAAACTACAGATTTTAATTTGCTTCTGAGGTTTGGTGGGCATGGGTTGTTCATACTTTACATGACGGAGATTTTGTGTGTTTGCTTTAGGAGGTTAAACTGAGATTTCAAGTTTATTATTGGTTTGATACAATTTATACAATCAGTTAGCCTTTGTTTTAGTGATCGTAATAGAAAGGTTTTACTGTGAAGCAGACAAGACGTTATTCTTTGACAAACTTAATGCAAATTCAGTATAATGAATGTAGACACTTGCTTTTTCTGAATGTTTCATGAATGGATATTATCTGAGTGTCAAACAGGTTGTGGCTTGATGAGGCGCTGTAACCCTTTCACTCTCAAAGACGCCTTAAAGGGCGTTTGCAAACAGTTTGGGTCTTGATCGCGGCGTGTGATCAAGACCCAACTTATTTGACACTCTTATCGTTATTTATTTAGTCATACAACCTTAAATCTAACTTTGAAACGTGTCTTGAAAACAACAATACCTAAACAGATTAAAAAAAGCGGTGAACGGCTAAACGTCTCCCGAACAATGTGATCATGAAATGTTATTTCGACGTTTAGAAAAACAATTGTTATAGCATAAAAGCATTTATAGGGACAACATAAAAAGCTTCCTCATTGAACTACTACACAGACATACCGGTAACCTATGCAATTTTCTATTGTAATTAAATCTACCTGGGGTACTAGAAAACACGTCTTGTTAAAAACACCGTTTAATATTATATTTCTGAAAAGTTACAGAACATGTTATTGGTGCAGGGTATACCATAACTTCTGTCACAGTTAACGTATTAGTAATTATCAATTTAGCCATTTTAACTAGCTTTCCATAGACAGGATATAGACAAACAATTAACTCAGATCTGACAGTGCAAAACGCGGCAACTGACATGAATCTCCACAATATGCTTACATGGATTTCTGTAAAAACAACAACAACGTAATAAGAAATAGACTCATTCAATTATATGCATGGAATAATTCACTCGGCAGTTGGATAATAATTCTTGTTACTAGAGCTGTTACAGTAGAGACGACGTTGCTCACGTTTGAACGCATACATAACGCCAATGCATTGCAATAAAAAGTACAAATTGTAACCTTTTGGAAATTTCTTAAAATTCTTTCTAATCTAAGTGGCGGACAATTTGGAGCAAGATCAGACGCCGGGTGATTGCAATGGAAATATTAGTTTTAGTGAAACCGTGTTTATTTGGATAAAATAAAGTGTTTTCCACTGTATATTGTAAGTGTTATTTGCCGTTAGATTATTGTGTCTTCTCAGTAATAGCATTGCGAATAGTCACGAAACAACGGCGCAGTTTCATTCATAAAAACAGTGTAACATTCAAGTTTGCCAATGATACCACATAGAATAAACAATGAAAGTTGTAGTGTTAAGCTTACCATGAATCAATAATTATAGTCGAACCTCGATACATTGGAGAAGACGTTATTATTTCCCAGTAAACGCGTTTACTCTATCATCATTATTATACCAGCTTTATATAGCGCTCTTTTCACACAGGAGTTGTTCGTGCGAAAATGCTTTACATAACATCATATTTAATAAGTGTTATTACAAAGTGAGAAAAGACACATAACTACATTTACAATAAAGTTAAGACACCCTACTAGTAGTTCTTTCAATATAATTACTAAGATTATAAGAATTGTTATTATATGTTTATAAAACTCAATTTTAAAATGAGTCAACTGTTTAAAAGATTAATGACATTATTGAAAACAGTAATATAAGTGTCAGTGTTGTTCTAAACAACTACACCCTACTATCTCACACCTCCAAACTGTTTATCACTCAACTTAAAATTAATCGTTAAAAATTTAAAAAACAAATAACATTTTGAAGATTTTATTGCAATGCGATTGCATTTCGTATGCGTTTAAACGGGACAAATAAAGTCTCATTCACTGTAACTCAAACAGTGTTATACATGTTTGGCTGAGGTTGCTGATTGTGCACGTGGATATTATTCAGGACATTGCACTGCCACGGGGAGTGATAGCTGAACAAGTATTTTACAATAAAAATGTTTTCCTTCCTAGAACAGAACTCCAAAACCTTTTTGAATTCGTATTTGGCATGGAGTTCAAGAAACTGGATCGAAACAATTTTTACCATCACCAACTTGCATCCGTGCTTGAATGTAGCCATTTGACCGTCATATCATTTGCTTTAAAACTTACTTCAATGATGCAGGTTTACGCATAACTAAACTAAACCTATCTTAAGAATGATGCTTAAAACAATTTAATTTATCATACGCTGCAATGCTTAACCCTTTCCCAAATAGAAGCGCCTTTTAGCGCGTTTAATCTATTCATCCGCTGAAGAAAATAGTTCCAATTTAATCAGTTATTAAGATATATTATAGGGAATAATTTCTATATTCTAGCACATGATAGCTTAAAGCAGGCTGAAAGTAAAGCAGAATGTGCCTTAAGGCACATTCTGCTTTTCTTTCAGCCTGCTTTAAGAAGTCACTTATCTTCAATACTAGAAATAGGCTATCAGGTAAAGGGTTAAAAAACTGATATGGACCAAAACTGCTTGCAATAGCTATCAGTACTTTCAGTTCAGAAACGTTTGCAATCTGCTTTACAAGTAACAGCATTCAATTGGTTTTAGTACAGTCGAACTTCGATATATTTACTTCGAACTATCCGATAGTTCGACATATGAACTGCTTTTTTCATGCTCGGTTAAGTCGAACATACCCTTGTTGCAAAGTTAAAACGCGGCTCAGCCCTTTGCAGATGCAACATAACATAATCAACTTTAAAAAATGTTGTCTGCTTTCATATCTTAAATTTAAATTTTAGACATTTTTACCTTAGAAATACGCGGCGTCTAATCAGGATCCAAACTGTTTGCAAATAAGTATTGTATTTATGGTAAGAAAGCGAATGGCACCAAGGCTTGACATTAAAAGTATTTTCAAACAAAAAACGTTCATAGAACTTCAGCATACATTCTTTAGTCTTTATATTATTTTCACTTTCAATATTCACTTTTGGTTTCTGTTTTGTTTTACAGTTTTTAAATATTGTGTGTAATTTCAGCCATGATAGGCAAAGCAGTTGAACTTTGGTAACTCGAACTCCCTGATAAAACGAATTTCCCCAGTATTTATTCTCTGTTTGAAATTCTACTTCAGCTCTCTCTCTTCCTACAACTGCCCTCGGGACAACGATTCCCTCCTTACAACAATGCTTGCCGCCGTCTCCAAACTTAACATTTATGTCTAAATCTTTCATGGCAGCAATATCGTTAAATGGGCTAATCGTTTTATTTATCATAACAGCATGTGGTGTGAATACTCATTAGAATGGTATCTGCCAAGCTCTAAAGGCACGTCCTAACAATATGGAGTGTCGCTAGAGACATACATGAAAACATGGTGCCTTTATCCCGCTTATCCTAAGACCCCTACAATAAGAGGGGTTTCTGATTGTGTAAAAAAGGTGGAAGAAAGTCAAGTTTTACACGTACGGTGAGACAAGTGACCATTTAAAACAAGGTAAAAGTAAAACTGAAAAATTATTGAAGGAGCTTTCTGTTACTGTCAAATTGTTTTAAGCAATCACCTGCCGTCAATACCTTATGCTTAAATCAAGTTCAGTGGAGAAAACGTTATTCTTTCCCAATAAACGCGTTTACGCTAAAACTATTATTTTCACTGCAAACAGTTTGGAGCCAGATCAGACGCCGGGTAACCCGGCGTCTGATCAGGCTCCAAACTGTTTGCCACCAAGATAAACATGAATTATCAGAATTGTCCAAAAGTTGTTCTTTTCTACGTTTTAGTGCTTTGCGTTTGCGTACGTTTGCGTTTAAACGGGAAAGAATAACAGATTCTCCACTGTATGTGTGGTAATAGAGAGGTTTTTCTGTACACATGAAGACTAAACTGCGACAAAATCTTAGGATATGTATCACTCAAACAAGCCTTGTTATATGTATGTGTGTGTGACGGGTCTGTAAGGTGCCTCATGTATTAACCCCTTCACTGCCATGACGTCATCAAATTTAAATAATTATCGTCTGCTTCTTTTTCTAAAAATCAAATATTAGGTATTTTGACTTAAGAAATATTGAAACGAGTGTCAAACAGTTTGGATCCTGATCAGACGCCGCGTTACGCGGCGACTGATCAGGATCCAAACTGTTTGCAAATAACTACTGTACTCGGGGTAAGGCAGTGAAGGGGTTAACCTTGTGTCTATATCTACATCAATAAGCTTTCATTGGAGGAGATACAATACCGGCACTTTATTGTAACATGAAAGGAATGTAGTCTTGTCACTGAACCCATTACTCCACGAGCCCGCGTCATTACGCGTCTAATCATTTATACGGTATGAATAGTAGTCCGCACCTAGCGAATCTTGAACATGAAACACTTAAGTCATTTCCACTATCTTTACGGATGGTACACTGGAGAATCTGTTATTCTTTCCCAATAAACGCGTTTACGCCAAATCTATTTTTTTCATTGCAAACAGTTTGGAGCCAGATCAGACGCCGGGTAACCCGGCGTCTGATCAGGCTCCAAACTGTTTGCCACCAAGATAAACATGAATTATCAGAATTGTCAAAAAGTTGTACTTTTCTACGTTTGAATGGTTTGCGTTTGCGTACGTTCGCGTTTAAACGGGAAAGAATAACAGATTCTCTACTGTAGCTTCAAACAGGTTGAAAATAAGTCAGGAGCATTCTGCTGTATTTTAAACCTGATTTTAGGGTCCATCTGTCTTCAAATAAAGAAACAGGCTAAGGGGTAGGGTTAACACTGTTCGTAGATTTATTTTACTATTTCCTATTTGTAAAGCAATAATTCAAATAAGAGGGGGTAAACTGATACGTTCCAGTTCCTCTTGTTGTCTGTATCAAGTCCTTCAATGTTAATCCTAAATAGAACCGTCTCTTTGAGGGAATTTTACTAAGAATCATACCATAACGTTTTATGTATATGTTAGTTTTGAAAATACATCAGTTACCTGAAATTCGATATAAAAGTCCAATATTTGGTATCAACAGTTCAAAGAAAAGCACTAGGTAATTACTCAAATATATCTATTCTTGTTTTCAAAGATTCAATTACGTTAATACTGTTGAAGATTGAACCTGGTAAATCGATATCCTGGTTTTATCAATGAAACATCCACCGTCGCTGGATATATTTACTCGCCGGTTCAAATAGATCTGAGGAACAGTAGAACAAAATTCTTTATTTCCACTGAAACGAGGCTATCACAAACATGCAATGAAACAAATAAGAAATATGACGGTTTTGGAGAAGTTTGATGATTCGTTTTAATCAGAGTCGCTAGCAGTTTAGAGCAAAACTGTTTGTAATGGTCATAAGGAATTTAGCTTTGTTCCCAACCATTTGATTGGTCAGATTTGAGCCTAGGCTCAAATCTGATCAATCAAATGCTTGGGAACAAACGCGTATATTGGTATTGAATGACGCCTTCTCCACTGAATAAGTATGCTTTGCATGTAATATGCAAAAACGTCGCATCTATAGAGAGGGGGTTTAAGCAGACACTGTTTTGATAGCAGAGGGTTAAAATAGAGGATGAGTCAGCCTCAATATGACTCGTACAAATCAAACATGAAATGGATTGTGTCTGGACGCTAGACAATGATGTGCCAAATGATATATACAACAGATTCTCGCCATTATGACCCCTTAAACATACACCCATTGATGGCGAAATAGACAGGTGGCGCTTTATACTTTAATCTCTTCACTGCCAATTCGTCCCTAATTCTAAACAATTGTCGACCACTTTTATTTCTCAAATTTAAAGTTCAGGTGATTTGACTGAAGGAATATCGTTATGAGTGCGAAACAGTTTGGATCCTGCTCAGACGCCGCGTCACCCGGCGTCTGATCAGGATCTAAATTGTTAACAGATAACCATTGCACTCGAAGTTCTGCAATGAAGGGGGTACTCTCACGCTATGAACAGATTTGTTATATTTTAGTATCCAGAAGAAACGCCTCGAACCCCTGAGTACTCCGAGTCTAAGGTACGGTGAGACCTTTCTAGCATTTGTTTAACATGCGTGTGGCTCTTGATGACGGATTCTGCTTCACTTCCAACATTTACCAGTCACATTTTCATTGAGGTATGCACACACACTTGTTAAAAAAACTGATGGCCAAGTCGAAGATATGCTTTGTAAAAGTTACACTGTGTTGTAAAATGTAAAAACCAATGTTGTATTCAAACATAGAAAATGAAAGTATTGTAGACAAAATGCGGACCCTTTTAGTAATTAATGACGTTTACACATTGCGTGGGCTGAACAGCATATTCTGCCTCATTTGCAAACTCATAGCACATTGTCTGTCGGTTTAAGATGCCTTTGCAATCAATACATTTTCTCAATGAAACACGCCGTAATAGCGATCTCTCCTGGAATTAGAGACACAACTACATTTGTAATATATCAGTTGGCGTTAACATATGCAAATAAGGTAGTGGAAATTGTAAAACCTTCTCTCATATCGTACCAACGTCAAAGGTATGCTTTCGCAAGAAACAGCGTATGCAATATGTCTCATAGAATGTGGTATTCGTGTACGATTCATAGATGGAAAGGGTTTTACGACTCTTTTGTCTCATTCAAACGACTTGAGCGAAGGCTCAAAGTAATTAAACGTACATGTACACATTAGTAATGTTATCTGAGTATCAAATAATTTGAAACCATATTTGCATATTGCTAACAAATGAGTCCATCAGCTATAACGCCTTTAATGGGAAAGCAAAACAATTTTACTCAGATAAAATTAAATTAGTAGAATAACGTCACGCGGCGTTTGGTCATTTTACAAAATGTTATAAAGAACTATTGTACTCTGGTTGCAGCAGTGAGGGAGTCATAGGTACCAAGGCAACACCATGTTCCTTACCTTTATCAAGATATGTTATTGTCGTATGCAAAACATGCCCCCCTTAACAATTAAACATATACATTAGAACCTCTCTATAACGACCACTAAATTTTGTCAAATATTAGTCGTTTAAGACAGGTGACTGCTTAAAGCAATGTGAAAGTGAAACAGAAAGCTCCTACAGGAGCTTTCTGTGTCACCTTCACATTTCTTTAAGCTGTCACCTATCTTTTATACAGGCAATTAGCCTTCTTTTGAGTGGTCGTAAAAGAGATTCTACTTTACTTTCTGTAAACAGGAGCTTTCTGTGTCACCTTCACATTGCTTTAAGCTGTCACCTATCTTTTATACAGGCAATTAGCCTTCTTTTGAGTGGTCGTAAAAGAGATTCTACTTTACTTTCTGTAGAAATTTTTAACATCAAAAGTGCCACCTAGATGGGATTGCTGGGTGTGTACCTGTGATCGTAACTGTTCAGAACGTTAAAGGCATAATAATGTCATACCAAGTTGAAGTTGGATCAATTTATGCAAATTGAATTGTTCCATGTTTAAATATTGGACGATTCCATTTTCCGACGATCTAGTTTTATATTTTCATTATGGGTGTCTGTTTGTAAACAATTTGCGGCGTCTGATCTGAGTCCGTACAGTTGCATACGTATCATTTTGGGGACGCTGGGGACAGGTGGGCGGGGACAGGTGACAGGTGGGCGGGGACAGGTGGGCGGGGATAGGTGGGTTAAATATCAATTTCAACTAATGTGCAAGTCGTGACATGCAGTGGCAAAAATAATCTGTTGAATGATAAACATGTGTCTAGGAATTTAGATATCTAGACTTGGTATCTATAAACGGTTGGAGCTAGTTTATATCTTTCCAAATTGTTAAATGTACCATCAAGTTGTATCAACTGTACACCTGTCACATGTTAGTTTGTTATCATTAGAAATCATTCCCAGCAGATGCATTGTCCGGTCATATTTGAAAACAGTTTAATTTTTGCTTCAATTCCATTACTTCAACATGATTCAGAACTTGCAATTTCCTTAAAAAGCCCAATAATTGTCTGTCGGTGCCCGGAGCACTTATGGTATATGATTTGGATACACATTATTAACCCTTATCCTGCGGTGATGTCGTCTGCTTTGAAATGGTCGTCTGCAAAGTTTGTTAAATTTAGAATTATACATTTTTTTAAGTAAGTAAACCTAAAGACGAGTATCAAACAGTTTGGATCCAGATCAGACGCCGCGTTACGCGGCGTCTGATCTTGATCTAAACTGTTTGCAAAAATCAATAAAGTCGCGACCAGCAGGCAAAGTGTTAATTTTGTATTGAACAGTTTACTCCTTACTGGTACACTGTATGCATCTGTATAGTGATGGCCAGGGAAATAGAGTAACAAATACCACTCAAGTTGGTGATATTGAAAATCCTTCATTTGCAGGTGTTTTATAATTTTGATCCATGTTGTTCTATGAATATGTTACGTTAAGTGTAGTAACATTATTAGATGGTATTTACGATCACAAAATATTGATATTATCATATTTACCTAGGATTTTCAAATATTTTTCAACACTTGTTTTTTTTACAAAAGCTTGGATTATAATGAATAATTTACTTACCTATTTTAGTCAAAGTAACTCGTGTTGAAATATCTATTTTAGCTACAACCTCATCAGTCGTGACTTTGAATTTCGAAAATAACTTGTCGGAACAGTTATTGCTATGGATTGACAAATGACTGTCTGGGATTTGTAGGCTGTTGATTGTTTACTGTTTAACAATTTCAACCATAGTGTGGTGCTATTCTTTTTTCACAAAAAAGTGAACCCTCCCTACAACGGTCCTCCTAACAACGACTCCCTGATTTCAACGAACCTTGTTGCAGTTCCCTAAACAAGCCAATTATGTCAAACGCTTTCACTGCTGCAATATCGTCTGCTTAAAAGTGGCATCTGCTGTTTTTTCTCCAAGTAACGTATAAGTTGACATTTTGATAGAAAACAAATATCCGGCGTCTGAACTGGCTCCAAACTGTTTGTAACGGGAAAAAAAGTTTTAGCGTAAACGCGTTTATTGGAAAAGAATAACAGATTCTCCACTGTAGTTAACCGACTTTCATTGAAATTTAACAATGCGTTTTGCAAAATATTACAAAAATACTGCTTGTCGAGTAGCGCAATCACTCAATCAAGAGGATTTGAGAGTATTGCTTAAACTGTAATAATCTAAGCACTGTTAATGTTACTAAGTTGACATTTTGTAATGGTATGGGTCCTGATCAATCGCGTTCGCGTTACATTTGCAGTGGTACCTCTGAACACCGTTACCCTCTGAATTGAGCACTATTGTTGAACAAGATGTGTTCCGGTCATATTATGGTTATATCAGCAATGGTATACCCTCACTACATGATTTCAATAACAAGCAAACTATTTCACTTCATGACAGTCTCTTCATCATTACAAAAGAAAATATACATTAGTGGAAGTAACTGATTGCATACCCATTCAAAACATAAAATAACTTATCATGGTATCTTAGTCTAAACTCATTCATCCCTTAAAATTAAGTATTGTCCATTGGCTATATATGATTGATTTTACAATATAATGCAAAATTTACCAATACTGTATACCTTAATCAGAGGGCTCTTTTAAGATGGGTTCCATGCGTTAATAAATCTTGTAAGTCACTTTACGCATTGGTATCTACAGTTGTAGTATATGCAGGTGTACAATAGAACATGCACTACATAGGGCAGTATGTCGTTTGTTCGACCAATCTACTTGCACTAAGTCACTGTTTAACCCTATCGTCGCACTAGTCACCTAAATCCGACTATATCTTTGATTAAACTGTGTAAAATCTAACTTTGAATCACTCGCACAGACACAAATATAGAAGGAGATTGAATATGGCGGAGGATGGGCTACAAGAGGCGCTGAATTTGGCAATAAAAGGATTGAAGCTAAATGAAAAGTTTCTGCTTTAAATAATCCTGATTCTATCTGTCCATTGTTTTTTAAAAAATCATTTAAGTAGGCGTAATATCTTGGCCTTACTGTAATACAAGAATGGCTGGCGACTCTGTATAATACAATTCATTCAAAGCCACAGACTGCGTAGGAGTATGTGTAGAGTTGGGGAATTCATTCATTTCCTCCATTGTTTTTATAGCGTTTTGTCGATAAATTCCAACAACATTTTGTAGATGAAAAGAAGATTTATTGCTTTTCTTAAATTGATATCCCAGACTTCACTATTATATGACGACCAAAACGACTTTTAAACATGCAAATATATATTCAAATGGATATTCCAAGCTGAAAAAGGGTTTTGCAGTAAATAATTAGTCTGGCTATATTTCAAGATTCTGTTCATTTCTGCAGATGCTTCTTGACCACAAATGTAATATGTTTTGTCTTGTACTTTCTTTTTTGTAAAAATAAATGCAAACTGTGAATCCCAAGACACCCATCCTCTTTCAGAAAGGTTATGTTTGCAGAAGTAGCAGGTTCAACGAGGTTAAACAGTTTTTCACTACCTTTGTCATGAAGTAGGCGACCAATTGGCCTTTGAACTTATAATGTATTTGTAAAAAGTTTAATGATCAACTATATCATACCTCGCGCACACGCCTATACAAGCAAAGAACGATCATATATTTGCTTAAAACACGCACGGGCTTAATGAGACGTAATATTGCTTCGATAATTTCTGTCGTTAGAAATGAAGCGTCGTTGCGGCGGTGAAAACTGTTGTTAAATTGAAGTGTTAGAATCGATAAAATAAATTATGCTAGTGTTTTATCGTTTGATAGAACACAGGTAGTCGTTGAGATGCTGGTAATTGTATCACTCGCCCCATTGACTCGAGATTGTAGCTACTACGCAGCTCAAACCCTACCCGCGTTCGAATGCACGATAATGCACTAGTGTGAATTTATAAATTATAAGTAGAATAAAACAACTTTAAGACGACAATGAAACGGTGAAGGGGTAAACTCCCACGAAAACTTTTATCGTAAAAGGGTTAAGACCAACTTCTGCCTACTATTCATTCAATAAATTAATTATCTGACGCAAAAGCTTGAATTGTACGGTTTCCTGTACGTGACACTAAAAAGCTTGCTCCTTTCAACATGCATGCTACAGTAGAGCATATTATTTTCCCCTATTTGCCTTTGTGAGATACATGTAGGGACATGGCCAAAGGAGAATCACTGTATCCTCCATACCACGTGACGACAAATTTGTGCCCAGCTTAACCTCAAGCGCTACATGACGCAGGTAACTAAATGACGTCATATGTGATGACGTTTCTATCAACAACGTCATGTTTGGGCGGAAAAAAATATTTCTATACATGTATTTTTATCATGTTTGTAATGATTTAAATAAGGAAAGAAATCCACCATTCGTTTTGTTGATGTAGAATAGGAATTTCTACCCCTTGGGTCAGAAAACTCACACAGGGACTCGGCAAGCCTCGTCCCTGAAATTCCTATCCTATATAAACACCTATCATGTGTTGGATTATTGTATTCTTACCCGTTTAACCTTTTCACTCTTTTTGACGTTATAAAGCGCAATTGCAAACGCTTTGGGTCCTGATAAGATGCCGTGTCACGCGGCGTCTGATCAGGACTTTAAGTATTTGACACTCTTATCGATATCTATTTAATTATTTAAGCTTACATCTTACTTTGAAACGTGTCTTGCAGACAACAATACTGACGCAGACGATAAAAAAGCGGTGAAGCGATAAATCTCCCGAATAATTTGACCATGTTAGGGTTAAATAAATTTGAAACCAAAACATATTTCACTGAAATGAAAAAAAGTGACAATGTTTTTTACAATATGAGTGCACATTTTAAAACGAATGACAAAACGTTATGAGCCTGATCAGACACCGGGATACCCGGCGTCTGATCTGGTTCCAAAATGTTTGCAAGTGTAATATTGGATTAATCGTAAACGCATTTATTGGAAAAGAATAACGTCGTCTCCACTGTAACAAGGGCGATACTTAACCTTTATCCTGTGGTGATGTCGTCTGCTTCGAAAGTGCCATCTGAAAAGTTTGTTAAATTAAGATATTTACATTTTCTAAGTGAAGAAACCTTAAGAAGAGTGCCAAACAGTTTCGACCCAGATCAGACACCGCGTTACGCGGTGTCTGATCTGGATCTAAATTGTTTGCAAAAATCAATAAAGTCGCGACCAGCAGGCAAAGGGTTAAGATAGCACGAACAGAAAATCGTAGCATTGCCAGGCGGACACTTGTTTTAATATAACCACATGTATTTGAGCATTAACAAACCATCCAAGAGTGAACCCCAACATTATTGAGATCATATACTGCCGTTCCCAAGGAGTGTTTGTCTCATATTTTTGTAAATAGCTTTATTTAAGGACCTAATGTAATCAACAACTAACCTAATCATCCATTAAACTGTCTCATATGTTAACTTTGAGATATTAAATACGTATATCATAATAAATACAGTAGAGTCCCTCTGTTACGACTATTTCAAGAGGTTGTTTGTTTTCCGTTTTGAATGAATGTGCCTGCTGAACCTTTTATTCGATAGCCAGTTGCTAGGACAGTGGACCACTTAAAGTATATTTGAAGTAAAGCAGAATACATTAATTAAGGGCGTATTAATGGGGTACAATGATAATACGAGAGGGTTCTACTATATTTTCATAAATGACTAGGTGTCTATGTTTTATTTTGCGCGCAAGTGTTAGTGTGTAACGCCATATGTATGTGGCAGAAATGACTGTATTCATTAGTTCTGGTGCACTTTCTACTCTACTTCTTATTCTTACATTCCTTTCTATATCTGTCTGCATGCTTCTCACCTGCCTTTGTACTTTTAATTACTTAAGTTATGTTAAAGTCCCTTTGCACATGGCTTGCATGCTATACAGAGTGTAACTCTCTGTATTTGCATGCTTGCTTTGTGCAGATCTAGTTCTTTATTGTTCGCTACTCTATATACACTGCCTGTTGTCTCTATTTGGGACTCAGTACGGAACAGAGACACTAAAGGTATAGTTTACCCCTATCTTCTCCTGCTGGCCACCTTTCCTAGTATCTTGCTATTATCCTTTGCTTTTCTTTCACTATTCTATTTAATTAATCTCTCTCTTTGCTATGCTCTAAAGTTGTGTTCTTATTAAATAAGATAGATATAAGATATTAAATTTTCATTAAGTAAGCATTAAAGCTCAAACTTAAAGCTATGCCGTGTTTTTACTTTTCTCCTCTTGTCAACATATCCATTAAGAAATACAACCTGGGTTAAGAATCAAACACCGACTGTATTTAGAAACAACTTGCTAAAGTTCAAAGCAGCCCGGTTACATGTTTCAGCGTGTGACTGTGATAGTAAATAGAGAATATTTGGTGACTAGCTTTGAATCTGGCAAGGCGGATGAATATATCTGGTGAGCCGCAGGCGAAGCTGATATTTTCAGAAGCCGAGCCAGATAACATTTCTCATTCAAAGCTAGGAACCAAATATTCTATTTATCCTTGTCACAATAGTAAAATAAATAGATAATGCTTTTTTCAAAGCTAGAATCATTTTTGGGCTAGATAAGATTCTCACTAAAGAACTATGTTACTCTAGGAAAGCGCGCTAATATAGATGACGTCAGTAACGTCACGTCCTAGTTACGTTGAAAAGAAATAAAAGAACCGTTTTTCACTTAGGAAAACTAAAAGGTGGACAATTATAGAAGTATCTCAGCAAGCGACTGGTGGCGTGTACTCTATAACGCTTTGATTGCATCGAATAGTTCGAATAAACGTCGTTACACGTCGGGTTCTGTTGAAAGAGTTTTAGAATACCTTTCCTAACAGCGGGAAAAATAAGCGTCTCGGTGGGAAAAAATAGTTCCGGCTACAGGTCATGTGACCACTTGACATAATAACATCGGTCATGTGACCACATAGCATAATAAAGCAAAGTTTATCTGTCACCCCTTTATCCGTCAGGAAAACAGGCACGTGACAGGATAATATTGCATATCACCCTTCAACTACCCGCAACACACTTAAGCAACACATTCTACCTTAAATCATTATACTTTACAAGCATGAACATTTTCTGGTTGAAGCATATCGTACATCGTAAATAATATCTTTTATAAAGTATTGGTGTAAAATACTGAATATTTTGGACAACTTATGACGTGTCATAAAGAGATGCATACTTTTCAATAATACACATAGAGATACCGGTAGACGGTCTCTAAGGGGCCACAAAGCTCAATAAAGATTTAATACGGTAAGTTACTACAGACAACATTCCATAGAATTTAACAGAAACAGGTCTGCTAGATCAAATGGAATAATAAAATTTAATGGGGTTCAATGTCTGGCATCCTTCAATAATGTTCTTTTCCAAAAGGAACTTACCACTGATGCCATTTTGCAACTCCCTTACGATATCGCGTACATGTTCAATTTCTTGCACAGCCGAAACGAAATTTCAACTGCGGGCCATTTTTTTCATAGTGTTGGACCGTCTATTCACCCAAAATAAGCAAAACATAACAAAACAATTCAAAACAAGTGAACTGCAATACCTGTATGGATTTTCCATTTATACATGTACCTGTTTTTATAGTATCTTAATCAATGTTTCTGACAATAATTATTTTTATTACACCTCGCTTTGAGTTACAATGTTAATTTCTCATGGACCTAAAGTTAACATTTTACATGTCTTTTACATCTATCTAAAAATATACTGTCACTCTTTATGATATTTTTGTTGTGACGTCACTCTAAATGATATTATTTTTGTCTCCATTCTTAAACATACTGTCAGCTATATGATATGATTTTTGCTATGGGAACGTAACAGAAAGTTTTTAAGAGTTTTAAATCCAATTCAAATTTAAATCCATTGTCTGTACAAGTCGCTTCCCTTTGTCCATTCCTTACAAGAATCCAAGCGCCTGGTACACTTGACACCATTTCGGAAGAGGATATTTGACAACTAGACAATGAAAAGACGCTGTGTCTACAATCTTTACGACATTAACAAGTATTTGCGTAGTTGCATCCAGACAAGGTGCTAATTAACACTGCCAGATTTTTTCAGGATCTGGGGTACTTCTGGTGTGAACATGGAAACTGTGACGCTTGGGAGAAAGAGATCTTACTCATAAAAGATTATTTTGTTTCATGAAGTCTTTACAATATAGAGTTTAGGCTAATGCCGGATTTCCGTTTCTTTACAGTATGTCCAATGTTTCTAGAAATATTGCTCTCTCCGAATTGTTACTTTTAGTAAACTCCTGGTTTTATCTCTGCAACCCCTACCTCTGTAATTTAGTTTGAAACCATCACCCGTGCACTCAACTACTTTTGTAAGAATTTGCTACAACACAACTCAGGTGTATTTAAGATCACCTATCGCGAGAAATGGTAAAGAGTAGCATCTGCAAATGGCTTATTTCCATTTTAAATATGTTTAATCGAATCCAGAAGTTCAACAACATTTAACTTATGACGAAACAACTTTACTAAAATTTGTTAAGTGAAATTAAGAGTAATTAAACTTTGAATTGTGTAAGTGATCTAACAGCAAACGTGAGGAAATTGGATTAGTAGTTGACCTTAATGTAATCTAGACTGCAATAAAATATACAATGTATCTACCAAAAGACATGCATGTAATTTAGTTAACATCTGTATAGTTATGCAATTTAAAGGTAAATCATGAGCATCATCTTATGCTCTGAACTCTTTGCATGCGGGGTATTTTGTCATCTGAAACAGTTGTTATCCGCTCCTGGCCCGGCGTTTATAAAGCGTTAAGGTTGAGTCTGAGTGCGTTCTCAAGCATTTGATTGGTCAGATTTGAGCATAGGCTCAAATCTGACCAATCAAGTGCTTGAGAACGATTTCAGACTCAGCTCAAACGCTTTATAAGCAAGGACCATGCTCTAAAATGATTTTTCAAACATATACAGTACCCCCTCTCTACAACGGCCCTCCAAACAATGGTTCCCTTCTTACAACGGCTATTACAGCTGTTCCATAAACATTTCAATCATGTCTAACCTTCTTACGGCTGCAATATAGTCTGCTATAAAATGTTGGTCTGCTGTTTTTCTCAAATTTACATATTAGACAGAACAAAACCATCATGACGAGTGGCAAACAGCTTGAATCCAGATCAGACGCCGCGTTACGCAGCGTCTGATCTGGATTCAAACTGTTTGCAAATGGAAGCCAAATTCCCTCCCTACAACGACTCCCTCCGAACAACGAACATATATTTTGTATCCCATTTGGATGTCATTGTAGAGAGGGAGTGCTGTATTTTCAAAACATTGTCAGGGTGTCAAACTGTTTGAATTCTAATGTGACGTGACATTATGCAGCGTCTCATCAGGATCCAAATTGTCTGCACATAAACAGTGAGACATAGAATGTGTGTGTTGTTCGGAGGGAGTCGTTATAGGGAAGCACAATTAAGACTTGGCTTACGTTTCCAAACAGCTTTAATCTAGATCAGACACCGCATAGTCAAGCTATTTTATACATTTGTGTATTCAAGCTGTCAGTTTCTCGTCATTAGATATTTATTCTATCAAAATGTCCACTTATATGTAAATTTGAGAACAACAGCAGATGACAGTTTTAAGCAGACGATATTGCAGCACTAAAAGCGTTATACACAACTGTCTTGATTGGGAATACCTCCGAAGGAATATTGTAAGATGTTGAATAGATCAATCTTACATGTTTTACTTACAATAATATACATTGTTAACCCTTTACCTCATAGCCTGTTTCTAGTTTTGAAGACAGGTGACCACTTAAAGCAGGTTGAAATTAAAGCAGAATGTGCCTTAAGGCACATTCTGCTTTACTTTCAGCCTGCTTTAAGCTATTCACTGCTAGAATAAGGAAAGTATTAAATATGACACATATTCATTACGGTATAATTTGGAACTATTTTCTTCAGCGGATAGATAAAATGAATGTGCTAAAAGTCGCTTCTATGGGGTAAAGGGTTAAGTGTACTCTTTTTGTAAAAGCAATGACGCTTTTCTTTACCATCTTATAAACCATTTCAAGCTCAAAATATCGTCTGCTAACAGGTTTTCAACATGAATAAAGGTTTTAACCCTTTACCTGATAGCCTATTTCTAGAATTGAAAATAGGTTACTACTTAAAGCAGCTTGAAAGTAAAGCAGAATGCGCTTAAGGCGCATTCTGCTTTACTTTCAGCCTGCTTTAAGCTATCTTGTGCTAGAATATATTGAAAATTTTCCCTATAATATATATTAAATTATTAAATTGGAACTATTTTCTTTAGCGGATGAATAAATCAGATTCGCTAAAAGTCGCTTCTATGGGGTAAAGGGTTAAAGTGATCACTGAGGAAATAGTTATACGATTGCCAAATATTTAGGCTGTTTCTATATGGACCTTATTCGCCTTGGCAAATTGTTATATATACTCCTTTTTACTGATAACAGTCTGTTTAAATGAAAATAAACATATTTCAAGCTATTCTGGTGATATGTGATTTAAAGAAACCACAACACATAGGTCTTATTATTCAAAGAATTATTTTGGATCAAACTGTTTTACACGTTTCGCTTCAAGGCTCTATAACACTAACATTATTATTATTATTATTATACCAGATTTATATAGCGCTCTTTTCACACAGGGGTTGTGCGTTCAAACGCGCTTCGCATGAAGTTACACAAATGTACCTACAAACAAGAAAAGACAATATAACTACAATATGATCTAAAATAAACATGAATAAACATATAAAAGACAGCCCCCAAAATGGCGATCACATTACTCCCATCAATCAGCAATGAAGTAACCGGCTTCTGATTGTCGACCGATAGAAACAATAGTAGAGCGCCCAAATGCAGGCCGCCAGGAAAAGACAATTAGATATAAAATAAACATAATAAACGTACAAACGACAGCCCCCAAAATGGCGATCACGTTACCCCATCAATCAAGAGCAACGAAGCAAATGGCTTCTTTATGCGGACTGATAGAAATAACAGTAGAGCGCCCAATGAAGGCCACTAAACATACAGAAGACAGCCCCCAAAACGGCGATTGCAATACCTCAACAATCGAGAGCAACGAAGCAAATGGCTTCTTTATGCCGACTGATAGAAATAATAGCAGAACGCCCAATGCAGGCCGCCCAATGTAACATAACTAGGAAAAATAGCATGCGACAATAACTAAAATTTCTATAAGAGACCGAAAACCAGATAATACTCCAGAAACTCCCATTTGGACCCACAACATCTACAGCAAGAACATATCGCATAGGTAGCAGTGTTCTAATAACAAATATTAAAGTAATGTGTTTTCAGATGCTTTTTGAAAACTGCAACTGAGCTTGCATCTCTAATGTCTGATGGTAGACTGTTCCAGAGCTTTGGGGCTGCATGCATGAAACTTCTATCTCCAAACCTCACCAAACGACTCCTCGGTACAACCAGCGATACTGATTTAGTTGCAGACCGCAGCTCTCTTCGAGGTTTATACACGTCAAGCATATTGACAATGTAACTTGGAGAATCATTGCACATGGCTTTGTATGTGAGTGTCAGAATTTTGAATTCAATTCTGTGTTGAACTGGAAGCCAGTGAAGATCCTTCAAGACTGGAGTGATGTGATTGTACCGAGGGGTCCTGGTAATGATGCGGGCTGCTGTATTTTGCACACGCTGTAGTTTGCATAATGAGTTTTGGGGAATCCAATACAGCAGTGAGTTGCAGTAGTCAATTTTTGAAGTGACCAGAGAATTGATCAAGGTCTTTGTAGCTTCTGGAGAAAGGTACTGTCTAATATGACCTATCTGCCGCAGCTGTGAGTAGCCAGACCTGCACACAGCGTTAATGTGCGATGTCATATCCATTTGGGAATCTAATCTAGCACCAAGATTCTTCACACATACTGATGGTTTGATTTTAGAGTTTCCCACTTGTACGTGAAAATCTCCAGGAACGTTTAACTTTTTTGAATGAAACATATGCAAATAGTTTCAATCCAGTTATAACGCCGCGTAAGGCGGTGTCTGTTCAGGATCCAAACTACCGTATTTGACACTCATGTCAATGTTTCTAAAGTTAAACACGATTGTAATTCAAAGGTTTATGAATAACAGCTGAAGTCAAAATTTGAGCAGACTATACAGTGAAACACCTCTAAACCGGACTTGTGATGGGATAACAACAAGTTCCGGTTTAGAGGTGTTTCCGGTTTAGTGGGGTTTTAACCCATAGCTTGTTTCTAGTATGGAAGGTAGCTGACCACTTAAAGCAGGTTGAAAGTTAAGCATTTAGGCGCATTCTGCTTTACCTTTAACCTGCTTTAAGCTATCATCTGCTAGAATATAGAAAAAAGTATGGTGATATATGTTCATGAATGTATTTTTTCAGTGAAGGAATAAATCAAAGGAGATTAAACGGGACCAAGGTTTTTGTTCGGTTCAGAGAGAATTCCGGTATTTAGAGGTTCCGGTTTAGAGAGGTATTTACTGTATTGTGTTTACGACTATTTTAGATGGGAGTTACGTCATTATGGCAGCGAAAAGGTTGACACGCTTCTTACAAATATGTTTCTTCACGACCTTTGCTGGTATCCAACACAGTCGTAAAGTTGCTAATGTTAGTGCCATTCTTTGGCTTTTCCAATCTTCTTAACAGTTTTATGGCTAACAGTCACGAAACCACTGGAGTTGTCCCATTCATAATACCGCGGTGTACGATTTCCTATTTTCTATTTATACATTGTACGCGTATGCAAACACTGGCAATATTATTCAACGATGGTATCAAGGTCATATGGCACCTAGCTAGGGCTGTCATTTCTCCTAATATCCCACAATATTTTTCTTTTATATATATATATATCTGCTGACCTATGGCGATATTTCGAAATCTTCGGAGTCCTACTCTTTTCTAAAAAAGGATTTTTATGCGAGTTGTACTTAAGAAACATTGAAGTTGGTGTCAAACAGTTAAGATCAAATTCACATGCCGCCTCATGTGACCTCTGAGCTGGATCTAAACTGTTTGCAAATTTGTGTAAGTGTTATAAAGCCTAGCGGCGGAAGGGTTAATGGTACGATTAGTAAGATTGCGCTTGAAATTTGGAAATCTTAGAACTTTTCAATAGCAACTTATGATAGCCCTGATATCAAAGCATCATTAAATATTAATAAGAACATGAACGGGTAATCAAAGACTACGACACCTCCTGTCAATTTTTGAAAATATGTACAAAACGTTAAGGAAAACCTTCACGTTTGCCCTTAAGCTCATGGTCAAAGGTCAGGGTCATAAACTTCGATGCAATGTAGTCTACTCAATGAGGGGTGACAGTATGTGTAGTCGTTACCTCATAACAGACGTTAACGCAGATCTAAACGTTGACCCTAGAGGTCAAGGTGATAGGTCAAGGTCACCAAACTGAGGTAAATTGTGATTATCTTTTTAAAGTGCATCGGCATATGAAGTTGTGTGATCGTAGTTGCAGTCGATTGCTCAGAACAGACTTGAATGTAAAACCTTAATTTTAACCGAAGAGGCCAATGGCAAATGTCAATGTTAACAAACTGTGGTGCATCATTGTTTCCACTTAGAGGGGCATCAGCATATGAAGTTTCGTGACCGATGGTCTATCAGTTTGCTCAGAACAGACTTTAACGTGAAACCTAAACGTTGAACCCAGATATCAAGGCCAAATTTCACTTAACTACATTGCATCAAGGTGTATCAGCATATAAGGTTTCGTTACTATAGGCGCAGTCGTTTGCTCAACCTCCACAAAACTGCGGTGCATACTGGTCTACTCATTGAGGCGCACCAGCATATGAAGTTCCATGACCGTAGGTTGCTCAGAACAGACTTTAACGCAAACCCTAAACGTTGAGGTTTTCAGATAATCAATGCACAAAACAAAAATCCTACATCATAACGTGCCGTGAAAAATTAACAATAAAATTAAAAAAGTATGTGTCTTTTCTTTTATGCAGATCACAGGAAAGGTAGTTTATGCCAAATCTTTATTTTTGTGTTGTACAGCGCTCCTTCTCTACAACGACACCCAATGGGACACACAGATTGCGTTGTTTGGGGGAGTCGAAACAGGAAGGGAAATTGCATAACGTTTGCAAACAGAATGAACCCAGATCAGACGCCGCGTATCGCTGAGCCTGATCTGGATTCAAGCTATTTGTCACTAGTCATTAAGTTTTTTGTTGTCAAAATGTTCAATATGAAACTTTGAAAAAACGGAAGACGAAATTTTTAGGCAAACGGTATTGCAGCAGTAAACGTGTTAGACATAATTGTCGTGTTAACCCTTTCCCTTATAGAAGCGACTTTTAGCACATTCATTTTATTCATCCGCTGAAGAAAATAGTTCCAAATTATACCGTAATGAATATGTGTCATATTTAATACTTTCCTTATTCTAGCAGTTAATAGCTTAAAGCAGGCTGAAAGTAAAGCAGAATGCGCCTTAGGGCGCATTCTGCTTTACTTTCAACCTGCTTTAAGTAGTCACATATCTTCAATACTAGAAACAATGCTATCAGGTAAAGGGTTAAGGGAACGGCTGCAAGAGTCGTTGTAAGGGGGGGATTCGTAGTTGAGAGGGCCGTTGTCAGGAGGTAGCACTGTACTTCTGTAGGAACAAACCTATAGAAATATGACTATGACTATAATTTTTGCCAACATTTAACGATAACGCTACTGTGAATGTAAAACCTATATTGACATGTGCTTTGCAATAAAACATGACTTGTTTTGCTACTTTTGCCGAATTTCAGTTCATGTTCCCACATCAAATTTCTAGTACAGAAAGGCTAGAATTCCAAATGTTCGATCATTGACCTGTTGTTTGGTCGAACTTATTGTCAGCTGTAATTTATCACTTGTAGAGTTTTCGCCATTCTGATTAAAGAAACAAGAATGTCTTCATATCACTACAGAAATAAGTACTAACCACAGGCACTCGATGACAGGATCGATATAAATTCCCGTGTCCCTTCTCATATATAAATAATACAAGGTATCCCCCACGCCATTTTTTTAAAGAACGGAAGTGCTGTTATTGTATCCTTGACCCGGCTAGCGCGCGGTTCTGTACGGACATCTCGGGAACCAAACGGAGAATGAACGGAGAGTAACGATACGCTGGTTCCCGAAAGGACTTTACAAAACCGCGAGCTAGCCGGGTCAGGGTTTAATATCTAGAACTTCCGTTGCTTAAAAAAATGGCGAGTGGGATACCTTGTATTATTTATATATGAGAAGGGACACGGGAATTTATATCGATCCTGTCATCGAGTGCCTGTGGTACTAACTTGATTACGTTTTAACCTCAGCTGAGTCCAACTTCAGAACCACGATCTGCGCATGTGCAGTACGTGTCATGAACACTTATCCCCGCCACTTTCCGTAACTGTGGTGAAAATTCTGGTCGTAGACTCTTGGTAGCTGATGACCCCCTCGCCTCTGTCCATAACCTCCCTGCCAACTGGTACAGTGGAGAATATGTTATTCTTTCCCGTTTAAACGAAACGAAACGCAAACGCAAATCACTAAAACATAGAAAAGTGCAATTTTTGGACAATTCTGATAATTCATGTTTATCTTGGTGGCAAACAGTTTGGAGCCTGATCAGACGCCGGGTTACCCTGCGTCTGATCTGGCTCAAAACTGTTTGCGATTGAAATAATAGTTTAAGCGTACATGTAAACGCGTTTATTGGGAAAGAATAACATTTTCTCCACTGTATTTAGATCGCTTCCTTAATGGTCTTGTCCTCCAGTCGCTTTCTCTATCAATAACCACCGCCCTTTCTAAGTCTTTCTACTTTACTGTCACCTTGCTTTAAGCTATCACCTGTCTTATATACGCTAAATTATCTTTCGTGTAAGTGGTAGCGGTGTTACTGTATTGTAACTACGGCGGACAATTATGAAATTTCTGGTTAACAAAATTAGCTCATGAGATTACAGTGGAGAAAACGTTATTCTTTCCCAATAAACGCGTTTACGCTTAAACTATTAATTCTATCGCGAAAAGTTTTGAGCCAGATCAGACGCCAGGTAACCCGGCGTCTGATCAGGCTCCAAACTGTTTGCCTGCAAGATAAACATGAATTATCAGAATTGTCCAAACAATTGCACTTTTCTATGTTTTAGTGATTTGCGTTTGCGTTTCGTTTCGTTTAAACGGGAAAAAATAACATATTCTCCACTGTACCTGTTTACCAGACATATAACAGATATAGACATCTATAACATTTCCACACGTTTTCCAACTACTCTTTTGTATTATTTTCAAATTCTTTAATCATCATTTAGTGTTCTATTAGGGCTGCAACATACTGATACCTTCTATATGCTTTTCTGAACTTCTACATGCACTAAATACAAAAGTGTGAACATCTTAAGTATTCAACGTACTACGTAAATAATAATATTCATATTGTACAAATGAAAGTTATAACCATGTATTATAGGATTAAATAATTACGTATTGAACATATGTTTTGCATAAAAACAAACTGTTCCAAGAAGAAACTATTTCGTTTTTACTTAATCCTTTAATGATTCGCTTTATAAATACAGTTATAAACAAGCCATGGAAAACATGTTTATTTTTACTGACTTAAAATAATGGCTTATTGTTGTAGACTGAGTGTGATATGTTCGGTTTATGGTTTCAACGTGACATCTATATTCTGTAACTATTTATTAACTTCTTCAATCCTAGTGATGAGTATATTCGTCTTTGCAAATCATTGTGCATATATAGAGTAGATCTACATTTGCTCCATACAAATGATACCTTTCATTGTGAAACAAATCGATTAAGCAGGTTAACAGTGAAACTGTAATTATATTTGCAAATACTTTGAACTAGATGAGATGCAGAGTAACTCGAATATTCAACAAGTTATAAAACCGGTGATTTTGCTGTTGTGGATGACACAATTAAATAACCCTTTCATGGTCAAATTTGTCGAGAGCTTTTAACCCCTTCACCGCCATAGTGTCGTCTGCTATAATAGTGTTGTCTGCAATGTAGTTTCAAAGTAAAATTAAAGGCAGTATAACTGACGTTATTTAAAAAAATGTGGCAAACAGTTTTGATCCTGATCAGACGCCGCGTTACGTGGCATCTGATTAGGATAAAAACTGTTTGCAAATGCGCTTTATGGCGTCAGTGAGAGTGAAATGGTTAACAATCAAAGAGTGAATCGTTATACGAATGACGCTAATAGTAAACACCTATAGCATATAATTGGCCATGATTTGAATATAAAATACCTCGTTTGCATCTCTAATGAACAGTTGCATTGTTATATGATATTACTATCCTTTATTATTATACCAGACTTATATAGCGCTCTTTTCACACAAGAGTTATTCATTCAAAAGCGCTTCACGTGAAATTATATAAATATCAGGTCATCCCTTTTTCTGCTATATCAATTTCTGCGATCAACTTTGAACTATTTCATTGCCAAGATTCATCGTCTGCTTTATCCCTGTTACCACCCAAATATCGTCTGCATTGGTACAGTGGAGAATCTG
Organism: Gari tellinella; assembly: GCA_922989275.2. Lineage (NCBI taxonomy): Eukaryota > Metazoa > Mollusca > Bivalvia > Cardiida > Psammobiidae > Gari > Gari tellinella. The sequence goes on from OV277860.1 coordinate 97,995,919, forward strand.
TTATTCTTTCCCGTTTAAACGCAAACGTACGCAAACGCAAAGCACTAAAACGTAGAAAAGTACAACTTTTGGACAATTCTGATAATTCTTGTTTATCTTGGTGGCAAACAGTTTGGAGCCTGATCAGACGCCGGGTAACCCGGCGTCTGATCTGGCTCCAAACTGTTTGCACTGGAAATAATAGTTTTAGCGTAAACGCATTTATTGGGAAAGAATAACAGATTCTCCACTGTAATGTCGTCTTCAATATTATTAACTCCAGCAATAGGGCTGTTTTGTTGAAAAATTATCGATACGAGTGTCAAACAGTTTGGATCCTTTACGCCTTTTGGCGCCGTTGACAGTGAAAGAGTAAAACGCATATTATATGTTCTGAGAAAAAACTCTAGTAGTAACCAGTATACGGCGGTGAAGATGATTTTTTTCCCAATTAGCGCGTTTTCCGCTAAAACTGTAGTTTCCATTGCAAACCTATTAGTGCCAGATCAGACACATGATACCATGGTGTCTGATCAGGCTTGAAACTCTTTACAACTCAGATTAAAAACAAATTGTGATTAATAGCAAAACGTAATTTTGAACATATTATTATATTGGATTTGTGTTCCGTTGACGTTTAAACGGGAAAGAATATCACCTTCTCCACAGTAATTGAAAAGCCCTACATGTTTTTGTCGCAGTTTTGAATCCAGATCAGCGGCTGGGCAACTCATTCCCTTATATGGACAACAGGTAGTTGACACATAGATCAAGATCGATTTCCAAAAAAAAAACCAAAATACTTTTTACTAGACTTCTATTATAAAGACAAGGTATACAACGGAGTCCAACAGGTAGTCTTAACTATCGACTTAGACTGATGCTGAAATAGACTAGATCGCCGATATTCTCTTGAAGTACCCATAACACTTTTATCATACACATTGTCGTTATAAATTCACGTACTGCGGCGTTATTTGGACGGAATTTGATGAAAATAAAAAGTATATGTTGATAAAATAATCATTTTCTGAGGGAACCACACGAGAATATCGGCGCATTGGTCTATTTTAGCATCAGTTTAAATCGATAGTAAAGACTAGTTTTTGGTAATAGCTCTAGATCTATGTGTACCTGTGATACGGACCAAAATGTTCAACTGAAGTCGAAGTAACAGACTAAATGCTAATATCCTGAACGTGTGCGCTTATAAAAAATTAGCACTTTAATCTAATTCAATTCAAGCCATTTATGTCTATGGTCAAATCTTTAAGGTATTACCACAGGCAACTTGCAATGCAATGAGTCGAAGGAGACCTTGTGATGCTCGTATTTTCCTTTCTGTACGGCCCCAATATGGAGGCAATCCGATTCCAATTTTCCGCAGCTTCAACAATTTTATCGGGTTAAAAGTTGTAAAGTTTTAGAATATCGCAAGACCGTAGCCGTAGACATGGTACAGTGGAGAATCTGTTATTCTTTCCCAATAAACGCGTTTACGCTAAAACTATTATTTGCAGTGTAAACAGTTTGGAGCCAGATCAGACGCCGGCGTCTGATCAGGCTCCAAATTGTTTGCCACCAAGATAAACAAGAATTATCAGAATTGTCAAAAAGTTGTTCTTTTCTGCGTTTTAGTGCTTTGCATTTGCGTACGTTTGCGTTTAAACGGAAAAGAATAACAGATTCTCCACTGTATACAATCGTACGATGCTCGCACGTTCATTAGCTTTATCGACGACGACGCAACGCGAAACCCACACATACGCTTGTGCGATTTCATGCGAAGGCCGCGTGGTCGCAACTGGGGCCCGTTTCATAAAACTTCTTACGATAAATGTTGCCGTAAGTCAGATTATAAAAGTCTCAATTATTACTTATTTCTCTATTCAACCCTGTCTTGTGACACCTCATTGGAATCGTCTTGAAAAGACGATTCCAAAGAGATGTCACAAGACAGGATTAGTTTGAGAAATCAGATAATAAATGTATTTGTAATATTAGACTTACGATCGGTTTTGTCGTAAGATTTTTTTGAAACGGGCACCTGCACTGTAAGTTCATGATTTTTGTGGTACAGTGGAGACTCTGTTATTCTTTCCCAATAAACGCGTTTACGCTAAAACTATTATTTGCAGTGCAAACAGTTTGGAGCCAGATCAGACGCCGGGTAACCCGGCGTCTGATCAGGCTCCAAACTGTTTGCCACCAAGATAAACAAGAGTTATCAGAATTGTCATAAAATTGTTCTTTTCTACGTTCTAGTGCTTTGCATTTGCGTACGTTTGCGTTTAAACGGGAAAGAATAACAGATTCTCCACTGTAGAATAACGTCTTCTTCACTGTCCAAGTCAATGTTAGGTGAAAGCGTAGCGGTTCGGTGACAACCGAACTATTTGAGGATAATGTCTGTTGATTCAAGAGTGAAGAAAGAGAAACAGTAGGACCGATTAAACGAAACTTAGAGCAAAGTTGTACACATTTATGAGAAGTCTTGTGATCAATTTCAACCTGAGGGGCAAACAGTTTACACCTGTTCCGACGTCAGGTTACCCGGTGTTTGATTTGGCTCTAAAGTATGTGCAATGGACATACGGTTTTATCATAAACGCGTTTATTGGGAAATAATAAGGTGTTCGTTACTGTATACATACTTTCTAGATGTGTGTAAAGCTTTTCACAATGTCTGACTTGAAGCATTAATGGATATTATTCAATACTGCTAACATTACTGTAGATGTAGAACTTTTTATATACGTCAGAAAGCTATATCTGTTTAGAATTAATAGTATCTTACTACTTGACTATGGTAATGGAGAAAACTTCCAAAGAGGGGTTCTTTATAACTTTAAAATTTAGCCTTTAACCTATGTCATACAGTGGAGAATCTGTTATTCTTTCCCGTTTAAACGCAAACGTACGCAAACGCAAAGCACTAAAACGTAGAAAAGTACAACTTTTGGACAATTCTGATATTTCATGTTTATCTTGGTGGCAAACAGTTTGGAGCCTGATCAGACGCCGGGTTACCGGCGTCTGATCTGGCCCCAAACTATTTGCACTGCAAATAATAGTTTTAGCGTAAACGCGTTTATTGGGAAAGAATAACAGATTCTCCACTGTAACAGATAACCCTATGTTTACCCATTCACTCATCAAATAGTTCCATCCACATTCATATTCACTAAAAACGCGTTCATGTTCTAGCAGTTGTAAATCGTTTGGAGACTGTGTATCCATCAGATTAAAATGTGTCAGCTACACTATTCAATTTTTGTTCTTTATTTTTCTGCTTGAATTTTCGTTTAAGTTAAAAAAAAGGGGACAGCTTAAATCACGGTAACAGTAAAACAGAAAGCTCCTTTCTGAGCTTTCTGTTTTACTGTCACCTTGATTTAAGCAATCAACTGCCGTAAACACCTGAATTATTACAGTTTTCTTGTCGTAATTGAAGGGCGCTACGTGTACATAACACATAACATGTACGCCGTTTGTGTTTAATTTTTCATGGGATATTGAAATATGTGTAGGCAGTAACCTTAGCACGGTAACTTAGTATTCCACTGGTTATTCTGACCTTTGCACACATCTTCTATCTTACTTTCAATGTATATGTGGTTTATAGTTTCCATTTTTTCAGTATACGGACATTGACCCCAAACGCAAAGTTTGTATAGAAATAGAAACGAACTAACAGGGAAACAATTCAACTGGAAAGAATTATGGAACAATTATACGTGAGCTCCTCTATGAGAATAAATTTGAAATCGACACTTAAAAGAGTATTTCATATTATGAGATGCATGGTATAGTCATGACATTCTTGGAAAAAGCGAAATCATTAACCAAACCATGATCAGAGTTATCACGATATGTTTACGCCTTTACCGCCATCTTGTCGTCTGCTTCAATATTGTTGTCAGTTCTATCGTTTCAGAGTTAAGGCATTAAACCTGACGGATTTTCAAAACAAGTGGCAAACATTTTTATCCTGATCAGACGTCGCGTGACGCGGCTTCTGATCAAGATAAAAACATGTTTGCAAATGCACTCTATGACGTCATTGGGAATGAAAGGGTTTACCCTTCACTGCCTAAAGTACAATTATTTGCAAACAGTTTGGATCCTGGTCTGACGCGTCGTGACGCGGTGTTACATGGCGTCTGGTCATGATCAAAACGTGTTGGCACTCGTATCGATGTTCCTGTGGTCGAAATTCCTGAAAATATTAGTAAATTGTAGGGTTAAAAGCAGACGGCAATTGTTTCAAGCCAACGAACTCATGTCAGTGAAGAGATTAAAGTTCATTGTTTTGTTGCTTATCGAATAAGCAGCATCAAATTAACAGATTTAGTCGAGTTTTTTTAAACAAAATAATTTCCTTTAAAGCTGGGCTACCATATGTTGCTCATACAAATCCTACGATTTCCACCCTTTCCTCGATAGAAGCGACTTTTAACGCATTTAATTTATTCCTCCACTGAAGAAAATAGTTCCAATTTATACAATCATGAATATGTGTTATGGGAAATATTTTTTATATTCTAGAAGATGGCAGCTTAAAGCAGGCGCATTCTGCTTTACTTTGAACCTGCTTTAAGTGATCACCTATCTTCAATACAATAAAAAGTTTATGAGGTAAAGGGTTAAGGACGATTTTAGAAATCGTAAATTTTAACCATTTGTTGCAAGGCTCTATAACACTGCCATGATTATGCAAAAAGTAAAGATTAAAATCAGACGTCGCACAACGCGGCGCTGATATTGATCTAAACTGTTTGAAACGAATATCAATATTTCCTAAGTAAAACACGCATGGAATTCCAATTTAAAAGAAAAGCAGAAATCCGAAGATTTAGGAAAAACCCGTAGGTCTAGTGAAATTAAGAAACGTCCGAAATTTTCGGGAAACTCCGGAGAAATGGCAGCCCTGTTGAAGGTAAGGACTCGATTTTGTCATTTTGGAATTACGGTATTGGGCGTGGCTGAAACAGATACACATAGCATCCAACATCTAGAAATATCGTGACTTGGCATCATTACACTTGTTAAATAGCATAACCCAGTACTCAATAACTACGCCATTGAACACCTTTACTTTATTCCTCCACTGGAGAAATTACTTATACTTTATATAGTCATAAATATGTACAACTACTTAAGAAAAGTTTCCAATCCTAGAAGAATGTAGCTGAAACTAGACTGAAAAAAAAACGAGGTTTAAGGTGACTTCTGCTTTCGTTTGTGCCTCCTCTTTTCGAAACTAGAAACAACTTATAGGGTAATGGATTAATACAAAACACGGGCTTTGTATAATTAAAATGAATAGATGGCTTCCTTACCGTGCTTCAAAATAAACTAAACTCGCAAACCTTTTCGAGAACGAACTTTTACAGACTATTATTGAAAGTGAAGACGTTACTCATTCCTAATAAACTCGTTTACGCTAAATCGATTACATCACTTACCAACAGTTTGGAGCCACATACAGTGGAGAATCTGTTATTCTTTCCCAATAAACGCGTTTACGCTAAAACCATTATTTGCAGTGCAAACAGTTTGGAGCCAGATCAGACGCCGGGTAACCCGGCGTCTGATCAGGCTCCAAACTGTTTGTCACCAAGATAAACATGAATTATCAGAATTGTCCAAAAGTTGTACTTTTCTACGTTTTAGTGCTTTGCGTTTGCGTACGTTTGCGTTTAAACGGGAAAGAATAACAGATTATCCACTGTAAGACGTCGGTTAACTGATCAGGCTCCAAACTGCTTGCCATTTAGATTAAATTTCAAACTAGTTAAAGCGTTGCAATTGTATACATTGACTTGCAATTTGTTTGCGTTTCGTTTGCGTTAAAACGGGATAGATTAGCGTATGTCCACTGTATATAATGGAAACTTTCCAATGATGTTTCCAAAGCTCAAGATCTAGCGTTATTACGCCCAAAGTGACGCTTTCAAGGTCAAATATTGTTTGGTTTTATTTCATATTTTAACTAAACAGCAATTTCTTGAATTTAGCTATTAAATATACTTATTTTGTCTGAGCTTGTCGGTGGTGAAAAGGGCTCAGCTATTAATGTCATTATTATTCGTGTGATTCTCGGGCGTGCTGAAGCCTTTTTCATTTTATTGTAAATGTAGTTATTTGTTTTTTCTCACATAATAGGCAAGTTCATATAACTTCACGTGACGCGCCGTTGAACGCACAACTCCTTTGTGAAAGGAGCGCTATATAAATCAAGTAAACTAATAATGATGAAAATAAATAATAATAATAAAGAAAACAAAAAAGGGACATTTAAAAAAGTGTATAATCTGATGAGACACCGCAAAATGTGGCGTCTGATCAGAGTCTACATTGTTCGCTGAAAAGAATGTCAATATAAAACAAAATTAAAAATTAGACCAGACATCCCTTATTATTCAATATATACAAGCATGGGAGAATTCCCTGGCACAAATGGGTTCTCAGACTCAACTCTTGAGATTTTTATACATTTTATATAATCTGCTGCACATGGTATGTGCTGACATGTTTTCTTTCTCAATCAATGATCTGTGATGATAAAACAACTGTCATTCCGCTTCATAAGGTATGTGCTGAGATGTATGTATTTCTTGATTAACGATCTGTTGGGATAATTAAACTGTTGAGGTTTTATAAAAATAATAATTTGGAAAGAAAGTGTAACAAATCGGAACAGAAAGGATCTTATTATTTCCCAAAAAACGCGCGTGTGCTTAAACAATTATTTCCATTTGAAACAATCATATCAGACGCCACGTGACCACTGAAATAAAAACAAATCATAAAAAATGTCATGCAGTTATAATGTTCTGCATTGTATTACAAGGTGTTTGCGTTTAGTTTGCGGTTTAACGAGAAAGAATAACACACTCTCGTTTGTACGATGTACAGTAGAACCTCTCTATTACGACCACTAAATTGTGTCAAATATTAGTCGTTTAAGACAGGTGAATGCTTAAAGCAATGTGACAGTAAAACAGAAAGCTCCTACAGGAGCTTTCTGTTTTACTGTCATCTTGCTTTAAGCTGTCACCTGTCATTTATACAATCAATTAGCCTTCTTTTAGTGGTCGTAATAGAGGGGTTTTCTGTACTTTGACATATCTTGTAGCAAGTGTTCGGAGCCAGATATAATGCAAGGTCCCTCAATGTTTTATGTGGCTCCAAAATGTGTCTAATGATCATATGCGAATTCAGGAAGGGCAGAGGATCCGGATCTGAATCCCAGAGATAATCCCTAAAATAGGAAAGATTAAATATAGAAGAAGATGAAATTCCGGAAACACGGAATAATTGTTGTGGAGATGACGTTTTTCTGTTAGTTTAACGAAAGGCAAACGCCTTGCACGAGCCTTAAGAAAACGGTTATTTCTTAAAAATGTGGCAGAGCGTCTGACCTAGGATCGGAAGATCCCTGTTCGAATCCTACCTCTGTCTCAACCTAAATATCGCAGGGTCTAAGAAATTAACTACAATGTTCCACTGGACCTAGGTGTGAATTGGTACCCTGGGTTGGCGTTGGCTATGCATGTTCGAATATTATTGGCTGTAACATCTTGGATAAAAAAAAGGTTCCCCAGAACTAAACGACACAGTGATCCCTCCCTACAACGGTCCTTCCATTAACGACCCCCTTCTTACAACGACTTATGTCGTAGTTCCTGAAACAGAAAATGATGTACACCCTATTCTGGACTGCAATGTCGTCTGTTTAAAATTGTCATCCGCTGTTTTTCTCAAAGTTACATAATGGACATTTTATCAGAAAAAAACAACCATCATGACGAGTGACAAACAACTTGATTCAATTCAGACGCCACGTCACGCGGCGTCTGATCTGGATTGAAGCTATTTGCAAATTTTCCTCCCTATAACGTCTCCTTCCTTACAATGCACTGATTTTTTTATCTTCCGTTGGGTGTTGGGTTTCGTTGTTGAGAGGAAGCGCAGTAGTTTCTAAAAGTAGGCTTATGACCAATAGAGGTCGATTGTTAGAAGTTGACTGCGCGACGCCAATATGCGTTTTCTCCAAAAGAATTACCTTAACCTTTAACAAACAGTCTAATGTAGAGTATTTATAAGAATGTATTTGTAATACTATTTTAGTTAATCATACATAAAGAAAAAAGTATTAAGAAATTTGGCACTAAATTTGTAGTAAAACGTCTGAGAGAAGACAAACTAATTAAAATACATTATATAACATGTTGAACTGGAGCATTTTTCTCGTTTATGTTGCTTACGTCATTAATTTAGCCAACGCATAATTTGATTGCACTCCTACACTCGTCTATTGATTGTTTTATCGCGGAGAGTACGTCATTAATCCCAATAACTGCTTTTACATTGAATATATTATTTATTTCCTCCGCAAACAGTTAGAACTATAACAGACTATTGGTATTCCGGTGTCTGATCAGGCGCCAAATTGTTCGTCATCCAATTTAAAATGAGCATTCATATTTGTCAAAACACTTAATTTCGTTTTCTATCATTTCCTTTTTTTGACTAATCCAAATCCGTTCTGTAATAGTCAATAGTGCCTGCGCTTACGTATAATGTAGATGTAAATGAATGCGTTTACGTTTCGTATGCATTTTAAGGTACTTCGCGGGTGCGCTTAGTTTCCATACAAGGTGTTATGAAACTTTTCTTGAAGAATGATAATAGACTGAGAAACAATGTGTGAAAATATAGGCACAATTTATTGTGCCGTTTGTCTTTAAGATCTCTTTTTCTGACAAAAACCTGAAATTTTGATGATTTTATTTTTCTCAAAAAGAAATACAGCGAATGACTTTAAGTCTTGCCAAATAAGTAGCCCACAACATTCATTACAAGAAATGCTAAAAACATTTAGAATAAAGGTGTTCAGAAAGATGTTATCGGCTATTTAAATTTTGCAAAATGCTAAAAAATTGAATAACACAAAACTGACTCATTCAATGTAATATTTTTACATTTTATTCAAATGTATGGTCGATGAAGTAGTTGGTCAGAAAAAATTAGAAAATATTACTGTCAGGATTTGTTGTAATATCAGTTTTTCTTATTAAAATATTGGAAAGAAGTTGAAATACGGTTACCTACCTTAAAATTGAAATTCTGTCATTAAAATGCTCTATTATTTATTCATGGACCTACATACAAGGTTAATTATATTGTTAAAACATAATAATGGGCAATATCGATCTTGAAAAAGCTTCCATGTGTGACTTTATAGTTCGATCAAATATTATACATGTACATGTACATGTATATTGATTTTATTGACTTGTAAGTCATTAAAATAAAACGTACATGCAAATGGACATATAATTTGACCGTATATAACATCACTAATTCTAATCAACGAAGACTATATATAACATGTCCCTTGATCACTGCGTTATGGATGGACAAGTCAATAAATAAATCGGACACTTCATTTAAAAAGAATATTTGGATCGAATGGGAATCGAACCTATGACCTTTCAATTGCTAGTCAATCACTCTACTGACTGCGCTATGAAGAACTACACTCAATCGTATCAACATTTCCTTTATATAAACTTTCTGGTATAAGCACGTGCGAGAAAAGTCTATGTCGTCAAGACGCATTTCCGCTCGCCCGAAATAGTGACTTCCGTATGCGAAGTACCTTAAAGGGAAAGAATAACGTATTCCCCACAGTATCTGTGACGATGAACCGTTATGTTGAAGACCTAAAATAAAAGTTTGATTTGTTTGGTCCATCCTACAAACCTTCCCCTTTTTGAACGACAGAAGTATTTGTTCAGACACAATCAACGTATAAGGTTATGGGTCATATTCCTAGTGTATCTATTGTTATGTTATATAGTTATATTCTCACCTCGTGAATGGCTTGTTCACAGTCTAAGATGGGCGTTATCCGCTAGGAAACTGTCGCTCTCTAATTATTAACATTAACGGTATCGTGTACAGTGAATTCATTCTCATTACAATCACTAAACAGAAGACTAATTAACTGTTTCAAAAGACCAATCACGGCTTAAAGAAAAATGAAATGCACCTAAAGAAACGGTCTGCTTTTCTTACATCTTGATTTAACCCATATGTGCCTAGCGTCTAATTAGTAGTGCTCTAAAAGCTAGTGACCGAAAACTTATTCGTACTATAAGTAGTCGTACTAGCGTGGTTTGACTGTACAGATTTATATATGTTTATGCGCACAATGGATATTCTACATATACTGACAATTTCCATACAAGTACGATTCTACGGTGTTTGGAAAACAAAAGACCCAATGACATTTTGTCGTTTTTGATGGTTAAACCATTTATAGTCGTTTCGAAAACATTGACTCAGTTCTCATCCACCCAATAAAGCAACACTGTTATATCGCTTAACAACGAAAAAACGGTTATTTTTCAAAACAGTATTAGGAGAAACAGTGAAACTATTTAAAAATGATAAACTTCTATTGAATAAACATAACACTCTGAAGTAAATATGATGACCGTATAGTTAGTCGGTTCTACTTTCACTTTCGTTTGTGTATAAATAGTAACCGTTCGTATTGGCCATTGGTCGTTCGGGTTAGGTTGTTTCGGCCTTGTTCTTTTCAGCCTAATATTTGGGGATGGTCTTTTCGGTCCATTTGGTGGGTCGTTTGAGCCTAATAATGCCTTACTCTTTATAAATGTCTAACACTTAAATCTGTCCCACAATAGCATAGTGTACAAACACTGTAACATGATCAGATATTTTAACAATCAAATATATCAGTATAAATGTAATAAATATTCATTTAAAGACATACTCGCCTATATTAAAAATGTTGAAAAATAAACTTCTTAAATACCTTGATTACTATATATGTTCTGTTTGCAATACATTTATTACCATAAAAATGAATTTTGAAAAGTTCTCATTGGTAAATTATGTAAAATATAGTCGTTTCCGTACAGGCACTGCTTCAAGATTTGAAAAAACTGTCCCGAGTAGCAGTTCTTGTAGAAATTATGTTTATGTTTTATCAGCAGCACTGTAAATGCTTTAAGTAGCTTAAACTTTATTAAATGCTGTTGTATTCACACACACTCATATATTTACCCATTTACGCAATTATTGGATGAATATTTTTTCATTTTAAGGCCAACAGAGACCCAATTTGGCTATTGGGGGAGGTATAATTTCTGCATAAAATCTAAGGGGGTAGGGTTAGAATTTTTACCATATTTTATACATGAGCATGGTGACACCTAGGTTTATTTACACCATTTGATAACGAATACTTTAACCTAGATGCCTAGAAAGTTTGAAGAATTTTTTACGGAAACCTTTTTACATGATTGATGTTTTTGTGAGACATAAGCAAGAAAAAATGTCTTATTTTTCCGGGTTTCAGCATTCGTTTTAGCCCAAAAGCTCATTAAAAACAAAAGAAAGAGCTTTAAAAAGTATATTTCACACTTGCTTATGATGCATGAATGCTAGAAAATTAAAAAGTGTACTTGATATATGTTATTTTGTTGTAATATAAGTGCATCTGTCCATTATGACGTTTTTTGCTCTGACAAATAGCAAATTCGGCAAACGTCACACGTTTCCAAGCCAGCTAGAGCTAAAAAAAGCATTGCAAACCCCAATTTTTTCTTGAGCAATTTGCTTATAAAGACCTTAATTCAACGTTTCTTTTTTCTTTCCTTAATTTTCTAAATTCTTTTATAGAAATATTCCTCTCATTAACAAGTATAAAGACTTAACTTCTTTTCTGCGGCAAGGTATTTCACATCCGGAGTTTTATGGTGATGTGATTTACAGACTTCTTGGACATATGCATTTTCAAAACCTATTTGTGAAACGTATTAGATTTTTCCTCAAAAAAGATTATGATCCAACTATATTGCTGCACACTTCACGTTTGGTTATCGATCAATCTACAATTGATAACTATGCTTTCCTCCTTGGTTGTGCGACGACAGACAGGGCTTAGCACTACATGATGATGTATCCCTAAAGCCGTCCTTAACCGGGAGAGTTATGTCGGATTTTCGTGGTTTGGTTTTTCTCTCCCTCTCTGTCGTACCCTGAACCCTCCCATGTCTTACAGTTACTCGTGACTACAGACTAGTCGCTTGAGTAAAATTTGACCGTTGCCATGGTGGGTTATTTTTAACACGGGCTTGAATGTTAAATTCTTTCCCGTGTTACTAATAATCTTGTCATAGAATTTTTGTTAGATGTTTTACATGTATTTACTTACTGTGCTGGCGGTCTTTTTGATTGTGAGGTTGTGGAACAGGTTTTATATTTTATGTACACTGTTTGTATTTATAGGTGAATATAGGAGATAAGAGTGAGGTTGGGCGCCCCTAAACCCAGGTTTAACCCCCCAGTGGTAGTTAATTGTTAATTTATAATTAATTATTGATTGCTGCTGACCGTACCCAGGCGGGTTCCTGTGTTCACTTTGCTTTATGTTTGTCTTGCGTGTTGTTTTCTATTTAGTGTGTAGATGAAGGAATGGGATTGTGCGTGTGTGTGTGTGTGTGTTATGGTATGACTATGTGTGTTCTGCTTGAGAGGTGGGTGTATTGTTTGTGTTGCGTTTCCTGCTTGAGTCTTTCGTATTTATTTGTAGATGTTTTCATGAGATTCTGTCGGTTTTTTCAAATACGCAAGTATCCCTTTAAGTGGTAAAAGTCTGAGTTTGAGTTCAAAACTAATTCAAACTATATGATCATCATATTCCTGAAATAATTCAGAAAAACAGTTTCTGGCCTTATCTGGTTCCAGACTCTTTACATTATAATTCAATGTTTCAAAGAAATATTGTTCTCTCAGAATTGTTTATAATGGTAAACTGACTACTTAACTCCTGCTTGTCTCTCTCACCCCTTGTTTGTTTCTATGTTTTATATACGTTTGTGAAATATGAACTCAATAGGTCAATTCACACGAAGTTTATTTTTAAAACACGTCGGCGGTCCAACGGGCCCGATAATTATATAGATTCTTGTTGTTTACTACTACGATATTAAAATTCATTGAATACTAGAAATCAACGCAATGCCGTTTCTCAATAGCACTTATAAATATATATTTTTAATCATTTTGTGATCGAGTAATTTTCCTGAGATATTTCAACCAGGATGCACACCGTGAGAACAAGAGAGCTCAACTGTATGGAACCAATACAATTCTACAAGCCACAAAATTGGCAAAATGTTTCAAGAAACAGATAAGTGCATTTTTTGTTGAAATATGATTATTGCTGACATTTTCCATAGCTTTCGTTGATAAATGTGATAAAATGAAAAGGAAAGGATTTCATAGAACTCTCAAAACATATCTATTTGAAAATGTATATTAAGTAGAATATGAAGTGCTTTTAAAGACTGTACATAAAATGTATAGATCTATATACCTGTGCGGCAAGGTATTTCACATCCGGAGTTTTATGGTGATGTGATTTACAGACTTCCTAAGATTCTTGGACATATCCTAAAATCATAGTTCATTTCGCTGCTACTAAAAGTGGAGTGGGCCATTGTGGCTAAAACGGTATAAAGTTACACCTGCAAATGCATCTAGAACTTATTCATGTAGCTCATCATACATGTTAAGCAGGCATTTTTATGAATAGTACCCAAAATATGGTGTTAGACAATTAATAGTTAAAGCTTTTCCATCTGAACCATTTGAAGTTATGTGTTTAGTTTTGTTCATTCTATGTGTTTGCCATAAAAATTCTATCACATATATTTGACTTGTCAATGTCTCTGTCTCAGCGCCATTTATTCTGCACGGAGCTTAGACATGCACGGTGACAAGTCGAATAAATTGGACAACTCTTGCTATGAAATAACTAGAAGCAGATGTAAAGCTTGACAAACTGACTACATTGATTAGCTAGAAAACTGTGCTCAACCTATAAAGTTTTCAAACCAGTCGTACCTGAAATTTGTATAGAATAAATACGAAAGACTCAAGCAGGAAACGTAACACAAACAATACACCCACCTCTCAAGCAGAACACACACACAGTCATACCACAACAAACACACACACACACACACGCAATACCATTCCTTCATCTACACACTAAATAGAAAACAACACGCAAGACAAACATAAAGCAAAGTGAATATAGGAGCCCGCCTTGGTACGGTCAGTAGCAATCAATAATTAACTATAAATTAATTAATTATTAACAACCACTGGTGGGTTAAACCTGGGTTTAGGGGCGCCCAACCTCACACTTATCTCCTATATTCACCTATAAAGACAAACAGTGTACATAAAATATAAACCCTGTTCCACAACCTCACAATAAAAAAGACCGACAGAACAGTAAGTAAATACATGTAAAACATCTAACAAAAATTCTATGACAAGATTATTAGTAACACGGGAAAGAATTTAACATTCAAGCCCGTGTTAAAAATAACCCACCATGGCAACGGTCAAATTTTACTCAAGCGACTAGTCTGTAGTTACGAGTAACTGTAAGGCATGGAAGGGTCCAGGGTACGACAGAGAGGGAGAGAAAAAACAAAGCACGAAAATCCGACATAACTCTCCCGGTTAAGGACGGCTTTAAAGACACATCATCATGTAGTGTTAAGCCCTGTCTGTCGCCGCACAACCAAAGAGGAAAGCATAGTTATCAATTGTAGATTGATCGATAACCAAACGTGAAGTGCGCAGCAATATAGTTGGATCATAATCTTTTTTTAGGAAAAATCTAATACGTTTCACAAATAGGTTTTGAAAATGTATATGTCCTAGAAGCCCGTGTCCATATGCATTATTTGTATTCTTTGTCCACTGGAGCCCAACCATATTTTGGCTATTTTCTTCAAAATCTTTACATACTTCTGTACAGGGGCCCGTTTTGCTAAACAACTTACGCAAAATTTTTGCGTAAGTCAAAATCGTTTAACTCTTATTTTTCGATCATAAACGTTTGCAAACAGCAAATAGCCAGATCAGAGGACGCGCTAAAAGCGCGTCCTCTGATCTGGCTATTTGCTGTTTGTAGCAAGTGATAATAAAAACTTTTAATTAAAATTTTTAATTAAAATTTAAAATTTTGACTTACGCAAATATTTTGCGTAAATAGTTTAGTAAAACGGGCCCCTGGTCCAGCAATAATGTAACAACATGCACATCAAGGGATAATTATGTCCACATCCTGTTATCTGTTCATTTTGTGCAAGAATAAGTTAATAAAAGTCTACTGCATTGCAAAACTAACGTAATTTTTGAGCTACTAAGGTCACTGGTTGCAAAGGTAACTGTGAAATTAACATTTCGATGTTATCGCTACAATACAGCATAAGCAAAACTATCAAAATTTCGGCATTTGTTATATCATAAATGTTTATCTTTACTTACGAACATAACAAAATACAAAATGGGGTCCTATGGACCCCAGACATCTCAAAACGGTTGTTTTTTAGAGGTCCTGACGAGGGTTAAACTGACGTCATGGCACTGATAGGGTTAAACAAATAATTGCGTTTCCCAAACAGTTGCGTCTCATTTGTACTAGTGTCCATAACTTTGTTCAAACACTGTGACAATATGCCGACGCCTACGAACTGTTAGTGACTGGCATTCGGCTAGAATATTTAATTAAACTAAACCCTCATGCCATACAGAGATGTTGTGACTTTTATAGCTCATTAGCAACTTAGGCAGTCGACTTATCCTAAACGACATGGCGATGCAATTATTCTTGTCACACGCGTTTATCGACTAGTCCTTATGGTCGAAATTACATACAGTAAAACTTCAAAATATCGACCCTTAAATTGTTTTAATTACCAGGTGTTTAAGACAGAGGACTGATTAAAGCAATGTGACAGGGAAACATAAAGCTCTTTTACCGTCATCTTGCTTTAACCCTTTGAACCCTAGTCCCGCATATAGGCGTCCTTTTCAAACAATATACATGTGAAAAGTGCACTTATCCTATGCAAACAGTGAATACCCAGATCAGAGGGCTCCTGATGGAGCCCTCTGATCTGGGTCTTCACTGTTTGTCAGAATGAAAAACATTGACAAAAACAACCCTTAAAAGTCAGAAATGGACTATAATCAAATGGAAACTGGGGTTGTCCATTTTAAGTTTCAGGGAGGAAAGAGTTAAGCTGTCATGTATCTATTTTACAACCAATTTGACGTCTTTTAAGAGTTCATAATAGAGAGGTGTTCTGAACATGGAGTTGGTAATGCTTTATATGAGTGGTCATTAATTATTTAACCATAACCGTACTATTGTTGTCTGCTTAGAAATGTGTCGTATTCAATTTGATATTAAAACCGTCTTTCAATTTGACAGAAAGATTTTTAATATGTTTGTCAGTTTGGATCATGCTCGAAGTTACTCAAGGTTTGTAAATAGATGCCATGTGTCTGACTTGTAAATAATGGTTTAGGACAATACATTGCAATTAACTGTAGAAAATGACAATTATGGACAAACCTTAATTTGAATTTGAATTCTGAGATGATTTTGTAATGATGCAAGTTTCCAGAAATTGTAGAAGGGTTTTATAATTAGATAAAATTGCCTGGATACATAACATTTACCTATCTTCCTGTTTAGCTTATTAAAACGGAAGATATAGATTTACGACGGCCATAAACGTCAAACCTTAAATACCTATGTATACTTTTAACCCGTATACCGTCAGAAGCGACTAAAGTCGACAGTAAAAACGGTTCAATTTCAGATCGTACGCCCAATAACGCGGCGCCAGATCGGGATATACACTGTTTGGCACCAACATGGATACATCTGCAAACTGAATTGCAAACTTTTGATGTTTGCACAAAATCCAAACACATTTGTTTTGGCAGACGGTATTTTGTTTACAAAAGTACCGAATCTGATGCTGTAATTTGGTTATGAAAGAGCTTAAGAGGTTTCAGAAATTACTTTTCAGACAAGTGTTGTCATTCATAACTTGCACCATAATTAGGAATATAATTTAACCATTCATAGCATCATAGCGTTGAATATAAGAAGTGCTTGGTGAACCCTTTCATTATCAAATATATAGTGAGAGTTTATACCTCCAACACAATATTCTCGTCCGCTTTAATATTGTCTGCAAAATAGTTTCTAGAAGTAGAATTCAGGCAGTATGATTGATGAAATATCGAAATGAGTGCCATACAGATTTGATGTTCATGTCAGACGCCGGGTTACGCGGCGTCTGATCAGGATCACACCTGTTGGCAAATGTGCTTGGTGAACCCTTTCATTATCAAATATATAGTGAGAGTTTATCCCTCCAACACAATATTCTCGTCCGCTTTAATATTGTCTGCAAAATAGTTTCTAGAAGTAGAATTCAGGCAGTATGATGTAACCCATTAAAATACACCCTAGAGCTTAGGGATTGCATTGATCCATAGGGATATGGAATCCCTCTAGACGTTTGTTTGGTTTTTAATATCCATATGGTTTAAAAAAAAAATCAATCCCTGCGAACAGAAAAAGATTGTCAGGTGGGGGTATACCTTACCCCAACCTTAGATCTTTTCTAATCACGTGATATGTTATTTTGTAACCTCGGTCATTTAAATTATTTTGATCAGCCAGCATAATTTTGTATCAGGATATTACTTATCACAAAACACTAGTAATCCTCAGCTCCGGTCCGATTCCAATTTAGGCTCCGAGTATTGGCTCCAAAACCATAAATACTCCATATGGTGCCTCTAAGCTTCGGATTTCTCTATGGTCCGCGCCCGTCAAGAATACGGTATTAGCGTTCACACTTGACGATTGCTTGCACCGTTGCATGAATTAAAAACCCGATTGAGGATAAGAAAACGTACTTGGATGTACTTAAAAGTATTTTTCCTAGTAAAAACCTGAAGTGAATTTGAGAACTATATTATCCGCGCAGTATAGATCTAGCTATGTTATTTTGTTACAGGGGGCGGAGTTAACTTCGTTAAAGCTTTTATTTCAAGTTTATTTCATCGACGTACTTTTCCCCTTTGCAACATCATTTCTCCTTTAAAACAGAAAGTCTGAATTTTTTTCATAACAAATATAAAGATAAAATAATGTAAATATAAGAAATGAACAGATTCTTTTCGGTGATCAAGCGAAATGAACGACAGAAAATTATCGGCAAATTTACCATGAATCGCGTTAGCCGAAAACTTTCTGTCGTTCATTTCGCTTGAACACCGAAAAAAATCAATTCATTTCTTAATTAAATGTCCTACAAAGAATATGAAAACGCTTAAATAAACATAACAAGCTGACATTTTTAATACTTTCATCATCGTAAACTTTACTTTATGTCCTAAGACATGGCATATTTGAAAAGAAAAGCACTTAGAAAATGGAAACTATATGAAAGAGCACTCCGATTGGTGCGTGATGACTAATTTAATTTTTATTCTGATTCATTGCAAATCGTTATTAGTCCATACATATAAGAAGAATATGAACAATGGCTATTGAAAAAAAAATTGATTTGCACCTTAATTCTTATTGTTAAGGGAAACTCTTCAATTAACTTTAGATTATTTAAATTCTTTAGGTACCACGAATAAACATTACCGCCTAAGCATTCGTTAAAAATACTGCTCCTGTGTTGTGGAAAATTAAAATTTCAAACAACTTTAATCAATTAAAATATGTTTCAGATATGGAATGGTCTTTATTGTAAATGTACTTCCTACTCCTGTGATATATATATCAGTAACTCGAGAAATAAGACTATAAGAATCTACCATGAGTGCTGAGTGCTGAGTGCTCGAGGGTCAAAAAATACATGCAAGGACGAGGCTAGCCGAGTCCCTGCGTGAATTTTCCGACCAAAGGGGGCGAAATTCCTATCCTACATCAACAAAACGAATGGTGGACTTTTTCTCTCCCATTTTAATCATTAAAACATGATACAAATAACGAAATAAATGCGATTTGCGTGCACTTTTTCCGCCCAAAACAGGACGTTGTTTATATTAATATCATTAGAAATGACGTGGTTAAGTTACCCGCGTCATGAAGCGCTTGTGGTTAAGCTGGGCAAACAATAAAAGATGTCACGTGGTATGGGGGATAAAGTGATTCCACATAGGGAGAAATCCCTATCCCACATAGGCGAACATGGGAGAAATATGATATGTGAGCCCGTTTGTCTTGTCTGTTGCTACGGAGGGAGTCGTTATAGTGAAATGTAAGTTTGGCTTACATTTGCAACAACTTTATGTGGCGTCTGATCGGGATACTAGCTGCTTGTCAATCGTCATTATATTTATTCTATCAAAATGTCTACGTATATGTAACTTTGAGAAAAACAGAAGACACCAATTTTAAGCAGAAGATATTGCAGCAGTAGAGGCGTTAGACATACACTTGTACTCGTCCTGTTTTGGGAACTGCGGCAAGGGTCGTTTTAAGGAGAAACTCTATGTTGGAAGGACCGTTGTAGGGAGGGAACACTGTATATGTTTAACACGTTATGTCATAAATGTGCTTTTTTATTAAGCAAATAATATTTTATTAAGCAAATCCCCTATGAAAATAAAAAAAATATGCTAATCAGTACACATTGAGTCTATGCTAAGTGAACACATGGCTTTAGGTTTCAGTTTAACCTTACTAGATAGATTAGCATATTTTGTGTCAATCTAAATATGCATCTTTTTATCGTTTGTTAGTGAAAATAGTTAAACAGTCCGTTATGAAAGTTATTTAGAGAATATTTAATTTGTAAATATCTTGCTGACTAAAGATAAAACGTATCTCGCCTTATCGTTTTGACGTGATATGATTGCAAAGCTATTTATAAATATATACATAGCTATGGCAGAATGATCGAACTGTGTCAAATACATTTGAAAAACTGTTTTTGTTTTCAATTTTGAAGACACATGAATCAACAACTTACTTTAATCACTAAAATTGACTCTCCTTTGTCTACAGATAATTGAATACAACTATCACATATTTGAAAAAAATATGTGTCTATGAATATATGTGTAATGTGGTGATTGTCTTATGCTGTCACCAGTTGATGTGGAACTGACACTTATTTCCGACTAATCACACGAGCGATTGACGTGTATGATTTCATTCTCGTTCGTTCGGTTTACCGATATAAATGTTAGTGCTATAAATGAGACATGTTGTTTTCGTATCGGAATATTACATTTAGTAAACGTGCTTTCAACTAACTTTGAAAATAGTATTGCATTCATCAGTTTTTTAAATACAGAATATATTACATGTATGTTGATAAGGGTTAACCCCGTTTACTGTCTAAACCCGAGAGTACAATGGTTATTGGCAAACAGTTTGGATCCATAGCAGACACCGCGTTCAGGATCCAAACTCTTTGACACTCATTTTATATTTTTTTAATTCAAAATTTGAGAAATAAAAGCAGATCACAATTGTTAGTAGTAATGACATCATGGCAGAAAATGGATTAAAGCAGATGACACTATTGTTCAATGAAAGAAGAGTCAAATGTTTGTAAAGTTTGCGCTTGGCAGTAAAAGGGGTTAATATGTATAAAAGGAACGATATACATGTGTAATCAATCGCACGTAGAACCGCACTATAACGACCACTAATGTGTGTCAAATAGTAGCCGTTTAATACAGGTGCCTGCTTAAAACAATGTGAAAGTGAAACAGAAAGCTCCTACAGGAGCTTTCTGTTTCACTTTCACATTGCTTTAAGCTGTCACTTGTCCATTATACGGACAATTAGCCTTCTTTTTGGTGGTCGTAATAGAGATATTCTACTGTACATGTGTAATCAAACGCACGTTGTTGATTGTTTGCATGCTTTATTAACACAATCTGCTTTAAACAATGGTTGTGGATTGCTTTTATTACTCATAATTACATATAAGGATACATTGATCAAAGGTAGATCACGATGAGTGTAAAACAGTTTTGAGTGTGATCAGACGCTGCATCATGCGCCATTTTAACTGGATCCAGGCAGTTTGCAAAGTAGCATATTTCGGTGAAAGGTTTGATTTCTAACTGGAGTTTGGTTACAGTGGAGAATCTGTTATTCTTTCCCGTTTAAACGCAAACGTACGCAAACGCAAAGCACTAAAATGTAGAAAAGAACAACTTTTGAACAATTCTGATAATTCATATGTATCTTGGTGGCAAACAGTTTGGAGCCTGATCAGACGCCGGGTAACCCGGCGTCTGATCTGGCTCCAAACTGTTTGTAACGGAAAAAATAGTTTTAGCGTAAACGCGTTTATTGGGAAAGAATAACAGATTCTCCACTGTAATTGTTGCAAGCAATCTTAAGACGAAAATGCCATTGGATAACACGTCTTGTATGCTAGCCAAGGAACCAAACTGTTGGATCATTCTCACCAAAGCGTGTTTCTCGTATAACTGTACTGTGTGTGTTGCTATCAAATCTACTTAATTTACTTTTATAAAATAGTATTTGAACGCAATAAGATTAACATCATTGTCAAACAGGTTTGAACCAGATAAGACGTCGAGTAACTTGGTGTCTGTCTTGGGTAGAAGCTGTTTGGAACTTTAGTAGTGTAGTTACCATATCACCGCTATGACGTCATGACCTGTCTAACATTCATCACCATACTATCGTCTGCTTAAACTACCGTCTGCCTATATTTGTTAAAACACAATTATGCATTTCAAACATAAGTTGCATGTACTTCTAGTAGCACACTTTTTTATCCTGATCAGACGCGGCGTTATATGGCATTAAATAAGACTAACACGTGTGTGTAAATTCAGTGCAGTGCTTTGCAGTGAATTGATTAATCCTTATCATGTTATGCGCGACTTGGCTAACATTTGCAAACAGTTTGGTTCCAGATCAGACGCCGCGTTACGCGGCGTCTGATCTGGAACCGAACTGTTTGAAACTCGTATTTAACGTTTCTTCAGTTTTAAAAAGCATAAAACAAAGTGGAGTTTTTTCTCAGACGATACATTTGAAGCAGACGACAATTCAGCACGATAAGGGTTAAGCGTATTAATGAGTTAAATGGATAATAAAAACTGTGTTCTTGAATAGAGCTATAAAACTGGAAGTGCCAATGGTCTGAATTTATTCTAGAGAATTGCAAATTAGCCTTTAATTACCAATTATGCCAATGTATTATTAAGTTAACCATGAAACTCGAGACAAGCATTTGCTTTTCGGCTTAATAATAACTAGAGCTCTTAACCCATGCCCCACAGCCTGTAGCTTTGAAGTAGGGTGACCACTTAAAGCAGCTTGAAAGCAAAGCCCAAATGTTCCTTAAAGCGTAATTTGCTTAATTGTCAGCTTGTTTAAGTTACCATCTGCAAGGATGTAGAATATGTTTTATGATGCGTATAATTGACTGCCTAAAATGGAATGTCTTTCTTCTAGGTCCCGTCTTAAGAAACGTCGTACGATAAATTTTGTCGTCAGATTCTAAACCTCTCAATTATATTTCATTTCTCAATCTAATCATGTGTTTTGGCTACTCTTCGAAATTGTCTTGAAAAGACGATTCGAAAGGAGATGTCACAAGACTGGATTAGATGGCGAAATCAGAAACCATATGTTTTCTAAGTTTTGACTTACGACCGTTTATGTCTTTACCCATTTCCCCATAGCCTGTTTCTGGTTTTGAAGATAGTTGTCCACTTAAAGCAGTTTGAAAGTAAAGCAGAATGTGCCTTGAGGCACATTCTGCTTTACTTTCAGCCTGCTTCAATCTATTCTCTGCTATAATACAGAAAAATATTCTTAGGATTTTTATCTTTAAAAGTATAAAATGGAACTTTCAGTGGAGGAATAAATTGGAGGCGTCAAAAGGCGTATTTATTGGGTAATGGGTTAAGACGCCTCCAAAGACGGGCTCCAGTAGATAAATATATGACAGCCATATAAACAATTATTTATTGACATATGGCTTATGCACCGGTCCGACTAAAGACCCCAAACCTCCCCAAACTTATCCAAACCTCCCAAAACCACTTTTAAAAGCAAGTTTTTATAACTCTAGCAGATTGTAGCTTAAAGAAGGCTAAAAAGTGAAACAGAATGCGCCTTAAAGCGCATTCTGCTTTACTTTCAACCTGCTTTAAGAGAATACTTGTCTTTAAAACCGACACAGGCTATTAGGATAGTGAGTTAATATTTAGAGGTACAGTGGAAAATCTGTTATTCTTTCCCGTTTAAACGCAAACGTACGCAAATGCAAAGCACTAAAACGTAGAAAAGAACAACTTTTGGACAAGTCTGATACTTCTTGTTTATCTTGGTGGCAAACAGTTTGGAGCCTGATCAGACGCCGGGTTACCCGGCGTCTGATCTGGCTCCAAACTGTTTGCACTGCAAATAATAGTTTTAGCGTAAATGCGTTTATTGGGAAAGAATAACAGATTCTCCACTGTTACTGTGTAAAGTGATCTTAGGTTTTGTTCGAGTTTTTCCCCTTGAAAAGAAAAGTATCGAATATTTAATTTTGAATTAACATTTTTTCATTGTTTTAGCTTAAATTTGCCATTTATAAGCTCTTTTTGATTAGATATTAAGGAAACTAAGTGGTTTGGATGGTTTTTAAGTGATTTAGGCAGGTTTAGGGAGGTTTGAGGAGGTTTGCGCTCTTTAGATGGACCCCTTATGCACCGTATATTGCACAAACGCATGGCACAGGTGTTATGAACTGTCGGTGTCATTTCTATCGTTTGTTTAGGTATATTATTTTGATTATTTTTAGTAAGATTAAAATCATCTTATAATCAGGTTCACTTACCACTTTTACCCCAATGACACTTTCACTCAATGCCATGACGTCATCAATTGTAAACAATGTCGTCTGATTTTATTTTTCAAATTTAAATGTTTAGTTATTTCGATAAAAGAAATATTGAATAAAAATGTATTACAGTTTGTATCCTGATCAGGATCCAAACTGTTTGCAAATAGCTATTGTAATCTTGGTATAAAGTGAAAGGGTTAATATAAGTTTTACATTTTAGGATACAGACTGTCTCAAAATACCTAATATATAATTAAGTAAAAAACAAAGCAAACGACAATTGTTGAAAAAGTTTGACACCATGGTAGTGAAACCGTTAATTAAACAACTTATTTGTACTGATTTCCCTGAAACTAATCCCTCTTTCTCCTGTAATGATACCGTCTATTTCAAAGGTGCCATCTGATGTTATTATTTGTTTCAAATCAAAAGTTTCAAGTGTTCCAACTAAAGGAACATACACGAATGTCACGCCGTGTGTATTTTCCTTGTGTGATCTAGATTAATCCAGTTAACAAATACGGAATTAACAATTTGGAAAAATACTGATTATTCCAAAAATAACCAAATTACATCAATGTTAATTTCGGGCATGTTGTTACCTCTGACAAGTATGTTTAGTTCACATTTTGTGTAGTACATTCTACATGTCAACGCAATTAGAGTTATACGTTTCCCTATATAGAAACGTACGTCACGCCATTACAGTGGAGAAAACGTTTTTCTTTCCCGTTTAAACGGAAACAAAACGCATTGCAATAAAACGTCCAAATTGACAGCTTGTTAACAATTCTGACTATTTATTTTAATCTCAGTGGCAAACAGTTTGGAGCCTGATCAGACGCCGGGTTACCCGGCGTCTGATCTGGCTTCAAACTGTTTGCATAGGAAATAAAAGTTTTAGCGTAAACGCGTTTATTGGGAAAGAATAACTTTTTCTCCATTGTACAAATCCTCAATGAAATGCTCATTGCTGATTATAGCCTTGTAACATTTGGATCCTGATCAGATGCCTCGTAAAGCGGTGTCGGGTCAGGATTGAAACTGTTTTTCCTCAAATCAAAATGTTTTCAGTCTTTGCAATTATTTGATTTTTGAATTAAATAGCGAAATTCAGAACATTATTCAGGCAGACGATATTTTGTATGCAATAAAGATGGCCAAATTGGCAAAGAATGATTAAATTAGGTGGATATCAAAACAGAGAACTTTGGTAGGTGTTTGCTTTTCTTTCAAACGCAAAGCACTAAAACGTAGAAAAGTGCAACTTTTGGACAATTCTGATGATACATGTTTATCTTGGTGGCAAACAGTTTGGAGCCTGACCAGACGCCGGGTTACCCGGCGTCTGATCTGGCACCAAACTGTTTGCAATAGAAATAATAGTTTTAGCGTAAACGCGTTTATTGGGAAAGAATAACGTTTTCTCCACTGTAAGGTTATATGACTGGCGAAATTTCGAAACGAGTGTTTAGCGGTGTCTGATCAGGATCAAAACTGTTTTCAGGGGCGGTTTTTGGCGTCATTGACAGTGAAAGAATTACAGGTAAGGGAGAGGGCGGTGTTAATCTCCGTCCTTCGATAATGATGTAAACAAGACATGTGTGAAGATTGTATTGTGCGATTTTTCTGACCTGTCAGAACAGAATAGTTCATAATGGTAAATAGATAACAGGGTTATAACTTATACATCGGATCTATATAGTCGTACACTTTCCAACTTGAGATAAGCATGATCCTCGTGCAGCACGAGACAGCTGCGCTAATTTTAATGATACATGCATGTTTAATTATTCTCAATAAACGTGTTTATGCTTAAAACTATTATGTCCATTGCAAACAGGTTGAAGCCAGATCAGACGCCGGGTAACCTGGCGTCTGATCCGGCTCCAACCTGTTTGCCACTCAGATTTAAAAATTAAAATTAATTTTCTACAGTTAAGTGCATTGTGTTTGCGTTTATTCGGGAAATAATAATGTCTTCTTTACTGTACATTACACACGATAAGTACAGCTGGCTGACCGTACGGAAATCAACGAGTACGGTGATCACCCCTTTTAAATTTTTAGAATGTTCCAATCTAAAAATAACTCTGACAGGTCAGAAGAAAACACTAATAGTAGACTCTGTCTAACTGTTTACGCTCATAGAGTCAATTATTGATTTAAAGTCTCCTAAAATACCAGGAAACTGCTTTTTTAAGAACTAGATTGACAGGTTTGGTAATTGCTTTATCAGTGTCATATACAGCAGTGAAATTACATGGAAACATGCTATTGTTAGAAAGCTTTGAGTTTTCAGTGTTAAACGAAAGAGTGTATGCATGGCAGAGTTTGTAATGTTACCAGAGAGTACGGGAAGACGCTACTTTTTCCGTTTAATCTTTTCAGTTTTAACAAATTGTCATCTGCTTAAATTTTTCCTTTGCAATTCAAAGAGAGTGGCAATCAGATTCAGAATAACAGTGATTTGTAAATGAATGTCAAACGCTAATATAAATACGTTAATATTTCCTCAGTCTTTTTATGGACCCCCCCCCCCCTTCATTGTTCTCGAGAGGCGGGAAAGTAACTGTCAAAGCATGTATCACATGCCATAGCCATCTCATTTTCCCTAGAGAGGCACTGACATTCTCATAATCGGGGTGTTTTTCAATGGGTATTTCTAACCAAACTATTAAAAAAGGGATCGGGCCTCAAATGAGACGCTTCACAGGTTCTATGCTATAGATATGTACACAATATTAATGGTTTTGGCATTTGCTGACTGGGTGTTGTCACCGAAAGTAGGTTAGGAAATGTCTTTAAATAATATTATTTTTAGCTCGATTGGATTTGAACCCGGGCGCGGAGTTAGAAATCTTTTCGCAAAATCGTCTAAGGCGGTAAATGGCTCAGAGAGTTTCAGGGCGGCCATTTCTCAGGCTTTTCTTCGAATTTCTGCTCTTACATTTTTTACTTAGGAAACATTGATATTGATGTCAAACAGTTAAAGTCCAAATTAGACACCGCATTACACGGCATCTGGGGTCCGTTTTACTAAACTACTTACGCAATTTTTTTGCATAAGTCAAAATTTTAAATTTTAGTTTATATTTGTTATTATCACTTGCAACAAACAGCAAATAGCCAGATCAGAGGACGCGCTTTAAGTGCGTCCTCTGATCTGGCTATTTGCTGTTTGCAAACGTTTATGCTCGAAAAATACGAGTTAAACGATTTTGACTTACGCAATAATTTTGCGTAAGTAGTTTAGTAAAACGGGCACCTGATCTGATTCCAAACAGTGTGCATAATTATGTAAGTGTTATAGAGCCTTGCAGCGAAAGGGTTAAGAAACGTTTCCTTAACAAATGATCGCGCTTGAAAACTTGGAAATCTTAGGCAATCTAGAAGCAACATATGGTAGTCCTGTGGCTTCAAGTGTAGCTTTACAATCTTCATGGAAGAAAACACACATCAGTTAATGCAAGAATTACCCTGTTTTGGAGGCGGTCATTGTTTTGTAAAGTGAGTTTGCAATTGGCATGAACTCTCAGTTTACAATCACGTTTCCAAGCAAAGAATAACATCTTGTTGCACGACATGTCTACGGTCTATACCCAGCTGCGGGAGATTTCATGATGTGCAAAGAACACGTATGTGCTGAAACAATTATGGTAAAATCTCGCTATTACGACCACTAAAACGAAGGCTAATTGATTGTATAAAATACAGGTGACAACTTAAAGCAAGGTGACAGTAAAACAGAAAGGTCCTATGGGAGCTTTCTCTTTTACTGACACATTGCTTTAAGTAGTCACCTGCTTTAAACACCTGATAATTAACACAATTAAGTGGTCGTAATAGAAAGGTTTTACTGTATAGTGTTCGCAAAAATGTATCGTGAAAGAATAAATATTAAGATCGTGATGTAATGTCAAGAAACCCTATCCTACACCAAGACTGAAATAAATCATCAATATTTTTAAGGAATTGTCATTATCTAACTTCAATTACATAACGCTTGCGTTGAGTTTAGTTCCAATCGGGAAATGGTACCATTTTGCACTCTGTAAATTATGGATACGTTAATTTGCACTGTCATGGGTTCGTAAATAGTTTACTTGTTTACGACGTGTCCTAACCCCTTCCGTGCCTTGCAAAAGCTATATATGAACAGTCTAGATCACGATCCGACGCCAATGAAAGAATGTGTCATCAGGGCCTACACTGTTGGACATTTATTGCAATACTTCGTAAGTCGGAATATCTAAAAGAAAGGACATAAAAGCAGTCGACAATTGCTGAAAACAGATGACGTGGTGACAGTGAAAGGATTAAATGAATGTCATTAGGAACTAAACTACAACAGCGTAGGGGTGACATTAGATGATTAACTATATAAAAACAGACTATGCTTTACATGGTAAAGTGTTCATACAAAAACACAAACAGTTTCGAACAGCAAAAGTATATCCGTGTCAGGCTCAGATTTGGTGACCCTTCAATATTGATACCATGGCATAAATTAACAAAAACACACAGACAGACGAATATTTAAAACAAACTGTTATATGTTAAAGGTTCTGGCTGATAGTACTCTGTCGCAAACATGTCTTGTTCACTCGGAACACTTTAGAATGTTTTAACGAGTATATTGCAATACTTTTTCAGTAGCCCTTTCATTATAGATATTTAGCGAGAGTTTTACCCCTTCATCGCCATATTGTCTTCTTTTTCAATATTGTTGTCTTTAATGTCGTTTTAACGTTCCATTTAAATTACATGTAGTTAAGGCCGTTTGACTGATGTACACAGTAAGTTTTTGTCCGGTTCAAAGAGAATTCTGGTATTTAGAGGTTCTGGTTTAGAGGGGTTTTACTGTATTCCGTAAAGTACATTCTATCAATGCGACCAAGTAAAATATTTTATGTGGACACAGACAGATGTAAAGACCCAATAGCAGCCTTTGTGTTTAAAACAAGTTATTTCTTTCACAATCAATTTAAAGCCATATCAGATTCCGGCTGCCTGTTACTCAGATGAAAACAGTTTGTTGGACGTTTCAAAACGGTTGTCATGTTCTCTATTGTGTAGCAATGCGCTTGCATTTACGTTAAGGCTCTTTTGACTGAAGAAATGTCGAAACAAGTGTCAAACAGAATTGATCCTAATAAAACGACGCGTTGCGCGTCGTCTGATCAGGATCCAAACTGTTTACAAAGTCGCCTTTTTGCGCCGTTGACAGTGGTAGAATTAAACGGGATAGAATAACGGATTTTGCACTTAAATAAAAGACGAGTCTTTAATGCTTGACAGAATTGGTGCAGAGGCAATCTTAAAGGATTTTAACACTAGTAGATTCTATGACTTGCAGTAGGTGGACACCTAAATTATAAACAGCCCATGCAGTTCCTTTTGTGAGTGACCCCAGTGGGAAACACCCACTGTCTAAACTAGCAGAGAAGTAAGATTCCAACAAAAGGTGATAAAAAAAACACATGCATGCACCAAACTTGCGCTATATTACCATTTTATGTGTGGAGGTGCCGTAAAACCTAACTCAGTCAAAATATGAGGGCTGCTTATCACATTTGAACTTGAACTAGAATGAAAATAACTGGCTGCTGAATGCAGGACGAGGACATGCAGTGGAGAAAATGTTATTCTGACGTCATTAGTAACATCACACAGTAGAGAAGACGTTATTATGACGTCATGAGTAACACCATACAGTGGAGAAGGCGTTATTATGACGTCATTAGTAACACCATACAGTGGAAAAGACGTTATTATGACGTCCTTAGTAACACCATACAGTGGAGAAGACGTTGTTATGACGTCATTAGTAACACCATACAGTGGAGAAGACGTTGTTATGACGTCATTAGTAACACCATACAGTGGAGAAGACGTTGTTATGACGTCATTAGTAACACCATACAGTGGATAAGACGTTGTTATGACGTCATTAGTAACATCATGCTGTGAAGAAGACGTTATTTTTATCAATTTATACGCAAACGAAACACAAATGCACTGTACTAAAAATAAAGCAAATTTCAGCTTTTGACATGATGAATGCGCATTGTAATCTGAATCGAAACAGTTTGAAACTAGTTCAGCGGCAACTCATCTTGTTCCAAATTGTTTGTTAGAGAAATTATAGATTTGGTGTAAATGCATTAAATAGGAGAGAATGGCGCCTTATCCAACTTGTACACGTGAGGTTCATGCAGTTCATTTGTCCTTTTTTATGCTGTTACCTGTCCTAAACACTGGACAAAAGATAGGTGTGAACCTTATTTAACCCTTTCACTCTCAGTGACGCTTTGAAGCGTGTTTGACATTCTAATCAATGTTTATTAAGTCATACAACCTTAAATCTAACTAAATACGTGTCTTGCAGACAACACTAATGAAGCAGACGACAATAAAGTGGTGAAATGGTAAACGTCTCCAGAATAATTGAATCATGACAGGGTTAATATCTGGTGCTCCTTTAACGTGATTGCAGTTGCACATAGCGATGGGGGCGGGGAATGGAGGGTTACATAATCGGTATTGCAATATTGGATCACAGAAAAAGCAATTATGCTTTGGGCATCAGATGTGATCTAATGATAGAAGCTAGAATGTAATTTATTTTATTGAGATTAATTTTCTTTTGTTATGTTTCATTTCCCCGTGTCTGTGGTTGAATGTTCTATTTATGAAACAGTTTAATATGTTTTATTAGCCTGTGGCATTAGTGTAGAAAATTTTAGAAGCAATAATATAATGAGCTGTTCATTCTGCATGCACTTGTCTTAAACTTTATCCAACTGGATAATCTTATATCAAGTCCACCCACTTTACATCTTTAATATCAACAACTGTTACCATCAGAGAAGACGGTACTGTCGTGTCAGACAAACCCTGTAAGAGAATAGTGCAAACCTTGATCATATAACTCTTTTAGCACATCACTTGCGGACAAGCTGGCCATGCTTAACCCCTTCACTGCCGTGACGTCATCAATTTTAAACAATTGTCGTCTGCTCTTATTTTTGAAAGTTAATTCTTAGGTATTTTGACTTAAGAAATATTGAAATGAGTATCAAACAGTTTCGATTCTGATCAGATGCCGCGTTACGCGGCGTCTGATCAGAATCCAAACTGTTTGTAAATAACCACTGTGCTCGGGGTAAGGCAGTGAAGGGGTTAATATAAGGGTACTTATTTCCAGGAATGTAATTGATACAATAGTATTAAACAGTATTTAGTGTTTAATGGAAAAACAGCATTATACAGTTTGGTCTTTTTTGGTATGAGGTATAACAACAGGGTAGTGGGCAGTAAGACACAAACACGTGTGTGGGTTAAACAGGGGGTTGGGAAAGATTCGCTTTGCTGAAAAAGACAGTCAGTGAATCTTAATGATGAGAATCGATCGTCATTCGTTCCTTTGAATTAGTGGCTGCAGTCAAGAGTTATGGTGCATCTTTAGTAGTGAGTTTGGGCACAGGGCGGGATTAAGTTGTACGGAAATAGATTAGACGTTTCCACTCCCACAAGTCTCTGATACCTGAGGGTTAATGCGCACAAAGATGAAGTGACTATGTAGAACGACAAAGCATGCAATATTAAAGGCACGTGAACCTATGGGTGCCCTGAGGTAAACGGGCCGTGGTGAGTGGTTCTGTTGAGTTCGCAGTAATGAACGCAGGGCAGTAGCAAGTTCAATAGCCATTGTTTGCTGTTTAAGTTAGCCGTTTGTCTCTCGAGTGCGTAGAGAAAACGTTTTCTTTCCAAATAACCCCAGTTACGCTGAAACTATTAATTTCATTGCAAACAGTCTGGAGCCAGATCAGACGCCAGGTCACCCGGCGTCTGATCAGGCTCCAAATTGTTTGGCACTCAGATTAACACTGGTAGTCTGAATTGTAAAAATGTTGTCATTTTCTATATTTCATTACAATGCGTTTATGTTTGAACGAAATATTTACGTTTTCTTCACTGTATTTCAGACCAGTTGCCAACTCGTAATCGATGGCCATCGATCGATTTATTTACTGAACTCATCACAGATGTCTGCCTAGGTGAAGTCAAGTGTGAGGGCGGATGACATTCTAAAAGGATCAAAGACCACATGATCAGGACCCAGGCGATCAAGTACATGTGGATATGGCTGAGGTTAACAAGGTTGGAGAGGGATTTGCTCTGCTAAGCTTTATTTTGCCATAGAAACATCTTTTTATCATGAAAAAGGAGTGCGTGACTATACCAGATTGGTCAAATCCCGATCAACAATGACCGTGCATTCCGTTGGATACCAAAATGGCGGTGGTATGTAAGCTACTGGTGCCTACAGCATGTGTGGGAGGGGGAGGGGCTGGATTAAAGTCGGAACCTAGAATGTGAGAACCCTGAGGCGGGATGGTAATTTAGATTACCTGCCTTAATTGATTTCGATAATTGCCGCAATCATATTTTGGAAGCTTTGAATAATTATAGTACCAACTGGTGCCGAAGGGAACATGCTGAAAATGACGCTCTTTCAAAATGGAAAGAATTAATTTTTGAAATTATCGATACCCGGATTTCGTTCTATTTATCCAATAACCATATTTTACCACCTCAACCTAAATTTAACATTCGTCACTTAAAGAAGGGCATACAAGACTTTCATTCCAAGTATGTACTCGTTCCTGCAGACAAAGCATCCAATAATGTGATAATTGTATGACGATTACATTATGTTGATACTTTAAATCAGGAACTTGTGAATACCAATTCCTATATATCAACCGATTTAACGGAGCGTAATGTAGTATCTGATCATCTTGATACATGTGAACAATTAAAAGCTGATGTCAACATTACATGTCATAAACTTCCTACAATGTACTGGATACCAAAACTCCACAAAACACCATATAAGTCTCGTTTTATTGCTAATTCAAGTGCATGTACTACTACTAAGCTTTCCAAACTTTTGACATCGTCTTTAATTAAAATCAAAGAACATGTTCAAAGGTATTGTGACAAGACTTACGAAATTTCTGGACTTAATCTGTTTTGGTCTATCAAAACCTCGATAGAGTTTTTGACGAAGCTTGAACATAGACAATACCAAGCTTGCAATATATGTACGTATGACTTTGCAACACTATATACTACCTTACCTCATAATTTGATAAAAGCCAAACTTATACAACTTATTGAAAAGACTTTTGCCAGAGAAAGAAAACTATTGCTGGCGTGTAATACTGATCGTGCATTTTTTACAAATGACACGGTTAAGCATTACACTATGTGGACTTGCACCGATGTCTATAAATCACTATCATTTCTTCTGGATAATATTTATGTACGTTTTGGGAGTACCATATACCGCCAAGTGACTGGTATCCCTATGGGTACAATATATGCGCCCCTTGTCGCAGACCTATTTTTGAACTGTTATGAGAAGGACTTCATGCTATGTCTAAAACCTGATACACAGGCAGATATGATCGAAGCCTTAAACAATACATCGCGCTATCTAGATGATATTTTTAATATAGACAACCCATTTTTTGATACGTTGTTTCCTTTTATTTACCCAAAAGAACTACGCCTTAATAAAACAAACGAGTCAAATTTATCGGCACCATTTTTAGATTTGGATCTTTTAATAAATAACGGAATTGTTTCTTCTAAGATTTACGATAAGCGAGATGATTTTGATTTTAGTAGTGTAATTATCCTCATCTAGATGGCGATGTTCCCCGTTCTACATCTTACGGGGTTTATATGTTACAACTTATTCGTTTTACTAGGACCTGTACCTCTGTTGAGGACTTCCACATTCGTAATAAAAATATTACTGAAAAGCTTCTTAAACAGGGGTACAGATTTCATAAACTTCGTAAAACATTTTCTAAATTCTTTTATAGAAATCTTCCTCTCATTAACAAGTATAAATGTAACTTAAAATCTTTTTTGCGGCAAAGTATTTCACATCCGGAGTTTTATGGTAATGTGATTTACAGACTTCGTAAGATTCTTGGACATATGCATTTTCAAAACCTATTTGTGAAACGTATTAGATTTTTCCTCAAAAAAGATTATGATCCAACTATATTGCTGCGCACTTCACGTTTGGTTATCGATCAATCTACAATTGATAACTATGCTTTCCTCATTGGTTGTGCGACGACAGACAGGGCTTAGCACTACATGATGATGTATCTCTAAAGCCGTCCTTAACCGGGAGAGTTATGTCGGATTTTCGTGCTTTGTTTTGTCTCTCCTTCTCTGTCGTACCCTAAACCCATCCATGTCTTACAGTTACTCGTGACTACAGACTAGTCGCTTGAGTACAATTAGACCGTTGCCATAGTGGGTTATTTTTAACACGGGCTTGAATGTTTAATTCTTTCCCGTATTACTAATAATCTTGTCATAGAATTTTTGTTAGATGTTTTACATGTATTTACGTACTGTGCTGGCGGTCTTTTTGATTGTAAGGTTGTGGAACAGGGTTTATATTTTATGTGCACTTTTCGTCTTTATAGGTGAATATAGGAGATAAGAGTGAGGTTGGGCGCCCCTTAACCCAGGTTTAACCCCCAGTGGTTGTTAATAATTAATTTATAATTGATTATTGATTGCTGCTGACCGTACCAAGGCGGGCTCCTATATTCACTTTGCTTTATGTTTGTCTTGCGTGTTGTTTTCTATTTAGTGTGTAGATGAAGGAATGGGATTGCGCGCACGCGCGGGTGCGCGTGTGTGTGTGTGTGTGTTTGTTATGGTATGACTGTACGTGTGTTCTGCTTGAGAGGTGAGGGTATTGTTTGTGTTGCGTGTTCTGCTTGAGTCTTTCGTATTTATTTGAAACAGGTACGATGAGATATCAAGATACCGATATGACCTGATAGACCTCTGTGAAATGAAATGCAAATGCATTTAGACAAGATCTAACAGAAGAAGGACAGCCGGAAGAGTCTACTATATAGCTGGAGGCAGGCAGACGTGGAGAGGGTTAGATTTTCTAGTTCATCGAAACATCACAAAGACTTATGGGATTCCAGTCAATTTCCAGTAGACACATCACCATCTAGTCTGTCTGAAAGTTTCAACACCACAATATAACAAGTAAATGCTCCATCAACTGGACATAACAATGAAGAAGTGGATGCTTTCTACCAACAGCAACCAAGATTGCCATATCGCTGAAACATTGACCATTCCGTATAATGTGCTACAAGACATTTATGTTTAAATTGTGGTGACTAATAGGCCCACTTGGCCGGTGATGATGATGATGATGATAAGTTGGGTTTTACGGCACTGTGACACAAAATAGGTCATATAGCGCCGATGATTTAATAAGGGATGATGAGATGAGATGATAATGATCTCAGGAAGGTGATTTCGGCTAATCTCATGCGTTGTAAAACTGTAAATGGGATCAAAACCACCAACCTGCCGTCCTTTTAGTTCTTGTTAGAGGCGATGATCTCGGTCTAATAAACAGAAAACATTCCCTATGACAATTAAGCCCCAGAACTACGGCAAAGTAGGAAGGTCTCTGGGGACTTGGCCGGTGAAAGTTGTTTGTTTTTAAACAATATTTTGTTAAAAACAGTATGTACTATACACATGTCACACTAATACACGTGTATAACATTGACCTACTTACTTACTGACTTACTTACTAACAAAACGGTATTGCTCTCAGTGTGTCGCCGATACTGCAATTTAACATTGATGCAATAAAAGCATTGTTTAGATGTTAGGAGGCAAACTTACAAAGTAAGCATTTCAACACAATTTGTGGCAAGTCATAAAACACGAAATACAACGTTTTTGATTTGATTCCGAGATCTTTCCCAAGCAATTGATTTATCAGATTTGGGCTTTTGCTTTACTCTGACCAATCAAATGCTTGAGAACAATCTCATACTCAACAAACACGCTTGATAACCTTGGATGCTGGGTCATGTGTGTATTTATTTCCTATCTATATATAGTACCTGGATTTCTGACAGTATATAGGTACATTGTATACATGCCTAGATTCTGTTTCTTATATTTGTAGGATAGTACACTTCATTTTGGAACCAAAAGCATTAAGGTGTTTCAATATTTCAACCGAATAAGGGGAGATCCTTTGAATTGCACAGTAAACAAAGCAAATACTGAAAATTGCAGACTCGGTTAATTGAGTCTGTTCATGAGCAATACTGAAATATGAACACTGCTCACGCCCCCTAGCACCAGCTTAAGCGGAATACAACTTTCAACTATAAATGCGCTGAAATCAATGATTCCAAAGGACCAGAAAGTATAACAACACTGAGAATAAAGTACGGGGCGACTTTTTACAACCGCCACATAAGCACTTAACATCTGCTGTTGTGAATTATATAAATCTGAATAAGGGGAGATCCTTTGAAAGCACAGAAAACAAAGCAAATACTGAAAATTGCAGACTCGGTTAATTGAGTCTGTTCATGAGCAATTCTGAAATAGGCAACACTGATCACGCCCCCTAGCACCAGCTTAAGCGGAATTCAACTTTCAACTTTAAATGCGCTGAAATCAATGATTCCAAAGGATGTTGATCAAAGTGGTTGAACTATTTTTAAATGTTTAAAAACTGTGTCAAATGTAATCTTTTAGTACTAGTCGTGCTTTTCTGTCATGCGTTTGAAGTGTTTCTTTTCCCGAACCTTACTTTTAAGCCAAGTATTTATCCACCCGTTTGAAATATATACATTATGTACAAAGACGTTATTGTTGTGGTGTTTTGTCGTTGTTCTTTCAAATTACTTTTTTGATTAATAAACAGTTTTGTAGACATCTTGATATAGTATAGCCATAAATAAGTCCTATATAACTATTAACCCTTTGCCAGCTGGTCGCGACTTTATTGATTTTTACAAACAGTTTAGATCCAGATCAGACGCCGCGTAAGGCGGCGTCTGATCTAGATCCAACTTGTTTGACACTCTTCTTTAGGTTTCTTTACTGCAAAAATGTATAAATCTAAATTCAACACACTTTGCAGACGACAATTTCAAAGCAGACGACATCACCGCAGGATAAGGGTTAACAATAAACCAGCTCTTCTAAGCAGTTACTGTAATGTCATTTCATGTTACCAACTTTGTTTTATATATAATACCATCCTCTTCAACGCCAAATTTAACGATCCTTTAAAACCGTTCGTAGACAAAATATCGTCCGCTAAAACCTGTCGTATGAAAAATTCAGCAAAACGTATTTTGTTTAAAACATGTTGACCGAAGAAATATTGATACGAGTCAACAGCTTGATACCAGAACAGACGCTGAATTACACGGAGTATGATCTTGATCAGGGGCCCGTTTCATAAAACTAGGTACGACAAAAACGATCGTAAGTCCAAACTTTAAAATACATTTAATTTCTGATTTCTCCATCTAATCCTGTCTTGTGACATCTTTTTGGAATCGTCTTTTCAAGACGATTCCAAAATGATGTCACCAGACAGGATTAGACGGAGAAATAAATAAAACTTAAGACTTTTATAATCCGACTTACGACAACTATTGTCGTACGAAGTTTTATGAAACGGGCCCCTGATGTAGGTCGTCTATAACAGTGAACAGGTTAAATAAAACGTTATTGTTTTACATTGTATCTGTCTCACCCATTGCCTGTTTTATCACTTTCATGACCATTTACGAGTCAAGCATGAAAATCTACGTTACCATATAATGTTGATGTAACACTATTTATTTCTATGCTGTCACAGCAATAATTGACCTTTAGTATTATAACATACACAATGTAAATGGAAAACTGAAATTGTCCGCTTCCTCTCGGTTGACAGTATTTTCCCGAAAGTTGGCAAATTTACTGTCACCCTTGTCAGACATGTGCTATTTATATAATATATGCCAAATGGGTCGTATGAATTTTACGGACCGGGGGCCCGTTTCATAAAAACTTCGTACGACAAAAATGTCGTAAGTCAGATTACAAAAGTCTCAATTATTATTTATTTCTCCATTTAATCCTGTTTTGTGACATTTGTTTGGAATCGCCTTGAAAAGACGATTCCAAAAAGATGTCACAAGACAGGATTAGATGGAGAAATAAGAAAATAAATGTATTTTAAAGTTTAGACTTACGATCGTTTTTGTCGTATGAAGTTTTATGAAACGGACCCCAGTATATTTTGCACGTTTATGTGATAAACTACTTTAAGTATTAGTACGTTACATATTTATCGACAGGGCTGTATGTTGCCTGCAGCCGCTCTCATGCCTGTATAATCATAATTGGACTTTTGAGATATTGACTCATCCGGGAACAAGGTGTTATGACAAATTCATGCCTATCAGGTTCTAAAAGTGTTGACACTCATTTGAATATTTTAATTCAAAATACTGAAAAAAGCTTAAGAAATAACCCCCTCAATAATTGTTCAAAAAGGAGGACGTCATGGCAGTTAGAGGGTTTAAAAGACAATGTGCCACTGTAATTCAATATTGTTACAATTTTTTTTATATTTCTCTTTTTTTAATATGAAAATCAACGCAAAGGCATTCTTGTTAAATATCAAAGGGCGATCCTTTTCAGCTATATTTTCTTGTTGTAATGCATTTTGAAAAACAACTTGACGCAGTGGAAAATATGACAAAGGTTAAAATTGCCATTAACACTTGAGGTCTTGTAAACCGCCATGTTTCGCATTCAGGGACTATTTTAAGTGACATTGTTTGAGAATATTTTATCTAAGCAGAGAAAAGAAAGCCAAATTAGATTTAACGCCTAGTTAAATAAATAAAATTCAATTTGAGTGTTAGCAAATAGAATTTAAGTTTCACCTTCATTCCAAAAATGTTTCTTATAAGATAAGTTGATGACCTAAATGGTGTTTGACCAGTATCCTCCCTGGTAGATAGCCGTTTCCATGTTATTTTTATCTCAATATTATACGCATGTACCTTTTCACTAGAAACATGCAGTTTTGCAAACATTGTAATTCACATAAGAGGTTCAGGAGAATTTCAAGGTCTACACTGTTCGAAATTCTGTTAAACATGTTAGAATTAAGAGGTTTAAATTGTCCATTACACAATTCAGCATTGTCAAGGCTGCCACTTCTCCGGAGTTTTTCCGAATTCTTCGGATTTTTATTCCAACAGATGGAATCTTAAAGCAGGCTGAAAGTAAAGCAGAATGCGCATTAAGGCGCATTCTGCTTTACTTTCAATCTGCTTTAAGCATCACGTGTCTTAAAAACTTGAAACACACCATGGATTAAAGGTATAAATCGGAAAACCACGTTTGAAAAATTGAAAATTTTGAACTCTTAGGATTTTCTTCATCAACATATGGCAGCCCTGCATTGTTATGGCTAGGTCAGGTGATATGACAGCGTTAAAGCGCACTATTGCTTGGATTATAATTTTGATACTAAGCTTACTAGTACTACTGCTAAGTATTACTACTACTACCATTCAGTATCACTACCTTACTGCTGCTGCTACAATCATTACTACCACACTTCTACTACTATAACATCTGATCGGTCGCTTTCCTCGCTAGCGGCTGAATCGTGATTATCTGAGCAAACAGTTTAGATCCTTATAACATGCCGCCAAACTGTATGACTTTCTGACCCTTATTAAAAAAGATAATACTTTTCACTGGGGGCCAACTAGGTATTACGATGAAACGCTTTGCTACGACAACTTATATGGGTATTATAACAAATTTGTATTGCTACGAAGGGAACTTTGTTTTCGTAGACAAACATTTCTTACTGTATACACTGACTTCGTAGCAATACAAATATATCATAACACCTATATACATGTAGGTTGTCGTAGCAATACATTTTGATGATAATACGTAGTCCCCCCCCCCCCCCCGTGCTTTTTAGAACAAAACATGACATTTGTTAAAGACGAACAACTACCCCGCATCCAAAGAGTTTAGCATCAAACGTTTCGACATTCTCGTTAATTTTTCTTAAGTAACAAAAAAGAATTGAATTCCCAATTTTTAAAAAAAATATTTAGGCAGACGGTATTATGGCATTTATACTCACGCGTTTGTATTATGTTGAACTGTATTTTTATGACCACTCAAACAGCAACAGATTATTAATGAAAACAATCAAACAAAACTAATGTTGACTCCGGCGTATTACTTGCCAGACAATGTGCAATCATTTTAGAAGATGCAAACGCAGAAATTAACCTGGTCGCGCATCGTCTGACCAATAGTACATGTACGCTGAACGCAATTATTTGATAAATAATAATAATAATAATAATCAAAATATGATAATAATCAATGTGCAACCACTGTTCTAATATGATTATTATGTAAACATGTTCCTCCCTTTAAATAAGTTATAAATAAGTTTTCTTAGTACATGTAACTACTAATATATCCCTAATTTCATTTCATTACCGAGTTTTGCAGTTGCCTTTACCTTTTACTAACGATACGTGTGCTGTTAATGCACTTAAATTATATGGAGCTCTTTCGGCCCATCCAAGTCGGAATCAAGTAAGCAATATAAAGCAACACAGCCCTTTTCTGAAACCTAATCGATATCCGACCTTGGATGGGAGAAAAAAATTTGTTAACTTTAATATTGTCAGGGATTTCCATTTCTCATATGTCATTATAATGATCTGAGAAACAGCAGTAATTGTTGTTGTTGTTGGCAGTTATAGTGCTCGACGACTTATTACGTCATAATGACAATGAACATGTTACTAAGTAGAGAACAGTATGAAACATGTAAACGTTAACCAAATAAAACAGTTTAGGAACTAGATGAGACACCGAGTATCACCACGTCTAATCTGAATACCAGTTTGTTGACACCTTGGTGTTAGTTTCGTAAAAATGAAATACAGATCAATCCATTTTGAGGATAGTTGCAGTAACAGAAATGTATTTTTCCCAATAAACGTGTTTGTGCTAAAATATAACAGAAAAATACATCAACTACTATCATTAAATAGTTTTAATTATTACGTGTTTAAGGGTGTATCAATGTCATGAATTTGGGAAATTGTCAAAGTATATGAAAACACTCTATGATGGTTTTGTATTGAAGAGCTATTTAAGATGAATGAATAAATAGAAAAGTGTACATTT
This sequence comes from Gari tellinella, assembly GCA_922989275.2. Taxonomy (NCBI): domain Eukaryota; kingdom Metazoa; phylum Mollusca; class Bivalvia; order Cardiida; family Psammobiidae; genus Gari; species Gari tellinella. The sequence goes on from OV277860.1 coordinate 98,036,811, forward strand.
TGGTGAACAACAGTTGGCTCTACGGCCATGTAAAATTTACCCCACCCACTTCCTCTTATTTTGTCCTTTTCAAACAGCCCGCTTCAATAAAATCCATTTTAAATGAAACAAATATGATAATTTGGTTTTGTGTTATTTATTTCCTATCTATGGTAGTATTTCTTCATACAAAAACTAATTTAAGAAAAAAAGGCACCAAATGTAAAATTTATAAAGCTCTAAATATCATCGATATGGATTTTTTTTGTAAATTTTGTAAGGGGAGATAACTCTTTTTACTTTAATAACTCAAAATTTTCAACACTGACCTTTCAATTTCTTTTCATATTTTGAACTGCCGTAGCACGGGCTTTCATCTGGTAGAATATAAGAAAAAGTTTAATACTAGAACTATTTCATTTTCAAACTTTTTTAATTTTTTTCATAAAATAAAAAAATCTAATAAAATTATGCCCTATATAAAGCATATTTTTTATATTCAAGGATCCATATTGTTCAAACCTGGTGCCTGCTTTGTCTAAATTTGGTTTATATATGTGAAAATACCACCATAGACATGAAATAAATACAGAAAACCCAAATTACCATTTTTGTTTTGTTTTGAAATAGATTTTACTGAAGCTTGTACTCTGAATGGGTAAAATTTGAAGAAAAAAATCCAAATTTGATATACCTTTTTCAAATCGCTGTAGCTCAAAAAAAGGACACCACCATATATATTTTTTTTCAATTTTTCATTCATCATAAAAAGCTCTTCCAAAAAAACAATGATAGAAAAAAAGTTTTATACTTTGAAAAAATCGCTTATGACATTGATTCACCCTTAAGATAGCTGACTGCTTTAAGCGAGATAACAGTAAAACAGAAGTTTCTTTAGAACCTTTCTGTTTTATTGTCACCTTAAGCTGCCACCTGTCTTTTATTCGACGAATAAGCCTTTGTTTTAATGGTTGTAATTTAATGGTTTTACTGCCTTAAGAAGCAAGATTACAGCAAGGTTACCTAACGTTTGATCAAGGATTAAGTTGTTTGCCACTCACGTGAGATTTGTTGAAAAAATTCACATTTTCTCAATTGCAATGTATTGCCTTAGCACTTAGTTCGCTTAATCACATACCCCATACATACGCCTTTTACGCCTTAAATTTATCCTCCACTTCATTAAACAATTTCACGTTATATAGTCAATGTGTATCATAAGAAACAGTTTCTTTATGCTAGCAAATGATAGCTTACAGCAGGTTTAAAGAAAAGCAAAATGCGCCTCAAGGCGAATTTTGCTTTACTTTCAATCTGCTTTAAGCGGTCACCTATGGAGACTATGGAGTAATGGGTTACCAGAACAACGCTCTCTCCACTGATCATAGCGTGCGGAGGGTCACACAATACAGCAGGTAATCAGAATATTATTGGATATGGTGCTGATGGTTTATTCATTAAATGGTTCATTGACCTATCTGAACACATGTTTTATTGAGTTCATTATTTATGACCATTTTGTAATTACAAACAGTATATGCCTTTATCATGGTAAACGCATGTTAATCACTCTTTCTCCGTAGGTTCTCAAACAATACGTTTTGATAACACTTTCGATTCAGGTCAAGTTACCTGGTTATGGATCAGGGGCCCGTTTCATTAAACTTCGTACGACAATAACGGTCGTAAGTCAAAACTTTAAAATACGCTTCTAATCCTGTCATGTGACATCTCTTTGGAATCGTCTTTTCAAGACGATTCCAAACAGATGTCACAAAACAGGATTAAGTGGAGAAATAGAAAGAATTGAGACTTTTATAATCTGATGAAGTTTAAAGAAACGGGCCCCTGAACTCATTTGTTTGACACTCATATCGATGTTACGTCAGTCAAAATATATCTGCTCTAGATTAGAGTAATAAATCAAAGTACTGATAGTACTGATGTGGCGTTTGTCTGTAAAGTTGCGGAATTTACCAGCAGTCCAAAAGTGATAAAAGCTCGAAAACCTAGAATTCAAAGTCGCTTCTATTTCAGTCATATCGAAACATCCAGCTAAATACAGGTGGAGGAAGACCTAAGATGTCCTTTATACACTTATGGGTACAAATAAACAACTGGGTAGAACCTCCAATCTTTTGCAAGTCAGCTGGAAGGCTTACTCTCATGGAAATTGGAATTCAGAGATGAGTGATTGTCACAGTTATGCAACCGACCAGAACCATTTGAACAATTTTGGTATAGGACATCTAGAAGTGTAACCATGCCAAATATCAAGGCTCTGGCCATATTAGTTCCAGAGAGGAAGACATTTGAAAATTTCACTATATAACTCTATGTAAAACTGTGACCCCCGGGGCTGGGCCAATTTTGACCCCAGGGGCAAAATTTGAACAAACTTGATAGAGGACCTATAGATGATGCTATGTGCCAAATATCTAAGCTCTGGACCTTGTAGTTTCAGACTAGAAGATGTTTTAAGATTTCCTTATTTTTTCACTTTGGTTGCCATGGCAACCAGAGTTCTACATGTTTTTAATTCTTTGAAGAAATTTGAAAGAGCTTGACCCAAGGAACATTTCTGTAAAGTTTGGTTGAAATCTGTCAAGGGGTATAGGAGGAGATGTCATTTGAAGCAATTGTTAACGACGACGGACAACGGACACAGGGCCATCCCAATAGCTCACCTTGAGCCTTTGGCTCAGGTGAGCTAAAAATGGAGATATTGATTTATGCCCAGGACTGACCTAGATATGCAACAGACCGGAACAATTTGAACAAAATATGTAAAGTATATTTAAAAGTGTCACCATACAAAATATAAAAGCTCTGGCCATATTAGTTTCAGAGAAGAAGATGTTTGAAAATTTCACTATATAACTCTATGTAAAACAGTGACTCCCGGGGCGGGGCCAATTTTGACCCAAGGGGCATAATTTAAACAAACTTAATAGAGGACCTGTAGGCGATGATATTAGCCATATATCTAAGCTCTGGCCCTTGTAGTTTTAGACAAGAAGATTTTTTAAGTTTTCACTGAATAAATCTATTTTTAGCTCCTGTGACCTAGTTATGCAACGGACCAGAACCATTTGTACAATTTCGGTATAGGACATCTAGAAGTGTCACTATGCCAAATATCAAAGCTCTGGCCATATTAGTTTCAGAGAAGAAGATGTATGAAAATTTCACTATATAACTCTAAGTAAAACCTTGACCCCCGGGGCCGGGCAAATTTTGACCCAAGGGGCATAATTTGAGCAAACTTGATAGAGAACCTGTAGGCGATTCTATGTGCCAAATATCTAAGCTTTGGCCCTTGTAGTTTCAGACAAGAAGATTTTTTAAGTTTTCATTGAAAAAATCTATTTTTAGCTCCTGTGACCTAGTTATGCAACAGACCACAACCATTTGAACAATTTTGGTAAAGGACATCTAGAAGTGTCTCCATGCCAAATATCAAAGCTCTGGCCATATTAGTTTCAGAGAAGAAGACGTTTGAAAATTTCACTATATAACTCTTTGTAAAACTGTGACTCCCGGGGCGGGGCCAATTTTGACCCCTGTGGCATAATTTGAACAAACTTGATAGAGGACCTGTAGATGATGCTATGTGCCAAATATCTAAGCTCTGGCCCTTGCAGTTTTTGACAAGAAGATTTTTTAAGATTTCCTTATTTTTTCAATTTGGTTGCCATGGCAACCAGAGTTCTGCATTGTTTTTAATTCTTTGAACAAATTTGAAAGAGCTTGACCCCAGGAACATTTCTGTAACGTTTGGTTGAATTCTGTCAAGGGCTATAGGAGGAGATGTCATTTGAAGCAATTGTTAACGACGACGCACATACGCACGACGCCGGACACAGGGCCATCCCAATAGCTCACCTTGAGCCTTTGGCTCAGGTGAGCTAACAAAGCTAGTGATGGTCAAAGGGATAAAATCTGAACTAACCTGCAATGTATCATGTCAATGTCAACAACAGAGCTAAAGTGAAATCCTCTTTTTAAAGCTTCAGATGTACAAATATGGGTAACACTATATGCCATGCACTACTTTGTAGCGTGGCATAAACATGCTTTTTTCAACTCATACAGGGAAAACGCATATTGACATTATTAAAAAACAAGATCATATGTCTTCTCAAAATTTTAATAAAGTATTAATTCTACATGAAACTAGTGTATTGAGTCAGCCAAAAAAACATGTAAAGTAATAGATATTATAAGATCAATAAAACGTGTAAACACGCAAATGCTTCAATAGTCTTCTGCCATAGGTTTATGTTAATGGCTAGCATGGCAGTACATTTTGTAGTTTTGAAAACAGGTGACCACGTAAAGCTAGTTGTAAGTAAAGCAGCATGCTTTACATTCATCTTGCTTTAAGCTGAAACTTAATTTCAACACATTACTGAATATTTTATTTTCACAAATTTTCAAAAATAGAATCAGGCTATGGGGTAATGGGGTAATGGGTTAAAGCGCTCTAATGTGAAAGAAAGGGTCATATAATTGACGATTTAACTCCTTCCAAGTGGCTGCTAAACTTCCTCAGTCCAGAAACCTATATAACCCGATCTTATTTCTCAGTCCAGCAGCATTCGAGTTTCAGGTTTTACTGTAATAAATACTACACATCCCATTATCACGACAGTCTTACGAATGTCATTGATTCAGGTACCGGTAACCTATCTAATCCGATATCTTTTCTCAGTCCAGAGGCATTCGATTTTCAGAGGTTTAACTGTAATAAATACTACACATCCCATTATCATGACAGTCTTACGAAAGTGATTCGGGTATTCAGTTCCTTTCTTTTCCTCATATACAAACAAGTGTCCAGCTATTACACCTATATACTGTCGTCACGCCAGCAAGAGTGACTGTCTTCTGTTTCCATGTCAACCTGACTTGTTGTCTGTTGCTGATGCTGTGTTTTGAGGAACTTCTTCAGCAAGTGTTCCAGAGATTTCATAGCTTTGCCCTCATCCTCCAGTTCTTTGCGCATTCTTTTCTGCTCCTATAAAAAATAAATGAAGGCAATTTGTGAAATTAGCTTTTCAGAGTTCCAAATAAGGGAAGTATTTTAAACACATAAATCTTTATTTCTGCATTAAACCCCACAGTGTCACTCATTAGAAGTGTCTCTTTTAGTCACACCATAGGATTTGGTGCAGAAATGAATGAGAAAATGTTTAAAAACTGGAGTTTACTCCTTCTTATCTGGAGCCCTGACTTTTGACTTTGATATGCACTTTTAAAAGGTGTCTGAAAAGGTAGAGTCTTCTATATATCTGAAATTTACTTTCCCATGCCTACCAGTGGGTTCCAGATAAGAGTGACTGAACTAAATATTTTCAGCATTTCCTCCTTAACGTTTAAACTTTGTTTTGACTACTCAATAAAATTGTCTCTTCGAGAATGAGTAGTCACACGGTCACACCATATATTTTTGAGCAGGCATAAAAAATTGTTTTCAAAATATTCCCCTTGTCTGGAGCTCTGACATAGGATGTGCATGTACAATTTGTCACACAATTTTCATCTACCGGTAGATATGAGTTACTTGACAAATCATAACAATTTGCAAAACTTATCAATACCATTTTTACCTGATTAGCTCTTAGAATGCACACCTTGTAACCACAGTAACCTATGCAAACAGTTTGGATCCTAATGTGATATCAGGTAATGTGGTGTCTTATTAGAATCCAAAATGTGGGACACACTGACCATGTTTTGAAAAGAAATTTAGAAAAGTCTATTTTTAGAACAGTAGCAGACGGCGATAGTTTCAGAGCTAGGAGGGTTGGGGTTAACCTAGCTTTACTGGTTCCAGCAATAAATACCGATATCAAAAACTTTTACAAACAGCTTGGATCCAGACCAGGCCCCACTGAACTTGAGACTTGATCAGAATCCAAACTATGTCACAAAGTTCCTGTTTCTATAAAATAAAGGTTGAGCCAAGTTTTAGAAGTATAGCACTCATCATTTTCATATGGCAGTTATTCAGTGTTATTCAGTGTTGAATAAGATAAATACACCTTTTAATGCCTTTACTTTATTCTTCCAATAAAGAAAAAAGTCCTGAATACAGTATCAATATAAGAAATACATGTATTTCTATATCCTAGAAGGTCGTTGCTTAAAGCAGGTTGAAGGTAAAGCAGAATGTGCCTATTTTTAAAGGCGCATTCTACTTAGTTTCAGCCTGCTTTAAGTGGTCACCTATTTCAAAACTAGAACGGCTATCACTAAAGGTGAAAAATACCCCCACTATACAGCACTATGTCACACTCTGCAGACGTTTTCAATAAGGTTTTACAATAAGGTCAAAGGTGTAAGCCAAGGTCATAATGATTTCAAAATGGTATATGACACTCTGCAACTCCTGAGTAACATTCATGCCAAGTATCAAGTAAATCCGGTTGAAAGTGAAGATTATGCCTGCCAATTTTAAGACCAATTTCAAGGCCAAAGGTCAATGTCACAGAGATTTGAAATTTGTGTCTTGCACATCTACTACTCCTGAGAAACATTTATTCCAAGTATGAAGTGAATCAGGTTTAAAGTGAAGGAGGAGTTCAAAGTACAAGATTTTGCCTGCCAATTTCAAGACTGATTTCAAGGAAAAAGGTCAAGGTCACAGAGACCTGAAATTTGTGTCTTGCACATATACTACTCCTAAGTAACATTTATATCAAGTGAATCAGGTTGAAGTTGAAGGAGTTGTTCAAAGTACAAGATTTTGACTGCCAATTTCAAGACCAATTTCAAGGCCAAAGGTCAAGGTCACAGAGACCTGAAATATGTGTCTTGCACATCTACTACACCTGCGTAACATTTATGCAAAGTATTATGGCAGAACAGTACTCCTTTTTGTGTCAAAAAACTTCTTACAGATCGGACTTTTTTACAGTTATACAGACGTACAGAAGTAATTTTCGCAAAATGGCGGTAGTGTCTTCAAGGCGGACCATTCCGGTCACGTTATTCTTGTGATAAAACGTTAATAATTGGTCAGTATGAAATCGAGAGACTTTTTAAGTTTGTATAAATGAAATAAGCAATATAAACTACTTCAGATTTGATACATTAATGGTGGCTGTTGATATAGTGTAGGCGTTATTACGGTATCCACTGGTAGCAAGAAAGGTCCGTGTTTTACACAATGGCCTAGGTCTTTTTGGCTCAGTCAGAACACCTCACAAGTTTCTGCTATACTCCTGTTCAGAGTGCTTTGCCAACAGAATTTGGAATTGGCCAAGATGTTACGATGGGGTCCTAGATAAGTCAACATCCGATTTGAGCGTGATTAACCGACAGAAAAGGTTTGTGGAAAAAATTCAAACATGTCAAAGCTAATTTATGGGGGAAAACGACAATTTAATAGATCATACACATTATTTTCCACTCCTCCTGCAGGACAAAAAAAAGTAATATACCAAGTTATAGTCTACTTTCAGTCCGAATGACCGCTCAACCGACTGTACATTTACTCCCCTGATCATTTAGACATCTTGCCTACAATATTGAGCACTGCTAACATATGGCGCAGTCAAATGCAGCCGCAGTACCGTCTCAGACCCTTCACAGGTACCCATGTTAACCCCTGGGTGGAGAGGAGCAATTCGCGGTACATGTCTTGCTCAAGGACATTCATGTACATCATCGGGGACTCAGAAAAAATCCCCTAGTCAGACCGCTCGTCCGGCGTGGGATCGAACTCACGACCCTTGGTACCGTAGTACTGCATCTTATGATATCTGGAGCCCTGATTTAACCCATTATTACAACATTTTAGAAAAGATCTAATGCTTAATTTACCTTCTGAATTCATCATCTCCACTAATGATGCATCTGCAAGGTATGTTGTAGATTCACCATCTACCTCAAGAGTGATGTAAAATCTGTAAAATATGTAAAAACTGTGGTTTTAATGTAATTTGCAAAGAAATCTTTAAGCACTGTGGTATTTTACAAAATGTTAGGAAAAGTATTTTTTTTTACTTGGGAAAGGGGGCCGAATATCGCTTACCGGACCCCAAAAATGTCACAAAACTGGGCTGCCATAGAAATTAAATGTCATTCCAGTTTTATAGTTTTTGTTAGCGTCAAACTCAAACTCAAAGGGGTCAAAACTTTAACTTGAGGACGAGTGACAAATTCCATTTCTTTTATCCCTGTATCATGATACTAGAAACAAGATATTGGGCAATGGGTTAAGCGGGTTATGGTCAAAGCGTACCGATTCAAAACATACCATTTTTGGTCGAAGCGTACCACATAGAGGATAAAAGGATATACATATAGGGAAACATTCAATTTGTTATAAGTTGATGCGAAGACAAAGCATTATCTTTGAAAATTTAGTAATTAGGAACAAATTTGCCATTATGGTCATCAGTTCACAAAGTTTCGAAATATTAATATTAGTGTCAGTGTCAACAATTATGTTGATCCTGACAATTCTGTTTTCCAGTGCTATGTCATACTCTGTTTGTTTACACTTAGCGAGCATGCGCACTCGGGGACAACAAACCCGAAATCTACATATAAGCTAGTATACAGCGTCGCTTTTCATCTCATTCATTTTTACGCATTGTTATCTGAATAGGTACTATGAATACTACAAAGGTCTTACATAAGTTGCAAAAGAGTGATTTTACCGAAAATTAGATTTAATTTTTTCTCCAAGTAAGACCGACGCCATCCGAATGAAGGACCAAGAGTATGCATATGAGTTTTTATGACATTAAATGCCCGGATGACTGGAAAAGAGAATATGCCGCCATATACGGCTTCTGATCAGGATCCAAACTGCTTGAAAATAATTTGAGCAGGCCTATCATGCAAAAGATAGTCTTTCTTTATGCAGCTTCTGATCAGGATCCAAATTGATCAAAAAGTAATAGTCACTACCAGATATATTTAAAAAGCATTAAAGCAAATATATTCTGTTCTAAAACTAAGTGTCAATAATTGTGGATCTTAAGCTCTACACGGCTTCTGATAACGATCTAAAATCTTTCATCCGTTAAAAGGTGGCTTTTGATCTAGCTTTTTCTTGAAACTTCGTCTGTTCTAAAAGTTTAAACTAATAAAAAAATGTCAACCATTGTGGATCCTGATCAGATGCCGCTTTACGCGGCTTCTGATAAGGATCCCAAAGGCTTGAAAAGTAATATTGCATCCGTGAAAAGATGGTTGTTACGCGAACATAACCGACTGTCACTTTTTTCCCCACCCACTCCGTAACGAGCTAAGGCTGGGCAATAAGTTTTCATAAGGCCGTATTACTAATTCATCAACGAAATTCAGTTCATAAAACATTAATAAATTACAAAGAGAATTTGACTGATGAGTTGAAATTGTGTATGTTGGAGTAAATTACGAAAATTTGACATTTACGAACCTCTTGCATCTCTGGAACTATTTTGGGCCCGTTCGATTCACTGTTCCGATGTTCCGGACAGACGGAACATCAATCGAATGCAGTGGAACAGTGTTCCGGACATGTTCCAACTGTTCTGGTTTTCGAGGTGGTGCAGTCGGAACAGTGACGTCATCAACATGGCGACAATCGGAGCAATTGGAGACGCCAGATTTTATAAAATTGCTTTGGAGTGTTTTTCACCACTCCTGAAGCAACATCCTGCATAGTAATATTTTGGGTCAAATTGGCCAGCGGAATTTCAACAATTGCATCAAAACCTTAACTGACACCAACCCCGATGCACAAGTACATGACATATTTTTATCTAATTTTTATTTATACAGGGTTTCTTGTTGGTTATACCAAATTTTTTATATGATATAGTAAAAAACAAACATTATTTAACAAAAATAAATGTGTCAAGTTCCTGACGTGGCTACATTATAAGCGCTACAATTTGACTGGTGCACAAATGTTCTTCAGTATAATGAGGATGAAAATGGTGATTATTTTATGAAATTTAGCCAGTGGTACTAATTTAGTGCTGCTCTTTGATTCAAAACTATTCTCTGGACGGGATAGCAAGAAAAACAATAACAACTTCAATCATTATTTTATTTTGACGCCATTTTGAATTTTCAACTTCCTGTTCTAAATAGAAAAATTGCGTTCGATTGAGAGCTGTTCTGGAACAGGTTTGGAACGTGTTTCGGACAGTGAATCGAACGGACCCGTCCTGTTGTATCGCTCCGCACACGGCGCGACCCCACTTCATAATTTCTATTTGAGTTTTTCTTGTATTTGTTTTTATTACAAATACAAATAATTTTAAGCGTACCCGAGTGGATTTATGCTCCAGACCTACTTTCTACGTTTTATGTGATAAATTAGTTAAGCAATCGCCCATATATTGAGGGTCTATTTGTTATTACGTCATGCTCGTTAAGTCGGAATATTGGCTGTTATAAGGTATCAAACCCGGCCACAGTATTACCTGTTTTAAGCGAGCATGCAATGAGGAAGTAAAGTGCACATTAAAGACAGATGGCTTTTTATTCAGGTCAGATGTAGTGAATAACGGTTTTATAGGAGCGGTCTGCATTTTTTTCCAACCTGCAGTAAGCAGTCACCTGTCTTTGAGACCTGGATAACCTCATTTTGATGGTCGTTAAAGACCGACTGTAGCATGTGATACGATTGTTGAAATTCAGTACTGACATTGTGGCGTTGTCTGACGACAAACGCCACAAAAAACCCAGATGACAACATTTAAGGAGCTGATAGTATAGTAGTGAAGGGTTATTTTCATTAAAGTAATAAACCAGAAGTTGCTGATGTACATTCGCTTTTAAAGTAAACCGCTTGAACAGTAGAATATACGGCATTAGCCCAATAATAACAATAATGGCACCGCAACACATAGAATGGTCATATGGAATAGACAAAATTAGAGTGTATGCATTTTAAGAATATAAAATCGAGCGTAGAATATGTTGAATTTAGACCCAGTAGTTACCCGGAAATTGATTTGAATCCCAACTATTTGCAAGTGGCACTATAATTGACAATATAGAGTGAGGCGGCTCAAGTTCAAACTTACCGTTTTGCAATATGTTTTAATTTACCCGTTTACATGTAGTGTTTGGTTTATCATTGCTCAAAAAGTAAAAAGGGAGATAAGAATACTTCTAAAAGGGAATTAAGGAAGTATAATATCACAAAGCTTCCCTTTTATAATATGTCGTCCTCTATGGACCTGTATCAATGATAACCATATCCAAAACACGTCACACGTTTTGTATCATGCTTTCATTGTGTTCTTGATAATGACACGTCATTCATAAATAGTATACCTTTGAAATATACACTTGTCCTCGACGATCAATATACATGTAGATCAGATCAACATCAAAAGGCTATTAACTCTTTACCCCATAGAAGCGGCTTTTAGCACATGTAATTTATTCCTCCACAGAAGAAAATAGTTCTATTTTATACAGATGTAGATATGTAACACAAGAAAAATTTCCTTTATCTGAGTAGATTGTAGCTTAAAGCAGGTTGAAAGTAAAGCAGAATGTGCCTTAAGGCACTTTCTGCTTTACTTTCATACTGCTTTAAGTTGTCCCCTATTTTCAATACCAGACACAGACTATGGGGTAAAGGGTTAAAGGAACCGTCTGAACACGATGTGCATTGTTTTACATTGTGCAATATTTTGTAAAACTACCCTAGATAGTTACATGTACAGTGGACAAGACGTTATTCTTTCCCTTTTAAACGCAAGCGAAACGCAAACGCAATGCACTTAAATGGGTAATTTGACAATTTTCTGACTATTTTGACGACTCATTTTAACTTGAATGGCAAACTGTTTGTAGCCTGATCAGACGCCGGGTTACCTGGCGTCTGATCTGGCTCAAAACTGTTTGCAGTGGAAATAATAGTGTTGGCGTTAACGCGTTTAATGGGAAGCATACCGTCTTTTCCACTGTAATAATGGACTAGACCCGAAAGGAACTGAAATTTTCCATTTGAAATTCCATGGGTGAATGATTTAATCTGTTAATTTTCATAGCTATGTCACCCTCACTTAGACATTTTGTATTGGCATTGAAAAAACATTGTTGGGTGTCTATTACACAGTATATATCATGATCAGACGGACACGGGCTCGGCGTCTGATAATATTTTAAACTGTTATTGAATGCAAGTTGAACATGAGGTTTATCGGTCCTTAATCGTGTAATAGATTCGTGTTAAAACCAATCACCAAACAATATTCTGTCACGATCCAGTCAACTTAATTCAGTCACATGAAGTGTCAATGGTTGTATTGGTCTCACAGGGAGAGAGCACTCTTTTACAGTGATGACAGGCTCCAAGGTTATAACGCTTTTGAGTTTTTAGTCATTCTCAAGCATTTGATTGGTCAGATTTGAGTCTAGGGTCAAATCTGACCAATCAAATGCTTGAGAACAAATTCACAATCAACTCAAAAGCGTTATAACTTGCCCCAGGAGTTAATACAAGCGGGGGTGTCGTAATCAAAGTATTTTGCCCAATTATAAGTAGGAATACGCCAAATCAGGGGACGGTTTCTTAAAACTTTGTACAACAAACGTTGTCGTTAGTCAGATTACAAAAGTCTCTTAATATTAATTTTAATTTGTCCGTCTAATCATGTCTTGTGACATCACTTTGGAATCGTTTTGAAAAGACGATTCCAAAGAGATGTCACAAGACAGGATTAGATAGAGAAATCAGAAATTAAACGTATTTTAAAGTTTTGACTTACATGTACGACCGTTACGAAGTGTTTTGAAATGGGCACCAGGACGGTATGCCGAAACTCGTCGAAACTCGTACAAAGATATTAAAAATAATTTTCCAATTTTGCAGCACACCGCGGGCAAATTTGTTACAACAGTTGCAAGATATTGTAACGTCTCACCTGGATCCATCTGTTTGACATTAAGATTACATTGGTGTAGTGACAGGCAGAGAAGTCAATTTTTAGAACGGTTGCAGATAATAAATACTTCAGACAACAATGACATAGAAGGTTGAATGTTAACAATACACTTTTGAACGATGTTAGAATGATAAAACGGTGTTGAAATCTGTTGATTAACTTCCTATTACAGTTAAAATTCGTTTCCTGTTTAACCCTTTCAATGCCATGGTGTCATCAATTTTAAACAATGATCGTCTGCTTTTTACTCTCAAAAAATGTATATTGACTTAAGAAAAAATGAAATTATTGTCAACCAGTTTTATCCTAATCAGGATACAAACTGTTACAAGTAACCATTGTAGATACTATTCGGGTAAACCAGGCAGCTCATCCATGATACTATTGAGAGATTTAAACACTTCTCCTTCAAAATGTTAAGCATGTGGTAGCTTAACCCTTAGCCTGCCAGTCACGACTATAGCTCCATATGCAAACAGCTTGGATCCGGATGAGACGCCGAGTAACTCGGCGTCTCATCCGGATCCAAGCTGTTTGACACTCTGACAACATTTTCAGCAATTTTGAGCAACTTTGAAGCACTTTGAAACTTGAAGCAGACGAGAAATATAGCAGACGACAATTTATTTGGCGGGCTAAGGGTTAAAGCAGGAGAATACTTCTTACACTGGCGAAGATTCCATTGAAATGTCAGATTACGTTTCTAAAGCATACAACTTAAGAAATACCATAACTGGAACACTGTTTACAATTGGTCCGCCACCAAAAATGTCATTTTTATGGCCAGGTTATGTCATTAGAAATGGCCAGATAAATGTCACAAAATTGGCCAGGTAAATGTCACAAGAGATGGCCAGTTAATTTTTACGAAAATACATAAAAGACCTGCAAACATATTCTAAAGTTTACCCTAACCCTAATCATAGTTTTGGTGGCGGACTAATTGTAAACCCTAGCCACCATAACTACATATCAATCGTCATTGCGTACTTTTTCTTATTACAAAACAGATAGACATTATAAATATTTCTAATCGATATAGAACATGTACATTAAATCTACACCGTGAAATCTAAATGAACACTGTGTAATCTAATTTAATATTGTGTAATCTAAATGTACAATGCAATGTAGTCTAAATATGCGAGCGTGTTATCTAAATGTACTATATTAAATCTAAATATACACTGTGTTACATGTATCTAAATGTGCGAGTGTGTAATCAAAATGTAAACTTTATAATATGTATGTACGATGTAGTCTAAATGTGCGAATATGTAATCTAAATGTAAACTGTGTAATCTTATTTTACACTATGTAACCTAAATGTACACTGTATTCTGAATGTGCGAGGTACATGTAAACTGCTTTCAGCCTGTCTTACGCTACCATCTGCTGGGATATAGAAAAAATCTTATAGTACATATTCATGACTGTATAAAGTGGAACAAATTCTTCTGTCGAGGAATACATTAAATGCGCTAAAATGCGTTTTAACCATTTCACTCTCAATAACGCTTAAATGTGTGTTTGCAAACAGTTTGTATCCTGATCAGACACCGCGTAACGCGGCGTCTCATCAGGATCCAAACTGTTTGACACTCCTATCGATATGTTTTAAGTCATACTACTTTGAAACCTACGACAAAAAAGGAGTTGCATAATGCGGGTCAAAACCTACGCAGAAAGCTGATATATGAGCTTTCCACGCAACTTTTATCCTGAGTTAAGTTTAAAATGATACAATCAACAAAGGATTTCACCTCCATACGAAAAAAAGCTAGATAAATAAGTTGCACAATACGTGTCAAAAATCAACACAGAAAGCTCTTTTGTGAGCTTTCTGTGAAACTTTTATCGTAGACTGTTAATCTGTCTTAAGATATATTATCAGTAAACATTGCATTTAACAATCATACGATTGTATATCATTTACACTTTCTTTGATAAGGGGGTTACACAATTCAAGTCAAAAATAGCGCAGAAAGTACACACGCGGCTGACCCACATCTCCTCAAAGTGGTTCAAAGTAAAATAGCAATAGTAGAGCAAACATCTCTATAAGAAAAGTGTATTATTTTGATCATGTTACATGTATTTGACACACTTGTGATAGTTTATGACAGTAAGTATAGACAATATCAACTTTTGGAATCTTTGAAGATTAGACTTGTAATTAACTGAATAATATGTTTGTGAAAATCTCATTCCTTCACGTTGAAGTAAAACGCGATCTCATTCCTACAAAATGTATATACATGTAATAGTTTTTAGGTTTATTATGGAGGTTACCCCTTCCAGTGGAGAAGAAGGTGTTCTTTCCCATTCAAAGGCAAACGCATTCAAATAAAATGTAGAACATTGCAGTTTTGTCAATTCAGAATTTTTATTTCAATCTGAATTGGAAACAGTTTGGAGCCTCATCAGACGCTGGTTCACCCGGCGTCTGATCTGGATACAAACATTTTGCAATAGAAATACTATCATTAGCGTAAACGCGTTTATTTGAAATAAATGTATTCTCTACTGTATCATACTGTTTTAAATATATCGTCTGTGATAATTTCATAATTAGTTTAATTGTGTAAAGTTGAATATGACTGTCAAATAGTTTGGATTCAGATTATACGCCAGCCTGTTTGCAAATGTTAGCCAATTGCGCTTACAGTGGAGAATCTGTTATTCTTTCCCAATAAATGCGTTTACGCTAAAACTATTATTTGCAGTGCAAACAGTTTGGAGCCAGATCAGACGCCGGGTTACCCGGCGTCTGATCAGGCTCCAAACTGTTTGCCACCAAGATAAACAAGAATTATCAGAATTGTCCAAAAGTTGTACTTTTCTACGTTTTAGTGCTTTGCGTTTGCGTACGTTTGCGTTTAAACGGGAAAGAATAACAGATTCTCCACTGTATGACGTCACCAATGACGTAAGAATAACAGATTCTCCACTGTATGACGTCACCAATGACGTAAGAATAACAGATTCTCCACTGTAGCACTATATGATTTAAGTACATACAGTAGAGAAAACGTAATTCTTTTCCAATAAACGCGTTTACGCTAAAACTATTATTTGCAGTGCAAACAGTTTGAATAACCCGGCGTCTGATCTGGCTTCAAAATATTTGCCACTCAGATTTAAAAAAAATAGTCATAATTGTCAACAAGCTGTACATTTTGACGTTTTATTGCAGTGCGTTTGCGTTTCGTCTGCGTTTAAAAGGGAAATAATAACGTTTTCTCCACTGTACGCCACACTTGGTTCTTCGGAGTACCTCGGTGACTGACCTGTCTCCCCGCTATTTGAAAGAAACTTTATTAATTCTGTGATTACAAAGGAGTTTATTGGATAAGATCATAAGCATGAAGTAAAAACAAGTATTGTTGTAAAATGGGCAAAACGAAACCTCAACAACAGTATCGCCCACACTCTGTTCTTTTTGAAATACAAAAAACACAACACATTAGAATTTAACCCTATCATGATCAAATTAATCGTGAGATGTTAACCCCTTCACCGTTTCATTGTTGTCTGCTTCAATTTTGTTGTTTGCTAAATCGTTTCATCGTAATATTCAAGGTGGCATGACTTAAAACATATCGAAATGAGTGTCAAATATGATGGATCCTGATCAGACGCCGCGTTACGCGGCGTCTGATCAGGAGCAAAATTGTTTGCAAATGCGCTTTATGATGTCATTGAGAGTGAAAGGGTTAGTTTCTTTCAGATGAACTGTCAAATGTCACTTCGTCAGTTTAACAACTGTCATCTTATTATATGTACTATTAAACGTGCCAACTATTTCGATCATATCACAGGTTCTTGACACGTTTGATTTTGAAGAAACCATAAATAAAGAGAATATACGGTAGATTTTAAAAACAAATCTTTTTTTAAAGTAAAAATTTGAACTATTTTGTAGGCAGAGGATTGAATTAAAGGCGTAAGAGGTCGTATTGGTGGGGTTATGGGTTAAAGAAAATTATGCTTTACTGTCAGCCTGTTTGAAGTGTTTATTTGGCCTGAAAACTTGAGACAGACATTGAGAATTATGCAATACATGTAAGTATCTCATTCATCAATATATTTCGAACGAAATCAAGTTTTGTTGATTTCAAAAAATATTTTTATATATTTTTTACTAACTGTTTTTTTTTAACACAATGAATAACATCGACTAAATATTAACCCCAGTGGTTGTTAATGGTTAATTTATAATTAATTATTGATTGCTGCTGACCGTACCAAGGCGGGCTCCTATGTTCACTTTGCTTTATGTTTGTCTTGCGTTTTGTTTTCTGTTTGGTGTGTGTGTGGGGTTATGGGATTGCGTGCGTGCGTGTGTGTGTTATGGTATGGCTGTGTGTGTGTTCTGCTTTAGAGATGGCTGTATCGTTTGTGTTGTGTTTCCTGCTTGAGTCTTCTTTCGTATTTAACTAAACAAACTTTGCGTTAACCATGCAAATGGCGAATGGATATATTTGACGACACTATCAAATTAGTGCAGAATATAATCAGGCCCCACATTCTATATTCTCTTCTTCTAAACGTCATTGAAACACTCATACAGTGTAATTTAGAATCTATTTATACTTGACTAACTAAAATATGTCCTATACTTGCACACGATTCAAATTTGAAATGTCGTCAAACAACCTACATATTTATTATTAAAAGCCCCAGAGACCTTCATACCTTGTTTTAGTTTTGGGGACTAATTGTCATAATGAATTACCTCTGTTTATAAGACCGAGTTTCTACTTTGCCAAGAACAAAAAGGAAGTCATGTCGGTGGTTTTGATCCCATGCTCTGCTTTGCAGCTAATGAGATTAACCGAAATCAACCAAAATTATCTCCCTGAAATCATCATATCATCTCATCATCTCTCATCATTCATTGGCATTATATGATATGTGCTTTACACTGGGCATCTAAAGGAACCAGATAACTATTTTGATAATAAGAGTAGGGCATCGCGACCGGGTTCTCATTATCCGATCGCCTTTCTCTGGGGCGTCCAATTAGCCAACAGATGCCATATACGGACGTTAACAAACAAAACAAACAAAATGAACGCCGAAAAAACATCAGTTCATTTCTTATATTTACAATATATATTTGCTGTAATTTCTAATATGTAGAGAGCCTTTTGTTAGTACACAAGTATGTTTAAGCCA
Organism: Gari tellinella; assembly: GCA_922989275.2. Taxonomy (NCBI): domain Eukaryota; kingdom Metazoa; phylum Mollusca; class Bivalvia; order Cardiida; family Psammobiidae; genus Gari; species Gari tellinella. Next base: position 98,054,885 of record OV277860.1, read on the forward strand.
TCTTAGAGATTGATAACACGAATAATATGTACCCTTTAAGGAACAGTCACGACCGAATTACTGAAGCTGTGTACATTTGTAAGCAACAAAAGATAAGTTCCATTGTTTACACTATGACGTCAACAACTTGACAGTTTTGCGCGAATATGCGGATTTGACGTCATTTGGAAATGACGTCATTTTTGAAGGAGGATGAATATATCGATTGTTTGTCTTAAAGAAGATGGATGGATGAGTTAGGCTTGACGGCACTGCCACACAAAATATGTAATATAGTGCCGATGATTGAAGAGGGGTGATGAGATGATATGATGATGCTTTCAGGAAGATGGTTTCGGCTAATCCCATTCGTTGACCAGCAGTGCATGGGATCAAAACCACCGACCTGCCTTCCTTTTAGTTATGGCAGAGGGGATAATCTCGGTCTACATGTAATAAACAGAAACAATTCCCTTTGACAATTCAGCCCCAGAACTACGCAAGAGGAAGGTCTCTGGGGTTGTCATAAAGAAATGCAAACAGCTGCTGTTTATAAGGCAAATCAATTTTCTTGCAATTTAAATCTTTATTAAAGAAGAATTATAGTATGTAATAATGGTTTCCGCTTATAGTAAGACATAGAAAATCCTGCCAAATGTTTGTCATCGGAGTTCCAAAGATTCATTCGCGAATGACAAATGCATATTAGTCCTGTACCTGGCCTGAAGACCCGTCTGCAAAATGGTGTTGAGAGAGTTTCTCACTTGATGTGAGTTAACGAGACCCTAGACATCACAAATCACCGAGGTGCTTGTCTGCCACACTGTCACGAGCCCCACAATATCCAAATCCAATATGGCCGCCGCCAGCCATTTTGGAAAAGCTATTTTTTTTGTTTTTTGGGGAATAAATAAGTGTAATACCTCTAAATTGATTATTTTTGGTGTGGAACTCATTTCTGATGCCCTTTGTGCAATCTGGGATGTCTTTGATTTGGAAAGATCAAGTTCCACGATAGCAAAATCCAATATGGCCGCCGCAAGCCATGTTAAAAAAGCTAACTTTTTCCTTTTTTGGAGAATAAACCAATGTAATACCTCTCAATTGATAATTTTTGGGTGTTGAACTCATTTCTGATGCCTTTTTTGCAATCTGGGATGTATTTGATTCGGAAAGGTCAAGTTTTACAATATCCAAATCCAATATGGCCGCCGGAAGCAATGTTAAAAAAGCTAACTTTTTTCTTTTTTGGAGAATAAATCAATGTAATACCTCTCAATTGATAATTTTTGGGTGTTAAACTCATTTCTGATGCCCTTTGTGCAATCTGGGATGTCTTTGATTTGGAAAGATCAAGTTCCACAATAGCCAAATCCAATATGGCCGCCGCAAGCATGTTAAAAAAGCTAATTTTGTTTCTTTTTTTGAGAATAAACCAATGTAATACCTCTCAATGGATAATATTTGGGTGTTGAACTCATTTCTGAGGCCTTTTGTGCAATCTGGGATGTAATAAAAAAAGAGTAATATACCAAGTTAAAGTCTACTTTCAGTCCGAATGACCGCTCAGCCGACTGTACATAAACTCCCCTGATCATCGAGCCATCTTGCCTATGAGCACTGCTAACATATGGCGCAGTCAAATGCAGCCGCAGTACCGACTCAGACCCTTCACAGGTACCCATTTTAACCCCTGGGTGGAGAGGAGCCATTCGCGGTACATGTCTTGCTCAAGAACATTCCTGTACATCATCGGGGATTCAGAAAAATCTCCTAGTCAGACCGCTGGTCCGGCGGGGAATCGAACTCACGACCCCTGGTACAGTAGTCCAAGGTGTTAACCATTGGGCCACTACCGCCAGTAGTCAGTATGTAAACAAGATGTAAGTAAATGGTAACTCTCTGACATTAGACAGAGAAAACACAACAGTGAGCGGGACTCAATCCTACGTCCTGAGGTGAGAGGCTGTTATCCTAACCACTAAGACTACCACAGCCCCACGGACAGACGGTAGGGCCGGGGCAGAATATATAACACCTTGTTCCACATGCATGGAAAGATACATCAATAAAGCATCAACAATTGATTAGATACACATTAGTTCCAAAGTCATTTCGTGCCGGTTTTTCACAGGGTGAAGAAACTGAATAGTCCAGTTTTCCATGACAAAATGTGTTGCAAAAAGTACCTCTGCAGCACGGCAAAGACATCACCGAGTATCACACGTCTCTGTACACTAATACAATGTGAGCAGACTCTATGGTAAAGGCTTAAGGCACTTTGAGGGCAGCAGAGTACGAATGTACTCCTTACCACAAGGATCTGACACGATTGATTTTGAGGGGGAAAATCGTCAGAAGGTATGTACAGAGAAAGGGATACAACTGATTGTCAGTATATTCTCTGTCTTGATCTTTCAAAATCAAAGACATCCCAGATTGCACAAAGGGCATCAGAATTGAGAGGTATTACATTGGTTTATTCTCCAAAAAAGGAAAACAGGAAAAAGGAAAACATGGCTTGCCGCGGCCATGTTGGATTTTGCTATCGTGGAACTTGATCATTCCAAATCAAAGACATCCCAGATTGCACAAAGGGCATCAGAAGTGAGTTATACTCTAAAAAATAATCAATTTAGAAGTATTATATTTGATTTTTCTTAAAAAAAAACAACGAAAAAAGCTTTTCCAACATGGTTTGCGGCGGCCATATTGGATTTGGCTATTAATGAGAAATTTGACCTTTCCAAATCAAAGACACCCCAGATTTCACAAAGGGCATCAGAAATGAGTTCCACGCCAAAAAGCAATCAATTTAGAGGTATTACACTTATTTATTCTACAAAAAACAAAAAAGTTAGCTTTTCCAAAATGGCTGGCGGCGGCCATATTGGATTTGGATATTGTGGGGCTCGTGACCTTGTGGCAGACAAGCACCTCGGTGATTTGTGATGTCTAGGGTCTCGTTAACTCACATCAAGTGAGAAACTCTCTCAACATAATTTAGCAAACGGGTCTTCAGGCCTAGTCCTGCACTACTGATAGGAATTTCAATATCAAACAAAATGAAAATGAAACTTTTGACCTGGTATCCCTTTGATAAAAATGGACTTATCCAATATATAAACATGGAAGAATCCACTGGGTATAATGGGTTTAAATTAACCAAATGTAGTAGATTCTAGTGATGGTTTTATAGCTTTATAACACCTCTAACATGTCTGAACAATTTCCGAATGCTGGCTCAACTAATGCTTCAAATAGCACACCTTTTAGAATTATAACGTATTCGCCATTGTCTATATTCGGGAAAACTGTATTCATTTGCGTTCATTCCGCGTCTGACGTGGCTTAACCCTTTACCCCATTGGTTTTTCTAGTTTTTAAAATAGGTGACTACTTAAAGCAGGTTGAACGTAAAGCAGAATGCGCCCTAAGCCTGCTTTCAGTTACAGCGTGCTAGAAGTTTAGAAAATATTTCTTCTGATACAAATTTATGACTGTATAGATCGGAACTATTTTCTTCCGCGATGGATTAAATGAAATGTTTCTTTAATCTGCTATTGAGCTGCTTTCGTTTGTACATATTTAACCCTTTACCTGCTAATCCCGATTTTATTTTACAATCTGCAAACGGTTCAGATCGAGATAAGACGCTAAGTCAGGCAGCGTTTCATCTTGATACAAACTGTTTGACACTCGTTTTTGGTTTTCTATAATTAAAAATTGCATAAATCTGAATGTAACGAAATTTGTAAACGACAATTTCAAAGGAGTCGATATTATTATAGCAGGATAAGGGTTAAAACTATAGAAATCTCTGTATGTAATACTTTAATGGAGGGCCTCATGGAGGATTAGTCATTAGACTAAATGGGCTACCCTCGGTAAATAAAGTCATTTATTCATTCATTCATTCAAATGCGCCAAAAGGCGCTTCTATAAAGTAAAGGGTTTCACTTGCTGGCCAAAGCAGAGTACCTGTCAACTGGCGACAAGTAGTAAAGAGGCTAACCCTTGTCGTGCTGAATTGCCGTCTGCTTCACATTTATCGTCTGCGAACTACAGTGGAGATTCCTGTTATTCTGACGTCATTGGTGACGTCATACAGTGGAGAATACGTTATTCTTTCCCGTTTAAACGCAAACGAAACGCAAACGCAAAGCACTAAAACGTAGAAAAGTGCAACTGTTGGACAATTCTGATAATTCATATTTATCTTGGTGGCAAACAGTTTGGAGCCTGATCAGACGCCGGGTTACCCGGCGTCTGATCTGGCTCCAAACTCTTTGTAACGGAAAAAATAGTTTTAGCGTAAACGCGTTTATTGGGAAAGAATAACACATTCTCCACTGTATAATTAAACTTAGGTTTTATGCACTTTTAAAGTGAAGACAATTTTAATATGAGTGCAAACAGTTTGGATCGTTTGCATCAATTTTCTTTATTACACTCAGTTTATGATTTTACATGAACACATGAGGAAACATCGTGTTAAGTGACTGATAAAAATAGTAACACCATCCAATTGTGCTGAATCGATTGTACTACATTACCCTGAAGCAGAAATGTCAAAAACATAAAACCATTTAATTTGTTCAAAGACACTAAACTGACTTCAAATGTGAATAGAAAGCAGCCAATCTCAACGCTCTCACTGGAAACTTTATTTTTGATCATGAGCTTTCTAAAATAAAAAACTTAAACTTTCCAGTGGGTTTTGCTTTATTAAAACTACCAAGGTTTTTGTGCAGATGTGGCGTGGTTAATATTTTTAGTAACACTGAGGTTAAAATTATTAATAAGCGAACTGGATTGTGTGTTTTTGAAAGGTTAATAAAAGAAACTGACTTTAACTATCAGAAAATAGTTTCTTAACCGTTAAACCATTAAACTGTCAACAGTAAAACGTAGTCTTTACAAACAGTTTGAATCGAGACCAGACTCTGCGAAACGTGGATTCTGGCTATGATCAAACTTGTTTGGCATTTGTTGCAGCATCACTTCAATCAACTTTTCAACAGTTTGAATTTTGGCATTAAATTAAAGACTACACAATTTAGCAGACGACATATTGTTTGAGAATGGGTAAATAGTACAGCTACAGTGGAGAGAACTTTATTCTTTCCCAATTAACGCGTTTACGCTAAAATTATTTTTTCCAGTGCAACCAGTTTGGGGCCAGATAAGACGCCGGGTAACCTGGCGTCTGATCAGGCTTCAAACTGTTTGCAACTCTGATAAAAATGAAAAGTCAGATTTGTCAATAGGTTGTCCTTTTCTACATTCTAATGTTTTGCGTTTGCGTTTCGTTTGCGTATAAACGGGAAAGAATAACGTTTTCTCCACTGTATATGGCGGGCCCTGCTATCTGCACGGTACATGCACATTGGAAGACGTCATTCTGACGTCATAAGGGACATCAATCAGTAACGAAATCATTATTCGTTACCTTCGTATGTCTTGTTTAAGGAACTGCTGAAAGCGTTGTTGTAAGGAGGGAGTAGTCGTTGTCGGGAGGATTGGAGTAGGGAGAGAACTCTGTACCTGAAAATGAAAGGCAAAATATACAAGTACAGTAATGCTTATGTAAAATATAGTGAACTACTAAACATTTCATCTACAAAAAATGGAAAACAATAATTTGGATCTTATTCCCCGCAGTTCAGGTTATTTTCTATTCTATATATCGAACTTCATTCATGGAATTCCTTGAAATAAATTATAATTTAACTTTGGAGAAGTTTATCAGTGAGATTCAATGGTTATTTGTAAGGTTATATATACATATCCATATAATGTGTTTACCGTGACAGTTTCGATCCTCCATTGGAAACTCTTCCACAGAATGTAGCCTTTATTGGGAGCCGACGTCACCGAGAGAGTTTTCTGCTGTATTGGTTCCTAGCAGCAAACAAAGGTCTGTTAATAGGGCTCATTTGGTAGCCCCCCTCCCCCTCGTCTCTGTTCTTTGTCCGTGCCTCCCCTGCTATACTTAGAGACTCTTGCAATTTCCGTAGGGATGTGTTATTCTCCCTGTCTATTATTTTCATCCCTCCAAGTCAATCACATGATTCTGATGTGTGATGTAGTTTGTGACTGATCTAGCTAAACCCGAGGAGAAAATCGTCAAAATGTGAAATTTCTCATTCACCAAAATGTTCAAATCCATCGAATGCTACATTGTAATGTTCTTAGAGATGTTTTCGTTGGTAAAAACCATGTTTTACCTTTCAATGTTTAATTGTATCCAATAAACCATCTCTAAGAACACGTTAATGTAGAATTAAATGGATTTGAAAACTTTGGTGAATTCTCAGAAATTTCACATTTTGATAATTTCCTCGGGTCATCAGAATCTGTAAAGTGATCTCTTTTGGCAATGATATCTCTAAACTTAGAGGGAATCGAACAAACATGTTTGAAGTAATTCGGTTAGAAAGTGATACATGTAGATTCAATGCCTTGCTACCTATGGAAGTTTTACCCACCCTGAGTAGTATATTTACCAATGTATACCATGTTGTGGATTCTTCCATGCTTATACATTATAATAATTCATTTTTAGGGACGTCAAAATTACCCATAACAATTCCAAAGCTGTGAGCAAACATAATAACACAAAGTAATTTGCACTTGCAATGGAAAGAAATAACGAGGCATAAATGACTCTTAGACATAGCCTACTCAATACGCCTTTTAACCCAAGCTAAGTTAAGCTCTATTTCTTCTTTTTTTTTTACAAACAATCTATACTCAATCCCTTTTTGTTAATTATGTTGTCAGCCCCGTGACTGCCTTGCACAGTAATATCACTTTATTATAAATAAACGACACAGAATTTAAATAAGCAATCTATGTAACATGTATAGCGATAGTCTAGCGATTAACGCAAACGACTGTGAAACTGTAAGCATGTGTTTAGAGGTTTCAATCCCGATGTATGCAAAACATTGTAGACTCCTTTTATCATGTTTATTGGTTGTATTCATTATCATGTTTAGCTTTCGTCGCCTTCGTCGTTTTAGTTGGGTTTTAGGTTATAGCTTTTGTTCGCATTTCACAATAACCATCTTAGGTATCCGTTGTTCAGTATTAAGAGCAATTTATATTAATATAATCACAATGTTTCAAAAGGTAACTTAAGTTTAATACCAGCTTATACCACTAAACACTACATTCATTTCAAAGCATACCTAATGACGACGGACAAATTGCAATCACATTAGCTGTCCATGGCTCTTCATGCAAGGTGACCTCAAAAGCCGTCAAAACATCAGTGCCAGCAGGGCTTTGATTTATTCCAAGGATGTCTGAAGTACTTTTCATTTACATTTAACCCATTTGCGCCCAGTGGTTTTATTATTTGCTTATAGTATTGGATTATTCCGTTGGTGCCTTGTGTACTATTTTCATTGTGTTTTGTTTATATTGAAGTTCCTATCTGCAAACAGTGTAGACTCAGATCAGACGCCGCATTATGCGGCGTCTGATCAGAGTCTAGATTGTTTGCCTATGTCCCTTGTATAGGACGCTAGGCACAAATAAGTTAATATGTTGATAGAAGTTCTGTCCCATTTTTTATGCTGTGTCTGATCTGGGTCTGCACTGTTTGCCTTTGTCTCATTAATTTGGATGCAAGGCATGAAATGGTTAACTGCAATAGCGTTCACAACAATTTAGCACCGAAATCGGTACAATTTCTTCACTCAACCTGCATGAAACTATATACAGAGCGCCCTCTCGACAACATCATCCAATTGGAGTCAAAATTACTTATGTTGTTCGGATGAAGTAACTTGATTATAGGGATCGTAAAATAAGACATGGGTTATATTTGCATACAGCTTAAATCAACCACAGCAGACCACAATTTGAAGCAGACGATATTGCAGCAGATATAATGACCTTGTTCGGGGAACAACGGCAAGTATGACCCTCTCAACAACGATTCTCTCCTTACAAAAATGCTTGCCGCTATTCCCCCAAAAAGACGAATATTCTAATACTTTTTTGCTGCAATATCGTCTGCTTACAATTGTCTTCTGTGGTTGTTTCTAAAAATTACATATAAATGGATCTTTTGTCAGAAAAAATTATAATGGCGAGTGACAAACAGCTTGCATTCAGATAAGACGCCGCGTTATGCGGCGTCTGATCTCGATTCAAGCTGTTGTTATATCTAACCCAAGTCTTCATTTTCACTCCTTGTAACGACTTTCTCCGAACAACATACGCAATCTGTATCTCCCATATGATGCTGTTGTAGAGAGGGAGCACTGTACACCATGCCACAGTGTCAGTAAAGCCATTACGCCCACGCATATAAATAAATGTGATTGCGGAACATCTACAGTACAGCCCCGTTGTAATAACTTTCTACAGATATCTTGACAATATCATAATCAACTAGCAGCTTAAAAGCATGGTGAAAGTATTGCACAAAGCTTAATCAGGAGCTTCTAAATATACTTACTTTCTGATTTATGCAAGCGTTATGCCTTAACTCCAAGATGCCATTGTCTAATAGGGTGTTCGTAAAAACAAGTTGTTGGAGCAATCGGGTTTTTACTATCACAGTAATTGCTCGGAACTGGTTATGCAGTGTTAACCTTATAATATAACATGCCCTTGAGATGGTTTTGATCATCAGATATAATACAATTAATACAATTAATCAATCTAACTGTAACAAGTGTAGGAACACGGTTGACGAGTGCACTCACTGGCGGTATGTACAGTGAACGCCTGCTATACATTGAGACAGATATCACTCTTTCCCGTTTAACTATTTCACTACACAGTGTTTTCATCTGCTTTAACCCTCTTAACGCAAAATTTCGTCTGCATTAGTAGTGTCGTCTGCAATTTTATTTTCATGTAAGATTTAGGTATGTTTGGGCCCTGGGGCCCGTTTTACTAAACTACTTACGCAAAATTTTTGCGTAAGTCAAAATTTTAAATTTTAATTTATGTTTTTTATTATCACTTGCTACAGACAGCAAATAGCCAGATCAGAGGACGCGCTTTAAGCGCGTCCTCTGATCTGGCTATTTGCTGTTTGCAAACGTTTATGACCGAAAAATGAGAGTTAAACGATTTTGACTTACGCAAAATTTTGCGTAAGTTGTTTAGTAAAACGGGCCCCTGAAAAGACACCGCGTAACGTGGCGTCTGAACAAGACCCATACCTATTGCATAGTCGCCTTTTTCACCGTTGGCAGTTAAAGAGTTGCACGAAACAACTGAACGCAAACACAAGGCATTGCAATGAAGAACATGACAACTTTCAGACCATATTTCAATCTGAGCGGAAAGCAATAAGAGTCTGGTCATACGCCAGGTTACCCGGCTTCTGGTCAGGCTAAACAAGTTTGCAGTGGAAATAATTGTCTTACCATTAAAGAGTTTAAACGTTTATTGGGAAAGAATGACGTATTCCACACTGTATTACGACCGGTCTATAGAAATTTATGTTCAGCGTTAAAAAGTTTTCCTTTTGGTGTGTTTCCTTGTTTAAACACTATTTTATAATGAAGACTATAATTAATGTAGATTCCTCTTAGTTTTACTTCCAATATGAATTCCCTCATTGACCGCTTATTTGTCGTCTCATTTGATCACGTGACAGTGTAATCACTACGCCATATCATGGGAATCATAGGTGGTTTGAGTACAGGGGTACAGTGGTAAATACGCTATTCCTACCCATTTACGCGTTTATCTATGCGTAAGAAACGCATAGTGAACGGTTAACGAACGCTTAACGAACGCTTAACGAACGATTAAGGCCTAACGATTTGAACGCGTTTAAACGCGTTAATAAACGAATATACCCGAGATGTTGCGATTGGGACGTCCGTTTTCCGTTTCACGCGGAGATTTCGGATCTTATCGATGATTGCCGTTTTCGAAACATCCGAATGAAATGGGTTTATCAAAAAACAAGAATCGATTTGTCACTGGAGCAATTTCGCGATAAAACTCATATTGTAATGCGATTTTTGAAACCATTTTCTGTAAACGAGACGCCTCTTATCAGGATCTAAACTGGTTTCGCTTATTGAATTTATATAAATATAGACAGTTTGGATCTCGATCATAATGCTGAGTGACTCGGCGTTTCATCGAGAATATTTCTGTTTGATATGTGTTAGAATAATTCCTTCCATGTTGATTTCTATTCAAACGGTTTGAATCCAGATCAAACGCCTGGCTGTATAGATCGGCATAGCATCAGGATCCAAACTGACAGCTTTGAATAAACCTAATTACTTTTCATAATAGTTAACACTATCGATTTAGATGTAGAAGGGACGCCGAGTAGTTCGGTTCTTATGTTTTTCAGCTAAGAATGAAGCATACGGTCTTGATTTCATTTTTACAGTTGGCTCTAGATGAAATGCCGAGTTACGGGAGTCTCATCCATATTCAAACTATACAGATATCTTTTACTTTGATGAGAGAGTATAATAACTGACACATACTCGCATATAAGATTTGGTTTATTTGGTTGATATTCCAATCAACCCCAATTAGGATACTTACTTTGATAAGCCGCAGTTTTATTACCCCCCTATCCGGCTTGTGACGCAACACTGTTAGCGGCTTGCCCTGTGATGTAACATGCATGCCACATGTGCTATTTGGAATTCCGCATGTTCATAGTTATAGTAATAAACACAATTTACAGAATCCTTTTTAAACCGTATCCTTTATATGGGAAAAATAAATGTATATTCATAAAACTCTCACAGAATAACCTTTCTTCTTAAAAGAAAATGAATCAATGAAATTATGTAAGATTATATTTACTCCACTGTATCGATATTTGCTAAATTCTTAAGTAGGATAAGACCGGCCTCCATGTCATAGATGGATTACCTCCCTTTCTCCATGATTACTCCCCTTTCATCCGGGCTCTTTTAAACGCGTTAAGAAACGCGTAAAGAAACGGATAGTAAACGCGTTTAACGAAACGGATAGTGAACGGTTAACGAACGCGTAAGAAACGCATAAGAAACGCGTAAAGTGGGTAGGAATAGCGTATTTACCACTGTATTGCAAACACTTTCAAAACAATCTACAGTTTCCATATTGACAGAATTGTGTTTGCAGGTCGTTCCATTTGATAAAAACGCGTTTTCACCATATCCTGGAGCTAGTACCTGGGAATAAGCACTCCAATAATGTCTGTTTTATGCTAATGTTCGGGTTACAAGCAGAATGTTTATATCTGCAGGCACATTTCCATCTGTTCAATTGTACCACTTCACCGTGTACAGTCAAACTTGTACAGTGGAGAAGACGTCATTCTTTCCCATTGAAATTGAATTTACAGTCGAACTTCGATATCTCGAAGTCGCTTAACACGAACTATCCGATAGTTCGACACATGAACTGCATTGTTTCATGCTCGATTATAGGTCGAACATACCCATATTTCAAAGTTAAAACGTGGCTAAGCCACGTTTTAACTTCGAAATACGGGTATGTTCGATTTAACCGAGGTCGAGATATCGAAGTTCGACTGTATCCTCTCATGAACGCATTGCATATGTCAGTATTCTTTGGAATATGCAAGCGGTTTGGATCCAGATCAGATTCTGATCAAATTCCAAACTGTTTCGGTCTCATATCGATGTTGCTTCAGTCAAAATGTCTCAAATCAATATTCGAACAATAGAAGCAGATGTCATAATTTATCTTGACATCCCATTTTGATCCTAACTGTTCGACACTGACTCAGATAATACTTTACGGCACAACATTCTGATAAGTGTTGAAGGTAAAAACATGATGCTGACGACACTTTCAGAGCATGTTGAAGGTTTACCCTATCAGCGCAAAATTAATCGTGAGATTCCCCCTTTCACCGCTACAGTGGAGAATCCGTTATTCTTTCCCTTTTAAACGAAACGAAACGCAAACGCAAAGCACTAAAACGTAGAAAAGTGCAACTTTTGGACAATTCTGATAATTCATGTTATCTTGGTGGCAAACAGTTTGGAGCCTGATCAGACGCCGGGTTACCCGGCGTCTGATCTGGCTCCAAACTTAAGGTACCTTGACACAAGAAGTATCGATACTAGATCAAGTGTCACAAACCGTTTGGATCCTGATCAGACGCCGCGTTACGCGGCGTCTGATCTGGATCCAAACGGTTTGCAAAGTCGACTTTAGGCGATTTCGGCGAAGATGGGTTAAGCGTATATCCTGGCATTGACGGGTTAATGGGTTGAATAATCAGTCAACGAAACGTTAATAATTTCATGCAAATGTTCATTGTGCAAAGAATTATAGAAATTGTTATAATTAAATGCATTGTGGTATTGATAGCTAGAACATCGACACTATCATCATCGATATGAGGACGTTGTTGTATCGAATGTACATGAATAACGATACAAGCCAATGTAGAATACGGTAATATATAACAACAAGAGAACCGCATGCAGGTGCTAACGCTCGTTTGGATTTCAAGATCAGTGAAAAATACAGTCAAATAAGGTCAACAGTCAAGGTCAATTTGTAAATTGTTTCAGTGTGTCTGGATAGGACTGTCAACCTAACCTGCATACAAAATATGAAGGTTGAAGTAAAATGTTTAGAAGTTATTGCAAACGTTAAGATTTCAGACGATGACGTCATAACGCGGGCGCCGGATTGACGCCAATAACTCGTTTGGGTTTATTTCTTCGAAAAAACAGACGTGTTAAAAGTGATACCGAACCGTCTCAAAAGTGAAGCCTTAAAAACATAGCTTGTCAAATTAATGTCTAAGAATTAATGAGACTAAATACGACGTTTTAAATATGAGTTAGAAATTAGCCTCGTAATGAGAAAACCTGACTTATTGATTTGCAATTAAAGCCTATTAAACCCTTTAACTTTCAATGGCAATGCGGCGTCTGTTCAGGATCCAAACTGTTTGACACACGTTTCGAAATGTTTCAGTCTTTCTGCCTTCAATATAGCTTTGAGACAATATTGCAGACAAGAATCTTCGAACATACGACAATGTGGCGGTGAAGATGTAAGACAGTCACAATAATTATGACAATGAATTGGTTAAAACAATTTAACGTATTCACCACAAAGTTCGACTGCACCATTTTTTTTTTACATATTGTTTTCACACAGATTAGATACAGTGTAAATCAATATCCAATGACGATTGAGACTTGGTTCCACTAATATCAACAAAATGTTAAAATTGAAAAGTGAAAACGATTCAATTCTATTCAATTCAGTTCAATTGGAGCAGACAGTATTATGACAATGAAAGTTTTATTTATTGGTTTAGCAAACGGTGTCAAAAGCCATTATATAGAGTCTACATCCCACGATAGTTCATAATCCAATTTAAATGTTTTTGTAGAGGTGATCGATTGTCATAAAAGTAAAGCTTATTCAGCCCATCTGCTATATGTATACACGATCGAATTGTTTTAAGCGGCCGTTAAAATGATGTAAAATGTCAACGTGTTTTACCAATTTATTCCTGGATATTGCAATGAACTCTACCGGCGTGCTTGCTGGGAGAGTTCATGATTTCATTTAAGATTTACATTGGTAATCTAAAGACACTGCACTGTGTGTCCATACTGCAGAACATCTCGTATGAAATAGCAAACATTGCAGAGTCTACACTGGTTTTTTTATAAAGTCTACCATCGTAGAAACCAGGCTCAACTCTTTACTCCATAGCCTGTTTAAAGTTTTGAAAGCAGTTGACCACTTGAAGCAGGTTTCAAGTCATGCAGAATGCGCCTTAAGGCCTATTCTGCTGTACTTGCAGCCTGCTCTGAGCTACCATAAGCTTTGGTAAAGCAATATGTATTATGGTACATGTAAATGACGGTATAACTTCGACGCATTTTCTTCAATGGATGAAAAATATTTAAGGCGCTGAATGGCGTTTCTATAGAAGCGAATTTTAGCGTATTTAATGTGTTCCCCTGCTGAAGAAAATAGTCCCAGTTTATACCCTCATGAACAATTACCATTACAAATATTTTATATAGCCTAGCAGATTTTGGGTTAAAACAGGCTGAAAGTAAAGCAGAATGTGCATTAAGGCACATTCTGCTTTTCTTTCAACCTGCTTTAAGTGGTCACCTGTCTTCAAAACAATAAACAGGCTATGAGGTAAAGGGTTAACACGGACGACAACAGGAAACATGTGTAGCAGAAAGGTTCCAATAGCAGGGCTTTGTTGACTTATGTCTTTGCATGAAGCAGTCACCTGTCTCAGCAGGAGACATGTGTAGCAGAAAGGTTCCAATAGCAGGGCTTTGTTGACTTATGTCTTTGCATGAAGCAATCACCTGTCTCAGCAGGAAACATGTGTAGCAGAAAGGTTCCAATAGCAGGGCTTTGTTGACTTATGTCTTTGCATGAAGCAGTCACCTGTCTCAGCAGGAAACATGTGTAGCAGAAAGGTTCCAATAGCAGGGCTTTGTTGACTTATGTCTTTGCATGAAGCAGTCACCTGTCTCAGCAGGAAACATGTGTAGCAGAAAGGTTCCAATAGCAGGGCTTTGTTGACTTATGTCTTTGCATGAAGCAGTCACCTGTCTCAGCAGGAAACATGTGTAGCAGAAAGGTTCTAATAGCAGGGTTCTGTTGACGTATGTCTTTGCATGAAGCAGTCACCTGTCTCAGCAGGAAACATGTATAGCAGAAAGGTTCCAATAGCAGGGCTTTGTTGACTTATGTCTTTGCATGAAGCAGTCACCTGTCTCAGCAGGAAACATGTGTAGCAGAAAGGTTCCAATAGCAGGGTTCTGTTGACTTGTGTCTTTGCATGAAGCAATCACCTGTCGCTAGAGGGTCTCGTGCTGTGTCTTTAAACCCTGCATTGTCATGACACCACCAGCTTTAAAGAATTGCCGTCTGCTATTTTTTTTTCAAATTTAAATTGAAGGTATTTTGACCAAAGTAATATGAAATTGGTTGTCGAAAAGTTCTGATCTTGATCAGAAGCGGCGTGTTTTCAGTACCTAAACTGTTTGCAAATAGCCATGTACTCGGGGTATTGCAGCGAAGGCGTGTTTGGTCACCTTATGCACGTATAACTTTAACCCATTTGTGCCCATGACCCCATATAGGACATAGGCAAACAGTTTAGACTCTGATCAGACGCCGCATTATGCGGCGTCTGATCAGAGTCTACACTGTTTGCTGATAGTAATTTCAATATAAAACAAAACGAAAATGAAAATTTAGACCAGGCACCCCTTAGATAAAAAATGGACTAATACAATATAATTACATGTATAAGCATGGAAGAATCCACTGGGCACAAATGGGTTAAATTTACGACAGTTAGTGAATGTATAAAGACAAAATCAATTATCTAACAATCACCTTCACAGACTCATCCTCCTTTCTGCGTTATTCTTTCCCTATCAAAATTGTTTACGCTCAATCTATTATTTCCATTGTAAACAGTGTAGAGGCGGTGTCTGGTCTGGCTATAAACTGTATGTCATTCAGATCAAAATGAGCATTCGGAATTGTCATTTAGTTGCCATTCTCTACATGTTATAGCAATGCGTTTGCGTTTCGTTTGCACTTGAACGGGAAATCAAATGACATTTGGTTAAAATTGAAAACGTCATGACAGTGAATGATGACGCCATAGCAGGTAGGTGGGCGGCGCATATAATCGTGACCACAGTTCAAAGGTCGAAATGAAAAACAATATATTTCAATGTAGGTTTAAGGTTATAAAGCGTTTGAGTTGCGTTTGAAATCGTTCTCAAGTATTTGATTGATCAGACTTGAGCAAAAGCTCAAATCTGACCAATCAAATGTTTTAGAACAATTTCAGACTCAATTCATTTCGCTTTATAACTTTGAGGATATATTCTATAAAATATTCTATAAAATTACGCGACAATAAATATTGCCAATAGCAAATGACTACAGTTGATATATATAATTATGTGATTTGTCTTATTGGTATTCATTGATAAATGCTGCAACTAGTTTGGATCCATAATAGACGACTAGCTAATCTATGCACCACCTTGACACATACTACTTGACACATTGATGGTTTAGCTATAAAATATTACTCTACGAAGAAATAATGCACTGGCAATATTTCTTTACAAAATCCTGCATGATTAAACCTAAGGTGTAGGATTAAATTCTTATTCTCAAGAACCATAAATGATCATTCACCTCTGCCATTTTGAATAACTGTAAATGTCACCGCGTGCTCCTTTTTGATGTGTGCATTTTATATGTCATTTATTATGTGATCAAAGTGGATCATTTCAATACGTTTGCAAGGTGACTTTGTATCTAATTAATGTTATTATTATTTTATTATGTCACTGGAATAAACATTTCATGATTACGTTAGTGAAACAAACAGCTAAAATGCTAGAATCGTGAGCCAGAGTTATTACTTTGGTATTAACTCTTTGAAGACTGCGCACATATAAGGAACACTGTTCGTGTTTGTTTTTATCCATTATTCCTTTATCACATAGCCTGTTATCTAGTTTTGAAGAAAAGTGAGCACACTTCTATTTGAAACTCGAATTGTCAGTTCGTGGATGAATGAGATAAGCGGACCTTCCAAACAAGTTCCATTAGCTAGATCGTTGCATAATGCTGGATATGAATCTTCTTTATGGTTTGTCTGCATTAAGCAGTATCGCCTCTGTATCGCTAAGGCTAATTAGTTGTATAAAAGACAGGTGACCTCTTTTAAAAAGTAAGGTGACGGTAAAACACGAAGCTCATATGGGAGCTTTCAGCATAACTGTCACCTTGCTTTACACAGTCACCTGTAGTTAACACAATATTCTTGTTGTAAAAGAGAGGTTTTATGGTACATGGGCACTGTTGCATATTTCAGTATTGCTCATGAACAGATTCAATTAAACCGAGTCTGCAATTTTCAGTATTTGCTTTGTTTTCTGTGATTTCAAAGGATCTCCCCTTATTAAGATTTTTATAATTCACAACAGCAGATGTTAAGTGCTTGTGTGGCGGCTGTAAAAAGTCGCCCCGAACTTCATTCTCAGTGTTGTTATACTTTCTGGTCCTTTGGAATCATTGATTTCAGCGCATTACAGTTGAAAGTTGAATTCCGCTTCAGCCGGTGCTAGGGGGCGTGAGCACTGTTGCATATTTCAGTATTGCTCATGAACAGACTCAATTAAACCGAGTCTGCAATTTTCAGTATTTGCTTTGTTTTCTGTGATTTCAAAGGATCTCCCCTTATTAAGATTTTTATAATTCACAACAGCAGATGTTAAGTGCTTGTGTGGCGGCTGTAAAAAGTCGCCCCGTACTTCATTCTCAGTGTTGTTATACTTTCTGGTCCTTTGGAATCATTGATTTCAGCGCATTTACAGTTGAAAGTTGAATTCCGCTTCAGCCGGTGCTAGGGGGCGTGAGCACTGTTGCATATTTCAGTATTGCTCATGAACAGACTCAATTAAACCGAGTCTGCAATTTTCAGTATTTGCTTTGTTTTCTGTGATTTCAAAGGATCTCCCCTTATTAAGATTTGTATAATTCACAACAGCAGATGTTAAGTGCTTGTGTGGCGGCTGTAAAAAGTCGCCCCGTACTTCATTCTCAGTGTTGTTATACTTTCTGGTCCTTTGGAATCATTGATTTCAGCGCATTTACAGTTGAAAGTTGAATTCCGCTTAAGCCGGTGCTAGGGGGCGTGAGCACTGTTGCATATTTCAGTATTGCTCATGAACAGACTCAATTAAACCGAGTCTGCAATTTTCAGTATTTGCTTTGTTTTCTGTGATTTCAAAGGATCTCCTCTTATTAAGATTTTTAGACATGTCGATCCACGCTATATCATCGCGTGGTTTATTTATACAGTATGTATTGTACACAATACAGTATATTTCCGTTATAACAGACATTCAAATAGGATGCCCGAATAGCCACTCGAACTGCTTCTCATAGATACGTTTTTTACGCTTATTCTTATTTCTCATGGAAACGTAGTTTAACCCACTTATACCCAGTGGATTCTTCCATATTCATATATTTGATTAGTTATTTTTACCAAATGGATGCCTGGCCAAAGTTTTCATTTTCATTTTGTTTCAATTGAAATTCCTATCAGCACACAGTAAAGACTGTGATCACTCGCCGCATAATGCGGGGGATCGTGGGCACAAATATGTTAACGATTTTACTTATTTCTCATATGAATGTATTTTGAAGCTTCTACTCAGTCCGGATAAAGAGTCACAGAAAACATTTCCGACAGTTTGACAGTTGGGCGCTTTAAGCAAACTGGTATGTGTAACCATCAGGTGTTTTACGTGTTCATGTATCAGTACTAAGCCACCACATATGTTGACACTCATATCGATACTGCATCAAGACGAAATGCATTAAACTCTTTATTTTAGAAATCAAACTATGATGTTTTGGAGCAGACGACATTATGGTAGTGACTATGTTATACTGGCAATTACAGTGTTTCCTCCCTACAACGGCCCTCCCAACAACGACTCCCTCCTTACAACGACCCTTGCCGCTTCTAATCCTTACACTGTTGCAATAACGTATGCTTTAATGTGTCGTCTGCTGTTTTTCTCAATGTTACATATAAGTGGACATCTTGATAGAATAAATATAATGACGACTGACAAACAGCTTGAATCCAGATCAGACGCCGCGTTACGCGGCGTCTGATCTGGATTTAAGCTGTTTGCAAAGGTATGCAAAGTGTTACGTTTACCTCTCTATAACGACTCCCTCCGAACAACGCACACAATCTTTGTCTCCCATTAGGTGTCGTTGTAGAGAGGGAGTGCTGTACAGCAATATAACAGTGAAAGGGTTAATATGAAGTCGCGGTGTACGTGTGATGTTGATATGGCGACATGATGTGACACTTGACTAAAAGCTTTATCATTAAACATTAATGCCTCATCGATATAATCCTTCTTTGTCCTTAAAACGTATATTTCTAAATTTTGAAGTAATATTTTAAACTAATATGTATTCCATTTGAGTTGAAGAAACAACAACAAAATCGAAAAACAGTTCAATCCTTAGCAGAACTCGCGTAACTCGTTGTCTAATATAGATTCAAATGTCAATTTACTTACATATTGTGAGGAAAAGTTTAACCCTTGGGTTTTTCTATAGTTTTTATCTCCATTTTGTTGCATGGCATTTGTTAAACTTCCATTGATTTTATAGTTCTATGGTATTCTCTATTTGTCTGTGGAACATGTATACATAATATTATTTTGAATAATGCTATATGGTATCATTTAATAAAGGGTTATAGTTATAAGTTTTCATATTATATGGTATTATAGTTATATAGGTTCCTATCATTTCTATAAAGTTCAATGTATTATATTGATTGGTATTATAGTTATAGCGAGCGTTGCTTGCGTAATAGGCCCGAATGGCCAGTTTCGTTTTAAGCAAATCGTAATGGCAAGGGGTTCATTTTAAAGTTAAATGTTCATTTGTGTGTACATGTACCTGTAGGAACGTTGAATCTATTTTCTGCTGGAAAATTCACCGTTTCCTTATCCGGCGGATCTAATTGCTACAGTACTTTCAAAGACTTGTTAAACGATTAAGAGTTGTTTGTCTTCTTAACCCTTTCCCTTATAGAAGCGACTTTTAGCGTATTCATTTTATTCATCCGCCAAAGAAAATAGTTCCAGTTTATATTGTCATGAATAAGTACTATAAGTAATATTTTCTATACACTAGCAGATAGTAACTTAAAGTAGGCTGAAAGTAAAGCAGAATGTGCCCTAGGGCACATTCTGCTTTACTTTCAGCCTGCTTTAATATGTCACATATCTTAACTACTAGAAACAGGCTATTGGTTAAAGGGTTAAAGACATACTCATGTTAGAAAAGAGCAGACAGCATATTATCTGAATCGCAAGTGGCAAAATCAACGCAGATTGGTTTTATATATACTCAAAATAACCACAGTCCATCTAACCATGTATCACTGTCACGGTCTACAAATAAAATGCCGTCATTTCGAATCTCTTTTCAGAGAGTATTCACTCACGGACCGGCCTAAAGTACAGTTTATTTATCGTTTTGCGCAATGGAAAGTAAACTGCTACGTTTCTAAACGGAAATCACAATTAAATGCTACTTCTATTTAAATAAAACAAAGTTGTCTCAGTATATATTTAAACTTGTTTCACGACCAGTATGGCGCCATCACTTTTATACAATTGTCGTGTACATTTATTTTTAGAGTTCAATTTTAAGGTATTGTTACTTAAAAATATCGAAATGAGTGTCAAACAGTTAGATCATGGTCCACATGATCATTGTGTTTGGGATAAGGCAGTGAAACGATCGCTAGGTTGACTATACAGGTTCTTTGGAATATAACCTATGTAAACCGCACTGGTGTAGATGGTAATTTGCGGCCTACACATTTGGTTTAGACATTTGTATTTTGATAGGTGTTAAACCTAGCACCAGGTGTAAAAGTTAAATAATAAACACGTCTGGTGTTTGCATGACATTTAGGAAAACCTAAATAAATGATGACAAAAAGCAAATATTTTCAATATCTATGCGAAATGAAGCGCCACGTAACTGAACCCTAATGCAATGAAATACCTTATATGTTATGAATTACTCCCGGAATGATTTTCAAAACGATTGGGGTCAAATCAAACGCCAAATTCGTTAGTGTCTGGTTTAGTCATACCTTACATTGCTCCCTCGCTTAAACAACACCCGACTGCAGACAACTATTGTGTATGTTGCTCGGAGGGATTTGTAATAGGTAAGGAAATTTATAATTTTTGGAAAACATTTGCAAACAGTTTGAACCCAGATCAGACGCCGCTTATCGCGTCGTCTGATCTGGGTTCAAACTGTTTGTCACTTGTCTTTATGTTTCTTCAGTCCAAATATCAAATACGTAACTTTAAGAACAAACTGCAGACGACAATTGTAAGCAGACGATATTGTCGCAATAAAATCGTTAGATATATATGTCATGGACTGGTAGCAGCGGCAAGCATTTTTTAAAGATGAACTTGTTGTTATGAGGGCCGTTGATGGGAGGAAGCACTGTATACATGTATTTGCAATGGACATGAATTCTTGGAGAACAGTAGCTGCTTTATTCTTAACCCTTTACCTCATAGTCTGTTTCTAGTTTTGAAGACAAGTGACAACTTAAAGCAGGTTGAAAGTAAAGCAGAATGTGCCTTAAGGCACATTCTTCTTTACTTTCAGCCTGCTTTAAGCTAAAATCTGCTAGGCTATATAAAATATTTGTAATGGTAATTGTTCATGAGGGTATAAACTGGAACTTTTTTCTTCAGCGGAGGAATAAATCAAATACGCTAAAAGTCGCTTCTATGGGTGAAAGGGTTAACCCATTCACCACCAAAGGGCACTAAAGTCTACTTTGTTTACAGTTTGAATACAGATCAGACGCCGCATAAAGCGACTTATAACAATGATCGAAAATGGTTGGCACTCGAGCAAAAGTTTCTTCAGTCAAACAGCATAGAGTTGATTGGGGAATAACATTGCAGATGATGTCATGTCTGCAAAATAATCTAAACGGTAATATATGGCAGGGGTGGGAGCGAACTATTTATCTTGAAAAGATAAATTGGCACAGATAACACATTTAGATAGTTTTAGTGTGATGCATACAATTACAAGAACATATAGAAATAAATTGTTTAAGCTGGTATTTAATAACGAACAAAACATATGCGGTCTATTTGCATTTTCTTTTTTATTAAATATAATATTCATAAAAATTACACATATAACAGTTTTACACGAAGTTGGTCCATACTCAACAAATAGCCTTTTAACGCAGATAGTTTATTATTATGCTTAAAAGATTAGTTCCCGTTTATACAATCATGCATATGTAACGTACGAAACGTAGAGTTCCGTATATCCTTTCAGATGGTAGCTTTAGGCGCATTCTGCTTCATTTTCAACCTGTTTCAAGTGATCATCGGTCTACAAAATTAGAAACAATCTATGTGTTAAGCATCAACTTATATCAACAAGTCATTGGTCATCCTAATTATCTCTCGTTATGCGTGGTCGTTGGTTTTATTATCTTGGTCCTAACCTTTGTTTTAGTACGTGTTTCATATACCAAGAACAAATGGAAATAATCAACTTATAAAGACAAAAAACAGATCCGTATTTGTCTGGCATTTAATAAGAAGCAAAACACATGCGGTCTATTTGCAGTTTCTTTTTTATTAAATATAATATTCAGTAAAATTAAACATATAACAGTTTCACAGGAATAGGTATCGTATCACGTGGGAGTACACGTGATAGTAAATAAGAAAACGACAGCCATCTGTCAAAGCTATGTTAGATTACATACTTATTAGTGAGAAACTTGCAAACCAATTGGATCCTGATCACACGTCGTCTATATTGGCGTCGAATCATGATCCAACTGTTTAACATATCGATGTTTCTCCTTCCCCGCGCCAAATTAAATCGTGAGGTGTTTTACCCATTCGCCGCCATATCGTCGTTTGCTTCAATATTGTTGCCTGCAGGGTCATTCACGGTTGTATGAATTACAAGAAACAAGTATACAGATACGAGTGTCAAACAGTTGAGTTCCTGATCAGAAATCTGATATTGATCCAAATTATTTGCAAAGTCGATTAGGCAGTCTATTATACCCTTTCACAGACATTAAATGGGCTTCTAAAATCTGTTGTCTAGAATTGTATGAAACATGACAGTGTTTTAGTATTGGCTGTAGAAATATTGATATGCTTGCCAAAATGTTTGGGTCCTGATTAGACGCAGTGTTACATGGTGTCTGATTCAGAACAAACAGTTTACAAGTCGGGTTTCGTCGTCTGTACCGGAGAAAATGTTAAACTTTACAAGGAAGTAAAATCTGTTTTATTTGATGTGCTGGTGGTCGACTTTGAAAAAGGTGATAGATAGCGTGCCAATCCATGACTTCCGGATATAGGCAGATCGTAGCCAGCTAAGTGGGAAATGCTCATATCATAGTGAACACGTGTTCCTCCTAGCAATGTGATTAAGCTTAATCCCTTATATCCACTACCAACAATGTTGAGCCAGATCAAAGTCCATGCTCTAAGGTTATAAAACTTTTTAGCTGAGTCTGGAGTAGTTCTCAAGCATTTGATTGGTCTAAGCTCAAATCTTACCAATCAAATGCTTGAGATCTACTCCTCGCTCAACCCAAAAAGCTTTATAACCTTGGACCTATGCTAACTAATGTCTGATCAGCTCCAAACAGTTTGACACTCACATTAAAACACCGTTAGCCTTTGCACACATACGTGTCTCACATCATTCAGGGATGCCATAAGTTGACATGAAAAATCCTAAGATTTCCAAATTTGCATTTTTCAAGTGCGATTTTACGAATTGTACCTTTACCCCATATCCTTTTTCTTGTTTTGTTGACATGCGACTCCATAAAGCAGGCTGTAAGTAAAGCAGAATGCACCTTGGGGCGCATTCTGCTTTACTTTCAACCTGCTTTAAGCTACCATGAACTGGGAAAAATTCCGGAGATTTAGGAAAGATCCGGAGAAATGGCAGCCCTGCATTTGTATTGTGTTGGCATTTTGTTTCGTTTAACCTTTTACTCCACAGATACGCTTATTAACGCCTTTATTTATCCTCCTCTGATGAAAATAGTTCCACTTTATATAGTTATGAAAATGCACCGAAGAAATATATTCTGCATTCTAGAAGATGATAGTTTAAAGCAGGCTGAACGTAAACCAGCTTGAAAAACTAGAAAAACTTTTGGAGTAAAGGGTTAACTCTTTCGCTCCATGCTCTATAACTCCAACATATACACACAGTTTGAATCCTGATCAGACGCCGAGTTAGTTCCTTCTATTTCTGTTCCTGGTATATGATGCTGACATACTGTTTGCTAAGTTTCTTAGACAGATCGAATGTCTACATATTCGTTGATCGATTATGTGTGGCCATCTTTCTGCTATCATTTTTAAAACGTTTCAAGAGAGAAAACAATTACTTGGCATTCTCACTTAGTAAAATCCAATTGAAGCATTCTTAAAATAGCTCATACATGTAGATATCCTTAACTAGCAACGTGGCCAATTTAACAAGTAACATGACGTTTTTCGAACAATTTGTATCTTTCGAGTATTTTATAAGACAATTTCTTATTTGTGTATAACGATACTAAACCATTTATCGCCAAAGTAATTTTCTGAATCAAACAAAACCATCTACTACTCCTTTTGACCCCTTCAGCTCTGATTGGTCAATCGTAACACCGTGGCTTTACTGTCGTTCTTTAGATTTGTATGCATGTACTTTTACTGCCACTATGACGTCATAACTCTTCTAACACACTCGTCATAAGAAACATTGATATGAGTGTCAAACAGCTTGGGGCCTAAAACAATGCTAAGTTACTTGGCGTCTCATTCGGCTCCATATTGTTTTCAATGTACATAAAGCGGATAAGACGTTATTCTTACGTCATTAGTGACGTCACACAGTGGATAAGATGTAATTTATCAAGTTTAAACTCATA
This sequence comes from Gari tellinella, assembly GCA_922989275.2. Classification (NCBI taxonomy): domain Eukaryota; kingdom Metazoa; phylum Mollusca; class Bivalvia; order Cardiida; family Psammobiidae; genus Gari; species Gari tellinella. The sequence goes on from OV277860.1 coordinate 98,079,435, forward strand.
CAAAACACAATTGTAATGGACTAAATTTCGAAATTCACAAAGTTTTTGAATTTTTAACAATTAACTTTAATCTGAGTGGCAAAAAGGTAAACCCGCCGTCGGATATGGCTCCCAACTTGTTGCAATAGAAATAAGAGTTTTAGCGTTAACGCGTTTATTTGGAAAGAATAACGTCTTCTCAACTGAACTTGTTTTAGTACATACTCGTTGAGTTGGCAAGAATGGCGTTTTCGTCCATCACTATTATGTCTATTTTTCAGACAGCTATTGATGTTTAATGCTCTCTTTGTCCAATCGTTTTTGTGGAACTTTTAATGTGCACACATTTCAAAAACTTTGTGAATTTCAAAATTTTAGTCCATTACATTTTGTGTTTTGTATGCGTTTAAACTGGGTAAATTACATCTTATCCACTGAATGACATTCTCCTCATTTTACAGCAAAGATTTATCGAATCAATTATATGTTATAATGTAATGCAAATCGGCAATCTGTCTAATAAGATAAGAGAAAAAGCATAGTTATATAATATATAAAGGTCAATAATAACTAAGAAAAGTTAGTTAAATACTGTTGCATAAACAGCGAAACCCTTAGTGTACATGTACATTGTATTTATCAAATAAAACCAGCGGTGGGAATCAGAACTACCCTTATCGCGTTATAGTTTCGTCCACCTTATCCCTTTGCCTGCTGGTCGCGACTTTGCTGTTTTAGCAAACAGTTTAGATCCAGATCAGACGCCGCGTAACGCGGCGTCTGATCTGGATTCAAACTGTTTGACACTCGTCTCCACGTTTCTTTACTAAAATGTGTAAATCTAGATTTACAAATTGTGCAGGCGACAATTTCTAAGCAGACGATTTTCACCGCAGGATAAGGGTTAATATATATCTGACTGCAGTATCTTTTTTCAAGTTTGTATTTAATGTTTAATCCATTCACTGCCATGACGTTATTAAATTTTTTAAAAAAATGCCATAAATTATCGAACCTACCCGTATTTCAAAGTTACGTTTGAAATACGCATATATTTTACTTAACCGAGCCCAACTGGCCGAAATTCAATTGAATAAATACGTAAAAGGTCTACTTAAATGACTTCGAGATGTAAAAAATCGACTATGCTATGTTTGCAGTGGTGACCCCCTCACTTTCATGACGTTATAATTTTAAACAATTGGCGTCTGCTTTTTTTCTAAAATTCATTTTTTAGGTATTTTGATTTTAAAGAATGGGTGTTAGACAGTATGGCTCCTAATCAGCCGCCGCGTAACACGGCTCCTAATCATGATCTAAATTGTTAGCGAATAGTTATTGCACTCTCTGTAATGTAGTGAAGGGGTTACATGTAATAAGTGATATTACTCTATATAGTTGTATATTAATTATTCAGACTCTCACATCCGTATACTCAGATGTAAATATTCAATGAAATAAATAATTAACATTCAATAACTTTTCCTACATAGTTTCCTGAACATGTAACCATAGCGACAACCAACACCCTCACTGTACTGTCCCATTCGCACTGTGTAAACAGTTTGGACCGTGATCATTAAATTTTACCGAGTGACTCGGTGTCTGGTCAGAAGTCAAACTGTGTTCCACTAGTACAGTGGAGAATCTGTTATTCTTTCCCGTTTAAACGCAAACGTACGCAAACGCAAAGCACTAAAACGTAGAAAAGTACAACTTTTGGACAATTCTGATAATTCTTGTTTATCTTGGTGGCAAACAGTTTGGAGCCTGATCAGACGCCGGGTTACCCGGCGTCTGATCTGGCTCCAAACTGTTTGCACTGGAATTATAGTTTTAGCGTAAACGCGTTTATTGGGAAAGAATAACACATTCTCCACTGTATATACGTTTCCTCAATTGAAATGCATGAACTTTAAATTTTAGAAATGAAAGCAGACGACAAATCTAAAGGAGGCGATACCCTGGCAACGCAGACTATAAGAATGAGGTTTTCATATTGAGCTGAAAAATTAACTCGCCTACAAGTCTACTCGAATGTTGATATAATGTATACATGTAATGTCTTTGAAACATTGCCATATGTCAGTGAAGAAGACGTACACGAGTTTAGTTAAACGTTTAAGGAGTACAAACTGTTTTACTTATCTTGAATTAAATCGTTGATATTTTCAATAACATGTTATTTTCTTCATTTCATTACTTGTAGTATCACTACCACTGCCAAATACTACGTGAAGTTTTAACCCTTCACCGTTTCATTGTCGTCTGCTTCACTTTTTTGTTTGCAAGATCATTTCAAAATAATATTCAATGTTAGAACAAAACGATACGAATGTCAAACAGTTTGGATCCTGATCGGACGCTGCGTTACATTGTACATGTACACAAAGGCGTCATTGAGAATGTATTATGAACTATAGTTAACCCTTTCCCCAATAGAAGCGCCTTTTAGCGGATATGATTTATTCTTCCGCTGAAGAATATAGTTCCAATTTAATCAGTAATAAATATGTATTATAGGAAATATTTTCTATGTTTTAGCACATGATAGCTTAAAGCAGGCTGAAAGTAAAGCAGAATGCGCCTTAGGGCGCATTCTGCTTTACTTTCAACCTGCTTTAAGTAGTCACCTATCTTAAGTACTAGAAATAGGCTATCAGGTAAAGGGTTAATTGTGAAAGAAGAACGTCGATTCAGATGACTGTTTTAAACCAGATGAAATTAAACCAGAATGCTCTGCCAGTAACCTTCTGTTTTATTTTCACCATGATCGAAGTTGACAAGTGTCCTTATTCGACAATAAACGACTCTCCATTCGAGTGGCTCTATAGTAAAGATTTACCATTGTTTTACAGTTATACAGTGGAGAATCTGTTATTCTTTCCCAATAAACGCGTTTACGCTAAAACTATTTTTCCGTTACAAACAGTTTGGAGCCAGATCAGACGCCGGGTAACCCGGCGTCTGATCAGGCTCCAAACTGTTTGCCACCAAGATAAACAAGAATTATCAGAATTGTCCAAAAGTTGTTCTTTTCTACGTTTTAGTGCTTTGCGTTTGCGTACGTTTGCGTTTAAACGGGAAAGAATAACAGATTCTCCACTGTAGATGTTAACCCTTCACTACCCAGTTTAACCGTCTGATTTGTCCCTCTCTCGCTGCTATTATACCGTCTGCTGTACAAAACTAACCTTAACTCAATACCGTATAGTTAGCCTATTTCGCCTTTAATTTATTCATCTGCTGAAAAAAATGGTTCTATTTGATATAGTTCACTGCCTTGTCGCCAATTTGCATCGGGCCCCTTTCATTGCTTTACCTCGAGTACAGTCGTTTTTGCCAACAGTCTGCATTCTGATCAGACGCCGCGCTGTGCGGCGTTTGAACGAGTTACAGTGGATAATCTGTTATTCTTTCCCGTTTAAACGCAAACGTACGCAAACGCAAAGCACTAAAACGTAGAATAGTACAACTTTTGGACAATTCTGATAATTCTTTTTTATCTTGGTGGCAAACAGTTCGGAGCCTGATCAGACGCCGGGTTACCCGGCGTCTGATCTTGCTCCAAACTGTTTGCACTGCAAATAATAGGTTTTAAGCGTAAACGCGTTTATTGGGAAAGAATAACAGATTATCCACTGTACGAGTTACAGCATGTTTGCAACTCATTTTATTGAAACACTGTTAATTGTATCATTTAAATCTGAATGACAATCAGTTTTTGTATTCTGATCATGTAGACACCGAGCAATAGTGGAGAAAACGTGATTCTTTCCCAATAAATGCGTTATCGATAAAACTACATGTATTATTTCTAATTGCAAACCGCCTGGAGCCTGATCATACGCCGGGTAACACACCGTGTGACCAGACTCCAAACTGTTTGCCACTCAGATTAAAAATATATATATATGAGCTTTCCAAAACTTATTACATTTTAGAGAACTGTGTTTGTGTTTCGTATACCTTTAACCTTTTCATTCTCAATGACGTCATGAAGCGCATTTGCAAACATTTGTAACGCGGACTCTGATTAGGATCTAAACTGTTTGCAACTTGTTTCGAAAATGCCAGTTATACTGCCTTAAATCTAACTTTGAAACGATATTGCAGACAACAAAATTGAAGCAGACGACAATATGACGGTCAATGGGGTAAAAACCTCACGATAAATTTGATCATGAAGTGGTTGGACGGGAAATAATATGGTATTTTCCACGGTATTATGCATCTGAATTGGTTCCATACTGTTTACAAGGGACATAATTGTCAGCACACAAACGCGTTTACTACTGAAAGAATAACGTATTCCAAACTACGATCGTTTAGCTGATTACATATTTACATTAAAGTAGGAATTAGAAATTGAAATCGCCACACCTAATCTAATATTAACCCCTTCACTGCCATGACGTCACCAAATTTAAACAAATGTCGTCTGCTTCTATTTCTTAAAAACATATTTTAGGTATTTTGACTGAAGTACTATTGAAAAGAGTGTCAAACAGTTACGCGGCGTCTGATCAGGATCTAAACTGTTTGCAAATAACTACTGTGCTCGGGGTAAGGCAGTGAAGGAGTTAGATGGAACTAAGTTTATAACATAGACATAACAATCTTTCATCCTTCAAAACTACATCAAAAACATGACTACGGTATTAAGAAAAGTAGATTGTAAACAGAAGAAATTCAATTATTTGAAACTGTCTACTACGATCCAAAGAGATTCTTTGAAAACATTGTCCGGGTATAATTTCTTGCATGTATTTGCACCGAGTTTACATTCAAGAGCAATAACTGTAAAACGTGTTTTAAGCGACCATTAAATACAAACACGCGTGACTACTTAATACAGGACACCAGCAATACAGAAGCTCCTATGTGAGCTTTGTGTATTATTGTTATTATGCATTAAGACAGGAGCTAATCAATGTAATACATGTACACTCTCCCTGTTTAAGGCGTCACACACTCTACAGTGGAGAAAACGTTTTTCTTTCCCAATAAACGCGTTTACGCTAAAACTATTATTTCTATTGCAAACAGATTGGAGCCAGATCAGACGCCGGGTAACCCGGCGTCTGATCAGGCTCCAAACTGTTTGCCACCAAGATAAACATGAATTATCAGAATTGTCCAAAAGTTGCACTTTTCTACGTTTTAGTATTTTGCGTTTGCGTACGTTTGCGTTTAAACGGGAAAGAATAACAGGTTCTCTACTGTACTCTCTCCCTGTTTAAGGCATCACACACTGTTAATGTGTCATTGTTTATGTACTTTCAATGGTCGTTTAGAACATCTTTGACTTAAAACATATACATACAGATTATACATGTACCATTCAACATGTATTTACAGTCAGCGGGTCATTAACTATTCCTTAAGTACGTTGCTAGAATCTAGTTGGGTTCAAGAATTTTCTTTTATAGGTCACGCTCTCTAGAATGATTCAGTCAGCACTCAGTTCGTTGATACAACAGTTAACCCATAAGTCCCTAGTGACGTGTATACGCGTCATTTATAAATAATATTGTATCTGTGAAGAGTACACGTGTACAAACAGTATAAACCCAGACAAGAGGGCTCCTACACAACCCCTTTAATATGGTCAACACTACAGTGCCCCCTCTCTACAACGGCCCTCCCAACAACGACTCCCTCCTAACAACGACCCTTGCCACAGTTCCCTAAACAGGACACTTATGGCTTACGCTTTTACTGCTGAAGTATCGTTTGCTTAAAATTGTCGTCTGCTGTTTTTCTCAAAGTTACTTATCAGTGATCATTTTGACATAAAAACTTTATGACTAGTGACAAACAGCTTAAAACCAGATCAGACGCCATGTTACGCGGCGTCTGGTCTGGGTTAAAGCTGTTTGCAAATGTAAGCCAATTTGCCTCCCTATCAAGACTCCCTCCTAACAATGCTAATAATTTCTCATGGGTGTCGTTGAAGAGAGGGAGCACTGTATTTTTACTTTAAATACATTGTAAAAACACCCTAAATAGACAAAAATGGACTAGACTTAATTGGAAACTGGAACTTTTCATTTGAAGTTCCATGTGTGACTGAATATATATATATTCAAAATTGATTGAACACAAGAGAATAACAGGATTCGGGACGACCTTTCAAACGTACACAGTACACTCTCGCTACTACGACCTCTCATGCTGAGTCCCAGTGATGATACGGGGAAGATGATGGCATTATTGCCCTATAAATGATCTAATATTTCCATTGCAAACTGTTTGAAGCCTGATCAGACGCCGGGTAACCCGGCGTCTGATCTGGCTCCAAACTTTTTGCGATTCAGATTAAATTACACATTAATTATTTCAAAATATTACCATCATCTACATTTTATTACAATGCGTTTGCGTTTCTTTTTCGTTTAAACGGGAAAGTATACATGTAGCGTCTTCGCCACTGTGTGGCCCTTAACAGCCTGCTTTAACCCTTTCTTAGACAATTTATCGTCTGCTTTAATGTGTCGTCTGCAATGTCATACCAAATTCAAAATTTGCAGTTTTGACTGTACTGATACGGGTGTCAGACAGTTTGGATCCTGTTCAGACGCCGCATTACGCGGCTTCCGATCTGGATCCAAACTGTTTGCAAAGTCAACTTTAGCTGCCTTTGGCGAGAAAGTGTTTCAGTTCGATCTGTAGAAATGTATAACTTATGGTCAAATGGACTAGACTCACTAGGACTGTGGAAGTGTCCATTTGAAGTTTGAGAGATGCAGTTTGTCTTTGACTTCATCAATGGCTCTTAGCCGGAGTGGTCGTATTAGCGGGGACATAACTGCACTATGCTTTCAGCAGACTAAACGGTAAAGAAAACAAATACAAGCCACGTGTCGAGACAAACACACATTCTAATATTACAAACAGTGTAGACCTAGACCAGTATCCGTAGTTACAGTTGTAAGACGTTATTCTCTCCCAACATGTGAGTTTCCGGTAAAAACAGAGATATCCTCTACGTTCAAATTGGTGTCTGACAAAAATCCGAATACATCGGCATTCCATGAGTCTCTACATTGTTTGACACTCAAATCTCATCAATTCGTTAACATTTTACAAGTTGTCGCCGTCTAAACAACTACATGTACCTTGCATGTGCGTTTAGTTTCTATTCAAACGGTAGATAATAACGTTTTACCACGTGAAAAAAATAAACACGGCGTCTGATCATGATCTTCACGGTTTGTCATTCATTTGTCTGAGTCATTTACATTTAGATACTGTATTTAACCTTTACAAACGGTCTAGATCTGGATCAGACCTCGCGTTGAAACGCGACGTCTGAGTCCATACTTATACAGCGTTTGAGTTGAGTCTGAGATCGGATACTCAAGCTTTTGATTGGTCAGATTTGAGCATATGCTCAATCTGACAAGTGAAAAGCTTGAGAACGATGTGAGACTCAACTCAAACGTTGTAACAGCTCTTGTCGTGATGTTGGTATACACTGTGTGCAATGTAGAAGGTGTGGTGTGTCCCTTGGCGCGGCCTATGTATCACATCACTGCTCATAGTCGTAGTTGTAAGTGTCATACTGTCCCTCATAATCTTTATCGTCGTACTGCTGATTGGCAATCAAATCCTCGGTTTTCTGATCTAGTTTTAACACAAAATTCTTCAATTGTGTTATGGAATGGTCCACCTGCAAAATGAATAAAAATGAAAACAAACGAACGTAATTGACATGGACAATAAAATACAGAGTTCCAGATAAGTGTGAGCTTTTGTTTTCTCAGTTACAGAAGAGAATACGCTATTCCTTCGGAGTCGTACCCGTCCGTTGCAACAAAAATGTCAATATTTGTTTTTTATCTGAGTGGCAAACAGTTTGGAGATTTGATAAACGTCGGGTTACACATACCAACTCTATGATCTGTCCCTAAACTATGTGAACAGGAAATAATTGTTATAACAAAAACGCGATTATTGGGAAAGTATAACGTCTTTCTTACCGAAGATACGAAAATTATGCTTATGTTACTGATCAATGCAAGACAGAAAGCACCCTGTACATTGGAGAAGACATTAGTCTTTCTCAACAAATTCGAAAATGCTAAAAACATATTTTTGATTGCAAAACTTTTAGGACAAGATCAGACGATCTTTGTCTGATCAGGCTCTAACTTGGTGCCATTCAGATTGAAAAACAAGTTACCATGTAAAATCTTTAAGGGATCTTCATTTTTTAAAATTTAAGTACATTTTGTTAGGGTTCCATTTCGTTTTAACGAGAAGGAATACAGTGGAGAAAACGTTATTCTTTCCCAATAAACGCGTTTACGCTAAAACTTTTATTTCTATTGTAAACAGATTGGAGCCAGATCAGACGCCGGGTAACCCGGCGTCTGATCAGGCTCCAAACTGTTTGCCACCAAGGTAAACATCAATTATCAGAATTGTCCAAAAGTTGCACTTTTCTACGTTTGAGTGCTTTGCGTTCGCGTTTCGTTTCGTTTTAACGAGAAGGAATAACGTGTTCACCGTATTGAATCTGTTACATGTCTTTAATTCTTTCACTGTCGTACAAGATATATACTCCGAGTATCAATTTAGTATCTACAACAGTTATTTGCAAACAGCTTCGTTCCAGATTAGAGGCCGCGTAACGCGACAACTGATCAGGATCCGAGCTGTTTGAGACTCATTTTAATATTTAGTAAAGATACAATCAAATTAGATTTGAGAAATAAAGGAAAACAACTTTTTTTTTTTTTACAAATGATTACGTCATGGCAGTAAATGGTGACGCCATGGCAGTGAATGACGATGTCCGTACAGTGATTGACGATGTCATGGCAGTGAATGGTGGCGTTATGGCTGTGAATGGCGTAAATATCGGTCGTAGTTTGAGTTTAGTAATGATGCCATACATGGAGAAATATGTTAGTCTGTCCCGGTATTAACGAAGCGAAATGAGTATTTAGGAAACTATATATCTACAATGCCTGTTTAAACAACAAAAATTGTTGGTCCTGAATAGACGCCGGGTATGTCGGCGCTAGCTCCAAACTGTTTGCCAAACAATGTATATCGTTATGTTACAGTGGAGAATCTGTTATTCTTTCCCGTTTAAACGAAACGAAACGCACTAAAACGCAGAAAAGTGCAGCTTTTGGACAATTCTGATAATTCATGTTTATCTTGGTGGCAAATGGTTTTGAGCCTGATCAGACGCCGGGTAACCTGGCGTCTGATCAGGCTCCAAACTGTTTGCAATGGAAATAATAGTTTTAGCGTTAACGCGATTATTGGGAAAGAATAACAGATTCTCCACTGTAGGACAAGCGCGTTAATCAGTAAAAGCCTTGGAATTAATGTTCGAACTAATTCACAGTAAGGGTGGATGTTGACTGTACTATGTAATTAAATATATATTAGTTCCCGACCAATCATAAGAATATCGCAGAGATTAAAACAGGGTTAAATATGCCTTTGAGTTTTGGGTAAATAATATAAATACCATAAACACTGCACAGAATATTAATTCATAATGAACCACCTACTTAAAATACAAATACAAATTTCCCCATATTGCCTTAATAGGGCATACAGTGGAGGAAACGTTATTCTTTCCCGTTTAAACGCAAACGAAACGCAAGCGCAAAGCACTTAAACGTATAACTTTTTAATAATTCTGAGTATTCGTTTTAATCTGAGTCGCAAACAGTTTGGAGCCTGATCAGACGCCGGGTTACCCGGCGTCTGGTCTGGCTCCAAACTGTTTGCAATGGACATAATAGGTTTAGCGTAAACGCGTTTATTGGGAAAGAATAACCTTTTCTCCACTGTAGTTCCATGTGCAAACAAGATCAAGATAGTAGGGCATAGTTTCATATGAAAATAGTTTGGATCTAGATCATCGGCATCCCCACGGCCTAATCAGTGTCACAGTGCCGTAAAACCCACTTTAGTCACTGGATTCAGATCAGCCTTCGGTAAGAACTGCATCTGGACTGTGCAGGATCCAAACTATTAATTATTTGGATCGCTCAGTGAATACTGTATACTCAGAATTATCAAAAATTTGGCATTGAATACGTTTAAGTGCTTTTCGTTTGCGTTTCGTTTGCGTTAAACGAGAACGTACAACGTTTTCTTCACTGTATCCCTGATGACAAGTACACTAGTTCTTTACAACAGTGTGCCAATGAAGAGTACACGAATCCTATGCAAAAGAGTGAAGACCCAGATGAGAGGGACCTTCCAAATAGTCTCTGATCAGGGTCTGCACTGTTTGTTACATTGCAATAGACTGGAAACAAACAGATCTTGATAAAAAAGAGAACATAAACGGTACTAAACTGGAAACGGGAATTATTCATTTGACGTTTCAGGGGTGAATGAAATAAACCCACGCTATTGAACTGTTAAGGCGAATATAAATAATTCAAAATAATATGTAAGCCAATTTTGAAGTGCAGTGTGCGTGCGGCAAACAGTCGTTAACACATGTCGTTTAAAAATAATATAATTGTTTATACCAGAATGTCAATAATATTGAAACAGCTTCTGTCAATGTAAAATTGCAATGATGATTAATAGGCTTAACTCATTCACCCCTAAAACTGTTAATGGACAGTTCCAGTTTCAATTCATGACTATTTATGAGTGTTTTCTGCAAACCATAGATCAATGGCAAATAGTACAGACCCTGATGGCATGGCACCTGTCTGAGTCCTCTGATCTGAGTCTTCACTGTTTGAATAGGACATTTGTATTTGCGAATGACGAGAACAGTGGTGAAAACATTATTATTTCCCGTTCAAACGCAAACGAAACGCAAACGCAAAGCACTTAAACGTATAAAATGACAACTTCTTAATAATTCCTTTTAATCTGAGTCGGAAATAGTTTGGAGCCTGGTCAGACGCCGGATTACCAGGCGTCTGATCTGGCTCCAAACTGTTTGCAATTGAAATGATAGGTTTAGCTTAAATGCGTTTATTTGGAAAGAAAAACGTTTTCTTCTCTGTATAAATCCGTTGCTAATTCAAAGCGTTTACCCTGCCTTACCTCAATAGCAAACAATTTGAATCCCAAATTCCTAATCAGGCGCTACGTTTTGAATTGCCTCTCAATTTGACATTTCTTCAGACAGAATGCCCATTATTTACAACTGACATATAAAGCAGACTTCATCAAGTCGAACTAGGATTTCTCGACTTCGCTTTAGTCGAACATACAGCTTTGAAATGCCTGCTTTAAAATGACATATATAACATGACTGTACTGTGTGTTCTGTGTATTTTTTTATTTTAGTTTGTAATGGTAACTGATATTATGAAACAGCCTGTACTTGTTTTTCAAAGTTAAAACATTGCTTAGCCTTAACCCCGTCACTGCCTTGTCCCGAGTACATTAATTATTTGTAAACAGTTTGGATACTGATCAAGCACAGCGTAACGCGGCTTCTAATCAGGATATATACTGTTTGACACTTATTTCAATATTTCCAAAGTCAAAATAGATTTATATCTAAAAACAAATTCGAAATAAAAGCAGACGAGAATTGTTTTAAATTGATGACGTCATTGCAATGAAAGTTTTAAGTTAACTTGAGTTATATACATCTTACTGAAAACATGCTGGTCGCTCAATTGAAGCGAGGTCGAGATATCAAACATCGACAGTAATTGTAAAATAGAAGAAATATTAAAACAACAATTACCGCATTGTGAAATAAACACAGTGTAGGCTCCTCATCTTCGCCGTTTGGGCAATGCAGTTTTCGATCACAAAGAGAATAATAGTTGATGCAATGTATTCTACCCGATATATCAGCCGAAGGACATGGTAGCATATCGATGTTGTCTTTTGACTTGGGGCATACTGAAAAACACAAATACATACATAATTCATCAACTGAATCACCCCTGAAACTTCTCATGGACAATATCAGTTTTAATTTAATTAAGTTAAGTTCATTTTAAGTATGTTTAACTATAATATTGCTGTTTCTACAATGTATTGTAAAATAACAAACGGTGCAGACCCTCTCCACGTGTGTACCTTTACAGTGAAGAATACGTCATTCTTTCCCGTTTAAACGCAAACAAAATGCAAATGAAATGTACTAAAATGCAGAAAATGACAACTTTTTCACAACTCTGAATGTTGATTTTAACCTGACGCCGGGTTACCCGGCGTCTGATCTTGCTCCAAATTGTTTGCAATGGAAATAATAGATTTAGCGTAAACGCGTTTATTGGGAAAGAATAATGTGTTCTCCACTGTATTACAAATGCTCAAATTAGTCCATGCGCTTTTTATTTGTGAATGACATCTTACAATACAGAGAAACCTCGCAATTTCCAACAACAATGCATATGCCACGGTTTAACTTTGAAATACAGTAAAATCTCTCTATAACGACCACTAAAATAAATGCTAATTAGATATATAAAAGACAGGTGACAGCTGAAAGAAAGGTGACAGTGAAACAGTGAAACAGAAAGCTCCTAAATGAGCTTTCTGTTAAACTGTCACCTTGCTTTAAGCAGTCACCTGTCATAAACGAAAAACAATTTACACAATTTAGTGGCCGTTATAGAGAGGTTTTACTGTAGATGTTTTCCTCTTTGAAACGATAAAGTTCGAGTGCAGAAATACTAATAAGTTCTATTTTTAAAACGGAGTTAGCGATATTTATGTTCGACTGTATTTAATTATTTGGCCTCAGGTTAGATATATTTCCAGGAAGTTCACATAGAAAAAAAGAATTAAATGTCAGGTATTACATTTCAAGTTCTGTACGTCACTTTCACATCAGGTTTTATCATATTCTTTGCATTTGAATGGTTTTTGCAAAACAATGGTTGGTGACGGGTGTAACTTTGTGTAATTGCAATGTTCAATATCAAATATAAACCTGAGTTCACACTTTCATTGCCATCGCAACATATAACCCTTTCACTCTCAATGACGCCTTAAAACGCGCTTGCAAACAGTTTGGGTCTTGATCACACGCCGCGTGACGCGGCATCTGATCAGGACCCAATCTGTTGACACTATTATCGGTATTTATTAAGTCATACAACCTTAAATCTAACTTTGAAACGTGTATTGCAGACATCAATAATGAAGCAGACGAGAATAAAGCGGTGAAGGGATAAAAATCTCCCGAACGATTTGATCATGTAAAGGTTAACTGATATACGGTAATAGTGGCACCATGACATTTTTTAACAATTTTAAATGCTCATTTAAATCTGAATGGCAAACAGTTTTGAAACTGATCAGACCCCGGTTAATGGTTACCCGGCGTTTGATCTTGCTCCAAATTGTTGGCAATGGAAAAAATAGTCTTAGCGTAAAACGCGTTGGTTGGGAAAACGTCTTCTCCATTGTATACTTGATTGATGTTATGAGAAAAACATTTTTGAAAAACCTGAAAAACACAGAGCAGCAACCGCACAAGAGACTCCGTGTCTGTTCAGGGTCTGCATTGTTTGTCACCAGCATACGCAATAATATGTCAACTAATGTTTTGAACATTATATAGACATTGATTAGATACCAAGCCTTAATTTGATGGCTTGGATTTGTTTAAACGGTTTTGAAGCGTTTCCAAGATAATGTTACACAGGAGAAAACGCATTTTTTATGAACACGAAACACAAACGCAGTGCACTTTTGAAATGTGTCATGAGTAAGTTTAATCTGAATGGCAAACAGTTTAGAGCCTGATCAGACGCCGCTTGACGCGGCGTCTGATCTGGATCCAAATTGTTTGTAAATGTTAGCCAGGTCTCGCTTATCATGATAAGGATTAATTTTTGAAGAATATAATTTGAAACATTTTGAATCCAGATCAGGTATGCGTCTGATAAGGTTTCAAACTGTTTTAGACTCTTATTGTTGTTTTCATTGGTGGCAATGTCGGACTTTAAGAATTAAAAGCAGACGACTGATCTAACCAGATGATATACTTGAAACAACGACAGAGATACTAGGAGGGATTTATTGTAGGAGGCTAAAAATAGAACTCGATGTCGTGATAGTTAAACGCCGATGTAATCAATAGTGATTTTTATAAGCATGTAATACAGTGTTCACTATCTACAACGGCCCTCCAAACAACGACTCCCTCTTCACAACGACACTTGTCGCAGTTCCTTAAACAAGACAAGTAATTCCAACGCGTTCACTGTTGCAATATCGTCTGCTAAAATTTGTCGTCTGCTGTTTTCTCAAAGTTACATAATTATAAGTTTATATTTTGATAGAATAAATATGATGACGAGTGACAAACAGCTTCAATCGAGATCAGACGCCGCGTTGTCTGATCTGGATTTAAGCTGTTTGCAAATATAAGCCAAGTCTTAATGTTCCCTCCCTATAACGACTCCCTCCGAACAACACACATACTCTGTGTCTCCCATTGGGTGTTGTTGTTGAGAGGGAGCGCTGTATATCATTTGACTTAGATAATGTTCAAAGCGCCATTGAATGTCATAGTTCAGTGTTACACAAACGCTGCATGTCGCTTAACAAGCTTCTACTCTACAGGGAGAAAGTATCATGTGGAAACGAACTTGATTGTAATGTTCAAGCCATTTGGAACTAGATCTGACGCTGAGTAACCCTGTTTCTGATCTGGTTCCCAAATGTTTGAATATCATGTTGCTGATTTAAATGATAATAATTTTTCATTTGAAAATAGAAGCAGGTGTCCCTTTCGGAAGATGCAGATACTACATGGGAAGATATAGGGTAAATTGGCAGTATGGGCGGTTCTCTCAGGGCTTCACAGCTATGGCTCATAAAGTGCGAATCGATGTCAGCCTTGCACAGAAGAGTAACGTTATTCTTTCCTGGCTAAACGCAAACAAAACGCAAACAATGCAAACGCTGTGCAATCACTGTGCCACAAAAATGTACAAAATTACATTCTTTTGAAATTTCTCACGATGTAGTCTTAATCTGGGAATCAAAACGTTTTGAGCCAGATCAGACGCCGGGTAACTCGGCGTCTGATATGGCTCAACACTGTTTGCAATGGAAATTATAGTTTTAGCGTAAAGGCGTTTATTGGGAAATAATGATACCGTTTTCTCCACTGTAAATCCAAGTCACGAACATTCAACTCTGTAGATATTATGTCAAAGATGTCAAAACTTAATATAGTGGAGAAGACGTTAATTTTATCCTGTTTAAACGAAATAGAAATAATCAAACACAATGTAATAAAATGGAAAACTGGCAGGCTTTATATTTACAATGTATTTGAAAATAAATATTACTCTGAGTGGCCAACAGTTTGGTTACCCTGCGTCCGATATGACTCGAGACTGTGAGTAGTTGACATAAGATATTTAGAATACCGTCAACGAGCTTATTTGGAAATAATTGCATATCCCCAATCGTATTAACATGTTAATAATTAAGGAAAAATGACTGACGAACTTTCGAAACTAGTGTCAAATAGTTTGATTCCTGATCCAAACTGTTTGCAAATGCGCTTTTTGGCACCATTGACAGTGAAACAGTTAAACACTTCAACATCTGTCTTAATAAGAAATTCTTCCGATTTGAAATTATTTGCACACGGCAAGTTTGAAGGCTCATAAAGTATGAATCGATTATAGCCAGTTGTATTCAACCAGGCTGACAAAATTTGTCCTTGGAATTGTCTCACTAGCACTAAAACACATGTAAATATGTATCTCTACTTGTACCTTAATAACACACGCAGAATGAGCCACAAATGACGGACCGGACAGAAACCATACGCAAACAATCGCCGCTAACTATTTAATACAAACTTGCCTTTATACGCTAAGGATTTCTTACCAGGCGACATATTCAGCAAACTGAAGGCTGATTCAACATGGCATGATGCAATTAACCTTTAAAATGCCGACAAACCATCTTTTCTAAGCTATATTACATATAAATAAAGCGGTCTGGTTGAAACGTTTTCTTATAGTAACATACGGCACACCATACCGAACATTTCTACAGCACCAGGTTCTGATGTAACATCGATGTGAATCAATTTGTATACAACATGTAGATTACAGGTGACTGATTGATTTGCAACATCACACGTAGGTTACACAATGTCAGGCATCACTTGCTGTGTATTTTCAAACAATTCAGATCTAGGATCTAAACTGTTTGCCCTTCGTATTATTATGCCATAGGAGAAACTATGCAGAAAACTTGAATATGATAACTTGCAGATGACAAAACAGCAGATGATAAATTATCTGTTTAAAGGATGAAGAATGTACGGCTCTCGGATCGCCCCCAGTCATCACAATAATGAAGCACTCTTCACTAGAATCATGTTGCGCCTACATATTTGCCACAGACACGCAAATAACAAAATTAACTCTTTCACTGCCGTATCATCCTTGGACAAAAGTGTCCTCTGCTTTCATGTTTTGTTTTTCAAATTCAGATATATATATATATATCAATACGTGTGTCAAAAAATATGGATTCAGATCAGACGCCGAGTTACTCGGCGTCTGATCTGGATCCAAATTATGTTCAAATGCTAACCAATTTTTGATTGGCTGTATATTAGTCAAACGACGACGTCACTCCAATTAACCAATATGCGGTTGTATGTTGCTATACTACAGTGACAACGAACTGACTTACTTAATGAAGGGCCAAACTTGATTAATATTGTAACATACAAATAGTCTATTACACAATATTCAGTGTAAGATTACTATTATAACCTCTCAAATGAACATTTGTAAATTGTTAACACTGCATCTGTCTTAACACTTTGAATAAATCGTACTTGTGTTACGCGATAACTCAAAATCCGATTACTTAAATATTATTGTGACAAGTGACAGCGTAAATCAGCAAAATCGTTTATGAGGTATCTGTTTTATTGCTGTCCTGAATTAAAGTATTAAACGGCTGTGTGCTCCAGTATGAGCTTTTTATTTTACATTTACCTGCCCTGAGAGAACTAATTCTGCTGCAAACGATAGCCGCTAAACCCCTTCACTGCCATGACGTCATCATTCATTGCCATGACGACACCATTCACTGCCATGATAGCATTAGCTTTAAACAATTGTCGTCTTCTTTTATTTCTCAAATTTAAATTTTAGGTATTTTGACTTAACAAATATAAAGTTGAGTGTCAAAAGGTTTTTATCCTGATCAGATACCGCGTGACGCGTGTCAGTACCGGAGCCCTCTTGTCAGGACCTGTATTGTTTGCTATTGTGTAAAGTATTGTAAGAACAACATAAAATGATCAAAAAGACTAGACTTCGTCTGAAACTAGCCATGTACATGTTGAACTTCGATATCTCAAACTCGCTTACCTCGAGCTTCCAGATATTTCGCTACATGAATTACATTACTACATGAATTACATTACTTCATGCAACCATGGTTGGAGAGGACTCACATAGGCTTTGCCTGTTGTCCAATCCTTTTCTTCTGAAAAAATATTGTTTAAAATATAACATTAGTTCATGTTCGGTTAAGTTGAACATACTCGTGTTTCAAAGTTAAAACGTGGCTTAGACACGTTTTAACTTTAAAATACGGGTACGTTCGAAATTACCGAGTTCGAGATATCGAAGTTAGACTGTTTCGGGGTCAGTGAGGTATACATATGATATTCAGTTTCGATTTGTATTAGGAATGTAATATTACTGAATAGGTCATCATAGAACATAGTATCATTTACCGCATGGCAAATTAATTAATACTAAATATAGATCAATGGATACGCTGTTCCAAGTGTTCGGTGCATCCAGCTGAATCAACCATAATAGTGTTTTATGTTCTTCATGATACTTTAGCTTATGTAGGGCACCGAGGACTGTGCAATCTAGCTATTGAGACCACTTACAGTGGAGAATCTGTTATTCTTTCCCGTTTGAACGCAAACGTACGCAAACGCAAAGCACTAAAACGTAGAAAAGAACAACTTTTCGACAATTCTGATAATTCTTGTTTATCTTGGTGGCAAACAGTTCGGAGCCTGATCAGACGCCGGGTTACCCGGCGTCTGATCTGGCTCCAAACTGTTTGCACTGCAAATAATAGTTTTAGCGTAAACGCGTTTATTGGGAAAGAATAACAGATTCTCCACTGTAACGGTTCAATTCTAATGTTTCTTGCAATCTCCGAGACAACTAACGAGTCGCCACAACACAGTGTTCAATGGTGAAAAATAAGATTATCTACTCTAAATTGACTTTTGATATTCATGCGTATGCAAGGTGGCTGATTAAAGCAAGATGAAAACAACCTTTTCTACTTTATGTTTTATATGCCCGTGAAAACTTGTTGTAGTTTGGCATATCCTGCGCTTTCCGTACGTCAGTCCGTAAGTAAGTACGTCCGTCCGTTACCGTTTTCTTTGTTAGCGCTCTCTAACGCTCATTTATTGACCAATTTTAATTTCACCTACCTCAAATATCTCTTACCAAAATAGCCCTGGCGAGTTTGCATTTCATACATTTGTGACAATTTTCGGCAGAGCTATGCCCCTTTGTTGTCAAATATGGGCCTTTTAAAGTTAGGATCCAAACTGTTTGAAAATGCGCTTTAATGCGTCATTAAGAGTGAAAGTGTTAAATAATATTGACTGCGACAAAGCTCATGACTTGATTACGACTGTATTGAAATGAATTTTATGTACAGGTAAGTATTTTATTTGATTCTATATGTATTTGTAGTTGAAATTGGTTGTAATGTAAAAGTTACAATGACTGTATTTTGTACATGGTACAATTATTTCACATTTACTGCTATAAGCACTGAATTTGTCATGGAAGAAATGTAAGTTTTTACATTAAATTCTCATCGTTATTTCTTTTAAATATAATTTAAACTTTAACTTTATAGAGTCTTACATTTCAGTAGCATGCTGTGATTCTGAATTTGATTGTGGTTCCTTTCTATGTCATACAATGCTATATCTTAAGGACCACAAAGGAAATCAGAATAAGTCTAACTCTTATGTGTTACTACTACCAATAATACGACTACATCAAATAGTTGATTGTTGTGCCGTTTTCGGGATGTGCGCATGAAACGTAAAGTGCAGCCTATGTATGCTGAAATGTGAGCCTGAAGGAATCCAGTCTCCATGAAAGCACGGTACTCGTGGTCAAGGTGTTCTACTCCCGTGTCGTTCGTGGATAGAAAGATTCCTTCCTGACATTCGTCCGACAGATTGGCAGCTGGTATGCTCTTTTATTGAAAGATCGCGACTGTCTTTGTTATGGTGTGAGTTTCGCACTAGTGTCAATGTTCACAGTGCCATTTTCCATCTTATAGAACATACATGATGTTCTTCTCCTTTCTGCCAACGGTTTCCACTCCAGATGGTCAATCATTTCAGACACTGATGCTCCTTTGCGATATCGATTGAGCACGTAACGAGCCCCTCGTCTCTGAACTTTCCCAAGTCTGTCGATATCTTTCTTAAGATGGGGATCCCAGGCTGAACAGGCATATTCTAGAGACGGCCTAACAATTGATTTGTAGGCCTTCTCCTTAATATTTCTGTTACTAATGTTGAGATTTCTCTTCAGGAAACCGTTGGTGTCGTTTGCCTTGCCGCATATGCTCTTTATGTGTGGAGTCCATTTCAGGTGTGAAGTGATCGTTAGTCCAAGATATTTGACAGCAGTGACTTGCTCAAGTGTGTGATTTCTCAGAGTATAGTTTCTAGTTATACTTGGCATATAATGTTGAGTGACATTGGCTGTATTTAATCATACATATTCTTGCTAAATGTTTACTGTGTATGTTTTTAATAACATATTGCCATGTAAAGGAAATATATTAAGAAGGGTTAAAATGTCTGAAGTTATTATTTCTTTTGACAGTGTACACGGACAGGAGAATGTTGACATGGACGATGGACGGAAACTGTTTTGGTGGAATATCTGTTTTGAATTGTATGGTCTAATGACGGGTCGTCTTTTCAGAGAGAATGGGGAGCGTGTCCATGTTGTGTTTTCGATCATTTCAGTATTTGTATCTATCCAATCATTTTATATGATTTGGTTTGTTTTGATTTTACGTCGCTTTCAACAGTATTTCAGTCATAACGCGACGTCCAGCTAATTACATGTGGACGAAGACCCCAGAAGTCCTTTATGCACTGTTTCAGGCACAAGTCGGCAACTGGGTAGAACCACCGACCTTCCGCAAGCCAGCTGGAAGGCTTCCCCACATGAAAAATCCGAAAGACCCTACTGGGATTCGAACTCACAGCGGTGAGGAGCTTAGTGATGTAAGTCACTGTGACTATACATGTAGTTCATCATCCCTTTGATCTTATTTGAGAGGGAAAGATCTCTGAAGAAATACTATTTTAGATATTTTAAAGATGTATAAAGTCAAAACAAATTCAACACCTACAGTGTGAGTTGTCACAGTTGAGAAGCTGCATCTGCATTTAGTTCCTTAACCTTTCAATGACAAAATTTTAGTGAGCTTTTTACCCCTTCACCGTTTCATTGCGTCTGCTTCTATTTTGATGTCTACAATATCGTTTCAAAGTTAATTCTAAGGCAGTAGTACTGACACACTTTCGATACGAGTCTCAGGTGGCATCTTATCAGGATCAAAACTGTTTGCAAACGCGCTTGTGACCGACATTGAGAATGAAAGGGTTAAACAAACTGCAGTTGGTTGTCAACCGTCTGTGTCAGTTCAACTAGTTGTACTGTAATCATCAATTATCATCATCATCATCATCATTTTGATAGACATGTACCTTGAACATGAAAATTCTACCTACTTCCGGGTTTGTCTTGTCATTAATGAACCAACAGAGCTAGTAACAGTGCAATTTAGATTAGACAGTTAGAACTAGATCTAGTATAATGATTCCGTGTCTGTATTGTTTATTTATATACAATGCTGGCAGCAATTCTATTCGGGTTAACCTTATCGTATAATGCGCGACATGGTTACCAGTTGCAAACAATTGGATTCATGTCAGAAGCCGTTTAACGCGGCGTCAGATCTGAATCCAAATTGGTTGCCAGTCATACAGTGGAGAATCCGTTATTCTGTCCCGTTTAAACGAAACGAAACGCAAACGCAAAGCACTAAAACGTAGAAAAGTGCAATTTTTTGACAATTCTGATAAGTCATGTTTATCTTGGTGGCAAACAGTTTGGAGCCTGATCAGACGCCGGGTTACCCGGCGTCTGATCTGGCTCCAAATTGTTTGCAATAGAAATAATAGTTTTAGCGTAAACGCGTTTATTGGGAAAGAATAACGTTTTCTCCACTGTATTCATTGTTTCTTCAATTAATTTCGCAGACTTTATAGATCTACTTTAAGCAGACGACAAAACAGCATGATAATAGTTAATGTCACCACGTGTCTAAGAGGGAATGTATTCGACATAGCAATTGTCTATCCGGGTCCCTAGGGGCCGAATTAGGAAACTGATTGTGTTCCAACATCGCCAGTAATGCCTTGATTTTCAAACAAAATAAACTGTTCGTTTTAATACTTTCGTAAAACAGAAAATAACGATCGGCTTCATATTGTTGTCTAAATGTGTGTGCATACCTAAGTTTATTTAATGAATTGACAAACAAAATATGTTGATACGAACCATGAGCAGATGCTGCGTAACCCATTCACTGCCATGGCGTCATCAATTTTGAACAATAATTAATAATAATCTGCTTATATTTCTCAAATGTAAAGTTTCGGAATTTTAAATTATGACACATTGAAATGAGTGTTAAACTTTTAGATCCTGATAAGACACCGCGCTACGCGTTTTACGTTGATGCGTTTTACAGCGGAGAAGACGTTACATGTATACAGTGGAAAATACGTTATACAGTGGAGAATACGTTATTCTTTCCCGTTTAAACGAAACGAAACGCAAAGCACTAAAACGTAGAAAAGTGCAAATTTTGGACAATTCTGATAATTCATGTTTATCTTGGTGGCAAACGGTTTGGAACCTGGTCAGACGCCGGGATACCCGGCGTCTGATCTGGCTCCAAACTGTTTGCAATAGAAATAATAGTTTTAGCGTAAACGCGTTTATTGGGAAAGAATAACGTTTTCTCCACCGTAAGTTCCAAAAGACGAGATTACGTTCAAGCTTATTTTCCATTGCAGCCAGTGTAGAGTCTGACCAGGCTCCCAGCTGTTTGCCATTTAGATTAAAATAAGTCCTATGAATAGTCAAAAACTTTACATTTTCGAAATTTAATAACAATTGTTGTTAGTTTGGAACGAATCTCGTCTTCTTCACTGAAGTCATGTACCTGTAGCGTGTCCAAGTACCACTGTTTGCTGTTTAGGTTAGCATTGTGCTCCGTGTGCAGCTTGCAGAGTACAGTAGAGATAATGTTTTCCTTCCAAATAACCCCGGTTACGCTTAAACTATTATTTTCATTGCAAACAGTTTGGAGCCAGATCAGACGCCGGGTAACCCGGCGTCTGATTAGGCTCCAAACTGTTTGCCACTCAGATTTAAACTGGTAGTCTGAATTGTCAAAATGTTGTCATTTTCGATATTTAATTGCGATGTGTTGTGTTTGATCGAAAGAATTACGCTTTCTGCACTGTACATTAAATTAACAATTTTTGCGATTCGCTTGCAATTCGATGGCGATTCGCTTGCAATTCGATGCCAATCCGCTTGCGATTAAAAATAGTGACTTTACCCTGGGGTAAGTTTTCTTGAATGGTGTATCTCACAAATGTTCGCAAATATGCCTCCGTTAATTTTTTCGATTCCATTTTCGTCACAACCGCTTCGGAAAATTCGCGTAACAATATTCAAGCGTAGGATTTGTTTTTTGAAGCGCCGGATTCGATGGCAATTCGATGGCAATTTGATGGCAATTCGCTTGCGATTATCAATTTAATTTAATAAGGTTCAGTACTGTATTTCATTCCGGTAGCCAACTTGCAATCGATGACCATCAATTTCTTTACTGAACACACTACTCAGTGGATGTTTGCGGCAGTTGCAAATTTAGTAAAACAATTTGACAAAAGTAGCCATTTATGTTCGCTTAATTGAAAATAAACGTGTTTTGTTTTTTATTCCTTCCATATCATAAAGCTTTGAAATCTTAGAAGCATCGCTTTTGTTCTTTACAAAAGCTAATTGCATTTACAGAAGAAAAAAAAAGAGCCACATTTGCAACCAGTCATTTGAAAGAACATTTTATGTCCGTCATAAGACTGTTGGCTGATTAATACAAAATAAACATGACACAGACAGAACTTAATGTGCTGTCTGCTTTACGTTAATCCCGCGTTAAGAGTTTATGAGAGATAACTCTGTTCATGATCTGTAATTTCTTAATCCGTAATGACTTGAAAATGATTACAGTGGAGACTCTGTTATTCTTTCCCGTTTAAACGAAACGAAACGCAAAACACTAAAACGTAGAAAAGTGCAACTTTTGGACAATTCTGATAATTCATGTTTATCTTGGTGGCAAACAGTATGGAGCCAGATAAGACGCCGGGTTACCCGGCGTCTGATCTGGCTCCAAACTGTTTGCAATAGAAATAATAGTTTTAGCGTAAATGCGTTTATTGGGAAAGAATAATACATTCTCCACTGTATATCTTTGTGAAGTCAGAATTGGATCTGAAACTGTATTGAAATCTGTGTACAGAGTCCCTCTCTACAACGGTCCTTACAACGTACCATTCTTGCTGCTGTTCACCAAACAAGACATTTATTGGCTGCTTTCACTGCTGCTCGTCTGCAAAGATGTCGTTTGCTGTTGTTTCTCGAAGTTACATATTTGCCATTTAATAGAACAAACATAAAGACGAGTGACAAACAGTTTGAATCTAGATTAGACGCCGCGTTCAAATCGTTTGCAAATGTAAGCCAACTCATGTCCATCACTTTAAAGGTATTATGTGTCCCTCCCTATAACAACTCCCTCCGAGCAACACATACAATATTGGTCTCCCATTGTGTGTTGCTATAGAGAAGGTGCCCTGTATACATGTACATGTATCACATTATTGCGATTTGTGCAGACAAATCGCCACGTTATAATGATACGTTTTCAACTCAACAGTTACTTGCGTTTGGGTTCCAATTTCATTGGCCGTTTCACCGAAAGCATGAACATTGCTGTCCCAATGACCTAAGTCTCATTGACACAAATGAAAAAGTTCAGTCCTATGTGTCTTAACCCTTTCACTCGCAATGACACTTCATGCCTTGGCCAACAGTGTGGGTCCTAATCAGACGCCGCGTAACGCGGCGTCTGATTAGGATCCAAACTGTTTGACACTCGTTTTGAAATTCATTTAGTCATACTGCCTTAATTCTTTAACTTTGAAACGACATTTCAGACAACAAAATTACAGCAGACGGCAATGAAACGGTGAAAGGGGTAAACAGTTCCCGAATAATTTGATACTGAAAGGGTTGACATGTTATTACATGTGAATTCCTTCCAAAAATGAGAACAAATTTTGAACCTTTTAAAAGGGATATACCTCTATTTAATTCATAATTTTGAATACTGACAATTTCTTTTCATACTTTTCAATCGCCTTAGTTTGGAAGATTATCTGGTAGACTATAAGAAAAAGATTAATACCAGATTTTGAAAATAAAAAAGTTATTTACTACTACGTAAACAAATAAAAATAACTAAAAACAAAAAATCATTACTGATAGAAAACATATTGTTGATGATGAGAGAGTCATAGTTTTCAAAGCTGGTGTCTGTTTTATCTTGATTTAGTATCGTTATATGAAAATACTGCCATAGATATGAATTAATAATGAAAACCTAAATTACCATGTTTGTTTTTCATTTGAAATATATTTTACTGAAGCTTGTACAGTACAACCTCTCTATTATGACCACTTAACTGTGTTAATTATTAGATGTTTACGACAGGTGATTGCTTAAAGCAATGTGACAGTAAAACAAAAAGTTCCACCAGGAGCTTTTTTTTACTGTCATATTGCTTTAAGTTGTCACCTGTCTTTTATATCATCAATTAGCCTTCGTTTTAGTGTTCGTAATAAAAGGATTCTACTGTACTTTGAATGGGACAAAGTTTGAAGATAATATTAATTCTTATTTGACACACATTTTCCAAATGGCCGTTACTGCAAAATACCTTGTATACGAAAATTATGACATTATGACATGTATCATAAACATCTCTTCAAAAATACTTTGATAGAAACAAATGTTAGTTTCTTTGGATCTTTCGATCAAAGGTGTAATACATCCTTAAGCTGCAATGTTTCCCTGCAAAAACTGCACAATTCGTTATGCAACATAAACGATGCTTCTTTTCAGATTGTTACAAATGAATAAAGGATAGTTTCAATGCATAATTAAAATCCGTATACAGATGATAAGCCAGTGTACGGATATAGGTTGCCGAGCCAGTTTGTGCTAAACATTGACATAAAACAGAAAAGGAAAGGTCGGTCCTTAATACAGATAGGTACTTTATTCAAGACAAAATCATTGTAGTACGATATCTGCTTTATGTTTGTCCTGCATCTTTCGTAAATGTAATGCTTTCTCAGAGAAACTCTCGAATGTAACACATAATTAAATGATGAATTGGTGATAGACGATTATATGCATACGTAAATATGAATTGATGAATTAATTAAATACAACAAATAATTGGCGAAACTTGAAACCGAGAGTAACCCGGCGTCTGATCAACATTTTTTGTACATTTTATTGCATTGTGTTTGCGTTTTGTTTTTGTTTTGTTTGTGTTTAGATGGGAAAGAATAACGTCCTTTCCACTGTAGGTCAACTAAGGTCAACACGTACATTCAAAGCTTCCAAGAAATACATTGTATAGGAAAGCAATTCTGCGAATTAGTCTGGAACAGCAATAAATTATATGCTAGGCTAACATGTAATTATTTATCTTAATCCCTCTGTACACCTGACGGACAGGTCTGTTTGCAACACGACAGTCAAAGAGACATTAATCTCTTTCCGTCGCCAATATGTTATCTGCTTAAATAGTGTCGTCCGCAAAAAGCCAAATCAAGTTTTCGGTTTGAACGAAACTCAAGACGGGAGCATCCTGATAAGACAGCGAATAATTTGGCTTCCGATCCGAAATCAAACTGTTTGCAGACAAATACAGATGGCGTTAAGTGTGATAATATCACCGCGTTAAGGCTGTTATTTGCTCATTTTTCATTCAGATTTAAACCTTATTCTGGCCTGACGTAATAATCAGTCATGACGTCATATGCTTTAAACATTTGTCGTCTGCAATTATTCTCAAATTTAAGTTAGGGTTAATTTTATTAATTAACATCATCATGAGTGTTAAATAGTTTGGATCGTGACCAGACGTTGATCTAAAGCTGCATCTGATTGAGATCCAAACTGTTGTACTCTGGTCAAGAGGTAAGGAAGTGTGCCTAAAGCAGTGTCGATGCTATAAGCGTCAAATAGTCTGAAATCTGGATACTATGAAGCATTATTACTGTTCCGTTTAAAAGCAAAAGCAATACAATTAAATGAAGGAAATTACTGGTTGTTATAAATAAAGCGCTCCCTCTCTACAACGACACCCATTGGGAGACAAAACATGTGTGTATTGTTCGGATGGAGTCTTTATAGGAAGAGACATTGGCTTACATTTGCAAACAGCTTGTATTCAGATCAGACGCCGCGTCACGCGGCGTCTGATCTGGATTCAAGCTGTTTGTCACTCGTAATTAAGTTTTTTCTGTCAAAATGTCTATTATGTAACTTTGAGAAAAACAGCAGACGACAATTTAAATCAGACAATATAGCAGACGTGAAATGGTTAGACAAATTTGTTTAGTTTGGGAAACAACGACGAGTCTTGTTGTAAGGAGGGAGTCGTTGTTGGGAGGGAGGTTGTAGGGAGGGAGCACTGTATTGACATTGTTGAGAGCCTGACCAAACTCATAGTAGTACAAAAACTAGTTAACCAGTCCAATGCAAATAATGTTTGACTAGATACGGTATCCAGTTCAAGTAGACAAGACGTTATTCTTCCCCTATAAACGCACTTGTGCTTAAACAGTTATGACGCCAGAGTAACGTTTACTCAGCTGTTACAAGAAAAACTCATATAACAACAAGTATCTCCACAGGTTGAACATATGTCTAGGCTTATTTAGTGAGGGCTGAATCGAACTTCAAGAGGATATCATCGTCAATTGTATGGTTATGTTACACTGATAAAGCTTTATTTCATCGATAGAACTGTTAATGCAATACAGTTGTGGGTATGTTAACGAAATGCAAGCACACTGCAATGCATTTGAGACAACATATTCTATTATGCTATTTATGTTAAATTAAAACCTGATTGTCAAAATTTGGGGCATGTACAGACTCAGATTTACTTGGCAGTTCATCTAACCTTTAATTGTTTGTACTATACATCAGTTCTGAATTTGCAAAGTTTTGAAATAAACCTTTGTTGGAGAAGAAGGAAAGGCGTATTCCCCAATAAACTTGATCAAACGGCGGCATGCCAAACTAGTAAATATTCCATTATCTATATTTGAGTAACATGTACATGTACCATGTAACGCTAATGCAATTTCTCTAGATGCAATCTCAATATTTGGACGTAGAAAAAGGCAAATATTGTACAATTCTGAATGCACATTTTAATCTAAATGGAAATAGTTTGAAGCCAGGTCAGTCGCCTGGTTACCCGGCGTCTGATCTGGCTCCAAACTGTTTGCTATGGAAGTAATAGATTTAGCGTAAATGCGTTTATTTGCAAAGAAGAATACCGTCTTCTCAAGTGTATCGGTGTCTCCTCACGCATGGTCTACACTGTTCGTCTAGGTTGTGTTTGTATATAAGCACTAGAACGAACGAGGAGCACTAAACACTCACACTTCTTCTTACAGTGGAGAAACTGTTATTCTTTCCCGTTTAAACGCAAACGTACGCAAACGCAAAGCATTAAAACGTAGAAAATTGCAACTTTTGGACAATTCTGATCATTCATGTTTATCTTGGTGGCAAACAGTTTGGAGCCTGATCAGACGCCAGGTTTCCCGGCGTCTGATCTGGCTCCAAACTGTTTGCACTGCAAATAATAGTTTTAGCGTAAACGCGTTTATTGGGAAAGAATAACAGATTCTCCACTGTACATAGCGTGAAGAGTAGAGGAGACGTCACCTCGGAAATCGTCTGGAATTGTAATAAATTGTTGAGTACGCTGGCGATTAATTATTTAAAGTAACCCGTGTAGCTACACATCCTCGACAGATATGTGGCAGTTGAGAGGTTTACAGGGACATAAATACCCCGGGAAACCTTACCGCCCACGCGCAGAGTATTTATAAGGCAGAACAACCGAGAAAATAAAACTTTTTAGTACATTGTTTCTAGAAATAGGATCAGCGGTGTTGAATTTGGTATTCTCGACTTTAAGCTGATATTCCTCTCCCGAAGAAATACGTGTGCATAATTGATAATCTACACGTCCCAAAGACAGTATGTTATTCTAGTGAGGACTTCCTTTTAAGTTAAAACTTTTATTTTTTAACCCTTCTACTGCCATATTTATTCGTCTGATTCTGAATGTTCGCAGGACAATTACTGTCAGCTTTAAATGTGTCGACTTAAATTGTATACATTAAATAACCCTCTCGCTGTTAAATTCTATAACACTAACATATATATAAATATCTGAATCCCGATCAGATCAGACGCTGCATCAAGTGGCGTTTGATCAAATAAACTATTTGATATGAATATCAATGTTGGCAATGGAATGGTTAACCCTTTCACCGCCAAATTATTTGTGAGTTTTTTACCCCTACACCGTTATTGTGCCGTCTGCTTCAATACTATTGTCTGCAGTATCATTTCAAAATTAGAATTAAGAGAGTATAACATAAGAAATATCGAAACGGGTGTCAAATAGTTTTAATCCTGATCAGACGCCGCGTAACGCGGCGTCTGATCAGGATAAAAACTGTTTGCAAATTCGACATTAGGCTATTCTGGCGGTGTAAGGGTTAAATAAAGTGAAGTCAGGATCCTAGCCTTTTGACACCAGTATCGATATTTCTTCAGTAAAAATGCTCTAAATCTGACTTGACAAAATATTGCAGACGACGCTATGAATGCAAACGATAATTTGGCGATGAGAGTGTTAAAGCAGACGATAGCGAAAGAAGTAAAACGACGCGATGCGTGGCATATTACAGTAGAGAAAACGTTATTATTTTCCGTTTAAACGCAAACGAAACGCAAACTCATTGCAATAAAACGTCAAAATGTACAGCTTGTTGACTATTATGACTATTTATCTTAATCTGATTGTCAAACTGTTTGGAGCCTGATCAGACGCCGGGTAACCCGGCGTCTGACCTGGCTCCAAACTGTTTGCAATGGCAACACTAATTTTAGCGTAAACGCGTTTATTGGGAAAGAATAACGTTTTCTCCACTGTATTTGAATCAAAACTGTTTGAGAATAAGACGTTCGCAGGATTGGCACTGAAAGAATTAAATATTACATTGATATTCTAAAATTCTCAACCTGTTGCAATATGGAAAATTATATTATTTCACCGTCTTGACGCTACCAAAAGCAAACGCACAATGAATGATAGTTGTTTTGGAAATGTTTGTCAGAGTTTTCAGACAGACATCTTTGGTACAGTGTACATGTAAAATACGCTATTCTTTCCCGCTTGAACGCAATCGAAACACAAACGCATTCCGTTAAAACGTAGAAATTTGCGGCGTTTTAAAACTTCTGAATTAGACGCCGGGTTACCCGGCACTGATCTGGTTCCAAACTAAAAGTATGGCGTATTCTTCACTGTAAGCTGGCCAGTTTGAGGTTTCTCACACTGTATGTGACATATGTTATTTTTCCCGTTTAAAAGCAAACAAAGCAAAAACGCATTGCAATAAAATGTAGAAAATGTCAACCTTTTGACAATACGGAAAGTTTATTTTATTATCAACGGCAAACAGTTTAGCGTGTGATCTTTTTGCTTCAGCAAACAGTACCTTGTGCTTCTAAATTTCCCCTTAGCATAAACGCATACTATAATAGAAACAGTTTTAAACCCTTCCCAGTTGCCGTGTGCTTTCTTTTCACATATTCTGATTTCAGCAAATTTGCGTACATTGATACGTGTACATAATGGTTTGGATCTGACCAGACGCTTCTCGTCTTATCCGGGTCAAAACTGTAAGTAAATGTCATTGGACTGGACGGAAATCAGTAAAGGTGTAAAATTACTATCTGTTTGACTTCGCCTGTCACTATAACTAATACATTTCTTGCCTCGACAGTACATCAATGATATTTACCGTATAGATACAAGATGCTTAAACAAACTAAACCTAAACATGCATTTTAAACAGTTATTGTCAACGGCAATGTCAACTACAAAGTGTCATCATTGAAGCCTTATTGGTCTATATGTATATTGTTAGTAACAGTAACTACCCGAATCCAAACTGTTTGTATTGGAAATAACAGTTTTAGCGTAACGCGTTTTTTTTTTAGAAAGAATAACGTTTTCTCGACTGTATAAGCAATTATTATGAAACACTGCAGTTTTCTATATTTCATTTCATTACAATTTCGATGAGCTTCGCTTCAAACTACACGATATTCTCCACTGAATATGTGATACATTTGTAGCTAAACGACTATCACTTAATCATCTCAAAAGACTGTTTATGACTTATAAAGTCAGTGACATTCATAGCTTGAACTTTTATAATATACCAGAATCGTGCAAAACATCGTATAAAATACGCCATTTTAGATATGTCTACCAAGATAGCATTTACCGGGTTTGCACACAAAACCATTTAATTGCATTTATAGTGAGCAGCTAATTTAACTAATTTGTGCCCAACATTTATAGTCGTTACATAAAACACACTATGAAAATTCATGTTGAATTTTATTCTAATTGACAAATGTCATCTAAACCATAATAATAAAGTGATATATTTTAGTAATTATCGTTAACATATATGGTGAACGAAAATGTATCTATAAATAATGCATGACTTGAACCGTTGAACGGCATTTAACATAACC
Source organism: Gari tellinella (assembly GCA_922989275.2). Lineage (NCBI taxonomy): Eukaryota > Metazoa > Mollusca > Bivalvia > Cardiida > Psammobiidae > Gari > Gari tellinella. Next base: position 98,110,488 of record OV277860.1, read on the forward strand.
GTCTGCTTCCAAATTGATGAGTGTTTCCTTTTCCCAAATTAGTGTTTCATGCTTTTTAATCTAGCGAATGATAAGTATGATAAGTATCAGTCTGAAACAGTCTAGGCCAAAGGCTATAAAGAGTTTGAACTGAGTCTGATATTGTTCTCAAGCATTTGACTTAGAACGATCTCAAACTCAACTCAAACTCTTTATAACCCTGGATTCTTGCTTATAAAGCGTTTGAGTTGAGTCTAAAATCGTTCTCGTTGCTCAAATCTGACCAATCAAGTACTTGAGAACGCACTCAAAATCAACTCAAACGCTTTATAAGCGCTGGTCCTGATCTCGATCAGTAGCTTGTTTACCGGGCAACATACATGTATTAGGTTGCAAACCAACTTCCCATTGACACGGCATTTAATCATGATCCTAAAACGATTCTCAAACATATATGGTCCACTATCGTAATCGATAAAGTCCAACCTAGATCATGGGTGGGGTTTTATCTGTATATCCGCATGTGGGACTTAACCCATTACCCCATAAATACGCTTTTTACGCCTTTAATTTATTCCTTCACTTAAGAAAATCATTCCCTTTTATACAGTTATGAATATGTAATATGAGAAATATTAATTTTGATATATTCTAACAGATGATTGCTTAAACCAGGCTGAAAGTAAAGCAGAATGTGCCTTAAGGCACATTCTGCTTGACTTTCAACCTGCTTTAATGGTCACCTTCAATGCTATAAACAGGCTATGCGGTAATGGGTAAAGCCCAAAGTCAGTTGCACATAGGTTGCCCCATGTGCCACACACGGTGGAGCTATATTGCTTGAAGCACATTTTTCAATATCAGTTAGTCTTGAATGTTCTCAAACATGTTTAATACGTGATTGCTGTCCCTTTTATAAAGAAACTTAACGTAAACACAATGCAATAAAATAAGGAAATATCTTTTTGAAACTTCGGATGATTGTTTTATTTGAATTTCAAACAGTTTGGAGCCTAATTCAGACTGTTTGCAAATGAAATATCACTCAGGAATGTGCAGTAAACATAGCTATCATATAAGCACTTTCTCTCTCGGTGACGCTTCAAAATGCGTTAGCAAACAGTTTTGATCCTAATCAGACGCCGCGTTAAGCGGCGTCTGGTTAGGATCCCAACTGTTTGACACTAGTTTTGACATTTCTTCAGTCATACTGCCATATTTTTTAACTTTAAAACAACATTGCAGACAATAAAATTGTAGCAGACGACAATGAAAGGGTTAAGTGAAATCAAAGTAGAATGTATGTTTGAGACAGGACCTCGCGACAAGACATCTAGAACAGAGTATATAGATTTAGTAATTAGTTTATACACTTCAACACTTTCTGGTTTATACTGTCACATAAATAAACTGATAGACACATTTTAGAATTAAGATACAACTTGGCAATAAATAAATCGGCTTTACGTCACAGTACCCGCGTCAAAACTGCAACAAGCTTTGGAGTCTCACTCGCCATCTATATTTCATCATTCGCTTTCCTACTGGTATTGTAAACGGTATGTTCCAGATCAAACCTGAGTTACATGGCGTCTGATCAGCATCACAACTGTTGGATAATTGAGTGGACGTAATGTACAGACCACAATTTGAAACCGTGCAAGCAAACGACAAGACAATGGCAAATGGTATGACGTCACAGCAGCATAGGATTGTAATAGGTTTCTTTTACAGAGTAGAATACGCTATGTAATTTGTTTATGTGTATTATCCTCGTCTTTTAATTAGCTTTCATTTACCTAAAATAGTTTGAAGTCGTTTTCTATGTAAACTCACGTTTTTAACCGCATCATGCCAAGTTTAGCTACAGTGGAGATTCTGTTATTCTTTCCCAATAAACGCGTTTACACTAAAACTATTATTTGCAGTGCAAATAGTTTGGAGCTAGATCAGACGCCGGGTAATCCGGCGTCTGATCAGGCTCCAAACTATTTGCCACCAAGATAAACAAGAATTATCAGAATTGTTCAAAAGTTGTACCGGCTTACCATTGAGATCAAAATAAGCATTCAAAAATTGAGAAATATTGTTATGTTTCGGCATCTTATGGCAATGCGTTTGCATTTCGTTTGCGTTTAAACGGGGAAGAATAATGTCTTCTTCACTGTAAAACGGTGAAAGAATGATGCAAAGTACAGTGGAGAATCTGTTATTCTTTCCCGTTTAAACGCAAACGTACGCAAACGCAAAGCACTAAAATGTAGAAAAGAACAACTTTTGAACAATTCTGATAATTCATATGTATCTTGGTGGCAAACAGTTTGGAGCCTGATCAGACGCCGGGTAACCCGGCGTCTGATCTGGCTCCAAACTGTTTGTAACGGAAAAAATAGTTTTAGCGTAAACGCGTTTATTGGGAAAGAATAACAGATTCTCCACTGTACAAAGAGTTTCATCCTCGACTTTTATTTTGATTGATATAGTTTTCTGCCCTAAACAAAGATGTACAATGGATATCAGCACTTCTTACTATGGGTGCAATGTTTACAAACAATACAAGTGTATCCATCAACGTGATTGTAATAAAACTAATGGAAGCCATTTATAAATGCAATATATAAATCTGTTGAAATCGTAGTTGTAATACATGTATTGATAAGTGTCCTAAAAAAGGAAGGAACATCATTTAGTTGTGTTGTATATGTTACATGTATATGTTACATGTATAACGTGTAATCAAGGATTACGCGTACTCCAGGAAAACTTTAGGGATTTCGCGTAATCACTAAGAGTTTTAGGGAAATGATGAAATGTCCCTTTTTCATCAAACAAAAATAGATTTGTATTATCATGCAATTTTTTTTTGTTTAAAACAGCATCTTTCTCCAAAGTTCATACAAAGTTTCTCGCACAAGTAAATAAAAATAAGTGAACAGTGTGCATATAAGCCAGGATAATTAAAGTCTTCATAGCGTGGTACGAAAAGCTTCAAAATTACGCCTATCTGGGATATTTAGGGTTCCGTGAAATCCCATATTTTTCAGTGAGTTCAGGTATTCACTGATTACACGCTATCCCTGTAACATATATACATGTATAAATAAAGTCGAATATCGACAACCTAAACACGGCTCAAATTTAAAGCGTGCCCTAGCTGTGCTTTAAATTTTTAATGTAAATACAGTGAAATCTCTATGTCTCTATATTCACGTGGTTTGTATTCTCTTGTTTATGTTATTATACATACTGAGAAAATGAAAATAAAACTAGAAAAACCCTTGGAAACACCCGCATGAGCACGGCTAATTGACTGTCACCTGCTTAAAACGTGCTAATTAATACAAGTCAGTGTTCGAGTAGAGAAGTTTTACTGTATGTTCAACTGAATCGACTTCGAGGTATCGACATTACACTGCTCAAGTACGGATACGTTCGACTTTAATTTGTTAGAAGGTGTTCTATCCATTGACCCACTAGTTTAATCCTTTGACCCATTAGTTAAATCCATTGACCCACTAGTTTAATCCTTGACCCATTAGTTAAATCCATTGACCCACTAGTTTAATCCTTTGACCCATTAGTTAAATCCATTGACCCACTAGTTTAATCCTTGACCCATTAGTTAAATCCATTGACCCACTAGTTTAATCCTTTGACCCATTAGTTAAATCCATTGACCCACTAGTTTAATCTTTTTACCCATTAGTTAAATCATTTGACCCATTAGTTAAATCCATTGACCCACTAGTTTAATCCTTTGACCCATTAGTTAAATCAATCGACCCTAGCAATATCCTTTCTTTAGTAGAGGCTGTGTTTGAATGGGTTAATGCAGGAAAGAGATTTAGCATATAAACATTCAATATAAACGAGGTCGTATAAAACGGTAGCCGGACGCACGTTTGGCAATACCCTGGCCTGTTAGAATACTACATGTAAAGCCTATATATATTCACAAGGCTTCTACAAAATGTATCCGTCTTAATATCTGTCAACCCGTTCATAATACTTTACCTTTTCCTATATCCACAAACTATGTAGATAACAATTGGTTGAATCTGGGCTGGGTGGTCGCATGTGGGGGAGGGCAAACGGATTTTCTTTTCTTCTTTATACTTGAATAAGTTCCTTTTTTTCCCTTTTCTTTTTGTAAACTAGGATATAAATATTTTCTTCTGCATTACATCATAACGTACTTACGATTGACATCAATTGAAGGGCCTTCTCTAGTGTTGGTATAACTTGTGGCCCATCCCGTTTGCAATATATTGTAATCGTTTGATAATTTGTATACATTTATGCTGTAAAAACTGTGTACATGTTAGTCGAATAATGTATATGATATCTGATATATGCAATAAAATATGATTAAACCCTTAAACCCGTTCACTGCATTGCCCCGAGTACAGTAGTTATTTTCAAACAGTTTGGATCCTGATCAGACGCGGCGTCTGATCAGGAGCCAAACTGTTTGACACTCGTTTCAATATTTCTTAACTCAAAATACCTAAAAATTGTGTTTTTTTAATAGAAGCAGACGACAATCGTTTAAATTGGATGACGTCATGGCAGTGAAGGGGTTAATATTGTATACATGCCATAATGTATTTTCGCTCCACTGTATTAAACCTTTCTCCTCCATATATGACTTAACCTATGGCCCAATAGCCTGTTTCTAGTTTTAAAGACAGGTGAAAATTTAAAAATAGATTGAAAGTATAGCGGAATACGCCTTAACACCTGTTTTAGACACCATCTGCTAAGATATAATAATTATTTTGATGGTGAATATTTATGACTGTATAAATAGTAACTCTTCTCTTCAGATGGGGGATACATTAGATATTCTAAAAGGCGCATTTATGGAGTAATAGGTTAAGTAAATATTGCAAACAGTTTAAAGTCACAGTCTGTTTGGCACTCTTTTCAGCACTTCTTCAGTCAGAAAATAAATTGTTTGGGACAAATTCTAGCAGACGATATTCGGTCAGTGAAAACGTTGAAAAAGGCGATTGAATTTGGCAGTGAAAGGGGCAATGTTTACATTACAAACAAGTGTTTGAATGTGAATCTGCATTGTGTATGTCATTGAAAGCGAATACTGGGTAAAGAGCTCTAAAGCCTTCACGACACCTTGATTCAGGCTTAATGATTACTATGCGAAAAACGAGCAAATACATAAGTTGCACACAGTGTATATTCAGATCAGAAAGGGTTCTAAAAGAGACATCTAGACAGCACTGTCAAAATTTTAATAATTTTGGAAATAAACCCCATCGAAAGCTTGGGTTTGTTTGGTGTCTTTTTTAAAAATGAGTTTATTTCAAAAGTTAGTATTGTAGGGACTAGGGTTTAATTCTCACACATTGTCTTATAAGACAGGCTAGGAGAGGCTGTCATGTGGTATAATTTTCAATATTGTTTGACAAGTGTGGTCCGCAGCCCACGATGGAGGTGAATTTACGAGACGATGGGATTTCAAATGTGTTGAATTCTCAGGATCTATATTTCCAAAGCACAGTACCGCCTTAGTTAAGCAGCCACTTGAAAGAAATTGTATCTGTACAGGCTGTCGGTACATAGGAATTGCGACCTAATGCATGACATATATTTGCATTACCTTAACAAGGCTTTCATAAATTGCTTAAAACAAATCCTAAGATTTCAAGTTTTTAAGCGAGATTTTTGGAATCGTACATTTAACCCTTTTCGGCTCAATAACACTATCAAAAAACGCAAACAGTTTAGATAAAAAAAACAGACGAAGCGAAAGGCGTAGTTTGATCAGGATCCAACCTGTTTGACACCTTTATCAATGCTTCTAAAGTCGGGCAAAATGACATTAATCCTTTTTCCCATAGCCTGTTTCTAATATTGAACATACATGAGCACGTGAAGCAGGATGAAAGTAAAGCAGAATATGCTTTAAGGAACATTCTGCTTTATTTTCACCTTGCTTTAAACTATCAACTGCTATCACCTGCTAGGAAATACAAACAAGGGCCACTATGGCCCTAAATCGCTCACCTGGTAACCATGTAACCATGTGCACCGTGTGACCTAGTTTTTGACCGGGCATGACCCTCATTCTAACTTGACCTCGATTTCAATGAGACAAACCTTTTTTTCAAGTTTCACGAAGATTCAATGAATTTTGTAGTCTCTAGAGTGTTAACGAGGTTTTTGGATGATTTGACCTAGTGACCTAGTTTTTGACAAGACATAAGCTACATTTGAACTTGACCTATATTTCATTGAGGCAAACCTTTTCATCAAGTTTTATGAAGATCAAATGAAATGTGTAGCCTCTAGAGTGTTAACAAGGTTTTTCGATAATTTGACCAAGTGACCTAGTTTTTAACCAGACATAACCCACATTCAAACTTGACCTAGATTTCATTAAGGCAATCATATTGATGAAGTTTCATGAAGATCCAATGAAATTAGTAGCCTCTAGAGTGTTAATAAGGTTTTTCGATAATTTAACCTAGTGACCTAGTTTTTGACCGGACATGACCCACTTTCAAACTTGGCATAGATTGCATTGAGGCAATCATATTGATGAAGTTTCATGAAGATCCAATGAAATTTGTAGTCTCTAGAGTGTTAACAATATTTTTCGATAATTTGACCTGGTGACCTAGTTTTTGACCGGACATAACCCACATTCAAACTTGACCTAGATTTCATTGAGGCAATCATATTGATGAAGTTTCATGAAGATCCAATGAAATTTGTAGCCTCTGGAGCGTTAACAAGGTTTTTCGATAATTTGACATAGTGACCTAGTTTTTGACCGGACATGACCAACATTCGAACTTGACCTACATTTCATTAAGGCAAACATTGAGCCAAGTTTCATGAAGATCCAATGATATTTGAACCTGCTAGAGTGTTAACGAACAATTGTGAACGGACGGACGGACGTTCTCACAGTTGGACATTTGTTGGGTATATTTTTTGTTTAACAGTACCCAACAGTACACTAAAATACCCAACAATAACAATAGGGCAATCACGGAATGAATGGAATCTATTGCTCTCCCTACCAAACAAAAGACCTTTCGTGCGCTCGCACGGACAGACAGACGACGGACGACGGACATCCAGCGATCCTAAAAGCTCACCTTGGCACTACGTGCCAGCTGAGCTAAAAAGTTATTATGGTGTGCAGTAAAACCTCGCTATTACGACCACTAAAACAAATGTTAATTGACTGTTTAATAGACAGGTGACAGCTTAAAGCAAGGTGACAGTGAAACAGAAAGCTCCTATAGGAGCTTTCTGTTTCACTGTCACCTTGCTTTAAGCGGTCACCTATCGTAAACAGTCTAATAATTAACATAATTTAGTGGTCGCAATAGAGAGGTTTTACTGTACATGTATATTCATGGCTGGAGGAGGAATAAAATAGAGGCGTAAAAGGCGTAATTATGATGAAAAATGTAAGCAGGCAACTTCAGCGACTGTGTGTTAGACCGGTATTTCCGTCATACAAAAGACCCGAAACCTCCCCAAAACCTCTCTAAATTACTTATACAGAATCCAATCTACTTTAATACATTTATATCTAATCACATAAAGCTTACAAATGGCGAATTAAGGCTTAAATAATGTAACAAAATGTTATATTTAAATTAAATATACGATTTTTGTCATTTCAAGGGGAGTAACTGGTACAAAGTTAAGATAGCTATATACAGTAACTTCTAAATACTAACACCTCCCAATAGTCTATTTCTGGTTTTGAATACAGGGATCCATTTAAAGCAGGTTGAAAGTAAAACAGAATGCGCCTTAAGGCGCATTTTTCTTAATTTCAGCCTACTTTAAGCTACCATTTGCTAGAATATCGAAAACTTGCTTTTATAAGTTGGTTGGGGTTCGAAGAGGTTTTGTGAAGTGTTGGGTCTTTAAAGAGTTAAAACGCTCTATTCATTTGCTTTATCTACATACTTAGTCCAAACGCTGGTCAGAGTCTTTGACTTTTGTAGTGAACCATATTCACTATGACCCAGTCGGTTTAACACCTGATCTAGCATTTGTACACAGTTTAGATCCATATCAGACACTGGGCATCCTGATCTGAATCCGCACTTGTTGACACTGTATCGATGGTCAATGTTTCTATAAACACAGCAATAATAGAATTGATCTTTTGATATAAAATATTAAAAAAAGTTCAAAGCAGTTCGATATATCTTTACTTTGGAATACATCAACAATATCGAGAAAGATTGTTCCAAACATTTTATTGTTTTTCGTTTGGTGTTTATTATGGTTTAACTGAAGAGTAATAACCTTTCCCCTCCTGTAGAACTAGGGTAACTGCGGGGGAAGATACTGAGACTTTACAAATCAATCAGCTACAAGTTCCCTGCCACTGGCTAACAGTTGGCATGAAAATCGAACGTCTAGTAACAAACCTTTCGATTAGGATCCAGACTGTTAGATCTTCAATAATAATCAACAGAAAACTTCGTTTTTCATAATCTGAATTCAAAACATTTTAAAAACTCTACGCTAGACGACATTTTTACAGTCGACGAGATGGTAGCGGGACAGTTGCTCGTGCGGGGGAGGGAAGTGTGGAGACACAAATCAATTGTGAACGGCAAACACTTAAACCTTTCAATGACATCATGCCGTCTGCTTATAATTTCTAGTCTGCTGTTATTAACCATATTCCGATATAAGGTACTTTGACTGAAGAAACATTGATATGAGTTTTGAAATATTTATTTTATTCTGAACAAACGCAGGGAATTTTGTCGTCAGGACAAAAAACCAAACTATTTGCCAATGCTATTGCGACCGGGCCTGTCGGAGAAGGGGCTAATAACTTTAGCCTTCATTATTATTGTATGAATGATGTATAGTCTGTTAAACCTTCTCTCGCTAAAATAACGCCTGCTTCAAAAATATCGTCTGCAGTTAATGTCTTAAATATTTCAATTGTATGTATTGTTTACTGAATCAACGTAACTATGGAACCCAGACGATTTTTATTCTGATCATACGGTGCGTTTCTCTGTATATTATGTGGATCCGAACACTTCTAAAATATATATCAAGTCAGGACTATCAGGATAAAAGTTAATAACAATAAGGGAAGCACGGAAGCGCTGTGTTTTAGTGATATAATAGATGTTATTGTCTAGAAATTCTATTGTAACCCCTTCACTGCCATGACGTCATCAGCTTTAAACCATTATCGTCTGCTTTTTTTTCTCAAATTTAAATTTTAAGTATTTTGACTTGAAAATTGTATAATTAAGTGTCAAATAGTTGGGATGTTTGCTTATACACATGCAACAATTGTACTCGAGGCAAGACATAGTGAATCTAACACCACCGTGAGTGTCAGATAAGAATATTCCACCCGAGTTTTGAAGATATTTTTGGAACACGTGCTTGATTATTTTTCTCGCTTAAAATTACCGTTAAAACGAGTTAATTAAAGGAATTGTAAAGACCTACTTTTTATCCGAATCACACATTCCATTTCCAATAGCAACAAACATCTGTTTAAAAGTCGCGCTATTTCAGCTTGGCTTTAACATTTATTTGTACACACGTTTTAAGAAGAAAACATGTCCCATTTTAAATCACAACTCAGAAATACAAACGTTTTTATTGAATCCAAGCGATTTTGAATAGTAAAATCTGTCCGAGAGGTGAGAAAATAAAGGTGGTACCGTCATTGTACTTGAAATGCTGTCACCTTTTCTACAGTGGAGAATCTGTTATTCTTTCCCAATAAACGCGTTTACGCTAAAACTATTTTTTCCGTTACAAACAGTTTGGAGCCAGATCAGACGCCGGGTTACCCGGCGTCTGATCAGGCTCCAAACTGTTTGCCACCAAGATACATATGAATTATCAGAATTGTTCAAAAGTTGTTCTTTTCTACATTTTAGTGCTTTGCGTTTGCGTACGTTTGCGTTTAAACGGGAAAGAATAACAGATTCTCCACTGTATACTGGAAACCAGTATATAAACATTACACACGAATATTATATACACATTTCAATCCTCTGGTCTGGGTCTTTAATTTGTTCTGGACTATTTATTCTAATATTTTTTACAAACCTTAAATCAGCATAATCTCGCCATTTGGCAAATGTTGAATAGATCATAGCCAGCAAAAAGAGGAATAACTGTTTTAAACCTCGGAACACCAAACAGATGGAGAAACGAGTTTATTCACAAGCAGCTGTCAAAACTTCGAATTTCTATTTTCTCGACTCGTTTAACTCGCACTATCCGGTAGTTCGACCTATGCACTGCAGTATTCCATGCTCGGTTAAGTCGAACATACTCATATTAGCCACGTTTTAACTTTGAAATACGGGTATCTTCGACAAAACCGACTTCGAGATATCGAAGTTCGACTTATGTAGATTAGTTTTAAGGTCAAAGAATTTAGAATCCAAATTGTTTGAAATCGGAATCAAACACTGCCCATAACATATATAGTTTTCTGCTTGCTATACCTGCAGTGTTTGCGAGACAAACCAGCGGATGTAAAACGAGGAAATAAATATTTGTTTTGTCATACGGTTGCAGTAATTTGAGCGACAAGGCGTTTCTTCTCTGTTACTTTGAGGGATCGATTGTACTGCGAATTGACTAAAAGAGCAATAGGTTTGTCAACATTGAAAACTTTTGTCTGTGTTTGAATGTACATTATGATCGGTATATCTTTCGTGTTTGGGATGTATATTTATCTATTTCGTGTTTTGAAGCCTAAACTCAACCTCAATGTATTGTAAATTATCAAGGACGTCAATGTTTTGTGCAATGGGTGGGGAGGGGTGTTATTTGTTTCCGTTTAACCCTTTCATCGTCAAATTTAGTTTTACCCCTTTACCACAATATTGTGTTATGCTTTAATAGATATGTCTACAATACTGTTTCAAAGTTAGATTAAGTAAATTTAGTTAATTTGGCCCGGCTCTATCTGTATTTCTTCTTTTTTGCTTTAAGTGCTGTGCTTATGTAATAGCCTCTTACAGTGATGTACATATAATTCCTGTTTTTTGTTTATGTGTGTTTTGTTCTCTTGAACTAACCAATATTAGACCTGTAAATAAACTTAGCAAACAGTGCAGAGTCTGATGAATAACATCTCCTAGTTCTGGAGAACAAAACAAAGCAACCTTAATAGTGTGTAGTCCTAGCTTGCAGTCGTATATGTAAAGCCTTTCTTGTACAGCTCATCGTTTGGTACAGCATTTTTACCCTTGTTTATTCTATACGAGTGTTTGTCGGAAAATAGCTAGTGTTTACTGTTATATTGTATCCGACATTGAATAAATCTTCTTGTATCTTGTTTTGTATATATATAGTTAAAGACAATATGACTGACGAACAAGTCAGTAAGAAGAGTTCCAGATGCTTGGATGAGCATATGTGGAGTAGGAGGTCAACCATGTACTATTATTACCTGACTCTCTATTTAAGTGAATATTAAGCATTTTTGACTGTTTTCCGAAATATTTACCAGACTGAGGCCAGCGGGCAACAGTTGACTGTTACATAGTACTGTTACATGCGCGAAAATATTGCGCAAAACTTTTCTGCATCGCGGGACCAAATAAGGCGTCTTTATGACACATATTTTTGTTTAAGGATCTAACCTTTTGCGGAGTTGATCGGGTCATTTTTTCTCTCCCGAATAATCCCCTTAAAGGGACTCGCAACCGGATGGTGTACTTGTCAAAATAAAATAAAATACTCAAATAAAAGCAAATTTGTGGCATTATTTGGCTTCTGACATTAAAAAAATATGATCAGTCCAAAAAAAGTCTCAAGAATCGTCACCGAATCTTAGATTTTTAGATATTTTCCATCGTTTTTCTATACCGACTAGTAGACGGTATAGTTGTTGTTGTTGCTTCTCTACACGGGCTCAGACATAAACACGAGCCGAATTACGAAGTTGTATGCACTTTCGATGGCTACACATTGAAATACGTTAAAATCGATCCGAGTTAACGGATAGTTCCGTGGTCCATTGGTCTAAGCGGTTTCCCCTATTTTGCCTTATGTCCGCCAATGCCGGGCCCCGGGTTCGAATCCCACCAGAGACCAATATTTTTTTTATTGAAATACATTTTTTTAAACAGAATGTCTTATCCTAAACTAATTCTTTACCATTTATATAAGCGTTTGACACATATTTACAAATTACTATTTTTAATGCACCATCTGGTTGCGAGTCGCTTTAAAAGGCTATATAGTTCTAGACCTAAAATTAAGATCTAACGTCTTCCTTTTTTTAAACACATTTTGACGTTACAAAAATAATGACGTCACATTATACATGACGTAATTTCGACAAAGTGTCAACCAATTTCAGTCAATAAGAAACAATTATAATTCAATCGTAATTGAAAATATGAATATATTAGACATCTTTTTTACAAAACAGTGATGTTCACATTCAGTTGTTGTATTGAATTGAATTAAGATTAAATATACACGTAAGATCATCTCTAGAATTTATAAATACGTGTTGTTCAAATTTTGTATAGATAGATCTAGATCTAGCCATTCATTCAGCCTGGCTTAAATAGCGAGTCAGGTAATAAATCATTTGTTTGATAGTTACTTCGGGAACAGTCAAACCATTGTCCCTCGGTAGCAGGGAAGACCTTGAGAACTGTTGCCCTCGGCCGTTGGCCTCGGGCAACAGTTCTCAAGGTCTTCCCTGCTACCTCGGGTCAATGATTTGACTGTTCCCTCAGTACCTATGAAACAAATGTATACTGTTAGAGTTAAACTTGCATAGCTATATGTTAAAACACACACAATGATTGTAAAAAATACGAAATAAACTTTTGAAAAAAAAAATAAATATATATATATATATATATATATAAGGAAAATTAATCAATTACGACAACAGAAGAGGGGACATTTGTTCTGTGTTTCTATTGCAATGAGCCCTTGTGCACGTACAAGAGTCCTGCCAAACAGTGCACAAATAAATTGTATTATAATTATATGCAAACAGCATTGATCCAGACCAGCTGGTTTCTACAGGAACCTTCTGAGCAAAGTACAGTGGAGAATACGTTATTCTGACGTCATTGGTGACGTCATACAGTGGAGAATGAATTACTCTTTCCCGTTTAAACGAAACGAAACGCAAACGCAAAGCACTAAAACGTAGAAAAGTGCAACTTTTGGACAATTCTGATAATTCATGTTTATCTTGGTGGCAAACAGTTTGGAGCCTGATCAGACGCCGGGCTACCCGGCGTCTGATCTGGCTCCAAACTGTTTGCAATAGAAATAATAGTTTTAGCGTAAACGCGTTTATTGGGAAAGAATAACGTTTTCTCCACTGTATTCACTGTTTGTACTTTTATAATACGGCTTAAAATTATACTTAGATACATGTCATTAATAGATCTTGTTAAATATGGACTACTTCTAAGACCCTTGGCCGCAAAATACATGATATAAATATGATCCATACAGCGTGTTTTAAACACACAACACTTTCTTAGAAATTATACTTTGTTGTCCTTTAAGGTGGTAAACACAAGTGTTTGCAATGTTTTCTGCTTCTCCATAGTTGATTGATGGGGTAACGTGATCGCCATTTTGGGGGCTGTCTTTTGTACGTTTATTATGTTTATTTTATATCTAATTGTAGTTATTTGTCTTTTCCTGGCGACCTGCATTTGGGCGCGCTACTATTGTTTCTATCGGTCGACAATCAGAAGCCGGTTGCTTCATTGCTGATTGATGGGAGTAATGTGATCGCCATTTTGGGGGCTGTCTTTTATATGATAGATATAGATATAGTTTATTGACTTATACTAGATACAAGTATCTCGTCACAATTAATATTCATACATAATCAAGTACAATCAGGTAAATGATATGTTTATTCATGTTTATTTTAGATCATATTGTAGTTATTTTGTCTTTTCTTGTTTGTAGGTACATTTGTGTAACTTCATGTGAAGCGCTTTTGAACGCACTACCCCTGTGTGAAAAGAGCGCTATATAATTCTGGTATAATGATAATAATAATAAATAATAATAAATAATAGTTAAAATATACAGTTATCGACATATTTAGCTTTACAGTAGGTGAGGTTTTATTATATACCATTTAAACGAATCGAAACGCACACGCAATACCATTACATTACATTTGACAGGACTCACATAGGCTTTGCCTGTTGTCCAATCCTTCTCTTCTGAATAACATATTGTTTAAACTAATGTCATTACATGTAAAAAATGTCAACTGTTTGAAAACTATGACGTATCAGTATCATCTTAGAATCAAAACTGTTTGCGAACGCTTTTGTGTGCCACTGAGAGTGAAAGGGTTAATTGATCATTTCCATAACAACCAGCTTGAAGCCAGATCAGAGAACGTGTTACTTGGCGTTTGACCAGTCTATCAACTGTTTGTCACTAAGAGTTGCAGTGGAGAATGTGTTATTCTTTCCCAATAAACGCGTTTACGCTAAAACTATTATTTGCAGTGCAAACAGTTTGGAGTCAGATCAGACGCCGGGTAACCCGGCGTCTGATCAGGCTCCAAACTGTTTGCCACCAAGATAAACATGAATTATCAGAATTGTCCAAAAGTTGTACTTTTCTATGTTTTAGTGCTTTGCGTTTGCGTACGTTTGCGTTTAAACGGGAAAGAATAACAGATTCTCCACTGTATCATTGAAGCAGCAATGGTTTCAATAACCATTCATTTCGTTGCATTATGTAATATTTGATATCATTGTATTTGTGGAGTTTGTATGGTTAACGTGAAAGAAGAACGCCGCGCTTCTAAGCTGCGTTAATTTGTAATTACCGTAGATCCCTAGCTCCATGATTCAATCACTTTAATACGTCCATTTCTCCATAGATACGCATTTTACGCATTTTATGTATTCCCCCATTGAAGAATATAGTTCCCCTTTATATAACCGTGTATATGCACAATAAGAAGTGTATAGAGTTGATACACCTACGTTTACTCAATATGTAACATAAGTCATGACAAAACTTGTGGAAATGGTCTGTACATCATGTACCTTTTTAATTACACGATACATGGATTACTAAATAAAATTACAATAAACTGATATTAGCATGGCCATCATGCTTTGCTATGTGAATTGTTGGGAATAAACTTGAAACTCTATAAATATTGATTAACCAGTTATTGCTTAATTATGTATGTATATTAAACATAACGTATAGCGAACACGACCTCGTTGTCAAAGTAGCTCAATTTACAAGCATTGTAGCGACATGTTATTGTTCAGAATGAATACAGATATAGCACAAAATTAGCAACCGTAATGATATCAAAGCTCAGAGTGTTAGGGCAATTTAAAACATTCACACACACTTTGGATCAAGATCAGACTCCGCGTATCGCGGGATTCAGACAGTTTACATCCGTGTCGCCCTTTCTTCAGTCAAAAAGGCTACAATCTATATTTTAAGAAAATACGAGCAGCCGACGACAGTTTCGAAGCAAACATTATTTCAGCAGGGAAAGGGTCATTTTATATTGTATCTTCTTGGTGTATAGTTTCCTACGATCATTCGTTTTATTAAACCCTTAGATGATTTAACTCCTCAATGGTTTCACTGACATTCGTGTTGTCATGCAAACTGAGATATACAATGATCTTGCGGTATCTGAAGAAGTATTGTTGTTGAACTATGTCGGAGCTATTAGGGAGTTTAGACTATTCAATTTCCCTTGAGGAATGGGACATTGAATACCGGCAGTTTCATTGAGCTACTTATCTGCCGTAATTGCTGAATGAAATCCTGTATATTGCATAAAAGCGGTACATAAAAACACAATCTAGATCTTTATAATACTATTGGTAATCCACTACCTTATCAAGAGACAGGTAATAGGTATTTGTACAGTACGACCCAGCTTAAACTACCTCTTAACTAACTAACTGCCAGGACGTTATCAATTTTAAACAAATGGTATCTGCTTGAATGTTTCAATTTTGACTTAAAAATATTGAAACTAGTGTCAAACGGTTTGGATCCTGATCAGACACTGAATGTTCATTGAAGACATTAAAGATGAATTTGTGTGCTTAAAGCAGCGTTATGAGATACAGAAAGCTTCTACATGAACTGTCTGTTTTATTTTGATCTTGCTTTAAGCTATCATGTGAATTCAGCATACTCTATTACATACATGTATGTAAGTTAATTGAGTTCCCGTGATACCAGGGTGTTACTGTTTTTTATATATTGTGTTGGTGTTGTTGTGTTTTTTGTTTCTTCAAATAAAATCGTGATTCCACCATCTTTGTTATATCATTTGGAATCAAGCTTCGGAATAAATAGCTTATCTGTGACATCAAATACCCTTTGTGAGTATTATATGTAACATTATATTCTAGAAAGATTGTCTCGGGGCAATAGGAAAATAAACAGAAACGGAAACGTGTTGAACAATAAAAGAAGTTACCGTGTAAATGTTACAATAATGTTAGAATAATGACTCCCCAAGAGAAATTACCAGTTCTATAATCCGCTAATTGTTGACATAAAAGATAGGAGATGCAAGTCTTGTTCAAATAATTGTTCAAATAAGAATATTGTTTATTACTTGTACTGTTCGATGATGTACACTTTTCATGTAGAAAACATCACTCATGGATTTGTTTCAAACCTGTTTTGTTCCTATAAGTGACTGGCAAACTAGGTTAACCCATGCCTATATACAGTGGAGAATCTGTTATTCTTTCCCGTTTAAACGCAAATGTACGCAAACGCATTGCACTAAAACATAGAAAAGGGCAATTTTTCGACAATTTTGACTATTCATGTTGATCTGAGTGGCAAACAGTTTGGAGACTGATCAGACGCCGGGTAACCCGGCGTCTGATCTGGCTCCAAACTGTTTGTAACGGAAATAATAGTTTTAGCGTAAACGCGTTTATTGGGAAAGAATAACAGATTCTCCACTGTATATAGATATGCATTCTTACGTCTTTAATTCATCCCTCACTGAAGAAAATGTATCCACTTCATGTAGTCATTAATACTCACCATACGAAATACTTTCAAAATACCAGCACGTGGTAGTGTAAAGCAGGATGAACGCACAGAATATTGCGTTTCTTGTGCGTATTGTGTCATATTCTTAACCTACGTTAAGCGGCAACACTTTTTTCCAAAATACAAACGAGTAATGGGGAAAGGGGTTAACCCTAATGAAACGCCGCGTTTTGTGACCATTAGGGTCTGGCATTTTGTATTAGCCTACGCCTTAACCCTTCCCCCCATAGAGGCGACTTTTAGCGTATTTAGTTTATTCCTCAGCTGAAGAAAATAGTTCCAGTTTATACCCTCATGAACAATTACTATTACAACTGTTTTATATAGCCTAGCAGATTTTAGCTTAAAGCAGGCTGAAAGTAAAGCAGAATGTGCCTTAAGGCACATTCTGTTTTATTTTCAACCTGCTTTAAGTGGTCACCTGTCTTCAAACCTAGAAACAGGCTATGAGGTAAAGGGTTAAGCGTGTTATTACAGATTTAAACCAGGTCAAATACAAACATGAGAAACATTAGAGAAACATGCAGTCACCAGCATTAAACAGACGATATTATAGCGTCGACAGGAATAACTGTCGTGAGGATTAATTTTGGCGGTAAAAAGATTTAAAAAAAATTCTATTTTGAAGACAGGTGACAACTTAAAGCAGGCTAGTAACATTTTGTTTTACTTACAGCCTGCTTTCAGCAACCATTTACTAGGGTATGGAATATTAGTTATTGAACATATTCATAACTGTATAAAGAGAAACTGTTTTATTTAGTGGAGGAATGAATTAACTTTAGGCGCAAAGCGCGTATTTATACAATTATGGGTGAAGAACGGTTTTAATTCATATCGATCGTTCAGAAAAATAGTATGGCTACATATATCATCTTCTATACAGTGTAACATTTTCATTCTTAAATAAAACACCGCCAAATGATAGGTGCTTGCTTAATACCGTTTTCCAAACTGTTTCAATTTTATATTTAAACCCGTTTGAGAGAACACATATCGATTCGGACAAACAGTTAAACCGTTAAAACAGTGGAGGTCCTGTTTCGAGTAGATGTCATTGGGAATCAGACTAAAGGTATCTATTTTCAATGAATATGAGCAGTGTCATGACAAAACCTGCCTTTCTGCATTGCAACATTACACAGACCAAACACCCTTGTCACCCCATGCTCTGTATCTGAGATGGATCTACACTGTCAAATGCCGTATATAATACAGCTACATGAAACGCTTTAGATACATGTGTGTGTGTGTCTAACAGTGTAGATCAAGATCAGCCACCGCTTCTTTGACGCGCCGGTTGACTCGATTTACTCTTGTTGCAATGCAATAAGTCAGAGTTTCTTATGGCATGGCTCAATTATGAATTTACCTATGTCTGTGAAATAGTTAAATACAAATGTACATGTATCTAATCAGAATATCCATGATGTATTACATGTAGCAGGTGTTTGTGGTTTGCGCACCCGTTTTCTGTGCGTCATATCATATTAGCAATAAGTCGTGTGCCGAAAATTAGTCCTTTGAAGGAGGTGATATTCCTGCATAAAGAACTGTTATACAATATAATACAATGTATCCATACGCTATAATTGGCATTTCGCATGTTTAAACAATAATGTAGCTAAGGCTAGAAACACGGTGTTTGTGGCTGGCAAACTTGTCCATTGTGAGGCACACGGTACAGTGGAGAAAACGTTATTCTTTCCCAATAAACGCGTTTACGCTAAAACTATTATTTCTATTGCAAACAGTTTGGAGCCAGATCAGACGCCGGTTAACCCGGCGTCTGATCAAGCTCAAAACTGTTTGCCAACAAGATAAACATGAATTATCAGAATTGCCCAAAAATTGCACTTTTCTACGTTTTAGTGCTTTGCGTTTGCGTTTCGTTTCATTTAAACGGGAAAGAATAACGGATTCTCCACTGTAGCAGACAAGGGAATGCTTTCCAACTTCAACGCTTCCATTACCCACCAACTATCATCTACCGAATATACAAAAGGCCTAATTCTGAAATAAAGTCTGTAGTCTGTACCTGTTCTGAAACAGGATCCGAGTGACAAACAATTTAATTCCAGTCAAGGCATCACATTAAATGGGGCCTGATCAGGAACCGAACTGTTTGCAAAGTTGTTCGGTATATATTTTCTGTAATTCAAAGGGTTGAGCGGAAATTTCTACTGACGTACGTCCGTGTAGTGTGTTCATTACCGGTTTGTGAAGTCTTCTAGCTATTTTTATTCAGCCCCCGCACTTCACTGAAGCGAATTTAACCCTTCCTAGCCCAATGCGCGACATGGCTAACGTTTGCAAACAGTTTGGATTCTGATAAGACGCCGAGTAATTCAGCTTTTGATAAGGAGCCAAACTATTAAGCATTCATATTTGAAATTTTACTAGTAAAGACGCAACCATATGATTTAGCAGCAGACTAAGTGTAAAAGTTGTACAGTGAAATATATATTGTTCTTTCCCGTTTAACGCGTACCAATCGCAAACGCAATGCCATAAAAGGAACAAAAGTACTGGTAAAACGTTTTTAAATAGCTTACGATTCATTTTGGATGCCAACAAGTTTGGAGCTACCCGGCGTCTGATCAGGCTCCGAAGCACAGTCGAACTTCGATATATCGAACTCGTTTAACTCGAACATACCCGTTTTCAGAGTTAAAACGTGGCTAAGCCACGTTTTAACTTTGAAATATGGGTACAGTGGAGAATCTGTTATTCTTTCCCGTTTAAACGCAAACGTACGCAAACGCAAAGCACTAAAACGTAGAAAAGAACAACTTTTGGACAATTCTGATAATTCTTGTTTATCTTGGTGGCAAACAGTTTGGAGCCTGATCAGACGCCGGGTTACCCGGCGTCTGATCTGGCTCCAAACTGTTTGCACTGCAAATAATAGTTTTAGCGTAAACGCGTTTATTGGGAAAGAATAACAGATTCTCCACTGTATGTTCGACTTAACCCATCATGAAATAATGCAGTTCCTATGTCTAACTGTCGGATAGTTCGAGTAAAATGAGTTCGAGATTTTACTATGGGAATCATACTTTTAGCGTCTGTTGGGAAAGAATAACGGCTTCTCCACTGTGTGTTACCTTTTTGATTTTTCAATCAACCACTTGATGATAAAGCTAAGATGTATTCAAGTCTCCAGAAAGTATGTTGAGTTCTACAACATTAGAGTACATACTAATGTATTGGTTAAAATAGGAAATGCTAATATAGCGCGTTTGCTTTTTCCTAAAAAGCGTTTACACTGAAACAAACTTTTGATCACTGTCAATAGTTTTTAGAAAAGTCTGACCAATTCAACGTCTGGTCGAGATCCAAACTACCTTGAAATATCGACGTTTATTCAGACGAAAAATATCTAGTCTAAAGAAAAAGTAAATCTGATAGTGAATGAATTTTGATAGAATCGTACATTGATTTTTTTCCTGAATCATTTTAAATTCATATATTTCTGCCAATGCCATGCTTAGCAATTTTCATATGAATAAGTAATACTTATTTCCAAATACATTACGATTAGATCGCCATTTTTGATAACATAATCTTGTTTATTTATTAGGAAAAACAGGAGTGCCATAAGTTAATAAAATATCCTAAGATTTCAAAGTTTTCAATTTTTCAAATGCGATTTTCCAAAGTATGCCTTTACATGTAACTCATTGTCTGTTTCTAGTTTCTAGTTTTTAAGACATGTGATCCTTAAAGCAGGTTGAAAGTAAAAAAAAATGAATGGGCCTTAAGGCGCATTCTGTTTTACTTCCACCTGATTTTAGCTTCCACCCGTTTGAATAAAAATCTGAAGATTTCGGAAATATACGGAGAAATGGAAGCCCCGGAAGTATAGATGTAGCTCCATACTGTCAATCTTATATCAAGTAACCATTAAATAGAAGACCAATGTTTCTACATGACGTATATCCTGCAATAAGCAGTAAATTGTCTTAACCCTTTGAATCCTAGTCACTTTACAACCAGTGTACATGTGAAGAGCACACTTGTTCTATAAAACATGGTCTATACTGGTTGTCATATTGCAGTACGTTTTCAAAAACATAAACGGTATAGCTAGGACTCTGCTAAATTGGAAACTGTTTCTGATGTTGGGAGTTGTAGTTGAATTTGAAATTCTTTAGGACAAATTGAAACTAAATTCAGGCAAAAGGTATAACAGAAAGCTCCTTTCGAAACTTTCTGCATCACCACTATCTTACTTTAACCCGTTACTTGTCATATACGTGCTGCAAAAGACTGTGTATACCTTTTCGTAAAAAGATTGGCGAGCAACTAGAATAAATGCTATGGACAGAGATATTTGTTCGCTAATCACACTTCCGGTTTTCAACTATTTCCGGTTTTCAGACCTTCGGCTTTCGAAGGTTACGCTGTATTGATGCAATACAAAGGTCAAATGTAGTTCGCTGTCACTTTCTCTACAATGTGTTGATTTATTTGCATAGACGTAACTACGTGTTGAGCATGTTGATTCTATTTATCACTTGGTCCAGTTCTTTTGTATGGACACAGCGGAGATGAAATGGAAAATGAATATTCCATGATCTCGAAGAAGGATGCTATTGTTGCTTGTCTATTCATTGTCGATTGCCGAGGGGAATAGAGTCAGCTCCATGACGCATTCACATCATACGCAACAAATGATACATTTACAGTGGAGAATACGTTATTCTTTCCTTTTTAAACGAAACGAAACGCAAACGCAAAATACTAAAACGTAGAAAAGTGCAACTTTTGGACAGTTCTAATAATTCATGTCTATCTTGGCTCCAAACTGTTTGCAATAGAAATAATAGTTTCAGCATAAACGCGTTTATTGGGAAAGAAAAACGTTTTCTGCACTGTACGCAACAAATGATACATTTACCTTTAGCCTGTTCAACATAAACAGACATTTTTCTGGGAAATCACATGTTTTATGCTAACTGATATTTTATTTTCTAAATCTCTTAAAACTTTGCTTGATAAAACCATCGATTTCATACAGCATGGTTTATCAGATACGTCAGATAATTTGTTGAAATCAGGATCTGATCTTGTAAATATTGAACCGAATCGAGATGCTGGGTACATGTATAGTACAGTATAAGCTCTCATAGAATTCAAACTGGTAGGGAAGTTAGCTATATAAAGTATTGTGGTACTCAATGCAGAATGAAAGAAATTCTGAAATCTCTTAAAGGAGATTGCTATACAATGTACGTGTATTAACTTGCTATTTTGTATAGCAATCACAACATTTAAAGATTACATGTATGTCTGTTGTTGATGAAGATGTTTGAATACCAAGGGTACATTGTAACCGGATACAGAAAATTAATCTCCCGCCCCGTTCACTCAACCGTCTGCATTTTCTGAATGCGACTAATTCACAGGACCACCGTTCCGACTGATTGTGTATAATATACACGACACATCATGCCCGAACAAAGCGTAGATCCAGCTGCTCTCCCCGCTAAAATTGTTTTCCTATACAGTGTCTCATAAATATCCTAAGATTTTCAAATTTTCAAGCGCGATTTTAGGAATCATACCTTTAACTCTTTCAATGTTACTCTCTATAACACTAACATGATTACGCAAACAGTTTGGAACTAGATCAGATGCCGCGTGACGCAGCGTCTGATCTGTGTTTAAACGGATTAACACCCACATCAATGTTTAAAGCGCTTTTTAAATTCCAAAACTTATAATTAAGTGCAGAATTTCTACGATTTCGGAAATAATCCGTACGTCCGTGGAAACTAAGAAAAATCCGATGATTTCGGAAAAATGCGGACAATGGCAGCCCTGGTACTCCTCCACATACTTACCACACAGGAAGATGGTGCTGAATACTGATTGAAACTTAAAGCAAGATAAAAGTAAAGCAGTAGGAGATTTCTGATTTACATTCATCTTGCTTTAAGCTGCAACCTGCAATAAACATAGTTGGCTAACAATGGCACCTTGCCTATGGAGAAAATGGCAAACCCTATCATATGTCTGTGGTATTTCCGGCTCCCTGTTCCCGCCGTCCTACCTATAGATCCGCTCGTGCCATTACACGCGACATATCATGCCCGAACCCATCAAGTGTCTTGAAATGACTTCTGTTAACATATACTGTTACATGCCATTATGTATGGACTTTTCGCAATATCAACTCCATTTGCTAGCTCCCCTGTGAGCTATTTTGGAAACGATGACAAATACACCTTCAAGCCAACTGCAAACATTACATTAACACCGTCTTGAGAAAATACAAAGTGAACACACTTCTTCCATGTGCGGGACTACTTATGACGGCTTCACATAATGGAATAGCAGCTCGAGTTTTAACCCGTATATTGCGAGGTGCGACCTGGTGGATACTTGCTAACAGTTTCGATCCATATCAGTCGCCGAGTTACTCGTTGTCTAATCTGGCTCCAAGCTGTTTGGAACTCGTATTAGCTTTCCTTAAGTAAATATTGACACAACAGCTGAATTCGGGTTATTGCAAACGGAATCTTTTAAGCTGACGATATGTAAGCACAAGTAAATATAAACCAAATACAGACTTAAAGCACGCCCATCCTCCATATTCTATAAACTTCCATTGCAGTTTTTGGAAAATCTTGCGTTTCGATAACGCACATTGAAAATGATGTTTAAGGCATATGACTGCCTAAAGTAGTTTTAATAATAACGCAGAAAGTTCCTATTAATTACATGTATTTTACATATTTCGCTAAAATGCTAATTGACAATCATACTGTTGTCTCTCCTGTTAATGGGTAAAATGTCGAAATTGCAAAAAGACATGACAATGATTGGGCTAAAAGATCTACTGTCCGAGACATGGTTTAGTATAGGTTAGACCATGGTTGGGCGCGAATAAACGATATAGTTCGAGGGGGCGTAGCACCCGAGAACTATGTCGTTTATTCGCGCGCAACCATGGTCTAACCTATTTAGCACTGGCTTGGG
The DNA here is from genome assembly GCA_922989275.2 of Gari tellinella. NCBI lineage: Eukaryota > Metazoa > Mollusca > Bivalvia > Cardiida > Psammobiidae > Gari > Gari tellinella. The sequence continues at coordinate 98,134,530 of OV277860.1, forward strand.
CTCGAGGAAAACAAGAAGACCCTTCGTTTCTGCTTTTTGTTTTAGAAGAAAAAGTCATTTTATTTGTAATATTTTACTTAAATTGAAAAGCTAATTCAATGTGTAGTTTGAGATATTAAGCATGCTTTAACACCAACATAAATAACGCTTATTGAAGCTCTATATGTAAGCACAATTCATTATTAATTGCCTTTAAAGTTTAGGTCTCACTGTACATAATATGACGTAATCAAGCGAGTGCAGTTCGCCTCCGATCGCAGCTGTTTAGTAAAGACAATCTAGACATGCATATCCCGGTTTTTTACATCTACAGCTGAAACAATGCATATATCTAGGTCCAAAGGGATGGGATAGATTTAGATCTATTATTGATACTGTGGAATTACCGTATTGCTTTAGATTGAATCCTTGATCTGGTGTTTATTCCGATTATTTATCGTTAAGCCTACAGTGCAGGCAAAAGGTTTTCGCGGTGGCCAGCTCGGAGGATTGCTAGGGTTGTGACGTCAAATTGCCTTGAGATGACGTAAGCATGGCATAAGTGAATAGTGTGTTAGTTATTTCATGGTTTCGTAAAATAAACGATATATTCATAGGTTTTTGAGGCATCTGATTGGCCGAGAGCTCCAAGCCATGTGCTAATTTATGTTATTCTTTAACCTTTTTCATGATCAAATTTATCGTGAGGTTTTCCCCCTTCACCGTCATACTGTCGTCTGTTTCGATATTGTTGTCTGCAATATCGTTTCAAACTTAGATTTAAGACGTAAGCTCAAAACAAGTGGCAAACAGTTTTGGCGGCGTCTGATCAGGATCAGAACTGTTAGCGAATACGCTTTATGACGTCATTGAGAATAACAGGGTTAAAAGAAATTCAGGTTGTCTTTTATTTAGCGTTTTTGTTTTTCACACGTTCGATGGCATCTTAATATAAAACAATGATGAGTTCAGTAAAGAAACCGATGACCGTCAATGAAAGAGTTGGGGTCCACCAAACAAAACAAATTATACATTTACACTCCCGTATCAAAAGCATATGATATGAACCCGATATTTTACCAACACCGTTAGTTATATATATCTAAAGGCATGTCGTGTGTGCTGCTTTGATATATCGTCCTTAAGTAAAACTAGATCTAGTAATATTTAAATTGTTTGTTTTAATTGGAAAATGACACTGCAAATCTTCCATTTATCAAATTAATTTCAAAGTATATCTATGAAATCGACATCTTCAAAATTATTCGACCTTTACCCTAAACCCTTATTGCATCTAACGCCCATTACATACACTGCAATAGTCAGTGTCTATGAATTGACGAACTTAAATCTTTAATAATTTCTAAACTGCCTGACGGATTGAAATGAACATTTGAATAGCAAACATTGCGTCTATACAGCATATCGCAAGCAGTGCGGTGTCCAATTAGGGCCTGCACTATTTGCTGATGTCTACTAGTGTGAATATATGCATTCGTGGATTAAATATGTGTCATGCGAATTCTTTTGATGAGTTAACAGCAATTCACTTCAAATAAGTTGAATAAATTGTTTGTTTAAAGCAACATAGAGTGTCAACTTGCTTTTTCGAAAATAATAAATAGGAGCTCTTACATATTCACTAGTGGATGTCCGTCTTATAAAACGTCTTACGACAAATATTGTTGTAAAAATCTTAATAAGGGGAGATCCTTTGAAATCACAGAAAACAAAGCAAATACTGAAAATTGCAGACTCGGTTTAATTGAGTCTGTTCATGAGCAATACTGAAATATGCAACAGTGCTCACGCCCCCTAGCACCAGCTTAAGCGGAATTCAACTTTCATCTGTAAATGCGCTGAAATCAATGATTCCAAAGGACCAGAAAGTATAACAACACTGAGAATGAAGTACGGGGCGACTTTTTACAGCCGCCACACAAGCACTTAACATCTGCTGTTGTGAATTATAAAAATCTTAATAAGGGGAGTCCGTTTCTAAATTTCTCATTTATCAATTATTTCTCCATCTTTTGGTGTTGTTTTTTCATCTCTTTGGAATCGTACTTTTCTTTGTTTAGAGACCATCTCAAACATATACAAACGGAATATCACCACAGTGTATGATCCTGGGTCTCGTATCAGTTCGAGTTGGTTGTGTAATCCAGATCACACGAGAGGTGTAGCCTCGAGTATGCTCTGGATTACACAACCAACGAGAACTGATACAAGACCCCGGATCACACACTTTGATTATATTCCTTTTATTATAAACTGTTTGTGACTAGATCTATAGACTATGTTGTTCAACCAAATAATCAAATGGGTGTATATGCATACGTGTATGTTAAAACTCTTCCGTACACGTATATGCAAATCTGAAACTAATTTTGGAAATCATGTGACCACCAATAATTACGCCTATATTTTTGTTCATGACGTATTGATTTGTTCTTGATATAATCCGTTATTTTCATCGGTTCGATTGAGAAGTAGTTGTTTGAAAATAACGTTCATATAAAAGAATGTAAGGGTATGAATTGAACTGTTTAAAGCTTAATCCCTTGAAGGAAAACATAACAAGTGAGTAGCTTATCAACGCTTGGTTTCAACTTTTTTTTAAAAATAGCATCGAAACCTGGAATTCCGAAACGTCACGCACAATGCTTCTTTATATACTCAACTATTCCACTTTTATCACTAATTTAAGTGTCACATATAAACGTTACATCATTCATTTACAATAAATATATAGAGGATCTTAAATGAGTGTTCTATTTATTTGATTTATTAAATGAGTCTTTTTGAAACGATAAAAAACGAGCTTTAGCGAGTTTTTTATCGTTTCAAAAAGACGAATTTAATAAATCAAATAAATATGAACACGAATATAAGATCCTATTTATATCATATCCAACACACACTTTACAGCCAATTTCTCAGGAGTAAGGTAGGTTGTAGTAAGGTGTTCCTTATATAGAAACAATCAATGAAAGGCGAAATGAGGTTTTCTAAGTGCCTGAGAAAAAGTAGTTCCAAATTTCTCAATGTTGTATTGACTTATTGTCACTATATAAGTCATTACTCGATTTAGATTTAGAATTTTTCCGATAATTAAGTAAACTGTGAAAGGTGATTATAAAATCAAGTCGAAAAACATTTAAGTTACAGTTAAGAACATCACATCATAACGTCACAAATATTTCCCATAAAAGGAAACACGGTCGTGACGTCACTCTACTAGCATTATTAGGCTGTGTCAAGTCCGCGCCGTCAATTTATTTCAACATTTTAACGAAGACACAAACACAGTTTTTGAATTTCTACTCATCACTGTCACTATCGATATGGTTTAAACCCCGTCCTCGTTTGGAACATTCGGCCCTTCCGTGCTATTGTGAATATGGAAATTTCCACCGTGAATCGGAGAGCCAAAAATGTTGAAACCGCCAGAGACATGTATCTAGGGTTGATGACCTAGATTCTGTACTAGTTAACGGTGGCATATGGTTGTGCATGAATAGGAGAATATTCGCTACGAACTGTGTTGGAATATAAAATTTTCGAAATCTATTTGAGCTGTGATGGATTTAGATAATATAAACGAGATGTCGACTGCATTATTTGTTTGGACTGGGTTGTTGTCATTCAGCTTTGAATCGTGAAAGGATGGCTGGGACCAGAGTAGCCGGTAGGTAATCTTTCTGCATAAATGGTTTAAAATCTTGTAGATTATGATACTAACAGGACAGCGATCAAGACTTCTATGATATGAACAAACTTTAGGCGGAACAGTTCGAACGTTGAGTCCCTTTGGACTTCGCCTGACTTACTAGTTTTGTTTGACTCTCGGTAAACTGCAGATACTCATGGTCAATTGTACCGTAGGATCCGTACCGTATAAAATGCACCGAAAATTCTGAATAGTGAATACCGTTGATTTTATTGTTTCTAGTCCCCTTCCGTCTATTGGCACTCGATCGTTGCCAGCTAGGTCAGAGCCGCGCAATATGATATAAGTTATATATATTGCATAGCTCCAACGAGTTAACTCAATTAAACGCGCACACTATACACGAGTGCGCGCATGCGCACGAGTGTATGTGGGCATGTTTAATTAGATAACGAGTGGAGCTACTGCAATATATCGCTTGTAATATGGCTAAATATAGACCAAGAGGTTGGACTCTGTGCACCAAATATTGAGCGCTTTTAACATCCATTAGAATCCCCATTTGAACAACCAATCAGTGACAACAACAATACCGCTATCTGCGCAAGTTATACCAAATGTTGAGCGCTTTGCTAATCAAAGGTAGTGTAACCCCCATAAAAGAGACCAATCAATGACTGGAACGTATACTCTTTGACCAATCCGACAACCGGCAAAGATCGCTTTCGCGGGCAATGTGTTAAAGAATTTGTGCTGTAAAGACGAATGTCCTAGTTTCTTGGAATATTTGCGTCACTAGTTTTCGCGCGTGTTCTACTTAAAATGATTAATATGGATGTCGGCGCAGTGATGACTGAACGATTTGCAGTAGAGAACACGTTTGCATTTCTCAATCAACGGCTTTGTGCTATAGTTAGCAATTTTTCATTTGCACAATATTTGGACCCAGATAAGACGCTTTGTACAAGGCATCTGGTCTGGATCCAAACTGGTTGAAAAGGAATTATTAATTTTGCACAAAATCGTTTATTGAAACAAATCGGATAATTTCTACAGTGTGACTTGTGTTGCCATTTCTATGCCAAGGCTCCAGATAAGAGGATTATTTCAAGAACTAAAATCTTTATTTCTACACTAAATTCTCTGGTGTCACTACTCACTAGAATCGTCTCTTCGAGACGATTCTAATGAATAGTAACTCCATAGGATTACGTGTTGAAATGAATGAGAAAATTTGGATTTGTTCCATTTACTCTCTCTTATCTGGGGCTCTTCTATTCAGATATCTGACACACCGGATGTCCGCCATTACTGTGCGGTAAACTAGATGTCCGCCATTACTGTGCGGTTAACTACTTAACTGCATGGTTTTCTACCAGTTATTGCATGGGCGGGGAAACTCCGCCCACTACAAAGTGTGCGGTATCCAAATTAAACTGGTGTACTTTTCTATCGAAAAATGCCGCAGCCGTGTTACAAGTCTTTATATAAAGTAGACTGTGTATAACTTGTGTTGCATAAATGACGTGACGTCATCATCCGATACAAACCATCTGATACGGAAAAAGATTGTTGGGTCTGTACATGTATTTGCTTGCATTTATGAATAGGTATATAATAAATTTTAGTAGATCTCGTCGATATCGGCAGCAGCTTTACGCTAAACTAGAATAATGCAGAAAGCTTTCATTACAGCTTTCTTGATTACTTTTGAAATTTTTGAAATCAGCTACATGAAATTGCAATTGTTTTATACATGTAGCTGTCACTGCGCATGGACAGCCTAGTGGCTTACCAACTATTGGACTCTATAACTACAAAGCCTGTCATATAGATAACTATCCTTTTAACCCGTGTCATGTTTGCCTAACATTTGTAAACAGTTTAGATCTAGATCAGACGCCGCGTAACGCGGCGTCTGGTCTGGATCCAAGCTGTTTATCTCTCTTAATCAATATTTCAACTGTTTCAAAAGCATATACAATTATTTTTGAGTTGTTTTCAAACGATATCTTTGAAGCAGACGACAATTGAGCATAACAAGAGTTAATTAATGACGTCATGGGCATCATGGGAAATCTTTATCTCTACCCTTCCACTGCTAGTGCTAGATAGTTGTAAAACGGTTTGGATCCTGATCATGCGGCGGGTTATTTAGCGTCTGATCAAGATCTAAACTGTTTAATACTCATACCGAAGTTTCTGCCGTCAAGTTTCCTAATTTTTTAAATCGAGAAAGAACAGTAGATGGCATTTTTCATCAAAAGATATTTTTGCCGTGACTTTGTTAATTACTGACGTCACCAGCATAACAGATATTTTAATCGCAAGTATAAAAGAGATAAGAAACGTAAGAACAGAGGTATATATATATGACTAGTCTCTAGGTCTCCTATATCTGCATGGAAAAGGTGAAATGCTAATATGTTACAATGTTCGTTCAGGACGAGTATGGCCGACGCCCGGGTTCAATAAGTTGAATCTGGGTCAACCAATGTGTTTCCTATTTTGTGGCAGCTTTAAAATACAAGATTGTCCTATTTTGTTCCACCTCTGTTTTACTTGTACAGTACATGTGCCTAGTTGATGCATGGCAAACAGGTTGTATAGTATAGTGTAGCACCGATAAATACGAAATGTCTCATTTGCAGTGTTGTTCCAATGCTTTTGTTTAAAATCAATAATTCTGGACATCAGCTGTTCGCTAAGCCAAGTTTGTTGATATTACTTTGACAGCATGTTTAATCATCACAATCATGGTTTGACATGTGCATTACGTTTCTTATCATCAGTAAGAAGGAAATCACAGTTGGAAGTAGTTAGTGTATTCATATGTATCGCCCAGTCCAAAAGGGATTAACATATGGCACTATCTGCTAAAGGTGTAACCCTTGTTAGTCTCACTACATGAGATCAGTGTCCATACCGTTGGGGTCACGTGATGCGAACCAGGCGTGATTTAGCCTGTGTAGACAATAGGGAGAGTTTTTTAGATTTCGGCGAGTAAAGATGTAAAATTAATAACGCGGGTGGCATCCGCCACCCGGCGTCGGTCGGAGATTTCCCGACGAAACTAAAATATAGTTCGGACATTACACTTGTGATTTCCTTAACAAATTGCTAATATTGAACAGTTCGTGTTTAATATACTTATGTTGGATTACCACGTATGTTTATAACGGTACACTGGATTTCCAGGATTAAAATAAAGCAATCAGGAAACTACATCAACACAGTTTTCATTTTCTACCCCAACCAGAAATATCATTAAGGGACACACACAGAAACACCCTTAGTACAATAGCCATAGGTTCCTTTTGATTTGTTAGTCATCTAAATCTTTAGTTCGAAAATCTTTTAATTTCTCTCTGGTATAAACGTGTACAAGTCAAAATTCAACATTTAAAAGTTTACACTTTGCAACTACTTTTCGATGCATCGCACTAGCTTTAATTGGGATCAATACATACAGTGGAAAATATGTTATTCTTTCCTGTTTAAACGCAAACGTACGCAAACGCAAAACACTAAAACGTTGAAAAGTACAACTTTTGGACAATTCTGATAATTCATGTTTATCTTGGTGGCAAACAGTTTGGAGCCTGGTCTGGCTCCAGACTGTTTGCAATGGAAAAAATAGTTTAAGCGTAAACGCGTTTATTGGGAAAGAATAACACATTCTCCACTGTATTACTGTTCCATCATTGACATGGCCATAATTATACAAAAACAGTAGATTTAAACATTTCATCACAAAAAAACTATTTTGAGGCAAAAGCAAGTTTGGGACCTTTTTCTTTGGGGACTTCTGTCGACTACACCATGGAACATATCCAACGAAACTCAAACACATGTTGAACTGGCAATTATTTTTTAATTTTGATTTCTAATTTTCTGAATGGCAAGCAGTTCGGAGCCAGAACGCGGGTTATCCCGGGTTAACTGTTTGCATAAACGCGTTTATTGGGAAATAATTACGTATTCTTTCACTGTATAATTTTTCCTGTTATCAGTTCAGGTTACTTATAAATGTATGAACCTCTATATCCGAGCGAGAGATAAAGTTTTGTCATCAGCGTTCTGTGTCCATCCTAAGCCTCGCCGATGGCTTTATCAGAACGACAGTTGCTTGGATCTGACTACTCATTATTATACAGTCAAGCTTGTGACCGCTCGTAGAAGGTTGGTTGTCAGCTTAATACAGCAATAAGAAAAGTACTGAAAGCTACTGAAAATACTTTATACTACTCTGGTGTCCTGTATTAAGCTTTAAGTAGTCATCATGGATGTTTAGACAGGTTTATGTTTCTTCATAGTTTGAGCTCTTTATACAAGTTCCTCTCTGTTTTCGTTTCTACTTAGTATGTGCCTCTTATTAATGCAAACTAACTTTTGTCAGCTAAAAGTAGATAACATATTCCATTGGCAAACAAATGGACCAAGGAAAAAAATAAGAATCGACTGACAAAGATCTATAACCTTTCAGATTAATAATTCTTCACGTGCAGTGGAGAAGATGTTATTCTTTTCCCAAAAAACGCGTTTACGCTGAATCAAATATTTCCATTGCATGCAGTTTGAAACCTGGTCAGACGCCGGTTAACACGGCGTTTTATCAAGCTCAAAACTGTTTGCCGTTCAGATTAGAATGAGCATTCAGAATTGTCAAAAAGGTGGCACTTTCTACATTTCATTGTAATGTGTTTGCGTTTCGTTTGCGTTTAAACGGACAAAATAGTGTATTCTCCAGTGTATATTATCTATAATGGACAATCTCGAAAAAGAAGCAAACAATATAATATCTAACTCCTCCACTACCTTACCCCGAGTGCGATTGCTATTTGAAAACAGTTTGGATCCTGATCAAACGCCATGTAAAGCGGCGTCTGATCAGGATCCAAACTGTTTGACACTTAATTTATATTTAACAAAATTCCTTATATTTAAATGTGCGATTTAAAAGTAGACGTCAATAATTTCTAATTTATGACGTCATTTCAGTGAAGAATGATGTCTTGGCAGGGAATAATGACGCCATGGCAGTTGACAGCGACGACGTTCGTAACCGAATTTCCCCAAATAGCTAATACGCTTTTATAGTTTCAAACAATATGCAATTCGCGTTTGTTAGCGTCTTTACTCAATGGTTTTACTTTAGACGAAGCTTAAAACGACTGAAAATAAAACACAAAACCCCTGAATGTTTTTTTTTATTTCGTTTTCACTATGCTTTAGGAACCTGTGTGATTTAACGGGTGTATTAGGTCTCTGCTTTTAGGTGATACATGTACATGTAGTACTGTTTAAACTGTTGATAAATGCTTTGTAGCAATTAATGCAGAATAGATTATACTCCCATAAGAGATTTAATTTCATCCTGTTTTAACTAATTCAATCTAGCGACGAGTATACGCTGTACTCGTCATCAACCTGTGAAGCGGATACTTGTCCTATGCAAACAGTGTACACCCAGATCATCGTGCTCCTGAAATAGCAATCTGATCAGGATCTGCACTGTATGCCGTTTTGTCATCTTACACATCACCAATAATCCTCAATAGTAAAACATGGGCTACACCTAATTTGAGACTGAAGTTTTCAATTAAAAGGATGAATGAGCAACCCCTTGTATGATGGAGTGACTAGGGGTATTGTATCAATATAACATGTATATGGCATAAATAACGCAACTGTACAGTGAAACCTCTCTATAAAGACCATTGAAACGATGGCTAATTAATTGTATTAATTACAGATGACAGCTTAAAACAAATAGACAGTGAAATTGAAAGCTTCTTTACATGTAGGAGTTTTCTGTTTTACTGTCACATTGCTATAAGCAGTCTTCTGCCGTAAAAATCTAAAAGCTAACGCAATTTAATGGACTTCATATTGAAGTTTAACTGTTGTGGTGTAGTGTAAACAACAATCCTGAAAGTCGACGTTTGATCAGGATCTATCGGTTTGTAATATCACTGTTCCATTCTACCCTTACGGCCCTGACAATTAACATGGCTTGTTTACATGGGGCATCGATCGACTTTGTTAATCTGATAATAAAAACATTTCCGTGTACTTCTACATTCAAATTAGCTCATTGCTACCAGGGTTATCGCCTATCGTACTTTTATTCTAATAACAATCGAATCTGTGGTAACTCTTTCACCGCTATAATTATGAGGGTCTTCTTAACCAATTTATACCAATTGATTCTTCTATGCTTCTTCACTGGATTAGTCAATATCTCATGTAAGGGGTACCTGGTCTATATTTCAATTTGGTTTGCTTTATAATGAAATTTTTATGAGCAAACAGTGTAGAATCCGATCGAACGTCTCAATATGCTGTGTCTGATTAGAGTAGAACAGTGGAGAAAATGTTATTCTTTCCCAATAAACGCGTGCTAAAACTATTACATGTACTTCAATTGCAAACAGTTTGGAGCCAGATCAAACTCCAAACTGTTTGCGACCCGGCTTTATATCAATTGTTAGAATTGTTGAAAAACAATATTTTCTACATTTTATGTTTTGCGTTTGCGTTTAAACGGGAAAGAATAACGTGTTCTCCACTGTACTAGATTAGAGTATACACTGTTTGCCTATGTCCCTTTTACATGGCGCTAGGCACAAATGGGTTAAAACGACCACATATTTACATAGATGTATATTGACTTCAGAAATATCGATATGAGTGTCAAGTAGTTCGGATCATGATCCAAACTTGCAAATGTCTTATATTTGTAGGTTGAGCATGCAAGAGTAAGGCCCTTATTGGTTGCTGTAACCCTTTCGCCCATAGCTTGCTTTCAGTTTCGTATACAGGCGGTTAAATAAAGAAGGCTTAAAATAAAACAGAATGCTCCTCGAGCATTCTCTGTGACTTTTAGATTTCGACTAGAATCTTAAGAACTATTTATATTATGGCATATGCATGACAATATAAAGTCCCTGTTGAGAACGAGCCAAGACTCAACTCAAACGCTTTATATTTTAGAAATATCCAATGGTGATGGATAGACATGTTCACATGACTCTCTGTCCGGACATATCCAGTTTCACATCTAAGTGAGGAACGAAAATGAGCGAAACAAGACGCCGAGTTACTCAGTGTCTGATTTAATTCTAAATTTTGCAATGACCGTAATTGGTTCAGCTCAAACGTGTTTACTGGGGATATTTATTCTAACAAGGTACAGTGGAGAATACGTTATGCTTTCCCAATGAACGCGTTTACTCTAAATCTATCAACTCCAGTGCAAACAGTTTGAAGCCCGAATCAGACGCTGGGTAACACGGAGTCTGATCAGGCTCCAAAAATGTTTTCAAATTATGATTAGAATCAGCATTCAGATGATTATTTAAAATATCGGCATTTTCTAGATTTAATCGCAATGCATTTGCGCATCGTTTGTGCTGAAGCGTGAAAGAATTACGTCTTATCCACTGTAAAACCTGATGATATTTGATCTTTAATGTATGAACATCATTACACCGCTAAATAGAAACAGCATCAATAAACGCTGAACTGATTTGACTGGGAAACTGAATGACAATTGTCATAACAATCCTTGCTTCTATAAATATAAGCCTCGTTGACTTAAAACACGTTATGTAAATTTTAAGTATTTCTGAACAGTACACTTTCGCATAACAGTTCGCAATTAACCCATTTGTGCCCACGATCCAATATATGGGACATAGGCAAACAGTTTAGACTCGGATCAAACGCCGCATTATGCGGCGTCTGATCAGAGTCTACACTGTTTGATAATAGGAATTTCAATATAAAACAGAACGAAAATGCAAATTTAGACCAGGCACCCCTTAAATAAAAAATGGACTAATCCAATATATAAACATGGAAGAACACACTGAGTATAAATGGGTTAAACGTAAGTTACATGTACGGAGATTACGGACATTGTCATGACTTTTTTGTGGGGGGGGGGGGGGGGGTGTTATTCTTTCTTCGTTTCTTTCTCTTTAGTTTGTGGTATGATTTAGGTGCGAGCATTTTAACTTGCATCCAACTGTTTGGAAAGTCGACTTGAGTTGCTTAATGGTTAACGGAACATATTGACAGTAAAAGACAGAATTTGCCTTTCCGAAATAAAATTTAGAATACACAAAATGACATAACGATTTTGGAATGGGCCATACGTATTTGAATTGTTAGAAATTTTTTATGCATATTACTTTTTTGTGTAACGAATCAGCGAAACAAATATAGCACTATACATAGAAAACTTTTCGAATTAGATGAGCTACAAGTATTTAACGATTTATTGACTCTAGATCTATTTTAAGGTTGTTCATTCTTCACTTATGTATTTATTAGTTTTCGTAACCTAGTATATTTAACCCCTTCACTGCCGTGACGTCATCAATTTTAAACAATTGTCGTCTGCTTTTATTTCTTAAATTTTTATTTTTGCTGTTTTGACTGAAGAAATATTGAAATGAGTGTCAAACAATTTGGATCCTAACCAGACGCCACGTAACGCGGCGTCTGATGATGACCAAAACTGTTTGACACTCTTTTCGATATAAATTAAGTCATAAAAGGGTAAAAACCCAAATAGTTTTATGATGAAAGGGTTAGAGCAAAGTGAAAATAAAGGAGAAACCCTGCGTTGGAACCCTTCTGCCTTACTGTCCTTATGTTTTAAGCATTCTGCTGCCGTACAAAACGACCCTTTTTCTTCCTTATAATGTGTAGCTAGAGTTGATTGTGAAGTGTCATTGTTGAAAATCTCTGCTTGATGAAGAAGAAAATAAACATAGGCGTGTGCCCTGCATGAGAAGATGTGACCCGTGACATTTACACCAACATAAGAGAATCTCTTCTTCCAGCAGAACTATTATATCTAATACGTGAAGATAATTTTCAATCACCACATCGGCACATTTCGCCTAAACCCATCGACTGCCAAACACAACTGTCCAGGATATTTCAAAAAGTTTGGATCTAGATCAGACGCAGAGAACAACAGCGTCTGATCTAGATCCAACGTTTCTGATACTGGTATTTAGGGGTTGTTTATCAGTTAGAATAGCATTGACATTGAATTCGAAAAACACTATGACACTATTGAAGCAGACGACACTATATAACATAAAAAATGTTCACCAATATGCTAACCATGTTGACATGCCACAGACAGTTTGTATTAATGTCGCAACTCTTTCACCTCTGAGACTTTTAATGAACACGTCCAGTTTCCAATGAAATCCAGTCAATTTGACTATTTAGGTTTATCTGCTGTAATATGTAGCAACTTGCATACAGTACAGACTCTGGTTGAAACGCATTCCAAAACATGTAGAAAATAACAATTCTGCTCATTTTAATCTGAATGGAAAACAGTTTGGAACCTGAAAAGCCGTCGGATAACTCTGCATCTGATCTGGCTCCAAAGTGTTTGCGATGGAATTCTAACTCATATACGAGATATTTCTTTGGGCACGACTCCTTAAAGTCAAATTTTAAAAAATATCGCAAATAGCAGTATCAATTTATATGATAATTTGGCGATGAGTGATTAAATCAGACGAGAACATAGGCGAAGAAAGAGTTTATTAGAAAGAATAGGGTTTTTAACGCCCACTTTGTCGCAACATCTTTTGTCCGTGTCATTTCCCAGTTCTCTTTCATCTAAAGAATCTAGGCTCGTCTCCGAGACATATTTTAGCAAAGATATCACAACACTTCATAAGTTCATAACACGTGTTTTCGGTGTACAGTAAGAATGTTTATGATTCCATGCCTCTGTTCTGTCTCCTAACTGTTTGCAATGGAAATACATGTAATAGTTTTGGCACACACACGTTTATATGTCTTCTGCTTGCATATGAAGACTTATGAAGCCAATCTCAGATCACACATTTAGTGATACATGTAAACTGTAATGGCGTAATCCGTAATCATATCATACAGTGGAGAAAACGTTATTCTTTCCCAATAAACGCGTTTATGCTAAAACTATTATTTCTATTGCAAACAGTTTGGAGCCAGATCAGGCTCCAAACTGTTTGCCACCAAGATAAACATGAATTATCAGAATTGTCAAAAAGTTGCACTTTTCTACGTTTTAGTGCTTTGCGTTTGCGTTTCGTTTCGTTTAAACGGGAAATAATAACGGAGTATCCACTGTACTGACATTGTTACACTCTATTACTGAACAAATAGTCTTTCCAATACTATCCTTTTATATGCTAAGTTTATTGCAAGCAGTGTAGAGTGAGATCAGGTGTCGACCAGACTGGTGTTAGATTAGGTTCCCATTGTGTTTGTCAATAAGATTCGTCTTCAATTTCAAAACTTAGAAATTTCCTACATCTCATTTCCTTTGATCTAGAATTATTAACTGGTTTGAAATAAATAGTTCCATTTCTCCTTTAATGCGCCTTATTTCTACGCAGTCCTTAGCAATGGTGTTCTGAAAATGGACCATGGATAGCATTTCAAGTATTTTTTCAAGATAGAAGCTTAAAGAAGGTTAAAAAAGTAAAGCAGAATGCGAAAAGTGATCACCTGTCTCCGAAACTAAACAGGCTATGCTTTTCGCGGGATAGAAATAAAGTTTTTCTGAAGTACATGTATCTTCATCTGCAGTAAGCATTCGATCCTGGCAAATTCTAACTTTGTCAAAGGGTCTTATTTATAAAGTCATACAACCTTTAATCTAACTTTGAAACGTGTTTTCAGACAACAAAATTGAAGCAGACGACAATAAAGCGGTGAAGGGGTAAACAACTCTTGAATTATTTGATCATGAAAGGGTTAATGCGCATGTTATTTACTATACGTTTGGTTGTAATTTGATCAGTGATTTATATATTATATTGTATTTATTATACTATTAGTTACACGGTATTCCGGCAGGGCTGGTATGACGGTTTTGGATTCCGTATTTCCTGAGCGCGAAGCGCTCAGGAAATAAGGAATCTTCGCGCTCAGGAAATACGGAATCCAAAACCGTCATGCCAGCCCGTACACCCTGCCGGAATGCCGTGTAACGAATTTATTTCCAGTCTAGATCCAATACAAGAAAGACAACATGCATCATCTGACATAGTGTTGTTTACTTGGTCCTAAATTGACACTTGAAATTGACAACAGTTCACTGAAATCTCTGGCGCTAGAGCAAAAAAATCTATACAGTTAAACTTCGATGTTTGGAACTCGCATAAGTAGAATCTACCTGCATTTCTACAGATTAATGTCATAAACCTGCTTCTGTTGAACATATCCGTATTTCAAGCTTAAAAGGTGGCATATTCACCTTTTAAACTTTGATATACCGATATGTTCGAGTGAACAGAATTCAAGATAGGCCCTAAGTTTAACTGTATCTAACATGATTACGTCATCACATTGGAATGTGGGCATCTTATAAATGTTCATTACATGTAGGCTACCAAACTATTTCGAACGGACAGTTTTTGGACGACATTTTTGTTTTATGAAACACTGTAACGATAAGTTTTAACAAATGAACGGAAATAATCAGGAGCGAACGAATGAATACGTTGGTCGGTGGCTATGCATATCGAGTTAAGTCTATTTGGGTTGATTTCGATAAAAAATATTGATCTAAATATGTCCTAATTATGTGTCAATTTCATTATTTACCAGATACAAGTGCCATTTCATTTCCAGTCTTTTGTTTACCATGGTGACGGAGCGGGTGGGGTAATCAGGGAAAACAAAGCAAGAAATTAGCATTTAATCGATATTCGAGTTACACATGCGCATAATGATAGATTCAATACAGTTTATTTCTTGATAAACATTTGCTTAATAAACAGAAAAAGAGATATTATTTACGCGAATCGATCGAGGGAGAAACATCTATTAAGTCACGTGATCCGTACTACCCGGCAAAATCAATGAATACGGTCTCGTACACAGTGGTCACATGTGCAGTTTTAGCCAATCAGAGTCCAAGAATTTATGATGACTGGAAATAAAAGTATTTATTCTGTTATACCAAGGTGTAAACAGCCTTGCAGGGCTGCCATAAGTTTATCATTACAAATCCTAAGATTTCCAAATATTATATTTTTCAAACGCAATTACTTAAAGCAGGTTGAAAGTAAAGAAGAATGCGCCTGAAGGCGCATTCTGATTTACTTTCAGCCTGCTTTAAGCTACCGTCTGCTAGGATAACAATCCGAAGATTTCGGAAAAATCCGGAGAAATGGCAGCCCTACCCTTGACTGTACGCTTATAGGGTTAATGCGACCTAGCAAAAGACAAAAATATCAGCAGAAGCTCTAAGACTTCGGTTATGGACAAATCTGGGGCAAAGTCAAGACATACACTAATTTGCTTTACTAACCCATTTATGCATGGCAATTGCAATAAACTCTTTATGTGTGCTTGCTGGAAGATTCCATTTTAGATATACATGTACATGTACAAGGGTGATTTGAAGACCCGGTTGTGCTTTTCCATACATCAAAACATTTCATATGCTATAGCAAACAGTGTAGACCCTGATGACCCACAGTTTGGAAATGCCCTCTTTAAAATACAACGTGCTTAAATGGGTTAACATTTGAGTTCAAGTCACAAAACACAATGATATCACATTCAGCGCGATTCGGGTTTATACTAATTCAGGTTTTCACAGAAACTCGTTTCCGCTCACATTATGGCACACACATATAGAGACGTCAGCTCGTGCTCAATGTCTATATATAGCTATCATCTATATATAGCAATCATTAGTTGAGGCCCGTTAATCAACCCGCGACACGCAAGGCCAAATAAGTCGCCTGTGGCACATCTTATAGCGGACGTTTGTGCTATTTATTTTGGAAGATATCGTCAGAATATCAAACATGCTGGGCCAAGTTACTCGGGGTCGCATCTTGCACTAAACTGTGTTACAACCGTTCGGTTAATACGTACATATTGTGCTAATGTTACATATAATATGTCAAGATAACTCAGAAATTTACTAAGCGATACATGATTTCCATTATCCTATATCCGATCTATGATTTACTTATTTGTCCCTGAATCTTCAAATGGACATGTGCAATTTCGATTTAAGTCTATTCCAATTTTGACATTTATTGTTGTTTTTTCATCAAGATATTGCAAAATGACACATTGTGCAGACCCTGACCAGATGATAATTTAAGACCCTTCTGATCTGCGGCTTCACTGTTTGCAAACATACTAGAAAATGGTAACAATGTTTGTAAAAACCACATATACACGTCACCAGGGTTCAATGAGTTGATAAACGTTATGTGACCTAAATATATTAGTAACCTAGTACGGCTATGATACATTTGTCCGTCGGCTGAAACGTTTACGCATGTATTCATTACTGATACATACTTATATATCCAAACACCTTGCTAACCATTACTCCATAAATACGCCTTTTGACACCATTAATGTATCCCTCTACTGAAGAAAAATAGTTTTCATTTATAACATCATGAGTTTGTACTATAAGAAGAACAATTTCTGCATCTTAGCCGATTGCAGCTTAAAGTAAGGCTGAACGCAAAGATGACTGCGCCTTGAGTCGCAATGCTGCTTTAATTTAAACCTGCTTTAAGCGGTCATCTGTATTCAAAACTAGATACAGGTTACATGTATGTGGTAATGAGAAAATGAGAACATAGTAAATGATTGCCAGACAGTTTATATCCTGCTCAGATACTGTGTTACAATGTACTCGGCGATGGTCCTGGATTTTAACTTGTCTGTAATGGTCTATGAATTCAGGAGAGTTTGGCAGCGAATAGGTTAAAAATAAGATGACTTTTTTTGAAATGCCTTCCGAATTATATTGCTATTTCCTTAATGTGTTTGGGAAACTCCGCAGATGGATTAGAGAATGCATTAATCACGATCCCGTCCATTGGCAGGAATTATTTAAGGCATCACTGATTAGTGAATCGAATGTGCAAACATTTTCTCCTATATCTGTAGGAGGAAAGCCATCACATTCCTGAATTTCTCTAAAGTAGTTACATTTCTTTAACCTATAACCCCTAGCCTGTTTCTGGTATTGAAGATAGGGTACACTTAATACAGGTTAAATGTACAGCAGACTGCGCCTTAATGCGCAGATATTATTATCATTACATGTATTTTTATACCACATTTATATAGCGCTCTTTTCACACAGGGGTTGTGCGTTCAAAAGCGCTTCACATGAAATAATATAAATGTACTTACAAAGCGAGAAAGGATAAAATAACTACACTTAGATATAAAATAAACCATACATGAATAAACATATAAAAGACAGTCCCCAAAACGGCGATCACATTACCCCTATCAATCAGCAATGAACCGACCGGCTAAATATTGCCGACTGATAGAAATAATACATGTAGTAGAGCGTCCAATGTAGGCCGCCGAGAAAACACAAATAACTACAATGAGATCTTAAAATAAACATGAATAAACATATAAAAGACAGTCCCAAAACTGCAATCACATTACCCCCATCAATCAGCAATGACCCGATCGGCTAAAGATTGCCGACCAATAGAAATAATAGTAGAGTGCCCAATGCAGGCCGCTCTTGCAACACAACTAGGAAAATTAGCATGCGACAATAACTAAAAATTTCTATAAAATATCAATGGCGTGATTAAAAATGGTGACAGCTGTCCAAGACTGATACCACAGGCCCCGCCAGCTGGTTTCAAAAGAGATCAGAGTCGTATCCCTACCATCAAGATTCACCAGGCAGGCATTGGTCGACGGTACAATGCCAGAACTCAAAATTAGACCAATAACATATACAGAATGAGCACAGCTATGGGGTAGCAGTCATTTACCCTCTCCACCCCACAACCCGCGGGACCTACATAATCTATGGCTGATATTACACCCTTAATTTATAAAACATAAAGATAAGAAGCTGTCATAGAATTATACCGCAGACCCCAAGCAAGTCGGTATTTTAAAAGAGATCAGAGTCGTATCCCTACCATCAAGATACACCAAACAGGCACGGGCAAACGGTACAACTCCAGAACTCCCATTTAGACCCACAATATCTACAGCAAGAACATAGCCCAGAGGTAGCAGTCATCCATTTCCTAATGTGTTCTAATAATAAATATTAAAGAAGTGTGTTTTCAGACGTGTTTTGAAGACTGAAACTGAGCTCGCATCTCTGATGTCTGATGGTAGAGTGTTCCAGAGCTTTGGGGCTGCATGCATGAAACTTCTATCTCCAAACTTCACCAGACGACTTCTCGGTACAACAAGCGATACTGATTTACTCGCAGACCGCAACTCTCTTAGAGCAATCTGCTTTATTTTCAGTCTGTTTTAAGCTACAATATGCTAGAATGTAGAAACTATCCGCATGGTACATATTCATGAATGTGAAAAAGAGAACTATTTTCTTCAGTAGCGGAATGATTTAAAGACGTTCAAAGGCGTATATACGGAGTAACGGGTTAAAGAGATCGACAACTAGCTTTGACAAAAAGAAATTGTTTTGTAATGGAACACAAACACAGTATAAGTAATGGCAAATGATGTATCTTCACCCATTCACTGCCTTACCCCAACTAAAATATTAGCAAACAATTTGGATCCTGATTAGATACCGCGTTACGCGGCGTCTGATTAGGATCTAAACTTTTTAGCAATTATTTCAATATTTCTTAAGCTGAAATACCTATGTTTAAATGTGAGATAAAAAATCAGACGTCAATTGTTTAAAATTGATGACGTCATGGTCAGGAGTCGAACTGGTGTAGCCACACTATTTTATGAAAACTGAGTCGACATCACTTTCACCTACATATAGTCTGTGACTCATACATGTATATACATGACATGCCAGTAACTAGTAGTTATATTACACTCATTTTTCACATGAAGGCATAAACACATACAGAAAAACATGTGTTCAACCCTTTGACAAACATGCGACCTTCTACCAACATGATTGTGTTTCCTTAATACATAACATAAATAAATTCGAAAACTCATGTGGAAGCTGTCTGCCTTACTTTTGTAATGTATTAAGTCACCTTTCTTAAACCAAATAGTCCGTCTTCAATCGGGTTGCTGCTAGATACCAAGTGTACATACATGTACATTTGTATTCGCTTTCGAAAACTACGTAGAAGACAAGATTGGCTAAAAGGCTTTCAATAAATGTTTTTTACAAAGGAGAATACGTTATTCTTTCCAAAAAAACGAAATAAAAGAATTCCCCTTATTAAGTTTTACTTCCATTTTTCTTTTTCTTTCACTTTATTGTAATTGTATTCATATTGAGTTCTGAATTTGTAAGCACAGTAAAACCTCTCTATTACGACCCCTGACAAAGGCAATTAATTGACTGCATAAAAGCCAGCTGACACTTTAAAGAAAGGTGAAAGTAAAATAGAAAACCCCTAAAGAAGCTCTCTGTTTCACGTTAACCTTGCTTTAAACAGTCACCTGATAATCAACACAATTTAGTCGTCAAAATAGAGAGGTTTAACGTATACACTCGTATATATAATATATAATGTGAAGGGCTTTTGAACGTACAACTCCTGTATGAAAAGAGCGCTATATAAATCTAGTATAATAATAATATTTATAATAGTAATAAACGAGTTTACGCTAAAACTAGTATTTCCATTGCAAACGGGTTGGAGCCAGATCAGACACCGGGGAAACTCTTTGCCATTCAGATTAAAATAAATCATGAGATATTAAAAAAGTAATATCTGCATAGTTTGCAACTAAGCAGTGGAAATAATAGTGCTAGCGTTAATGCGGTAGCATATTCTCCATCGCATTTACACATCAAAGGTAATTACTGTTATTTCCTGTTCATGACTAATCGTGTCTATTTATGATCTACATCGCTGGAAATGTGTATCATATTTGATATGATAAGCATTATTTGGTAGACCAACCTTTGTAAGCATGGAAAAAGCTGAAAACCGAAAGTCAAAACTTATAAATCAGTCTTTAACTCATTGAGGTGAGTGAGTGCAAGTAAGGCAACTACGTAAAGTAAAAACTCTTACGGGAGATTTCTGTTTTACTTTCATTTTTCTCTAAGTTGTCATATGTCGTTGATACGACAAAGCTAATTTTCTTTACCGGTAATTAATCCACCACCAATGGTAGCTGCATGGACTAAGCTCGGGATCTTCGAAAGAGGCTCGATCTATTGATCCATGAAGTTTTAGTATCCACATCATTCCTGTATTGGAAAAATATCTTTTGACTTGAATTTTTAAAATTATTCTAAAAATATGATAGATTTCTTATACCGCTAACAAAAACTGTCGGCAACAGGTTTGGGTTTCTTGTGGGCGAGACGATCTTTGACCCATGTAGATATATAACCCATGTATAAAAAATTATACATATATGAATTACAGTTTCTCAACATTGGCAAAAAATCACTTGTAACTTTGTAACATATCTCAAAAACGGTAATAATTGATTAGCCAAATTTTAAATTTTAAAAATACGACACTGTCACGGTATGAAAACATATTATAAACACAAATAATACAGATCTCGGTCGTCAGGAGGGTGGGTCCGTTCACGGTTCGCACCTCACCTCACGAATACCAATATCTAGAATAGTTTATTGCCGACACTGCCCCTAATAATTATATTTGTTATAATACCACGTGACAGTAATTATTTAATAATCTGCTCTTGTCATTACCTCATATAGTCTATGTTTATGCATAATTTGAGTGAATAAGTGCTGTTCTTCCGGTCGTAATACATTTTAACGTATTCACTGGCATGACGTTATCTTTTCCGTGCATGGCATTATAATTTAATATTGTTTGTTTTCATTACATTTGGTTAGCTGTGATTGGCTGTAATTTTTGTTTCATAACTCCATGAAAAAAATAAAATTCAGGCCACGCCTTGTCAGGACTACTTGCCCTTAGTCCAACTGCTCTTCACAAGCGCTGCATGAAGCAGGATGCCAAATGACGTCATTGACGTCAACGTTACTACATAACAACGTTTTGGCGGAAAAAATATATGGCGGAGGGACTACAACCTACGTTTTAAAAGCGTTAAAAACGAACATGCGCGTCAGATTCTCTATTTTACTACTTTCTTAAATTCAGAAGTGATATCAAATCACAGGTGTCTGTCGTGTGCTACCCCCCTACCCGCTCATTTGCGGAAAGATATAGGTCAAAATTATCCCAAACATGCCAAAATGTTGTCAAAATACCATAAAACAACATTTAAAAGTGAAGTGAAAAAAAACATTTTTTCGTCAATGTTATATAATAACAAGGTAGGTATCTCTGAACGCTGAAAACAGGCATTATTATATAACATTGACGAAAAAATGCTTTTTTTCACTTCACTTTTAAATGTTGTTTTATGTTATTTTGACAACATTTAGGCATGTTTGGGATAATTTTGACCTAAATCTTTCCGCAAATGAGCGGGTAGGGGGGTAGCACACGACAGACACCTGTGTATCAAATTATATGGAATAATTCGGAATAT
Source organism: Gari tellinella (assembly GCA_922989275.2). Lineage (NCBI taxonomy): Eukaryota > Metazoa > Mollusca > Bivalvia > Cardiida > Psammobiidae > Gari > Gari tellinella. The sequence goes on from OV277860.1 coordinate 98,156,683, forward strand.
TTATTGTATTCATGGAGGTATGAAAACAAAACCTGGTCACACTTTTGTATGAAACCGCTTCGCGGTTTCATACAGTGTGACCAGCTTTTTTTTCATGAATTATTCCTTAAATCCATTTTAAACATTTTTCATTTACTTGTATTAATTAGGTTTAAATTATAGGTGTATTTTAAGCAAATGAATACATGTTCAGAAATGTGTGTTAAACAGTAAGAATCCTGATCAGATGCCGCGGCAGGATCCATGCTACATGTATTTGCAAATAACTATTGTTCTGGGATAAGGCAGTGAAGGGGTTAAGATTGAAGACTCCAAAGGTTGTAGTGTAACTTAAAGATACAATGATTTTCTTTACCGACAATGATATTGTAGCCGGGTAGAGAATATGGTGAAATGGTTGATTGGCTTTTCTGGGTGACTCGGTAGCTCAGTGGTTAGAGCGTTGGCATGGTAAGCCAGAGGTCCTGGGTTCGAGTCCCAGTTGGGTCACAACTTTTTCACCATGTTACATTTGGCGCCCAACGTAAATAACCCGTAGAATGGTATGTAACTCGTGGAGTGTGCGGAAATAATGGTAGGAAACTCGTGGAGTGTTCTTTAATAAGAATTCGGGACGAATTCTTGTGTAGAGGGGGTGTGTGTAGCCGGGTAGAGAATATGGTGAAATGGTTGATTGGCTTTTCTGGGTGACTCGGTAGCTCAGTGGTTAGAGCGTTGGCATGGTAAGCCAGAGGTCCTGGGTTCGAGTCCCAGTTGGGTCACAACTTTTTCACCATGTTACAATATATCAATGCAGGGCATTGTATGACATGCTATAGGATGCCTTAAAGATGATTTTATGTAGTACCAATAGCATTCTAATTTTTCATTAATTATCTGTTTGTATGATGTCGAAAATATAGATATATGACAGTAGGCTGAACAAAAGGTTTACAACCTTCCTGTTTACGTACACGGCTCGATAAAAGGTCAAGCTTATATGTATATTTTTAAAAGATTTAGTTAGTGACTGGAAATAATATAATCCATCAATATGTAAATTCGACGATACAGAAGCATGGCTCTCTTACAGCAATGTATACTCTAATCAGTTCCGTCTTTATTGTATTGTAATAAAACATGCTGCATTAAGACACATGTCTTAAAACCAATAGTCCGTCTTCTTTTTGGTGACTAATTGATGCGCAGTGTACAAAATAATTCGTTAACCTATTACCTCATATCCTATTTCTAGTATTGATAATAGGTAACTACTTAAAGCAGGTTGAGAGAAAAGCAGAATGCGCCATAAGGCTCATTCTGCTTTACTTTCAGCCTGCTTTAAGCTACCATCTGCTAGAATATAGAACATATTTCTTCTGATGCATTTTTTATTCCTGTATTAGTTGGAACTATTTTTGTCAGTGGAGGAAAATTGAAGGCGTCAAAATGCATATGTTTAAGGTAATGGGTTAAAATCATGTAGAAGGACATATTAAATAGAAGTTATCAATACGACGTGCCTGTCGTATAACAAAGGAGAAGACGTTATTCTTTTCCAAGAAACGCGTTTACGCTAACATTATCGTTTAAATTGCATACAATTTGGAGCCAAACTGTTTTTCATCAACATTAAACATAAATCGTGAGAAATTTCTAAAAAGAATCAAAATTTTCTACAGAGTTTGCAATGGAGGTAATAGCGTTAACGAGTTTTATCAAAATTATATTGGGGAAGAGTCACTTATACACCGTATCAACAAATTAAAAGGTAGTTGCTGTTATTTTCCTTCTTTTGCTTACAATTGGTCTATTGTTTGATCTTCAATGCTACACACTTGTAATATATATAAATATATAACGAGAAGCTAAATTAATATCTATCCCTTCATCTTGGAGATCATCTTTGTCAGCAATGAAAAAACTTATCACTCTGAAACTGAAACTGAAACCGGTTTATTAGATCAAACGCCTGTTTAACAGTTGTATGTCTTCAATTGCGTACAATACATAAAATACATCAAACATGGGTCTAGATTGATTTCGTTAAACAATAATTATAATAAGATATATGGTATTAAGGCTAGTTTCAAATAGATCTAATCATATAATTAAATAAGTTATATAGATGCAATACTTCTAAGAAATGGTACGATTTAAATATGAGACTAGTTGATGAAGATTAAAACGTCAGTAATTCTAAATTAGTATTGTATAATACGTAGAATGTGTGTATAACTATTGATATGAAGTTCTCAGTACCAGAACCTCAGTACTTTGATATATAATATGACACTTAAAGCTAAGATAGTGAATTAAAATCACCAAAATAGTAAGTATTCAACTTGCTTTTCAACATATCCAGATATTGTTAGTGTCTTATATCATTTGGCAAATGGTTCCAGAGTGTCGGTCCCACTGTACCACAGCTACAACTACTGTTATCAAATACTGGTATTTCTCTGTTGAATGGCACAGTAAAGTCATCGTTATTCAAGACACCCGATCTAAGGCCTTGTAGTTTTGGAACATGCTGACACAACAGTTCAGTAAGGTATGTAGGTGCATTCCCCATGAATGTCAGAAATATTTTATTTAGTCTTGCTTATATTGATAGCCTATGTATATTATACAATGTATAGGGCCTATTTAGAACTGTCAAATTTTCTCCACTTTAACTTGTTTGGGTTACAGTGGAGAAAACGTTATTCTTTCCCAATAAACGCGTTTACGCTAAAACTATTATTTCTATTTCAAACAGTTTGGAGCCAGATCAGACGCCGTGTAACCCGGCGTCTGATCAGGCTCCAAACCGTTTGCCACCAAGAAAAACATGAATTATCAGAATTGTCCAAAAGTTGCACTTTTCTACGTATTAGTGTTTTGCGTTTGCGTTTCGTTTCGTTTAAACGGGAAAGAATAATGTATTCTCAACTGTACATTGCGAAGGTCTGTCACACTAAACCATACAATATCACTTGCAATAATCTAGGTGCGATATCACTAGTGTCAAAACAATAGTTGTTTGAATGGATTAATATCAGGTTTTAATTTCAAGTAAGGCTTTCTTTTAAAACGTTCAGTAAAATCTAATGTTTTGGCCACTCTTACAGGAACCTTTTGTTTCACATTCATCTTTCTTTGACCCCTTCACTGCTATTTTGACAGAAGAAATAATGAAATGAGTGTCAAACAGTTTCGATCCTGATCCGACGTGGCGTCTGATCAGGATCCAAACTGTTTTCAAAAACCTGTTGTGCTCGGGGTAAGGCAGTGAAGGGGTGGAAGTTTCATCTGCCGTTAATACCACCAAGTTCTATTCCTTTCAGTGGTCGTAATAGGTCTGATTAACCCCTTTACTGCAACGATGTCTTCAGTTTTAAACAATTGTCGTCTGTTCTTATTCCTTAAAAAATGTTGGGTGTATTTTGATTTTAGAAATATTGAAATTAGTGCCGAACAGTTAGAATTCTTATCAGACGCCGCGGCACCCGATAAGGATCTATACTGTATGCAAAAAAATAGTGTACATGGGGTAAGATAGTGAAGGGGTTAAAATTCAAGATTAAACAATTGTATTGTTACTTAAACATAAGGTTTCTCGTTACATTAAATGGTATATAAGTACAAGGCAGTATATGACAAGATAGTGAATGTCATTGTACAGAGTTAACTGTAGTAGTAATAGCAATTAAATGTATTATTAATTATCTGTTTGTATGATTACAAATATTTATTTATGCTTTTCGGTGGATTACCACGAAATAGCAGTGGATGATCACTTGGTAATCCACTGCAGTGGATTATCACCAATCGCTTTTTATTATGAATTTTCCCCGTAGGGCTCCCCAAGAATCGTAGTCAATCGTGTCTTATCGTTAAATTCCGGCAGTCCGATTTGTCGCGAACTACTCACCGGAAGAGCACGAATCCAAACTCGGGAGCAACGAGTGACGTCATTATACCGCCAACTGTCACGCGCATGTGTTCGACATAAAACGTGGGGCTCAACACGGGATAAATAATGTACGTTCGCTTTCAATTTTTAAACAATTTCGTTTAAAAAGTGGCTTAAAAGCATAAATAAATAGAATAACTGTGTTTTTTCAGTGTAAGATCGAATTTAATCCATTTCGTGAACATCAGACTGTTATATTTTCACTCGTGGCTTCGCCACTCGTGAAAATATAACGTCTGATGTTCACTCAATGGATTAAATTTCGATCTTACACTGAAAAAAACAGTTATCCTCTATATATAGAAATATAACAGTAGGCTGAACAAAAGGTTATTTACGTAGATGGTTCGATGAAAGGTCAATGTAATAAGTATAAGTACATTAAAAAAACACAAACTGCGGATTAAGTTATTGAATTGCAAAGAATAAAATCCATCAATGTATGAATATGACGATAAAAAAGAAGAACAGTTACAGAAGCATTCCTCTTGTACAGCACTTTCTACTCTAATCAGTTTTTACTTTCTTTCATTGTAATAAACACACATACAATATATCGAAAGTGCTACACACCCAATATATCGAAAGTGCTTACAGTTACAGCTAAAATAGACGTTATTTTTTTTACTAATAAGCGCATTTGCTCTACATGAATTAGTTTCATTGTAAACATTTATCCGGCATCTAATCAAGTGTCATACTTTTGTTACTCCGCTGAAAACCCAACAACAACTAATCACACAGCATATGTAACATATGGCTATGTAATGTTAAACTTGAAAAAAATTATTTATATTGTACGAATTTTGCAAATATGTTCGAAGAAAATATGTTTTAACTTTGTAACTAGTTGTCAGATTTTTCAATTTAAAAAAACAAAAACAAAACCAACAAAAAACCCAATGCTGTCACTTTTTACTATTTATTACATTGGCATTGCTTTTAGTTTCGTTTAAACGGAAATATTCACCATTTCACTCATTATCCCCTGAAATTTCAAATTGACAATTCTAGTTTTCAATAAAGGCTGGTCCTTTTTAGACTATATAGTGTTGTTTTTAGTAATAAATTGCAAACTGCCAAGCAGTGAAATCCCTGATCAGAGGGCTCCTGCAGGAGCCCTCTGATCAGGAACTTCACTGTTTGCATAGGACAAGTGTACTTTTCATAGGTACATTTTGGTGAAGGACGCATATATTCGTCACTAGGGCTCAATGAGTTAATATACTAAGATACTCATTTAGCTAGTTGTGTAAAGTTATTCTGCCTGAATTTTCTATTGCCGGCCCAACGCAATATAAAATATATAATGCAAAACCATGTTTGCTAAGGAGTGGCTCTTAACTGAATAAGGAAATAAACTTGCAAGTTTGCTTGGTGCAATCCAACAAGATTATTATTCCAGCCCAACCAGTGACATTTACACTTCTTTAGCAGGCATTCATGTGCGGATCAGCCATCTTTTTCAAAAGTACAGTGGATAAGAGGCTTTTCCTTTGTAGCCGGTTTGAGTTTATAGTTAAATGGCGAGAGATTTGTGTAAGCAGCCCGGGTGGCTTAGACAAGAGAGCACTTGCCAAGTAAGCAAGGGGTTCCGGATTGGAGTCCCGGTATAGCTGCATATTTTTCTCAAAATGTACATTTGGTGCCAAACGTAAATAACCCATAGTTTAATTGCAGAGAGTACAACTATTATATAAAAATTGAAACTCGTGGAGTGTTCTTTAAGTTATTGTGTAGAGTGGGTATGTGTAGACGGGTTGAGTTTATAGTCAAATGTTGAGAGATTTATGTAAGCGGCCCGGAGAGGAGAAGAGTTGTCCGGTAATCAAAGGGTCTCGGTTTCGATTCCCGGTCTAGCTGCAATTTTCTCACCATGTTACACTTTTCCGTATAAACACAAACGAAACGCAAGCGCATTTTAATATAATGTAGAAAAAGGAAACTGTTTGACGCGTTTGAATCCTCATTCTAATCTGAATCGCAGACAGTTTGAAGCCTGATCAGACGCTCAAACATTTTTACAATGTAAATAATAGATTAAGCGTAAACGCATTACATGTAAATGGAAAAGAATAACGTCGTCTCGATTGTATCAGATCCAACACATTGGGTCATTACCATTTCTCCCGTAGAAGCGCATGAAAACACTTCCTATCTATTCACCAAAACACGAGCACCAAACTGATTAACATTGCTGGTATTAATACTGATGACAGCTTCAAGCAAGACCACACTGCACTTTACTGTCACATTTCTTTTGACTGCGCCTTCTTCAACCCTCTCCTGGTCAAATTGCTCGTGAAGTTTTTACCCCTTCACTGTTATACTGTCGACTGATTCAATACTATTGTCTGCAATATCGTTTCAAAACTACTTTTAAGACAGTTTTGCTGATAATATATTCGAAACGAGTGCCAAACAGTTTATATCCTGATCAGACGCCGCATTAAGTTGCGTCTAATCAGGATGCAAACTGTTTGCAAATGCGCCTTTTGGCATCATTGGCAGTGGAATGGTGAAAACAAGATCATAGTACACTTTACTGCTATCTTTCTTTAACCTATTACCCCATAAATACGCCTTTTTACGCTTTTAATGTATAACTCCACTGAAAACAATAGTTCCATTAATACCTTCATAAATATATACCATAAGATATATGTTCTATATCCTAGCAGATGTTAGCTTAAAGCAGGCTGAAAGTAAAGCAGAATGTGCCTAAACTGTGTGTAGTCTAGTGTTCCTTCGACATTGACGGAAAGGGATGGATGGATGGATGGGTAGATGGTTTGGGGTTTACGGCACTGCGACATCAATAGGTCATATTGCCCCGATAACATGATGAGATGAGATGAGGTGGGATGGTGAAGGTTGAAGGATGAATTCGGCTAAACTCATTCGCTGCTAAACGGCACATGGGATCAAAACTACCGTGATCAGCTTCTAGTTATTGGCACCCCTATGACAAAATCATTCACAGAGTTGATTTATATCATATAACCGCATTTCGACAAAATATAAAAAGTGATATTGTCGAGATCCCGGGCCCCTGTGGATCCGCACATTTGTATTGCGACATTTTACACTTCTTTAGGAGAGATTGTGTATCCTATAGAACGAGCACACGGGGAATTCGCCTTCTTATGTATAGACAGTTGTTTCTTAAGATTTACCCCTACAATGTTAAAGATTCCAAAATATATCTTCCTTATTCTCATAACAACTGCCGATTAACATTGACTCTCAAAGGAATTGTCTCTGAAATATTCAACAGAATAAGAAACAGTGCTGACTCAGATGAAAGGCTTCTTGGAGGAATCGCATAGTCTGGGTCTTTACTGTTTGCAAATGATGTAAATACAGGGCGTGTAAGAATTAAGATTCCTGCCTTTCTGTACACAGACGGGCCAGCTTCCGTGATATCACCGACATCTCTGGAAGTAAGAGTAAATATTTATATTTGAAAATCTAAACGTGCGGAGCAATGATAATGACTGCCATAAAGGTACTACAATGTGAAACAATGACACCCACGCACGCACCGTCATTCATGACAGATAAATCCATACCCGGTATTTAAATATTCAATGGTTAAAACTGGATATACGCTTCAGTCAATTGACATATTTTGCTCGTTGACACGAAATACCTAAACACTGTCAATCTAAGCATCGGAAAGTATAAACAGCATCACGATATTGCTTGAAACCTTAAATAAGGTACCACTAAAACGAAAATACCTGTACTAGTTTGGATAGGTACCTGCCTAGTACAGGTCAAAAGTATTGCAGACGGAACTTTCTGCAGTACTTTCGACCTGCATTCAGCGACCAGATGTATTTTTAGTTCACAATGTTTATTCATTGCACGGTCGTTAAATTCAAGTTGGCTGTAGTTACAGTAGAAAAAAAACGTTATTCTTTCCCAATAAACGAGTTTACGCTAAATCCATTATTTCAATTGCAAATAGTTTGGAGCCAGATCAGACACCGAGTAACCCGGCGTCTGATCAGGCTCCAAACTGTTTGCCACCAAGATAAACATGAATTATCAGAAATGTCCAAAAGTTGCATTTTTCTACGTTTTAGTGCCTTGCGTTTGCGTTTCGTTTCGTTTGAACGGGAAAGATTAACGAATTCTCCACTGTATATGGTTGAGGTATTGAAGTGAAACTGGCCACTGGATCAATGCAACTACCACAGAACCTGTGTAAAGCGGTACATCTTAAAAGATCGGTGGATATTGCTAAAGACGGACGACTACTTACTGGAGATCAAACACACAATGGTTAACGCTTTACGAAATTATTCTTTTCTGCCCTAGTCTTCTGTTTAACTGCCACCAATATTACTTGCTACCAATAATTCTACGTTGAGAGTCAGCTCACGACGTGTTCACTAGTACAGGACCACAGTCCGAATGTTTTCTACATGAATTGTCAAATGGCTATTCCATTAGGGAAATACTGTTGGTTTCAATTTTTCACACAAGACTGAAGCACATTTACGTCCTGACATTTTACAGGGTAAACATAAAAAGACCTGTTAAATAGGCCGAATTTTACACTGGATCAAATATACCATTAAATAGAAGATTAAAGGGGCACGTAGGCGGCTTTGGTAAAATTCGATCATGTTCTTATTTTGTCATATTCTGAGAGTTTTTGGACCAAGTTTGTCGCATCAACAACATAATGGACTGAAATCAACGAGCCGCCTGATATTTGGTGTAAACAATGCAACACTCTGATAATCGAAGTGCTAAAACAAACACATTTCTCAGGTCAAAAACATTTCATATATTTTTTAACAATAATTACAAGCTGTACCTAAAGGAACACGATATCGTTTTACTTGATCCAAACTGATTATTAGTGTCATCCGAAATCATATTAACCAGTAGTGTGTTTTAGTCATACCGCAAACTTGAAACAGACGTTTCCTGGTTCTTACCAATTTTCTAGTTTATTCTTTATAATTAAGGGTTGTTCTTACAAAAATATTTACGAAATAATTACTGGTACATGTAATAGTTCCGACCCTGATCACAAAGCAGTGCCATACTGTCTATTAAATCTCATATATAGTGCTAAGAGACATTTTACTATAGATAAACTATAACAGAACTAATGGTTAAGTACATTACTTAATGGTTTTAGTAAAATACTGATTATAATTTAGTACTGTTAAAAACGGTACAGAGCTAACTGTTAATGTGTTTTTACAAAAGGTCAACTATAAAACAGTACTGAACGTTAAATTTCATACAGAACTTAGAAGTATTTTGTAAAGATTAATCATAAAGCAGTACCGACTGTTAAATATCCTGACATGCAATGTGTGCTATGCAACCGTCAATATACGTTTCTATACTGGACAATACGTCGTAGTATATGTATGTATATAAAGGAACTCTCTCCATGGGGTCTGCATTGTTTGTTTGTTTCATTTTGACTAAAACAATATTTTATTTCATTCCATTTTCATTTAGTTCTGTTTAAGCAGAAAATAATAACATGCTCCCCATTGTTCCATGCAGTCCATGGATGCTCTCCTATCGTCAGCTAGTTGACTGTCAGTCACAGGTCAACCACTCCGTCTGTCCTCATCCCACGTACAGTGGAGAATACGTTATTCTGATGTCATTGGTGACGTCATACAGTGGAGAATACGTTATTCTTTACCGTTTAAACGAAACGAAACGCAAACGCAAAGCACTAAAACGTAGAAAAGTGCAACTTTTGGACAATTCTGATAATTCCTGTTTATCTTGGTGGCAAACAGTTTGGAGCCTGATCAGACGCCGGGTTACCCGGTGTCTGATCTGGCTCCAAAATGTTTGCAATGGAAATAATAATTTTAGCGTAAACGCGTTTATTGGGAAAGAAAAACGTTTTCTCCATTGTAGTTGACTGTCAGTCACCGGTCAACCACTCGGGCTGTCATCCCACGTAGCAATCAAAGTTGTAAAATATTGACAATCAACACGTGATACAAACGTCTATACTGCCAGCATAATGTCTGCCTCAGACTTACCGTTGGCTTTCTCAACTGCAATTACAGTTTAGGAATCTGACAGAGTAAATATTGATAATAGTGACAAATAGCTTGGTTCCTGACAGAACACAGGGTTACTCTGCATCTGATCAATATCCAAACTGTTTGCAAATATCGTTGCATTCTGGGAAAGTAGTTAAACGGTTAACCTGTGTCACGATAAAGACTTTTATATCATAACAGTGTAGATCCAGATACGGCACTGTGACCTTGTCATTCTGATTATTTTGTTTAACCAATTTAAGCCTTGTGTTTGCTACATGTTATGGAATATGTTTTTTCTGCATGGACACATACTACAGTGTCTTTAGATCAGCCTTACAATGACTTCTTCTAGCAAGAGTTCATTACAATATTCAGGAAGATATGGCTTAAAAAAGCGGCGTATTAATCAACTCAGATATTAACAGCAGATGCCACTTTGCCAAACATCAATTGCTAAGTACGTGATTTAAGGTACTTCGCATATGCGCGTAGTTTCCATACGATTGTTATGAAAATTGTCATGAAGAATGATAATAGCCTAAGAAACAATGTGTGTAAATATAGGCAAAATTTATCGTGTGGTTTGTCTTAAAGGTCTTTTTTCTGACAAAAACCTAGAATTTTGATGATTGTATTTTTCTTAAAAATGATTTAAGCTAATGACTATAGTTCTCGCCCAATAAGTAGTCCACAATATTCATTTCAAGAAAAGCTAAAAACATTTTGAATAAAGGTGTTCAGAAAGATGTTATCAGCTATTTAAATTTTGCAAAATGCTAAAAAATTGAATTACAAAAAACTGACTCATTCAATGTATATTTGTTTTCATTTTATTCAAATATATGGTTGATGAACTAGTCAGTCTGAAAAAATTAGAAAATATTACAGTCAGGATTTGTTGTAATAACATATTTTCTTATTAAAATGTGGGATATTTGTTGTTTAGATACAGTTACCTACCTTAGAATTAAAACTTTGTCATTAAAATGCATTATTATTTATTCATGGACTTGCATACAAGGTTTATTATATTGTTTGAACATAATTATAATGGGCAATATCGATCTTGAAAAGGTTAGCATATTGATAAGCTTCAAGGTGTGGCTTTATAGTTCAATCAAATCGTTTACATGTATACCGATTTAATTGACTTGTAAGTCATTAAACTAAAACGTACAGGTAAGTGGACATATACTTGGACCGTAAACATCACTAGTACTAATCAACGAAGACTAAACATAACATGTCTCTTGATTACTGCGTTATGGATTGACAAGTAAATAAATCGGACACTAAAAAAAATATATTTGGATCGGATGGGTCTCGAACCTATGACCTTTGGATTGCTAGTCAACCACTATAGTCAACCACTATACTAACTGCGCTATGAAGGATTATACTAATTTATATCAACATTTCCTTTATATAAATTTTCTAGTATAAACACGTACGAAAAAAGTCTGTGTCGTCCAGACGCATATCCGCTCGCCCGCAAGACCGACTTCCGGTAGCGAAAGGCCTTAAGGTTAACATCTCTTTAATTAGTATCACCTTTCCCTGGATGTGCTGGCGCTTATTTACTTAGTGTACGCTAAAACTGTTATTTCCTATGCAAACAGATTGGAGCAAGATCAGACGCCGGATAATCAAGCGTCTGATCAGGCTCCAAACTGTACAAACTGTTTGTCACTCATATTCAACTTTTCTGCCGTTTGTTTAAAACATTTTTTCTTGCCTTTTACAGACGAATTATTTGAAGCAAATGACAAATCATCATGAGAAGGATTAAGGTACCTTCAATAACCCTAACTCCTGAAAGTTACACGTATAATCAATTTACAATTTATATGGCTTATCAGAGTATATGTTTTAAAGGGATTAGCCCTCCCCATGAGGCTATGGAACGGCTGTGAATCTAGGTGGTCCCCCACCCCCAGTACCCTCGCTGGTGAATCCACTTTATCTATGCCTTTCTACATGCCTGTCTGGCATATGTAATTTCTATCAGAAAGTGACGTTTATCGTCAACACAAATGGTGTCATGCTGGTGCCCTATTCATGCAGCGCTTGAAGACGAAACAAATTTCAAGATTATACTAGCGTACATGTAATATCAACAATATTACATGCCTAAATAAACTGCCAGGGGCATTTTTATCTGACAAACGAAATCTTGATCTGCACGTAATTAATAACTGGTGGCCACACTTTGAAAATGATCAAAACTACTAAATACAGGACAGAAGCAAAACAGACAGCTTTCATTAGAGCTGTCTGCGTTACCATTGTCTTGCTTTACAAGATGTTATGTTATTCTTTCCCGTTTAAGTGCAAACGCAAACCACTAAAATGTAGAAAATAATATGTTTCGACAATTCCAACAATTGATATTAAGCTGAGTGGCTAACAGTTTAGAGCCCGACTGGGTTTGCAATTGAAGTAATAGTTTTACCGTAAACGCGTTTATTGGGAAAGGATAACATGCTCTCCACTGTAGTTATCAAATTTAAATAATTATCGTTTGCTTTTATTTCTAACATTTAAACTTTGAAATTAATTACTTAATTAAGTTGTTCAACTTTTATTTAAACACAATGTCGCATCGGCGTGTTATCTGGGGTTTGTCTGTTATAGAACAAAGTAAGAACGCACAGTGTTGGATCAGACCAGACGCCGAGTTACTGTTCCTACCAGTAGAGTCGATAAGTAATTTGTTCCACTAGTACATGGAACTCCTGTATGAGATGTACAATAGAAACCATCTATTACTGCCACTACCAAGAGCTCCATTCGATGGTTTTAAAGACAGGTGGTACATGTAGTTTAAACCAAGATGAAGGTCACGCACAAGGGAATAGAAATATTTTGTATGAAGCACAGTTATGACATTATAAATTTGAAGGCTCCAAAGGAAGCTTTTTTCAAGCATCCACCTGTCTGTAATACAGAAGTCTTAACCATATTTATTAGTCATAATAGAGGGGTTCTGCTTGTGTACAGTGGAGAAAACGTCATTTTCCCCGTTTAAATGCAAACGAAACGCAAACGCAAAGCACTAAAACGTATAAAATGACGAGTTTTTAATAATTCTGAGTATTCGTTTTAATCTGAGTGCCAAACAGCTTGGTGACTGATCCGACGCCGGGTTACCCGGCGTCTGGTCTGGCTCTTAACTGTTTGCCTATGAAATAAAAGTTTTAGCGTAAACGCGTTTATTGGGAAAGAATAACGTTTTATCCACTGTACATGTATGCTTGTACGGTCTCCCGCCCTCGCATTCATTCGCCCTAGGTGTCCACCTGGGACCTGTAGGCTACAGTCCACCAATTATTCCTGATTAATTGTGACTATTGGAAATAGTTGGCATTTCGCTGTGATGTAAATTTTTACTATGGAATGCCCGGAATAATTTCATCAACAAAACCTGACCTTTAGCTTTGCTATAAGTTCAATTATCAAGACGATGCTACAGGCAATATGGGAAGACCGAAAGGTTTTCTCCTAGCCGTCACTTCAACAGATAAATAATTAAGGTAGTGATCCTCTAATGAGATTGATTTAATTCCGGTCAATATCGGTACTGTTTGTTAACGTCCGTGTTTGCCATCTATGGGCTAAGTGGACGCCCCAGAGAAATAGAGAGAGAGAGAGAAAGAGAGATAGTGAGAGGGAGAGAGAGAGGAGGGAAAGAGAGGGGGAGAAGAGCGGATACATGAAACCAGAGTGCGATGTTTTACTTTTATAATCGACATAATGTTCTGGTTCTTTCGGATTCCCAGCGTAAGGACTTGGTCGCGCGGGGGGATCAAACTCACAACCCCTGGTACCGTAGTCGAGCGCGTTACTACTAGACCACGTTCACCGGTCATACGTGGAGTGATCGGCCATTCATATCATCTGACACAATGCAAGAGCATAGTTCAGTACAATGTGTTAAGCAGATTTCGTTACGCACCGTTAGTTGATATGAAAGACAGGTCGCTCTAACTAGAGTACTGCAGCGAGCCCGTGTGTGTCAAAGTTCAAGTGTTCGATTATAAAAAAGTGCAGTTATCGAATGACAAATAAATGTTCTACAATGTTCCCTCTCTACAACGGTCCTCCCATCAACGACTCTCTCCCTACAACGACCCTTGTCGCAGTTCCCTAAACGGGACAATTATAGCTAAACGCTTGTATGGCTGCAATGTCGTCTTCTTTAAATAGTCGTCTACTGCTTTTCTCAAAGTTACATTTTTGACATTTTACAGAACAATACTCAATGACGAGTGACAAACAACTTGAATCTAGAGCAGACGCCGTGTTACGCGGCGTCTGATCTGGATTCAATCTGTTTGCAAATGTTATCCAATTTCACTCTCTATAACGACTCCCTCTGAACAACGCACACAATGTTAGCTTCCCGATGGGTGTCGTTGTAGAGAGGGACCCTGACTTCATTGTCTGAAAGGTGAACATTCGTATTTTTCAAGCATGTTTCTCTGAAAAACACAATCGTTTTATATAAAATTATCCCCCAAAATCCGAATATCGTTGTTTCATAATTATATCGTTTTGTCTTTTTTCTTTTTTTTCCAAATAAGAAAATAAAAACCAAATACGTGTGATTACATCTAACAAAGGAATAGGGAAAAAACATTGAAAAGAAAGAAGTGTTTTTTTGTAAAATTATAAACTGTACAGATCTACCCCTTTACTGCCTTACCCCGAGTATAAGGGATATTTGCAAACAGATTGGATCCTGGTGGCGTCTGGTCAGGATCCAAACTATTTGATACTCATTTTACAATATTTATCAAGCCAAAATACCTTTATTTTGAACATGAAGCACACGACAATAGTTTCAAACAGATGACGTCATTTCAGTGGCGGAGTCAACTCTCAACAGCAGGGTCAATAGACAGCACATACAGTGGAGAAAACGTTATTCTTTCCCAATAAACGCGTTTACGCTTAAACTACTATTTCTATTGCAAACAGTTTGGAGCCATATCAGTTTTAGCGTTTTTGGGAAAGAATAACATTTTCTCCACTGTACCTTAATCCCTCGTAGAGCGCACAGACTGTGCGGAATAATACAGGTTATTAAAACCAGGTCACCGCATGCATTGTATATGTAGAAAACAGTTTTTCCAATTAGAAGAAATGTAACGTGCCTCCTAAAGGAGCACTAAATTGTAGGAAATGGTCATATTTTTAAAAGCTGACTATTCGTTTGTACATGTATATGAGAGGCAAACAGTTTTGAGGGTGATCAGACGCCGGGTAATCCAGCGTCTGGTCTCGTTCCAATGTGTTTGCAATGGGCGTGAGGATTTTAGAATTAAAGCGATTATTTGGAAATATAATGTCTTTTCTCTACTGTAACATATTGATTCATTTGTGCCCACAGAGTCTACACTGTTTGCCCATGTCCCTTTGATGGGTTAAAAAAGGGTTGACACATGTATCGAAGTTTCTTCAATATTTAACCCTTTATTCAATAGATACGGCGTTTTATGCATTTAATTAATTCCCCCACTGGAGAAAACAGTTCCACTTTATAGGTTTTAGACGTTTTTATTATATTGCAACAGTTGATATAATAAGGATAAAAGTTCCAGCAAACGGGTTGCTTTGTGTTTCATCAATGTACAATTTATATTTAAATATTTAATGAGCTATTGGCAATGATAAATTATAACTTTTCCCAAGAGTACGATAACGAGATATAATCTCGCTTTAACCCCTTTATCAGCGAACTTTACCGTCTGCTTTACCCTTTCGTTGAAACAATGCCGTCCCCTAATTTTGCCGTATGCAATTTTATGCCAATTTGGTTTTTTAAACTTTGACTGATGAAATATCGATGCGGTTCTTAGTGTCTGATCTAGATCCAAACTGTTTGCAAATATAGACGAGTGAGCCAAATATAATGAAAGAGTTAACGTTATTGCTCTTTTAGGTAATAACTGAATAATAGATATAGTTCTTTAGCTCTAATGCAAGTACTCTTAATGGCTTGTTGAAACGTCCGGGAAACAGAGATATAAAAAACACAAAACATTAATTCTTGCTCTGCTTTAAGTATCAAAATGTTTCTGGATAAAAAATTATTAAAACAAGTATCTAATTATTTGTGGTACATTAAAGGCATATAATAAATACAGCACCGGTTGGCGGTGCGCTAGAGGACGTTGTATTCAGTTCTCGACTTTCTTATCGGAACCCCAGAAAGCTTCCTACCTTCTCGCGTCTCTGTCAACGGGATTGTTTCTGCTTAATTAAACGAGATTATTCCTTCTGTAAGGAAGACAGGAAGATGGTTTTGATGCCTGTCGCGTCAAAGTTTTGCGTAAGTCAAAATCGTTTAACTCTTATTTGTCGATCATAAACGTTTGCAAACAGCAAATAGCCAGATCAGAGGACGCGCTAAAAGCGCGTCCTCTGATCTGGCTATTTGCTGTTTGTAGCAAGTGATAATAAAAAATATAAATTAAAATTTAAAATTTTGACTTACGCAAACATTTTGCGTAAGTAGTTTAGTAAAACGGCCCCCAGCTCAGCGGAAACGACACTAGGAAAGGCAGCGTCTGAACTTAATCCAGACTGGTTCACACTCGTGTTCAACTTGCTTAAGTTTAAAACGACTAAATCTTTATATGGCAATTTTAATACAGACAATATTACGACAAATGGGGTTAGAGGATGACAATCGGTCATGTATTGCATGTGCGGATCAAAAGGGATAGACCGGAACCTTCCCCTTGATAAAAAGCCTTAATAAAAGGAAAGACGAGACTTGTTAATATACATGTTTGTCATAGAAAAGGGTCTGTTAGACCCTACTCCCACCCCATGAGAAAGCTGGCTGGATCGGCGCTGGCTTTTACTGCGCTATGCTCTAAAATGTCACCAGTTACACCTTTAATCTGATTCGCTTACTCTTAGATTAAATAGCGCATTATGTTATTCCCACGCTTTCGTGTTAACATTATTTTAATCATTAATATTTGTAAAATCGAATTAGTTAGCTGTCAACATCAACGCATGATGGTCGATAAATAATCAAACCGTGAATAAATATATTGTCATAGAGTAGTGTATCCCTAGAGAGATTGTCAGTGTTACATGTAGCTCTCTATGAACCGGAATATATTGTACAGTTAAACCTCTCTTTTACGACCACGAAAAGAAGGCTTATTCACTACATTAAAGGTAGGTGATAGCTTAAAGCAAAGTGAACGTAAAACACTCTTATGTTTGTGGTCCAGGGAGTTCCGTTGTAAAGGGATGGTATCTATAGCGGTCTCTAGGGCTCTTGTCTGGTACCTGTATACGTAAACATTTTACAATAAAGTATAGCTACAATGTATAACGAGGAATACATAGCGCATGAAATGGTATTGAACATTTTGATGACATTCAATTTGTTTCCTTTGAAAATTATTACTTCAGCTTCAGTAAAAGGCGTGAACAGCAGCCACAAGAAACACGGTGCTAAATCTATTATTTAAAAGTTAAACGAGCAAGGCAAGTTTTTATCATTGAAACACAGTTTTGTCGCAAATGACTTGTCAATAATCAACTTATTATACAAGATAAGAAAATATTTTGACCTTTACATTAACAAGTACATTAGGTTATTACAATTTCAATAAAGACATCAAGATGAAAGTCGAAACATTTATTCAAGCTAGTTATTCAGTTTCTTTAGATCTAGATCTTTATCTAGCCACACAGTGAAATATTTGACTAACCGAACCACTTATATGAGTTACATGGATAAGGCGAATTCGCCTTACAGTGTATCAATGCTCGTCTATTAAAATCTCAGCCTGTCTTTTGACATTTATAAACAACGTAGAAAATTTTAATTTTTGGTGAAATGAATAAAAAAAAGACAAAAAATCATATTTGATTCCTTCTGATGGCTTTGTAAAAGCCAGGTTGAAATTGGTTTTGTCTCCTGGCTCTTTATCAGTAGATTCCTTTCTGTTAGCCCTTGTTGTGCTATACTACTTTGTCCATAGTACAGTGGAGAATCTGTTATTCTTTCCCAATAAACGCGTTTACGCTAAAACTATTATTTGCAGTGCAAACAGTTTGGAGCCACCAAGATAAACAAGAATTATCAGAATTGTCCAAAAGTTGTTCTTTTCTACGTTTTGTGCTTTGCGTTTGCGTACGTTTGCCCCCCCCTCCCCCCCCCCCCCCCCTAGAACGGCACTCCCAACAACGATTCCCTCCTTACAACAACGCTTGCAACTCTTCCCCAAAACAAGACAACTATGTCCATCCTATTCACGACTACAATGTCGTCTGCTTAAAATTGTCGTCTGTTGTTTTCTCAAAGTTACATAATGGAGATGTTGACAGAAAAAAATATAATGAAGAGTGAAAAACAGTTTGAATCCAAATCAGACATCGTGTTACACGGCGTCTGATCTGATTTCAAGCTATTTGCATATGTAAGTCGATTTCACCCCCTATAAAGACTCTCCCGTACACCGCACGCACTTTTTGTCTCCCATTAGGTGTGGTTGCAGAGAGAGAGAGCACTATATAATAGTTTTGATCCTTACAAGGCGCCGAGGAGCTCATTGTTGAGCAGAATTCAAACTGTTTAGCACTTACATGTACAAGGCGCCGAGGAGCTCATTGTTGAGCAGAATCCAAACTGTTTAGCACTTACATTGAATAGTTTTTGACTAAATTACATCAAACGACCTTTGACTTATTCCGCAAAAAAGGTCTCTGAAAGAAACGATTATTTAGAGTTGTAAGGTTAAAACTACAAACGAATAACTGGTATCTCTTTGAGCAGAATCTTTGTAATCAATATAAAAAACATTCCGAGCCAGTGTTCCCGATAATTGCATTCTGACTGAATACGTCGGATTTAATTAGTGAAGATTTGCAAAGAAAAGTTTAGCTATCTTTGTGCAACAATTAATTCATGATAAAGTTATTCTCAGGAGTAAATTGATATTTAAGCACTATAACTTCTCTTTTCTTCAGAAGAGAGAATTGTCATATTTGTAGTTATATGGTGAATAATACGTTATTCTTTCTCGTTTTAACTTAAAGCAATTGCAATAAAATATAGAACATTACTTTTTTTAGAAATTTCAAAAATTGTGACTTTTTATTATTTGTTTTCATTTTCTGTATAGAGTGCAACAGTTTATAAATAAAATATATAACGTAATAAAATTAGCAGGTTTTAATATACACTTATGTCGATTATATTTCTGAAAAGGTATTTTGTTCTTGTGTTTTAAAAACTGATTTCTGGGTTTGATGAGTGGAGATTTAAAATTGAATGCAGCGCAACCGGTATACAATGGCGAATCTGTTATTCTTTCCCGTTTAAACGCAAACGAAACGCAAACGCAAAGCACTAAAACGTAGAAAAGTACAACTTTTGGACAATTCTGATAATTCATGTTTATCTTGGTGGCAAACGGTTTGGAGCCTGATCAGACGCCGGGTAACCCGGCGTCTGATCTGGCTCCAAACTGTTTGCAATGGAAATAATAGTTTTAGAATCAAAGTATCGTGATAATGATATCAAATGTTTCTCATTCAAATTGCCCTACATCAAAATATGACGAACATAAGCAGACGACAATTCAAAGCAGATATACAACATGCGTTTGATGGGACTGTAATTTGGCTGTAACCTTTCACTGCCTTACCCCGAGTACAATAGTTTGGTGCCAGATTGGGTCGCCTAACGCGGTGTCTTAACATAATGCAAACTGTTTCACATAACTTTTAACATTTATTCAGCCAAAATTTAAATTTGATACATACAAGCAGACGACAATAGTTTAAAGCAGATGACGTCATGACAGCGAATGCGTTAATTAATTGTCAACATGTTGAAGAGCGTGTCGTTTTCTTCACTCGTTACATTTCTATGTCAGACACAGGTTCGGCTTGGCAATCACGGCAACCAATATTCATTGAATTAATTGCCGAGATTGTCTGGCCTAATGCAGTCGGGAATAACTAACGCAATACAATATCATGTAAACAAAAGGGCCATGGGACCCTAAATCGCTCACCTGGAAATTACTCTACGAAAAGTCATTTTACCCAAGTGAAATAATCTGCTCAAACTGGATAGAGGAGTCATGGATTACGCTTTGTGGTTTTACATAAGAAGATTTTTAAAGTTTTAATCGAAACAAATTATTTTTAGTTTCTATGACCTAGATAATCATGTAATTGATTGTAACCATTTCGGCAACATTCTTATGTATCTCAAGGAGGTGTGAGATGCAAAATAACAAAAGTCTGGCCATATAAGTGTCAGAGAAATAAATGCTTAAAGTTAACACTATATGATTCTTGGAAAAACTGTGACCCTAAGGGTAACGATTTCTAAATGTGTAGTTCAATAACCAGAATCGCACGGTCATTCACAGGAAGGGTTTGTTCGTTTTTTTAATGCTGGTTGAATCAATTGAAACCCTAAGTGTACTTGCCTTTAATTTCATACTGCTTTAGGATGCTAGTTTAACCCTTTAGTCCATTGTCTGTTTCTAGTTTTGAAGATTAAATATCACTGAAGCAGGCTGAAAATAAAGCAAAATACGCATTTAGGCGTATTCTGCTTTACCTATAGTTTGCTTGAATCTACTTTCTGCTAGAATATAGAAAACAATTAATGGTGCATACTCATGACTGTAAACAGTGGAACTTTGACCTACTTTAAGTTACCATCTACTAGTATGTATTTCTTATTTTACAAAGTATTACTACTTTAAGTTACCATCTACTAGGATGTATTTCTTATTTTACAAAGTATTACTACTTTAAGTTACCATCTACTTGTATGTATTTCTTATTTTACAAAGTATTACTACTTTAAGTTACCATCTACTAGGATGTATTTCTTATTTTACAAAGTATTACTACTTTAAGTTACCATCTACTAGGATGTATTTCTTATTTTACAAAGTATTACTACTTTAAGTTACCATCTACTAGTATGTATTTCTTATTTTACAAAGTATTACTACTTTAAGTTACCATCCACTAGGATGTATTTCTTATTTTACAAAGTATTACTACTTTAAGTTACCATCTACTAGGATGTATTTCTTATTTTACAAAGTATTACTACTTTAAGTTACCATCTACTAGGATGTATTTCTTATTTTACAAAGTATTACTACTTTAAGTTACCATCTACTAGTATGTATTTCTTATTTTACAAAGTATTACTACTTTAAGTTACCATCTACTAGTATGTATTTCTTATTTTACAAAGTATTACTACTTTAAGTTACCATCTACTAGGATGTATTTCTTATTTTACAAAGTATCACTACTTTAAGTTACCATCTACTAGGATGTATTTCTTATTTTACAAAGTATTACTACTTTAAGTTACCATCTACTAGTATGTATTTCTTATTTTACATGTATTACTACTTTAAGTTACCATCTACTAGTATGTATTTCTTATTTTACAAAGTATTACTACTTTAAGTTACCATCTACTAGGATGTATTTCTTATTTTACAAAGTATTACTACTTTAAGTTACCATCTACTAGGATGTATTTCTTATTTTACAAAGTATTACTACTTTAAGTTACCATCTACTAGGATGTATTTCTTATTTTACAAAGTATTACTACTTTAAGTTACCATCTACTAGGATGTATTTCTTATTTTACAAAGTATTACTACTTTAAGTTACCATCTACTAGGATGTATTTCTTATTTTACAAAGTATTACTACTTTAAGTTACCATCTACTAGGATGTATTTCTTATTTTACAAAGTATTACTACTTTAAGTTACCATCCACTAGTATGTATTTCTTATTTTACATGTATTACTACTTTAAGTTACCATCTACTAGGATGTATTTCTTATTTTACAAAGTATTACTACTTTAAGTTACCATCTACTAGTATGTATTTCTTATTTTACAAAGTATTACTACTTTAAGTTACCATCTACTAGGATGTATTTCTTATTTTACAAAGTATTACTACTTTAAGTTACCATCCACTAGGATGTATTTCTTATTTTACATGTATTACTACTTTAAGTTACCATCTACTAGGATGTATTTCTTATTTTACATGTATTACTACTTTAAGTTACCATCTACTAGGATGTATTTCTTATTTTACAAAGTATTACTACTTTAAGTTACCATCTACTAGGATGTATTTCTTATTTTACATGTATTACTACTTTAAGTTACCATCTACTAGGATGTATTTCTTATTTTACAAAGTATTACTACTTTAAGTTACCATCTACTAGGATGTATTTCTTATTTTACAAAGTATTACTACTTTAAGTTACCATCTACTAGGATGTATTTCTTATTTTACAAAGTATTACTACTTTAAGTTACCATCTACTAGGATGTATTTCTTATTTTACAAAGTATTACTACTTTAAGTTACCATCTACTAGGATGTATTTCTTATTTTACAAAGTATTACTACTTTAAGTTACCATCTACTAGGATGTATTTCTTATTTTACAAAGTATTACTACTTTAAGTTACCATCTACTAGGATGTATTTCTTATTTTACAAAGTATTACTACTTTAAGTTACCATCTACTAGTATGTATTTCTTATTTTACAAAGTATTACTACTTTAAGTTACCATCTACTAGGATGTATTTCTTATTTTACAAAGTATTACTACTTTAAGTTACCATCCACTAGTATGTATTTCTTATTTTACATGTATTACTACTTTAAGTTACCATCTACTAGGATGTATTTCTTATTTTACAAAGTATTACTACTTTAAGTTACCATCTACTAGTATGTATTTCTTATTTTACAAAGTATCACTACTTTAAGTTACCATCTACTAGGATGTATTTCTTATTTTACAAAGTATTACTACTTTAAGTTACCATCTACTTGTATGTATTTCTTATTTTACATGTATTACTACTTTAAGTTACCATCTACTAGTATGTATTTCTTATTTTACAAAGTATTACTACTTTAAGTTACCATCTACTAGGATGTATTTCTTATTTTACATGTATTACTACTTTAAGTTACCATCTACTAGTATGTATTTCTTATTTTACAAAGTATTACTACTTTAAGTTACCATCTACTAGGATGTATTTCTTATTTTACATGTATTACTACTTTAAGTTACCATCTACTAGGATGTATTTCTTATTTTACAAAGTATTACTACTTTAAGTTACCATCCACTAGTATGTATTTCTTATTTTACATGTATTACTACTTTAAGTTACCATCTACTAGGATGTATTTCTTATTTTACAAAGTATTACTACTTTAAGTTACCATCTACTAGTATGTATTTCTTATTTTACAAAGTATCACTACTTTAAGTTACCATCTACTAGGATGTATTTCTTATTTTACATGTATTACTACTTTAAGTTACCATCTACTAGGATGTATTTCTTATTTTACAAAGTATTACTACTTTAAGTTACCATCTACTAGGATGTATTTCTTATTTTACAAAGTATTACTACTTTAAGTTACCATCTACTAGGATGTATTTCTTATTTTACAAAGTATTACTACTTTAAGTTACCATCCACTAGGATGTATTTCTTATTTTACAAAGTATTACTACTTTAAGTTACCATCTACTAGGATGTATTTCTTATTTTACAAAGTATTACTACTTTAAGTTACCATCTACTAGGATGTATTTCTTATTTTACAAAGTATTACTACTTTAAGTTACCATCTACTAGGATGTATTTCTTATTTTACATGTATTACTACTTTAAGTTACCATCTACTAGTATGTATTTCTTATTTTACAAAGTATTACTACTTTAAGTTACCATCTACTAGGATGTATTTCTTATTTTACAAAGTATTACTACTTTAAGTTACCATCTACTAGGATGTATTTCTTATTTTACAAAGTATTACTACTTTAAGTTACCATCTACTAGGATGTATTTCTTATTTTACAAAGTATTACTACTTTAAGTTACCATCCACTAGGATGTATTTCTTATTTTACAAAGTATTACTACTTTAAGTTACCATCTACTAGGATGTATTTCTTATTTTACATGTATTACTACTTTAAGTTACCATCTACTAGGATGTATTTCTTATTTTACAAAGTATTACTACTTTAAGTTACCATCTACTAGGATGTATTTCTTATTTTACATGTATTACTACTTTAAGTTACCATCTACTAGGATGTATTTCTTATTTTACAAAGTATTACTACTTTAAGTTTCCATCTACTAGGATGTATTTCTTATTTTACAAAGTATTACTACTTTAAGTTACCATCTACTTGTATGTATTTCTTATTTTACAAAGTATTACTACTTTAAGTTACCATCCACTAGGATGTATTTCTTATTTTACAAAGTATTACTACTTTAAGTTACCATCTACTAGGATGTATTTCTTATTTTACATGTATTACTACTTTAAGTTACCATCTACTAGGATGTATTTCTTATTTTACATGTATTACTACTTTAAGTTACCATCTACTAGGATGTATTTCTTATTTTACAAAGTATTACTACTTTAAGTTACCATCCACTAGTATGTATTTCTTATTTTACATGTATTACTACTTTAAGTTACCATCTACTAGTATGTATTTCTTATTTTACAAAGTATTACTACTTTAAGTTACCATCTACTAGGATGTATTTCTTATTTTACATGTATTACTACTTTAAGTTACCATCCACTAGTATGTATTTCTTATTTTACAAAGTATTACTACTTTAAGTTACCATCTACTAGGATGTATTTCTTATTTTACAAAGTATTACTACTTTAAGTTACCATCTACTAGTATGTATTTCTTATTTTACAAAGTATTACTACTTTAAGTTACCATCCACTAGGATGTATTTCTTATTTTACAAAGTATCACTACTTTAAGTTACCATCTACTAGTATGTATTTCTTATTTTACAAAGTATTACTACTTTAAGTTACCATCTACTAGGATGTATTTCTCATTTTACAAAGTATTACTACTTTAAGTTACCATCTACTAGGATGTATTTCTTATTTTACAAAGTATTACTACTTTAAGTTACCATCTACTAGTATGTATTTCTTATTTTACAAAGTATTACTACTTTAAGTTACCATCTACTAGGATGTATTTCTTATTTTACAAAGTTATACTACTTTAAGTTACCATCTACTAGTATGTATTTCTTATTTTACAAAGTATTACTACTTTAAGTTACCATCTACTAGGATGTATTTCTTATTTTACAAAGTATTACTACTTTAAGTTACCATCCACTAGGATGTATTTCTTATTTTACAAAGTATTACTACTTTAAGTTACCATCTACTTGTATGTATTTCTTATTTTACAAAGTATTACTACTTTAAGTTACCATCCATTAGGATGTATTTCTTATTTTACAAAGTATTACTACTTTAAGTTACCATCTACTTGTATGTATTTCTTATTTTACAAAGTATTACTACTTTAAGTTACCATCTACTAGTATGTATTTCTTATTTTACAAAGTATTACTACTTTAAGTTACCATCTACTTGTATGTATTTCTTATTTTACAAAGTATTACTACTTTAAGTTACCATCTACTAGGATGTATTTCTTATTTTACAAAGTATTACTACTTTAAGTTACCATCTACTAGGATGTATTTCTTATTTTACAAAGTATTACTACTTTAAGTTACCATCTACTAGGATGTATTTCTTATTTTACAAAGTATTACTACTTTAAGTTACCATCTACTAGGATGTATTTCTTATTTTACAAAGTATTACTACTTTAAGTTACCATCTACTAGGATGTATTTCTTATTTTACAAAGTATTACTACTTTAAGTTACCATCTACTAGGATGTATTTCTTATTTTACAAAGTATTACTACTTTAAGTTACCATCTACTAGGATGTATTTCTTATTTTACAAAGTATTACTACTTTAAGTTACCATCTACTAGTATGTATTTCTTATTTTACAAAGTATTACTACTTTAAGTTACCATCTACTAGGATGTATTTCTTATTTTACAAAGTATTACTACTTTAAGTTACCATCCACTAGGATGTATTTCTTATTTTACAAAGTATTACTACTTTAAGTTACCATCTACTTGTATGTATTTCTTATTTTACAAAGTATTACTACTTTAAGTTACCATCTACTAGGATGTATTTCTTATTTTACAAAGTATTACTACTTTAAGTTACCATCCACTAGGATGTATTTCTTATTTTACAAAGTATTACTACTTTAAGTTACCATCTACTAGGATGTATTTCTTATTTTACATGTATTACTACTTTAAGTTACCATCTACTAGGATGTATTTCTTATTTTACAAAGTATTACTACTTTAAGTTACCATCTACTAGGATGTATTTCTTATTTTACAAAGTATTACTACTTTAAGTTACCATCTACTAGGATGTATTTCTTATTTTACAAAGTATTACTACTTTAAGTTACCATCTACTAGTATGTATTTCTTATTTTACAAAGTATTACTACTTTAAGTTACCATCTACTAGGATGTATTTCTTATTTTACAAAGTATTACTACTTTAAGTTACCATCCACTAGGATGTATTTCTTATTTTACAAAGTATTACTACTTTAAGTTACCATCCACTAGGATGTATTTCTTATTTTACAAAGTATCACTACTTTAAGTTACCATCTACTAGTATGTATTTCTTATTTTACAAAGTATTACTACTTTAAGTTACCATCTACTAGGATGTATTTCTTATTTTACAAAGTATTACTACTTTAAGTTACCATCTACTAGGATGTATTTCTTATTTTACAAAGTATTACTACTTTAAGTTACCATCTACTAGTATGTATTTCTTATTTTACAAAGTATTACTACTTTAAGTTACCATCTACTAGGATGTATTTCTTATTTTACAAAGTATTACTACTTTAAGTTTCCATCTACTAGTATGTATTTCTTATTTTACAAAGTATTACTACTTTAAGTTACCATCTACTAGGATGTATTTCTTATTTTACAAAGTATTACTACTTTAAGTTACCATCTACTAGGATGTATTTCTTATTTTACAAAGTATTACTACTTTAAGTTACCATCTACTAGTATGTATTTCTTATTTTACAAAGTATTACTACTTTAAGTTACCATCTACTAGGATGTATTTCTTATTTTACAAAGTATTACTACTTTAAGTTACCATCTACTTGTATGTATTTCTTATTTTACAAAGTATTACTACTTTAAGTTACCATCTACTAGGATGTATTTCTTATTTTACAAAGTATTACTACTTTAAGTTACCATCTACTAGGATGTATTTCTTATTTTACATGTATTACTACTTTAAGTTACCATCTACTAGTATGTATTTCTTATTTTACAAAGTATTACTACTTTAAGTTACCATCTACTAGGATGTATTTCTTATTTTACATGTATTACTACTTTAAGTTACCATCTACTAGTATGTATTTCTTATTTTACAAAGTATTACTACTTTAAGTTACCATCTACTAGGATGTATTTCTTATTTTACAAAGTATTACTACTTTAAGTTACCATCTACTAGGATGTATTTCTTATTTTACATGTATTACTACTTTAAGTTACCATCTACTAGTATGTATTTCTTATTTTACAAAGTATTACTACTTTAAGTTACCATCTACTAGGATGTATTTCTTATTTTACAAAGTATTACTACTTTAAGTTACCATCTACTAGGATGTATTTCTTATTTTACAAAGTATTACTACTTTAAGTTACCATCTACTAGTATGTATTTCTTATTTTACAAAGTATCACTACTTTAAGTTACCATCTACTAGGATGTATTTCTTATTTTACAAAGTATTACTACTTTAAGTTTCCATCTACTAGGATGTATTTCTTATTTTACATGTATTACTACTTTAAGTTACCATCTACTAGGATGTATTTCTTATTTTACATGTATTACTACTTTAAGTTACCATCTACTAGGATGTATTTCTTATTTTACAAAGTATTACTACTTTAAGTTACCATCTACTAGGATGTATTTCTTATTTTACAAAGTATTACTACTTTAAGTTACCATCTACTAGGATGTATTTCTTATTTTACATGTATTACTACTTTAAGTTACCATCTACTAGGATGTATTTCTTATTTTACAAAGTATTACTACTTTAAGTTACCATCTACTAGTATGTATTTCTTATTTTACAAAGTATTACTACTTTAAGTTACCATCCACTAGGATGTATTTCTTATTTTACATGTATTACTACTTTAAGTTACCATCTACTAGGATGTATTTCTTATTTTACAAAGTATTACTACTTTAAGTTACCATCTACTAGTATGTATTTCTTATTTTACAAAGTATTACTACTTTAAGTTACCATCTACTAGGATGTATTTCTTATTTTACAAAGTATTACTACTTTAAGTTACCATCTACTAGGATGTATTTCTTATTTTACAAAGTATTACTACTTTAAGTTACCATCTACTAGGATGTATTTCTTATTTTACAAAGTATTACTACTTTAAGTTACCATCTACTAGGATGTATTTCTTATTTTACAAAGTATTACTACTTTAAGTTACCATCTACTAGGATGTATTTCTTATTTTACAAAGTATTACTACTTTAAGTTACCATCCACTAGTATGTATTTCTTATTTTACATGTATTACTACTTTAAGTTACCATCTACTAGGATGTATTTCTTATTTTACAAAGTATTACTACTTTAAGTTACCATCTACTAGGATGTATTTCTTATTTTACATGTATTACTACTTTAAGTTACCATCTACTAGGATGTATTTCTTATTTTACAAAGTATTACTACTTTAAGTTACCATCTACTAGGATGTATTTCTTATTTTACAAAGTATTACTACTTTAAGTTACCATCTACTAGGATGTATTTCTTATTTTACAAAGTATTACTACTTTAAGTTACCATCTACTAGTATGTATTTCTTATTTTACATGTATTACTACTTTAAGTTACCATCTACTAGGATGTATTTCTTATTTTACAAAGTATTACTACTTTAAGTTACCATCTACTAGGATGTATTTCTTATTTTACAAAGTATTACTGTATAAAATGGAACTTTTTTAAGAAAGGTGCCTGACTGCTAAAAGCAGGTTGGAAAAGTAATGCCAAATATTCTTGTATATGCTGAACTGTCGTGCTTTCCTGTACATGTGCTTAACGGGGACCTCTGCTTTCACTGCGGAAACCAATTATTCTCTGGAGAAGCCGTATTATGAAGCTTTAGTGATATAAATCTTGTCTTTTTCAATGAGTTTTTTTTTAAACGAGACCCATGTGTATAGATGATATTTCTGTTTCATATTTAGCAGGCCGTGTGACAGAAATAATATCTGCTTAAGATCAACAATCAACCTTGTTTTGAGGTATCATTCAATAGCAGACATATGGTCATGGTTTAGATACAAGTTAAGTTGTTGTTTAATGTAGATTAGAAAATAAGGCAGATAAGTCCCGTGAGAGCTCTCAGCATCATTTTACCCTATATTGAGCAACTCACGTGTCTGAAGATATCTCTATACTTCTTTAATTAGTGGTCATTTAACACAAGGTTGTCTGTATGTCTTAGAAGCTAGTCCGCTGATTTATCATTCGTAAGCACTACATTGATCCCCGAAACAGACAATACCTCAAAATGTGCTCAAATATCACATATAGTTACATATAAATACACATGAACGTTTGGCGAATATTTTCCAACACTTTAATGTATTGCTATTTAGTTTAACAAATCGATTTGATGAAAGCGGCACGAGTTACACTTAAATCACAGTGCTATTCAGCGAATATGGTTTGCTTCAAATGGTTGCGTCAGTTATATTTGTTTAAGTTCGAATTTGAAACAAATTGCAGACAACAAAATCAAAGTAGACCAATTCATGGATTTTTAAAGGGTTATATCAAGACAAGAATATCGGTTTGCTCATGGAAATAAATCGTGTAATTCGATGTCTTATCTAGATCCAAACTATTAGCAAATGTTAGAAATGTAGTGTTGATTTCGTTTCGAGTAAGGTTTACCAAGCGATCGAGATTGAGAAACAATAAAAGTGATGAAATTAATCGAGGCATTTGTTTTGGAAATAGAAATACGTGCCAATTGTAATTTGATTATACATTCCAAGAAACTTTTAGGAATATTGAAAACTTGACATTTTGCAAATGTCATCGTAAAACACTATAGTGCATTCTTCTGTTGTAGATTGGATACATAAATACAATCACGTCTATATTATACATGTACATTGAAAATGCAACGTTTGAATTTCCCTATGGAAGCTGTTTTAAAATATTTAGGTCAAATATATTTTCAACGAATATTACAGTAACCCCTTTCTTCAACAACACCCAATGGGAGACAAAGAGTGTGTGTATTGTTCGGATGGAGTTGTTAAAAGGAGGGTAATTTGCTTAGATTTGACACTCATTACAAAAGTATTTGTTAATTGAGGATTCAAACTATTTGACACCGATAACTATAGTATTTGATACTGCATGATTTATTACTAACGTATCTCATATTACAGGATTCAAGCTATTTGACACTCATAGCGAAAGTATTTGATATAACATGCTTCAAACTATTTGACACTCGTTACGAATGTATTTGATATTACAGGGTTCAAATTATTTAAATAGTCATCAGCATTTCAAAGACTGAAAACCAATAAAAAATTAAAACAACCGTTTTTTCCATTTGTATGCAATGTTTCCTTCCTGTGATATTCTACGTGTATCTGAATAGTTAGGTATAAGAGCCTGTGTCTTACTCCTTGGAATTTAACCGTTTGTATTTCACTCTGACGTCATTTTCGATACGTGTGACGCCATGTACGTATACATGCTCAGGTGGGACGTTATTATTTGTGGAATGAAATAATTATTATTTTGCTTCGAATAACAAAATGATTCCGGATATAAAATGATTTCAACAACTATTTAGTTGTTGTTGGTGTATATTTAAGGCATATAATAAACACATCACCCGTCGGCGGTGCGCTAGAGGGCGTTGTATTCAGCTCTTGTCGTTCTTGGCGGAAACAGTCGATCAGACTCGGACCAGAGTCAGGTCTAGCTCCAAGGTTATAAATAGTTGGAGTTGAGTCAGAAGTGATCTTGAGAACGAACTCAGGCTCAACTGAAGTTCTTTATAATCTTGGGCCCAGACTTCAAACTGTTTTCAACTCAGATACATATACACGGTGAGAGTTTTCAAAACTCATTTTTTCATATTTTGTTGAATTGCATTTGCGTTTAGATTCATTTAAACGGCAAAAATAGCGTCTGCAGTATTCAAGTCTAACATGCAGCAAGCTTTGGGTGAAATTGTCATGGTAACTAGTGCAAGCAGCTTTGCTTTAGTTTGACGTCTGGCCCCGATGTTATAAAACAAAACGAACTCTGTGCTCAAAACTCAGAATTTTTCTCAGTTCATAACTTATCGGCAAGCATTTTATTTTATTTCTAGTACTTTCATACATAATTATACTGTAATAATGTATCGAAATGAGGTTAAACCCCCAAAATAAAACGTGTTTTGTAAAAACTAGAGCCTGTTATCGAAACTGAGTTTTGAGCACAGAGTTCGTTTTAAGTTTTATAACCTCGGGCCCTGAGCTAGCTCCAAGGTTGTAAAGAGTTTCAGTTAGATTTGAGATCGTTCTCAAGTATTTGCCGGCAAAAGCTCAACTCTGATCCATCAAATGTTTTAGAACGACCTAGACTCATACCAAACACTATAACCTTGGACCCAGGATCAACATTGTTTAATACTCGTATCGATGCTTCTCGTTTCAAGCGCTAAACTATTGTGTAGAATAAGACACATACAGAACCTTTGCTAAAGAGGACGATAATGTTCGGGACGAATGGACGATTAACTAAAATTTAGTGAACATAAAATCTGAAGTCTGATTAGACACCGAATGATTTGATTGTATCTGGTCTGTCTTCAAACAAGTCTTCTCCCCAGTACAGTGGAGTAGACGTTATTCTTTCCAGTTGAAACACAAACGAAACGAACCCTTAACAAAATGTAGATAATGGCATTTTTGACAAATATGAATGCTTCTTTCAATCTGAATGGCAAATAGGTCGGAGCCTGATTAGACACCGGGTCACCCGGTGTCTGATCAGGCTCCAAACTGTTTGCAAGGGAAATATTAGATTTAGCGTAAACGCGTTTATTGGGAAAGAACCACGTCTTCTCCACTGTAACTATTTCTTCATATCGCACAGATCACACCAGCGGCAGTATAAACGTTTGCTCTGCTTAATATCTCCAATAATGTGCTAAAACGTTTAAATAGATTAGGAAAAAGGAGGAAAACTAGTTTCTTCTACCTCTTAACGCCCACGCAGCTCAGAGTCGGAACACAGATAATAAAGCGCAACAGGGAAGCGACACAATACTTTATTTTCACAGATCAAACAGGCACTGGTGTAGGAGATGGAAACTGCTTGATACAAGGCCTGTCCTGCCATTTGAAGACCCAGACAATAATCAAATACTACCTGTGCAATATGAATATATAGGATTGTTTTACTCAGAACACAAAAGTTGTTTCCTAATTCCTTTACCTTGGAAGTTTTGTAGATGAACTCCGAACATTCCAAGGTAGAGGAAACACACTTTTTACTCTGAGTAAAACACCCTAATACCCATGCCTGATCCAGAGCAAAGAAACTTTTTTGGATGGTCCTGTGCATAATCTGCAGTTTGATAGAACTGTCAAACGCATATACAGTGAAAAAAAAGTTATTTTTCTCCGTTTAAACGCAAACGAAACGCAAACGCAAGGCACTTAAACGTATAAAATGACAACCTTTTAATAATTCTGAGTATTCGTTTTAATCTCAGTCGTAAACAGTTTGGAGCCTGATCAGACGCTGGGTTACCCGACGTCTGATCTGGCTTCAAACTGTTTGCAATTTAAATAATAGGTTTAGCGTAAACGCGTTTATTGGGAAAAATAACGTTTTCTCCACTGTACAATGCATTTTAACGCCGAAAAATCTATTTAACTCCTCCACTGCCTTACTCTAAGAACAAGGGTTGTTTACAAACAGTTTGGATCCTGATCAGATGCCGCGTGACACTCGTTTTATTATTTTTTTAAGTCAAAATACAAAATAGTAAAAATGTTT
Source organism: Gari tellinella (assembly GCA_922989275.2). Taxonomy (NCBI): domain Eukaryota; kingdom Metazoa; phylum Mollusca; class Bivalvia; order Cardiida; family Psammobiidae; genus Gari; species Gari tellinella. The sequence goes on from OV277860.1 coordinate 98,189,859, forward strand.
TAAATTAAGGACGTCATGGCACCGAGGGTGTGAATGTTTCTAATTAATTCTGGCAAATAGTTTGCCTGATCTATATTGTACCAGTTGTACTGACCTATGTAATCTCTATTCAGCAAAAAACAGAAATACCCAAATGACTTTAAATCATGAAAGATGACGTGTTTATTATACAATAACTTACTTGTTGTTTCACGCCTATTTAATAGGTATAAAACTACTTGTCCCAAAGGAAATATGGCGTCTTTAACGTTCCTCAGCACGTAATGTAGTTATTCTGAGTGTATTCTGAGATCAAGATAAACACCGTTTACTGAACTGTCAATCCATAACGGTATGGGGCCTCGGTTTGATCCTCATGCCGGGGGTGAGGGGTCGAATACTGGACCCTTGTGTTAGTGAGCGAGATGCTTAATCTCTGTGTAAGTGTATCTCGCGTGGAATTATCCATTGGAATAATCCAAGTATTAATTTATGAGAATGTGAACAAGTCCGTGAAACGCTAAATAATACCCTAGATATTACATGTTAAACCTTAGAGTAATGAGCACAACTGGGCTAACTTTGCAAACCGTTTGCATCCAGAATAGGTGTCGCATGACGCTGCGTGGAGTCAAAATCCAATCTGTTTGATACCTTTATCGATGTGTATCCAGATACAATATCTAAATTCGAACTTGGAAAATAAAAGCAAACGACATCATTTAAAACAGACGATATTACAGCAGTAAAAGGGTTCGATATCTACAATATTTCACAAAATTACCGTTACCACGACAACTAAAACAATCACTCATTTATTTCGTTAGATACATGTGGTAGCATAAAGAAGGGTGAGAGTAAAGCAGAAAGTTCCGTTAGGAACTTTCTGCTTTACTTTCATTATGTTTTAAACTGACACCTGTCTTAAGATACCGAGCACGTGTCTTCTATAGAGAGGTGGTAATATGTGTGGTTTACTGTAACAGCTCAGAGCAATCATGTCAGTAAGCACACATGAGGGAACTGCAATCATGTCCTAGATGATCGTGATGACAGGGCGTGAGTTGAGGACGTGGTGGGGGTACAGTGGAGAAGAGGTTATTCTTTCCCAAATAAACGCGTTTACGCTAAACCTATTATTTCCATTGCAAATAGTTTGGAGCCAGATCAGACGCCGGGTAACCCGGCGTCTGATCAGGCTCCAAACTGTTTGCGACTCAGATTACAACGAATACTCAGAATTATCAAAAAGTTATCATTTTATACGTTTAAGTGTTTTGCGTTTGCGTTTCGTTTGCGTTTAAACGGGAAAGAATAACGTTTTCTCCACTGTTGCTTGTAGTTTGAGGACGTGGTGGTGGTAGCTGATGGCAGAGACATTAGCGAGAAGATACGGCTGATAGGGGACACATTATCTACAAGTGAAAACTAATTGATTTGGGTATGTTGTAAGTCAGATCAGTATGTGCTTTAACCGTTATAGTTATGTGAACGAATTGACCAGACTTTACATTAACGCCATGTCTGATTTGCATCGAAACTGTTTAACGCCCGTGTTGATGTTTCTTCGGCTATTATATAACTATGGTATTCCACTAGTAAAATATCATGTTTTGGTCTCCGATAAAGCCTGTTCCTCCACTAGCGATGCATATAACGGGACACCAATGACGTCACCGTAGACAACGTTACATTTTGAAAGAACTTCTGTGTAGCACATGTTCTACAAACTAGAACTTGTCTTCTTATTCGAGCTCAAGTAATCCTGAATAGACACTGTATTATTGACCCCGCGTAACAAGGCGTCTGTTAAGGCTCTAAACCGGTTGAAAATAACTATTGCACTTGGGATAAGACCGTGAATGAGTTAAAGTCAAATGTTTCCCACTTAGCCACGTTTCTACTTTGAAATACGGAAAATGTCTTCATACAGTGCAGAAAACGTTATTCTTTCCCAATAAACGCGTTTACGCTAAAACTATTATTTCCAATGCAAACAGTTTGGAGCCAGATCAGACGCCGGGTCACCCGGCGTCTGATCAGCCTCCTAACTGTTATCCACACAGATAAACATGAATTATCAGAATTGTCCAAAAGTTGCATTTTTCTAAGTTTTAGTGTTTTGCGTTTGCGTTTGTTTTCGTTTAAACGGGAAAGAATAACGCATTCTCCACTGTATTCGAGCTCACGTTATCAGTTTTAAAGCGAAGCCAAACGGGTGAGTTAAGTAAGAGCTATCGTCGTCGGCTGTTTCATTAACCGAATTGCGCCCAGTTGATTATTAAATGCTTATTACCAAATTAGTCCACTTTTTATATAAGGGGTGCCTGATTTAAATTTCATTTTCCTTTTGTATTACATGAAAACATCAACAAACAGTGTAGATTCCGATAAACGCTGCATAATGCGACGTCCAATCGGAGTCTGCACTGTTTGCCTATATTATGTCTATAGGACGCTATGCATAAACGGAGTAACCCTTCACTGCCTTTCCTCGAGTACAATTATGTTTGGAAATAGTTCGGCTACTGATCAGACGCCGGGTAACTCGGCGTCTGGTAAAGATCTAAATTGTTTGACACTCATATTCATGTTTATGTAGTCAATATGCCTAAAATCTAAGCATAAAATATAAAAGCAGACGACAACTGTTTAAAGCAGATGACGTCATAAAAGCGAATGTGTTAATACAAAAAGAAGAAGAACGACAAAGGAATAAGCGACGTTTGATGTTTGATTAGAAGTCCTCTTTGAGAACTATTTATGGAATTAATTTCACCCCCTTACTGCCACGACGTCTCAGCATCAAACAACTGTCGTCTGCTATTATTGTCTAAATTTGAAGTTTATGTATATTGACAAATGAAATATCGTTATAAGTGTAAATCAGTTTAGATCCTGATAATACGCTGAGTTACCTGGCGTCTGACCAGAGTCTAAAATGTTGGGTAAAGGTAGTGGAGGAGACAAGAATGGCAAACTTTGACTTTCAGGAAATTTTATAGAGTATCTGACAATAAACTGCACTTTGATATGTAATAACCTCAAATCATTATAATAAACACTCTTCCTCTCAAGATATAAAACTCTCAGCTGCAATAAAAAATATTTAATATACTTTTCTATCCTAAATTGAATTAAGCTACGAAATTTTGTATTTCAATTCCAAATGTAATCCCAGTCTTCCTTGTATTACCTATTTGCCGAGTTTGCAATATTTCTAGATTGCTTATAAAACTATATGAATCAGTGTGCAAAGATGGTGTTTTCTACCGAAGGCGAAACCATTAATTTAAAAGAAGAAAGCAGTTATGCTGAAAATACTAGTAAGCATTGCAAGCAGTTTGGAACAAGATAAGACAACGAATTACTCGGCGTCTGATCAGACTCAAAATTTTTCGCAACAAACATTGAAACAAAACTTAAATGTTTATAAATACCAATGAAATTTACTTTAATATTTTGTTACAAGGCAAAGCATTGCAGTCAGTTCAATTTTGTGACAATGTATTTCTCTGGTAATGTATGTATTGCGACAATGTATTTCTTTCTGTGACAATGTGTTTTTGTTGCAATGTCAACTTTCATAACCTTTTTCTGTGACAGTGTCAATCTGTATTTCAGTACCAATGTGTCTCTTTGACAATGTGTTTCTATGATAATGATGTTCTGTGCCAATGGTGTTCCGTGACAATATTTTTCTGTGACAATGTATTTCTCTGGCAATGTATTTTTGTGGCAAATAGAACTGTTAGAATATATATGTGAACATATATTCCTGTAACAATGTATTTCTATGGCAAGTGTAGTTAAGTGGCAATATACGTCGTATACTGTTTCAATGTATTTCTTTGAAAGTTTATCTCTTTGACATTGTATTAATGTGTTAATGTTTCTGTAAAAATGTATTTCTGTGACAATGTATTTATGTGAAAATGTATTTCAGTGACAACGTGGTTCCGTGACAATGTACTTAAGTGACAACGTGGTTCCGTGACAATGTACTGAAGTGACAACGTGGTTCCGTGACAATGTACTTAAGTGACAACGTGGTTCCGTGACAATGTACTGAAGTGACAACGTGGTTCTGTGACAATTCATATCAGTGACAACGTGGTTCTGTGACAATGTATTTCAGTGACAACTCTGTTCCGTGACAACGTATTTCAGTGACAACATGGTTCCGTGACAATGTATTTCAGTGACAACATGGTTCTATGACAATTTATATCAGTGACAACGTGGTTCTGTGACAATGTATTTCAGTGACAGCATGGTTCCGTGACAATGTATTTCAGTGACAACATGGTTCCGTGACAATGTATTTCAGTGACAACGTGGTTCCGTGACAATGTATTTCAGTGACAACATGGTTCTGTGACAATGTATTTCAGTGACAACTTGGTTTCTTGACGAAAACAAAGATAAATAATACGCTCACAATAAATCAAAAACAAAAATAAATTCTGAATAAGGAAAAATTATTTCATTATTGTTATTAAGATTATAAGAAGAAGTATTATTATAATTATTTATTATAAAACACCAGTTTGATATGAGCGAAATGTGTGTAAAAAGTTTCTAAATATTCCCAAAACACTCATGTGACGCTCAAGCAAAACCGTATTACACTTAAGAAGATGTTTTCCATTCCCAATAAGAGAGTTAATGTTAAACAATATTACACTCTGTCTATGGTAAAGAATTTGGAGTCAAAATCAAATACCAATCTTGTCGGCTTTTGCTCTAGGTCTAAACTGTTTGTCACTCTGATCAAATTAAATCGTCTACAGTTTCGAACATACGTCATTTCCTAATTGTTACGTCATTTCCAAATTGTTTCCAAAGTGTAACGTCATTTCCTAATTGTTATTGCGTTTGCGTTAAGTTTGTTTAAAATAACCCATTTGGCGTCAAATATATCGTGCGGATGTTACCCCTTCACCGCTTTATTGTCGTCCTTTTGCAAGATGATCGTTTCAAAGTAAGATTCAATGTAAATTGTGACTTACAAATATCGATAAAAGTGACAAACGATTTAGATTACGCGACGTCTTATCAGGATCAAAACTCTTTGAAAACCAACTTATACGACTTCGGCACTGCCATGACGTCATCAAATTTAAACAATTGTCGTCTGCTTCTATTTCTAAAAATCAATTTTTAGTTAGTTTGACTTAAGAAATATGGAAACGAGTGTCAACCCTTTTTGATCCTGATCAGACGCCGCGGTACGCGGCGTCTGATCAGGATCAAAACGGTTTCCAAATAACTACTGTACTCGGGGTAAGGCAGTGAAGGGGTTAAACAGGACATTACTGGTACACCGTCCACTGTATATACTATATCGCATTCAACGCGGTATTGTACCGTGTGTTAAAATAGTACATAATTATATAACATACAACGAGGTAGATCTACTGTGTACAACTTGCGAAATAAAATAGTTGTTCTGTTCTGTTCTTTTATCCGATAAATCTGCGAATTTACGTCATTATAACCTTTGCCAGATATATTAAGAGGTACAATTATTTGTTCACACCTACAACATGTCTAAACGAACCTATGTATTTTTATTATCACTATTATACCAGATTTATATAGCGCTCTTTTCACACAGGGGTTGTGCGTTCAAAAGCACAGGCAAGAGTCTAGATAAATCGAACTCAGTAAAGGTGAAGTTTGTGGACCGTAAATCTATAGTCTAATTTTTCATAATTTAATTCGAGCATAAGTCAAACTTACCCGTATTTCAAAGTTACAAAATGGCGACATAAAGATAAGTTCGATTGAAGCGATCCCGGTTTATTGAAACTAGGCTGTCTCAAACAGGCAGATTGTGTCTAAATATTCGCCTGCCACATGCAATTCACTAGTTTTTACAAACACATTGGATCCAGATCAGACGCCGCGTAACGCGGCGTCTGCTTTAGATCCAAACTGTTTAACACTTGTCTTTGGGTTATGTATTTCAACAGTGTATCAATCTAAATATAACAACTTCTACAGACAAGTTCAAAGAATACAGTATAAGGATGAACACTTATTATACTGATTGTCGTTTTCAAATATATCGTCTGCGAAAAATAAATCAAAATTAGTTTTAATGGTTTTTATCTGCAGAAAAGTCGAATATGAGTAACAAACAGTTTGGATCCAATCAGAAGCCGCATAACGCGGCGTCTTATCTGGAACCAAGCTATTTACAAATGGTAGTAAAGTCGCGCTGCGCATGATAAGTGTTACAGTGGAGAATACGTTATTCTTTCCCGTTTAAACGAAACGAAACGCAAACGCAAAGCACTAAAACGTAGAAAAGTGCAACTTTTGGACAATTCTGATAATTCATGTTTATCTTGGAGGCAAACAGTTTGGAGCCTGATCAGACGCCGGGTTACCCGGCGTCTGATCTGGCTCCAAACTGTTTGCAATAGAAATAATAGTTTTAGCGTAAACGCGTTTATTGGGAAAGAATAACGTTTTTTCCACTGTAAAAGGTCATTCATAATTATCTGGACGTATGATCGCATGCTGCATAGCATTCCAATGAAGTGAACATCCCTAACACTAGCAATTTACTGACATAGTCCTTCCTGCGAGCAATTAAGGCTGTCTTCGGAGTTAATTCATCGTCTCTGGATGCAATTTAGTCATTAAACACTTGATACTGACCCAGTGCCATTACAAAGTCTGCTGTGGGTGTTTGTCTTACTTTGTATGCATTGAAATGGCCCGCTGAAAGACTTTCAACTTTAGAAAAAATAATTGAATTCAAACCTACAGTCGGGATAAGCGTAATTATTCCAAATATATACATGTACGTGTGCGCTAAAACAAAGTTTTATTGCAAACAGTTTGGAGCCAGACCTGTTGTAAATAACTAGGTGTCTGGTCAGGCTCCAACCTGTTTGTCACGCAACGTTTAATGTTTCGTCAAACTGTGCAAATACATTGGTATTCCTGCGTTTCTGTCTTCTTTATTGCGTTTAGGCTACCACTTGTCGATTACACACTCCGTGAAATCTCGTGTGTATGATTCATCAAGAAAGATTCATGGCGTAATGAGGCGTTTTATGGGAAGTATATGTAAATTATTATTATTATTATTATTATACCTGAATTATATAGCGCTCTTTTCACACAGGAGTTGTGCGTTCAAAAGCGCTTCACATCTAATTATTTAAATGTACCTACAAAGCAAGAAAGACAAATAAATACATTTCACAATAAAAATGATACAATATTGAGATGCATGGAAACATAAATGCGCCCTGTGGCGCTAATGCGGATACCCGGATGCAAGAACATACCAACTAATCAATCGCCGCCATGTAAATTAGTAGCTACAGTGTGGAAACTTCTGATAAATTGACAAGCTCCACACGTAGTCTTCACTGTAAGCATGGCCGTTTTATAACAATACAAACAAAATTACAAACAGTGTAGACACTTTAGCCCTCTGATCTTAATCTACACTGTTTGTGTAGGCCATGTGTATTCTATTTACAGATACAATGTGTATATTTAATAAGGTGAACGTATATCAGAGTGGTGAGTTCATGAACTTTCTGCTTTATTTTCTTCCTGATTTGAACTACCCCCGTCTTTAACACAAGCAATTAGCATTCCTTTCAGAAGTCGTAATTACGGGACATTTACTCCCTGTTTGTCAGTGCTCGTCAAGAGAAGGGGATAATTTCCGAGACGAAACAAGTTCTTCAACCGCCGGTCCGGCGCACAATATTCACTGATCTCTCCGGCAATCATCGTCTCATTACTATCAGTCGTCAGTCATGTATTTGTATAATAAGTTTTTCGACAGATTTACTTTATGTGTATCAAACTCTTTGGATCCAAACTGTTGGTAAATACCAATAGAGAAGCGATTGACAAGGAAACAGTTAACTCTGGCTGGTCATAAAATTCTCCTATACGTCTGAGAGTAGACGAGGCGCTGCCGCCCCCGCACAGGCTCGGGTCGATATCTGTACGGAGCAGACCTACATACAGTGGGAGAAACACGCGCTACTCCTTCCCGGCTAAACGAAACGAAACCCAAACGCAATGCATTAAATTGTAGTAATTGGAACATTGTTTTTAATACTTAAGCAATATTATATGTTGCCAAACAATTTAAAGACTGAGCAGGTTTACAAATATTGGACACTCAAAAAAGGTATACGACGTCAAGAAATGGTAATTGTTTAGAGTACCTTTTATTTAATGGCGTTGCGTTTAGTTTCGTTTAAACTGTAGTATTGGCAAGCCTCGTATAAGACTATTAGCAGTAGCAATGCTTTAAAAAGGCAAATTAATTCACCTTTTGGAATATCAGGTTTTAATAATAACCTTTGTGGAAGTTCTAAGTTTTGAGATACGCATTAACGATATTGTTTTAGTTTTATGTTTTGTTTTGAATTACTGGTACTTGTAAAGTTTGCTGTGATAATTATTGAATAGTCTCATATAATTCGTATTTGAATTGCATGGTTAAAGTAGATATATTACTAAATGTATATGTTAATATTATGAACCATAATGAGACTGCATATCAATAGCTTACCATTGAGTGTTCGCGCTTTCCGTGTGTGCGTCTGTACGACATGTTTGCGAGACTTTGTGTTGAGCTACACGTATCTGATTAGCAGCAGATTGTGCAGGTGTGTTTTACAATTTGTGAATAGAATAAATCAAACGACACCGTGTATCATGATATTTAATGGGTTAATGATACAAATTGTCTCGCAGAAATATGAGTTTATTTGTACTGAAATGTTGTCTCTTACAAACGGTAAAAAAGACAAACCATTAGTTAATGAACTCCCTGAAACGAACTTTAGACCTTTCAATACAAAAACAATATCGCCGTCTTCAGCCGTTTCATCGTCGTGAAAACTGTTTTCTGCATTATCAATTTAAAAACTTTCACCGCCAAATACCAACTGACTTTACCGCTTTCACCACCATAATGTCTGCTTTAACATTGTTGTCGGCATTTATGTTTCAAACTCAGATTTCAGAAAGTGTTTCCAAAGATGTCGGACAAAGTATGAGACTACAATAAAACCTCTTTTGAACAACCCTCCGAACAACAATGCCCTCCTTACAACAACAATTGCCGCTGCTCCCGAAAGAATACATCTGTTTCTTACGCTTTCATTGCAGCAATGCCGTCTGATTAGAATTGTCGCCTGCTAGTTACAGATTGACAATTTTGACAGAAAACAAAACATTACGAGTGACAAACATATAAAAACCAGATCAGCGTTACGCAGCGTCTGATTTGGATTCATTATATTTGCAATTGTTAGCCAATGTCCCTGTCTATAACAACTTCCTCCGACTAACACATGCAATCTTTGTCTTCCATTGGTGTTTTTGTAGAGCGGGAGCACTGTATTTTTGTCGGAATTTTGAAAGTCATTCCCATGATATCGGTCAGATTATGAAACTACTGGAATCTGACAAGACGCAACGATACTCATATGTGATCTATGCTCAGTGTGTGGAACTATAGGAATCTGAAATCAGACTTATTTTGAAAGCATATGATGCAAAATATGGAAAATGGCGACTTTTCACAATATTGAATGCTCACTTTTATCTGAAAGGCAAACAGTTTGGAGCCTGATCTAACGTCAGGTTCTGATCTGGCTAAAAGCTGCTTGCAATGGCAATACTAGATTTAGCGTAAACGCATTTATTGGGTTAGAAGATCTTCTCAACTGTAGGTAATTCTAGATCGTGCGAACAGTTTCAAACTTAACCGACACTGACTTACACGGCGTCTAATAAGCCTCCGACATGTTTACCACTTTGAGTTTGATTAATCGCACATCGATAGTCCCAATAATATGACATAAACTACCTTTTAGTTCACTGTGTTTGTTATTTAGTTTTATATAGGGCAATAATAAAGAAGTCCACATAGTACAGTGGAGAATACGTTATTCTTTCCCGTTTAAACGAAACGAAACGCAAACGCAAAGCACTAAAACTCAGAAAAGTGCATGTTTTGGCCAATTCTGATAATTCATGTTTATCTTGGTGGCAAACAGTTTGGAGCCTGATCAGACGCCGGGTTACCCGGCGTCTGATCTGGCTCCAAACTGTTTGCAATAGAAATAGTAGTTTAAGCGTAAACGCGTTTATTGGGAAAGAATAACGTTTTCTCCACTGTATTTGTTAGGAAGATATTGCACAATTGAGACGACGTTAAACCTTCCAATTAGTGATATATCATTAATTAAAGTGCTCCCTGTCTTCAACAGCACCCAATGGGAGACATAGATTGAGTGCACTGTATTTCCATTGCAAACTGTTTTGGTATAGTATGTGTTGCGGTGCCGTAAAATCATGGAGCCTGACATGACTCAGATAGACATAATTACTGTCCGAAGTTGAACAAAATGTGCCATTTTCTACATATCATTGCATTACGTTTACAATAAGTTTTGTTTGAACGGGAAAGAATACTGCCTTCTCCACTGTATATGAAAAGTTAACTGAACTGAGCCATATCCTTAATTCTTAGCATTCTAGCGCGGAAATCATGATAACCTTTGACAACAGTTTGGATACTGAAGAGACATCACGTTAGACGACGTCTGAACACAATCAAAACTGTTTGCCATTCTGACCTAGTTTTGGAGAACTTTTAAAGATTCTATTTTAGAACAAAGGCAGGTGGCAATTAATGCAGATGAAACAATGGCCGTATCCCAGCAGGTAAAGAGTTAAGTCAACGTTAACGGTCTTAATTGAGTTCATTGCAATTAATGTCAGTGTGTTAGTACATGTCTAGACGGGTTTAACTGAGGCCATGAATATAGATTCAACTACTGCAGACAAACGCGTGTACAACGGTTACATTATAAATATTGAACTAACTACTGAACGATAACGACGCATATACATTAATGATTCTTCACAAACAGATTGCCTGTTGACTACACAAAGTATATTCTGCAAACAGTGAAAGCCCAGGGCAGATCCTTCTGATCAGGGTATGCACTGTTTACTATCATACGTATGGAAGAATTGAGAACGTGTAAAATTGTGAATGTTATTATTGCGTTCTCAGAGGATTCTCTGTTTATAAATCCACATTTTTGTAAAAGCTGAACATTGTGGCGGTAACGAAAATTTATTCTGTTTGCTACCAAACATTTTAGCAAAGATGCTTAGAAGACTTTTAAGACAGATGACTGCTTAAAGTTTGTAGACACTTTTTAGCCAACTATCTAACTCTGTTTTTCCAGTCAACTAACAATTCTACTGAGTTGATAGAACCACTATTGTGCAACAACCATGAACACCATAAATATTACTACACCGGAATTTTGCAGAAAACATATAAACCGCCCCCGACTTCCTCTTACCACTTTCCTAAGTTGAACACATTTCCACACTTCTACAACGTACTGATAAACTGGCCGTATAAAATTGTTTCTTCATCATGGTAAATAGTTTCCTAAAACAGATTGAAAGTATAACAGAATTTCTGTTTTCCTTTCTACGCTTTAAGCATATATCTGTGTTAATCTACCATCTGATAGGCTATATAAAATGTTTCTAATGGTAATTGTTAATGAGGGTATAAACTGGAACTATTTTCATCAGCGAAGGAATAAAATAAATACGCTAAAAGTCGCTTCTATGGGGGAAAGGGTTAAACAACGTGCACAATGTGAGAAATGGGGTTGAGGTAATATCGGAACAGGCGGATAGCTAATTGATTTATGAAAATGGCTGACACTTATTGAGGAAATCATAAAATAGCTATACTTGTAGAAACTCCTTAATAATGCAAATAGGACTTGTCATTACACTCCATAGCGGAGAGCATAAAAGTTCTCCTAATAAGTCAATAATCCAACCTGTTAACGGCAACAAAACCCATGACATGCAAACGACGTAGAAATAGATGTTCCGTTTCATCAAGATCTGCATTGTTGATGCTAAAACGTGTCAGTTCAACAGAGTCTACGAATAAGGTATTGTTTAATGATTTAGGAGCGGATGTATTTGTTTTCAATAAATCCCAATTAAATTCACAAAGCTGGTTCTATTAACGTTTGGAACCTGGTTAGATGAGAATGACTCGAATTCTGAATAGGGTTCTAACAGATGGACACTTGTCACTTTAGATGTACAGTGGAGAAAACGTTATTCTTTCCCAATAAACGCGTTTACGCTAAAACTATTATTTGCAGTACAAACAGCTTGGAGCCAGATCAGACGCCGGGTAACCCGGCGTCTGATCAGGCTCCAAACTGTTTGCCACCAAGATAAACATGAATTATCAAAAGTGTCAAAAAGTTGTACTTTTCTACGTTTTAGTGTTTTGCGTTTGCGTACGTTTGTTAAACGGGGAAGAATAACAGATTATCCACTGTACAGTGCTCCTTCTCTTCAACACCGCCCACTGAGTGTGTGTGTTTGTTGTTAGGGGATAATTGGTATAGGGAGAGAAAGGTATTACCCTAAGAGTGCTGAGCATGACTTTGCTTACAGTGGAGAAAACGTTATTCTCTCCCAATAAACGCGTTTACGCTAAAACTATTATTTCTATTGCAAACAGTTTGGAGCCAGTTCAGACGCCGGGTCAATTCTGATAATTCATGTTTATCTTGGTGGCAAACTGTTTTAAGCCAGTTCAGACGCCGGGTAACCCGGCGTCTGATCAGGCTTAAAACAGTTTGCCACCAAGATAAACATGAATTATCAGAATTGTCCAAAAGTTGCACTTTTCTACGTTTTAGTGCTTTGCGTTTGCGTTTCGTTTCGTTTGAACGGGAATGAATAACGTATTCTCCACTGTACTGCTGCAAACATTTTGAACCCATATCAGACTTATGGCGGCGTCGTCTGATCTAGATTCAAACTGTTTTACACTCGTCTTAATGTTTTTTCTGTAAATATATCCAATAAGAAACTTTGAGAAAAAAGGCAAACGACAATTTTAAGCAGACGATATCGCAGCAGTGAAATCTTTAGACATAGTTGTCCTGTTTGGGGATCAGTGTTGTTGTAAGGAGGGAATCGATGTTCGGATGGTAGAGGGAGCTGATCTACTGTAATGTTTCTGGAAGACGATACCATATTGCACTGAATGGTTAAATACTGATTACTGAGATACTAATTAACTCCAGTAAGAACATAGGAAATATATTCGAGGTTCCTCCATCAATTTCGTTTCGCTGGAAGCAAACACTTAGCCCCTCTGCCGCCAAATAGAACCGTCTGAGTTATCCTTTTCGCAGACAAAATACCGTTGCTAAAATTTCTCATCTGAAATTTTATGCTAAATTCACATGTTTGAAGTTTTGACGGAAAAAAGGTTCCTTCAAGTTTCAAATATTTGGAATCTGGATCAGACCCTGAGTTACGCTGTGTCTGATGTAGATCCAGACTGTTTGCAAAGTTGAATTGTGTCGCAGTTTGCCGATGAAAGGGTTCAAGTCATTACTACCAGTCCTCTGTTCTCAATATACGTGAACGTAGCAGTTATAACCGTAATACAATACCAGTATCATATCAAATGTTGTACTTGATATTAAGAAAATAAAACATAAAACATAATATATCACCTTTCGCCGCTATTGTCAGCATCACTTGCGTGTACAATGATGGTTGTGAAAAATTAAACTAAATGATGGCTGTGAAAAATTAAACTAAATGATGGCTGTGAAAAATTAAACTAAATGATGGTTGAAAAAATTAAACTAAATGATGGCTGTGAAAAATTAAACTAAATGATGGTTGTGCAAGAGTTAAACCAAATGAAGGCTGTGAAATAGTTTCACTAAATGTTGAATGTGAAAGAGTTAAAGTTGGTGGTGAATGTGAAAGACTGTAAAATAGTATAATTATATGATGGCTGTGAAAGAGTTAAACTAAATGAGGGTGTGAAAGAATTAAACTAAATTATGGTTGTGAAAACGTTAAACTAAATGATGGCTGTGAACGAGTTTAACTTAATATGGCTGTGGAAATGTTTACCTTAATGGTGGCTGTGAAAGATTTAAACTAAATTAGGGTCGTGAAAGAGTAAAACTAAATTATGACAGTAAACGAGTTAAACTAAATTATGACAGTGAAAGAGTTAAACTAAATTATGATAGTGAACGAGTTAAACTAAACGATGGCTGTGAACGAGTTAAACTAAATGATGGCTGTGAACGAGTTAAACTAAATGATGACAGTAAACGAGTTAAAATAAATGATGACTGTGAAAGATTTAAACTGAATTATGACAGTGAACGAGTTCAAATAAATTATGACATAGAACGAGTTAAACTAAATTATGACATTGAAAGAGTCAAACTAAATGATGGCTGTGAAAGAGTTAAACTAAACGATGACATAGAACGAGTTAAACTAAATGATGACAGTGAACGAGTCAAACTAAATTATGACAGTGAACGAGTCAAACTAAATTATGACTGTGAACGAGTTAAACTAAATGATGACATAGAACGAGTTAAACTAAATTATGACAGTGAACGAGTCAAACTAAATGATGACATAGAACGAGTCAAACTAAATTATGACTGTGAACGAGTTAAACTAAATGATGACATTGAAAGAGTCAAACTAAATGATGACATAGAACGAGTTAAACTAAATGATGACATTAAAAAAAGAGTCAAACTAAATGATGACATAGAACGAGTTAAACTAAACGATGACATTAAAAAAAGAGTCAAACTAAATGATGACATAGAACGAGTTAAACTAAATGATGACAGTGAACGAGTTAAACTAAATGATGACATTAAAAAAAGAGTCAAACTAAATGATGACATAGAACGAGTTAAACTAAATGATGACAGTGAACGAGTCAAACTAAATGATGACATTAAAAAAAGAGTCAAACTTAATGATGACAGTGAACGAGTTAAACTAAATGATGACAGTGAACGAGTCAAACTAAATGATGACATTAAAAAAAGAGTCAAACTAAATGATGACATAGAACGAGTTAAACTAAATGATGACAGTGAACGAGTCAAACTAAATTATGACTGTGAACGAGTTAAACTAAATTATGACTGTGAACGAGTTAAACTAAATTATGACAGTGAACGAGTTTAACTAAAGTATGACTGTGAACGAGTTAAACTAAATGATAACATAGAACGAGTTAAACTAAATGATGACATAGAACGAGTTAAACTAAATTATGACAGTGAACGAGTTAAACTAAATTATGACAGTGAATGAGTTAAACTAAATTATGACTGTGAAAGGGTGAAACTTTATTATTACTATGAACAAATTAAACTATTTGATAGTTGCGGAGAGTTAAACTAAATGTTATTTTTGGATTATATGATACATTAGTAGAATCGGTTGTAAACGATCGTTCAAAATAAAAATGAAACGCCTTATATCTGGTAACAAAGACGTCTATTTATTACAGGGGACAGTGCTACTGGGACAATAGTTATGCGTTATCGGCGGTGACGTTACTAGCTATTAATAGTGGCGAGTATGAATCATTCCTGCGTCGTTAACGCCAACACATCAAATACATACAAGAACCTGATATTGTAAATGTTGACGACTTACCATAATCTGAGTGAAAAACAGTTTGCAGCCTAATCAAAAGCTGAGTTCTTCTGCGTTTGATCTGGTTCTAATATGTTTGCAAAGGGCAATGGACCTAAACATTGTTGTTTGTTTGAAAAAGTTAAGTTTTTGTCCTCGTTTTTTTGTCTATTTGGAACCGACAATTACCAGCCCGATTATATTTCAATTATACCAAAGCATATAATAAGACGCGGCAGAAGATAAAGAATTGCAACTTAAACATATCACAGTTTTACAGCAAAGAATTTTTTGTCCTTGTTAACTCATTCGCCCCTGAAGCGTTTAATCGACCATTCCAATTTTAAAATAAGTCCAGTCCATTTTTGACTATTTTAGGGTTGATTTTAACAATATATTTCAAAATGACAACCAGTGATGGCATTGATCAGAGGGGTCCTTACATGGGACAAATGTAATCCTCACAGGTACATTGTTTGTAAATGACGAGTATACTCGTCGCTAGGGTAGAATGAGTCAATAGTCACAATTTTATATATAGAACTTTATGGTGTTCTCGTAGAAATAAAAGTGAGAAATATTATCAAGCTGATCTAGTTATCGAACAATATAATGTGATATTACCTTCTGACTTTAGAAAATAAAATATATACGGTCATACCATAGTGGTACAGTGGAAAATACGTTATTCGTCCCTGTTTAAACGCGCACGAAACGCAAACGCAATGCAATAAAATGTTGAAAATTACAATTTTTAACAAACTTTTAATGCTCAGTTGAATCTGAATAGCAAACAATTTGGAGCCTGATCAGACGCAGGGTAATCCAATGTCTAATCTGGCTCAAACAGTTTGCAATGGAAAAAATAAGCATTAGCATAACCACCTTTATTGGGAAAGAATAACGTCCTCTCCACTGTATGCGACAATGCTTTGAAAACGGCATAGTTTCATTTAACCCTTTCCCCCTTAGAAACGACTTTTAGCGTATTTGATTTATTCCTCCGCTGAAGAAAATAGTTCCAGTTTATACCTTCATGAACAATTACCATTACAAATATTTCATAAAGCCTAGCAGATTTTAGCTTAAAGCAGACTGAAAGTAAAGCAGAATGTGCCTTAAGGCACATTCTTCTTTACTTTCAGCCTGCTTTAAGTGGTCACCTGTATTCAAAACTGTAAACAGGCTATGAGGTAAAGGGTTAATATATCCATATATATGTTTTATGAGGACAGTTAATACAAGTCAGACTGCTGTAGTGGGGCAGTGTGAATTTCAAAACTCGCTTATATATACATGTAGATGAAATCTGTCGACAAGCACATCTAGATCGCTTGTTTGTTATAAATATAAAACACATGTCTTTTCGGCTCACTTTCTTTACTATAAGACAATTATATTGGTTTGAAAGAGGCGAAACAAAATGTGCAAAGCAAACGGGGTGATTCACAATAGGTTATATTGCAAGAAGCAGCCCTCAATACTTGTGATTGCTTGAAAACCTTCTTCTCCGCTGTACATAGAAAACTAGCATTGTAGAATTTTCGTATATATTCCATAAATCGTAATTATATTTCAAAGCAGAAATAAAACCAGATAAATGTGGATATTCTGGCGTCTCTGTATTTCAGAAAGCCATAACTCGAAACAAGGTTGTACGTGTAATTTCATTTGTAACGGAACCGACCCCGAGGCATTGTGTTCACGAATATTTATACAGTGGAATTTGTGTCAGCCCATCTTCCTGTAGAATATTGCCTCATCGACATTCTTCTCGGCATTTCATTTCTGTTTTAATCGCTGATGCTTGAACACAAAAGTAGTTCTACTATTGAGTGATTTTCGAGCATAAAATATGACTGTAACAAAATATAGTACCTGCCTGTTGTCAGTTGTAATACGTATCTTTCCTCATTATGTCATGTAGTACATACATGTACCTTTAACCCCTTTGAGCCCACGGTCTAATATATGGGACATTGGCAAACAGTGTAGACTCTGATCAGACGCCGCATTATGCGGCGTCTGATCAGAGTCTACACTGTTTGCAGATAGGAATTTCAATATAAAAGAAGATGATAATGAAAATGAAAATTATGACCAGGCATCCCTTTGATAAAAAATGGACTTATCCAATATATAAACATGGCAGAATCCACTGGGCACAAATGGGTGAACCCTTTCTCTCTATCAATGCGCTAAAAAGCGCGTTTGCAAACAGTTTGGATCCTGATCACACGGCTGATCCAAACTGTTTGAAAATCGTTTTGAAATTTCTTCAGTCGTACTGCCTTTTTTAATTTTGAAACGTTATTGCAGACAACAAAATTGAAGCAGACGACAATACAGCGGTGAAGGGGTAAAATTCTCACGAAAGAAATGGCAGTGAAATGGTTTCAAAATGGCTGTAACCCGAATGGTTTATTTGTCCTAAAAAGGAAATCAAATGATCAAATAGAGGCAAAGATATTGCATTATTGTGCAAATGGCATTGAAATCATGATCAGTCTAAAATATCCTCAAGAAAAAACATCGATTCTTAATTTGTCAGATATTTTTCATCGTTCATGGACGAACTAGATCGTTGTTTCAAAGAGACTGAAAACCACATTTGGTCTTGTTTTGAAAGTGGTTGCCAGGCATCTATATCAACATGTATTAAAAGTACTAGTTTAAGAAAAGGATATAAGTTAAAAAAAAAATCCAAAACCAATGGTCAGGATTCGAAGCCGTGTGGGTAGGTACAACGAACTATGCTCTAAACATAGGGTCCGCGCATTAAACAAAGCCACTAGGACGATGTTCGTAGATGACGTCATCTTTTACGTTACTTAAATTGTATGTGGCGAGGTTTAAAATACCGACCTACTAAATATGCCGTTAACGTCGTATACTTATATTTCTTATAGGTGGTTATGGAAGGGAGTATTCAGTTTGTTTTTATCACTTGTGTGTGTGTTTTTTTACAAATCCAACCTTTCACTTATGTTGTTTGCTCATGGGTGCCTTATCTGTCGTCGCAGTTTTAATCAAGTTTTATGAGATGGTTGATTATTTCGTCCATGTTTCTCAGACTTTTCTAGTTCACATAAAACCATTCAATTGCTGTGCGATTACAATGCAATTGTCTGACCAGTATCCAAACTGTTTGACTATCAAAGTGATTCTTTCTGAAAAACTTCCTCTATTCAAAATATAATACATAAATTATAACCATTAACACAAGTTTTACAGCTTGCGACTTTATAAGATTCAAGGGTTAACTCATTTACGCCCAGTGGATTCTTCCATGTTTATATATTGGGTCAGTCCATTTTTACGAAAGCGATGCCTGGTCAAAATTTTCATTTTCATTTTGTATTATTTCTATCAGCAAATAGTGTATACTCTGATCAGACGCCGCATAATGCGGCGTCTGATCAGAGTCTACACTGTTTGCCTATGTCCCATATATGGGATCTTTGACATAAATGTGTTAAAGGAGCGAACTGTCTCACACTGTATACGTTATAAGCTTATAACCCTTTCACTGTCAATGACGCCAAAGGCACGTCTGTAAGCAGATTGGATTATGATCAGATGCCGCGTAACGCATCGTCAGATCAGGATCCAAACTGTTCGACACCGGTTTCGAATTTTTGTCAATCATACTGTCCTTTATCTTAAATGAAACGATATTGGAGACAAGTTTATTGAAGCAGACGACAATATGGCGGTGAATGAGTAAAGGCATCACGATAGGTTTGACCATGGAGGGGACAATGGACAGTGACGGTAGTGCGGACATGTCTTATCATATCCAATGTAATCCACGGACTTATTCATACTCAGAAGGGAACAAATAGAACAATTCTAACATATATGTACTTCCTTACCAAATCCCATGCTGTGACGACCCATTCGAATTGTCAAGAGACTATTCTAATGATTAGTCACAACATATTTGAAATATTATCGATACGTGATATAAATTCTCTACGTGATAGAAGAAACAAAGTGCCATCACACATTACGAAGGCAAATCAGCAATTTTAGGAATCGTATGTTTAATCCTTTCGCTGCTAGGCTCTATAACACTAACATAATTATGCAAATAGTTAGGATTCAGACATCACAAAAACAACAAATGACACAAAACTCTGAACGGTTTTTACTTTCTAGTTTTTTATCGTTTCTTTTTCATCCATTCATCCATAGATAAAAAATAAATAAAAAAAATACAGTATAAACAATAAATTTAGAAAAGCAACATCAATGTGTTGTCAACGTGCTGTGAAAAAACTTCTCTAATATATTAGTTGATTTATCAAATAAGATTTAAAGTAAAAATCGTTTCTTATTGACTAAAAATGTATATGACACTTGGTTTCATTTTCGGAATCACGTCATTATGATGACATGATGTCATTATTATGAAACGTCAAAAATAAAAGAACAAACAAAAAGATTTGTTAATGCTACAAGCAATTTATCGATACAATTATATGTCACTCTTAATAGTACTATGGAGCTTTTGGATCGGGGAGGGTGCTCGGGAGAAAATAAATCGTGATATAAACCAGTTGGACATTTGAAAATGTTTCGTTGACTGTTGGTGTACCAAGTTAGTTAAACTAAACTGATTTTACAGTCGGCCTAGTAATACAGTATGTTGGTGATTCGTAAATTTGTACAGTAAGTGCAAACTATGCAATACGTTTTCATTGCACTATATATTCTGCACGCATATATGTTAAGCACCTGTTGAAGATAGATTTATGTTAAAGAGACTGAAAACCAAATTGGGTAAAAAAGACAAACTTTGGATATGTTGCAAATGGTTTCCAGGCGCCTATATATAAACGTAGATATTAGTTTACGAAAATGATTAAAGATAAAAATACAAATGTACATCTAAAGGGAAAACACAAGATCGGTCGGAACTCGAACACGAACATATATAAGCAAACTGACTAACCAATCTGACAACATGGTCATTAATATATGGCGGTCTATTTAATCTTGTTTGAATAGTATGTAGTACAGTTTAAAACAATGATCTACTCCGTCCAGTATCTACGTAGAAACAGCGATTTGACAAATCTAAACACTAAGTTTCAGTGATATTTCTGAAGGATTTATATACACCGATCATACTTTTTCAATGTCACCATGTTACAGTTGTGTCTGTTTTGGGCATTTAGTTGCAAATACACGGTCTGGTTTCCAATTTCTTTAATTGCTGCACCAAGCAGCAGGATAATGTTTTGGTCTATGAATGAGAAAACTTTCTTCAGATATAAAGTTGAATTTTGTCTAGTCCCAAAGAGTAAAGCCGTTGGAAGCAACGTGACAGTTGATAAAGTTGAGATGTTGTATCACATAACGCCCTTGTTTCAATGAAATGCTTATATTACCATATTCTCCCTGAGGAAATCGTATCTGTCTTATATAGGAGGCAAAACTTCATTCAGAACCCAAGCCTGTTTTGCATTCGATATATATACAGTCAACCGTGTATTAACTCCCCTGAAGTATCAAATGGACAAATCCAGTTTCCAATTAACTTCAGTCCTTAACAATATATTAGACTATGACAAACGGTACACACCCTGACCAGAGTGTTTCTCATAACATGTACACTGACATTGTAGATCTAGATCAGACGCGGAATAGGCCTTCTAATATCGATATTTTTACAGACCATTATAAACAGGAAACAATCTGTAGATGACATGTTTTACCAGTATATTAACAGCGGGGGAGTTAAATCATCGCAAACATGCCCCTAATAGATCGACAAAACAAAACAAACATGACAGAATTGTATATAAATTGTCATTCCTGCACCCAGATAATTCATAAATAGTATATATACGAGTAGGTGTAGTCATGGAGGAAGTATACCCGGTATACTTCCTCCATGGTGTAGTATAATTAAAAAGTCGTTGTAAATGAACCTGATTAATCTAACAGTCAGGCATGTGCTCCTAGATCTACGGGAGTGTTGCAATTTTAATCATGCTCATTTCATGCCTGATCGAAAAAAAAATCAAAACAGTTAGGAATCCAGATCCCACGCCGAGTTTCGTCAGACAGACAGTATTAGATTCAGGAGTTATGGTGTCGTATTTCTGACACCAGTTAACCACTTAATAATCATGATAGCTTCCTAAGGAATGAAACAAAATTGTAATAAACAAGTTTACACCAGATTGTACCATTGCCAAGCAAGGTCTGAAGCATTTTAACCCATTTGTGCCCACGATCTCACATATATGTATGGGACATAGGCAAACAGTGTAGACTCTGATCCGACACCGCATTATGAGGCGTCTGATCAGAGTCTACAATGTTTGCTGATAGGAATTTCAATATTAGTCAAAGCGAAAATGAAAATTTCGACCAGGTACTCCTTTCTTATATAATACATTTACTTATCCAAGATATAACCATGCAAGAATCTACTGGATATAAATGGATTAATAATATGTAGAAAGTAACAAATTAGCACTGTTGGCGACAGCATATTATTTTAGAACTGTTTGCAGCGAGAGTTCCCTAATAAATTCACCTTTTGTAGAATTGTTGTAAAGGTTATACAGTGGAGAATCTGTTATTCTTTCCCGTTTAAACGCAAACGTACGCAAACGCAAAGCGCTAAAACGTAAAAAAGAACAACTTTTGGACAATTCTGATAGTTCATGTTTATCTTGGTGGCAAACAGTTTGGAGCCTGATCAGACGCCGGGTTACCCGGCGTCTGATCTGGCTCCAAACTGTTTGCACTGCAAATAATAGTTTTAGCGTAAACGCGTTTATTGGGAAAGAATAACACATTCTCCACTGTACGCATGGGTCTCTCTGTCATTGTCACTGTAGAGAAAACAACGCGTTTGAGATAACACAATAATATACAGTGCAAACAGTTAAGAGCCAGATCAAACGCCGGGTATAGTGGCGCAATACAGTAAAACCATTCTATTACGACCACTAAAAAGAAGGCTATGTGATTGTATCAAAGACATGTAACTGTTTAAAGCATTGGTTACAGTTTAACAAAAAGCTTTTAAAGGAGCTTTCTGTTTTACTTTTACCTTGCTTTAAGCAGTCACCTGTCGTTAATACATATTTAATATCACAACTTAGTGGTCGTAATAGAGAGGGTTCACTGTATGAGTTTATTTCCTGTTCAAACTAAACGCAAACGCACTGTTATGAAATATTAAAAATCGCACGTTCTTTAAAATGTTTTTTTCGATTTATAAAAATATCAGTAGCCTGGTCGCATCATATAATCAGGATCCAAACAGTTTGACACTAGAATTAATATTTTTTCTGTCAACAGGTTCAAATAATTGCAGACTACAACCTAGGGAAGACAATTGTTTTTTCCTTAAAAAGTGATAAAGCTGCCGGTTAGATACATATGGATGTTGGAAATGTTTTAGAAATACAGTGCTCCCTCTCTACAACGACATCCAGTAGGAGAAACAGATTGTGTGTGTTGTTCGGAGGGGGTCGTTACAGGGAGGGAAAATTAAGACTTGGCTTACATGGGCAAACAGCTTGAATCCAGATCAGACGCCGTGTTACGCGGCGTCTGATCTGGATTCAAGCTGTTTGTTTCTCGTCGTTATATTTATTCTATTAAAATATCCACTTATGTTATTGTGAGGAAAAATCAGCAGACGACAATTTTAAATAGACTACATGTATATTGCAGCAGTAAAAGCGTTAGATATACTTTTCCTGTTAAGTACACTGTTGCAAGAGTCGTTGTAAGGAGGGAATCGTTGTTTGGAGGGCCGTTGTAAGGAAAGAGGACTGAACAACATATGCACCTCGATGAGTCCCAATAACTTTGAATTCGAGAAATAAAAGCAGACGACATTGCTTTAAATTAATGACGTCATGACAGGGAAGGTGTTAAGTTAATATAGCATACAAGGGAATGGGATACACTATTCTTTCCCGACCAATTGGCGTGTTCATAGTTTATTTTTTCTCTCCAAACATGGCTAAGCATGTTAAATAATGTGTCAAATAACAAACATATATAATACAGTGGAGAATCTGTTATTCTTTCCCGTTTAAACGCAAACGTACGCAAACGCAAAGCGCTAAAACGTAGAAAAGAACAACTTTTGGACAATTCTGATAGTTCATGTTTATCTTGGTGGCAAACAGTTTGGAGCCTGATCAGACGCCGGGTTACCCGGCGTCTGATCTGGCTCCAAACTGTTTGCACTGCAAATAATAGTTTTAGCGTAAACGCGTTTATTGGGAAAGAATAACAGATTCTCCACTGTAGTACAGCGCTCACTGTCTACAACGACACCTTATTGGACACAAAGAGTGTGTGTGTTTTGGAGGGAGTTGTTATAGAGAGGGAAAGTTAATACCCTATGCGTATGACTTGGCTAACATTTGCTAACAAATTAAACCCAATCGAGACACGTGAAACGCTGTGTCTGATCCAGGTTCAAACTGTTTGTCGCTCGTCTTTTTTTCTGTTAAAATACGTCGTACGCTACTTTAAGAAGAAAAAACAGCAAACAGAAATTTTAAGCAGACGATATTGCAGCTGTGAAAGAATAGACTTATCGTCTTGTTTTAGGAATATTAAGAACTCTTAGGAGGGGGTCGTTGTTCGGATGACCGTTGTAGGGAGGTAGCACTGTATATCCAAACGCAATAGTTCCCAATGCAGACAGTTCGTGACGGGATTTAACGTCAAATAACTCGGCCGAAAGCGAACTCATAACCCGTTGACATTCTAATCGAAATCGACATTACTTTCCAGACAACTCATATTTATTACATCCCGTTTGTGTTTCGGTTCCTATACGTTGGAAAACCTAACGTTTTTCAAAATATACATTAGATAAAACTGAACATAAACTACAAAGATTTGTCTACGCAAAGAATCGAACCCGGGACCTTCCATTATCATAGTCCATAGTTCTGTCGACTGAGCTATCGCGGTGATGATCATAACACGTCATGTTACAGTGGAGAAAACGTTATTCTTTCCCAATAAACGCGTTTACGCTTACTATTTTAAATAAAAATAGTTTGGAGCCAGATCACACGTCGGATTTGCCACTAAGATAAATATTGATTATCAGAATTGCCAAAAACATTTTTGCGTTTAAGTGTTTTGCGTTTGCGTTTCGTTTGCGATTTTAAACGGGAAAGAATTACGTTTTCTCCACTGTATTCCTCACCATTGTGAAACAAAATTGATACCATCAATTAATTAATACAACTTGATTGTGTTAACATTCTGCTTGCCATGCAATTGTCATCTGCAAGACTTTCAAGTCTGCAACAATTCTCAAAGTTGATTCTGTCTACACTTTCTTTCAGAATATACATGTATCACCAGTGTGTCCAACAGGTGGAATCCAAACGAGATGCGGCGTCATACGGCGTTACACGACGTCTCATCTGGACCCCAACTGTAGTCATAAATTCGCCTGTAGCGTGTGCAGAAGGTTAAAACAGTTTGATTCTAATTATAACACAGGCTAGTATAACACAGCATGCTCAATAATTGCTAAATTCCACGCACGATGAAGTATTAACGCATGGACTGCTTTATTATTGTCTGCTTAAAAAACGTGTCATCTGCCATTATTAAGTTATTTTTTGTTCAATCTTCTCATTTTAAACGTTCACTGCTGATTGTCCACCAGTTGGAATATTAACTGCAAAAACTGCAGAACATGAATTCACTGACATAGTTGTGTCGCGGTACAGAACCTAACACATTTGGTGAGATACAATTGGAAGTCAGCCGGCTAGCTCAGTCGGTACAGCGTCGGAAAGGTAGTCCAAAGGTCACAGGTTCGAACCCCGGTCAGACTGCAGATCCCCCCACCCCCCTGTGACATGAATCGACACGAGACGCCGCTATTTACGCGATGCCTGGTCTGGATCCAAACCGCAAAAAGGCATATTAGAGATTCTACTGATAAAACGTGCATTTTAAAATGATAGATAGGGTGGCTCATGTGACAGAAGCAGCTTTATGTAAACCAAAATTAATAGAAATAAGGAAAATGTTTTCCTTTTTGTGTTATCCTTGGTTTCCAGTGCGCATTATATGGCTCTCATATGTTTGCTTTAATGATGCTTTGCCATGTAATGTACACTTTTTAACCGAAATAAATGTATCGATCTATCTACAGTAAGCTTCTGCATTTCTTTTGGCATGCATTAAACAATAACTGATATTTGAAAATACATTGTTCCCTCCCTAAAACGGCCCTCCCAACAACGACTCCCTCCTTACAACGACCCTTGTCGCTGTTCCCGAAACATGCCAATTATGTCCAACATATTCAAGACTGCAATATCGTCTGCTTAAAATTGTCGTCTGTTGTTTTTCTTAAAGTTACATAATGGGTATTTTGACAGGAAAAAAAAAGACGAGTGACAAACAGCTTGAAACCAGAACAGACACCACGTTACGCGGCGTCTGATACGGATTCAAGCTGTTTGCAAATGTTCCTCCTTATCACGACCCCTCCGAACAACGCACACAATTGTTGTCTCCCGTTGGGCGTCGTTGTAGAGAGGGAGCGCTATACTCCTGTCGCCTTACCTATTTTAAAACATCATTTCCCCTGAAAAATTCTTTGTAAAATAGTCTGACGTCAAGTTACTGGGCGTCTCTTTACAATTTAACCGTTTCGGCGCAAATATTATCCGTGATATTTTCCCCTTCATCGCTATATTGGCGTCTGCTTCAATAGTGCTGTTTACAATATCGATATGAGTGTCAAACAGTTTGGTTCCTGATCTTGTCTGATCTGGATCTAAACTTTTTGCAAAGTTGACATTATGCGACTCCGGCGGTGAAAGGGTTAAACTGTTTTTAAATATCTAAAACTGCGTGTCCCGCATTCAAATGATTCCCTGTCGAAGGTAATATCTGTTGAGGAGAGACAACGTCCTGCACACAGCTTCCGACAGAGTCGCCATGTGCACTAAAACAACCTTTACAGGAATTACAATACAAGCAGTCTTGGGTTTCTCGCAGTTTCCTTTTTTCTATTTTTACTCTAACATGATATCGTCTGCTTCAGAAATTACGTGTGTCAAACTGACCACCCTTAACGACAAGAGCGCATGGCGATGAAGATTGTATTTGCAATTGTATCATTATGGATATACTATTAATGTAGTCTGTTGCAAATGCAACTAGATCTCAGCTTACAAGACAATCGTTTTATTTAAGATAGTCAACTTGTAGCCGATACCGTGCAGTTATCCTCACGCTTATAATGTTACAGCGGAGAAATACATTAGTCCTTCCAAATAAACCTGTTAACGGTAAAACTGTTAGTTCAAATGCAAACAGTTTGGAGCCAGATCAGACATCGGGGCGTCTAATCAGGCTCCATACTGTTTGCCATTCAGATCAAAATGAGCAAAAAGAATTGTCAAACATTGTTGTTTTTCTAAATTTCAGTGCAATGCGTTTGAGTTTCGTTTGCGTTTAAACGCGAACGAAGAATGTATTTTCCTCTGTTAGCGCAACTCATCAGCCAGTTGCCAGGCTCCGAGGTTATAAAGCATTTTAGTTGAGTCTGAGTGAGTTCCCAAACATTTGATTGGTCAGAATTGAGCCTAGGCTCAAATCTGACCAATCAAATGCTTGGGAACGAGTTGGTTGACTCTCCGCGTCTGATCGCCCAAGTCTAGTGCAACCCTTTCACTTTCAATGACGCTTTAAAGCGCGTTGGCAAACAATTTGGGTCCTGATCAGACGCCGCGTAACGCAGCGTCTGATTAGGACCAAAACTGTTTGACACTCTTACCGATGTTTATTAAGAAATACAACTTTAATTCTAACTTTCAAACGTGTCTTGTAGACAACTATACTGACGCAGACGTCAATAAAGCGGATGGTGGAGTAAACCTCTCCCGAATAATTTGATAATGAAAGGGTTAATCACACGTATCGATATATATTTGCAAACTGTGTAGACACTGTAGCCTGCTGTCCTATGTCTACGCTTGTTTCATTACAGATCTTATCTGTGTTACCATCCTACTGAGTCAATATATCATTGACATGTTTCACAAGTGGATCAATCTATTAGCAAAAGTAAGCATTGCAAAAGTTAAAGAGCTCGTTACATTGAAGAAAACCTTGTTCTTTCAAAATAACCGGGTATTACTAGAAACAGTTTAGAGACAGATCATACGCAGTGTAATGCTAATTCTGATCAGGCTCCAAACTGTTTGCCAATGAGATTGAAATTAGTCATCAATAAAATCGTTAAATTGCAAGTGTGTACAGTTTGTTGCATTCCGTTTATGTTTGGTCTGGTTTAAGCTGACAGAATAAAATCTTCTCCAATGTACAAGAAAATGTCTTCTTTTTCTTAATGTCATATAAAATGTCTTACCTATTTTTGGAACTCCATATAAAATGTCTTACCTATTTTCGGAAGTCCATATAAAATACCTTACCTAATTTTGGAATGTCATAAAAACGGTCTTACCTATTTTTGGAATGTCATATCCTGCAGATTCTTTTGCATCGTACGTGGCGTATGTACCCCCTTTTTGCTTGTGTAAGGCCTTGAGCGTAAATTTTATGACATTTGTTCCCGGGTACATGCTCTTAGATAACTCTCGTAGAAAGCGCAGTCTGTTGGGTTTATATTTACACCGCCCTGAACGACAACCCCGCGATCTATCCTTTTCCGCGACCATTTGTGTTGACTGAACACATAAAAATGCGGTTGCAACCAAAATACATATCTTCATCTCCTATTGAATACTTTTGGAGTTACAACAACGAATAAAAATAATATTTTTTATCTATATATATCTCAATATATTTTGTTTTATAAAACTTTATATAACTCTCTTTTCCTGGAATATTCTTTCTTTGAATCTGTCTTTTTTATTTAAACTCCTTGTTATATCACTATATTTTTTAATTAATTATCACATTTCTCCATAAGTTTTGTAACACTTGACGTAACCATGCACAGCACAGATATGCCCGGTCGCTGCATCCGAATCCTATGAAGCCCCTTTCACCTCCAAATTAAATCACGTGTCAA
Organism: Gari tellinella; assembly: GCA_922989275.2. Classification (NCBI taxonomy): domain Eukaryota; kingdom Metazoa; phylum Mollusca; class Bivalvia; order Cardiida; family Psammobiidae; genus Gari; species Gari tellinella. The sequence goes on from OV277860.1 coordinate 98,218,462, forward strand.
CGTTAGTAAGGTCTCATAGAGTAGTGCGACATCAGCCGGTTGTATATAGCCGACGTCGCTCACTCATCCAATGTTAACCAATAATGCTGCGAACAAGTACAGGCATACAGTGGAGAAAACCTTATTCTTTCCCAATAAACGCGTTTACGCTAAAACTATTATTTCTATTGCAAACAGTTTGGAGCCAGATCAGACGTCTGATCAGGCTCCAAACTGTTTGCCACCAAGATAAACATGAATTATCAGAATTGTCCAAACGTTGCACTTTTCTACGTTTTAGTGCTTTGCGTTTGCGTTTCGTTTCGTTTAAACGGGAAAGAATAACGTATTCTCCACTGTACTCTTCTATACCGATCAATCCAAATGAGACAAACTCGCTACCGCTCAGTCAATACCCAACTCAATGATGTATGTAAGTAATGCAGACAGTTTAGTTAGGATGTTTCTGCATTACTTTAGTTGTGCGTTAAGTTGTAACTTATATAATACCTAATCATGAACTTGTTTTAAAAAAACAAGAATGATATGTTGGGTAAAAGAGTCTTAACTGTATTGGGCGATTTCCGTTAATTTCATATTTAACAGTTGTCATTTATAACAGGTATGTTTCATTTTCGCGGTATTAAGCGCTCTGTTATTGGTATGAAACGCGTAGATAAGCAGGTATTGTGTCGTTCATGAACGAATGTATAAGAATCAATACAGTGAAATAACTTTATTTCCAAGCCTACCAGCTCAATAGATTCACTTGTACAGTGGAGAATAAGTTATTCTTTCTCGTTTAAACGAAACGAAACGCAAACACAAAACACTAAAACGTAGAAAAGTGCAACTTTTGGACCATTCTGATAATTCATGTTTATCTTGGTGGCAAACAGTTTGGAGCGTGATCAGACGCCGGATTATCCGGCGTCTGATCTGGCTCCAAACTGTTTGCAATAGAAATAATAGTTTTAGCGTAAACGCGTTTATTGGGAAAAAATAACGTTTTTTGCCACTGTACAAGGCTCGTTTGTTTTCATACAGAGCAACACGTTGCTTCAATGCCTCCTCCTATATTGGACTTATTCATTCCCCGGAACTAAATTACTGTCTCTTTTTTCCAAAACAAACAATTACGCAAATAATTGTATGTTTTTGTTTGTGTATTTTATCGTTGACAAACATGTTATCTACTTGTGTAAACAAATGTATCCAATCCTATTTTAAAACCAGTCCTAAGCAGTGTACGTATAAGTACTGATGTTTTTTAAATATAGACGATCTTTTACATTATTTGCACGCTGTGATTTTTTTCCATGTTTATACATGTACATGTATATTGGATTAGTCAATGTTTTATATTAGAGGTGCCTAGTCTAAAGTTTTATTTTAATTATATTGAAATTTCTATCAGCAAACAGTTTAGACTCTGATCAGACGCCGCATTATGCCATGTCTATATATGACTTATCAACACCCCGGAACTATACTATTGTCTTTGTTTTCCGACACAAACAATTAGGCATCATGCGGCGTCTGAACAGGGACTACACTGTTCCCTATGTCCCATATGTCGGATCGTGGGTACAAATTGGTTAAAAAGAAATGTCTATAAATAAGAATAGAAACCATTACATGTGACTGCTAAATGCGTGGAATACTGGAGATTTGTTCTGCGTCTATCAATGGCCTTCTACTCATTTATCCCTGGAACTTCGAATGGGCAATTCCTGTTACTAAGACGTCTAGTACATTTAATTTTTACAATTTATTGTAAAATGACAAACAGTACAGACCCTGACCAGAATGTTTCTAAATCTAATCTCCACACCGTTAGCCTAGGACATGTGTACTATTTGCAGGACCACTGTTTGTCAATAACAAGTTTACTCAATGTGTTAATACTACTTTTCAGAGTCGCTTAACACATGCAACCCTAGCGACGAGTATATTCGTCATTTACAAACAGTGTACATGAGAGGATTACACTTGTCCTTTGTAAACAGTGTATACCCTAACAGAGGGCTCCTTAAGGAGCCCTCTGATCAGGGTCAACACTGTTTGTCATTTTGAAATATATTAATAAAAACAACCCTAAATAGTCAAAAATAGACAAGACTTATTTTGAAATTGGAAACGTTCATTAAAATTTCAGGGTGAATGAGTTAAAAGATGATAATAGAAAAACTGTATAATGCAAAATACGTTAAAACGAGTACTAGAATGTGCCGCTCAATGCATGTGCTTGCTTGTCATGCTTAAAGTTATTATTAGGTACACATATTAATGTATCTACTTGTTTTATGTAAATACCTTGATGAATAAAATATATATTTTCTTCACTGATCTGCTTAATTCGTATGAACACTAATTGTTTTACTATAAATCAAACGTGTATAAATCAATGAAATAAGATGAACCACCAAAACAACAGCCATTAGTTTAACATTGTTATGTTATATTTAACTAAAACTTAATACAGTTAACAATTCTTCTTCTTCTGCGTTCAAATGCTGACATGGCCATGTCAAATACTAAGTTTTGTTTCTCTCATGAAACATACTGTAGCCTTCAAAAGGACGATGGGACCCCAGAGCTTGTCTTGAAAGTTGCCACCTTGTGGCCAGGTTTTGTTCCTTTTTACTGAGAAAAGTGGGCAATCTTGCAAGACAATGATACGGACTGACTGTTGAACTAGCCCGTATTGTACAGTTAATACGTAGTTTACCTATATAGAAATTAGTTACTCCAAACCGTTTTCTGTTCTATTGTGATCTGCTACAAAATGGCATCTACAAAGGTTGGAGAAATCTTAATGACAAACAACAAATAGTTTGGATCATAATCAAACGCCGCGATTACATATTAGTCGTGTCATGAGAAAAACCTTATTGCTTTGCAAACAGTGTAGATCAATGCCAGCCGTCGCGTCAAATACGCGGCGGTTGGTCTTGATCTACACTGATAGACACCCGCATGCATCTAAATAATTTCATGTAGCTATATTATATACGATATTTGACAGGGTAGACCAAACTTTTATACAGAGCAAGGGATGCCAATGGTACTTGGTCTGCACAATGTTGCAACGGAATAATGCTGGTTTTGCCATGGCACGGCTCATATTCATGTAATGTCGCGTTCGGCTTGCAAGGAGATTTGGGAACTAAGTAAATTCGACAATGACTGTTTCGAATCCGTATTTCTGAGTAAAAATGGACTGGATTAACCTCTAAGTGCCATGACGTCATCATTTACTACCATGTCGTCATCATTCACTACCATGACGTCATAATTCACTACCATGACGTCACCATCACTACCATGACGTCATTATTCACTACCATGACGTCATTATTCACTGACATGATGTCAAACACTGACTTGATGTTTAAACATTTGCCGTCTGCTTGTATTGATCAAATATCAATTTCAGGTATATTTACGTAATAAATATTGAAATAATTGACTAACACCTTGGATCCTGATCAAATGCTGGATAACCCGGCGTCTGATCATGATCAAAACTATTTGAACTTAATCATCGTACTCAGGGCAAAACAATTACTAATTATTAAATGTATGAAAGATTGAGCTATCGATACTTCACTGTAACTGTTTTTCTAAAATGAAATCAATATGGTCGCTTAATATCTGTTGGCAGGGGCTCTATTGCTTGTGTTGGGCTAAATGGAGAATTTTACACAAGCATTAAGTGTTTTATTGGATTTGTTATATGAGACTTTTAAATAACGATACAAACTTTCCTACTGGTGTTTCAACTCTTTAATGTCAATTATATATGTCAGGGGACAGCTTAAATCTGAATGCAAACAACAAAGTACAAGAAACTTAATTTTAGTTCGGTGATTAATAAAACATTTTTATTTATGCTTTTCGGTGGATTACCGGAAAATAGCAGTGGATTGTCACTTGGTAATCCACTGCAGTGGATTATCACCAATCGCCGTTTTCCCCGTAGGGCTCCCCAAAAATCGTAGTCAATCGTGTCCTATTGTTAAATTCCGGCAGTCCGATTTGTCGCGAACCACTCAACGGAAGAACACGAATCCAAAATCGGGAGCAACGACGTAATTCGGATGACGTCAAATCAATTAATAAGTGACGCCATCGTACGGGAAATTGTTTCGTTAATGTGTTCGATGTAAACTTGGGGCTCAACACGGGGTAAATCATGTACTTTCGCTTTCACAATTGTCGAACAATTTCGTTTAAAAAGTGGCTTAAAAGCATAAATAAATAGAATAATTATATTTTTTCAGTATAAGATCGAATTGAATCCATTTCGTGAACATCAGACTGTTATATTTTCACTCGTGGCTTTGCCACTCGTGAAAATATAACGTCTGATGTTCACTCAATGGATTAAATTTCTATCTTATACTGAAAAAAACAATTATCCTCTATGTAACATTAGCTAGCTAACATTTACCGACTAAAACAATATTTAACTTACTAGCAACATGTGTAATAAATTATTATCATGTTAAACATCAAGTGCTATGAAATAAGTGAAAAGTGATGTGAAATGAATAAAATTAAAGCATGGGTCTGTCACTCGCCACATACTTGATATTTCAATTCATTTTCGATCCAAACCAGACGCCGTGTAATTTTAAATTAAATCCTAGAAACATTCATACATTGTCTCGGTTCTAGGGCTTAACCCTTTAAAGATCAAACTATTCGGGAGATTTTTACCCCTTCACCGCTTTGTTGTCGTCTACTTCAGTATCGTTGTCTGCATGACACGTTTAAAAGTTAGGGCAACATCCGTAGTATAGGAGAAGTTAAGTAAAATCCGAAGATTTTGGAAAAGTCCAGAGAAATGAATGGGCGAAAGTGCCAATATAAGCTTACAGTGGAGAATCTATTATTCTTTCACGTTTAAACGCAAACGAAACGCAAAGCACTAAAACGTAAAAAAGTACAACTTTTGGACAATTCTGATAATTCATATTTATCTTGGTGGCAAACAGTTTGGAGCCTGATCAGACGCCGGGTTACCCGACGTCTGATCTGGCTCCAAACTGTTTGTAACGAAAAAAATAGTTTTAGCGTAAACGCGTTTATTGGGAAAGAATAACAGATTCTCCACTGTAACAAGAATATATTAAAAAGGACCCAACATATTAACCCTTTACCCCCAATAGCCTGTTTCTGGTTTTGACGACAGGTGACTACTTAAAGCAGGCTGAAAATTAAACAGAATAAAGGGCGCGTTCTGCTTTACTATCAGCCTGCCTTAAGAATCCATCTGCTAGAATATAGAAATATTTCAGTTTGTACATGTTTATGACTGTATAAATTGGAACTATATTTTCAGTGAAGTAATACTTAAATGCGTTGAAAGGCGATTCTATGGGTGAAAGTGTTTAAGCGATGTGTGTGCTGTGTTGTGTTGTTGTTGTTGTTGTTTATTCAATTTTTCTTACGACATGCATTTATATAATAGATCGACCACGTTGTTCGTCACACAGATATTGTCTTAAAAGATCGGTATTATCCCAACCTTTCGTTCGCTACATCTGCTTCCATTACGTTTCTTTTCATTAAACGGTGAATAATACCGCCAAATGTACATACAGTACACCCATTTATGCTTTGATATTGTAACCAACTTCCACATTGTGCTCGCTAAACGTTTTCATTATACAGTGGAGAAAACGTTATTCTTTCCCCTTTAAACGAAACGAAACGCAAACGCAAAACACTAAAACGTAGAAAATGTCAATTTCTAGACATTTCTTACAATTAATTTTCATTTGAGTGGCAAATAGTTAGGAGCCAGTTCAGACGCCGGGTTACCCGGCGTCTGATTTTGCTCCTAACTGTTTGCAGTGGAAATAAACGTTTAAGAGTAAACGCGTTTATTGGGAAAGAATAACAGATTCTCCACTGTACATAAAAACACGTCATCTAAAGAAACTGCAGTGTTGTCCAAAAATGATAACATTAACTGAAAACTGATACTGTGATTTATCATGACAGGTTTTTAATTTCGTAAATTATCAGGTTCTTCACAGGTGGCGCTCTAGTAACAGTGGACACAGCGTTATCATTGCTAGTTTGAAATAAATTATACGAACAAGCAATTCAATACAAAATAAAAAAAGACAATAAAGTAATCTAATCCATTAAGATGACATGGTCTTGCAAATATTTACGATTTATCTTAATATGAGTGGCAAATAGTTTGGAGCCTGGTCAGACGCCAGTTTCTGACTGCAAACATTTTGAAATAAACTTAAAAGTTTTAACATAAACGCGTTTATTGGGAAACAATAACGTCGTCTCCACTGTGGTACATATTCACCGTACACTTATAGCAAATAACACCGATCGCCTCTCGTTTTAGCTGTTACCCTGTATTTACAAGCTGCCTATGACGTCATCAATTTTAAACAATTGTTGTCTGCTTCTTTATCTAACATTTAAAGGTTCAGTTGTTTGACTTAAGAAATATAACAAAGAGTGCAAACCAGTTTAAATCCTGATCAGACGTCGCATAAAGCAGCGTCTGATCAGGATCATAACCGTTTGAAAATAACCATTGTACTCGGGGTAAGGCAGTGAAGGTGTTAACACTCTTTAAGATTCAACGTGAAGAGAAACAATTATTCATTCGAACATCAAAATAGAGCAGTGATTATTATGTGCTTCAATCACTGGGAACGTGTGTTCGGAATCGGCGCCATACAGGCATGAACTTGATATCACCCCTTTGCCTGCTGGTAGCGACTTTATTGATTTTTGCAAACAGTTTAGATCCAGATCAGACGCCACGTAACGCGGCGTCTGATCTGGATCCAAACTGTTTGACACTCGTCTTTAGGTTTCTTTTCTTACAAAAGGTATATATCTACATTTAACAAATTTTGCAGACGACAATTTCGAAGCAGACGACATCACCGCAGGATAAGGGTTAAAGGGGGGTAAATACAAAATTATTTACGAAGTTTTGATAATCAGTTTGAAGTTATTCGTCGTCTGGCCAGGTTTCAAACTGTTTGCAGTAGACATAAACGCGCTGATTGGTAAAACAGCTGCACTCTCCATTGCATGTTCAATGTTATACAGCGTTCCCTCTCTACAAGGGTCCTCCAAACAACGATTCTGTCCTTACAACGACTCTTGTCGCAATTCTCTATACAGGACAGTTATGTCTTACGCTTTTACTACTTCAATATCGTCTGTTTAAAACTGTAGTCTGCTGTTTTTTTCTGAAAATTACATATAAGTGGAGAATTTAATAGAATAAACATAATAACAAGTGACAAGCAGATTGAATCCAGATCAGACTCCGCGATCAGTCTTAATTTTCCCTCTCTTTAACGACACCCTCCGAACAACACACACACACTGTGTCTCCCATTGGCTGTCGTTGTAGAGAGGGAGCACTGTACCGTATAGGTTTACAAATCGTTGAAAACCAATGTGATATTACCTAAACTTAAAATTGAGTAATAAAAGCAGACAACAATTGTTTAATGCATATGAGGTCATGGCAGTGAATGGGTCTAAGAAATCTGATTGGTTGTTGCAAAACGGTTGTAGTTAAAATGTAGGTGTTTTGATCTAAGAAATATTAAAATGAGTGTCAAACAGTCTGGATCCTGATGAAACGCATGATATGTCTGATCAGCATACCAGGCTTTTGCAAATACAATAAAGAAGTTATTATTTCCAGTTTAATTGCCAACAACACGCATACGCATTACAATGAAAAGTCGAAAAACGAGAAGTTTTGGACAATTCTGACTATCATCTCAATCTGAGTGGCAAACAGTTAGGACGGTGAGCAGAGGCCGAGTCACACCTGACGTCTGATCTTGTTCAAAACTGTTTGCACTGGGAATAGAAGTGTAACATGGTGAGAAAAATATGCAGCCAGACCGGGGCTCGAACCCGAGATCCCTTGCTTACAGGGCAAGTGTTCTACCTACTGAACCACCGGGCCGCTTACACAAATCTCTCACCATATAATTATAAACTCAACCCGGCTACACACACCCCCTCTACACAAAACTTCGTCCCGAATTCTTACTAAAGAACACTCCACGAGTTTCTTAATATTATTTCTGTACACTCTACGAGTTACATATTATCCTACGGGTTATTTACGTTGGGCGCCAAATGTAACATGGTGAGAAAATATGCAGCCAGACCGGGGCTCGAACCCGGGACCCGTTGCCTACAGGGCAAGTGTTCTACCGATTGAACCACCGGGCCGCTTACACAAATCTCCCACCATTTAATCATATACTCAACCCGGCTACACGCACCCCCTCTACACAAGAATTCGTCCCGAATTCTTACTAAGAAAATACTAATGCCGTCTCCACTGTAACCGTTGTAGACAGTGAAGGAGTAAAATACCTAGATTGTTTCCGTCTATACATTTGCCATTTGTTTTAACACGGGATTAACTGTGTAATAAATTTGACGCTTTATTCTAACACAGAATCAGCAGTAAAATACATTTGCCGTTTTATTCTAACACATAATCAACAGTAAAATACAGTTGCCGCTTTGTTCTAACACGTTATCAACAGTATAATATATTTGCCGTCATATTCTAAGGCAATATAAAAAGAAATCTGCTTCCGGTAACCCGACCGACCCTAGTTTTTCCCTCCGACCCTAAACATTGTTTTCCTTTTTCGAAACATGTTGGGTGAATGTCGGTCATTTTTTGCGGCGCATGTGTGTAACAGAAGCTATATTCTTCACTTAATTGTTAACAAGCAACTTTAAAGTCGTTTTAGTATTTTAAAAATTGATTTTTTTTTTTAATAAGATTAAGCAGGAATCTAAGTGAAATTTTATCTAAATCTTTCATAAAATACCTCCTTTGCAGATATGATCTACTAGTTAATTAACAATTGACACATTCAACATGCAGACAACACATTTTATTGACACATTTGATATGCATACAACTTCAAAACATTATTCATTGAATCTGTCATAATTATAAACGACACTACGGTTTGGTATTCTTATATGTGTTAACAATCAAACCAGTTTAAATGTTTAAGGTAATTTTAGTAATGAGACCTGTCAATTAAATCAACAATTGACTAATTTATTTTTAAGGGGTTTTATGTATGGCCAAAGTAAAATACATTCATATATTTTCATATATGATTTTATATATAAAAATTTTTTTTATATGATTGGTTTAAAAAAAGATTTCCGACCGTCCGTCCTTAATTTTTTCGGATATGTAATAGGAAACACAGGTAATTTTTTATTTGGCCTAACACAGACTCAATAGTATAAAATATTACCCGCTTTATTCTTAACCAGAATCAACAGTTTGATATATTTACCGCTTCTTTTGAACACACGATCAACCGTATAATACATGTGCCGCTTCTTTTTAACACACGATGATCAGTATTATACATTTGCCGTTTTGTTTAACACATAATCAACAGTATGATACATTTGCCGTTTTGTTTTAACACACGATCAACAGTATAATACATTTGCAGTTTTGTTTTATCACATAATGAACAGTATAATACATTTGCCGCTTCTTTTAACACACGATAAACAGTATAATACATTTGCCGTTTTGTTCTAACACATAATCAACAGTATAATACATTTGCCGCTTTGTTTTAACACATAATCAACAGTATAATACATTTGCCGTTTTGTTTGAACACACGATCAACAGTATAATACATTACCCGTTTTGTTTTAACACATAATGAACAGTATAATACATTTGCCGCTTTATTTTAACACACGATAAACAAAACAATACATTTGCCGTTTTGTTTTAACACATAATCAACAGTATAATACATTTGCCGCTTTGTTTTAACACATAATCAACAGTATGATACATTTGCCGTTTTGGTTTAACACATAATCAACAGTATAATACATTTGCCGTTTTGTTTTAACACATAATCGACAGAATAATACATTTGCCGCTTCTCTTTAACACACGATGAACAGTATAATACATTTGCCGTTTTGTTTTAACACATAATCAACTGTATAATACATTTGCCGCTTCTCTTTAACACACGACCAACAGTATCCGCTTCTTTTAACTGACGATAAACAGTATTATACATTTGCCGTTTTGTTTTAACACATAATCAACAGTATTATACAGTTTCCGTTTTGTTTTTAACACATAATCAACTGTATAATACATTTGCCGTATTGTCTTTTAACACACGATCAACAGTATAATACATTTGCCGCTTCTTTTCAACACACGATGAACAGTATAATACATTTGCCGCTTCTTTTGAACACACGATCAACAGTATAATACATTTGCCGCTTCTCTTTAACACAAGATCAACAGTATCCGCTTCTTTTTAACACACGATAAACAGTATAATACATTTGCCGTTTTGTTTTAACACATAATCAACAGTATTATACATTGCCGTTTTGTTTTAACACAAAATAAACAAATAAATACATTTGCCGTTTTGTTGTAACACATAATTAACAGTATAATACATTTGCAGTTTTGTTTTAACACATAATCAACATTATAAAACATTTGCCGCTTCTTTTAACACACGATAAACAGTATAATACATTTGCCGTTTTGTTTTAACACATAATCAACAGTATTATACATTTGCCGTTTTGTTTTAACACATAGATAGATAGATAGATTTATTTGGGTAAAAAGTGTACATAACATGGCAAAGCATAATTAAAGCAAAACATACAAGAACCATGTAATGCGCACTAGAAACCAAGGATATCACAAAAAAGGAAAAATATTTTCCTTATTTCCATTGTGGTCCTTGATCCTAGTGGCAAGACACAGAGAGTCACGGTAAATTATTATAAATAAATATCACAGATAGTATCTTAAATTATAGTATCACAGAAGCTGAAAGTTAGTCAATTTCAGAATGACTAGACCATGTTCACAAATTAACGCAGCAGAGTGTCAGAAACAAATCATAAGAATAATGATAAAATGAAACAAACCTATCTTAATTAACACAGATATATCAGAAGGCAAATGAATAAAACTTATCAAGTAAAGAACTTATTCTTTAGCTAACAAGAAGTTTTTGACATCAAATCTAAATTGAGTGGAAGATTTACTCACTCTTAAATTCTGAGGAAGATCATTCCACAAGTGAACACCTCTGAAAAGAAATGACTTCTTACCAAAGTTGTTGACTCTAGGAATGGCATAGCGTCCATTATCAGTAAATGTAAAAGAAAACGAATCCTCTTGAACGGAAATGGCTGTCATGTTTGACCTTGTACAGCGCTTGTGCACAGAGCTTAAAGGAATAAAATAATCACCAAGATATATAGGAGTAGTGCCTTTTGAAATATTATACACATGTGAAAGGGTTATTTGATCAACTCTTTTTGATACTGGCAACCAGTTGAGGTATTTAAAATGATTAGTGTCTATGTGTTCCCTAGCATCTAAGTTTAAAACAAAACGGATTAATTTATTTTGAGTTGTTTGAAGTCTGTTTTTCAAGTTTTGAGTAAGAGCTGGGTACCAAAAACAGCAAGCGTAATCAAAGTGACATTGAATAAGTGCCATGACCAATAGTTTTCTAGTGTGCAAATTTAAATAATGTTTTTTTCTGTACAAAAACTGCAGTCTACTGTTTGCCTTAGCAATAACTGATCTGGCAATTGCCTCACAAGATACGAATTGGTCTAAAATGGCACCTAAATACTTTACAGAGGTAGAAGAATTAATATGTTGACCATTACAAATTATATCTAAATGTGATTGAGATCTTAATTTAGGTCTAGAACCAAATAGGATTGACTCAGTCTTACCGAGATGAAGAGAAAGTTTGTTATCAACTAACCATTCACTAACTATATCCAAGTCTTTAGACAGACAACTTTCAATTTGGAAAATATTTTTGCCAGAGACTAAAATACCAGAATCATCTGCATACAATAAAAGCTTGTTAGATACAGCACCCGGCATGTCATTAACATAAATTAAAAATAAAAGAGGTCCCAGTATGGAGCCTTGAGGCACGCCGCATGAGATACCTTCTAGAGAAGAGAATGTTCCTGAAACATCAACTAATTGTTGTCTGTCTGAAAGGTAAGATCTAAACCAGTCAACACTGTACTGGTGTAAACCCATAGCTTTAAGTTTCATAAGTAAGATATTATGATCAATTGTATCGAAAGCTTTCTGTAAATCGAGGAGTACCATGCCAACCATATTACCTTTATCCATTTGGAATCTAATAAAGTCAGATAGATGGATAAGACAAGTTTCTGTAGAAAATCAACAGTATAATACATTTGCCGTTTTGTTTTAACACATAATAAACAGCATAATACATTTGCCGCTTCTTTTTAACTAACGATAAACAGTATAATACATTTGCCGTTTTGTTTTAACACATAATAAACAGTATAATACATTTTGTTAGCTCTACATTTGTTCAGGCCCTAAAATCAATGTACTCTGTAGTCAGGTTAAGTGTAAGGTATAATTTGGAATACTCGGACTTCATGGACTCAAATATAGGCGTAAAACAGGGGGACCCGAGCTCATCTCTCATCTTCATGATGTACATTAATGACATTGATGAAAATATTAATGCAGACCTAGACGACCTATTTTGTTTGAATGAACTAAGGCTGTTCTTAATACTTTATGCAGATGATCAGGTAGTGTTTGCTAAATCCCCAGAATCCCTTCAATTACTTTTAAACGACATCGAAAACTACAGCAATAAATGGCGTTTAAAGATCAACATAAATAAAACTAAAGTTATGATTTTCGAAAATGGTCGTCATACTAATAAAACATTTTATCTTTATAATACGCCGTTAGAAACTGTTTTCTCCTTCAAATATCTTGGCGTCTACTTTTTCAAAAATGGTAACTGGTACCGCTGTCAAAAATGTATTGCTGATCATGCATCAATTGCGTTACACAGTTTATTTAAAATATCGCAAAAGTTGGAATTAACTATAACAGACAAATGTAAATTATTTGACTCACTTGTTGGGTCAATTTTAAACTTCAGCTCCGAGGTGTGGGGTTACCACAATGCCGCAAATATTGAAGCTATTCACACAAAATTTATGAGAAGGATACTAGGTGTTAAAAAATCTACAAATTTATCAGCTTTGTATGGAGAACTAGGCAGAGTAACTCTCATAGTAATGCGTAAAATACGACTAGTTAAATACTGGACAAAACTATTAAAATTACCGGACAATTCATTAGTAAAAACTATTTATCACATGCTCAGAAATGACGCTAATCAATCAATTAATTATAACGGAAAAAACTGGGCTACACAAGTCAAAGACATTCTCGAGTCACATGGTCTTGGGGAGATATGGTTAAACCAATCTGAAATAGAAATTCCTATCAATTATATAAAGCAAAGACTTCTAGACACCTTTCATCAAACTTGGTATTCTGACATTAACAACTCTCAAAGATTATCGTCGTACAGTCTTTATAAACATAATTTCACACAGGAATCGTACCTTAACTTTATAGTTGAAAAGAAATATAGAATAGCTTACACTAGATTTCGTGTCTCATCCCATAACTTAGCAATAGAAACTGGACGCTATAATAATACGCCTAGAGAAAATAGACTATGTACATTGTGTTCAATGAACGTAGTCGAGAATGAATATCATTTCTTGCTTGTCTGTCCATTCTATAGAGATCTTAGACTTAAGTTTATGAAACCTTATTACTGCAGATGGCTCAACATGGTTAAATTTGAATCACTTATGTTGTCAAAATCATCTACTGTTGTTAAAAATATTGCTAAATATATATACATTGCTTGTCAACGAAGACCCTAGTCTCAGTTTTTGCATCTCAATTTCATATGCAGCAGTTGTCATGCCTAGAATATCATTATCCTTACACCGTGTAGCGGTATTGTTTAACACAGTCACTATAACAGTAAGTCCTATGTACAGCAACGGTTATAACTTATAAGTACCTACATTGTATAAAGGTCGAACTAGACTTGTTGATACATATAAAATTATGTGCCCTATGTATTTGTAGCAGTCAAACCTGTGTCAAGCGACCAATCAACGAATGCTAATTATGACAGGCGACTGCTTTGCACGGGTCGGAAGTAAATTATAAATCTCCCTCTGGGAGTTTTGGTGCATTACATCCGATCCGAGCTAAGCAGTCACCTATATCAAAGTCTTACAGTGAGTATGGTGTTGGATAAACGTTTGATGCAGGTTTGACTGTAATCATATTGTAAATATGTTATTTTTGCCAGTTAAAACATTGTAAATGCGGAATTATCCGTAAACATCGAATGTCGATGTAAGGAGGCATGACTGTATTTGAAGCTTTCGTGACCAAGTCACGTGATACGAAACACACATAAGTAACCCTATAGTAAAACGCCCATATGGCAGCACGTGACAATTGGCGGGAAACCTGTCTGCATATTCATATACTGTCAACCAATGACATTATATCACGTGAGCGTAACCAAACGGAACATATTCATTTGTACTAAAGGTATGATATACAGTCGCCCCTCATTGCAGCGATATCCTAGAATAAGTACAAATTAGTATGTATGTTAAATTGTCCTGAAAGTGTCAAGCCCATGTTTAGCAACCACTTAACTTATTATATAAGCCAGCAAGTTTAATAATACAGTTGAGTAGTTGACTGCTATACTCGGAGTGGAAATAGTGCATAAATCTCATGAGAGAGGTGTGCATTGTACCTGCTCTGGGCTGCGGCCACATGTGTAAAAAGCCTATAAAGGGTATTTTGTTGAATAAACGCTGAACGCGGGTTTGACTGAAACTTAAATATAATGTACTAGTTGTTAGCCGTTCTAAATCATTTTTATGGGTAGACATCCGTAGTATTTAGTGTCGGTATATAAAGCCATAACTGTAGTAGACTTATTGGTATATTTTCCGGGGCCATATCACGTGATACTAGACATAACACGTGACAGCTGGCGGGAAACTACGACATACACATTCGTAAGCCGACGTCCAATGAAAATTTGTCAACACTGTTGACACATTTTCATTGGAGGTCGGCGGCAGTACATTCTTACATACATGTATAGATATACAGTCAATCCTCTTTGCAGCGATAGTTTCGACACTTGTTATATGGGATGTTGTATTAATATTACTGGTATATCGGACTTTTGAAACACTCAAAATTGAACTAAGCGTTTATTATATGACGCAAAATAACATGTGTATTAGTAATCTCTAAAACAGAAAAATACTTGTGGTGGAGTGAAAGCGATACAGAAGGCTATGACAGTAGCTTTCTGTGTTGTTTTAACTCAACAATAAGTAACCAAAGAGCTTTCAAATAATCCTTTTAATACTTACAAGTTTATTACAAGACTAAATTAACAGTAAAACTAATTAGATCTAATATTGAGTATTGACTAACTATTACTCGTTAAATTATTTATGCTTCTCTGATAAACTGTAATTTGTATGTGTAATTTACATGTTCACTCCAGTGACACTGGATGGCTAGAAGTAGCAACATTGTACTTAATGCCAATAAAATGTATTGTATTGTATTGTATAATACATTTGCCGCTTCTTTTAACACACGATAAACAGTATAATACATTTGCCGTTTTGTTCTAACACATAATCAACAGTATAATACATTTGCCGCTTTGTTTTAACACATAATCAACAGTATGATACATTTGCCGTTTTGTTTGAACACACGATCAACAGTATAATACATTTGCCGTTTTGTTTTAACACATAATGAACAGTATAATACATTTGCCGCTTTATTTTAACACACGATAAACAAAACAATACATTTGCCGTTTTGTTTTAACACATAATCAACAGTATAATACATTTGCCGCTTTGTTTTAACACATTATCAACAGTATGATACATTTGCCGTTTTGGTTTAACACATAATCAACAGTATAATACATTTGCCGTTTTGTTTTAACACATAATCGACAGTATAATACATTTGCCGCTTCTCTTTAACACACGATCAACAGTATAATACATTTGCCGTTTTGTTTTAACACATAATCAACAGTATAATACATTTGCCGCTTCTCTTTAACACACGACCAACAGTATCCGCTTCTTTTAACTGACGATAAACAGTATTATACATTTGCCGTTTTGTTTTAACACATAATCAACAGTATTATACAGTTTCCGTTTTGTTTTTAACACATAATCAACTGTATAATACATTTGCCGTATTGTCTTTTAACACACGATCAACAGTATAATACATTTGCCGCTTCTTTTTAACACACGATGAACAGTATAATACATTTGCCGCTTCTTTTGAACACACGATCAACAGTATAATACATTTGCCGCTTCTCTTTAACACAAGATCAACAGTATCCGCTTCTTTTTAACACACGATAAACAGTATAATACTTTTGCCGTTTTGTTTTAACACATAATCAACAGTATTATACATTTGCCGTTTTGTTTTAACACACGATCAACAGTATAATACATTTGCCGTATTGTCTTTTTACACATAATCAACAGTATAAGACATTTGCCGCTTCTTTTAACACACGATAAACAGTATAATGCATTTGCCGTTTTGTTTTAAGACATAATCAACAGTATAATACATTTGCCGTTTGGTTTTAACACATAATCGACAGTATAATACATTTGCCGCTTCTCTTTAACACACGATGAACATTATAATACATTTGCCGCTTCTTTTTAACACACGCTGTACATTATAATACATTTGCCGCTTCTCTTTAACACAAGATCAACAGTATTCGCTTCTTTTTAACACACGATAAACAGTATAATACATTTGCCGTTTTGTTTTAACACACGATCAACAGTATAATACATTTGCCGTTTTGTTTTAACACACGATCAACAGTATAATACATTTGCCGTATTGTCTTTTTACACATAATCAACAGTATAAGACATTTGCCGCTTCATTTGAACACACGATAAACAGTATAATACATTTGCCGTTTTGTTTCAACACATAATCAACAGTATAATACATTTGCCGCTTTGTTTTAACACATAATCAACAGTATAATACATTTGCCGTTTTGTTTTAACACATAATGAACAGTATAATACATTTGCCGTTTTGTTTTAACACATAATTAACAGTATAATACATTTGCCGTTTTGTTTTAACACTTAATCAACAGTATAATACATTTGCCGCTTCTCTTTAACACACGATCAACAGTATCCGCTTCTTTTTAACACAGGATAAACAGTATAATACATTTGCTGTTTTGTTTTAACACATAATCAACAGTAAATACATTTGCCGATTTGTTTTAACACACGATTAACAGTATAATACATTTGCCGTATTGTCTTTTTACACATAATCAACAGTATAAGACATTTGCAGCTTCTTTTTAATACACGATAAACAGTATAATACATTTGCCGTTTTGTTTTAACACATAATCAACAGTATAATACATTTGCCGCTTTGTTTTAACACATAATCAACAGTATAATACATTTGCCGCTTTGTTTTAACACACCATCAACAGTATAATACATTTGCCGTTTTGTTTTAACACATAATCAACAGTATAATACATTTGCCGTTTTGTTTAACACATAATCAACAGTATAATACATTTGCCGTTTTGTTTTAATACATAATCAACAATATAATACATTTGCCGCTTCTTTTTAACACACGATGAATAGTATAATACATTTGCCGTTTTGTTTTAACATATAATCAACAGTGTTATACATTTGCCGTTTTGTTTTAACACATAAGCAACAGTATAATATAGTTGCTGTTTTGTTTTAAGATATAATCAACAGTATAATACATTTGCCGTTTTGTTTAACACATAATCAACAGTATAATACATTTGCCGTTTTGTTTTAACACATAATCAACAGTATAATACATTTGCCGCTTCTTTTTAACACACGATGAACAATATAATACATTTGCCGTTTTGTTTTAACACATAATCAACAGTATAATACATTTGCCGCTTCTCTTTAACACACGATCAACAGTATCCGCTTCTTTTTAACACACGATAAACAGTATATTTGCCGTTTTGTTATCAACAGTATAATGCATTTGTCGTTTTGTTTTAACACATAATCAACATTATAATACATTTGCCGCTTCTTTTAACACAAGATAAACAGTATAATACATTTGCCGTTTTGTTTTAACACATAATCAACAGTATTATACATTTGCCGTTTTGTTTTAACACACGATAAACAAAAAAATACATTTGCCGTTTTGTTGTAATACATAATCAACAGTATAATACATTTGCAGTTTTGTTTTAACACATAATCAACATTATAAAACATTTGCCGCTTCTTTTAACACACGATAAACAGTATAATACATTTGCCGTTTTGTTTTAACACATAATCAACAGTATTATACATTTGCCGTTTTGTTTTAACACATGATCAACAGTATAATACATTTGCCGTTTTGTTTTAACACATAATAAACAGCATAATACATTTGCCGCTTCTTTTTAACTAACGATAAACAGTAAAATACATTTGCCGTTTTGTTTTAACACATAATCAACAGTATAATACATTTGCCGCTTTGTTTTAACACATAATCAACAGTATAATACATTTGCCGTTTTGTTTTAACACATAATCAATAGTATAATACATTTGCCGCTTCTTTTAACACACGATAATCAGTATAATACATTTGCCGTTTTGTTCTAACGCATAATCAACAGTATGATACATTTGCCGCTTTGTTTTAACACATAATCAACAGTATAATACATTTGCCGTTTTGTTTTAACACACGATCAACAGTATAATACATTTGCCGTTTTGTTTTACAAATGTAACACATAATCAACAGTGTTATACATTTGCCGTTTTGTTTTAACACATAATCGACAGTGTAATACATTTGCCGCTTCTTTTTAACACATAATCAACAGTATAATACATGTGCCGCTTCTCTTTAACACACGATCAACAGTATAATACATTTGCCGTTTTGTTTTAACACAGGTTAGACTGTAAAATGTAGCTTCAATCCAATGTCTGTATCAAAGACCGAGGAAGATTTATCTTGTTGCACTGTCTGCGTATCTCAGTTGGGCGCTGAAACCTTCAATGAACAAGTTCAACTTTCAATAAAGACTAGTCCATATTGTACTACAAGAGTTTGATTATTTTACACAACTTTTAAATGACCAACAGTGCATATCCTGAGTAAGAGAGTGGCTCCTATGGTAGCCCTCTAGTCGTGGTCGTCCTTGTTAGCACTTGTCAAGTGTACTCTCTCTTAAAGGACAAGCACTAGGAGAAGAACCTAATAAACAAACATTGCTTTCGTTCTCATCCTCAAGTTTATTTATGTATGATTATAAAATATGTACCATTTTGAAATAAAATATGTTTTAACTAAACTAACTAAAGGACACTGCGTTTATGCGTCACATGGGATGAATGGGTCATCGTAAAACCCTCAAACATTGGGACATCATGTGTAACTGCTGTCAGTGTCATCAACATTTGAATTAATAGGGTTTATCAAACACTGAATTGTCGACAAAGTGCCGGTCTCATGTGCAGTCTGACCAGGATCTACACTATTGGTTCAGGTTGTCCACGGTAACATAAGCATGACTGTATATTAAATGGTAGCTAAATCAAGTTTGACTTGACAAAAGTCCTTGTTTTATTAACGAGTCTCGTTGAAATACGCGTAATTCGACTTTGTGATCTGACGCCCACGCTCTGCTAGACTCGGGTTAATTCGATTTTCATCCTATCTGTAATTGAAATCTAAATGAAACGATTTTTTTATTTAAGTAAACGAGTAGTTTATCCCATTGACTGTACCGAATGCGCTTGGGTCTGTAAACAGTTTGAATCCTGATCAGGCGCAGAGTTACTTGTCACCTGAACAGAATCCTATTGTTTGACACTCATATCAATAGTTACTTTAGAAAGTATTCGTATAGGCTTAGTTTAAGGAATTACGACCAATTCCAAGCAGATGAATTTCTGGAAGTGTATGGATTGAGTTAATGCGAAGTTAAGCGTGATTTCTTATTTCGACTCGGTTTTAATCATTCCTGTGACGTATTCACCTATTAAAACTCTTTAGGATTAATGTTTTGAAAACAAAGTACAGTGGAGAATCTGTTATTCTGTCCCAATAAACGCGTTTACGCTAAAACTATTATTTGCAGTGCAAACAGTTTGGAGCTAGATCAGACGCCGGGTAACCCGGCGTCTGATCAGGCTCCAAACTGTTTGCCACCAAGATAAACAAGAATTATCAGAATTGTCCAAAGGTTGTTCTTTTCTACGTTTTAGTGCTTTGCGTTTGCGTACGTTTGCGTTTAAACGGGAAAGAATAACAGATTCTCCACTGTAGATATTTGCGTTAGCAGTCCATTAATATTTCGCAACCGCTAAATTTTAGATTTGCAAACACGATGAGACGCCGTCTTCTATACTTCATAGTTTTCATAGTTTTTTATTTTACTCCTGCTGTGAACTCGGACCGCGGGTAATTTATTACAGCTGTTTGCAGCAAGTTGGGGTCCGCGTGAAAACGATAATGAAATGCATATACATAAACCTTGAGAACTGTTGAAGACAACCAAAGACGACAACGACAATCACTCATCATGCCGACGGTTGACCCCCTTCACTGCCTTGTCCCGACTACAACGGTTATTTGCAAGCAGCGTGACTCCAAACTGTTTGACACTAGATCTTGTTTCAATATTTCTTAAACAAAAATACCTAAAAGTTTAATTTGAGAAATAAAAGCAGTGGATAATTGATGAAGGCCAGTTAATGGGGTTAGAGACCCATAGTAATGTCGTAAATAATCACGTTTTTATAGCACTGTGTGAACACAATTGATCCAACATGAACTCTTACGACGAAATGTCACATACGTTTTACAAAAATATTTCATCAAGTAGCTTTTGCCGTTTGTTCTAACAAAAGGTTGAAAAATCGGTGATTTATTTGTAAAAGAACAATTGCAAATCGCACAGACATTTGGATTATTTAACCCCTTTTCCCTTGTATTGAATATAGATGGTTGCTCAAAGTCGGCTAAAAGTAAAGCAGAATTCTTTTTGCGGAACAGTCTATTTTACTTTCAGCGATCTTAAGGGTGTATCAATGTCATGAGCCATTTTTTCAAAGTATTAAACTTTTTTTCTATCATTGTTTTTTTGGAAGAGCTATTTATGATGAATGAAAAAATGAAAAAAAATATATATGGTGGTGTCCTTTTTTTGAGCTACAGCGATTTGAAAAAGGTATGTCAAATTTGGAATTTTTTCTTCAAATTTTACCCATTCAGAGTACAAGCTTCAGTAAAATCTATTTCAAAACAAAACAAACATGGTAATTTGGGTTTTCTTTATTTATTTCATGTCTATGGTGGTATGTTCACATATATAAACCAACTTTAGACAAAGCAGGCACCAGGTTTGAACAATATGGATCCTTGAATATCAAATATATGCTTTATATAGGGCATGATTTTATAAGATTTTTTATTTTTATGAAAAAAAGTAAAGAAGTTTGAAAATGAAATAGTTCTAGTATTAAACTTTTTCTTATATTCTACCAGATGAAAGCCCATACTAAGGCATTTCAAAATATGAAAAGAAATTGAAAGGTCAGTGTTGAAAAATTTGAGTTATTAAAGTATAAAGAGTTATCGCCCCTTACAAAATTTACAAAAAGTACCATACCGATGATATTTAGAGCTTTATAAATTTCACATTTGGTGCCTTTTTTTTCTTAAATTAGTTTTTGTATGAAGAAATACTACCATAGATAGGAAATAAATAACACAAAACCAAATTATCATATTTGTTTTCATTTAAAATGGGTTTTATTGAAGCGGGCTGTTTGAAAAGGACAAAATAAGAGGAAGTGGGTGGGGTAAATTTTACATGGCCGTAGAGCCAACTGTTGTTCACCAAAATGTACACTTTTTCTATGTTTTCATTCATCTTGAATAGCTCTTTAATACAAAACCCTCATAGAGTGTTTTCATATACTTTGAAAAGTTCCCAAAGTCATAACATTGATACACCCTTAAGGCCTGCAGTTGCTAGGATAGGGATATTAGATTGTTTTATTATATAGCATCCATGACTGTATAACGTGGATACATTTCCTTCAGTGGAGAAATGCGTAAAAGGCAATGGGTAATGGATTAGTTACATGTAGCTCAAAGCAAGCTGGTGCTGCCTGTTTGGTGACAAGGTCACAGGGCTTTAACACAATGCATATACACGCACAATGCCTATTGTCGACTGAATTTGACATCAGCAAGATATATCATACAAGATAAAAAAAATAATTCGAGTGTTTACAAACATACAAATGTATCTTAACACTAGCTAGAAGCTATTTACCGACTAAAATAAATATTTTAGTTTAAGCATGTTTTAGTTCCAAAGAAATTTATAAACGACCATTCTTTAGAAAACATAAAGGAAAAAGGGTTAAGTCTCAAGTTCTAACAACATAAATAAGACCTTCCCCTAGTAATGGAAACGCTCATATGCTAGATGGTAGGAGACAGTTTAGTATTTATAAGGTATGGAAATACTTCAACTAGTAACTAGCAGGTGATTATGGTATTGATATTTAACCCATTTATGAGTACGTTGTGCACTTGTTACTTTAATAATTTATTGGATTGATATATCATGGTAGCTAGGTGTTATTCCTGAGACTAACAGTGCAGATCTCCGTCAGAAAGTTCCTGACTTAAACCAGCGATGTGATTCAGTGAACTTTAATGTAAACAAAATTAAAACCAGTTACAAATGGTATGGCGAGATTAAGAAATTCTTTCGAATCTTTGATGCATAGCAGAAGCATTTCTTAACAAATTTTAAGTAGAATCACTCCTAATTAGATCCAGATGAAATTTCGATTACTGAAGTCCTTAACCCTTTCCCCAATAGAAGCGCATTTTAACGAATATGATTTATTCCTCCGCTGAAGAAAATAGTTCCAATTTAATCAGTCATGAATATATGTTATAGGAAAGTTTTTTTCTATATTCTAGCACATGATAGCTTAAAGCAGGCTGAAAGTTAAGCATAATGCGCCTTAAGGCGCATTCTGCTTTACTTTCAGCCTGCTTTAAGTGGTCACCTATCTTCGATACTAGAAATAGGCTATCAGGTAAAGGGTTAAAAGAACAGACAGTACTACACAGTATAAAGGTAACTTGATTCATGACGTGATACAATGTTCCAGACCTACGAAATTTTAGCAGACAACTATTTGATGTGCGTCAAAATGCTATGCAAAACCATCATTAAACACTTGCCTTGACCACTTGAAACATACATATACAACAAAGCAGAAAGAACAAACAGGCGAAAGTAAAAGAAAATCAAGTTAATGTAAACAATCAAATAAAAAGGGAAGAAATGATTAATGACTGGTGTCTTGTCCAGAGTACCTTATACACTAAGAGGATCTTCTAACCGATCACTTTTTAAACTCGTATGTTTCGAAACAGAAAAGGACACACTGACGTATTCAGTTTTATTTCAAATACTAGGTTGAATGTGCATTGAATCGAGTCATTGGATTTTGAGTCTCTCTCTACGTTACGTCACACCTCTAAATTCGACGATTTAGGTATTTTGCACGTGCGAAGCATGAAAGGGGACATTGGTAAACACGGCTTTTGTTAGTCATAAATCGTTCTAACAGAAAACATTTAATATGTCGAGAATGCGGATTGTACTAATAACAAGAGCACTCAAAAGTTTGTATTCCGGGCCAACGTGAAATGCAACGTTTACGTCACGGACGTTTTACGTCCTATGTGCCCTAAACTCATTTACATAGCTAGATATCAACTATCAATATCTTATGTCATCAACTGCAACGCATTTTAACATGTTGTTCGCCAATATCTACTTGTTTTGAGGAAATTTTGTCTGACCGTATTTGTAGAGACTAACGTCATTAGCTCCTACAGATGAATTATTCATGTATACAGAATCTTTCATTTTGGTCATCACACCCTCCCTCGTATGTTTCCACGCGTCTACGGTGACTGCTAGCGCATGTATGAACCGTCGAATATGTCAAAATAACGTAACGCAACTGCGTTAACGGCATCAACGCCAATCGTTTAAAAGCAACATTTTAACTCTGCGGCTTAAAATTCACCTTTTTTATTGACACATTAGCATTGCACGTCACTGAAGCCGTTTATGATGGTATTCTTTAAGTATTCTGTAAATGTCACTTAGCCACTGCTGACTGCTAGTGGCTTTTTTGGTATTTTACATATTATAAGAAAACAGACTAGGAGTTGACTCAGTGTTTTTATTTCAGTGCCAGTTGAACAATATTCCATCCATACTTAGATAGTATTTTTTCAAAGTAATCATTTAAGTGCTACATGTACATATGTCACCAATGTCGCGATGAAAGCTAGTAGTCCAACAGACAAATGTCATTCATGACATTGTGACTTGTCATTTAAGGGTAGTGTCACAATTTGATCCATATTTTCCATAATTCGTTATCAATTTTAACGAAACTGTTCTTCCTTTTATAAAACATCTTCATCTCATGGAAAATGTAACTTTTGGCATCTGAATTAACTAGTTTTTAGAGTAGCACCTTTAAATCTGACTGATCGGTTAGAAGATCCTCTGAGTGTATTTATTTAAAGAGTATAATTATATATAAAATAATAGTAGAAAAAAGTATCTCTCTACAGGTGGTAATATTTAAATATATATAATTATATATATATACTTCTTGACGCCTGTTCTTAACAATACATTTAAATAACAAACAACCTGTAAAATAAATTATAGTTTTTGTTGAAAATACCGGTGGCAAGTGCTTAAGAGCATCACAAACTGAAACTAGAACTGTTAGCATTACAGTATTAAAAGTTACGCAGCGTTTCATCAGAACCTTGGTTGCTTGCTATTTCATAAAAAAAAATCTGCTATATAAACAAACACAACAGTGCATTTACACGATTCTTGAACATTGATAAAGGTGTCTTCCATAAAGCAAGGTTGGGAAATGTATTGCAATATCCAGGCATGAATGGGTAAGTCATGGAACCTATATAACAGTACATTTTGATTTGTTGTGTCACACCATCATATCAACCTTCCCTAGAGATATTTCTATATACCTTGTTGTGGTTCTGGGGCTTAATTGGCATAGGGAATTGTTTATTGTACTTTATATCATGAATAACGAAGACATTTATTCGGTAAGCATGATTTCCGCTAGAAGGAAGGCAAATATCGATTAAAAACATTTTTTGAAAAATCCGCCAAATATTTGCTGTTTAAGATCCAAAGATTAATTCGCGACTGAAAAATGAATATGCCCCGCTTCCTCTGCAAAAACCCATCCACAAGTCCCGCCCTTTCTAGAAATAGAGTTTACACGAATTGATCGGATTTCTTTTTTCAAAAGATATGAATGGGGGGAATGTAACTATTGGGAATGATAGATTTAGCATTAACCCTTAGCCCGCCAAATAAATTGTCGTCTGCTATATTTCTCGTCTGCTTCAAAGTTTCAAAGTGCTTCAAAGTTGCCAAAATTGCTGAAAATGTTGTCCGAGTGTCAAACAGCTTGGATCCGGATGAGACGCCGAGTTACTCGGCGTCTCATCCGGATCCAAGCTGTTTGCATATGGAGCTATAGTCGTGACTGGCAGGCTAAGGGTTAACACGTTTAATGGGAAAGAATAAAATATTCTCAATTGTATTATCTGCTACCAGTCATTCTTTTCACTCATTCACCACTGATACTTGAAATGGACCATTCAGCTTTCCAATTCAGTATTTTCCATCTTTGATTTTAATGGTTGATTTTAGAATACAATTTCAAAATGACCAACAGTGCAGACCAGAATCATCTGATTTGGTTATATACGGTTTCCGTTCTTAAAGTGAACTCTTCACAGGTACACGGTATCAAAACCACTTGACATATATTTATGGTTCAATGGATTAACAGGTTGAATAATATAGGAGAGACTGTATATTTATCTATTAAGTTAGATAAACATCCAATTATACTGAAATGCATTTATATGATTGGTTTTAGAGGCAAACATTGCAGTATAAATGTGCCATTAAATGCGATTTGTTCTCAGGAGTGCCATTGCCCCAAGTATTGCCATTTTAGTCTAAGGATTCGTTCGTTCATATAATTTAACCATTTCTCTAGTATTGAATATAGATGTGCATGTAAAGCAGGTTGAAAGTAAAGCAGAATGCGCCTTGAGCGCATTCTGCTTTACTTTCATTCTGCTTTAAGCTATCATCTGCTAGAATATAGACAATATTTCGTATGATTCATATTTATGACTGTATAAATTTGAACTATTTTCTTCACTGAAGGAATAAACTTAATGCGCTAAAAGGCGCTTCTATGGGAGACCCGTCAAATACGTTTTAAATGGCGACTTTGCAAAAAGTTTGTTGCCTGACCAGACGCCACAACAATCAGCGTCTAATCAGGATCCAAACTGTTTGATACCCATATCGATATTTTGTCAATCAAAGTTCTTTCAAAACAATGAACTATGTGCATATAACAGAGCCAGCGCAGACGATCTTATGAGGAGAAACGGTTTTAACCAGACAGTAAAACTTAGTTCGGAATACAAATTGGATCCTGATCAGACGCCGTGCTACACGGCGTCTCATCAGGGTACACACTGTGCCACTCATTTTATCTTTTCAAACTACCTGAACTTTACATTTGAGAAATTAAAGCAGACGACAATTGTTTCAAATCAATGACGTCATGACAATCCCATGCTCAGTCGCTGGCGAGTGGGAATATGATGTACAGTGGAGAATACGTTATTCTTTCCCGTTTAAACGAAACGAAACGCAAACGCAAAGCACTAAAACGTAGAAAAGTGAAACTTTTGGACAATTCTGATATTTCATGTTTATCTTGGTGGCAAACAGTTTGGAGCCTGATCAGACGCCGGGTTGCCCGGCGTCTGATCTGGCTCCAAACTGTTTGCAATAGAAATAATAGTTTGAGCGTAAACGCGTTTGTTTGGAAAGAATAACACATTCTCCACTGTAGGAGGTGACGGTATTGAGCTTTGTTCAGGTGATACTGAAATTGTACATGTAATACCAACATTATGAGCGCTGAGCAAGGACTTGTTCGACCGCCCGGTGTCAGGATAAAAAGTACGCGCATTATTTTACCATTCCACCACCATATATGCGACCCTAGTCGATTTTGCAAACAGTTTAAACCCGGTCACACCTTCAAAACGTTAAAGTTGATATAAAGCGTAAGACGATAGTTTTTAGCAGTCAATATTTTGTCTTCGAAACGACTAAAGCATGGTCTAAACTGGCGATGAAAGAGTGACAGTCGAGGCGGTGTGACAGTGTTTTAACCCTTGACTGCCCTAACCTGAACACGATGGTTCTTTGAAAACAGTTTAGAGCCTCATCAGACGTCAAGTGACGCGGCGTCTGAGCAGGGTCTTAACTGTTTGACACTCATTTCAATACTTCTTTAGTCAACATAACTAAAACTTTAATCTGAGAAATAAACCCAGACGAGAATCGTTTGAAATTGATGACGTTTTTTGTTATTGAAGAAGTTAAATGAGATTCTCAGAAACAGGAGCGATAAAGGACATGATTCTACCCTCGCCCACAGGGCGTCTACATCTGACTCCGATAGAAAAGGGCATTAACCGCTTTTATTGCTTTGTACAGAGGAACGTGTGTATCTCAAACTCGCACAAGATGATTTAAAACGTATTTCTACAGATTATTTTGATTTTTTCACTATCGCTTAAGTGGAACGTATTCGTAGTGTGTGTAGTTATATGTTTATCACATAGTAAGATCCTCTCTTATCTAACTGGGAGAATACGTTTTTATTAAAACCTGTTTTTATTGAAAACATACCTTAATGCCTACGCGCAAATTCTAAAATGATAAGACAGCTCTTAAACTTATTTCAGTAAAGAAAGATCCACTGACACCTTTAATACTATATATAAACTTTATATCACACATATAGGCATGTGTATATATATCTCTCTCAAATGTGCTATGATAAATGCAGACAAAACGTATTAACCCATACCCCTATAGCCTGTTTCTAGTTTTGAAAACAAGGTACACTACTTTATGCAAAGCAGAATGCGCCTTAAGGCGCATTCTGTTTCACTTTCAGCCTGCTTTAAGCAAACATCTGCTATAATATAGAAACTATTTCATATGGTACACATTCATAATTGTGTAAAATGGTACTATTTTCCTAAAAGGATGAATAAACTAGAGGAGTAAACAGACGTATTTATGGGGTAACGGATTAAGCAACATGTGTTGAGGAAGTCTACAGACAACACTGACAGGTGCCACTGAACTCGTGCGGGACAAAAATCATGCTTAACCGGAACCTCTAAATACCGGAATTCTCTCTAAACCGGACAAACACTTTGGTCCCGTTTCCCACCCATTTTTCCGCCTTTTATTTATTCCTTAACTGAAGAAAGTACATTCATGATCATCTATCATCAGAAATAGTTTCTATATTCTAGCAGATGATAGCTTAAAGCAGGTTATAAGTAAAGCAGAATGCGCCTTAAGGCGCATTCTACTTTACTTTCAACCTGCTTTAAGTGGTTAGCTACCTTCCATACTAGAAACAAGCTATGTGTGAAAACCCCTCTAAACCGGAAATCCCTCTAAACCGGAAACCCCTCTAAACCGGGTATTTTTGTTGTTCCCAAACATGTCCGGTTTAGAGGGGTTTCACTGTACACAACTTATTTCCTGTTGTACATAAATAGACAGAAATATTTACGTGCTAGAAAATAGTAAATAAAAATGTACTATATGATTGAATTGTTTATTGAAACGAAAGCTATGTATGTTTATTTTCACCTGTTTGTGTATGTATACCGAGAAATAAAATAGTGGAAAAAATATATATAATTTATCTTACAGGTTGTTTGTTAGTTAAATGTATTATTAAGAAATATTTGTTTTATTCGGTAAATAGCTTCTAGCTATTAAATCAATGTTCTTGAAAGCACTGAGTATGGTTTCAAACTGAACTACAGGGGTACTGGATGAAGTGTGTGTGTGGGGGGGGGGGGGGGAGGAGGGGGGAAGAGAGACAATTTTCATTGAAAAATTGAACAATACTGGAAAGAGTCTGAAAGCGGGATTTAGCATACACCCTATTTTGTAAATGATTTCACGGAGCCGGTGCATTTTTTAAGCTGAATTTAACATGTGTAAGCAAGATCTCTTTCACCCAAGCGTCAATCAGTTTCCATTCAGATCTGAAGCAGACCAGATGTTGAAAAACTCTGGCACAGTTACTCAGTATCAGGTCTGGATGCAACTACTTGTAAATGCCGCATTTCTGCAATTTTGATTCACAGGGACCCGACACGATTGATTTTGAGAGAAAAAATGTCAGAAGGTATATATAGAGACAATGGGTACAACTGGTCGTCAGTATATTCTCACCCTATCTCGACAAAAACGGGCTTATCATGAAAAATAATTAATGAAACGACACCCTGTTTGCATTTCTGTCTAGCTAATATAATACCCTTCCATAAAAACATAACAAAAAGCCAACTTTAAGCATGCACTTTCAACAGAAACTGTGTCTACTCACTGAGATCACCGATTTTCGGAAAACGGGACAGGGATTCGTTCATAGCCCACGCTGCATTGACCACTACTGTACGCTTGTTTAGGCGGTAATATCGAGCATGGCAGTCATACAGTTCCATAGATATACGTTTTTGACCAGAGGGACCCGACATGATTGTTTTTTGAGAGAGAAAAAATGTCAGAAGGTATATATAGAGACTCTATATATACCTTCTGACATTGTATGTTCTCAAAAATCAAAAGTGTCGGGTCCCTGTAAGGTAAACATGGCAATTTGTTATTGGTTCAGCAATGATTTGAGAAGAAAACAGCTTTGATTTGTGTCAAAAACGTATATCTATGGAACTGTATGACTGTCATGCTCGATATTACCGCATATTCAATTCTAGAAACAGTAAAGGATTAATTAGTTAAACTGTACTTTATTTTAGCCTGTTTGAGGAATCGTTCAATGGACTTTTAATTTTAAGCGTTTTTCTTTAAATTGCAAAAAAACTTTGGTGAAACTGTACAGTCCTCTGTAACGATTGCTGGAACAAAGTTAATGGTACAAAGATGTGTGACGGCTTATCCCATTTGTGCCCAGTGGATTCTTCCATGTTTAAATATTGGATTAGTCCATATTTTATCAAAGGGATGTCTGGTCAAAATTTTCATTTTTATTTTGTTTTATATTGAAATCCCTTTTAGCAAACAGTGTAGACTCTGATCAGAGTTTACACTGTTTGCCTATGTCCCATATATGGGATCGTGGGCTCAAATAGGTTAAACAGAACACCTGTACGACAGAAACATCATTTATTCTGTCTTCTTTTATTGTTTTAGTCAGCCAACTGTCCTGAACACCGATAACGTGGCTCAGTTTAAGTAGAGGCAATATAGAAGTTAAACCCTATTCGTTCCCGATAAAACAGTTTTTGAACTAAAATGATGATTGTCAGTTAAAAAACAGTTTGGAGTCAGGATTAAAGTAAGTATCCACAATTCTAATTTCACTGCCATTGTCTAGGTTTATCTTTAAGTCAAGTTGCTTTTAAGTTCACTTCCATAAGCCAACTGAACCCTAGTGACGAGAAGATGCGTCTTTTACAAACTATATAACAGTGAGTGATGCCGTATTGTATAATCGTGAAGGATGAGTTTACTGTGTGAATTGCCCCTTGGTTATTGTCAGTCCAGTGAGATATCTGTATCGTGACATGTTATTAATAGAAGAGAACACGACTCGCTCTAGGCACTCAATGTGTTCAGTGATATGTCGTTTGTCTTTGGAGATATATTTAGTAGTGTTATCAGAGAAATTAATTAGGTCTCTACAGACGGATTCCACGTCAACATGTAAGGCAGAAAGTAGGACACTAACCCGTCGGTGCCTATCGTCTACGAAAGTAGATACAGTGTTCCCTTTCTACAATGATCCTTTCAACAACGACTCCCTCCATACAACGACCTTTGTCGCATTTCCCTAAACAGTAAAATGGTTGACTACTGCAATATAGTAAAATATCTCAAAGTTACATGTAAGTAGACATTTTATAGAATAAAAATAATGACGAGTGACAAACAGCTTGAATCCAGATCAGACGCCACGTTACGCGACGTATGATCTGGATTCAAGCTGTTTGCAAATGAAGTATTACAGTGGAGAATCTGTTATTCTTTCCCAATAAACGCGTTTACGCTAAATCTATTATTTGCAGTGCAAACAGTTTAGAGCCAGATCAGACGCCGGGTAACCCGGCGTCTGATCAGGCTCCAAACTGTTTGCCACCAAGATAAACAAGAATTATCAGAATTGTCCAAAAGTTGTACTTTTCTACGTTTTAGTGCTTTGCGTTTGCGTACGTTTGCGTTTAAACGGGAAAGAATAACAGATTCTCCACTGTATTGTTTCCTTATAACAACTCCATCCGAACAACACCTTCAATATGTGTCTCCCATTGGGTGGAGTTGTAGAGAGGGAGCTCTGTAGATGTGAGCAGGGTTTCAGATAAAAGGGTGTACACAGAACAAATCCAACATGTTCTTACTCATTAAACACAAAAGTCTATGGTGTTAATACTCATTAAAATCGTCTCGGTTTATATAGAAATGACGATTATAGTTTTTAAAATAGTTCCCTTATCTAGAGCTCTACAGAAGTTAACAGTGTAGTCAGTTCATGAGACGCCGCGTTCATCAGGGTTCGTACTGTGTATTAGTTCATATGAAATGATATACTGTGTGAACAAACACAGTGTTTTAAGATCACCCATGTATATATATAATGATTTCTTCCAGCAAACACACAGGGATACGCATAGTGTTGGTTTCTGTCTCATCTTAATTCTTTTATTTTTAATTTGGTACCATATAAGCTTATATACAGTTATCTGCCTTAACCCATGTATGCGTGGATATTGCAATTTACTCTCCCATTGTGTTTCATGGAGGGTTCCAACTAAAATATACAAGGGTGATGCTGTACATGACGAGACTCCCGCGAAAAATGGTATCTCATCAGGGTGTTCACTGTTTGTCCCAATGTCCCCTGACACAATGCTTAAATGAGTCCATAGATCCAGAAATAAATAATTTGCCGTAGAAAGTTGTTTGAGTTTCCTCTCATCGTACTTCGTAATTCATCGGCGCTAAATGACGTGTTATGTGTCGCAGTGGCGAAACACCCCATCTCAGATATTCTTCCTCGGTGGGTTCGACCAAATGCGCCCTTTCGTAGTGACTGAGATTGACCGAAATCATCGTCCGAATTCATCTTCCTGAAATCATCTTCGTGAATCATCATTGCGTCTCATTGTCTCTCAGCGTACCTAGGTCATATATTCCTTCTGGGCGGTATTGACCAAAATCATCTTCCTGAAATCATCTTTCTGCAATCATTCCCATGAAATGATAATCTTGAAATCATCACAATCTCATCGCATCGTCATTCATTGGCGCTGTATGACCTATTATATCTTTTCTTATTATTCAGTTTCTTTTTATTATAAATATTTTAAATATTTGTTTTTTAAAATGCTTGATTCTATCTCGATGAACAACACTATTAAAAACACCAGGCGTTTAACCAAATGATTAAGTTTCAAGAAAGTGGTACTGATTTGCCACATACCTTATGTTTTATGCTATTTGTCATGTTTGTTTTGATTGTATTGTAATATTACACATTTCTTTTGTATGGCAAACAAATAAACATTAAATTGGATTGAATTTAATTGAACCTTTAATGGTCAGAGGTGAACTAGACTTAATAGGAAACTAGAATTGTCCATTTGAGGTTTCCTGGGTAGATAAGTTACAGCTTTATTTTCTTATCAGACTATTTTCATATATCTGAAATATGGCAAAAGTTAATAATATTGTTTGACATTATTATGGATCATATCAATATTAGTGATGTTGGAAAATAGACATAAAACACGTCGATATAAAGATGAATGGATGAGTTGGGTTTTACGGCACTGCGACACAAAGTAGGTCATATAAAGATGAAATAAGTTGAAATTACGTGTTGTTTGTTGACTACTTTTACATATCTACGGAAAATAGACATAAAATACTAAACGGGCGATATATCAAACCGAATACAAATAGCGATGATTGTCAAATACCCCTTGTTATTGACTATCCAAGAAGGTTCATAAGCTTCACTGTGTGACCCAATAGTTCAGGCACATGTTATATTCCGATTGTGTTGACTTGTTAGTCACTGAAACTAAACGTAATAGGACGATACGTTTTTCATGACTGACAGGTCAATAAAATTGGATTGTACATTGTGATGGATGTGATGTCTGGTACCACAGGGTGTGTTCTGGGACGGCCAAACAGGCATATAACATTCATGTCAAACATGAAAGTTATTTGTGGTTGTGCTTGACATGGGGTTTACCAAACTTTTACAAGTTCCTTTACAGATACAAATAGCTTTAATACTCTCAATTGTCCAGACCCAGTTTTCACCTCAACACCTGCTAAAAATATTCCCCCGCCTAGTCAGAACAAAACGAAACATTTCAAGGCAATGGGTGAAAGTTTTAAATAGTAATCTTGTTTCCATTGTTAATAAAGTTGGAGAGTTTAAAGCCCTAATCACTCTAGAGAAACCAGATATCGTAGTGGGGACAGAAACCTGGTTGTCCCCCGATATCCACTCAGGTGAGTATTTACCTGAGGGCTATGTAATTTATCGGGGAAACATACATCATACAGGTAAGAGGAGTGGGGGTGTCTTCATCATGGTCAGTGGCAAATGTGTCAGTGTCCACCAGCCCAGTTTATTACAAGATGTGAGACCACCTGGATTAAACTGGAGGTTGTTGGGTCCCAGCTACTATACATCGACGCTTACTATCGGCATCATGAACATGATGAAGACAGCCTCGACGAGCTAAGAAAGTCCCTCGAAATTGTAAAACAAAAGAAAGGAAATATTTGGGTGATAGGGGACTTTAATTTTCCGAAGATGAGTTGGACTGACAACATACCATAGACACAGCAAGACTGATCTCAAACATGGTTTCAGGGAGAATAAAATTCCACGGAAACACACCTGGTGATGCTTGAAATGTATGTTTGGGTAAACAGACTGACCTGGTTCTTTTAGATTTTAGTAAGCCGTTCGACATGGTATCCCACGAGGAATTCCTAAAGGGTCTGTCCTGGGACCTATATTGTATAATAACGACCTGCCTGACAACATCACCTCGCAAGTCAGGCTGTTTGCAGACGACACTGCCGTCTATCTTACAATTGACGACAAAGAGACTGACGGTTCTACACTAAAACAGACCTGAACAAATTACAGGAGTGGTCTCTCAGGTGGGATATGAGCTTCAATCCTTCTAAATGTCAGGTAGTCCAAGCCATAAAGGCTAGAGTCCCTATACCCACCAAGTACAAGCTACATGGACAGACTCTAGAGATCATCAGTAGTGCTTGTTATCTGGGTGTCGACATTTCTGGCAGCTTGTCGTGGAATGCACATGTTGATCGTAAAACTACATCAGCAAACCGTACTTTAGGTTTTCTCAGGAGAAACATCAAGTCAAAGTCGTCGAAACTCAGGGAGCGCACTTACAATACCCTTGTTCATCCATAACTAGAGTATGCTTGTAGTGTGTGGGGTCCTCACACAAAGTCCAACATAGATAAAATTGAAATGGTTCAAAGACGCACGTCGGGCATTGGGTGAGTATTCCAGGCACGCCAGTGTCTCTGTCATGTTATCAAAACTATGATGGAGATCCTTGGAACAACTTCGTTCGGATGCTAGACTATGTCTCTTTTATAAGATTGTTTATGAGTTAGTGGCGGTCCCAGTTCCGTCTTATATACATGGAAACACTCGTCTATCAAGACACTGTCATTCTGTGAGTTTTAGACAGGTTCACACTGGAGAAGACTATTATAAGTACTCCTTTTACCCTCTTACAGTAGTACAGTGGAATGCTCTTCCTGCAGATGTCGTGTTGAATGAGAACCTGAAAACATTCAGGTCCTCAGTCATCAACATATATCATTTTAAGCCTTAAGTCCAGCAATGGTGTTTTTATCCTGTTTTTACTCTTTTTCCTGCTGAGTTTTAACATTCTTTTAACTTTGTTTTATCCGCTAACCCTTATCTTTTATCCTGTTCTTAACTCTAATAACAGGCACAGACTGCCGGAAATTACCCGTGAGGGTGTGAGGCAGTATCAAAATAAAGAAAGAAAATAACAAGTTGTTGAAACGAATGGGACTAGATGCATTGTCCTTGGATAGCGAGTGTATTGCTCTATTAACTGAGCTCTCAGTACAAACAATGAAGATTCTCAACCATTTCATTATGTACAATTATTACGCAGGTATACAAATTATAGTAAAAAGTGGTCAAGCATGAAGTGGATTTCATAAAGTCGAATGATTAAGCATTTCAGAGATAAAACAGATTTTGTGCAAATATCGTTGTCTGCAATATTATTTGAAAGTAAGATTTAAGGCAGTATGAAAGTCGAAATTTCAAAACGAGTGTCAAACAGTTTTGATCCTGATTAAACGCCACGTTACGCGGCGTCTGATCAGGATCCAAACTGTTTGCAAACGTGTCTTTTACATGTAGCGTCATTGAGAGTGAAAACGTTAATATGAGATTGATTGTAGTTTTAATACAAACGATATAATGCAGGAACAACTCATAGATCTGATAGAGTACCGTGCCCCCTCTCTATAGTGTGTGTTTTTATATGGAGGCGAAATTAAGACTTGGCTTAAATTTGCAAACAGCTTGAATCAAGACCAGACGCCACGTTACGCGGTCTGATCAGGGTTCTAGATGTTTTTCACTCATCATCATATTCCTTCTGTCAAAATGTCCTCTAGATTTAATATGTAATTTTGAGAGAGAAAAAATAGCAGACGGCAATATTGAAACAGTGAACGTGATATACCTATTTTTTAGCAACAGTGACAACGTTGTTAGGAGGAGATAGTTGTTGGGAGGGTCGTTGTAGGGAGGGAGCACTGAATTGCATACTCTATCTTTATTAACACTCTCTATAAGTGTGTATATCGCTGCGTAATTAGCCTTAATTGGAAACTGGAATTGTTCATATGAAGTTTCAGTGGTCAATGAGTCAATGAGTTAATGCAGGGCATCAGTTTCAAATACCATAAATTGGTGGCCATATTCCATTTATTAGGAAATGTCTTGCTTTTAAATATCTCAATATCTGTGTTTTGCCGACGGCAGTTTACCTTTCTGCACGGAGAGTAACTAATGCAATTGTTCACTTTAACTGTCTCTCAAAGAAATAATTCTTTCCGGCACACGTCTGTTGAAAACAGGATGAGCCAGCAGTCTGCTTCAATATTATCCTGCAGTAATGTGTGCACTGCTTTAGCTAGGCTCTGCATCTGAGTTTGGTATTAATAAATACGTGTTTATGTTTTCCAGCACTGACACGTGCCAAAACCTGCTTCAACATTAATTTTTACAGAGACGACAAAATTTAATATGTAAATATAATCTAAGTGTTTTCCATTATATAATGTCACGTCATTTTTACCTTTACGTTCTCTTAATAGATGTAAATGTTGAACATCAAATACTTTATCTTGCTTTTGATCACTATTCTTATTTTTTTAACTCTCTTTTTTAACCACGGCTTTGACATGTTACAATCAGTATTATAATTTGTAATTTTCCATTCATTTGTGCCATACTGTGATGTTTTGAATATCTGTGATATATATAGCATGTAATGTCATTTAGAGCATCTCTTATAATTCCTTTATGCAATGGCTTTGCGCTATTTTGAAGTTTTTATTGTATATGTTTCTGTGTTCATTAAATGTTCATTGATACGATGTAAATAAAGATTCTATTTGTATAGAAACAGTGGAGAAAACGTTATTTTTCCCGTTTAAATGCAAACGAAACGCAAACGCAACACACTAAAATGGAGAAAATGACAATATTTCGACAATTCTGAGTGTTGATTTTAACCTTGACGGCAAACAGTTTGGAGCCTGATCAGACGCCGGGTTACCCTGCGTCTGATCTGGCTCCAAACTGTTTGCAATTAAAATAATAGTTTTAGCGTAAACGCGTTTATTGGGAAAGAATAACGTTTTCTCCACTGTCAGTAGTCAGTGTTTGGTTCTTTGTTTGGACAAAAAGCTTTTCTTCCAGTAATTAAACGTCAGTTACACTGAAAACTGGTGTTCTATAAAAAGAAAAACGCACAAATCAAAGAACAGACTTCCTTTGATACTATTTTGTACTTTTGGTTAAGCTGACATCTGTCGTCTCCAATTAAATTCAAGAATGGAAAATCGTTCAATCAGGCGGATGGTATGCTATCCTGTTTTCATGGTCAAATTTACAATGAAAACTAAACTACCTATTTACCACCATATGTCTGTCCGCTTCAATATTGTCTTATGCAATATCGTTTCAAAGTTATAATTATTTAAGGCAATATGACTGACAAACTTACGAAAGGAGTATGAAATAGTTGGGATCCTAATCACTAGTGACTCGGGGTCTGATCAGGATCTAAATTGAGTGAAAACACGTATTTTAGGCGTCATTGATAGTGAAAGGGTTAAACCAAATGCTATCACATTGGGGCAACAACAGTTTTACGAAAAAGTATTGATACTCTCTTAAGGTTCCGAGATAGTGTTTGACAGGCCGACTTTTTCCGACTTTTTTCCAAAATGCCTACATGCAACATACCAATAGTATATATCATGTAGAGCGTTAGGACTTGTAGAAGCTTTATAAGGGAGTCTTGATGTAAAATTAATCACTACTAAGCTATTTATGGTGCCACTAACAGAGTCCGGAAATGTCCATGTATCTTTTTTACAAGTGCCAACATTTGAATTCTTCATTTCACATTTTATTGATGATATACTTCCAGTCAACAAAGGAGTGTCATATTTAGAAACTACTGATGTTATAAGCATAAATGTGATTGAAAGTTTGGAGGTCATATTCTAACCAGAAATGGGTGTCAAAGCCACCTGATGCTCGCCTGTTTAAAGTTTAAGTCTAAAAAACATCTTGTATCGAAAGCAAATCAATTTTCAGTTAAGAAAGATTATTAAATGAATGGTGAGTCTTAGTCTAGTTATATTAAACTTTAAAACAACCACTCCAAACTTGAAACCTGGTGATTTGTAGTAAAAACAATTAAGTGCAAAACGTGTCAAAAATTGACAAATATTAAAATTATTTTTAAATTTCAACTTCATAAATCAATGTTTGACCCCTAATGAACCTCCATACAAAATTTCAGCACCTTAGCACAAGTATTAAAGTTTAAAACAACCCGTCCAAAAAACTTTAACCTGGTGTTTGTAGCAAAACTCCTAAGTCAAAAACATGTCAAATATTGACAAAATTTTAAATTATTTTTACATTCCAACTTCATAAATCAATGTTTGACCCCTAACAAACCTCCATACGAAACTTCAGCACCCTAGCATAAATATTAAGCTTTAAAACAACCCGTCCAAAAAACTTTAACCTGGTGATTTGTAGTCGAAAAACCTAAGTCCAAAACATGTTGAAAATTGACAAATATTAAAATTATTTTTAAATTCCAACTTCATAACATCAATGTTTACCCCCTAATGAATCTCCATACATAATTTCAGCACCCTAGCACAAATATTAAGCTTTAAAACAACCCGTTCAAAACACTTTAACCTGGTGGTTTGTAGTCGAAAAACCTAAGTCTAAAACATGTTGAAAATTGACATTAATTTAAATCATATTTAAATTCAAATTTCATAACATCAATGATTACCCCCATATGAATCTCCATACAAAATTTCAGCACCCTAGCACAAATATTAAGCTTTAAAACAACCCGTCCAAAAAACTTTAACCTGGTGATTTGTAGTCGAAAAACCTAAGTCCAAATCATGTTGAAAATTGACATTAATTTAAAATGTTTTTAAATTCCAATTTCATAACATCAATGTTTACCCCCATATGAATCTCCATACAACATTTCAGCACCCTAGCACAAATATTAAGCTTTAAAACAACCCGTCCAAAAAACTTTAACCTGGTGATTTGTAGTCGAAAAACCTAAGTCCAAATCATGTTAAAAATTGACATTAATTTAAATTATTTTTAAATTCCAATTTCATAACATCAATGTTTACTCCCAAATGAATCTCCATACAAAATGTCAGCACCCTAGCACAAATATTAAGGTTTAAAACAACCCGTCCAAAAACAATGGAGGAAGCCATGATGGAACTACTTTTTTCGTTTACAAAAGTACAGTACAGCTCACGTGGATTTTGCTAATTCCTCTCGTCCTCTGTGGCAAGAAATCACTTTGCGTGGACAAACTGTGTTTTTCCTCTCCCCACTGCTTGGGATAAGCGAGATTTCCGCCGCGATTTCGCACTGTGTTACGCTGCGTAGAAAAATCGATAAACTTTAATCTCCGCGATAGATCTCGCCACGGAGAGTTCACGTACTTGTGAAACGAGGAATTATTCATTAATATTATGCGTTTGGTCGAAATCTACATTGTATGTGTTGAAGTGCAAAGACAACGGACTCGTAAAATAAACAATAATAAATGCAGATGTTATATCAATGTATGCAGACCAGGCAATGCAGATGGAAGCATTTTGTCGGAATTGACATGTAGGATCAATCCGAGTCACAAAGTTACAATTAATGGCATATTTCAGTTTTTGTTTACCTCAACCTGCAGTCTGCACGCGACGCGAGTTTCCCTTTGATGTGTTAAAGTCGATTTTCGTCATGATTTAGTGCACATTTTCTGATGGAATAATATGTGTTTACTTTACACAACCAGCCCTCACTGTTCCGTTTCGACACAGCATATACATGATATGAAAGCAGTGGAATATCTATGGAGGAAAGGGTTAAGTAATTTCAATTAGCTTTGTTCAGAGCTCGTGAATTTCCTGCACGAGTGTTTAGTCATTTCACATGTATGTTTCGTAGATATTAATATACTTATGTATCGGGGCCTTCGTGGTAGAAGGAATATTATAGTCACTGTGAGTAACAATCACTCAGCTCTTCGCCTATGTGGGTTCGATCCCGGTCTGGGTTTGAACTTTTCATGTGGAAAGGACTAAACAGCGTCAGGTAGACTGATTGCTAAATAGAATTATTAAACAATCACAAACAGTACAGAACTCGATAAATTTGAGCTACTCCTTACATTTCTATAATATTTTCCTACTATTTTTGATGACTGGGGTTGCATTTAGGTAATCGCTGTGTCTTAATCATTTTTCTATGTGTGTTTGTGTTTTTAAACCAGTGTGCGCTATAGATCATCTCTGTATATATTCAAATGTATATGGCAACAGAACATCTATGACGTAGACAAGCTGTTGTGGAAATAACTTCCCAGCGAATGCTTTATTTAACTTCTATTTGTGTACACTGTCCTCATCTCGATATCAGGCTATTAACAAAGTATACATAATTTAGCTTTAAACTGTCCTTACAGGAAATACTATTACTTCTATACTATATTTTTCTGGTCGAAGTCGGATGATCCTAACACTTTGTAATGATTCTCAGAAAGCATGTTTAAATTGCAAAAGTAGGCCATGCTGTGAGTGTTGCCTCAGACGTTTGGGATACATGTAGTAAATATCCTGATTTAATCAGCGAACCCCCTTAACCCTTTCCCCCATAGAAGCGCCTTTTAGCGCATTCATATTATTCTTGCGCTGAAAAAAATAATTCTAATTTATACATTTATAAAAATGTATTATAAGGAATATTTTCTTTATTCTGGCTGGTGGTAGCTTAAAGCAGGCTGAAAGTAAAGCAGAATGCGCCTTAAGGCGCATTCTGCTTTACTTTCAACCTGCTTTAACTAGTCACCTATTTTCAAAATTAGAAACAGCTATGGGGTAAAGGGTTAAAGTCACGAATCTCCTTTAATCGTATGACCATGCATCGTGTCGTATTCAATTTTATTACATGCCGAATCTACGTGTTTTAATATAAAACGTAAAATGTGAGCTTAATATCATATCTTAACATAATATCAACTCAAAAGACTCATTAATTTACAATGTCATTCACAATTGATTTACAATAGTATTATTCCTTATGGTATTTCTTTCTTAATATAAATATAATAAGGACAAACTAAAATGTAATGGAACTCTTCTAAGGCATGTACACGGTGTACATTTTCTAAATCGCTTCAGTATTGTTGTGTCTGTTCAGTTTTATTCTTCTAAATATTTAGGCGACGATAAAGACATTTGCAATAAAAGCACGAAACCTGTCAGTATACATATACCATAGTATGAAAAAAAATGGAATGTTTTACTCTAGATACAATTTATAATTTTGGTTTTGTAAAGTTGACTCACCATTTACTATGATTAACCCTAATGCCGTCAATTGTTTTGCCATCTGCTTTGAAAACAAGTACTATCTAAACTACTGATTTTAAAGCAGATTGCGAAGCGATGATATACCGATAAGAACTTCAAACAGTTCCACTCCTGATCAGACGCCACGAAGCGCGACGTTTCACCAGGTTCAAAACTGTGCACAAAGTCACATTCAGTCGCAAATGGAACAGTAAACATATTAATGATTCCTGCGCTTAGGATTCGAATCCAAAGCAAACGCCGTACGACCCGACGTCTTATCAGAATCCAAACTGTAAGTCACCTATTCCGTTAATTGTTTTGTCATTTGCTTTGAAAATATTGCTTCATAAACCATATATTATTGTTGTAGAAACAGGTAACCTAGCTATGAAATACAATTATAATTTCAAGCAGTTCTAATCCAGATAAAACGCCACGTAGCACGCCACGTAGCACGACGTCTGATCAGGATCCAGCCTGTGTGAAAGACCAACTTATGTTTCAAATGAACCGGTAAACATATCAATTATTGCTTCGCTGACAGCTCGAATCCAGATCAGACAGGATCCAAGCTGTTAGTAAAGCCAACTATGGCCGCCTATGACGGGAAATGGTTTACTATTTCATCGGTTACTTAGTTACAAATATTTTATGTGTATTCATATTTTCTATGTTTTTCTTTAGATTTCGTGGAAACGCACAGAAACAATAAGGATTCTTTCATTCACTATTACATGTATTTCATCGATTTTGCCTCAGTGTTTTAAGTTGTTTCATTTCATTTTCGCAGAAACAAACTTAAGTCACTGTTACATTGATACTGTTTAATGTAGATATGTACATGTATTGCAATAGTGGGATATTATCTATTTGGAATCCTTAGCCGATGTGATGTATATATGGTATTGGACATGTATGAACTGGATGTTTGTTTGCTATAATTGTGGTCAACGGTCAATGTCAAGGCCAGAGTGGTCTAAGAATGGTTCGCGACTCTACGCCATCCCCAAATGTATTCACACACCTATTTTGGTTTCCTTAACTTAATAAATATGTGGTATAGGAAATACATGTGTGCCAAGGACAAACTATGTCTATTATTAAAGTCAAAGGCTAATGTTCAATATACAGTGTACTTGAAAAGTGCATGTGGCACTCTGCCATCATCAGATACAACGGAGTGTAACGTGCAAACCGAGTGACCCAGCAACAACAAACCCCGTCGGTGCAAAGCTTAAGCTCACACCAAGAGATGTTTGTTGCGCTATATAATTGACTCTACTTCCCAACATAAAACGGTTTGGGAAGCCTTATTTGCATATACCAACGTACTACGTACGTTACATAACTTTCCCCTCCTAGAGGTCTCGTCCCGTGACTTGGACCCTGGGAGAACCGTGGGTAAGGCAACTCCGGTCTGGCAGTTGCCATTATCCCACCGCTGCCACCATTTGTAACGTAAAAACCGAGAGACCCAGCAACAACAAACCCCGTCGGTACAAAGCTTAAGCTCACACCAAGAGATGTTTGTTGCGCTATATAATTGACTCTACTTCCCAACATTTAACGGTTTGTGAAGCCTCATTTGCATATACCAACGTACTGCATACGTTACAGGAGAACACGTTATTATTTCCCGTTTAAACGCAAACGAAACGCAAACGCATTGCATTAAAATGGAGAAAATGACAACTTATTGACAATTCTGATTATTTAGAGCCTGATCAGATGTCGGGTTACACGGCGTCTGATCTGGCTCCAAACTGATTGCAAAGGAAAAACCGTTTAACGCAAACGCTTTTATCGGGAAAGAATAACGTTTTTTGCACTGTATACTCCCACGCCAAATTTTGACTAATTTCAAAAGCCGTACAATAACGGAAGCACTATATTGAATATCTAAGACTTATATATTCTGATTTTCATTGCCAAAAACAACAACAACCGGCTCTGGAACGTGATGTTTGCTTAG
This sequence comes from Gari tellinella, assembly GCA_922989275.2. NCBI lineage: Eukaryota > Metazoa > Mollusca > Bivalvia > Cardiida > Psammobiidae > Gari > Gari tellinella. Next base: position 98,262,037 of record OV277860.1, read on the forward strand.
TATACATACTGCTTGACAATCATTTCAATACATGTTTAGTCATGTTGCTTTAAATTTAACTTCGAAACAAATGTGCAGAGCACAGTTGTAAAGCAAGTGAAACTTTGGTGGTAAACTTGTTAAAAACAAAGGGTTAAACGCGACGATAATAGAGTTAGAATAAACGATTAGTTTATATTAAAATTATTTCCATAGCTTCTTAAATAGACGTATTGGAGGAAGGTTTTAACAAAACATTTCACGGAAGAAATCTATTTAACTTTAACATTCACATTTTATATCTATGTTAGGAAAGTATTTATTAATAATTTTACTCCAGTACTTTTATTTTCGTGTTCAACGTGTGATTACAGTGGAGACGAAGCTATTATTTCCCGTATACGAAAGCCAATGCAATCGCATGCATACAACCTTTGAAATTTCTCACGTTTAATTTTAATCGGAAGGGCAAAGTGTAAGGAGCCTGATCAGACGCCAGATTACCCGGCGTCTGATCTGACTCCAAACTGTTTCAATGGAAATAATAGTTTTGGCGTAAACGCGTTTATTGGGAGTGAATTACACCTTCTATACAGTAACTGTCAGACAATGAAAAGAAATAAACATTCTGTGCAGCCAGAAATAAACCAGCCTCTTGGGTGACAGACATGCAGTGAAAAGATGTTAGCATTTCCCAGTAAACATGTTTGTGATTAACCCATTACCCCCTAAATACGCCTTTTGACACCTTTAATTTATAACTCCTCTGAAGAAAACAGTTCCACTTTATACAGTTATGAATAAATATTATAAGAAATATTTTCTAAATCCTAAAAGACAATAGCTTAAAGCAGGATGAAAGTAAAGCAGAATGTACCATGAGGCACATTCTGCTTTACCTTTAGCCTGCTTTAAGTAGACACCTGTCTTCAAAACTAGAAACAGGCTATGGAGTAATTGGTTAAACAACTAATTCATTCGCAAACAGTTTTGAGTCAGATCAGACGACAGGTAGTCCGGTGACCATTGTGGATCAAAACTTGTGTGCCACTTAAATAAAATTAAATCCAGAGAATTTTCACAAAGTTGTTATCTTTTGCATTCTATTGCATTGTAAATCGTGATTTCTCTTTTTGAACACATACTCATACGCCATACTGACAACAAGACACATTGGAATAGCAACTTGTCACACCACATGTTCACCTCACACCAGTATGTAATGTAATGTTTTAAGTTATAACCTTGCCACTGTCTTAACGACGTCATAACTAACCTTCTATGTCATTATATCGTACGCTTATCGACATGAAGTCGGTATTTATTCCGGAAATCAAAGATAACTTTTTTAGGAAATTTGAATGATTTGTATGTGAAATATATGTGCCACAAACTTCTAGTTTGGATCTTGATCAGACGCCGATGTGACCCATGTCTCATCTGAGTACAACATTTCTTGTAAATGTTTACTAGCTGCAGCGACAGCAGTTAAACTCTGTTTATGTACACAGATTGAATCATCCAAGTGAATCCTTTCACTGCCAACGGCGCCAAAATGCGACTTTGCAAACAGTTTGGATCCCGATCAAACGTCGCGTCACTTGACAGGGAAATAGTTCTTCTACAGTTTGACTTAAGAAATGTCAAATCTTGATCAGACCCCGCGTTATTCTGCTATAATCAGGATCCAAAATATGTATTAATAGTTCCCTCGGGTTAACACAGTGGAGGCGTGTTTCCAGGAATGTACTGTTTAAAATATTCTAGGAAACGTCTTGTGTATCTTTTATACAGTAAGACCATATGGCGAGTATGAGTATACTACAAGCAGAGTGATACCATTAATGAAGATGATGATTATGATGATGAAGAAGACCTTACTCACGTGAAACTCGAAAATAAACCACATGGTCGGTCTCCAGGTAGGAGAATGTGACAGTTAAATACAGGATAAAGTTGATGCAGAAATTTCATTAAGAAGCATTATGGACTACATATGATGGTATCAAAGTGATACCTGTCCTTAGAGATTCGCATACATTGTTACTGGTTACATATCGCTTGAACAAGGGATATGCGGGTTATAGAATACTATGATTTAACACTTTCATTGCCATGACGTCATCAATTTTAAACAATTGTCATCTGCTTTTAATTCTCAAAATTACATTTTATGTATATCTATCTTGACTTATGAAATTTTTAAATGGGTGTCATATTGTTTTGTTTTGTGTCCTGATCAGTTGGTTTTACAAACTAATGATAATTTTCTTTTATAATTTTGGTACTAATATTGAAGGAGTATCCCTTGTGTGGAATTTGATTCCATGTAAATCCATAATGTATCATGATTATTGTGAATGTAGTTGTTTGTCTTTTCTCGTTTTGAAAGTACATTAATATAATATCATGTGAAGCTCTTTTGAACGCAACACATGTGTGAAAAAATCGCTGTATATGTCTGATATACTTATAATAAAAATAATAATGATGATTATAATCAGACGACCCATTCCACGTCGTCTGATAAGGATCTAAACTGTTTGCTTATAACGGTTGTACTCGGGGTAAGGCAGTGGAAGGGCCAATTGATTTAAATAACTGAGCAATTGTCCTATATATATTGTCGAGAGGGTGGGTTTAGTTTGGTTCGAACCTGTTCGAACATGTCAGGGTTGGTGTCAAACCTTTAAAGTGTAGACGAGGCCCCAAACTACGTGTCTTATATGGATCTGCACTGTTTGCATCAGCTAAGCGAACTGAAGGCTGACAGTCAAAAGAAGTGCCCATCACATAAAATATGGAAATACACTTTTTCACTCGACCCCTACCAAATATCAACTGTGGTACAGTGGAGAAAACGTTATTCTTTCCCAATAAACGCGTTTACGCTAAAACTATTATTTCTATTGCAAACAGTTTGGTGCCAGATCAGACGCCGGGTTACCCGGCGTCTGATCAGGCTCCAAACTGTTTGCCACCAAGATAAACATGAAATATCAGAATTGTCCAAAAGTTGTTCTTTTCTACGTTTTAGTGCTTTGAGTTTGCGTACGTTTGCGTTTAAACGGGAAAGAATAACAGATTCTCCACTGTAGTATTTCAAAATTAAAACGTGTCTTAGTCACATTTTAATTTGAACAAGAGGGCATTGGCGGCCTTGAATATCGCTCACCTGTTGTAATGCAGCCTGATAGCTTAACGTTTTAGTTTCACCCGTTTTAATCTAAATCCATTTAAATTTGTAGTATAGTACGGCATGTTAACAATATTGGAATATTACCTATTCTTGTATAGTACAGAACATCAAAGGCAGATAACTAGAGCCTAAACAATACTGAATTTAAGCCTTTTCTAGCATTTTATAGTATCTCAAGGGCAGAAAACGCATGCCACAACGATCAGATTTCAACAAGAACTGCTCTCCTTTGAGAACTTAAAGCTATTTACATGTACATTAAAATTAATTGAAAACTGTAGTTGCAAGAATGTAAACACTGTTAGGTATGACATTTTCAACACATCAAGGACAGACAACTCTAGACCATTTCGTCCGATTTCAACATTGTCGAACTAAGCCGAGATGTTATGTCATATACAATCTGAGCCAGTTTGAGAAAGATTTGATAAACATTGTGGCTTCTTGAAAGTAAAAACGGGAAAGAATAACAGATTCTCCACTGTAGCATTTCAAAATTAAAACGTGTCTTAGTCACATTTTAATTTGAACAAGAGGGCATTGGCGGCCTTGATATCGCTCACCTGTTGTAATGCAGCCTGATAGCTTAACGTTTTAGTTTCACCCGTTTTAATCTAAATCCATTTAAATTTGTAGTATAGTACGGCAAGTTAACAATATTGGAATATTACCTATTCTTGTATAGTACAGAACATCAAAGGCAGATAAGTAGAGCCTAAACAATACTGAATTGAAGCCTTTTCTAGCATTTTATAGTATATCAAGGGCAGATAACTCATGCCACAACGATCAGATTTCAACAAGAACTGCTCTCCTTTGAGAACTTAAAGCTATTTACATGTACATTAAAATTAATTGAAAACTGTAGTTGCAAGAATGTAAACACTGTTAGGTATGACATTTTCAACACATCAAGGACAGACAACTCTAGACCATTTCGTCCGATTTCAACATTGTCGAACTAAGCCGAGATGTTATGTCATATACAATCTGAGCCAGTTTGAGAAAGATTTGATAAATATTGTGGCTTCTTGAAAGTAAAAACTGTCAGATTTGGCATTTTCGACACATCAAGGGCAGATAACACATTCCCTAATAATCCGATTTCAGCCAACATTAAACTCATTCAACTATTTTCGAACTTATCCTAGACCATATAACAATATACAATCTGAGCAAGTTTGAGAAAGATTGTATACAAATAGTGGTCTCTAGAGTGTAAACGCTGTTAGATATGTCATTTTGACCTATTCGTCCGATTTCATCCATAACCAAACTCATCTGAACGCTTAAAGTCATATTCAATCTGAGCAAGTTTAAAAAAGATTGGATAAAAATTGTGGCCTCTAGAGTGATAACATTGTTAACTTTGATTTTTATGCAATTTAAAGGTAGATACCTCTTGGTCCGATTATGTGGATTGAAAGACATGAACGAACAACTGCTGTTGAATTATTTCAATAAAATTTATTTCACACATAACCTAAATCCTGTTAAAGGTTTCTAGCCCAATTGTGTAGAAGTGGCGGGTCAATTTCAGGCATTTCACGAAATTACTGAACATTTCAGGCATTTCGTGAAATGACTAAGTGAAACAGTCACTTCACGTAATGACTGAATGTTTTAGTTATTTCGTGAAATAACTGATTACACAGATTGACTGTAACATATATATTGTAGACCTACTCTGTAAGTCAACTAAACTCATTTGCGCCCAGTGGATTCTTCCATGTTTATTAGAGGAAACCATGATTATCGTCTAAAATTCTTCTTTATCAATGAGATAAATTTCAAGAAAATTAAAAACCTTTATAAACAGCATCTATCTGCATTTATTTATGAATTAAAAGATGACGTCATTTTAAAATGACGTCAAATCGGCATTTTCCACCCAAACGATCGATTTCAAGACGTTCAATGTTTACAGAACTCAACTCTCAACTCAATTTTATTGGCAATCGGCAACATAAAAGTGCCATTGGCCATGTACAATATAGCAATTTAACGTGAAATATGACCATGACATTTACATAAACACTACTCAACTCAACAACTCAATTTTACAAGTACAAAACATTCAACTGAATATATTATAAGTTTAACTTGTATATACACTATTATACTATATTATTGATATTATCAATCTGCAACTACATTATTTCGTATATTCATTGCAACCTTGATATATTTTGCTACGTTTAAATTAACTTTTTTGTTCTTTGAAGAAAGTAGTTTTATGAACTTATTTAGAGAGGGCCATGAAATATTTTTTAAAATTTCAACTCTTTCTTGTTTATATTTTTGACATATTAATAAAAAGTGATATTCTGATTCAATAGCATTTTGATTACAAACGATACAGACTCTATTTCTACGATCAATATTATTATATCTTCCAGCTTCTATAGCCAAGTTATGCGAGGAAATACGAAATCTTGTAAGATGCATGCGTAAAGAATTATTAGTTATATTTTGGAGGTAAGATTCCATTTCAAATGATTCCTTGAACATTACATAGTATTTCAATTTTGGTGAGTTTGTTATTGATGTTCGCCATTCCTGGATAAAATTGTCCCTTATTCTCCTTTGTATAGCAGGAAAGTAATTGACAGTAGTATCCAAGTTATCCCAAATAAACGTGTAACCCAAACTATCCAATTTTCTTTTTATATGACTACCCCAACTCTTATTGTTTCCCATCAAAGTTATACAATGCTCTCTAAAGATATTATAAACGGTACTCATATTATCACCATATTTCTTGATTTTCAACCAATATTTTAACGATCTTTCTATGCATATAACAGAAAGCGGAAATCTACCTAATTCTCCCAGAACTGCATAATTTACAGACTGAGATCGTACACCAAGTATGATTTTACCAAATTTTATATGAAGTTTATCTATCTCCTTGAAATTGTATATACCCCAAACCTCAGATGCATACGTAATGATAGGATCAGCCATCCTGTCAAAAAGTAGAAGTTTGGTACGTACATCCAATTCTATTTTCTTAAATAAATATAAAAGACTATACATTGCTTTCGTGGCCTGATCTTTTAATGCTTTAAAAGCATAGACTAGATTTCCAGTTTTCATAAAGTTTACACCCAAATAACAAAAATTATCAACAACTTCTATTTTCTCGTTGTTTATGAACCACTCAAAATTTAATGCTGATCGTCTTTTTTCAAAAACACAAATCTTCGTTTTCGCTACATTTATTTTAAGACCCCATTTAGTCGAATACAAATATAAACTATCAAGTTGTGCATGCAGGCTATTTTTTATCTGTTGTGAAGACTGCGATATCATCTGCAAAAAGAAGTAAATATATAGAAAGCTGTGTGAGATCCTTTTCAGTCAATTTATTAAGATCTAGATTATCGCTTACATCGTTAACAAAAAGAATGAATAGGATCGGCGAGAGTGGCTTCCCTTGTTTCAATCCAACCGTTATATTGAACAGAGCGGATAATTCTTCATAATCAGACACTTTCACACATGCTGACACATCTTTGTAAATAGATTTAAGCATAGTTAAAAGTGTACAGCTTATACCTGTTTGCGCAAGTTTAATCCAAAGAGCGTCTTTTATGATTGTATCAAAACATTTTTCATAATCAATAAAAGCACAATACAATTTACTATTACTAGACAGTATTTTTTTAATAATACAATGTTATATACAAACACAATCAACAGTACCCCTATTATCTCTGAAACCGAATTGCGAACAGTTCAGTAACTGTTCATTTTCACACCATTTATTCAATCTATTTCTAAGACACAAAGAGAAATGTTTTGCCAAAGAGCTTATTAAGGTAATACCTCTGTAATTATTTGGATTTTCCTTATCACCCTTCTTGAACAAAGGTATAATACTACCGGTCGTCCAAGATGAGGGATAATTTCCACTATCAAATATTTTATTGAAAATAGGTACTAGAAATGGTGATATAAAATCTCTTGCATCAATAAAGAAATCGGCAACAATGTTGTCGATACCAGGGCTTTTATTCCTCTTTAAGGATGCAATAGTTTTGTTAATTTCATCACAATCAAACAATTTATCAAGCTGTTCAATGTTTATATCTGTATCAGGTAATGGTAACGTTTCATCATATATATACTGTGCATCAACTTCATTAGATAATTTTGCAAAGTGATTCTTAAAGGTTTCAGAATCTATTAAATTTTCTTTGTTTTTATTATTTTTATACTTATTTATGAATTTCCAAAATTTACTAGGATTTTTCATACTCATGTCACTTAATTTTATTTTTTATTTTCTAAAATAATTATTTTTATTTCTTCTTTTTACGTTAACGTAATTATTCCTACTTTCCATAAACTTACGTAAATTAAGTTACATTTATTACCCTTATACACTCTTTTACACTTATAAAATTCCGATTTAGCTTGTCTGCATTCATCATTGAACCAGGGAACCTTCTGTTCTTTTTTATTACAATTTCTCTTCCCGTATGTTTTCTTACCAAAGTTTTCTTTTGTTATATCATAAATTGTATCCGATAACTTTTGAATAATCTGATCTATATTACAATCTTCAATTTCTAACATGTTAACAATATCAACAAACTGCTCTCGTTTATCATTTAAATATTGATTAAAGGATTCTGCTTTGCTCCTATCCCAAACTATTTTCTCCTTAGGAGGCGTTCCTTCTATAATTTCACTTCTCGAATTATTGGAATATTCAAAACTATATGTGATAGGACAGTGATCTGAGTATTCATTCAAATCTAAAATTTCAAAGCTTTTTAACATATTAAAATTATTTATATTTTTTATCAAAAGTCCACAACACTTGACCCCCACATTATTTCTATATGTAACGTAACAAGTACACTCGCCCTGTGCGAGCCTACCATTTACTATATGCAAATCATGCTGTTTACATAAACCTAAAAGTTTTCTTCCGAAGTTATTAACAATTTGGTCGTCTGACCGTCTTCCAGGTACCTGTATATTATCTGTTAAAGGTAAATCCACAAACCTATCTAAACCAATATCTTCAATATAATCAGGTTCTAAACCAACTCTACTATTCATATCACCTGTAATAAAAACATACCCTCTATCGCTAAAATTTAAAACATCATCTGAGATTTTATCGAAGAAATCATATTCGAACAATTAAGAGCTTTCATTTTTATAAACACTAGATCCTTCCGGTGGAATGTAAGTTACACAGAAATATAAATCTTTATCATAACTAAAATACTGTTTCTTTAGTTTAAACCAAATTATACCATTGTAATTTATCTGCACGCAATGGAACTTATTTTGTTGCATTCGAAAAGTAAACAGCTTTAGTAATGCGGTCATGACTGTTCATTTCAGGATAGATATACACATTGTTCGTATTAAAAACCTCTTACTTATAATATGTATATGGATTAAACATACATGCATACTAATGAACTGTTCATGTAATTTAAGTAAATACAGCAAATATAATGTAAACAATATTTGATGAAATTGGGAGTGTACTTCTTTTGGAGTGCGTCCGGTGTAACGAAGTATTTTGACCCCCATCGAAAAGTGACCCCCCGGTCAAAATTCGACGTCGTAGAATGACCCCCTGTCGTCGAAAAAGGACCCCCATCGTCGAATAGTGACCCCCTTCTGTCGAAAAATGACCCCCTTTATACTTACCTTTATATTTGGTTTAAAGCTAGTTTTGCAAGTGCTAAATGTGTATTTATACCCCAAAGCTCAATTTTGGGCGTATGTAGTGACAAAATTGCGCGTGTCTGGAAGTGATTCCGTCTTCACATGTACCTTTTGTTTAGAACATATTTTCTTTATTACACCAGCAAGATTTACCAAAGTTGGTGTGTGAGTACAGCCTACCTTGGCAAATTAGCCTATAACATAGCCTGTAAAATTTTCACTTTTCAGGTCACTGTGACCTTGACCTTCGACATTATTTTTCGATAAACAACTTTTATGGCCTTTATTTGGTACCACGGCGCTCATACATGTACGTTCTATTGATTTAGAAGGATACCTGTCAGTTTGCAAGTTAATACGTCAGTGCCCAAAGTTGGGAGATTTTGAGGGGGCTCCGTGACAAAAGCTTTTGAATTTTCTTAATGCATTTCTTTTTATACATGACTAAAGGTTTACATTTATTTTTGCGAAAACACAACAGTACTGTTGAAAAGTATCTCAGTTTGGCCAACAAACTTTGATATAATATGTGCTTTGGTTGCGGGGTTCGTTTCAACTGTTCTAGTCTCAAGATACTGACTCGAGTTTGATCTCGGTCGTTAAATCTGAAGTAAAGTTGGTATCAAACAACTGTAAAACCTTTATTAAGCTGCACTTGCAGGTATAGTTTGGTCATCTATTTATTACCATTACTTGTGTTTTAGTGTTCCCCGGCTTTACATCTTAATAAGGTAGTGTCACTTCGAATGGCTTAAGTATTATAGTAATGTTTACTTGTAAGACTCTTTACCCTGCATAACTTAGCAACAGCGAAATGTACTCTTGTCGTATTCAGCAAGTGACCAATATTGTGAGTATCGTGATATCTGTTGCCTCAGTTTGACCTTTAATTCTGTAGTGACCAAAGCTCAAGATAATAAAGAGTTTGAGTTGAGTCTGAGATCGTTGTTAGGCATTTGATTGGTCAGATTAGCGCAAACGCCCAGACTCAACTCAAACTCTTTATAACCTTGGGCCCTGAAGTACCTATCAAATCGTCATCATTCAAATAAAGCCATTACAAGCGGGCTATGTTGTGTTTTGCCAACTCTTGCTGATATGATTCAACAGTTTATCATGTTTATGTGTACATTTAACACTATCTACAAACAACTTATATCCAGATCGGACGCTGCGCATTGTTGCCTCATTACCCTTGTCATCAATCAGTGTCGTTGCATAACTCCGGTCATTATTCGATGACGTAGAATGACCCCCGGTCTTTTTTTGATGTCGTAGAATGACTCCCCGGCCATAACTCGATGTCGTAGAATGACCCCGGTCTTTTTTCGATGTCGTAGAATGACTCCCCGGTCATTATTCGATGTCGTAGAATGACCCCCCGGTCATTATTCGATGTCGTAGAATGACCCACCCCCTGATATTATTCTATTTCATAGAATACCACGCCCTGTCCTGGTATGGTAATTACCGTATTTGATGTCAAACAAAGGCCCCTTCTCATTATTCAATGTCGCGAGCAGCTCCCTGAGGATTAATTCATGTCAGATTGCTAATTACTTTTAAAAATCATTTGATGCTTCTATGTTGTATAATATACTATCAATAATCAAATTAATATTTTCATAGACACATGCTGCAATGTTTCTGTTGCGACACATTGTAGTAAGACGAATGTCATTGGAATCGATGTAAATACATGTATTACATATTATATACTGTAAAAGGGGGATACATTTTTTCACTTGTTCACGTTTATTGATATCGAGTACCACTGATGTACTTTAAACTACGTTCAATAAGTGGTCATAATCTTCAAGAATAGAAACAGGCTATGGAGTAAAGGGTTAAGTATTCATGTTTGACTTAATGCATCTAACAGACAATGCATTTGACACTGTAATGATGTTATATGCAGCAGTGACATTTATACATTTTGTCTTAGTACAGTTGAACCCCTCTATATCAGTTATTCAATTAAGAAGTGTACAGGCAAAACGGCTTTGACTTTTCAAACTGTATACTTGCATACATGTATGCATCTTTGATTATGTAGTTGACAAAGAACTTGTAAATGATTACCTATCAGTTATATATGATGTGCTTATTAGCCTTTTTTTAGTAATGTTTTGGAATGTTATCAAAATGTAATGTACGATTTAATGCATTACTTTGCCAATGTAGTTGTAAACGGTGCGTATTGGTAATGTAATTGTAATATAATGCACTCTTTAGCAATGTGATTGTAAACTTGTCAAGTAATTTATAACTTTCTCAAGTAATTCACACCATGCCTGCCCCCGCCCCACCGACCTGCATACTCCATGGCTGAATTACACCCTTAACTTATTTATAAATAAACTGTTCACGAATAAAACCTCAGACCCGCTACCAGCTTGTTTCAAAGAGATCGGGTAATCCCTACCATCAGCATCCAACATATAAGCACCAGGTTAACGGTATCCCTCGGGAACAGCATTTAGTATACTGTACGTTCCCATGGCATGCTTATCATAAGTCTGTGTTTGTTTACTATTGTGAACTATTCCAGAAACCCGCAATGTGACGTCACTTTCCCCCAGAAGTCACAATCTGGTGACGGTTCTCCAAAGAAGAAACGAAACTGTAAAAAAAAAAAAGAATAAACAACTATACTACATAAAATATGCAAATTACTATCCTGTTGAATTTCTTTTGAGAAGTTTACTTTAATTTGGCACATTTCTTTTTTATGTCAGTCGGCAACATTGAATGACCATTCTCGTGGTATAGAGCATAGATATCTTAAGAGACTATTTATGGTATAGAGGTCAAGCTCTGTAGATGCAACAGTAATTATTCAGAGTTCACTTAGTCTATGTAAAGATTAGATGCAATTTCAACTAACGTGAAGACAAACGAATTGACTGTTTTTTCATATAGTGAAACCTTTAGTCATCTTGGCAGTTGATACGCCAGAATGGATATTTTCCCTTACCACCCAAATACCGCTCATTTCGTTACGCGGCATCTGATCTGGGTCTTAACTGTTTGCTCTGTAAGACAAGTCGCGATTAGCATGGATTAAGCCATGAGATATGTTATGACCTACCACAGACATGTGCAGGTGTGTGGGCGTATCACTTGCTAGCATCAGCGTCAATTAATGAAATACCTTTAAAATTTAATCATACCACTAAACCGCAATAGGGTGCAGAAAATAGTGCTTAAGGTCATATTGTGTAATGAATTTATAGGAAGGACTGATACAATTAAACTACCCTATCGGATCATCAAGGTCGAGTGCCCACGGTATTTAAAGTGCGGTGAATAATTCAAAATAGATGGGTTCCTCGGAACACGCGTGTCACCTGCCAGCAACCATCAGTCGAACAAGAGTTTAAATTAAAATGACAGAGAAATAAGCCATGTGCAAGACACTACCACTCATCAAATTATTTAAGTAAATAGTAGACAGCTACAGATAGTTCAAATGCATGCTAGACAGTTACATTTACTTACAATGCATGCTAGACAGTTACATATAGTTACAATACATGTTAGGCAGCTACATTATTATTATTATTATATTATTATTATTATACCAGATTTATATAGCGCTCTTTTCACACAGGGGTAGTGCGTTCAAAAGCGCTTACATAGCAAAAGCTACATATACTTACAAGACAGCTACATTTACTTACAATGTATGCTAGACAGTTACATTTACTTACAATGCATGCTGGACAGTTACATTTACTTACAATACATGCTAGACAGTTACATATACTTACAAAGCATGCTTGACAGCTACAGATAGTTACAATGCATGCTTCACAGCTACATATAGTTACAATGCATTCTAGACTGCTACAGACAGTTACAACGCATGCTAGACAGCTACATATAGTTACGCAGCATGCTTGACAGCTACAGATAGTTACATTGCATGCTAAAAGTTAGATTGGATCCATATAGACTGCCAATCGGGTAGGCGTTTTGAGCAAACAAACCCTTCTCTGCCACAATATCGTCTTCAACATAGTGGTAGAAGTTTTTATCTCGATCTCAGATTAGAGTCAGTTAACATCGAAAGGAGAAACATTGAAATGACAACTGTACCCCAAAAGGTTTCGACCCTGCTCAGGCGCTGTGTAACTCGGTGTTTGATCTTGTTCCAAACTGCTTGTAACTGTCAGTGTTTCCATTCACATAAGTTACTATTCATATATATTTACATACGAACGTCCATTGTTCCTGATTCACAACATAATGTCTCAGTTGCAAGAGTTGTTAAGAGTGCATTGATAGTTGCCTTGTTATTCGTGTTTTCCCCAAACCAATGTGAGATTATTAGCACATATCACACCCATAGTCAACACTAAATAGTGTGAGAGGCAATTACAGTGGAGAGGACTTTATTCTTTCCCGTTTAAATACACACGATATGCAAACGTGTTGCAATTTAATGTAGGAAATGGAAACTTTTTGACAATTCAAAATGCTCATTTTAATCTGAATGATACCCCGCGTATAATCGGGCTCCTAACTGTTTGCAACAGAAATAAGATTGAACATAAACACACTGCCGTCACCCCAATCTAATAAATTATTTAGAATGAGTTTGTGCATGAATCTTTTAAAAATATCCTTGTATGTCATCATAAAGTTTATAATTAAAGGACTATGTGAACAAGAGCACAAGGGTTCTAAGGTGCTCACCTGAGCACAAAGTTCCCAGATTTAAATATGGCCCCTGAAGTGGCTGAAAGCCTTTCTGTGTTTGACTTACTGACCTCATTTATGATCCGATCTGACATACAAGCATGTATGACCTAAATTTCACCATGGACGCAATACTGTAAACATTTCATTAAGACATAGCCATTCACACAATTGCTAGAGGGTTCTTAACTTGTAAACTCATATTAGCATGACAATAGCACTTTTCATACATTACCTAGATGGGGAGGGCCGTAACTTATGTTGGTAGAACTTGTGGCCCAACCCTTTGTGATTATGAACTTGTGCTATGTGGTTGTACAAATATATGGCAATAACAAATATGTTAAAACTATTACCTAGATTTTGTCTACGTGGATAACATGAGCACGTTTCATGAATTTAGGGCTAAACATTACCCCTAAAGTGTTCAGAAACCTTTTTTTATGATTTGATCTACTGCCTTACTTGTTTAATCAGACATAACCCATATTCATAATTGACCTAGATTTTGTCAATGTGACCAATCTGAGAAATTTTATGAAATAAGGGCAAAAGAAGTGGGCCCTAGAGTACTTTGAAGCTTTTCCTACGACTCGACCTACTGACCCACTTTTTAACCGAAAGTAATCCATACTACTACATTGCCTAGATTTTGTCAAGGTCATCATTCTGAGCAGTTTTCATGAAATTATGGCTGAAAATATGGCTCCTGTGTAGTGTTTAGAAGTTTTTTCAATTTTTTTAACTTCTGACCTACTTTTAAACCTAATGTAACCAATATTCGCACAAAACCTAGCTTTTGTCAAGATAATCATTAAAAGTAAGTTTGAAGAAGAAAGGGCTAACTAAACCTATGGCCTGTGTAGTGGCATGACCTAAATTTTTATCAAGGATATGACAAGGATAAAATCTCATAAAGCTATAGCTAAAATATGACTTCTAGAAGTTTTGTGTCTTTTAAAAATTTCGATATTACAGAACACAGAAAAAGACCACGTACACTGGTGGCCATAATTTTGACAGATCAAAATTCTTTGAATAAATTTTGAAGTTTATCCATTTAGGAATATTTTTGTGAAAACCAAAATGAAATCGGACCAGTAGAAAGACTTTTCTAGATATCAAGCATGGTTCCCATGGCAACAAGACCCCCCCCCCCCCCTCCACTTTCTTTGAACAATTTTTGAAGCTAAAACCAACAGCACATATTTGACCAAGTTTGGTTACAGTGGGGTCAGTCATTTGCAATTGTTGATGGAGTGACAGACGGACAGAGAGGTATCACAAAAGCTCAACTCTGTGCTCTGGTGAGCTAAACAAGAGGGCCAGAATGGCCCTTAATCGCTCACCTGTACATGGTGACGGGTCAAGTGATTTCAGAAAAGAAGATTTGTGAAACTTTGACCCACGGGCGAGGTCACTTTTGACTCCAGGGACATAATATGAATGCTCTTGATATAGGACCTGTAGACGATGCTATGTGCCAAATATCTAAGCTCAGTGTACTATGGTTTCAGACAAGAAGATTTTTAAAGTTTTCATTGAAAAAACTCTATTTTTAGCTCTGGTGACCCAGATATGCAACAGACCGGAACCAATTCATCAACATATGTGAAAGACCTCTTGACATTACATCATGCAAAATATCTAAGCTCTAGCCATATTGGTTTCAAAGAAAAATGTGTTTTAAAATTTCACTATATAACTCCATGAAAAAAATGTTCAACAGACCGGAACCAATTCATCAACATATGTGAAGGACCTCTAGACATTACACATTGCCAAATATAAAAGCTCTGGCCATAATGGTTTCAGAGAAAAAATGTTTGAAAATTTCACTATATAACTCTATGTAAAACGTTGACCCCCGGGGTGGGGCCAATTTTGACCCCAGGGTCAAATTTTGAACAATCTTGATAGAGGACCTATAGATGATGCTATGTGCCAAATATCTAAGCTCTGGCCCTTGTGGTTTTTGACAAGAAGATTTTTTAAGATTTCCTTATTTTTTCACTTTGGTTGCCATGGCAACAAGAGTTCTACTTTTTTCAAATTCTTTGAACAATTTTGAAAGAGCTTGACCTAAGGAACATTCCTGTGAAGTTTGGTTGCAATCTGGCATGTAGTTTTGAAGATGAAGATGTTTGAACATTTCACTATATAACTCTATGTAAAACAGTGACCCCCGGGGTGGGGCCAATTTTGACCCCAGGGTCAAACTTTGAACAATCTTGATAGAGGACCTATAGATGATGCTATGTGCCAAATATCTAAGCTCTGGCCCTTGTGGTTTTTGACAAGATTTTTTAAGATTTCCTTATTTTTTCACTTTGGTTGCCATGGCAACCAGAGTTCTGCATTGTTTCAAATTCTTTGAACAAGTTTGAAAGAGCTTGACCCAAGGAACATTCCTGTGAAGTTTGGTTGCAATCAGGCATGTAGTTTTGAAGAAGAAGATGTTTGAACATTTCACTATATAACTCTATGTAAAACAGTGACCCCCGGGGTGGGGCCAATTTTGACCCCAGGGTCAAACTTTGAACAATTTTGATAGAGGACCTATAGATGATGCTATATGCCAAATATCTAAGCTCTGGCCCTTGTGGTTTTTGACAAGAAGATTTTTTAAGATTTCCTTATTTTTTCACTTTGGTTGCCATGGCAACCAGAGTTCTGCATTGTTTCAAATTCTTTGAACATCTTTGAAAGAGCTGGACCCAAGGAACATTCCTGTGAAGTTTGGTTGCAATCAGGCAAGCGGTTTTGAAGAAGAAGATGTTTGAAGAAATTGTTGACGCACAACGCACGCCGGACAAAGACCGACCACAAAAGCTCACCTTGAGCACTTTGTGCTCAGGTGAGCTAAAAATCATTTCACAGATTGACTAGTCATTTCATAAAATGACTTGTAACATTTACATTGTCTGCAAGGATAATCAAAATCCATTGAAAACTGTAGATGCTAGAATGTAAACACTGTTAGATATGACATTTTCAACTTTAAGGACAATTGTTGACGACAGATAACGGACGTTTAAGAATAACCAAAGTTCACCCTGAGCTTGTTGGAAAGGTTTCAACACAAGAAAGATACATACCAATAATGGAAGCCCTGTGCCTATTGGTTGAAACGTTATAGTCATTTAAAGATTTTTTACAAAATTAGCTCAAAGGTCAAGGTCACAAGGGCAAAAATATTGGCATGGCCGGAAGTCTTGAAACAGGCATTGCACAAACTATGAAAGCAATATGACCAGTAGTGCAAAAGTTATAGACAAGGTTATGGTTTTGTGACACAGACAGCCGGACAAACAGACAGGGCAAAAACTGTGTCCCCTAATTTTAGATCTAGAGGGCATAAAAAGATTAACCTGGCAATATCTTGTGACATTAACCTGGCAATACCTTGTGACATTAACATTAACCTGGCAATATCTTGTGACATTAACCTGGCAATACCTTGTGACATTAACCTGGCAATATCTTGTGACATTAACTGGCCACTAATTGAAATAGAGTTAGGGTTAGCTTCTAAATACCTCCATTCAGTCAGAGCCAAGAGAAATTTCAACTATGTGGCTACTGGCTATCCACGTAAAAAAGATCAAAGGAAATAGCCACATAACACAAAGGTAATACCAACCAACACACAGACTCCTATATGGCCCCTCTCAAACTTTGTTTGAGGAGTTATAATAATAATCTGGACACAAAAGCTTCAGGTTGGAGAAAAGGCATCCATCACCTCAAGAGAAGCCATATCTCTGTATGGAACATTATTGTCCATATCTTCAAATGATCAAAGGGACGTAACTCTGTAATATTGTACTTACTAATTGTTGTTATAGAGTGTGTCCCAGCTCTTTGAGGTTTGGAGAAAATCCGGAGAAAACTACTTGAGATATCCAGCCAACATCACTTGTGCCTGCTCGTCAACAGACTCAAGTGATAGTAAAATACATCTCGTCTTTCAACAGGCACATAATAACCAACAAAGAATACAAAGCAATATTTAAATCATTTTATTATCATTGACCACTTGCACACAGAAAATGTAACCTGCTATGAAATTAACAATCTTTACTTACATCGTACATACATGTCAGACTCTAGAGTTGCAGGAAATACCAACATAACAAATACAGCAAAACCCCTCTAATACCATCACTTAAATGAAGACTTATAATATTGCTCGAGTGAAAGCTAAAGAGCTTTCTGATTTGCATTCACCTTGCTTTAACCCATTACCCAATAGCATGTTTCTTATTTTGAAATAAATGTAACTACTTAAAGCAGGTTGAATGTAAAGCAGAATATGTACGCCTTAAGGCACATTCTGCTTTACTTTCAGCCTGCTTTAAGCTATCATCTTTTTGAATATAGTAAATATTTCTTATGTTGCATATACCTTACTGAATCAATTGCAACTACTTTCTTCATTGGAATGAATGAATGAATGAATGAATGGTGTTTTACGGCCCATCGACACAAAAAGGTCATTTAGAGCCGAATTCTTCATTGGAGGAAAAAATTAAAAGTTGTAAAAAGGTTTATTTATGGGCCAATGGGTTAAGCACCTACCTGCCTAAATCACTGAATAATTGAAGTAATTTAATGGTGGTAATAGAGGGGTTATACTGTTCTGTCATTTGGGTAGCAATCCTGCTAGTGCCTAGAATAATCCACCCCAGTGAACCAACCCAAGTCCCATCTAATCTTCTTGAAGACAGTTTAGTAAATAGTGCAGAATGCCCTTACTACATGATTTAAAAGAATAACTAATGCAACACTCCTTAAACTTCAAATAGACAGTTCCAGTTTCCAATTAAGTCTGGTCGACTTTTTACTATTGAGGGTTATTCTTTTACAACATTTTGCAAACAGACAAATCAGTACAGACTCTGATCAAAAGGCTCCAAATGGAGTCCTCTGATCTGGGTATACACTGTTTGCATTTAGGACAGGTTTTGGTTAAGTTTAAATGAGTTTAAGTATTCAAGGAAGGTAAATGCTTGAACCAAGATGAAACTAGAACAGAAAGCTCATGAGCTTTCACATTTATTTTCATCCTGCTTAATGCTTCCATCTTTGTTTTACAACAGAAAAAGCTTCTTCAGGTTGACTGCAATATTTTGTTTTTACCATACTTTAACCCCCTTCACTGTCTAAGCCAGAGCACAATATTCATTTTGCCAAACATTTTAACCCTGATCAGATACAGCATAACCTAGCGCCTGATCAAGTTCCAAACACACATAATGATATTACTTTATTTAGTCTATCTAAATTCTAAATTTGAGAAATAAAAACAGACAACATTGGTGTAACTCATTATCCCCTGAAACTTTCAATAGACAATTCCAGTTTACGATAAAGGCTAGTTCATTTAGGGTTGTTTTTTTATAGTATATTGCAAAATGACAAACAGTGAAGTCCCTGATTAGAAGGCTCCTGCAGGAGCACTCTAATCAGGGAATTTACAGTTTGCATTAGACAAGTGTACTCTTTACAGGTACAATTTTGTCAAAGGATGCATATATGCGTCACTAGGGCACAATGTGTTCAAATTGATACCACTACCATGGCAGTGAAGGGGTAACAGTAAACCTGATTATTTCCCGTTTCAATGCATACAAAACACAAATGCAGTGTACTAAATGTAGAAAATTAGTTTTTTCAAATTTCTCAGCATTTTTATTTAATCTCATTGACAAACCATCTGGAACCCATCAGATGAAAGATTACCCAGCAAACTAATTAAGTCTTCTCAAAATGTGTATGTTAATGATATATGAAAAGAAACTTGACAAACAATGAAATTAATGCAGTAAGCTCCTTTAGCAACTTTCCTGCATTGCCCTGAATTCTATAGAGACGTCACTAATCCTCATTAGGGGACTACGGTGGAGAAAATGTTATTCTATCCCAATAAACATGTTTATGCTAAAACAATTATTTCCATTGCAAACAGTTTGAAGCCAGATCAGACCCCGGGTTACCCGGTGTCTGATCAGGCTCCAAACTATTGGCCACTCAGATAAAAATAGAAAGTGAAAAATGTCAAAAAGTTGTTAATTTCTACATTTCAGTATTTTGTGTTTGCTTTTCAGGCTCCAAACTATTGGCCACTCAGATAAAAATAGAAAGTGAAAAATGTCAAAAAGTTGTTAATTACACCACTCATATCAAGGGTACGTTGGAGAAGACAATATTTTTTCCAAATAAACATGGTTTTTTTTTCATTGCAAACAGTTTGGAGCCAGATCAGATGTCGGGAAATCATGTTATTCGGCTTCTCATCAGGAGATAATCAGAAGTCTGTCACTGGCGTACAAAAGAGTTAAATGAGAACCTTATATGTACACCTCTTGATGAATGCAGAGAAACATGTGTTATGAATTTTATTCCATGAAGGTCGACAAACAGTCAGGTGGCAGCTTAATGCCAGACAAGAGAAATGCAGAAAGCTCCTATACAAACTTTCTGCATTACTTAACAGTGTACTTCCAACTAAAAAGGTTGTTTCCATGCTCTAGATGATTTATTCTAGGATAATTTACATTACCAGCACTAGTGGAAAAGTCAGTGCCGACGAAGGAAGTGAGTTACTTTACCGCTCTGAGTAATGGAAATCCAACTAGAGTGTAAATCCTGATCTGACACCAAACTAGTCAGCAACAGAGCAGGCTCTATACTGTTTATCACTAGGCGATAATTAAGGGCTCCAGAAAAGGGGACTACATGTACTTAAAAACTAAAATCTTGATTTCTGCATTAAACCCTATAGAGTCACTTATCATGAGAATTGTCTATTTGAATGAGAAAATGTCGGAAAACTTTAGTTTACTCCCTCAAATCTGGAGCCCTGTAGATTTGGATACAAAGTAATGAAATAACTGAAGAAAGTCACACTTTTCAAGCACATGACATTTAGGCATCATACATGAACCTATTACATACAGTCCTGTGGTGATTATCACAACTAGAAAACGAACACCGATTGAATTTCAAAACTTTAACATTATAACAACAGCACAAAGAATACATCCAGTTAATATAGTAGGCAACCCATTATTCTTTCACAATAAATACGTCATGATCACTGCAAACAGTTTGGGCCCGTTTCATAAAACTTCCTATGACAGATGTCGTTGTAAGTCAGATTATAAAAGTCTCAATTATTATCTATTTCTCCATCTAATCCTGTCTTGTGACATCTCTTTGGAATCGTCTTGAAAAGACGATTTCAAAGAGATGTCACAAGACAGGATTAGATAGATGAATCAGAAACTTTAAGTATTTCAAAGTTTTGAATTACGACTATTTTTATGAAACTAAAATTTTAACATCTAAATAGACTTCAAATTTTTTGTCACTTTGTATAAAGTAAATAGTCTGCATTTTCTTTACTACCTTTAGTTCCATTTTGTTTAGTATTTTTTAGTCCATTACTCCATAATTACACCTTTTAAAGCCTTTTATTCATTTGTACACTGAAGGAAATAGTTCTATTTTTTACATTTACGTGTTTGCAGCAGAAAAAATTATTTCCATATTCTAGCAGATGGTAGCTGAAAGTAAAGCAGAATGTGCCTTAAGGCACTAACTGCTTTACTTTCATCCTGCTTTAAGAAGTCACCTGTTATCAAAACTAGAAACAGTATATGGTGTAATGGGTTAAAGAGGAAAGAATAATGTATACCCCACTAAATCTGAGATGACAATATTTATCATATTATCATAATATTTATCGCTGTTCACTTTTTTATGTTGATTATCTTTTAACAACAAACATTGGAAAACCTGTGTAGACCCAGATAGGATGCAACATGATAAGACATTTCATCTGGGTCAACATTGTTTGCTTTCAACTAATTGCATGCTGCGTAATTTTTTCATCTTCAAAATTGTCGTCAGCTACTATTCTAAAATAGAATTTTCAAATTTCTTTTCAAAACATGATCAGAATGAACAGTTTGGACCCTGGCACGTTGTGCGACGTTTCATCTGGATCCAAAATGCTTGCACAGATTATCATGATTCGGCTGCTAGCATACAAAGAGTTTATGTTTACTATTCACTGGGAAAAAAAATGAAATCAAAAGAAAGGAAAAATAAGAATTGAAATGCCTGAAACATGGTCCACACCATTAGAAAATCTGACTTATGGATTAAAAACAATGAAGACCTAGACGAGCTGCTGTATCAAGATTGCAGTGTGTGATCAGGATCAGGGTCTACACTACATGACACTCACTAGCCTCTACAGTATTGTGATAACTTGTTTGAGAGTGCAGCTCTTGATTAGATGTCCGAAATAATTTGTCGACACTGTTTTCATTGTAATAAGTTTGGTTTTCTCTTGGTGTGGTTAATGTTATATTGAGCTACTTGACTTGTCTTAAGTGTTGAAGGGAGAACCCCTTACTTCATAGATACACAATTTTATGCAGTTGATTTATTCCTCCACAAAAGAAAATATTTCCAACTTATACAGTCAAGAATATGCACCATTAAAAAATGTTCTATATCCTAGTAGATGGTAGCTGAAAGCAGGCTGAAAGTAAAGCAGAATGCGCCTTTAGGCGCATTCTGCTTTACTTTTAACCTGCTTTAAGTGGTCATCTATCTTCAAAACTAGAAATAGGATATGGAGTAAAGGGTTAAACTTGTCAAATCTTTGTTAAATTGGAAACCAGTTCCACAAACACCTTGTCGGACACAGTTTATATTTCAACACACAGGTTACTGGAACACGTGGGCCTGGAAGGCCCAAGTTGACATGGAAACAGTTAACAGAGAGGGATTGCAGAGATTGGAACCTCCCTGTAATCGACCCCCGGGAGAGAAACACCTGGAGGTCAGGTGTAAAAACTGCCACGTGTGCAGCAAGCCAGCTACCTGGAAAGGGGCCCACTGATGTGGATAATTGCCCCTGAACCTGCACGTTAATCAAAAATCCGTTGATGCTGATGATGATGATTATACCCTGTAAATGTTACCATTCTCCACAGTAATGTCTGATGAAAATCCCAATCTTTTTCCAAACAGGTTAATCTGAAACCACAAAAAGAACATACATTTGTACTTGTATTTGAAAGGTTTTACATACTCAAAGTAAACTAACCTCTAGTTAAATATTTAAACATTTATTTTGAAGATTGGATTTCAATACTGTTTAGCTGGTATTTTCCGCGATCTAAATATTTTGTGAATTTAGGAAAAATCAGGGCTTTTCTATAATAGGGAAGTAAAATTCTGCCAGAGGTCAAGGTCAAGGAAGCTTGAAATAAGTACCTAACACATCTACACCTTCTACCCATAAATAACTCTTTGCATGCTAGCGGCGGATAAAGCTGCCACAGTCGTAACCTTTGCAAACAGTTTGGATCCAGATGAGACGCCGCGTGATGCGGCATCTCATCAGTATCCGAACTGTTTGCCATTCTGACACTGAATTAAAAAGAAATTTTGAAAAATTCTAATTTTAGAACAAAAGCAGACAACAATTGTTGCAGACGAAACAAGAGCTGTCGGAGAACAGCAAAGCTTGCCTAACTAAACCTTTCTTAAATAGGTAACTATCAAAAGAAAAGTGTATCAGTACATTGATATTCAAGCCACAGGGAACCTCCATTCAAAATATCAACTTCCTAATGCAAATATGTCATGTAGTATAAGTGCATTCCAACACTTACTCCTTAACTAACTTTGAAATTTCAGTCCCAAAACTCTAAGTCCACAAAAGGTGTAATTTTGACTAAATTTAAACTTTTAAAAAAAAAATTACTACGCAACTTCAATGTTCAACCCAAGGGCACCTCCATTCCAAATATCAGCTTCCTAATACAAATATTTCATGTAGTATTAGTGCATTACAACTCTTACCCTAAAACTTTAACCATGAGAAATCAGCCGAAAAAAAAACCTAAGTCCTCAGCAGGTGAAATTTTGACTAAATTTAAACTTTTTTTAAAATTTTAACTACGTAACATCAATATTCAACCCACAGGGCACCTTGATTCCCAATATCAGCTTCTTAATACAATTATTTCAAGTAGTATTAGAGCATCACAACACTTACCCCAAAACTTTAACCATGAGAAATCAGCCGAAAAACCTAAGTCCACAAATGGTGAAATTTTGACTAAATTTAAACTTTTTTTTAAATTTAAACTACGTAACATCAATATTCAACCCAAAGGGCACCTTGATTCCCAATATCAGCTTTCTAATACAAATATTTCATGTAGTATTAGTGCATAACAACACTTACCCCAAAACTTTAACCATGAGAAATCAGCCGAAAAACCTAAGTCCACAAAAGGTGAAATTTTGACTAAATTTAAACTTTTTTTTTAATTCTAACTACACAACATCAATGTTCAACCCACAGGGCACCTCCATTCCAAATATCAGCTTCCTAATACAAATATTTCATGTAGTATTAGTGCATAACAACACTTACCCCAAAACTTTAACCATGAGAAATCAGCCGAAAAACCTAAGTCCACAAAAGGTGAAATTTTGACTAAATTTAAACTTTTTTTTTAATTCTAACTACACAACATCAATGTTCAACCCACAGGGCACCTCCAATCCAAATATCAGCTTCCTAATACAAATATTTCATGTAGTATTAGTGCATAACAACACTTACCCCAAAACTTTAACCATGAGAAATCAGCCGAAAAACCTAAGTCCACAAAAGGTGAAATTTTGACTAAATTTAAACTTTTTTTTTAATTTTAACTACACAACATCAATGTTCAACCCACAGGGCACCTCCAATCCAAATATCAGCTTCCTAATGCAAATATTTCATGATGTATTAGTGCATAACAACACTTACCCCAAAACTTTAACCATGAAAAACCAACGCCGACGCCGACACCGGGGTGATTCCATAAGCCCCCCCATTCTCCGAATAGGCGAGCTAAAAATTACCCAGCATGCCAAGAGTTAACATGTATGCCAAGTATCAAGTGTGTGAGATTAAAACTAGAGGAGAAGGTAGCCAGACAAGACTTTGATAAGATCTTTTCCATTTCAAGGTACAAACAACTAAGATCCATGTGGCGAACAGTTAGGATCAAACCAGATGACAAGTCAATTTGCATCTGATCTGCATCAATTTTGTTTGTAAAGGTTTAGAAAACTCGTTTTCTGCATCAACAGGGTTTACAAGCCAACACATTGAAATAAGCTATAACCTTCTGCACACTACAGATGAGTTGGTGATCTCTGTTACAAACAGTTAGGATCCACTCCTCGATCCAGAGGCCTGTTTCATAAAATGTTGTCATAAGTCAGATTATAAAAGTATCAACTATTATTTATTTCTCAATCTAATCCTGTCTTGTAACGTCTCCTTGGAATCGTCTTGAAAGACGCTTACAATGAGATGCCACGAGACAGGATTAGATAGAGAAATCAGAATTTAAACGTATCTTAAAATTTTGACTTACGACAGTGGTACAAAGTTTTTATGAAATGAGACACCAAGTAAGTAGGTGTATGATATTAATCAAAAGTGTTGGACACTGATGATATTTTCTGAAATTTAAGAATTGCTGCAATTGACCAATGCATACCACACTTACACGGCAAGTAGAAGGTTAACAAACTATACAACTATACCTGCAAACAGCTTGCTGTCTACTATGGCTGTCACACAGCTATGACAAGGGTACCAAGCCAAGCTGCTGTAGTGCGGCAGTAGCTGCCTGCGCCTTTGCCACCTTCTTTGTCGTGTTAGCAATGGAAGGCTGGTAGGCTATATTGTTGATAATCACCTGCAAAAACAAAACACAATTGAAATGTAAACAGTACTGCCTCTCTTGAGCAACATAATTGTGAAAAGGAATCAGAATATTTCAACACGAGCGACTGCTTAATGCAGGACAAAAGTAATGCAGACAGCTCCTATAGGAGCTGTCTGCATTACTTTTGTCCTTCATTAAGCTATTGTCTTTCTTTAGCAGTGCTCAGTAATGCAGCTTAATCTATGAGCTGGGTTCACCCTGGACATTTTTTTTCTTGCACCAGCACTTTCGCCAAATGAGAAAAGTTTGCGCCAAAATTGAAATATTGGAGCCATTTTTGGTGCCAGATGGAAAAAGTCAAACAAATTTATAGATTTTTATCAATAGATTATTCTGCTTAGGAATGCTAGATTCATTTTTCATATTCCACTCCTAATAGTTTTCAACTTTTGTTTACTTGAAATGCTTAACATTTCATTAGTCTACTTTAATCTACAATGGTACCTTATCCTTATGTAATTGTTTTACAAAAGGGTGATTGGGTCTAGTATTCTGGAACCTCAAAGGGGCCAGTGTGCTACAGAAATGGAATTGGTTAACATCCCTTTAAAATGTGCCTTTTTATGGTGTGTCAAATTTCCTTTTTCTTTACTTTTCTTAAAATCTAAATTAATGATAAGTCCTTGCTGGTACTTGACACATACATCTAGATCAATAACCAAAAAAAAATAAAAAATATAATAGATTTTTTTTAGTAATAGATCTAGATGTATCATGTGTCAAGTACCTGTGGCTCTTAGCCTCTTAATATTGATTATGAAAAGTGTACAAATTCATAATAAATGCAAAATCCTTTGGACCGTAACCCCTTCATTTAACTTAAAAAGTCACACTGAAGCTAAGATAAAGTTATTCTTACGTTTATGGGGTTCTTATGATTCATAACAAATTTATTTATTTTCAGTAGAAATGATCTCACAATTATTGATGTTATCTTTTACCATTTATAAATTTAAAAACATCTTCACTGCCTTTGAAAACATCTTCACTGCCTAAGTATTTTTCCCCCTCAGGAACCTCACGTAAACCCTTTGATCTAAAGAAGCTGTGTTCATTTCAATGTGTCATTCAAGACTCAGTGACGTCATTGAAGGCTAGATCTACTCGCGGATACTTTTTTAAGGGGTGTGAATTTTAGAATATGGGCACACATGTAAAATATCTACTGTGGATTGAATTAATTAAAGTAGAAAAAATAAATTGGAGGATAAAGGATTTTTTTTAGGTGAGTGATAACTTTAATAATTACATCTTTTGTTTACTCTACACAATTTGAAATTGATTGGAAAACTGAACTTTAGAAGCATGACCAACTATGATAGGCGCAGCGGTCTAGCCATAAATCAGTGACACATTTTGTGTAAACAATGCTTACTGCTTGATTCCCATATTGCATAACACAGCACTTCCCGTGACATAACACAGGCAGGGTCACCAGAATTCACACTCGAGTGATCATAATTAGTCTGGTTATCCACTACGAAGTTGATTTCCGCCATCAAATCTAGGTAAATTAACAAAAGAACATTCTATTCTTCGGCTCTATTTGCGAAAAATCTCGGCGCCAGTTGAAAATTTCTTGAGCCAAATTAAAATTTCTTGCGCAAATGGCGCCGTTTGCGATAGGCAGCGGGAACCCTGCTAGAATATCTGAAGCTCTGGTTTTATGAGCTTTTCTTACCTTATACAGAAAGTCCTTCCTGTGAGCGGGGCCACTCTCATGCACCAGCTCATATGCAGGGGCTCCCCACCTCCTCTTGTTACAAAATTCTCCCAGTGCAGATACTGGATGCTTGCCTAAAACAAGACAGTAGTCAACATACATTACATATAAACTGTTCTCCAAAGGTGTATACAAGATGCTTGCCTCATACAAGATAGTATTCAATATAAAGAATTTGAACCACTAAGATACTGGATGCTTGGCTATAACAAAACAGGAGTAAACATGCATTTAAGAAATGAATGACAGACTTCCAGTGTTCATGAGGTTATGCAACGCAAAGCTTTTACTAGCAAAGTTTGTAAACCCCGAAGGGATTCACATAAATCTTTACTAGTAAAAGCTCTGCATTGCATAACTTCATGAACACTGGAAGAACATTATTTATTTCTTATATTTATATTTCATTGTAAACTGATCTGGACGGAGTTAAGCTATATTTAGTGTGCTGTATGAAATTAAAAGGCATGAATAAAGTTACTAAATATTTAACCCATTCAATGCTGGTGGCTGATTAAGGCCTTGAAATTCATTTTGTATTTTCAACTTGGTCTGTTTTGACGAACAGACCATATCAATTGCTTCGAAATCAATTGCTGCTAAGAAATCGTGGTCAAACTTAGCCATTGTTTATTACCGGTACAGACGACGAACCATATACATGTACATGTATATTTAACCTGAAGTTAAGCATAAACTATAAAAAAAATAATGTGTTCGGTATTTATTAATACTACTAGAGCAAGGTTTTAAGATTTATTTCTATTTGTGCATTTCAAAATAAACTTTTCATGTTTATGTTTACCCTGTCATTAATCAGTTTCCAAGTGATCAGTATAGCTCTGGCCCTAAATTAACCGGGGGGGGGGGGGGGGGGGGGGGGGGGGGGGGGGGGGGGAGGGGGGCGAATGTAAATATTACATTATATAAACTGATACATAATACCTGTCTTATACAAGATAGTTGTAAACATAAAGATTTCATTAAGGGCAGATACTGGATGTTTGGCTATAACAAGATAGAAAAGAAGTAAAGAATTCTTATAAAGGTGGATACTGAACACTTGTCTATAACCAGTAAGTCATACAAAGAGAGATAACGGGTGCTTGCTTTATACATGATAGCAGTAAACATAATCATAAAGCATTGATCATTTACATTAGATAACTATTCAGTTTCAGAAATAATGTTTGTTCCACCCATCTCCTATTAGCTTGTTTTCAGTGTTTTAGGCATACATGAGCTTTCTGTATCAGTCTTATTTTGTATTAAGCACTCCAGGTATAAAGACTATACAGTAACAGTGTTCTATAGTATGATCTTCTAACATTTGAACAGTAGTGACATATACTCATCATTAACAAACAATGTACCTGTAAAAAGTACACTTGTTCTGTACAAACTGTGTAGACCAAGATATGTTCACTAGAAGAAACAGATTCCACTAACCCCTTCACTGTCATCACATTATTTATTTTTACTGTAATGACATAACACGGCCTCTGATCAGGATCCAAGCTATTTGACATTCGTATTAATATTTCTCAAGTAATACTACAGTAAAACCTCGCTATTACGACCACTAAAACGAAGGCTAATTGATTGTTAAATAGACAGGTGACAGTTTAAAGCAAGGTGGCAGTGAAACAGAAAGCTCCTTTAGGAGCTTTCTGTTTCACTGTCACCTTGCTTTAAGCGGCCACCTATCGTAAACACCCTAATAATTAACTTAATTTAGTGGTCGTAATAGAGAGCTTTTACTGTACTTTAAATCAAACTTTTGAAAAGACATTGCAGACGACAATATTTCCATAACTAAATGTGGTTTCCCCGACTGATGTAGAATTTGAAATATTATTATCTTTAAAATCGTTTCAAAATAACTTTATTGGATATTTGACCTGATCATTGGAAGTTTCTGGGGTGAACCCGTTAAAACATTTCCTGATCTACTTTCGGTGGTAACGCCTTGTCGGGCAGTTCCCTTGCAAAAAGCATGCGTCTTGGGCACACATCTATAGCAAAGAACCATTGACTCATGCGAGGCCGACTTTTATATTTGATAGTTTGTTAGAAATAACCATAGTATGAATATGACTGGGTCTCACCAGGTAAACTGAGATTGGTATAGATTATGCTGCATGCTTAGCGGGAACAATGGGGGGAGTCCATAAAAGGACTGAGGACAATAGGACATGTCTTAAAACAACTCCCTATATAGACTACACTTTAATAGCTGTCTATGGCATAGTGTTTTGATAGAAGTTTGACAGCAAACAGGGTTATAATGTAGACCTACCTGAGAGATCTTTCACTGTCTTCACTGGTGCTACAGAACTTTTCTTACCCTCACCCTCCGTCAACAGTCCTGGAAAATAAAACACAAACACTTGTTTGAACCATTCCCTCCACAGCCAAACATGCAAACCTCCTTTACTCAACCAACTGCTTATAGCAGGTGACCACCTAACCCTTTCCTCCATAGTACCTTTTAGCGCATTCAGTTTATTCTTCCACTGAAGAAAATCGTTTCAAATTATACAGTCATATGCATGTACCAATATATACACATTACCAGTTGACTGTGCGATACAGAGTGATGTATTTAGCTCGAGACGTTTTTAGCGGAAATAGCCGATCTGACGAGCGCCTTGGCGCGAGTCTGATCGGTTGTTTCCGCCAAAAACGTCGAGAGCTAAATGCAACACTCTGTTGAGCACTGCCAACTGGTAATGTGTTTATTATATGCCTTGAATACAAACCAGAAACAACTAAATAGTTGTTTAAATCATTTTACTTCCAAAATTTATAAGTTATTTGAAGCAGAACGAGAAGTTTTGTATTCCACAAAGAATAACCCGGCACTCGTACATGTACGTAAATGACGTCACGTTAAATCGAAAGCGAGGTCAGAGTAAAATACAAAGTGGCTGATACAAAGTGGCTGATACAGACTCTTGTATTTTACTCTGCAGATACATGCGGAAACGCTCGATATCACACGAAGGCATATAATAAAAACATTTTCTATACGCTAGCAGATGGTGGCTTAAAACAGGTTGAAAGTAAAATCAGAATGCGCCTACCTTCAACCTGCTTTAAGTACTCACCTGTCTTCGAAACTAGAAACAGATTATGGAGTAAAGGGTTAAAGCAAGATGAAAATAAAGCAAAAAGTGCCTAAAGGAGCTTTGAAACTGTGCCTTACTTTTATCTTGCTTTCAGCAGCCAGATGCCTGAAACACTGGAATCTCACCCTCATGCAGTGGTCGTTATAAAGGGGTTCTACTGTATTACATATAAATCTTTACACCATTTACAAACGCAATCTCATAGTATCCAGACATAAACAAAGAAGACCCAAATCAGTTTTTACAAGAACCCATTCAAACAAAATACTGGTAAATTCAACAATCAATCTCCATTCATTTTCATTACAAAAGTTGTAACAAATTTTTAAACATGGCTATGCATTCAGCAAACATACTTGCCTTAGGAGGGTGGCATCCTTGACAAATGATTATGAACCTTTTTCTTTAAGTGGTCGCCTCTATTCAAAACTACAAACCGGCTATTGGGTAATGGGTTAAACACCAGCTAAATAACACAATTAAGCAGTCATAATAATGAGATTTTTCTGTATGTTTTATGTAAAAATTCTTTACCTCTCCTGTCTATCTTGAAGTCTAGCATGATTGGCTCCCTGGTTCCTTCATTATTCTTTCCCAGACCTTCGCCATGTTTCCAGCCCATCTTCTGTAGTAAGTACATACCAATACCTCCAGTGACCGGGGCCGCGTTAGTGAACACATCCTGTATTTACATGTATAACTGACCATTCAATAAACTGCATTTCTCAATACAAACATGCACCAGTGGCAAATAATTGTCTTTGGTGCTTGAAGAACATATGTTGTGATAAGGAGAGATGCCTGGAATAGCTCGGGTCTAGGGGAGAATCTCAAGTACTCTACAGTACTGTAATTCTTGTATATTCCTACAAGCCATATGTTGTGAAAATCATCAGAATATTTGAGAAGATTCAGATGAGTATTTACCACATAGGATTTGGTGCAAAAATAAGTTAGCCAAGTCAATTGTAGGAATTTAAAGTTCATCCACTATTTTTATTAGGATCTTATGGTGTTAAATTTGAAAGGAACTGACAAGCAAGATTTGGTCGAACAATTAATTCCTTGAGCAGTCTGAATTAGCCACATCACCGTGACAACATAATACAGAATCCTAAGTACAGTAAAACCTCTCTATTACAACGACTAAATTGTGTCAATTATTAGGTATTTAAGACAGGTGACTGCTTAAAACAGAAAACTCCTTAAGAAGCTTTCTGTTTAACTGTCACTTTGCTTAAAGCTTTCACCTGCATTTTATACACTAATTTAGCATTTGTTTCAGGGGTCATAATAGAGAGGTTCTACTTCATTCTATTTATCAAATTCAATATAGGATATCTGAAGGCAGAAGAAAATATCGGTATTTCAGTGTTAAAATGTTGCTTAGCGACATTTCAGCATTGAAATATGAATATGTTAGACGTAAGCGGGGAGATATCATTGTTTGACTGTAACAAATTGGAAAGATTATAGCCATAAGCAACGTTGGCTTTCTAAACATGTCACTAGGCACAAATAGCACAGACTAAGAGCAGCAAACTATCTTTAATGCAAAACTGATCTCCTTGTCAGCTCCTTTAAATATGAAACCTAAGGAGGTGCTCTTTACTTCTTTAACCCATGTTGCTTCATAATGACCACTGGAAATCAACCATAATACAATAATGACCCTAAATAAGGGATTCAAAATCCATGGCAAAGTATAACAGAGTTTACTTCTCAAATGCGGGCCAATGGTGGCTGGCCTAAGAAAGGGGATTGGAGTAGAAAGGGGGATTGGGGCACAATGTCAGCCCTTTATCTTCTCTAATGAAACACTAGCAATGTTTCAGAAATCTAGTCTTCAACATGATTTTATATGAACTCAACACTTTTACTCCAGTTTATACTTACAGAATAGGAAATCTGAACCAAAGTTCAGGCAGTTTACATTTTTTATAGATTTTTAAGATCTTTTTTTCTTGAAATCACACTATGTACTAGATTCCAATTTCACTGTCATATTTCAACAAGAAATTAAAGTAAAACTCACAATTACTCACTGACTCACGTGTTTAACCCATTACTCCATAAATACACCTTTTTATGCCTTTGATTTATTCCTCCAATAATCAACATAGTCCTAATTGATACAGTTATGAACATGTACCATAAAAAATATTTTCTATATCCTAGCAGACTGTAACTTGGAGTAGGCTGAAAGTAAGGCAGAGTACCTCTTAAGGCGCATTCTGCTTTACTTTCAACTTGCTTTAAGTGGTAACCTGTTTTCAAAACTAGATACAGGCTATGGGGTAATGGGTTAAAGCATGTGACTGCTTAAAACAATATGAGAGTAGGCAGATAGCATGTATAGGAGCTTTCTGCTTCACTTTCATGCTGCTGTAATGTTTAACACCATCAACAAGTGTCATCAATATTGGGTTTCACTTTATCTAAAGATTCTTTGCTAACTGGGTAATTTTCTCATCTGCAACAACAGTCTGCTATTGTTCTGCATATAGAATTTTCTTTCTAAGTTTTTTTTCAAAACAGGATCAGAGTGTCAAATAGTTTGAAATGTAAGGAGATGCCCCGTTATGTGGCGTCTCATCAAGATCCAAACTGTTTGTAAAGGTTATTATGGTTTCATCGCTAGCATGCTACTAGTTAAAATGGTTAATGAAGTATCCCGACTGTTTTTAGCTTTGATGTATTCAGGTGTCTATTGTATGTTTACTTCTATTAGGACTCTATATAAGAGAAACAGTTTTTAACCTGAAACTCTTATGCATGCATTAACCCCTACTGTGTGACTTCTCATAAGTCTCAAATAGTATCACACTAAACCTTTTGGTGCAGAAAAAAGTAGAACTCATTGGAAGTCTTTAGTATCTAAAGCACTGTCTGAAGACAAGTTGTCCAATTTTCTAGAACCCCCCCCCCCCCTTCCCTATAAAGATAGTCATCAACTGAATTTTATCCCAATATGTTCATAAATAATGTAGGCAGACAAAAGCAAATTAATTGAGATCTTATCTGAAATGTTCACAGGAGTGAAGAGGGGTGGGCCAAATAAGTCATTCCCACTTCTACAATTATAGTAAACGGAGTTGTACTTTGAATAGTTGGGAGAGAAAAGTATCCAGATTTTTGACATGCCTTCATGCATAGCAATTGTTTAGGAGTTTTATAGCTTAGACAGCACACATTGTTCTTCAATATTACACCAACAAGATAATGATATATCACAGCAAAAATAAGTTTGTATAACCAACAATTAACCCATTTATGCCTAGAGTCCTCAACAGGATTTAATTTCACAAACACATTGCTAAATATAGGGACACAAGGATAATTTCCATGGTTTTGTTTGGCTCCCAGCTACTCCCAGGATGACAGAGGCTGGCAACCAAACCAAATATTTACATATATACTTCTGCTTCCATAAACTGGTGTATACAAATTACCAGTGTGATCCCAAAGATCAAATAGCATTGACAGTACTTCTTTAACATACGGGATGTTTACATAGAGAACACATATAACTACAACGTCAGCCGCTAAATCCATCAAAATTGTCTATTAAGAGCTTTTTTCATGTAAATGCACACTTTTTTGGATTACACAGGTAATATGTATACACGGGTTTAAAGATGATCCTTCATCCTAAATTCTTGTCTCAAGCTATAGAATGTAATGTAAATGTCAGCCAAGGACAAAACCATCAGCAACATGAAGAGATAAAGAGATATGTTCCAGATTCCACCCATTATTTGTATACAGAGAAACAAGAGATAACGTAATGACCCTAAGTATTGGGACAGACAGGCCTGAGCAAACAGTGTAGACCTTGACAGACAGCTGCCTCAGGAGCACTCTGACCAGGGTCTACCATGTTTGCCATTCAGTTTGCACCTTCTGGACAAAACTGTGAGATAAAAGCAATTAGATAATATATTAGGATAATTACAGCAGTTATACAGAGTAGACCTTGATTAGAGGGCTCCTTTAGAAGCTCTCTCAACTGGATGTGCTTCGTTTGTTTAAAATATAAAAAGCTCTGACGAGGGTCTGTACTAGTGCTGAAACGATTACCCAGGTAACCGTTAACGGTTATGAACTGCCGATTAACCGGTTACAAAGTCGGTAACCGGTTACTCGGAAGCCATTTTGTTTAACAATAATGAAGCCCCATATGACGGGAGCTTCAACCTTCAGATATGTTTACCGTTCACTTGAAGTTGAAATATTTTACTCTATGATATACATGATATTTAAGTTTTAAAATACAGTAGCATGTTGATTGATAAGGGTAGGGCGTTTCCTGATTTTTGTTAACATGTACACGGAGCTCAATACACAAAACGATGCCGTTAACAAAGTATTTTATGTAAGGAATTCAATATACTTTTCAGGTGTTCTCAACACTGAATACTCGCTGCATCGTGTCATTTTATTTGAAGATGAGTTAAAGAACCCATATTTCACATGTCTTTACAATAAATGACGATTGAACAGTTTTATTTACAACAAACTTGTTTTCGATATATTGTTTCCTTCGCTATTTTGACAGTTTAACTTGACACGCTTACTAACCTTCTGACCTCGAAATATTCGGTTTGCTTTGGACTTCTACCCTAGTAGCTATATATGACGTTCGCGTAGGGAAAACGTAAACAAGGGTTTCCAGGAATATCCGCATGTCAATTTCAAATATATTTTTAGACCACCCAATCAAAAACGATAAAATAATAAAACCCGGTTAGCTGAATCTACACTTCAACCGGTTTGGAAAGGTTTAAAATAAGACAAGAATGGGACCAATTAATATCTATAACACAATGCGGGATTAGTCTTCATATTCGGCCGCGCATAATTATTCCGTGTGTTGGAGTTATTATTATTTTACAAATGCAACTTATTTAGAGAAGACATCAAATGGCCGCTTTTTAAACGATTTATTGATCAACATAATCATGCAGTATACATGTAAGTTCATTTTATAAGATCAATAGATCTACTTCTCTTCTCTTTGCAATTTATGAAGGACCTACGTCGGCATGCATGGTAAAATAGTTCGAAAAAAGTATAACATTCATAAACATTTGGCACCAATATTATTATTTTATTATCGTTTACACACGCATGCAAACGGTCTCCAAATTTGTAAATGTGTAAAGGTAAAACAGTTGAACGGTCTTCCGTGTACATGTGTAACGTCCAACTCTTACTGACTAATGATGTGTCAGTCGGCATATTTAAGTTACGATTAACCGGTTAACCCCGGTTACGAGCAACGATTAACCGGTTACAAAATTCTGGTAACCGTTTCAGCACTAGTCTGTACTGTTTGTTTTACTTTTATTTAGGCTGAAATGTCTAGGCATAAATGGGTTGGTAGTTATACATTTTGTCATGTGTATCCTGGCATAGGCAAGCTACCAAGAATACACCTCATTTCCTACGCTTTGTCACTTACAGACCACTTACCACGCCACCTATTCACTTATTCAGACTAAGGGTCTGCAGCGAACAAGTAAGATAGTCTGTCAATCGCTCTGTGCCCTACACTCGTCTTCGAGTTATTTCATCCATATGTGAAAGCTTAAACATCTGAAAATGGTTTCATATTTCTCCCTCATTGCTGGGTCAGGAAGCAACCTTACAAAAGTTTTTTTTTTTTTTCAAAAATAAAATTCTCAACTTAACAAAATGTTTGGCAAAAAAAATTTAACCAAAAAATAACCCTATGGAGAGTGAAATTTCTATTAAATGCCTTTCAAAATGACAACTGAATGAGACACCTTTGAAACAAAATACATGGATCTGTTTGGGCAAACAAGAAAATGAACTAAGCGTATGGAACATAATATTCCAATACCAGTAGTGGGGGAGGGGGTGTGTCAGGGGGCAGTAAATGGCTTTAGCTTAAAGATAATACAAGTCAAAATGCATAAAACTGTCACCATGGCACATTCCAAAGTGGTTAATAAGAATATAGTTTGTTACAATACCAAGGGAGTTTGTGAGTCCAAAAGAGGTAAATGTCAAATTGATGCAGGGTGATATGGGAGAATAGGAATGGTCCAAGGCAACAACTGTACATGTATCCAAGCATTCTAGTAAGGTTTGTCGGGAAAGACGACAGGAACTATTTTATTACTGGCAGACTTTCTCACATACTAATTTCCTGTTCTAGTGGAATTTGACATCAGCAAAGTGGAGTTAAAACTAAGGCAATGTATGTCATACATTACCCGTATAAGCATTCAGCAAAACAGACCATGCATCTCATTTACATAGGGCCTTGAAAATGACTAAGTGGAGGGAAAGGCATTTAATAAACACTCATTTACAAGAGGAACTAGGTTTTCCACACCAGAATGAAGCAGAAATATGAAACCATATCTGTAAATAATCAAACACTAATACCATATGATACATCTCTAGAACCATTCTAAGATGGTCATCGCAAATATGGTTTGCTGCAAGTACGATTAAACTTTTCAAAATTCACTGATTATTCACACAGAAAATTGTACCAAATCTAAGAGTGCTAGTATGGAATATATGCATTTTGCAAAAAGTTTAGATCCAGATCACACATCACATAAAGCAGTATCTGATCAGGATCTAAACTCTCTACCACATAGTTTATCAACATCATTATCAGGTTTTTATATCAGAATTTGAGTAGATTTCGAA
Source organism: Gari tellinella (assembly GCA_922989275.2). Lineage (NCBI taxonomy): Eukaryota > Metazoa > Mollusca > Bivalvia > Cardiida > Psammobiidae > Gari > Gari tellinella. Next base: position 98,298,988 of record OV277860.1, read on the forward strand.
GCAGACATCATTTATTTAGCACTAATAGAGATAATACAGTCGAACTTGGATATCTCAAACTCAATTAAAACTTGAAACATGAATTGCCTTATTTAAAGCTCGGTTTAGGCGAACATACCCGTGTTTCAAAGTTAAAACACGGCTTAGCCACGTTTTGACTTTGAAACACGGGTATGTACAACTTAACCAAGTTCAAGAAATCGAAGTTCGACTGTATATAACTTCTTAGTTATTAAGAATTAACCAAATTTGTATTTTGATTTGTTTTCAAAGTTATTCGCAAGAGATGTATGATATGGTAGGCAAGTTTCAGTCACCGTGACTAGGAGAGAAAAAATCTACATATAAATGGACCACCAGATTATCAGTGTGCACATTGATTTTGCAGTTTCCCTGAACTCTAAACTAGATTGGTAGAAACCCAAGAATTTGTATCTATTAAATAATCAAACATTTACCCTCAATAAAATGTTAACCCTTTATTCTATAGATACGCATATTTACACAATTAATTTATTCATTACCTGAAGAAACTACTTCCAGTAATTAATACAGTCATGGATATGTATCATAAGAAATAGTTTCTATATTCTAGCAGATGGTAGCTTAAAGCAAACTGAAAGTAAAGCAAAATATGACTTAAGGCGCATTCTGCTTTGTTTCAATGTGTTTTAAGTGATCAGAACTAGAAATAGGCTATCTGGAGTAAAGGGTTATTTGCTCTTATCTCAGCCAGTATTGTTGCTCATGTAACAAAACCACTAAACACGCCGAAATATGAGGCTAACACATTGGTTAAACACCTGTGAATCCCTGTACAACAGATCACATGTGTGCAGTGAAACAGACAGTGCTGTCGTCTCTAAGCCAGTTAAGACGAGGTAATGATATGTATGTGAAATGTTGGCAAAATCAATGTGCAGTGATAGAAGGGTGGTCCTTGACTTGAGATCTCCTTCAGTCTTGTCCAACTGCCAAAGTTTTCCATTTTCACCTGCAAATAAACTGTCAAGACATTTTACATTTTGTCTGCTCTGAGTTTACCAATGAATGTGGATTAGTTTTAAAATGTCATAAACTGATGACAGGAAAGTGAGAAATCGAAACTCGTGTTGAAATTACCATTCACCTCCATACAGTAAAACCCTGCTTTACAACAACTTCAAAACAGCTGCTAGCTCAACAGGGGCAGTCTTGAAACAACCAAAATACAAGAAAATAATGATTCATTTATTTTGATGGACACACATGTATGTAAGACTCCAAAATTTTGGTTTGTTTGTTAACTTCTGTTTCTGTCCATGGGCTAATTGGACGTCCCAGAGAGGGGGAGTTGATACAGAAAACCCGAGAATGATGCCCTTCTCTTATAATCTAAGGTGCCCAGTGTAAAAGCCCTGGTACATTAGATCTCAGTTTTATAAATCCTCATCCAAAAACTTGGTCCAGTGTGGGATCAAACATACAACCCCTGGTATCAAAGTTAAGCACACTTTCCCTTGTCCCCCGGTCCAAAACCTTGGGCACTCTTACTTATTTTGAAATGTAGCTATTTAAGTCTGTTTTGCAAAATGATCCTGGGACAAAAGTAAAGCATAAAGCTCCCATATGAGGATTCTGGGTTACTTTCATGTTGATTTTAGCTGCCGCCTGTCTATTACACCATCAGTGACTTGTCTTTGGAATAGTTGTAATAGCAGAGCTTGACTGTATGTGTATATATTACAAGCAAACCAATCACATTCTAATGACCAGTATCTGATATCTAATCTGGATCCAAACTGTTTGACATGTTGGTCTCTTCTTATATAGCAATGCCCAGAGACTTATACAGTAAAACCTCTCTATTACGACCACTAAAAAGAAGGCTTATTAGCTTTATAAAAGACAAGCAACAGCTTAACCCTTTGAACCCTAGTCCCGCATATAGGCGTCCTTTTCAAACAGTGTACATGTGAATAGTACACTTGTCCTATGCAAACAGTGAAGACCCAGATCAGAGGGCTCCGAAAGGAGCGCTCTGATCAGGGTCTTCACTGTTTGTCATAATGCCAAACATTGACAAAAACAACCCTTAAAAGTCAGAAATGGACTAAACTAAAATGAAAACTGGAATTGTTCATTTAAAGTTTTAGGGAGGAAAGAGTTAAAGCCAGGTGAGCGTAAAACAGAAAATTACTGTAAGAGCTTTCTGTTTTACGGTCACCTTGCTTTAAGCAGTCAACTGCCTGTAGTACATGATAATTAACACAGTTTAGTGGTCAGAATAGAGAGGTTTTACTGTACATTAGATATCTTATCTGTATAATTTCAGTCCACATGTAATATTCATTTTTAGCAATAATCCTGCCAAAGACAAACTCGTTTCAAATTTAGGCCTGATAAATTTCCAGCCCTGAAAGACCAGATTTGATTCAAAACATAGAAGACCACAGATAAAATGAGTGAACTGAAAAGTATTGAACATTTTCTCTATGTTATCAAACTCTACAATGTGAGTTCAAATAAGAATCATCCCCAAGAGATGTTTCTTACTATGAGTCACAACACAAGGTTTGGATAAACCAACAATGCTTGTAAAGTCGAACTTCAATATCTCATACTTGTTTATGTCAAACATATCCATATCTCAAAGTTTGAACATCACTTAGCTACGCGTCACCTTTTGAAAGACGGATATGTTTGACTTAAGTGATTTGAAATAATTTAGGTTAAGTGTAAAAATATAGGTTAGGTCGACTTTATCCAGTTTAAGATATCAAGAGTTGACTGTATATTTTTTGTTAATCACTCCCTTATCTGGATCTATTGTTTGAGAATTTAGAATATCAAACTAGGATCATTCCTGAAAACTATTAGGCCTAAAATTACAAACTGTTTTCATGAATTAGAATTTTTTCAAGAACATTTTTCCTAACTTGTACCTAGTAACAGTATTTTTATGTGTAAATACAGAGCAGACAAAAATGTAGAGTTGACGTGTGTAAACTAGCTCTTACCTTCTTCAGCCAGGCTTGTCGTTTCTTGTCACCAATCAGCTGTTCATGTGACATTATATTGGCCCCCGTACTTCCTATAAACTGTCCCGGCAGGTGTTTCGACTGAGCCCATTGGCTTGCCTGCAATAAAAACATGTGTACAGTCCAAAGTCTATACTTCCAACTCCTTAAATCAATCGTAACAGTGTTTAAAAAGTTGAATTTTGATAAGTCGAACATACTTAATCCCTGTTTTAACTTTGAAATATGGGCATATTTGTACTAATGCGAGTTCAACATATCAAATTTCAACAACAGTTTATTACCCTTTCCTTTGAAATGTTTCTTTTTCTTCAGTTGTTAATGCCTTTCTCAGTTTCCCCTGTATTTTACACTCAGTGAGTATTGATTTACTGTGTGTATGCTGACAAAGTGTTAAAGGCAATCAATAGTGTGTTAAGCTATCACCATTAGTTATCTGGAACCAAACTGTTTGTATCAACTATTACAAATTCTAACATGACAAGTGTTTTTGTCACTAAAAAAAGAGGAAGCACATCTTGATATATTTGAGATGTTTAACAACGCTCTTCCCTCCCTCGCTCCTTCAACAGTTTTAATTATCATGAATAAATGATGTTATGTCATGCATTCATTCGTTACTATCTTTTAAGACCATATACTTTTTTAATCAGTCATGTTAGCTGTAATTTTCCCATTGTTCTGTCTTGTTTCATGTAATGTGTGTTCTGTGCCAGATGCTGGATGGTTTAATATTTGTTGTGTGTGTGAAAATCTCTGCTGTACATGTTTGCTATGAGTGAGTTAGGTTCTTGTAAAACTGAAGGAAAGTAATTCGGGCAGAAAATTGCATCCGCAGAGTAAATAAGCGTGAAACATTTGCTTACCATTCTAATGGATTCCTTTAATCTTGTAATGTTAGAATCAAAATAATCTTTATTCTACCGTTGTTAAACTGTATTAGACAAGGACTGGTCATTGTGATGCGTAGAAATTGACCACTCAGCCCGCAGGCCTCAGTGGTCAGTTCCTGCGCATCACAAGTCCCTACCGTTGTCTTATACCATTTAACAACGACAGAACATAGATTACTTCTTAATTCTTCTATTGTGTAAAGAAGTTACTTGGCATCTTGTCAAGATCCCAACTGTTTACACCAACTATGACAAAGTCATCTGTAGCATAGAGAAGATGCAGGGCAAGACTCACATGTTTCTATGCAGCTTATGACTCACCTGTTTCTGTGCGGCACTAAGAACAGCCTTTGCTGACATATCATTGGGATTCTCCTGAAGTTTCCTGACAGCGCTCAGTCTCTGTGAAACTATGGCACCAATATCTACTGGCTGCAACACAGTACAAACAAGAAATATAACAATAGAGAATAACCATTCCAATACAAACAAACAACAGATTGATTCTCTTTGGTGGATAAGGCAGAGAATGGTTAATCTTCAGTATGCAGAGGGGTGGAGTGGTCCATCCCTCAACATACTTTATATAATAAACATTTGGAAGATGATGTTATCTATTATATTATAAATGAATATATAATAGAACCTTTGAAAGAAAACATTGTTTTTCTATCATATTTCTTGTCTTTCCATTCTTCTCTCCCTCTTTCTCCTTCTATAAATATTATTGGGTATGGAAATGTTATCTAAATGCAATTTTTCCTAATGTTTTTACTCTCAGGAGTTCTCTCCCTGCTGGAAATATGTAAAACTATGTGGATTATGGTAGCTTTTGCAATATTAACCCATTTCTGCACACAACCCTTTATATAGGACATAGGCAAACAGTGTAGACTCTGATCAAGAACTGCATTATGCGACATCTGATCAGAGTCTACACTGTTTGCCGATAGGAGTATATAAAACAAAACCTAAGATAAACGAAAACCGCAAGCAGGTGCCAATGCTCTTTTGTTTTGTTATCCTAATAGATTAAGGACGAACAGTGAGCTATTCTCATTGCTTTAAGGCATATTCTGCTTTACTTTCAACCTGCTTTAAGTGGCCACCTATCTTTAATACAAGATACAGTCTATGGGGTAATGGGTTAAATAATGCAACATATTTTCTCACCCTACAGATTGGTGACTGTAGATCTATAAAGTAGAACAGTAACTATTTTCTTCAGTGGACAAATAAACTAGAACGGCTATCACTAAAGGTGATAAATACCCCCACTATACAGCACTCTGTCACACTCTGCAAACGTTTTCAATAAGGTTTTACAGTAAGGTCAAAGGTGTAAGTCAAAGTCAAACTGACTTAAAAATGGTATATGACACTCTGCAAGTCCTGAGTAACATTTATGGCAAGTATCAAGTAAATCAGGTTGAAAGTGAAGGAGGAGTTCGCCGTACAAGATTTTGCCTGCCAATTTTAAGGCCAAAGGTCAAGGTCACAGAGATTTGAAATGTGAGTCTTGCACATCTACTACTCCTGAGTAACATGTATGCCAAGTATCAAGTGAATCGGATTGAAAGTGAAGGAGGAGTTCAAAGTACAAGATTTGACCTGCAAATTTCAAGACCAATTTCAAGGCCAAAGGTCAAGGTCATAGAGACCTCAAATTTGTGTCTTGCACATCTACTATACCTGAGTAACATTTTTGCCAAGTATCAAATGAATCGAGTTGAAACTGAAGGAGGAGTTGAAAGTACAAGATTTTGCCTGCCAATTTCAAGGCCAAAGGTCAAGTTCAAGGTCAAAGAGACCTGAAATTTGTGTCTTGCACATCTACTACTCCTGAGTAACATTTATGCCAAGTATCAAGTGAATCGGATTGAAAGTGAAGGAGGAGTTCAAAGTACAATATTTTACCTGCAAATTTCAAGACCAATTTCAAGGCCAAAGGTCAAGGTCATAGAGATCTCAAATTTGTGTCTTGCACATCTACTATACCTGAGTAACATTTTTGCCAAGTATCAAATGAATCGGGTTGAAACTGAAGGAGGAGTTGAAAGTACAAGATTTTGCCTGCCAATTTAAAGACCAATTTCAAGGTCAAAGAGACCTGAAATTTGTGTCTTGCACATCTACTACTCCTGAGTAGCATTTATGCCAAGTATCAAGTGAATCGGGTTGAAAGTGAAGGAGGAGTTCAAAGTACAATATTTTACCTGCCAATTTCAAGACCAATTTCAAGGCCAAAGGTCAAGGTCAAGGAGATCTAAAATGTGTGTCTTGCACATCTACTATACCTGAGTAACATTTATGCCAAGTATCAAATGAATCGGGTTGAAACTGAAGGAGGAGTTGAAAGTACAAGATTTTGCCTGCCAATTTCAAGACCAATTTCAAGGTCAAAGAGACCTGAAATTTGTGTCTTGCACATCTACTACTCCTGAGTAACATTTATGCCAAGTATCAAGTGAATCGGGTTGAAAGTGAAGGAGGAGTTCAAAATACAATATTTTACCTGCCAATTTCAAGACCAATTTCAAGGCCAAAGGTCAAGGTCAAGGAGATCTAAAATGTGTGTCTTGCTGAAGGAGGAGTTGAAAGTACAAGATTTTGCAGACAGACTGACGACCGACGACCGCCGGACCGACCGACAGGCTGATTCCAGTATACCCCCCTCAAACTCTGTTTGTGGGGGTATAATTAAAGGCATAAAAATGAGTATGTATTGAGTACTGGGTTATACAAACCAGTGCTGAAGGTTCCTCATAGACTTTGTCTGATGGTTTCTCTGCTGGTGGTGGTGGTGGAGGTGCCGGCAGTGCTAGGTATGTGCCAGGTTTGAGTGCGGTTGGCTGTGTTGGCTCCACTGGTACCCATTCTGACTCCTTGTTCCTGTGATCTGAGCCACTAGAGACAGGGAACTGGGTGCGGAGAACTGTACTTTGTTGTACTAGGCGCTCCAATGGGGTCACAGTAGGCAGCTGCTTGGCATTCTGAAATAAAGTTATTTGGTATGAGCACTGGGTCCAAGGTTATAAAGCATTTGAGCTATATCTGAAGTCGTTCTCAAGCATTTGATTGGTCAGATTTGAGGCTAGGCTCAAATCTGACCAATCAAATGCTTGAGAACGCACTCAGACTCAGTTCAAACGCTTTATAACCTTGGACCCCGGTGCTAATCAAAACTATCTCAATTGTATTACAAACCTCTTTTAAATTTCTGTAACTGGTTATTGTATGTAGTTTGTCATATTATCTAAATCATACCAACACCAAAACATCCAGTCCTTGGCAAGTAAGTATGTCTAGTTTTACTATAAATACACACAAGCGTAAAGATCATATATAAATTAGTGTAGAAAATTTACACTTTTCTTCAAAACAAGATCTGTTTGTGAAACACGAGTTACTCAAGAATTTGATGTCTCTATCATATGTACATGTAATTCAAAAGGTATGGCCAACGATAAACTCGGCCTATTTTACCTAATAATAATAATAATTACAGTTTGACCTCTAAATGTCCTTGACCTTTGTCAGACATGCCTAATTTGTCCTGAGCTCAAGAGCTTCTCGGGCTGAGTACACATGCCAAATTACCCCCCCCCCCCAACACACACTAAAGGTGCATATTGCTTTACTTTCAAACTGTTTAAAATGGTAGCATGTATTCAAAACTAGAGACAGGCTATGGGATAAAGGGTTAACTAGAAAGGTAGGGAGAAGACAAGCTACCTTGATGTCCATTGTTATAGGTGCCGGTTCTTTCACAACGAAGGGATGGAAAGTCAGTTCATCATCAGAGGCCTTGCCAACACTCTCGTCCTCAGAGCTGTCAGAAAAGTAATTTCTTTCTTTCCTTTTCAGATCCTCTTTTTCTGCAATCTTCTTACAATACTCTGAAGAAACATCAACAAAGAGAAAACAACATATCAGTGTGAGTTTGTTTGGGATAACCCCATAAATACGTCTTTTTATGCCATCAATTTATTCCTCAATTGAAGACAATAGTTCCATTTTATACAGTCATGAATATGTACCATGTACAAAATAGTCTCCATATTCTTGCAGATTATAATTTAAAGCCGGCTGAAAACTAGAAACATGCTAATGGGTAATGGGTTAAGTTTAGTTTTAACAAAGCATTCAAACAAAACTCAATCAAACAAGAGCCCCATGGGGCATATTTCGCTCACCTGAGAATAGCTGAAAAAATGGAGATAATGATTTTATGTCCAGGACTGACCTAGATATGCAACAGACTGGAACCATTTGAACAAAATATGTTAAGGATATTTAAAAATGTCACCATACCAAATATCAAAGCTCTGGCCATATTAGTGTCAGAGAAGAAGACGTTTGAAATTTTCTCTATATAACTCTATGTAAAACTGCGACCCCCTGGGCGTGGCCAATTTTGACCCCAGGGGCATAATTTGAACAAACTTGATAGAGGACCTGTAGGAAATGCTATGTGCCAAATATCTAAGCTCTGGCCCTTGTAGTTTCAGACAAGAAGATATTTAAAGTTTTCATTGAAAAAAAATCTATTTTTAGCTCCAGTGACCTAGTTATGCAACCAACCAGAACCATTTGAACAATTTTGGTAAAGGACATATAGAAGTGTCACCATGCCAAATATCAAAGCTCTGGCCATATAAGTTTTAGAGAAGAAGACGTTTGAAAATTTCACTATATAACTCTATGTAAAACTGCGACCCCCCGGGGCGAGGCCAATTTTTACCCAAGGGGCATAATTTGTTCAAACTTGATAGAGGACCTGTAGGGAATGCTATGTGCCAAATATCTAAGCTCTGGCCCTTGTAGTTTCAGACAAGAAGATTTTTTTAAGTTTTCATTGAAAAAAATCTATTTTTAGCTCCTGTGACCTAGTTATGCAACCGACCAGAACCATTTGAACAAGTTTGGTAAAGGACATCTAGAAGTGTCATCATGCCAAATATCAAAGCTCTGGCCATATTACTTTCAGAGAAGAAGACATTTGAAAATTTCACTATATAACTCTATGTAAAACTGTGACCCCCGGGGCGGGGCCAATTTTGACCCCAGTGGCATAATTTGAACAAACTTGATAGAGGACCTGTAGATGATGCTATGTGCCAAATATCTAAGCTCTGGCCCTGGCAGATTTTGACAAGAAGATTTTTTAAGATTTCCTTATTTTTTCACTTTGGTTGCCATGGCAACCAGAGTTCTGCATTGTTTTTAATTCTTTGAACAAATTTGAAAGAGCTTGACCCAAGGAACATTTCTGTAAAGTTTGGTTGAATTCTGCCAAGCGGTATAGGAGGAGATGTCATTTGAAGCAATTGTTAACGACGCTGGACGACGGACCATCCCAATAGCTCACATTGAGCCTTTGGCTCAGGTGAGCTAACAAACAGACAGATAAACAAATAAAGTTAACCAGATAAATCACAAATACCCACTCTAAGATGCCCTGGATTGAAGCATTAACACAATTTTTTTAATTCGGGACAGCCTTGCATCAATTTTAAACAATGAGTTTCTACATGAGTTGACTTTAAAGATATCTAACCATGGTCTGCCATATTGGAATATACATTTACAGTTAGAAAAGTTCTCTCGACTGGTTAATTAAAGAATACATATTTTGCCTACCACGACAGAAGGTTTCAATAAACAAGCATTTATTGTGACTTCATACCAACAATTGATTAAACATTGTGTTGGGAACAAAATAATGTCCCCAACTGACACAAAAGCTAAAACAAGTTGCAATGATGTAGGAATAACAAGAACACCAATGTAAATGTTTAAGGTTGAGGACCCCTAACCAAACTGGGCTAATGTCGGTCAATATCCGTACTCTACCTAGAGTGATCAGAGATTGTCGTCAACTGTTGGCCTGTTCCAAACCATGCTAAAGCCTATTGTTGTAGACAGATTACAGATTTTGATCCCATCTCATTAGGGGTCCTCAGGCTTAATACATGTATATATATTACCTGTCAGTTCCTCCACTGATTTCCCCCCAGCCTTGATGGTCACAGCAAGTGGATTGTTCCCAGCCTGAGCATGACTCAGAGCATTTTTGCTGAAAAATATCAAAAACTCTGATATTAATATATAATCATAATGAAGTGTCGGCAATATTTCAAGATTTCTTGGACCTTTTAGTGATAGCTACTAAGGGCTCCAGACAAACAAATTTCTCCACCATACTCTAAGTTGTGACTACTCATTAGAGTCATCTGGAAGAGTAGTCACAGTATGGGATTTGGTTGATATATATATAGGAGATACAGTAGAGAAGACATTATTCTCTCTATTCACGCCCATTAACCCTTTGAGCCCTAGTCCCGCATATAGGCGTGCTTTTCAAACAGTGTACATGTGAATAGTACACTTGTCCTGTGCAAACAGTGAAGACCCAGATCAGAGGGCTCCGAAAGGAGCCCTCTGATCAGGGTCTTCACTGTTTGTCATAATGCCAAACATTGACAAAAACAACCCTTAAAAGTCAGAAATGGACTAGACTAAAATGGAAACTGGAATTGTCCATTTAAAGTTTCAGGGAGGAAAGAGTTAAACATGTTTAAGCTAGATCTATTATTGCCATTGTAAACAGTTTGGAGCCAGATCAGATGCCAGGTAAACTGGCATCTGATCTGCCGCTAAACTGTTTGCCATTCAGATTAAAATGATCATTAAGAATTGTCAAAAATGCCAATTTTGACATTTAATTGCAATGTACTTGCAATTTGTATGTGTTTAAACAAGATAGAATAACGTCTTCTCCACTACCTCACATCAGTTATGATGTCAGAATTTATGTCTTCTCCACTGTAAGTACTAGAGATACTCACCTTACCTGGAGCTCTGTAACTTGTGTTTATAAAGTATTATGGAATCTTCTGAACGGCATTAAGCGTAGCTATAACAACATCGGTATTTCAACAATACAGTTCTCAAGCTGGGCAGTGGTCGCATATAAAACTTACCCACAGAAAATTCCCCAGTTTACCCTTAGAGCTGCACAGAGTCATTTGCTTAGGTTGTGCTAACTTTTATGTGAGATACTCAGCAGGTACAGTGGAGAAGACGTTATTCTTTCCCGTTTAAACACAAACCAAACGCAAACACATTGCAATAAAATGTAGAAAATGCATTTTTTTGACAATTCAGACTATTCACTTTAATCTACATGGCAAACGGTTTGGAGCCTGATCAGATGTCGGGATACCAAGCATCTGATCTGGCTCTAAACTGTTTGCACTGGAAATAAGGTTTAGCCTAAACGTGTTTATTGGAAATAAATAACTTCTCCACTGTAACAGCTTTGTGCATTATTCAGTGTTTAAATAATTAACTCTTTCCTCCCTGAAACTTTAAATTGACAATTCCAGTTTCCATTGAAGTCTAGTCCATTTCTGACTTTAAACATTGTTTTTGTCAATGTTTGGCATTATGACAAACAGTGAAGACCCTGATCAGAGGGCTACTAGGAGCCCTCTGATCTGGGTCTTCATTGTTTGCATAGGACAAGTGCACTGTTCACATGTACACTGAAAGGACGCCAATATGCGGGACTAGGGTTCAAAGGGTTAAGCCTCTACCTACTCCTACGCATCAGCACTACACATGTTAAATCATTGAGGGTGTTAAATACAGGTGACTGCTTACAATAAGATGAAGGTTAAGTAACTAGTCAGCTGCTTTCAACCATATTAGATGTAGGTGATGTTTTACTTTTGGTCATGAAAGAAAGGTTAAATATCTACAAAAATATTTCCAACTGAAGGTAATGCACTCCTGATGAGATCGGGCCAATGTCGGTCAGTATTGGTACTTTATGTATAGCACTTGACCTTTCTACACAACTGATGCACATGGGGCCAACTAGGTATTATCATCAAGTATTTTGCTTTCCTTATTTCTACAAAGGCAACTTTGTTTACCAATACATATATTGGCTTCGTAGAAAAACACATCTATCATGATACCCATATAAGTTGTCGTAGCAAAATCATTTGATGACAATTCTTGGTTACCCCCCCCCCCCCCCTACCCCTACCCCTTGTGATAGTCTATACCAAACTATGCTTAGTCTAGTTCTGTACAGACTGTAGGGCTGCAACGGTTCAGGTACTTCACGGTTCGGTTCGGGTTCGAGTAGACCCCTTCGGTTTTCGGTTATTTCGGTTCGGGTATTAGGATAAGAACTTGATAAAATCAACCAGAAAAAATTCTCATTTACTGGCACATGTCTACGCAGACAATAGATCTTCACACTTTTTCGAAAACGCTATCACTGTCATCTATAATTTTATCATATGAACGAGAAAGATGTGCATTTCTTTCTACCATTTTAGGACAGATTGTAGCGAATTTAAGGCGTGGTTTGTCCCGACCTGTTTTTCATTGATGTTTCGTAACTAAGCTTTTAGCCTATTTTGTTTGTCATTCTGGCTCGTCTTCCTTAAATGCCTCATCAGCCTTCTATTTATAAGCGCTAGAAGAACTACCTAGCTCCAATTATATTATTATTTTACTGAAAAGTCATTAATATTTCAGTTTAATTATTTACATCGCCATTCGCAATTTGCGGTCGCTAAGTAATAGACTGGTTACCCTTTTTCTGATGCTGATTCGACTTTGTTACCTTTGAAGCCGGGCTATCAATCGTGCGCATGCGTTAAGTGCTGGGTTTCCCGGAATTATAAATAGCCGATATGAAAAGAATGAGACGGACGAGAAGCGAGCTATTTAAATTACTGCAAGAAGAAAAGGTTAGAACTGTGATTTAACCTTACATTTTGGAACGTCTGACCATCAAAAATATACACGCAGACTGCACGCTGATTGGTAAATTAGCGGTCTAGTGTAAATTACCATACATCGACGCACCGAACCGATAATTTGCGGTGCCGACCCGAAACTCGAACTGAGACAAACGAACCGAAAATAACCGAAATTCGGTGAACCGTTGCAGTCCTAACAGACTGTCAATTGATGAGAAAGGTAGATCACTCTACTTAGAGTAAGGATATTGACAGACATTGGCCTGACCTCAGTAGGGCATCCTTAGTACTGTAACCTTCAGAACTATTTGTGACAGAGAACAGCAATGTCTTCACCTGACCTCAGTAGGGCAATCTTATAAGTAACCTTCAGGACTACTTGTGACAGGGAACAGCAATGTATACCGGTGTATAATATGGAATACTTACATTGCAATTTCCCGGAGCTTGGCTTTGTCAATTTTGCACCTCAAATCTTTCAGCTCTTTGGTGCTTTTAGCTTTCTTCCCAGAAGGACTTCGACTTCTTGACCGAGACCTGCTTCGTCTACGTCTGTAAGATACATGTACAAACAATTTCACAAATTAACTGTTTACCCCATAGCCTAATTCTAGTATTGAATATAGGCAGGATCATTTTAAGCAGGTTGAAACCAATGAAGAATGTGCCGTAAGGCTGCTTTACTTTCAGCCTGCTTTAAGCTACCAACTACTCAGTCAAAGGAAATATTTCTTGTGTTGCATATTCATGATTGTGTAAAATGGAACAACTATCTTAGCTCATTACCCCATACCCTATTTCTAATTTTGAAGACTGATGACCTCTTAAAGCAGGTTGAAAGTAAAGCAGAATGTGCATTAAGGCACATTCTGCTTTACTTTAAGCCTGCTTTAAGCTATTATCTCCTAAGATGTAGAAAACATTTCTTTTTGTTACATATTCATGACTGAGAAAATTGAAACTATTTTCTTTTGTTGAGGAACAAATTAAAGGTGTAAAATAGCAAACTTGAAATCTATCAAGATCTAGAATGATCATGAAAATAAATTAAATAAACAAATTACACACTTGATCTAGAAGTTAAAACGCCGATTTTCTCAGACAGCTCTGTCGGACAAAGTCTGTACTTTCCTGGACAACGTATATTTAAGAAAAAAGACACTTACCCTCTTGTAAACTGATATGCATCAAATTCTCCATATGCGCTCTTACGCTTTGGGCTTTTGGACCTAGATCTTTTAGGACTTCTCGATCTTGACCTCTTTTTACCTCTTGACCTTGATCTATTTCTTGACCTTGATCTATTTCTATTTCGTGACCGTGATCTGTTTCTATTTCTTGACCTTGATCTGTTTCTTGATCTATTCCTTGACCTTGATCTTTTTCTTGATCTTTCAACTGATTTCTTCCTTCGATGACGGTCTTTAGATCTTGACCTTGAACGTGATTGTCCTTTCCGATGCCCTGATTTGCCGCCAAGTGATCTTGATCTTGACCTTTGACTTCTTGATTTTGAAACTTTCTTTTCAGGAGATTTGTTTCGAGAGACTGCCTTATGCTTTGAGCCTTTCTTGTCTATGGAACGTGACCTTGACCTGTGGCTTCTCTTTGAAACTTTCTTGTCACTGGAATGTGACCTTGACCTGTGGCTTCTCTTTGAGACTTTCTTGTCTATGGAACGTGACCTTGACCTGTGGCTTTTCTTTGAGCTTTTCTTGTCACTTGAAGGTGATCTTGACCTGTGGCTTTTCTTTGAACCTTTCTTGTCACTTGATGGTGATCTTGACCTGTGGCTTTTCTTTGAACCTTTCTTGTCACTGGAATGTGACCTTGACCTGTGACTTTTCTTTGGAGATACTGACCTGAATAGAAATTATACCAATCAAGAAGGCATGTACCGCGAATTGCTCCTCTCCACCCAGGGGTTAAAATGGGTGCCTGTAAAGGGTCTGAGCCGGTACTGCGGCTGCATTTGATTGGGCCATATGTTAGTAGTGCTCAATATTGTAGGCAAGATGGCTCAATGATCAGGGGAGTAAATGTACAATCGGCTGAGCGGTCATTCGGACTGGAAGTAAACTATAACTATATTTACATATTTTTTTTAAATTAATATGCACATGCACTGTTCTAAAAATAATTACTGAGGCAATTCCACAAACACAAATCAACAACACTGCTTCCAATGCGTGTATCATGACTGGAAACAGACAAAGTAAATAGAGAACTAGAATTAAACATGTAAATATTTACTTTTGAATACACATGACACCCAAAATATGTGGGAAATGATTTATATTAGTGATAATTTGCCCCAATTAAAATCTTCAAAGTGCAAGGCAGCAGACCCAAAAGCATGGTTATATGAGTGTTTTGATTGGTAATATTAAGAATTAGTCAGTCCTCTTTGCAAACGAAAAGGTTAACCAAGAATTCTCTAAGTCATTGGACCGTGAAATCTAGGTCACAGTGACCTAGTTACCCATGGCATGTGATGATGACCTCACTACAACTGTACATGCCAAATTTGGTTGCTGTAGGACTTAAACTTTGACTAAAACTGACACTAACAAAAAGGTAAACCAAGACGCAAACGAAAAGGTTAACCAAGAATTCTCTAAGTCATTGGACCGTGAAATCTAGGACACAGTGACCATGTTACCCACAGCATGTGATGATGACCTCAATATAAGTGTACATGCCAAATTTGGTTGCTGTAGGACTTAAGCTTTGGCTAAAACTGACACTAACAAAAAGGTCAACCAAAGTGAGGACGGACGGACAGACGGACGGACGGCATTCGCCAATCTATAGACCGCATTTTCAATCCGGCCAATAAAATTACTTTTCTTTTAAGAAATAAAGATTTGTGTAACTAAATAGGATTGGAATAATTGGTCCTTATGTGAATATCAAAACAATCGAATATTCTGTCGAATCCCTAGATTATGGAAATATTTTGAGTAAATCATAACCAACACCAAAAATTGAGGGGATTAAATAAGCTGCCCTATCTGCTAGAATTTAGAAAATATTTTTACAATACACTTTCATGACAGTATAAACTGGAACTATTTTCCCCAGTGGAGGAGTAAATCAAAAGCATAAAAAGGTGTATTTATGGGGTAATGGGTTAAACCTTGCAAACCCTTTGTACCTTTCTGTAGATCGTTTTCTCTTGGAGCTTGTTGTCTTCTCTTTGTCTTCTTCTATTTCTCTTTCTTTACTTTTATGTTTCTTCTTCTTCTTCTCCTTCTTTTTCTTCTTCTTCCTTCTGGACTTTGATTTTGAGTCAGTATCAGAATCCTGGATTGAGCCTGTTTCTGACAGTTTGTCAATATCATCGCTGTCATCGTCATCATCATCATCGTCAGCATTAGTTGCATCCTGGACTGATGTAGAAGTCTGACTTCCTTCACTGTCAGACAAAACTTCTCCTACAACAAATACTTAATAGTTTATAACTAGAACGGCTATCACTAAAGGTGATAAATACCCCCACTATGCAGCACTCTGTCACACTCTGCAGACGTTTTCAATGAGGTTTGACAATGGCAGGGTGCTGCCACCATCATAAAAACTTGGAAAATGTATGGCAAGTATCAAGTAATTCAGGTTGAAAGTGAAGGAGTTCGCCGTACAAGATTTTGCCTGCCAATTTCAAGACCAATTTCAAGGCCAAAGGTCAAGGTCACAGAGATTTGAAATGTGTGTCTTGCACATCTACTACTCCTGAGTAACAGTGAATCAGGTTGAAAGTGAAGGAGGAGTTCAAAGTACAAGATTTTGCCTGCCAATTTCAAGACAAATTTAAATGACAAAGGTCAAGGTCACAGAGACCTGAAATTTGTGTCTTGCACATCTACTACACCTGAGTAACATCTATGCCAAGTTTCAAATGAATCGGGTTGAAACTGAAGGAGGAGTTGAAAGTACAAGATTTTGCCGGCCAATTTCAAGACCAAAGGTCAAGGTCACAGAGACCTGAAATTTGTGTCTTGCACATCTAGTACACCTGAGTAACATTTATGCCAAGTATCAAATGAATCCGGTTGAAACTGAAAGAGGAGTTGAAAGTACAAGATTTTGCCTACCAATTTCAAGACCAATTTCAAGGCCAAAGGTCAAGGTCACAGAGACCTGAAAATTGTGTCTTGCACATCTACTACACCTGAGTAACATCTATGCAAAGTATCAAATGAATCGGGTTGAAACTGAAGGAGGAGTTGAAAGTACAAGATTTTGCCTGCCAATTTCAAGACCAAATTTAAGGCCAAAGGTCAAGGTCACAGAGACCTGAAATGTGTGTCTTGCACATCTAGTACACCTAAGTAACATTTATGCCAAGTATCAAATGAATCGGGTTGAAACTGAAAGAGGAGTTGAAAGTACAAGATTTTGCCTACCAATTTCAAGACCAATTTCAAGGCCAAAGGTCAAGGTCAAAGAGACCTGAAAATTGTGTCTTGCACATCTACTACACCTGAGTAAGATCTATGCCAAGTATCAAATGAATCGGGTTGAAACTGAAGGAGGAATTGAAAGTACAAGATTTTGCCTACCAATTTCAATACTAATTTCAAGGCCAACGGTCAAGGTCATAGAGACCTGAAATTTGTGTCTTGCACATCTACTACACCTGAGTAACATTTATGCCAAATATCAAATTAATCGGGTTGAAACTGAAGGAGGAGTTGAAAGTACAAGATTTTGCAGACAGACCGACCGACCACCAACGGCCAACCGACCGACAGGCTGATTCCAGAATACTCCCCTCAAACTCTGTTTGTGGGGGTATAATTATTCAATATTGTTACCAATACAGGACTCTAGATAATAGTCAAATTGATGGATATGTAAATTCAATATTGTTACCAATACAGGACTCTAGATAATAGTCAAATTGATGGATATGTAAGCACATCACACTTGAGAATATTATCCAATCATATAACACTCTCCATTTGTTTTGTTGATGTAAGATTGGAATTTCTCCCATTTTTGCCTATGTGGGATAGGGATTTGCCCCATGTGGAATCACTCTATCCCCCATACTATTGACCTCTTTTATTGTTTGCTCAGCTTAACAACAAGCGCTGCATGATATGGGTACCTAAATGACGTCATTACTGATGACGTTACTATAAACAATGTCATGTTTGGGTGGAAAAAATGCACACAAACTGTAATTATTTTGTTCTTTGTATCATGTCTTAATGATTTAAATTTGATTTGTTTTGATTTTACGTCGCTTTCAACAGTATTTCAGTCATATCGCGACGTCCAGCTAATTACAGGTGGAGGAAGACCCCAGAAGCCCTTTATGCATGTTTCAGGCACAAATCGGCAACTGGGTAGAACCACCGACCTTCCGCAAGCCAGCTGGAAACTTCCCCACATGAAAAATCTGAACGACCCAACTGGGATTCGAACTCACAGCGGTGAGGAGCTTAGTGATGTAAGTCACAGTGACTATACCACTAGGCCACGGAGGCCCCCTAATGATTTAAATGGAAGAGAAAAAAAATCCACCATTCCTTTTGTTGATGTAGGATAGGAATTTCTGACCCGAGGGGGAGAAATTCCTATCCTGCATCAACAGAACAAATGGTGGATTCTTATATTCTACCCCTCAAGTCAGAAAATTCACACAGGGACTTGTCCCTGCATGAATATTATGACCCAAGGGGGAGATATTCCTTTCTCACCTCTCGGACAGAGGTATCCCGAAATCTAGGGGGTGTGAGATAACCTTATCTGGCTGGACAGACAAGCCGAACTAATGGAATTATCTTATGATTGGTTGTTATTGCCGTTGTTTTGACGTCGTCATGCATTCATTAGCGCCTTAAAATACAACTCCCCACTGTATAGCAAGTTAAACGCGTTTTTAGGGTTGACGAGGTGAGAAAATAAATCTAACACCACAGTTGAGTATCAGATGAATATCCCACCCTCGTTTGAAGATATTTTTGGAACACTCGGCAAAGCCTCGTGTTCCAAAAATATCTTCAAAACTCGGATGGGATATTCTTATCTGACACTCACGGTGGTGTTAGATTCACTATATCTTATATCAACACTCATGGTGGATTCTTATAATCTCTCCTTGGAAATATATCCACTTATAAATGGTTTGAATGGAAAAATATTTCTTCATGCAAATTTGTATATGAATTATGATGCTCTATCAACCTGTGAATTTTGTTAAAATCGAATGAACAGTGTTGGAGGAGTTGTGCTTACAAGGATCATGAACTAATATGCATGAAGCATTAAAGTTCGGTTATCTCCCCTTTAAGATTAACTTGTTGGCCTTGCTGAGTTTAACATGAAGCGTCCCATCACAGATCATGAGATGGGCATATAGAAAATGTAGGAGGAAAGGGTTCAGTAGTCCCCAGTGATCCTGTGGGCAATTCTCCTATGATCTATTTATGAGGACCAATATAGAAATTGTTCTTCAACTAAATAAATTAGAAATAACCCATTAACACCTACTAGTGATGTGTTCATATACGTCATGTCATTTACATACAATATACATCTGTGAAGAGTAGACTTATCTTATGCAAACAAGAGTAAAACCACATCAGAGGGGTCCTAAAAGTTCCCTCTGATCAGAATCTGCACTGTTTGTAATCTAAAAATATTTTGTAAATACAATCTTAAAAAGTCAAACAAGAGCACTTCATGAATCTGTTTATGAAGGTCAGTGAAAAATACATTAAAATTAGGTCAAAGGTCAATTGGTAAAATATTTTGGAATGTCTGGATAGGACTTGTCAAGATGCACATGAATACCAAAATTGAAGGTTGTAAATGAAAAATTGAAGAAGTTCAGATTCAGGACGACATCAATGATGATGCGTATGCCGGAGTGACCACAGTAGATGGTGTTTTTTTCTTTAAAAACAAAACAAGTTTAAAATAGACTAGACTGAATTGGAAACTGAAATTGTTTATTTGATGTTTCATGGAAGAATGAGTTAAGCCATAAGCTCACCTACCGGCGGTAGTGGCCCAATGGTTAACACCTTGGACTACGGTACCAGGGGTCGTGAGTTCGATCCCCCGCCGGACCAGCGGTCTGACTAGGGGATTTTTCTGAATCCCCGATGATGAACAGGAATGTTCTTGAGCAAGACATGTACCGCGAATTGCTCCTCTCCACCCAGGGGTTAAAATGGGTACCTGTGAAGGGTCTGAGTCGGTACTGCGGCTGCATTTGACTGCGCCATATGTTAGCAGTGCTCATAGGCAAGATGGCTCGATGATCAGGGGAGTATATGTACAGTCGGCTGAGCGGTCATTCGGACTGAAAGTAGACTTTAACTTGGTATATTGTTATATTATTACCTTCTTCGAGTCGTTTTCCTTTCTTATGCACTGCCCCGGACTGTATCAATTCTGCACTTATAGCGCTCAGCTTGATGCCAAAATTCTTGAATCCTAGCGGTTTCTTCATTTCTACCTTTTTGTCATCTTTTAACTCTCCAATGGCCAGAGATCTTGGCAGCATTGGTCCCAGTACTGCTGATGATGACTTTACTTCAGTCTCAGTAGTTTTTGAAGCTCTGTCAGTCTCAGGTGCCATGTTATCTTTGTCTTTCACACCTGTTTCCTTACTGTTATGTTCTACACTAACCACTTCACTGTTTTTTCGAACTGGATGACTAGTTATTTCTACTGATGTTCTTTCTGTGACACTTGATGAATGACTTTCTATGCTGTCTGCCATTTTACTGTCACTCTTCACATCGTGCACTCTGCCATTGTTTATTTCATCAGCCACAGTATGTTCAGCAGGCTCATCTGTTGGTAACAAGCTACTTATCTCTGTATCCAGCAGCCTGTTCATTTCCTCCATTGATTGACCCATGTGATCCTTGTGTTTTACTTTATGCTTTTTAGATTTTTTGTCACTTTCAACAACATTCTTTAACTTGGATGCAATATAGCCCTTAAACAGTTCATCAACAATCTGGTCCCCGCTACTGTGATCTTCTCGCTTTTTCTTGAACATGCTGAATTTTTCCTCTGCACTCAAATCGTCAGACTTCCTTCGAGATTTTTTTGATTTATGCCTTTCCTCCATCTTATCCTTTGTGTCTCTACAATGTAAAGGATTAGATAGTTTGGTTTTAACATATTACTCCATTTTAATTATTATTCCACCACTGAAGAAAATAGTTCCAATTGATACAGTTGTGAATATTTATGATGTATCATAAGGAATATTGTTTATAATCAGGTATCTCGAGTATCAGATGGTAGCTTAAAACAGGCTGAAATTAAAGTAAAGCAGAATGCACATTAATTTAAGGCACATTCTGCTTTACTTTCAACCTGCTTTAAGAGGTTACCTGTCTTCAATACTAGAAAGCGGCTATGGAGTATAGGCCCGGACTCTGCATAGAATCGGTTATGGCACTTATGCAGAGAAATAGGTAGTGTTATTATTTTTTCTAAGCCAAGATATATTTTTGTCCTGACCCATCACCCCATAAACACCTCTAATTCATTCCTTCAGTGAAGAAAATAGTTCCCCTTATACAGTCATGAATACGTATCATGAGAAATATTTTCTATATTCGAGTTGATGGAAATTTAAAGCAGACTGAAAGTAAAGCAGAATGTGTCTTAAATATCTAAGTGCAACAAACATAAATGATCAAAGATCCATTGATCAAGTTCGTCTATAGATCCTAAATCAAACTCTTATGCAGCTGATATGGATACAATTTATAATTAAGCTCTACAAAGAGGGCGTGTTTGTTTATTTGTTTTGTTTGTTAATAGGGCTGAAACGAGTACTCGGGTACTCGCGGGTCGGGTAGAAATTGGTGAGCACCCGGCGACGAAATCTTTACCTGTTACCCGATATGTAATCTTTTTAAAAGCAGAATCTAGTTGTTAATTTTTGTAACCGTGTGAAATAAAGAAAGCTTGACAAACAGGTTAAAGAAAATATTTATTCAAGCATTACAAGCAGATAAAGCTTGAATAGGCATGTATAAACGCAGTGGCTATGTTTACGACAAGTTGTAAACATAACCGAGATTCTATATTTACGTCAAAAATAATTTTCAGTCGCGCATGCGCACATATCATTTTTTGGCCAAAATTTATAACACTGACGTGAAAATAACAACCGTCGTAAAGATAATTCCAAGATCGTCATAACTATAAGTAATGGTTTTGAGGGATAAAAGGTAGAAAAAAATACTGACGTAAAAATAACAACCGTCGTAAAGATAACCACGAGCGTCGTAACTATAAGCGCACTTATTACATATTTTGTCATAATATAAACACTGTCGTAAACATAACAATCGCCATAACAATAAGAATAGGCTTTGTCAAACAAAAAGTTTAAAAAATCGCAACTTCCTAAATAATTGTTGTTTTCTAAATTACTTTTTTTCAAAGAATTTACCAAGTAGAAATGCATATTCATGCCATTGTTGACTGTAGGAGATAGTTAGTAACTTGTTCACGGACTGATCTTGACAGTGGCGTAAAAATAACTGTGACGGAAATGGACGGTATATAAACACTTCTACAGTCTGACTGTGGAAGCCGGCTTTTATAGCCAGATTGTTTAAGCGTTTATCTTGGTTGCGAAGTTAAGCAACGGTCTCCGCAGTTAATACATGGATGGATGACCGGCAGGGTATACCGTTTGCCTGGTACACGTTACATACTAATTTAATTCTGATGTGGCCATCATGTGGGTAAACCATTTTGCATTGGTCAACATATCTTTTATATGTATATGGATGCATAAAGCAGTCGGAAAGAGAACCAGAATGCTTCTGTAGCATTCTCCCACGGAGCAGACACTCTGTGATATATATAGATAAACGAATGTCTGTGACATTACTTTCGCCTATTTAATCACTGTAAAAAGGTTAAAGCAAACTAGCGTGACATTGTTCTCAGTCGTCTGTCGATGCTAGCTGCGATGCCGAAACTCAAGACACGGAGAAGGTACACCCGTCGTCCTTCATTCGTGCTCGAGACAAATTTAAATAGACTATATTCGGCATTGATACGTACAGTTACGATATCGCAAATAAGTTGATGCCAATCACAACAGTCATATAAAATTATTTCAGCCTGGGCTGGCGGCGTTCGCTCATAGGCTAATTATCGGATTATATGGGAGGCATTTGTTTACAATCAACTGTCAATCAAGTCCGCATCACGGACACTTGTTATAACTTATATGCACATTGCGCCGCGATGATCGTGCGTATAAATTACTATAAAGGTTTTTACCGAGGCTAATTAGATCAGCGGAATAATTGTGCAGTTGTTTCACCACATAGTCTTTTTTTTTTTAGACCTTTACATCGGTTTTCATATGTCTCTGAGAACACTACATTCGTAAGGAAGTAATGAATCTTTAAGCTTTTTCGTCAAAGTTAGTCAATACTTAAAGTTACGTAGGACGGTCGCGTTTATTTTTACCACAGTGTTTTTACTAAGTCAGAAACATTAACATGTGCGCATGCGTGACCGGAAATATTTTTTGACGTAAACAAAAAACTAAACATAGAATTTGTGTTATTTTTACGACTCGTCGTAAACATAGCCACTGCGATGTATAAAACATAAAAACAGACTTGTAACATAGTTTTGCTCACGCTTCCGGACGTTAGGCTCTTGTGCCTAACACTGCCTATAATGGCTATATTTCACTACTAAGTACATATAGAAATCGAGGATATTTAAAATAAAATAAAAACAACAACAGAAGACAATACAGTTGCTTTGATTAATTGTTGTACATTTTGTTAGTTTTTGGAATAGACGTATGTTGTTTATTGGTTATGTGCACATACGATATGACACGGGCAAGTGGGACAACCTTCCTGAACGGAAACAAAAAGTCTTCGTAGACATCACGTACAGTTCTGTAATTTTAACTAAGCCAGTGACACGCTGCATCACGCTAAAATGAAAAGGTCTTAAGTCGAAATCCTTATGCTTCATAGAAAACAACTAAGTCAATAAAACAGCTTGTTATTAAGTATGTGCATATGCCAGCGTGATTCTGCAATGAAATCAATCATAATAGTTACCAACGTTTATGAAAAATTCATCACAACAAGACCGCAACAAGGCAGCCAAATCTCATTCGGAATATCTCGCGCGGGTTACCTCCCTTCCCTGGGTTAGACTAAAACTTTACCACGTCTGGTCCATCTCGGTCATATTCTGTCATTGGTGTAGCTAAGATAGATAAGATAAGCTTTATTTTGAGTCGGCAAGACATATACAAATAACATAAGCTCTCAAGAGCTTTTATAACCGACTATATAACAAGTGTATGTAAACAAACGTAAAGTACACTTCCATAAACACACATTAGATCTATATCAATTCTCGTATTCTCGTGGTTTCTCATAATCTCGTGTCTTACGAAAACGGATTAACTGGACACTCCTGACATCCAGAAATATATCAACTCTTTTCCTCGGATAAATTTATGTTGGAAAATGTTGTAAGGACCAATAAAACATCAATTGGGTTTGAATTATCTTTTTTTTTAAATTTCACATGTAAAACGTGTTGGATATTGTAATTCATTTAATACTAGTGCATAGTTAAAATAAATAAACAAACAAAAATTGATGCCACAAATGCAGAAATCGTCTACACGATAGATTTAAAGTGACTCTAAAAACACTTCTCTGAACTGAAGAGTTTACCCCCTCCATAGCAACAAACGTTGACAACCAATCAGAAGGCACGAGAATACGAGAAACATTTGAGTGATTCAGATCATGCAGGGAGGTGTATTCAAACGTAGAAATGTCCAAGATATTTTTTTTATTATTATCATTTTTATAAATGTTATACTTTACTTGTAGTTGCAACTGTTTTTTAAGCCACAAAGAAGAATTATTTAAAGCAATGTATTTGCTTTATATATATTCTAAGGCTTAGCCACACGAGGATGATTTTAAGCCTGCACTTGTTTTTTCACAGTACCATGTCTTTACCGGGTGGATTGAGTAGCTTGGGAGACATGGTATATCTATCTCTTTTCTGACCCCCACGCATGGCCAAATAATCAGTGTGATTGCTTGCCATTATAATAAAAGAAGAAGAAGAAGAAGAGTAGCTACAAATAAAATAGGTAAGATACAATTTAGCCTATGAGAAAGCTGCCAATCCTGTCATTATATAATACACTATTTAAAAATTGAAATCCAAATTTGTTTTATTTTTACATAAAATCTGTAAGCAGATTAAACTTAATTAAAAATGGGAATGGATGTTCAGAATTAGCATTTTTCTGATAGGTGCATTTGTTAAATATCACATTAAAGCAATTTCAGCACAGCTAAAAAATTTACATAAAAACAGATCGCTTAACATTATTAAAACAAAGAGGGTTTATTAGCCATTGGTGTTGCAGTTGGATGTCACATCACGGACCTGCGTCACGCAACATCGTTCTGAAACACTCATTAGCAATAATTTAAGACTTTAGGCCTATATCACAGTAAGGTTGTTTCAATAAAATGTGTATGAAAATGGTATTACCAGCCTGTAAGTCAAGATCTAGCTAAGAGAGTATAGTTTCATAAGCAAAAAGAAAATATAAACAGTTTGATTAACCCCTATATTGCTGGATTATCGGAACAAAATGAAAGACAATTTAACAAATGTCTCTAAAGGAATTTAATCTAGAAGCACTGACAACTGCATAGTCCCTGATCTGAGGGCTCCTTCAGGAGCCCACTGATCTGGGTCTACATTGTTTGCATGGGTGTAAATTTCGTCTCCAGCACAGTAGGGGTTAAAAGCGTATTACATTAGGCAAGTAAGGAATCAAACGCATCAGCTATATAAACTTCATATCTGCAGAATTGAGCGATGTTAAGGTAGCACTCTGACCAGGCTCGGACTCGGACGCTTCCCTAGTGAGAGGCCTCTCTCTCTCTCTCGAAGTAACCTGCTTTTGATTGTGTGCTACAATAATATAGACACAGAATACAATAATTAACAATAATTAACACTTGCAAACAGTGTAGAGCAAGTAAGCCGGTTACATTAAGTCAGTTATTTGTAGCAGTATAACATAAGCCCAGTAAAACAGAAAATTCCTAAAAGAGTTTTTATTGTTTTACTCTTACTTTTCTTTAAGCTGCCATTTTCATTTCATATAAATAGTTATATATATATATGGGAGAAAGACTGGGACATGGAGTTGAATTCTTAAAAATGTCAAACGTGCTCCACATCACCAGAAACAGAAACATCTTGGACAACAAGTACTATCTCCATGACAAGATTCTAGAAACTGTCTCTCATGCTTAATATCTCGGACTTACTTTTTCTTCCGACCTTAGCTACAACACCACACGTGCAACACTACAACCAATGCCAATAAATCCATTGGATTCATTAAGCGGAACATTACGACAAAAATAAGAGATTAAGAGAGCTGGCATACACATCCCTACTCCCTATACAAAATCCGACATCACCAAAGTGGAACAGGTCCAGAGACTCGCTATCAGATGAGTAAGGAATGACTATTCCTCTCTTTCGAGTGTCACAGCCATGCAGAAAGATATAAACTGGATGTCTATAGAATATCGGAGGTTAGACTTATTAATTACTTACTAATTATGTTCTGCATATTATACCATATCATTGTCGCAATCCCACTCCCACCAAATATTCACACATTATTCACACGCATTACCAGACACATGCATTCACTTTCATTTACGATAATCAAGCTAACCTCAGACTACCATAAGTTCTCCTTCTATCACCACTGTATCAGGTTATGGAATCAGCTCCCTTGTGAAATTGCTACTCTCTCTGATCTAGACCAGTTCAAGAGAGCAGTGGTAACATCCAGTATTAGTCTCTTGAGAGCAATATTTTGAACCTACACATTTACTCTTTCTTCACTCAGTAACAATTTTAACCCAGCATTTGTTCTTAAGTGTCACCCTACCTGACTGTCCGGCTTCTTAGATTTT
The DNA here is from genome assembly GCA_922989275.2 of Gari tellinella. Classification (NCBI taxonomy): domain Eukaryota; kingdom Metazoa; phylum Mollusca; class Bivalvia; order Cardiida; family Psammobiidae; genus Gari; species Gari tellinella. Next base: position 98,325,702 of record OV277860.1, read on the forward strand.
CACGTTTCTCTACTAATACTCTGACGTGCATTTTCCTGGCTGTGACACTCGAAAGAGGAGTTGTCAATAAACGAAGATAGATATATTGGTCTTTTCGCTTCTTATGTAAAATCGGTTCATATATATGACATGTTAACGTTAGCTATGTAAAGCTATTTACTGGCATAATGTAACATAACAAATAACATGTAGATTAAACATGGTATTGATAATGCATATATAATATACAATTGATCATGAAACATTACTCAATCGCCTTGAAAAATACTTCAAAATCATTGGAAACCCATTAAAGTGGATGACCTCATACCTGAATGACCGTTACCAAACAGTCGCTGTAGATGGAGAATTATCTGTCCCAGTTCATATGAAATATAGTGTGCCACAGGGCTCAGTCCTGGGACCCAAAAACTACATCTTGTTCACAAAACCTGTCGGCTCAATTTGCAGAAATCATCATCTGGATCATCACTTCTATGCAGATGATTCACAGTTATACTTGTCATTTAAGGGTGCATCAATGTCATGAATTTAAGAATTTTTCAAAGTATATGGAAACACTTTATGATGGTTTTGTATTGAAGAGTTATTTAAGATGAATGAAAAAATAGAAAAAGTGTACATTTTGGTGAACAACAGTTGGCCCCATGGCCATGTAAAATTTACCCCACCCACTTTCTCTTATTTTGTCCTTTTCAAACAGCCCGCTTCAATAAATACCATTTTAAATGAAAACAAATATGATAATTTTGTTTTGTGTTATTTATTTCCAATCTATGGTAGTATTTCTTCATACAAAAACTAATTTAAGACAAAACAGGCACCAAATGTGAACTTTATAAAGCTCTAAATATCATCGATATGGTCCTTTTTGTAAATTTTGTAAGGGGAGATAACTCTTTTTACTTTAATAACTCAAAATTTTCAACACTGACCTTTCAATTTCTTTTCATATTTTGAACTGCCTTAGCATTGGCTTTCATTTGGTAGAATATAAGAAAAAGTTTAATACTAGAACTATTTCATTTTCAAACTTTTTTACATTTTTTTTCATAAAATAAAAAATCTAATAAAATCATGCCCTATAAAAAGCATATTTTTGATATTCGAGGATCCATATTGTTCAAACCTAGTGCCTGCTTTGTCTAAATTTGGTTTCTATATGTGAAAATACCACCATACACATGCAATAGATAATAAAAACCCAAATTACCATGTTTGTTTGGTTTTGAAATAGATTTTACTGAAGCTTGTACTCTGAATGGGTAAAATTTGAGAGAAAAAGTCCAAATGACATACCTTTTTCAAATCGCTGTAGCTCAAACAAAAGAATTCCACCATATATTTTTTTTCCATTTTTTCATTCATCATAAATAGCTCTTCCCAAAAAACAATGATAGAAAAAAGTTTGATATTTTGAAAAAATCGCTTATGGGTCGGATACACCCTTAAGCCTAAAGACACATCTTGTCATCAAGAAGCCCTCTCAAAAGTCGAAGAATGTCTAAAAGACATAGTCTCATGGATGCACCAGATGTTGAAGCTGAACACTGACAAAACTGAGGTCATACTGTTTCACTCTAAAAAGGTTAACGTTCCCGGAGATTTTCACGTTCAAGTGGAAACTCTAAAATCAAACCATCATTGTGTGTGAACAATCTTGGTGCTAGCTTTGATTCCCAAATGGATATGACACAGCACATCAACGCTGTGTGTAGGTCTAGCTACGCACAGCTGCGACAAATAGGTCATATTAGACAGTACCTTTCTCCAGAGGCTACAAAGAATCTGGTCAGTTCTCTGGTCACATCAAAAATTGACTACTGCAACTCACTGCTATATGGGATTCCCCTAACTCACTACGAAAACTACAGCGCGTGCAAAATACAGCAGCACGCATCATTACCACGACTCCTCGGTACAATCACATCACTCCAGTCTTGAAGGATCTTCACTAGCTTCCAGTTCAACACAGAATTGAATTCAAAATTATGACACTCACATACAAAGCCATGCGCAATGATTCTCCAAGGTACATTGTCAGTATGCTTGACGTGTATAAACCTCGAAGAGAGTTGCGGTCTGCGACTAAATCAGTATCGCTGGTTGTACCGAGAAGTCGTTTTAGTGCTGCAAACGGGAGACCATATCTCACTTATTTAGGGGGTCAACTGGTCCTTGCCTGTAAACATAGGTTTCTATATACCAAAATGTTAGTCTAAGCCTGTAGATATTGGATCCGGTTGATGCAGTTGGCAAAGCCGTGGGACAACATCGCAATCCAAGATGGCGTCCAAGATGGCCGCCGAAATTACAGAAATCACTTGGGTCTTAGTTGTGGGTACATTTATCGAAAAAATAAACTGAATTTGCCTCAAATTTATTTGAAACACATCAATTGTGCATTTTGAACAAAGAGTTTATAAATAATGGCATTTAAAATCAAGAAACCTTTCAAAATGGCCGCCAAAAAAGCAAATTTTGCGTTTTTTCTCATGATAATGAAATTTTAACTGATGAAGAACTAAATCTATCTTGTTAATGGCACTGGTTTCTTTATACTAAAATGTCTGTCTTAGTCTGTATGCTATGGAACCAGTTATTGCAGTAAATAAAACTTTGGTTAAAGTAGGCTATTCATGTTTGTTTCCAAGATGGCGCCAATTAGATATATGCACTACTTATACAAGTGGACTATTTCATATATAGAAAAACCTGAGCTAGTTAACTCAATTTTTGATAGAAATGGTGCACTTGGTGAAGCAAGAAACACATTTGGCACAAATACTCCTAAGGGTTTCTTGTTTTCAAAAATGTTGCTAGCCACCTGAAAAATCCAATATGGCCGCCACTTTTTAAGATGGCCGCCATGTGAAGTCAAAAATCGTACACAATGTCAGATTTTCATGTGGCATTTAGAGATTTAAAGGTTGAAAAGGTGTAATTCCACATTTCAAGTACACAGTATGCTTAATATCCTTTGAATCGTATTTAAAATAATAAATTATTGAACTGGAACACTTTTAATTGAAAATTGCCGCGATTTTATGATCTTGAAAAAGGTTTTTGCATTGATCCATAGGTTTGGTGGTATGCATACGAGAATTCTCATTTTTCACTGCCCCAATAATGATAAAATATGCATAAAACATGCATTTATGTTTTATTCATTCAGATACAAACATCAGAATTAAATTGATGTATACTCATACAACTAAAAATAACCTTATTACTAAAATAATTCCTTATCTCAAAACCGAATATAGAACAACTTCAAATAATACTAACTTTATCGTTCTTGTTACAAATTGTTAGTAATAACATATATGTAAGTCTTTATTAATAATGTAAGTGTCCCAAATGTTATCTTATCATCATAATCATCCAGTTTAGTTTAACCAGGCCATTGGTTAATCCTTCTTATAACCTGTGATGCCTGGCTGTCCAGTCTGGAACGAAGTCTCCCTCTCCAAGCTTGGCGATTTTGTTGGTTTGTGTTTTCCAACCCGAGAGCTTCGTGGTCATGTTTACAAGGTTCTCCCAAGATAGCTCTGGTCTGCCTGGATCCCGCTGTGTTGTGATGTTAGGGCATCTGATTTGAGATATCCAGCTAGAGCTTCTCTCTACATAGCCAAGCCATTTCACCCTAATTGATTGGAGGGTCTCCGCAATGCTTCTTGTGTCCAGCTGAGATAACACAGAGTCAAAAGGGACATCTTCTTCTGGCTTGACTAGTCAGATCCATCGTATTATGGCTTTGTCATTTTGCAGCATACGTCTGAGTGTACTTGCTCATACAGCCCATGTCTCAGATCGGTAAAGCATAACACTCCTTACATAGGCTGAGTAGACTCGACCTCTGGTTGCAGATGGCAGAAACTTGCTTGTCAATATGGGGAGGAGATCTCTGAACATTTTCCAAGCAGACTTATAGTGTGTTATTGCTGCAAGCTCACCTCCACCTCCAGACCACAGTGTGTCTCCAAGGTAGCAAAAGTCTGTTACGACATTGAGATTTTCATTTCCAGCCTCTACCTCTGTCATAGGTCTACCATATGTTGGTTTGGCTGAACCCTCACAGCTTGGACATTTGTACTGTGAATCAGGTCTGAGTGGTCCCTTGATTCTACCGCATGTCTTATGGACCCACTTTAAGCAGTATGAGCAAAGAATGATGTTTCTTTCCTATCCACCTATGCATACTGGAAAGGGGTATTTTCCTGATTTTCTCAGTGAGACAATGTTTGGCCCAGAGATCATTACCTTGATCTTGTTCATGTTTCTACACTCTAAGCCCCTTCATTTCCATTCCTGTCTTCCAAATGGTCTGTCGCTCAGTCAGTGCTTCTAGAGGGGTGTCAATGACAGCCAGGTTAATAGCGTAGAGGAGCTCTCAAGGACAGCTGGTGCGGAATTCAGTTGACAATGCTTCCAGGACAGTAATAAAGAGTAGAGGGCTTTTAATACGCCCCTTTTTATGTTAGATAGCTGCACCTGAATTGACTGTATGTGCCAGTGCAGGAGAGCCGAACCAAGGGTAACGGGGCATTGTGACCTGGATGGTGTACAGATCGCACGGGACTCTGGATGAACGATCGGACTAGATGTAGGGTTATGTATATACCCGAATCTAGTTGTATCCCATATTTGGATATGCGTATATTATATTCACTTATCACGGTAAAAGGTAGTAAAAGTATAGCCCTCGGCCTTTTCTTGAATATTCAAGAATATGGCGAATGCAAATCCATTCAGCTCAAAAGCTGAACCCGACTGGAATTATAAGAATCCACCATGAGTGTTGATGTAGGATAGGAATTTTCTCCCCCGAGGGTTAGAAAATTCATGCATGGACTAGGCTTTCCGAGTCCCGGCGTGAAATTTCTGACCCGAGGAGGAGAAATTCCTATCCTACATCAACTAAACGAATGGTGGATTCTTATAATCCCATTTAAATCATTAAAACATGATACAAATAACGAAATAATAACGTTGACGTTGTTTATAGTAACGTCATAAAAAATGACGTCATTTAGTTACACGCGTCATGCAGCGCTTGTGATAAAGCTGGGCAAACAGTAAAAGACGTCACGTGGTATGGAGGATAGATTCATTCCACGTGGGGAATATCTCTATCCCACATAGGCGAAAATAAAGTGTCGTCTCTGTTAAACAGCAAAGACGAAAGAATCTCTAAAAGCCCAAAGCCTGCAAGTCAGGAAAACGATAGCTACCCTGCTATGCAAGGATTGCTACAAAATTTGTGCAATTCAAGGCCATCACCAACTCCCATTTCATATAGCGAATTGACCAATGGGAATAGACCAACGACTAAAAGAGTGTGCCTGTAACCTCAATGATTGTAAGCTCCTGGTTATATTTAGTGGTGGTGACGCTGTGGCACAAGAGCTGAAGTATCACAAGTCATGTTTGACAACACTGTACAATAAGGAATTGGTTTATTTATCATCGATTGAAGCACAGAAAAGTTCTGATCCACGTGAAAAACAAGTGTTTCCCCTTGTGTTTTCAGAGCTCGTAGCATTCATAATGAAGACAAACTTGAGCGCAGCAGGTCCTCTTGTATTTCATCTTAATGCTCTTGTGAAATGTTTATGCAATGACTGGAGCAGTATAGGATTGACACCCAATCAAGATCAGATGATTGAAAAGAGTGTTAGCTGTACTTCCTGACCTGGAAGCCCACAGTAGCGGAAATAGCGTTACTCTTGCATTTAAGAATGATATTGACCCCAGTTCTATCTAAAGCGTCCATTTATTCTAAAGCAGCAACAATTCTTCTCAAGTCAATGCTAAAACACAAGTGCTCATTTGAATGCAGGCTCAATGATTTGTAAATATACTAGAACATGGTGTTGACGTGAAGTAGCGAGCGGAACCTGGAGCTTGTAAAACAGATTCCGAAATGGCACATCTCCTGCAATACAACTGCCACGGAGAAGGAGCTTCCACGTTTCAGACATTATAAAGAACATGAGACACCATTTTCATTTTTTATTGGAACGTCTGTTTATTTGAAGACTCGAAGGAGAACGCTTGTAGAATTGCAACATGAGAATGGACTCTCTATTCCGTACAACAGAGTCCTGGAAATCTCAGCCTAATTAGGCGATGCTGCAATCAGAAGATATGCAAATGTTACCGGTATGGATACGGTCAGGGATGTGACAGAAGACTCTTCTGCATAAAGAAGATGGATGGTAGCTGGACGTGAAGTTTCACGCTGCACTTCATGAATACATCAATCGGACTGCTTACTAAACAGGATGCATATGGGGACAATGTTTTGAACCGTCAATGGAAACTGCAAGCCCTGCCGATTGGGGATAGACAAAGCAAAGCAACATGTGGAGGCTTCATTTGACCTCAATGGCACCAATAGCAGAGAGCTGCAAACAGCTGACAAAGTGCGGGTGCAAGAACTTGCCAAGAAGGAATGCATTTGACACTGCAAATGCTACAAAAATGGACTTGCCTGTACCGAACTGTGCCGTTCAAGACGGGAAACATAGCACTTGACTTCAGTTTAAGTGAATTGCTTCGGAAACAGAAGTTTTGTGATAGAAAATGTACATGAAACTCATTTTTACGGTGTTGGAACAGGTTTTGGCGGCCATTTTGTTTCGAAAATGGTCGCCATCTTGGTTTTTCTAAACAAGTAGTTGTTTATCAGGAATATCATATGACATGGTTTGTTTGACATAATTGTCATTTTTCTGAGGTGACAATGGTTTATTAAGGATGGTTAACTTGAAATATCCGTCGGTGGCGACCAACCTGGAAAATGGCCGCCATATTGAATTTTTCGGATGGCTAACGACTGATACGAGGTAAGCACATCTTGGTGAACGTTTATGCCAAGTTTAATGCTTGCTTCGCCAATTGCACCATTTTTGCATAAAAAATATCAGTTATCAACAAAAACGTGTAGCATTTCATTAGTAAAATATATATAATTAAGTGAGAAAAAAAACTGCAAAACGCCTCTTTGCGGCAATTTTGAATAATTTCTTGATTAAAAGAGCTTTTTATTATGAATTTAAAGTTCAATATTCATATTCTATGTGTTTTGAATACATTTGAGGCAAATTTAGTTTATTTTAGGGCAAATTGTACCCACAACTGAGTCCTAAGTGATATTTTGTATTTTCGGCGGCCATCTTGGACGCCATCTTGAATTGCGATGTTGTCCCACGGCTTTGCTAACTGCATCAACCGGATTCATAATCTGTAGACTTAGACGAACAGTTTGGTATATAGAAACCTATGTTTACAGGCGAGGACCAGTTGACTGTCTTAAATGGTCTGATATTTGCAGTACTATTTGGTGAGGTTTGGAGATAGAAGTATCATGCATGCAGCCCCAAAGCTCTGGAACACTCTGCCATCAGAGATCAGAGATGCGAGCTCAGTTGCAGTCTTCAAAAAGCGTCTGAAAACACACTTCTTTAATATTTGTTATTAGAACACTACTACCTATGCGATATGTTCTTGCTGTAGATGTTGTTGGTCCAAATGGGAGTTCTGGAGTATTATCTGGTGTTTGGTCTCTTATAGAAATTTTTAGTTATTGTCGTATACTATTTTTCCTAGTTATGTTACATTTGGCGGCCTGCATTTGGCGTTCTGCTATTATTTCTATCAGTCGGCATTAAGAAGCCATTTGCTTCATTGCTAATTGATTGATGGGGTAATGTAATCGCCGTTTTGGGGGCTGTCTTTTGTTTGTCTATTCATGTTTATTTTAAATCTAATTGTAGTTATTTGTCTTATCTCGGTGGCCTTCATTGGGCGTTCTACTGTTATTTCTATCAGTCGTCATTAAGAAGCCATTTGCTTCATTGCTAATTGATTGATGGGGTAATGTAATCGCCGTTTTGGGGGCTGTCTTTTGTATGTTTATTCATGTTTATTTTAAATCTAATTGTAGTTATTTGTCTTTTTCTGGCGGCCTGCATTGGGCGCTCTACTATTGTTTCTATCAGTCGACAATCAGAAGCCGGTCGCTTCATTGCTGATTGATGGGAGTAATGTGATCGCCATTTTGGGGGCTGTCTTTTATATGTTTATTCATGTTTATTTTAGAGCTTATTGCAGTTATTTTGTCTTTTCTCGCTTTGTAGGTACATTTGTGTAATTTCATGTGAAGCGCTTTTGAACGCACTACCCCTGTGTGAAAAGAGCGCTATATAAATCTGGTATAATAATAATGATAATATTACATTACGTAATATTAATATAGATTTTTAAAGTTATGTACATGATAAAAATCTGTGTGTAAGATGCTGATCTGGAACTTATCTAAAAAGCTGACAGACGAAAGAAACACAAGAGTGTGACAGATAATATATATAAAAAACATGTATCACATCAAATCTGTTTAGGAAGGAACTGTTCAGCAGTTTCCAAACCATTAAGAACTTCAGAGGAAGACAAATGAAATGAAGCGTTCAACCTGATGAGTCCATTTGTCTTCTGTTATATATAATCACTCTTACGTATAAAGTTAATTAAATAAATAAATATATATGAGTCCACCAAATTTGAAAGACATGTAAGATCAAACTATAGTACCATGAATATTAAGATATAGTCTAGTAGACTGATCGAACATTTCAGATTAAAGACAAGTTCCTGTTCATGTGTGTGTAGCTTCATGCAGGAAACTCGTTGCATGTTGCTCATAACCATCAGATATGAGTTGCCTTTGTCAGCTGCTGCTATCTGTTGTCAGCTTTCCATATTGCATGCACTCTGATTGAATGTGTAACGTTCTAACCGAGTGACCCAGCAACATAAAGCCCTGTCGGTGCAAAGCTTAAGCTCACATCAAGATATGTTTGTTGCGCTTTATAATTGACTCACTTCCCAACAAACAACGATTTTGGAAGCCTCATGATTATGCATATACCAACGTACCACACATACATTAACTAACTCTCCCCTCCGAGGAGTCTCGTCCTGGGGTTCTACGTGGGTAAGGCAACTCCGGTCTGGCAGTTATCTTTATCCCACTTCTGACATCATTTGTAACGCACAAAACCGAGTGACACAACAACAACAATCCCTGTCGGTGCAAAGCTTAAGCTCACATCAAGAAATGTTTGTTGCGCTATATAATTGACTCACTTCCCAACATACAACGATTTGGGATGCCTCATACGCATAAAACCAACGTATCACGTACGTTAAATATGCTTACACCCGTAATTTGCATTTTGATCTGATGTTGTTTTAATGCATGTTTCCCCAGTACAAAGTGTTTCTTTATTTCATTTGCTGCATGTTAAAATACCAATTTCACAAGCATGCCTATAGATGGTAATTGTTTAAATTGAACTGCGTTAATTTTGATTACATTGAGGTGACTGTGTTTAGTTGATTAAATTTCGACTTAATTTTATCTATTAGAACTGAACAGAATCGGCTGAACTAAACTGAAGCGTAGTGCACAGAGTTCGGGTTGATTTAGATTATTATAGCCTGATTTCGGATAAATCTGTTTAGACACAATTTAATTGAATTAGATCCGAACCCTGAATATTAATATAATCAGTGTGAAACAGAGGGATGCTGAATAATATCCCTCTTTTCAGATTGAATTTAACTTGAACTTTGTGATGTCTATATACAACCCATTGAATACTCCTGATGGCATGCAATGTGCTACAGTATATAAGTCTTCTGTGTGTGTGAAGGAATGAAATATATGTGATTTAGAGAAACTCCTTAACCCGTATCCTGCCGATCTGAACAGGCAGATTGTCAAGCGGTTAGGACCCAGACCAGACGCCGAACTACGCTCAGTCCGATCTGTATCTAGCCCGCTCGTAAATTATACGTTTCCTAAGTAAAAAAACATAAATTAGATTGTCAGGTGGTTTTGGACCCAGATCAGACGCCGAATTATGAGGTGCCTGGTCTGGATCCAATTTGTTTGAACAGACACTATAGAAGCAACTGACGGAAAAAGTGTTAAGCATGTATCTGCATGTACTACTATTTTGTAAATTAGAAGATTCATTCTTATATAAAACCTTATAGAGAAGATTTGTGATATATGGCAGTTAATTAAGTAATTACACACTGGTATGGCAAAACGAACGGACTCCCGTTTAACGCTTCGATTCCCGCTAATCCAACGCATCGGCTCCCGTTAAAAAATGGCGTAAGTTGTCAAATCGACACATGTGAGTATACAAATATGATGTTTGTCCTTGGATATTGCTTGAAATGTAGACCAAGACTACTCTTACGGAGTGTCTCACACACTGATGCATCCATACGTACAACTTATTTATAGGATAAATGCTTGAGGTCGATGTTTAACTTGAAAAAGTTTCAACTGTTACGGCGAAATCTGAAGAATCTGATGCTCATTGACCATAAATTGTTCTGAATAGGCAACACATTCAGCTCTAATCGACACCAAATATGTCCGTCGAGTAGTCTGTGTACAATCGTCAACTGCATATAACAAAAATAATCCGTTTAGCTAATAAACAAATAAAGATTTTGATTGTTGTTTATTAAAACAAACCACGCTCCAGATGTGTGTACAACAAACACGCTCCCGATCAAAATCATTGTAGATATTTTTTCTCAAAAAATGTGGGACCAATTTGAAATTAACATTTTCATCTGAAATAAAATATCGTCTCCATTGCTATCGCCGGCAATTATTTTGTAATTTTACTCTGTTATTTAAAAATGTAGATCTCTTATACGGAGACCGTTTGAATATCTCATGCTAGGGCACCCACATTTTTGGGATCCAAATTGTAAACAGTCGTTAGGGACGTGTCTGTACGTAACGCCTTCCGAATGAAATTAATTTTCAAGCACAGGGCATTATATCTCGTTTCAGGTATATATAAGGAAACCAAAGCGAAAGGTCCACCTGTGGCTGTTACCATATCCCTTAAAATGTATCTTTTAGCAGACCAAGAACACCAAGCACGTGGTATTATAGATCTTCATTTGCCGTCAGTCCTAGTCATTTCGTTTTATTGAAACCACAGAAATATAAACTGACATCACAATCAACAAAGGAAAAAGAAAGTCGGAAAATACTTAATTTAGATGTTTCGATTGAAAGTAACATGCATTAATTGATGCAACTGAAGAATGTTCTCCTCTCTTGTATCAGGATATTTCCACCGGTTCAACGGAGTTTATTGACATAAGTATTGAAGACTTTGTCAAATGCAGGACTGCTTAGTTATTTTCCTGCGTTCCTTTCATTGATTGAAGGAAACGAGTACCCACCGAAAAACATAGCGCTGCTGTTATGGATAGAAACAGTACGGTGGTATCATTGTTTAACAGCCCAATCAATTCGCTACTTCGAAGAGACTTAGCGATTTTGGTGTGCAGGGTATCGATTGTTTCATGGGAAATTCGCATGCTTTATGTCTGAACAAAGTGTTTCTAAAGGAAAACTACTTTCGGAAAATATAAAAGTTTGGACATAATTTTTATAGACCCTTTGCCTTAAGTCATTACGCAGAATATCGGATATTCAGGTGGCTCACTTGCTCTTTGTTTTCGCACATTAAAATAAGAAGGGCCGTTCCAACGGTATAAATCCCCTAAGAACTATATCCCGGACGAGTCCCCAAAATGCCAAGACTTTCGGCTATCCTAACATTAATGCTAGAGCCCTAAACTTGATATGTGTTTTTATCGGTCGTTCTATGAGGCGTAAGTGTCTTTAGCCGGACACTAGTTAAGGCCTGATTATATAAGAATGTTCCTTAGGCTATCTTGCCTGGTGATTGAGCATGAAACTACATAAAAGCTATATAAATGGGTGAAACTAAATAAAAGTAGATGGGATACTAATAAATATGATCAAATAAGGATATTGCTCATCTGCACGGCCTTTTTAAACACGTACAATCAGACTGTTTGAGCACAGTGCAGGCGGGACCATTAACTGATGTGTGGTCAGCGTTACTTCTGCTAAACTACACTATGATGCAAACTGATGTTGAGCTGCTCGGCGTTGTTGAACCGTATGATGACAGCTATGATGTATCGTCGATCTGTAGCAAACATCTATCACTCTTCAATAATAACTGTTTTCAGTCCCGTACAAATCGCAATGATCTGAAGCAGCGTACTAACGAGCTATTATCAAACGTAAGCTATTCCGTTAATAGCTTGTGGAGAGAGTTATCTTGTGAAAGAATATGCAATCTCGCTTTGCTTAATTTCTTCTCCAGGTTTTATTCACCGACCGTCTAACATTGTGAACAGTTCTTTTTATATACATAAATTAGACTATAATTTGATTATCCCTTACAATCAAGAAAATGTAAACTTTACTTTTACATCAGCAAGTTATAAAACTTGGTTACGTTTAAAATGTTCAGTACAGAAAGATCATGACTGTAAAGCGTATTTGAGAGATAATACACAAAATTCAGAATTTGGTATACAAAGGGTAGATAATTACATTAGACAAAGAACAATTGTCTCTACATTAATCAACTGCAATATAACATATGTTTAAGAGGGTTAATCACTCCACAAAGATTATTTCTGACACAATTATCCTCATATCATTCCCTTACTGTCATTGCTAATTTCCTGCTGCTGTCTTAATTAATAATAATTTACTTCCTTTTTTGCCTGTAGTAAAATTATTTTTCTTTTTTAAGATTGCGTTATATATCCTAACAAAAAGTGGAGGATTTTCTCCATTGAACAAAAGAACACCGAAAACAAACCATTATCCAAGTTTTATTTATTTAATTAGAAACATATTTCGGTGCTTAAGATAATGTTTCCTTTAGACTTCATATCCTTGCTGCCGCATTGTGTCAAGTAAACAATTAAAATAATAAACGAAAAAAAGGTGTTCGAGGTTTTAGTAGAGAGCTCCTGGCCTAAAAAAAACTCGACATAAAGCCTTAAGCAAACAAGAGCGTGTCCCAGTTACACGAATGCCCCCGATGATACAGGGAGGGGAATCCAGACTATCAAACGTAAAAAGTTAGAGAGCTGAAACTGTAGTGGAGCGCCATTTTGAGGACTTCAAGGGCCATTACTCCAAAGGGCCTAGCATAAATTGGTGCCGCTGGTTATCCAAATTGGTCTCCATTTTATGTCAACAAACATTTTCAGAAAGTTTGGTGAAGATCAGATGAAAAGCAATGTGTTTGGGAAACTCAAATGCCCCCAGCCAGCGTCATGTTCTGTAATGTAATGCTTATTTGCAAAAGTAGGTCAAAAGTCATGGTCGCATGGTAAATGAAACATTGGCATGGTTGAACAAGTCTTAACACAAGAAACATACAATGTACATGTACATACAAAGTATGGAAGCTCTAGGCCTACTGGTTCAAATGTTATAGGCATATAAAGATTTATACAAAAGTCGGTCAAAGGTCAAGGTCACAAGGGCAAAAGCGTAGGTATGTTTGGAAAGGATTTGACACAAGAAATATATAAACAAAATATGAAAGCCGTAGGCCTACTGGGGCAAATGTTATAGCCATTTAAAGATTTTAACAAAAGTAGGTCAAATGTCAAGGTCACAATGTCAAAAAGTTTTGTATGGTTGGAAAGGTCTCGCCACAGGGAAGGCACCTGCTAAGTATAAAAGGCCCAGGTGCAAAAATGCAAAAGTTATAGCCAAGGTTAAGGTTTTTGGTTAAAGTTTGAATAAATAGGTCAAAGGTCGAGGTCAAGGTCACATGGTCATAGACTTTGGTATAGTTGGAAAGGTCTTAACAAGAAATATGCATACAAAATATGAAAGCCCTGGGCCAACTGGTGCAAATTATATAGCCATTTAAAGATTTTTACAAAAGTAGGTCAAATGTCAAGGTCAAGGTCACAAGGTAAAAAAGTTGTATACGGTTGGAAAGGTCTTGCCATGAGGAATACACATGCCAAGTATAAAAGGCCCAGGTTTAAAAATGCAAAAGTTATAGCCAAGGTTAAGGTTTTTGGTTAAAGTTTAATTAAATAGGTCAAAGGTCAAGGTCAAGGTCACATGGTCAAAGATGTTGGTATGGTTGGAAAGGTCTTGACAAAAGAAATATGCATACAAAATATGAAAGCCCTGGGCCTACTGGTGCAAATGTTATAGCCATTTAAAGATTTTTACAAAAGTAGGTCAAATGTCAAGGTCAAGGTTATAAGGTCAAAAAGTTTTATATGGTTGGAAAGGTCTTGCCATGAGGAATACACATGCCAGGTATAAAAGGCCCAGGTTTAAAAATGCAAAAGTTATAGCCAAGGTTAAGGTTTTTGGTTAAAGTTTGATTAAATAGGTCAAAGGTCAAGGTCACATGGTCAAAGATGTTGGTATGGTTGGAAAGGTCTTGACAAAAAAAATATGCATACAAAATATGAAAGCCCTGGGCATACTGGTGCAAATGTTATAGCCATTTAAAGATTTTAACAAAAGTAGGTCAAATGTCAAGGTCAAGGTCACAAGGTCAAAAAGTTTTATATGGTTGGAAAGGTCTTGCCATGCGGAATACACATACCAAGTATAAAAGGCCCAGGTTTAAAAATACAAAAGTTATAGCCAAGGTTAAGGTTTTTGGTTAAAGTTTGATTAAATAGGTCAAAGGTCAAGGTCAAGGTCACATGGTCAAAGATGTTGGTATTGTTGGAAAGGTCTTGACAAAAGAAATATACATACAAAATATGAAAGCCCTGGGCCTACTGGTGCAAATGTTATAGCCATTTAAAGATTTTTACAAAAGTAGGTCAAATGTCAAGGTCAAGGTCACAAGGTCAAAAAGGTTTGTATGGATGGAAATGTCTTGATACAGGGAAGACACATGCCAAGTATAAAAGGTCCAGGTACAAAAATGCAAAAGTTATAGCCAAGGTTAAGGTTTTTGGCACAGACAGACGGACGGACGTTCTCACAGTTGGGACATTTGTTGGGTATATTTTTTGTTTAAAAGTACCCAACAGTACACTAATATACCCAACAATAACAATAGGGCAATCACGGAATGAATGGAATCTATTGTTCTCCCTACCCAACAAAGGACCTTTCGTGCGCTCGGACAGACGGACGGACGGACAAACCAACAGACATGACAAAAACTATATGCCCCCGAATCGTAGATTCTGGGGGCATAATAAAGGGAAAAGTATTCAGAACTGATTTATGTGTTTGAAAATGCTTCAACATGTATCAAACAGTTGAAAAATAAAGACAAATCTAACAGAGCCAAATATATGTATGACATTTTTGGGTAGACTGGTTAAAACAATAAGTTTAGATGTGACTTTTTGGAATTTCCAGACCATGACCTTAGATATAAATGTAAAAGCTTCAAATGTACAGGTAAGACACGTATTATTTTATTACTGTAGGCTATAATCACTCTGATTTGGATCCACACTACACGTATTTGCAAATTATATATATTCTCGTTTCGCATACAATTAGGGTCAAATTATAACCTATATCGGTATCGCACACAATAAGGATGAACTAACAACATTTTGACATTGCATTTTGATGTCAGGGTCTGTTTAAAATCGATAAAATTTGAGTTGTTGGTTTAATATTTTGCGATTTTACCCCAAATCAGTTTTCTGAAAGTTTTTTATCCTTACAAGTACCATACCACAGTTTACATGAATATTGTTCTAGCCTCTAGAGTTGGAGCTTTTATATTGATTTCTACGATTGCAGTTGGGAAATCCCCAAAAATCGCGATTTCAACTTATTATTTCAACCACTTTAGCCCATGAATCATATTTCGCATCGTTTGATTTTGCTAGGTTTTTTTGTTATTCGGTGCATGTTGTAGGATATAAAACAGAAAAATCGATTTCTTGCATTTGTTTTCCTTTATATCAATAGTTGACGCTAGATTCCCTCTACTAAAAAGGCAAACCTATGTGCATGTATAGGGCCTCAATACGGAGGATAGATCTGCACCTTAGAGGTTGTATAATTCTTCTAATTCCGTTTTGCATGTAGGGGAGAGACGCTTTAGAATGTATTTAATGAATGCCAATTCAAATACTTTTATAAACAGGAATCTCAATATGAAGCGCATGTGGATCTAGTAACATTCATGATCCTAGCCAGCTTTTTGAAAGATCTTGATATCCTAGAAAGTAAAATGTAATAAAACTGTTATTGCACTTCCATTGGGTCAATATGAGACTTTATTGCTAGAGTGCAGAAAAGCAATATCAACCTTGGCATATGGCCTCGGGAAATATTGTTTTTCTTAACTCCATAAATTCTCACGTCGATCTAATAAAAGTGCAATAACTGTATACTTTTCTAGCAGATTGTAGCTCAAAGCAAGTAAGCTTTCAACCTGCTTTAAGTGGTCACCTATCTTATACTAAAAACAGGCTATGGGGTAAAGGTTAAGTAATTTCACGAAATCACTGTTTGTTGTTTCACTCGAAAAAAGGGCGAACAACTGAAATGATTTATTATTTTTAAGCGACTAGCAACCCATGTTATAAAATAAGTTCAATCCATTATATGCCAACAACCAAATGTCAATGATCTTTGCACAGTTGTACCACTTTGTTCTGGTTTCTTAAACTATTAATTCATCTATGCCAATTTGCCATCAAGTTTTAAACAAGTCTTGCGTTTAAATAGATTAGATGATGTTCATCGATTGGACCATCAAAGACACATATTCCTTTGATATCCTCATTGTTCAGTAAACAATTACCGTTTGCCTGAGCTTATCCTCAATAGATAAGTCCATTAATAAAGTGAAGGATCAAATACTGGTTGTACGATGAAATCAATTACTCATTTCATCTTATAGGAGTACAAACAGGGGTAAATGCGTTATTTTTTCCGTTTAAACGAAACTAAATGAAATATTGTCCACTTATTAGAATATAAGTGGCACAAGTTGGCCGCCCGTTACAGGAAATCAAGGTTAAATAAGCAGCATTTTGGGAGTTTATATGTAATTGGTCATTGCCTACAGTTTACTGAAGTTAGTGAAGAATTTTAACATTGGCGATCACATGAACTCGAGGTCAGGAGTCAATCTATATAGCAGGTGTCGTGTCTATAATAACAATTAACATACACACGTTCACCAAGATTCAGAAAAAGTACCCATCTTGGGAAAACAATATCAATACTGCTAATGCAGTGATAGTTGATTGATATCTCAATTTGAAATTCTAGATTTCACTCAGTACATGTTTTTCACATGAATCAACGAGGTCCCGGAGCACAACTTCGTACTCTCCCTTACTAGTATAAACGTACCGCTGGATAATCGGATTTTCGAATCTAAACTAAAACTAAACATACAACTGCGATGGCGAAAAATTCCGACACTAGTTGTAAAACAAGAGCCAATGTGACTCTTAATCGCTCACCTGGTACACCATGTAAACTTTTACCTATAATGACATAGATTATGACCAGCTATGACCCACAATCGACCATGGCCTAGCGTTGTAAGCTGGCAATTGAATAATGACTGTTGCATTCCGTGTGATATGGTATTTACAACTAGCAGTTCTGTAAAAGACAAAACATTTGTTTTCACTCACCAAATTCCGCTTAAACACACACCCCTCCCCAGGCGCAATATCACAGTCCCCCCTTGTTTTGTGTTCTACACGGTGAAATTGCATTAGAATCGAATGAAAATTGTAGCCTCTATAATGTTAACAAGGCTTTTCTATGATTTGACCTAGTAACCTTTTTTAACCAAACATAACACATATTCGAACTTGACCTAGCTATCCATTAGGCAAACATTCTGACCACGTTGCATTGAACTCCAATAAGAGTTGTAGCCTCTAGAGTTTTCAAGGTTTTTATATGATTCAATCTAGTGACCTAGTTTTTTACCCAAATGACCCATATCCAAGCTAGATCTATATATCAATGAGACAAACATTGTGAATCGGTTTCATGAAGATCCAATGAAAAGTGTAGCCCCTAGTGTGTTGACAAGGTTTTGATCTTGTGACCTAGGTTTTGACCCGACATAACCGATATTCAACTTGACCTAGATGTCTTGAAGGCAAGCAATGTAATTAAGTTTCATGAAGATACGATGAAACTTGTAGCGACTAGAGTGTTAACGAACCAATAATGGACGGACGGACAGACGACGGACATCCAGCGATCCTGATAGCTCACATTGCCACTTCGTGCCAGGTGAGCTAAATAAAAAATAGCCGTCCAGATTGGGAACCCTTGGCTTTCAAGTCTAGTAAGAAAATATCCTGCTACATCTATTTGGGTTGACACCAAATGTGCAGCATTTTTATGCGAACATGTATTGTAAATTGTTTTAGAATTTTTGAAAGTACAAAGTTCGACAGTTCCAGACATTCTTAAATACGACAGATATCATTTCCAACTTTTCATTTGTTATAAATTGGAAGTGAACGGTTTGTCAATTCAATTTCGTTCACAGCTTACGCCACGTGGAAATTTTCCTGCATTCATGACAACCTGAATAGACTTGCTTGTATGTTTTTCAAACACTTACAGCTAGTCTCTATATTATGCAACATGGATTGGATTCAGAACAATTATCGCTTACTCGGAACTCCCCGAGAAAGAGACAGCAGACTATTCAGCAATATTGCTTGTTTCAAAGTAACCAATGTTGGCAAAGTCTGGTGACTTTGCCAATGAGTTATTTTGCAGCTGTTTGTTTCAATTCCAATTATATGTAATGTCTAGCATAGACTTTTCCTTACCTGTGATACACCTACAATCTACCCCTGCAGTGACATTGGACTAGTGTGTCGGAAAGAGAAAGAATGGAGTGATTGGTATGGAGAATCTATTTTTGTGACAACAAAAAACCACTTCTTATAACACAGTAACACTTAAAACTTCAAATGAACAATTCCAGTGTACAATAAAGTCTCGTCCATAGTTTACTATTTATAGGGGATGATTTTCACAATGAGTTACAAAATGACAAACAGTGGCCAGGGTTTTCACAGTATGATTAGGAAACGTGTATTATTCACCTCTAGACTATTTGCAAAGTAGATGTATAACTCATCGCTAAACTGTAATGTTAGAGGCGGAAAGAACTTTAAATACAAGAGACCGAATGTAGGGGGAAAGTAGACCCTGGGTCCAAGGTTATAAATAATTTGAGCTGAGTCGGAGTGTGTTCTCAAGCATTAGGCTCAAATCTGACCAATCAAATGCTTGAGAACGACTTGAGATTGGACTCAAACTCTTTATAACCTTGGAGCCAGATAGTTCCCATTGGAGCTTTTACTGTGCTTTTGTCGTGCATCAAGCTGAAACCTGCTGTAAAGTATAACGCTTCATTAAAATGTATTGTATACAATAAAACCTCTCTATAACGACCATTAAAACGAAGGCTAACGATTGTATAAAAGACGCGTGACAGCTTAAAGCAAGGTGACAGTAAATCAAAACTGAAAGTTCCTAAAGGAGCTCTCTGTTTTACTGTCACCTTGCTTTAAGCAGTCACCTGTTGTAAACAACTTATAATTATTAAGCGATAGTTGATAAATGGCTAATTACATCTTACGTGATGCATTACGACAGTAGTACAGACAGCTCCTTCTTACCCCTTGAACCCTAGTCACGCATATATGCGTCCTTTGCAAACAGTGTACCTGTCAATAGTACATTTGTCCTGTGCAAACAGTGAATACCCACATCAGAGGAATTCTAAAGGAATACTTTAATCAGTATCTGTATTGTCTATCATAATGCAATACATTGATTAAAACACCTAAATGACGAACGAAACTGGATTAGACTATGTTGAAAACGGGAATAGTTTCGGAGAGAAAAGAGTTAAGAGTGTTAACGTTTCGTTGGTCCTATCTAAGCAGTCATCAGTCATATTATATAAAGGCCCCACCTGTTTGCTCTCTTAGTTCATATAGTAAAGGTTTGTAGTCTTTTTACAGCTAAATGTAGGACGTTCACAGGGCTGCCATAAGTTGACATTAAAAATCCTAAGATTTCCAAATTTGCATTTTTCAAGTGCGATTTTGCGAATTGTACATTTACCCCATCGTCTGTTTCTGGTTTATTGACACATGGCTGCTTAAAGCAGGCTTGAAGTAAAGCAGAATGCAACTTAAAGCGCATTCTGCTTTACTTTCAGTCTGTTTTAAGCTACCATGTACAAGAACGAACATCCGAAGATTTAGGAAAAATCCGGAGAAATGGCAGCCCTGCGTTCAAAGGCATTGTAGAAAGTTCCTTTAGGGATTTCTGCTTTTCGACTGTCATATTCATTCATATGCCCTTCACTCCGTGCACGCTAGCTACAGAACCGTGATTATCTGCGCAAACAGTTTAGATCCTGATGAGACGCCGTGTAACTCTGCTTCTCATCATGATCCAAACTGTTTGACATTCTGACCCTGTTTTAAAAAGAAAATTAGAAAATAATTTTTTCCAGAACAGTAGCAGGCGTCAATTGTTGCAAACGAAAAACTATACCTAGAATGCAGTGCAAAGTTGAACAGACACGTGCTATTAAAATACTGCCGTCTTTTACGCATTGTGCCTGTACATGGTAATGGAACCATTAGACATAATTGATTACCGACTCATTAGAGACGATCATATACAGTAAGTATTCCTGTTTTAATGAAACTAAACGCAAACAGCCAAAATACACTGTACTTACATGTAGAAAATACCAATCTATTAAATATATAGAATAATTTAATTAAACAGTTTGGAGCCTGATCAGACGCCGGAATACCTGGTATTAGCAATAATCATACTAGTCTTACCATGAAAGCGTCAATGGGAAGAATGACACTAATGTACGTCTGCTGCACTGTGTAACTGGATTTCAATGAAAGACATATCTTATAAGGTTGAGGACCCCTAATGAGATGAGACTACAATCGCTCGCTCCATGTAGAGTTTCCCATATAGACGGACATTGGCCCGAGCTCATTAGAGCTCCTCAATCTCAAGGTCATTGTCTCTTACGATGTCTAATGAATGTCTTATTGTCTTCCTGTTACTGTAATGGCATATAGGAAATGCCGACAGAGAGATTCTTTGATTACAACGATGAAGACGTTGCTCTTTCCCAATAAAGACGTTTTGTACTAAAACAATAACTCCCCTTACAATCAAATTGGAGTAAGATCAGACGCCTCGTCACCCGGCGTCTGATCGGGTTCTAAACTGTTTGTCATTCAAACATTTAATAAACCTAATTCACCTTTATAATCCTCGAAAAACTGTTATTTTCTATATGTTTTTGCATTGTGTTTCGCGTAAAGACATTCGTACGGGCATGTGGTTTACTTTCATTCTATTTTAAGACACCATCAGGCTTGAAGACCTTCTAAGACTTTTCTTTTGATTGATGGCAGTTTTCTATGTTGAGATTACATATTGATGTAAACAGTAATTCAAGAACATTTGTCCCCTTGACGCAATGAACCGTAGTAACTCATATAACCAGTACATGTCCTTTACATAAAGTATCCCTGTTAGGAGTATACTTGTTCTATTCATACAGTGCACACCAATAGCACAGGGCTCCTATATGTATTTAGGTATTTGTCATTCTACATGATATATTGTAAAAAGACCTAAATAGTGAAAAATGGACTAAACTGAATTGAAAACTGCAATAGTTCATGTGAAGTTTAAGGGGTCAATGGCTTATTCCAGAGACTTCTCGAACTCTTAACATACTTGTGGTGAAACCATGGTAACCATTGCAAACAGTTTGTATTCTCATGATAGGGTGCGTATCGCGGCGTTTCATCAAGATCCAAGCTGTTTGACATCCTGACTTACTTTTAAAATGAAGTTTAGATAATTCTATTTACAACTAACTACTCGGAGTCTTATCTAGCTCTTAATTGATTGTATAAGCATATAATTGTTCATATGCACATATTCCGTTTTATAAACGAATCTCGAATCCACCAACCCACGAATCAGGCCATGATTTTCAAGG
This sequence comes from Gari tellinella, assembly GCA_922989275.2. Classification (NCBI taxonomy): domain Eukaryota; kingdom Metazoa; phylum Mollusca; class Bivalvia; order Cardiida; family Psammobiidae; genus Gari; species Gari tellinella. The sequence continues at coordinate 98,347,664 of OV277860.1, forward strand.
ACTGAACATTAAAGTTGTTCTATTGATTCAGGGTTCTTCATTGGTGCGAAGTCCAGGACCTGGTAATCCCAAGCGTCCAGGGGCCACAATAGTTGGGTCATGAAACGATGTATGTCTGCGAAACAAGTTTGATCTTTTAACGGAGCTATTTATGATATTTTCTGCAGCGGCACCCGGTTTAAACATCTTCGTCGACGGTTGTCTGTTTGATTCCACGGAAAATATCAGTTTGGATGATTTCAAACTGTATATGCCATTATCCCTAAGATGAGTTGTGTTAATGTACGGTATAGTGACAGTCATCTTGCCTCCTGTGACGCCTGGTGTTGGTACCCCTCTCGCACCTGTAATGGCATGTGTTTGTTCCCCTCTCGCACCTGTGACGGCCTGTGTTGGTTCGACACTGGCTTGCCTTCGCCCTGGTCTCAGACTCCTATACACAAATTCTCTTATCCGTCTACAAAAAAAAATCATAGAACCTGATTAACAGATGCCAACTTGACTTATTTTAGAAAAAAGACACGAACAATGAAATCAATTATGACATTATTGTAAAAAAGTAATTAAAATTTTATTGTTGACATAAAACGTAGTGTTAGACATTTAGGGAGGGTGATCACGTGGTCTTTGTTTAGGTTACATTGTGTATTCGGAAAGGCTGCGTTCAAGAAGTGACATGTACTTTACGTTTTTCTACTGTTCTTTTTCCGTATTGAACTATACTTTACCCAACATGTCCCTGCCTGACACTTTCCGAATCTAGTGGGACAAATAAAGCAAGACTATTAAAGCAGTTTGAGCCATTAGATTCGTTAAGTGGTAGGCTGGAAGATGATGCGCACACTTTATTAAAAGTACTAGTAAACATACTGAGAGAACAATATTTCTTGACAATTTGAACATTGAATAATACTTAAAGAGTCTGAAACCCGGATTCATCCATCTATAATGGTAAGCAACAAGTATTCTGCAGTTTTGATCTGGATTCAAACTCAGACCTCTATCACGTAAACTGATATGTATTACATGATTAATTTCATATCTTTTTATTGACCATTGACTGATATGATTTAATTTTAGAATACCAGATCCGGGGCTACACCATTTGTACAGCATATTTATTCAGGACCGAATTTTATGCGTTAGATATCAGTTTAGATTAAGAAAATGTAAGGCCGAAAAAGATGCACCAAATGGAACGAAACAACCTAGCAACAGATATTGATATGATGTCTAACCGATATAATGCAGCAGACATCATGCCATCTCTATATGTCGGGCCGACATCGAATGGATGTCAAACCGATGTGAAATAGCCGACATCATGCCGACCTCATTATGATATCGGGAAAACATCGAATCGATGTCAAACCGATATGACACGACCGACATCGATATGATGTCGGGTCAATATCGGGCCGACATCGATTCGATAACAAACCAATATTGATACAGCCGACATCGGACCGACCTAAATACGATGTCGGCCCGTTTATCATCTCTATATCGGGCCGATGTCGGGTCCAATATCGGCTGCAAACAGAAAAGATGTCGGCCCGATGTCGGCATGGTATATCGGCCCATTATCGGGCCGACATCAAACCGATATAAACACAACCGATATCGAGCCGACAGCAAACCGATATACAGTGCCGACATCGGGCCGACATCTTTTCCGTTTGCAGCCGATATTGGACTCGACATCGGTCCGATATAGAGAGCGATATCTTACCGATGTCGGCCCGATATAGAATGCTGGCTGGGCTACTCCTAAAATTCGGACCGAAACGATATAGGCCGAAACGACTCGTTACCATGCGTACACAAAAGAAAGTGAAAGTAGATTATTTTAATTCTATAATCATCATATTCACTAAAATGTATTGTCTTAAAACATTACACTGTTACTTCTAATACTACAGTTTTCAAAATCAATCGATTGTTTCGATTTTTACTGCGTGCTGCTTTCTTGAGCGGATGAAGACTGAAACAAGTTTTGGAAATTCAACGCTGACTATAGATGGTTCCAAAGATTACAACTATCAACATGGGATTGGGCATGTGGTTTCTGAGAAGATTTTTTAAAGTGTTCACTATACTGCACCATCTAGGTGAACTTCCCCGCCCAATGGCGGCCATGCTTTTTAGAGCTTGTATATTTATTAAAAGAAATCTCGTAGAGGGTCACCAATGAATCATTTCTGTTATTTTATTTTCAGTTTGGACCAGTGGTTTTAGAGAAGTTTTCACTTTATGCCATCATAAGTAAACTTGGCCCACCCACCGACAGCCTTGTTCTTATCTGCCATGATTCGCTCGTGTGGAATTATTTTTAATTCAGATTAGTAGTTTCAAAGTAAAATAGTTTTATTTGTTTTACTATGCTACGAAGCAATCTTAGAAAATACCCTACAAGGAACAATCCAATGAAGTTTTGATGAAATTTGCCCACTGGTTTCTAAGACGTTCCTTAATGAAAAACTTTACGATACAGGACGGACGTGGTCCAGTAGTAGGACACTCGACCACGGTGCCATGGGTTGTTAGATCGATCCCCGCCGGACCAAGTCCTTCGGATGAGACTTTATAAAAGCTGAGGTCCGACGTGTCAGTGTTTTACACTGGGTATCTAAAAGAACCAGAGAACTGTCTCGATAATATCGGCTCCCCTCTCTCTGTGGCGTCAAATTAGCCCATAGATTGCAGAAATGGACGTTATTATATATACTAAAAAGTGTCTTTAAAAGACTTCCAAGAGCAATTTACATTATCAGATAAAAAAACAAGAATTCCAATCAGCAAGAAGTAATTTCTGTAAAAGTATATCTTTAGTGTAGTTTTTAAGGTAATACTGCAGTGCAAATCAAGATGGCCACCAAAACAAGTAGTGGCGGTGCATTTATGGTGAAAACGGCACAGATATTGCTCAACCCCTGAAAATGTCACTCTTTACAACTGATAAATATATCCATCTTTTCATTTGCATTAATAGAAATTAATAAAAACGTTTTTATAGTGCAAAGAAATTACCTCCAAATTTACCAAATTTTGGGCACGTCCACCAACATCTGCGGCTAACTAATTCCAAAACTATCTATGGCATAGTAATTTCCAAACTGTTCCCGAGGTGCAAGGAATCCTTATTTTCTCTTTAGAATGTCCATTTGAACACTATATAGTCTGACATTATACCCATTATCACCAAGAATTTCAATTCTCCATATTGGCTAGCACATGTAATTGAAGTAAGTCCTTTCAAAAGTATGGTGGTCAAACATTGTCAAACTTAAAAACATCAAATGAATGCTACATAGTACCTGTACAAACCATTGTGGATTCCAAATGTAACTAGAGCTATTACGAAAGGTGATTGATACCCCCACTCCAAACTGACCTGTCACAAACAGCACAATTACATGCAAAATAAGGAACTAAATTTCAAGTTGAAAAGGGGCATACTTCTGTCAAATTTAATGCAAGAGTTGTCACACTTGAAGAAAGGTCTCACAATACAGCACTACTAATGTGTACCACGTTTGAAGACAATATCATGAACAGTTTTCAAGAAAATGGCATGTTCCAAGAAAATAGAACACAATTTCAAGTTGAAAAGGGGCATAATTCTGTCATTTGTTGGCTAGAGTTATGTAACTTCAAGTAGAGTCTGCAAACATCATACTTATAATGTGTACCAAGTTTGAAGACAATGGCATAAATAGTTTTCAAGAAAATGACATGTTCAAAGAATAAATGCATAGTAAGGAACAAAATTTCAAGTTATAAAGGGGCATAATTCTGTCAATTGTGTGCAAGAGTTATGAAACCTGTTAATGAGTGTCCCCAAAAAACATTGATAATGTATACCAAGTTTGAAGATGGTATCATAAACAGTTTTCAAGAAAAAGGCAAATGTCCCGGAAAAACGCGATGGACCTATGGACCGATCAGCGACTGATTGACGGACGGACATGGCGTTTCCTATATAGCCCCGACCACAAGTGGTGAGGGTATAACTAGTACACAGACCAAGTCAGAAAAGATCCAACAAAAGGAGGAGTAAGACACAATGAGAAACTACTTAAATTCAACGCATAGTATCAACAAAGCCAAAGTTAGAGTTAAATGAAAATCAATCAAGGGGTAAAACCGTAAAGAGGTGGTCATCCCTGACCTTTTTACCAGCATTACAAAAACTGAACTATTGCAAACACTGTCCGAAAATCTGGCTAAATCCCATGAAAACTATTTCAGTAACAGAGAAAACAGGGCTAAAATGGTGTTGTTCTTGTTATAAATGAGTTTACCTTATCCAATTTAGCCGGTTTTCAAAGTTGGCCAAGGTTTTACACATTCAAATCAACATGTTCAGAAAGATATTACAATTCAGCTTAAAGACGTATCCGGGAGTTGTTACTGCGCATCCCAAACGCGCATGTCCTTTCCGCTCTTTTCTGTATTTTCCTATCGCGGGTGTAATTATTTACGATCACAACAGCGTCTAAATCATCGGATTTCGCGAATACAATATTTACTCAACTATCGTTATATATCGTTAAAAAAACTTTTAAAATTCATGGGGATATGAAGAGACGCAAATCAGGATCATTTGTGACAAAAAAGTGCTCGAAATCTCTGGAAAACATTAGTTTTTTCACCAGGAACTCGCCGACTCGAGACAGCGTTAATAATCATAATGTGACAGGGAGTGAATTTAGTGTTGACATTGACTCGGAGTCGGATGCAGGGACAGAATGCCCCTTCCTGTGATAGTCTTTTTGAGATCGATAGTCGGGCCTAGACTCCGGGCGACTTTTTCCAGTCGGCCTGAGTCCGGACGACTTTGACACCCGCCGGCCATGACGGGCGTGTTTTGCCGCACTGCGGTGCTCTTGTTATGATATTTTATCTTATGAATGGTTATGTTAACTCACTGCCCACATTGAATAATGATTGTAGATGTGTTTATTGGTGGGTCTTCTTTTTGTCCAGAGTATATTTTCTTTGTCAAATCAGCTACCGATAACAAATTAGGTGTGTGAGTTCATCTTTGGATGTGGTACGCTTCAACCAAAAAGGGTACGTTTTGACTCGGTATGTCTTGATTATGGTACGCTTTGACCATAACCCCTTTTATTTTCCCAAGGGGAAAATTTCTATTCCCTATTGGAAGGAAGATACATGTAGATTATAATTCAAATGAATATTCCAGAGAAATTTACGAAAATTCTTAGCTCGGACCCAAACACCACACCGTAGATAAGATATTTATACCTGGTGGTTGCACACAAATTGCACGGGATTTTCAAGATTGCCAAAGGCAATCCATTTGTAATCAACAATGAGCGTTTGCCCTTATCGAACGAAGATCGTTCACTGACGCCAATATAATTAGATCTTACCTGTATTATATTATTGGTTTTGAGACAGATCTTAGTGCGATTATGCAATGTTAGCATACGTTTCTGATTTTATGCTTGGAAATTAATTGTTTAATTCGCATATATGATATAATCTATAGGGTATGAATGTGTACCTTTTGCGCTAAGCCGGATCAGTACTGTCGTTTGTACTTTAAATGCGTTATTCGGCTATGAAGAAAATAATCACAACAGAATTATCTAAAACGCTATAAAATTGCGACTTCGTCTGCAAAACAGTTGAAGCTGAATTAGAAAAATTTGTAACTAAAACAATGACGTTCATGTTTATGAAAATAAATACGATCTTTTTCGCGAAAGTAGTTTAGGAGCGTAATAATATTTCTTCCATTACCAGTTATTCGGTGTCATCTTTTAGCCTGTATGTAAACAAAAGCGAACAGATTTTCATGAGAGAAAATCTAATCAAAAACAATATTGATCTGGGAATCAGATACGTGCATGCTGTAGTCTCATTTCTCGCCTTGTAGAAAAGCAAGTTAAAGTGTATGATCAACGTAGGAACAGAGCTTTAGATCCAAAATACTCGTACCACATTTCACTATACATGTCGTGTTTTGGCTTCAAAATGGCGGTGGATTTGTTTCACTACACGTGGTAGATATATTCAAAACACCTATTCAGAAAGAAATGCTTGAAAATAACATTCCTGTCATCTCAATGAAGAACCGGGTTACAATTTGTCATAGTTTTTCTGTTGAATTGTTTGCTATACAGTGCGGTGCACGTGCCCAAAAAATCCCTTTGTTTTAATCCTTGTAAATAATTAGCGAGGCAGCTTTTGTCGACATAGTTCGGTCAGTGTTAGAACATATACACATGCTTTGAATTGGACTGTGTGTTTTGATTGAGACTCATCTCTGTAAAGCATGAGTAGCATTTGACCTCAAAGTTGGCTACACTAGCCAGACTTCAATATGGCCGTGCAGTATTACCTTAAGAGACATTATCTTCAGGGTCTTATGAGTTACAGTAAAGGTGTCAACACATTAGCAAATTCAAACAGTTAGTTAAGAAGCACCTACTTGACGTGCAAGTCTTAGACAGCAAAACTGATTTTTTTATATTAGTAACACTCTCAGTGCTAGAAAAAAGTTTGTACATTTTTTACAAACAGTCTAGACCCATTTCACGCATGCCCAGTGAGACAGAATTATATCTGTTTTATATAACTACCAATATGCCATCTTTAACTGTAGTTATGCCTGTTTTAATGATTTTTTATAACGCAATGATTATGCTCTTAGGAAACGTGCATTTTAATTGTTATTCTCATTTCATGTTTTATTTGTGTTTTTATAATTGTAAAGCACTTTTGAACCTATGATTATGTATGAAAAAAGTGCTATATAAATATGGTACATAATTTAATAATAATAATAATTTCAAATGGACAGTGAATGAACCCTCTGAAATGAGTAACCACTGTTTGTCAATATTTGAAATATTTGGGGACACAACCGTTAGGGATCTATGTAAAGTGGCAACTGTTTGTTTAGAAAATGGAAGAGTCCATTTCAAAATTCAGCACTGTGAAGGTTAATCCGAATGTGATGTATCTGTGATAATTTGCTTAATCCTCAGTGATATGTATCTGTGATATGATGCAGTAAATGAATGCATACTTTTAATGATCCCGTTTTGTACCTAAATCTTTGGTTTAACTAGTTTCTTTTTAGTAGTTTATGGTTTATTCTGTAAAAAATAGTCCTAAACCGACACTACGTCAAAAACGCGATTGTCAACGGCATCTTTAGTTGAGAGTGGCCATTCTGTTGTACACATAAAATATACACCATTAAATAGTCAAAATGTCAATAGCCATGTACATAAGGAAACTTGAATTATCCTTTTGAATTATAGGTTTTGATGAAAGAATATACAGAGCTCCCTCTCTACAACGACCTCCAATGGGAGACAAACATTGTGTGCGTTGTTCGGAGGGAGTCGTTATAGGGAGGGAAGTTTGCTAACAGCTTGAATCCAGATCAGACGGCGCGTAACGCGGCGTCTGATCTGGATTCAAGCTGTTTGTCACTCGTCAATATATTCATTCTATTAAAATCTCTACTTATATGTAACTTTGAGAACAAACAGCAGACGACAATTTTAACCAGACGATATTGCAGCAGTAAAAGCGTAAGACATATAGGATCTGTCACGAGTCGAATTTTAAGACAAGCTGATCTCAAACTCGTCTAGAATTGAAAAGTTATTAAGCGAGCCTTGGCGAGCTTAATAACTTTTCTATTCTAGACGAGTTTGAGATCAGCTTGTCTTAAAATTCGACTCGTGACAGATCCTTTTTCTCACATTAACAACGATTTCAAAATATACATACCAGCAGTTAAAAGGTAAATTTTGGAATCCCAGTAACCTAATCACGCTTTTATAAATAGTCTGGGTGATCATCCACTAAAAAAATAGTTCCCTAATAATTTCAACAAAAAAGAACAATAAAAGTATCTAATCTGTCTACAAGTGTTATTTATTTTCAATAATAAGAATTCTAACCATATGTATGGTAAACACGGTGAAATTTATTCAACAACAGTAACTATGCTAATTCATGTAGAAAATGTACATGACTGTGTAATCAGCGACGTCAGCCAAGGTCAATGCCAAGTTCGTGTGTATTTGGCAAATTCAAAAATAGAGCGGAAACTATTCGGAATCGCTGTCAATCATAATGCGCCTTCTTTTAGGATGGAGTTCTTGCACGTTTTCCGCTGTGTTTGACATAATATTTATGTGAAATGTTCCACCGAGGATTGCGCCCGCAAACATATTATTTAGGCCACCATGGAATGTGTAAGAGCCAGCGTGTGTAGCAGTGTTGTAGTGAAGTCAGACTTTTTTTCAAACTTCAAATAACCTAGCTTGTTATATACCATTGGAAAGATCTTGGAAAAAGAAACACATTGCTGTTTATTTCAGCATCATATCTTATCCCGTTACAGAGTTATGGCCCTTTGAAATATAAAAACATAGAAATTTTTCCTGAAAATATTGTGACACGGGTTCCCTTGTTTCAAACTTCAAATAAACCTATGTTATATACCATTGGAAAGATATTTGAAAAAGAAACAAGTTGCTGTTTATTTTAGCCTTATAGCACATGCCATTGCTGAGTTATGCCCCTTTGACACATATAAACAAATAGGAACGTTTCTGAAAAATGACCGACAGACAACGGAACAAAGTGGTCAAAAAAGAAAAGCTCATCATTAACTGTTTCAACCCTTTTCACCTTAAAAGCATTGATCCATATGAAAAATTAAAACAATCCATTTATCAAAGATTTATTTCATTACACAACTTAGATACATGTCATCGAGTATAGATCCTCATCAGACGTCTCATCATGAGCTGACTCGTATGGATATATACACTGCTAACTAAGTTAATGTCTCTTTACTGATCTGCAATGTTGAAAGGTTAACCGAGATGAGCAAATAAAAGAACTGACAAATTTACTTTATGCTCTTGTCCTAAACAATTATTTCAAGGTCGTGTGAATCAAGGTCACTGTCGAGTCGGTGGTACGTGTATACTGCTGGATCCTGGTCGTACACTATGTTGAACCAATCTGGGAAACTGGGTACCTGAAATAATTCCATCTCTTTAACGGCAGAAACTATAAACATGTGTGAAATTAACCCTTTACTCCATTGCCTTGTCTAATTTTGAAGACAACTGACCACTTAAAGCAGATTGACAGTAAAGCATAATGTGCCTTGAAATTCATTTTTTCAGCTTGCATTAAGCTACCTGTATATATGGAGTAAAGTGTTAAGCAATTGGGTTTGTCAATTATTTTCATAAGTTATACAAAGGTGAAAAACAGGTAAGTTGTAAGTTATTATAGGAATAGGAATAAAACTTCTGTTGAAAGAAAATAGGAATTAAACTTTGATAGAATTGATAAAATGAAACACCTTCAACTGAGAGGATAAGTGCTACTTGAATCTTAAGAATTTTAGTTGTGTTAGCTTTCACTTTACATGCTCTATATAGATCTAGGATAAATATTTTAGCAAGCAAATGAATCAGGGTACAACAAATCAGTAGTCCAATTAAGCTGGGTTTAATTTGAAAGTAGTCATTTTAAAATAACAGGTTTTTTTCAAAGTTGTTTTCTTTCTAGTCAGAATGATTATTAGAATGATAGTAAATTTGGTGTACCCTTAGAGTAAGAAACTATACTAGTTACATGCACACCTGTGATATTATTTTGCCTGTGTACCATGTCTTTTGCTTTGTCCCACCCTCGTCTTGTTCCAGCCTGTGTCTTACTCTCTTCCCCACAAGAATATGCTGCTCTTTGTTATTGTCTTCATCTCTTACTACTGCTTGTCTAATCAAAGCTTTCAAGTTATATTTCAACTCTTCAACATTCAAACTTTGCCTGGATTTTCTTCCCTCTACAGTTTTACTGAAGTTAAATGTTTTCTTGTTATCGGCGACTTGTAGAAGAACTTCTTTTCTGAACTTTATCTGTGCTTTTAACGCCTCCATGTGCTCTTTGTTTGTACCATAACTTTGCAACATATTATCAACCTCTGTTTCTGACTGCCAAAGACCATGTGTTATTATATTGTTAGTGTATTCAGTCTGTTTTCTTAGCTTTTCTCGTTCCTGTCTTTCTTTTATCCGTACTTTTTCCTGAATAATAACTCACAGAAAGACTTGTTTGCATCTTCACCACCTGTAAAAGTTACACAGCCTGAATCTGTACAGTCCAGTTCCACATTGCCAGACCTTGATCCTATGGCAGAGGCATATTTGTATATGCCGGGTGAAAGGGGAGATTATAATGCAATGGCTTACAGTCAACAGAGTGTGAGTTATTAACTGTTGCACTACTTAGAGGTCTAGGGTTTGTACTACCATCTACATGTGTGGCTGTAAAAGCAGAGAAGCAGTGAGCTACTAAGGTGAATATGATGTGAGACTTCACGAAATGTTCTTTCTTTTTTTCTAACACTCAATGAGGTCAATGTGTTCAACACATTTTTACATTTTAAACTGCCCAAGGCAAATTGTAGCAGACATGCTGCATAGCATTTCGTGAAGTCTGTCATAGGTTATAACTAAATGAAAGGTTTTACAGTAAAACTTCTCTATTAGGACCACACAATTTTGTAAATTATTAGATATTTAAGGTATGTGGCCAGAAAAGCTAAAATGCTTATTTCTGCAGTCACCCCGATGGTGTCACTACTCATTAGAATTGACTCTTTAAGACGATTCTTATGAGTAGTGACACCATAGGATTTGGTGCCGATACTAGTGAGAAAATGCCAAAATTGTTCAGTTTAATTCCATTTATCTAGAGCCCTATGCGATTGCTTAAAGCAAGGTGACACTCTAACAAAATTTCTTATAGGCACTTTCTGTTTTATTGTTTCCCTGCTTTAAGCTGTCATTTGTCTTGTATACAATCAACTAGCCTTTTCTATAGTTGTCGTAATAGAGAGGCTTTAGTGTTCAATTATCCCATAGCCTATTTATAATTTTGAAAACAGGTGGCCATTTAAAGCAGGTTGAAAGTAAAACAGAATATGCACCTAAAGGTACATTCTGCTTTACTGTCAATCTGCTTTAAGGTATTATCTGCTAGAATATAGGAAATATTTTTATGATTCATTATTATGACTGTATGAATTTTAAATGCGTAAATATGTGTGGCACAACTGTTTATTGTAGTTGTTACTGACTTCACAAACTGTAATACATTTGTAGTACGACATAAACAGTAAAAAGGTACAAATTTCTCTAGAAACTGACAGTTGTTGCCGACTTCCGGGTCGCGAAAACGCATGACAATGTAAACAAAACATAACAACAACAACAACAAAATGGCGGCGATGAGAGACGATGTGAGGGCATGGTCAATACATAATGTTGCGCAGAAATGCGACAAGACCTACACATTAGATCGATGCATCAATACATTGATTAAACATTGATAAACACCATAAATATTCTTCTGCGGTCTTCCCGGTGCACAAACTGCATAATTACCTCTATAAAAAAATGCGCTAAGTTGATGGACGATTACGCGCTAATAAAACCGCATGAATGTAATATTTTATTTATCCAATTAACAGGGCAATCTTTGAGCTTCAAAACGAGGCATTTTGTGAATGCATTGGGTGGATATGGCGGGAGAAAATGCATATTTAAAACACCCTCCCGTCAGGTGGTTTGTCACATGATCGACTCTCAAAATCTAGGTCAATCTATTTTTGTCCATGTTTAACGGACAATTCTTCACATACCGTTCATGGTAGCGGGTATTTTTCAAACTATGCTTACAGGTAAATTATTTTTGAATAAACAAAACGTATATTCTAGGAAATGTTATGAGAACTAATTGCAAAATATTATAGAGTTTCGATCTCAGTACAACATGAGGTCAGAGAGGGGTTCCAATATGTCGACGATCGCCGACGTCACTAAGTGTTGGACGTTGACGCCATATTCAGTTGATTCAGTGCGTTTGAAGGAAGTGATCGTTGAACTGAGTTGGAATTAGTCAGGAGACCAGAAATATTCTTGTGCTGCTGTTCACTGATGAAACTGTAATTGTTAATAGACTGGATGTTTTTTCTGACCAGAGATTTGCATTATTTGATTCGCTGGTACATGATTTTCTGACAGCTTTTGGACAAGGTACTTACGCGCGCTGTGATTAGTGAGTTTCTTGGTCATGGATAGTCCTGCGAATTTTGCCATACGTTTCATAATACAGGTAAGTTTGTTTTCTCCTATTGGTTGGCGTTTGAACCATTGATCGTTATTACGCATTTTTCCTTGTTGTGTATTTGTTGCGATGTAGAATGGATCACTGTCATTCGAGTAATCGATCGGGCGACGGCTTTTACACGCCCTGTAATCTCTGGCTCCCTCACATTTTTGCGATGTATTGAAAAAAGAGCCAAAGAAACTTCCGAGAAGCATCCAAAGACAGGAAATGGCCACGGAAGGTAAGACAAACGATGCATCGTGCACATATTTCTTCCTCTATAAAAGTCATTAAGTGTTTTTCTAAAAATCGGGCTTCGTTATTCCACATTGAATTGATCATACCTTAAGTCCGTGTATATTGATTTGCAAAACAATTTTGTTTGTAGCCGTTACATTGAACCAAAATTTGGAGAATGACCCGATCGAAAACGAAAGTAGACAAAAAACACCTCTGGTCAATGTTTTATTCCGAATTTCATTACTTTAAGCATAAAACGTTATTGCCTGGTAGATACTTGTTTGATTTTTAATCATATTACGTTTACAAATCATTATATTCCCGTCATACTCGCGAATGTATCGATTGAGATGGAGCCTGCGTTATAGAGAGGGAGCCAATATGCCGAGAGGGAGCCACCAATGAACGCATTTCAAGTAGTATGAGCAAATGTGCAAATTACTTCTTCTTCGAAAAAGACGTTGATTTGTTTGGTGTCAAACTATTTAGAACACAGTAACATATCTGTAAAATAACGAATTCAATGAATAAAATTTGGTGACCATTTTTATTACTAAAAAAGAGAAATATATCGCATAAAACTCAAGCTTGTACGTTTGTTATTAAAAGAAATATCTTGCTTATCCTTATCAGCTAGGATTTAATTAAAAATCGACACTGTTCTTATTTTTTTTATTTATTAAATTACCGGTATTAAATAACTGATAGAAATATAAAGTGAATTGTTGCAAATTGTCTTAAGCTCGCATATTTATATTTCCAGATGGGTGTATTTAAAAGACAACGCAAGACACTCTTGACATCAAAAAAGCATTTCAAGTCACGAGCAAGGGTAAACATAGGAAGACTGACATTGACAAGCACACCAATCTCAAATCGAAAAAGAACCATCCACTGCAGAAAACTAACACCCTTTAGATCACCATTTACTAAGCGACCAAAATTGTCACCAGTTAATCGCAGCTACTCCATCTGTTCCCCTTCAAAGAGACCGGCCAAAATTCATTTAGATTTTTCAACCACCCATAAAGATGAATCAACCATTTTGTATTCAGATATTGCAACCACTAGCCCATCTTCGTCTGAGATAGACTTCAATTTTGATGAGTTGTGCCCGTCTTATGAGAAGCCACGTGGTGAAGCATATGCTACATTCCTTGATGCATTGATAGTCTTCAAGGAACACAATGTTGATACCGACATTACAACTTTCTTAAAACTGGTGTATCCCACTCGAATTAAAAGGAGCCTTCTAAATATATTTTCTAGCATATTCATATTGATTTTTGTTTCATTTTAAAGCGTTTTCCAACATATAAATTGTTATTCTAAATTAAAATTTACGTTCAGCATTTGAAATAAATCTACAAATTTCATCTTCCCGTTAATCTAAAAGTATGTAATATACTCATCCATTTTCTTCTCCATTTGTCTTCCGATATACTTAACATTATGTATGCTTGATGTTTTGTTGAACGACCGTGTGGTTTATATAAAGCTAGTGTCTCCTGTATTACTCATATCTTTACTTTAAATATCGAGCTATTACAGATACTTCAATGTTTAAAAAAAATGAAATTCTCAATGTGTTTTTGAAACATAATCAGTTTGTGCATACGTTGGCTCCATCTCTGCATCTTCGCTCCCTCTCCATAACACAGGCTCCTTCTCAATCGATTAAATTGGCCAGCAAGACATGGTTATAATGATTGATAAAGTAATATGATGCAAAATCAAACAAGTATCTATCAATCAATAAAGCTCCACGCTTTAACTGATGGGAATCGGAATAAAACATTGAACAGGGGCGTTTTTTGTCTACTTTCGGTTTTGATCGGGTAATTCTCCAAACTTTGGTTCAATGTAACGGCTACAAATAAAATTGTTTTGCAAATCAATCAACACAGACTTAAGGTATGATCAATTCTATGTGGAATGACGAAGCCCGATTTTTGAAAAAACACTCAATGACTTTTTTAGAGGAAGAAATATGTGCACGATACATTGTTTGTCTTACCTTTCGTGGCCATATCCTGTCTTTGGATGCTTCTCGGAAGTGTCTTTGGCTCTTTTTTCAATACATCGCGAAAATGTGAGGGAGCCAGAGATTACAGGGCGTGTTTTATAAATCTTGAAGTTGTTTATGGGACATCTTTCTGGCTGATTAGGTATATACCATATTTTGGGTTTCACTTTTCTCACGTCGCGAGGGTTATTTCCTTGTCTTGTTTTGGTCTGTCTTTCCTGGAACTCTAGAAATTCCTGGCCATCGTCGTCGACTCCTAGCTTCAGGTCTCCCCATGACCGTCTCCACCGCGCAGGCCTAAAGTCATATTATAAAACCACAGTGTATTTATTATGCTATCTGGTGTTTTGCTTCCTAACTGGTCTGTTGCCCATAACATTTCTATTTCTTGATCGGTAATGGGATCGGATTTGTTCGACAGATTGCCCAAACCCTCCGATTTTAACTCTTTTTGTTTGGATCCAAGCACTTTCTTCAATTTGGCGAATTCTAGGCTATGCAATATGGAATATCCGTATTCATGATCTCTTAAATGTCTCTCAAAGCTTCCAATAAACCCCCTAAGCGTAGTGGGTTCGTAGTTAGAGCCGTCCGGTTTTCTAACGCCCACAACGAACTCGCACAGTAGGTCACACAACAGGGCGGCTGGTATTTGGTGGATTTCGCGATCATCATTGTTCAATGACAGAAATTCTCTGAGCAGTTTCAAATTATAAAACGTTTTTTTCTCAGTACCTTTGTTCATTTGGGCTTGTACTATTGTTGATACATCAGTATCGGAAACTGACTGAAATCTGACGGGCGTAGTCTGCTTCTCAGCTTCCACAGTTTCTATTGTGGTTATTGCTGTGAGTCTCTCAGCCGGTAAATCTACTTCAAAATCAATACCGTCTATTAGAATTGTATACACATTGCCACTTGGGGACCTTTTGTGACTCAGTATTGTCCCCTTTCCACGACCGTCAATTTTGACACTTGCACCTGCCGGAAAAACTGGGTCAGCCATCTTTTTTATTTACAATAGTGCGTAGGAATATATTAGGCATTAGAGTGACGTCATAAAAAAGTGATCTCACACATGTTGGAGACAAGGATATTCGCGATCGTTGTTCGCTTTAGAAAACAGGGGTAGTGATGTGAGAAATACTTGTTTCGCTTGGGAATAACGCTAAGGGTCGTTGTAAGGAGGGAGTCGTTGTTGGGAGGGTCGTTGTAGGGAGGGAACAATGTATATTCAAATTACCCGTTGAAGGCCATATAGATGAAAAATGTTGTGCTGGAGTGCGCATGTGCTAACAGTGTGACGAAAAGGTGGATTTCCATGCTGAATGTATCCCCATGGTCCAGTACCAGCATAACGATATATGGCGACCAGCACACGAGGAACGTCACGTACAGGCTTATCAGCATCTTTGAAGATCGAATACTCTGTCCAAGTTTGTTTCTCTCCCTGTGTATAAGATACATTTGAACACAGTTTAGTGAAAATCGTTGTATCGATACATCGATTTGTTCGAGATAAATCCAATGCATTGCAATAGTTTGTATACCAAGCACTATTGTCTACACAAGCTCTGTTTCTAAGTTTGGTCTATAGCTACTGCCACATACCGTATACATGGTATACAATACATCTACATAAACTGTTTGAGGCGGATGTGGGTGTCGAACACTGTAGATCAAGACCAGTCGTCGCGTCTTTGAAGCGATAGCCGATCTTGATCTAAACTGTTTGCAATGCATTAAGATGCCGGTTTTATTGTTTCAAATTCTTGTTTTATCACATACACTATTGGAAACAAGACTGTGATTACAATAAACCAGTATTCCCCCGGTGGCAGCCTCGACAATATATTCTGAATCTTTTCTAAGTCCACATTAGGTCAAGGTCAAAGCTAATTGAGGTAAGTAGATATAGATGAATTGGTATTGGTCAAAGGCAACAACTGTGCATGCATCAAAACAGTGTAGTCAGTAGTGTTGACGTACGATGATGCTAGTTTTCCAAAAGAAATGACCCATTTACAATACTCTAAGCCCAAATTAAGTCGATATCAAGGTTAAGTGAAATTGGTGAATTGATGGCAATGGTCCAAGGCATCAACTGTGAAATATAGTTAACTTTGTTACGGACGGACAGGACGAACACTATTTGCCTCCGCATCTATAGATACCGGGGACATAAAAACCGTACGGTTACCAAGGCGACTTATCTGGCTCCAAACTGTTTACAATGGAAATAATATATTTAGCGTAAAGCGTTTATCGGGGGGGGGGGGATAACATATTCTCCACTGTACCATTAACTCCTGGTATATGCACCATTTACAAATATTGTACCTGTGAACAGTACAAAGTACCTATGTAAAGTTACAGTACTGTATGGTAACAGTACACTT
Source organism: Gari tellinella (assembly GCA_922989275.2). Taxonomy (NCBI): domain Eukaryota; kingdom Metazoa; phylum Mollusca; class Bivalvia; order Cardiida; family Psammobiidae; genus Gari; species Gari tellinella. The sequence goes on from OV277860.1 coordinate 98,364,518, forward strand.
GTCCTATGTTAAATTACACTATGTAGACCCAGATCAGAGGGACCCAAAAGGAGTCCTCTGATCAGCGTCTGTCCTGTGTGTCATTCTATGTACTTTGTAAAAACAACAAGAAAGAAACAAAAACGATCTAAATAGTAAATACCGCAACCATGGCCTAGTGGTTAGGACGCCCGCCTCGGAAGCGGAAGGTCGAAGGTTCGAATCCCGGAGTCGGATACGGGGTTTGGACTGATATGGCCGGTTGGTGAGCCGCTAGTTAAACGAATGGTTGCCGTAGGCCCATCTCTGCCAGGCGCACGGCACTAAGAGAAGGGAATCGGCAGGTACTGTGCACGCAAAAAGGATAGGTGTCTCATAAGCCAAACTGGCTGGCCCTTTTAATATATATTAATATATATACTGCTCTTTGCTAAAATTTCGACCACTAAGGGCCTTTTTCAAAGAAAATCACGTCAAAACACACGTCACATTTTTGTTACATGCATTCAGCCATAAAATCAAAGAGAATAATGTTTACAACTTTGTTTGTTATTGCCGTTGTCATGACGTCATCATGACGTCATGATGATGACGTCGTGTGTGCAATGGCGTCATGCATGCATTAGCGCATTATCCTCCTTGACATTACAGCCAAATGGTCTGTACGTTCTCAGCTTCCAAATCCAATCGGTTTCATAGATCTGTCTTTCAATTCTGCTTCCATTAAACATCCTCTTCAAAATGACAAATCTAACATCATCACTACTATGTCCTCCGACTCCAAAATGCCTATTAATATTTCAATATAGGGGTGACACTATAATAAACAAAGCCTTTACCTTTACCTTTTTTAGTAAAATAGTTGGGACATAAATTATTATAATTGTCTATTTAAGTTATCAGGGAATGAGTTGGAGCCAAGTATCTATATATACTCACTCATTCTGCGGGCCAGTCACGGCACGCTTCACACACGACAGTTTCCTCAATATGGCAACGTTACAGTATCCATTGACAACGAACGGACACGAGAGAAGACCCAGCGCCACAAACAACGTGTAAGTCCTGTCTGCCGTCCGATCCCAAATACACTGGTGCGACTTCCGGTCAAAATTATGCCCGCCCCATCCAAAAAAGTTGGGTAGCTCTGCGATAAAACCACCAACCCAACAGAAGACACATATGAGTATGCTAGAAGTGGTGTTGTAAATCTTGTCGTACTGTTTGTTGTGACAGATGCAGACCCAGCGGTTCAGTGTCAGACTGGTGAAGTTTAAGAACGTACAGATACATGCAGTAAGACAGACACTGGCAATGATAGAACACAGCCAGAAGTTAGTCCTGAAGTGACTCACCCCTAAAACCGCACCTGTAAATGAAAACAATGGTGGTATTTATATAAATGCAACCTTTCCAACATAGAAATGCAGTTTAGCGCATTCATTTTATTCCTCCGCTGAAGAAATAGATTCAACTAATACAGTCATGAATATGTAACATAAGGAATATTTTCTTTATTCTAACAGGTGGAAGCTCAAGATAAGCTGAAAGTAAAGCAGAATGCACCTTAAGGTACCTTAAGGTGCATTCTTATTTACTTTGAACTTGCTTCAAGTAGTCACCTATTTTAACAAGAGGACATTGAGGGCCCTGATATCGCTCACGTGTTGTTATGAAGCCTGCTAACTTTACCTTTGAGTTTCGTCCATTTTAATCTAAATCAATTAAAATTTGTAGCATAGCATGTAAACAATATTGGAATAAGACCTATTCTAGTAATGTAGAGTACACCTTGTGCAGATAACTAGAGCCTAAACAGTACTGAAGTAAAGCCTTTTCTAGATTTTCAAAGTATATCCAGGGCAGATAACTCTTGCCACAATGATCCGATTTCAATTATAATTGCACCGCTTTGAGAACTCATAGTTATATACAGTGTGTGCAAGTATAATCAAAATCAATTAAAAACTGTAGTTGCTCGAGTGTAAACACTGTTAGATGTGACATTTTCGACACATCAAGGGCAGATGCGTCTTGACAAATTGGTCCGATTTCAACTATTTTCAAAATAATACGAGACCATATAGTCATACATGTATATTATCTGACCAAGTTTGAGAAAATGGGTAAAATTTGTGATCTCTAGAGTGTAAACACTATTAAATATGGCAATTCAAGGGCAGATTACTATTGACCTATTTGTTTGATTTCAACCATATTCAAACTCATCTGAATTTTATTATCATATATAATCTGAGCAAGTTTGAAAAAGATAATAAAAAGTGTTGCGTCTAGAGTGTAAACACCGTTAAATATGGCGTTTTCAGCAATTCGAGGGCAGATAACTCTTGACCTATTTGTCCGATTACAACCATAATCGAACTCGTCTGAACTCTAATAGTAATAAACAATCTGAACAAGTTTGAGAAAGATTGAATAAAAAGTGTGGCCCTAGAGTGTAATCAATAAGATTCAAGACTTGCAGAAGTTCACCATGAGCTAGCTCAGGTGAGCTAAAACCTAGAAAACAGGCTATGGCGAAAAGGTTAACCCATTGAATCATAGTAACGCGTACATACGTGTATTATACAAACCTGAGAACGGTGTACTGACTCTGGGGGGCAGTAGGTCTACCATGCACACCAACGAATATTTTTCAAGGGTACCAAAATATGCAGAAGGGTCTATTGAATCAGAATCGTATGTAGTAAAGAAAACTTAGATTATGTGTATTTACTGTTTCCATGGCAACCCCCATTTTTGGTAATGATGACCCATACATTAGAAATCAACCATGTCACAGCCAGTTTTTTTGTCCTAAACATATAAAACAAATTGAATATAAAACATTGAATTTTTACTTCAAATTGTTTGTTTAAATACCTATTTTGCATATTCATGAATTATTATTATTATCAGTATCATTATTATTATTATTAAAACCAGATTTATATTGCGTTCTTTTCACACAGAAGTTGTGCGTGCAAAAGCGCTTCACATGAAATTACATAAATGTACATATAAAGCGAGAAAAGACAAATAACAACCGTATATCTAGATCTAAAATAAACATGATATCTTATGGAGTTACGTGGAAACAAATTCCGAACAAGGGAAATTCTTGCAATACAATTTCCGAGATAATAAAAACTGTTATCGTTTGTTTGTAACATCAACTTTAAATTGAGACAACTATTTAACAGATCAATGGCATGATTAAACAGTGAAAGCTGTCTAAGAATGTATACCACACATCCTCCGCCAGCCGGTTTCAAAAGAGATCAGAGTCGTTATCCCTTCAAGATCCACCAGACAGGCACCGGGTCGACGGTACAACTCAAGAAATCCAATTTAGACCCACAACATATACAGACAGAACACAGCCCTTGGACAGCAGTCATCTACTCTCTCAACCCCATTCAACTGGGAACCTACATGATCCATGGCTGAAATTACACCCTTAATTTATAGAAAATAAAAATAAAAACCTGTCCGAGAAGGTATACTACACATCCTCCACCAGCCGGTTTCAGAGGAGATCAGAGTAGTTATCCCTACCGTCAAGATCCACGAGACAGGCACCGGGTCGACGGGACAACTCCAGAACTCCCATTTAGACCCACAACATCTAAAGAAATAACTTAGCCCAGAGGTAGAAGTCATCCATTTCCTACTGTGTTTTAATAACAAATATTAAAGAAGTGTGTTTTCAGACGTATTTTGAAAACTGCAACTGAGCTCGAATCTCTGATGGTAGAGTGTTCCAGAGCTCTGGGGCTACATGCATGAAACTTATATCCCCAAACTTCATCAAACGACTTCTCGGTACAACCAGCGATACTGATTTACTGGCAGACCGCAACTCACTTCGAGGTTTATACACGTCAAGTATACTGACCATGCACCTTGCATTAATATTAATGTTGACAATAAAAGAGAGAAAACAATGTAGAAAAAAATCTGTTTTTTGTTTATCCTACACGTATCAGAAAACAACTTTAACCCTTAGCCTGCCATTCACAACTATAGGTCCATATGCAAACAGCTTGGATCCAGATGAGACGCCGAGTAACTCGGCGTCTCATCCGGATCCAAGCTGTTTGACACTCAGACAACATTTTCAGCAATTTTGAGCAACTTTGAAGCACTTTGAAACTTGAAGCAGACGAGAAATATAGCAGACGACAATTTATTTGGCGGGCTAAGGGTTAAATGCAGTTTCAATCCTCAGAAAACACTATATCTAACGTAAGGACTAACAAATTAACTTTAGTACTGTATTATTATTGGTTCCATGACAACCCTACACGTTTTGCGTAAATTTGGTCCATGTCTGCAAAGTCGCCCATATAAAAGCAATTTGTTTCCCTAAACATACAAATCTTGTTCGACATTAAAGATAATACAAATTGTTTTATTTCCAGCTTATACTTCGAAGTTAAAAATAGTAGAGAAAATATAGAAACAACGTAAATGTTTCACTTTTTAGCAAACAAATATCAGTAAACAACTTCAAATGCAGTTAAAATGATAACAAAATCCTCAGAAAATAATTTTTTAAACTTGAGGACAAACATTAACTTTAAGTAAAGTTTTAACAGTATTTATGGTTTCCACGGGAATTTCACAGTTTAGGGTTATGATGCCACATACCTTCGAAATTGTCCATATCACAGTCACTTTTTGTCCTAAACATATAAAACTGATACCAAATTAAAGATAAGACAAATGTGGTTTATTTCCAGCTTATGCTTGAAATTACCTAATTTCACACTCATGAATATTAATGAGAACATTTAAAATAGTAAAGAAAATAAAGAAATAACGTAAACCTTTCTCTTTTGTTTTATCTTACAAACATCAGAAAACAAAATCAAATGCAGTTTAAAATAATGACAAAATCCTCAGAATAAAAATCTAAACCAATACAAAACTATGAACTGTAAATAACGTTTAACCATTTCCATGGTAACTGATTATTCCACACATTTGGAATAATACCCAACTTTGGAAACAATTTGAATACATTACTGAAAGTTAAATTGTTGTTCCTTAAGTTAGATGTTTTGTTTTCGGAGTATTTTATAATTACGGTAATCTGCATTTGAAGTTGCTTTCTGATACTTGTAGGATAAAAAAAGTGAAAAATTTACGTTATTTTTGCATTTCCCCACTATTCAAAAGTTAACATTTATATTAATGAATATGCAGATAAAGTATTTAAAATTATTGGAAGAAAAGCCAAATGTAGTCACTTCAATTTGATACCACTTTTATATGCTTAGGATAAAAACTTGCTGTGATATTGATGATTTTTTATGTACGGTTCATCATAACCAAAAATGGGAGGTTCAATTTAATCGTTTAAAATACACATAGTCTAGAAGAGTTTACTCTTGAGTACATTCGCGATTCTGATTAAGTAGATCCTTCTGCATATTGTGGAACCCAAAATGTGTAAGGGGTGCATGGTAGACCCTCCTGTCCCCCCCCCCCCCCCACACACACACCTGTAACTTGTTCCTGCAAAATAGTGTAGACCTTGTATGCACTGTTTGTCATTTAGTATACATACGAGTATGTGTCATATATGGTAAAACATTCACAAATATTATATACTATTCTCAAAATTAGCAACCGGAATATTTTCTTTTTCTTTTTAAATTTTATCGAATGTTCGCTTAAAACAAGTTCGATATATAAATCACACGTACATGTTTGTTTTTTCGCATTCATGAACGGTAAGGAAATACTGTCGGTATAAAAACATCTTCAAGAAAAATCACGGAATCGTAGTTGTTTTTAATTGTTTCCATTGCTTTTCCTACTCCGGCCTAAACGTCGCTGTATACCATTCATATAGGATAATAGAGACCACCTGATAAGAAGTTACGTGGTCGAGTAGACCCAATTTTAAGTGTGTATCTTTTTGCATTCTCAATTTGGGTTCGAAGTGTATTCAAGCTGATTTTGAAACTTAAACCCAGAGTTTGTGGTAAAGGTTTAATGTCATAGGTATTACCACTTTCTCATGAATGGATATGTCAAGATAAAAGTCAAGGTCAAAGGGTTCAAAAGTTTCACATGTATAGAAAGGTCTTGTCTAAATGCATATGTGCTTCAAATATGAAAGCTGTATGTCAAATTCATAGTAGTTGTGAGCACTTTTAAAAAATTAAACACAGTATCTGAGGTCTACGTCAATGTCAACATTTTCATGTGGATAGAAAGGTCTTGTGCCAAGGTATAAGTGCTGTAAATATAGAATTACTGTTTATAAAAGGGTATAGCAGTTGCGGGCACTTTTAAAAGCACACACGCACATTTAGAAACTACAACGCAGAGTATGAAGTAAATGTTACAACACAAATTTTTTGCGTAAGTCAAAAGTTTAAATTTTAATTTATATTTTTTATCATCACTTGCTACAAACAGCAATTAGCTAGATCAGAGGACGCGATTTTAGCGCGTCCTCTGATCTGGCTATTTGCTGTTTGCAAACGTTTATGATCGAAAAATAAGAGTTAAACGATTTTGACTTACGCAAAAAATTTGCGTAAGTTGTTTAGTAAAACAGGCACCAGGAGTCCAAAATGTCACATGGTCGAAAGAGTCTTTTCCCAGTGCATTTATGGTACATATGTAAGTAAAAAAGTGTAAGGTTATGGTTATTGAAATTACTTTTCAAAACGTAATTGCAAATATCGAAACTTAAAAGCAGAGTATGAGGTCAGTGCCACAGGGTCCAAACTGTCACATGGTAAATGCCTTGTACCAAGGCATATGTGATGAAAGGTTGAAAGCTGGAAGCTAAAGAGCATATTAGTTGTATAGTTATAGTAGGTGTGGTCATTTTCAAACCTTAAACGAACATTTCGAAACGTAAACGCAAAGTCTGGGACCAGGGTCACAGGGCTCTAAATGTCGCATGTTCGGAAAGGTCTTGTACAAAGACAACTATAACTGGTGTAAATTTTAAAGGGCATATTAGTTGTTATATATTTCTTGAACTTTTAACGCAAACGATTTCATGTGGCCCTCTGAAATATAATGGGTTATTTCGTTATTTTTTTTACAACTACAACTATTACTTTTTATTTATTTATATATTTATTAATCCCGACAAAGTTAGATTTTGTATGTGAGCGGATTTTATATTTAATGGACATGTTTCACACTTCAAAAGCTATTGAAAACATTTAGCAGCGCTAATTGTGTATGTCACCTAATGTACCAATGACAAGCATCCGGCAATGTCCGGAATTTATGAGTGGTAGAATCAATTAACATTTAGCTTGAAAAGCGGCGACCTGAATGGTATGTTCAAACTGTTGGTATCCTGATCAGACGCCGATAACTTCATGTTCTGATCCGGGCCCACACTGTGTGGCACTCGTAAGATGATAAGTCAGATAATGTTTTTTTTAAATCGGCATTATTACTTCAGTGATTGAGTTAACTCTTTCCCTGCCAAGTTTTATCGTCTGCGTTAACCCTCGTACCGCCAAAATATTGTCTGCATTGGTAGTGTCGTCTGCAATATTTTCAAAGTCAGATTAAGGGCTGTTTTGACTGAAGAAATGTCGATACGAGTGTCAACCAGTTTGGATCCTGATTAAACGCCCCGACTGTTTGCAAAGTCGCCTTTTGGCAGTAAAAGAGTAATGCATTTTATTTAAACAATACATGACGCAAAAATAATCACTTGTCAGAATAACCCTATCACTGCCATGACATCATCAATGTTAGATGGTCATCGTCTGCTTTTATATCTTAAATCTGAATTTAGTTTTGACTTAAGAAATATTATAGAATAAGTGTGAAACGGTTTGGATCCTGATCAGACGCCGCGTTACGCGACGTTTGATCAGGATCCAAACTGTTTGTAAATACCTAGATTTAACTCGGGATAATTTAAAGGCAATGAAGGGGTTAAAAATCCTCATTTAATTCAGTCACTCGCTTGAAAACATTCGGCACGCTCATTAGCACTATTTGTTATTTAAAAAGAGTGTATATACGAGGGGCATTTGGAAAGTTCTGATAAAGAAGCTGTAGATTGTTTAATATCCGCTATATGTATATAAAAGTGCACATCAACCTTTCTCTAGTGCAAACAAAACATGCTATTATTATCTGATAATTTTATTATTCATCTTTATGCCATTATACATGTCTAGTAGGTATTACCCATTGGAGTGTCGACAAATTGAGGCATATTCGCAATTGAAAGGGATAACATTGTAATAATTTCTATAATTTTATAGCGATTTGTTTGGAAGTTACACATATCGTGTATCATACATCTGTGTGAATAATGGTAAAATAACATCAGAAATATAAATGGTTTATGCTGTACGTGTACACGGAATATACGGAATATACCATGTCCAAAATACTTTCGAAAATAGCACATTTTATTTACATAAAATCAGGGTAACAAAATGGCTTAATGATGTAACGGACATTTTCGTTGCTTTCCCTTAACAATGAGCTGCTCGCTTGCATGCTTTGTTATTCAGCTATATCTAGACATATATCACCTGCAATACACATAGGATTGGCCATTGCCGATACACAAAGATCTGCCACTGTGCTGTTGATTAGGAAATACTTCGGGTGGCACTTCATCCTCTTGTCTCGTGCTACCCAGTATATCATGACGGAACTACCCAGAATGCCCACCACACTCAGCAGCAAGACAATGGTGATGTACACCACAGCTAAGTTGAAATGTAGAGCTATCAATGGGTCTTGGTCTCTAAGGTTCGTGATACATGTGTTCTTTGTTCTGTTGCACTGCAATTATAAACGTTTAGAGATGCAACAGTTGAGTAGTTCTATGTCATCATTCCGCTATATTTTCGTTTGCTTTAACCTATTACCTCCATAGCCTATTTCAACTTTTGAAGACAGGTGACCACTTAAAGCAGGTTGAAAGTAAAGCAGAATGTGCATTAAGGCACATTCTGCTTTACTTTCAGCCTGCTTTAAGCTACCATCTGTTAGAATATAGAAAATATTTCAAAGAAACATATTTATGACATATATAAATTGGAACTATTTATTTGACTTGAGGAATAAATTAAAGGTGTAAAAATGCGTATTTATGGGGTAATGGGTTAACCCTTTCACTGGCATGACGTCATCTTTCACTACTACGACCTTGTCTGCTTTAAACAATTGCCGCCTGCTTTTGTTTCCTTTATTTCTCAAGGTTAAACATTTAGGTAAATTGACAACAGTGATATCGAAATAAGTATCAAATAGTTTGCGGAGAGTCTAATCAGGACCCAAATGTTTGCAAATAACCGTTAAACTCGGGGTAAGTAGATAGAATCTTTATTTACATCTCATCATTGCACATCCAATAAACATACATACAATATACAATACTTACATTAAAAAAGCGCAACGCCATTCCTTAATGGAATTATAAGAGATGATATTAATGGCATTATATGCCATACAATACATATAAAACATTGCATTATGACACCAATAATTGAACCAATTTTATAAGTTCCAAAGCTGATTTCACATATTAAAATAGGTGTTAAACATAAAGAGTATAAATATTGATAAGAGTATTCAAGAATCTCTAGATAAGGTTCTCTGATGTCCAGTATTTAAAATACATATATTGCGATAACTTAAAGTTCAAAATAAGATGGCATGATATGATTAATAATAATGTACATTATTTACATAGTAAAAATTGACGTCTCTGTAAAATTAGAAAACAGGTTTTGGCACAGTCTCTTATCATATTTGTATTGGAAAACAGAAAACTATATTTATCGAGATCATTTAAGTTTAAAAAAGTGGGGTTATAAGTGCATGCATTTGCAAACAACTGTTCTCTTAAATCGTTATATATATGGCAGTTCAAGATCACATGTAATTCATTTTCCACATTGTCGTTTAGACAGAACGGGCAGACTCTACTCTCTTCATTAAGACCTTCATATCGGCCCGTTTCAATACGAATTGGAGCAACGCCTAATCTAAATTTACAAAATGCCGATCTATGCAGAGGCGGTAGAATTATTTTACAATGTTGCTCTGTAGAAAATGTAAATTTAAAGGATTTGTACAATCTTAGTTTGTTACGACCTCGACCAGAAGTCCCAACATAACTATTGATTCTACGAATCCAACAATTAATGTAATTTTCAAAAGCATTAGTTTCAACAACTTTAGCAAATGTGCGAGTGATCGGAGTGTCTAAACGACAATATAAATCCAAGTTATTCTCATTAAAATAGCACTGAACTTTATAAAACCAATTTTTGCAAGAACGACTTGACTGCCTATACGACCATAGCGCTACTCGCTTATTAACCCTTGATCCCTCAATACAAGACAAGTGTGACCAGTAACGAGCAATACATTTCCATTGACGCACTACAGGTGGTATCCAGCCCATTTCCCCAGCTACACCGTCGTTTGGCGTATATTTGCCTATTCCTAAAAAGAATCGTTGAGCTCTGTTATGAACAGCTTCTATACAAGAATAGGATTTATATCCCCATAAAGAAGCACTATATTCAATAACCGGCCAAACAACAGAGTCGTATAACTTAGAAAAAACGTCATGGGGGACACCACCTAATGTTTTACATTTAGCAATCAATAGACCCAAAGCACGACTGGCACTCTGAGCAACAGACTTAACAGTTACATTATAATCAAGATTCTCATGAAGAACAACTCCAAGATACGTATACCTGTCTACAATTAACAACTGGGTATCACCTAAAACAAAATTAAAAGATGTACGTGCCACTGAAGGTGATCTGAAATGTACAATGTTACTTTTAGCCGAATTGACACGCATGTCATTTAAGTCACACCAGTCGTTCAATGCAGACAATAACAATTGAAGATCTTCTTCAGATTCTGATATAAGAACAATATCATCGGCATATAGCATAATACATATTTTCTCATCATCTATGGGAACACCAACATTAAAAGATTTAAGGTACATTGACAAATCATTTATAAAAAGGTTGAAAAGTATCGGCGAAATTATACAGCCCTGACGTAATCCACAATGTACATCAAACCACTCTGTATTAAAAGAATTAACACGGACACAAGCCGTCACAGAGGTATATAAAGATTTTATAGCGGTGAACATTTTACCGCGAATTCCTATGTCAGTAAGTCTCTTCCATAGAATATTTCTATTTATAGTATCATAGGCTTTTTTGAAATCTATGAAAGCACAGAATGTAGATTTACGCTGCTTCTTTCTTGTATCTATAATGTTGGTTAATGAGGATACTTGTTCCATTGTACTTCTACTTTTTCTGAAGCCATTTTGCTCATCAGAAACTTTGTTGCTTTCTTCAGACCAGTTGCTAAGTCTATTATTTAAAACATGACAGTAAAGCTTATACATTGAAGAGGCTAAAGATATACCTCTGTAAGACAACGGATCTCTTTTATCTAATGTAGAGGATTTCGGTATTGGGTTAATGATACATTTACCCCATATACTCGGTACAATACCTTTATCAAAACATATATTGAATAAAACATGTAGAAAAGCAAGTGAGGAATCATTATTTAAAACTTCGACAGGTATTTTATCAAACCCACAAGCCTTGTCCTTATTAACAGAGACTAAGGCTTTATGTACTTCTAAAACAGAAATATGTTCATTAAAACTATCATCCGTGGTTAAATTACTATCCATTACATCATAATCAAAAGGCACCGAATTTGGTGTGAGGAACAGAGAGCTAAAATCGTTTCTCCATCTTGTAAGAACGGTATCTACATCATTTGATATAGACCCGTCTGGCATTACAACTTCCATTGGAATGCTATTATTGTTGGAACAATTTACACCGATTTTACCTATGGACTTCCAAAATTTCGTCTTGTCTACTTTACACTCATCCAATAACTGTTTCTGTAAAGAATACCAATGAAAACGTTTAGCTCTCTGTACCTCACGATCAAATACTTTACGCCTATCAACATAAACAAATTTCAGTTCTTTTTTCATAGACTTAACTGTACAAGATAACCAGCCTTTCTCTGCTACACATACACCGTTCCATAACTCAGACAACTTATCTGACCACCATGGCTTACCCGGTCGACGCTTCTTGTTATTAACACCAATATGAATTTCCTTACTCGGTAACCTGTTGTACATATTATCACTGACTATTTTACACCAATCGTTATAGATTGCATCAATATCTGATTGCGTACGAAAACCATGTTCAAGTTTCGAAATGGTTAAATCTACATTATACCAAGTTTCAGGGTCCATCATAAAATTTTGCGGAATATCTGTAACATCAAATTTGGTATAGCTGGAAGTATGTGAACTGTTTCTAGAACTTTCATCAATAGATCTAACAGAGTCAAGTTTTATATTCCATGACAATAACGAATGATCTGGAAAAGTGCTATCTGCAACAGATGAAATTATATTACACTTATTTATAAGATCATTAACTTTCGTAATATCAAACTGACTAAAACATGATAACTTATCATGACTAACAAAACAGTAATCCACAACAGCATTACCTTTTGTTGATATAGATGTAAAATCATTCCTTATGCTGTTACGGCCGTTTAACATGCACATGTTAGTATTAATCAAAAATTCTAAAAGCAGTTCACCATAACTATTAAAACTAAAATCAATCACATCCCGTTCAGGAACATCATCGATTCCTCGTATAAAATCATCATTATTACCACATCTGCTGTTAAAATCACCACATATAAACATATTACCTAAATCCTTGTACTGATATATAAGTGAAAGCAAAGAGTCATAAAAACTGTTTACATCAAACACTCTTGACGAATTTTCAGGCGGAAGATAGCATACACAAGGTAAAATAATTAAATTATTATGCTTGTGGCTTAATTTAAGCATTAAAATTCCTTCACATGAATTATCAACCACCGATACATTAAAATTAATCAGTAAAGAGTTTTTGATGAAAAATCCAACCCCTCCGGAGCCGATTCTTGCATTTTTGTGTATTCGTCTCCTGTTATGACCAAACCATGTATAGCCGTCAAGGTGTATACTGTCGTTGCCTAGGAGGTGTGTCTCTGCGATACCTAGTATGTCTACGTCAGCAGTAAGGGCACATGAAGCTCTTAAATAATGATTTACTGAGTTCGAATCTGTTTTCCATCCGCGAACGTTCCAAAACCCGGCACTTATCTATCTCCGGGTTCGGTTTTGGTTACCATGGCGACCATTGGCCCTAAGTATGTGAAAGGGTTAACATTGTCGCCTAAAAATACCAAAATCAGCTATTGAGTTTTTGATTCTCTAAACCTCGGAACAAGTCTCATATAATTTAGATCCTGATCGGAAACCGAGAATCTCGGCATCTGAGCTCGATGGAAATTATTTGAAAATGCCAGTAGCGTCATCAATGATAGTTCAAGGTCCGTTTAAAAGGCATGACACTTGATCAATAACTTCCATATAATAAGTGCAAATGCATGTGATTTATCATTTAAAAGAGCAATTTTTGCCTACATGATGGTATTATTCACGATAAGATCACCTGTGTCAAAAAGTAACAACATGAACCGAAATGACCTCTACTCCTGGACACTGGAACATAGCACTGACAAAACTCTAATTAAATTTTATTTTGGAAATATCTCAGTTTATGTCTGTTTTTTAATATAAATAAAATTTCATTACAATTGAAAGGGTTAACTGTCTTAGATATCAATTTTTCAAAAGAAACATTTCCCCTTTTGCTAATGACAAAAGTCGACATGTGTTTTCGAACGCTATGACAATTTTCTAGCTCAGTATATTTACATTTTTATTTTAAAACATAAAAACATACTTTAGTGGCTTTAGATATAACCTGGTTTAATGTAACAAATGAGTTTCAGCTTTCACCAACTGCATTTGTACTTTTACTCTTAACAGTAAATTAATTTTAGGATATTTTCAGTACGTGTTTAGTATTTTTATATTTTATAAAAGTAACAATAAAAATATTGACCAGGCATCCCTTTGATAAAAAATGTACTAATCCAATATATAAACATGGAAGAATCCACTGGGTATACATGTATAAATGGGTTAACACCGGCACTGCCTTGTCCCGAGTACAATGGGTATTTTCAAACAATTTGGAATCTGGTTGGACGTCGCGTAACGCGTTGTCTGATCAGGGTCCAAACTGTTTGATACTTATTTCGATATTTCTCAAGTGTAGATAATGTGTTTTGGCGAGAAAAATATCTCGTGGTTGTAGAAACGAATGGTATAGGATTTAATATTTGTATTCCGGGAGCGGGGGAGCGGGGAGAGCATTAATTCATAAGCATATGTTACCCCTTCACTGCCTTACCCCGAATACAATGGTTATTTGCACAGTTTGGATCCTGATCAGACGCCTCTTGATGCGACGTTTTATCAGAATCCAAACTGTTTGACAGTATTTTTAATAATCGTTGGCCAATAGCTATTCATAGCTAATGTTATTCGTTTGTAGACAGCCCGACTTTAAATAAAACTTTTATCTGTATCTGAAACTGTTAAATCAAAATAGCAAACAATTAAATTTGAGAAATAAAAGTAGACGATGATTGTTTTATTATTTATGGCGTCATGGCAGGGAAGGGGTTAAAGAGACTGAAAACCAAATGGTGTATTAGCAAAACCAAATACCAAAACAACCAAATAAAAGCAAACTTGTGGCATTATCGTGCATCTGTCATTACAAAGTTATGACTCAATTTTTGCAGCCCCTGCGTTCCATAGTTCGATTCCCATCCGAGCTAAATATAAAATGCATTTATTTTTTTTACAGATTTTCTTATCCTTAACCAATATTTTCGTGTGAGTATATATAAGAGTTTGACATACATATTTGTTTTTGACACCATTTGGATTTTTGTCTCTTTACACAAATACATGGCTAAGAAGATACGTTATTCTTTCCAAATAAAATCGTTCGCGCTTCAACAATTTTTATGGAGCCTGATCAGACTCTAATCTGTTTGTAATTTCCATTATAACCCTTTCGCTCTCAATGACGTATAACATCTCAAGTGTTTACAAACCGTTTGGATCCTGATCAGACACCGCGTAAGGTTGTGTCTGATCAGGATCCAATCTGTTTGACACACGTTTTGAAATTTCTTCAGTCATACTGCCTATTTTTCAAACTTTGAAACGACATTGCAGACAACAAAATTGAAGCAGACGACAATGAAATGGTGATGGGGTAACACCTCTCGAAAAAAATATGACAGTGAAAGGGTTTTAAAAAATCGTCAATACTTGCAAGAGCTTTTAATTTTCTAATAAGAGATATAAAGTCCTGACTGTACAGTCACCATGAAATAAGTCATCCTGACTGGGAACATTCAATGTAAAGAGGCATGACTACCAGTTGACCCATTCACTGTCTTACCTCGGGTACAATGGTTATTTGCCAACAGTTTGGATCATGATCAAACGCCGCGTTACGTGGCGTCTGATCAGGATTCAAAATGCTTGAAACTCATTTCAATACTTTTGAAGATAAAAAAATACTTTTTGATTTTAATAAATAAAGACAGACGATAATTGTTGTTCAAAATTGGTGACGTCACGACAGAGAAGAGGATAACCCATGCTGACACTTGAGTTGGACAATTCCGGAGTTGCCAACTAGTACAGTGCTCCCTCTCTATATACAACAACGCCAAGTACACTTACTATGTGGCTTGTTCGGAGAGAGTTGTTATAGGGAAGGAAATTGGCTTACATTTGTAAACAGCTTGTATCCGGACCGGACGCCGCGTCACGCGGCGTCTGAATTTGATTCATGCTATTTGTCACTCGTCAATATGTTTTTTTCTGTCACAATGTCCAATATGCAGACGATATTGCAGCAGTGCAAGCGTTGGACCGTCTTGTTTGGGGAGTAACGGCACCGGTCTTTGTAAGGAGAGAATCGTTGTTCGGAGGGCCATCGCAGGGAGGAAGCACTGAACATTGTTGACTATACGGGGGTTTCAGTATATTCATGTATTGAGAAATGACAAACAGTGAAGATCCTTGTTGAATCTACACTGCACCGGACAAGAACCATGTACACGTAAACACAGTGAGTTAATACACGAGTGTAAAGGAAATGCAGAAGCATATTATATTAATAACTCTCTAGAACTCTTTTATCCTGCATTAACCCATTTGTGGCCGGAGCATAATCAAACATCGGCGTCTGATCAGAGTCTACATTGTTTGTTGATAGGAATTTCAGTATAAACCCAATTGAGACCAGGCACCCTTAGATAAAAAATTATCATATTTTCAGTGGTCGATTAACCCATTCCCCCATAAATACGCCTTTGTCCGCTTCTTACTTATCGCTCCATTGAAGAAAATACTTCCAAATAATACCTTCAAAAGTATATAACATAAGAAATATTTCCTATATCCTAGCAGATGTTAGCTTAAAGCAGGCTGAAAGTAAAGCAGAATGTGCCTTAAGGCACATTCTGCTTTACTTTCAACCTGCTTTCAGTGGTCATCTTTCTTCAAAACTAGAAACAGGCTATAGGGTAATGGGTTAAAACACATATTTTACTGTATATCTGTTCATAATCATAACTTCACTTACCTCAAATTCCATATTTAGAAAACCAAATTATATGGGTTCTGTGCCACAATGAAAATCCAGCATGTAAGTCACTGTCCCCACTCAGTCGTACTAAATGTAGTTAGTATATGTTCTTCATCTGATGTTCGTAACTAGCACACAAACAAACTTAGTATCAGAGAAGATGTTACTTTTTTCCAATTAAACGCAAACGCTATAGAATGTAGAAAATAGCAAATGTTTTACCTTTCGGACTTTATATTCCAATATGAGTGGCAAACAGTTTGGAGACTAAGCAGACGACGGGATACACAGCGTCTGATCTTGCTACAAACTGTTTGCAATCATCGGGAAAATATAGTATTAGCCTAAACACGCTTATTTGAGAAAGATAACACAGGGCTGCATTAAGTTGATATTATAAAATCCTAAGATTTCCAAATTTTCTATTTTTCAAGCGGATTGCTTTAAGCAGGTTGAAAGTAAAGCAGAATGCGCCTTAGGCGCATTCTGCTTTACTTTCAGCCTGCTTTATTTACTATCTGCTAGGATAAATATCCTCAGATTTCGGAAAAACTTGAGAAATGGCAGCCCTGGCAACATGTACTGTGAGAAGAAGTTTATATTGTAAACAGTTTGGAGCGTGGTCAGGCGCGGAATAACTCGGTATCAGAGCAGGCTACAAACTGTGCGTCAATATAAGATCAGTATAAAATAAATCACCAGCGCTCGCATTATAGGCCTGTACTGCCTTACCCAGAGTACAATAGTTATTTGCAAACTGTTTGGACCCTAATCAGACGCTGCATAGCATGACATCTGAGCACGATCCAAACTCTTCGATTACGTCATGGCAGTGAAGCTAAAAACTGTTGTTTTTTTTCAAAGCTATTAGATATACATGTATTACCATTAATTACTTTGAGTTTAATTTCGTTATTAGTGATATCATTTACGCAAAAAATTGTCATGTGTAACACAAGACACATTGAAATGGTTGCAAGTTAAGATCCTAACCAGTCGTAACGTTGTGTGGCATCTGCTCAAGATCCGAACTGTTTACAAATAATCGGTGTACTCGCGGTAATGCAGTAAAGCAGTTACACGGAGAGATAACATTTTCCAATCCTGTATTCTTGCATGTACTCTTCTAATGATTCTTCCTTACCTATTGAGTGTTAGCAGTCTTATGGTGGTTTATATAGGTGTCCAGCAGTGTAATGTGGCTCATCTCACATGCTTTTATTAACAGCCTTTTCACGACTTACATGAAATGACAGCCAGTGTCATATACAGGGGAAAACACGTTATTCTTTCTCAATATGTATTTACACAAAATCTAATTTTCTTTGCAAATGGGTTGGAGACAGATAGGACGCTGGGTAAACTGGTGTCTGAATAGGCTCCAAACTGTTTGCCACTCAGATTCTCCACTGGATGAAGTCACTAATGCACTTTATTGTGATGTTTTATTTATATAACGGTAAGCTAACAGCAGCGCGTGTCAGGCCATTAAATTAATATTAAATATACCTTTATTAAGTTCACCAAGATGTAATGGTTAATTCTTTGAAATTATTTTATTACAGCGAGATTTTCAGTAGATATACTCCAATTTCTTCCAGAATAACATATTTTAACGCACACCGAGCACGCAGTGGTTTCTCTATTATTGCAGTCAGATGACGCCGTTAAGAGAAATTGTCGGTGAAATGTGAGATGTTATTGCTCTATCTTGTGCAATCGCAAACGGTTTAGATCGAGATCAGACGTTGACTAACTCCATAGTTAATCACGACTCAAACTGTTGCACACTGCTGCATATGAAACAGTGTTTAAAATGCCTTAAACCCCTTCAATGACTAACTCCGAGTACAATACATATTTGCAAACAGTTTAGATCCTGATAAGACGCAGCGTAATGCTGTGTCTGATCAGGAACCAAACTGTTTGACACTCATTTCAGTATTTGTTCGGACAAAATAGTAAAAGTAGAAGCACAGGCGACAATACATGTATTGTTTAAAATTAATCACGTCATGGCGAAGTGAATGGGTTAAGTCTTACTTTCAAGAAAAAAATGTTTTAGCAGACGATTTTAAATACAGCCGAGACATTAATAGCTTCAGTTTCTCTATTTGGAGCTAGGTGTGTTTTCATTGGAGGTCTAATCCCTTCACCGCAATGACGTCATCAGCTTCAAACATTTGTCGTCTGCTTTTATTTCTCAAATTAAAAATTTAGGTATTTTGACTTTAGAAATATAAAATTGACTGTCAAACAGCTTTGAACCTGATCAGACGCCGCGTTACGCGGCGTCTGATCAGTATCCAAACTGTTTTCAAATAACTATTATGTTCGGGGTAAGGCAGTGAAAGGGTTAAGAACACGCTTGAGAAGGACGTGTCACTGACATTTAAATCAGTATTAAATGGCTGATATTCCAAGAATGACCAGGAACATTTCATTTATATTATTATTAAATGTCACTGTGATGACATAGCATCGCAATAGTAATCAGTTCGGATCGAAATCAGAAACCCTATACATCGGGGTCTGATCACGATCCAAATTGTTAGACATTCGTATCCTTGTCTCATCGTTTCAATAAGAAATAATCGCTGTTGAAACATGCTGGCTCTTAAATCGCTCACCTAAAAGTAAAACAAAGTACCTAGTTATGGTCTACTTTCAGTCCGAATGACCGCTCAGCCGACTGTACATTTACTCCCCTGATCATTGAGCCATTTTGCCTACATAACCATGATTACTGGGCTGCCATTTCTCCGGATTTTTCCGAAATCTTCTGAATTTTCTTAAATTCTCCGCACCTACTTGTACGGATTATTTTCAAAATCTTCGGAGTTCTGCTCTTAGTTTTAAAATTTTAAAATGTATGCGTTTTTATTTAGAAAACAATGATTTGGGTGCCTAACAGTTAAATTCAAACCAGACGTCGCGATACGTGGCGTCTGATCTGGATCTAAACTGTTTGCATAATCATGTTATTTACAGCTTATCAGCGACGTGTTAAAAGTACGATTCTTAAAGTCGCGCTTGAAAATGTGGAAATCTTGGGATTTTAGTAGCAACTTATGGTACATGTTGCCCGGCTCAGACCATCCACATGTTCCCATTTTAACCCCCTAGGTGGAGAGGAGCAATTCGCGGTGCATATTTTGCTCAAACACATTCCTGTACATCATCGGGGACTCGTCAAAAATTACCTAGCCAGACCGCTTTTCCGGCGGGGGATCGAACTCTCAACCCCTGGTACCGCAGTCGAGCGTTTTACCGCTCGACCACTATCCGCTGAGTATAATAATATTGAACCCGATAGTTTTATCTTCAAGTTCCATCAATAATCATAATAATCATAGAACTTATAATCATAAACAGTTTGTCAAAGTTTGGTCATAATTTAAAAAAAACTTGCCTTTTCCAGTCTAACTTAATATATCAAGGGCACATAACTCTTGACTAACTGGTTAATTCCAATTGGAAAACTTACAGTAATATTCATTTCACTCATTCGTATATAAACATTTCAGGAGCATACATGTTTTAACTGATGAACAAATAAGAGCATCTCTAAATGCAGTGTACCCTGTTGTGGATCTTATCTTATTGATCATCTCTATATGCATCCTAATTCATGAGTACAATCATTTTTATTTTATTGAGTATCTCTATGGTAGCCCCATGCTTTGTGGGTGCATTTTATTTTATTGAGCATTTCCATATGTCTCATACTTAGTGAGTACATATATTTTATCTTATTTAGCATGTCTACTCGTATATACATCAAACCTTGTGGGTGCATTTTAATTCATTTCGCATCTCAATACAGTGAAGCTCACTTATAATGAAATTGGATATAACGAAATACTGGTAATAACAAAACAAACTATTTTACCTCACATAACTCATATTCATACATCGACCACACTTTGTCTATGAGATTGTTTTGAGCAAGTTTCGTGTATTTTGGGTAAAAACAGGGCCGGTCCAGAAATGTTTCAGTGGGGGGGCACAGGCGGGGTGGGTATAGGAGGGGTTGAACCCCTCCCATAGGTGGGGGTCCGGGGGTCTCCCCCTGAAAAGTTTGACTTGCACCAAAAGTGGTGCATTCTGAGGGCATGCTAAGAAGAAGAAAGTTTACATCAATAGAATTATGTAAATATCCCAAATGAAATATCAAAAAGTGGTTTCATGAGACAAAGAGAAGATAAAATCATTATCTGGAGAATTTGCACACATTAGGGGCAAAGGTAGACCACTTGATGTAAGTACTCTAACTAGGGGGTGTGGGGGCATGCTCCCCCGGGAAAAAATATTACTATATGGTCTTTGGTGCTTTCTTTGGGGCGTTTCACGTATTCAAAAAAGATAAAATACTAACATAAGTCTATGTAAAAATTCGACTCAAGATAATTTTTTATTCAATCTATTATCATTTTATGGTGAAAGGTTGCCTTTCAGCCATACCCCCCCCCCCCCCCCATTTCATGTGTGCACTGTTACTAGGGGGTCCGGGGTGCTAATAGGTGTTAGTCAAGAAGTTACAGGCCCGTAGGAAGCAAACTCCGATGGGGGTGTGGTTTGCATACATGAGGGGCGAAGGTGAACCACTTGGTGTACACACTCTTACTAGGGGCCCTGGGGGTGTTGGTGTATGCACCCCCTTGGAAACTTTATTCCCAGATGATCAATGGTGCGTTCTGAGGGAGGTTTTTTTTTGCATTCAGGGGCCTTTTTAAAAATGATTTGACCTACTGATCTCTTTTTTATTCCAACTCACTCACTATCCTAGTTAAGCGTCTGCGTTCCCATCGTCAGGGGTCGACGTTGTCTGGTGGTCTTTATTTATCGTCTCCAGTGGTCTCGGTCGTGGGGTCCACCTTTACCATCTGTTATATACGGTCTTGCCGGATGGTTTCTCTCCAGGTCTTCTTTGGGCGTCCGGTTTTCATCTGACTGGCCACTTTCAGATCTTTACATGTGTTGATTGATCCATTGCTTCTTTCAACATGTCCAAACCAACGTAGTCTGTTCGCTTTAAGAATAATGTCCAGCGGTTGAATGGCCAATGTGTCGAACAAGGTATTTGACCTAACATACTGGGTCTGGTCAGATTTAAAGTGGCAGATCCATCTGATCATGGCCCTATCGTTCCGGCGGAGTCTCGCGAGCGAGGACTGGGTGAGTGCCCAACATTCACTTCCATACAACATGACACTTCTGATGCAGCTGTCATAGACTTCCCCCCTCGTGGCAGCAGGAAAAACTCTAGATGTCAGATGGGCAGGAGCTAGTTCTCTAAATTTGCCCCAATCTGTCTTTACTCTGATAGTAGAGCTGAGTTCACAGCCTCCATCTGCACTCAGCATATCTCTCATGTATCAGAAGAAGTCTACCACCTCTAGGGTGTCTTCGACAACTTTCATTTCCTGGCAAGGGCGGGCCTCAATTGGCCGAGCAAGTCCCTGACACCTTTTATACTTGAAGTCAGGGTCTGGTGTGAGTCTGCCACGTATTTCGGTATATTTGTGTACTCATAGTGTACACGGCTACACTGTATGGCGTTGCTACCCCCTTTCTACACACTGCACATGGTTGTTGGCGGTAGTCTACCAGTGCATGCAGTCCAGGACCACTGACCATGACTTTCGGGTGTTGATCCTCAGTCATTTAGCTTCCGTTCCGTCTTTTCATGCTTTGAGTTTCTCAGCAAGCTCATCCGTGGTCTCAGCTATGACAGGAAGGTCATCGGCATATAAAAGCCCCCGAGGACAACCAGTGCTGAATTCTCTAGGCAGGGCCCCCGAGGACAATCATTGTCATCGGGGGCCCTGCCTAGAGAATTCAGCACTGAACAACAGCGGGCTGAGGACATATCCTTGATGGACACCGACGTTAACGCTGAAATGTCATCAACCCGCTACCTGTTTCTCGCATTAGTGTACATACTCTGTACTAGCCGGATAAGCCATTCCTCTACACCTAGCTCCTTCATTGACCACCAAAGTACCTGTCTTGGGACCCTGTCGAAAGCCTTTTCTAGGTCGTCGAATGCTTAGTAGAGCCTTCTATCTGGCCCGATGTACTTCTCTTGGAGTTGACGTAGTATGAAGATGGCATCTGTTGTTCCTCGCCAAGGTACAAAGCCAAACTGCATGCAATCATTTGTTATCTGCTGTTGGCCAAAACTCTTTCAATTACCTTCAATGATTGTTCCAGGAGCTTCAGGCCTCTATAATTACCTCTTGTCAAAGCGTCACCCTTTCCTTTATAGCAATTGATGATGTAGCTATCTTCCCAGCTCTCTGGTACACACTATTCCCTTATGATGGCGTTTGTAAGGTCTGACATGATCTGAGCGCCTGCCTTACCCAACGCCTTCAGCATTTCAGCAACAATGTCTGAGGGTCCTGCTGCCTTGCCGTTCTTCGTCTTCTCGAGAGCCTTGCTTATCATTTCAGTACTGATCTCCTTGTACTGGAGCTTCTTCCGAGTGATCTTCTGGATTCCAGGTAAACTAAACGTTGAGAAGCCTTTCGTAATGTTGCTTCCAGGCTTTTTGTTTAATCTTATTGTCAAGAGAGAGTTGCCCTTCATCATCCCTAATACACTTTTCGCACACAACGTCCTGGTTCTCTCTTCTCAATTGTTTTGCGATAAGAAAAATATCATTTTTCTCGGATGTGTGTGTGTGGGAGGGGGGTGCAAGTTAACCGAACTTTTCTCTCTCAGCCTCTTGCTACGCTGAGAATACAGCCTTCTTGGCAGATCTTATAGCCCGTTTATACTCCTCTCTACTATCTCCTTCCTCCCATGCTTTGAAGAATCTTTTTCCTCTCATTGATTGACTCGTTCACTGCCTCATCTCACCACCAAGTCTCTTTCCTCCATCGGCGCTTCTTTGTCAGAACATAACCCATACTCATAATTTATCTAAATTTTGTCATGGTTATTATTCTGAGCTAGTTTCATGGAATTAGGGCATAAGATTAGGGCCCTAGAGTACGTACTGTCACGTGCCGAGCGGTAGTACACGTCAATTCTGGGGTCTGATCTGGATCCAATTTGGTAGCGTGATTCAAGATCACCCCCTTTCTTCTCTCTCTCTTTCTCAAATAAAATGTTAACTAAAATGGACTCTCTCGTGCGGCAAATAAAGTAAAAGTAAGGCTAAATCAAATCTTAGATGAATCTTTATTTATATCCTACTCAATAATAAAACCTTAAGTCACTAGACTTCTTCTATTTCTAAATAATTCTATTCTAAAAATTAAGGCAATAAGGTACCGCACCTTTGAAATTCTATTTCGAGAGTCCTGGTTTCGTCTGCAACCCGGGGTATTTATACAGAAAATTGGTCACGTGGTGTGCACCAAATTTCTGGTGCGATTTAACATTAAAATCGCACTGAAAATCTGTTGCACAAAAAACGCACCAAAGTGTGCACTCCTTATATGGAGTGCACACCAAGTGTGCACTCCTTATATGGTATGCGAAGACGCTGGCACTGCGCGGACCTAAAAATGACTAAAACAGTACCAATATCCCTTTCTAAAAATACAAGAATGTTATAAACATGAGGGGGAATATATTTAGAAGGGAAGCTCATAGCTAAAATATGGAATAAATTACTTTTCAAAGAGCTATTGTGGATTGAAGTCTTGCCGCTACTGTACTATGTAGTAACCAAGACTAACAACCCACAATGCATCACTTCAGTATAAACCAAGATGGCCTCCAAGCACTTCCCTCTCACAATAATGAACCATAACAAATACAAATACAGGCTGAATAAAAGATGCTGCGGGAGCTGACATGATCTGGAGGTAGAATATATCGTAAAGATTACAGTTAGGAATTATAATTATGAAATGACACTTAAAAACAGCCACATAGGCTGACGTTATAAACATGAATGCTGACAAACAACAAACGTGTTTGTCAACCTAAAACCAGAACCTTACATTACCCCCCTCTCAGATATGTTAAGCTCCTGCTAACATTAAGCATCAACAATTACAGACTGAAACAGTTAATTTACACATGTATATACAAACAAAATGCTTTCTATCTAGCATGAAATAACTTCTCACTTTCATAGAACGCATTCGCATTGACCGACATCAAAAGAAAACTCAAATGAGCACTCTTTGACTTCGAACAATGAAAATGACAAATACAATGACCTAAACTACTTATACCTTAAATGTTACAATATTCTTTCTTTCTTGGGCACACTACCCACACTATAACACATAAAGATTTAAGGCACAGGCATTTTAACAAATGCCTCACTAAAATGCAAGAACTTTCCAACATTGGAAACACCTAAGTTATGAAATCTCTTATAACTTAAACATACATGTACACATGTCATTTAATGCCCATGATAAAATCCTGTAAAAGCCCTTCTAGATAAATATCCTATAACATCGCTATTAGATTTTGATTCACTTAACTTTAATAATACAATTTATAAATTTCAAAGAAGAAATGTATGGTAATACATTTATTCCCAAATTTAATTAGGATCAAATCTAACACCAACATCTAACATCAAATAAGAGCTTTTGCTTTCTACTTTCAGCACTCCAGAGCAAGATAAAAGAAAGAACCTGGACACCTAACATGTGTGGACATGAACAATTCTCAAAGTCCAAGCTATTTCCCTTTTTAACCTACATTACACAAAGATCTCTTCAAGCGGTCATCATCAAAGTCAGACAACCTACTCTAGGCTGTCAAACTTGGATAATGACTATTGTCTAGGTAACTTAATTACTAAAAATACAAAACTTTAAAAAGAATTACATCAAACATATGCTCTATGGAATGCTGACTTACGTTACACAAATATAAGATACAGTATTCTCAATAGATTCGGCTTATTTTCTTCTATAGGACTGGACCCGGTTTCTATTACTTGTCCGCCTGAACTTGACCTCAGCCTAACCTGCAGTGCACATGTTGCTGGTACCAATGTGACCCAGATGACGTTGTCTGCATCCCTGCATCACACTTGCGTTGATAGTCTGTGCCAGATCTGTTAATCTCTGGGCGGCTCCTTGCTCCACACTGCCTTGCAGATCCGCTCTATCAGTCCATTGAGATCCATCATAGCTTCATCGTCTCTGCTAGGAGACATCCTTTTCCCAAGTCCACTGCTCCTCTTGCTCCAGTTGCAGATCCCTGATCCTCTTAGTCTACCAGTCATGCCCTCTTGATTATCTCCACTGCACGAAATATGTTATTAATTGGCTCCTACTGACGACCCTACCTGCGCAACTTAACCTACCAGCTCTGTCTTCTAATAACGCTTGTCAGCTAAAACATCTTACGAGCCCTGGCCCTCGTGTTCCGGTACATCAAAACAACTCCCGAGTAGGTCTCTTATCAGCCAGACCTTTGACACTCATCCTTTCATCTCTCTGTGACACATAAACTAAAATAAGGAAAATAAAATACAACAGCTGACCATCAGCTGTATCTCAGGTTAGACATGCGCATTCCCTTGGTAATCCGTCAGTGTTAATCTTCTTAAGCCCTTTATCGCTGTAGTACATGCTGATTGGCACATCACGTTACGTCACGTCATCATGACGCCATCTGCTATAAACCTGTCGTCACTGTTACATGTACTCTGTCTATGTATACTGCTAATCAGGGATCCAAACGTCTAACTGGTACTGTCATAAGATACTCCCTATTAAATTCTAATTTCTAATACTTTAAGCTAAAAGTTTAATTACAAGTGGTCAATATGATTATCCTTAAATATGCATAGTGACCTCTCTTCCCTTTACATAATAAACATTAAAACTTGGCAATAACACCATTTGAGTAAATAGAAATATTTAATTCACCTTTAAAAGCAGGAAACAATTTCTGCTAATTAACATTCTCATACTACCTCTAATTAACATAATATACAATCATTATTCAGGATACTGTTGACAAGCCAAGAGTATTTCTAATACTTGATCTTGCTCTTTGCTGTCTTGATCCATTTCGGTGGGCCGGTCCCCTCATCTGGTTTCCACCTGTTGTGATGAACCGTCTTCTCTTGATAGTCAATATCTATAATCTTCTTCTTCACTACCTCGAATCCGTCGTTCAACCTCTTGAGCCTTGGTGCCATCCCAGACCTGCGGGTTTCATCTGTCCCCTGCACAGCATCGCCAACTCTACATCTGTTGACTAAAATCTGTTCACCATGCATGGCCTTGTGTCGACTTGTCACTGCTGGGAGGTGCTCTTGGGCAACTTGGTGGACTCTCTGCATTCTGGTCTCAAGATTGTCAGCATACTGGCCTCGTAGCAGGTAAGTCTCTCTGAAACCTTCCCTCGGTTCTTCTCTGTACTGCGTGTCTTCAGAGTCCTCTGCCCCAAATCTGTTAAACAACCCATCTGTGACTACTCCGTATCTTGGAACTGTGCAACGGTCTTCTTCCCTCATGGAACGAACATCATTTTTCGGTCCTGGTTGAATGGTGTTATACACTGGTTCATGGATTTCGGCTTTCTGTCTGTCATTCACTGGATATCTTCCCTGGTCCCTACCTTGGTCCTTAAAGGGACAATATCTTGAGATATGGTTTTCTCCATTGCATGCGTAACATACTATGCTTCTTCTACTCCCCATGTAATTGTTCTCATGTCTCTTATTTTGTTGCTGAATCTGGGTTAGTTCGGTCAGCTTATTCAGTATTTGTTGCAGGACTCCAGCCTCATTCTGACTTGTAGGATCACCTTTTCTGATCTCAGCTGGCTTGGTTTGGCCATTGCCCATAACCTGTGAATTTTCCTTAGAACCCACCTCTTTCCTCTCTGATTTCGCTGGAATGCGATACGCATGTTCGGCCCAGTTCTCATGGTCTTCGCTCTCTTGCTCACGCATTCTGTGCACAGCCTTCTTTCTCCTATTCCCACTATCATGTTGCTTTCTTGTCTGAATACATGTCACTACATGGTACACGGCCTCGTCTATGTCGATGGGATCTTTGATATACTCCACTTCCCAGCTAAGATCTTCATCATGTAGCCCATCGAAAAACCTCCTCACCAGGTCTTCTCTTCTCGTTCTGTGGTCTCTTTCCTTGTATGCTTTATCGTAGAGCCGTTTCAGCTCGGCTGCGTACTCCTCTACTGTTTCCCTTGGTCTTTGATCTCTCTTGCTGAACTTAACTGCAAAGTTCTTTGGTGTCTCAATGACCCGAAAACGACAGTTGATCTCGTTGATCAGCTCATTGTAGTTCCTTAGGACATCTTTCTTTAATTGTGTGTACACAAACTCTGCCGCAATCCCTTCAAGTTTTGGCAGTAGTTGATCAAGTCTCTCCTCCTCAGTCCAATTCTGTCTCTCTGCTATCGCTTCAAACCTGTTGATCCATACTGGCCATTCTTCTTTCCCTGTAAAGGATGGAATTTTCACATTACACTGGTAATGTCGGTTGAAGTTGATTGCTTTTCTTCTGTTATGGCGTGACTGCACCCAAGAGTCCTCATCTCTGTCAGAATCATCAAAAGCTGGATAGAGTCTTCTTTGCTCGACTAGTGTCGAAGGCTGTTTCTGCTCTTCTCTGTTCTGTCCGTCTTTGCAATTGTTATTGTAGCCGTGTGCTTCTACATCAGATTGTCTTTGTTGTTTTGGGCCAAACGCATTAACCAATACGTCCGACACATTCTTTAGGACTTTTATCATCTGAGTTTGCATCTTGACCATCTCATCCACTGCCTTTTCTATAAAAGATTCTCGTCTTAGAGTGCTGATACCATGGTCACGTATGTCCTCTGCTTCGTGGTCTGCTTCAAAGTCTCTAATAAGTATTTTGTTGATTGTGTGGCCTGTAACCTTTGACATGATTTGGTGGTCTATCTCATCTTCATCTGTGTCCATATTGTTTACTGACATGTTTTCTTTTCTGGGTCTTCTTTTGTTGATTTGGTGGCCTGTAACCTTTGGTGTGATTTGGTGGACTGCTTCCTCCTCATCTGTGTCTATTAGTGCTGAAACGGTTACCAGAAATTTGTAACCGGTTAATCGTTGCTCGTAACCGGGGTTAACCGGTTAATCGTAACTTTAATATGCCGACTGACACATCGTTAGTCGGTAAACGTCGGACGTTGCACGTGTACACGGTAACGTTCAACTGTTTTACTTATAAACATTTACAAAGTTGGAGACCGTTTGTGTGTGTAAACGACAATACAATAAAAAAAAGTCTTGGTGCCAAAGAATTGTTTATGAATGTTATACTTTTTTTAACTATTTTACCATGCATGCCGACGTAGGTCCTTAATAAATTGCAAAGAGTAAAAAAGTATTGATCTTATAAAATGAACTTACATGTTTACTGCATGAATGATGAATTTGTTGATCAATAAATCGTTTAAAAATGCGGCTATTCGATGTCTTCTCTAAATAAGTTTCATTTGTAAAATAATAATAACTCCAACACAAGGAATAACTATGCGCGGCCGAATATGAAGACCAATCCCGCACCTTTGTGTTATAGATAATTAATTGGCCCCATTCTTGTCTTATTTTTAACCTTGGAAAAATATGAGACGATCCGATTGAAGTGTAGATTCAGCTAAACGGGTTTTATTATTTTATCGTTTTTGATTGGGTGGTCTAAAAATATATTTGAAATTGACATGCGGATATTCCTGGAAACCCTGGTTTACGTTTTCCCTACACGAACGTCATATATAGCTACTAGGGTAGAAATCCAAAGCAAACCGAATATTTCGAGGTCAGAAGGTTAGTAAGCGTGTCAAGTTCAACTGTTAAAGTTGGGAAAGAAACACTATTTCGAAGACAAGTTTGTTGTAAATTAAAACTGTTCAATCGGCATTTATTGTAAAGACAGGTGAAATAAGGGTTATTTAACTCAACTTAAAATAAAATGACACGATGCAGCGAGTATTCAGTGTTGAGAACACCTGAAAAGTATATTGAATTGTGCACATAAAATACTTTGTTAACGGCATCGTTTTGTGTATTGAGCTCCGTGTACATGTTTACAAAAATCAGGAAACGCCCTACCCGTATCAATCAACATGCTACTGTATTTTAAAACTTAAATATCATGTATATCTTAGAGTAAAAGACTTCAAGTGAACGGAAAACATATCTGAAGACTGTAGCTCCCGACATTGGGGCTTTATTTTTGTTATACAAAATGGCTTCCGAGTAACCGGTTACCGACTTTGTAACCGGTTAATCGGCAGTTCATAACCGTTAACGGTTACCCGGGTAATCGTTTCAGCACTAGTGTCTATTTTATTTACTGAACTGTATCCTCTGTTAAATCTTCTTTTGTTGATTTGGTGGCCTGTAACCTTTGTTGAAATTTGGTGGACTGCTCCCTCCTCATCTGTGTCTACATTAATTACTGAACTGTATCCTCTGTTGGATCTTCTTTTGTTGATTTGGTGGCCTGTAACCTTCGATGAGATTTGGTGGACTGCCCCTTCTTCATCTGTGTCTTCATTGTTTACTGGACTGTATCCTCTGTTAAATCTTCTTTTGTTGATTTGGTGGCCTGTAACCTTTGTTGAAATTTGGTGGACTGCTCCCTCCTCATCTGTGTCTACATTAATTACTGAACTGTATCCTCTGTTTGATCTTCTTTTGTTGATTTGGTGGCCTGTAACCTTCGATAAGATTTGGTGGACTGCCCCTTCTTCATCTGTGTCTTCATTGTTTACTGGACTGTATCTTCTTTTGTTGATTTTGTGGCCTGTAACCTTCGATGAGATTTGGTGGACTGCTCCTTCTTCATCTGTGTCTTCATTGTTTACTGGACTGTATCCTCTGTTGGATCTAGATCTCGTGTTATCAATATCTGAAGCGTCTTGGTGGACTGTAGCCTGATACTTCTGTCTCTTGCTCTGACTCCGCCATTCTCTAATCAAGACGATGTGTCGATCACTGGATCTAAGATAATAATCAAAGATCCCACCCAGCTGCCAACCACAAATGTCACGTGCCGAGCGGTAGTACACGTCAATTCTGGGGTCTGATCTGGATCCAATTTGGTAGCGTGATTCAAGATCACCCCCTTTCTTCTC
This sequence comes from Gari tellinella, assembly GCA_922989275.2. NCBI lineage: Eukaryota > Metazoa > Mollusca > Bivalvia > Cardiida > Psammobiidae > Gari > Gari tellinella. The sequence goes on from OV277860.1 coordinate 98,395,207, forward strand.
TCTCTCTTTCTCAAATAAAATGTTAACTAGATTAAAATGGACTCTCTCGTGCGGCAAATAAAGTAAAAGTAAGGCTAAATCAAATCTTAGATGAATCTTTATTTATATCCTACTCAATAATAAAACTTTAAGTCACTAGACTTCTTCTATTTCTAAATAATTATATTCTAAAAATTAAGGCAATAAGGTACCGCACCTTTGAAATTCTATTTCGAGAGTCCTGGTTTCGTCTGCAACCCGGGGTATTTATACAGAAAATTGGTCACGTGGTGTGCACCAAATTTCTGGTGCGATTTAACATTAAAATCGCACCGAAAATCTGTTGCACAAAAAACGCACCAAAGTGTGCACTCCTTATATGGTATGCGAAGACGCTGGCACTGCGCGGACCTAAAAATGACTAAAACAGTACCAATATCCCTTTCTAAAAATACAAGAATGTTATAAACATGAGGGGGAATATATTTAGAAGGGAAGCTCATAGCTAAAATATGGAATAAATTACTTTTCAAAGAGCTATTGTGGATTGAAGTCTCGCCGCTACTGTACTATGTAGTAACCAAGACTAACAACCCACAATGCATCACTTCAGTATAAACCAAGATGGAAAAATGTTGGATGTCGTGCTGAGCGGACGTGTCGTAGTGAGCTCTCAGAATAGACTACACATGTGCAGTTTCAACTCGTAGTGCAAAGTTCTGAACAGACTCTTTACTTGTTTGAAGCGGTCTCTGGTGAAAGAAGCAACAGTTTTTCTGTGGCAACCTGCAACAAACCGGCAAACTGCAGACGAATGGACTTCTACATGTGAATTTCTTCCATTCGTGCCGCCATTACACGGACCCGCGAGGCCTCACGATTTTGCCTGAAACTCTATGGTTTCGTTACACTAAAGGCTGAGCACATCGAGATAGACTTACTAGTCTCCATGATTCTTACATATCCTCATTTTATCGCAAATTCCTTTATCTCGAAATTTTTAACAGTTTTTAGAAGATTAAGTTAGACTTCCGAGCTCCACGCCTCCAGGTATTTTCGCACCATTCCTGCTGAACGGACCTGTTTCTCTAAGATTAAGTTAAGACTTCCTCTGAGCCCCACGCCTCCAGGTATTTTCGCACCATTCCTGCTGAACGGACATGTTCCTCTAAGATTAAGTTAGACTTCCTCTGAGCTCCACGCCTCCGGGTATTTTCGCTCCATTCCTGCTGAACAGACATGTTTTTCTGTGAGCCCTAAGAACAGACAAGACTTTTGTAATATTTAAGAAGTTAAGACAGACTTCCACTAAGTTCCAGGTTTCTTCTCGCCATACCTGCTGAATGGACGTGTTTTTGTGAGCCCTAAGAATAGACTATACATGTTAGCATGCGGTGCTAGTTTTCAGCTATAATTCGTAGTGCATTAGACACAAACGTGTGTGCAGCTAGCATTAACATGAGCTTTCTGGCCGCCATTACATGGACCCGTAAGCCTTGGCACAAGGCTCTTTGAACTTATTTGATTAATTTTGAACTCTAATAGCCTTAAGAAGTCAAGTAGGACTTCCACTTAGTTCCAGGTGTTTTCTTGCCATACCTGCTGAACGGACGTGTTTCTTTTGTGAGCCCTAAGAATAGACTATACATGTGCATGCCATATTAGTTTTCAGCTATAATTCGTAGCCAAGGCAGACGTGTGTGAAGCTAATATTAACATGTGATTTCTGGCCACTAATACACGGACCCGTAAGCCTTGGCATAAGGCTCTTTGAACTTATTTGCTTCATCTCTGAACTTTATTAGTGAGAACGCCATAATTACCAGGACTTACCAAGTCCTGGGTGCTCCGACAAGTCAACGGAGGAATCTACAAACACAACAACAACAACAACGATGGCCTCCAAGCACTTCCCTCTCACAATAATGAACCATAACAAATACAAATACAGGCTGAATAAAAGATGCTGCGGGAGCTGACACGATCTGGAGGTAGAATATATCGTAAAGATTACAGTTAGGAATTATAATTATGAAATGACACTTAAAAACAGCCACATAGGCTGACGTTATAAACATGAATGCTGACAAACAACAAACGTGTTTGTCAACCTAAAACCAGAACCTTATTACAGTACTTTGAAGCCTTTCCTATGATTTGACCTACTGACCCACTTTTCGACCACAACTTATCCATATTAGTACATTGCCTAGATTTTATCAAGGTTATCATTCTGAGAAAGTTGTATGCAAATATGACTTAAAATATGGCCCCTACAGTGTTAAGAAGCTTTTTCTATGTTTTGGCCTTCTGACCTACTTTTGTCAAGATAATCATTCTAAGCAAGTTTAAACAAGAGTGCCATGGCCCACAAGTCTCTCACCTGAGAATATTGTACTTAAGCTGACTGGGCAAGACAATATTGTGATTATAGCTATAAAAAGATTTTTAAAGGTTTTCCTTTATATAAGTCTATGTAAAACTGATAAGCACCGGGCGGGGCCAAATTTGACCCAGGGGTCACAATGTGAACAATCATGGTAGAGGACCATAAGGCAACCCTATATAAATGATCTGGGCCCTACAATTTCAGAGAAGAAGATTTTTAAAGGTTTTCCTATGAAAAACTGATAAGCCCAAAGCCGGGCAATTTTTGGCCCAGGGGTCATAATTTGAACAATCTTGGTAGAGGACCATAGGGCAAAGCTATATGTCAAATTTAAAAGATTTGGGCCTTACAGTTTCAGAGAAGAAGGCTTTTAAAGGTTTTCCTATATAAATCTATGTAAAACTGATAAGCCCCGGGGCGGGGTCATTTTTGACCCGGGGTCATAATTTGAAGGATCTAGGTAGAGGACCATAAGGCAAAGCTATATGTCCAATATAAATGATCTAGGCCATACAGTTTCAGAAAAGAAGATTTTCAAAGGTTTTCCTAAGAAAAACTGATAAGCCAGGGCGGGGCCATTTTTGGCCCCAGGGTCAAAATTTGAACAATCTTGGTAGAAGATCATTAGGTTATGATACATACCAAATATCAAAGGTTTGGGCCTTTTGGTTTCTAAGAAGATTTGACCTACTTTATGACCTTACATAACCTTTGTTCAAGTATGGCCTGAACTTTACTAAGGACATAACACTGACAAAATCTCATTTATTTAAGGTATAGCAAGGTTATTAACTTTCAATTTGATATTTCCATAAATGGAAAATGACCCCACCCTCTAGTGGCCATTTATTTTGAAAGGTCAAAATTCTTTGAACAACTTTTGAAGTTTATCCACTGAGAAACATTTTGATGAAAACCAAATTGAAACCTGATCAGTAGTTTCGGCGAAGATTTTTCTAGATTCTTTGCATGGTTGCCATGTCAACAAGACCATTTGCCCCACCCACTTTCTTTGAACAACTTTTGAAATTCAAATCAACAGTATGCATCTGACAAAGTTTGGTTTCACTTGGGAATTAGTTTCAAAGAAGTCATTTACAATTGTTGACAGACGGACGATGGACAGAGCGGTATCACTCTGGTGAGCTAAAACAACAAGTCATGATTCTCTATATATCTGTTTATAAAATATTTGCCTAATATATTTTAACAATATACATGTATACCAAACAACTAAAATTATTCCCTAAACCATGAGAGCCACTTCACTGGGAGCAGGGCACACTATCACTACTAAAAGTGAATATAGTAAAGTAATTCTATTTAAACCACCAAACTGTGCTTATTACCAGGAATTTAAAGCAGGTGACAGCTTAAAGCCAAGGTGTCACCTTGCTTTATGCTGTCACCTTTCATTATATGATCAATTACCCTTCTTTTAAGTGGTTGTAAAAGGGAGGTTTTACTGTACTAGGAAATGCCACCACTTATCAAAATCAATGGCTGATCTGGGTAGACAATTTGCAACTGGTAGAGTAGTGTGTGAAATATAGTAAAACTCTTCTGTAAGAAAACTCACTTACTTTAACATGACCATGAGTCTTTTGAACGGTTACAAGAGTTTTTACTGTACTTTAGGTTCTGAAAAGGGATGAGGAAAATGACAATTACCTGTATACAGTAGAACCTCTCTATTATAACCACTAAAATGAAAAGCTAATTGTCTTTATAAAAGACAGGTGATAGCTTAAAGCAATGTGAAAGTGAAACAGAAAGCTCCTATAGGAGCTTTCTGTTTCAATTTCACATTGCTTTAAGCAGTCACCTTTCTTAAACGACAGCTCCGTAAGAAATGTTTTCTATATTCTAGCAGATGGTAATTTAAAACAGCTTTAGTTTTAGCCTGCTTTAAGCTACAATTTTCTAGGATATAGAATGTATTTCCTACGGTGCACATTCATGTTAATTGGCAGTATTTCTGTCACTGTGGGAATAAATTAGTGGTGTAACAGGTATATTTATTGGGTAAGGGGCTAAGCTTACACCTGCCTTTATCACTACTATGAGGTAAAGTGTTAAAACCAGATTTGCATTTCCTTAGAATATAAACCCATTACCCCATAGCCTGTTACTAGTTTTGAAGACAGCTGACCATGTTAAAGCAGGTTGAAAGTAAGGCACATTCTGCTTTACTTCCAGCCTGCTTTAAGCTATCATCTGCTAGAGTATAGAAAATATTTTTAATGTTATTTATTCATGGCTGTATAAATTTGAACTATTTTCTTCAGTGGAGGAATGAATTAAAGGCGTACAAAGGCGTATCTATGGGGTAATGGGTTAACTTCAAGCACATTGTAAATTCAATATATTAAACTGTTCAAACCTACAATAGCAAATATATACTTCATTTGCTAATTAGATTAGAAATATCATACCACAAACTTTATTACAGTTGAATTTCAATTACAGTAAAACCTCTTTCTTACAACCACTTAAATGCTGGTTAATTGATTGTATAGATGACGAGTTATAGCAAAGTGGTAGCTTGCTACTGTCACCTTGCTTTAAGCACTTACCTGTCATAAACATCTAATAATGAACACAATTAAGTGGTCCTAATACAGGAGTTTTACTGTACTTTATACCAATTTTGTCCAAAACTAAAAATTTACAGTAGTTGATTTTCTATTACTTTATACCAAGTTAGTCTAAACCTGTCCACTACCCACTATATCTACAGTGTAGCTTCAATTTTGTTCACCTAATCTTGCTTTACCCATAACCCCATATATATGAAAGTTTTATGCTAATTATTCATTCACCAAGAACAATCATTCCCAGCTAGGAAGTCCTGATAGTGGAATATGAAGGGCAATTCCAGTACCTTTTCAGATGGAAGCTTAAAGAAAGCTGACAGAAAGGAGCAGTCTGCTTTACTTTCAATCTGCTTCAAATGATAACCAGGCACCAATGTTATAAAGCATTTTGAGTTGAGTTTGATATTGCTCTCAAGCATTTGATTGGTCAGATTTGAGCAAAGCTCAAATCTGGCCAATCAATGCTTGAGAACAATCTCAGACTCAACTAAATTGCTTTATAACCTTTGACACTGTTTTGGTGCCTGAAAAGATGTTGGGTAACCCAGTGTCTCATCAGGCTCCAATCTGTTTGCAATGGAAATGATTTTCCAATATTTCCAAAATGTGTCATTGTCTACATTTAACTGTATCTAGACTGAGTCTAGTAGATTCATGTAAATTGAAAAGAGTTATGTCTTCTCCACTGTATAAAACAATTGACTGCAGTTTTTGCTTCCACTTTACTGGCAAACAAGTGGCCTTTCATGGAGAAAAATTACAGTTAGCTCTTTAAACAAGTTTATTGGGAAAGAACAACATCTTTTCCACTGTAGCAAGAGCGTTTTATAGCTGCAGAAGCCTTAAGAATTGAATCAGCCAATTTCAGGTTTACTGACTGAACAAAACAATTATAGATCATGACAAGCAGCCATAACAGTTAAGGTGGATGTCCTCACAGCTTTTGATGTATTTGTCACCCTGCTACCATCATTGCATTTTCAAGGATTCTTACAATCAATTGTTTTCCTAGATTGTCTACAGCACTTTTCACCAATGTCAACACTTTGTTAGAAGCAAATTACTGTTCAGCTTCTCTCCAGCGACCAGCAAGTTAGGAGGAACAGAGGTCTGTAAAACGGAAGACTGCTTAATGTGGGACTAGCATATTGCATAAAGCTCCTACAGGAGCTTTCTGCATTACTTAAGTCCTGCATTAACCTACTGCCTGTCAAAATAAAACTCAAAAGCAGACTTATTTTTAAAGTTGGTAGAGAATGTTTAACCCTTATCCTGCTAATTGCCACTTGACAGTTTTCGGCTAAGTAGAGCTAAAAACAAACAGTGTGGCTCCAAATACTAGGCCAGATAACCATATCCGTTTCCAGTGGATTAGAAGTGTCTCTATATAAAACATCACCATAAATGAGATTCAAATTCTATGTATAAAGTTACATGTAACCTTGGCTATTTACAATCAGTAATAGTAAGACTCAAAGATTTCAGCATTTTCAGGGCTCTAATTAAAAGGGAGTTAACTTAAACAAGGGCCACTATGGCCCTAAATCGCTCACCTGGTAACCATGTAACCATGTACACCGTGTGACCTAGTTTTTGACTGGGCATGACCCTCATTCTAACTTGACCTCGATTTCAATGAGACAAACATTTTGTTAAAGTTTCTTGAAGATTCAATGAATTTTGTAGTCTCTATAGAGTGTTAACGAGGTTTTTCGATGATTTGACCTAGTGACCTAGTTTTTGACCGGACATGACCCACATTCGAACTTGGCCTAGATTTCATTGAGGCAATCATATTGATGAAGTTTCATGAAGATAAAATGAAATTTGTAGCCTCGTGAGTGTTAACAAGGTTTTTCGATAATTTGACCTAGTGACCTAGTTTTTGACCAGACATGGCCCACATTCGAACTTGGCCTAGATTTCATTGAGGCTAACATTTTGATGAAGTTTCATGAAGATCCAATGAAATTTGTAGTCTCTAGAGTGTTAACAAGGTTTTTGGATGATTTGACCTAGTGACCTAGTTTTTGACCGGACATGACCCACATTCGAACTTGGCCTAGATTTCATTGAGGCAATCATATTGATGAAGTTTCATGAAGATCCAATGAAATTTGTAGCCTCTAGAGTGTTAACAAGGTTTTTCGATAATTTGACCTAGTGACCTAGTTTTTGACCGGACATGACCCACATTCGAACTTGACCAAAATTTCATTGAGACCAATATTTTGATGAAGTTTCATGAAGATCCAATGAAATTTGTAGTCTCTAGAGTGTTAACAAGGTTTTTCGATGATTTGACCTAGTGACCCAGTTTTTGACCGGACATGACCCACATTCGAACTTGGCCTAGATTTTATTGGGGCAATCATATTGATTAAGTTTCATGAAGATCCAATGAAATTTGTAGCCTCTAGAGTGTTAACAAGGTTTTTCGATAATTTGACCTAGTGACCTAGTTTTTGACCGGACATGACCCACATTCGAACTTGACCTAGATATCATTGAGGCAAACATTGTGACCAAGTTTCATCAAGATCCAATGAGATTTGAACCTGGTAGAGTGTTAACGAACAATTGTGGACGGACAGACGACGGACGACGGACATCCAGCGATCCTAAAAGCTCACCTTGGCACTACGTGCCAGGTGAACTAAAAACTCAACATTTTCTCTCTCATTTCAGCACCAATCCTACGGTGTAACTAGTCATTAGAATTTTCTCAAAGAGACAATTTTAATGAGTAGCAACACCATAAGGTTTAATGTGGAAATAAAGATTTTAGTTTTTGAAATACTCCCCTTATCTGGTACAGTCATACTTGTATAAAGCAACCATTCACAAAGGAAAGGTGGAGGTAATCAAAGTTGGGTGATTGCTAAATACAGGATACAGACAGCTCTGCATTGTCTGTATCCTGAATTTAGCAACCCCCTGTATAAAATATTGATTATAGGCATTGTATTGACTGGTTGTTTAATTAATAAATAATCTATGTTCTACCATTGTTAAAGAGACTGAGTATTTCGCAATGGTGGGGAGTTGTATTGTGCAGGAATTGACCACTAAGGTCGAAGGTCTGAGTGGTCAATTCCTGCCCAGTACAAAGACCAACCATTGTAAAATGCTGTTTAACAATGGTAGAACATAGATTATTTTTATTCTAACATGACTAGATTTAAAGAAATTCATAAGAAAGGAAATCAAATGTTCCATACTTATTTCCTCAGCAGATGCAGTTTTTTGACCGAATAACTTTTCCCACGGCTTTTACAAAAATCTAACATCCAACAGCAAATTTGCATACAACAGAGAATTCGCAAACATAATACATATTTACCGACACACCATCTGTAATAGAACAACCATTACATAGAACAAGACAGAAAAATGGGGAGATTACAATAACAGGACTGGTTAAAAGTATATGGTCTTTAAAAGCTATATGAAAAAAACATAAGAAATTTCAAAATCATAACATATGAATGCATGATGTCACGTCACATCATTTAACCGCGGGAGGCGCGAGGTAGGGAAGAGTGCTGTAAAACTTCTCCGGTATACCACGCTGAGCTTGTTCTTTATTTTTAGTGACCATGCATGTCATGTTAGAATACAGGTTTGACTATAGTTGGTCGGTAATTAAGGGACATTAACTCTTTGCATGCTAGCGACACAATCATGACTATCTGTGCAAACAGTTTGGATTATGATGCATACTACAGTGTCTCATCAGGATTCAAACCCTTGGATACTCAGACCCTGTTTTAAAAAGATTTTTTTTCTTTTTAAGAACAGAAGCAGACAATATTTGTTGCAGAGGAAAAAATTTACTCAGCATGCAAAGAGTTAAGTGGTCATTTGTTTTTGTCAAATTAGACATGTATATTTATGGAGTAGCACAGATTATGCAGCGGTCAATCTTTCACTGCCACCACACACAACACTGACATTTGCCAACAATTTGGAGCCTCATCAGACAATATATAACACACTGTAAGATGAGGCTACAAACTGTTTGACACTCACATCAATGTTTCTTAAGTCAAACAATGCAAAAAAAATCAAAAATTTAATAGTAAACCTAGACAAAAAATACAAGCAGACGACAATATGGCAGCGACTGTGTTAGACAGGTATTTATGTCATAATGGCAGCCATAGGGTTAGCCGTCCACTTGTTCTAATAGAATAAAGTTCTCTGAAAACATATGACTACTTAATGAAGGATAGAAATGATGCAGAAAACCTCCTTAAGGACCTTCTGCATTATTTCTATCCTTCATTAAGCAACCCCTTCTTTCAGGATTATCCAAGGGTCTTCTGCTTAGTGGTTAATTAATACTAGATTGACAGTATGTCACATACATTTTATTTATACAAATTAAACTAGCAAATACAAGATTCAACTAGCATGTTTTGGTATAACATATCACTGGTATCAAACCCTGAGGGCATGAACAAATGAACACCTACCACTACAATAAAACCTCTCTATTACTACAACTAAAACAAAGGCTAATTGGTTGTATAAAAGACAGGTGACAGCTTAAAGCAATGTGACAGTAAAACAGCTTTCTGTTTTAATGTCACCTTGCTTTAAGCAGTCACCTGTCGTAAATACCTTATAATTAACACAATTTAATGGTTGTAATAGAGAGGTTTTATTGTCCATTTGTTCTTGCTACTGGACGCCAAGTTCTATGACATAGGCATTTCGTGCTCAGCAGCATATCTGCCATATACAAAGTGGAAAAGCTGTCGCTCCAGATCTACGAGTAGGGAGCTGGCCCCTATCCTGAAGAGAGAGGGCTGGGTCCACTCATCTCCTAACTCTTCTTTCATAAGGGATAGCCAGGTACATGCGTCTTTGGCACTCCTTATCCCTCCAGCAGGCTTAAACCCCACCTGTGAAACAAGAATATAAACACGGCTGTAATAACCCATTACCCCATAGCCTGTTTCTAGTTTTGAATATAGGTCACCACTTAAAGCAGGTTGAAAGTAAAGCAGAATGCGCCTTGAGGCGCATTCTGCTTTACTTTCAGCCTGCTTTAACCAACCATCTGTTACAATATAGAAAGTATTTCTGATAGTATTTAATTATAATTGTATAAAGCAGAACTAATTTCTTCTATGGAGGAATAAATTAAAGGTGTAAAAAGGGGTATTTATGGGGTAAGGGGTTAAAACACACATCTAGTCAGAAAAGGGACCCACATTGTCTAACAGATATAGTAAGGCATAAGGGAGGAAACTGCACAAGTTCTGCACATAATGTCACTGAGGCCTAGTAACTCAGCATCCAATAAGTCTTCAAACTGTATGCCCAGCTCACTTAAATAATATGTTAACATTTTCAAGAGCATGTCAAAAGTTATGACCAAGATTAAAATCAGCCTTTTTGAGCTCTATATGACCTTGACCTTTATCTTACATTACCTAAAAGCTAAATATGATATCTAATTCATATGCAGTTTCATATTTACCACCAAGATTTAAGTTGTGGACATATAGACAAACCAACAAAACAAAAGGACAAATACACAGACAAACCAGAGGGCTATGATTGCTCACTTGAGCATACTGAACATGAATGGTCAAACTTTGGGGCAAAACTGTAACCTGGCCCCAAGGTTATAAAACTTAAAACAAACTCTGTGCTCAAAACTCGGAATTTTTCTCGGCTCATAACACGTAAGCAAAATTTTTATTATATAACTAGTATTTGCAAACATAATTATACTGTAAAAATAAGTGCTTGTAATAGAGAGGTTTTTAAATGTTTTTGCTTCAGTATACCTTATGTCCAGTCTTGTAGAAGTACTCCCGTATGGCCCTCACCATCACCAAGGCAACCATCAAAATAGCATTGACCCCTTCTTTCCCTGTGGAGGTCTTTATGAAATCAGCTCCTATAATAAGATAAGGCAGTAACCCTTTCACTGTCAATGATGCAAAAAGGCTCATTGCAAACATTTTTCTGAATCCCCGATGATGTACAGGAATGTTCTTGAACAAGCCTACAATAGCTCCTTTCCACCCAGGGGTTAAAATGGGTACCTGTGAAGGGTCTGAACCAATACTGATGCTGCCTACACGCCATGATGTTAACATTGCTCAATATTGTAAGCAAGATAGCTCAAAAGATCAGGGGAGTGAATGTACAGGCGACAGAACAGACATTTGGGCTGAACGTAGACAATAACTTGCCATTTTTTATTTAACCAGACATCACAGACAATGCGAATACCCTGGCCGAGTTTATACTAACAATGACTTTTTACAACATGGGGTGATGTTTATGAACATGCGTGTGAAGTATTGTGGTAAAGGAAATATTCTCCGGACAAAAAGCATTTTATTACAATTGAGGTCAAAGGTTAAGGTCACAGTACCCTGACAGTAATGACCTTCACCTTTGTCTGCCATGACCAAAGTTGTACTGAGCTCAAGAGCTTGTTGCGCTGAGTAGACATGCCAAATATGAAGTCTCTATCACATGTTGGAGAGTTATGGGAAATGTCAAATCTAACCTGTATATGGCCTTGACCTTTGTCTGACATGAACCCATTTGGACTGAACTCAAAAGCTTCTTGAGTTGAGTACACATGTCAAATGTAAAGCGGACTTACATTTATTTTAGTTATGGGAAATGTCAAATCTAACCTGTATATGGCCTTGACCTTTGTCTGACATGAACCAATTTGGACTGAACTCAAAAGCTTCTTGAGTTGAGTACACATGTCAAATGTAAAGGGGACTTACATTTATTTTTTATTTCTCTTCCATGCCGCAACCTCTTGTGTTCAGTATCTAAGACAGATTATTACTTAAAGCAGGCTTAAGATACCAGTACCATCTGCTAGGATATAGAAAATATCTTCCATTGTGCACAATTAGTCATGACTTGTAAGAAATAGAACTGTTTTCATCAATGGAGGAATAAAATCAAGATGTAACAGACATATTGATGGGTTATTGCTTACCTGCCATCATACAGACTACACTGGCCTTGTAGACATTCACAAGACTGCCAAGTTCTCCCGTTGCCAGGATAGTCTTGAGATGAGCTTCACCACACGCTTCCCTCATCAACCTCACTTCTTCATAGATACCTGAAACATAGAGTAACAGTAAAAACACACTTGATACACAGAGTCAAAATATGCCAGTGAAATGAATATTTCCAATAATCTAACAACATCTATTTCGCCGGTGCTTGCATGAGAACCCCGGTTTTTTTTTTCTTCAAAGATAAAACGTTTGAAATTATATTTGTCAACAAATTGCTGATGATTTTATAAGGTGTTGGTTATTTTTTAAAAAGAAAGCTTGCAGCTGATGGCATTCCACTTTCTATTGTTTTTTCCTAATCTTCCATGCTTAAAATTTGACATTTTGCTGCGAGTTTTTCAAATGAATCCCTATTTTTGGAGATTTTGATTTTATCGTTCATATATATACATTCAAAACGATGAGGCATGGGAAAGATGCCAGTGCAGAGTAATCTCCCTTTGCAACAGATGCTCAAGTAAATATTTATATTCGTATTGCAACTTTTATTTTCGTTTTTGATTGACAGGAATCTGAAATCAATTCTTTTTTTATTGAAATCAATAAGTTAAAATGAAGCTTATCTGTTGCTCTGGTAACCATTTATCTAATCAATTGGTTTCAGTTTTAAAGACAGATGGTTGCTTAAAGCAGAAAATAGTAAATCACAACATATTAAGGACCTTTCTGCTTTATTTTCAGCCTTCTCTAAGCTACCATCTGCTAGGGTATATCAAATATAACATCTGCTTCATATTCCTGACTGTAAAGAGTTTTCTTAAATGGAGAAATAAACAAAAAGTGTAAAAAGGTTACCTTTCCAATCTCCAGTCAGTGCGAGCTGTCTGTTGATAACAATGTCAATCTCCCGGGCTCCGTCCTCCACTGCCAGTCTAATCTCCTCCAATCTTGTCTTCAATGGAGTTTGACCAGTAGGAAACCCAGTTGCAACTGTGATACACAAAGTTACAAATGTTATACACACTACACATTACAACAGTTACTGTAATACACAATACTCATAAGAATGGTAATACTCAAAACACATCATAACTGTAATACACAAAACACATCACAACTGTTATACTCAAAGCACATTACAAATGTTATACATCATACACATTACAATTGTAATACATAATATTCACTAGAATGGTAATACTCAAAATACATCACAACTGTGACACACAAAGCACATTACAAATGTTATACATAATACACATTACAATTGTAATACATAATATTCACTAGAATGATAATACTCAAAATACATCACAACTGTAATACACAAAACACATCACAACTGTAATAAACGAACTACATAACAACTGTAACAAGAGGCTCACTTGAGAATAACTGACAAAATGGAGATAATGATTTATGTCCAAGACAGGGTCATTTTTTACTTGAGGGACATAATTTGAAGATTTTTTAAGTTTTCATTGAAAAAATCTATATTTAGCTCCTGTGACCTAGATATGCAACAGACCGGACCAATTTGAACAAAATAGGTGAATTACATTTAGAAGTGTCACCTTACCATATATCACAGCTCTGGCCATATTTATGTCAGAGGAGAAGATTAATGATTTTATGTAAAACTGCTACCCCCGGGACAGGGCCACTTTTGACCGCAGGGGCATAAGTTGAACAAACTTGGTAGAGGACCTGTAGGCTATGCTTTGTGCCAAATATCTTAGCTGTAGCCCGTGTAGTTTTTTATTTGAAACGAGAAACCGCCAGTGTCGGTATGGCCGGATTGTCTGCACTTTTGCTTTGTATATATATATATATATATATAATATAGTAACCCATGGCATGTGATGATGACCTCACTCCAACTGCACCATGCCAAATTTGGTTGCTGTAGGACTTAAATTTGACTAAAACTGACACTAACAAAAAGGTAAACCAAGACACAAACGAAAAGGTTATCTAAGAATTCTCTAAGTCATTCGACCTTGAAATCTAGGTCACAGTGACCTTGTTACCCATGGCATGTGATGATGACCTCACTACAACTGTACATGCCAAATTTGGTTGCTGTAGGACTTAAACTTTGACTAAAACTGACACTAACAAAAAGGTAAACCAAGACGCAAACGAAAAGGTTAACCAAGAATTCTCTAAGTCATTCGACCTTGAAATCTAGGTCACGGTGACCTAGTTACCCATGGCATGTGATGATGACCTCACTACAACTGTACATGCCAAATTTGGTTGCTGTAGGACTTAAACTTTGACTAAAACTGACACTAACAAAAAGGTAAACCAAGACGCAAACGAAAAGGTTAACCAAGAATTCTCTTAAGTCATTCAACCTTGAAATCTAGGTCACAGTGACCTAGTTACCCATGGCATGTGATGATGACCTCACTACAACTGTACATGCCAAATTTGGTTGCTGTAGGACTTAAACTTTGACTAAAACTGACACTAACAAAAAGGTAAACCAAGACGCAAACGAAAAGGTTAACCAAGAATTCTCTAAGTCATTCAACCTTGAAATCTAGGTCACAGTGACCTAGTTACCCATGGCATGTGATGATGACCTCACTACAATTGTACATGCCAAATTTGGTTGCTGTAGGACTTAAACTTTGACTAAAACTGACACTAACAAAAAGGTAAACCAAGACGCAAACGAAAAGGTTAACCAAGAATTCTCTAAGTCATTGGACCGTGAAATCTAGGTCACAGTGACCTTGTTACCCACAGCATGTGATGATGACCTCACTATAACTGTACATGCCAAATTTGGTTGCTGTAGGACTTAAGCTTTGGCTAAAACGGACACTAACAAAAAGGTCAACCAAAGTGAGGACGGACGGACGGACAGACGGACGTGCCACCGAATTGGGTTAGAGGGCCTTTTCTTTTGTTATTTTCTTTTGTTCGAATAACGGGCCACGGCCCCTTAGTGTATTGTTACGGAATGAACTCTATTGTCTTCTTTTGTTATGTTTAACGTTATCTGGCCCTTTAACCAACTTTAGTGGCGCGGACAGACAGACGGACGGACGGCATTCGCCAATCTATAGACCGCATTTTCAATCCGGCCAAAAATCTCTAACAACTGTAATAAACAAAATACATCACAACTGTAAAACACAAAATACATCATAACTGCCGGTTTTGTGCCTAGGTCCAAAATGTTGGGGGACACGGTGTCTTCCTATCAAAATTTCAAGGGGACATTTGATATTTTAAGCGGACACACAAAAAAAACCTTCAAACACATGATAAACCTACCTTTTGATAAGAATTACAGTTTACAATCTTAAGCTTTATACGAGAAACCGCCAAGGTCGGTATGGCCGGATTGTCTACACTTTTGCTTTGTATATATATATACATTTTGTATATATATATAATATAGTTAACCATCGCATGTGATGATGACCTCACTACAACTGTATATGCCAAATTTGGTTGCTGTAGGACTTAAATTTGACTAAAACGGACACTAACAAAAAGGTAAACCAAGACGCAAACGAAAAGGTTAACCAAGAATTCTCTAAGTCATTGGACCTTGAAATCTAGGTCACAGTGACCTAGTTACCCATGGCATGTGATGATGACCTAACTACAACTGTACATGCCAAATTTGGTTGCTGTAGGACTTAAACTTTGACTAAAACTGACACTAACAAAAAGGTAAACCAAGACGCAAACAAAAAGGTTAACCAAGAATTCTCTAAGTCATTGGACCGTGAAATCTAGGTCACAGTGACCATGTTACCCACAGCATGTGATCATGACCTCACTATAAGTGTACATGCCAAATGTGGTTGCTGTAGGACTTAAGCTTTGGCTAAAACTGACACTAACAAAAAGATCAACCAAAGTGAGGACGGACGGACGGACGTGCCACCGAAATGGGTTAGAGGGCCTTTTCTTTTGTTATTTTCTTTTGTTTGAATAAAGGGCCACGGCCCCTTATTCCAGAGACTTTAAAAGCCAGAGATACACGACTCGAATGATTTATACATACGAGACCGTTGAGCGAGATTGAGCGAGAACAGGTCATCGCGAGTTATATAAGCTTTAGCGACGATCGGGAAAAAAGTCGATATTTGGAATTACTTATCAGTTGCTGCGTTAATACGGTCTACAGTTAATTTACAATACAAACATTCCTTAAAGAAGCCTCTTTTTCGAGGTTTAACACAAAAGAATAATAAGAATAAAGTCCGAGCATCAATTAACCCCTCTGCGCATCGCACACACGTTAATTAGTGTTTGGAAAGTGCCGATTCAATGAAAAGTGACGGCAGTTTGCATGAAGGTGTGAATGGACCCATGGGTGGCCTCATGAAAATTTAATTTATAGCAAAATGCGTGGACAGATTGACATGAAAATTTCGCCATAACTGTATCTTAATATGAGCTACATAGACAACCCATTCTTATTCATCTTTGAATGTTCAAACTGCTGTTTAAGCGTTTACGGCAAGGCGATATTGCATCGATCTTCAATCGAAGTACCAGTGGGAGGCCTCAATAAAATTTAATTTATAGCAAAATGCGTGGACAAATTGACATGAAAATTTCGCCATAACTGTATTTTAATATGAGCTACATGGACAACCCATTCTTATTCATGTTTGAATGTTCAAACTGCTGTTTAAGCGTTTACGGTAAGGCGATATTGCATCGATCTTCAATCGAAGTACCAGTGGGTGGCCTCAATAAAATTTAATTTATAGCAAAATGCGTGGACAAATTGACATGAAAATTTCGCCATAACTGTATTTTAATATGAGCTACATGGACAACCCATTCTTATTCATGTTTGAATGTTCAAACTGAAGTTTAAGCGTTTACGGCAAGACGATATTGCATCGATCTTCAATCGAAGCACCAGTTGGTGGCCTCAATAAAATTTAATTGATAGCAAAATGCGTGGACAGATTGACATGAATATTTTGCCAAAACTGTATCTTAGTTTGAACTACATGGATAATTCATTCTTATCCATGTTTGAATGTTCATACTGAAGTTTTAAGCGTTTACGGCAAGACGATATTGAATCGATCTTCATTTTTTTGGAACTTACCAGCAACCACGCAGCAACGTATCTTCCTTTGAGCCAGGAATACACTTTCTCGGTTTAATCCACAACTCATATTTTGGTTTCACTCGATTAGTATCACAAAATATTGTATAAAAACGAAAGAAAGTCAATATTTATAAGTCAACTGGTCGATATGTGTATTTTTTCCCATTATCGCGACGCTGTCATTACCTGTGCTGGTCACGTGACCGCATCGACATACGTCACTGCCTCTCAACGGACACCTGTTATATGGGGAAAGAAGGAAAATAAGGGAGTCGTGTATCTCTGGCTTTTAAAGTCTCTGCTTATTCTATTGTTACGGAATGAACTCTATTGTCTTCTTCTGTTATGTTTACCGTTATCTGGCCAGAAAAGGCCCTCTAACCCATTTCGGTGGCGCGGACAGACAGACGGATCGACGGCATTCGCCAATCTATAGACCGCATTTTCAATCCGGCCAAAAAGGCCTTTACACAACAGGAAAGCTGGATTTCTTATTTTTTTTAATATATGGTAGCAAATGTCTTGGTACAGACAAAGTTGAAGGAGTTTCCTCAACATTTTGTTTACACGAATCATCGTCTGCTAGTTCTATTTTAATCAGAGAGAAAATCTGTCAAGTGTATCCATTTTGACGCCATTATCACAATAAGGAACAGACTGATTTACATATCCGCCGTATATGACGACATTCTTCACGCATAATTATATGCGTTATAGTTATATTATAGTCTGTTTTCAATACACTTTGATTAATCTCCCTTTGTGATCACTCTATTCTCCGGATTCAAGCAGAAATAGTAGAATTAGCCGAAAATGTGATTTTTTCTCGGCGCGCCCGTCTGCCCGTGGCAGGCAAATATCTAAAGGACAATCAAGAAAATATTGTGGGATTCCCGCGATGCTGCGGTCTAGACACAACACTGCAACAGTTACTGCTATACACAAAACAAATTACAACTGTTATAGACAATAGGCATCACAATGATAATACACAAAAGACCTAACAAATGTTATTCACAAAATATAATACAGGAAATAGTTACAACTGTAAAATACAAAATAACTACAACTGTAATACACGGAATATATTTCAACTGTAAAACACATTACAACTGTAAAAGAAACAAGACTGCATTCAATAAAGGTGTATGCCCCTTGTGGCATCCTTGACAATATATTCTGAATTAGGTCAATATATTCCAAATTAGGTCAAGGTCAAATTGTGGTTGGGTAATACTGATGGATAGGTAGTGGTCCAAGGCAACAATATTGTATATGTGTTAAAGCATTGTAGTCAGATGTGTTGACCCTAGATGAAACAGTAATATCTAGTTAACCAAGAAATAGCCAATTTACAATATTCTGAGTCCAAATTAGGTCAAGACAAGGTCAAAATCAATGTTTGGTAGTATCCAAGATTTTGAGTAAGTGGTGTTGATGCTAAGTGAAACGGTAAAATCTACTCAACCTTAGTACAAAGGGACTGATGTAAGGATGGACAGACAGACTGACAGGACAATCACTACATGCCTCCATATCATTAAAATGCATTACAACTGTAATACACATCACAAGTGTAATATACCAAACACATTACAACTGTAACACATTGCAACTGTAACACATTACAACTGTAACACATTGCAACTGTAATACACAAACACATTACAACTGTAACATGTAACAACTGTAATACAGAAACACATAACAAGCCTAATGTGTACCTACCTGATGCCACAGGTATTTCAGGACCTCCTGCAGCCTTTAGGGAGTGAATTGCATCTGCAACACGACTGGGATACACACAAACTGCACCAACAGTCACACCTACAATTTGAAATAGAAGCACAATTACATGAGATATTAAAAGTTTCACAAACTATAATACAGTACATACAGGAGAAACATCAGTGGCCCAGACAACAAGTCTGTGGATAGGGTCACTTCATTCCTCTCCTTCAAATAAACAGAGTGAAATGACAAATAGTAGAGTATATATTGAGTCTTTATTGACTATCAAGTATCAACAAGTGTCACTGAAATAAATTGTTACAAAGTAAAATTGGTGGTATTCTAAATTATCAAACAAGAGGCCCAACCATGCAGGCCTAAATATGGCTCGCCTGGAAAAACCTCCGACAAGTGTCACATGATCCCTGGGGTTGGGTTATTTTTTACCCAAAAGACATTAAATTATTGCTGATGAACCTGCAAATGAAGTGTTTGGCTAAATATCTAAGCACAATATTGGTAAATGACCACTAGGAGGGTCACCATGCCAAATATCAAAAGTCTGGGCATATCAGTTTTAGAGAAGATGTTTGAAGATTTAACTATATAACTTTACATAAAACTGTGACCCCCCTGGAGGGGTCATTTTTTACCCTAGGTACAACATTTGAACAATCTTGATATAAGACCTGTAGAGAATGCTTTGTACCAAATATTTAAGCTTTATGTATTGTGGTTTCAGACAAGAAGACTTTTGAAGCTTTCCTTGAAACAAGAGCCCATTGGGCTAGGCGCTCACCAGAGTACACAGTCCCCAGATTTAACTAGACTTATTGCTAAAAGTGACTAATACCCCAACTAGGGCCTTGTCACAAGAAGCAAATGCTTCAGGATAATGTTGATGTGTGTTCTCCATATGAACTAGAGGGTTCAGAAGCATTTTCTAGGCTTTGGCCTAATGACCTATTTATTGACCTGACACAACTCATATTTATACATTGCCTAGATTTGATCAAGGTGCTAATTCTAAGCAAGTTGTGTGAAATTATGGCTTAAAATTTCTACAGTGTTTAGAAGATATTTCTATGTTTTGATCTACTGACCTACTTTTTAATCTTATATAATCCATATTCACACAATGTCTAGCTTTTGACAAGATAACCATTCTCAGCAAGTTTAAGAAGTTTGGTCTAAAATTATTAATATGGCAGCTTGAGTGGAAAAAAGCTTTTTCTGTGATTTGACCTACTGACCTACTCTTTGACCCAGCATGACCTACATTTATATAGGACCTATATTCTATTAACTCTTTCCTCCCTGAAACTTTAAATGGACAATTCCAGTTTCCATTTAAGTCTAGTCCATTTCTGACATTTAAGGGTTGTTTTTGTCAATGTTTTGCATTATGACAAACAGTGAATACCCAGATCAGTGGGCTCCGTAAGGAGCCCTCTGATCTGGGTATTCACTGTTTGCATAGGACAAGTGCACTTTCCATATGTACACTGTTTGAAAATAACGCCTATATGCGGGATTAGGGTTCAAAGGGTTAAGGTCATGCCACTGACTAAATCTCATTAGGATGTAACTAAAAATATGACTTCTAGAATGTTTTTAACTTCTAATTCGATATTTCCGAACACCGAAAATGACCACGCCCTCTGGCGGCCATGTTTTTTGAAAGATCAAAATGTTTTGAACAACTTTTAAAGTCTATCCGTTGAGAAACATTTTGGTAAAAAACAAAATTGAAATCGGACCAGTAGTTTCAGAGAAGAAGATTTTTCTAGATATTGTGTGTGGTTGCCATGGCAACCAAATAAATTACCCCACCCACAAACGTTTAACAACTTTTCAATATCTAACCCTACTGATGAAGTTTGCCTACACTGGGGCTATTGGTTCAGAGAAGAAGTCTTTTGCAATTGTAGACGGACGGACGGACCACTTAAGCCAGCTTACAAGGGGCTATTTATAAAGGGCCTTTAAAGTTCAATGGGCCATAAATAAAGGCCTGTAAAAGTTCAACAAGAGCCGTATACGGCCCTAAATCGCTCACCTGGAACCGTTGATGTAAATGTAACATATCTTGGAAAGCTGAGAAATTATGACAATATGATTGTGTGTCAATTGCTGATTGCATGATGCTGAGTGCCAAATAGCTAAGCTCAGGGTATTGTGGTTTCAGAGAAGATTTTTTAAAATTTTATTAAAAAATCTATTTTTAGCTCCTGTGACCTAGATATGCAATGGACCGGAACCATTTGAACAATATTGATATAGTACCTCTAGAAATTACACCATGCCAAATATCAAAGCTCTAGCCATATTAACTTAATAATAATAATAAATAATATACCAAGTTAAAGTCTACTTTCAGGCCGAAGGACCGCTCAGCCGACTGTACATATACTCCCCTGATCATTGAGCCATCTTGCCTACAATATTGAGCACTGCTAACATATGGCACAGTCAAATGCAGCCGCAGTACCGACTCAGACCCTTCACAGGTACCCATTCTAACCCCTGGGTGGAGAGGAGCAATTCACGGTACATGTCTTGCTCAAGGACATTCCTGTACATCATCTGGGATTTAGAAAAAATCCCCTAGTCAGACCGCTGGTCCGGCGGGGGATCTAACTCACGACTTCTGGTACCGTAGTCCAATGGTGTAAGAGCAGAAGAGGTTTGAAGATTTCACTACATAACTCTATGTAAATTTGTGAACCCCGGGGCGGGGTCATTTTTTACCAAAGGGTCATAATTTGAACAATCTTGATAGAGGACCAGAAGATGATGCTTTGTGCAAAATATGTAAGCTCAGGGTACTGTGGTTTCAGAGAAGAAGATTTTTTAAGTTTTTATTGAAACAATCTATTTTTAGCTCCTGTGACCTAGATATGCAATGGACCGGAACCGTTTGAACAATATTGGTAAAGTACTTCTAGAAATTACACCATGCCAAATATCAAAGCTCTAGCCATATTAGTTTCAGAGAAGAAGTGGTTTGAAGATTTCACTATATAACTCTATGTAAATTTGTGACCCGGGGGCGGGGTCATTTTTTACCCAAGGGTCATAATTTGAACAATCTTGATAGAGGACCTGAAGATGATGCTATGTGCAAAATATCTAAGCTCAGGGTACTGTGGTTTCAGAGAAGAAGATTTTTTAAGTTTTTATTGTAACAATCTATTTTTAGCTCCTGTGACCTAGATATGCAACGGACCGGAATCGTTTGAACAATATTGGTAAAGTATCGCTAGAAATTACACCATGCCTAATATCAAAGCTCTAGCCATATTAGTTTCAGAGAAGAAGAGGTTTGAAGATTTCACTATATAACTCTATATAAATTTGTGACCCCCCGGGCGGGGTTATTTTTGACCCAAGGGTCATAATTTGAACAATCTTGATAGAGGACCTGAAGATGATGCTATGTGCAAAATATCTAAGCTCAGGGTACTGTGGTTTCAGAGAAGAAGATTTTTTAAGTTTTTATTGTAACAATCTATTTTTAGCTCCTGTGACCTAGATATGCAACGGACCGGAATCGTTTGAACAATATTGGTAAAGTATCGCTAGAAATTACACCATGCCTAATATCAAAGCTCTAGCCATATTAGTTTCAGAGAAGAAGAGGTTTGAAGATTTCACTATATAACTCTATATAAATTTGTGACCCCCCGGGCGGGGTCATTTTTGACCCCAGGGTCATAATTTGAACAATCTTGATAGAGGACCTGAAGATGATGCTTTGTGCAAAATATCTAAGCTCAGGGTACTGTGGTTTCAGAGAAGAAGATTTTTTAAGTTTTTATTGAAACAATCTATTTTTAGCTCCTGTGACCTAGATATGCAACGGACCGGAACCGTTTGAACAATATTGGTAAAGTACCTCTAGAAATAACACCATGCCAAATATCAAAGCTCTAGCCATATTAGTTTCAGAGAAGAAGAGGTTTGAAGATTTCACTATATAAAGTCCCCCTCCCATCTACTGGGCGTCATTTTGGGCCCCTAGCTCCTGGAGACAATCACATGGACGGACGGATGTACCCACAATCTTCATTTAAGTGGCCATATCCTTCTTTATTTTATCTGCTTTATGGTTAAATTTATGTGGTTAGCCACATAAATGAAATCTGACTTTGCAATAGAATGATATGGAGGCTAACCCTACCCCTAACCCTATGTCCCACAACTGGCCAGGTTCATCGGCCTCCGTCCGTCTCTGTAGACGATGGATTGCGCTCATTTTTTGTTTTTTTGGAACAGTGTCTGCAGTGGCCGTAAAGACCAATCTTTGAGTGACAGTCCATTGTACAATCCACGCAGATGAAGATTGCGTCATCTCTAACACATGATGCCTTCCGGCTTATCCTCTGGAAGTCCCTCTTTTCAGATCGTTTCTCTTCTGACTTCTTTACTCCGCTTTTTATAGTGTGCCGCCATTGGTTGCGGTCTGAAGCAAGTTTTTCCCCAGCTGTCAACATTTATATGGACAGACTTAAGGTCCCTCTTGCAGGCGTCTTTGAAGCGAAGAAATGGGCGGCCATTTGGTCGAGTTCCAGCTTCAAGTTGGCCATATAACAGGTCTTTGAGAATGCGTCCCTTGTCCATGCGGTGCACATGTCTGAGTCATCGAAGAAGCCTTTCAGTGTGCATTGCTTGGATTATTGTTGTGGCAACTTTGCTGAGGACATCAGTATAAGTAACTTTGTCCTGCCATGTTATGTTCAGCAGTCTTCGTAGACATCTCATATGGAATGCATTCAGCTTGGATTCTTATCGTGTGTAAGTGGTCCATGTCTCACTTCCATAAAGGAGAGTACTGATTACGCATGCATGATAGACCTTCATCTTAGTGCTAAGGGCCAAGTTCTTGTTTTCCCATACGCTCTTTTTCAACTTTGACATGACTGTTGCAGCTTTGCCGATAAGTACATTGATCTTGGAATCAAGAGATAGCTTGTCAGAGATGTTGGATCCCAGGTATCTAAAGTTGTTCACAACAGTCAGCGTGGATTCATTGACGCTTATTGAAGGAGGTATTGGAGCATCCTGAGCCATGACTTCAGTCTTCTTGATGCTAATGGATAGAGCAAATTCATTGCATGCATTTGAGAAGCGGTCTAACAGACGTTGAAGACCTTCATGGGTGTGACTTGCTGAGAAGTACACGGACGACCATGGTCTTGGCTCTTAGGCGTGCTAAATTGTACAGCTTTCCATCATGTCTGGTGTGGATGTAGATGCCATCATCTGAAGACTTGAATGCGTAAGAGAGCAGGAGCGAGAAGAAGAAGCCAAAAAGTGTTGGTACAAGCACACATCCTTGCTTAATGCCGCTGAGGATCTTGAAGGGCTTTGATGTATCTCCATCAAAGCTGACTGTTAATTTCATGTCAGTATGGTAGGATTTGATGATACTGAGAAGCTTTGGAGGACAGCCAATCCTTCCCAAAAGTGTGAAGAGACTAACGAGGTCAAAGGCTTTGGTCAAGTCAACAAAGGCCAAATATAAGGGCTGACGTTGTTCCCTGCATTTTTCTTGGAGTTGGGGGACTGAGAATATCATGTCAGTTGTTGACCTGCCTGCTCTGAAGCCACATTGAGATTCGGGATAAACTCGTTCTGCAAGTATTTGGAGTCTGGAGAGTGCAACCTTGGCAAACACTTTGCCAACTATGCTGAGGAGGGAGATGCCGCGGTAGTTATTGCAATCGCTGTGCTCTCTCTTATTCTTATATAGTGTGACAATCTTTGCATCCCGCATGTCGTGAGGGACTTCACCTTTCTTCCAACATAAGCAGAGAAGTTCGTGCAAGTGTGGCAATAATGCGTCTTTTCCTGCTTCAGGACTTCTGGGGGGATTGCATCACTTCCTGGTGCTTTGCCAGCTTTGAGTGCTTTGATAGCCTTTTCTATTTCTGTCATAGTTGGTTCTGCATCCAGATGTTCTAGGACATCGAAGGTTGGGATATTATCTATAGCCTCTTGAGATACTTGGTTCTCAGTTGAGTATAAGTCGAGATAGTGCTCTACCCATCTTTCCATCTGCTTGCCTCTGTCGGTGATAGTTTCTCCATCTTTAGACTTAAGCAGTGCTGATTTCTTGACAGCTGGGCCAGTTGCCTGTCTGATACCCTCATACACTGCTCTTGTGTTTGCCACTTAGTGAGGCACTTTGGATTGATGAGCTCAGCTGGAGCCAGTAGTCGTTGGCACATTTCCTGGCAGTCTCTTGGCTCTTATTCCTGGCCTCTCTTAGGCCTTGGAGTGTTTTCTGGCTTGGGTTGCTCTTGTAGTCAAGAAGCGCTTGTCTTTTTGCTTTTGTCACAGGCTCCATCTTGGAAAGGTTTGCTTCATACCAGTCAACACTGCGCCGTTTGTACTACCCATATGACCCAATAGCTGACTTGTGTATAGCAGAACTCAGAAAAGACCATCTTGATTCTGCAGTTTCTTCTGGCTTTAGAGGTGGGATGATGTTGATGGAGGTGAGGAAGGCAGTTGTTTTCTCAATATCTCCAGTTTGAGTGGTGTTGAATTTTGGTTGACCTTTAGGCTTGGCCCTGTGTAGTCTTTTTGGTTTCACTGCTACAGTGCTGATTAGCGCTGTGGTAGGTCCTAGTGTTGTGGGTTGACTGTAAGTTGCCTCTTCTGGTAAGGACCACGTCTAGTTGGTGCCACTGGCGAGATCTTGGATCCAGGAGACATGATGTTTGGGTTTGTTCTGGAAGTATGTATTGGTGATACAGAGGTCTCTGGTGCAGCATAGTTCAAGCAGCCTCTGTCCATTGTCATTGATACGACCAATTCCATGGTAGCCAATGCACATAGGCCAATCATCGTGGTCTGTACCAACCCGAGCATTGAAGTCTCCGAGTAAATACAGATTCTCTGTCACTGGCAGTTGTCTTATCAGTTCATCTAGATCATTGTAGAACTGGTCCTTTACTACTGGCTAGGTTAATGTCACAAGAAACTGCTAGGTTAATGATTTTCAATTATGTGTCTAGTTATTTTAGTCAATTTTAGCCACGTAACTATCATTTTGTGAGCATGGACAGACAGACGGGGGCCGGACAGAGCTGGATTTAGTGGGTCTTGAACATAGTACCTTTAGATTGCTAGTCAATCACCTAACCAACTGAGCTATGGAGGAAGATACTGAAGCTTAACAACGTTTTCTTTATGTAAATTTTCTAGTATAAGCATTTATCATGGAGACACATTTCCGATTGCCCGCAAGAAAATTCTAACTAGCAAAGACCTTTTAGCGAATATTCAAATTTTGAATATTTGGTCCCATCCCTAATAAGAACAATTATGTGTATAAGAATTGGCATTTGTTGTATTTAGTACTGAATAAATACGAGATAGATTACCCCAGTTTGACTTAAAATGTAACAATAGAGCTTCATGCACTCTTACCCAGATCTTCACATGCCATAGCCTTTAACAGATCTCCCCTGACAGGGTGTTTGGCCTTGTAACACAGCCTCTTGACATTGGCCAGGGTGTCATCTCCAGCCAGTGTTGTCAAATCTATACAGCTCACAGCTCGCAACTCCCACGCTGCCTGCAACAAATAACATTGATAGTCAACAATACCCTTGTACTCATTGAAGAATTTCTAGTATTTTGAGTTAAGAAAGGTGTGCAACTCATGGATAAGCTGACAAACTTTGCGGACTCACAAACTCAGTAAGCAGCTTATCAAAGCAACATCATAATTATGCACAATTTTAGCTCAATGTGTAAAAGAATGTGAGGAAAAGAGTGCAGAAAACAACATATTTCAAATACAAATGGTCAGAAAGATTGTTTGCCTACTTGCAGAGACTCAGGCAGAGGTATGCAATTTTCGTTTCAAAGTTCAACAAGAGCCGCATGCGGCCCTAAATCATCACCTGGAAAAAGACACCCTCTGCTGTGTCATTTTTCACCAAAGGGGAATAATTTGTTTATTAAGAGTTGTGGATTTTGTTCAGTAACAGGTTTTGAAAAAAAATCTATTTTGAGCTCCTGAGACCTAGATATGCAACAGACCAGAACCATTTCAGCAATACTGGTAAAGGACCTCTAGAAGTGTCACTATGCAAAATATCAAAGCTCTGGTCATATCAGTTTCAGAGAAGATGATGTTTGAAGACTTCACTATATAACTCTATGTAAAATTGCAACCCACGGGGCAGGGTCATTTTTTACCCCAGGGTCATAATTTGAATATTCTTGATAGAGAACAAATAGATGATGCTTTGTGCCAAATATCTAAGCTCAGGGTACTATGGTAATTGACAAGAAGATTTTTTAAGTTTTTATTGGAAAACAATCTATTTTAAGCTCTTGTGACCTAGATATGCAATGGACTGAAACTGTTTCAACAATATTAGTTGAGGGACCATGCCAAATACAAAAGTTCTGGCAATATTAGTTTCAGAGAAAAAGACGTTTGAAGATTTCACTATATAACTCTATGTAATTTGGTGACCCCTGGGGCAGGCCAATTTTGACCCAGGGGAATAATTTGAATAATCTTGATAGAGGGCCTATAGATGATGCCATGTGATAAATATCTAAGCTCTGGCCCTTGTGGTTTTTGACAAGAAGATTTTGTAAGTTTTCATTGAAATGATCTATTTTTAGCTCCTGTGACCTAGATATGCAAAGGACTAGAAACATTTAAGTGATATTTGTAAAAGGTCCCTAGAAGTGTCACCATGCCAAATATCAAAGCTCTGGCTTTATTCCTCTCAGAAAAGATGTTTGAAAATTTCACTGTCGCAACGACAGAGCCATGATCAGACAGATCTGCAATGTAAAGCCAGAGGATGTGGCTACTGTTACGTCAGATCAGCTGTTAACACAACTTGGCCTTGATGACCTGGACATCATTCTGAGAGAGAAAAGACTCCGCTGGTTCGGACACGTTTAACGCTCCAGTGGCGCAATTAAGACAGTCTGCACCATACAGATTGAGGGAAGACGTGGTCCAGGGCGACCCAAAATGACATGGAAGTCTCTAGCAGAGAGAGATAGACGAGAGTGGAAACTTTCTGAAGTCGACCCTTGTGACAGGGATGTGTGGAGATCCAATGTGAGATCTGCTACGCGTGCAGTTAGCCAGCTGCCTGGAAGGGGGCCCACCGATGTGGACAACACTCCCACTCCTGCACGTTAATATAAATTCCGATGATGATGATGATGATGATAACTCTTTGTAAATCTTTGACCCCAGGGGTAAAATTTGAACAATCTTGATAGAAGACCTATATATGGTGCCATGTGTCAAATATCTAAGCTCTGGCCCTTGTGGTTTTTGACAAGATGATTTTTTAAGTTTTCATTGAAACAATCTATTTTTAGCTCCTGTAAAGGACTGGATCTATTTGAACAATTTTGAAAGAGGACCATATAAGGATCATTCCTGCCAAGTTTGGTAAAAATCCATCCAGTAGTTTAGGAGGAAATGTCATTTAAAGAAATTGATGACGAGGGACGGACAACGGACCGACCGTCAACGACGATTTTCAATGTTTGACTGCTATAACTGCTGATAACCAAACCAATTATGCTCACTCCAGTTTTTAATCTAGAGATCATTATCTAATGTTAGTTCCTACCTGCCACTGTTTTTTCACAGTTCTCCTGATACCCAACTGCTCTGCCCTCCTCTTTGTAGCTGGCAAATTAATATAAATGTTCTGTACCCAGGCCGGGTCTGAAAGGCAAGATAACAAACAAGACTAAAATAAATACTCTCTCACTCATAGCTTGATTTGAGCGTTTAAGACAAGTGGCTGCGTATAGCACACTGGCTAAACTTGCAGCCTGCTTTTTAGCAGTCTTCTATCAGGAAGAATGAAAGGTTTGTTTCCTGTGGTTACATGTCAGGGTAGAGTTAAAGCATAACAGAACCAGAAGGGATAATCAAATATTATGAAGCCCACCTCCTGCAAGGAACAGACCTTAACACAAAACCTTAAGGTTGACCCTAGAGGTCAAGATCAAAGCCACCAAACTGCGGTGCATCCTTGCCTACTCACTGAGGCGCAGCAGCATATCAAGTTTTGTGACTGTAGTTGCAGTTGTTTAATCAGAGCAGACTTTAACGCAAAATCTTAACATTAGTCCTAGAGGTCAAGTAAAAATGTCAAGATCAATCAACTGCGGTGCATCCTTGTCTATTTATTGAGGCACAGCAGCATATGAAGTTTCGTGACTGTAGGTGCAGTCAGTCTACTTTTCCCATTTTGGTTGAAAATCATGCTTGAATTTCCCAAATAGAATGGCTAAGGCTCCTTCCCGATTTTTGGAAAAAAGGCCCTGAAGGTTAATAGTCAAGGCCACCAAACTGCAGTACATCGTGGTCTACTCATTTGAGTGCATCAGCATATGATGTCTCGTGACCCTAGGTACAGTTGTTTGCTCAGAACAGACTTCACCGCAAAACATTAACATTTACCCTAGAGGTCAAGGTCAATGGTCTAGGCAACTAAACTGCGGTGCATCGTGGTCAACTCATTTAGGCGCATTAGCATATAAAGTTTCATATCCTTAGGTGCAGTTGTTTACTTTAACACAAAACCTTAACGTTTACCTTAGAGGTCAAGGTCAAAGGTCTAGGCAACTAAACTGCAGTGCATAGTGGTCAACTCATTTAGGGGCATCAGCATATGGAGTTTCATATCCGTAGGTGCAGTTGTTTACTTTAACGAAAAACCTTAACGTTTACCCTAGAGGTCAAGGTCAAAGGTCTAGGGCAACTTAACTGCTGTGCATCATGGTTTACTCATTGAGTCACATCAGCATATTCAGTTTCATGACCATAGGTGCATTTGTTTACTTCGAACAGACTTTAACACAAAACCTTAACGTTGACGCTAGAGGGCAAGGTCAAAGGTCAAGGCCACAAACTGTGGTGCATCTTGGTCTACTCATTGAGGTGTATCAGCATATGAAGTTTCATGACTGTAGGTGAGGTCATACGCTCTGCACATACTTAAATGCAAAACCTTAACATTGGCCCTTGAGGTCAAGGTCAACGGTCAAGTCCATTAAACTGTGGTGCATTGTGGTCTACTCATTGAGGCGCACCAGCATATGACGTTTCATGACCCTAGGTGCAGTTGTTTGCTCAATTTATGATATTCATCGCGGATAACAACTCTTGATGTCAAGCCCCATCACTTGGAGGTAAGATGAAAATGCAATAAGATATTCAAGTACATCAGACTGTCATAATTTTATTACAGTCAGAACCTGAGAAAATATATTGCAAACAGTCATATTTGTTACATAAATAAAGGAGAGTTGAGTACCAACTTGAGAATTTGGATATTGTTTTCTTTAAACTATTTATAGGTTAAGGAACACCAAATACTGAAATAGACCGGAAATGCTACATATGGTCCACTCAAAATAAGTTCTCCCGAGATACATGTATACTGCCAAATTTTGACCTCAAAATGGCACTTTGTCACTAGATATGCACAGTTTGACCTCAAAATGGCACTTTGTTACTAGATATGCACAGTTTTTTGCTTTTGATGTAGCCTGGTTGCCTGTGTTTCGATCCCTTTAGCTACACATTGTTGCAGCGCATGAGCACACATATTGGAACATTTGTTAGATATCAATGGATTAGTTGTTAATGAATTTAAATTCTTGTCTGAATAGTCACTAACAGAAATATCAACGAACAAAAGTGGTAAGAAAAATCTAAAGTGAAAATAAATGTACTTGGTTTATAACCAGGCCGCTACTCTCGACCACCCAGAGGCTTTCTTGTCAATTCCACCCCAACGATTGGTCAATTGACAGAATATATGATGGGTCAAAAATGGCATATTCATTTTAAAAAAAAACCCAGTGCAGCTCTATTTGCTAGAGTCCATTTCATGCAATCGAAGCATTTTGGTGATAATTGTGAATGGTTACGTTTTAAAATATTTTTATGGAAATTTATCAGTAGAAAGTTGCATTGGATAGGTACAAATTACATTTTCAATTCGGAAAAAATCATCGTATTTCAAAATTTGGAGGTCCAGTTTTTTCATTGGTGGAAATAAACTGATGAACCTACCTGTAAACATGACTAAGGGACACAAATCCAGCAAAACCATAAACTAAACATCTACCAGATCATGAGCAGAGACACTCTGCAATAGGGGTCGAATTGACAAGAAAGGAGTGAATTGACAAGAATCAAGGGTACTACAATACATGGATGCCAGAGAGGCATTTATGATATCTAAAGAAGGCGTTTATGTAGTCCAAATAATGAGGACGCTTGGTGAATCTAGCGTCCAAACTCATTTGCACAATTCCGGATAGCAATGAAACGGATATCGCGTTAACACTAACAATGTCAGTCACGGGGACTAAAGTTCTGTTATAAGGTCAAAAGACATTTTTAAACTAAGCATTCTGCGCCGAAGAAAATAATTCCCTAACCTTTTTGCTGCTTTATTTCACAACTTTCCTCAGTTGAGCGAGAGAAATCCGAGAGAATAAGAGTTGAATCTTCAACTTCCGGTGAACAATTAAAACGTCAACTTCCAGTTAATGTTATGAGAGTAAAAAAACAAAGAAAACCATAAATTAAAATGTACTGGGAGTCAGCGAGCCGATTTTTGTTCAAACCGGAAATGGAAATTAGTATTCTTGTGTTTCATACATTACCTTTCTTCCACAATGGCTGAGTTTCAGAAAAAATGTGAAGTGTTCGGATTTAAACGAAGGAATAAGATGCTAAGGTAGTTGTCCAGGGATTTCCCCAGGCCGTTTTCGCCTGTCGCGGGCGACATGCCTTCCTTCCCGGCGGTCTCTTCGCGACATGCTTTGATCTGGCCGACATGTCTTAATCTGAAGAGCGACTAGGGCTCTGTGTTGTGTATTCCAGTAATTATTTCATATTAGGCCATTCAATATAACATTCGACCTAGACAAAATTGCAAAAGAATTTCTGATTGTTGTCGGCGAAACTAGATATGTATATTATCTCACTGCAAAAAGTTGGAAGTTGGAGTAGGTGGGGAAAGTTAAATAAAATCGATTTTAAACCGCTCTACTTTTACGCAAAATCCGATGGCCTATACAGTACACCGTAGAAGTAATTCCTGACGTAAAGCTAATGACGTCATCAATATGACATCATTATGTCTAAGAAAATGGCGATCGCAAGGTTATAAATTTACTTCCGGGTGTAAATTATTTTGAAAAAAGCTGATAAAACGATACTGGTAAGTCAAAATTAATACATTTGTATCACAATTGCAACACTGAAGACGGGCGGTTTCGTCTGTGTATTTATTATTACACGTAATTTAATAGAATGGCGAGTCTCATCGCACATTTGTTGATTTTCAATATTGCAGGTTTTGCCTCATTTGTTATGAAATAACTGGGTTTTTGCGTAATAGTATTAAAGATATAAACATCGGTATAAGAACTATTATGAAAAGAGCGATAAAAGCGAAATTATGATGAAACTAAAACGGCGTCTTGTTCGATTTTTAAAACTACGGAAGCACATTTCTGTCATAATTCACTGGATTTCGCGATATATATTGTTTTCAACAAAATTGACTTGCACGGATTTCAATTCATTTATATTTATGTCTTATTATATTTTTTTCTTCAGATTTAGCAGAAACTGATAGCCCAACACGAAGTCAGCACGTGAAAGTTTATCTCTGACAAACAGAAGAAGGTAAATTCATTATGCTTATCTCACATAATTCTGATTTATATAAAGAAGCTTTGCGCATGACGTTCGGTATTCCCGGTTTTGATGCTATTTTTTTTAAAGTTTAAACCAAGCGTTGATGACTTTTGAACATTTCATTTCCGTTTGAAGCGTGCATAATCCACAGAACTCACTTTACCGGCTGCGTGGCTTAGTGGTAGAGCATCCGCTTGCAGTGCGGGAGGTTGTGGGTTCAATCCCCGGCCGGGTCAAACCAAAGACTCAGGGTTTCGGGTTAGCATTACAACTGGTTCGTCGGTGTCAGGATAAAGTGACCGGCCGGGCACAGTCCCATTGGTGCACCTAAAAAGTGCCCCTGCTCGTAATACCCGAAAGGGGTGTGTAGCAGTATATAGAGAAAGAATTATGTTTTCCTCCAAAGGATAAAGCTTAAACAGTTTAATGCATGCTCTAAAACGCTTAAATGACTTTTTTTTTTGCAAACAAACACTTCTCAATCGAGCCGATGAAAATAAGCCGACAAAGTCGAGAACAAATCATAACTTTAACATATGCATATATTTAGTCATTCCATTGAGCAAGAAGATATAGTCCCGATTTTAAGCTAGTTTTAAA
Source organism: Gari tellinella (assembly GCA_922989275.2). Lineage (NCBI taxonomy): Eukaryota > Metazoa > Mollusca > Bivalvia > Cardiida > Psammobiidae > Gari > Gari tellinella. Next base: position 98,428,358 of record OV277860.1, read on the forward strand.
TTAATTTTTTTTTAATAAAATAAAGTAAGATAAGAACATTATATAAAGATAAGATTTATAATAAAAGGAATATTATCACAGTTTGTGATCCGGTTCTTGTATCAGTCCTCATTGGTTTGTGTATTCCAGGTCTGGAATACACAACCAACTCAAACTGATCCATTTAAGACCCCGGATCGCATGCTGTGATGATATTTTGTTGATATCAAATCTAATGTATTTATGATTTAACGGGTTTTCTTGGTTTATTAGGTTAAAATACAATTTTATCTATACATGTACATGTACTATTGCGCAACAGTACAAACAAAACGTGCTGCCCAATATTTTCTAGACATTGACTGCTTCTTTATTAACTATATTCTAGATGAGTTCAGATATGAAGGTACAGGATAAAAACTATGCAAATTATCCGCCCATCTACTTAATCTATGCTTTGAGATATAACATGCATTTAACAGTTACGTTTAATTTGTATATGAAAAAAAATACAAAAAAATATCAACCCATCTAACATATATAACAGTTACGTTCAATTTGTATACATGTATGGTATACGATTGTATAAATTACAATAGTATGTTTTATACAGTTTTTACTGTCTCTGAAAGCTTAATACTTACATGTATTCATTTTGTTTTAAAAGGCACTTTTGACAATGGTTCAGTTTAAATCTATCCAAGGTATTTGAGTTGCATCGTACTTGTGGATAAAATGTGTCGATCATATTGACTTATTGCATTGTTGTTTTTGTTTCAGATGGACAACACGTGCATTGTGTGTGAGCAGCTACTGAAATTGGGAACCAACCAGTTGTAAACCTGGGGGATAAGGGAACTAAGAGCCTTAACAGAGCAAGCTTGCGTAAAGATGCCGACATAGAAACAGAACGTGACCAGTGTATTCATTCAAGCTGTAAACGTGACTTTAATCGCAAACGAAATACAGACACAAATAGTGACAATAATATAAGATGTCTTCTTGTGTTTGCGCTACACATGTCATGTGCCGTGGACATGGAGTAAATACACACGGAGAAGAAACGACCTATATAACCTATGCATTTTCCCAAAACCTTTGTCGTCCGTTGGTAATCCGATACCTGTAAACGCGACATAACTCAATCGATCGATAATTCAGTACGCCGAAGACATCCATGTGTTATTATTACCTACTGTTAGCTAAATTTACATATTAAAATCCTCATTTTTCGCATAATAATGGTCTTAAAACGGCTACGAGAGTCGATTCTTTTAACTAGAAAGATATTATGGCGAGTAAGAGGTGTTGCCAAATGTATTGGCCGATAATCGAGATTTATGACGAAATGTGATGTTCAACACAATACGGAAAACATCTTATACCTTTATGGTATTGTGGGTTTATAGGAGGGCATCTTCTGTGATGTATTTCTTCTAAATCTAACACAAATACTTAATGAGATCATGACCTTTTGCACTAAGCCATATTTAAGGCGATTAGTTAAGTAATTTCCAGTTGAGTGGAGCCGTGAAAATGGTGATTTCTCAACAATACTGTCATTTTTAGGGAAAAGGGCATATAAATGCAGATTCGTTTTCGTTTCACTCAAAAGTTATTATATTGTAATACCATGTTGTTGTTCTTTCGCTTCATATGTTTTTCTTAAATAATTGTTTTGGAATATACTCTCACAATCATGAATTTAAAATGACCCATTTACAGACAGTGGTTTTTTGTGTGTTTTACACACTTAATTCCCAACAGCCCTAATTAGGTCACCATAACTACTTGTTTACAGCAAGAACAAACTCTGGTATTTCTATAACCGAAAGATAAGTGTCTTGGTTTTCTGTCAATGCCATTGCCATTATTTACAGAATCGGAAGACAAATAAGAAATGTATTGAAGTTTTTGTAACGGAAGGCGTGTTTTTTGCGCGTGAGCAGTTTATCAATCGCGACCGGTTCGCTGAATGGTCGTCTGGAAGACAAGTTAAATCGCAGGCATGCTGGTTTCTTCTCCGTGTTTATTTACTCTGTGTTGTGGTGTAGTTTGCTTAGATGGATGGGTCTTCGAACCCATACATGATGAAGTTGAGGCTGTCGAGAACAACATCAGCAATGGCATTTAATGTTTAAGTTACAATGTTTATCATAGCTAAACAAGCACGCTAGTCCAAAAATCGCTTATCGTTGGAATGCGATACCCACACCATTTATTACTTAGCCTGCATACACGTAGACACCTATCACTAAAGGTGATATATAGCCCCACCCCAAACTTCCTTATCACAAACCCCACATAATGTCATAAATACCAAGTAAAAGCTTGGCATTTCTTAGTATATGTGCAACAGAATACAAATAACATACCTTAACCAAAAAACCTAACCATGGTCACCTGTCTTCAAAACAAAGAAATAGGCTATGGGTTAAAGGGTTAAACACAAAAACTTAATCAAATTGAATGGTGCTGGACATTTGACCATTTTCTTTAGAACTGTATATTCTTAAACTCATTTAGTCCCGGAAGCATATGTGCACGTGTATTTGTTATGGGTAAGCACCTTGTTTTCAGTTCTCTTGTACCTAGAAAAATGTCCACACTAAGGAACAAAATTTAAAAGGGTCATAATTCTGTCTAACATTTTGCAAGAGTTATGTTACTTGAAAAAAAAAAGAGTCTCCAAACATCACGCTGATAATGTGTACCAAGCCTGAAGACAATATCATTAAATTATTTTCTAGAAAATGGCATGTTCCAAGCAAAATATCCCAATTAGGGGACACAATTTCAAATTAAAAAGGGGTATAATTCTGGGAAATTGTGTGCAAGAGTTGTGAAACTTGTAACAGAGTGTAACCTCATAACACGGATAATGTGTACGAAGTTTGAAGATGGTATCACATACAGTTTTTTTAAGAAAAAGGCAAATGACCCGGAAAAACGTGACAGACGGACGAACGATGTGGATTTCTATATAGCCCCAACAACAGGTGGTGGCGGTATAAAAGGAAGATTAATATGCAATTCAATAACGTGAATAGTTTTCAATTATGATGATTTGCATATCTATGTCTAAATGACAGCTATATGTATCTATTCTAAATATTACCATTTTATGTGTTTCGTGCCGTAAAACCCAACTCAGCCGTTCAATCAACCACTATGTCTTGGGTCAAATTACCCCACCAACCATAATTGAAATGTAATTGCTTATAAAGAAGTTAACCAAACCAATTAACCATGTTAAATTAAGTTGACTTGTTATTCAGGAAAAAATATTTTATACAAAAAAATCCACATAAAATAAGTATGTTTCATAAAAGTGTCTAATCCACTAATTTCCTGGGGTTAAATTACCCCACCCACTAAATAGACTTCAAAGCTTCTGTAATTATTTATAAATATGTTGATAATAAATATGATGTAGTATTAATGTATGTAAATGAAATTTGACATGCAATTCACGAACAAAAATATCTATAAAATATGAATATGTCATAAAAGTTTGTCTTTTTGTCCATTCTGTTCCACGAATAAGGAGCATTTTCTTCTGAAATACATGTTAATTCATATAAAAATGGTATAATATCCATTGAAATTTAGTACTGATGAAGTAAAAATACCACAAAGTACCTCAGATGATTGAAAATGATGATAATTTCGGTAATAACTGATCCATATGTGTTTATTTACATAATTGGCGGCCATTTTGTCGGCCATCTTGAATTTCGAACTTTCCCCCAATATTTCGGAATGCAAATTTTAGTATGTTGTAGTACAGGTATATGGCGATCATATTATGATAGAATAAAATCTTTTGCAATTTTGTCTAGGTCAAGCCCTATTTTGGGCTAGATTGAATGGCCTATATGCCAAACGCCGTCACGCGTGTCGGGCGTGTGCTTAGCTTCATCAACCAATCAGGAGCCGAATTTCCTTATCTAAACAGTGATCGACAGGGACTCGGTCCATTTTGAGGGAGATTAACTTTTGATTGACATTTCTAAAACCGCTAGTTCTGGTTTTGATGCGGGTAGATTCTACAACATGCCGAACATGGCTTACTTTACAAACAGCGACTTGAATGATTTTCGGAAAACAAGCTACGAACAACGCTGAAAGAAAAATAAATACTAGCCGAAACCGGAATCTCGGACATTCCTTTTCCCGAATTTAATATTCAAAAGATGATTAACGGTGGACTGAAATTTCGCCGCGAATAATGAGACGTGAAATCGTGTGTCGCCTCGGAAAAATATCCTCGATACGGGGCCTGTTAAATAAGGAAATTCTCCGCAAATACTGAACAAACGAATGTTTTAAATGAATATAAATTACCTTTTAGAATTGATTTCCTCACAACTCCGTATTAATAATCACGTAACAGACGCAAACAGTATTCCAAACTTCCGAAATGAAATCCAAATGCGCGGTATGCTTCCTAGCGTCATTTTTTGAAAACATCCAATTAGATTAGACGTTATAAACTTCCATTTAGAATGACAGGAAATTAACATAAATTGCGATGTTTAAAATTAGCACTGTTCGTAGGCAATGGCTAGCTATCGACGCGGAAGACGTTTTTCTTGGGAGTTTCGGGAAATAAGTTACAAGAGAAGAACAAAAGCAACACATACACGCGGGAAACGATGAATCTCTTAAAATAGCTTTCCGGTATTTTTGGTAAATTGAATACTTGGGAGATATTGAAACAGAAAACAATCGTGACAACACATATTCAAGTAGACTTGGTTTTATCTCATGACTAATTAATTCTTCACAGAGTTAAAATTTTGTTTTCTGTTTTTATGATGGATGGATGTTAAGAGCAGGCTTAAAGTAAACATGAATCCACCATTTGACATCCACTTGCCGGGATGCAGTGAAATTTTCTATGCTTTTCTTAACCCACAGGTTCTTGACACACATAAAAAAAAAATATATATATTTTTTACGAGACCTCCATTATATTACCGTAGATCTAGATCTATCTTCGATAGAGTACAAAAACAATTTCTTTTCTTTAACCTCAAGAAAAAAAATTCCTAGCTTAAAAAACATGACCGCTAGTGGGTGGGGCAGATTTTCTTCATATGGCTATATAGTGAAAACTTTAAAAATCTTCTTGTCAAAAACTACTGGTCCGATTTGAAAGTAATTTTATGCAAATGATCCATGGGGGACCCTCTACCAGATTTCTTAAAATTATTTTTATATTTAAAAAAAACATGGCCGCCAGTGGGTGGGGCAAGTTTTCCTTATGTTACTGTATACTAAAAACTTTAAAAATCTTCTTCTCTGAAACTACTAGTCCAAATTAAAAATAATTTTACAGAAATGGTCAATTAATGATCCTCTAGCAGATTTCTTAAAATCATTTTGTTATCTTAAAAAACATGGCCGCCAGTGGGTAGGGCAAGTTTTCCTTATGTTACTGTTTACTAAAACTTTAAAAATCTTCTTCTCTGAAACTACTGGTCCAAATTAAAAATAATTTTACACAAATGGTCAATTGATGATCGTCTACTAGATTTCTTAAAATCATTTTGTTATCTTAAATAACATGGCCACCAGTGGGTGGGGCAAGTATCCTTATGTTACTGTTTACTAAAAACTTTAAAAATCTTTTCTCTGAAACTACTGGTCCAAATTAAAAAATAATTTTACACAAATGGTCAATTGATGATCCTCTACCAGATTTCTTAAAATCTTTTTGACATTTAAAAAAACATGGCCACCAGTGGGAGGGGCAAGTTTTCCTATTATTTCTGTATGGAAAAAATTTCAATTTTTTTTTTCTCTGAAACTGTTGTTCTGATTTAAGAAGTATTGTACACAAATGATGATTCATGGGTGACCATTTGCCAGTTTTCTTCCAATAATCTTCCTAGCTCAAACAACATGGCCACCAGTGGGTGGGGGTGAATAAGTGAAAACTTAATGCCAAAAGTGCACTATTTCAATGATCAAAAAAGAAAAAAAATTCGCCGCAGCGCGGGAGGGAGAGCCCTCCCGCACCCTCCCCCTATGCCCCAAATTCAACATGCCTTCAGAAATTCCTGGGGAAATCCCTGTTGTCATTACATTTTTTGTAAAAAATATTGAATATAAAGGCATAAATTGTAGAGAACAGCACAAACTGAATGCAGACAAAGTTCAAATAAAGAGCAAATTGCGTTCGAAGTCTCGGCTCTATTTTGACGCGTAACTTGCTATCGGAAAATGACATATGAGTCCAAGATCCTGGTTGAGCTGAAACTGAAAAATGTAAAAAATCAACTTGATAAAAGTTAAATGATAAAAATTCGAAACACAGGGTCTTTAAAGAAGGACTAGGGTATAATGTATTGTAGATATTATGCCGATTGAAGTGACATGTCCCTGTTTTAGCCTGACCCTCTGTCAAAAGGTATCAGAACACCAGTCATATAATTGAAGTCATGATATTTTTCTTACATAACACATGACCCCCTGTTTTTTCCTCATTTTTCAGTTGTACAGTATCGTCAATTATTCTCGTATTCTCCTGGTTTCTCATAATCTCGTGTCTTATGAAAACGGATTAACTGGACACTCCTGACATCCAGAAATATATCAACTCTTTTCCTCGGATTAATTTATGTTGGAAAATGTTGTAAGGACCAATAAAACATCAATTGGGTTTGAATTATCTTTTTTTGAAATTTCACATGTAAAATGTGTTGAATATTCTAATTCATTTAATCATAATATGATTCATATACTAGTGCATAGTTAAAAATTATTAAACAAACAAAAATTGATGCCACAGATGCAGAAATCGTCCATACGATAGATTTAAAGTGACTCTAAAAACACTTCTCTGAACTGAAGAGTTTACCCCCTCCATAGCAACAAACGTTGACAACCAATTAGAAGGCACGAGAATACGAGAAACATTTGAGTGACTCAGATCCTGCAGGGAGGTGTATTCAAACGTAGAAATGACCAGATATTATTTTATTATTATCATTTTTATAAATGTTATACTTTATTTGTAGTTGCAACTGTTTTTTAAGCCACAAAAAAGAATTCTTTAAAGCAATGTAAGTGCTTTATATATATTCTAAGGCTTGGCCACACGAGAATAGGAGACAACAGTATACATGAATGATGAATGTATCTGTGGGGAAAATATAGAAGTGCATTTCTAGGCTGTAAAAGGTGACACATTTTGACCTTGACGATAACGCATTTTATATGAACTATGTAGGAGAGCCAAATTGGTGTTCCATACCCTATACTGTACTTTGTACTTGCTTATCTTATCTCCACTGAGCTTAGGCCAAATGTCAAAGCTAGGTCAGAACTATTAACATCAGAAATGTTCACTATTTTAGCACATTTACCCATTCAAAATTATTGAGCATAACACTGTAGGCCTTTAATACGCACAAACAAGTAGTGACACTAACTATCTAGCTGATAACATGTGAAATACTAACCCCATTCAACTCCAGGATTTCTAGCTGCCATTTTTTTTGGTTTTTGTTATCCAAGGGAAGTAACTGTGGGCAAGTTCATTTGATCAACTACATTTGTCCCCATAACACAAGCCTCTCCGATTGCGGTTGCCCTACTTTCAGTTTCGAAGGAAAGGGTCCTATGCTGTTACCATTATTCTTATAAATACTGACATGGTTTTAAAATAATATCAATATCAAAATATAATCTAACAAAAAGTTGGTTCACATAGGAAGACATGATATCATCACGTCAACTGCCAACATTTTAGCCATAACCATTTGTTTAGGCCACATCGTCTTCCGGTTTCCAGAAAGGGAAGGTTTCAACCCAATCAATAGAACTAAAGCTCGGCGGATTGAGACAGTGACACATTACGCGAATAAAAATGCAGGGGATGTATAGTATGCGCAGCCCAGGTATTCACTCGCGCTTCCTAAATGTTCAATTTTGTAAACATTAGGCTACTTCAAGGTTTTAGTTTCTGTTTGACCAATTATCCGGACAATACTAACAGATCCGGACAGTTAGTTACTTGACTGATTAATTTTATCTTCTTATTCTAATGCATGAATCTTGAATTTGTATGAATGAGTATGTGTATATGTGGCTGGATAGAGATAATGGTGAAATGGTTGAATGGCTTTTCTGGGTAACTCGGTTGCTCAGTGGTTAGAGCGTTGGCATTCTCTTTTCCAGTCATCGGATCCGGGTAATTTATATCTATCTATCTTTCGTATAGTGCCAACCCCTCTCTCGAGTGTTACATGTCATACACATACTCTCGGTCCTTCATTTGGACATGGCGTCGGACCCTACTCAGAGAAAACTAATGTAGATTCGGGGTTTGTTTTCTCCAAGAGGGCGTGCTCATGCTCGCTATTTTTTAGGGATGCCGAATGAAGGGTGTATGACGTAGCAGTGGAAAAGAGAATGGTAAGCCGAAGGCCCTGGGTTTAAGTCCCAGTTGAGTCACAACTTTTTCACCAAGTTACATTTGGCGCCCAATGTAAATAAACCTCAGGGTAGTTTAAATGAAAAATAAGTAAAAGTAAGAAAGGCATGGAGTGTTCTTTGAGTTTGAGTAAGAATTCGGGACGTATTCTTGTGGACATAAAGCAGGAATACCCAAACAAGTCTTACTCGATTAGCCCTCATGTAGTAGTAATCTGGTTAATTCATCTCTTTTTCTTCGGAGCACACCTCAATAAGCCGGTATTTTTTTTTAGCTGGAATCACTAGTATGTAATCTTCCTGTGGAATCAATCACTCGCGTTTTGCAGTTTATATACGTTTGTCTAATTCTATGATATACGAAACTTCTGTCAATATTGCAGAGTTCCCATTCACGCACAGATGTACGTGATTCACGTATAATTTTAAAAAATCACGCATAAAATCAATGCCCTGAACGTGCATGCACGCACAAACTTATGTTGCAGATAATGCCAAAATCGGATGTAAGAACACCAGTTTTACTAACAAACTACAAAATACAAGTTAAAAGTCAAAGTCCGTCGAGTCAATTTGGATTTGTTGTCCTTTTCCTTATAGTGTCTGACACTGACAGGTGCTTGACAATTCTTATCATTCTTAATACGTAAAGCGCCTGGTTCACCCGCATCGCGAATTTGATGATTTAGCGGTTTAAAATAGATTGTGGGATTTCCGGTCTCTGTGCCTAATAAAGTCGCTATTTTTTCTATCAATTTTTGTTTTTATAAGAATTCAATACTTATTTAGAGGAAGACGTGTTTGAAAAATGCTGACAAATGATTAAAAAAAAAAGTCCAGTCATAGGTCTATTTCTGGTCACTTTCGATTTCAAAACGGCGACGCCATTATTTATGCGAACTCCGACAACACAGTCGAAAAACTAGACCGGTTATCAGATGTAATTTATCCTGTCTATTAACAATATTGGGGAAAATGCCTGATTTAATGAGATAGGGGGAATAAGGCCTACGCATTCGTGTAGTGTGCAAATATGTCGGCTGCATGTAAGTCTCAATTGACGGCCTGGTTAAGAAAGACAAGACAAGACAAGAAATAATGTGAGAGATATTGTACAGTTCACATTGAAACAAATGAAATAAAAATTTAGCGGCGGAACCACAAATTTCCAAAGATCATTCCTGGTGCGTATCCATTGTTTGAATAACGGATTGCTACTTTGTAATAGCTGCAATACTGTATCCCTCTAATAGAGCCTCAATACAGTTACGATATCGCAACTAACTTTGTAATAGAAGAAACAGAAAAAGGTTTCATATGCACCCTCTGAAATTTGTCTGCACCCCCAAAAATTAGCCCTAGAGGGTACATGCACCCTCAAAATTTAAAGCCTGTGGGAACCCTGTATTGAAAATTACTGTTTCAGCGCTTGTGAGCAAGAAAAAGGGTAAGAGGAAGGATAGAAACAGACAGTTTAAAGTCAGATACTAGTGAAAATATTAATTTGACTGCTTTCCTTCCCTCATGGAAGACAAATCTGGCTACCTAAGCAGCAATAGGGAATTCACCCAACCAGTGTTTAGGCTAGGCCGCATTTTTGCACCATTGACACAGATTTTTAGCTCACCTGAGCTTTCGGCTCAGGATGAGCTATTATGATCCCATTCCGCCCGGCGTACGTCGTCCAGCGTCCGTTCACATTTTCAAACAACATCTTATCAGAAACCATTGACCCGATTTCAACCAAACTTTGTCAGAAGCATCAGTGACAAGGGGGAACGAAATCTTGTTCAAAGTTTTTGGCTAGAGTTGTTCCCCTTGCTGTGGGACTAGATTTTCTAACATGACCGTATAGACAACATTTAATGCATAAGAAAATCTTTAAAAATCTTCTTCTCAGAAACCAAAGGCCCAGACATTTGATATTTGGTATGTATGATAACCTAATGATCTTCTATCAAGGTTGTTCAAATTTCGACCCTGGGACCAAAAATGGCCCGCCCTGGGGTTTATCAGTTTTTCTTAGGAAAACCTTTGAAAATCTTCTTCTCTGAAACTGTATGGCCTAGATCATTAATATTTGACATGTAGCTTTGCCTTATGGTCCTCTGTCTAGATTGTACAAATTATGACCCCATGGTCGAAATTGGCCCTGCCCTGGGGCTTATCAGTTTTACAATGACTTATATAGGAAAATCTTTAAAAATCTTCTTCTGAAACTGTATGGCACAGATCTTTAATATTTGACATATAGCTTTGCCTTATGGTCCTCTACCAAGATTGTTCAAATTATGACCCCGGGCCAAAAATGGACCTGCCCTTGGGCTTATCAATTTTTCATAGGAAAACCTTTAAAAATCTTCTTCTCTGAAACTGTAAGGCCCAGATCTTTAATATTTGACATATAGCTTTGCCTTATGGTCCTCTACCAAGATTGTTCAAATTATGACCCTAGGGCCAAATATGGCCCCGCCCTTGAGCTTACATGTATTAGATTTTCATAGGAAAACCTTTAGAAATCTTCTTCTCTGAAACTGTAAGGCCCAGATCATTTATATTTGACATGCAGCTTTGCCTTATGGTCCTCTACCAAGATTGTTCAAAATATGACCCCTTGATCAAATTTGACCCCGCCCCGGGGCTTATCAGTTTTATATAGACTTATATAGGAAAACCTTTAAATATCTTTTTATAGCTATATATATCACAATATTGTCTTGCCCAGTCAGCTAAGTTACAATGTTCTCAGGTGAGCGCGACTTGTGGGCCATGGCCCTCTAGTCTTGTTTGAAAATGGCGCATGAAAAATAAAATTAATGGGTCATTTTGGCGCATCAAATAACAGCCGAAAAATGTCCGAAGTCCACATCTCAGGTCCGTGTTTTTAGCCGAATAACAACAGCTGTTGCATTCTTGCGTGATAAAACAAGGTATTTGATTGCAAATTAGGCAAGATGGTTCAGGGTTGGACATTTCTTTATTTTTCACTAGACATTCCATCTAGTGGCCTGCAATCATTACTAGACTGCACCAAACAGCTCCTAAACAGAAACGACTAAAACTTAGGTAAACTTTATAAATGATTTGATATTTTCATGTCTATACATGAACCAAAAACTGGTTACTGAATGTTGTAAAAGATTGAAAAGAACTCAAAGTGTTCTTTCTTTGCAATGGAAGCACTTAACTAAGTGCAACTTGGTTAACATTAAATGCAAATGGTTTGGATCAAGATTAGATGCCACATAATGTGGCATCTGATCTGGATCCAAACTATTTATTTGTCAATGATTCATTTTCAACTTTCTTTCAGTTTTAACAAGCATAAAAACTAATTTTGATTTTTTTTTCGCAGAGAATAAATTTGAAACGGACAACAATTCAAAATGATAATGGTTAAAATGAACATTTTTCTGATACATTTTTTGCCATTTCTTTTCTAGCTGTGAAGAGACTGATGAAAGAAGCCCAGGAGCTGAGAGAACCAACAGAACAATATGAATGCCATCCTTTAGAGGTAAATAATAGAATAACACTGAACAATATGAGGTAAAGAATAAAACAAAATAACACTGAATGACTAAAAGCTTTTTAGCCCACCTGAGCTTGCTCAGAATGAGCTTTTGCAATCCTTGAATGTCTGTCGTTCGTCGTCAACAATTTTAGTGTTAACACTCATAAGGCCACAATTTTATATCCAATCTTTCTGAAACATGCTCTGATTGTATACTCAGCGTCACTAGAAAGTTACCACCCATATCTATCTATCTATCTATCTATGGGGCGCGCTGCTTGCATGGAATCACATGACCAAACTCCTCCACTCGTCTCTGTTTTCCATCAGTGTTGGTAGATGTTCTGCTGGGCAGTCCGCATCCTCACTCAGCTGATCGATGTACATGTACATCTTTCTAGGGCGCCCCACGTTGCTCTGTCCTTGTTTAGGTGTCCATAGTAGGACATCGCTGATTAGCTCATCTTTACTTCTCCAGCAGTGTCCTGCAAAGCGCATTCTTCTCTGTCTGATTGTATGGGAGATAGGTGGTAGATGTCCATATAGTTGTTGTTCTGTTGGATGCTCAGTCCAGGATTTATCGACAGCTGCACGTAACATTCTGGTATAATTTCCATCTATCATTTTCTCTAAGCTCTTTGTGAGAGTCCAGGCCGTACATCCATACAATAATACTGACGTTACTGTGGCTTGGAAGAAGTTGCGTTTTGCTTTGTCTGGGAGGGACGATTTCCAAATGGTGTTGAATTTATCTAAAGCTGACCAGGCTTTTGCGAGTCTAGAATTTAAATCGGTCGTGGTTGAAGAGATATTGCTTCCCAAATACACAAACTGTTCCACCTTTTTGATCGGCTTGTCTGTTAGTGATTTTATGTCTCCATCTTGGTTAAAGCTCATGAACTCTGTCTTGTCTGCATTAACATGTAAGCCAACGCCATCTGCTGATTTCTCCAAACTGTGTAGAAGAGATTCTGCTTCCTCAACCTTGTCTGCAAATAGCGCAAGATCATCTGCATAGTCTGCATCTGTAATTGTTCTCGCAGGGTATCTTCTACTTCTTGCTTTATCCAGTGTAAGACCATTTTCCTTCATTTTGTCAACAGATGTTCGTAGGACATAGTCAAGGCAGATAATGAACAGGTATGGTGCTAGTGTGTCTCCCTGTAAAACCCCTGCAGTGATGGCAAAAAAGTCTGTGTCTCCATCGGGTTATCTGACCATGGCAGTTGAGTTTTTGTACAACATCATAATAGCATCAACTGTTTCATCTGGTATACCATAAGCTCGGAGTATTTGTTCCATCTTTCCTCTGTGAATTGAGTCAAAGGCTTTTGAGAAGTCAACAAAAAGGAGAACAGCTTCAAGGTTTTTAGATCGCACTCCTTCTATGATACGTCTAACTCTTACTGTCAGAACTTGAGAAACTGTGGACCTCGATCTACGGAATCCGTTCTGATTCTTTCTCAATATCTTCTCCATTTCTGGTCTGATGCGGTTGAGGAGCATTGCATTGTAGATTTTTGCAGCAATTGCAGTGAGTGTAATTCCCCTGTAGTTCTTTGTAATTCCTAAGTCACCTTTCTTTGGAAAGGGAAGGATGCACCCCTAAGTCCATTTAAGAAATGAACTGATTTTTTTCGGCGTTCAAGTGAAATGAACGACAGAAAATTTCGGCAAATACCATGAATCGCCATATGTATGTCCATAATTCCTTTCCCTCATTACATTTAGATGCAATTCTCTTCATATTGTACACAGGGAAGTGTTATGAAAAATGATAAACATGGTTTCATAGTCTCATACTGGTTATCAGACGCTATGGTACTGGGGGATAGCCTCCCTTTCGTCCATTAGGGTTTGGTTAAGCTGCTGACGGTTCCCGACATGATGTCCATCGTCATACACTGCACATCCTAATTGGCCCCTCAAATGCTCTATAGGGCTGAGATCTGGCTAGTAAGCAGGCCAAGGAAATGTATTGACATTATTGTTTCTCAGGAAACTCTGTGTTAACCTTGCAGAATGAAGTCAGGCATTGTCTTGTTGGTATAGGTTAACACCACCGTGAGTCTGTAGAAAGGGGAAACAACTAGTCTTAAGATGTTGTCAACATACCTCTGTGCTGTCAAATTTCCGTCAACCATGAGGAGTGGTGTGTTATGCTTTCAAGAGATGCCTGCCCACACCATTACACTTCCCCCATCCCATCGCATAGTCTGTCTCGTACAACAGTCCGCATACCGTTCTCTCCGACATCTTCATATCTTCTTTTGCCCGTCGACCATATCTAAAAAAAAGTCTGAATTTGTTGGTTAAAAAGTACATCTTGCCACTGCCCATTAAGCCATCTCCTATGCAATGTACACCAATTTACCTGGTTTTGTTGACATTCTGGTGTTAAAACGTTACCCCAGAAAGCCTTGTGAGCATGTAACGCTTTCCATTTTAAGTGACTGTGCACAGTAAATGTGCTTATGCGACCATTGTGTAGTCCTGGTGTGTCCCATGTTATCTTTGTAGCCCACACGAACCTATTGCGTAGGTGTGAGAATTCAATTTGATGGTAAGTACGTCTTGACGTCACCTTTGGGCAATCTTGGCGTGGCCCATCACCCACAGACCCTGTCCGATGGTGTCTCTGAACGAGTTTCATGATTGTTCGGTGAGATCGCCTCATTGGACCTGCTTTGTCTCGATACAATAAACCAGCGCCCACCATACCAACGGCCTGCTGACGTTGGGCGTCTGCCAAACGTCCCATTTTGAGCAAATCTTTTACAAAATTTAGCGTCTTTATGCTGGCATGAACACTGACTTTCATAAACCACAAATGGTTCATGATAAATTTTAAGTATATGTCGACTTTGCACGTAAACGTCAATTTGCATGTGCTGTCTGTTGTCGAAAAGGAGAGCACAGTATCGGGACGATATAAGAGCCCATCACTTCACATTTGAATCAAGAACGATATAGTACTAGTATTTTGCATACGATACTACTATTTCAAAAGATAAAGGGGTATATAGGGTGGTATCTTTCTAGTGGCACTGCGTATATATGACTATTAGAGCTCAAATGAGCTTCATCATCATCATCATCAACGGATTTTTGATTAACGTGCAGGTTCAGGGGCAATTATCCACATCAGTGGGCCCCTTTCCAGGTAGCTGGCTTGCTGCACGCATGGCAGTTCTTACACCTGATCTCCAGGTGTCTCTCTCTCTCGAGGGTCGATTGCAGAGAGGTTCCAATCTCTGCGATCCCTCTCTGTTAACTGTTTCCATGTCAACTTGGGCCTTCCAAGCCCACATGTTCCAGTAACCTGTGTGTTGCAGGCTGCCTTCAACGCACCGCTAGATCTGGAGGTTTGGCTTGGACAGTGATTATATTATAAATATATTTGAAATCGGACCAACAGATCAAGAGTTATCTGCCCTTGAATTGCTGAAAATTCCATATTTAACAGTGTTTACAAATTTGAATGGATTTAGATAAATATGGATGAAACTGAAAGGTAAATCTATCAGGCTCCATTACAACAGGTGAGTGATATCAGGGTCTACAAGGCCCTCTTGTTGTCTTTCCAAGTAAAGTCTGGACAAAGTTACCTGACCTTTATGCATAAATAAATTATAGTGAGGTAAAGCTCAACAGCGAATCCTACAATGTCGGGAAGGTTTGATTAATAAAGTGAGTCTTGTAACTGAGTTTTGATCTTCAATATGGATTAAAAAGCCCACTTTGAGCAAGTTGAAAAAGTTAAAGTTGTTGATAAAATACTATTCCAGTATCTTCTAGTATAATCGTATCTACAAAAAAGCATCATGTTGTGTTTTAGAGTGAGTTTTAATTCATGTAAGAACCTAGATGCCTCTGACTCACGTCAGTTCACTATATATAAATAATTGACAACCTTTATGACATATTGGTGTGTCGTTAGAGCAAAGAATTTGTAACGGTGAGGTCTCCGTTCCAATCCCGGTTGTGGGAAATATTTTTTAGTTATAAATGTTATTTTATAGACCACATAGACACTATGATATGAAATTCAAAAGAAAAAACAAACATGTTCCAATCTAAATAAATGGTGTATAAATACTTAAAAGAAACAGTATATAAGGGGAAAACATGAAAAAACAAAACAAATGAGTGTTGCATGGGATTCGAACCACTGACTGTACATACAAATGTATAGTCCTCTTCCTTACCACTTGAGCTGATTACTTGTTGATATTTGTGGAACCTGACAATACTGTATTTCCCACCACCGTTGTAGTTACAATGTGCATTCTCGTTGAAACCATAACGAAGTGTTCTGAAGCTATATTTAGACATGCAAAAATGTGTAAAATAATGCTAATAGAGGTCACCAACGTCAAGCCAATCTGTTCTGACTATATAGAAATTATAGCGATTTATATCACAGAAAATTACAATATATATCAAATGTCAAATGCACTGTTAAAAATCACGAAAATAACAAAAAAGTATCAAATTATGAGATATGTCATTTTGAACTCCAATGTTGCTTTTGTCAAACAGGCATTAATGTATTCTGTAAGACTGATAGGTTTGATGGGGCAGATAAAATTATAGAAATTTTTAAAGAAACAAATCTGCTGCTTGTTAATAAGAGGTTTTCATCATTTAGATGGCTGTTTAACACGTTTGACTGTACACATTATGGTATACAGAGTCTGAGAGGATCCTGTCTGTTTGTAAAGTGCTCTGCTATAATTTACAGGACAACTTGTTTGAATGGCACTTTACAATTAGAGGACCAGCAGACACTGAATTTGAAAATGGCTTCTACCACGGCAGGATAGTTCTTCCACCAGAGTACCCCATGAAGCCTCCTAGTATAATACTCCTGACAGTAAGTGCTCATAAGGCCTCCTAGTGTAATACTCATGACAGTAAGTGACCATGAAGCCTCCTAGTGTAATACTCCTGACAGTAAGTGACCATGAAGCCTCATAGTGTAATACTCCTGACAGTAAGTGATCATAAGGCCTCCTAGTGTAATACTCCTGACAGTAAGTGATCATGAAGCCTCCTAGTATAATACTCCTGACAGTAAGTGATCATAAAGCCTCCTAGTGTAATACTCCTGACAGTAAGTGATCATGAAGCCTCCTAGTATAATACTCCTGACAGTAAGTGATCATAAGGCCTCCTAGTGTAATACTCCTGACAGTAAGTGATCATGAAGCCTCCTAGTATAATACTCCTGACAGTAAGTGATCATAAGGCCTCCTAGTGTAATACTCCTGACATTAAGTGATCATGAAGCCTCCTAGTGTAATACTCCTGACAGAAAGTGATCATGAAGCCTCCTAGTATAATACTCCTGACAGTAAGTGCTCCGAAGGCCTCCTAGTATAATACTCCTGACGGTAAGTGACCATGAAGCCTCCTAGTATAATACTCCTGACAGTAAATGATCAGAAGGCCTCCTAGTGTAATACTCCTGACAGTAAGTGATCATAAAGCCTCCTAGTATAATACTCCTGACAGTAAGTGATCATAAGGCCTCCTAGTGTAATACTCTTGACAGTAAGTGATCATAAGGCCTCCTAGTGTAATACTCCTGACAGTAAGTGATCATGAAGCCTCCTAGTATAATACTCCTGACGGTAAGTGACCATGAAGCTTCCTAGTATAATACTCCTGACAGTAAGTGATCATAAGGCCTCCTAGTGTAATACTCTTGACAGTAAGTGATCATGAAGCCTCCTAGTATAATACTCCTGACAGTAAGTGATCATAAGGCCTCCTAGTATAATACTCCTGACGGTAAGTGATCATGAAGCCTCCTAGTATAATACTCCTGACATCAAGTGATCATAAGGCCTGCTAGTATAATACTCCTGACAGTAAGTGATCATGAAGCCTCCTAGTGTAATAATCCTGACGGTAAGTGATCATGAAGCCTCCTAGTATAATACTCCTGACAGTATGTGATCATGAAGCCTCCTAGTATAATACTCCTGACGGTAAGTGACCATGAAGCCTCCTAGTGTAATATTGCTGACAGTAAGAGACCATGAAGCCTCCTAGCATAATACTCCTGACAGTAAGTGACCATGAAGCCTCCTAGTATAATACTCCTGACGGTAAGTGATCATGAAGCCTCCTAGTATAATACTCCTGACATCAAGTGATCATAAGGCCTGCTAGTATAATACTTCTGACAGTAAGTGATCATGAAGCCTCCTAGTGTAATAATCCTGACGGTAAGTGATCATGAAGCCTCCTAGTATAATACTCCTGACAGTATGTGATCATGAAGCCTCCTAGTATAATACTCCTGACGGTAAGTGACCATGAAGCCTCCTAGTGTAATATTGCTGACAGTAAGAGACCATGAAGCCTCCTAGCATAATACTCCTGACAGTAAGTGACCATGAAGCCTCCTAGTATAATACTCCTGACGGTAAGTGATCATGAAGCCTCCTAGTATAATACTCCTGACAGTAAGTGATCATGAAGCCTCCTAGTATAAAACTCCTGACTGTAAGTGACCATGAAGCCTCCTAGTGTAATATTTCTGACAGAAAGAGACCATGAAGTCTCCTAGCATAATACTCCTGACAGTAAGTGACCATGAAGCCTCCTAGTATAATACTCCTGACAGAAAGATGAAGCCTCCTTGCATAATACTCCTGACAGTAAGTGACCTTGAAGCCTCCTTGCATAATACTCCTGACAGTATGTGACCATGAAGCCTCCTTGTGTAATACTCCTGACAGTAAGTGACCATGAAGCCTCCTAGTGTAATATTCCTGACAGTAAGTGACCATGAAGCCTCCTTGTGTAATACTCCTGATATTAGGTGACCGTGAAGCCTCCTAGTGTAATATTCCTGACAGTAGGTGACCATGAAGCCTCCTTGTGTAATACTCCTGATATTAGGTGACCATGAAGCCTCCTAGTGTAATATTCCTGACAGTAAGTGACCATGAAGCCTCCTTTCATAATACTCCTGACAGTAAGTGACCTTGAAGCATCCTTGCATAATACTCCTGACAGTAAGTGATCATAAGGCCTCCTAGTGTAATACTCCTGACAGTAAGTGATCATGAAGCCTCCTAGTATAATACTCCTGACAGTAAGTGACCATGAAGCCTCCTAGTATAATACTCCTGACAGTAAGTGATCATAAGGCCTCCTAGTGTAATACTCTTGACAGTAAGTGATCATAAGGCCTCCTAGTGTAATACTCCTGACAGTAAGTGATCATGAAGCCTCCTAGTGTAATATTCCTGACAGTTAGTGACCATGAAGCCTCCTTGCATAATACTCCTTACAGTAAGTGACCATGACGCCTCCTTGCATAATACTCCTGACAGTAAGTGACCTTGAAGCCTCCTTGCATAATACTCCTGACAGTAGGTGACCATGAAGCCTCCTTGTGTAATACTCCTGACAGTAAGTGACCATGAAGCCTCCTTGCATAATACTCCTGACAGTAAGTGACCATGAAGCCTCCTTGCATAATACTCCTGACAGTAAGTTTGATTTGTATTCTGTGGTTGTTGTTGTTGCTGTCAATCTACCACAAGTGATGGGACATCGACAAGTGTGATGTATGTGTTCTTGTCTATGACTATAGTGCCTATAGCTTTTGTCTGATATGGGGATTATTTCAAATGCATAATTTCTTATTTCCCCACAAAACCATGTATGATGACCTTGTGTTATAATCATCCTATCATCGAGATATTAATTGTAACGAGTAGTTTACAACACAGAGCTTGATAGAGAAATGGCTAACTGAAAAGTTTTTATTACAGTAAAACCTCTCTATACGAGGACTGAATTATTTTAATTATTAGTTGTTTATGACAGGTGATTGCTTCAAGCAAGATGACTGTAAAACAGAAAGCTCCTTTAGGAGCTTTCTGTGTTACTGTCCCATTGCTTCAAAACTGTCACCTGTCTTTTATACAGTCAATTAGCCCTCAGTTGCGTGGTTGTAATAGAGAGGTTTTACTGTATTATATTTGAGTATGTATCTTGACATGTTTTACCTTGCAGACAAATGGTAGATTTGAGACAAACAAGAAAATATGTCTCAGTATATCTGGACATCACCCTGAGTCATGGCAGCCTTCTTGGTCATGTAAGTACACTAGAGACACTTGTTAGTGCAGCCTTTGTGTTATCCCTTTACTCCATAGATACACATAGATACACCTCTGAATAATTCCTTCACTGAAGAAAACATTTTCAATTTATACAGTCATGAATTGCACCTGGGGCCCGTCACTAAACATTGTATGACAAAACAGTCGTAGGTCATAACTATCATCATCATCATCATCTGTATTTATATTAATGTGCAGGATTGGGAGTGTCATCCACATCGGTGGGCCCCCTTCCAGGCAGCTGGCTAACTGCACGCATAGCAGATCTTACATTGGATCTCCACACATCCCTGTCACAAGGGTCGACTTCAGAAAGTTTCCACTCTCGTCTATCTCTCTCTGCTAGAGTCTTCCATGTCATCTTGGGTCGCCCTGGACCACGTCTTCCCTCAATCTGTATGGTGCAGACTGTCTTAATTGCGCCACTGGAGCGTTCAACGTGTCCGAACCAGCGGAGTCTATAACTATAACAACTATAAATAGTCTGATATACAAGGACTAAAATTAATTAAAAACTGGAATTGTCCTTTTAAAGTTTAAGGGATGAATGAAATAATTGATAAATTTCTGATTTTGATCTCTTTATCCAGTGTTTATTTTAGCATTATTTTGTCAACATTGAGCCACAGTCCTCTATCTAAAGAAATATGCATGGCATGTACATGAGTTAAATCTTTCATCCAGTGTATGAATATAAATTCCTGACTTGTGTTAAGCAGCCACCTGCCCTGTGTGTACCAGTGCTATATTGGTTTCCTCTAAGAGTGCCCTGCCACTCTGCCCCTATAAGTGAATGTTGCCACTGTTTTCTCTCTGCTTACAGTACGCACAGCTTTTCCCCTATAAGTGAATGTTGCCACTGTTTTCTCTGCTTACAGTACGCACAGCTCTTCCCCTATAAGTGAATGTTGCCACTGTTTTCTCTGCTTACAGTACGCACAGCTCTTCCCCTATAAGTGAATGTTGCCACTGTTTTCTCTCTGCTTACAGTACGCACAGCTCTTCCCCTATAAGTGAATGTTGCCACTGTTTTCTCTGCTTACAGTATGCACAGCTCTTCCCCTATAAGTGAATGTTGCCACTGTTTTCTCTGCTTACAGTACGCACATCTCTTCCCCTATAAGTGAATGTTGCCACTGTTTTCTCTGCTTACAGTACCCACAGCTCTTCCCCTATAAGTGAATGTTGCCACTGTTTTCTCTGCTTACAGTATGCACAGCTCTTCCCCTATAAGTGAATGTTGCCACTGTTTTCTCTCTGCTTACAGTACGCACAGCTTTTCCCCTATAAGTGAATGTTGCCACTGTTTTCTCTGCTTACAGTACGCACATCTCTTCCCCTATAAGTGAATGTTGCCACTGTTTTCTCTGCTTACAGTACCCACAGCTCTTCCCCTATAAGTGAATGTTGCCACTGTTTTCTCTGCTTACAGTACGCACATCTCTTCCCCTATAAGTGAATGTTGCCACTGTTTTCTCTGCTTACAGTACCCACAGCTCTTCCCCTATAAGTGAATGTTGCCACTGTTTTCTCTCTGCTTACAGTACGCACAGCTTTTCCCCTATAAGTGAATGTTGCCACTGTTTTCTCTGCTTACAGTACCCACAGCTCTTCCCCTATAAGTGAATGTTGCCACTGTTTTCTCTGCTTACAGTATGCACAGCTCTTCCCCTATAAGTGAATGTTGCCACTGTTTTCTCTCTGCTTACAGTACGCACAGCTCTTCCCCTATAAGTGAATGTTGCCACTGTTTTCTCTGCTTACAGTACGCACAGCTCTTCCCCTATAAGTGAATGTTGCCACTGTTTTCTCTGCTTACAGTACGCACATCTCTTCCCCTATAAGTGAATGTTGCCACTGTTTTCTCTGCTTACAGTACGCACAGCTCTTCCCCTATAAGTGAATGTTGCCACTGTTTTCTCTGCTTACAGTACGCACAGCTCTTCCCCTATAAGTGAATGTTGCCACTGTTTTCTCTGCTTACAGTACGCACAGCTCTTCCCCTATAAGTGAATGTTGCCACTGTTTTCTCTGCTTACAGTACGCACAGCTCTTCCCCTATAAGTGAATGTTGCCACTGTTTTCTCTGCTTACAGTATGCACAGCTCTTCCCCTATAAGTGAATGTTGCCACTGTTTTCTCTGCTAACAGTACGCACAGCTCTTCCCCTATAAGTGAATGTTGCCACTGTTTTCTCTCTGCTTACAGTACGCACAGCTCTTCCCCTATAAGTGAATGTTGCCACTGTTTTCTCTCTGCTTACAGTACACACAGCTCTTCCCCTATAAGTGAATGTTGCCACTGTTTTCTCTGCTTACAGTACGCACAGCTCTTCCCCTATAAGTGAATGTTGCCACTGTTTTCTCTCTGCTTACAGTACGCACAGCTCTTCCCCTATAAGTGAATGTTGCCACTGTTTTCTCTGCTTACAGTACGCACAGCTCTTCCCCTATAAGTGAATGTTGCCACTGTTTTCTCTGCTTACAGTACGCACATCTCTTCCCCTATAAGTGAATGTTGCCACTGTTTTCTCTGCTTACAGTATGCACATCTCTTCCCCTATAAGTGAATGTTGCCACTGTTTTCTCTGCTAACAGTACGCACAGCTCTTTCCCTATAAGTGAATGTTGCCACTGTTTTCTCTCTGCTTACAGTACGCACATCTCTTCCCCTATAAGTGAATGTTGCCACTGTTTTCTCTGCTTACAGTACGCACAGCTCTTCCCCTATAAGTGAATGTTGCCACTGTTTTCTCTCTGCTTACAGTACGCACAGCTCTTCCCCTATAAGTGAATGTTGCCACTGTTTTCTCTGCTTACAGTACGCACAGCTCTTCCCCTATAAGTGAATGTTGCCACTGTTTTCTCTGCTTACAGTATGCACAGCTCTTCCCCTATAAGTGAATGTTGCCACTGTTTTCTCTGCTTACAGTACACACAGCTCTTCCCCTATAAGTGAATGTTGCCACTGTTTTCTCTGCTTACAGTACCCACAGCTCTTCCCCTATAAGTGAATGTTGCCACTGTTTTCTCTGCTTACAGTACCCACAGCTCTTCCCCTATAAGTGAATGTTGCCACTGTTTTCTCTGCTTACAGTACCCACAGCTCTTCCCCTATAAGTGAATGTTGCCACTGTTTTCTCTGCTTACAGTACCCACAGCTCTTCCCCTATAAGTGAATGTTGCCACTGTTTTCTCTGCTTACAGTATGCACAGCTCTTCCCCTATAAGTGAATGTTGCCACTGTTTTCTCTGCTTACAGTATGCACAGCTCTTCCCCTATAAGTGAATGTTGCCACTGTTTTCTCTGCTTACAGTACGCACAGCTCTTCTTGCCATCATTGGTTTCATGCCAACACACGGAGCTGGTGCCTTAGGTTCTCTAGACTATGACCCAGAGGAGAGAAAAGTCCTTGCTAAAAGGTAGGCTTTAAATTATGTCATTTGTAGCATCAGTCTGGGAAGCATAACTCCTATTTATCTCGGCTCCAGATAAGTGAAATATTTCAAAATTTAAAATCTTTATATATACGAGGGTTGTTCGGAAAGTTCGTAGAATGTTGTTATATCTCTGGTTAGCTTTATTTGATCAATTTGAAATTTGGTATGTAAGTACCTCATCTTATTTTTAAACTATTTTGTAAGAGAGAAATGAAATAGATAATGTTTACCGAATATACAGGTTACCGTAGCAACGCAGTAACGTGGACCCGGAGCAGCTCGAAAGTTGTAATTTTTTAAACTTTCTTCTAATAAAGCAAACGTGATTTCTCTCAATTCTGTTGACGCTAGATAAGCGCGAAAAGGTCTGATTGTAACGTGACGTCATGATGTTAGTTACTCATAATTTCAAAACATTGTAAGCGCTTGAACAGAATTTACAGTATTTAGTCTACAGATAGCGGAAATGCGAACTAAAAAGAAATGACGTCGACCAGTGACGTTGACTTGCAAACTGTTGTAAATGAAATTATGTTACTGTAGGTAAATCGCCGACAAAAACTCTTAAAATGATTAAATCCACGGGAAAATATGACAAGAAGTTGAGTCTCGCATTCCTGTATAAATGGCGATCACTTTTTAGGAATGGAAAATAATCGATCCAGGACGCTCCTAGGAGCGACCGACCATCAATCTTAGCTGCTTCCATTAAGGACAAGTGCAAAGATAAGGAAAATGCGGACAGAGTTACAACAGTAAGATATATGCTTGATAAAATTGGTGTTTCTTGCTCTACCGTACTTGAACTATTAATAGATGAACTTGGTATGTCTAACGTTAGAGCACGCTGGGTGCCGAGGTTGTTCACGGACAAGGGAAAGAAGAACAGAGTTCGATGCTCTCAGATGTTTCTCTGCCAAAACAATGCCGAAGGTTACGATTTTAAGGACAGAAGCACACTACGGATGAGATACGAGAGAAGCGACTACACATGGATCTTGAGCGCGTAATGCTACATCAGGATAATGAACCGGATCGTAGAGCAGCTTCAACGCAGTTAGAAATCAGCTTACTATGGTTTGATATGTAAGAACACCCGCCAAACGGCCCTGAATTGGCTCCCATGGTTTTTAGAGTGCTGACAGAGTTAAAGGCGAGCTTACATGGAATTACATTTGTTTCAGCAGCTGAACTTACCAAACAGACCCAGAAATTTGTATCTATATTCAGTGAGGACTTGTATACAGAAACATGCGTAAAATGAGTTAGAAAGCCATAACGAGTAGGTGGATATTGCGGGTGATTATGTTGGGAAAGTGAGACGTTCGCTTGACGTATATAACGTTTGACGTCACGTCGACGTTGACGTGCTCCAGGTATGCGTTATGTATGTATTTGTAAGATGCATAGAAAAAATGTGTTTAAGCGTATATTGCCGATTTTCACAGAATATGTAGCACAGATCTGGAAATTAATGTTGATCTAATTTTTTGCATCTTACTACGACTATACGTATTTTTATAGCAAAATTCTACGAACTTTCCGAACAACCCTCGTACATTTACCCCATGGTGAGACTACTCATATGAATTTTCCCAATGAGTAGTTACTAGTGCTGAAACGATTACCCGGGTAACCGTTAACGGTTATGAACTGCTGATTAACCGGTTACAAAGTCGGTAACCGGTTACTCGGAAGCCATTTTGTATAACAAAAATAAAGCCCCATTTGTCGGGAGCTACAGCCTTCAGATATGTTTTCCGTTCACTTGAAGTCTTTTACTCTAAGATATACATGATATTTAAGTTTTAAAATACAGTAGCATGTTGATTGATAAGGGTAGGACGTTTCCTGAATTTTGTAAACATGTACACGGAGCTCAGTACACAAAACGATGCCGTTAACAAAGTCTTTAATGTGCACAATTCATATTACTTTTCAGGTGTTCTCAACACTGAATACTCGATGCATCGTGTCATTTTATTTTAAGTTGAGTTAAAGAACCCTTATTCCACCAGTCTTTACAATAAATGCCGATTGAACAGTTTTAATTTACAACAAACTTATCTTCGAAATATTGTTTCCTTCGCTACTTTGACAGTTGAACTTGACACGCTTACTAACCTTCTGACCTCGAAATATTCGGTTTGCTTTGGATTTCTACCCTAGTAGCTATATATGACGCTCGTGTAGGGAAAATGTAAACCAGGGTTTCCAGGAATATCCGCATGTCAATTTCAAATATATTTTTAGACCACCCAATCAAAAACGATAAAATAATAAAACCCGGTTAGCTGAATCTACACTTCATTCGGATCATCTCATATGTGTTCAAGGTTTAAAATAAGACAAGAATGGGACCAATTAATTATCTATAACACAATGCAGGGTACAAAGTCTTCATATTCGAGCACGCAAATTTATTCCGTTTGTTGGAGTTATTATTATTTTACAAATGCAACTTATTTAGAGAAGACATCGAATAACCTCTTTTTTAGACGATTTATTGATCAACACATTCATGCAGTAAACATGTAAGTTCATTTTATAAGATCAATACTTCTTTTCTTTTTGCAATTTATTAAAGACCTACGTCGGCATGCATGGTAAAGTAGTTAGAAAAAAGTATAACATTCATAAACAATTCTTTATTATTTTATTATTGTTTACACACGCAAACGGTCTCCAAATTTGTAAATGTTTATAGGTAAAACATTTTGAACGTAACCGTGTACACGTGCAACGTCTGACCCTTGCTGACTAATGATGTGTCAGTCGGCATATTAAAGTTACGATTAACCGGCTAACCCCGGTTACAAGCAACGATTAACCGGTTACAAATTTCTGGTAACCGTTTCAGCACTAGTAGTTACACCATAAGATTTGGTGCCAACATGAAGAAGAAAACGTTGATTTGTTCAGTGAACTCCCTCTTATCTGGAGCCATGTAAAGGCTATGTTGTCATTCTGGCGTTTTTATTGTAATCATAGGAAGTCTTAACATTGGCCATCTACAACCATCATTTTCGTATGCCTGTTCATCTTGACAAGTCTTATTCAGACAAACCAAAGTTCTAAACCAATTGACCTAATTGTACTGTATTTTTTACAGTAAAAATAAAACTACAGTCCGTACAACAACTGATCGGCAAAAAATAAACGAGCATTAGCACCTGCATCTTGTGCTTTTGTTTTCATACATGCAGCT
This sequence comes from Gari tellinella, assembly GCA_922989275.2. Classification (NCBI taxonomy): domain Eukaryota; kingdom Metazoa; phylum Mollusca; class Bivalvia; order Cardiida; family Psammobiidae; genus Gari; species Gari tellinella. The sequence goes on from OV277860.1 coordinate 98,455,094, forward strand.
AGGGTGTATCATATTAACAAAAGTTGCTAGCACTATGGGCAGAAAATTCTACCAGATGTTTGACAATGTTGTCAAAAAACTAAATTATTTGATGACATGCTAATCTATTGTCGACTGTTCTAGGTCCAAGGATTTTGTTTGTCCTACATGCGGGCGGATTGATAATATTCTCAAACCAGTGACGGAAGCCTCAGAGAAAACAAAACAAGAGGCTAAAGAACTAGCAGCACAGATTGACTTTAAGGTTTGTTACCCCATTACTCCATAAATATGCCTTTTTCTACCTCTAATTTATTCCTCCACTAAAGATAATAGTTTCAATATATAGTCATGAATATGTACTATGTGAAATGTTTTCTTTATTCTAGCAGAGGATATATTAATGCAGACTGAAAGAAAGGAGAATGTGCCTTAAGGGACATTCTGCTTTACTTTCAACCTGCTTTAAGTGGTCACCTATCTTCAAAACTAGAAACAGGAAATGGGGTAATGGGTTAAAAGGCATCCCAGTAAACTACAGTATAGGAAGTTTTGAGTTAATTTTAGCTCACCTGAGCCTGTCCGGCGTCGTCGTTCGTCGTCCGTCGTCAACAATTTTGATGTTTACACTCTAGAGGTCACAATTTTTATCCAATCTTTCTCAAACTTGCTCAGATTGTATATTACCATATGAGTTCGGATGAGTTTGATTATGGTCAATATTGGACATATAGGTCAAGAGTTATCAACCTTTGAATTGCTGAAAATGCAATATTTAACAGTGTTTACACTCTAGAGGCCACAATTTTAATTCAATCTTTCCCAATCTTGCTCAGATTGTATATAACCACTAGAGTTTGAATAAGTTCGATTATGGTTGGAATCGGACCAATAGGTCAAGAGTCATATACCTTTAAATTGCTGAAAATGCCATATTTAAGGTTGTTTACACTCTAGAGGCCACAATTTTTATCCAATCTTTCTCAAACTTCATCAGATGGTATATGACTATAAGAGTTCAGATGAGTTCGATTATGGTTGCAAACTTGCAATCCGACCTGTAGGTCAAGAGTTATCTACCTTTTAATTGCTGAAAATGCCATATTTAAGGGTGTTTAGTACTATTTACACTCTAGAGGCAACAATTTTAATCCAATCTTTCTCAAACTTGCTCAGATTGTATATAACCATAAGAATTCGGATGAGTTCGGTTGTGGTTGGAATCTGACATATAGGTCAAGAGTTATCTACCTTTGAATTGCTGAAAATGCCATATTTAACAGTGTTTGCACTCTAGAGGCCACAATTTTCAATGGATTTTAATTATAACTGCACACAATGTTTATAGCTATAAGTTCTCAAGGGAGTGCAATTATTGTTGAAATCTGATCATTGTGGCAAGAGTAATCTGCCCTTGATATACTTTGAAATTCTAGAAAAGGCTTCATTTCAGTATTATTTAGGCTCTAGTTATCTGTCTTTAATGTACTCTACTATACATACTAGAATGGGTCATATTGCAATGTTGTGTACATGCTATACTACAAATTTGAATGGATTTAGAATAAAACGGGTGAAATTCAAAGGTAAAGCTATCAGGCTTCATTATAAAAGGTGAGGGATATCAGGGCCTTCAGGCCCTCTTGTTTATACTGTAAAGTCTGCAAATTTTAACGGATTTTGGTCAAATATGATAACACTGTACAGGCCATAAGTTCTGGGATGAGGTGGGTTAATCATTAAAGATGAAATAGGAAAAATTCCTTATTTTCTCTTGTGTTGAACATGACGTTTTTAACAGTGTTTACACTGTAGCAATTTCAGTACTTTAGAATAATGGAATTTGATACTATTTGCATACTATCCTTGAATATATTTGAGAAGTTCTTGAACAAGATTAAATGGGGATGAAACTAGGTCACTTGTTTAGTCTTTTTTGCAGGGCTGCCATTTCTCCGGAAGCAGGCTGAAAGTAAAGCATTCTGCGCCTTAAGGCGCATTCTGCTTTACTTACAGCCTGCTTTAAGTAGTCGCATGTCAACAAATCAAGAAAAAGGCTAGTGGGTAAAGGTACGATTCGTTAAATCGCACTTGAAAAATGCAAGTTTGGAAATCTTAGGATTTTTCATGTCAACTTATGGCAGCCCTGTTTTTGGAGAAACATTTTGCCCTTTTTTTTCTGTGAAATGACTATCTTTCTTCCTACATACTAAATCTTATTCTTTTATAAATTAAACTCTCTCTGTTATACAGTGCTCCCTCCCTACAACGGCCCTCCCAACAAAGACTCCCTCCCTACAACGGCCCTCCCAACAAAGACTCCCTCCCTACAACGGCCCTCCCAACAAAGACTCCCTCCCTACAACGGCCCTCCCAACAAAGACTCCCTCCCTACAACGGCCCTCCCAACAAAGACTCCCTCCCTACAACGGCCCTCCCAACAAAGACTCTATCCCTACAACGGCCCTCCCAACAAAGACTCCATCCCTACAACGGCCCTCCCAACAAAGACTCCCTCCCTACAATGGCCTTCCCAACAAAGACTCCGTCCTTACTACGACCCTTGCCGCAGTTCCCTAATCAGGACAATAATTTCACTGCTGCAATATCGTCTCCTTAAAATTGTCATCTGCTGTTTTCCTCAAAGTTAGATATAAATGGACATTTTGATATATACACAATACCAGTTGACAGTGTGATACAGAGTGATGTATTTAGCTCGAGACGATTTTGGCGGAAATAGCCGATCTGACGAGCGCCTTGGCGCGAGTCTGATCGGTTGTTTCCGCCAAAAACGTCGAGAGCTAAATGCAACACTCTGTAGCACACTGCCAACTGGTGATGTGTTTATTATATGCCTTGAATACACACCAGAAACAATTAAATAGTTGTTTAAATCATTTTATAGCCAAAATTTATTAGTTATTTGAAGCAGAACAAGATTTTTTGTTTGCCACAATGAATAACGCGGCACTTGTACACGTACGTAAATGACGTCACGTTAAATCGAAAGCGAGGTCAGAGTAAAATACAAAGTGGCTGATACAAGGTGGCTGATACAGACTCTTGTATTTTACTGTGCAAAAACACGCGAAAACACTCGATATCATACAAAGGCATATAATAAAATAAATATAATGATGAGTGAAAAACAGCTTGAATCCAGATCAGATGCCACTTTATATGGTGTCTGATCTGTATTCAAGCTCTTTGCAAATTTAAGCCAAGCCTTAATTTTCCCTCCTTATAACGCCTCCCTCCAAACAACACATACAATCTGTGTCTCCCGTTGGATGTCATTGTAGAGAGGGAGAACTGTAGATAAGTTATCCATTGAAAACTTAAGGTCCTTGAGACATAACCGGTCTTTAGATCAGAGGTATACAACATTGTGTTGCTTTATACCCTTACCATGATCCCTTTATGTAGAAATGTAGCTTTAAAATGATTCCAATGAGTCGTCACATCAAGGGTCTTTTTGTTTTGAAGAAAATGCAAAAAATATTACTTAATAGCCCTATAGACTGTTTCTAAGTTTTCAGGACAGTTGACCACTTTTAACTCTTTAAATCCTAGTCACGCATATATGCTTCATCTGCAAACAACATACCTGTGAGGAGTACACTTGTCCTATGCAAACAGTGTAGATCCTGATCAGAGGGTAAATATCAACCCTAAAAAGTCAAAAATGGAATAGACTAAATTGAAAATTAGAATTGTCCATTTGAGGTTTCAGGGAGGAAAGGGTTAAGCAAGTTGAAAGTAAAACAGAATGTGCCTTAAAGGCACATTAGTCTAACTTTCAGTCTGCTTTAAGCTGCCATCTGTAAGGTTATATTTCTTAGGGTGCATATTCATGGATTTTAGTCTCTTGGAACTCATATACCTATGCTTATGTTTTAAAGTGTCCAGTAACAATGTTGTTTATGTTTTGATGTCAAACAATGATTATATTTAAGGATGAGAAGGAGAAGAAAGCTGCCCTTCAGTCAGCAAGCAGTTCCCCTGACACTCCAACTGATCAGACTGCTACACCAACAGCAGACACAGAATCTCCAGGGGCCACAGCAAATATAGGGCACCAGTCTACGCCTGCAGCATTCCAGTTCTCTCCACAACAATTTGGCCAGGGAATGTTCCCATTCCAGATTCCCTTTCCACCAGGTACTTTCCCTCAGACATTACCACAGCAAGAGGGAAACAATTCAACCGCCAATATTCCAAGGTTTCCTCTTCCATTTGTAGGACCAATGATGCCTCCCCTCTTCAATCCAATGATGAATCCTGGGAATTTTTCCGTGCCTGGTACGGGGGTGCCCCCATGGCAACAAGGAAGTACAGGTAGTGGTATGTCAGCACCGACAGGCGGTATGCCATCTGGTGGTTTTACAAGATCTGAACACACACAGTCAAATAGTTCAGTAGCTGACACTCAACCACAAGAAGTTGTTGAAGAAAACATTAACTCTCTAAATGAAACACAGACTGAAGGAGAATCTCTGACACAAACTAACAGCCAGACCGGTTCTAGCGAGACTGACACAGTAAATCTATCAGAAGGGTTAAGACAAAGACATATACAGGAAACTAGGCCAGATACAGCTGCAGGTCAAAGGTCAGCCCAGTCAACAGTGACCCAGTCAAGGTCGTCACAGTCTGAAAGCCCGGCCTTTATTCTATTTGCTGCTGTTATTATAGGCCTCATAGCCTTGCTCTTGTTCAGGCGGATTTTTTCTATGAAATATTTTTCATTGTTGTATTAATCTATATTAAACAGTAAGTCTTCTCTATAACAACCACTAAAACGAAGGCTAATTAACTGTTTAAAAGACAGGTAACAGCTTAAAGCAAGGAGAAAGTTAAACAGAAGAGCTTTATGTTTTACTGTAGCCTTGCTTTAAGCAGTCACCTGTTGTAAATACATACTCATTTACACAGTTTAGTAGTTGTAATAGAGAGGTTTCTCTGTACATGATTGTGCTTAAAAATTAGACCTGCTTCAAAAAGTTTGAGAGCAGATCAGAAGCTAAGTAACACAGTGTCTGATCTAGCCCTTAAACTGTTTGCAACCCTGGATGAAACTAATTATCAACATTTTCAAAAAAGTTATTTAACATTTTCAACCCTAGTGAGGTGTTTACTTATCATTTACTACCCCCTGAAGAAGCACTGAGATCTGTAAAGACAGTTGCTTGCTTAACTCTTTCCTCCCTGAAACTTTAAATGGACAATTCCAGTTTTGATTTTTGTCTGGTCCATTTCTGACTTTTAAGAGTTGTTTTTGTCATTTTTGGCATTACTGACAAACAGTGAAGACCCTGATCAGAGGGCTCCTTTCGGAGCCCTCTGATCTGGGCCTTCACTGGTTGCATAGGACAAGTGTACTATTCAAATGTACACTGTTTGAAAAGACACCTATATGCGGGACTAGGGTTCAAAGGGTTAACCCATTTCTCCATAGATACACATTTCATCACAATTAATTTATACCTCCACTAAAGAAAACAGCCCCAGCTTATGCAGTTATGAGTATGCACCTAAAGAAATTTTTCCTATATCCTAACAGATGGTTGCTTGAAGCAGGCTGAAAGTAAAGCAGAAAGTGCCTTTAAACCTGCTTTAAGTGGTCAACTTTCATTTACACTAAAAAATAGGCTATGGGGTGATGCTTTAGTAGAAGCTTTCAGCTTTACGGATGTCCTGAATATAATATAATCTGCAATAAAGATTGTTCATTCATATGTTTGTGAGTGCTTAACAACACAGGGAGCCGTCACAATGAAATATGAACCAAAAAAAAATTAAAAAATATGAACATAAGATCCCTAACATGTATATTAAGAGGGTTTTTATTTTTTATTTCTGGTTGTGGGACAACTTGACTGGTGCATTTAGTCTCATTTGTTAAGTTTTGTATCTTTTATCCTTATGGGACACTCTCTCTGAACCCATTATCCTATTTATTGTTTTGAAGATAGTTGACCACTTAAAGCAGGTTGACAGTAAAGCAGAATGCCCCTTAAAGCACATTGTCCTTTACTTTCAGCCTGCTTTAAGCTACCATCTGCTAGAACATAAATAGAGGATATTGAATGAGTGTGTGTTCAGTCGTGAATTTATTGAACGAGTTGGATAAAATCATATGTTGCGAGCCTTGGCGAGCAACATATCATTTTATCCAACTCGTTCAATAAATTCACGACTGAACACACACGAATTTGATATCCTATTTATCACATAAACACCAAAATGACACGAATATCCGAACGGTCTTACTTTCACTTTTGACCTCGGCTCTTAGGAAAAGATTCGTCATAGGCGTTATTCGGTTGTATTCATCCGTAATGAGAAACACCTATCAAACTAAAATAAAGAAAATCAACAGCAATGTGTTGTGAAAAGACTTCTCTGATACCATATTCAATTTTAAATTAATATTTAATTTAAAAATTGCTGTAATTGACTAAATATGATCAGTTGACATTTAGAATCTAGTTTCGTTTTCAAAATAACGTCGCTAGAGCAACATGACGTCATTATCATTGTAACGTCTGAATTTGAAAAACAGTCTGAATCACTGTTAATACTAGAGCAAAATGCAGCCTGATTTTCAGCCTGAGTTTGCGAGACTGCTCGGAATAATGTTTCTAGGACACTTGAGAATGTTTCAATACCTAGTGGTGATTTAAGTTTGTCTAGATTCTCTTTACTGATTTACAGTCGGCGTAGTAGTACAGAATTTTGGTGATTCGAAAATTAGTATAAAATATATGCCCAGTGGGCCATACGATTTTTACGGCCCTCTATATTTTGCACGTTTATGTGATAAAAAAGTATTTCTTACAGTGCATGTTCTTGACTGTATAAATTAGATAAATTATTTTCATCAGAGGAAGAATAAATAAGAAATGTAAAAAGGCGTATTTAAGGGGTTATGGGTTAAAGAAATGTCCTGAAACTAATGTTGCTCTCATATGGGTCACTGGCTCTTAAACCTTTACCCTATAAATATGCCTTTTTACGCCTTTAATGTTTTCCTCCTGAAGAAAATAGTTCTACTTTATACAGTTCTGAATATTTACCAAAAGAAATATTTCCTAAATATTCTAACAGATGGTAGCTTAAAGCAGGCTGAAAGTAAAGCAGAATGTGCCTTAAGGCACAATCTGCCTTACTTTCAACCTGCTTTAAAGTGGTTGTCTTTCATCAAAACAGGCTAGTAGCAGGATTGGAACCTGGGACTTTTTAGTCAAATTTAGAGGACACTGATCCTATTACAAGAGGTCCATGGAGCCCTATAGTGCCCTGTAATAACTCTTGAAAGGTTACCCAAGGGAATTAATTTGTTCAAACTTGTCATAGAGGAGCTATGGATTATGCTTGAAATTTGAGGCAAGAAGTTTATCAAGGATACTGTATAAACTTGTCATTAGGGTTCACTGGGTTAATTCTGTACACATGTATTTTGTTAACAAAAAGTTTTTAAACTTTACTTAGTTTACATTGATTGAATAAGAAACAATTTATAACAACTTATACTAATCATTCTTGATGTAGTTAATATTGTGTAACATGTCAGTAAAACCTCTCTATTACGACCACTAAATTGTGTTTACCACAGGTGACTTCTTAATGCAAGGTGACAGTAAAACAAAAATCTCCTTTAGGAGATCTCTGTTTTATTGCCACCTTGCTTTAAGCTGTCATCTCTCTTACACAATCAATGTACCTCTGTTTAGTGGTTGTAATAAAAAGAGATTTTACTGATTTTGTTAAGGGTCTACTTAAAGGAAAATGGACATGGATTCAACGAATGGTCATGGATTCAAAATGCAAGAACTGAAAAAAAATCCCAAAAAACTTTAAAAATAATGCTTTTATAGCATTTTCTAGTTTGGATAAAGATCTTTCATGGAGGTCGCCATTTTGATTAGCTGTGTGGCATCATTTATCCCCCATCAGTATCCATATATGTTTACAACAAAGAAGACAGGCTGTTTGTGAAAATACGATTTAACTTAGTCAATTAAAACCTGTTAAACATTTGTTTCTCATGTACGACTGGTGTCCATGCAAATACCCATGTTCTTTGAAAGCGCCTGGTTTTTAGATTTTTAGCTCACCTGGGCACAAAGTGCACAAGGTGAGCTTTTGTGGTCAGTCAATGTCCGGCGTCATGCGTTGTGCGTCAACAATTTCTTCAAACATCTTCTCCTCCAAAACCACTTGCCTGATTGCAACTAAACTTCACAGGAATGTTCTTTGGGTCAAGCTCTTTCAAAGTTGTTCAAAGAATTTGAAACCATGCAGAACTCTGGTTGCTATAGCAACCAAAGTGAAAAAATAAGTAAATCTTAAAAAATCTTCTTGTCAAAAACCACAAGGGCCAGAGCTATGTCATTACTAATAGGGCCTCTATCAAAGTTGTTCAAATTTGCCCCATGGGTCAAAATTGGCCCCGCCCCAAGGGTCACTGTTTTACATAGAGTTATATAGTGAAATGTTCAAACATCTTTTTCTCTTAAACCAATATGTCCAGAGCTTTGATATTTGGCATTGTGTAACTTCCTGAGGTCCTTCAGATATGTTGTTGAATTGGTTCAGGTCTGTTGCTTATCTTGGTCATCGGAGCTAAATATAGATTTTTCTTCAATGAAAACTTCAAGAACCTTCTTGTTTGAAACCATAATACACTGAGCTTAGATATTTTGCACATAACATCATTTACAGGTCCTCTATTGACGTTGTTCAAATTTTGCCCCTTTGGTCAAAATTGGCCCTGCCCTGGGGGTCAACATTTTACCTAGAGTTATAATTATAGTGAAATGTTCAAACATCTTTTTTTCTGAAACCAATATGGCCAGAGCTTTGATATTTGACATGGTGTAACTTCCAGAGGTCCTTCACATAATTGGTTCTTGTCTGATGCATATATGGGTCACTGGAGCTGAAAGTAGATTTTCCAATGAAACTTCAAAAATCTTCTTGTCTGAAACCATATTACACTGAACTTAGATATTTTGCACATAACATTGTCTACAGGTCCTGTATCAAAGTTGTTCAAATTTTGCCCCTTGTTTGAAATTCCATGACTCAGCTTTAAGTGTCAACATGGTCAGGTGAGCGATCAAGGGCCAATCTGGCCCTCTTGTTTAATTTTTTTATTTATAAAATAATATTTAAATTCACAAAATACTTTGTAATGTCCGACACTGACCATAGTTTTACATTCCGTTTCACGGCTTTAATTTTCTAAAGAATACTCTTGAAATATTGACACAAGTCATTAACAAAGTGAGCGAGACATCAAATGTTACAACTTTTCATATGGCAAGTCAATAAAGCAGTTGCTATCACATATTACCGCCTAGTGTTCTCGACAGGGGGTTTATGGGTCTGGTCTGGTTTTCCAATGGTAAGGACAGCAATTATAACGAGTGATTGACTAATTGCAATCATGATGCATCATGCCACTGTTCTGTTCTGTTAATGCACATACATGCCTGAATTGTATGTGTGTGTGGTTTAGTTGTGATAGTCTTTTCATGTTAAAACAAAATGTGGAAAAACGGGTTTGCTAAGTTCCCCATCTATTGGTAAGTCTAATTGTACTTTTATCACCAGTTAAGCTAGTAATTTTTCGAAAATCAATTAGAGTTTCAAGGCTTTTTATCAGAAAAATAATTACTTAAGCTGTATGTACCCTGTACATCCAAGGTACCCAACAACATGTGATGAGGATAGAATAATGATGTCACAAATAGCATAAAGTCCAAGGGGTTCCGCTAGCAAATATGCAAAGATGGCGACCTCCTATCTAATTAGGGAAGGCTCACCTGGATAGTATAAAGTCTATTATCTACTCTTATATGCATCCCAACAACAACGTGATTTGGACATATGTTGTTGTTAAGAAACATCTTCAATTTAAGACCAACTTTACTGGAGCTGTCCATTTTCCTTTAAGCTTAGAAATCTTCATACTAGTTCATTTAATGGTTGTTTGTGTGGGTTTGACTATAATTATATATTTCTACTACACCTGTTTTCAAGAGGGAACAGCAATCAAGAATATGCTTGTCTCCAGCATGTGTGAGATCACTTTGATGAAGTCACTATAACTTCACCATTTATAAAGGCGTGATTACATCACTTGGATCCCATAAAAAGCATACTGGTTAAAAAAATAAAAGAGCTTAAAAAATTGGTTATTAGGTGAAAAACATAATTTGTCACTCGTCAATCTTTAAGACAAGCTGATCTCAACCTTGTCTAGTATAAACAAGTTACTTAGCTTGCCAAGGCTCACTTGATAACATTTCAATTCTAGACTCGGTTGAGATCAACTTGTCTCAAATATCAACTAATGACAGATCCTACATTTCACTGATTGTTTGTGTGAGTTTAACAACAGTAATATATTTTACTGGTTGGAAGTATTTGAGGTTTTGTCTTTTATCTTATTTATATATATTACTCATACTATAGGCATGTATTCATTTTTAGCTCACCTGAGCTAGCTCAGGGTGATCTTTTGCAATCCTTAAATGTCTGGCATCCATCGCTCATAGTCCATCATCAACAATTTTAGGGTTTACACTCTAGAGGCCACAACTTTTATTCAATCTTTCTGTTACTTGCTCAGATTGTATATTACCATAAGAGTTTGGATGAGTTTAATTATGGTTGAAATCAGACCAAAAGATCAAGAGTTATCTAGAGTAAAAGAGGGCATTATCGACAGTCGGTAATTATCGACACTTTTTTGTAAACCAATCTTATCTTATCTTCTACGATCTTTTATTACGTCGTCGGTGTTTTTGAAAGAAAAGTGACGTAGTTTCAAGTCTAGCTCGCGGGAAAACAAATTCAAAAGGTAAGACTGAACCATATATAACGCATATTTACAACACAAACCGTACATTCAGTACGAAAATATCAGCGACTTATAGCGATCGATAAGCAGGTGTCACGTGATTACATATTAGTTTTCGGTTTAACCTTGGACTATAGCTCATGCGGGATGACATAATGCGACATGTTTATCTCCCTTACCATGTAAAATGACCCAAATCGTCAATATTTACAGTAATAAACGAAAAGGAATGGGTGTCGATAAATGCCTCCAGGTTTTGGGTTATGTTGGCTGTTATCTATCAATGTAAATCCAGATCATTCTCGTCTATGTTATCAGTAGATCTAGCTCTGGTTCGTAGTACAGTTATTAGGAAATAATACGACGTCTATTTCACCTATCTTTTAGCGTAACCAGTAGAAAAACCCTAGAACGACAAATAAACGGGTAGAACCGTGAACCTAACAATCAAAATAAACGCAATTAACATACAGATCTAGATCTACATCAAATTAAAGCTACCATTCGATCTATAACAGATCAACAAGCATACTTGGAGGAGAGAGAGACAGAGAGAGAGAAAGAGACGGACAGACCGAGAGAGACAGAGACAGACAGGCAGACAGACACAGAGAGAGAGACACAGTGCCAAAAGCCATCTCAGGTCACGATGCCCTGAAACTTTTAAACGAAAAACATGACCAAAAGCACCACAGGCATTTTCAATGCAACTTTAAACCGTTCACAGTCTAACTACATATGAAGTGCTCAGCAGAAAAGTTTCGAATAAGACAATTACTATAAATGGGCGTCTGATTCGGATCCAAATTATGTAGTTTAATCACATGTACCGGGATCTATTTTAAGGACAACTGATCATGTCACATGACCGAGTGAAAAAAGCTACAGTAGGCTTGGATTCGCATTAAATTACACATTCCCTCAATCACTTCCTCTGTAATTGTGCGATTTATAGAATTGGCAAGCTCGTCAAATGCTAGAATCTACTGTTATTTGACATATTTAATACAGAGAAGCATGGGTGTCGAATATTACCTAGATGTGTCGATAATGGAATACGGTGTTTACGTACAGAAGCTATCATACTGAAACGTAAATTGATAAGCCAGACAAAGGCGATACAGGAGAAAGGAACCAATGAAATTTTCTCTTTCATACAGAGAACGAATAATTTGAGTTGGTAAGACAAAAAGAAGGTTTCTGATTGGTGGGCTTTTAAGGTGTCGATAATACCCTCATTTACTCTACCTTTGAATTGCTGAAAATGCCATATTTAACAGTGTTTACACTTTAGAGGCCACAAAATTAATCGAACATTTCTCAAACTTGCTCAGATGGTATATGACTATAAGAGTTCAGATGAGTTTGATTATGGTTGAAGTTAGACCTATAGGACAAGAGTTATGTGAGTTGTGTGAGGTGAATAGTAGGCCTGAAAGAAATAAACAATCCGCCAGGGAAGTTTTCCTATACAGGAAAGCTGACTGGGAAGGCTTCAAGGCGTATATGGAGGAAGCCAGGGATAGGACCCTACAAGGTAGCTACAGTAAGTCTATACAGGAAAGCTGACTGGGAAGGCTTCAAGGCATATATGGAGGAAGCCAGGGATAGGATCCTACAAGGTAGCTACAGTAAGTCTATACAGGAAAGCTGACTGGGAAAGCTTCAAGGCATATATGGAGGAAGCCAGGGATAGGACCCTACAAGGTAGCTACAGTAAGTCTATACAGGAAAGCTGACTGGGAAGGCTTCAATGCATATATGGAGGAAGCCAGGGATAGGACCCTACAAGGTAGCTACAGTAAGTCTTATACAGGAAAGCTGACTGGGAAGGCTTCAAGGCATATATGGAGGAAGCCAGGGATAGGACTCTACAAGGTAGCTACAGTAAGTCTGTACAGGAAAGCTGACTGGGAAGGCTTCAAGGCATATATGGAGGAAGCCAGGGATAGGACCCTACAAGGTAGCTACAGTAAGTCTATACAGGAAAGCTGACTGGGAAGGCTTCAAGGCATATATGGAGGAAGCCAGGGATAGGACCCTACAAGGTAGCTACAGTAAGTCTATACAGGAAAGCTGACTGGGAAGGCTTCAAGGCATACCGGTATATGGAGGAAGCCAGGGATAGGACCCTACAAGGTAGCTACAGTAAGTCTGTACAGGAAAGCTGACTGGGAAGGCTTCAAGGCATATATGGAGGAAGCCAGGGATAGGACCCTACAAGGTAGCTACAGTAAGTCTGTACAGGAAAGCTGACTGGGAAGGCTTCAAGGCATATATGGAGGAAGCCAGGGATAGGACCCTACAAGGTAGCTACAGTAAGTCTATACAGGAAAGCTGACTGGGAAGGCTTCAAGGCATATATGGAGGAAGCTAGGGATAGGACCCTACAAGGTAGCTACAGTAAGTCTATACAGGAAAGCTGACTGGGAAGGCTTCAAGGCATATATGGAGGAAGCCAGGGATAGGATCCTACAAGGTAGCTACAGTAAGTCTGTAAACGAACTATGGAACCTCTTTAAGATGGGATTGCAGAAAGGTATTCAAAAATTTGTTCCAAAACGTAAAATTTCAGCAAAATTTAGTCTCCCATGGATCACACAAGAAATTAAAAGAAACATTCGCAAGAGAGACAGCTTATTCCAACGTTACAAAAAATCAAAGGATCCAAAAGTTAGACATCATTTCCTTAGCCTTAAGCATAATTATGATCTGCAGAAAAATTAAACAATCCTACGGTAGCTACTTATAAGATATCCTTGGTGTCATACCTACAGACAATGATACCAATCGTACCCAAGAATCCAAAGTCTCACCTAAAATGCTTTATTCTCTAACTAAAAGTGCCAGGCAAGACTCCAGGGATATTGCACCATTACGTGATGGGACTAGTGACAGACTACTGACAACGAATGCTGAAAAAGCAGAAGCTCTGAACCGACAGTTTCAGTCTGTTTTTACAGCACAGTCCCCTGAGTCAAATGACCTATGTACCCCCAAATTCCCTAATATGCCTGAAATAACCTTTGGTCTTAACGGAATCAGCAAACTATTATCTGATTTAAAGCCGGATAAAGCAGCTGGCCCAGATTCTATCAAGCCTGCAGTCTTGAAGAATCTGCACAGCGTAATTGCTCCCATTGTTCAGACCATATTCCAGCGAAGTTACTACAGTGGATGTGTTCCAGATGACTGGAATAGGGCCATGGTCTGCCCATTGTACAAGAAGGGAGATAGGAGTAATCCGGCAAACTACAGGCCTATCTCTCTCACTTGTATAATGTGCAAGACCATGGAACACATCGTAGCCTCACAACTTTCAAAACATCTGAATTCACATAACATTCTTTACGACCTGCAGCATGGGTTTCGTGAGCGCCGTTCCTGCGAGACGCAGCTCATCCAAGGGGTTGCAGACAGATCTAGTCTTGCTGGATTTCAGCAAGGCTTTTGACGTCGTCAACCATCACAAGCTTCTGTACAAACTCATGCTGCATGGAGTAACGGGTAAAACACACTCATGGATTTCAGCATTCCTTAGTAACCATACACAGACCGTAGTTTTGGAAGGGTCCACGTCAACAGCAGTACCAGTGACGTCCGAGTGCCGCAGGGTTCTGTACTCGGGCCCTTCCTCTTCCTGCTGTACATTAATGACCTGCCTGATAGCCTAACATCACAGGTCAGGCTTTTCGCCTATGACCCAGCAGTGTACTTGACCATTTCAAGTGAGAAGGATGGAGCTTCGCTACAGACCGACCTTGATCACCTACAGGAGTGGGAGTACCAGTGGGACATGCGGTTCAACCCTAGTAAGTGCCAAGTTGTACACATAACGGGGTCCTCATGTCCTATTTGGACCTCCTACAGTCTTCATGGACAGGTCCTGGAGGTGGTCAGGGACGCCAAGTATTTGGGAGTGACTGTAATCTGGGATCTTAGCTGGAACAGTCACATAAAAAATGTAACCCTCTCAGCCAACCGAACACTTTGATTCCTGCGGCGCAACATAAGAACCACCCATAAAGGTGTACGAGAGATGGCATACAAAACCTTAGGTCGTCCTCAGGTGGAAAATGCAGCCACTGTGTGGAGCCCTTACACCAAACAGCACACCCAACAGGTCGAGATGGTGCAGCACAGGGCTGTACCTTGGACATACAGTAACTACTCGACCTATGATAGTGTCTCCCACATGCAAAGGCAGCTAGTCTGGAGGTCTCTCCAAGACGGAACAGATGCCCGCCTGGTCATGTTCTTCAAAGTGGTCCAAGGCCTAGTAGCTATTCCGCCACCCCTTTATCTGCAACACCCTATGAGAGCTACGCGTCGTGCACACCCCCTTTCTTACAGACAAATCCACACCTCTGTGAACTATTATAAATATTCTTTCTTCCCAGCGTATAATCACCCTATGGAACACCCGACCATCACACATTGTCTTGCTTCCTGATCTTGAGCACTTCAAGCAGGCAGTAAGCGATGTTATCCATACAAAAAGGAACAGCGTTTTTATCAACTCTTAATTGTAAACTACTTTCTTTTAACATGTAACAAAGTACCTTTTTCATTTTTCCAGATTGTCTGGAGCTACTTTACCTTTACCTTTACTCTTACTCTTAACAAATTTGCACTGATGTGCAGCTGCACATAATCCCCGAGAGGGGGTGTTGCAGGATTTAAAGGAAGAAAGAAAGTTATCTATCTTTGAATTGCTAAAAATGCCATATTTAACAGTTAACACTCTAGAGGTCACAATATTAATCCAATATTTCTCAAACTTGCTCAGATTGTGTATAATATGCCCTCGAATTGCTGAAAATGTCATATCTTACAAGTGTTTACACTCTTGCAACTAGTTTTCAATGGATTTTAATTATACTTGCATACAATACATGTATATATTTATATATACGGTAGCTATAAGTTCTTTAGAGAGGGCAGTTATTGTTGAAATTTGATCATTTTGGCAAGAGTTATCTGCCTTTGATATACTTTGAAATGCTAGAAAAGGCTTTATTTCAGTATTATTTAGGCTCTAGTTATCTGCCCTTGATGTACTCTACTATACTAGAGTAGGTCATATTCCAATGTTGTTTACATGCTATACTACAAATTTGAATGGATTTAGAATAAAACGGGTGAAATTTAAAGGTAAAGCTATCAGGTTGCATTATAACAGGTGAGCGATATCAGGGCCTACAGGCCCTCTTATTTATATACCCGTCTCCTGACAGGATGTGTTATGGGAAAAACCATGGCGTTTGGACAGGCATAACCAGTTTGGGCTCATTTCAATTGATCTTTTTATGCCTATCTTTTGACAGGAGGTATAAAATTAATGGAACTCCCGTGGCGTCTGGATGGGCATTACCCATTTCAACTCTTTAACTCAAAGAGTTTTCTTACTTAACCAAACAATGTTTTTTGCCACAACACGAAGGCCAAGTTTAATAAACAGCCAAATTGCACCATTATGGTCCTTAAATTGGTTTCCACAATGGTCTCTGCTCTCTAACTCGAGCAGTTTTAACCCGATCTTCATCAGACTTATTGAAAATGGTAATTGCTACAAAAAGGAGGCCAGGAAATTGCAATAGAATTTTTGCAGTTCTGGCCCTTGGCTTTCTCAATGTGAAAAAAATTGTGCTTATTTTCTTGCAGCTAAGATCTTTATAATGTTCTGACAAATGTCTGGTTAGTAACTCCTTATAGTGCTGGAACCAAACATACCCATCATTTGCAAACAGTGTAGACCCAGATCAGAGGGCTCTTCTGAAAGAGCCTTTTGATCAAAGTGTATACTGTCACATTTTTAACTATACTGAAATAAAATCTCTTTAGAGTGAATATAAATCAATATCAGATGACTGATGAGTCCAATATCGAGGGTCTGGTGAGTATCCAAACTGTCTTAATAGTAAATTCTGGTTTTGTTTTCTGCATAATTGCATTTCAGTTATATTGTATAATTGAAATATGCTTAGGGGAAATCCATTTCTTTGTTTAATGTGATATGGTAGAATGAGGCATGGAGTGTTGCAAACAATGTAGACATAATTATCAGATATCTTCTTAACCCTTTACCTCGTAGAAGCTTCTTGTTGTGCATTTGATTTTTTCCTCCACTGAAGAAAATGGTGCAAATTTATACAGTCATGACAAGTACCAAACGAAATATTTTCTGTATCTTAGCAGATGACATATTTTGCTTTTCTTTCAACCTGCTTTTAGTTTTAACCTGTTTTTAGCTCACCTGAGCTAAAGGCTCAGGATGAGCTTTTGTGATCACTCTCCGTCTGTCGTCCAGTGTCCGTTCAGATTTCCAAACATCTTCTCTGAAAAAACTGACCTGATTTCAACCAAATTTTGTCAGAAGCATCAGTGACAAGGGGGAACGAAATGTTGTTCAAAGTTTCTGGCTAGAGTTATTCCCCTTGCTGTGGGGCCAGTTTTTCTAACATGACTGTATAGACAACCTTTAATGCGTAAGGAAATCTTTAAAAATCTTCTTCTCAGAAACTGAAAGGCCCAGACCTTTGATATTTGGTATGTACCATGACCTAAAAGTCTTCTACCAAGATTGCTCAAATTATAACCCCCTGGTCAAAAATGGCCCTGTCCTGGGGCTTCTCAGTTTTCCATTGGAAAACCTGTAAAAATCTTCTTCTCTGAAACAGTGAGAGCCAAATCCTCAATATTTGACATGTAGCTTTGCCTTATGGTTCCCTACCAAGATTGTCCAAATTATGATCCCGGGTGAAAAATGGCCCTGCTCTGAGGCTTATCAGTTTTACATAGACTTGTATAGGAAAACCTTTAATTCCTTGGGACTCAAAGACTCCTCTTGGAGAACGAAAACAATGTCCTCAGGTGAGCCAAATGTAGGCCTCTGGCCCTGTTGTAAAACTAGAAACAGGCTATGGGGATAAAGGGTTAAGAGTGAGAGGCAAATGCCAAGTCGATATATATGTGAACAAGCCCAATTGAATCAAGTATTGTACTCAACACTCTGAAATAACCTCGTCATATCACATCCTTGAATAATAAAATAACTGAAAAACCTTTTCGCATTTTAAAAATTGCTGAATTTCTTTATTTGAAAAACGCTTTACTCAATAAATTACACAATTGCAGACATTACTTGCTTTGAGTTAACCCTTTACCCCATAGACTGTTTCTAGTTTTGAATAAATTGGAACTACTTTCATCAGTGTAGGAATAAATAAGAGGCATCAAAAGGCATATTTATGGGGTAATGGGTTATAGTATAAAATACCAAATGTTGTATATGAGTATATTTAGAGGTCCCTACAACAATAGAATATAATATTTATGGCTACCATAAGTTGCTCATAAAAATCCTATCAAAAGCAAATTTATAAATCATAGGCTTTAACCATTTTATTGCCATGCTCTAAAACCCTTACAAAATTATGCAAACAGTTTTGATCCAGATCAGGCACCGCATAACGTGGCATTGGATCTGGATCTAAACTGTTTGACACCCATATCAATGTTTCCTAAGTGAAAAGACATATTTCAGTGTCAGTACAACACTATGGTTGTTCTTGGTGTATATATTATTATATGAGCTATGATCGTTATTGAAAGAACTGCATTGTTAATGTTAAATCATTCTATGGTTATTGTTGTGAATGTTTATGAAGAGTTATTGATTGTCTATGTCTTCTTGTTTGATAGACCCATTAACTCACTACCCCATAGCCTGCTTCTAATATTGAAGACAGGTGATCTCAAAATGCAGGCTGAAAATAAAGCAGAATATGGGTTATGCATCTAAGGCCTGCTTTAAGCTACCATCTGCTAGGATATAGAAATTATATCTTATGGGGCTTATTCATGATCATAAAAATTGGGAGATATTTTCTTCTCTGGGGGAATAATTAAAAGTGTGAAAGGTGTATTTATGGGGTAATGGGTTAAGTGCAAGAAAAGATTGTCTCAACTATTGCAAACATTTTATAAAGTTAACTTGCTTACAGCATCTTTGGTTTCAATATAATTGTGCGATACAACTTCACCATATGACTTACATTCTGGAGATGAAATCCAAATGATGAATAAATGTGCAATTGGAATATCACAGTTGTCTTTGTCACTTGATAGGTTCCCATAAACCATAAACATACTATGTTTTTAGTGTTTGAGACAGCTGACTGCATAAGGTAGCCTGGAAGTACTGTCAAACCTGTGGTAAGGAACCATCTGTCTTAAGCAACCAATAATGTTAAGCGACCATTAAAGAAGATACATTTTTAGCTCACCTGAGCCAAAGGCTCAAGGTGAGCAATTGGGATGGCCCTGTGTCCGGAGTCGTCCGCCGTCCGCCGTCGTTAACAATTGCTTCAAATGACATCTCCTCCTATACCGCTTGACAGATTTCAACCAAACTTTAAAGAAATGTTGTTTGGGTCAAGCTCTTTCAAATTTGTTCAAAGAATTAAAAACAATGTAGAACTCTACTCTAGTTGCCATGGCAACCAAAGTGAAAAAATAAGGAAATGTTAAAAAATCTTCTTGTAAAAAACTGCAAGGGCCAGAGTTTAGATATTTGGTACATAACATTATCTACGCCCCGGGGATCATAATATGAACATGGATCAAAATGTTCAAATGGGGATAATGTTTTAGGCCTTGTTATGGTGATTGTAAGAGCAACTTCTATGTTTCGGTTCACTAGGTTTTCGAAAAACATAATTTGATAGAGTATGCCATTGGCCTTGACCTTGCCTTGACCTTTGTCAGACATGACCAAAGTTGAACAGCGCTAATGAGCTTCTTCAGTTGAGTACACATGCCAAATATGAAGTCTCAGTCACAATAAAGTAATGCAATTTCAAAGTTATCAGGTTTAAGGATAAATTCAGCATATTTGACCTAAATGACCTCCAAATGACCTAGACCTTTGTCAGACATAGCCAAAGTTGCACTGGGCTCAAGATCTTTTTGAGTTGAGTACACATGCCAAATAGAAGGTCTCTATCACATTAAAATCATGTAATTTCAAAGTTATCAGGTTTAAGGTTAAATTCAGCATATTTGACCTCTTAATGACCTCTAAATGACCTTGACCTTTGTCAGACACAACCAAAGATGTACTGCGCTAAAGAGCTTCTTGAGTTGAGTACACATGCCAAATATGAAGTATTTATCACAATAATATCATGCAATTTCAAAGTTTTCAGGTTTCATGTTAAATTCAGCCTATTTGAACTCTTAATGACCTCTCAATGACCTTGACCTTTGTCGGATATTACCTGAGTTGTACTGAGATCAAGAAATTCTTGAGTTGAGTACACATGCCAACTATGAAGTCTATCACAATAAAGGTTGCAATTTCATAGTAATCAGACTTATTTTTAGGTTAAATTCATCCTATTGGACTTCTCAATGACCTCTAAATGACCTTGAGCTTTTTCAGACACAACCAAAGTTTTACTGCACTCAAGAGCTTCTTGAGTTGAGTACACATGCCAAATATGAAGTCTTTTTCACAAAAAAGACATGTCATTTCCTACTTATCAGCTTGTTAGCTCACCTGGCACGTAGTGCCAAGGTGAGCTATTTTTGATAATCCTCTGTCCGTCTTCGTTCGTCCGTCCATCGTTCGACCGTCCGTCCGTCGTCAACAATTTCTTTAAACGACATCTCCTCTAAAACTACTCGATGGATTTTTACAAAACTTGGCCTGAATGATCCTTATATGGTCCTCTTTCAAAGGTGTTCAAACATTTCCGGTCTGTTGCATATCTAGGTCACAGGAGCTAAAAATAGATTTTTTCAATGAAATCTTAAAAAATCTTCTAGTCTGAAACCACAGTACCCTAAGCTTACATATTTTGCACAAAGCATCATCTACAGGTACTCTATCAAGATTGTTCAAATTATGTCCCTGGGGTAAAAAATGACCCCTCCCTGGGGGGTCGTAATTTTATATAGAGTTATATAGTGAAATATTCAAACATCTTTATCTCTGAAACTAATGTTGCCAGAGCTTTGATATTTGGCATGATGACACTTCTAGAAGCCCTTAACCAATATTGTAAATATGGTTCCGGTCCGTTGCATATCTAGGTCTGAGGAGCTAAAAATAGATTTTTTCAATGAAATCTTAAAAAATCTTCTTGTCTGAAACCACAGTACCCTGAGCTTAGATCTTTGGCACAAAGCATCGTCTTCAGGTCCTCTATCAAGATTGTTCAAATTATGTCCCTGGGGTAAAAAATGACCCCGCCCCGGGGGTCGTAATTTTACATAGAGTTATATAGTGAAATCTTCAAACATCTTTATCTCTGAAACTAATGTTGCCAGAGCTTTGATATTTGGCATGATGACACTACTATAAGTCCTTAACTAATGTTGTAAACATGGTTCCGGTCCGTTGCATATCTAGGTCACAGGAGCTAAAAATAGATTTTTTCAATGAAATCTTAAAAAATCTTCTTGTCTGAAACCACAGTACCCTAAGCTTACATATTTGGCACAAAGCATCATCTACAGGTACTCTATCAAGATTGTTCAAATTATGTCCGTGGGGTAAAAAATGACCCCTCCCTGGGGTCGTAATTTTATAAAGAGTTATATAGTGAAATATTCAAACATCTTTATCTCTGAAATTAATGTTGCCAGAGCTTTGATATTTGGCATGATGACACTACTAGAAGCCCTTAACTAATATTGTAAATATGGTTCCGGTCCGTTGCATATCTAGGTCACAGGAGCTAAAAATAGATTTTTTCAATGAAATCTTAAAAAATCTTCTTGTCTGAAACCACAGTACCCTGAGCTTAGATCTTTGGCACAAAGCATCGTCTTCAGGTCCTCTATCAAGATTGTTCAAATTATGTCCTTGGGGTAAAAAATGACCCCGCCTTGGGGGTCGTAAATCAACAAAGAGTGATATAGTGAAATCTTTAAACATCTTTTTCTCTGAAACTAATATGGCCAGAGCTTTGATATTTGGCATGATGATTCTTCTAGAAGCCCTTAATCAATTGTTAATATGGTTCCAGTCCGTTGCATATCTAGGTCACAGTAGCTAAAAATAGATTTTTTCAATGAAATCTTAAAAAATCTTCTTGTCTGAAACCACAGTACCTTGAGCTTAATATTTGGCACAAAGCATCATCTACAGGTCCTCTATCAAGATTGTTCAAATTATGTCCCTGGGGTAAAAAATGATCACGCCCTGGGGGTCGTAATTTTACATAGAGTTATATAGTGAAATCTTCAAACATCTTTACCTCTGAAACTAATATGGTCAGAGCTTTGATATTTGGCATGATGACACTTCTAGAAGCCCTTAACCAATATTGTAAATATGGTTTCGGTCCTTTGCATATCTAGGTCACAGGAGCTAAAAATAGATTTTTTCAATGAAAATTATGTCTCTGGGGTGAAAAGTGATCCCATACCAGGGGTTATGTGACCCTTGTGTTGGTTTTTCCAGGTGAGCGATATTTAGGCCTGCATGGGCCTCTTGTTTTTAGGTTTAAATTGGCCTATTTGATCTCTTAATGACCTCTAAACGACCTTTATCTTTGTCAGACATGACTCGAGTTGTACTAGGCTTGAGAATTTATTGAGTTAAGCACATAGGATAAATATTATGAGTCTATCACACATAGTTCAACTTTTTTTCGTGTATGCAATATTATGGTTAGATGTCTTACCAATTTTCAAGTAAATCAGCAAGATTTTTGAAATTATGTCTCTGGGGTAAAAAATGATCCCACCCCAGGGGTCATGTGACCCTTGTGTTGGTTTTTCAAGGTGAGCGATATTTAGGCCCGCATGGGCCTCTTGTTTATACAAAGACTAAAGCCAGGTGAGATTTGAATAAAATATTGTAAGAAAAAAAAGTTTTTTCCTTCTAGTATTGCCAAATCAAATCAAATCAATATTTATTTATTGTCGGAAACAGTTTATAACATGTAACATAAGCCACAGAATTATACACTGATAATTCCGTGCATAAGCTATGTATAGCTTTTTACCGACATAAAGAACATAAGGAAAACATCACAAAGCACATACATTTATCACAATATTTAGAAATCCCATGCAAACGAGATAATAAACCCACAAGATAATAACCCACAAAGCATATTTAGCAGTATTATAATGGTATTTGTTAGTGTAGATCAATCTCAGATACAGAGCCTGGGGTGCTTGGTATGTCAAAGATCGGTTTTGTTATGGCACGGCTCATGAATGTTTAACGTCATACAATCTTACTGTAGTACAACCCTAGTAGGTCAACTGAACTCGCTCAACGAATGAATACTCTCTGGAAAGGAGAGTTATCAGATTCATCGGAGAATCGAGAAGGTTTGGACTTCATCTTATATTTATTCTAAAAAGCTTTTATGCACAAACTGAACTGTATCCACTCATAAATCTTTAAATTTAAAATGCTTGTTTGAAAATGAACTCGTTTCTTTCCCCTGTGAACTTTCGAGGTACAGCAGCGTTTTTTTTCCCACCCAATTCTTCTTCTTCTTCCAGTTAAGAGCCGGGTAGCTATAGAGGCTCTGTGTTACTTATGTACATGGTGAGTCGGATCGAGTTAGAAAGCTATAAATGATCTTTTTGATATACTTTCACTTTGCTTTAGGCAGCCACCTGCCTTAAACACCAACTTATCATTATAAATTTAGCAGTATTATAATGGTATTTGTTAGTGTAGATCAATCTCAGATACAGAGCCTGTATAGCTCAGTGGTAGAGCGTCCGCTTGCAGTGCGGGAGGTTGTGGGTTCAATCCCCGGCCGGGTCAAACCAAAGACTAGAAAATTGGTAGTAATGGCTTCCCTCCTTGGCGCTCAGGATTTCGGGTTAGCATTACGACTGGTTCGTCGGTGTCAGGATAAAGTGACCGGCCGGGTACAGTCCCAATGGTGCACCTAAAAAGTGCCCCTTCTCATAATCATCAGAATTGATGGCGTAGAAGTAACAAATAGAAAAAAAAAAAATTGGTAGTGACTAGGGGTACGTGAACGTACCTCTTATATTTGAAATTAGCGGTACGGTCACGTACCCCTAGCGAGCCCTATGAGGGTTGACTAGGGGTACGTGAGTCCAAAACACTATTAAGGGGTCACCCGAAAAACCGAAAACAGCCTGTTTTCGCGAAAACAGGCTGAGCTTACGAAAACAGGCTAGAAAAAAGGTTTTATGTTGTGAAAGTATATTTAAAGCCATCAATAACAGTTTATTAGTCTATTATAAAATAATAATCGTCATTCCTACTCAAAAAGGTGCTTTTATTGCCCCAAAATCGGCGTCAATATGAAAAGTGCCGGTCCAACATGACATACGAAAACAACCGAACACACCACTTAGAAGCTATATGTATGTTGTACCGATATCGTATTATACGGTATTCATATTTTTTATATCGTTAATACGGTATTAATATTGTTTATTCACCAATATATTTTAACAAATTATCAAAAAAGATGCTTTTGATGGCTAGCAATCGTCGCAATATGGAAAAATGCTGACCTGCCTTAACTTACGAAAACAGCCTGAAAACACCATTTGAAACAGATATGCTGTACGAATATCGTTATGGCATGCAAAGAAAAATGAAATAGAGTTGGTAATATAATTTGTCTGGCTAATGTTCAAGAAGTGAATAATGAAACTACGGAGAACGGTCAGATTTTATAGGGATCGAGCGAGATGAAAATCAATTAAGTTCTCAAACATGTCAGCACGAGTGGCTTTAATACTAATTAGCGACACTCATGAACTTTTCAAACATGTCAGCATGAGTGGTTTTAATCATAATTAGCGAAACTCTTAACTGTGCTCACTACTAATTATTTTTATCGTTCACACTTTGTCATTCTCAAATACATTTCAAAGCCATATCGCGGCCCTGTAAATCTATTATCTGGATCCATGTCATATTTGTTATATTCGAATCTCATTATATGGTATATTGAAGAAATATTTATGCAATGCTTTTATCCAGAATTAAAATTGTATATACAAATACCTATGTTTCATTGAATATGTGTGGTTCTTATCCAGGGGCAGAATCTGTAAGTTATCTAAAATTATATGAATTCGGGTGTGTGACAGTCGAGGGTACCGACAGTCGGCAAGCTTTGACGGATGGATCAAAGATGGTTTGGACTTGAACTTTTTGTATTACAATGTAACAAGATTTTCTACTGTAGGTATCGAATAGAAGGCTAGCTAAATAAACGCATGTTGTAACTAAAAGTATATTTCATTTCTGATTTCCAAAATAAAAAATATGATCGTTTCCCAATATTCCATTTTTATTTTAACAGGTTTCCAGAGAAGGGAATGTGAATATTAAAGAAATTAAATATGCACTAACCCATATGATGTCACTCATTATAATCGTATCGAAGAGACGATTCGGATAATTAGTACCATCAAAGGATTTAGTGTTGACATTTAGTGTTGAAATTTTAGTGGATTTTTCAGTTTACTTCATCTAATCTGGAGCCCTGGTTAAAAACTGGATCCTTCTGAGCACTATGAGAAACATCTACGCTGTTAGCTTAGTATACGAGTATATTCATCATTCGTTTAACCTGTTTTCTACTTGACTTGATGTGCAATAAGATGTAGAGGTAATTTTGCAGGTGGTTTGCCAAAGAAATTAATTAGATAAATGATAAGAACAGGTCAGGCGGTGAAGGGGTTAACTGTAGCACATTAAGATATATATTAGATTGAATAAAAATCACGAGGCTTATTTAGAACAGGTCAGGCGGTGAATGGGTTAAATGTAGCACATTAAAATGCAAGATATATATTAGATGTGGTATATGCAGACAATCACTCACCCTAATGGGGCAACAAATTACTTGATGTCTGATCTGGTCTATGCTGTCTGCTTATAATCCCCCTGTCCACTATTCATTCTCTATTTGTGCAGCAGCTAAAGCATGCTATCTCATATGTGATATCAAAAATCTGTGATGTATGAATGTATTTTATAATAGACTTTGTAGAATTTTACTGTATTAACATGATAATGTATTTCTTTTACAGGCTGTTAGTTAATCTTACTGTTAAGAAACTTATGTTATTATGTCGGTAAATAGCTTTTAGCTAATGTTATATATGTTGTGAAAACACCCGACTATAAATAAAGTTTCTTGTATCTTGTATCTTGATTGAATAAAAATCACGAGCACATATATAACACCGCCCATAAGAACATTATGACAGGGCTGCCATTAGTTTATATAAAACCCTATGCTTTCTAATGTAGGAATTGATGATTCTGCCACTGAAAGCAGGTTGAAAGTAAGGCAGAATGCGCATTGAGCATTCTGCTTTACTTGTAACCTGCTTAAAATTACCAACACAAAAAATCGGAAACATGCGGAGATGGCAGCCCTGTGTGAGTTAATAAATAGCATTTGATAAAGCATCCATATTACGGACTCTAAAAAGAATGTTAATTAATTCTCAGTCAGCATGTACTATGTAAGATATGTGGCAGCTTAAAGCATGGTGAAAGTAAAATAGAATGCTCCAGTTTGACTTTCGCTATACTTTAAGCAGTCCCAATGAACATACACAGTTTAGGGTTGTTATATAGAGGGTTTCCTGCAGATCTACACCACTGTCAAATCAGGTAGCACTTAATAAATCCGAGTGAAAACATTACACAAGCACTTTCACTAATATAATCCAGCATTGCGAATTACATGCTCACGTGTCATAATCACAGATAAAACACAAAACACACATTCATATAATAATCCAATTGAATCAAGTGTTGATAGAATTCACGTAATCCACAGCTCAAATGCTGTACAGGAGGGGTCCGGCGACATGAAAAAAAAATATATCATAGTTTAAATTAATATGTTTACAATATGTGTACAACATTAAATATTGAAACGCATTGCAGAGCTTCATATGAGGGAAGTATTTAAAAAACTAAAATCTGTGAATGGAAGCGAAGCTCCAGCGCTGACTTACTCCGTACATATTCAGCAGCTCCATCTCTGTCTCAGCCTGCTTCTGGAGGGCATTTCCTCTTCTTGTCAGTTTTTCAATTGTTAACCTATACTTTTCCGAAAAATCCTCTGATCAGGAGCTGCAATGTTTGTTTCGACTGTTTGTTTATGACGAGTATACTCGTCCCTCGGATGAATATGTAGTACTATGTACCATAAGAAATTGTTTCTTTATATAGGCAAATTGAAGCTTAAAGAAGGTTGAATGTAAAGCAGAATGTTACTTCTGCTTTACTTTCAACATGCTTTAAGGATCTATCATGTTCGTCCATAATCATAACTGTCAACAACCAACACACAGTTTGATACCCGGTGATAAGCTCGATCTTTTAACCAATTAACACATTAGGGTACTAATTGATAGACAAATATTGGGGATTATAACCAAGATTATATTTTCAAATTGCTTTATTTCAAATCTCAGTTTACATACATATATGCAAATACATGAGACAATTATATTACTAGTAGTGGTCTGGCATAGGCGCGCAAACAGCATTATGCTGCATAATGTCTCGTCTGATCTGGGGCCAAACTGTTGTACAATTGTCTTAGACTTTTCTTAAATAAAATATGCATAAACCTTAGTTAAATACTTTTTGCCGACGACACTTTTACGAAAATACTGATTTAATTAATTATTCCTTGGGCAATAGCACCGAGTAATTAGAGCGGTCTAATTACTCCGTAGCCAATAGATAGCTTGAAAACAAAATTATTAGAAAAACTTTTTGAAATTAATCCTTCTTAATACAGTCTTCAATATGCACCATAAACTTAAAGCAGGCTGAAAGCAAATCAGATTTTGATTTACTTTCAACCAGCTTTAAGTGGTCAGTGGTCACCTGTGATCAAATTAAAGGCCTGTGTCGGTAAAAAGCTATATTCATAGCAAATGTTAAATGTTATATATGCACCAACTTCAATTAAACTTTGTATTGAACTCAAAACTAGAAACAGGAATGGGTTAATCCTCTGCATACACAGTATACATCAGGCTCATTTCACGCATTTAATTTGCCAAGGACGAAAACTATATCTGTTTATAATGTCCACCATAATGAATATTATTCTTTATCATACGAGATGGTACATTAAAGCAGAACAGAAAAGTAAAGCATTATAGATTGGGTGCTTTCTGCTTTACTTTCAACATGATATGATGTTCTTCAAAAATAGTCAAAGATCATGGAGTAAAAGGATGAAACGGACGACAACGTACATTCATGTACTTTTCAGCTATGGCAATCAGCAGACGACAATAAATTCAACGACTTAGACCACGAATGAATAACAGATGTGTTATTCAATATACAATACAATATTCATCCGTGCTTAGACCATATAGACATAATTCATTATCCCTAGCAGATAGTAACTTAAAGCAATCTGAAAGTTAACAGAATATATGCCTTAGGATACGTTCTTCTTTACTTTCAACCTGCTATAAGTGGTCACTTCTTTTCAATAGACAAATGCCATATGGTAAATAAGGAAATGGCTAAATCGATAGTTGATTTGACAAGAAGGAAACGAGACAGGATAAAAGTATTATATGAGTAGTACGTACCTAACCAGGGCAGCACTGGCATCTTCGTCGAACATTACTTGACCAGACGACGACTTACAGAAGAAACAATGAAGCTTGGTGTTTTCCATTGCTAATTTAGACTGTAACGTATCTAACCAAAACCAAACTAAGAATGACACAGCAGACCCATCCTTTGTTTTCATAAATTTTAAGATTTTACACCTATGTGAAATTATGAAGAATGTGACGGCTACATCAAAGGCTATCCTTGCACGTGCCAGCCATCAGAGAATGGTCGTGTTTGTTTGAGCAACGCGTGTCATCGGTGGACGCGTGTCAGCGGTGGTACTGACACACTTCATACAACCTGGTCCTGTAAATTACTCGTTCTAACGTGTTTGCTGTATGTGTGGAATCCAAACAGGAAAAAATTGTTACAGTTATTCGTTATTGGATTATTCTATCGTTTTGGTAATTATGTACAATTTACTCATATTCGGATTTCTTAACTAATTCCAACTTATTTCAGACATGTTTAGAACATTGTTTTTAATTATTGACCTTTTAAGTCAATTTTTCAAATTTAGGCTAAATTTAATCAAACAAAAGAAACTTTTACCATCGGCATTTATTTGGGAATTAAGTTTTTCAACCGATGCGCGGTCTCAACCAATTCCCAAATGAATACGCCTTACGCCTCTGCAAACAGGTGAACCCAGACCAGAATGCTTCTTTACGATCTGCCTCATCAGGGTCTACTCAATTTGACCACAACCCCATGGTTTCTAATATCGATTGGGTATCCACAGTCCAGAACCCCATGATTTGTAATACAATTCGGTAGGCCTAGTACTACTGTAGGAAAATAAACTTGGAGGAATTCCTACCGTATTTACTCGAACAGTTCGGACACAAAAAACAATTATACTGTATTTTTTGCTGTCTGAATGCATAATAAATTATTTTAGAGGGTGTCCGAATTCATGGAAAAAGTAGCAAATATATCCTTAATGAAGTATTGTTTCCCCTCGTTTTAATATCACCGAACATCAAAACGAATCATCGGCATCTTTAAACAACGGAAGTATACATGCATGTATGTATATATGCTTTCATATGCTGCTGAAAGTTTGAACAAGCTGTCGGTAAAACGAAGTTACAATCAAAATATACATGATAATCACCTTGAATTCCAGCGCATTCTGCGTATTTTGATGTAAGCACATTAGTGCGCAAGCAAACATAAGTCAGCGTTAGTTAAAGAATGCATGTTTTTGTTCATTTCGTAACACACACCAGGGGGTTGATTGACATATTGAGTGTAGTTAGATAGTGAAAGTAGCGCTAAAAATAGTTTCCAGAAACACGACCCGATTTTTAATGCTCTACTCCGATATACGAAACTATCGACAGCTTCCCTATTCCAATGTCAAATAAACAGAAAGAGTAGAACGAATTGAGTGACTCTGTTGTGAATGCGGACTCAGTATCTAGCTTCCGCATGAAGCTCAGAAATTTGGAATAATTTAGCCATGCGCACTCTCCCCGTCGTGTGAAAGCCATTTTTGGTGTCTATGACGTATACAATCAGATTCAGAAAGCTTGTACATAAATTCTCACAGAAATGAAAAAGACGTCAAAATCATAAATCTAAATACTTATATAGAACGATTCCTGAGAAATGTGCTTCATGATTGCCAATTAAAGATTTTCGGAAATCCGTTCTAAAGATATATCTAGTAGGTATTCCCTAAAATTTGTGGGACGGAAAATAATTTATGCGATGAACTAATGCCGCGCAGTGGTAATTCGTTAGTGTTCGGTACAGCTCGTAAAAGGCGGGAAAATAATTCCTTTGTCTTAATTCATCAACCAATGAAACGCGGAATCTCGGACACACCCTCAAGATTAAGTCACATGAAATATACGTCACTATCACAGGTGATTTGTGGGTGATATCTTTCTAGGTAAAACAATCATGGCTGTTAACGCTTTATTGAACAGAAAAGCAAAACCATAAAAACAGTAGCTAGAGAAAGCCAAATATAAGTATACGAAGGCACTCCTAATGTGGCAGTTCTCTGACTGTTTATTACAACGGGAAAATAGCGTTGGATGTTAAGATTACGTAATTGCTTATCTCCCAGCACTGGTAAATTGACAATCTTGATAATAACACGCACGGGCGAGCACACTGTTTTGAACCGTTTCGATGGTGCGTTGATAACTTGTTTTCATGGCAACTCATTCGGACTCCCTCTATGATTTCCGTTAAATTTAGAATCGAGATGCTGTAACAGGTGCACTTTACGTCATCCCGTTTCAAATATGTTCGGCGTTTATCGAACACAGTTCTATATGCAAGTTTTGTTTACACACGCTCAACTAAAGTGAAAGTTAAGTTGATACCCGATGAAATTGAAAAACAATTGAGTATTAGTTTGTTTGTTACGCACTCTGTGACCTTGACTTTGAACTTAGGGCCAATGTTTAATTTTCGAAATCTGTGTTTTGGTTTTTCAAATTTTTTATTTCTCCTATGTCCATTGAAATATTCCTTTCATATTCAGTTTGCATGTGTATATGGACAACATCTTTCCTTGCATGCAAAATGTTTGAGCCCTCTGACCTTGACCTTGAACTAAGGACCCACGTTTAGGTTTCAAAGTCTGCGTTTAGGTTTCTCAAAATTTCTTTAACTCATATATCCATTGAGATATTTCTTTCATATTTGGCATGCATGTAAAGTAAATGTGCTCAACTATGTTTACTCACAGTATCAGGGCCAGTGGTCTCCCTCTGGTATCGCCTGCCGCAAGTCCTCGGTTTCCCGGTATATATCGAGCTGCACCAATATTACTGGGCACTGGATTTGAGACGTCTGTCTTGTGTAGAATCATATAACGAAGTGAAGGTATACACTCACCTTCTTGGGATATTCCCCAGGATCTCGTGCAACCTATGACATTACGGGTACATGGGGAAGTCACATGATACTATCATGACCAACTTTCACAACACATGTGTAAATGGACACGATCTTTCCATGCATGCAAAAAAAATTAGCCCAGTGTCCTTGACCTTCAACTAAGGTCGCGAAAGGTTTTAGGTTTCGAAATCTGCGTTTAGGTTTCAAAAATGCTTATAATTCCTATGTCCCTTGAGGTGTTATTTTCATATTTGATTTGCCAGTGTATATGGACAAGACCTTTCCATGCAGGCAAAAAGGTTGACCTTGAGTGTGCTTTTAAGTTTCTAAAGGTGCCGGTGGCGAGCTTTGTTGTCTCTCTGACAACTCTTGTTTTATTTATTTGAATAGATCCAATTCTTCGCTTGAAAGAAATATTTCCTTTAGTTTGATGTCACTTATATCTCGCTGTAGCACTGTTTCACGTAACCTAAGGGTCAAGGTCATTTTTCACAAAATACGTGTTTACATTAGTGTTATTTAAAACACACGAGTAAGCTTTAAAGATCAGTGAAAAGTACATAAAAATAAGGTCAAAGGTCAAAGCTGCTCACTGGACATGTCTCCCATTTAACATGGATAGGCTAGTCT
This sequence comes from Gari tellinella, assembly GCA_922989275.2. Taxonomy (NCBI): domain Eukaryota; kingdom Metazoa; phylum Mollusca; class Bivalvia; order Cardiida; family Psammobiidae; genus Gari; species Gari tellinella. Next base: position 98,487,082 of record OV277860.1, read on the forward strand.
AAGACAGAGGGCCCGCAGAGTACCGACAAAAAGAACCCTCAAGGCTCATGCGACGGCTCTGCAGGAGAAATGTAGGCTGCTCCCTTAGCATGATTTCGCCATACATTCTTCAATTCTTCATCTACAATCTTCATTTTTGGTTTGCATGTTCATTGTGATATGTCCTATCCAGGCATATCAAAATATTGAACCAAATGATATTGATCTTGACCTTACACCTAATCTTACTGTAAATTTTCACTGATCTTCAAAACAACAGACGAGCGATGAAACTTGCATGCATGCTCTTGTTGGAATATTCTCATCTTCCATGCGCGACAATTGATGCTATTGGGAGAATAGACATACATTAATGTCATTACAAATTTAAAAGAACTGAATTTCACTTTATAAAAACTCACGACTCATTCATGTGTTTTGCATAACAAGAGGGATTAATTACTCTGTAGACACTAATTTTGTGAAAAATGACTTTGAACCTTAGGTTACTTGAAACAGTGCTACAGCAAGGATATAAGTGATATTAAACTACAGGAAACATTTTTTTCAAGTAATGAAATGTATCTAATCAAATAAAAAAAAAAATTGACAATGGTTAGTTTCGGTGTACTTTTGTACGATGATTTTCTGAAAATTCCTTAACTTTTTTTGTTGAGTATATGTGTCTTTATATTTTGACTATCAGAGCAAGTCTTAATGTGTTTTCCTGGCGAAGGTGTGAACATCTCTCTCTGCCCCACTACTGATGGTCTATGTGAATCAAACCAAGACCGGACATCCTTTCAGTTGACATTGTAGACCGAAGGTATGTCTTCAATCTACACACGCATGGCACTGGAAGAACGTTCAGCGATTGCAGAGGATACTAGCACCGACAATGTGCAGTAGCTGCAAGCAAGTACACACATTCGGAAAAACAGCGTAGCTCTGCATGTGTGTCAGTGGATTCTGGATAGTGGAATGTCAGCATTTAGCTTTCTGTGTTGTTTTTCAAGTGCTTTCTGGAATCTTAATAACCTTTTTGCCGATTAGTTAAAACAGAAAGCAACTCCTTGCACCATGTGCGTCATGTTGGGCACCAAGGGTTGGTCGGAGGCATGGCAAATTTCCAAATTCAGGCAGTGGGCTCTGCAATTGCTTATTTGGTATACATTAATTGCGGCTGTACTTCCTTGATGCGGGTCTGCACACCACTGAATTTCCAGTGACATACTTGAGGTGCCGTCGTATCCCTGGTGTCTGAGTGTGTCTAGATCCACCTCAAGTAGTTCTCATTTGTTCCAGAAATGCATTTGTCACTGACTCAGCGATCATATCATCGTCTCGACTTATTCAAGTAGTGACTGCTATTTTCAAATTGTTTTCGTCGGGAGCGAAGCAAGTCGGGAAAAAATAGGACAGAGCAGATCTAAACTATTTTCAACTGCAATTTATTTTTGACCAGGGACATTTTAAGACTTACCCGGGTGAGGCATGATCTTTGGTGCATTTTTCAGCTTTTTACTTTATTCATTTTTTGGACTTTAAAAATTTAAAGTACCCAACTGCGTACTTTGCCTATGCCTAGGTACGCCCCTGTATATGCCAATTCTATAGGCTAGATGTCTCCACAGCCAGTACCAGTTACACACTGGAAAAGTGTCTCAACTGCATATAGTAAGATACTAAACAACAGCCATCAAAATAAATTACCACCCATCAACATACAACCATGTGAAGTCCTGGTACACCTCTGCACTGCAACCAGAAAGTTATTATCACTACAGGCAATTGCCAAAACCTAGCAAGTTATTCTGTTCTTTATATATATTATTTTGCAGTGAAATGACATCGAAAGCAACCCAGGTTCCAGTAATGACAGTACCAAATATTATATGTGCAGTATTTGTGATAATACCGTGACATGGGAACACAATGGAATTGTCTATGAAACCTGTGACCAGTGGTTTCATATTGAAATAATTGATTGTCAAAACATTCATAGCAATACATATGACCTTTTTGTTCAAAGAAAGTGGGTGGGGCCAATGACCTAGTTGCCATGGCAGCTGTGCACAATAATTATCTAGAAAAATCTTCTTCTCCTTAACTACTGGTCCGATTTCCACCTGGTTTTCACTAAAATGTTTCTCAATAGATAGACTTTAAAAGTTGTTCAAAGAATTTTGATCTGTCAAAATACATGGGAGCCAGAGGGCTTGGTCCTTTTCCGTGTTCGGAAGTATCAAATTAAAAGTTAAAAACCTTCAAGAAGTCATACTTTTGGCTATATTTTTATGAGGTTTTGTCAGTGTGGTGTCCTTGATAAATCTTAAGGAGTCATACTTAAATTTAGGTTAGGTCAGGTCATAAAGTAGGTCAGTTGGTCAAATCACAAAAATAGCTTTTTTGCCACTGCAGGGGCCATATTTGTAGTCCAATCTTCTTAAACTTTCTTAGAATCACTATCTTGACCAAAAGCTATTAACTATGTGAATATGGGCAACATAAGGTTAATAAGTAGGTCAGTAGGCCAAATCATAGAAATGGCTTCTGAACCCTCTAGAGGTCACTTGTTTTAGCTCAAACTTCATTAACCTTACTAACTATGATCACCTTGACACTACCCAGGTCACATTAGTATTATTGGTCAGTCAGGTCATAAACCAGGTCAATTGCATGATCAAATGGTAAAACTAAAGGGATGGCTTTGTTTGTCTCCATTTGCTGCAAAGAATGACTAAGTTCAACTGGCTGTAATTCTGTAAAAAACATGAAAGCAGATCAAAACCTTTACCCAGGTGCACATCTGTAGTATATGTGCAAACACTCTGCCAAATTAAAGGATTGTTGTACACTAGCTGTAAAACTGTAGGAGAAGTTAAAGACACAAATGGTATATCGTATATGTGGACAGAAGAACAAACGGATTGAGGGACAGACAGGGGTAAAACAGTATCCATGACTGATCTTTGCATAAAACTTTCCAATAACTACAGCCAGTTCTAGCTGCCAGTTCTCTCAGTGTGATCTGTCTATCCTTGACGTTGTTCAGCAGCTCCTTGATGACAGCCACGTCTGATGATGTTAACTTTACTGGACGACCTTGCTGCGCTCATTATCATTGAAGGTTTCCCATCCTCTTCAAAGCATTTAACAACTTGTAGATTACATTCACCATTATATTTAAAAACTTAAATCCTGGAAAATCCTTTTATGACATAAAACTTTATATCAGCTCATTGATCAACGTTCATTGTCACATATTTTTATCACTAACAAGGTTCAAATACAGAAAGGATGTCAGGCAATGGAAACAACATCACTAACATCATGCTTAATATTGGCGGCATTTCTGTTGTTAAGGTTGTGTACATATTTTTAGCTTACCTGGCACAAAGTGCCAAGGTGAGCTATTTTGATCGTGCTGTGTCCGTCGTCCTCCGTCCGTCAGTCCGTCCGTCAGTCCGTCCGTCATCAAACTTTTTAGCTCACCTGGGCTAGCTCAGGATGAGCTTTTGCAATCCTTGAATGTCCGGCGTCCGTCGTCAACAATTTTAGTGTTTATTCTCTAGAGACCACAATTTTAATCAAATCTTTCTGTTACTTGCTCAGATTGTATATTACCATAAGAGTTCGGATGAGTTCGATTATGGTTGAAATCTGACCTATAGGTCAAGAGTTATTTACCTTTGAATTGCTGAAAATGCCATATTTAACAATGTTTACACTCTAGAGGCCACACTTTTTATCTAATCTTTCTAAAACTTGCTCAAATTGTATATTACCATAAAATTTCGAATGAGGTTGATTATGATTGAAATCTGACAAATAGGTCGAGAGTTATCTACCTTTGAATTGCTGAAAATGCCATATTTAACAGTGTTTACCCTCTAGAGGCCACAATTTTTATCCAATCTATCTCAAACTTGCTCAGATTCAATATGACTATAAGAGTTCGGATAAGTTTGATTATGGTTGAAATCATCCTAATAGGTCGAGACTTATAGACCTTTGAATTGCTGAAAACGCCTTATTTAAGGGTGTTTACACACTAGAGGCCAAAATTTTTATTCAGTCTTTTTCAAACTTGCTCAGATTGTATATAACCACAAGAGTTCAGATGAGTTCGACTATGGTTGTAATCAGATGAATAGGTCAAGAGTTATCTACCTTTGAATTGCTGAAAATACCATATTTAACGGTGTTTACACTCTAGCGGCCAATATTTTTATTCAGTCTTTTTCAAACTTGCTCAGATTGTATATCACCATAAGAGTTGCAGGCTTCAGTACAACAGATATCAGGGCCTTCAGGTCCTCTTGTTCTTTAAAGATCTTCTTCTTGGAAACCACTGGGCCAATCTCTTCAAAACTTCATAGGATTGTTCCTTGTAGGGTACTCTTTCAGATGTCTTCAAATATAGGTCATCCATTTGAAATTGTGGTTGCCATGTCAGATTTCTTAAAATAATTTTCCTATCTTAAAAAACATGGCCGCTAGTGGGTGGGGCAGATTTTCCTTATATGGCTATATAGTGAAAACTTTAAAAATCTTCTTGTCTGAAACCACTGGTCCGATTTGAAAGTAATTTCACACAAATGATCCATGGGTGACCCTCTACCAGATTTCTTAAAATAATTTTGATATCTAAAAAAACATGGCTGCAAGTGGGTGGGGCACATTTTCCTTATGTTACTGTATAGTAAAAACTTAAAAAATCTTTTTCTGTGAAACTACTGGTCCAAATTGAAAATAATTTTACACATATGATCCATTTATGACTCTCTACCAGATTTCTTAAAATCATTTTGTTTTCTTTAAAATCATGGCCGCCAGTGGGTGTTGCAAGTTTTCCTTATATTTCTGTATAGAAAATCTTTAAAAATCTTTTTCTCTGAAACTATTGGTCTGATTTAAGAATATTTTTACACAAATAATGATTGATGGGTGACCCTTTGCCAGTTTTCTTCAAATAATCTTCCTAGGTCTAACATGGCCGCCAGAGGGTGGGGATGAATTTACTAATGATGGCTTATAGTGAAAACTTTACCATTACTTGTTCATTACCATGACCGTTACCATGTGTACCAGGTGAGCGATTTAGGGCCGCATGCGACTCTTGTATATAATAAACTCAACACTATGTACAATGAGTTGGTGGTTTGCTTCAGGTTGTTGTATTCAGCCCACGACTTTCTTGACTGAAACAGCTGATATATCTGTAACACACAGGGTGCTTGTGAGATCAGCTGTTTCCGTCGAGAGCTGAATAAGTTGAGCTCTATTTCACTACCAACTGGTAACATGTATAATCAAGTGTTAAGAGTTCTGATTGTACTTTACTTCCAGATACCACAATGTTGTCAACTGTCAGAGAGAGAAGTTTGAAAATGACGTCAAAAAGATGTATCTTGTGCTTGAAACAAAATTTAACAAAATTGTTTGTTACATCAAGAACAAATGCAGCAGAAACTACAAAAAAAGCCGTACCAGAGAAAAGGAAAGGTGATATATCTTCTGGACCGCCATTCGAACATTTTATTACCAACTGTAAGCAGACTTTGAATACAATACCGGTCAAGAGTGTCAGCGTGCCTTATATTAGTGAAGAAGATCTGCTGGGACACGGCAGGAAAGGTAAAATATTGTGTTCTCACTCTTCCCTCCCCCCAATAGAAGCACCTTTTAGCACATTTATCTTATAACTCCACTGAAGAAAACAGTTCCAATTTGTACAGTCATGAAACTGTACAATAAGAAATATTTCTTAAATCCTAGCAGATAGTAGCTTAAAGCAGGCTGAGAGTAGAGCAGAATGCGCCTAAGGTGTATTCTGCTTTAAAGAAAAATACTTTCAATCCTCTAAGTGATCACCTGTCTTTAATCCTAAAAGCAGGCCATGAGGTTAAGGGTGAAACTAATTATGCCTGGTAGTCTAAAGTCACTAATACACAAGGGTAGTGTAAAGTCACTGATACACAAGGGCAGTGTAAAGTCACTGATACACAAGGGTAGTGTAAAGTCACTGATACACAAGTGTAGTGTAAAGTCGCTGATACACAAGGGTAGTGTAAAGTCACTGATACACAAGGGTAGTGTAAAGTCACTGATACACAAGGGTAGTGTAAAGTCACTGATACACAAGGGTAGTCTAAATTCATTGATAAACAAGGGTAGTGTAAAGTCACTGATACACAAGGGTAGTGTAAAGTCACTGATACACAAGGGTAGTCTAAAGTCACTGAGATACAAGGGTAGTCTAAAGTCACTGATACACAATGGTAGTCTAAAGTCACTGATACACAAGGGTAGTTTAAGACCACTGATACACAAGAGTTGTCCAAAGTCACTGATACACAAAGGTAGTCTAAAGTCACTGATATACAAGAGTTGTCTAAAGTCACTGATACACAAGGGTAGTCTAAGACCACTGATACACAAGGTTAGTCTAAAGTCACTGATATACAAGAGTTGTCTAAAGTCACTGATACACAAGAGTTGTCTAAAGTCACTGATACCATGGAGAAAGGACAAATGGAGAAGTATCCGGCCTGCTCGCGATTTATCGTGTCGTTCAATCAGCGGCGCTCGCTGGCGGCTAGAAAACAACGTTTTTCCGAAAGTTTGGTGTTAATAGAAATGCTTTTAATGTTATCTTTTCGTTATAAATTTTAATACAGATGTTTTATTAGACCATGATCTCACGACTAGTACAAAATCTGAGGCGATAGCTTATAATTTGTTTGTTTAGTGAGTTTGTGAAAATGAGAGAGAAAACGTACAGTACTGTATTTTCCGTTTTTCCTACGAAAGTTTGGTGTTAATAGAAATGCTTTTAATGCTATCTTTTCGTTATAAATTTTAATACAGATGTTTTATTAAACCATGATCTCACGACTAGTACAAAATTTGAGGCGATAGCTTATAAATTGTTAGTTTAGTGAGGTTTTGAAAATGAGAGAAAAACGTATTTTTTCGTTTACCTACGAAGTTTGGTGTTAATATAAATGCTTTTAATGTCATCTTATCGTTATAAATTTTAATACAGATGTTTTATTAGACCATTATCTTACGCGTAGTACAAAATTTGAGGCGATAGCTTATAAATTGATAGTTTAGTGAGGTTTTGAAAACGAGAGAAAAACGTATTTTTTCGTTTACCTACGAAGTTTGTGTGTGTCTATATTTCTCTGCCACTGTCTGTATTTATGTCTCTGTTTCTCTTTGTGACTGTCTCTCTGTCTGTTTTTCTCTTATCTCTGTCTGTCAGTCTCTCGCTTCTTCTTTTCTGTCTCCATCTTTCTGTATGAATGCCTGTCTGTCTCTCTGATGATCCTCATGCGGAGAAAAGGTAAAGTGTGTCATAAAGAGCTTAATTTGAAAAAGGGGTAAACTATATTTCAAGAGACATACTCTATGAATCCGACATTTTTGCAACCTGGTCTGGATTACAACTGTTTGCAATTGCAATAGTCACCATGTTACTGGTATTCAGTAATTAGAGGGTTAATCCAGTCATCAACCAAACCAGGTGCATTGATGTTGGGTGTTGGTTTTTAGCTCACCTGAGCCAAAGGCTCAAGGTGAGCTATTGGGATGGCCCTGTGTCCGTCGTCGTGCGTCGTGCGTCGTCGTTAACAATTGCTTCAAATGACATCTTCTCCTAAACGGCTGAACAGATTTCAACCAAACTTTACAGGAATGTTCCTTGGGTCAAGCTCTTTCAAATTTGTTCAAAAAATTGAATACAATATAGAACGCTGGTTGCTATGGCAACCAAAGTGAAAAAATAAGGAAATCTTAAAAAATCTTCTTGTCTGAAACTACAAGGGCCAGAGCTTAGATATTTGGCACATAACATTATCTACAGGTCCTCTATAAAGTTTGTTCAAATTATGCCCCTGGGGTCAAAATTGGCCCCGCCCCGGGCGTCACAGTTTTACATAGAGTTATATAGTGAAAATTTCAAACGTCTTCTCCACTGAAACTAATATGGCCAGAGCTTTGATATTTGGCATGGTGACACTTCTAAATGTCCTTTACCTAGTTTGTTCAAATGGTTCTGGTCGGTTAAATATCTAGGTCATAATTCACATTCAAAATATGTATAGCAGACAGCAATTCAGCATTATAAGAGTTAGACCCTAGTCAAATTTCCTACTGGCAGAGTTACACAACTGAACTCAGGTCAGCTGATGAGGTTCACTGTAAACAGCAGCATATGGTGTCTGCTATAGTTTTATGCCCTGCAGTTGGGGGCATATTGTTTTTGTCTGTCTGCTTTTTTGTCTGTTTGTCCATTTGTTTGTCTGTCAGTCCACAACTTTAATCTTAGCCATAACTTTGTTAAAGTTAGAAACTTTATAACTTGGGTCATGTCCTACAAAGGTCAATGTCATTTTTGAGATATTTCCCAGTGTCATATTTTCTTGTCTTTGAGATAACTCCAGTTCTACTGATGTTAACCCATTACCCCATACATATGCCTTTTTACGCCTTTAATTTATTCCTCCCCTAAAGAAAATAATTCCACTTTATACAGTCATAAACATGTAAGATATAAGAAATAGTATCTATATCTTAGTAGATGATAACTTAAAGCAGGTTGAAAGTAAAGCAGAGTGTGCAATAAATAATCATATGGAAATACATGTAGCTTGATAAGAAGAAGTGTCATGGATAAGGGCCATAACTCTGCCAACAATGTTTTTTTAAGTTATTCCAATTTGTCATGTTTTTTTTTGTCTGCAAGATAATTCCATTCACAGCTACAGTAAAACTCTGATATAGTGAATTTCAGGGGACCACCAGATTTACTTCACTATAAGCATACTTCACTATATTGATATAGTGAAATAAGTTGCTATAATTTTTCAACTCAAATATGGATTTATATACTTGTATATGTACAGTGCATAGATCTACATGTACATGTATGTGTAGCTGAATCTGTATTTAAGTGAAATACATGTTATACAACAGTAAATAATAACTATTCATTCATGTAAAGTAACTTTATATGTTTAGGCTAATTCAGTGTACAGTCGAACATGCCTTAGTGACCGTCTGTTTTAAGAGACTATCTGTCTTATGTGACCTTACTTGAGGCTCCCAACAGTTTTACTATATATTGAACCTGAATCAGAGACTACCTGTCTTATGTGACAAGTGACCATGAAATGTGACCAGCAATTATCACCCTGTATTTAAAGACTTTAAGATAGTGTTTTAACACTTTTTAGCACATGGTCAAACATTTATGGTTCAACAATTAGTTATTTGAGGTGTGACATTAACACATTTGAGTGTTTAAGTGTCATTGTAGGAAATAAATTGAAATGGATTTATATAATAGATCTCTATGATCTTGTTAAATGTATGTAAATTGTAAAACATGTATAATTTAACCCTAATCAATTATTAGATTATACAATTCTAATTAAATAAAAATGTACTTTAAACATCTTACTGTAACTTTTGTATCTATAAAATTAATGAGCTACTTTTATTACTTTACTAAAATATCTTCTGATTAGGTAATGTATCAAAGTATGCAAAAAACATACATGCTGAACTAATTATGCCTCCAGGTTCGACTCCACTATAACGCAGGCATTTTATGCAATTTTAATCATTTCGGGACCTGAGATTCGATTCACTATAAACGAAACTGCACTATAACCAAATTCACTATAAACATCAAATTTTGTATAGGCTATAGAGGCTTTTCGCCGGGGAATCGATTTCGATTCACTATAACAAGAAATTCACTGTATCAGAGTTCTCTATAACTGGGTTTTACTGTATATTAAAATGTTGTCTTGCCTATTAAGCTAAGGCACAATGACCTCAGGTGAGCGAATTAAGGGCCATGGCCCTCTTGTTTTGTTGTTGTTTTTTCAATTCAATTCTATTATCTTTATTTTTTGTGATTTGTATAATATATAAACATCATGCGGTTACAGAAGTCAAAAACACATGTTCAAGTTACACGCACGGGTAGCATTGATCTTTTTTTATTAAAGTGGCAACCCGCTGGTGTCCATCTTCATAGATAATCGGCATGTTCAAGAAGCATGGACTTCATGCTGGGAGAGTTTTATGACGCTGATAATTGTCCTGCTAATTTGGTGCGGGTTCTGTATACGGTTACGTAATGTGTCACATTCCTTTGTGATGTGTAATATGGTAGACATTTTGTAAGTAAATAAAGCTAAGGACGAGTGTCAAACATTCTGGATCCAGATCAGACGCCGTGTTACGGTGATCCAAGTTGTTTGCAAAAAAAAAAAGTAAAGTCGCGATCAGCAGGCAAAGAGTTAAGCAGTCAGTAAAATAGATTGCTTAAGGCATTGGCTGCTTTATAATTTACTCCGTTATATAAGACATAAGTAAAGCAGAAAGAAACGGAGATCTCATGTTATCATGTTTGCAATTAATTTCTGAAGATAATGCAAACTGTTACCTCTTTCATAGAAATGGGACGGATAATATGTATATTTTAGTCTGGATGTAAAACTAACCCTAAATTCATTTTTTTGAAGTAATATGTTAATAATTCTAATTTTCCTTTCAATAAAAATAATGATCACATATGACATAATAATACAGTTACAACTTTGGCCGTTTTGGATTTTGGCCGTTTGACGCGCACTCCTTTCAAATGTCTCTTTACATACAAAATGGATTTTTTTTTTGCCTCCAAGGAAATATTTCCTCCATGTAGAACATTGTAACAATGCATGAACACATTTTTAGAAGTTTAGAAGTTTGCTTAAGTTTTTATACGGAAGGAATTCTTTTCTTACGCGAGTTGGTCTAGTCATTTCATTAGCCAGCAACCTTTGTAGGTCATCATTACTTTTTTCGCTTCAAGAAAAAACCTGGTATTTTTACAACCGAAAGATAAGTGTCACGGCTTTATATCAAGACCTTTTTTTTTTAAATATATATATATATATATCGGACGAAAATTGAGGATTTAATTCAAGTTTTTGTAACTGGAGTGGTATATTTTTCGCGATCGCCTGCTCTAGTTTATCGACTATTTTATTTGGCAATCGCTTTTTAACTCGCCATAAAATTGGTCGATTTTAAAAATAAACAGTTGCATTTCTACAACTGAAAGAAAAATATCTTAGCTTTCTTTTAAGACCATTGTTATGGAAATCGGCCCAAAATTGAGGGTTTTATTGAAGGTTTTGTAACAGGGCGTGATATATTTTTGCGCGAGCGCTTGCTCCCTTTTATCGGCAAATTCACTTGGTAACCGCTCTTTAACTTGCCATAAAAATGGTCAATTTTAAAAATTAGATTATGCTATTTTCACAAGTGAAAGATAAATATCTTAGCCTTCTTTTAAGATAATTATAATAAAAATCTGGTAAAAAATAAGGATTTTATGTAACTTAAAGTAACAGTAGGTAACCATTCAACACGATAAAAAAACCCGATAGCCCGCTATCGGCGTACCGCTGCAGTTGAATTATCGATCTATTAAGCGTTATCGCACATATAGGTAACGGACGACACCATTTTCGGGAAAATGCAGATTTGAGTATAAGTTACTTCTCCATTTGTCCTTTCTCCATGCTGATACACAAGAGTTGCCTAAAGTCACTGATACACAAGAGTTGCCTTAAGGCACTGATACACAAGAGTTGCCTTAAGGCACTGATGCACAAGGGTAGTCTAAAGTCACTGATAGACAAGGGTAGTCTAAGACCACTGATACACAAGAGTTGTCTTAAGGCTCTGATACACAAGGGTAGTCTAAAGACACTGATACACAAGGGTAGTCTAAAGACACTGATACACAAGGGTTGTCTAAAAGAGTTGCCTTAAGGCACTGATACACAAGGGTAGTCTAAAGTCACTGATACACAAGGGTAGTCTAAGACCACTGATACACAAGAGTTGTCTTAAGGCACTGATACACAAGAGTTGTCTAAAGTCACTGATATACAAGAGTTGTCTAAAGACACTGATACACAAGGGTAGTCTAATGTCACTGATACACAAGAGTTGTCTAAAGACACTGATACACAAGGTTAGTCTAAGACCACTGATACACAAGAGTTGTCTAAAGTCACTGATACACAAGAGTTGCCTAAAGTCACTGATACACAAGTGTAGTCTAAAGTCACTGATACACAAGGGTAGTCTAAAGTCACTGATACACAAGGGTAGTCTAAGATCACTGATACACAAGAGTTGTCTGAAGTCACTGATACACAAGGGTAGTCTAAAGTCACTGATACACAAGGGTAGTCTAAAGTCACTGATACACAAGGGTAGTCTAAGACCACTGATACACAAGAGTTGCCTAAAGTCACTGATACACAAGGGTAGTCTAAAGTCACTGATACACAAGGGTAGTCTAAGACCACTGATACACAAGGGTAGTCTAAAGTCACTGATACACAAGGGTAGTCTAAAGTCACTGATACACAAGGGTAGTCTAAAGTCACTGATACACAAGAGTAGTCTAAGACCACTGATACACAAGAGTTGCCTAAAGTCACTGATACACAAGGGTAGTCTAAAGTCACTGATACACAAGAGTTGTCTAAAGTCACTGATACACAAGGGTAGTCTAAAGTCACTGATACACAAGGGTAGTCTAAAGTCACTGATACACAAGGGTAGTCTAAGACCACTGATACACAAGGGTAGTCTTAAGTCACTGATACACAAGGGTAGTATAAGACCACTGATACACAAGAGTTGCCTAAAGTCACCGATACACAAGGGTAGTATAAGACCACTGATACACAAGAGTTGCCTAAAGTCACTGATACACAAGGGTAGTATAAGACCACTGATACACAAGAGTTGCCTAAAGTTACTGATACACAAGGGTAGTCTAAAGCCACTGCAGTATGTGTCCATACAGCAATACATTTTATATGAAATAGCAAATAGTGCAGACTTTGATTAAATCAGCCTTACGCAGCATCTCATCAAAGTCTATACTGTTTGCTAATATCTACTTTAGTAGACACTTGGCATAATGGGTCAATTTATTCACACCTTAAATTCTGATCAGAAATTTCTAGTTTCAAATTAAGACCTTCTCTACTTAGGATGTATTGCCCTTTTGCTATAGGTGTATATTGAACCAGAAATGGGTGTCAAAGCCACCTGATGCTCGCCTGTTTAAAATTCAAGTCTAATAACATCTTGTATCGAAAATAAATCAATTTTCAGTTTAGAAAGATTAATAAATAACAACCCGTCCATAAAACTTTAACCTGGTGATTTGAGGTCAAAACAACTAAGTTGAAAACATGTCAAAAATTGAAATAAATTAAATCTTTTTTAATTCCAACTTTATAACATCAATGTTTGTTCCCAAATGAAGCTCCATTCAAAATTCCAGCACCCTACACATATATTCAACTTTAAAATAACCCGTCCAAAAAACTTTAACCTGGTGTTTTGTAGCAAAAAAACATAAGTTCAAAACATGTCAAAAATTGACAAATATTTAAATTCTTTTTAAATTTCAACTTCATAACATAAATGTTTGACCCCTAATAAAACTGCATACAAAATTTCATAACCCTAAGCACAAGTATTAAACTTTAAAACAACCCGTCCAAAAAACTTTAACCTGATAATTTGTAGTCGAAAAACCTAAGTCCAAAACATGTCGAAAATTGAAATAAATTAAAATTATTTTTAAATTCCAACATCATAACATCAATGTTAACCCCAAATGAAGCTCCATACAAAATGTCAGCCCCCTAGCACAAATACTAAGCTTTAAAACAACCCGTCTAAAAAACTTTAACCTGGATTTGTAGCAAAAAACCTAAGTCCAAAACATGTCAAATAAAGACAATAAATTAAAATTATTTTTAAATTTCAACTTCATAACATCAGTGTTTGACCCCTAATTAGCCTCCATACAAAATTTCATAACCCTAGCACAAGTATTAAACTTTAAAACAACCTGTCCAAAAAACTTTAACCTGGTAATTTGTAGTTGAAAAACCTAAGTCCAAAACATGTGAATAATTGACATAAATTAAAATTATTTTTTAATTCCAACATCATAACATCAATGTTTAACCCCAAATGAACCTCCATACAAAATTTCATAACCCTAGCACAAATATTAAGCTTTAAAACAACCCGTCCAAAAAACTTTAACCTGGTGATTTGTAGTCGAAAAACCTAAGTCCAAAACATGTAAAAAATTGACATAAATTTAAATTATTTTTAAATTCCAACTTCATAACATCAATGTTTAACCCCAAATGAACCTCCATACAAAATTTCAGCACCCTAGCACAAATATTAAGCTTTAAAACAACCCGTCCAAAAAACTTTAACCTTGGCCACGCTCACGCTCACTCACGCCAGGGGTATGACATTAGCGCTGCTGTTCTACGAACAGGCGAGCTAAAAATGATCAACACAGGGTCTACATTGTTTGCATAGCACAAGTTTACTCTTCACGGGTACACTATTTGTTAAGCACTTGTAAATATACTTGTTGCTAGGGTTTGATGGGTTAAATAGCAACTCATAAATTACCACATATACTACGACGAAAAAGAAACGCAGGGTAACTTTTCAAGGTAGTTTTAAAAGGTATCATTTAATCAAATATTCAAAACGATTGTTTTATGTTGACAACTTATTATTATTGGACATATTGACAAAGTTTCATTCCAGTGTGAACAATAGTTCATGAGAAAATGGTTTCTTATTGACATTAACCCCATTAACCCAAGGAAATTAATGTATACACTCTTACTAGAGGAGTCTGGGGGCATGCTCCCCCGGGAAAATTTTATTTCAAGATGGTCTCTGCTGCATTCTGAGGGTGTTTCCAGCATTCCAAACAGGTATAAGGCAAACATAAATCTATGTAAAAAATTACTCAAGATGACCCCAAATTATTAATCTATTTTTAGGCAGGTTGCCTTCCAGCTATTAAACTCTTCCTATCCTACCCACTCCTATTAGTGTACTCACTCTTACTAGGGGGGGTCAGGGGGCATGCCCCCCTGGAAAATTTTATTCCTAGATGGTCTCTGGGGCGTTATGGGGGCGTTTTACGCATTTAAAACAGGTAAAATACTCATAAAAATCCATGTAAATTTTCAACTTAAAATAACAAATTATTAATAATATAGGATATTTTTTGACGTTGTCTTCCGGCTATTAGCCTAAAAGCCTACCCCTATCCCCTCCAATTAGTGTACACACTGTTACAAGAGTGTCCGGGGCATGCTCCCGGTGTAACAGCCAATTCTTTCCCCCCTGCTAAAAGTTTCCCGGGGAAAGAATTGGCTAGCCAAAACCTTCCCCGGGGAAAGAATTGGCTAGCCAATTCTTTCCCCCCCTAGTCAAAAGTTTCCCCGGGGAAAGAATTGGCTAGCCAATTCTTTCCCCCCTAATAGAAACTCATAATTGAGAATACTTTCCCCCCGCTATATTTTCGCAATTCAGAGGAGGGGGAAGTTTTGGCTAGCCAATTCTTTCCCCCCATCTCAGTCAATCTGCGGAATTGTATCCTTTTGACGTTATATGGAGGGGGGAAAGTTCTGGCTAGCCAATTCTTTCCCCCCTATCTGTCAGTCTGTTGAAATGTATACTTTGGCTCTCTTTGAGGGGGGAAAGTTTTGGCTAGCCAATTCTTTCCCCCCACCTCTCTTTCAGTCTGTGGAATTGTATACTTTGACCATCTAGTAGGGGGGGGGGATTTTGGCTAGCCAATTCTTTCCCCCCTCTCTTTCAGTATGTGGTTTGGTATCCTTTGACTATATATGGAAGGGGTAAAGTTTTGGCTAGCCAATTCTTTCCCCCCCTGTCTGTCAGTCTGTGGAATTGTATACTTTGACTATCTTGGAGGGGGGAATGATTTGGCTAGCCAATTCTTTCCCCCCTATCTGACAGTGTGCAGATTGTATGCTTTGACTATCTCGTAGGGGGGAAAGTTTTGGCTAGCCAATTCTTTCCCCCCTATCTGTCAGTCTGCGGAATTGCATCCTTTCATTATCTTGGAGGGGGGAAAGTTTTGGCTAGCCAATTTTTTCCCCCCATATCTTACAGTCTGTAGAATTGTATACTTGGACTATCTCGGAGGGGGGGAAGTTTTGGCTAGCCAATTCTTTCCCCCCTATCTGAAAGTGTGCAGATTGTATGCTTTGAAAATCTCGGAGGGGGGAAAGTTTTGGCTAGCCAATTCTTTCCCCCCTATCTGTCAGTCTGCGGAATTGCATCCTTTCATTATCTTGGAGGGGGGAAAGTTTTGGCTAGCCAATTCTTTCCCCCATATCTTACAGTCTGTAGAATTGTATACTTGGACTATCTCGGAGGGGGGAAAGTTTTGGCTAGCCAATTCTTTCCCCCCTATCTGACAGTGTGCAGATTGTATGCTTTGACTATCTCGGAGGGGGAAAGTTTTGGCTAGCCAATTCTTTCCCCCCTATCTGTCAGTCTGTTGAAATGTATACTTTGGCTCTCTTGAGGGGGGAAAGTTTTGGCTAGCCAATTCTTTCCTCCCACCTCTCTTTCAGTCTGTGGAATTGTATACTTTGACCATCTAGGAGGGGGGGGGGGGGGGGATTTTGGCTAGCCAATTCTTTCCCCCCTCTCTTTCAGTATGTGGTTTGGTATCCTTTGACTATATATGGAAGGGGTAAAGTTTTGGCTAGCCAATTCTTTCCCCCCTGTCTGTCAGTCTGTGGAATTGTATACTTTGACTATCTTGGAGGGGGGAACGATTTGGCTAGCCAATTCTTTCCCCCCTATCTGACAGTGTGCAGATTGTATGCTTTGACTATCTCGTAGGGGGGAAAGTTTTGGCTAGCCAATTCTTTCCCCCCTATCTGTCAGTCTGCGGAATTGCATCCTTTCATTATCTTGGAGGGGGGAAAGTTTTGGCTAGCCAATTCTTTCCCCCCATATCTTACAGTCTGTAGAATTGTATACTTGGACTATCTCGGAGGGGGGGAAGTTTTGGCTAGCCAATTCTTTCCCCCCCTATCTGAAAGTGTGCAGATTGTATGCTTTGAAAATCTCGGAGGGGGGAAAGTTTTGGCTAGCCAATTCTTTCCCCTTTGGCTAGCCAATTCTTTCCCCCCTATCTGTCAGTCTGCGGAATTGCATCCTTTCATTATCTTGGAGGGGGGAAAGTTTTGGCTAGCCAATTCTTTCCCCCATATCTTACAGTCTGTAGAATTGTATACTTGGACTATCTCGGAGGGGGGAAAGTTTTGGCTAGCCAATTCTTTCCCCCCTATCTGACAGTGTGCAGATTGTATGCTTTGTCTATCTCCGAGGGGAAAGTTTTGGCTAGCCAATTCTTTCCCCCCTATCTGTCAGTCTGCAGAATTGCATCCTTTCATTATCTTGGAGGGGGGAAAGTTTTGGCTAGCCAATTCTTTCCCCCCATATCTTACAGTCTGTAGAATTGTATACTTTGACTATCTCGGAGGGGGGAAAGTTTTGGCTAGCCAATTCTTTCCCCCCTGTCTGTCAGTCTGTGGAATTGTATACTTTTGACTATCTTGGAGGGGGGAAAGATTTGGCTAGCCAATTCTTTCCCCCCTCTCAGTCAGTCTGAGGACTTGTACCTTTTTGACTTGACATGGAGGGGGGAAAGTTTTGGCTAGCCAATTCTTTCCCCCCCTCCCCTCTCTTTCAGTCTGTTGAACTGTATACTTGGACTATCTTGGAGGGGGGAAAGTTTTGGCTAGCCAATTCTTTCCCCCCCTATCTGACAGTGTGCAGATTGTATGCTTTGACTATCTCGGAGGGGGGAAAGTTTTGGCTAGCCAATTCTTTCCCCCTTATCTGTCAGTCTGCGGAATTGCATCCTTTCATTATCTTGGAGGGGTCTGTTGAACTGTATACTTGGACTATCTTGGAGGGGGAAAGTTTTGGCTAGCCAATTCTTTCCCCCCATATCTTACAGTCTGTAGAATTGTATACTTGGACTATCTCGGAGGGGGGAACGTTTTGGCTAGCCAACTCTTTCCCCCCGATCTGACAGTGTGCAGATTGTATGCTTTGACTATCTCGTAGGGGGGAAAGTTTTGGCTAGCCAATTCTTTCCCCCCTATCTGACAGTGTGCAGATTGTATGCTTTGACTATCTTGGAGGGGGGGAAGTTTTGGCTAGCCAATTCTTTACCCCTCTCTTTCAGTCTGTAGAATTGTATACTTTGACTATCTTGGAGGGGGGGGGGAAGTTTTGGCTAGTCAATTATTTCCCCCTTCCCTCCTATTCTTGTTGAATTGTGGAATTATTTTTCATCTGACCTTTCTTTATATATTTTGCCATTGAAACTGATTTAATGTGTTGACTAGATTCATCCTGCAAAAAAATTATATATAATTATTGTCATATAATTTAGCATTTTTATAGAAGGATATAAACGACAAGGAACTATAATGAGTGTCTATAACTATTTTATTTGCATTCATGTACTTCATATAATGAACTTTGTACTTTCTATAATGGCCTGCAAGGTTACCCATTACTTCATAGAATCACAATTTTATGCATTTGATTTATTCCTCAACTGAAGAAAATATTTCTAATTGATACAGTCATGATAATGTATCATAAATATATGCTACAGTTTAAATGATGGTAGCTTAAAGCAGACTGAAATTAAAGGAGAATGTGCGTAAATATGCATTCTGCTTTACTGTCAACCTGCTATAAGCAAGATTATCAAGATTAACCTATACATGTACCAAGTTGATTTATAGTTTGTGGGGATTTATAAAATTGCAATCCTTTTTCAAGAATGCTGAAAAATTGTTTGAGCTACCTTCAAACTGAGATTTTAAAGTGGATCAGTTCATTCAGATATAAAATGCTTTGCTTGAGGCATGAGTGGTCTACAGTGCTTCATCTCTTCAATGACACCTTATGGGAGACACAGATCGTGTGTGCTATTTGGAGGGAGTCGTTATAGGTAGGAAAATACTTGGCTTACATTTGCAGACAATTTCAATCTGGATCAGAGGCTGTGTAATGCAGCGTCTCATCTGGATTCAACCTGTTTGTTACTCATCATTACATATCTTCTATCAAAACGTCTACTTATATGTAACTTAGAGAAAAAACGGCAGACAACAATTTAAGCAGTAAAAGGGTTTGACATAATTATCCTGTTTAGGGAAATGCAACAAGGGTTGTTGAATGGAGTGAGTTTATGTTGGGAGGGCCGTTGTAGGGAGGGAACACTGTAGTTTTTATTCTAAGGTTTTTTTAAGTGGTGACTGGTTTTGATACCTTTCCTTTGGTTAGCTTGTTCCAAATGAGATCTTCGAGTGAAAGGTTACTCAACCAGTTCACATTCAATAGATAAATATATTTTGGTAAAATGTAGTATTTGCTAAATTTGAAATAGTAAATTGTAACAGAACATGAAGACACATGTAACAATAATTAAAATAAAAACTTTGAATTCAGCAAATACAAAGACTATAAAACCTGCTTAACTAACCAACACATTTATGTTGTTGAAATAATCTAATTTATTTATTCATTTAAGTATGCAGGTAAAATGCTTATGCACTTCAGTTTGAATTTCATAGGGAATTCCCTTTTGATATGACACAAAGTAATAATCACTGGAAAACAACAAATAGCATTATACATGTAGATATAGATATTATCCCATTTCTTCATAGAATTGCCCTTTTATACTTTTAACAAATTCCTCTGCTGACAGAAAAAAGTTCAGGAATATGCACCGTAAGAAATATTCTCTTTTACTAGTAAATGGTACCTTAAAGCATGCTGAAAGATAAAGCAAAGCCCACCTAAAGGCGCATTTTGCTTTATTTTCAACATGCTTTAACTCTTTCCTCCCTGAAACTTTAAATGGACAATTCCAGTTTCCATTTTAGTCTAGTCCATTTCTGACTTTTAAGTGTTGTTTTTGTGAATGTTTGGCATTGTGACAAACAGTGAAGACCCTGATCAGAGGGCTCCTTTCGGAGCCCTCTGATCAGGGTCTTCACTGTTTGCATAGAACAAGTGTACTATTCACATGTACACTGTTTGAAAAGCACGCCTATATGCGGGAATAGGGTTCAAAGAGTTAAGTGGTCATCTGTCTTCAATACCAGAAGCACGCTGTAAGGTAAAGGTATAAACTGACACTATTACATAATTATTGAAATTGCAATTTTCATATATATATATATATATAGACGGAAAATGTAAAATATTCCGGCAAATGCCGGACCGGCAAAAGTAGTCATTTTTACCTTTACAATTATATATATATATATATATATATATATATATATAGAGAGATAGATAATGTGAACAGACTACACAGTCAGACATACACATACTCGGTCAGATACGGCAGCGCGCCTAGCTGTAACAATGAAATGTACCAACAAGAATGAACCATCCACATCCCCAAAAAGGATGCTTCAAGTTCATCTTATAAAGTACACCATTCATCACAACACTCCGAACCGGTACAGTATATTAGCATACATACAATTATAGCTTATATGCATGGTGCCCTTTTAGGGTTTCAACCATAGCACATGCTACGAACATTCATTTGGATGAAAGCCGCTGGATCCATAGGATACAGAGTTAGACGATATAATATGTGATAAAGGGAGATAATTAACTAACTCAAACAGCATGCTTTCCATTCTGTAGGATCTTTGCAGATACAAGTTCACTGTACAAATTATATATAGAGAGATAGATAATGTGAACAGACTACACAGTCAGACATACACATACTCGGTCAGATACGGCAGCGCGCCTAGCTGTAACAATGAAATGTACCAACAAGAATGAACCATCCACATCCCCAAAAAGGATGCTTCAAGTTCATCTTATAAAGTACACCATTCATCACAACACTCCGAACCGGTACAGTATATTAGCATACATACAATTATAGCTTATATGCATGGTGCCCTTTTAGGGTTTCAACCATAGCACATGCTACGAACATTCATTTGGATGAAAGCCGCTGGATCCATAGGATACAGAGTTAGACGATATAATATGTGATAAAGGGAGATAATTAACTAACTCAAACAGCATGCTTTCCATTCTGTAGGATCTTTGCAGATACAAGTTCACTGTACAAATTATATATAGAGAGATAGATAATGTGAACAGACTACACAGTCAGACATACACATACTCGGTCAGATACGGCAGCGCGCCTAGCTGTAACAATGAAATGTACCAACAAGAATGAACCATCCACATCCCCAAAAAGGATGCTTCAAGTTCATCTTATAAAGTACACCATTCATCACAACACTCCGAACCGGTACAGTATATTAGCATACATACAATTATAGCTTATATGCATGGTGCCCTTTTAGGGTTTCAACCATAGCACATGCTACGAACATTCATATATATAGAGAGAGAGAGAGAGAGAGAGAGAGAGAGAGAGAGAGAGAGAGAAGAGAGAGAGTAAAAGTCCTATATTACAAGCACCCTAAAGATGACAACCAAAAGCTATAAAGAAAGACAGGTGAAAGCTCAAAGCAAGATGGAAGCATAACAGAAAACTCGAAGAGCTTTCTGATTTTCCAACACATGGCTGCAAGCAATCACCTGCGTTCAACCTCCAAGAATTAATAGAAATTAATGGTGGTAATAGATGGGTTTCACTGTAATTGGTTATACATAGACCTTATAGCATAGATATATTGAGACTGTTATTAACTTATTTACATATATACAGTAGCACAAAAAGTCATCTACTGTGAAACTTATATACTACGAGCATCAAAAACACTTTGAAAAACAGGTGAAAGCTCAAAGCCAGATGAAAGCAAAACTGAAAACTCTTTGAGCTTTCTGATTTACCAACACATAGCTGCAAGCAATCACCTGCCTTCAACATCAAGTAATAGAACTTAGTGGTGGTAATAGACGGGTTTCACTGAAATTGGTTATACATAGCCCTTATAGCATAGATATATTGAGACTGTTATTTAGCATACAATTTCGCACACTGTCAGATAGGGGGGAAAGAATTGGCTAGCCAAAACTTTCCCCCTCCAAGATAGTCAAATGATGCAATTCCGCAGACTGACAGATAGGGGGGAAAGAATTGGCTAGCCAAAACTTTCCCCCCTCCAACATAGTCAAAGTATACAATTCCACAGACTGTCAGATAGGGGGGAAAGAATTGGCTAGCCAAAACTTTCCCCCCTCCAAGATAGTCAAATGTTGCAATTCTGCAGACTGGCAGATAGGGGGGAAAGAATTGGCTAGCCAAAACTTTCCCCCCTCCGAAATAGTCAAAGCATACAATTTCGCACACTGTCAGATAGGGGGGAAAGAATTGGCTAGCCAAAACTTTCCCCCCTCCAAGATAGTCAAATGATGCAATTCCGCAGACTGACAGATAGGGGGGAAAGAATTGGCTAGCCAAAACTTTCCCCCCTCTTACTAGTCAAAACACACCATTCCACAGACTGTCAGATAGGGGGGAAAGAATTGGCTAGCCAAAACTTTCCCCCCTCCAAGATAGTCAAAGTATACAATTCCACAGACTGAAAGAGAGGGGGGAAAGAATTGGCTAGCCAAAACTTCCCCCCCGCTTAGATAGTAAAAGCATACAATTCCACACACTGACAGAGAGGGGGGAAAGAATTGGCTAGCCAAAACTTTCCCCCTCCAAGATAGACAAATGTTGCAATTCTGCAGACTGACAGATAGGGGGGAAAGAATTGGCTAGCCAAAACTTCCCCCCCCCTCTTACTAGTCAAACACACACCATTCCACAGACTGTCAGATAGGGGGAAAAGAATTGGCTAGCCAAAACTTTCCCCCCTCCAAGATAGTCAAATGATGCAATTCCACAGACTGAAAGAGAGGGGGGAAAGAATTGGCTAGCCAAAACTTTTCCCCCGCTTAGATAGTAAAAGCATACAATTCCACAGACTGTCAGATAGGGGGGAAAGAATTGGCTAGCCAAAACTTTCCCCCCTCCAAGATAGTCAAAGTATACAATTCCACAGACTGAAAGAGAGGGGGGGAAGAATTGGCTAGCCAAAACTTTCCCCCCTCCAAGATAGTCAAAGTATACAATTCCACAGACTGTCAGATAGGGGGGAAAGAATTGGCTAGCCAAAACTTCCCCCCTCCAAGATAGTCAAAGTATACAATTCCACAGACTGAAAGAGAGGGGGGAAAGAATTGGCTAGCCAAAACTTTCCCCCCTCCAAGATAGTCAAATGATGCAATTCCGCAGACTGACAGATAGGGGGGGAAAGAATTGGCTAGCCAAAACTTTCCCCCCTCCGAGATAGTCAAAGCATACAATTTCGCACACTGTCAGAAAGGGGGGGGGGGGGAAGAATTGGCTAGCCAAAACTTTCCCCCCTCCAAGATAGTCAAACCATACAATTCCGCCAGATAATGAGAAAGAAATCCTACAGTGCGAAATTATAGGGGGGGGAAAGAATTGGCTAGCCAATTCTTTCCCCGGGGAAAGTTTCAACTAAGGGGGGGAAAGAATTAGCTAGCTAAAAGTATCCCACTTGCGAAATTATAGGGGGGGAAAGAATTGGCTAGCCAATTCTTTCCCCGGGGAAGGTTTTGGCTAGCCAATTCTTTCCCCGGGGAAACTTTTGAGGGGGGAAAGAATTGACTGCTACACCGGGAATTTCTTTTTATTTCTAGATGGTCTTTGGTGCGTTCTGGGGGCGTTTTGCTCATTCAAAACAGGTAAAATACTAACTGTAAAAAACCAATATTGGTAAAAGTTTTGGGGGGCACGGCCCCTCGTGCCCCTGTTCCTACTGGCCTGGTATTTAAAAGAAACAAGACATGCCATATAAAGAGTACTCTTTCCATTGTTCCCACTTATTTGTCAAAACCTTCAAGACGTCCTTATACCCTGACGAATTTCCAAAAAGTGACTTTATTGACAATGTATGCCAGATTTGCCGCAATAAGTCATGTGACACAAATCAAGAGAATTAACCAAGGGAAGTAACTCACCAAATACCCACAACATGAAGTAATAACAGAAATGAGTCAAATGTCAAATTTATTGTAAAGATAGGTGAATTAGGGGTTCTTTAACATGACACAATGCAGCAAGTACGCAGTGTTGAGAACACCTGAAAAGTATTTTGAATTGTGCATGTAAACCGGGGTTCAATCATAAACAAATCCCGAGCAAGTTCTGATGTTTAATGTAGGAGATATATCAAAAAGTCAGACACTCGGGATAGATATTACTTATATATAAAATGCTGTCGTGAGACAGTAAATCTAAGCTAACTCTATTAAACTATATGACCATGATGTTACCATCAGCTGGTCTGGAAGCGCACTGAGTATAGACGGTTGGAACACGTAGTAAGAAGGTACCCTTGCGGAAAAAAGCTATGCTTTTACGTCGCTAAAAGCTACGCTTTTAGTGACGTAAAAGCGGCGTAAAAGCAAGCTTTTACGCCGCGGTATTGGCACCCTCGTATTAGCGGCGTTTTATTAGGACCTGAAAAAATGGCAGAAACGCCACTTAAACGCCACTCCAGAAACGTGCCTAAATAGTATAGTGGCGTTTTTCTCAAGTGGCGTTTAAGCGGCGTAAAAGCATAGCTTTTACGCCGGTGCCAATACCGCGGCGTATAAGCTACGCTTTTACGTCACTTAAACGCCACTCAAAAACGTGCCTAGGTCACAAAGCGGCGTTTTTCTCAAGTGGCGTTTAAGCGGCGTAAAAGCATAGCTTTTACGCCGGTGCCAATACCGCGGCGTATAAGCTACGCTTTTACGCCACTTAAACGCCACTCAAAAACGTGCCTAGTGGCAGAAAAGCGACGTAAAAGCTTGCTTTTACGCCACTTAAACGCTACTCAGAAACGTGCCTATGTAGAGTGACGTTTTTTAAGTGGCAGAAAAGCGGCGTAAAAGCAAGCTTTTACGCCACTTAAAGCATGGCTTTTATGCCACTTTTCTGCCGGTCAAAAAGCAAGTTGAAAAAGAATGAAGCTTCGATACCATGATTGCTGAAAAAAATCTCATAAAAGCAAGATTCTACCAAAACAAATGGGGAAATCAAACAGAAAATGCTACTATAGAGGTACAAAATATCACATAAATATAGAAATTCTTTGTATATTTATTTCAAACTTCATTGAAACAAACTTGATCAAGTAAATCATAGACTTGAGCCAAATCTCTAAAAAGGGCAGGGGGCAAACTGTTTGTCTCTAAAGAGGGAGGGGGGGGGGGGGGGGGGGGGGGGGGGGGGGAGAGAGACTTGCTTAAACACAAGAAATATGAACATGAAAATAAACTGCTCTTATTCTGGACAGTTACTATTGACTTTTCAGATACAAGCATGGGTTGTTACTGTCTGGCTTTTATAATGATACTCAAATATATAAATTGGTGTGTGTAGTTATTACAACACTTAGACAATTAAACCCTTAGACATTTAAACCCTTTCCTTCACAGAATTGCCTCGACCTGCTCCTCCACAAAAGTGCCACAACTGAAAAGGTATTAATGGTCTTGAATACAGAAAGCATCTTAAAGCAAGATGAAAGTAAAGCTGAAATATTCTAAAGGAGCTTTTCTGTCTTACTCTTATCTTACTTAACTCTTTGAACCCTAGTCACCAATATATGCGTCATTTGCAAACAGCATACATGTGAGAAGTACACTTGTCCTATGCAAACAGTGTAAACCCTGATCAAAGGGCTCCTTAATGAGCCATCTGATCAGGGTCTACACTGTTTGTAATTTTAAAATATATTTTAAAAAATCAACCCTTAAAAGTAAAAAATTGACTAGACTTCATTGAAAACTAGAATTCTCCATTTGAGGTTTCAGGGAGGAAAGGGTTAAAGCAGTATCCTACCTTAAACACAATCCCATATAGATGCTTTGACATTTTGGCAACGAAGGAAAGGGTAAACAACAATTTAACTTTCAGTACATTTGTAATTTAAACACACAAAATAATAAAAACATATACATGGAAATAACAGACAACTGGCATGACAGTTACTCATTTCCCCTCTGTAGCTACATTTTGTCGGAGTTGTTGCACTAAGACAGCTTAAAAAAGATAGACTTTCAGCAGTTTAACCCATTACTACATAAATGCACCTTTTTACGTCTTTAATATTTTCCTACACTAAAGAAATTTTTTGCTTTTTATACTGTCATGAATATGAATTATAAAAAACATTTGCTATTTTCTAGCAGATGGTAGCTTAAAGCAGGCTAAAAATAAAGCAGAAGTGGCCGCCTATCCAATGTTAGAAACAGGCTATGATGGAATGCACTAATTGTAAAGCAAACTTCAATAAAAAAAAAGCCATTTATAAATACAAATAAACAAAGTAAGCTGCACAGAGTCAGGCAGTTGCAAACTGAACAAAGATGTCATTTAATCATGGATAAAGTAAGCTGTTCTGTCGAACTAGTCATAGATAGATGAGACAAGCTGTTCTCAACCGAGTCTTGATATCTTTTTATTTTAGCAAGCTTTGAAGGTCAGCTTAACTCATTCACCCCTGATTCTTTTAATGGACAATTCCAAATTTAAAATAAGTCTAGTCCATTAATGACTATTCAGGGTTAGTTTTCACACTATATTTCAAAATGACAATCAGTGTAAACCCTGACCCTAAGGAGCCCTCTGTTCAGGGTCTACACTGTTTGCATAGGACAAGTGTTATCATCACAGGTACACTGCTTTGTAAATGATGAGTATACCCATCGCTAGGGTTGAATGTGTAAACTACTTGTGACTTTTCTATTTCAGATGAGGTTGAGATCAGCTTGTCTCAAACCTAGCTAGACACGTGACAGATTCTTTTTTTGCATACAAACAACAATTTTTAGGTATAATTTTCTTAAGCAATGGGCCTTTTTTGGAAACCAAAGGACGTAATTATGCCTTTATACAAAATAATGTTATAATAGTGGTGTCATATAATTCATCTCACAAATGTTGGAGACAAGGATATTCGCAATTATTGTTCACTGTTTAAAAAACCAGGAACAGTTATATGAGAAAATAGGACCTGTCATGAGTCGATATTTGAGTCAAGCTGATTTGAACCGAGTCTAGAATTGAAATGTTATTAACTAAATCAAGCGAGCCTTGGCAAGCAAAAATTTTCAATTCTAGAATAGGTTGAGATCAAGACTCGCAAAAGTTTTCTATTCTAGAATAGGTTGAGATCAGCTTGTCTCAACAAACGACATATTCTTTTTCTAACATAACCAGCGATTTTAATCTATATATATATATTTTTTTTAAAGCAATTGATCTAACACATGTTGGAAACAAAGATAAACAAGATCAGTGTTTGCTATTAAAAAAGAATAGCTGCGTTTTTTTCGCCCAAATGAAGGCATAGTGTGGCTGCCATCTTAGTTTAACTTTAAGTCTTTACTAAAGTACAATCAAACTTACATAAACTTAACTCTTTGAACCCTAGTCACGCATATATGCGTCATTTTCAAACAGTGTACCTGTGAGGATTACACTTGTCCTATGCAAACCGTGTAGACCTTGATCAGAGGGCTCCTTAAGGACCCTCTGATCAGGGTCTACACTGTTTGTCATTTTGACATATATTGTAAAAATCAACCCTAAAAAGTAAAAAATGGACTAAACTAAATTGAAAACTAGAATTGTCCATTTGAGGTTTTAGGGAGGAAAGGGTTAAGTGATCATTGTATTACTAACATGAATCCCTTTAACTATACAAAGTCATGCTGGTGGTAATGTTTGGAATAATTAATTCACATGTAAAAACCTTTTTGTAAATAGTCTTGATCCAGATCAGCTATCACAAATGCTGGACCTGATCTGGCACTAGGCTATTGTACGTATATTGAGCTCCCACTGAACTTTAGATGAAAACAATATCCATTTTAGCAACTGAAGCAGACAAAATCACTTGAAAATTACTTAGCATGCAAAGCTAAAGCGTTAAATACAGTACAAAATAAAAAATATAACAGAATGACTAATACAAGGGGTGTTTCATAATAAATGCAACATACAGTGAGTGCCAAATGCATGTGTGATATATCATTTGAAAGAGCAATTATTCGCCTACACAATTAGTATAATCATAAATGCATGATAAGATCACTTGACTTGAAAAGTCACAGCACGAACCTAAATGACCCCAAGTTCAGCGCACTGGACGTTTTGTGTATTTTTGAGGTTATTTTTCGAACAAAGTTTATATTCAAATTATCAAAGTGGCTTTATTATTTGGAATACTTTAATGAATCTTTCGGTCATATAAAATTTGACAATTCTGCACATACTACTTTATTTAAAAAACATGTATTATTATTTCATAAATTGACCAAAAAAAAGCTAAACCTTAAAACATACTGAAAATATCATTAAAAATACTAACAAGAGTGTTTGTTGAAAGCTAAAACATATGCTCTTTCATCAAATAAGGCTATATCATATGTGAGGTTAATGAAGTATATCTGTAGCTATCAGAGTTTTAAAACCAAAACATAGATATAGGGATCCAGACGATTTTCATAGCATTCGTATAGGTGGGGAATTACCGCATATGCAGATTACACTTCTTATATCGAAGTTATTTATCGAGTTGCATTAATTATGAAACACCACTCGTAATTCAGACAAGTTGTTTAAAACAAACTACATGTAGTTGTCCAAATGACAACCTCAATAAAAGGCTAAATTTATAGACAGTTTGCTACATACAACCCGCCAGCATATAAACCTAATGTGACCTGCTACATGCATTTATATAAGATAATTTTAAGCACCCGTATAACTATAAAGACTAAAAGTATGTTTCAATGAAGATCTGGTAAAGATATTAAAGAAACCAGAAATGGGTGTCAAAGCCACCTGATGCTCGCCTGCTTGAAATTTAAGTATAAAAACATTTTGTATCCGAAAAACAAATCAATTTTCAGTTTAGAAAGATTATTAAATGAATAATGATCAGTCTTAATCCAGTTATATAAAACTTAAAAACAACCCGTCCAAAAAACTTTAACCTGGTGATTTGAGGTGAAAACAACTATGTCCAAAACATGTCAAAAATTGAAATAAATTAAAATCATTTTTTAATGCTAACTTCATAGCCTCAATGTTTGTTCCCAAATGAAGCTCCATACAAAATTTCAGCACCCTAACACAAGTATTAAACTTTAAAACAACACGTCCAAAAAACTTTTACCTGAGGTTTTGTAGCAAAAAACCTAAGTCCAAAACATGTTCAAAATTAAATAAATAAAAATCATTTTTAAAAATATAACTTCATAACATCAATGTTTAACTCTAAATGAACTTTGATACAAAATTTCAGCACCCTATTACAAATATTGAGCTTTAAGACAACCCGTCCAAAAAACTTTAACCTGGGGTTTTGTAGCAAAAATCTTAAGTCCAAAACATGTTCAAAATTTAAATAAATTAAAAGTCCAAAACGTCAATAATTGAAAAAAAATTACATGATTTTTAAATTCTTACATCATAACATCAATGTTTGACACCAAATGAAACTCCATACACAATTTCAGCACTCTAGCACCAGTATTAAACTTTAAAACAACCCGTCCAAAGAACTTTAACCTGGGGTTTTGTAGCAAAAAACCTAAGTCCAAAACATGTTCAAAATTGAAATAAATTAAAATCATTTCTAAATTTAAACTTCATAACATCAATGTTTAACCCCAAATGAATCTCCATACAAAATTTCAGCACCCTAGCACAAATACTTAGCCTTAAAACAACCCGTCCAAAAAACTTTAACCTGAGGTTTTTTGCTACATGAATCTCCATACAAAATTTCAGCACCCTAGCACAAGCATTAAGCTTTAAAACAACCTGTCCAAAAAACTTTAACCTTGGCCACGCTCACTCACGCCGGGGGTATGACATTAGCTCAGCTGTTCTACGAACAGGCGAGCTAAAAAGGTTCACATTTTTTCTTTTCTTTCTTTGAATAGAAGTCATAATTGCACTGTCTTAAAGCTCGTTAAGCTCACTGCTATCTAATGTTTCGCATTCAACTGGCTTTGTTGTCGGCCTTTTGAAAAGCTTGCGGCATTTTCAACCTCAACCGTGTCTTCATGGTGTTATTCACAGATTGTTGTCTTGGCTGGCCACTGTCAGCAAAATAGTGTGGTCTTCAAATCTTCAACAGCTGCGAACCCTGGAATGAATTTTTGTTCCACACCAGTGTACCTGACATTCTTCTTGCAACATCTTGTCCACATTCAACTTACTGAATGGACAATGTCACTGATCAACACTCTTGACAGTTAATGTATTGGCGAAATACTGAAAGTTCTGTAAATGCGCTAACTTCTTGGTTTGTGTTCTTTAAAGTAGCTTTTAAGTTCAAATATCAAACCATTCTCCATTTCAATTTTCACACTGGGATGAAGGTACATTCTTCTTCTCCTTCTTCATTGTATAAGTGTGGATGTTTTTTTTAATAGATCTTGTTTTGGCAGCACAGGACAGTAAATGCCAGGCCTCCATCCCATTTCCTGAGTTCATGTTGAGAGGTTGGATGAAACCTGAAAAGAAATTTAAAGAAATTAAAAATATGATTATAATGAATAAATAAGTGGGGTCCCATTTCCGATTTTGGTAATTTATCTTGAATATCCAACACCAGAGTTTATTAAAACCATTGAATGATTGATCCTAATAATTAAATTAAATAAATGTAATTACCGATTTATTTCTCTTATTTCTTTAGGTGTTCTGAAAAAAACATGAGTGACTACACTTCAAAGCCTAGTAAGTTAGTTTCAACATTGAAAACACTTTTTTACATCTGGTCGAAGCCTGTTTCATACACTCTAATATACCTAGCAACAAAACAAAGACCTAGTCGTCAGTTTTAAGGGTGGGTTTAAAAATTCAGTTCGGGAAAAAACAGGTGCCCGCCGTTCAAATTTCGAACGAATTATACGTCTTTTTTTCACGATATCGTAATATTGTGTGAATATAATGTACATTGAAATAACGTGGGAGATTTCTTACAGCATTTATCGTGGTAAAATTACCTTTTTCGTATTGTTCACGGGGGTGTTTTATCAATATTATACTTGATAATTCAATATGGCGACGACGGGCCGGGCGTCGATAAATTCTCAAACTTAAACACAAGAGCCCGGCCTTCAAACGGATAATTAAACATAACTATTAACCTCAATAGAATAAGAACAGTCTATAAATAATGATTGTATATTTGTTTTTGATACATACCCAAGGTTTTTAGCGAAAATCGACGCATATATGGTCACTGGATTCTTCTGTGAAATGTCAACAAAGCGGGACTTCCGGCGTGAAGAGCTGTCTTCTGATTGGTTGAAATGAATTTATGAATTATGATTCGCGCGGACTATGCTGAATCTGAATCGAAACTTCGTAGAATCCTACTAAGTCCGTGGTTATATTAAACATTATTAAGATCTACGTAAAATGAATTTAAACTCGTGATAGAATCTGAATGTAATACAGAATAGGTTTAATAGTTAATTTAAAAGTGAACTCAGATCTATTGTTCTTTTTGAAGACGAGGTCATAACACTTTCGTTCAGAGCTTAAAATATCGTCAAATTCACGTTTGGAGGTACGATACATTTGTTAAGTAGCCAAATCACTAGTTTCTTTACATAATAATATTCCGATCAACGGAAATCCCTTGGGTATTAGTGGGCGAAACGACCCTGGTCAAATTTGGGAGCGAAACGACCAGGGAGTTAAATGGGTTTGGGGCGAAACGTCAATGTAACGACAAGGGACGCTACTCTTGCAAACCCATGGCGGACGATTTGATTTAGGCGAAGTATTGAATGATCGAAGACAAGATTGTCAGTCTGGTGAGCTGTTTTTTGTTTGTTCATTAAAACAACCCGCAAGACTGGTCAGCGATGAATAACAAATCTTGATAATCCCGATGTCATTTGCAAATTTTGCCCTAAATCACAGCCAATCGACCGTCGCGACTGACAGCTTTTTTTGCATCTTGCACTGTAAGTTACTGGTAACTAATTACGTACCGACTTACTTCGTTCCAACATTTTTTATACACTAGTCTACATATATCTTCATGGTTCGCGATTCCGTCACACTTGACTACCTTATTATTTCAGTTAGAGTTTTCAATTTAATTTCAAACAAATTAAATAAATTTATCTATCATTAATTTACTGACGCCGGCGCCGTGACGGTATTTGACAGGTGACGAAAAATGTGATCCTGCTAGTTCTGAACCTTGTCAGCCCTAAAAAACACAGATATTCTGATTAATAAGGGTGGTTGAATTGTTCTTTGCTATCAACTAAAAAATCTGATGATGTTAACTTAATCATGAAGATACTTTGCTGTCCTGGCATTGTCTGTCCCAAGTGAAAGAGGTTGTCATGAAAAGAAAATGTTTTTATTGTATGTGTCAACTCGAAATGATTCATTATAAAAAAAATCTTCTTTATTTTTTCTTAGTACTGTACAACCAACTTAACATTCACATTCAAAGTATTTGATAGAAAAGTTTGATTATTTACGGATTTTTAATCGATAACATTCAATTCAATAATCAATTTTATTTTTTGTCCGATTCGATCTCCATCCCTAATGAATACTGTATTCATAGCACTTGAGAAAGTCTTTTATATTGCACAAGGGAAAGGGATTTTATATGCCTTTTATGCCTCTTCATATCCCTCCACTGAAGAAAATAGAACTTTCCACTTTAAACAGTCATCAGTGATAATTTTACGTCTGTGTCCTGCGTACAGTACGCATAAAAATCGTTGAGGACGCATAGTCTGAAAAGACGTGCGTCCTCAAGGACGCATCGTCGTACTTGCGTGAAAAATACAGAACGATTAATACTTTACTGTGTAGATACTTTGTAACGGCGTATCAGGCCTACGTAGGTGCTAAATTGTTTTCGCAGACGAACATAGTTGCTAAAGACGCTGAATATATTATGATAATTAGGCCAAAATAAATTAAAACACGAATACAAAAAGTCCGCGCCGCAAATAATGAACTCTTTTTTATAGTGGCTAGTCAAGATAGTACGGTCAATGTTTTAGACCTAGCCTATTTGTGTCCAAAATGGCGGGTATCGGACTTGACAAGAATCGCCCCAAAGTTTGAAAGGTTTGACGCATAGTATTTGATTATTGTAACAATTAAGTGCGCGCGAATTTTCGCGCACTATCTGTATCTAAACTTTCTATATCTAATACGTCGTAGAATATCACGACGGGGGAGACGAGTGGTCATTAGTTGTTATTGGCGATAATATCATATGGCTGGTACCGCGTAGGGCTGACTTGAAAGATTGCACTAGTAATTTTTGTGCGAGATTTTCGAAATCTATGCGAGAATCGGACTCCATAGCTGCAACACTGTTTTAAGAACAGAAACATTGTAGGTGTGTTCGTAATAATAGTAAAGTAAGAAATTCATTTGTGAAAGTTTGTTAGAACAGTAATTTGCAACACAGCACTCTTGCTAGACATGCAGATCTGTAGAGCATACAGGCTTCCGTTTTTGGACAGAATCACAAAGAACAGAATTCTTATAAAGTCAAGTTGACCAAAGCTATTGACTTAAGTGCACATTGAACTGGAAAGATCAGAAACATGCAGGTTTAATGAAATAAAATGAACAAACTATGCTTACTATGGCATTTATAGATTTTAATATTCATTGATTCATTTTCAGTGTCAAACGTTAAATAAAGTTAAATGGGAAAAAAACCCAGACGGGTGTAGCAGTTGGTTCACATGCTTGTAGTTGGTGAAAAAAATTGGGACCCATAGTTTTTCTATACCCGGCTGTACTTTTTCCTAGGTTTTATGAAAAAAAACCATGGAAAAAACCACGGAGTATTCGGACGGTCATATTACAAAAACCTTGGAAAAAAGACGAGAAAACCTTAGAAAATACACGACCTTGGTTTTTACATGGTTTGACAAAATACCTCGGAAAAGTTTACGAGGAATCCTTGTAAAATATTTAATTTCCAAGGAAACCACGGAAACAAAAAATCCTCGGAAAAGTTTACGAGGAATCCTTGTAAAATATTTAGGAAAAAACCATGGAAATATTAGAACCATTTTACGTGGTTTCGACAAAATACCATGGAAAAGTATATATATACGAGGAATAGTTAACTACTAGTGGGTGGGGTACCACATGCTTTTGTTTGTATCATGTAAATATCCAAAATATATTATGATCATGATAAAATTGTATTTATGTAAGTTATGTAACTTACCATGAATCTTTTGTCAGGAGTCTGAACTGGTTTGGAGTCTTTAATTTTTGCCACATTCACATTTTAAAGTATAGATAAACAGACAACTTAAATCTCTGACCTCTGATTGTTGTGAGATGGTGTCCTGGGTGTGTATAATATTCACTGTTTTGTGAAACTTACAATACTCATATTTATAATTCACTAAGTTGTACTTCCAAGGTTTTTCCGTGCTGGAAAATGTCTAAGTACAATTTTTACGAGGTGCAAATTGTTTAAGTTATTATTTTACAAGGATTTTCCGTGCTAAAAAATGGTTAAGTTCTTATTTCCGAGATTGTTCCGTGTTTATTTTTGCCAAAGTCCAATTTTTCCGAGCTTTTGCCAAGGTTTTAAGAGTTTCCAAGGTTTTTTCTTGATATTAACGTGGTTTTTTGTTCATAAGCATGCATAAACCATGGAAATTTTGGTGACTAAACAAAAACCTTGGAAATTGTTACGAATAACCATGGAACTTTTAGAATTCCATGTAAATTCCACGTAAATTATTCATATTCCATGGAAATTTTACACTGAACCTTGGAAAAAGTACAGCCGGGTCCAGGGACCCATAGATTTCAAAGTTATGGGTCCCAAAGGACCCATTCTTTTTTTTTCTAAAATTATTACTGAGTCATGAATACAAACCATAGGAAATAATTTCTATGTTATAGAAGTTAGCAGCTTAAAGCAGGCTGAAAGAAATTCAGAATGTGCTTTCAAGTGGTTGTCTGCACATGTATTCAAAATTCAAAACAGGCTATGGAGTAAAGGGTTAAATAAAAGAACTATTTATGTCAATTCTGTTTCTCTTTATTTTTTCATATACTGATGATGATATAGGAGTAAATGATAAATACTGAACCTCAGAAAACAGGTTTATTTGGGTGCATAGAACAAACAAGAATCAGAAAAAGTGTCTATATGATTAATATACAGAAAAGACCCTGAACTGACAGCTCCTACAGAAGCTACCTTATCTTGGTCTGCTTGGTCTGCATTTAAAAGTGATGAAGTCTTAGTGATGAGGTTAAAGTCAATACGTGACTACAGCAAAGGTGTGTAAAAGTGGCGTATTTAAGATTTGAAAAACATTTTAAACAAAATTCTTAAATACGCCACTCCATGTCTCAAATATTTCACTTTTGAAAAGTGGCATCTTTTTATAACAACAAATATGTCGCTAAAACGCCACTTTATTGGAGTGGCATATTTAATTATCTCAATAAGAAAACAAATACGAGGCTTTTCTTTCACTTATGTAGAGCGGCGTCTTTTCATTATAACAAATACGTCGCTTAAACGTCACTTTATTGGAGTGGCATATTTAATTATCACATTAAGAAAACAAATACGAGGCTTTTCTTCCACTTTTTAGAGTGGCGTCTTTTCAACATGACAAAAACGTCGCTCACACGTCACTTATCTGCCACTTTTCCATACTTATTATTAAATACGCCGCTTCAATGCAAGGCTCGTTTTTGCTACTGGCCCAAGTGGCGTAAAAGCTTCACATAAGTGGCATAAAAGCTGCGTTTTTAAATAGCGGCGTTTTTTTTCCGCAAGGGTAGAAAGCTCGTGCAGATCGTGTGCAGAAGTTTGTGCGTCTCAACTATCTCTTTCTCAATCATGCTCTCATACACTGATGTATACGTGATATGTGCAGATATACATGAATATAAAGCAAATGTAAAGCAGATGACAATATGGAACCCTGGTTCCACATAACTACAGCAGAATCCACTTTAGCCATATGAAACCCTGGTTACATGCACATTAAACATTTTGTTAAGGGCATCGGTTTTTGTCTACATGCTACTGTATTTTAAAACTTAAATATCAGGTATATCTTAAAGTAAAGGAATGGAATGGAAAACATATCTGAAGGCTGTAGCTCCAGACAAATGGCACTTTAGTTTATTAATACAAAATGGCTTGTGAGTAACCAGTTACCGACTTTGAAAACGGTTAATCAGCAGTTCATTACCATTAACGGTTACCCCGGTAATGGTTTCAGCACAAATATGAACAAGACCTTTCCATGCATGCCCGAAATTTGACTCTACTTTTAAGTTTTAAACTGTTTCCCGAGTGACTTTTGGTGACTCCTTTGATAACTCTTGATTTAAAAACATAAAAATAAAGTATATTTATGGAGCAATTGGGAAATGTCCATTTTGACTTTGTGTCATGGTGAGACATGATATGCTGCAGAATTGTTGTATTTGCTTTCAGTGTTTTTTGATGTACGTGGCTGTCAGATGAACACCAATGATACAGAGATTGTATGGTCTATACTGCAGGATAAAGGCTACCAGAGAACCACTTCAATGGATGAGGTAAGACAAAGTCAGCATAGATATATGAATTATTTTAAAAATGAAAATCCTAAGCCCAACCAAGTGTTTAGATCACCTGACACAAAGTGCCAAGGTGAGCTATAGGATCCCTTGATGTCTGTCATTTGTCCATCCGTCTGTCCATCCACAATTGGTTGTGAACACTCTAGAGGCTACAAATTTCATTTAATCTTCATGAAACTTAATGACAATGTTTGTCTTGAACTAATGTAGGTCATGTTCGATTGTGGGTTGTGTCTGATCAAAAGCTAGGTCACTAGGTCAAATCATAGTAGATCTAAAACCTTGTTAGCACTCTAGTGGCTACAAATCTCATTAGATCTTAATGTAACTTGGTCATAATGCTTGCCTTATTAATACCAAGGTCTAGTTGGAATGTAGGTCATGTCCAGTCAAAAACAAGGTCAATAGGTCAAATCATGGAAAAACCTTGTTAAAACTCTAGTGTCATTGTCGGTGTCTAAAATCTTAAAATTGGCCATAACTTTGGAACTACATGTGATACAGACTTTGGTATGTGTACTCGCCTCAAGAGGCTCTTGGGCCCAGTGCAACTAAGGTCATGTCTGACAAAGGTCAAGGTCATTTCGAGGTAAAATACCGGCTGCATGGCTCAGTGGTACAGCGTCTGCTTGTAGTGCAGGAGATTGCGGGAACAAACCCAGGCCGAGTCAAACCAAAGACTTAAACATTTGTAGTACAGTGAAACCCCTCTAAACCGGAACCTCTAAATACCATAATTCTCTCTAAACCGGACAAAAAATGTGGTCCCGTTTGCAACCTTTCTTTATTTTAACCCATTACACAATAAGTATGCCTTTTTATGCCTTTGATTTATTTCTACACTGAAGAAAGTACATTCATGAATATGTATCATCAGAAATAATTTCTATATTCTAACAGATGATAGCTTAAAGCAGGTTCAAAGTAAAGCACCTTAAGCGCATTCTGCTTTACTTTCAATCTGCTTTAAGTGATCAGCTTTCTTTGAAGATACTATGGGTTAAAACCACTCTAAACCGGAACCCCGTCTAAACCGGACAATTATGTTGTCCCCACACATGTCCGGTTTAGAGGAGTTTCACTGTAATGGCTTTCCTCCTTGGCACTCAGGATTGAGGGTTAGCATTACGACTGGTTTGTCGATGTCAGGATAAAGTGACCGGCCGGGTTCAGTCTCTGGTGCATCTCATAAGTGCCCCTGCTAGAAAAACTCAAAAGGGGTGTAAAGCAGTATCAAAAATAAAACAGAAACTAAATAGGTGAAGTCAACATTGGCCATAACTTTAGAACTGTAATGATTATTGGTCAGTATAAGTGTGTTAAGTTATAGTTAGAACATAGACTTTGTCTTACCTAACGCTTGTTATGCCCGTTCTAAACCATTAAGATTTCACTTAATATGTACTAACTAACTTAGAATATAACCTATATTTTTATTGGCCGAGGACTACATAATTCCCATGTATCGTAAACAAAGCTGGCTTATTCTGGTTGTGAGATTGCCCAAACATGGCAGTCTTTACAACTAGTTGCTACGATGCATTCAACATCGTCGATGATAGTTCTAGTTTGATTAGTTTAACCATGTCCTTTTTTTAGCTCACTTGGCACGTAGTGCCAAGGTGAGCTATTTTGATCGTCCTCTGTCCGTCGTCCGTCTTCGTCCGTTCGTCGTCAACAATTTCTTTAAACGACATCTCCTCCCAAACTACTAGATAGAATTTAACCAAACTTGGCCTGAATGATCCTTATATGGTCCTCTTTCAAAGTTGTTCAAACATTTCCGGTCTGTTGCATATCTTAGAGGTCACAGGAGCTAAAAATAGATTTTTTCAATGAAAATTTGAAAAATCTTCTTGTCTGAAACCACAGTACCCTGAGCTTAGATATTTGGCACAAAGCATCGTCTTTAGGTCCTCTATCAAGATTGAACAAATTATGTCCTTGGGGTCAAAATTGACCCAGCCCCGGGGGTCGTAAATTTACATAGAGTTATATAGTGAAATCTTCAAGCATCTTTTTCTCTGAAACTAAAATGGCCAGAGCTTTGATATTTGGCATGATGACTCATTTAGAAGCCCTTAACCAATATTGTAAATATGGTTCCGGTCAGTTGCATATCTAGGTCACATGAGCTAAAATAGATTTTTTCAATAAAATCTTGGTTAAAACTGCCAAGGTCCTAGGGGTCGCAGTTGTAGTGAAACATTCTTCTCTGAAACTACTATGGCAAGAGCTTTATTATTTAGCATAGTGACACTTTTAGATGTTCTTTACCAATATTGCTGAAATGGTTCGGGTCTGTTGCATATCTGGGTCATATTAGCTAAAAATATATTTTTTTCAATAAAAAGTCTTCCTGTCTGAAACCATCCATGTACAAAATATTTGACAGCACACTTAATTTTCAAGTTCATCAGCTAGATTTTTGAAATTATGTCTCTGGGGGGAAAAGTGATCCCACCCCAGGGGTCATGTGACCCTTGTGTTGGTTTTTCCAGGTGAGCGATATTTAGGCCCGCATGGGCCTCTTGTTTACTTAAATATTTAACCCTTTGTTATAGTGATGTGTATATGTGTTCTTCGCAAGCAGTGTACCTGTGCAAACAGTGTATGTAGACCCAGACTAGAGGTGCTCTGATCAGGGTATGCACTGTTTGTCATTCTGCAAAACACTGTAAAAATATTACCTTGATTAGTCTGGCTAGATTCAATTTGAAACTGACATTGTCTGTTAAGGGGAGTTAAACGTTTAAGATGTTATGTTAAATGAACTGATGTGGACTGATATTATATTCACCAAGCATATATTAATCCTTTACCCCATAGCCTGTTTCTAGATTTGAAGTCATGTGACCACTTAAAGCAGGTTGAAGGACAATGAAAGTAATGCAGAATGTACCAATTTTGCTTTACTTTCAGCCTGCTTTATCATCTGCTAGGAGATTTATTTCTTGTGGTGCATATTCATGACTGTATAAATTGATCTCAGACTTTTGGTGGAATAATAATTCAGATGCTTAAATACTAGACAGCATATTAGTGACCCACCACACGAAAAGGGCCCTTCAGGGTGACAACGTCATTTGGAGAAAAACGACGTCAAAGTTTGTACAACGTTAAATGCGCTCTGTCTGTATTTAATTCAATTCAATTCAATTCATTTTATTGTATAATAAGGCCTCCGGCCCATACACAAAATATTACATAAATACACAATTAGCATGCAGTGGACACTGGTAGTGTTACATATAAGCTTATGTGCAAGACACAATTCAATAGAGACACAATTAATCAAAGAAACAATGCTTCCTATATAAATCTGCTAGCAGTTAGTTAACTCTTTCTGGTTACATATATATAGAATTACCAAAGCAGACAAACACATACGCATGCCGAAAGCAAAACAGAAAGCTCAAATATCATCTTTCAGCCATGCAGAGGCGCACCTCGGCGCATATTTAATAGAAAGAGTTAACTATCGTACACATCATTGTAACATTTTATACACGACCTAATAAAAATTGATACCTGACGGCAAAAGCATGATAAATGAACATGGCGAGATTCCTTACAGTACTTTCCTTTTTGCATTTCATTAAAAGTATAAAGTTATTTAACCCACATGTATGCTGTGATTTGACTACAATTAGTTTTATTGCAAAGATCACAACATAGACGCTTTGATCAGAATTGAAAATAGGTGACACTCATGAAACATCCACTCAATGTTTAAGCAAATAAACAATTCATTTCGCAACTGTTTTCTGTGGCGATTTACTGTCGAAAACAGGCATTTATCAGCGAAGGTCATATAGAAATCTAGATCTAGTGTAGATGTACCTCTTAAATGTAAACATCGTAATGTTACGTGTATATAACTAGATCTACTTGATTGTTTCAAGATTCTACGGATCATTTATGTGGTGGAATTTAATTTTTTATTCGTTTGAACATCGCTAGCAAGGCTTGTGTAGCGTCGTTAATGAAAGATAGACTAGATTTACCTTCTCACTGTTTTCTGAGTTTAAACTATGACTAATCTAACAACGAGTAAACACTAGATCGGGATCTAGTAACCAAAGAAAATTACAGTTATTTAAATCCATCTTCTGTAGATTGTCATCCTTTTTTTAGCTCGCCTGTACGAAGTACATGACGAGCTATTGCAATACCCCTGGTGTAGTCGTCGTCATTGTCGTCGTCGTAAACGGCGTAAGCAATTTTAAGAAAATGTCTATAACTTCTATGTCCATTGAGGTATTGCTTTCATAGTTGGTATGTGTGTGTATATGGACAAGACCTTTCCATGCCCAGAAAAGTTTGGACCCCTTTGACCTTGACCTTGAACTTAGGGCCTGCGTTTAGGTTTCGAAATCTGCGTTTAGGTTTCGAAAAATGCCTTTAGCTTCTATGCCCCTTGAGGTATTGCTTTCATAGTTGGTATGTGTGTGTATATGGACAAAATCTTTCCATGCACAGAAAAATTTAGACCCCTGTGACCTTGACCTTGAATTAAGGGCCCACGTTTAGGTTTCGAAATCTGCGTTTAGGTTTCGAAAAATGTGTTTTAATTTCTATGTCCCTTAAGGTATTGCTTTCTTAGTTGGTATGCTTGTGTGTATGGATAAAACCTTTCCATGCACAGAAAAATTTGGACCCCTGTGACCTTGACCTTGACCTTGAACTTAGGACCTGCGTTTAGGTTTTGTAATCTGTGTTTAGGTTTTGAAAAATTCAACTTCTATGTCCCTTGAGGTACTGCTTTCATAGTTGGTATATGTGTGTATATGGACAAGACCTTTCCATGCACAGAAAATTTAGACCCCTGTGACCTTGACCTTGAACTAAGGGTCCACGTTTCGGTTTCGAAATCTGTGTTTAAGTTTCTCAAAAAATTTATAACTCCCATGTCCATTGAGATATTCCTTCTATATTCAGTGTGCATGTGTATATGGACAAGATCTTACCTTTCATGCAAAATGTTTGACCCCAGTGACCTTGACCTTGAACTAAGGACCCATATTTAGGTTTCGAAATCGGCGTATAGGTTTCGAAAAATGCCTTTAGCTTCTATGTCCCTTGAGATATTCCTTTAATATTCAGTGTGCATGTGTATATGGACAAGATCTTTCCTTGCATACAAAAAGTGATCCCAGTGACCTTGACCTTGAACTTAGGACCAGTGTTTAGGTTTGAAAATCTGCGTTTAGGTTTCTCAAAATTTCTTTATCTCATAATATCCATTGAGATATTTCCTTCATATCCTTTCCACGCCCATAACGTATTAAAACGTTTTGACGTTTATGGCACATTTTGGCTTACGTAGAATGAAAAGTTATCATTCGCACATCACGTTTGAAGACTTTTCTGAAAGGCCAGTTCGGCACTTCCTATTTCTAGAAAATCAATGGTCTCCTGTAAAATGTGACACTTTCAGGCAGCATCGAAAATGGATCTAGACACAAATTTGCAAGATTGGAAAATGCCAGAGGGGGACACGTCAGAGTAGTTTTGAGATGTCAGAGTGTAGTGTTTATTAAGAAAATGAGCTCCAAATTAGTGCGGTAGTGTCTGTGTTATGTGTACAAAATCGGTCAGGCTTGCTAAGGATATTTGGCATGCATGTGTATATGGACCAGACCTTTCCATGCAGGCAAAAAGGTTGACCTCGGTGACCTTGAGTGTGCTTTTAAGTTTCTTAAGGTGCAGGTGGCAAGCTTCGTCGTCTCTCTGACAACTCTTGTTAAACAGTTTAACAATAATGTCTTTTGTACCAAGGAT
This sequence comes from Gari tellinella, assembly GCA_922989275.2. Taxonomy (NCBI): domain Eukaryota; kingdom Metazoa; phylum Mollusca; class Bivalvia; order Cardiida; family Psammobiidae; genus Gari; species Gari tellinella. Next base: position 98,529,509 of record OV277860.1, read on the forward strand.
TAGAGCTAGAATCGACTCCTAATTTACAGATTCACTGTGTAGTGTGCTGGACTGTATTGAATGACATCATAAAATGCAACATAATAAATAAATATGATGTCACTACATGACATCATGATGCAGTGTTTACTTACAAGTACCACAATGACTTGAAGTTGCTAGTATTAATGTTGAGTGAAAAAACAACAAACCAAGCAGATCTGAAATGACTTTTGGCCCGCTGTAGACGGGTGCCGTGGCTTATCGGTTTAACGAGTTGTGTGCCTGTCTAAAAAGCCTGATGTCGATGACTCGAATATACCACCATCTGTCTACCTAATTAGCTCACCTGAGCTAGCTCAGGGCGAGCTTTTGCAATCCTTGAATGTCCGTCGTGCGTCGACTGGCGTCCGGCGTCAACAATTTTAGTGTTTACACTCTAGAGGCCACAATATTTATCCAATCTTTCTCAAACTTGCTCAGATAGTATATTGCCATAAGAGTTCGGATGAGTTTGATTATGGTTGAAATCGGACAAATAGGTCATGAGTTATCTACCTTTGAAGTGCTGAAAATGCCATATTTAAGAGTGTCTACACTCTAGAGGCCACAGTATTTATCCAATCTTTCTAAAACTTGCCCAGATTGTATATCACCATAAGAGTTCGGATGAGTTCGATTTTGGTTGAAATCGGACAAATAGATCAAGAGTTATCTACCTTTGAATTGCTGAAAATGCCATATTTAACGGTGTTTACACTCTAGAGGCCACAGTATTTATCCAATCTTTCAAAAACTTGCCCAGATTGTATATGACCATAAGAGTTCGGATGAGTTCGATTCTGGTAGAAATCGGACAAATAGATCGAGGGTTATTTACCTTTAAATTGCTGAAAATGCCATATTTAACAGTGTTTACACTCTAGAGGCCACAATTTTTATCCAATCTATCTCAAACCTGCTCAGATTGTAAATGACTATAAGAGTTCAGATGAGTTTGATTATGGTTGAAATCAGACATATAGGTCGAGAGTTATCTACCTTTGAATTGCTGAAAATGCCATATTTAACGAGGTTTACACTCTAGAGGTCACAAATTTTATCCAATCTTTCTCAAAATTACTCAGATTGTATATTACCATAAGACTTCAGATGGAATTAATTATGGTTGTAATCGGATCAATAGGTCAAAAGTTATCTACCTTTGAATTGCTGAAAATGATATATTCTACAGTGTTTACACTCTAGAGGCCACAATATTTATCCAAGCTCTCTCAAACTTGCCCAGATTGTATATGACCATGAGAGTTCGAAAAATGGTGATTATGGTTGGAATCGGACAAATAGATCAAGAGATATCTACCTTTGAATTGCTGAAAATGCCATATTTTACAGCGTTTACACTCTTGCAACTACAGTTTTCAATGGATTTTGATTATACTTGTACACAAAGGATGTAGCTATACGTTCTGGAAGGAGTGCAATTATTGTTGAAATGTAATGATTGTGGCAATAGTTACCTGCCCTTGATATACTTTGAAATGCTAGAAAAAGGCTTCATTTCAGTATTGTTTAGGCTCTAGTTATCTGCCTTTGATGTACTCTACTATACTACAGTAGGTCGACAAACTTGAATGGATTTAGAATAAAACAGGTGAAATTCAAAGGTAAAGCTATCAGGCTTCATTACAAATGGTGAGCCATATCAGGGCCTTCAGGCCCTCTTGTTTTTCTTTTGTTTTTATCTTTTTTTGCAAGCAATTGCATCTTTTTTTAAAAGACTCAAATTTTGATTAACATTTTGAAAATAACAAGACGAGCTATCTAACGTTCGTTGGTCCTTAATTATGTCAATGTAAATTACCAAATTACCTCACCCAAACAGCTTGGATCCTCATGAGACCTCTTGAGTGGCACGGCATCTCATTCGGGTCCAAACTTGTCGAAGATAGACACTTCTACAAAATAATAGGGAAATGGTTTTATAAATTTCTCTTTGTGTTTTCTGTGTTGGAAAGAAATATGCAAAACGACCTAGATCTATCTCTTCGCATGAGGTATTGGTTAAGATAGATTAAAATTATGTTAACATTTTTATAGCAATAGTTCGACCGGCGGATGTGGTCCAGTGGTAGCAATTTTGACTTTGGTAGACCAGCGGTCTTAAAGACTTTTCCTCAGTCCATTGATGGACTACCCCCCCATTGTCTCGATAGTGTGAGAATTTAACTGCCAAAGCATACATCACAAGCTATACCAATCTCAGTTTAAGTGGTGCGGCCCAGATTATACTCATGCTCTAGTGATTTTCAATGGTTATTTTTAACCAAACTATCAAATATAAAGGTCTGGTTTCGCATGAGAAGCTCCAATGGTTCTTTGCTACCTACATGTCCACAAGACCCATGCTTTTTGCAAGGAAATTGTCTGACAAGGCGTTATGATGGAAAGGTCGTCAAGATCGTCAGGAGATGTCTTTAAGTTTGTAGTTGGGGCTTTTTGCATAAACCGTGGTCTGCCATCTTTTTTATTTGGGGCTCTGACATGTTTTGATCGATATTACAGTTTCAACTCTGAAATCCGGAGATTTGTGTGGGTTGAAAGAGGGCTCTAACAACGAATGGTTATGTTGGGGGTTGCGGCAGTGTTAAAGAGAGCTCTTATATATGAGCTATCTGTGGTACCATCGTGCTGTATTGAGCGACCACCTGTCGCGGGACTGATGTTGTTTGTTTCCGGTTTTTAGATGTGTTTCTGTATTTCTAATCAGGACCATGGAAAATTTCTACATTATGACGTCATATACCAGTACGATTAAGTGATGTCATGATTATTTAAAATATCACATACCTTTCTTTAATCTGCTTATAATTTGTCTATGATCTGCCTTCTTCTCTACACTGAGTACATATTTAAAGGAGAGCGTGTTGTTCATTACAAGTTTTGCGGTTTATCTTGTTTTCAATCCTTGCGCAGCTCATTGTCAATTCTCAGTTCAAGTGTACGTGCTCAGTGTAGACACAGACATGGGTCGTTCTCTGGAAATTCTCATATCTGAATCTACACTAGAGACACGGTTGGCCAGTTTTTGTTAGGATCTAGTTGGTGAGAGAGTCAAAGAAACGTGTGTATATGTATGCATATATTTTTCCTGTGGTTTTGTTTGTAGATCTTGACACACCCTAATTTAGCTTTTCTTCAAATTGTTCTTAGAAATAGAGCATCCAGTATAGATCTAGATGCTGTTATAAAATTTATTATTGGATGGATTTCAAATTTGTATAGCATTATGCCATCAACAGTAAAGTAAAAAATGTCTATACATGTAGCCTTTAATATTTGATATCTGAAAACCTCTACAAATGAACTCCGCCACATAAGTACATGTAACAACAACATGGACGACGAAACATGTCTGACATTGTCTGTATTTTAAAGGACATCCACATTCCACATACTGTTGTTACGATGTTCCTTTCTGTTTTCAGTATATAAAAGTGTCAATAAACTTATGAAAAACGTATCACCATAAATTAAATATGGTAATGAGAAAGTGTCTATCAGGACTATCACGACAAGTGCAGGACTTGTACTTCTCTATGTTAAATGGAGTGGGTGGGTAAAATTAAAATATTGGACAATTCAAACCAAAGCAAATGCCATAATTAGAAATTGATAAGAACGTTTATACAATATAAAAACTAAAAGTTGTGTAGTATGTTTCATTTTAAGTTACATAATTAAAGCAAAATCATCAGTACCGTGCTATTGAAAATTTCATGTTGAAAGCGGTGGGTTGGGTAAACGAAATCGAAAAAAAATGACGTTTAGGTACTGATTTCAGCAAACTGATTCATATTATTAGATTCAGGAAGAATTTGTCTACATTTTACAAACAAAAAGTCAATATTGAATTTTTCACCCTGAAGGGCCCTTTTCACGTGGTGGGTCACATTTATAGGGTAATGGGTTAAGCTATCTTACAGCACTATTCTAATTTCCTATGCTGATTAGCCAGATTACTAGTGTATACAGCATCTGTATTGTAGGCGGCCTATGTGGTTCTGGGTCATGTCACAATTGCACAAGAAGTGGAACCACTATACCCCTTCCAAGATGATAAGATGTTCATAATATATACTCACGGAATTTAAAAACTGTGCATTGGGAAAAGCTTTCTAAATAATAGAATAACAATCCAATTATAAATGGACTTTGTTATTGTGTTATTTTAAACATCAATCTAACATTTCATAAGAGTCATTGAAGTGTGATGTCAATCAAGATTGTACTGCCAGGCGTGTTTGTCATTAAGGCAATGTGACGAGTTTGACGTCAGAATGGGACGTAGAGTAGGACGAATTCAAAATTAGCGTAAATCTTTTGCGCACTGTCCTCGGGCTGATGAGACAAATGTTTTGAGCATAAAGTTTGAAGACTGAAGATGATGACATACGAATGTAACGGGAATATACGTATGTTGTAGATGTTACGTTAGTAGCGGTATCCCTTGTCGCAGGTTCTCGCGAACATTGCCAAATTGTCGATACGTCTCGATAATGACAACATGATGTTACGATGAAGGCCAGAATGTCCTGCAAAATCACTTTTTCTGCATTCCAACCTCTAATATGCAAACTGAACGTAAACGCGCATTTTCAGACAGCCGTGGCATAGCCGTCATGGTCGATATAACAAAGTTTACTTGTTTTTCCATTGATTTACTCCCAAAACAACCAGTGTATATTGAAAATGTGTTGCATCTACCGTACAAATGAGTGTTCTGACCAATTTATGCCAAAATAGACAAACGTCTTTTGACACGCAAAAGTAACGTAAATTTAACGAAAATGATAACCAACAAATTCTACACACTTTATTCAACTGTATGAACCGTCTTTACGTGAGCTTATTGAAAATGTTTACATTTAAAACACATTTCAACCATGCACAGTTTTTAAATTCCGTGAGTATATGCACAAACTTTAAATAAAAAAAGTGAATTGAATTGAAATAATAGATTTCAGTTTAACCCTTTGAACCCTAGTCCCAAATATTGGCGTCCTTTGCAAACAGTGTACATGTGAATAGAACACTTATCCAATGCAAACAGTGAAGACCCAGATCAGAGGGCTCCTAGGAGCCCTCTGATCAGGGTCTTCACTGATTGTCATAATGCCAAACATTGACAAAAACAACCCTCAGAAGTCAGAAATGGACTAGACTTAAATGGAATCTGGAATTGTCCATTTAAAGTTTCAGGGAGGAAAGAGTTAAACTGTGATTTCTGAACCTCTAATTTCCAACAGGAGTTCAGGAAATGAATCAATATACCTTTTTAGCTCACCTGAGCTAGCTCAGGGTGAGCTTTTGCAATCCTTGAATGTCCGTCGTGCGTCGTCCGTCGTCAGGCGTCAACAATTTTAGTGTTCACACTCTAGAGGCCACAATATTAATTCAATCTTTCTCAAACTTGCTCAGATGGTATATTGCCATAAGAGTTCAGATGAGTTCGATTATGGTTGAAATCGGACAAATAGGTCATGAGTTATCTACCTTTGAACTGCTGAAAATGCCATATTTAACAGTGTTTACACTCTAGAGGCCACAGTATTTATCCAATCTTTCTAAAACTTGCCCAGATTGTAAATGACTATAAGAGTTCGGATGAGTTCGATTTTGGTTAAAATCGGACAAATAGATCAAGAGATATCTACCTTTAAATTGATGAAAATGCCATATATTTAACAGTGTTTACACTCTAGAGGCCACAATTTTTATCCAATCTATCTCAAACCTGCTCAGATTGTATATTACCATAAGACTTCGGATGAGTTCAATTATGGTTGTAATCAGATCAATAGGTCAAAAGTTATCTACCTTTGAATTGCTCAAAATGATATATTTAACAGTGTTTACGCTCTAGAGGCCACAATATTTATCCAAGCTCTCTCAAACTTGCCCAGATTGTATATGACCATAAGATTTCGAAAAAGGGTGATTATGGTTGGAATCGGACAAATAGATCAAGAGATATCTACCTTTGAATTGCTGAAAATGCCATATTTTACAGCGTTTACACTCTTGCAACTACAGTTTTCAATGGATTTTGATTATACTTGTACACAAAGGATGTAGCTATACGTTCTGGAAGGAGTGCAATTATTGTTGGTATGTAATCATTGTGGCAATAGTTACCTGCCTTTGATATACTTTGAAATGCTAGAAAAAGGCTTTATTTCAGTATTGTTTAGGCTCTAGTTATCTGCCTGATGTACTCTACTATACTACAGTAGGTCGACAAACTTGAATGGATTTAGAATAAAACGGGTGAAATTCAAAGGTAAAGCTATCAGGCTTCATTACAAATGGTGAGCGATATCAGGGCCTTCAGGCCCTCTTGTTTTAGCTCACCTGAGCCAAAGGCTCAGGATGAGCTATTGTGATACCATTCCGTCCGTCGTCCGATGTCTGGCGTCCATCGTACGTTCACATTTTCAAACAACATATTCTCAGAAACCACTGACCCGATTTCAACCAAACTTTGTCAGAAGCACCAGTGGCAAGGGGGAACGAATTGTTGTTCAAAGTTTTTGGCTAGAGTTATTCCCCTTGCTGGGGGACCAGATTATCTAACATGACCTTATAGACAACTTTTAATTATAAGAAAATCTTAAAAAATCTTCTTCTCAGAAACCAAAGGCCATGACCTTTGATATTTGGTATGTATCATTACCTAATGATCTTCTAGCAAAATTGTTCAAATTTTGATCCCCCGGCTCAAAAATGGCCCCGCCCTAGGGCTTATCAGTTTTTCTTAGGAAAACCTTTAAAAATCTTCTTCTCTGAAACTGTATGGCCTAGATCATTAATATTTGACATGTAGCTTTGTCTTATGGTCCTCTACCAAGATTGTTCAAATTATGACCCCCGGGTCAAAAATGGCCCTGCCCCGGGGCTTATCAGTTTTACATAGACTTATATAGGAAAACCTTTAAAAATCTTCTTCTCTGAAACTGTATGGCCAAGATCTTTAATATTTGGCACAAAGCTTTGCCTTGAGGACCTCTACCAAGATTGTTCAAATTATGACCCCAGGGCCAAAAGTGGCCCTGCCCTTGGGCTTATTAGTTTTTCATAGGAAAACCTTTAAAAATCTTCTTCTCTGAAACTGTATGGCCTAGATCATTAATATTTGACATGTAGCTTTGTCTTATGGTCCTCTACCAAGATTGTTCAAATTATGACCCCCGGGTCAAAATTGGACCCGCCCCGGGGCTTATCAGTTTTACGTAGACTTATATAGGAAAACCTTTAAAAATCTTCTTCTCTGAAACTAAAAGGCCAAGATCTTTAATATTTGGCACATAGCTTTGCCTTGTGGTCCTCTACCACGATTGTTCAAATTATGACCCTGGGGGCAAAAATGGCCCCGCCCTTGGGGTTATTAGTATTTCATAGGAAAACCTTTAAAAATCTTCTTCTCTCAGAAACCGTAAGGCCCAGGTCATTTATATTTGACATGTAGCTTTGCCCTATGGCCCTCTACCAAGATTGTTCAAATTATGACCCCTGAATCAAATTTGGCCCCGCCCTGGGGCTTATCAGTTTTATATAGACTTATATAGGAAAACCTTTAAAAATCGTCTTCTCTAAAACTGTAAGGCCCAGATCTTTAATATTTGACATATACGTAGCTTTGCTATGTGGTTCTCTACCAGGTGTGTTCAAATTATGACCCCCGGACTAAAATTGGCCCTGCCCTGGGCTTGTCAGGGTTTTTTTTAACGGGAAAACCTTTAAAAATCTTTTTCTCTTAAACAGTAAGGCCCAGATCATTAATATCTGAGATGTAGCTTCGCATTGTGGTCCTCTACCGAGATCAAATTATGACACTGGGTCATAGCTATATCAAAATGCTGTCTTGCCCATTCAGCTTCTAATGTTCTCAGGTGAGGGAAATGTGGCCCTCTGGGCCTCTTGTTTTAAAAGGAACAAATATGATGTTTGTTTGATATGGATCCAGAAACTTTTCTCTTTTAATGACTTGTTGACTATGTGTCTGTTTATAAAATGACTTGGTGTGGTACTGTGCCATGTGTTAGTTTATAAAATGTCTCAATGGGGTACTATGCATTTGCATCAGTTTATAATGTGACTTGGTGTGGTATTGTGCCATGTGTCAGTTTATAATATGCCTTGGTGTGGTATTGTGCCATGTGTCAGTTTATAATATGTCTTGGTGTGGTATTGTGCTATGAGTCAGTTTATAAAATGTCTTGGTGTGGTATTGTGCCTTGTGTCAGTTTATGATATTACTTGGTGTGGTATTGTACCAGATATCAATGTTTCAGTTTATGTCTTGGTGTGGTATTGTGCCATGTGTCAGTTTATAGTAAGACTTGGTGTCGTATTGTGCCATGTTTCAGTTTATGTCTTGTTGTGGTATTTTGCCATGTGTCAGTTTGATATATGACTTGGTGTGTTATCATACATGTGATATTTTCTTGGACCCAAATAGGGAGATTTGGAAATTTTAATAGGGAGATTGGGGTGCCAAATAGGGAGCTTTTTTGGCGACAAAACTAGGCGTAGACGATGAAATTCCAGTAATTTTATATATTTTCATAAGTTAATTACTAGATCTAATTGCTTTTTTTTTTTTAAAGAAGTCTATAGACCACTAAGACAGAGACAATTTTCACCCAGAGATATAGTTCTTATAATACTGACATGGGCCTATTATTCTAGTATTTTAGTACTGCAGAAGGATGGTTGTAGCTGGCTGAAAGTAAAGCACAATACTCTTCAGGAGCATTCTGCTTCAGTAAAAGTTTAAGCCTGCTTTAAGCTAGATCTACAATCTGCTAGGATAAAGAACTATTTCCTATTATGGTTCTTATATTATTCATGACTAGTAAAGATAAAGTGGAACTATATCTATTTTCTTGAGAGAATGAATGTTCAAATGGTCTAGATTTCTATCTATGGAGTAGATCAGAAAAGAGGTAGCAACTTAACAATTTGTTATTAATTTTGCAAACAGTATGGATCCAGATGAGACGCCGCATCATCTCATCTAGATACAAACTGTTTGACACTGATGTTTTCTGAAAGAAAATGCACAAAAATTAACTAAGAGTATTCACTATTGTTGCAGACGACAAAGTCTGCAGACGACATTTACTAGCGCCATAAAATGGGCGTGGTTCTAACAACGAAATAACGCGTCTAAAATTTCTACCGCGAAAACTGATTGCAAATCAATTTTACGAGTGTAATTCGTCAAAAAATCTAACTTAATAATTATACATTTGCACAAATCGTATCCAACAAACAGAAATATTTAGATCCAATGTTTAATTTTAATTGATTGTTAAACGACGCTGGGAATACTTTTTAGACTAACAAAATATACGTAATTCTCATAGCAAATATTAAGGCGCCCCGTCATTTTGTAACGGTAAATTTTTCGAAGTATTTTTCTGTTACGTGAATATTCAAAGTATTTTGTGGTGGAAATCAATTCCTAAATGTTAATTCTGATTAGCTTCATCAAAAATGTTTGTTTGTCCAGAACTTACGGAGAATTGTTTGATTTTAATCCGGTCCGTATCGGGGACATAGCCTTCGCATCACTGCTTTTAGAAATTGTCGTTGTTAAAGTCTCCGATTCGGGGTGAACCTGTCAATCAATTTTTTGATAACCAATTATATCTACCGGTACTCGGCGCGTGTGGTCAAACTTTTACCCAACATTGTTATGACTCAGCCTGTCATAATAGTGCTACACTAACAAACTTATCGACGATTACGGTAATGTGTTTACACACATCAGTAGCGTTTGGTGATACGCGTGTGTAGGGATTAGCCAGAGAACTCTGAAGTCAATTTTAAGAGTCGGCGAACGAGGTAAATGATATAAAAGTTTCATATTGAAAAAAATGAACCTGGTTAAATGAAATATCGGGAGATTTCGTCTCCCGACCGGGAGATCGTGAGTAGAGGTCTAATTTCGGGAGCTCCCGACCATATCGGGAGATATCACATGTATGTGTGTTATTGTGCCTATTTATCAATTTATTAGCTCACCTGAGCTAGCTCAGGGTGAGCTTTTGCAATACTTGAATGTCCGGCGTCAGTCGTGCGTCGTCCGTCGTTCGTCGTCAACAATTTTAGTTTGGTGTGGTATTGTGCCATGTATCAGTTTATAATGTGACTTGGTGTAGTATTGTGCCATGTATCAGTTTATAATGTGACTTGGTGTGGTAGTGTACCATGTATCAGTTTATAATTTGACTTGGTGTGGTATTGTGCAATGTTTTAGTTTATAATGTGACTTGGTGTAGTATTGTGCCATGTGTCAGTTTATAATGTGACTTGGTGTGGTATTGTGTTATGTATCAATTTATAATATGACTGGTTGTGGTATATAATTGTGTAAGGTTTCAGTTTATAATATGTCTTGGTGTGGTATTGTGTTATGTATCAATTTATAATATGACTTGGTGTGGTATTGTGTCATGTGTCAGTTTATAATGTGACTTGGTGTGGTATTGTGCAATGTGTCAGTTTATAATATGACTTGGTGTGGTATTGTGCCCTGTGCCAGTTTATAATGTGACTTGGTGTCGTATTGTGCCATGTATCAGTTTATAATGTGACTTGGTGTGGTATTGTGCCATGTGTCAGTTTATAATGTGACTTGGTGTAGTATTGTGCCATGTGTCAGTTTATGATATGACTTGGTGTAGTATTGTGCAATGTTTTAATTTTAATGTGACTTGGTGTGGTATTGTACCATGTGTCAGTTTATAATGTGACTTGGTGTGGTATTGTGCCATGTGTCAGTTTATAATGTGACTTGGTGTGGTATTGTGCCATGTGTCAGTTTATGATATGACTTGGTGTAGTATTGTGCAATGTTTTAGTTTTAATGTGACTTGGTGTGGTATTGTACCATGTGTCAGTTTATAATGTGACTTGGTGTGGTATTGTGCCATGTGTCAGTTTATAATGTGACTTGGTGTAGTATTGTACCATGTGTCAGTTTATAATGTGACTTGGTGTGGTATTGTGCCATGTTTCAGTTTATAATGTGACTTGGTGTGGTATTGTACCATGTGTCAGTTTATAATATGACTTAGTGTGGTATTGTGCCATGTGTCAGTTTATAAAATGACTTGGCATGGTATTGTACCATGTGTCAGTTTATAATGTGACTTGGTGTGGTATTGTACCATGTGTCAGTTTATAATGTGACTTGGTGTGGTATTGTACCATGTGTCAGTTTATAATGTGACTTGGTGTGGTATTGTACCATGTGTCAGTTTATAATGTGACTTGGTGTGGTATTGTACCATGTGTCAGTTTATAATGTGACTTGATGTGGTATTGTACCATGTGTCAGTTTATAATGTGACTTGGTGTGGTATTGTACCTTGTGTCAGTTTATAATATGACTTGGTGTGGTATTGTACCATGTGTCAGTTTAAAATGTCACTTGGTGTGGTATTGTACCATTTGTCAGTTTATAATGTGACTTGGTGTGGTATTGTACCATGTTTCAGTTTATAAAATCTTGCTGTGGCATTGTGCCATGTGTTAGTTTATGTCTTGTTGTGGTATTGTGCCATGTGTCAGTTTAATATATGACTTGGTGTGGTATTGTGCCATGTGTCAGTTTATAGTAAGACTTGGTGTCGTATTGTGCCATGTTTCAGTTTATGTCTTGTTGTGGTATTTTGCCATGTGTCAGTTTGATATATGACTTGGTGTGTTATTGTGCCTATTTATCAATTTATTAGCTCACCTGAGCTAGCTCAGGGTGAGCTTTTGCAATACTTGAATGTCCGGCGTCAGTCGTCCGTCGTTCGTCGTCAACAATTTTAGTTTTTACACTCTAGAGGCCACAATATTTATCCAATCTTTCTCAAACTTGCTCAAATTGTAAATTACCATAAGAGTTTGGATGAGTTTGATTATGGTTGAAATCGGATCAATAGGTCAAGAGTAATGTACCTTTGAATTGCTGAAAATGCCATATTTAAGGGTGTTTACACTCTAGAGGCCACAATATTTATCAAATCTATCTCAAAATTGGTCAGATTGTATATGACTATAAGAGTTCAGATGAGTTCGATTATGGTCGAAATCTGATCAATAGGTTGAGAGTTATCTACCTTTGAATTGCTGAAAATGCCATATTTAACAGTGTTTACACTCTAGAGGCCACAATTTTTATCCAACCATTTCAAACATGCTCAGATTGTATTGAACGACAATATTGACCTGACGTTGAACTTTATGCATGAATAGATTAAAGAGTGGTGACGCAGTATATATCAATAGTCGCCAGCGTGCCGTACACTGTCTGGAATGTTCGATAAATTACTTTTTTGATCTTATGTGGAGTAAAACTCCCACTTAGTGAACCGATGAAATACCACTTAAGCTAATAACTTATCGTTACGTTTGATAACCGGTCAATGCTATTTGTCTCTGTTTACCAATTTCGGTACCATGTGCGTTCTCGTATAAATTTAACGAAGTGTCCCGAAGATATATTTAGAAATGAAACGAAGTGTAAAATTATGCTAATAGAGGTCACCAACGTCAGGTCAATATTGTCGAACAATATATAACCATAAGAGTTCAGATGAGTTCGATTTTGGTTGAAATCAGACTAATAGGTTGAGAGTTATCTACCTTTGAAATGCTGAAATTGTCATATTTAAGGGTGCTTACTCTCCAGGGGTCACACTTTTTATCCAATCTATCTCAAACTTGCTCAGATTGAGTTTCATTATGATTGAAATCGGACCAAATGGTTGAGAGTTTTCTACCTTTGAATTGCTGAAAATGTCATATTTAAGGGTGTTTACACTCTAGAGGCCTCAATTTTTATCCGATCTTTTTCAAACTTGCTCAGATTGTAACTATATGACCATAAGAGTTCAAATAAGTGTGATTATGGTTGAAATCGGACCTATAGGTCAAGAGTTGTCTGCCCTTGAATTGCTGAAAATGCCATATCGAACAGCGTTTTCACTTTTGCAACTACAGTTTTGAATGGATTTTGATTTTACTTGCACACAAAGTACATACCTATAAGTTCTCAAAGGAGTGCAATTATTGTAGCAATAGTTATCTGCCCTTGATATACTTTGAAATGCTAGAAAAGGCTTCATTTCAGTATTGTTTAGGCTCTAGTTATCTGCCCCTGATGAAACAGTAAGATAAAGCTATCAAGCTTCAGTACAACAGGTGAGCGATATCAGGGCCTTCAGACCCTCTTGTAATATGTCTTGGTGTGGTATTGTGCCCTGTGCCAGTTTATAGGGCATGTGTTAGAAATGGCAGCTCTATAAGTGAAGAACTACAGTGCCCGATTGGACTCAGACAGGGTTGTCATTTAAGCCCGATATTATTTTCTCTCTTCATCAATGAACTGTACGATGAAATATCTGCTTCGGGTATTCCAGGTATACAGTTATTTCCTGATATTGTGCAGATTTTACTTTTACTGTTCGCAGATGACGTTGCTTTATTAGCTGACACTCCAAGGTGTTTACAAAGGCAGTTAGATATCCTATCTAATTATTGTTCAGCTTGGGGACTATCAGTTAATGTAGCTAAAACTAAAATTGTTGTTTTCAGAAATGGTGGCCAGTTGTCTAGAAATGAAATTTGGTATTATAACGGAAATAGAATCGATACAGTAAATGGTTTTACCTATGTTGGCACTTATTTCAGCTCACAATTATCAATGTATAGAATGACAGATGTGTTGGCAACTAAGGCCAAAAGGGTACTTATTAGCCTTCTTTCGTCACTTTATAAGTGTTTTTTAGCTCGCCTGTACGAAGTACATGACAAGCTATTGCAATACCCCCGGTTTAGTCGTCGTCGTTGTCGTCAGCGTCGTCGTGAACGGCGTAAACAATTTTAAGAAAATGTCTATAACTTCTATGTCCCTTGAGGTATTGCTTTCATAGTTGGTATGTGTGTGTATATGGACAAGACCTTTCCATGCACAGAACAATTTGGACCCCTGTGACCTTGACCATGAACTTAGGGCCCGTGTTTAGGTTTCGAAATCTGTGTTTAGGTTTCGAAAAATGCCTAGAACTTCTATGTCCCTTGAGGTATTGCTTTCATAGTTGGTATGTGTGTGTATATGGACAAGACCTTTCCATTCACAGAAATTGTTTGACCCCTGTGACCTTGACCTTGAACTAAGGGCCAGCGTTTAGGTTTCGAAATCTGTGTTTAGGTTTCGAAAAATGCCTATAACTTCTATGTCCCTTGAGGTATTGCTTTCATAGTTGGTATGTGTGTGTATATGGACAAGACCTTTCCATGCACAGAAAAAATTGGACCCCTGTGACCTTGATCTTGAACTTAGGGCCTGTGTTAAGGTTTCGAAATCTGTGTTTAGGTTTCGAAAAATGCCTATAACTTCTATGTCCCTTGAGGTATTGCTTTCATAGTTGGTATGTGTATGTGTATATGGACAAGACCTTTCCCTGCACAGAAACATTTGGACCCCTGTGACCTTGACCTTGAACTTAGGGCCCGCGTTTAGGTTTTGAAATCTGTGTTTAGGTTTCGAAAAATGCCTATAACTTCTATGTCCCTTGAGGTATTGCTTTCATAGTTGGTATGTGTGTGTATATGGACAAGACCTTTCCATGCACATAAAAATTTGGACCCCTGTGACCTTGACCTTGAATTAAGGGCCCGTGTTTAGGTTTCGAAATCTGTGTTTAGGTTTCGAAAAATGCCTATAACTTCTATGTCCCTTGAGGTATTGCTTTCATAGTTGGTATGTGTGTGTATATGGACAAGACCTTTCCATGCACAGAAAAATTTGGACCCCTGTGACCTTGACTTTGAACTTAGGGCCAGCGTTTAGGTTTCGAAATCTGTGTTTAGGTTTCGAAAAATGCCTATAACTTCTATGTCCCTTGAGGTATTGCTTTCATAGTTGGTATGTGTGTGTATATGGACAAGACCTTTCCATGCACAGAAACATTTGGACCCCTGTGACCTTGACCTTGAACTTAGGGCCCGCGTTAAGGTTTTGAAATCTGTGTTTAGGTTTCGAAAAATGCCTATAACTTCTATGTCCCTTGAGGTATTGCTTTCATAGTTGGTATGTGTGTGTATATGGACAAGACCTTTCCATGCACAGAAAAATTTGGACCCCTGTGACCTTGACCTTGAATTTAGGGCCCTTGTTTAGGTTTCGAAATCTGTGTTTAGGTTTCGAAAAATGCCTATAACTTCTATGTCCCTTGAGGTATTGCTTTCATAGTTGGTGTGTGTGTGTATATGGACAAGACCTTTCCATGCACAGAAAAATTTGGACCCCTGTGACCTTGACCTTGAACTTAGGGCCCGCGTTTAGGTTTCTAAATCTGTGTTTAGGTTTCGAAAAATGCCTATAACTTCTATGTCCCTTGAGGTATTGCTTTCATAGTTGGTATGTGTGTGTATATGGACAAGATCTTTCCATGCACAGAAAAATTTGGACCCCTTGACCTTGAACTTAGGGCCCGGGTTAAGGTTTCGAAATCTGTGTTAAGGTTTCGAAAAATGCCTATAACTTCTATGTCCCTTGAGGTATCGCTTTCATAGTTGGTATGTGTGTGTATATGGACAAGACCTTCCCATGCACAGAAAAATTTGGACACCTGTGACCTTGACCTTGAGCTAAGGGCCCGCGTTTAGGTTTCGAAATCTGTGTTTAGGTTTCAAAAAATGCCTATAACTTCTATGTCCCTTGAGGTATTGCTTTCATAATTGGTATGTGTGTGTATATGGACAAGACCTTTCCATGCACAGAAAAATTTGGACCCCTGTGACCTTGACCTTGAACTTAGGGCCCGCGTTAAGGTTTCGAAATCTGTGTTTAGGTTTCGAAAAATGCCTATAACTTCTATGTCCCTTGAGGTATTGCTTTCATAGTTGGTATGTGTGTGTATATGGACAAGACCTTACCATGCACAGAAAAATTTGGACCCCTGTGACCTTGACCTTGAACTTAGGGCCCGCGTTTAGGTTTCGAAATCTGTGTTTAGGTTTCGAAAAATGCCTATAACTTCTATGTCCCTTGAGGTATTGCTTTCATAGGTGGTATGTGTGTGTATATGGACAAGACCTTCCCAAGCACAGATAAATTTGGACCCCTGTGACCTTGACCTTGAACTTAGGGCCCGCGTTTAGGTTTCTAAATCTGTGTTTAGATTTCGAAAAATGCCTATAACTTCTATGTCCCTTGAGGTATTGCTTTCATAGTTGGTATGTGTGTGTATATGGACAAGACCTTTCCATGCACAGAAAAATTTGGACCCCTTGACCTTGAACTTAGGGCCCGGGTTAAGGTTTCGAAATCTGTGTTAAGGTTTCGAAAAATGCCTATAACTTCTATGTCCCTTGAGGTATCGCTTTCATAGTTGGTATGTGTGTGTATATGGAAAAGACCTTTCCATGCACAGAAAAATTTGGACACCTGTGACCTTGACCTTGAGCTTAGGGCCCGCGTTTAGGTTTCGAAATATGTGTTTAGGTTTCGAAAAATGCCTATAACTTCTATGTCCCTTGAGGTATTGCTTTCATAGTTGGTATGTGTGTGTATATGGACAAGACCTTTCCATGCACAGATAAATTTGGACCCCTGTGACCTTGACCTTGAACTAAGGGCCCGCGTTTAGGTTTCGAAATCTGTGTTTAGGTTTCGAAAAATGCCTATAACTTCTTTGTCCCTTGAGGTATTGCTTTCATAGTTGGTATGTGTTTGTATATGGACAAGACCTTTCCATGCACATAATTGTTTGACCCCTGTGACCTTGACCTTGAACTTAAGGCCTGCGTTTAGGTTTCAAAATCTTTGTTTAGGTTTCGAAAAATGCCTATAACTTCTATGTCCCATGAGGTATTGCTTTCATAGTTGGTATGTGTGTGTATATGGACAAGACCTATCTATGCACAGAAACATTTGGACCCCTGTGACCTTGATCTTGAACTTAAGGCCTGCGTTTAGGTTTCGAAATCTGTGTTTAGGTTTTGAAAAATTCCTATAACTTCTATGTCCCTTGAGGTATTGCTTTCATAGTTGGTATGCGTGTGTATATGGACAAGACCTTTCCATGCACAGAAAAATTTGGACCCCTGTGACCTTGACCTTGAACTTAGGGCCTGCGTTTAGGTTTCGAAATCTGTGTTTAGGTTTCGAAAAATGCCTATAACTTCTATGTCCCTTGAGGGTTGCTTTCATAGTTGGTATGTGTGTGTATGTGTATATGGACAAGACCTTTCCATGCACAGAAAAATTTGGACCCCTGTGATCTTGACCTTGAACTTAGATCCAGGGTTAAGGTTTCGAAATCTGTGTTTAGGTTTCAAAAAATGCTTATATTTCCTATGTCCCCTGAGGTGTAACTTCATACATGTATTTGATTTTCATGTGTATATGGACAAGACCTTTTCATGCAGGCAAAAAGGTTGAACTCGGTGACCTTGAGTGTGCTTTTAAGTTTCTAAATGTGCCGATGGAGAGCTTTGTTGTCTCTCTGACAACTCTTGTTAAACTGTTTGATACAAAGATTGCACCTATACTTCTGTATGGAGCTGAAATTTGGGGTCTAGTACCAATGCACAGTATAGAAACAATCCATATGTATGCATGCAAACGTTTCATGTGTGTACCAAACCGTTCATCAAATTTAGCAGTAGCAGGCGAGTGTGAAAGGTTTCCTATGTATATACAAGCTGCTAAAAGATGTATAAAATATTGGCTAAAGATTTTATCGTTACCTTAACATAGATATGTTTGGAGATGCTGAGATATTTTGACAATGCTGGATATCAAAATTGGGTATCATTAGTCAGGAAACACTTATATAGTATCGGCTTTGGATATGTATGGGAAAACCAATATGTTTGCAATGAAAATTTGTTCCTATACCAATATACTCAAAGACTGAGAGACCAATACCTACAGCAGTGGCATGAAGTATGTAGTTCTAGCTCAAAACTCTTGTCATATGTCGGTTTTAAACCAGATTTCAAATTTGAAGATTACTTAGATATCCTAGAGATTAAGAAATTTAGAGTAAATACGAAAGAAGATTCAAGCAGGAAACGCAACACAAACAATACACCCATCTCTAAAGCAGAACACACACACAGCCATACCATAACAAACACACACACACACACATACATACACACACACACACACACGCAATCCCACAATCCAAACAGAAAACAATACGCAAAACAAACATAAAGCAAAGTGAACATAGGAGCCCGCCTTGGTTTAGCCTCGTTTAGAATATCCTCTCACTCTCTCATGGTAGAAAAGGGTAGACACCTTGGTATTGTTCGGGAATCAAGATTGTGCAAGTTTTGTACCAAAGATATTGAGGATGAATACCACTTTCTGTTGGTATGCCCTTTTTAGCTCACCTGGCACGAAGTGGCAAGGTGAGCTTTTAGGATCGTTGGATGTCCGTCGTCAGTCTGTCTGTCTGTTCACAATTGGTTCGTTAACACTCTAGCAGCTACAAATATCATCCAATTTTCATGAAACTTGATCACAATGTATGTCTAGTAGAAATCTAGGCCAAGTTTGAATGTGGGTCATGTTGGGTCAAAAACTAGGTCACTAGGTCAAATCATAGAAAAACCTTGTGAACACCCTAGCAGCTGCAAATCTCATTGGATATTGATGAAACTTGGTCAGAATGTTTGTCTCATTGATATCTAGGTCACGTTTGAATATGGGTCATGTCCGGTCAAAAACTAGGTCATTAAGTCAAATCATAGAAAAACCTTGTTAACACTCTTGAGGCTACAAATCTCATTGGATCTTGATGAAACTTGGTCAGAATGTTTGTCTCATTGATATCTAGATCAAGTTTGAATATGGGTCATGTCAGGTCAAAAACTAGGTCACTAGGTCAAATCATAGAAAAACCTTGTTAACACTCTTGAGGCTACAAATCTCATTGGATCTCGATGAAACTTGGTCAGAATGTTTGAGACAAACATTCTGACCAAGTTTCATCGAGATCCAGATGAAACTTGGTCAGAATGTTTGTCTCATTGATATCTAGATCAAGTTTGAATATGGGTCATATCCGGTCAAATACTAGGTCACTAGGTCAAATCATAGAAAAACCTTGTTAAGGCTCTAGAGGCTATAAATCTCATTGGATCTTTGATGAATTATGGTCAGAATGTTTGTCTCATTGATATCTAGGTCAAGTTGGAATATGCGTCATGCCCGGTCAAAAACTAGGTCACTAGGTCAAATCATAGAACAATCTTGATAACACTCTTGAGGTTTTTGTCAGTTCAAAAACTAGGTCACTAGGTCAAATCATAGGAAAATCTTGTTAACACTCTAGAGGTTGATTGTTGGTTATGTCCAGTCATAATCTAGGTCACTATAGGTCATTTTTGCCATGGTGTACCAGGTGAGCGATTTAGGGCCATAGTGGCCCTTGTTACAATGATCTCAGGAAGCTTTATTTAGCAACAAAATATTATATTCATCCAAGCATGTACAAATTTAATTTATTAATGACACGTAAAAACAGGACCACAGTACGCACTCTTGCAATGTATATTACTATGCATTACAGTTACGACAGGAAACACTAAATTTAGCAAATGTAATTTGAAAAGTACACCTATGTTGTTTGTTTGTACTGTTACACACCGCATGTATTGATATGTTATATTTATGTATATGTGTCGGGCCGGAGGCCTGTATCACAATAAAATTTGTCTTGTCTTTGTCTTGTCTTAAAAATAGTATGACTTGGTGTTGTATTGTGCCTTGTGTCAGTTTATGGTATTACTTGTTGTGGTATTATGCCATGTGTCAGTTTATTATGTGATTTGCTGTGGTATTGTGCCAAGTGCCAATCAACTGCTATCACAATGTGGCAGCACAATGTATACAATATAATTATACTTATATGTCTCAGGTAGACGATGTCTTCCTTTCATTGAATTACGATTGTTGGGATGATAAATGCAACTCATTCACTCACTCTGTGTTGTAGGCTGACGTAGTGCTTGTGATGACATGTGCCATAAGAGCAGGAGCTGAGAGAAAAATTTGGAAGACACTTGAGGATTTGAAGTACATCAAGGTACCAAGATATGTTTCATACTCCAAACAGATATTTCTATTTTTAGCTCGACTTTTTCGAAAAGTCGAGCTATTGTCGTCACCCTGTCGTCTGCGTCAGTGTCAGCGTCTGCGTCAGTTAAATTTTCAGAATAAGGTTTTTGTAAGAGCTCAAGGTATGTTACTCTGTGATTTGTAATTCCAGAGTAATTGTCCAAGTGTTTTATTAACTTAAAACTTGTAAATTGAAACATCTTAATAACTGTCAAAGGTATTAACTTGAAACTTTAAATACTTGTGTTATATCAAAAGGGCAACTCATTCAAACAAGAAAGGTGACCCTGGATGTGCCATTCCAGAGTTATTGCCCTTGTTTTTATTTACATAAACTTGTAAATTGAAATTTCTCAATAATTACCATAGGTATTTACTTGAAACTTTAAATATTTGTTTAGTATCAAAAGGACAACTCATTACAAGAAGACAGGTAACCATGAGTTTTGTGATTCCAGAGTTATTGCCCTTGTTTTGACTTTTTAGAATTTAACTAGATTTCTCAATAATTACCATAGGTATTAACTTGAAACTTTGAATACTTGTTCAGTTTCAAAATGTCATCACCTTTCAACAAAAGCAGATAACCATGGGATTTGTCATTGCAGAGTTATTGCCCTTGTTTGACTCAGAATTTGTATATGAAATTATTTAGTAATTGTAGAAAGTTATTAGTTTCAAACTTCCAATATATTTGAATACTTGTTTAGTTTCAAAAGGGCAACTCATTACAACAAGGCAGGTAAAGCAGACAACTTTTGACTTATAATTTACTTTAAATGGAATGTATACTGTCCAAGTATGTTTAAGTTGTTGTTGCTTTCAAACTTCTATGATCAATAGGGCATTAAACACCCATACACATTCTTTAAGTTTGAAAAATGTAGCCATCTCAAGTATATGAAAGTCGAGCGTCCAGCACCCATTTGCGGTGCTCTTGTATTTTCAGGCTACATACCTTGTTAGCTCACCTAAAGGTGAGCTATTTTTAATTGTCATGTGTCTGTCATCCTCCATTCTAAATTGTCACTGTTGTAAGGGCTGCTGCGAGTATCCGAGTACTTGGCGACAAGAAACTTGGTGGTGGAGTGAGGATGTAGAAAAGGCTATTACAGCAAAGAGGCAGGCTTTCAAGGCGTGGCGGTCTGGAAAGGGTACAAAAGCAGAATACGATGCAGCCAAGCGCACTGCTAGACATTCAGTGCACCATGCTCGTCATGACGCAGAGAAGGAGGTCTATGACAATATAGATCCCAAGTCATCACAGGTTTACCGCCTTGCCAACCAGATGCGCAGAGAGAATGCTGATGTTGTAGGGGACAAACCAGTCAGGAGTGATGCAGGAGAGATGTCCCTGAGCGACGACTCTAAGCAGAAGGCCTGGCTGGAGCATTATGAACGGCTTCTCAACGTGGAGTTCGACTGGGACCCTGCACATTTGTCTGATGAGCCACCAGTGGAAGGCCCGCCCATCCCAATGACCGTGGATATGGTTAAGAAGGCCATCTCAAAGATGAAGCTGGGCAAAGCAGCGGGACCATCAGGCATTGTTGCTGAAATGATCAGAGCAGCAGGTGATACTGGCGCTTCCATGATCTGTGACCTTGCAGTCTCTATCATCAGGGATGGTAAAGTGCCAGCGGACTGGGAGCAGAGTTTTATAGTCTGCCTATACAAGGGCAAAGGTGATGCGTTGGACAGGGGCAACTATCGAGGCCTAAAGCTCACCGAACAGGTCATGAAAGTCCTTGAGAGGATTGTAGACGGTCTCATCAGACAGCTTGTTACAATCGACGAGTCACAGTTTGGCTTCGTCCCAGGCAGAGGCACAACGGACGCAATCTTTGTAGTCAGACAGCTACAAGAGAAATATCTTGCTATCAACAAAAGACTGTACATGGCCTTTGTTGATCTAGAGAAGGCTTTCGACCGAGTTCCCCGGAAGGTCATTTGGTGGGCGCTCAGAAAACTTGGTGTGGAGGAGTGGATTGTCCGACTGGTCCAGGGTATGTATGCCAATGCCCGTAGCTGTGTCCGCGTAGGTGAAGGATGCAGCGATGAGTTCCAGGTGAAGGTTGGTGTACACCAGGGATCAGTACTCAGCCCGCTTCTCTTTATTATAGTACTTGAAGCTCTATCACGAGAGTTCCGATCAGGCGTCCCCTGGGAGGACCTCTATGCAGATGACCTTGTTATCATCACGGAATCCCTTGAAGAGTGTGTCAATAGGCTTCTTGCATGGAAGGAAGGTATGGAGAAGAAAGGCCTTAGAGTCAATGCTAAGAAGACAAAGATCATGATCTGCGGCACTGGCCTGGATGTGCTAGAGAGCTCCGGCAAGTTTCCGTGTGCAGTCTGTTGCACGGGCGTAGGCAAAAACAGCATCTTCTGTGGCAGCTGCAGGAAATGGGTCCACAAGAAGTGTAGTGGACTAAAGTGTCTAAGAGAGGACCCTACTTTCAAATGCGCGCGGTGTAGGGGATTAGCACGGCCACTTGACGGGAGACTACAGACTGAGATCCTAGTAGGACCGGACAAACTGGAGGTGGTAGCCTCTTTCTGTTACCTTGGAGACATGCTTTCAGCAGCAGGGGGCTGTGACCTTAGTACCACAACCCGAGTTAAAGCTGCATGGAGAAAGTTCAAGGAGTTGCTACCAATCCTCACATCTCGCCATCTCTCATACAAGACACGTGGCCGAGTGTACAGCACCTGTGTGAGGAGTGTGATGCTTCACGCCAGTGAGACATGGCCACTTTCTAAGCCTAATCTTCACCGTCTCCTGCGAAATGATCGTGCTATGATCAGACAAATATGCAATATCAAGCCACAGGACATTGCCACCACCAAGTCGAACAAGCTCCTGGTACAGCTTGGCCTGGATGACCTAGATATCATCCTGAAGGAAAGAAGGCTGAGGTGGTACGGCCACGTGGAGAGATCCAGTGGTGCATTGAAGGCAGCGTGCAACACACATGTTGATGTCACACGTGGGCCTGGAAGGCCTAGGATGACCTGGAAACAGTTGACAGAGAGGGATTGCAGAGATTGGAACCTCTCTGCAATCGACCCGAGAGAGAGAGACACCTGGAGATCAGGTGTAAGAACTGCCATGCGTGCAGCAAGCCAGCTACCTGGAAGGGGGCCCATTGATGTGGATATTGCCCCTGTACCTGCACGTTAATCAAAAATCCGATAGTAGTAGTAGTAGTTGGATATCATCAGATCCTAATGGAAAATGGAGTTCCAGTACAGCGGTTTTTTGGGGGACCCGTTCCCAATTGAAAACAAGGGCTTTTTTCCCAAAATGAGCATTTCACGGCACAATTTTTTCCCCAAATGAGCTTTTTACGACTCAATTTCCCCAAATGAGCTTTTTACGACTCAATTTTTTCCCAAAATTAAGTATTTTACGTCGTTTTAAGGCATATTTTTCCCAATTGGAGGGGTACCAACTCATTCCCAAAGTGGCGAAAAAAACCACTGCAGTATTAGTCACTGTTGAGATTCGGGAATCGCGATCTTAATTGTTCACAATCAAAACAGTAATTAAACACAAAAATACTAATAGCAGTCGAAGGATAATGCATTTCTTACCTCGAAAATAGGTATTCCGATAATGGTTGAAGACTTAAAACGATTGAAAAGTCATTTTGAATCAGACAAACTAATGTACAATAGAACGGGCAGGGGAATTATGTCTTGTAAACTGTGACGTGATATAAGCGATTGACGGACATGACCCCCCCCCCTGTAATCATGATTACAGCCTTTTTAGCTCGCCTGAACGTAGTACATGACGAGCTATTGCAATACCCCCGGTGTAGTTGTTGTCGTCGTCGTTGTCGTCCTCATCGTCGTTGTCGTCTGCGTCGTCGTGAACGGCGTAAACAATTTTAAGAAAATGTCTATAACTTCTATGTCCCTTGAGGTATTGCTTTCATAGTTGCTATGTTTGTGTATATGGACAAGACCTTTCCATGCACTGAAATTTTTTTACCCCTGTGACCTTGACCTTGAACTTAGGGCCTGCGTTTAGGTTTCGAAATCTGCGTTTAGGTTTCGAAAAATGCCTTTAAACTTCTATGTCCCTTGAGGTATTGCTTCCATAGTTGGTATGTGTGTGTATATGGACAAGACCTTTCCATGCACAGAAAAATTTAGACCCCTTGACCTTGAACTTAGGGCCTGCGTTTAGGTTTCGAAATCTGCGTTTAGGTTTCCAAAAAATGCCTTTAACTTCTATATCCTTTAAGGTATTGCTTCCATAGTCGGTATGTGTGTGTATATAGACATGACCTTTCCATGCACAGAAAAAATTAGACCCCTGTGACCTTGACCTTGAACTTAGGGCCTGCGTTTAGGTTTGAAATCTGTGTTTAGGTTTCGAAAAATGCCTTTAACTTCTATGTCCCTTGAGGTATTGCTTCAATATTTGATATGTGTGTGTATATGGACAAGACCTTTCCATGGACAGAATTTTTTTTACCCCTGTGACCTTGACCTTGAACTTAGGGCCTGCGTTTAGGTTTCGAAATCTGTGTTTAAGTTTAGAAAAATGCCTTTAACTTCTATTTCCCTTGAGGTATTGCTTCAATAGTTGGTATGTGTGTGTATATGGACAAGACCTTTCCATGCACAGAAAATTTTTGACCCCTGTGACCTTGACCTTGAACTTAGGGCCTGCGTTTAGGTTTCGAAATCTGTGTTTAGGTTTCGAAAAATGCCTTTAAACTTCTATGTCCCTTGAGGTATTGCTTCCATAGTTGGTATGTGTGTGTATATTGACAAGACCTTTCCATGCACAGAAAAATTTAGACCCCTGTGACCTTGACCTTGAACTTAAGGCCTGCGTTTAGGTTTCGAAATCTGCGTTTAGGTTTTGAAAAATGCCTTTAACTTCTATATCTATTAAGGTATTGCTTCCAAAGTCGGTATGTGTGTGTATATAGACATGACCTTTCCATGCACAGAACATTTTTGACCCCTGTGATCTTGAACTTAGGGCCTGCGTTTAGGTTTCGAAATCTGTGTTTAAGTTTAGAAAAATGCCTTTAACTTCTATTTCCCTTGAGGTATTGCTTCCATAGTTGGTATGTGTGTGTATAAGGACAAGACCTTTCCATGCACAGAAAAATTTAGACCCCTGTGACCTTGACCTTGAATTTAAAGCCTGCGTTTAGGTTTCGAAATCTGCGTTTAGGTTTTGAAAAATGCCTTTAACTTCTATATCTATTAAGGTATTGCTTCCAAAGTCGGTATGTGTGTGTATATAGACATGACCTTTCCAGAAATTTTTTTACCCCTGTGACCTTGAACTTAGGGCCTGCGTTTAGGTTTCGAAATCTGTGTTTAAGTTTAGAAAAATGCCTTTAACTTCTATTTCCCTTGAGGTATTGCTTTCATAGTTGGTATGTATGTGTATATGGGCAAGACCTTTACATGCATAGAAACATTTAGACCCGTGTGACCTTGAACTTAGGGCCTGTGTTTAGGTTTCGAAATCTGTGTTTAGGTTTAGAAAAATGCCTTTAACTTCGATGTCCTTTGAGGTATTGCTTTTATAGTTGGTATGTGTGTGTATATGGACAAGACCTTTCCATGCACAGAAATTTTTTGACCCCTGTGACCTTGACCTTGAACTTATGGCCTGTGTTTAGGTTTCGAAATCTGCGTTTAGGTTTTGAAAAATGCCTTTAACTTCTATATCCCTTAAGGTATTGCTTCCATAGTCTGTATGTGTTTGTATGTAGACAAGACCTTTCCATGCTCAGAAAAATTTAGACCCCTGTGACCTTGACCTTGAACTAAGGGCCTGCGTTTAGGTTTCGAAATCTGCGTTTAAGTTTCGAAAAATGCCTTTAACTTCTATGTCCCTTGAGGTATTGCTTCCATAGTTGGTATGTGTGTGTATATGGACAAGACCTTTCCATGCACAGAAAAATTTAGACTCCTGTGATCATGATCTTGAACTTAGGGCCTGCGTTTAGATATCAAAATCTGCATTTAGGTTTCGAAAAATGCCTTTAACTTCTATGTCCCTTGAGGTATTGCTTTCATAGTTGGTATGTATTTGTATATGGACAAGACCTTTACATGCACAGAAAAAATTAGACCCCTGTGACCTTGACCTTGAACTTAGGGCCTGTGTTTAGGTTTAGAAAAATGCCTTTAACTTCTATGTCCTTTGAGGTATTGCTTTCATAGTTGGTATGTATGTGTATATGGACATGACCTTTACATGCACAGAAACATTTAGACCCCTGTGACCTTGACCTTGAACTAAGAGCCTGTGTTTAGGTTTCGAAATCTGCGTTTAAGTTTCGAAAATGCCTTTAACTTCTTTATCCTTTGAGGTATTGCTTTCATAGTTGGTATGTGTGTGTATATGGACAAGACCTTACCATGCACAGATAAATTTAGACCCTTGTGACCTTGAACTTAGGGCCTGTGATTAGGTTTTGAAAAATGCCTTTTACTTCTATGTCCCTTGAGGTATTGCTTTCATAGTTGGTTTATGTGTGTATATGGACAATACCTTTCCAGGCACTGCAAAATTTAGACCCCTGTGACCTGGAACTTAGGGCCAATGTTTAGTTTTCGAAATCTGTGTTTCGGTTTTTCAAAATTTTTATTTCTCCTATGTCCATTGAAATATTCCTTTCATATTCAGTTTGCATGTGTATATGGACAACATCTTTCCTTGCATGCAAAATGTTTGAGCCCTCTGACCTTGACCTTGAACTAAGGACCCGCGTTTAGGTTTCAAAGTCTGCGTTTAGGTTTCTCAAAATTTCTTTAACTCATATATCCATTCAGATATTTCTTTCATATTTGGCATGCATGTGTATATGGACACGATCTTTCCATGCATGCAAAAAAATTAGCCCAGTGTCCTTGACCTTGAACTAAGGTTGCGAAAGGTTTTAGGTTTCGAAATCTGCGTTTAGGTTCAAAAATGCTTATAATTCCTATGTCCCTTGAGGTGTTATTTTCATATTTGATTTGCCAGTGTATATGGACAAGACCTTTCCATGCAGGCAAAAAGGTTGACCTCTGTGACTTTGAGTGTGCTTTTTAGTTTCTAAAGGTGCCGGTGGCGAGCTTTGTTGTCTCTCTGACAACTCTTGTTTTGTCAGTAATCGATTAAATTGCGATTAAAATAATCATAAAAATGCATGATTAATGATTAAACCTGATTAATGTAGAACTGTTAATCCATTAATTATCATGATAATTACTTTTCATGATTACCCCATATCTGGGGCCATTTCCTGTTTCGAAAAATAAGAATTTAAAAAGTTATCGGTTAGAAGATCCTCTGAGTGTATAGGGATCTGCCCGTGTGTGTGTGTGTGTATAATGGGTGAACATGTATGTTTGTATGCATGTAACTCATTTTGTTCGGAGTATATTTCCTTTACCACATCAGCTAGGAATTTGTTTTTATGAGTACATCTTGGGAAGGCCTAGTATTGCATACTACTTTAAGGTCACTGTGACCTTGACCTTTGAACTCAATTTTTTTCAAAAGCTTGTCCGGAAAATATCTTCCGTACCCTAACAGCTAGGAAAAGCAAATTTATTGTGTGAGCACATCTTGGGACAGTTGAGTGTTGCGCACTACTGTTAGGCCGCCTTGACCATGACTTTTGACCTCAATTTTTTATAAAAAAAAGCTTGTCCGGAGCATATCTTCTGTACGATATCAGCTAGGAATAGCAAATTTGGTGTGTGAGTTCATCACGGGATGAAGGAGTGTCACATACTATTTTAAGGTCATCTTGACCTTGACCTTTGACCTTTATTGTAAAATATGTGTATGTTTGTATGGTTGTAACTCATTTTGTCCGGAGTATTTCCACATTAGCTAGGGACACCAAATTTGTTGTGTGAGTACATCTTGAGATGGCGGAATGTCACATACTACTTTTAGATCACTGTGATATTGACCTTTGACCTCAATTTTAAAAAAAACTTGTCAAGAGCATATCTTCTGTACCTTATCAGCTAGGAAAATATAATTTGGCGTGTAAGTACATCATGGGATTGCAGAGTGGCTAGTACCACTTTTAAGTCATTGTGACCTTGTCCTTTGACCTCAATTGCAAATTTTGTGTTTATATGTATGTAACTCATTTTGTCCGGAGTATATATCCTTTACCACATTAGCTAGGAATAGCAAATTTGATTGTGTGAGTACATCTTGGGATGACAGAGTTTTGTGTTCTACTTTTAGGTCACTGTGACTTTGACTTTTGACCTCATTTTTAAAAAAAAAAAAAAAAAAGAAGCTTTTCCAGAGCATATTTTCTGTACCGTGTCGGCTAGAAATAGCTAATTTATTGTGTCAATACATCATGGGATGACGGAGTATCACATACTACTTTAAGGTCACTGTGACCTTGACCTTTGACCTCAATTGTAAAATGTATGTATGTTTGTATGTATGTAACTCATTTTGTCCAGAGTAATTTATTTTACCACGAATTTCACTCACATATTCACAGACATTGCCCCTTTTAAAAGGTCATCATTTGTATAAATTGAACTGAGCAAGGGTATTTGTATCGAATTCCCCGTTGTATCAAAGTTTTTTCCCAGTCCTTTTCATATAAATCCAACATAAAATACCACAAATGTATCGAACATCGATTACCTGTCAACTAACGTGGATCAAGGGATTACATGACTCGCTAGACTGACGCTAATTTTTCACACCTTTGCGTGTTAACACGCTTGGGTGCTCTTTTGATTCTGCATGCACAATCTGTGTTATCAGTAATAATTGGGTAAGTTTGTCATTTAATTGTTTCACAGTTTTCGTTAATGATATTGGCAACGCCGCCATATTAAAGGCTTGATGACGGGAATGAGACCAATTTATCCAAATGAGTAAATAAACCGCAAGGGCTGTTTTGGACCGACAATTAAAGAAACAAGACAAACTTTGTGAGAAGTTTAATAATGCTGATAAACCAGTGGTCGGTGTTCTATTATCAGAGCCACAACATGGCAGATGCGCTCCGATCATGGTCTGTCAGGTGAAAGACCCGGTAACCAATCTGTGGGGATAGCTGGGCAGACCCATCTCACAACGAACGACAACTCTGTTACGAGATCGATAACGATATTACTGTATGTTCGTATTCACGCACCTGCAATCTTGACAACCTCAAAGTCGAAAATTAATCTTTAAAATCATTATTATTTAATCAAATGTTTCTTTCAATTTAGAAGCTAGTTACACTGTAGTACGATTTTCGGCATTTCAGCCGTAGTTTCGCATCTTGGTGTAATTGACAGCATCTAAGTTGAAAGTAAGATACATGTAGTTTCTTTTTAGCTCACCTGAGCTAGCTCAGGGTGAGCTATTGCAATCCTTGAATGTCCGTCGTCCGTCGTGCGTCGTGCGGCATCAACAATTTTAGTGTTTACACTCTAGAGACCACAATTTTTATCCAATCTTTCTCAAACTTGCTCAGATGGTATATTGCCAGAAGAGTTCGGATGAGTTCGATTATGGTTGAAATCGGACAAATAGATCATGAGTTATCTACCTTTGAACTGCTGAAAATGCCATATTTAACAGTGTTTACACTCTAGAGGCCACAGTATTAATCCAATCTTTCTAAAACCTGCCCAGATTGTATATGACCATAAGAGTTCGGAAGAGTTCGATTTTGGTTGAAATCGGACAAATAGGTCATGAGTTATCTACCTTTGAATTGCTGAAAATGCCATATTTACGGTGTTTACACTCTAGAGGCCACAGTATTTATCCAATCTTTCTAAAACCTGGCCAGATGGTATATGACCATAAGAGTTCGGATGAGTTCGATTTTGGTTGAAATAGGACAAATAGATCAAGAGTAATCTACCTTTGAATTGCTGAAAATGCCATTTTTAACAGTGTATACACTCTAGAGTTCACAATTTTTATCAAATCTTTCTTAAACTTGCTCAGATTGTATTTTACTATAAGAGTTCAGATGAGTTTGATTATGGTTGAAAGCAGACTTATAGGTCGAGAGTTATCTACCTTTGAATTGCTGAAAATGCCATATTTAACGATGTTTACACTCTAGAGGCCACAAATTTTATCCAATCTTTCATTAACTTACTCATATTGTATATTATCATAAGACTTCGGATGAGTTCAATTTTGGTTGTAATCTGATCAATAGGTCAAGAGTTATCTACCTTTGAATGGCTGAAAATGATATATTAGACTTCGAGCTACTGAACACCCCCCTCCCCCCATGTGGGGACTTTTGACCACCATACTTTTCTGAAACCTCATGGTCTTCCGAGTACATTCTGATTTTCTGCCCTTTGTACGTTGGGGCTTTACCCGGTCAGAGCAAATTGAAATTACCTCCCCTTTGTGAAAAATAAATTCTGATAGATTATGTAATTATGACTTGTTTTAATAGCAAAATAGCTGGTCTTCACAAATATCGTCGTTGTTTTTATAGATACACAATATTTATCCCAAGAATCGATCGGAACGACTGTTTTTCTTACTTTTTAAATTGAATTATCTCCCCTTGAATATATCAAATACCATAAAATGAGCTAATTCATAGTTTTATTACAATTAAATCTTCTTTGAAAACCCAGTTTTTCTTTAAATGATGATTAAATATTCAACCGGGTATCGTGAAGATGTTTTCTAGCATACATTTAATATATTTCTGCGGAAAATATCGTTTTTAATGATGAAATAACAAAAATACCGACAAAGACATACATACCGGTACTGTAAATAACTCTAAGAAATAGAGTATGAGAATTAGGGAGCAGTCATGGATCATGGAAATGGATTACCATAGAACATCATGATGATGGCGGTGTGCATAAGTTTATTTATTAGGGTCTTACGATCTAATAATGGGGGGGGGGGGGGGGGGGGGGGGGGGGGGGGGGCTACCGATATACAGAGTTATCCCAATTTCTGTAATGAGTGAACTCCCCTGATAACTGTTGAGTAGCTTTCGGTTTAAGATCACGCAATATTGAGTGTTACGACTTAGAAAAGAATATTGAATTCGATGTTTAAAATGCTGTTTTGCAGTATAACGGCTGTATGTTACGAGGATCAAGGCCTGTTGCAAAATAAAATGTCCACATCTAGCATTGCATTTACTTATTTCTAAACTAAAACTGAATTAGAAAAATACTGATTTAATTCACACTTGAGCAATGCGATGTTTTATACTTAAACGTAAAAAGTACTTTCAGATACAGTTGAATTTATTCTAGTTACCATTTCCAAAGGGATTGTGAGTGTAATAAAGATTTAAAGAAAGGGAATAATAAAGTTAAATGTGGATTCTTCTTTTCTTTCTGCTTTACTTATGTCCTAAATAAAGCAGTCAATGTCTTAAGCGATCTATTTTAGTGACTGCTTAACGCTTTGCCTGCCGATCGCAACTTACTGTTTTTGCAAAAACAAAACTCAGATCTAGTTCGGAGCCACGTAACACGGCGTCTGATCTGGATCCAGACTGTTTGAAACTTGTCTTTATGTTTATGTACTTAAAAAATGTACAAACCAAAATTTCACCCTTTTGCAGACCACACTTTCGAAGCAAAAAGTATCACCGCAAGATAAGAGCCAATATGGGTTATATTGTAATGTTATATTTCTTCAATCCTAGTACATTACATAACTGTTCATTGTGTAAGGCGATTTAAAAATGAGGTGAGGTTTGCTACGTTTACTTTATTATTATATTGATGAATTAAATGAAAATGATGGACGTTCACTTAAGAATAAAAATGATCAAGTAACTAGTGTGGTAAATGACAAATTATTTATCTGGATCAAATCCGTTAGTAACTGCCAGGAGGTATTCGCCTTGAGACCAAGCTGTCAGTGTAACGAGCAGTGGTTCTAACCACCTAGCTGTATGCCAGTGAAACATGGACAGCATATGTGTGTCATGCCAGACAACTCAACCACTTCCAGACAAGCACTCTTCGCAAGCTTCTTGGTATTAGATGGCAAGACAAGGTTCCTGACGCTGAAGTTCTCAAAAGAGCGCTGGACAGGTCATGAGTGTCACATGTCAGATGAGCGACTCCCAAAGCAGCTCTTATACGGAGAGCTCTCCTCTGGTAAAAGGAAAATCGGGGGCCGAAAATAATGGTTCAAAGACTGCTTGAATGCTTCGCTTCCAAGATGGACCTTCACACAGACACTTGGGAAGACCTGACTCAGAATCTGACTGTTTGCTGCCTGTTTACCTATCAACCTGACTCAGAACCGCCCTGCATGGAGATCAGCTGTCATGAAAGGGCTTGGTTGAAGCAGAGACAATCAGGTTAGAGCATGCCAGGAAGAAACGTATGGACCGGAAGACTCGAGAAACCAGTACCTTACCAATACCATCTGACAACGTGTGCACCTACTGTGGGCGTACATTTGGTGCCAGGATGGGTCTTATTAGCCACATAGGCACTCGTCCCAGAAACTCAACAACTTGAAGGTGCGGTGATGTTCGCATAGCGAAGGACCAACAACACATGTCTGCAATATCATACATCACAAAGGAACGTGACATTACGTAACCCAACACAGCAGCCCCACAAAGCAGGACATAAGCGTCTTTAACACACCTAGCATTTGAGCCCCGTCCTCACTGTCCCGGATTTGGTCACCGGAGAGTCCCGGTTTAGCAAATCCGCAGTCGCCGGGAGTCATCAGGAGTTCAACCATAGCGACGCCCAGGACGATCCGGGATCGACATTGTTCATCTGGCTGCCACCGGCTAACAGCCCCGGAGGCTTTAAAATGTTTGATACAACCGGGGGTCACCGTGATTCACCTGGACAGATAACTAGAACCGGCTTAATCTGGGGAATGCCGGTGTAACAGGCCGTTTCTCCCCCCCCAATAGGCCATTTCCCAGGCCAGTTTTCCCCGACCCTATTTTTTTCAGTTAAGTAAGTGAGTAGAAAACAAATGGGCCGGGACGTTTCTTCTCCTCTGTGTGTAAGTTAAATAAGCAGCATCCCCCCTGTGTCTCATTTAAGTCAGTAAGGAGGGGGAGGAATGGCCTGGGCCAACGCAGGGATATGCAGGAGCAACGCCATTACCGGCACATCCTTGGCAGGTCGGTGAACAACCGGCAAGGTGTTAGCGGCATAGAAATGGATTTCTTTTTTTATTTTAAAATGCAATTTTCTGCATTTCATTTTTAGCGTTTGCTTTTCGTCTGCGTTTAAATAGGAAATACATGTAATATCGTCTTCTCTATTGTATAGAGTAAATATAGTACATAAAACGAAGTTACTCTTTCTAAATAAATGGCTCCATGCTTAAATTTGTATGTCCACTACAAACAGTATGGAGCCAGATCAGACGCCGGATAAACTGTTTGCCACTCAAATTAAAATGAAGTTTGAACAGTCTACAACATTTTAAAGTACTACTTTATAGCATTGCGTTTGCATTTCATCTGATTTACTCTGAGAGACAAAAGAGAACTGATGCTTATTCACGTTCGCCCTGGTTGATGTCCTTTCCAGCGAACACCGGGTAACGTCGGCACGTCACCGTTGAACAACCGGGGTAGGACGGGATACCACCAGCAGTGACCGGGGTTACACCATGTTATACCGGGATTAACCGGGAACAGGCCGGCACTGCACCGTAATTACACCGGGCCAAACTGGGAACTAACCGGGATAGTCAGGGGAGATCATGCTTCATAGCCGCTGGTCCATCGGGGGGAGACACCGGGAATATGAGAATGAAATATATTTTGTCATGAAAAACGTCCCAGTTCACCTTGGTTCACCTGCTATCCTAATCCTACACCGTGACAGTGAGAACGGTGCTTAACTTCTTTAACAAGCCGATTAATGATGAAATGCATATTTGGGTACTGTTATACACATGGTATATAATTATACTGCCGTAATGAAAACACAAATCTACTTGCGTTACTTGAACATGAGTTTTTGACTACTGTACCCGCATTATGTTTTTGATACATATCACAATAATAAATAAATAAATAAATTTAGATAAAAAATTAAAGCACCTGGTTTGGTTGATGACTTTTGATTAACCCTTGCAACACTGAACACCAGTAATGATGACTATTGCAAACACTTTTAATCCAGATCATGCTGCACAAAAATAGGATTCAAAGAATCTATCTCTTCGTATAAGGAGCTAAAGATGCTTCTTCACTGTCTTAAGAATTCTGAATGCATGCAGACGATGGTGTGAAGCAAAGGTAACTTAATAAAGCAGGGTGAATATCAGGCTGAAAGCTCCAAAAGCAAGGTTAAGCTTTACTTTCATTATTTTTGCACTGATACCTATGGGGGAGAAGGTTTGATATGTAAAGTAGACTGAGACAATGAATAATATCATGTAAAGAGAAGGGGGAGAGAGTGAGAGAGAGAGAGAGAGAGAGAATGACGAACAGAGAGAGACAGAGACAGAGATAGAGAGTGAACGAGGAGACATGTGCAGAGAGAGAATTATGAGATCCTGCAAGATAAAATGGTGGAACTAGAAATCAAGTTGATTGACGAAATGTTTGACGATGTTGACGATTATGACGATGATAAACCAACTTAAAAAGTTCTGTTTGCTATTGAATCGACATGAGCATGTACATTAGATCCCTTTTTGAGAAACTTTGTGATGATCATTTGAAGGATTATTGCTGTACACAATGCTCAAATTGACCAAGTAGGATAATGTGTATTCATCTTTTGGAAAGAAAAAAGAGAAAGCGGAAATGTGAAGAATAATGTATGGGAAATAACTCGTCACCTCAGTGCAATACAATCGTAACTCAATACGAATTTATATTGAGTTTCGTTTGTATTTGGCTGAGGCAACGAGTACTATCCGATAACTGAAAAGAGTTTTTCAAGGCAATGTTGTTTTACACAACTTAGGTTAAAATCCCATGGATGCAAATCTTGTTTGCTAGTATGTAGTATTTTTAATCATTACCAAAACACGCTTTTCAATCTAATGTGTTTCTTGTTTGCCCGAAAGGGAGGCAATTACCTTACTCGCATCAAAACTTTTTTTCAAAGAAATCATCAACTTGAGTGCTTTTCACTTGGTAATGTTGTAAAATAACATGTAATTGGCAACAACAGGCCTATATTAATATGCTAAGATTATACATATACATTGTATATCATAAAACTGCTTTTAACCCTAAAACAAGGGCAGACAATTCAAACAAAAGAAGACTTTTAGTATTCTATCAATTATGTATAAATCTAGAGTTGTTAGTTAAAATTTATTAATTGAAGTGTCCTTGTCTGCGCCTTCAGGCCCTCTTGTTCTATGTTTTAATGCTTCCTACTGTTATACACATGTATTGTATTTTGTTATTTATGCCGTTGTTTTTATAAATGATAAAGAAAACGTCGGATTTATGTTTTATTTCAATATGCCAAAAAGTACACATAGACTTGAAACATTACACACCTGGAACGAGTATAGGTTAGACCATGGTTGCAAGCGAATAAACGATATAGTTCGAGGGGGCGTAGCCCCCGAGAACTATGTCGTTTATTCGCGCGCAAACATGGTCTAACCTATTTAGCACTGGCTTGGGCTCGAGGAAAACAAGAAGACCCTACGTTTCTACTTTTTGTTTTAGACGAAAAAGTCATTTTATTTGTAATACTTTACTTAAATTGAAAGGTTATTTCAATGTGCAGTTTGAGACATTAAGCATGCTTTAACACCAAGTTAAATAACGCTTATTGAAGCTCTATATGTAAGCACAATTCATTATTAATTGCCTTTAAAGTTTAGGTCTCACTGTACATAATATGACGTCATCAAGCGAGTGCAGTTCCCCTCAGATCTAGGGTTGTGACGTCAAATTGCCTTGATATGACGGAAGCTTGGAATAAGTGAACAGTGTGTTAGTTATTTCATGGTTTTGTAAAATAAACGATATATTCACAGGTTTTTGAGGCCTCTGATTGGCCGAGAGCTCCAAGCCATGTGCTAATAGTTCTTATAGAAATTATATGCATTGAAATTCAATACTCAAATCACAACCCATTTATGATTCGAAGCCCCGATGTTTCGAAGTTTTTTTCACAGTCCCTTGAAATTTGATACATCGAGGTTAAACTGTATTTGTTAGGCTAAATCTAGTTGCAAGTCTCTTCAATTTGTATATAAGAATTTCTGGTCTTAGAGTAGAAAAAAACCCATACCAAAATACCAATTATGCATATTTAAAGGTTGAAAGACACCATGAGATGAGAAAAACACAAAAGAAGGGAGGTTACAAGATGAAGATAGGACTGTTAGGTAAGGCATAGTTTGGCCAACATCAGCTTAAGACTGTTAGGTAAGGCATATTTGGGCCAAGACCAGCTTAGGACTGTTAGGAAATGCATAGTTGGGCCAACACGAGCTTAGGACTGTTAGGTAAGCCATAGTTGGGTCAAGACCAGCTTATGATTGTAATGTAAGGCATAGTTTGGCCAACACCAGCTTAGGACCGTTAGGTAAGGCATATTTGTGCTAAGACCAGCTTGAGACTGTTAGGAAATGCATAGTTGGGCCAATACCAGCTTAGGACTGTGAGGTAAGGCATTGTTTGACCAAGACCAGCTTTGGACTGATAGGTAAGGCAAAGTTTGGCCAAGACCAGCTTTGGACTGTTGAGTAAGTCATAGTTTGACCAAGACCAGCTAAGGACTGTAAGGTAAGGCATATTTTGGCCAAGACCAGCACAGGCCTGATAGTTAGGCATAGTTTGGCCAACACTAGCTTAGGACTGTCAAGTAAGGCATAGTTTGGTCAAGATCAGCTTAGGACTGATAGGATAGCACAGTTTGGCCAAGACCAGCTTACGATTGTTAGTAAAGGTATTGTTGGTCAACACAAGCTTAGGACTGATAGGTTAGGCATAGTTTGGCCAAGAGCAGCTGAGGACTGATAGGTAAAGCATAGGTTGTCCAAGACCAGCTTCGGACTGTTTTGGCAAAGGCCAGCTTAGTATTGTTAGGTTAGGCATAGTTTGGCCAAAACCAGCTTAGGACTGTTAGTAAAGGCATTGTTGGTCAACACCAGCTTAGGACTGATAGGTAAGGCATAGTTAGGCCAAGACCAGCTTAGGACTGTTAGGTTCTGCCTAGTTTGACCAAGACCAGCTTGGGAACTTTTAGGTAAGGCATAGTTTGGCCAACACCAGCTTAGGACTGTTAGGTAAGGCATAGTTTGGCCAAGACCAGCTTAGGACTGTTGAGTAAGTCATAGTTTGAACAAGACCAGCTAAGGACTGTTAGGTAAACACAGGCCTGATAGTTAGGCATAGTTTGGCCAACACTAGCTTAGGACTGTCAAGTAAGGCATAGTTTGGCCAAGACCAGTTTTATGACTGTTAGTAAAGGTATCGTTGGTCAACACAAGCTTAGGACTGATAGGTTAGGCATAGTTTGGCCAAGACCAGCTTTGGACTATTAGGTAAGGCATTGTTTGACCAAGACCAGCTATGGATTGTTAGGTAAGGCATAGTTTGGCCAATACCAGCTTAGGACTGTTAGGTAAGGCATAGTTTGGCCAAGACCAGCTTTGGACTATTAGGTAAGGCATAATTAGGGCCCTACCGAGAGGTGGGTGCCCTATAGTAAATGCCTTGTCTGTCAGTCAGTCAGTCAATCAGTCAGTCAGTCAGTCCGCTCTCTAACTCGAGTAATTTTTATCCAATTTTAACCAAACTTGCTGAAAATGTGTATTGGTATAAAATCTAGGCCAAATTCGATAATTACCCAAATCGCATAAAGCATGTTGGAGTTATTGCCCTTGAATTATTAAAAAATGGCTGTTTTAGCCTTTTCCGCCCTCTAACTCGAATAGTTTTTGTCCAATCTTCACCAAACTTAATGAAATTGTGTATTGGTATAAAATCTAGGCCAAGTTCGATACTTACCCAAATTGCATAAGGCATGTTGGAGTTATTGCCCTTGAATTATTAGAAAATGGCTGTTTCAGCCTTGTCTGCTCTCTAACTTGAGTAGTTTTTATCCAACCTTCACCAAACCTTATGAAAGTATGTATTGTTATAAAATCTAGGCCAAGTTCGATAATTACCCAAATTGCCCTTGGGCTGTTTCAGCCTTGTCCACTTTTTAACACAAACACTTTGTATTGGATATTCATCAAACTTACTGAAAATGTTTATTGGTATATAATCTAGGTCAAGTTCGATAATTACCCAAATCGCCTATGGCACATCAGAGTTATTGCCCTTCAGTTATTAAAAGATAGCTGTTTAAGCCTTGTCCCCTCTATCTGATCTTCACTAAACTTGCTGAACATGTTTATTGGTATTAAATCTAAGCCAAGTTCAATAACTACTCAAATCGCATAAGGCAATTCAGAGTTATTGTCCTTGAATTATAAAAAAATGACTGTTTCAGCCTTGTCCGCTCTCTTAACACAAACATTTTATATTGGATCTTGACCTAACTTGCTGAAAATGTGTATTAGTATAAAATCTGCAGTTTTATCTTGTGCCTTTCTCCTCCTGACTCCTTTTGAGGGGCCCTTTCTGACTGGTCAGTATTCTAGTTTGACCAAGACCTGCTATGGATTGTAAGGTAAGGTATAGTTTGGCCAATACCAGCTTAGGACTGTAAGGTAAGGCATAGTTTGGTCAATACCAGCTATGGACCGTTAAGTAAGGCACAGTTTGAACAATATCAGCTTAGGACTGCAAGGTAAGGCATGGTTTGGCTAAGACCAGCTTAGGACTGCCAGGTAAGGCATAGTTTGGCTTAGGACTGTTAGGTAAGGCATAGTTTTGCCAACACCAGCTTAGGACTGTAAGGTAAGGCATCGTTTGGCAAACACCAGCTTAGGACTGTTAGGTTAGGCAAAGTTTGGCCAACACCAGCTTAGGACTGTTAGGTAAGGCATAGTTTGGCCAACACCAGCTAAGAACTGTTAAGTAAGGCATCGTTTGGCTAACACCAGCTTAGGACTGTTAGGTAAGGCATAGTTTGGCCAACACCAGCTTAGGACTGTTAGGTAAGGCATATTCTTGCCAACACCAGCTTTGGACTGATATGTAAGCACAGTTTGGCCAAGACAAGCTTTGGACTGTAAGGTAAGGCATAGTTTGGCCACGCCCAGCTTATGACTGTTAAGTAAGGCATAGTTTTACAAAACTAGCTTAGCACTGTAAGGTAAGGCATAGTATGTCCAACACCAGCTTGAGATCTGTTAGGTTAGGCATAGTTTGGCCAAAACCAGCTTGGGAACTGTTAGGTAAGGCATAGTTTAGCCAACACCAGCTTAGGACTTTTAGGTAAGGCATAGTTGGGCAAACACCAGCGAAAGACTGATAGGGGTGGCATGTTAGATGAAGACATAGTTTGGCCAACACCAGCTAAGGATTGATAGGTTTGGCCAAGACATGCTTAGGACTGTTAGGTAAGGCATGGTTCAGCTTACACAAGCTAAGGACTGTTAGGGTCAGCATAGTTTTGCCAACATCAGCTTAGGACTTTTAGGTCAGGTTAGTTTGACCAAAACCAGCTTAGGACTGTTAGGTAAGGCATTGCTCAGCCAAGACCAGCTTAGGACTATTAGGTATGTCATAGTTTAGCCAAGACCAGCTTTGGACTGCTAAGTAAGGCATAGTTTGGCCAAAGACCAGCTTATGACTGATAGGCCAACTTCAGCTAGGGACTGTTAGGTAAGGCATAGTTTGGCCAAGACCAGATTAGGACTGTATAGTAAGGCATAGTTTGACCAAGACAAGCTTAGCACTGTAAGGTAAGGCATAGTTTGGCCAACACCAGCTTACGACTGTTAGGATAGGCATAGTTTGGCGATGACCAGCTTAGGACTTTAATGTAAGGCATAGTTTGACCATGGACCAGCTTAAGACTGTTAGGAAATGCATAGTTGGGCCAAGACCAACTTAGGACTTTCAGGTAAGGTCTGGTTTGGTTAAGACCAGCTTAGGACTGTTAGGTAAGGCATAGTTTGGCCAACTACAGCTTAGGACTGTAAAGTAAGGCATAGTTTGGTCAACACAAGCTTAGGACTGTTAGGTTAGGCATAGTTTGGCCAAGATCAGCTTAGGACTGTCAGGTAAGGCATAGTTTGGCCAAGTCAGCACAGGCCTGATAGTTAGGCACAGTTTGGCCAACACTAGTTTGACCAACAACAGCTTAGGACTGTTAGTAAATACAGAGTTTGGCCAACACCAGCTTAGGACTGTTAGGTAAGGCATAGTATGTCCAACACCAGCTTGAGAACTGTTAAGTTAGGCATAGTTTGGCCAACACCAGCTTAGGACTGTGAGGTAAGGCATAGTTTGGCCAACACCAGCTTAGGACTGTGAGGTAAAGCATAGCTTTGGCAAACACCAGCTTAGGACTGTGAGGTAAGACATAGTTTGGCCAACACCAGCTTATGACTGTGAGGTAAGGCATAGTTTGGCCAACACCAGCTTAGGACTGTGAGGTAAAGCATAGTTTGGCAAACACCAGCTTAGGACTGTGAGGTAAGGCATAGTTTGGCCAACACCAGCTTGGGACTGTAAGGTAAGGCATAGTTTGGCCAACACCAGCTTAGGACAGTTAGGTAAGGCATAGTTTAGCGTAGACCAGCACAGGCCTGATAGTTAGGCATAGTTTTGCTAACACTAGCTTAGGACTGATAGGTAAGCACAGTTTGGCCAACACAGTTTTTTGACTGTTAGGTAAGGCCTGGTTTGGTTAAGACCAGCTTAGGAGTGTTAACTAAGGCATAGTATGTCCAACACCAGCTTAGGACTGTTAGGTAAGGCATGGTTTGGCCTACACCAGCTAAAGACTGTTAGGTAAGGCATAGTTTGGCCAACACCATCTTAGGACTGTTAGGTAAGGCATAGTTTTGCCAACCCCAGCTTAGGACTATTAGGTAAGGCATAGTTTTGCCAACCCCAGCTTAGGACTGTTAGGTAAGGCATAGTTTTGCCAACACCAGCTTAGGACTGTGAGGTAAGGCATAGTTTGGCCAATACCATCTTAGGACTGTTAGTAAAGACAGAGTTTGGCCAACACCAGCTTAGGACTGTTAGGTAAGGCATAGTTTGGCAAACACCAGCTAAGGACTGTTAGGTAAGGCATAGTTTGGCATACACCAGCTTAGGACTGTTAGGTAAGGCATTGTTTGGCGAAGACCAGCACAGGCCTGATAGTTAGGCATTATTTTGCCAACACCAGCTTAGGACTGATAGGTAAGCACAGTTTGGCCAACACAAGCTTATGACTGTTAGGTAAGGCCTGGTTTGGTTCAGACCAGCTTAGGGCTGTTAAATAAGGCATAGTTTGGCCAACACCAGCTTAGGACTGTTAGGTAAGGCATAGTTTTGCCAAGACCAGCTTAGGACTGTTAGGTAAGGCATAGTTTGGCAAACACCAGCTAAGGACTGTTAGGTAAGGCATAGTTTGGCCAACACCAGCTATTGACTGTTAGATAAGGCATAGTTTGGCCAACACCAGCTTAGGGGTTATATTATAACAGTCACAGACAACAATTGTTGCTGACATTAAACTTACCTCAGAGGTCAAATGACCTGTGGTCGGGTTTTCCAGGTGATCTATTTGTCTGTTCGACAGATAGTGGGGAATTTCTGGTACACTGAAACAAACTGCAACAGGAAGTTTGTGTGATCACATGGCCTTTTTTCTACTTAAACTACTTAAAACAGGTTGAAAGTAAATTGGGGTCCATGCTTATAAAGCATTTGAGTTGAGTCTGAAATCATTCTGAAGCACTTGATTGGTCAGATTAGAGCCTAGAACGTACTCAGACTCAACTCAAACGCTTTATAAGGGCTGGGCCAGATTACTCTTAAATAATCTTTTGCTTTATTATCAACCTGCTTTAAGCTCCCATTTGGAAAGATACTGCAAATGCCTTCTGTGTTTCATGTTTGAAGACTGGTTTCTTTAGTGTAGAAATAATTAGAGACATATGACGGTGTATTTATTGAGTTCCTATGTTAAGCTGTGTTGTAGGACATTGGTCAGTGTGGCACTGTGTGTAGTGTACAAACAGTGATTACTCTAACAGACTGAACCAATTACTACATTGCCTGGCTCTAGTTTTGAAAACAGCTGTTCACTTAAAAGCAGGTTAGAAGTAAAGCAGAATACGCCTTAACTCGTTCAACCCTGGAACTTTTAATGGACAGTTCCAATTTCAAAATAAGTCTAGTCCATTTTTAGCTCACCTGAGCACAAAGTACTCAAGGTGAGCTATTGTGATCGGTCACCGTCTGTCGGTGTCGGTGTCGTCTGTTCACAATTTGTTTCAAATAACTTCTTCTCTGAAGTCAATGGCCCAATTTTAACCAAACTTGGTCAGATACATACAGTATAACTGTAGTTGTGAGCTTCAAAATTTGTTTAAAAAAGTGGTTGGGGCCATCGGTCTTGTTGCCATAGCAACCATGCACAATTCTTCTCAAAAACGACTGGTCAATTTAGTTTTCATCAAAATATTTCTCAATATTTTTCAAAGAATTTTGATCAGTCAAAAAACATGACCGCTAGAGGGCATTTTCCTTATTTACATAATATTGACAACCAAAGTCAAAACTTTTAAAATCATCTTGTCAATAACCATAAGTCCTAGGACAACCAAATTCCATATGTAGCATCATGTTGCAAACCTTTACCAAGATTGTTCAAATAATGATCCCCTGGTCCAAAATGGCCCCGCCCTGGGGCTTATCAGTTTTACATAGACTTATAAAGGAAAACCTTTAACAGTCTTTTATTCTGCAACCGTAAGGCCCAGAACTTTAAATTTGGTATCTAGCTTTGTCTTAAGGTCCTCTACCAAGATTTTTCAAATAATATCCCTGGGTCAAAAATGGCTTTTCCCTGGGGCTTATCAGTTTAACATAGACTTATACAGGAAAACCTGAAAAAATCTTCCTCTCTGAAACCATAAGGACCTGTGGCCCGTTTTACTAAACAACTTACCCAAGTTTTTAACGTAAGTCAAAATTTTTAATTTTAATTAATATTTTCATTATCACTTGCTACAAACAGCAAATAGCCAGATCTGAGGACGCGCTTTTAGCGCGTCCTCGGATCTGGCTATTTGCTGTTTGCAAACGTTTATGATCGAAAAATAAGAGTTAAACGATTTTGACTTACGCAAAAATTTTGCGTAAGTTGTTTAGTAAAACGGGCCCCAGACCTTTTACAACTGACATGTAGCTTTGCGCTTTTATCCTCTACCATGATTGTTCAAATCATGACCCCCCTGTAAATAATGGCCATGCCCTGGGGCTTATCATTTTACATAGACTTATATAATTATGGAAAAAAACTTCTGAAATTGTCCGACCCAGACCTATTTATATTTGACATGTAGCTTTGACTTATAGTCTTCAACCAAGATTTTTAAATCATGACCCCGGGTCAAAAATGGCCCGACCCTGGGACTTCTCAGTTTTACTTAGACTTATATAGGAAATCTTAAAAAAATAATCTTCTTTGAAACTGTAAAAGCCAAGATCTTTGATATTTGGAATCTAGCTTTGCCTTACAGGCCTCTATTAAGAGTGTTCATGTCATGACCCCTGTGTCAAAAACGGACTCATCATCATCATCATCATCAACGGATTTTTAGCTCACC
This sequence comes from Gari tellinella, assembly GCA_922989275.2. NCBI lineage: Eukaryota > Metazoa > Mollusca > Bivalvia > Cardiida > Psammobiidae > Gari > Gari tellinella. The sequence continues at coordinate 98,573,356 of OV277860.1, forward strand.
TGGCACTAAGTGCCAAGGTGAGCTTTTAGGTTCGCTTAATGTCCGTCGTCCGTCCGTTCACATTTGTTCGTTAACACTCTAGCGCCTACAAATTTCATCTGATCTTCATGAAACTTCATAACAATGTTTGTCTTGATGAAATCTAGGTCAAGTTTGAATGTGGGTCATGTCCAGTCAAAAACTAGGTCACTAGGTCAAATCATATAAAAACCTTGTTAACACTCTAGAGGCTACAAATCTCAATGGATCTTAATGAAACTTGGTCAGAATGTTTGCCTCATTGATATCTAGGTCATGTTTGAATGTGGGCCATGTCGGATCAAAAACTAGTAGTAGAGGGCATTTAAAAATTTTGGGGAAAAAAAATGCACAGAAATGATTTTTGTGTTTTCATATGCTCCAATATGTACCGAATGACAGAGAAAAAGTCTAGGAAAATCAAACGATGCGAAGTATGATTTTTTGGGGTAAAATGATTGAATTGATAAACGAAAATGATAATTTTTGGAATTTCCATACTGTGACCCTGGGTATTAACATATAGGCTTCAAATCTACAAATTAGACTGGCAGTTATATCCACTGTGGAATAGTACTAATTAGGATATATAAAACTTTCAAAAAATGGTTCTTTTTGGGTGAAAATCATGAAAATATTAAACAAACCCCCAATATTTGGAGATTTTAGTAGAGCTTCCCTGGTGTCAAACATCCAAATAAAGGAAAAGATGCACAGAAATAGTTTTTGTGTTTTCATATGGTAGGGCATGTACCAAATAACCGAAGAAAAATATAGGAAAATCAAACTATGCGAAATATGTTTTTGAGGCAAAATTGTTGAAATAATAAATGAAAACGCCAATTTTAGGGATTTCAGTACTGTGTCGTTGGTTATCATTATAAAAGCTCAAAATTTACAGGCTATATACTTATACATCTCTATTGTGAAACAGTACTATTAAGGATAGCTAAAACTGAATTTTTGGGTAAAATTGTTGAAATAATAAATGAAAACGCGAATTTTTGGGATTTCCCTACTGTGAACGTGGATATCAATATAAATACACCAAATATGCAGTTTAGACAAAAAATCATTTTTACTGTGTAATGGTACTAGTAAAGATAAATAAAACTTTAAAAAAAACTGGTTTTTTGGGTTAAATTGTCAAAATATTAAACCAAAATCACCAATTTTGGGGATTTTCGTAGACAATCCCTGCCATCAAAATCAAAAGTGATTTATGTGTTATCATATGCTTTAATATATACAAACTAATAGAAAAATCATCTAGGAAAATCATACCATACCAAATATGGTGTTTTGGGGTAAAATCGTTGAAAAATGAAATGTAAATGAACTTTTTCGGGATTTTACTACTGTGATGGTGGCTATTAAAATAAAAGCTCCAAAGCTACAGGTTAAACAAATATTCAATTGCGCTGTGGAATGGTACTGATAAAGATGAATAAACTGTCAAAAAACTGATTTATGCAGTAAAGTTGTTATAATAATTAAACAAAAAAACACCAATTTTCGAGATTTTAGCAGAGATCTCCTGACCTGAAAACTCCAAATAAAGCCTTATAAGCAAATAAAGGGAAAAGTATTGAGAATTGATTTATATGTTTTAGTATGTTTCAATATGTATTAAATAACAGCAAAATAAAGGAAACTCCAACAAAGCCAAATATGACTTAAATTAGTTTAAATTTGAATTTTTGGAATTTCCTCAACATGGCTTTAGATATAAATGTAAAAGCTTCAAATTTACAGGTAAGACACATTATACTTTGTACTGTAGGCTATACTCACTCTGATTTGGGTCCTCAAATGATATATATTCTTGTTCCGCATACAATTAGGGGTTAAGTAACAACCTATATTCACATTGCACACAATAAGGGTTAAATTACAGCATTTTGACAATTAAACCAGTGTACTAGCTTAGAGGCAGCATTTAAAATGCCGCTTGTCAAATCAGAGTGTGCACTGATAGTAGACAATAAATACAACAAAAGGAATATTAAATACAAATGAAGGCGATATGATTGTTAGCACTTTAGAGCAGTAGGTAAATATAGGTACACAGAGTGTATTGTGCTAGAATTATTTTAATAAACGTAGGTTCGAATCCCGCGTCGACCTCAAACTTTTTTTAATCTAAAATGAATTATCTAATTTCATACTGTGTGATTATACTAACCATTTATACACATGTTCGTCAAATTTGGGGCAGGGGTGCATGGATTTCTAGCCCTATATTAGCCATACTTTCACAAAACAAATCGATGATAAAATATGAATATCAATATAAGTTTTAGTCACTTTCTTCAGGAGGCTTTCTGCATTACCTTAATGCAATGTAATTATATAATCTTTAATATTGTTTTGGCAAAACAATATCATAGGTTGCTGCGAGATTCAAACCCGTGCTTGATAAAATGTTATCCGATCATATACTTCTACCTACGTCTTATCCACTACGTTATGTTTCCAATAACTAATTCGTTTATTTGTACCGATAACCAAACCTTTTCCTTTAAAACTTGACACGGGGACATCTGGGACATCTGAAATGCTGATCTCCCTTATAAATGGACTCGGCCACCCTTTGACACGTCAGACCTAGTTGTTTGACTATAGTAATGAAATTCAAAATGGTAGTTATCCTTAATTATAAAAAGTTTCCATTTATATATTTGTCTTAACTATATTTTTAAGTTTTACATTCATGTTATATTGCTCTAACAATATACTGAAGATATTGTCTTTTTGTTTAACTATTATAAGTTATACATGTATATTACTTCATTAAAACTTATATAACTATGCTAACAAATACAATGTAGTGCCTCGATGGTCACATCCAATGCCACTGTAAAAATCCTCAGTGAAAACTGTTTTCGTTTAACTTATATCTTATCACCAAAATTTATTAATTTTAGAAATCATAATTTTTTTGTACTAGTGCTATAGGCTTTATTTCATGGTGCCTGTTGTCTTTTAAATGGATTTGGAGCTTTTTTAATCATATTTAAAGTCACAATACATTAAAAACATGTGTCTGTTTAAATGTTTTACCGGTTGATTTGTCAGTACTTTAACTAAGCTACATTAAAATGGTGTATGTGTGTAAGTTATAGACTTTGAACGTTTGGTTTCATATCTAAGGTCACCGTAGTGAAGTGAAAAGATAAGGGTTTTCATTTTAAAGCTTAATTCATCCTTAATAGTACAAGGCTACAGTGCACAGTAATATGTATCTTACCTGTAAATGTGTAGCTTCTATATTCCTGTCTAATTAAGGCCTGGTAGTGTGGAATTTCCAAAAACATGCATTTACATTAATTGTTTTGATCAGTATACCCCAAAATTTATATTTGGCTTTGTTGGATTTTCCTAGATTGTTTTACAAACAAGAATTGGTGATTTTGGTTTAATATTTTGATAATTTTACCCCAAACAACCCAGTTTTTTTAAACCTTTATTTATCCTAACAAGGACCATTCTTAAGATAGACATGAATATGTGTCTAGCCTTGATATTTGGATTTTTTATAGTGATATCCATGGTCACAGAAAGGATATCCCAAAAATTAGCTTTTCAGTTAATATTTCAACCATTTTACCCAAAAATCATATTTCGGATTCTTTGATTTTCCTACATTATTTGTCTGTTATTTGGTACATATTGAAACATATCGTTACTGATAAATCAATTCTGTGCATCTTTTCCATTAGTTTGATTTCAATCTCAAAATCTGTCAAAAATTAAAGTTGTATTTATCTGAACTAGGGCCATTCAACTGTAGACATGAATATTTGTGCAGCCTGTAGATTTCGAGATTTTATATTGGTATCCTCGATCACAGAAGGGAAATCCCAAAAATTAGTGATTTTAGTTATTATTTAAACCATTTTACCCAAAATCATATTTTGCATTGTTTATTTTCCTAGACTTTTTGTCTGTTATTTGGGTACATATTTAAGCAAATAATAACATATAAATCAACTCTGTGCATCATTTCCTTTATTTACTTTTAGATGTCAGGGTCTGTTTGAAATCCTCAAAATTTGTGTTTTTTGTTTGATATTTTGACAATTTCACCCTAAAAATCAGCTTTTTGAAAATTTTATTTATCTTAACATGTACCAATCCACAGTTTACACGAGTATTTGTATAGCCTGTAGATTTAGAGCTTTTATATCGATATTCTCCATCACAGAAGGGAAATCCCAAAAATTAGCAATTTCAGTTATTATTTCAACCATTTTACTCAAAAAACAGTTTGCATTGTTTGATTTTCCTAGACTTTTTGTCTGTTATTTGGTACATATTTAAGCAGATAATAACGTATAAATCAACTCTGTGCATCATTTCCTTTACTTGCTTTTATATGTCAGGGTCTGTTTGAAATCCTCAAAATTTGTGATTTTGGTTTAATATTTTGACAATTTCACCCCAAAATCATTTTTTTGAAAATTTTATTTATCTTAACAAGTACCATTCAACAACTGACATGAATAATTGTCTAGCCTGTAGATTTCGAGATTTTATATCGATATCCTCGATCACAGAAGGGAAATCCCAAAAATTAGCGATTTCAGTTATTATTTCAACCATTTTACCCCAAAACCATATTTCGCATCGTTTGATTTTCCTAGACTTTTTTTCTGTTATTTGGTACATATTTAGGCAAATAATAACATATAAATCAACTCTGTGCAACATTTTCTTTCTTTGCTATGAGATGTCAGGGTCTGTTTGAAATCCTCAAATTTGTGATTTTGGTTTAATATTTTGACAATTTCACCCCAAAAATCAGTTTTTTGAAAATTGTATTTATCTTAACAAGTACCATTCCACAGCTGACATTAATATTTGTCTAGCCTGTAGATTTCAAGCTTTTATATTGATTTCTACGATCGCAGTTTGGAAATCCCAAAAATTCGTGCTTTCACCTATTATTTTAGCCATTTTACCCCAAAAATCATATTTCGCATCGTTTGATTTTCCTAGACTTTTTTTCTGTCATTCGGTACATATTGGAGCATATGAAAACACAAAAATCAATTCTGTGCATTTTTTTTCCTTTATTTCGATTTTTGACGCTAGATGCCCTCTACTATAGGTCACAAGGTCAAATCATAGAAAAACATGGTTAACACTCTAGAGGCTACAAATCTAAATGGATCTTTATGAAACTTGATCAAAATGTTTGTCTTGATGAAATCTAGGTCAAGTTCGAATGTGGGTCATGTCCAGTTAAAAACTAGGTCACTAGGTCAAATCTTCGAAAAACTTTGTTAACAGTCCAGAGTCTACAAATCTTATTGGATTTTAATGTAACGTAGTTAGAATGTTTGCCCAATTGATATCTAGGTCAAATTCGAATATTGGTCATGTCGGGTCAAAAACTAGGTCACTAGGCCAAATCAAAGAAAAACAGTGTTAACCCTCTAGAGGCTACAAATCTCGTTAGATCTGAATGAAATATTTTCAGAATGTTTGCCTACATCAAATCTAGGTCAAAATCAAATGTGGATTGTGACTGGTCAAAAACTAGGTCACTAGGTCAAATTATAGAAAAATATTGTTAAAACTCTAAAGGTTGATTGTGGGTCATGGACAGTCATAATCTAGGTCACTATAGGTCAATTTTACATGGTGAACCAGGTGAGCGATTTAGGGCCATAGTGGCCCTTGTTGATTAACGTGCAGGTTCAGGGGCAATTATCCACATCAGTGGGCCCCTTTACAGGTAGCTGGCTTGCTGCACGCATGGCAATTCTTACACCCGATCTCCAGAGACCTCTCTCTGTTAACTGTTTCCATGTCAACTTGGGCCTTCCAGGCCCACATGTTCCAGTAACCTGTGTGTTGCAGGCTGCCTTCAACGCACCGCTAGATCTTTCTACGTGGCCATACCAACGCAACCTTCTTTCCCTCAGGATGAGGTCCAGATCATCCAGACCAAGCTGTACAAGGAGCTCTTTCGACCTTGTGGTGGCAATGTCCTGTGGTTTGACGTTACAGATTTGTCTGACCATTGCTCTTTCATTTCGCATGAGACGCTGAAGGTTTGGCTTGGACAGTGGCCATGTCTCGCTGGCGTGAAGCATTACACTCCTCACACAAGTGCTGTATACTCTGCCACGTGTCTTATACGAGAGATGGCGTGATGTGAGGATAGGTAACAGCTCCTTAAACTTTCTCCATGCAGCTTTAGCACGCGTTATGGTAGATTGGTCACAACTCTAAGATAGCAAAAAGAAGCTACTACCTCCAAGTTGTCTGTTCCTACTTGGACGTCAGTCTGTGGTCTTCCGTCCAAAGGCCCTGCAGTACCCCTACACCTCGCGCATTTGAATGCAGGGTCTTCTTTCAGATGCTTTAATCCACTACACTTCTTGTGAACCCACTTTCTGCAGTGACCGCATAAGATGCTATTGTTGCCCACGCCAGCGCAACATACTGCACAAGGAAATTTGCCTGAGCCTTCAAGGACGTCCAGGCCCGTGCCGCAGATCATGATTTTGGTCTTTCTGGCATTAACTCTAAGGCCATTCTTTTCCATGCCATCCTTCCATGTGAGAAGCCTTGTTACGCACTCCTCCAAAGATTCGGCAATGATAACAAGGTCATCTGCATAGAGGTCCTCCAAGGGGACGCCTGAACGAAACTCACGTGAAAGGGCTTCAAGCACTTTGATGAAGAGAAGTGGACTGAGTACTGATCCCTCACCAACCCAACCCTCACCTGGAACTCATCACTGCATCCTTCCCCTATGCCTGTCGGGATTGCAACGTCGTGGGGTGACCGCCAATACGTCGCGCGTCGTTACGTCATATACATATAAACATGTTTTTGAGTTGTAGTTAGAGTTAACGAAGAAGATTGTGAATTAAAGAGTAAAGATTTGGAGAAGTTTCAGAGTCATCATTCACCCGATATTTTGGTGCCGTGACCAGGACTCCGTACCTACTGCCGTCTGTACAACGTTTACAGAAGATTGTCAAGAACACGTCATCGAGACGACGTCAATGACGTCATTTTCCACAAGTGTTAATGGAATTCACAACGTCGTTAACCCTTTCCCTTATAGAAGCGACTTTTAGCACATTCATTTTATTCATCCGCTGAAGAAAATAGTTCCAAATTATACCGTAATGAATATGTGTCATATTTAATACTTTCCTGATTCTAGCAGTTAATAGCTTAAAGCAGGCTGAAAGTAAAGCAGAATGCGCCTTAGGGCGCATTCTGCTTTACTTTCAACCTGCTTTAAGTAGTCACATATCTTCAATACTAGAAACAATGCTATCAGGTAAAGGGTTAAGGTGTAAAAGTACAGTAAGCTTGGAAAGCTGTTACGCATCACTGCGTATGTGTTACGATTTGTACGCAACTGCAGATCAGACAAATCAATCAAAAGACTCAAATCATTAACTGTAGCAGAACTCAATGAAGCAGAACATTTATGGATCAAAAGCTCCCAGATGTTACAGTGTTGAAATTGACAATTTGAAATCTAGTGTGAATCGTTTACCTTTGGTGAAACAGTTGAGACTATTTATAGATGATGACGGAAACATCCGATGTGGTGGACGTATCCACAATGCTCCCGTTTCGGAGGACACCAAGTTCCCGTATCTTCTTCCCCAGAAACACCCCTACACGCGCCTGGTTGTGCAGGACGCACACGAGAGATTACTTCATTCTGGGGCAAGTGCAACCATTACTTACATAAGACAGAAATATTGGATTCCAGCTATACGGCGATATGTACAGACCGTATTACGGAAATGTTTTGTATGCAGAAAAGTGAACTGTAAACCATACTCAGCGCCAGATCCGCCACCTTTACCTAAAGTTAGAGTTGAGGATTCGTCCCCATTAACAGTAACAGGAGTAGATTTTTCCGGCGCACTTTTTGTTCGGGAGAAGAATGGTTAGGAAATGAAAGCATACATATGCCTGTTTACATGTGCCAACACACGAGCTGTTCATTATACCCCAACAAACAGAGTTTGAGGGGGGTATACTGGAATCAGCCTGTCGGTCGGTCGGTTGGTTGGCCGTCGGTCGGTCGGTTAGCCGTCGGTCCGGCAGTCGTCGGTCTGTCTGCAAAATCTTGTACTTTCAACTCCTCCTTTACTTTTAACCCGATTCATTTGATACTTGGCATAAATGTTACTCAGGTATAGTAGATGTGCAAGACACAAATTTAAGGTCTCTATGACCTTGACCTTGACCTTTGGCCTTGAAATTGGTCTTGAGATTTGCAGGTAAAATCTTGTACTTTGAACTCCTCCTTCACTTTCAACCCGATTCACATGATACTTGGCATAAATGTTACTCAGGAGTAGTAGATGTGCAAGACACAAATTTCAGGTCTCTTTGACCTTGAAGTTGACCTTTGGCCTTGAAATTGGCAGGCAAAATCTTGTACTTTCAACTCCTCCTTCAGTTTTAACCCGATTCATTTGATACTTGGCATAAATGTTACTCAGATATAGTAGATGTGCAAGACACAAATTTTAGGTCTCTATGACCTTGACCTTTGGCCTTGAAATTTGCAGGTAAAATCTTGTACTTTGAACTCCTCCTTCACTTTCAACCCAATTCACTTGATACTTGACATAAATGTTACTCAGGAGTAGTAGATGTGCAAGACACAAATTTCAGGTCTCTTTGACCTTGAACTTGACCTTTGGCCTTGAAATTGGCAGGCAAAATCTTGTACTTTCAACTCCTCCTTCAGTTTCAACCCGATTCATTTGATACTTTGCAAAAATGTTACTCAGGTAATGTAGATGTGCAAGACACAAATTTTAGGTCTCTATGACCTTGACCTTTGGCCTTGAAATTGGCAGGTAAAATCTTGTAATTTGAACTCCTCCTTCACTTCCAACCCGATTCACTTGATACTTGGCATAAATGTTACTCAGGAGTAGTAGATGTGCAAGACACAAATTTCAGGTCTCTTTGACCTTGAACTTGACCTTTGGCCTTGAAATTGGCAGGCAAAATCTTGTACTTTCAACTCCTCCTTCAGTTTCAACCCGATTCATTTGATACTTGGCAAAAATGTTACTCAGGTAATGTAGATGTGCAAGACACAAACTTTAGGTCTCTATGACCTTGACCTTTGGCCTTGAAATTGGCAGGTAAAATCTTGTACTTTGAACTCCTCCTTCACTTCCAACCCGATTCACTTGATACTTGGCATAAATGTTACTCAGGAGTATTAGATGTGCAAGACACAAATTTCAGGTCTCTTTGACCTTGAACTTGACCTTTGGCCTTGAAATTGGTCTTGAAATTGGCAGGCAAAATCTTGTACTTTCAACTCCTCCTTCAGTTTTAACCCGATTCATTTGATACTTGGCAAACATGTTACTCAGGTATAGTAGATGTGCAAGACACAAATTTTAGGTCTCTGTGACCTTGACCTTGACCTTTGGCCTTGAAATTGGTCTAGAAATTTGCAGGTAAAATCTTGTACTTTGAACTCCTCCTTCACTTTCAACCCGATTCACTTAATACCTGGCATACATGTTACTCAGGAGTAGTAGATGTGCAAGACTCACATTTCAAATCTCTGTGACCTTGAGCCTTAAAATTGGCAGGCAAAATCTTGTACGGCGAACTCCTCCTTCAATTTCAACCTTGATACTTGCCATAAATGTTACTCAGGAGTTGCAGAGTGTCATATACCATGTTTAAGTCAGTTTGACTTTGACTTACACCTTTGACCTAACTGTAAAACCTTATTGAAAACGTTTGCAGAGTGTGACAGAGTGCTGTATAGTGGGGGTATTTATCACCTTTAGTGATAGCCGTTCTAGTTTGGAACTGGTACCAGATCTATCTACAGAGACTTTCCTTCAAGCATTTCTGTAGCCGCAAGTCATTACCACGCCTAATGATTTCAGACAATGCGACTACATATATGAGTGCTGCAAACCAATTACATAACCTCTTTCGGTCTAAGACAGTCCAAGAGGAATTGACCAATAAAGGGACAGAATGGCGATTCATAGTGAAACGTGCTCCCTGGTATGGGGGTTGGTGGGAGCGCCTCGTTGGCTTGACAAAGACAGCAGTGAAGAAAGTTCTGGGTCGCTCATTCGTAGATTTCCAGACCCTAGCAACCGTTGTCATGGAGATAGAAGCCGTTATCAACGATCGACCTCTAATGTACGTTTCATCCGGAGAAGTCGATTTGGAGCCCCTGACACCATCTCACCTCCTGTATGGCAGACGAATCACAAAGTTGCCGTACTCAGAAGACCTGGAATTTCAAAAGCAGGACGGGTACACCATGGACAACTTATCCAGACGAGCGAAACTTCTCCGAAAACTAATCGACAACTTCCGAGATTGCTGGAAACTAGACTATTTAACCGCTTTACGAGAGCACCATCGTTCTACTGGGTACAATCAACAGACAATACAGACCGGAGACGTTGTTCAGGTTCACGATGAAATCCCTCGGTCAAGGTGGAAACTGGCAGTTATCGAAGAACTTTTCCAAGGGAATGACGGACGTGTGCGTGCCGCGAAAATCCGAACTGATTCTGGTGTAACTAACAGGCCAATAGCGAAACTCTACCCACTTGAAGTTATAGAAAAGAAATAAACAATTAGATAACAAATAAGTGATTACAGGTGTTAATTAAAATACAGTGACAGGAAAGTTAAATTTTTATCAGAGACTTTATTAGATCTACGTTGTTCCAAGAGACTGTGACAGTGATAGTGATATTCAGCAAAGTAGATACCATTGTGATAAAGTTAAAAAACAAGTAAGAAAGTAATAATTTGAATAAAGGAAGGGCTTCACAAATTTTCTAATTACTTTGTGCACTTACCAAAATTCAAATATATTTTAAATATGTATTATTAAGGTGACACTTTATTAGGACTATTTATATCATTTCGGTATTTTACCGTTTGCTCACATAGTAATAATGAAATAATGACGGATACTGAGTTACTTCTTCATGCAACAGTCCATGAACTTTAGTTTGCTCTTTCAAAATGACAAAGAGTGTTGACCTTGATGATCAGAGGGCTCCTTAAGGACGCCTCTGATCAGGGTCTACACTGTTTGCATGGAACCTTAAAGGTACAATATTTGTAAATGATAAGTATACATGTTGCTAGGGTTGAATGTGTTAAGGCACATTTTGCTTTATTTTCAGCTACCATCTCACCATCTGGTAGAACATAGAAATTATTATACCCCCACAAACAGAGTTTGAGGGGGGGTATACTGGAATCAGCCTGTCGGTCGGTTGGTTGGTTGGCCGTCAGTCGGTTGGCCGTCGGTCTGTCTGCAAAATCTTGTACTTTCAACTCCTCCTTCAGTTTCAACCCGATTAATTTGATATTTGGCATAAATGTTACTCAGGTGTAGTAGATGTGCAAGACACAAATTTCAGGTCTCTGTGACCTTGACCTTTGGCCTTGAAATTAGTATTGAAATTGGTAGGCAAAATCTTGTACTTTCAACTCCTCCTTCAGTTTCAACCCAATTCATTTGATACTTTGCATAGATGTTACTCAGGTGTAGTAGATGTGCAAGACACAATTTTCAGGTCTCTGTGACCTTGACCTTGACCTTGGCCTTGAAATTGGTAGGCAAAATCTTGTACTTTCAAGTCCTCTTTCAGTTTCAACCCGATTCATTTGATACTTGGCATAAATGTTACTCAGGTGTACTAGATGTGCAAGACACAAATTTCAGGTCTCTGTGACCTTGACCTTTGGCCTTAAATTTGGTCTTGAAATTGGCAGGCAAAACCTTGTACTTTCAACTCCTCCTTCAGTTTCAACCCGAGTTATTTGATACTAGGCATAGATGTTACTCAGGTGTAGTAGATGTGCAAGACACAAATTTCAGGTCTCTGTGACCTTGACCTTTGTCATTTAAATTGGTCTTGAAATTGGCAGGCAAAATCTTGTACTTTCAACTCCTCCTTCAGTTTCAACCCGATTCATTTGATACTTTGCATAGATGTTACTCAGGTGTAGTAGATGTGCAAGACACAATTTTCAGGTCTCTGTGACCTTGACCTTTGGCCTTGAAATTGGTCTTGAAATTGGTAGGCAAAATCTTGTACTTTCAACTCCTCTTTCAGTTTCAACCCGATTCATTTGATACTTGGCATAGATGTTACTCAGGTGTACTAGATGTGCAAGACACAAATTTCAGGTCTCTGTGACCTTGACCTTTGGCCTTAAATTTGGTCTTGAAATTGGCAGGCAAAATCTTGTACTTTCAACTCCTCCTTCAGTTTCAACCTGATTCACTTGATACTTTGCATAAATGTTACTCAGGAGTAGTAGATGTGCAAGACACACATTTCAAATCTCTGTGACCTTGACCTTTGGCCTTGAAATTGGTCTTGAAATTGGCAGGCAAAATCTTGTACGGCAAACTCCTTCACTTTCAACCTGATTTACTTGATACTTGCCATAAATTTTCCAAGTTTTTATGATGGTGGCAGCACCCTGCCATTGTCAAATTTCATTAAAAACGTTTGCAGAGTGTGACAGAGTGCTGCATAGTGGGGGTATTTATCACCTTTAGTGATAGCCGTTCTAGTTTCTTATGATACATAATTATTCATGACTATAAATTAAAATCTGTTAAATCAAAACTGGATGAAGATGATAATGATAATGATGGAGAAATAAATGAAAGGCATAAAATGGTGTACTTATTTGGTAATGGGTTAACCCATAACCCAATAGATATAATTTTTCAAATTTTACATTTATTTTGCCACTGAAGAAAATGATTGACGGACATGAGCCCAATCCCCCACCCCCCTGATTTTATGCGGGCAGACACGAGCCCCCCACCTGTTTTGCGTGGGCGGACATTAGCCCCCCTGGTCGGACAGATAATTAACTTATGTTTTGTTCGTAATTTTAGCATCAAATAAGTTTTTCTTGGGCTATAAATATTGCCTTGCTTGTTTGTAATAATTCACCAATTATTAATTGTTTCATTTTAATCATGATACCTCCTTGGAAAAATGTAATAATGATACATCTAATCATTTATATTGTTAACTTGGTTACACAATAGTGACAAAATAAGATAATCGTTGCCTATTAGCGAAGCAAACTGTTGGTAACACTTTGATGATACATGGAATTAATTGTTTAACTGTCTCTTGTTTATTGAAGAAACACCGCCAGTGAAACGTGTTAGTTTGATAGATTGATTGAATCCATTGTCCTTATAATCGTAAGATAAAGGGGTTGTTTGTTTCTCATAATTCTCAAACATATCAAAGTTCTCAAACATTTGGGGTTAAAAGCAAAATATATAAAGTGCAATATTGACAAAATAACACTGAAAAACATGTTTTTATGCCCCCGGCATCGATAGATGCGGAGGCATATAGTAATCGTCCTGTCCGTCAGTCCGTCTATCCGTAACAAGGTTAAGTAGATTTTACCGTTTCGTCTAGCATCAACACCCCTTACCCAAATGCTTAGATACTTATACAGTTGTTGCCTTGGACCATTCCCTACCCACCAATATCACCAAACTTTGATTTTGACCTTGACCTTGACCTAGTTTGGACTTAGAATATTTTAAACAGGCTATTTCTTGGTTAACTAGATTTTACCGTTTCGTCTAGCATCAACGCAACTGACTACAATGCTTTGATACTTATACAGTTGTTGCCTTTGACCATTCCCTATCCACTTACATCACCAGACTTTGATTTTAACCTTGACCTTGACCTATTTTGAACTTAGAATATTTTAAATGGGCTCTTTCTCGGTTAACTAGATTTTACCGTTTCATCTAGCATCAACACTGTTAACTACAATTCTTTGATACTTATACAGTTATTGCCTTGGACCATTACCAACTCACCAAGCTCAGTTTGACCTTGACCTAATTTGGACTTAGAAAAGATTTAGAATATATTGTCAAGGATGCCACCGGGGGCATAAGCGTTTATTGAACGCACAGTCTTGTTTAAGTTTCAAATCTACAATTTTACACAATAAAACATGTTTCTTATCACAGGGTTGGTTGGGGGGGCTCATGTCTGCACGCGCAAAATAGGCGGGGGCTCGTGATCGGCCGGGGGGCTCGTGTCCGCTTACTGAAGAAAATAGTTCCATTTTATACAGTCTTGAATAAGCATTCTAACACTAATTTAATAAAACACTCACACACTGTAACATTCTAACGTGACGTCATATGGCTTCGAAAATGTGTACGCCAAGAAATGTAGCGCTGTTGCTTCGGTGCAAATCTCAGTTGAAGTATGTTTTAGGATCGAAATAATAAAGTTATATCAGTGTTTAATCGTGGCATCAGAACACATGTAGTCGTTGAGATGCTGGTTATAAAATCACTTGGCCTTCCGCCTCGTGATTTAATTAATAGGCATCTCATACTCATACACTCATACCTATGATTTGTTGCCATGATAAAACACTAGTATGAATTTATTATTTTCTTAAGTATAAGAAATATTTTCATTATGATATCCTGACAGATTGTAGCTGATAAAAGGCTGAAGGTAGCTACTGAATGCAGGTGTAGGATTTTTCACTTTAGTTCCACTTTAAACAATCATGAATATCTACCCTTATAGATGATAGCTTAAAGCAGGTTGAAAGTGGCAGACTGTGTCTTAAGGCACATTCTAGTTTACTGTCTGCTTGCTTCATTCAAGTGGGCTACTGTCTTCAAATCTAGAAACAAGTAATTGTGGTAATGGGCAAAAACAATTGCACAATGTGCATATTTACTGCAGGTTGTATGGCAGAGAGGCTGAAGTCTGGTATATTGAACAGAGAGAAGTGCGTAGATGTTATATGTGGACCTGATGCTTACAAGGATCTGCCAAGACTACTGGCCGTAGCTACCTCCACCCAGCAGGCAGCAGGTCAGGGGCCCGTTTCATAAAGCTTCGTACGACAAATGTTGTCGTAAATCAGATTATAAAAGTCTCAATTTTCATTTATTTCTCCATCTAATCCTGTCTTGTGACATCTCTGTGGGTACAGTCCCATTGGTGCACCTAAAAAGTGCCCCTTCTCATAATCATCAGAATTGATGGTGTAGAAGTAATAAATAGAATAGAATAGAATCGTCTTGCAAAGACGATTCCAAAGAGATGTCACAAGACAGGGTTAGATAGAGAAATCAGAAATTAAATGTATTTTAAAGTTTTGACTTACGATCCTTTTTGTCGTACGAAGTTTTATGAAACGGGCCCCAGATACCCTTCAACATTCATATTCACCACCCATGGTGGTATGCCCCGCACAGTATAGGCTAGGGCATTTTATCATACCCCAATCGGTAATGGGGGCTATTATAGGAATCACTTTTGTCTGTTGAGCAATCCGTCTATCTGTCTGCAAGTCCTGAAATCATAGGAATCTTAAACAAAAAAATGTATTCAATTCTAAAATTTTAATAGTATTTAGAGCTGAATATAAGATTTTGTGCAAGGTCCCTATGCCTGAAATGGTCTGGAACATAACTCCTTTATTATGCCATCCAGGATTACCAAACCTGGTTTGTGTATACATATTGAGATTACCAAGTGTAAAATACCACTTTCAGGTCAATGTGACATTGACCTCGACATCTGCCCTTGATTGTTGTAAAACCCTGTCCGTAGCAAAACTCCTATACTTTGTCATTAAAAAATTATCAAACCTTGTGTGGGGATACAACTAAGAGGTGCCAAGTGTTGCATATTCCTTTCCAGTCAAATTGACCTTGACCTAGATCTCTGACCTTGATCATTGAAAAATCTTGTCCAGGGCATATTTAAGTCGTTTGTTTCGAAGAAACTAAGAGTTACTGTCATCACTCCGGTGCCTATGTTGTCGTCATCGTTATCCAAAATCTTAACGTTTGCCATAACTTTACAGCTACATGTGATACAGACTTTATATTTGGTATATGTACTCACCTCAAACAGATCTTTAGTTGAGAAGAATTTGGGTCTTGCCAACAAAGGTCAAGTTCATTTAGAGGTCATTCAGAGGTAAAATAGGATGGGTTCAATATTGGCCATTTCTTTTGAACTGCATGTGATAGAAACTTGATATTTGGCATGTGTATTCAACGCCAGAAGCTTTTGAACTCCAGAAGCTTTTGAACTCAATACAACTTGGGTCAGGTCAGACAAAGGACAAAGTCTTTTACATGTCAAATAGTGTTAATTTAACATTTCCCATAACTCTGAAACAATATATGTTACAGACATCATATTTGGTGTGACCCCGGTAAACCTTTTACTTCCGGAGGTCGTTGTACAATGGAAGTAGTTCTTAAAATTACCAGTTATACAAATGAAGGGTTGTGAGTAGCCTAAAACACCTTTCACATGTTCTATTGCTTGATTTTGTATAACTCCTGTGTGTATTCTGTGATTTGAGAGGCTTTTTTCCCCTTTTTGTGCAGGACTATTTTCAACAGTGGTGGCTTGAAGATGTGGGTGTACTTGGGTGACATTGACCTTTTTGAAAGAGAAAGTAGCCGGTTGTTACATTCTGCGCTGGAAAGTGGAAAAGTTCACTTAAGTTGGTATATGTTTATGGTGCTTAAAAGACTGTTCTAAGCATGCAGATGAAGGGAATATAATCTTAAAGCTGAACGAATTCTGTGAAAAGTGCTGTGGAGTGGGCCATGAGGCTAATTAACATAGGCTGAATGGGGAAAAAATACACCGGTGTCACACCATTTGGCATGTCTACTTAATTCAGTACAAGTTTGGTCATGGCAGACAAAGGTTAATGTCATTTAGAGGTCATTCAGAAGTCAAATAGGTTGAATTTAACATTGGCCATAACTTTGGAACTGCATATTATAGAGACTTTACATTTGGCATGTGTACTCAATGCAAGTAGTTCTTTAGTTCAGTACAAGTTTGATGATGTCAGACAAAGGTCAAGGTCATTTAGAGACCCACATTAGATAGACAGACAAATAGTCAAGATAGACAAAGGAAATAAGAATAGCTCACTGTTCCTTCTTAATCTATTAGGACAACAAAACAGATGAGCCTTTGCACCTGCTTGCGGTGCTCTCGTTAATGAATTATTATGTATGCGTACACATTGGGATTGCAGAGTGCCACAAACCACTTTCAGGTCAATTCGACCCTGACCTCTGACCTTGATAATTGAATTTTTTGTCTGTAGCATAACTACTACACCCTATCACTATAACCCAATAAAATAGGGGTTAAAAAAGAATTCTCTTATTCAGTATTCAAATCCATTTTATTTTCCTTTACTTTATTGTTTTTATATTTATTTGTCTTTTTCAGTTTGAAGGTACATGTCTAATTTCATATATCTACATGTCTATAATTCATGTAAAGTGCATTTTAACCCATTACCCCATAAAAACGCATTTTTACAACTTTGATTTATTCCTACATTGAAGAAAATAATTGCAATTTATACATTCATTAATATATTAGATAAAAATATTTTCTATATTTAGCAGATGTTAGCTTAAAGCAGGCTGAAAGGAAAGCAGAATGTGCCTTAAGGCACATTCTGCTTTACTTTCAAGCTGCTTAAGTGTTCACCTATTTTTAAAACTAGAAACAGGCTATGGGGAAATGGGTTAATGCACAACTTCTGTTTTGAAAGAGCTCTATAAAATATAAATATAATACATGTACATATATCTTAAGATGGAGGAGTGCCAACCACTTTTAGGTTATTTTGCCCTTGACCTCTGACCTTGATTATTGAACAACTATGTCTGGAGCATTCCTCTTTTACTACATCATTCAAGATTATCAAATATGGTGTGTGGATATATCTTTTGACTGCCAAAATATGTTAGATCACTTTGACATTAGCCATGACTTTTGACCTCGATTTTAGAAAAACTTTGTACAGAGCATATCTCTCCTATATCATCCAGGATTACCAACCTGGTGTGTGTGTGTATATATCTTAGGATTGTTTAGTATCACATTCCACTTTCATGACACTTTGACCTTGACCTACACCTTTGACCTTGATGTCTGAAAAACATTGTCTTGAGCATTTGACAGGGTGCCATAGTGGCAGTATTAATCCCCTTCAGTGATAGTTTTTAGCTCACCTGCGCCGGAGGCTCAAGGTTACAGATGTTGGGATCATATGTCATCCAGTATTTTGTCAACATTGTTTAAACATCTCATTTCAAACCATTGGCCTAAATCCACTCAAAGTTGTTAAATGATTGTAGATGGGGTAATTTTTTGTTGTCTGTTTTGAAGGCAACCATGAGCCATTGTCATCACTATGGCATTAGTTTGTCATCACTCTGGCATATATTGTCATCACTCTGGCATATAATGTCATCACTCTGGCTTTTATTTTCATCACTCTGGCATTTATTTTCATCACTGTGGCATTTATTGTCATCACTCTGGCGTTTATTGTCATCACTGTGGCATTTATTGTCATCACTGTGGCATTTATTGTCATCACTGTGGCATATATTGTCATCACTCTGGCTTTTATTTTCATCACTCTGGCATTTATTGTCATCACTCTGGCGTTTATTGTCATCACTGTGGCATTTATTGTCATTCACTCTGGCATTTATTGTCATCACTCTGGCATATATTGTCATCACTCTGGCATATATTGTCATCACTACAGTGTTTATTTTCATCACTCTGGCTTTTATTGTCATCACTCTGGCATATATTGTCATCACTCTGGCGTTTATTGTCATCACTCTGGCTTTTATTGTCATCACTCTGGCTTTTATTGTATCACTCCAGTGTTTATTATCATCACTCCTGCGTTTCTTGTCATCACTTTGGCATCTATGTTGTGGTCGTCATTGGTTTATGTCCGACAAAGGTCAAGGTCATTTAGATCTAAAGTAGGGTGAATTTAATATTGGCTATAACTTTGGAACTGCATGTGATAGAGACTTATTATTTGACATTTGTACTCAACTGAAGAAGTTTTTGAGCTCAATTCAACTTGGTTCATGTCCAAAAAAAGTAAGGGTTAATGTAACATTGGTCATGTGATGCTCTTGTTCTGGTTGCCAGTGCAACTTGCACAAAATCTAGAAAAGTCAACTGAGGCACAATGTCCTCGGATTAGCCAAATAAAGGCCATGACCCTTATATTGGTCTATCTGTTTGCAACTTCAACCTTAGCCATAACAGAGGAACTACATGTGATAGAGACTTCTTATTGATTAAATTTACTCAACTAAGAAGCTTTTAAGCTTAGTATTATTTTGGTCACGTCAGACAAAGTTCAAGGTCTCTTTGAGGTCATTTAGGTGCCATATAAACTGGATATAACATTTGCCATAACTTATGTGTGACAGAGACATCATATTAGGCATGTGTACTTCACTCAAGAAGTCCATTGAACTCTGTTCATGTAAGGTCATACCAGACAAAGGTCAAGGTCTTTTAGAGGTCATGGTCACATTAGGGGCATAGTGTCTCACAAATGCATCCTGTTTTACAATAAGGTTCATGGAACAAACTGACAGAAAGTAAACAGATGATTCAGTTAAAGCTGCTATAGATAAAGGAAATCTTTTAACAACTACTAAGCTCCTATGTTACCACCAAACCCTATGTTGTGGCTACTTGTTAGAAACAAGTCTAAGACAGGTAGAGTTTGGTGGAAACCTAAAGGAGTAAATATTGGAAAAAAATATCTTATCTTTCTCCACTTTATCAAATTAAAGATCAGAAAACAATCTATTACAGTTTTATTTCCCAATAATTAAGTAAGCCAGCATTTGATCAGGCTCCAAACTGTTTGATATTCAGATTAAAGTAAATTTTTAACATTTTCAAAAAGTTTTCATTTTCTCCATTTTATTGCATTGTGTGTGTTTTAGTTTTGTTTAAACTGGAAAAAACAACATTTCCATGGTAACACTTTCTCGATTTACATTTTCAGTTAATGTGATTTTGTCCCAGGAAGAGACGTACGCTGAGGTGACGCCAGTTAGATTGAATGAGGACTCTGTAACTGCTTTTGTGTAAGGTTATGAAAAAAGACATAATCAAACAGCAAAACCTCTCAATTAAGATGATCACTAAATTGTGTTAATTATTAGGGGCTTAAGGCAGGTGAAGGCATAAAGTAAGGTGACAGTAAAACAGATAGCCCCTTAGGGAGCTTTCTGTTTTACTGTCACCTTGCTTTAAGCTGTCGTCTGAATTTCTAGTTCACCTGGCACGAAGTGCCAAGGTGAGATTTTAGGATCCCTGGATGTCAGTCGTCTGTCCATTTGTTCACAATTGGTTCGTTAACTCTCTAACGGCTACAAATCTCATCTGATCTTCATGAAACTTGATGACAAACTTGATGACAATGTTTGTCTTGTTGAAATCTAGATCAAGTTCGAATGTGGGTATTGTCCAGTTAAAAACAAGGTCATTGGGTCAAATGTTAACACTAGAGGCTACAAATCTCATTTGATTGTAATGCAACTTTGTCAGAATATTTGCCTAATTGATGTATAGGTCATGTTTAAATATTGGTCATGTCTGATCAAAAACTAGGTCACTAGGTCAAATCATAGGAAAACCTGGTAACACTCTAGAGGCTACAAATATCTTTGGATTTTAATGAATCTTGCTCAACATGTTTGCCTTGTTGATATCTAGCTCAGGTTATATGTAGGTCATGTCCAGTCAAAAAGTAGGTTTATTCAAAGAAAAACAGTGTTAACCCTCTAGGCTACAAATCTAATTAGATCTGAATGAAATATTGTCAGAATGTTTGCCTATATCAAATCTAGGTCAAAATTAAATGTAGATTGGGTTCGGTCAAAAACTAAGTCACTAAATCAAATCATAGAAAAATCTTAATAACATAGAGGTTGATTGTGGCACAGGGCCCCGACACGATTAATTTTTAGGGGAAAAAATTGTCAGAAAGTATATATAGAGACAAGGGATACAACTGATTTTCAGTATATTCTCACCCCATCTCGACAAAACCGGGCATATCATGAATAAATATTGATGAAACGACACCAATTTTGCATTTCTGTCTAGCTAATATGATACCCTTCCATAAAAACATAACATAAAACCAACTGTAAGCATACAATTTTAACAGTAACTGCGTCCACTCATTGAAATCACCAATTTTCGGAAAACGGGACAGGTGTTCGTTCATAGCCAACACAGCATCAGACACCTCTGTACGCTTGTTTAGGCGGTATTTTCGAGCATTACAGTAATACAGTTCCATAGATATCAATTTTAACACATATAAAAGCTGATTTGTACTCAAATCATTGCCATACCATCAACAAATTAGCATGTTTTCATCGGCAGTAAAGTTATTCTTGTACATGTAAGCTTTTTTGGTACGGCAATGATTTAAGAAGAAATCAGCTTTGATCGGTGTCAAAAATGTATATCTATGCAACTGCATGACTGTCATGTTCGATATTATCGCCTAAACAAGCGTGCAGTAGTGGCCAATGACTGTAATGCTCGAAAATACCGCCTAAACAAGCGTACAGTAGTGGCCAATGCTGTGTTAGCTATGAACGAACACCTGTCCCGTTTTCCGAAAATCGATGATTTCAGTGAGTGGACGCAGTTACTGTTAAAATTGCATGCTTACAGTTGTTTTTATGTTATGTTTTTATTGAAGGGTATCATATTAGCTAGACAAAAATGCAAAAAGGGTGTCGTTTCATCAATATTTATTCATGATATGCCCGGTTTTGTCGAGGTGGGGTGAGAATATACTGACAATCAGTTGTATCCCTTGTCTCTATATATACTTTCTGACGATTTTTTTTCTCTCAAAAAGCAATCGTGTCGCGGCCCTGTGGATTGTGGGTCATATCCAGACATGATCTAGGTCACTATATGTCCAGCTTTATATGATGTGCCAAGTGAGCTACAGGGCTACAGTGGCCCTTTTCAGCTCACCTTAGCTAGCTCAGGGTGAGCTTTTGCAATCATTGAACATCCGTCATCTGTTGTTAGTCGTTCGTTGTCAACAATTTTAGTGTCACCACTCTAGAGGCCACAATATTAATCTTATCTTTCTCAAACTTGCTCAGATTGTATATTAGCTATTATGGTTGGAATCAGACTAATAGATCAAGAGTTACATGTACATGTATCTACCTTTGAATTGCTGAAAATGCCATATTAAACAGTGTTTACACTCTAGAGGCCACTATTTTTATCCAATCTTTCTCAAACTTGCTCTGATTGTATATGACCATCAGAGTTCAGATGAGTTTGATTATTGTTGAATCAGACTTATTGGTCAAGAGTAATCTACCTTTGAATTGCTGACAATGTCATATTTAACAGTGTTTACACTCTAGCGGCCACACTTTATATCCAATCTTTCTCACACTTACTCAGATGGTATATGACCATAAGTGTTAAGATGACCTTGATTATGAATGAAATCGAAGGAATATGTAGAGAGTTATCTACCTTCGAATTGCTGAAAATGTAATATTTAACAGTGTTTACACTCTAGAGGCCACACATTTTATTCAATCTTTCTCAAACTTGCTCAGATTGTATATGAATATAAGAGTTAAATTGTGTTTGATTATAGTTGAAATCGAACTAATAGGTCAAGAGTTATCTACCTTTGAATTACTGAAAATGCTATATTTACTAATGTTTACACTCTTGAGGCCACAATTTTTATCCAGTCATTTTCAAACTTGCTCAGATTGTAATACTATGACCATAAGAGTTCAAATAAGTGCCATTATGGTTGAAATCGGACCAATAGGTCAATAGTTATCTGCCCTTGAATTGCTGAAATGCCATATCTAACAGCGTTTACACTCTTGCAACTAGTTTTCAATGGATTTTGATTATACCATAGGTAATACTTGACACATACATCTAGATCTATTACCTAAAAAAATACTTCTATTATAGTTACAAGGTATACAACGCTATTAGACAGGTAGTCTTAACTATCGACTTAAACTGCTGCTAAAACAGACTAGATTGCTGATATTCTCTTGTGGTACCCTCGGGAAATGATAAATTTATCAATATCTACTTTTTAGCTCACCTGAGCAGAAGGCTCAGGATGAGCTATTGTGATACCATTCCGTCCGGCGTCGTACGTCGTCCGTTCACATTTTCAAACAACATCTCCTCAGAAACCGCTGAACCGATTTCAACCAAACTTTGTCAGAAGCATCAGTGACAAGGGGGAACGAAATCTTGTTAAAAGATTTTGGCTAGAATTATTCCCCTTGCTGTGGGACCAGATTTTCTAACATGACCATATAGACAACTTTTAATGCATAAGAAAATCTTAAAAAATCTTCTTCTCAGAAACCGAAAGGCCCAGACCTTTAATATTTGGTATGTATCATTACCTAATGATCTTCTACCAAGATTGTTCAAAGTTTGACCCTGGGGCTTATCAGTTTTTCTTAGGAAAACCTTTAAAAATCTTCTCCTCAGAAACTGTATGGCCTAGATCATTAATATTTGACATGTAGCTTTGCCATATGGTCCTCTACCAAGATTGTTCAAATTATGACCCCCGGGTCAAAATTAACCCCGCCCCGAGGCTTATCAGTTTTACATAGACTTATATATAGGAAAACCTTTAAAAATCTTCTTCTCTGAAACTGTAAGGCCCAGATCTTTAATATTTGACATATAGCTTTGCCTTGTGGTCCTCTACCAAGAATGTCCAAATTATGACCCCCGGGCCAAAAATGGCCCCGCCCTCGGGCTTATCAGTTTTTCATAGGGAAACCTTTAAAAATCTTCTTCTCTGAAACTGTAAGGCCTAGATCATTTATATTTGACATGTAGCTTTGCCTTAAAGTCCTCTACCAAAGTCGTTCAAATTATAACCCCTGGGTCAAAATTGGCCCCACCCCGGGGCTTATCAGTTTTACATAGACTTATATAGGAAAACCTTTAAAAATCTTCTTCTCTTTAACTGTATGGCCTAGATCTTTAATATTTGACATATAGCTATGCCTTCTGGTCCTCTACAAAGATTGTTCAAATTATGACCCCGGGCCAAAAATTGCCACGCCCTGGGGCCTATTAGTTTTTCATAGGATAACCTTTAAAAATCTTCTTCTCTGAAACCGTAAGGCCAAGATCATTTATATTTGACATGTAGCTTTGCCCAATGGTACTCTACCAAGATTGTTCAAATTATGAACCGTTGATCAAATTTGACCCCGCCCCGGGGCTTATCAGTTTGACATAGACTTATATAGGAAAACCTTTAAAAATCTTCTACTCTGAAATTGTAAGGCCCAGTTTCTTAATATTTGACATATAGCTTTGCCTTGTGGTTCTCTACCAAGTGTGTTCAAATTATGACCCCCAGGCCAAAAATGGCCCCACCCAGGGGCTTATCAGTTTTTATAGGAAAACCTTTAAAAATCTTCTTCTCTTAAACCGTAAGGCCCAGATCATTAATATCTGACATGTAGCTTCGCATTGCGGTCCTCTACCAAGATCAAATTATGGCACCTGGGTCATAGCTACATGTATATCAAAATGTTGTCTTGCCCAGTCAGATTCTATGGTACAGTGTCCTCAGGTGAGCGAAATGTGACCCTCTGGGTCTCTTGCTATTTCATCAAATTCAGTCAAATAACGCCACAGTACATGGTTTATGACGAAAATGTGCACCAAAAAGTGTGTTTTTTTGTAATAGATCTAGATGTATGTGTCAAGTACCTGTGATTATACTTGCACACAAAGTATATAGCTATAAGTTATCGAAGAAGTGCAATTATTGTTGAAATCTTATCAGTGTGTGAAGGATTATTTGCCCTTGATATACTTTGAAATGCTAGAAAAGGCTTCATTTCAGTATTGTATAGGCTCTAGTTATCTGCCCTTGATGTACTCTACTACACTAGAATAGGTATTTTAATATTGTTTACATGTTATACTAAAATTTGAATTGATTTAGATTAAAACGAGTGATGATGATGATGAGTTGGGTTTTACGGCACTGCGACACAAAATAGGTCATATAGCGCCGATGATTAATGAGGGGTGATGAGATGAAATGATGATGATTTCAGGAAGATGGTTTCGGCTAATCTCATTCGTTGACCAGCAGCGCATGGGATCAAAACCACCAACCTGCCTTCCTTTTAGTTCTTGGCAGAGGGAATAGTCTCGGTCTAATAAACAGAAACAATTCCCTTTGACAATTAAGCCCCAGAACTACGGCAAAGTAGGAAGGTCTCTGAGGTAAAACGAGTGAAACTCAAAGGTAAAGCTATTAGGCGTCATTACAACAGATGAGCGATATGAGGGCCTTCAATGCCCTCTTGTTTATAATCAATAATCCTTCAATTTAGTGGTCATCATAGAGAGGTTTTGTTGTATATAGTTAAGCCTTTACTCAGTAGATAAGCATGTTTATACTTTTAGTGTATTCCTCCACTGAAGAAAAAAAAACCATTTTATACAGTCATAGATATATCTCATAAGCAATAATAATATATTCTAGGAAAGTAGGCTGAAAGTATCGTCAACACTAAAAACAAGTTATGGAGTAAAGGATTAATTAACATTATTCCAGAGATCTAGCCTGTTTCTACGAGGGGTGTTCAAATAGTTTTGATACTGGATCAATAACTTCAATATAATGTGTGCAAAATGCATGTGTGATATATCATTTTAAAGAAAAATTCTTCGCCTACACGATGGTATAATGCACGATAAGATCACATAACTCGATGAGTCACAACATGAAACTAAATGACCCCTACTCGAGGACACTGGAACATAGGCACTTTTCAGACATTACCTTTTGACGTAATAACTTCTTAAATAGTACAATTTCCTGATTTCTTTTGGAAATATATCAGTTTGTGTCTAAATTTCATTGTAAATAAAATTTTATTTCTATTGAAAGGGTTAACTGTCTAAAATCTCATTTTTTCAAAATCAACATTTCTTATTTTGCTAATGACGAAAGTGGACATGCTTTTTCAAACGCTATGAAAATGTTCTAGATAAGTATATCTACAATTTGATTTTAAAACATGAAACCACTTTTCAATGGCTTCAATTATAGCCTGGTTTAAAAATAAAAAAAGACTTTGTAGTGACGAGCTATTGCAATACCCCCGGTGTAGTCGTCGTTGTCGTAGTCGTTGTCGTGAACGGCGTAAACAATTTTAAGAAAATGTCTATAACTTCTATGTCCCTTGAGTTATTGCTTTCATATTTGGTATGTGTGTGTATATGGACAAGACCTTCCCATGCACAGAAAAATTTTGACCCCTGTGACCTTGACCTTGAACTTAGGGCCTGCGTTTAGGTTTTGAAATCTGCGTTTAGGTTTTGAAAAATGCCTCTAACTTCTATATCCCTTAAGGTATTGCTTCTATGTCCTTTGAGGTATTGCTTTCATAGTTGGTATGTATGTGTATATGGACAAGACCTTTACATGTTAGACCCCTGTGACCTTGACCTTGAACTTTGGGCCTGTGTTTAGGTTACGAAATCTGCGTTTAGGTTTCTAAAAATGCCTTTAACTTCTATATCCTTTGAGGTATTTCTGCCATAGTTGGTATGTGTGTGTATATAGACAAGACCTTTCCATGCTCAGAAAAATTAAGACCCCCTTGACCTTGAACTTAGGTCCTGCGTTTAGGTTTCTAAATCTGCGTTTAGTTTTTGAAAAATGCCTTTAACTTCTATGTCCCTTGAGATATTGCTTCCATAGTTGGTATGTGTGTGTATATAGACAAGACCTTTCCATGCTCAGAAAAATTTAGACTCCTGTGACCTTGACCTTGAACTTAGGGCCTGCGTTTAGGTTTCTAAATCTGCGTTTAGGTTTCAAAAAATGCCTTTAACTTCTATGTCCCTTGAGGTATTGCTTTCATAGTTGGTATGTGTGTGTATATGGACAAGACCTCTCCATGCACAGAAAAATTTGGGGGCCTGTGACCTTGACCTTGAACTTAGGGCCTGCGTTTAGGTTTCGAAATCTGTGATTAGGTTTAGAAAAATGCCTTCAACTTCTATGGCCCTTGAGGTATTGCTTTCATAATTGGTATGTATGTGTATATGGACAAGACCTTTACATGCACAGAAAAATTTAGACCCCTGTGACCTTGACCTTGAACTTAGGGCCTGTGTTTAGGTTTCGAAATCTGTGTTTAGGTTTCGAAAAACGCCTTTAACTTCTATATCCTTTGAGGTATTGCTTTCATAGTTAGTATGTGTGTGTATATGGACAAGACCTTTCCAGGCACAGCAAAATTTATACCCCTGTTACCTTGACCTTGAACTAAGGGCCCATGTTTAGCAGTGCTCCAGATAAGGTGCGTACGTGCGTTTTCCCGCATATTTTTTGGAGAGAAACGCATTTGAAATGACGATCCAGGCGTACAAAAACGCACAACGAAAATTGCGTACGCATTTCAAATATTTAGTTGCGAGTAACAAACGGTAGACTGGGTATCAGTTTTGCGTGTTTGATGGGTTAGAACTACGTTCTTTACTTAGAAAAATAACTTCAAACCAGTCCGTATTTTAAGTGAAATGTTTACCCTAACACCTTTGGCTGTTTAAATTAGTTTCGCACCCGCAGTGTCTCGCCTCAGTCGCGAACATTAAAAAGCGGCAACATTGGATCGGCCGGGTTATCTCAATTCCGTAGCCTTTCAGAAAGGGTACTTTAAAACTCAAATACTCGGAGACCAGTATCAACACGCCCGCGTAGTTTTCCCCCTACTACAAGGTACGGGTCGAAACATTATGGGACGAAATTGTCATTGCAAGCGTCGGCAGAAAAACATGTTATGATGGCGGCGTCTGGTGCTGGTCAACGTTAAAAGTAATGATAAAACGCCTATACTATTCAATTTAAAAAAACGCGAGGATGCCATGAGCGGGTATTCAAATCTATCATTGAGTGTTAATTGATAGCGTCATTCGCGAGGACAACCCCAGTGTATCAAAATACTCAAAAATTATCAAAAGAAAACACAACGGTGCCCAGGTAAATAAAAAACTTGAAAATAATCTTGGAAATTAATTATCCCTGGTTAAATATTAGTTTTTAAGGGACAAGATCGGGAAACAGTATTGAAATATCCCATATGCATTGAGGGAAATGTAGACACCTTGTTGGCCATTGAAGGCTCAAAGATTCATGCAAAGAAATACTGTTGACAGGCATGGGTATTAAAGAGCACAAGCGATGTGTTCAAATATGAACAGGAATGTACATATTGCACAATGTCTTGCTCAGATGATGACATTAACATAGAAGTGTGTACATGATTACATTGCTCAATTCAGTAAACGTTAAATTTAGTTGAAATTTTCCATTGTTTGTATTCTCCGTAGATTTTCAGTATTCAATTTCAATTTTCAGCATTGAAGTGAAAATAGTGTGAGTACGTACTCATTGCATGCAAAAATTATCTGGAGCACTGTGTTTAGTTTTCTAAATCTGTGTTTTGGTTTCTCAAAACTTTTATTAGGGCCCCACCGAGAGGTGGGCGCCCTATAGTAATCGCCTTGTCCGTCCGTCAGTCTGTCCGTCAGTCTGTCACACTTTTCCTTGTCAGCTCTCTAAGTCGAGTAATTTTTATCCAATCTTCACCAAACTTGCTGAAAATATGTATTAGTATAAAATCTAGGCCAAGTTCGATAAATACCAAATTGCATAAAGCATGTTGGAGTTATTGCCCTTCAATTATTAAAAAATGGCTGTTTCAGCCTTGTCCGCTCTCTAACTCAAGTAATTTTTATCCAATCTTCACCAAACTTGCTGAAAATGTGTATTAGTATAAAATCTAGGCCACGTTCGATAATTACTCAAATCGCATAAAGTATGTTGGAGTTATTGCCCTTGAATTATTAAAAAATGGCTGTTTCAGCCTTGTCCGCTCTCTAACTCGAGTAATTTTTATCCAATCTTCACCAAACTTGCTGAAAATGTGTATTAGTATAAAATCTAGGCCAAGTTCGATAATTACCCAAATGGCATAAAGCATGTTGGAGTTATTGCCCTTGAATAATTAAAAAATGGCTGTTTCAGCCTTGTCCGCTCTCTAACTCGAGTAATTTTTATCCAATCTTCACCAAACTTGCTGAAAATGTGTATTAGTATAAAATCTAGGCCAAGTTCGATAATTACCCAAATGGCATAAAGCATGTTGGAGTTATTGCCCTTGAATTATTAAAAAATGGCTGTTTCAGCCTTGTCCGCTCTTTAACTCGAGTAGTTTTTATCCAATCTTCACCAATCTTAATGAAAATGTGAAATGGTATAAAATCTAGGCCACGTTCGATAATTACCCAAATCGCATAAGGCATGTATGAGTTATTGCCCTTGAATTATTAAAAAATGGCTGTTTCAGCCTTGTCCGCTCTCTAACTTGAGTAGTTTTTATCCAATCTTCACCAAACCTTATGAAAGTTTCTATTGTTATAAAATCTAGGCCAGGTTTGATAATTACCCAAATCGCATAAGGCATGTTGGAGTTATACCCCTTAAATTATTAAAAAATGGCTGTTTCAGCCTTGTCCACTTTCTAACACAAACACTTTGTATTGGATATTTATCAAACCTACTGAAAATGTTTATATAATCTAGGTCAAGTTCGATAATTACCCAAATCGCCTATGGCACATCAGAGTTATTGCCCTTCAATTATTAAAAGATAGCTGTTTAAGCCTTGTCCGCTCCCTTACTGAAACAACAGTTTTTATCTGATCTTCACTAAACTTGCTGAAAATGTTTATTGGTATGAAATCTAAGCCAAGTTCGATAACTACTCAAATCGCATAAGGCAATTCAGAGTTATTGTCCTTGAATTATACAAAAATGACTGTTTCAGCCTTGTCCGCTCTCTTAACTCAAACATTTTATTTTGGATCTTTACAAAACTTGCTGAAAATGTTTATTAGTATAAAATCTGCAGTTTTATCTTGTGTCTTTCTCCTCCAGACTCCTTTTGTGGGGTCCTTTCTGACTGGTCAGTATTCTAATTACTCCTATGTCCATTGAAATATTCCTTTCATATTCAGTTTGCTTGTGTATATGGACAAGATCTTTCCTTGCATGCAAAATGTTTGAGCCCTCTGACCTTGACCTTGAACTTAGGACCCGCGTTTAGGTTTCAAAGTCTGCGTTTAGGTTTCTCAAAATTTCTTTAACTCATATATCCATTGAGATATTTCTTTCATATTTGGCATGCATGTGTATGTGGACAAGACCTTTCCATGCATGCAAAAAAATTAGCCCAGTGTCCTTGACCTTGAACTAAGGTCGTGAAAGGTTTCAGGTTTCGAAATCTGCGTTTAGGTTTCAAATATTCTTATAATTCCTATGTCCCTTGAGGTGTTATTTTCATATTTGATTTGCCAGTGTATATGGACAAGACCTTTCCATGCAGGCAAAAAGGTTGACCTCTGTGACCTTGAGTGTGGTTTTAAGTTTCTAAAGGTGCCGGTGGCGAGCTTTGTTGTCTCTCTGACAACTCTTGTTTATTATGTTTTCAGTACGTGTTTAGAATTAGCTCTATTTTGGATATCTTATGTAATAATAACATTTAAAACTTTGTAGTGTCTTATTGTATTTGACAGAAAATTTCATAAACTTATTCAAAACAATAAAGCCATAATAATAATTATAGTATCAAATTGTGTTTAGAAAATTAACTCAAATATTCACAAACAGGTCCAGTGTCCTCGAGGAGGGGTCATTAAGGTTCATGTTGGAGCTGGTCGAGTAATGCAATCTTATCGTGCATGATATCACCGTGTCCGTAAAGAATGGATCTTTACAATGATATATCACATATGCATTTTGCACTTAATATAATGAAGTTATTAACCCAGTATCAAAACGTTTTGAACTACCCTTGTAGCTTTGAAGACAGCTAGGTGACAGCTAGAACCAGGTTGAAAGTAAAGCAGGATGCACCTTAGGGCACATTCTGCTTTACTTGTAACCTGTTTTAAGCTAGTATCTACTAAGATACATAGAAAATATTTCTTACAATGCATATTATCGACTGTATAAAGTGGAGCTCAGGGTGAGCTTTTGCAATCCTTGAATGTCCGGCGTCCGTCGTGCGGTGTGCGTCGTCCGTCGTCCGGCGTCAACAATTTTAGTGTTTACACTCTAAAGGCCACAATATTTATCCAATCTTTCTGAAACTTGCTCAGATGGTATATTGCCATAAGAGGTCGGATGAGTTCGATTATGGTTGAAATCGGACTAATAGGTCATGAGTTATCTACCTTTGAACTGCTGAAAATGTCATATTTAACAGTGTTTACACTCTAGCGGCCACAGTATTTATCTAATCTTTCTAAAACTTGCCCAGATTGTATATGACCATAAGAGTTCGAAAGAGTTCGATTTTGATTGAAATCAGACAAATAGATCATGAGTTATCTACCTTTGAATTGCTGAAAATGCCATATTTAACGGTGTTTACACTCTAGAGGCCATAGTATTTACCCAATCTTTCTAAAACTTGCCCAGATTGTATATGACCAAAAGAGTTTGGATGAGTTCGATTTTGGTTGAAATCAGACAAATAGATCAAGAGTTATCTACCTTTGAATTGCTGAATATGCCATATTTAACAGAGTTTACCTTCTAGAGTTCACAATTTTTACCCAATCTATCTCAAATTTGTTCAGATTGTATATGACTATAAGAGTTCAGATGTATTTGATTATGGTTGAAATCAGGCTTATAGGTCGAGAGTTATCTACCTTTGAATTGCTGAAAATGCCATATTTAACGATGTTTACACTCTAGAGGCCACACATTTTATCCAATCTTTCTCAAACTTACTCAGATTGTACACTCAGTGCAAAAAGAAACGCACACTTTTATTACAATATTATCTGTATGTAAAAGGAACGTATTTGTGAAATAATCTTTTCATTACAGTCAGTAGTTCCGTCTTGTGCTATCAATGTTGAAAATGGGAGGTTTATCATTGAATTGGTATCATCACAACCTGTACAAATCGGTGCGATGTTTTCAACTGGCAATAGTTAACTCTTTCGCTGCCAAATTAATCGTGAGATTTTTATCCCACCACCGTTTCATTGTCGTCTGCTTCAATTTTGTTGTTTGCAAGATCGTTTCAAAGTAAGATTCAAAGTAGTATGACTTAAAGAATATCTATACGAGTGTCAAACAGTATGGATCCTGATCAGACGCCGCGTTACGCGGCGTCT
Organism: Gari tellinella; assembly: GCA_922989275.2. Classification (NCBI taxonomy): domain Eukaryota; kingdom Metazoa; phylum Mollusca; class Bivalvia; order Cardiida; family Psammobiidae; genus Gari; species Gari tellinella. Next base: position 98,605,596 of record OV277860.1, read on the forward strand.
GATCAGGATCCAAACTGTTTGAAAACGCGCATTTTGACGTCATTAAGAGTGAAAGGGTTAAAATACAGCACAGTAATTTTAAGAATATGTTTTTTCTAAACTTGTGTTTGAATTAAATTGATCTTGAGATATGGTCTTAGTATCTTAAAAAAGTCTCTTAATCTGCGCCTGAGCACAATGTGCGTTTCTTTTTGTACTGAGTGTATATTACAATAAGATTTCGAATGAGTTCAATTATGGTTGTAATTGGATCAATAGGTCAAGAGTTATCTACCTTTGAATTGCTGAAAATGACATATTTAACAGTGTTTACGCTCTAGAGGCCTCAATATTTATCCAAGCTCTCTCAAACTTGCCCAGATTGTATATGACCATAAGAGTTCGAAAAAGGGTAATTATGGTTGGAATCAGACAAGTAGATCAAGAGATATCTACCTTTGAATTGCTGAAAATGCCATATTTTACAGCGTTTACACTCTTGCAACTATATACAGTTTTCAATGGATTTTGATTATACTTGTACACAAAGAATGTAGCTATACGTATTCCAAGGAGTGCAATTATTGTTGAAATGTAATAATTGTGGCAGTAGTTTACATGCCCTTGATATACTTTGAAATGCTAGAAAAAGGCTTCATTTCAGTATTGTTTAGGCTCTAGTTATCTGCCTTTGATGTATTCTATTATACTACAGTAGGTCGACAAACTTGAATGGATTTAGAATAAAACAGGTGAAATTCGAAGGTAAAGCTATCAGGCTTCATTACAAATGGTGAGCGATATCAGGGCCTTCAGGCCCTCTTGTTTCTTCAGTGGAGGAATGAATTTGAGGTGTAAAACTGTGTACATGTATATGGGTAAATGGATTAAAGGGGATTGCTTAATGCTGGACAATAGTAATGCTAAAAGCTCCTGTAGTGACTTTATACATTACTACCCTTTCCTGCAGTAAACAGTTATCTCTTTCAACTCATTACCTATAGTCTGTTTTAAACTTTGTAGACAGGTGACAACATAAAACAGGTTGAAAGTAAGCAGAATGTGCCTTAAGGTGCACTCTGTCTTAGTTTCAGCCTGCATTAAGTTACCATCTACTAGGATATAAAATAGATTTCTTATTGTGCATATTAATGACTGTATAAAAAGGAACTTAATTTTCTTCAGTTGATGAATAAATTAAAGGGATTAAAAGGTATACTTGTGGAGTAATGGGTTGAGAAATGGCTATCACTCTACATTGAGTAGTAAGAACACCAAATTACAAGTATATTTCTGGAGTGGTCATATAAGTAATGATTTTCGCTGCCTTTTTATTAGCCCTTTCCCCTATAGCAGTGCCTTTTATTGCATTTAATTTATTTTTCCACTAATGGTTAAAATTTATACAGTCATGAACATAAAACTTAAAGACATCTCCTGACGACCTTTTGATCATAACACCTTGCCAGACAATTTCCTTGCAAAAAGCATGGGTCTTATGAACATGTCATTAGCAAAGAACCACTAAAGCTTCTCATGTGAAACCCGACCTTTATATTTGATAGTTTGGTTAGAAATAACCATTGAAAATCACTAGAGCATGAGTATAATCTGGACCTCACCAGGTAAACTGAGATTGTGCTGCACGTGATTGACAGTTACATTGACACCTCCAGAACAATGGGCTGGTGGTCTCTCAATGGGCTGAGGAAAAGTCTTTAAGAAATAATTTCTATACCATAGCACATGGTAGCTTAAAGGGATACTTGCGTATTTGAAAAAAAAGACAGAATCTCATGAAAAGTTCTACAAGTTGAATTAAGGTCTATATAAGCAAATTGTTAAAAAAAAATTGGGGCTGCCATGCTTTTTATAGATCTAGCTTGCTTTGAAAAGTGTGACGTTTGCCGCATTTAATCATTGTCAGAGCAAAAAACGTCATAAGGGACAAATGCACTTATATTACAACAAAATAACAAATATCTGGTACACTTTTTATTTTTTCTAGCATTCATTCATCACAAGCAAGTGTGAAATTAACTTTTTAAAGCTCTTTCTTGTGTTTTTAATGAGCTTTTGGGCTAAAATGAATGCTGAAAACCGGAAAAATAAGACATTTTTTCTTTCCAATGTCTCACAAAAACATCAATTATGTGAAAAGTTTCTCTAAAACATTCTTTAAACTTTCTAGGCATCTAGGTTAGAGTATTCCTTATCAAATGGTGTAAAGAAACCTAGGTGTCACCATGCTCTTTTATGAAATATGGTCAAAATTCTAACCCTACCGCCTTCAGATTTTATGCAGAAAATATACCTCCCCCAATAGCTAAATTGGGTCTCTGTTGGCCGAAAAAGGAGAAATATTCATCCAATATTTGCTTAAATTGGTAAATATATGAGTGTTTGTGAATACAACAGCATTTAATAAAGTTTTAGTTACTTAAAGCATTTACAGTGCTGCTGATAAAAACATAAACATAATTTCTACCAGAACTGCTACTCAGGACAGATTTTTAAAATCTTGAAACAGTGCCTGTACGGAAAGGACTATATTTTACATAATTTACCAATGAGAACTTTTCAAAATTCATTTTCATAGTAATAAATGTATTGCAAATCAGAAAATATATAGTAATCAAGTAGGACTGCAACGGTTCACCGAATTTCGGTTCGTTTGTCTCGGTTCGAGTTTCGGGTCGGCACTGCAAATTTTCGGTTCGGTGCGCCGATGTATGGTAAATTACACTAGACCGCTAATTTACCAATCAGCGTGCAGTCTGCGTGTATATTTTTGATGGTCAGACATTCCAAAATGTAAAGTTAAATCAAGGAAATATACAGAAGACGTCAGTGTATAATTCCGTGGTTAAATCACAGTTCTAACCTTTTCTTCTTGCAGTAATTTCAATAGCTCGCTTCTCATCCGTCTCATTCTTTTCATATCGGCTATTTATAATTCCGGGAAACCCAGCACTTAACGCATGCGCACGATTGATAGCCCGGCTTCAAAGGTACCAAAGTCGAATCAGCATCAGAAAAGGGTAACCAGTCTATTACACTTATGCTGACGTACTGGTCATTCCAAACTCAACACAGATGGTCGTTTTTTGATGTTTAATTCTTCATAGAATAAACCAAAATTACATGTTACGATGTAGATACATGTTAACAATAATCTTTAGACTGTATAATGTCCGAAATATATGTACTGCTCTGATTCTTTTTTGTTTACTTGTTTAAAGTATGTCCTGTAGCCCTCATCCATTGTGATTGTTCTATTCTGTTCTGGTTAACATTAAATCCGCGCACGGCGGCGGATGAGAACTACAACAAACATGACTTTCCCCTTCAGAGTTTTTGTTTAGACTGAGGTCCCAGATCTAATCTGGGCCCGTTTCCTAATAAGGGATGCTGTATACACGACCCCAGCTAATGGCCAGGTTCTGTGATCTTATTACAACATCACGTGATTTGGAATTCTGCATTATAATTATTAATAATTTTATTAATACATGTTTATTAATCATGAAATTATCAAAGTTAAACTTCCTTTTACTTAAAAAACTATAATAAAATCAAAAGCTAAATAAATTTGAAGCAGACGCTTATTTTGATGTGTTTATGCTATACACTAACAGTAACTGCTGTCCTAACAATCTCTAATGTTTGTAAGAGTTAATTCCCTTGAGTTATAATATAATAGTATCCTTTAAACTGCTGCAGTGCGATATTCGCCGATTTCGCGACAACACTTAGCGACCGCAAATTGCGAATGGCGATGTAAATAATTAAACTGAAATATTAATGACTTTTTCAGTAAAATAATAATATAATTGGAGCTAGGTATTACTTCTAGCGCTTATAACTAGAAGTCTGATGAGGCATTTTCGCTACCGGAAGTCGGTTTTGCGGGCGAGCGGATATGCGTCTGGACGACACAGACTTTTTTCGTACGTGTTTATACTAGAAAATTTATATAAAGGAAATGTTGATACGAATTAGTATAATCCTTCATAGCGCAGTTAGTATAGTGGTTGACTATCGTGGTTGACTAGCAATCCAAAGGTCATAGGTTCGAGACCCATCCGATCCAAATATTTTTTTTAAGTGTCCGATTTCTTGACTTGTCAATCCATAACGCAGTAATCAAGAGACATGTTATGTTTAGTCTTCGTTGATTAGTACTAGTGATGTTTACGGTCCAAGTTTATGTCGACTTACCTGTACGTTTTAGTTTAATGACTTACAAGTCAATTAAATCGGTATACATGTAAACGATTTGATCGAACTATAAAGCCACACAGTGAAGCTTATCAATACGCTAACCTTTTCAAGATCGATATTGCCCATTATAATTATGTTCAAACAATATAATAAACCTTGTATGCAAGTCCATGAATAAATAATAATGCATTTTAATGACAAAGTTTTAATTCTAAGGTAGGTAACTGTATCTAAACAACAAATATCCCACATTTTAATAAGAAAATATGTTATAACAACAAATCCTGACTGTAATATTTTCTAATTTTTTCAGACTGACTAGTTCATCAACCATATATTTGAATAAAATGAAAACAAATTTACATTGAATGAGTCAGTTTTTTGTAATTCAATTTTTTAGCATTTTGCAAAATTTAAATAGCTGATAACATCTTTCTGAACACCTTTATTCAAAATGTTTTTAGCTTTTCTTGTAATGAATGTTGTGGACTACTTATTGGGCGAGAATTATAGTCATTAGTTTTATTCAGTTTTAAGAAAAATAAAATCATCAAAAGTCTAGGTTTTTGTCAGAAAAAAGACCTTAAAGACAAACCACACGATAAATTTTGCCTATATTTACCCACATTGTTTCTTAGGCTATTATCATTCTTCATGAAAAGTTTCATAACAATCGTATGGAAACTACGCGCATATGCGAAGTACCTTAAGGAAGACAAGCCAGACTGACCGTTGACATAAAATAGGCTGAAAGCTTAGTTACGAAACTTCAATGAAAAACAGGTCGGGACGAACCACGCCTTAAATTCGCTACAATCTGTCCTAAAATGGTAGAAAGAAATGCACATCTTTCTCGTACATATGATAAAATTATAGATGACAGTGATAGCGTTTTCGAAAAAGTGTGTAGATCTATTGTCTGCGTAGACATGTGCCAGTAAATGAGAATTTTTTTCTGGTTGATTTTATCAAGTTCTTATCCTAATACCCGAACCGAAATAACCGAAAACCGAAGGGGTCTACTCGAACCGAACCGTGAAGTACCTGAACCGTTGCAGCCCTATAATCAAGGTATTTAAGAAGTTTATTTTTCAACATTTTTAATATAGGCGAGTATGTCTTTAAAGAAGTCTGAAAGAAAAGCAAAATGTGCCTTAAGGCGCATTCTGCTTTACTTTCTACCTGCTTTAAGTGGTCATCTGTCATCAAAACTAGAAACAGACTATGGGGTAAAGGATTAATTTCTGTTGTGAAAAATAATTCACTCTATTTACCTTTGTTTTCATTGAATATTGTATTCTCAGTTGAACTTTCAGCAATATATGCCCTTATCTGATAGTTTGTTTGTAATTATGAGGACAGGTGAGTAATTAAAGCAGGTTGAAATTAAAGCATAATGTCATAGCCTGCTTTAAGATAACATATGGTAGAATATCGAAAAATCTTTTTTAATGCATGTTCATGACTGTATAAAATGAAACTATTTTCTTCAGTGGCAGTATAAATTAAATGTGTTGAAATGTGTTTATGTGTTGTAAATGGGTTAAGTTAGGTTGAAAATAAAGCAGAATGTTTTCTTTAACAGCTCTTTGCGTATACTATAGGAACATCCTGCTGTTAATGTTTTAGCCTGCTTTAAGCTCCCATGTGCAAAGATAAATGGAATATTTTTCTAGCTCACTTTATTGAGTCAAAGGCTGAAAGTGAGCTATTGTAATGGTCCTGTGGCCATAATCCTTCATTGTGTGTTTTGCGTCATTGTTAATAATTTCTTCCAATAGCTTCTTCCAATAACATCTCCTATACCGCTTACCTGTTTTAACCAGGCTTTACTGGAATGTCCTTTGGCTGAAACTCAACAAAAAATGTTCAAATAATTTGATTCAGAGTTGAACTCTGGTTACCATGGCAACCAGAAGGGAAAAAATATCTTCTTGTGCCAAACCTTGAGGCCTAGAGCTTTGACATTTGGTATGTAGCATTACAAAGTTGACCTACCAAGATTCAGCAATCGGTGGTCCAGTGGTAAGGACGCTCGACTAGGAAGCGAGAGGTTCCTGGTTCGAGCCCTGTCAGGATCACTGAAATTTTTCTGAGCAAAAAATTAACCCTACATTGCTCCACTTCACCCAGGTGATTTAAATGGGTACCTGAGAGGGAAACAAGTCAATGTGTCATGGCTGCTAGTAGCGATGTATGTAAATGGCCAACTTGTGACTCGATGAACAGGGAGGTAATTGTAAAAGTCGGAAGAATATGACATATAAATTTCAGACTTGATAAACCTATCACCTTTACCTTTTACCTTTCAATGTAAATTGTTCTCTTGCTCTGATTGTCTGTAATCTCAATTTAATCCATTAAACATTAGCAATTTATTCATACCTTGGATACTTGGGCTTTACTGCAAAGCCTTCATCAACATACTTAGAAGAAGCAGGGCTGCCATTTCTCCGGATTTTTCCTAAATCTCCGGATTTTTCCTAAATCTCTGGATTTTTTACCAGTTCATGGTAGCTTAAAGCAGGCTAAAAGTAAAGCAGAATGCGCCCTTAGGTGCATTCTGCTTTACTTACAGCCTGCTTTAAGTAGTTGCATGTCAACAAAACAAGAAAAAGGCTATGGGGTAGAGGTATGATTCGTAAAATCGCACTTGAAAAATGCAAATTTGGAAATTAGGATTTTTCATGTCAACTTATGGCAGCCCTGAAGAAGTCAGTGGGTTTCACATCACTTTTGAGTTGTCACCTGATACCAGGAGAGGATTGTACACTGCTGGCAACTCCAACCCCTCGTCCCTATTGAGAGATGGTCGCCGCTGTTGGATGAGAATGGCTTCTTTCACTCAGTGTTTTATGTATTATGAGTACTTTGGTTTTCTGTGGGTTTGTATGGTGTCCTGTATTGTCATAGTGTTGGAGTTGCTGGTCGTGTACAGGCCTCTCCTGGTATCACATGACAACTGAAATTATTCAAGGTATAAATAAATTTCTCTGAGTTAATTGATTAAATTGAAAATATCTACCAAGACTGTTAAAAAATGGCACGCTCAAGGGTTTATCAGTTGTTCATAGTAAAATCTTTAAAAGTCTCCTTCTCAGGAAGCGTAAGACCCAGACCTTTAATATTTGAAACATGTAGCTTTGCCTTATGGTACACTACATTGTTCAAATGATGACCCCTGCGTCAGAAAAGGCCCAGCCCGGGCTGATAAGTTTTATTATTATTATTATTATTATACCCGATTTATATAGCGCTCATTTCACACAGGAGTTGTGCGTTCAAAAGCGCTTCACATGAAATTATATAAATGTACCTACAAAGCAAGAAAGACAAATAAATACATTCACAATAAAAATGATACAATATTGAGATGCATGGAAACATGGAAATTCTTTCAATATTATTACCAAGATTATAAAATTGATATAGTAAGTTTGTAAAATCATTTTTAAAATGAGTCAAATAATTAAAAGATCAATGGCATGATTAAAAACAGAGTGGTTTTTTGTTTGTTTGTTTGTTTGTTTGTTTGTTTCAGTGTAGAGCGGGAGAGTAGTTAACAAATCGTAAAACGAATGTTTAAAATAATACTCTCCATGTTGTTTGGTTGAATTTGTTTGTTTGTTTGTTTCAGTGTAGAGCCGGAGAGCAGTTCACAAGTCGTAAAACGAATGTTTAAAACAATACTCTATGTTTTACATAGACTTAGTGTAGAAAAACCTGTAAAACTCTTCTTTTCTGAAACAGTCAGTCTCAGAACTTTTATATTTGGTGTGTATCTTTGCCTTCTGGTCGTCTATTAAGATTGTTCAAATTATGAATCCATGGGCAGTTTTCCTGATATGAATACAGGGCTGCCATAAGTTGACATGAAAAATCCTAATATTTCCAAATTTGCCTTTTTCATGTGCGATTTTACGAATCGTACCTTTACCCCATAGCTTGTGTCTAGTTTTGTTGACACATGGCTGCTTAAAGCAGGCTGGAAGTAAAGCAGAATGCGCCTTAAGGGGCATTCTGCTTTACTTTCAGCCTGCTTAAAGCTACCATGTACTAGAAAAAAAATCTGAAGATTTAGGAAAAATCCGGAGAAATGGCAGCCCTGTATACTATATATATGTTAGATTATTATGTCATAGACTACATGTAGTTTCTAGTCTGACCAAAATATTTGTTATGTATTCTGACTTCAGTAGTTGCAAGCAGATAAAGAAATACTAGTATATCTTGTCTTAAAATGCCTCATGGTCAAAATTATAGCACAATGACTATTATTACCTGACTCTCTATTTAAGTGTTTATTAAGCATTTTTGACTGTTTTTTGGTAAAGAATTCCCAGACTTATGCTAGGTGACTGTTGACCGGTCAACAGTTGACTGTTGCACGGCACTGTTGCCTGCGCGAAAATGGTGCGCAAACATTTTCTGCATCGGAACCCGTCTTAGATCTACATAGATCTAGCATTTTACGGGTTTTTTTCGGGCCATATTTCTCTCTCGAACAATACCCTAAAAAGGCTACATATAGATAATTCTAGTATTATTAAGAATGACTCCGAATAAAGAATGTTAAACGCTTGCAGATCTAGCATCTTCCTTTTTTTAAACAAATTATGACGTTACATTCTAAATGACGTCATGTCATCATGAATTTATGACGCAATTGAAACTAAGTGTCAATCAATTTTAGTCAATAAGAAAATGATTACATTTCAAATCGTATTTGAAAAAATGAATATTTTAGAGAAACCTTTTCTAAATACAGTGATTGTGCGTTCAGTTGTTGTAGTGAATTAAATAAAGATATGATAAATAAATAATCTCTAGAATTTATACAGTTGTTCAAATCATGTAGATCTAGATCTAGCTTTTCATTCAGCCATGTACAATTCAGGAACTAGATCTGTCTTAAATAGAGAGTCCGGTAATAAATCACTTGTTTCATATTTACTTCGGGAACATTCAAATCATTGTCCCTCGGTAGCAGGGAAGACCTTGAGAACTGTTGCCCTCGGCCGTTGGCCTCGGGCAACAGTTCTCAAGGTCTTCCCTGCTACCTCGGGTCAATGATTTGACTGTTCCCTCAGTACCTATGAAACAAGTGTATAATGTGAGCTCTTTTGTATATGAGAAGTTATTTTTATTATTGTATGAATAATTTAGGATTGTAAAAAGGTGCATGTCTCTTTTAAACCGTATGTTGTGACCGCTCATTAGAATCATCTCTTCGAGAAAAATCTAATGAGTGGATTCTAATGAGTGGTCACAACGGTCCGCTGGAGAAATGAGAAAGTTTGTATTGGAAATAACCACCTTTACAGGAGCTCTGTATGTGTACGGATGGAATGTATTACAGTAAAACCTCTCTATTACGACCACTAAAATAAAGGCTAATTCATTGTATAAAATACAGGTGATAGTTTAAAGCAAGATGGAAAGGAGATTCCTGTTTTACCTTTACCTTGCTTTAAGCAGTCACCTGTCATAAACATCTAATAAGTAACATAATTTAGTGGTGGTACAGTGGAGAAAACGTTATTCTTTCCAAATAAACATGTTTACGCTTAAACTATTATTTCCATTGCAAACAGTTTGGAGCCAGATCAGACGCCGGGTAACCCGGCGTCTGATCTGGCTCCAAACTGTTTGTCACTCAGTATAAAATGAGTCGTCAAAATTATCAAAAAGTTGTTATTTTACCCATTTAAATGCACTGCGTTTGCGTTTCCTTTGCGTTTACACAGGAAAGAATAACATTTTCTCCACTGTAGTGTTATTTCTTACAGATCTAGGTTTTAGTGTTATTTCTTACAGATCTAGGTTTTAGTGTTTTTCTTACAGATCTAGCTTTTAGTTTTATTTCTTATAGATCTAGGTTTTAGTGTAATATCTTACAGATCTATGTTTCAGTGTTATTTCTTACAGATCTAGGTTTAAGTGTTATATCTTACAGATCTAGGTTTTAGTATTATTTCTTACAGATCTAGCTTTTAGTGTTATTTCTTACAGATCTTGCTTTTAGTGTTATTTCTTACAGATCTAGGTTTTAGTGTTATTTCTTACAGATCTAGGTTTTAGTGTTTTTAGCTCACCTGAGCCTTCGGCTCAGGATGAGCTATTGTGACCGCTCTTCGTCCGTCGTCAGTCGTCCGTCCACATTTTCAAACAACATCTCCTCAGAAACCACTGACCCGATTTCAACCAAACTTTATCAGAAGCATCAGTGACAAGGGGGAACGAAATAGTGTTCAAAGTTTTTGGCTAGAGTTATTCCCCTTGTTTTGGGACTTGATTTTCTAACATGACCGTATAGACAACTTTTAATGCATAAGAAAATCTTTAAAAATCTTCTTCTCAGAAACCAAAAGGCCCAGACCTTAAATATTTGGTATGTATCATAACCTAATGATCTTCTACCAACATTGTTCAAATTTTGACCCTGGGGCAAAAAATGGCTCCGCCCTTGGGCTTATCAGTTTTTCTTAGGAAAATCTTTGAAAATCTTCTCCTCTGAAACTGTATGACCTAGATCATTAATATTTAACATGTAGCTTTGCCTTATGGTCCTCTACCTAGCTTGTTCAAATTGTGACCCCCGGGTCAAAATTGGCCCCGCCCCGGGCTTATCAGTTTTACATAGAGTTATATAGGAAAATCTTTAAAAATCTTCTTCTCTGAAACTGTATGGCCTAGATCATTTATATTTGACATGTAGCTTTGCCTAATGGTCCTCTACCTAGATTGTTCAAATTATGACCACTGGGTCAAAATTGGCCCTGCCCCGGGGCTTATCAGTTTTACATAGAGTTATATAGGAAAATCTTTAAAAATCTTCTTCTCTGAAACTATGGCCTAGATCATTAATATTTGACATGTAGCTTTGCCTTATGGTCCTCTACCTAGATTGTTCAAATTATGACCACCGGGTCAAAATTGGCCCCGCCCCAGGGCTTATCAGTTTTACATGGAGTTATATAAGAAAATCTTTAAAAATCTTCTTCTCTGAAACTGTATGGCCTAGATCATTAATATTTGACATGTAGCTTAGCCTTATGGTCCTCTACCTACATTGTTCAAATTATGACCCCCGGGTCAAAATTGGCCCGCCCCGGGGCTTATCAGTTTTACATAGAGTTATATAGGAAAATCTTTAAAAATCTTCTTCTCTGAAACTGTAAGGCCCAGATCTTCCAGCTTTGACATATAGCTTTGCCTTATGGTCCTCTACTAAGATTGTTCAAATTATGACCCCTGGGCCAAAACTGGCCTGCAGCCCTTGGGCTTATCAGTTTTTCATAGGAAAACCTTTGAAAATCTTCTTCTGAAACTGTAAGGCCCAGATCATTTGTAATTGAAATGTAGCTTAACCTTATAGTCCTCTACCAAGATTGTTCAAATTATGACACCATGTCAAAATTGGCCCTACCCAGGGGCTTATCAGTTTTATATAGACTTATATAGGAAAACCTTTAAAACTCTTTTTATAGCTATATATATCACAATATTGTCTTGCCCAGTCAGCTTAGGTACAATGTTCTCAGGTGAGCGACTTGTGGGCCATGGCCCTCTTGTTCTTATAGATCTAGGTTTTAGTGTTATTTCTTACAGATCTATAATGCGAGGTTGTGACAACATGTGCTCCTACTGTATTGTGCCGTTCACCAGAGGACGAGAGAGGAGTCGCCCTATAGACTCAATATTAGATGAAGTCAAGATACTGTCTAATCAGGTAAACCTGTGATGTAAATAATAATATACCAAGTTATAGTCTACTTTCAGTCCGAATGACCCCTCAGCTGACTGTACATTTACTCCCCTGATCATTGAGCCATCTTGCCTTCAATATCGAGCACTGCTAACATAAGGCGCAATCAAATGCAGCCCCAGTACCGGCTCAGACCCTTCACAGGTACCCATTTTAACCGCTGGGTGGAGAGGAGCAATTCAAGGTACATGTCTTGCTTAAGAACATTCATGTACATCATCGGGGATTCAGAAAAAATCCCCTAGTCAGACGGCTGGTCCGGTTGGGGATCGAACTCACAACCCCTGGTAACGTAGTCCAATGTGTTATTACTGGACAACTACCGCCGGTAAACTAGGGCTCAGAGTCTCCAGATAAGGGGGGTATGTCAAAGACTAAACACTCCTTTTCTGGTCGCAACAGTGAGGAAATACTAGCACTTGGTAAACAAACAGACAGCTTGGATCCCCCAGACAGGATACCTTGACTTGATTTCATGTGGGTGAATTAGCTGGACCTCATGAAATGACTTCAATACTGTTAAAAGCGATGTAAAATCATATTCAACAACCCCTTTCTTTTACAGTCCTTCTTTTTTACAACCTTTTTACTCTTGTTTATATATTATACTTGTGTTTGTCGGAAAATAGCTGTTACAGCTGTTATATCGTATCCGACGTTAAATAAATCTTCTTGTATCCAGCATGTGCAGGGCTACCATAAGTTGCCCTTATAATCCTAAGATTTTCAAGCGTGATTTCAGGAATAGTACCTTTAACCCTTTTGCATCAAGACTCTATAATATTAACAATATTATGCAAACAGTTTGGATCCATATCAGTTGCTGCATAATGCTGTGTCTGATCTGGATCTAAACTGTTTGACACTCATGTAATGTTTGATAAGTAAATATTGTATAAAATTACAAAGCAGAAATCCGAAGAATTCAGGAAAAATCTGTAGGTCTTGAGAAATTGAAAAAAAAAACACATTTTTTTTTAATTATTCAGAGAAATGGCATCCCCTGCATCTGTCTAATCAGGTACCTCTATCTTGTAAACACTTCTATTCTAGTAGCCGAAAAACTACAGTGCTCCCTCCCTACAACGGCCCTCTGAACATTGATTCCCTCCTTACAAAAATGCTGGTCTCTGTTCCCTAAACAAGATAGTTTAATAAATGTATGATGAGTGACAAACAGCTTGAATCAAAATCAGATGCTGCATAATGCAGCATCTGATCTGCATTCAATCTGTTTACAAATGAAAGGCAATTTCCTTCCCTATTACAACCCCTTCCGAACAACACATACATTTTTTTATTTCCATTTGGTATTTTTGTAGACGTGGAGCAGTGTAGGGGTACACTAACATAGATTTGCAAACAGCTTCAATTCAGATCAAATACTGAGTAATTCTATGCTGGACCAAGATTGAGAATGTTTTACAGGGACTGTATTTGTAGAAATACATCTAAACTTGTATAAAGGTGGCACTCAAAAATGAGTCATGTGACTTGAGGCTCCCAGACAGGATTCCCTCACTTGATTTTATGTTGACGAATAAGCTGGAGGTCATGAAATGACTAAAATACTGTAAAAGCGATGTAAAATCATATTCAACAAATCAAATAAATTGTGCATAAGTGAAATTATACTGTAGTTTATTTATTTAGTATACTCAGTATTGCAAGAAATTAAATCTATAAATAATTCTCTCTATTTTGTAGGGAATTAAGGAGGTGACCCTACTGGGGCAGAATGTCAACAGTTACAGGGATTTGTCTCAGTCCAAGTACTTGCTATCATGTGTAAGGAACCAGCCTACTCTCCAAAGTGAGGGCTTCAAAACTATTTACAAAACCAAATATGGAGGTTTTAGATTCACTGAGCTGTTAGATAAAGTTTCACAAATAGACCCAGAGATGAGAATAAGGTTCACTTCTCCACACCCCAAAGACTTTCCTGACGAGGTAAGCTGGTCAGCTTTATGAAGTCACTTTAATTTGGCAACATACACTTAAATCATTTAACACATTACCCCATTGATTTATGCTTTTAATTTATTCCTCCACCAAAAAGAAACTCAATTTTATACAAAAATGAATATGCTATGTAAGAAGTATTTCTTATATCCTAGCAGATTGTAGCTTAAAGTCGGCTGAAAGTAAAGCGGAGCATGCTAGGTAGTTATCATCATCATCATCATCATCCAGTTTAGTTTAACCAGGCCATTGATTAATCCTTCTTATAAGGGTGAGGCCTGGCTGTCCAGTCTGGAACGAAGTCTCCCTCTCCAAGCTTGGCGGTTTTGTGGGTTGATGTTTTCCAACCGTAGAGCTTCACGATCTCGTTTTACAAGGTCCTCCCAAGATAGCTTTGGTCTGCCTGGACCCCTCTGTGTTGGGATGTTCAGGCATCTAATTTGAGAGATCCAGCTAGAGCTTCTCTCTACATGGCCAAGCCATTTTAGCCTATTTGATTGCAGGATCTCCGCAACGCCTCTTATTACATGTCTTCAAAACTAGAAATAGGCTTTAGGTTCAAGGTAATGGCAGCTGTGCGAAAGAAAAATAATCACTTGATTATACATGTCTCAGTTTAACTCTTTCCTCCCTGAAACTTTAAATGGACAATGCCAGTTTCCATTTTAGTCTAGTCCATTTCTGACTTTTAAGGGTTGTTTTTGTCAATGTTTGGCATTATGACAAACAGTGAAGACCCTGATCAGAGGGCTCCTATCGGAGCCCTCTGATCTGGGTCTTCACTGTTTGCATAGGACAAGAGTACAATTCACATGTTCACTGTTTGAAAATGACGCCTATATGCGGGACTAGGGTTCAAAGGGTTAAAGCAGGACAAAAAGTAAAGCAGAAATTACATATCTTTAGAGAACGTCTTGTATGTTTAAACAGAGTTAGTGTTACCCCTTCACTGTCATACTGGGAGTCTGCCTGTATTTTCAAACTATTTGGATCCAAACTGTTTGACACTCATATCAAAGTTTCTTCACCCAGCATACCTATAAATTAACATTAATCAATAAAAGGTGACAACATTTTTTTAAGCAGACTATAAGTAGGTTATATTGGTGTGCCATTTGATCTAAATCAGACTGTAGGTGTCATTGACCATAACGAAAATAACAATGATAATAAACACAGTTTCAATAACACTCAATTTTCATTAGACTTTCACAAAAGTATAATTGCTTGAAAGGGGCACAATTATTGTAAAAATATTATACTTTTGACAAGTGTTATTTGCCCTTGGTGTACTTAGAAATGCTAGAAATGCTTTATTGTACAATCGTTAACACCCTAGTGAGTACAAATGTAAATGGATTTTGAAAATAAACTTAATTAAATATATATGCCAAGGTGAGCTATTCTGATCGTCCGTTGTATATTTTTCGTCCGTCCTAAACAATTTTTTTAAACAACATCTTCCCTAAATTACTGGGTAGATTATTAGCTCACCTGAGCCAAAGGGTCAAGGTGAGCTTATGTGATAGTCATGACATTGTGTCCGTCGTGCATTGTGCATCATCGTTAACATTTTAACATTTGCTTCAAATAACATCAACTCTAATACCTCTTGACAGATTTCAACCAAACTTAAAAGGAATGTTACTTGGGGCAAGCTCTATCAAATTTGTTCAAAGAATTAGAAACAATGCAGAACTCTGGTTTCCAAGGCAACCAAAGGGAAAAAATAAGGAAATCTTAAAAAATATTCTATACTACAAGAGCCAGAGCTTAGATACTTGGCATATAGCATCATCTACAGGTCTTCTATCAAAATGTTCAAATTATGCCCCTGAGATCAAAGTTGGCCTGCCCTGGGGATCACAGTTTTACAAAGTGTTCTATAGATCTAGTAAGAATTTCAAAATTTTATCCTCTGAAACAAATGTGGCTAGAGCTTTGATAGTTGGCATGGTGACACTTCTACATGTCCTTTACCAATACTGATGAAATGGTTTTGATTGGTTGCATATTTATCTAAGTCACAGAAGCTAAAAATAGATTTTTCTATGAAAACTTAAAAAAAAAACTTAGTGTCTGAAACCCTGGTACACAGAGCTTAGACATTTGGCACAAAGTACAGGTCCTCTATCAAGAGATTCAAGTTATGCCCCAGTGTTCTAAATTGGCATAGCCCTGAAGGGTCACTGTTTTACAAAGAATTATATTGTGACATTTTTCAAACATCTTGTGTAGCCTCAGTAAATAAAGTCATTATTATCTTCTCTAAAAATATATAGCAAGAGCTGTGATATTTGGTATGGTTTTACCAATATTGAAGAAATGGTTTTGGTGGGTTGCATATCAAGGTGACAGGAGCTAAAAATAGATCGTTTCAATGAAAACTTAAGTCTTATTGTCTGAAACCCTATTTCACAGAGCTTAGATATTTGGCACATAACATCAAGATTGTTCAAATTATGCCCCTTGGGTAAACATTGACCCCACCCAGGACATAAATCATTCTGTCCATTTTATCAGCTCTACATGGTACGTTGATCTGTCCAGCTTGACAATTACTCAACAGTGGGCTAAAAGAAAGGGGTTAAAGGAAATGATAGGAAAGTTAGAGGAGACCCTGACTAGACATGTAGCTCAGGAAAGATAAAAGAAAGAAAATAGCAAAGATGATCTGGTTACTTTTTGATTATCAGAGCTAGATCAATTCAGCTTGCAAGGCACTAGCTGGGTACAAGACCCGTGCTGACACAGCTCCAGTTCCTCATTTGATAACTAACTTCATAACCAGAAGGAAAGATGTCATTAGAATTCTAAGTTGGAAAGCCCATTCTTAAAGGATTCCAAAGAGTGGGCCTCAGCAATGGGTGCTGGCAAGGAGTTCCACAGTTGAATACTCCTTGGGAAGAAACTGTACTTGTAGCTGTTGGTGGAGGTGTGGTAGGGTAGAAATCGTGTGCTGTGTGGGGCTATTCTCAAGTGAGCAAAATATGGCCAATGGGCCTCTTGTTTCCAAACTTGGCATGACAAACATTATATGGTCCTATTTCAAAGTTTCGGTCCGCTGCATAATTATGTAGGTTACAGGAGCTACAAATAGATTGTTTT
The DNA here is from genome assembly GCA_922989275.2 of Gari tellinella. Lineage (NCBI taxonomy): Eukaryota > Metazoa > Mollusca > Bivalvia > Cardiida > Psammobiidae > Gari > Gari tellinella. The sequence continues at coordinate 98,622,637 of OV277860.1, forward strand.
AATGAAAATTTAAAAATTCTTGTAAAAGACCACAACGGCCATGGCTTAGATATTTGGCACATGACATCATCTATTTATAAGTCCTCTATCAAGATTGTTTGAACTTTCCCCTGTTGTCAAAATTGACCCCTCTCCGGGGATCCACGTTTTACAAAGAGTAATATAGTGAAATCATCAAACATCATCCTCTCTGAAACCAATATGGCCAGAGCATTGATATTTGGCATTGTAACACTTCTAGAGATTCTTTACCAATCTAGGTCACAGGACCTAAAAAATAGATCCTTTCAGTGAAACCTAAAAAAATCTTCTTGTCAAAAACCACAAGAGCCAAAGTTTACTTATTTGGCACATGGCATCATATGTAGGTCCTCTATCAAGATAGGTGAAATATTTCCCCTGGGGTCAAAATTGGCCCCAGCCTGGGGGTCATCGTTTTACATAGATTTAATTGGCATAGTGACACTTCTAGATGGCCTTTACCAATATAACATCAGCAATATAGGAAACAGTTGTCCTCTCCTCTTTACAAGCACCATATGATCCCTTAACACTATATAAACTTATTCACCCCTGAAACTTTTAATGGACAATTCCAGTTTGCTATTAAGGTTGTTTTCTACAATATATTGCAAAATAACATAAGTGCAGACTCTGATAAGGGTCTACACTGTTTGCATAGGAGAGGTATGCTCTACACAGGTACACTGTTAATGATGAATATATTAATTGCTAGAGTCTAGGCACTGATATACTCAACCAAAAAAGAAAGTACCCACTTTTGTATTCTAAATTATCGGCGCCTCATACATAAACTATTTAAATTTCATTTTTTAGTAAATACCAGACGACATGAAATCATTGTGGCTAAATAACTGGCACATTGAATTGGAAATAAAAGGTCTATAACTCTTTTTCCTTTGCTAAGAATTATTTTTCCATAAAAGAAAATAATTGTACTCATATTTAACAGCTAGAACTTTTTCTTAAAAAAATAAAATCACATAAGACGTTTCATTAATCACAATATTTAGGGTGTTAATAAGACTAGAAAGTCTTATACAGTATAAATTGCATTATCCGACATCGGTCTGTACTGAAGCGTTATTTCGGATAACACAAGATGTCTGATACTTGAGTTCTCCCACTTTTTCAGCATAGTTTCGGAATTTATGACAGCCACAGCTTTAAACAGGAAGTGACGGGTGCAACAGGAAGTATACATTTCTGAATGGGATAAAACAGCTGCGAATATCGGACCGGAAGTGTACTGGTATAAACTGGATAAAACAGCAACGTATCGGACCGAACACAACAACCATAAATTCACATACATGTAAAACTTTACACAAAAGCATCGGATGGCAAAAATCATATAGGGCCTTACAAATACTGTCTCAAATAAAGAGTCGGTATATCATGTATATCATAACGCAAGTTTGGTGCGAAACGGCTTGTTACACAATTCAAGCTAATGCCGTAAACACAGGTGTAAATCTAATACAGATGATCTGCAAACACCAAATTTCGACGCCAGATCACGTTGCGAGTATAATCCGCTTTCAAATTCATTAATCAAATCCAATTTTTAGCTCGACTATTCGAATAATATGGAGGGCTATTACAGTCGCCCTGGCGTCGGCGTCAGTGTCGCCGTTGGCATCGCCATCGGCGTTGCACTGGTTAAGGTTTTTTGTGCAACCTACAAATAAGCTTGTATTTCTACAACCAATACTTGTATTGCATTATAACTTCACCACAGCCTCCCCACTACTGCAGCAAATCATGGTTGGTAACTCTGGATTGGATTTTGTGCAAGTTATGGCCCTTGATGGACTTAGAAATTTTGGTTAAGGTTTTTTGTGCAACCTAGGAATAAGCTTTTATCTCTGCAGCTGCTGCTTGTATGGGATTATAACTTCACCTCAACCTTGCCACTAATGCAATCAATCAAGGCAGGTAACTCTAGTTTGCATTTAGTGTGAGTTATGGCCCTTGATGGACTTGGAAATTTTGGTTAAGGTTTTTTGTGCAACCTAGAAATAAGCTTATATCTCTGCAACTGCTGCTTGTATGGGATTATAACTTCACCACAACCTTGCCACTAGTGCAGTCATTCAAGGCAGGTAACTCAAGTTTGCATTTAGTGTGAGTTGTGGCCCTTGATGGACTTAGATATGTTGGTTAAGGTTTATTGTGCAACCTACAAATAAGCTTATATCTCTGCAACTGCTGCTTGTATGGGATTATAACTTCACCACAACCTTGCCACTAGTGCAGTCAATCAATGCAGGTAACTCAAGTTTGCATTTAGTGTGAGTTATGGCCCTTGATTGACTTGGAAACTTTGGTTAAGGTTTTTTGTGCAACCTAGAAATAAGCTTATATCTCTGCAACTGCTGCTTGTATGGGATTATAACTTCACCACAACCTTGCCACTAGTGCAGTCATTCAAGACAGGTAACTCAAGTTTGGATTTAGTGTGAGTTATGGCCCTTGATGGACTTAGACATTTTGGTTAAGGTTTTTAGTGCAACCTAGAAATAAGCTTATATCTCTGCAGCTGCTGCTTGTATTGCATTATAACTTCACCACAACCTTGCCACTAGTGCAGTCAATCAAAGCAGATAACTCAAGTTTGCATTTAGTGTGAGTTGTGGCCCTTGATGGACTTAGATATTTTGGTTGAGGTTCTTTGTGCAACCTACAAATAAGCCTATATCTCTGCAACTGCTGCTTGTATTGCATTATAACTTCACCACAACCTTGCCACTAGTGCAGTCAATCAAGGCAGGTAATTCTAGTTTGCATTTAGTGTGAGTTATGGCCCTTGATGGACTAAGAAATTACCTTATATATTAAATTAGAAATTTTATACTTAGAAATTAAAAATTCTGTTACTCTGCAACCACTGTTTCACCAAACCAAGGCAGGTAGCTCTGTTTCAGTTTACTACCATCAAACATGCTTATCCAATATATTTATATACCCTTATCAAATTTCCAATAACGAAAAAAAACTGGAATCGTCGAGCGTGCCATCTTGCGATGGCTCTGGTTTTTTCAAGTGTAAGCACAATTATTTGTCTTTTTGGCGAATTAACCAATGCAGGTTCGCTTGCATGTCGATTTCTTGGTCTTTCCATTTCAAACGTTTAAGAACGAATGATAAAATAGTAAGACAAGTTCTCGTTAAAAGTGCTCACCAAATAGACCCTTTTGTTAAAGCATGGACTTAAACATTACAGTGCGATATTACATACATAATGGTAGATCTAGTTACTTATTAAAACATTCTATAGTCATTTCTAAATTAGACAAACTTGGCAAACTGGAATTTACAAACTTTTGAACAAGCAAGGGATCTGATTATTAGCTCACCTGAGCTAGCTCAGGGTGAGCTTTTGCAATCCTTGAATGTCCGTCGTGCGGCGTCAACAATTTTAGTGTTTACACTCTAGAGGCCACAATATTTATTCAATCTTCCTCAAACTTGCTCAGATGGTATATTGCCATAAGAGTTCGGATAAGTTCGATTATGGCTGAAATCTGACAATTAGGTCATGAGTTATCAACCTTTGAATTGCTGAAAATGCCATATTTATCAGTGTTTACACTCTAGAGGCCACAATATTTACCCAATCTTTCTAAAACTTGCCCAGATTGTATATCAATATATGAGTTCGGATGAGTATGATTTTGGTTGAAATCGGACAAATAGATCAAGAGTTATATACCTTTGAACTGCTGAAAATGCCATATTTAACGGTGTTTACATTCTAGAGTTCACAATTTTTATCCAATCTATCTCAAACTTGCTCAGATTGTATATTACCATAAGACTTCGGATGAGTTCAATTATGGTTGTAATCGGACCAATAGGTCAAGAGTTATCTACCTTTGAATTGCTGAAAATGACATATTTATTGGTTTTTACACTCTAGAGGCCACAAATTTTATCCAATCTTTCTCAAACTTGCTCAGATTGTATATGACCATAAGAGGTCGGATCAGTTCAATTATGGTTGTAATCAGACCAATGGGTCAAGAGTTATCTACCTTTGAATTGCTGAAAATGACATATTTAACAGTGTTTACGCTCTAGAGGCCACAATATTTATCCAAGCTCTTTTAAACTTGCCCAGATTGTATATGACCATAAGTGTTCGAAAAGTGTAATTATGGTTGAAATTGGACCAATAGATCAAGAGTTATCTACCTTTGAACTGCTGAAAATGCCATATTTTACAGTGTTTACACTCTTGCAACTACATTTTTCAATGGATTTTCATTATACACAAAGTATATAGCTATACCTTCTCGAAGGAGTGTAATTATTGTTGAAATCTAATCATTGTGGCAAATTGGCAATAGTTACCTGCCCTTGATATACTTTGAAATGCTAGAAAAAGGCTTCATTTCAGTATTGTTTAGGCTCAAGTTATCTGCCTTTGATGTTCTCTTCTATACTAGAATAGGTCGACAAACTTGAATGGATTTAGAATAAAAATGGTGAAATTCAAAGGTAAAGCTATCAGGCTTCATTACAAATGGTGAGCGATATCAGGGCCTTCAGGCCTTCTTGTTATAAGATTTGCTGCGGGTTACCCGGCATCTGATCTGGGTCAAATATCCAAATGCTTTACTAACCAGTGCGCATATTTTTTCATGTTGAAAAGACAACAAAATAAGCAGACGGTTTTTCGCTTTATTAAACTAGTTACGCATTTGTACATGTAATGGGTCTAGGGCACAACAGGCGGCGATAATGATCTATAATTTGAGTTTTTCCCATGCTCGACTGACAAGCCATCAAGGTGACAGCGGGCGGCGGAGATCAAAGGCGTTCGGATAATGGGGTGCGAAACACGCTACATGTATATGTTAATGCAGGGACCAGCAAACTGTGTCGGATACCAGGAAACGCAAGATTCCGGATAATAGAGTCTTAATGCATATAGAAATAAGAAGGGAAATGTTCAGGACTGGAGAACGGCGTCGGATATGACACGATTCCAGATAATACAGTTGTTGGATAATGCAGTTTATACTGTAGTATCAAATTACCTCCCTTTGATTTGAAATAAGAATGAACTTTAAGTGTTTCATTTTCGTTTAATCTGAATGTTTTTACTGGAATACATTGGTGAGCATATAAGCTTTTATAGCCTCAAACAAAACTGGGGTTGATAAAGTTCTTTAAAAGATATGGAGCTTGAAAATTTACTTAATGTAGAGTAAATGTATCAAGTGGACACCTTCCTTTTTGGCTGAGTATATTAGACTGACCTGCGAATAGTCCCGATTTAAGTCCTATAAAACACGTGGGGGACGAACTAGGACGTCCTGTTCGAACAAATCACACAATCAACAGGCTAAATGACTTGGTAGAAAGTAACAAGTTGAATTGAACAATTTGCCTGCCCCGTTAATACAGTGTTACCATGGTTACGTCAACAGCATGCGCCACCGCATCACGACATGCATTGGAAAAAATGGTGCACACATAATAAACTGACTCTGAATTGAATACATACAGCTCATTTTTGGTGCTTATACCACATTCAAAATGAAATTAAACCTCCCTTTTTGTGAACCCAGTCTTATCAAAGAAAGTGTCGTTTTTGAAATCTACCCATGTGTCATTTTCGCTCAATATTTTACTGGAAAAAAAATCGCGCCAACTTCAATTTTTCACAGAATGTCACTAAGGAATTGTTCTTCAATCCAGATAAAAAAATAGTCAGAATATATTCCAGTTCCTAATCTATAATATACGAAGGGTACTTTCATTTTTGGCTGAATATAGTAATAGTGAAAAGAGTAAGTGAGTCAAGTTCAATGTATGTATTGTATTTCTAGCCCCTAAAAACTCTTCTCTTTCGAACAATGTTACGCACCTGAGAGTGTATAATATGATGTATAGGGTATATGTTTTTGCAGGTGTTACAATTGATACAGGATCGCCCAAACATCTGTCATCAGCTGCACCTGCCGGCCCAGAGTGGCAATAACGAGGTGCTAACAGCTATGAGGCGTGGCTACACCATAGAGGCCTACCTACAGCTGGTTGACAAAGTCAGAAGTATGCTGCCAGGTAGAAACATGTTGAGTATGAGACAGCACTCAATTTATGAGTCATGTCTAAAGAAAGTAGGAGGGAAAGTGAGATTAAAGCAGGGCTCCGGATAAAAGGAGTATTTCAGAAAATTTCTATTTCTGCATGAAACCCTGTGGTGTAACTACTCATTAGAATTGTCTACTCATCTCACCAAGAAAATTCTAATCAGTAGTATTACCATTGGGTTTGATGCTAATATGAGTGAAAAAATGTTGGATTGGTCAAGTTTACTCCCCTGCCTGAAGTTCTGTGGCTTCTTTGCAAACAGTTTTGATCCAGATCAGACACCATTTTAATTGGCATCTGGTCAGAATCCAAACTGTTTGACACTTGTCTTTAGATTTCTTGACTTTGGAAATGTACAAAGTATTTTTTTACAAATTGTGCAGCGGACAATTTCAAAATAGACAACATCACAACAGGATAAGGGTTAAGTGATCACCAGTCTTCAAAACTAGAAAGTTTCACAGAGTTTGGGGTAAAGGTTTAAAACAATTTTGACTGTATTTGTTTTTCAGGAGTAGCTTTGACTAGCGATTTTATCTGTGGTTTCTGTGGGGAAACAGAGAAAGCCCATGAGGACACACTGTCTCTGGTTAGAGAGGTTCAATACAGCATGGTCTACTGTTATCCTTACAGCATGAGACAGGTAATATAGGCACAGTCTTAAACATGAGATAGTGTCACAATGTCGCTAACAATGTAGCGAAAGACTTAAAAAGGGGTTTATGCAAACTACAAATGCTGCAATGTGGTTTACAAAATGTATCTTTAATTTAGGTTTAAAACTAACTAAACATAACTAATTATCTAACAGCATGCAATAATAACTTCCTGAATTTAGCTTAAACAGTCCTAAAGCAAAACATATAACACTGATTTCATTAAATTGGTTCACAGTTAATCCTTGATGTTTCTCTTAACATCTTTGGTTTCCAAAACTATCTTAAAGTTAAAGGTTTAATGCACTCTTCACCATTCTCACAAATCTATTCGACACCTTTAGCCTGTCTAGACCAGTACAACGCTAAGCTCGACAATGTGGCCCCCGAATCAATAGATTATCACAGAAAGGTATAGGTTTGCATATAATATGAGACAAAAAACAGGTAATGGGTGTCAACTCTATTTCTTTTAGAAAGAGTCATGTATGAGTCGTTCCCCTTCCCACTACCCTTATAGGTAATATAGGCACAGTCTTAAACATGAGACAGGTAATATAGACTTAGTCTAAAACACCACACACTGTTAAAAACAAAACATTGAAACTATTAATACATCCATTACACTGTACTCCAAAGATACATATTTTAACAAATTAGATTTATTCTTCCACTGAAGGAAATAGTTCCTTTTAATACAGATGAAAATGTATCAGAAATTATTGAGTTTTATGTTATAGTTAGAACATATTAAGTGAAATCTTAGTGATTAAGATGGGGCATGACGAGCGTTGGCTTTCTAACTAACTCAGAATATAACCTATATTTTTATTGGCTGAGGACTATATAATTCCCACGTATCGTAAACAAAGCTGGCTTATTCTGGTTGTGAGATCGCCCAAATATGGCATTCTTTACAACTAGTTACTACGAGGTGGAGTTATCTATACCGCGGGCAAGAAACCACGCGACATCGAAACACAACAAAATTCTTAATGATTAAGTGCCGTATTTAATGGGGGGCAAACGGCAGTTTGATTGGTTAAAAATGTAGGTTATATTCTAAATTCTAATTGATGGAAGCTTAATGCTGAATGAAAGTATAGCAGAATGTGCCTTAAGGTGCACTGTGCTTTACTGTCACGTATCTTCAGTACTAGAAACAGGCTATGGAGTAAAGGGATAATATACTGGGCTTTCCTGGTAGAAAAAAGTTGAAGGATGTCCTGATTTGTAACTGATTAACAAGAATTGTCAGAGAGACAACAAAGCTCTCCAACGGCACTTTTCACAACTTTGAAGTGGAGTCTGAGATCATGGTTACAGAAGTCAAATTTGTGTGCGCATGTTAAGGTCTTGTGCATATACATGTGTGTACCAGATATAAAAACAATACCTCAAGGGATATAGGAGTAGTAAGCCTTTTTCATAAACTTAACATAGATTTCAAAACCTAAAAACAGGTCTTTAGTTCAAGTTCAAGGTCACAGGGGTCAACATGTTTGCGTACATAGAAAGGTCTTGTCCATATACATATGCATACCAAATATGACAGCAAAAACTCATAGAACATAGGAGTTATAAGCTTTTCTCACAACCTAAACATAGATTTCGAATCTTAAAATGATCCTTAGTTTAAGGTCAAGGTCACTGGAATCAAATTTTCCTGGAGAAGTCTTGTCAATTTGCACATGCATATCTAAGCAATGCCTCAAGGGAAATAGAAGATACATGCATTTTTCTCAGCCTTAAAGCAGACTCTGAGTTTAGGTCGATGTCACAGGGGTAAAACTTTTGTCATTCATGAAAAGGTCTTATCCATACACGCATGCATAACAAAAAATCATAAAAGCAATACCTCAAGAAACATAGAAGTTATGAGCATTTCCTAAAAAAAATGTTTATGCTATTCACACCAGCCCTGACAACGACGACAACTAAGTGGGGTATAGAATAAACTTGTCTTTTACTTTGTACTAGCAAGCTAAAAATATTAGTTTGAAATAAAGAAATAAATATTCTTGATGTGGAAGACTAGAACTTCCAGCAAAATATGTGTATTAAACTGGAAGCAAAGACTTTATACCATACAATTCAAAATTAATAACTTGCAGCGTTACAGACTTAAAAAAGCACTCATTGTTAGCCATTGAATGTTTTCTCAACAAACTTTGAAAACCCTGTTTATATTTGTTTTTTTAGCAAGTAGATCATTCAGAAACAAAAAAGACACCAGAAGAGATTTGGATGCAGTTAAAATCCTATGAAATAAATACGAAAGACTCAAGCAGGAAACGCAACACAAACAATACACCCACCTCTCAAGCAGAAGACACACACAGTCATACCATAACAAACACACACACACACACACACGCACAATCCCATTCCTTCATCTACACACTAAATAGAAAACAACACGCAAGACAACATAAAGCAAAATGAATATAGGAGCCCGCCTTAGTACGGTCAGCAGCAATCAATAGTTAATTATAAATGAACTATTAACAACCACTGGGGGGTTAAACCTGGGTTTAGGGGCGCCCAACCTCACTCTTATCTCCTATATTCACCTATAAAGACGAACAGTGTACATAAAATATAAACCCTGTTCCACAACCTTACAATCAAAAAGACCGCCAGCACAGTAAGTAAATACATGTAAAACATCTAACAAAAATTCTATGACAAGATCATAAGTAACATGGGAAAGAATTAAACATTCAAGCCCGTGTTAAAAATAATCCACTATGGCAACGGTCAAATTGTACTCAAGCGACTAGTCTGTAGTCACGAGTAACTGTAAGACATGGAAGGGTTCAGGGTACGACAGAGAGGGAGAGAAAAAACAAAGCACGAAAATCCGACAGTTTAACTTTAGTCAAATTAATGCTTTAATATGAAATTCAATTATATATCCACCCATTCACCCATGAAAGTTTTACTGGATGATTCCAGTTTTAATTTTTGGACTATTTACGGTTGATATTTATAATATAAAAATGTATTGCATAATAATAAACACTGCAGACCCTCAGGCCTGAAAAGAGGGCTGATGTAGGATTCCTATAGTCTGGGTCTAAACTGGTTGCATAAACTGGTGTCTAGTATTCACATGTACACTGGTTGTAATTGACAAGTGTTCTGGTCAATAGGGTTTAGCATGTTAAGTACAGGCAGTAGATTAAAGTTACATGTTACATGAAATTAAAGCAGAAAACTCATAAATTTGCATTAAGCATCCACCTGTCTTTAATGCAGTGGATAAGATGTTGCTCCTGGAGGAGCTTTCTGCTTTACTTTCAGCCTGTTATACGCAACAACCTGTCTTAAACACTGCTAAAACTATGATAGAAGGAGTGAAAGTGGGTGGTTAATTAAAGAAGAAAGCTCCTTTTCAGCATTTGAAGTCAGATGACCTTTCAACCCATTACCCAATAACCTGTTTCTAGTTTAAAAAATCGGTGACCTATTATAGCAGGTTGAAAGTAAAGCAGAATGTGCCTTAACCCATTACTACATAAATACGCCTTTTTATGCCTGATAATTTTTCCTCCACTGAATAAAATAGTTCCAATTTATAAAGTCTTGAAACTGTCCAATATGAAATATTTTCTATATCCTAGAAGACTGTAGCTTTAAAGCAGGCTGAAAGTAAAGCAGAATGTGCCTTAAGGTTCATTCTGCATTACTTTCAACCTGCTTTAAGTGTTCAACTATTTTCAATACACAGGGCATGGGGTAACGGGTTAATACACATTCTGCTTTACTTTTAACCTGCTTTAAGCTACCATCTGCTAGAATATAGAAAATAGATCTTATTATTCATATTCGTACCTGTATAAATTGGAACTATATTCATCGGTGGAGAAATAAATTATAGGCGTAAAAAAGCGTATTTATGGGTAAAAGCAGGTTGAAAGTAAAGCAGGATGTGCCTTAAGGCACCATCATCCTGGATAAAAACAAACACATTATGGTTCATATCCATGACTGTATAAAGTTGATCTACATGTATTTTCTACAGTGAAGGAATGAGTTGAAGCCATAAAAGACGTATTTATGGGGTAATCGTTTGAATCAACATAAAGCAGAAAGCTCCTCTGGCTTGACAGGTTTGTTTAGCCTTGGATTCAAGGCTCCAGATAAGAGGGAGTAAAATGAACAAATCCAACATTTTTAACTCACCTTGCACGAAGTGCCAAGGTGAGCTATTGTGATTGCCCTGTGTCATTCGTCAGTCCGTCCGTCGTCAAACTTTTTCTTCAGAGATCTTCTTCTTGGAAACCACTAGGCCAATTAAATCAAAATTTCATAGGATTGCTCCTTGTAGGATACTCTCTCAGATTTCTTTAAATATAGGTCATCCAATTGAAATTGTGGTTGCCATGGCAACCTATTGAAAATATTAAAAAAAAAAAGTACAGGTCCGATTTGAAAATTATTTTACCCAAATGTGCCATTGGTGACCCTCTATCAGATTTCTTAAAATAATGTTCCAATCTTAAAAAGCATGGCCGCTAGCAGTGGGGCAGATTTTCCTTATATGGCTATATAATGAAAACTTTAAAAATCTTCTTGTCAAAAACTACTAGTCTGATTTGAAATTAATTTTATGCAAATGAGCCATTGGTGACCTTCTACCAGATTTCTTAAGATTATTTTGTTATCTTAAAAAACATGGCCGCCAGTGGGTGGGGCAGTGAGACACGTTTTCCTTATGCTACTGTATAGTAAAAACTTTCAAAATCTTCTGCTCTTAAACTACTGGTCCAAATTCAAAATAGTTTTACACAAATGGTCAATTGATGACCCTTTACCAGATTTGTTAAAATCATTTTGTTATCTTAAAAAACATGGCCACATGGGCAAGTTTTCCTAATATTTCTGTATAGAAAAACTTTCAAAAAGTTTTCCTCTGAAACTATTGGTCTGATTTAAGAAGGATTTTACACAAATAATGATTCATGGGTGACCCTTTGCCAGTTTTCTAATAATCTTCCTTAAGCTCAAACAATATGGCCACCATTGGGTGGGGTGGATAAGTGAAAACTTCATCATTACTGGTCCATTTACATGACCATAATCATGGATACCAGGTGAGGGATTTAAGGCCGCATGCGGCTCTTGTTTCACTCATTTCAGCACCAAATCCTATGGTGTTACTACTCATCAGAATCACCTCAAAGAGACGATTCTAATGAGTAGTAACACCATAGGGTTTAATCCAGAAATTAAGATTTTAGTTTCTGAAATACTCAACTTATCTGGAGCACATGTTGGATTTTAACAATGTTTGTTTTGTTCTTCAGAAAACTCATGCACACCACAAGCTAGTGGATGATGTTCCAGAGGAAGAGAAGAATAGAAGGTTTATAGAGTTGTCGAAATTGTTCAGGGCAGAGGCTCTCAAGATCAACAAAAAACAACTAGGCCAGCATCAAGTAGTCCTGGTGGAAAAGGTAAGATTTAGGGAACAATAGCTTTAGTTGACTCTTCACATGTAAGTGGTGAAATTGTGATAACCTTTGCAAACAGTTTGGATCCAGGTGAGACGTCGTTTAATGTGGCATCTTATTTGGAACCAAACTGTTTGCCACTCTGACCAAGTCTTGAAAACAGAATTTAGAAAGTCTCAATGTTAGAACAATAGAAGATAACAATTGTTGCGCTATTCCTTAGTGGTCAAAGAGTTCAAACTTTTCCAAAGAAACATGTAGCTACATGTATAAAAATTCACTACATCAAACAGGTGTGTCACATACAGTAAGCCAAGACCCCTAAAAAGAATAAAAAAAGTTGTTTTTCATGTTAATCACATTTTTGAAAGCATGATAAAAATAAAGCAACAGTTCAGTTCAGTTCAACATTTATTGTACTAAGGCCACCGGCCCATACACAAGATGATATATACAAATGTACATATATAAACATGTGTAGTAGTGAAAGCGTCCTGGTAATCTGCCTTAAGATCTATTAAATCCATACTTGAAACTTTGGAAAAAGATCATACCACTATACATAAAATAAAATACAGAACAGATCATTCAGGTCAAAAGCAATACAGAAAGCTCCTGAAAAAGCCTTCTGCATAACTTTTATCCTGGATTGATCAGTTATCTAGGCAGACCATGATGCAGGTCAAAAACAACATAGAAACTGATGAAAAAGCTTTACATATAAAGTTTGTCAATGCAGGTCAAAAGCAATACAGAAAGCTCCTGAAAAAGCCTTCTGCATAACTTTTATCCTGGATTGAGCAGTTATCTAGGCAGACCATACAGGTAAAAACAACATGGAAAGCTGATAAAAACGCTTTATATATAAAGTTTGTCAATGCAGGTCAAAAGCAACACAGAAAGCTCCTGAAAAAGCCTTCCGCATAACTTTTATCCTGGATTGAGCAGTTATCCAAGCAGATCATACAGGTCAAAAGCAACACAGAAGCTTTCTGCATAACTTTTATCCTGGTAATCTGCCTTAAGATCTATTAAATCCATACTTTTAATTTGGAAAGTAGATCTTACCAATATACATAAGTTAACATAGAGACGTAATTATGCAGATAAATTTTGTCAATCACATAAACATGCAATATCAATCGAATATTCCCATGTACAACTGTCGTTCTTTTAGCGCATAATATATAAACATTGCAAGCGTTTGAACCTCTTTCTTATCACTAGACATAAGAGAGCAAAATTTCTCCATCGAAGGATTTACTGTATATGAACTATGTATGTAAAGCGTCCTTAGATGACTGTATAGCGGACATATCATAACGAAATGATACTCATCCTCTATACAGCAATCACAATAAGGACACAATCTATAATCACGATCAACAGAATAATAACACCCAGTTTCAACTGATAAAGAATGAGATGAACCCCTGAAAGATGCAAACAGTGACCTGAACTTAGCAATATTTATACAAGTTACATAATTTTCAATATTAAATGACTTCTTAAAATGGATGTACAATGTTAATTTTCTATTTACCTCACATCTAGATCGCCAATTTTGGATAGATTGATCTTTCAGTCTCATGACATATTGGCTAAGAAACAATGTAGCATTGTTAACAGACTGAGCCTCCCACACATAGCCAAATCCATTTTGATACAAATTTTCTCTTATACTCGTAGCCCAATTTCTGTAACCTAACCTATCATAATAAACCAACATATTATAACATAATTTCGTATAGCGATCATTCATGAAAGAAAGCAATCTTATCCAGTACTTAATACACCTTTTCGAGCTACATATATACATTGGGTATCGAGCTAGGTCGCCCATGACTGCATCATTACATGTGAGTTGCTTAACACCAAGGAATCGTTTGCAAGCTAAATATTGCACACTCTCAATACATGGATAACTATTAATACCCCAAATCTCTGAACCATATAATAAAATAGGTGCTATCTTAGTATCAAATATTTTAAAGAATACATTATATGGCAAACATTCATAATTTTTTAACGAATTTAGAACATATAGTAATACTTTTTTACCTTTCACAGACATACTCTCTGCCATTTTACATAATGAGAGTCTGTTTGTGAAACGAATACCGACATAATCAAAACCACTAACTGTTTGTAATGCATTATGGTCATAAATCCATCTTTCATTTCTTGACAAACGCCCCCCATTTTTAAAAATAAGAACTTTTGTTTTGTCAGTATTAACTGATATTCTATACTCGTCACAAAAACTATGTAACATATTTAACTGCTTCTGTGCAACAAGCTCCTATAGCAGCACAAAACCATTCTATCCATTTCAAAAGTTTGACCCTTGTGTCCTTTACATCAGTCCCTGCTTTTAAGGTTAGAAATGTGGCGCTTGCAAGCTTTGTTTTCTTCTGGCAATTCTTGGTAGCTCATCTGAAACAAAGTGTGAAGGTATACCGTAAGTAATCTTGATTGGCCTGTGTTTGTTGTCATCCTTTTAGCTTTTAGAATCGCCCTTGGCCCAACGGTCAGCTGGTGTCATTCAACACTTGCTTAAATGACTACCCCTCCTAAACCCGCTGACCTAATTTAAAAAGGACTTCATAGAAATAGAACAAGATATTTGCCACAGCTTAAAATAGAAAACAAGGGCCACTATGGCCCTAAATCGCTCACCTTGTAACCATGTACACCGTGTGACCTAGTTTTTGACCGGGCATGACCCTCATTCTAACTTGACCTCGATTTCAATGAGACAAACATTTTGTTCAAGTTTCGTGAAGATTCAATGAATTTTGTAGTCTCTATAGAGTGTTAACGAGGTTTTTCGATGATTTGACCTAGTGACCTACTTTTTGACCGGACATGACCCACATTCGAACTTGGCCTAGATTTCATTGAGGCAATCATATTGATGAAGTTTCATGAAGATCAAATGAAATTTGTAGCCTCTAGAGTGTTAACAAGGTTTTTCGATAATTTGACCCAGTGACCTAGTTTTTGACCAGACATGACCTACATTCGAACTTGACCTAGATTTCATTGAGGTAAACATTTTGATGAAGTTTCATGAAGATCCAATGAAATTTGTAGCCTCTAGAGTGTTAACAAGGTTTTTCGAAGATTTGACCTAGTGACTTAGTTTTTGACCGGACATGACCCACATTCGAACTTGGCCTAGATTTCATTAAGGCAATCATATTGATGAAGTTTCATGAAGATCAAACGAAATTTGTAGCCTCTAGAGTGTTAACAAGGTTTTTCGATAATTTGACCTAGTGACCTAGTTTTTGACCGGACATGACCCTCATTCGAACTTGACCTAGATTTCATTGAGGCAAACACTTTGATGAAGTTTCATGAAGATCCAATGAAATTTGTAGTCTCTAGAGTGTTAACAAGGTTTTTCGAAGATTTGACCTAGTGACCTAGTTTTTGACCGGACATACCCACATTCGAACTTGGCCTAGATTTCATTGGGGCAATCATATTGATGAAGTTTCATGAAGATCCAATGAAATTTGTAGCCTCTAGAGTGTTAACAAGGTTTTTCGATAATTTGACCTAGTGACATAGTTTTTGACTAGACATGACCCACATTCGAACTTGACCTAGATTTTATTGAGGCAAACATTGTGACCAAGTTTCATCAAGATCCAATGAGATTTGAATCTGGTAGAGTGTTAACGAACAATTGTGGACGGACGGACAGACGACGGACATCCAGCGATCCTAAAAGCTCACCTTGGCACTACGTGCCAGGTGAGCTAAAAAACCTTTAAAATTACATTTCCTCCTAAGCAAATGGTCCAAATACAAAACAATTTCAGAGAAATGTTGGTCTTATGGCACTCTTATAAACTTGATAACTATGCCCTTTCCACTCAACAGAGCAAAAGGGCTGCCAGAAGTTGCCCAAAACTAAAAAAAAAGGAAAAAAGAAAAAACATTTCCTCCAAAGTCAATGGTTAAAAAAATCTAAATAATTTCTCAGAAATATTCATGCTATGGTACTTTTTAAAAGTTTATATGACTTCCACTCACATCTAAACCCTTTACCCAAAGCCTGTTTTTAGTTTTGAAAATAGGTGATTATTTCAAGCAGGTTAAATGTAAAGCAGAATGCGCCTTAAGGCGCATTCTGCTTTACTTTCAACCTGCTTTAAGCTACCACCTTTTAGAATAGAGAAACTATTCCTTATGATATAATATATTCATAACTGTATAAATTGGAACTTTTTGTCAGCGGAGGAATAAACTGAGTGTGCTAAAGGGCGCTTCTATTGGGGAATGGGTTAACTATTCTAAAGGGCCTGTTGCTGTTTCTATTTAACCACCGGTTTACCTCCACTATTGAGGGGTTTGTTCTAAAATTATTTTAAATATGGATTTTGATAAAAACTATACAAACTGTATTTGGCTATAAGATCTTAACTGTGTTGATTTGTTCGAATCAGATTAATGATTCAAGAGTTATCTGCCCTTGATGTGTTGAAAATGCCATATTTAACAGTGTTACCCCTCTACTTGCTACAGTATTGAATGGATTTTGATATTACACTCACACACAATGGTAATTGCAATAAGTTATTGGTGTTATGGTTGACATCTGACAACTGAGTTTATCTGCACTTGATGTAGTGTTTGCTAGAAAAGGCCTTATTTCAGTATTGTTTATACAATGATGTTTACAGATTGGAATGGATTTTGTTCAGGCTTGACCCTGCCTGTTCCCCATGTAACAGGGTCATTGCGGATGTTGTGCTGAAAATCAGGAAATATTGACATTTGACCCTTTCCCTGATAGAAGCGCTTTATTCCTCTGCTAAAGAAAATAGTTCCAAATTCGAACCAGGGAGCAAAAGGCAAAATAAGTGAACCCCTCAGACCACTCAACCACAGGCTATCAGTCATATCTTTAGGATCGATTAAACGTACTTCAGTGTGTAGAGATGGAGCGTACATAATTCGGCTCGGGTTTATGTCTGAGCCGTGATCAATTTTTGTTGCGTCTTTCGACAGATAAAGCGATGAAAAATATCTAAGACATGAAGATTTGAAGACTTTTCTTAAGTAATGTTTCTGATCATATTTTTTTAATGCCAGATGCACGGTAGTACTACACATTTGGTTTTATTTGAGTATTTTATTTTATTTTTTGTAAACACATCATCTGGTTGCGACTTGCGAGTCGCTTTAAACTTTTATTATACTCAAAATTATATGATAAAAAAGTAAAACGGCATTTTTGGACATTTTTATCCCAATTTCAATTCTTAAGTGATATCATCTTTGCTCATTAGTGATATCTCTTACTAAAAAAGGTGATATAGGCTATTTGAATATATGTGATATAACCTACATGTATTAACTTTCTAAATTAGTGATATTACCTATTCCAATGAGTGACATCACCTATTCAAATGAGCGATGTCACCTACATGAATAGGGAATATCACAAAATGTGGAAACAAGAGCACCGCAAGCCGGGCACGATATACGCCCGTCAAATCGATCTTAGAATGTAGTCATACTAAAACCCTATCATGGTAAAGTGAACAAAAGGGAAAGAACTCTGAAAGTTAGGGTTCATATGCTGACCAAGTTTCAAAAGGATTGGAATAAATTTGTTTGAGAAAGAGAGCGGACAAACAAAAAAATGCCCGTTTTGACAATAAACGGGGCATAACTCTTGAATGTCAGAGGCAATCTTGCTGGTTATCGAACTTGACCAAGACATTATGGTCATACACATGCTGACAAAGTTTCAAAAAGATTGGAATAAATTTGTTTGAGTTAGAGAGCGGACAAACTAAAAAATGCCAGTTTTTGACAAAATAAGGGGCATAACTCTTGAATGTCTAGGGCAATCCTGCTGGTTATCAAACTTGACCGAGATATTATAGTCATACACATGCTGACAAAGTTTCAAAAGGATTAAAATAAATTTGTTTGAGTTAGAGAGCAGACAATCTAAAATATGCCCGTTTTTGACGAAAAAAGGGGCATAACTCTTGAATGTCTGGGGCAATCCTGCTGGTTATCAAACTTGACCGAGATTTTATGGTCATACACATGCTGACAAAGTTTCAAAAGGATTAAAAGAAATTTCCTTGAGTTAGAGAGCGGACAAACTAAAATGCCCGTTTTTGACGAAAAAAGGGGCATAACTCTTGAATGTCTGGGTCAATCTTGCTGGTTATCAAACTTGACCGAGATATTATGGTCATACACGTTCTGACTAAGTTTCAAAAGGATTGGACCAAATTTGTTTGAGTTAGAGAGCGGACATGAAAAAGTTGACGGACAGATGGACGGACAGCGCCACGACATAATACGTCCCGTCTGAAGACGGGCGTATAAAAAGTAAAACGGCAACAAATAGAAATTTCCCTGGATACTGATGCTGGACACTTGAAGCAGAATTAACGTGAGGCAGATAATCTCTTCATGGACTTTCTGCTTTTCTATCAATCTGCTTACGGAATCATCTGTTTTTACTACCCTAATCCAGCTATGAGGGAAGGAGGATTAAACATAAAGGAACGGTTCAATGCACCACATACACACAATGTTTACTAAGTTGATTTTGGTTATCCTTTCAGAGCAGTCGGCGGTCGGAATCTGACCTGTTTGGGAGGAACGATGCTGGCACGGGAGTGGTGTTTCCCAGGAATCTTATTAGTGATGGTGACGTCACTGGTCAGCCTCAACCTGGAGATTATGTTCTAGTAAAGGTTAGTAATAGAAGTAGGCCTACAGGTGGAACTATATTATTTGTTAGCTCATCTTGTGAGCTATTAGGATTGCTGAATGTCCAGTGATGGGCTGTCGTCCATTTTTCACAATTGGTTCGTTAGCACTGGCGGCTACTGGTTTCGTCTGATCTTCATGAAACTAACACACTAGAGGCTACAAATTTCATTGGATCTCTTTGAAATTGGTCAAAATCATTTTGTCACTTGTTTCCAGTTTAAAAGAAACTAAAATGCTTATCAATTTACGAAAATGTATTTTTCTCATTGAACCATAGGGACGAGTATACTCATCCAAAATATAATCAGTACTTGTCCTCTTCAAACAGTGTAGACCTAGATCTGAGGGATCTGATCAGGGTCTACACTGTTTGCAATTTTGCATTATAGTGCAAAAATACCCCTAAATAATCAAAGATGAACAAGACTGAATTGGAACCTGGAATCGTTGATTAAAAGTTTCAGGGGTAAATGTGTTAATAAACTTTACATAACGACAGATTATTGAAATTGTTGACCATTTTATTAAGTTTCAATGGCCAACAGATTAGAGCTGAGTGACTTTAAACTTGTTTGAAGATCAATTAGTCAATGAGGGTGCCTTGTCAGTGTCCTGTCGTCGGCAGTCATAGTATCCTTGTTTTTATATTTTGTAACTCATTACCCAGTACCCCATAGCCTGTTTCAAGTATTGTACAGCAACATGCACCCTTAGGCACAATCTGTTTTACTTTCAGCCTGCGTTAAGCTACTGTCTGCTAGGATATAGAAAATAATTATGTATGATTCATATTCATAACTGCATACAGTGAAATTTTCTTCAGTGGAAGAACGAATCAAGGTGTAAAAAGGTGTTTTTGTTGGGGAATGGGTTAAGGACCTATCTGTGTTGATGGGCAGTAAACACCATTCATTATTTCACTCATGAGACATGATCAGTTCATTTGGCTTCATGCCTGTTACCCTCTCCAACCAATCAAAGAATGCAAGTTGCTGGCCTCCAGGGCCCGGGTGCATAACACGTAGTTAGTGCCTACCTGTATGCTAAATCACTCTATTAGCTCACCTGAGCTAGCTCAAGGTGAGCTTTTGCAATCCTTGAATGTCCGTCGTTCGTCGTCAATAATTTTAGTGTTTACACTCTAGAGGCCACAATATATATCCAATCTTTCTCAAACTTGCTCAGATTGTATATTACCATGAGAGTTCGGATGAGTTCGATTATGGTTGAAATCGGACTAATAGGTCAGGAGTTATCAACCTTTGAATTGCTGAAAATGCCATATGTAAGGGTGTTTACACTCTAGAGGCCACAATATTTATCCAGTCTTTCTCAAACTTGCTCAGATTGTATATTACCATAAGAGTACAGATGAGTTCGATTATGGTTGAAATGAGGCCAATAGGTCAAAAGTTATCAACCTTTGAGTTGCTGATAATGCCGTATTTAACAGTGTTTACACTCAAGAGGCCACACTATTTATCCAATCATTCTAAAACTTGCTCAGATTGTGTATTACCATAAGAGTTCGAATGAGTTTGATTATGGTTGAAATCGGATTAATAGGTCAAGAGTAATCTACCTTTGAATTGCTGAAAATGCCATATTTAACAGTATTTACACTCTAGAGGCCACAATATTTATCCAATCTTTCTCTATCTTGCTAAGATTGTTTAGGGTGTGGGTAAAATACTGACGGATTCTACTGACGAGTTAAAACAAGAACAAAACGCTGACCAGTTAAGTTATATAGGCTTTTCTCGATTCTACTGACCACAAAGAATGAGAACGAATATCACTGACACTATGTAAACGTATAGGAAAGTGGCTGACCACAATGGATCTGAATAAATTAGAACATTAATTGAAGTTATTAAAATCAAAATATCTAATATAATAGTAGATTAAATATCTGTCAAAAAAAAAATAAATTAAAATTTGAAAAAAAATTTAAATCAAGGTTTAAGAAGTTAAATGGTATTTTTTGGTTTTTTTTGGTTTGTTATATAAACACGTGATTTTAAAAATGAATTTAAAATTTAAAAATTAATTTTTTTTTTTTTAATATTTATCTAGATAAAGATATAGATCTAGAATTATAGAATCCATATTAATTTATAAGTGTATAACAAATTCTAAAATAGTTTGAAATTGCTGAAAACGGAGTTGCTGACCAGTTGAAACAAGAACAAAACGCTGACCAGTTAAGTTATATAGGCTTTTCTCGATTCTACTGACGACATAGAATGAGAACGAATATCACTGACACTATGTAAACGTATAGGAAAGTGGCTGACCACAATGGATCTGAATAAATTAGAACATTAATTGAAGTTATTAAAATCAAAATATCTGATATAATTATAGATTAAATATCTGTCAAATTTTTTTTTTAAAAATTTAAAAAAAAATTTAAATCAAGGTTTAAGAAGTTATATGTTTTTTTGTTATATATACACTTGATGAATGTTAAGCCATGAATTTAAAAATTAATTTATGGCTTAATTTATAAGTGTAAAATAAATTTTATAAAAGTTAAAGTAAAAGAAAATTTCAATACATTATTGAGTCGTTTTATTACATTAAATAAAAGTTCTAAATAATGTCTTGCCATTACTTTATTCATTTAAAAATATGTTTTGAAAGCATCCGCTACACAATAAATTGTGTACCCAAGACTCGGGATCGTGGACCCTGCTTTCATGAGCCTCATAATTTTGAATTTTGGTGGCACGTATATTAATAATATTAAATAGCCACTTACCAAAAAAAGCCAAAATGCAATATCGCCGAAAAAGTCAATCTCAATGAAAGTAAAATGGTCGTTATTTGTCTTTTCGCACATAGGATCCAATCAGAAAAAATATACTGTGTTTATCGGCCGCCTATCTCTATTGTGGGCGTGTCCTAATGTGTGACCGATTGAATGTAACACCCTGCTGTTAATTGGTGTACCTGTTTATTAAGAGTTTAGCTAATTGATACGGTATGGTCGGTTTAATCTGACACGTTGTTGTTTTATTGTGGTTCTGAACTACTTACTTAAAGATAAAAGGATTATTTACAGAGTTCGCACACAAACTCGCTACTGGTAGTCGATATATCAGCTGGAGCATTAACGCATGAATAGTGAAACCAAAGATCACAAATAGTACATAGCACCATATTCTCAACACATTCTGGTAAATTACATATGCAGTATGTATCGATAATAATCTTGTGCATTTTATTTTGCCTTCTTCCACTGATTGTTTTTTCAGTTGACGGAAATTCGGATATTTCGTTTTTCTCGAAACAGTGGAATAGATGACTACGTAGCTTGCTTGTATCGTAAATAACATCAAAACAGAGTGATTTTCGGAAGCAATAGGAAGTTAAAAATGCTATCGCGTACAGACCACAATCGATACCGTTATTTTGTTTCATCACTACCGGCATTTGTATATGGATAGATTTATCATTCCGGCCATATAATTGCGCAAGTTGGATTTTTAATCCGTTTGGAATAAGTTTGTCGTTTTTCCTGCTTTCTGTACCTAAACTATCTAAAAGATATATTACATTTTTATGATAAATTGAAGAAACCCAATGATCATGATGGTTATGGTGAATCTGGCACGCGGGAGAATCAACCCTTTCGAATGGAACGGCCATATGCCATTTTTTAGTTGATTCGTTATAAACAGGTACAGTATCGGTGTATTGAAAACCGTTTATGTTTTTACCGAATTGATTTCTGAGGAGTATGTTGACAGCCTCCATGTGATTGGAATTTAATTTACGGTTATTTAACAAGTCTTCTCTATCGTCTGTAGTGAGTTTTAAATTTTCCAACCAATATTGACACTCTATGTGTTTTATTTCTGAGCAAAGTTCTAAATCAATCAAGTCGTCATTAATTGAATCACTCAAATCTAATTTCGGTGTTTTTACGTAATTGTTTGCGTCGTCTTTAAATTGTAATTTCCTCTTTTTACCAGTACTTTTAGGGGTTTTGCGCTTAATCGGCCTATCTTTAAGTATTGATCTTGGTGTAGATTTGCCGTAATTAATTTTTTTCCTTGTTTTTTCAACAGTGTCTCTATTTTTTACAGTGTTTTTAATCGTGGGCGTATCAAAAGTTTCTTCCAAACATCGAGTTTTTACAGCCGAATCTGGCGCAGGGTTAATAGAAAAATCTCCATCCCTATCCCCACGGCGTCCCTTCTTTGTACCAATTTGTTTTTGACTTTTTGTGCGACCGTTTTTCTGTAATTGAGTTAAGTTATATACTTTTTTACCACTACCAACCTCCATACCAATCGATAACTTTGCTGCTATTATATGATAGCATGTCGCTGTCGAAGGACATTGACATTTTTCTGTGGGAAATAATGTTACCGCATACTTTTTGTTATTTGACCCTTTAACCATAAATGAGCCCATTTCTGGCACTAAGACTATGGCATTATCGGCGATAGTTTTACACGCTAAAGAAATTTGTGATCTGTTCTCTAATATTGGATTATTTGGCAATTCATCGTTAGAAATATCTTTTTCAGTATCGTTGCTTACTTTTTCTACATTTATTTTAATGTCGTTTTCTTCGATTTTCTTTTCTTCTGATAAGTCACTGAGAATTTTATCTAGTTCCCCCTTCACTAATGCTACAATTTTGTCTGGATGACATGTATTCTTTGGTAAAACAATTGTTTCTGGGTCGCGTGCCGCATATGAATATTCTTTTAGCAGAGTTAATTCGTTTATAGAACAGAAACCCCTCATAATTTCCGAAACATCGTTTATTTGAATGTAATTGAAGAACAGGATCATGTTATCTATTGGTAGTTTTTCATCTAGCAAACGTTTAATTTTTGCATTAAGACTTTCAACGGGATTGTTAGTGATTCCAGAGTATGAGTTATAAATACCTTTTTCTTCCAAAAGCCAGCGACCCGCATTGTTTTTAATAGTATCATATAGATTAATTTCAAAATATTCAACGAAAGCTTGACTCCAAGAATCTTTCATGCTACTCAATTTTTCTTCAAAAATTTCAACACTTTCGCTTTTCATTAAATCGCGCACTTGCATGTCATAAACCCTTTTGTCGTCAACAAGACCCTTTTTCTTCGATACCCAGTGTTTTACGTCTCTAAAAATGTGGTTCCAGCAAACAAGTAGTTGTGCATTGGGCAGTTTTTCTCTGAAAGCATTTAGTATACCGGTTTCCCTGTCACTGATAACTGAAAAATTACCTTCAGCGAACTTAGGTATTTTCGATTTTAATAAATCTACAAAATTTTCATGACACTTTTGAAATTTTCGCTCATGCAACATATAGGCCGCCGCTAGAGTAGGCTTTTCTTTAAACATTGGATGTTGAAAACAAATTATGGAAACGTAAAAATCACCCAAATCGAATGTCGTGTCATAGTAGAACTGTATATCAATCTTCATCTGCAAAAGTCTATTTACTTCAGCCAAAATCTCATCGTTTCCGATCATAACCTCTAGGTCTGGATGCGTTTTTATGCTCCAGATGTAATTATCTAAGTGATGAACGAGTACGTGCGTATTATATAAAGGGTCTTTAGAAATAATTTTGTTGTTACGTAATTTTTTTTTAACGTTTCTAACTTGTTGAAAATTTCTTGGTACAGCGACTCCTTGTATAACTTCTTCTGAACTTTTTTCTGCTAATAACTCGTTATGAATGGTCACAGGCTTGGACTTCTCTTTACATCGATTTTCTAATTTCTTAAGATATGACGGTAGTGTTTGTTTATGTGCTCTATTGTTTTTCTTTCTATTCCCATGAGGCATATCCTTGAACTTAGAACTGTCTCCTATGTACGAAATGACAGTACGACCATTGTATCCATTCCCTACAAATCTGAATGCATGTTTCAAAAATTTATTATCATGACCTTGCTCCGTTCTTATTGCAAAAAAGTGACGCTCTATGTCTTTACCATCCAAAGTTTTGTAAGTTTTTCTACCGCGATTCGACCACCTATAACCATCTGCGCGCCAGTCTTCTTTGTTTTCGATGTTGCCAGAGTCGTCAAATAAATAAACAGTTCCACTAGTTGGTTTGTGTGGCGGCTTATAAGTAACACTAATATTTTGCATTAGGATATCGGCTGCCTCGTTTGGGAGCAATCTTATATTCTGTTCTACGAAAATTTCAGACTCTTCACCTCCCCCATAAAGTTTAACGTTGCGAGAAGAAACAGACTGACGCTGACCTGCAGACCCAGACTCAGTGGCAGTCTGTTTCTTGCGAGAAGAAACAGACTGTACCTGACCTGCGGCAGACTCAGTGGCAGTCTGTTTCTTGCGAGAAGAAACGGACTGACGCTGACCTGCAGACCCAGACTCAGTGACAGTCTGTTTCTTGCGAGAAGAAACAGACTGTACCTGACCTGCGGCAGACTCAGTGGCAGTCTGTTTCTTGCCTCATCTACAACACTTCCAGGGAAACAGTTCTGTGCGCATGGCAGAATCTCAGACACCAGAATTGTTGAGCTGTAACACAAGAAGCAGTAAACTGTAATTCGCATGTTTATCCCTTTACCTTATAGCCTTTTTCTACTTTTAAAAATTGGAAACTGCTTAAAGCAGATTGAAAGTAAAGCACAATGCGCCTGAAGGCGCATTGTTTTATTTTCAGCCTGCTTTATGCTACATGGAGCTTATTTACGGAATTCCTTTATTCCTCCAATGAAGAAAAAAACTCTGCTTTACTTTCAATGACTGCTGCATATTTGAGATTTTATCTACATTACATTATACGCGTGGGAATCTCAGACACCATAATTGTTGAGCTGTAACACAAGAAGCAGTGAACTGTAATTCGCACGTTTATCCCTTTACCTTATAGCCTTTTTCTACTTTTAAAAATTGGAAACTGCTTAAAGCAGATTGAAAGTAAAGCACAAAGCGCCTAAAGGCGCATTGTTTTATTTTCAGCCTGCTTTATGCTACATGGAGCTTATTTACGGAATTCCTTTATTCCTCCAATGAAGAAAAAAACTCTGCTTTACTTTCAATGACTGTTGCATATTTGAGATTTTCTCTACATTACATTATACGCGTGGGGTTGTTTGTTGTTAATTTTAGTTAACTGAAGCAAATGTTTGCAACTATAGGTAGTTATGCGTATGTGTGTGATTTTTAGTATGTACTTTTTTTTTACCTTGGGGAACAGTAATAAACCAGATCACACAACTCCTCAATATCTCCCATCACCTTTGCTGGCCTTCCTCTTCCAATGTCGTTGGCACCAACGACTAACACAACAACCTGAAACCAAAAAAAAGTGTCATTTTTTTCTTATATCGCCACATTTAAAAGGCCGTAACTGACATTTTATCAGAAATTGACTTTTTTACATTTTCCATTTTACTTATGTTAAAATATCTAACTTATATTCAAATAGTCTTTTAAGATAAGGGCAAATTCTGCTTACTTTTAACCTGCTTTAGGTGGTCACCTATCTTCAAACTAGAAACAAGCTATGGGTAAATGGGTTTCTTCTTCTTTAAATTTCAAATGTTTGAACTGTTATTAGAACAGATAAATAGCGATAATTATGAATATCGAACAGTCAATCAGCTAGGACAGTGGTCAGACGCCGATTTTAAATTGATGTAGATCTACACTTCAATGGCGAATGTATCTCATATGATATGTGAGTGTTAACCACAACTTTAGACCTTTTCCCACTTTATTAAAATTTGGCTTATAATTTTAAAAATTCCACTTTAATTTTGTAAGTAATAAAATAATTGTCAACATTTATTAATAAATGTATTAGATCTTTATATAGATCAATAATTAAATCGTAAAAATATTTATTCTTTTCTAACCTACGCATTAATAAATGAAAGATATTATTCTATAAAGTTAACAATAATAAATCACTGAAATAAAACTCGAGTAACACTTCTACTCGCATAAAATGATCTAATTTATTCAGATCCATTGTGGTCAGCCACTTTCCCATACGTTTACATAGCGTCAGTGATATTTGTTCTCATTTCAAGTCGTCAGTAGAACCGAGAAAAGCCTATATAAGTTAACTGGTCAGTGTTTTGATCTTGTTTCAACTGGGCAGCAACTCAGTTTTCAGCTATTTCAAACTATTATAAGATTTGTTATACACTTATAAATTAATATGGAATCTATAATTCCAGATCTTTATCTAGATAAATATTAAAATAAAAAAAATTATTTTAAATTTTTAAATTTTGAATTAATTTTTAAATTCATGTGTTTATATAACTTCAATTAATGTTCTAATTTATTCAGATCCATTGTGGTCAGCCACTTTCCCATACGTTTACATAGTGTCAGTGATATTCAGTGATATTCGTTCTCATTCTATGTCGTCAGTAGAATCGAGAAAAGCCTATATAACTTAACTGGTCAGCGTTTTGTTCTTGTTTCAACTGGTCAGCAACTCCGTTTTCAGCTATTTCAAACTTTTATAGAATTTGTTATACACTTATAAATTAATATGGAATCTATAATTCTATATCTATATCTAGATAAATATTAAAAAAAAAAAAAATTTTAAATTTTTAAATTTTAAATTAATTTTTAAATTCATGTGTTTATATAACAAACCAAAAAAAACCCAAAAAATACCATTTAACTTCTTAAACCTTGATTTAAATTTTTTTTCAAATTTTAATTTTTTTTTTTTTGACAGATATTTAATCTACTATTATATTAGATATTTTGATTTTAATAACTTCAATTAATGTTCTAATTTATTCAGATCCATTGTGGTCAGCCACTTTCCTATACGTTTACATAGTGTCAGTGATATTCGTTCTCATTCTTTGTGGTCAGTAGAATCGAGAAAAGCCTATATAACTTAACTGGTCAGCGTTTTGTTCTTGTTTTAACTCGTCAGTAGAATCCGTCAGTATTTTACCCAGACCCGATTGTTTATTACTATAAGAGTTTGGATGAGTTCAATCATGTTTGAAATCAGACAAATAGGTCAAGAATAATCGACCTTTAAATTGCTGAAAATGACATATTTAATAGTGTTTACACTCTAGAGGCCACAATATTTATCAAATCTTTCTAAAACTTGCTCTGATTGTATATTATCATAAGAGTTTGGATGAGTGTGCAATTATGGTTGAAATCAAACCAATAGGCCGAGAGTTATCAACCTTTGAATTGCTGAAAATGCCATATTTAAGAGTGTTTACACTCTAGAGGCCACACTTTTTATCCAGTCTTTTTCAAACTTGCTCAGATTGAATATGTCCATAAGAGTTCAACTAGGTTCAATTAATGTTGAAATTGAACCATAGGTCAAGAGTTATCTGCCCTTGAATTGCTGAAAATGCCATGTCGTACAGCATTTACACTCTTGCAACTAGTTTTCAATGGATTTTCATTATACTTGCAAACAAAGTATATAGCTATAAGTTCTCAAAGGAGTGCAATTATTATTGAAATCTTATCATTGTGGCAATAGTTATCTGCCCTTGATATACTTTGAAATGCTAGAAAAGGCTTCATTTCAGTATTGTTTAGGCTCTAGTTATCTGCCCTTGATGTACTCTACTATACTAGAATTTTGAGGTTGTATTCCAAAATTGTTTACCTGCTATACTACAAATTTGAATGGATTTAGATTAAAATCGGTGAAACAGTATGGCAAAGTTATCAGGCTTCAAAACAACAGGTGAGCGATATCAGGGCCTTCAGGCCCTCTTGTTAGTTTATCTAGTAGTAAAAAATCAATATTTAACTCTCAGCGAGGGATTTAGTATACAGGTAGGCACTAACCATGTGTCATGCACCCGGGCCCTGGTGATTGTTTTCCTTCCATATACCCATTATGAATAGTTCTTCAAGCCTCTCTTTTGAAGTTTTCTGAGAACATGCCTTAGAAACTGCAGTTGTCTGTTCAAAATGGTCCACATAAAGTTCCATCTTTAAAATGACCTTGACTTTTACATAACCTTGACCAACTTGTACTGAGCTAAAGAGCTTTTTGAGTGGAGTAAACATGCCGAATATGCTGCCTCTATAACGTGTAGTTGCAAAATTACAGCCAATGGTAAAAAATCAGCCTATTTGATATCTAAATGACCTTCACGTTTGTCGGGTATTACCACTAAATTTGTACTGAGGTCAAGAGTTGCTTGAGTTGAGTACACATCCCATTTTTGGCTCACCTGAGCCAAAGGCTCAAGGTGAGCTGTTGGGATGGCCCTGTGTCCATTGTGTGTCGTCTTTAACAATTGCTTCAAATGACAGTTCCTCCTATACCGCTTGACAGATTTCAACCAAACTGTACAGAAATGTTCCTGGGTTCAAGCTCTTTCAAATCTGTTTAAAGAATTAAAAAACATTGCAGAACTCTGGTTGCCATGGCAACCAAAGTAGGAAATCTTAACAAATCTTCTTGTCATAAATTGCAAGGGCCAGAACTAAGATATTAGGCACATAGCAACATCTACATGGCCTATATCAAGTTTGTAGAAATTAGGTCCTTGGGGTCAAAATTGGCCCCGCTCGGGGTCACAGTTTTATATAGAGTTATATTGTGAAATTTTCAGATGTCTTCTCCTCTGAAACTAATAGTTCTCTATCATGTTTGTTCAAATTATGCCCCTAGGGTAAAAATTGGCCCTGCTCCCGGGGTCACAGTTTTACACATTATTATAAATTCGAATTTTCAAACGTCTTCTCTTCTGACGGTAACATGACACTTTTAAATGTCCTTTACATAAAAATTTATATAATTTTGGTTTATCTAAGTCACAGGAGCTAAAACTAGATTTTTTTCTATTAAATGCTAAAAAAAAACAGAGCTTAGATTGTTAGCACATAGCATCATCTGCAGTTCCTCTATCAAGTTTATTCAAATTATGCCCCTGGGGTAAAATTTGGCCCTGCCCCAGGGATCACAGTTGTACAAAGAGTTATATTGTAAAAAAATTCAAATGTCTTCTCTCTGAAACTAATATGGTCAGAGGTTTGATATTCAACATGGCAGAGACAGTGTATACCATACATACATACACATATATGGTATACACTGTCTCTGAGCATGGTGACACTTCTAGATGTATTTTACCTTTTTTGTTCAAATGGTTCCAGTCTGTTGCATATGTAGGTCACAGGAGCTAAAATAGATTTTTTCAATGGAAATTAAAAAAATCTTCTTGTTTAAAATCCTAGTACCTTTCTTAGATATTTGGCACATAGCATCATGTATAGGTCCTCTATCAAGTTTGTTCAAATTATGCTCCTTGGGTAAAAAAATGACCCTGTCCTTGACATAAATCATTATCTCCAGTTTGTCAACTATTTTCAGATGAGGGAAATATGGCCCATGGGCCTCTTGTTAAAATTTCTAACACATGTAGTTTAAAAGTTATGGCCAATGTAAAGTTCAGTCTATTTGGCCTTTAAATTACCTCTAAATGACCTTGACCTTTTACGGCACGACCCAATATATACTGAGCTTAAAAGCGTCTTGAGTTAAGTAAACATATCAAATATTAGTAGTTCCAAAGTTATATGGTCAAGGTAAAAGTTGTGGACAGACACAGTACAAAATCAAAATGTCCCCAACTAAGTCATGCGGGGGCATAAAATATATATACAGACAAGATGTTTGAAACAGATGACAGTTTTGCAAGTGAAGGTTACGTATAAATGATACCTGTACGTTGCCATGTATAATGATGTTCTATCTTTGCTCTATTTAATTTTCAGATTGTTGACGCAACCTCACAGACACTGCTAGGTGAAGGACTTCGACTGACAACTTTGCTTGGCAAATGATTGGCAAAGCATTTTCAACCAAATATTTCTTTATTTGAAAGAGCTGTTACATAATTATCATGTTATAAAGAATGATTATCACTTGACTATTCTGTTAGTTATTTCATTGGTTAGACAAAAATACCACACAATCATAACTATATCAGTCAGAATGTTTTCTTAATTGACTCTTTGCACACTAGCGTAGGAATCCTGATCACCTTTGCAAACAGTTTGGATCCAGATGAGAGGCTGCATAATGTGGCATCTCATCCGGATCCAAACTGTTTGACATTCTGATCTTGTTTAGAAAACAAATTTTGAAAATTCTATTTTTTGAACAGTAGCAGATGACAGTTGTTTCAGACGAAAATATTACCCAGCATACAAAGAGTTAAAAAGGCTTTGATAGCTCAGCTAAGCATGAAGTGTGAGGTGAGCTATTGTGATCCCTTGGTGTTATCTGTTCACAATTTATTTTAACAAATTCTTCTCTGTAACTTATGACCCAATTGTAATCAAACTTGTTCAGATACATAGAGTGACAGTGGTTGTGAGCTTTGAAAGCTATTCAAACACATTGGCTACTGGTCTTGTTAGGGTCCTTCATTAAAAATGCAGAATCCCTATAGGAATCACATTTTCTGTTTGTCTGTCCGTCAACACTTTTATATTCTGCAATAACTCAAACAGTTCTTCATGTATCAGGTTTATATTCATGTATCACGTTCAGACTGAAAATGGTACATTGAGGCAATGGTACGTTCATGAAATTGGACGTTAAGACTAGCTACCTATGTTAACAACATATGCTTGGTACCATGAGAGCATGATTATTACTTATAGTTTTTATACATCTACTTCTAAAGGTGGTTATATATTGGCGTGGCCCTGTCCATATGTTTGTTCGTCCATCAACATTTTGTGTGTCTGGAGTTTTTTATATGCCCACTTTTAAAGGTGGCCGTACATGTATATTGGCGTGGCCCTGTTCGTATGTTCGTTCTTCCGTCAACATTTTGTTTGTCAGGAGTTTTTTCGAAAAACTGTTGAAAGGATATAGATAAAACTTCACATAAATGTTATATGCATATAGATCTGAAGCCGAGTCAAGTTTTAGGTTCAATTTATTTTTCGTTATTGAATTATGAGCCCTTGATGTACTCAAATATGCTATAAAAAGCTTGTCCTGAGTTTTTCCGGAAAACTGTTTGCAGGATATTAATAAAACTTCACACAGATGTTATATTTTAAAGAAAATTAAGGCACTTAAATATTTCGAAAACTACAAATTTATTTTTTTTAAAATGAAGTTGACTTATTATGATCATGTGGCATCCGGTTAAGAATCTGACGAGACTTTGAGTTACTCGGCGTCTGATCTGGCCAAAAATTGTTTGCAATGTGCATCATTTGTCTAAGCATAAAATGCGTTTATTGAAAAATAATTATGTCTCATCCAATTTTCGCTGATGGCAGGGCTGCCAAATATCCGGATTTTCCAAAATCTTCGAATTTTCATTCTAGTAGATGGTAGCTTAAAGAGGGCTGAAAGTAAAGGCACATTCTTTTTTACTTTACAGCTGCTTTAAGCAGCTACGTGTCTTAAAAACTAGAAAGGGTTAAGTTATGATTCATAAAGTCAGAAATCTTACTTAGTTATATTGTTCATGATCAACTTATGGCAGCCCTGTGATGGCAGATACCGATGTTCCTATTTTCTAAGTCACTGACCTATTTTCTAAGTCACTTTGTGTCTTGATACAGTAATGCAACCCTATTCAGCACCTGGGCATGTGCTCTAGTGGGAGATTATAAGTTACACAGTTTTCAGGTGACCTAATATGGAATATAGGTAAACGGCCTTTTGCCCCCATATATGGAATTTACTGGCAGTGTATATTCCATATTAGGTCACCTGAACACTGTGTTACACCCCGGTTACACAGACGGTCGGGCTTAAATCGGTACCCAATCGGTCTAATTATTTTCTGTTTTGATCGGTTGTCATACGTGATTCAATTTCAGGCTTTCTGTGTAACCGGGTATCGGTGATGAATAATTGTTCAATCGGTCAAACGCCACCCCGCCCCCGATTGGCGACTCATGAAATCCAATGGGCCACTGATTAAAAGCGCCCAACAACCGTTCAATAATCAATGAATACCGATAAAACACCGATGAAATGCTGGCGGCAGCCGATTGATCACCAATTGATCACCGATTGAACTGCCATTAACAACCGACGAGATCCCGCGTTTTAATTCTCATCTTTTTCCATCGTTGGTAAGCATCAATTCATCGGTGGTTTATCGGTGACTCGTCGGTGATATCGGTAGTAGACAGGTTGTCAATCGGTTATTTGTAAAATATTTTCACCGATCGAGAATTTTAAACACGTTTAAAATTTCCAATCGGTGATTTTTCACCAACGAAACTCATCTTTACCTAATAGCTATTGATAGGTGGAAAACAGGTGGCCAATAGGTGATGTCGGTAGTAAATAGGTTTTCATCGGTCCCCTCCCTAGTTTGGCGAAAAAAACGAATTACGGACGATTCGTCAAAGTGCAAACTCGTCAAAAAGGCAATATATAGTAATGGCAAAAGACGATTCGTCAAAAAAGATTTTGTGTTGGGGTATATCTACTTTTTTGTTAAATGTATAGGTTTATATTTGAAAAGTTTGCAATTATCGAGAAGTAGAGATGGATTTTCTAGCATTTAAAGTTGTAACATATAAATAACTAGATCTAAATATAAGATGAATATTGATGCCGATTAATTTGTCCAAATAAAATTTAACTTTTACCATAAATTAATAGGGAGACTTTTCAATGTATTACATTGAGTGTACATTTTATTTAGTGTTTAATCATAATTGAAAGGTTTAGCTTAAATCAGGACAAAAGTAATGCAGAAATCAGCTATGCCCTCGCCCATACATTAAGCAATATTAATTTCTATTGGAATATCCCGTGCCTTATCCTTGATAGAATGTGTTATTTAAAATCATTTAAAAAATTGAGTCTGGGTGTATATATGGTTTAGACACTGATCTAATGTTAAAATTAACCAAGAAGCAATTTAATTGGCTGGGCATTGTTGTTTAGCTGGTGCGAAAAGTTGATTGGCAATTACTCGACTTGTTATATCTGCACTGGTGTTAAACTGTTAAAACAACAAACCAATTAATGTAATCATCATAGGCAAACGTACACTGGAATGTATTGCTCTAGTGATCAAACATGTGTCGAACAGTTTGGATACTGATACGAACTTATCTAATAGCTCGAAGCCTAATGACCATGGTCTACAGTTTGCACCATAAGGTAAATATGTACACAGCTAGATGATAAACATTTAGTTTGTTAACAGTGTAGACCCGGACCAAAGGGCTTCCGACAGTGTTTGATTTCTCTATAGATTAATACATTGTTTATCATTTTGCACGATTTTACTGTGTACCTTATATCTTATAGCGCCGAAGTCTAATGACCATGGTCTACACTGTATGACAGTTCGCATCATAATGTAAGCACTGATTCATGAAAACTCAGAAAACCGAACACCTCAGAAAACCGAACTTTTTACCTGGTCCGGAGGGCTTCCGACAGTGTTTGATTTCTCTATAGATTAATACATTGTTTATCATTTTGCACGATTTTACTGTGTACCTTATATCTTATAGCGCCGAAGTCTAATGACCATGGTCTACACTGTATGACAGTTCGCATCATAATGTAAGCACGGATTCATGAAAACTCAGAAAACCGAACACCTCAGAAAACAGAACTTTTTACCTGGTCCGGAGGGTGTTCGGTTTTCCGAGGTTTTACTGTATGTATACAGATGATAAACATTTACTTTGTTAACAGTGTAGACTCCGACCAAAGGGCTCCCGACAGTGTTTGAATTCTCTATAGATTAATACACTGTTTGTCATGTTGCACGATATTACTGTGTAGCCTACCTTATATCTTATAGCGCCGAAGCCTAATGATCAGGGTCTACTCTGTTTTAAATGAAAGTTTGCCCTTAGATATCGAAACTATTAGAAAAGAGCAGTTTTTATATTAATACTATTTTAATTCCCTATCTGGAATATCGTTGTATTTATTGTATAATTAAATAAGTATAAAAACCTTTTTGACGAGTTGACTACCCTTTTGTACTTTAATTCCTTTTTGACGAGTTGACTACCCCTTTTGTACTATAATTCTTTTTTGACGAGTTTGCACTTTGACGAATTGTCCATCACCCAAAAAAACAACCGATCTATCACCGATGGCTCTGTGTAACCGGGGTGTAACGTTTTTATCCTACCGACTACCTTTTATTCTTGACGAAATAGATTAAAGGCGGTCACTGTCATATAATTTGAAAACATGACGTCATCAATCATTATCTAAACATTAGTGCGTGACGTCATGTTTACCGCACAAATACTGTATACATCGTTTAATAGTGACTTGTTTATTGTATATAGTGGAGAAAATGTTATTCTTTCCCGTTTAAACGCAAACGAAACGCAAACTAATCGTAATAAAATGTACAAAATAACTTTTTGACAACTCTATTATACAACATCGCGAGTATGCTCTGGACAGGGCCCTGCGATTACGAGAGATGATGAAGTGGCAAACAGTTTGGAGCCTGACCAGACTCCGAGTCACCCGGCGTCTGATCTGGCTCCAAACTGTTTGCAATGGAAATATTAGTTTTAGCATAAACGCGTTTATTGGGAAAGAATAACGTTTTCCCCACTGTACCTGGTTCAAAATCAACGAATATGTAAATTGTTTGAATGTTTACATAAGCGCGGCTGTTATAGAAACCAAATGACGTCATCTTCATCGAACGTTGGCCATTTTGAACGTTATGTTGCTAACCTTTTCACATGCATAAGATCTGTTGCCCCTGGGGCCAATATTAGGTTGCTGAGGGTGGGATATTCATCTGACACTCAACTGTGGTGTTAGATTTATTTTCTCACCTCGTCAACCCTAAAAACGCGTTTAACTTGCTATACAGTGGCGAGTTGTATTTTAATGCGCTAATGCATGCATGACGACGTCATAACAACGGCAATAACAACCAATCATAAAATAGTTCAGCTTGTCTGTCCGGACAGATAAGGTTATCTCACACCCCTAGATTTCGGGATACCTCTGTCCGACAGGTGAGAAATGTTTGTCCACTGCTCAGGTGACTAATTTTCTAATCACAGGCAATTGTTTCGAGCATATATTCATGAAGCATGATAAAAGATAATAACTGCATGGTTACTCAAACTTTAAACCTAAGTTAGAATACATTGTACGTGTGCATGCATGAAACAAATACGCTGCAACATCTGTCTATGAACCAATAAAATGGCATAATATCATTCAATCCTAGCGACGAGTATACTCATTTACACACAATGTACTTGTAAAGAGAACACTTGGCATGTGCAAACAGTGCATATCCAGATTAGATGGCTGCTAAAGTATCCCTCTGCCTGCATTGCATCGGAAACTGGAATGTTCAGGGGCGAATGTGTAACTTGAAGAAACTCGCCTATATTGAAAAATGATGTGTCTTAAAAAGATGGCGTGTCGATTGGCGTTTCACCTGGTTTCATGTTTATAAAGTATATAAGTTGAGTCTGAGATCTAGCTTATTCTGGTCACATTTGGCCAATGAAAAGCTTCGAAACAATTTCAGACTCAACTCCAGCGCTTTATAATAATGATCTCAGGATGCAACGTGTAGACAGCGTATAGCAAGGATCTAAAACAATCAAATAATCATTGTACTATATTAAATACGTGTTTCCGGAAGCCCCGGCAGTCGCGTTTGCCCGAAACGTAATACGGGGTTGTAAGTGTTTCGACGGCTTGTCAGGATAACATTGACAGACGATAGGGAAACAGGATTGCTGAATCACGGTGACTACCAAGTAGCACTAGGGTTCACCCAGCTATCTACTAAGAACGTTTGAGGGATTGAAAAGTAATCACAACTGATCAATAACTTCAATATAATTATTATTATTATTATTATACCCGATTTATATAGCGCTCTTTTGACACAGGAGTTGTGCGTTCAAAAGCGCTTCACATGTAATTATATAAATGTACCTACAAAGCAAGAAAGACAAATAAATACATTCTCACAATAAAAATGATACAATATTGAGATTGCATGGAAACATGGAAATTCTTTCAATATTATTACCAAGATTATAAAATTGTTATAGTAAGTTTGTAAAATCATTTTTAAAATGAGTCAAATAATTAAAAGATCAATGGCATGATTGAAAACAGAGTGGTTTTTAGCTCACCTGGCACGTAGTGCCAAGGTGAGCTTTTAGGATCGCTGGATGTCCGTCGTCTGTCTGTCTGTTCACAATTGTTCGGTTCAAATCTCATTGGATCTTGATGAAACTTGGTCACAATATTTGGCTCAATGAAATCTAGGTCAAGTTCGAATGTGGGTCATGTCCGGTCAAAAACTAGGTCACTAGGTCAAATTATCGAAAAACCTTGTTAACACTCTAGAGACTACAAATTTCATTGGATCTTCATGAAACTTCATCAGAATGTTTGCCTCAATGAAATATAGGTCAAGTTTGAATGTGGGTCATATCTTGTCAAAAACTAGGTCACTAGGTCAACTCATCGAAAAACCAGGTTAACACTCTCCAGACTACAAATTTCATTGGATCTTCATGAAACTTGATGAAAATGTTTGCCTCAATGAAATATAGGTCAAGTTCGAATGTGGGTCATGTCTTGTCAAAAACTAGGTCAAATCATCGAAAAACCATGTAAACACTCTAGAGACTACACATTTCATATGGATCTTCATTAAACTTGATCGAAATGGTTGGCTCTATGAAATCTAGGTCAAGGTTGAAAGTGGGTCATGTCAGATAAAAAACTAGGTCACTAGGTCAAATCATCGAAAAACCACGTTAACACTCTAGAGACTACAAATGTAATTGAATCTTCATGAAACTTGATCAAAATGTTTGTCTCATTGAAATCGAGGTCAAGTTAGAATGAGGGTCATGCCCGGTCAAAAACTATGTCACATGGTGTACATGGTTACCAGGTGAGCGATATAGGGCCATAGTGGCCCTTGTTCTTGAAAACGGTTTATGATACCATCTTCAAACTTACTAGTTACATTATCCTTATACCCCCAACACCTAGTGGTGGGGCTATATAGGAAACGCCTTGTCCGTATGTCCTTCGGTCGGTCCGTCTCACGTTTTTCCGGGACATTTCATGATTTGCCTTTTTCTTGTAAACTGTTTATGATACCATTTTCAAACTTAGTATTAATTATCAATGTTATTTGGGGACAGTCATTGACAGGTTTCATTACTCTTGTACCAAATTTGACAGAATTATGCCCCTTTTTAACTTCATTTTTTTGGTCTCTTAATTGAGAATTTTTTCTTTGAACATGCCATTTTCTTGAAAACTATTCACGATATTGTCCTCAAACTTAGTACACATTATACGTGTTGTATTGTGAGACTTTTCATTAAGTTTCATAACTCTTGTACCAAATTTGACAGAGTTATGCCCCTTTTTTAGCTCACCTGAGCTAGCTCAGGGTGAGCTTTTGCAATCCTTGAATGTCCGGCGTGCGTCGTTCGTCGTCAACAATTTTAGTGTTTACACTCTAGAGGCCACAATATTTATCCAATCTTTCTCAAACTTGCTCAGATGGTATATTGCCATAAGAGTTCGGATGAGTTTTATTATGGTTGAAATCGGACAAATAGGTCATGACTTATCAACCTTTGAACTGCTGAAAATGCCATATTTAACAGTGTTTACACTCTAGAGGCCACAGTATTTATCCAATCCTTCTAAAACCTGCCCAGATTGTATATTACCATAAGAGTTTGGAAGAGTTCGATTTTGGTTGAAATCTGACAAATAGATCAAGAGTTATCTACCTTTGAATTGCTGAAAATGCCATATTTAACGGTGTTTACACTCTAGAGGCCACAGTATTTATCCAATCTTTCTAAAACTTGCCCAGATGGTATATGACCATAAGAGTTCGGATGAGTTTGATTTTGGTTGAAATCGGACAAATAAATCAAGAGAAATCTACCTTTGAATTGCTGAAAATGCCATTTTTAAAGGTGTTTACACTCTGGAGATCACAATTTTTATCAAATCTTTCTTAAACTTGCTCAGATTGAATATTACTATAAGAGTTCAGATGAGTTTGATTATCGTTGAAATCAGACTCATAGGTCGAGAGTTATCTACCTTTGAATTGCTGAAAATGCCATATTTAACGATGTTTACACTCTAGAGGCCACAAATTTTATCCAATCTTTCTCAAACTCAGATTGTATATTACCATAAGACTTCGAATGGGTTAAATTATGGTTGTAATCGGAACAATAGGTCAAGAGTTATCTACCTTTGAATGGCTGAAAATGATATATTTAACAGTGTTTACGCTCTAGAGGCCACACTATTTATCCAAGCTCTCTCAAACTTGCCCATATTGTATATGACCATAAGAGTTCGAAAAAGGGTGATTATGGTTGGAATCGGACAAATTGATCAAGAGATATCTACCTTTGAATTGCTGAAAATGCCATATTTTACAGCGTTTACACTCTTGCAACTACAGTTTTCAATTGATTTTGATTATTCTTGTACACAAAGGATGTAGCTATACGTTCTGGAAGGAGTGCAATTATTGTTGAAATGTAATCGTTGTGGCAATAATTACCTGCCCTTGATATACTTTGAAATGATAGAAAAAGGCATAATTTCGTATTGTTTAGGCTCTAGTTATCTGCCTTTGATG
This sequence comes from Gari tellinella, assembly GCA_922989275.2. Classification (NCBI taxonomy): domain Eukaryota; kingdom Metazoa; phylum Mollusca; class Bivalvia; order Cardiida; family Psammobiidae; genus Gari; species Gari tellinella. Next base: position 98,662,258 of record OV277860.1, read on the forward strand.
TACTCTACTATACTACAGTAGGTCGACAAAACTTGAATGGATTAAGAATAAAACGGGTGAAATTCAAAGGTAAAGCTATCAGACTTCATTACAAATGGTGAGCGATATCAGGGCCTTCAGGCCCTCTTGTACTTCATTTTTTGTCTCTTAATTAAGAATTTTTTCTTTGAAAATGCCATTTTCTTGAAAACTATTCATGATTATGTCCTCAAACTTAGTACACATTATATGTGTTGTATTGTGAGACTTTTCATTAAGTTTGACAACTCTTGCAGAAAATTTGAAAGATTTATGGCCCTTTATAACTTGAAATTTTGTTCCTTAATATGCATTTATTCTTTGGACATGTCATTTTCTTGAAAACTATTAATGAGATTGTCTTCAACTTGGTACACATTATAAGAGTGATGTTTGCAGACTCTATTTGAAGTTACATAACTCTTGCCAACAAATGACAGAATTATGCCCCTTATTAACTTTAAATTTTGTTCTATTTTCTTTGAACATGCCATTTTCTTGAAAACTATTCATGATATTGTCTTCAAACGTGGTAAACATTATTAGTCTTGTATTGTGAGACTTTTCCTTAAAGTCTGACAACTCTTGCATAAAATTTGACAGAATCATGCCCCTTTTCAACTTCAAATTTTGTTCCTTGATATGCATGTATTATTCTTTCTACATGTCATTGCGCTGTTTGTGACAGGTCAGCTGGAGTGGGGGTATTTATCACCTTTAGTGATAGCAGTTCTAGTTTTTCTTACAGACAAGTGCTCCCTCTAGTCTCTCTCGCTTCAGCACCAAATCCTATGGTGTTATTGCACATAAAAATAATCTTGAGAAGACAATTCTAATAATTAGTAACATTGTAGGGTTTAGTGCAGAAATAAAGATTTTAGTTATTGAAATACTCCCTTATCTGGATCCCTGCGAACTTCCATAACTAAATCCTAGGCTGTTACTACTCGTTAGAAATGCCTCTGTGAGATGATTTTAATGTGTGTTGTATCATTATGATTTATTGATGTGGGGCCAATTTCATAAAACTTCGTACAACAAAAACGGTCGTAAGTCAAAACCTTAAAATAAATTTAACTTCCGATTTCTCTATCTAATCCTTTCTTTTTAGCTCGACTATTCGAAGAATATGGAGGGCTATTACAGTCGCCGTCGGTGTCGGCGTTGCACTGGTTAAGGTTTTTAGCTCCCCTGGCACGAAGTGCCAAGGTGAGCTTTTAGGATCGCTGGATGTCTGTCCGTCTGTCTGTCCGTTCACAATTGGTTCGTTAACACTCTAGCAGCTACAAATTTCTTCCAATATTCATGAAACTTGATGACAATATTTGTCTTGATTAAATCTAGGTCAAGTTCAAATGTGGGTCATGTCCGGTCAAAAACTAGGTCACTAGGTCAAATCATAGAAAAATCTTGTTAACACTCTAGAGGCTACAAATCTTATTGGATCTTAATGAAATTAAGTCAAAATGTTTTGCCTCATTGATATCTAGGCCAAGTTTGAATATAGGTCATGCTTGGTCAAAAACTAGGTCACTATGTCAAATCATAAAACCTTGTTTACACTCTATAGACTACAAATCTCACCTTACCTTCATAAAACTTTGTCAAAATGTTTGTCTCATTCATATCTAGGTAAAGTTTGAATATGGGTCATGTCTGGTCAAAAACTAGGTCACTAGGTCAAATCATAGAAACACCTTGTTAACACTCTAGAGGCTTCAAATCTCATTCGATTTTAATGAAACTTGGTCAGAATGTTTGCCTAATTGATATCTAGGTCAAGTTTGAATATTGGTCATGTCGGATCAAAAATTAGGTCACTAGATCAAATCAAAGAAAAACATTGTTAACCCTCTAGAGGCTACAAATCGCATTAGATCTGAATGAAATATTGCCAGAATGTTTGCCTACAACAAATCTAGGTCAAAATCAAATGTGGATTGTGTCTGGTCAGAAACTAGGTCAAATCATAGAAAAATCTTGACACTCTAAAGGTTGATTGTGGGTCATGCCCAGTCGTAATCTAGGTCACTATAGGTCATATTTTACATGGAGTACCAGGTGAGCGATTTAGGGCCATGGTGGCCCTTGTTTGTTTGTTTCAGTGTAGAGCCGGAGAGTAGTTCAAAAATCGTAAAACGAATGTTTAAAACAATACTCTCCATGTTGTTTGGTTGAATTTGTTTGTTTGTTTCGGTGTAGGGCCGGAGAGCAGTTCACAAGTCGTAAAACGAATGTTTAAAACAATACTCTCCGTGTTGTTTGGTTGAGTATTGTATAATCTATGGCCGTGGTACACTCTTAGTTCATAAACATAAAGCTGTCCAAAATTTCACCATAGACCCCTAGCCAAATGGTTTCTAAGCGATTGGGCAATCCCTACCAGCAAGATCCACCAGACAGGCACAAGGTCAATGGTACAACTCCAGAACTGCCATTCAGACCAACAGCATCCACAGCAAGAACACAGCCCAGAGGTAGCAGTCATTGATTACCTACTTTCTTCTAATAACAGATATTAAAGAAGTGTGTTTTCAGACGTTTTTTGAAGACTGCAACTGAGCTCGTATCTCTGATGTCTGATGGTAGACTGTTCCAGATCTTTGGGGCTGCATGCATGAAACCTCTATCTCCAAACCTCACCAAACGACTCCTCGGTACAACCAGCGATACTGATTTAGTCGCAGACCGCAGCTCTCTTCGAGGTTTATACACGTCAAGCATATTGACAATGTACCTTGGAGAATCATTGCACATGGCTTTGTATGTGAGTGTCAGAATTTTGAATTCAATTCTGTGTTGAACTGGAAGCCAGTGAAGATCCTTCAAGACTGGAGTGATGTGATTGTACCGAGGGGTCCTGGTGATGATGCGGGCTGCTGTATTTTGCACACGCTGTAGTTTGCATAGTGAGTTTTGGGGAATCCCATACAGCAGTGAGTTGCAATAGTCAATTTTTGAAGTAACCAGAGAATGGATCAAGGTCTTTTTAGCTTCTGGAGAAAGGTACTTCTAATATGACCTATCTGCCGCAGCTGTGCGTAGCCAGATCTGCACACAGCGTTAATGTGCTGTGTCATATCCATTTGGGAATCTAATCTTGCACCAAGATTCTTCACACACAATGATGGTTTGATTATAGAGTTTCCCACTTGAACGTGAACATCTCCAGGGACGTTAAACTTTTTTGAGTGAAACAGTATGACCTCAGTTTTGTCAGTGTTCAGCTTCAACATGTTCTGGTGCATCCATGATACTATGTCTTTTAGACACCCTTCGACTTTTGAAAGGGCTTCTTGTTGACAAGATGTGTCTTTATGCTTAAATGACAAGTATAACTGTGAATCATCTGCATAGAAGTGCACATGATGATCCAGCTGATGATTTCTGCAAATTGAGCCGACAGGTTTTGTGTACAAGATGTAGTTTTTCGGCCCCAGAACAGACCCCTGTGGCACACTATATTTCATTTGAACTGGGGCAGATAATTCGCCATAAGTGCAAAATGTATGTGTTATGAGTCAATATATATTTTTGCCACATCTTCTGTCCTTTGGGAATTTCTCAAGAATTTGGACAATTAAGTGCAAATTCTCGACTTTGTCAAACACTGCATGTGATATTAAATGTATATGACAAAATTGGGTAGCCCCATATGTGCTATATTGGGGGAAAACCTATTTTGAAGTCAGCAAATATGTAACATTTTAATGTCCCACAATCAATAAATAATATAAAGGGCTAAAAACTTTAAAAACTCTCTTCAGTTTTTAACCACTGACTATTTTGTTGTAACAACCATTCATTTCTAAAGCTGCAAACATGAACTATTCATGAACGTTAACAGCTTTTAGTTACTTTTTACTTCAATAAATGATGTCACCCATGTGTGGTTCCATGATGTTACATTGAAGAAAAACAACTCTGAACATGGCAATGCAATTATCCAAACTATGAGAGTAGTCCCCCTTTCCATTGCCAGCATCAGTAGAAACAAAATGGCTGTTTGAATAACCACAACAAAAACCTTCTGTTCTGAGACAGGTCATTTTAAGTATCCACGTAAGCAGATATATTTTACTTTCTTCTCTGATGTTACAGAAATATTTAGAATGTGTTTACATGATCAGCTGATGCAATACGCCATCCGAATTTACATTAACAGCCATGTTTATTTTGTGAGCCGTGAGGTGCATTGATCATATAGAGGTCATCAAAGGTCAAATATATCCTTGATGTTACATTCCTTGATGTAATGATGAAAATTTGTAACATCAAGGAGTGCAAATGTAACATGAAAGAAAATACACAATATTCTCAGAGCATTTATGTCTAGTATGATATTTAAACAGTGACAAATTGACAGATATAGACACCAACATGTTAATTGAAATATACACATATATTAGATTTATAATGTTTATGAGTATCTAATTGAATTTAAGTCAAATTTGTTACATCAAGGAATACGGATTGTAACATAAAGGAAATCGGAGGTTTCTTGTTGAAAATTAATATCATACATCATATCAATTGTGATGCTAAATATGTTGAAACCCTTTCTCAATATATACTGTATGCGCCTAAGCAAACATGGCAGACCCTGATCAGACATCTGCTACAGGAGCTGTCTAATCTAGGTCTATTCTGTTTGCTGAACAGATTCTGTGAAATCTTTATTTCATAAGATTTTTTTAAAAACTACAGTGTTCCCTCCCTGTAACGACACCAATTGGAGACACATATTGAATCTTTGTTCGGAGGTAGTCGTTATATGGAGTTAAAATTAGACTGGCTTAGCTTTGCAAACAGCTTTAATCCAGATCAGACGCCACGTAACGTGGCGTCTGATCTGGAATCAAATTTTATTCATTTATTTATTATACCAGATTTATATAGGGCTCATTTCACACAGGGGGTGTGCGTTCAATAGCGCTTCACATGAAATTACATAAATGTATGGTGCCTACAAAGCGAGAAAGACAAATATCTACAATTACATCTAAAATAAACATGAATAAACATACAAAAGACAGCCCCCAAAACAGTGAACACAATGCCTCTATCAATCAGCAATAAACCGACCAACTGGTTTGCTGACCGATAGAAATAATAATAGAGCACCCGATGTAGGCCGCCTGAGTTGTTTGTCACTCGTCATTATGGGTTTTTTCTGTCAAACGTTCAATGTGTGACTTTGGGGGAAGCAGCAGAGGACAGTTTTAAGCATGCAATATTGCAGAAGTGAAAGTATCAGGCATATGATTGTCTTGTTTGTGGAACTTAGGCAACGGTCGTTGTGATTAGGGAATCATTGTTAGGAGGGCCGTTGTAGGGAACACTGTATGTTAGTTTTCTTTCGAGGAACTCTCGTAATGAAGCGTAGAAGAAAAATCCACATTGGATATTATGAGAATCCCCAGGCAGGGATCGAACCCGGGGCGCTGGCGTGACAGTCAAATACCATAACTTCTGAGCTATTTAAAGAGTCTACTGCCTAGCTCAGGGATTCAATACTGGATATATAATTCGCCGCGGCTATGCTATTTATAGTACACACAGAGGTCAGTGTGTGGTATGTAACAATTTATATTCATTAAGTCATACATTTGTTTATGAACATTCATTGAGCATAGAGTAGGTAGAAACGGGAACAGTTATTTGATAGTAACCGTTACAATCATAACAAATGCATGCGACAAAGGCATCATGAAGAATTTCATCAGCAAAACTGTTTGAGTACCAAGGCCTATGACCCAATCATCACTTTATATCTGCCATCCAGTTCTAATTGATGCTTGCATAAACTTTGTACCCATTTCACGAATAAACAAATAAATATATACACACAAACCGAACCATGCAAAAAACCATACTTATTGACATGGAAGCAGTCAAGATCCATGTCCATAGCCGCAACTACAATACTGTGATTTTGACAATTTACACAGTTTGAGAAAGTAAGTGTAAAAGCAATTTTGGCATATTATGATGAGTATCAAACAGTGCAGACTCAGATAAGCAGCCATGTTTTGACTGTGACAAAGGATCTTGGGCTACACTGTTTGTAACTTATACTTTCTGACACTAAACTACAATAACTGTAAACTGTGTAGACTCTAGTCAGATGCAATGATGCATCACCATCTGAGGCAGGTTTAAATTATTTGTATGCTCCAAGTGTGTATATTTTTGGCTGACTTAGAGCTGTTGAACAAGTGAATAAGAAACTTTAAAGACATCTCCTGACGACCTTTCGGTCATAACGCCTTATCAGACAATTTCCTTGCAAAAGGCATAGGTATTGTGGACATGCCGGTAGCAAAGACCCATTGAAGCATCTCATGTGAGAACCAACCTTTTTATTTGATAGTTTGGTTAGAAATAACCATTGAAAAGCCTCTAGAGCATGAGTTTATCTGGGCCTCACCAGGTAAACTGAGATTGGTATACCCTCTGACAGCTTATGCTGCATGTTTTTTCTCGCCTATCGAGAACAATGCGAGGGGGACTCCATCAATGGACTGAGGAAATATCTTTAATATATAGTCAGCCAAAACAGGAAGTACCAACTTTTTACATTGACTTTACATTGAGTAAATTATTAAAGCTCCATATCTTTTAAAGTACCTTAACAACTGCAGTTTTGTTTAAGATTTTAAAGGCTCATACGTTCACCAATGTATTCCAGTAAAAATATCCAGATTAAATGACACATGTAACAAACATGAAACACTTAAAGTTTGCTCTTATTTCAAATCAAAGGGAGATTACTTGATATTATAAGACTTCCAAGTCCAAAAACGCTATGAATTTTGTGATGAATGAAAGTCTAATATGATTTGATACTCTTTAAGAGGAAAGTCTAGCTGTTAAATATGAGCTCCATCGTTTCTCTTCTACGGACACTATTTTTAAGCAAAACTGCTGTTCACAGGAAAAGGGATTGTAGACCTTTTATTTTCAATACGCCTAAATCCGTCACAAATGTTTCTATCTTGTTAGGTTAGGAGATAAAATTTAACACTTGTCACTTTGACCTCAATTATTTCGAATAGCAAAACGAATTACACAAGTTGACCTTTAAAAATTTCACTTATTTAAACTTTTGAAACTTTGCCTCTGAAGACAGATTAATGCAGGTAAAAAGTTAAAAGTGTTGTGTAAGAGCTTTCTGCATCACTTTTGATGTCAGTTTAGTTGGCAGTTGTGTAAAGGTCTAGATTTTTCGTTTAACTTTAAATGTCTTTATCTCAAAGTAATTTCTTTGGTCTATTGAACTTCAGAGTACTGAATATCTACTTACATTTTGAGGTCATTCGGTCAAAGTTCGAGGTCATTGTCACCTTGGAGTTGAACAATATGAGCGATGTCTTACAACAATTGTTGTTCAAGTTCCAAGTTCACTTGTTTTTATGTCATGTTCCATTAGTTAAATTATCTCCTGTAACTATAAATGTTCCTTGCTGTTACACCAAGCACTATCTCTGGACCAACCCTTTTCGATGGTTATAATTCATAACACAAGTACAAAATTATAATCTCAACATCAAGTTCAGGTTTTACTCATAGTGAGAAATTGTTAAAGTAAAGTTTATGTTCATTCCATATCATTGTTATCCTTCTTGTAATAGATGCATTCCTTGATGTAACACTCATGCTGATTAAATGGGGAATACCCATACCAAAACATTTTAAACAATCCCTGTGTTAACCAGGTTTGAATCTGGTTAGATTGGCTTCAAAATAAAGTCTGTTTTTGAAGTTGAAGTTAAAAATAAGTTTTGAAAATTGCCATATCCTTTTGTGTTTTCCTTACTGTAACAAAATATGTCCTTGATGTTACATCGTTTCCTTGCTGTAGCAAGATGGGAAAATGGCATTTTACACTTTAGTGTTTGGATTGTAAGAAACAAAATTAGCTTTTCCGATAACAATACTGCATTCAATAAACACAAACTATCAAAAGATCCTATATTGAATCAAAGATTGTGTGCATTGAATATGTAGCTTTGTAGAAATTTGCCACTTTACGACATATTCTGTACACCATGTTATAGTACATGCATATTCATACATTTAATTAATTGAAGGGTTTTCAAGGGCATCTGTTATTGTTCGTTAAGTGCAAAACATCTGACAGAGCATCCGTATTAACTAAATATTCAAAATGTTATCTCGGCGCCATATGACCATTTCATGTGTCGCGGTGCCGTAAAACCCAACTCAATCAATCAATCAAAATGTTAAAATACAAAATCGTTACAGCAAGGAATTGAATAACAGTGCCTTGATAAAACCAATACTTGCCTGCTTCTCTCATAAATTTAAGGGTCACTAATACTCGTTTCATGGACTGAAGACATTGATAAGTAAGACACAAAACAAAACAACTGATTTGAATAACATTATATTTGATGGTATCTACCCACTGAATATATATTGACTCGTATATATCATTTTAACACACTTTAAGATCACATAAGTTGATAAGTCACAACATTAGCCTAAATTACCTCTACTCGAGGACACTGTACTTTTTTTAGCTGACCTATTCGGAGAAGGGGGGGTGTAGTTTTGGGGTAAGTGTTGTAATAGTGTTGTAATGCACTAATACTTCATGAAATATTTGCATTAGGAAGCTGATATTTGGAATGGAGGTGCCCTGTGGGTTGAACATTGATGTTGTGTAGTTAAAGTTTAAAAAAAGTTACAATTAAGTCAAAATTTACATATGTGATTGTAATTTTCTTGAATAAACTACCTATTATCATTTCTTTATTTATTTAATTAGATACACGTCTTGGCTTGTTAAAAATGTTTACTTTAGTTTAATATCTTTTATACCCTTGCAGTAGCACTGTGCCGAGTAACATAGGGGTCAAAGTCATTTTTTTCACAAAAATAGTGTCTACAGAGTAGCCCCTTTTAGCTCACCTGAGCCAAAGGCTCAAGGTGAGCTATTGGGATGGCCCTGTGTCCGGCGTCGTGCGGTGTGCGTCGTCCGTCGTCGTTAACAATTGCTTCAAATGACATCTCCTCCTAAACCGCTGAACAGATTTCAACCAAACTTTACAGAAATGTTCCTTAGGTCAAGCTCTTTCAGATTTGTTCACAGAATTAAAAACAATGCAGAACTCTGGTTGCCCAGGCAACCAAAGTGAAAAAATAAGAAAATCTTAAAAAATCTTCTTGTCAAAAAGTGCAAGGGCCAGAGCTTAGATATTTGGCACATAGCATCACCTAGCGGTCCTCTATCAAGTTTGTTCACATTATGCCCCTGGGGTCAAAATTGGTCCCGCCCCGGGGGTCACAGTTTAACATAGGGTTATATAGTGAAATTTTCAAACGTCTTCTCCTCTGAAACTAATATGGCCAGAGCTTTGATATTCAGCATGGTGACACTTCTAGATGTCCTATACTAATTTTGTTTAAATGGTTCTCGCCGGTTGCATATCTAGGTCAAAGGAGCTAAAAATAGATTTTTTTCAATGAAAACTTACAAAATCTTCTTGTCTGTAACTACAAGGGCCAGATCTTAGATATTCGGCATATAGCATCGCCTACAGGTCCTCTATCAAGTTTGTTCAAATTATGCCCCTGGGGTCAAAATTGGCCCCGCCTTGGGGGTCACAGTTTTACACAGAGTTATATAGTGAACATTTCAAATGTCTTCTTCTCTGACACTAATATGGGCAGAGCTTTGATATTTGATATGGTGACACTTCTAAATATCATTTACATATTTTGTTCAAATGGTTCCGGTCTGTTGCATATCTAAGTCACATGAGCTAAAAATAGATTTTTTCTATAAAAACTGAACAAATCTTCCCGACGAAAACTACAAGGGCCAGAGCTTAGATATTTGGCACATAGCATCATCTACAGGTCCTCTATCAAGTTTGTTCAAATGATGCGTCTGGGGTAAAAATTGGCCTCACCCCGGGGGTCACAGTTTACATAGAGTTATATAGTGAAATTTTCAAACATCTTCTGCTGAAACTAATATGGCCAGAGCTTTGATATTCGGCATGGTGACACTTCTAGATGTCCTTCACGTATTTTGTTCTTTACGTATTTTGTTCAAATGGTTTCAGTCTGTTGCATATGTAGGTCACAGGAGTTTAAAGTAGATTTTTTCAATGTAAACTTAAAAAAATATTCTTGTCTACTACAGTGATGCTCACTTATAACGAAATTCAGGGGACCTTGCAAATTAATTCGTCTTATCCAAATTTCGTCTTATCCAAACAACGAAATTTCTTTGTGAATAGCTTGCATAATTTATTTTTTACTTATCATACTTGTTACCGGCTAGCAAATATTGACCAAATATCAGATAACGTTTATCTCCTTTATTTCCATGAGTTACATTTCAATCCAGCCCATCCCATGAGTGTAAAATAGTCTGTACCTGTAATAGAATGCAAATGCATTAAATACAGGCTATAAGCATTCTATATAATATAGGGCTGAAAGATATATGTAGCATAACATAACATATGTGAATTATAACGTTTAGCCCTTGGAACAGTCCATTAGACATAATATTACGCCTCTTCAGTTCTAGTGGTCTTGCAACCTACTTTAAAAGTACTTACACATGTATTATAATATTAATATATATACTGCTCTTTTCTAATATTTCGACCACTAAGGGCCTTTTTCTCTTTGATTTTATGGCTGAATGCATGTAACAAAAATGTGACGTGTGTTTTGACGTGATTTTCTTTGAAAAAGGCCCTTAGTGGTCGAAATATTAGAAAAGAGCAGTACAGTGATGCTCACTTATAACGAAATTCAGGGGACCTTGCAAATTAGTTCGTCTTATCCAAATTTCGTCTTATCCAAACAAAGAAATTTCTTTGTGAATAGTTTGCATATAAAGACATTTTTACTCATCGTACTTTTAGTACAGAATTCATTAGAAAGAAGAAAGATAGTAAAAGGCATAGATATTAAATCTTTATTTTTACTTGTACCAAATAGAATAAATGATAACAAAATAAGATTGGCTATGACATAAGAAATGCCATATTTCTTCTTGAACATTTAGCCTGTTCCCCGTTTTGTATTAATAGAAAACTCAACCTATTATGAATATTTAATAAGTAAACTTTATTAACATAAAACAGTTTATTTATATAGATTGACTATGTTGATATAGTATCAGTGGTTGTTATCTTTTTGCAGAATAAGGATGTCAAACAGCAAGAAGTCTGATCAGACACCCAGTTATTAAGCATCTGATCTGGATCCAAACAAATAATGTGCCCAGTAAACTAATTATTTCCAGTTGTTAGAATATCCTATCAATAGCATATATACAAAACATGTTGGTTGGGTAATGTTTTGTTATCAGAGGTGATGAGCAGCTAAGCAATTAAGTACTGTCACCTTTGTAAGCCACTTGTCAAACTGTGATAATGACCGGTATGTTGTATTAACAGAACCATTTTACAGGTAGGGACCTAAAAATCATGTTGTCTTATCCAGTTTTTCATTATATCCAGTTATTATTTTTCATCTTAAGCAAGCATGAGACCATTGAAATAAAGAAGGAAGCAGTCGGGGAATTATTTTTATGTTGTATTAAGCAGTTTTTCATCTTATCCAAGTTCGTTATAAGTGAGCATCACTGTATATATATTAATATTAATTTAATTCCCTATCTGGAATATTGAAAAAAATATTGTATTATAATAGTTTAACACAAAGATAAAACATGGTTCACAACAACAACAACTCTAACTCACCAGTTTGTGGAACCAAGTACAAATGTACTCCCAAGCACTCCACTCTCCACTCACTTACAGGGCTGTGATTTGTGATGCCTGTAGAGATTAAAACATGCAAAGAAAAGGTTAAGAACTTTGGTCAAATTAGTTTAGAACAACGATAAATGTCAAATATGCTGCCGTTTCGAAAAGCGCGAAAACATGTTACACTAAACATGAAATGCCGAAATAGAAAAGACTATTACGTGTCAAGCATATACAAACCCATTGCAACCTCTCTCGAATCAAATACAATCGATTTGAACCAATACTAACCAATATATCTTGAAATGAAGGATCCAAAACAGACTTCTTTACTCGACCAGAGCTGACAGAATTGTAAGTTTCGCTCAACAATAACGTGATCTCCCAGTATTCCCCGGTTGACGTAAACTACCGAAGTCAACCGCGGAATACGGAGAAGCACGAACAATACCGAGCGAAGACGAACTTTTACGGAACAAAACGAAACTAGCATACGAACAAATTAAACATGAAAACTTGACCTGGCTACACACTCCCCCTCCATCTGGAATGACGTCCCGTCACTGTCCAAGTCCACAAAAAAGTACTAAGTCACTATCAAGTTTTCGTCAATGTCGGTAAAACTACTGCTATAAAATACACTAAGAAAAAAACTGAATTATTCGCTAGAATAAACTTTCATAAATCTGCCAATTACAGATATACATCTAACATTACTTCTACATCACTCTCTACTATTACTAGAGTACTAACACTATAGCATGAACTATACTGTACACAAATTCTACAACAAAGTCTACACTGTATAATACAGTTTAAATTTCATTTCCCTTCCAGCAAAGGTAACAAAAGCAACAATTTCTGTTTAAATTTATACACTTATTCCTCCCCCTTAACTCAATATCTGTGACCACACAGAATTAACTGCGAATGTATTTAAACAAGAAACTAATTTCAAAAATGAGCATTTAGTAACTATAAATAATTCATTAAAATACAATGTAAAACAAACTTAAAATACTATTTCATAATAGCTGTAACTAACTGATGAGCTATCTCAGTATCCACCTCACTAAAAACTCCAGAGTTCATTAAGGCATTCAATGCGCTTAACTATCTGTCCACCGGCTGATTTGTCATCTGGTATGAGACAAAGTCCCCAAATCTATCCGGTGGTTTCTTGTCTCGTGTAGACCTCCTATGTGGTCTTGGTGGTGGCACTGGTTTCTTCATTGTCTTCTCTTCAATATGTTCTGTTTTCTTCTCCTCCTCCTCTCTTTCTGTATTTTGTTCATCTGTTTCCTCTATGGGTTCATCTTCCTTTGAATTATCTTCAGGCATAATATCCCTTTCTATATTATCCTCAGAAGTATCCAGGTCTTGTGTATTTTCTTCATCCAATGGCTCAGACTCCTGTTTTTCTGTTTCTCAATCCGCTAACTCTCCAGTATCGACATGGTCAACATGTTCAACATCTTCAACAATATCTGTCGGAGCAGTCACTGTCTCATCTTCCTTGTCTAGACTTCCTTGATCCTCTTCATCTACAACCTCCACAAGGTCAGCCTTTTCTTTATCATCACTCAAGACAGGTTGACTATGGGCGTCCCCATACAAGTCTGCATTAACTGCAAAGCTATCTTCCTCACTATCTGAGCTTTCTTCATCTTCACTAGTGACGTCACTCTTGTTTTTATCTACTTCTGATTCCTCCTGATCTATTATTGTCTCATCTATGTTATCTGCACCCTCATCCTCAATCACACTATCTGTATCCTGATGCTCTATCAGGAGAAGGTGGTGTGGTGATACGCCTACTCTAGCGACAACTCAAATAAATACGAAAGAAGACTCAAGCAGGAAACGCAACACAAATAATACACCCATCTCTAAAGCAGAACACACCCACAGCCATACCATAACAAACACACACACACAACCACACACACACACACACACGCAATACCATTCCTTCATCTACACACTAAATAGAAAACAACACGCAAGACAAACATAAAGCTAAGTGAACATAGGAGCCCGCCTTGGTACGGTCAGTAGCAATCAATAATCAATTATAAATTAATTAATTATTAACAACCACTGGGGGGGTTAAACCTGGGTTTAGGGGCGCCCAACCTCACACTTATCTCCTATATTCACCTATAAAGACGAACAGTGTACATAAAATATAAACCCAACTCCAGTTCTTCAAGTCAGATACTTTAATACATGGCATCACGCCACAATGTGTACCGAGCCTCCCTGGTCTGGTTCTCTAGTCTACTGGACTCCCCCTAATCTTAGTTTTTCCAACTTATTTATAATACTCTGGCTGAATTGTCCTAGCACGCCTCACCCATCAAATTGACAGTTTGACTTCAATTTGAACGGTGGTGCGTGTCCCATGGACAGTGATTATTTTACTTGCACCGACCAGGCATCTTGGACACACAACCATATATATTTATAATACACAAATACAATTTCATGCGTGTCAAATGATATTTATTTATATCATTACACCTTCCCTCCTCACAATATAATGATCGAAATTTATTATATTATAACAGCACCTGGTACGGCAATATAGACAAATTCCTAACTATATTACCATACAAAAAAAATTACGATAAACTACAACTACGGCAAAATACAACAAATACTATTTACCAAATTTACCAAATATAACAAATACTATTTACCAAATACTATTTACCCATCCCTATCCATTCCAAAACTGTTAATCTTTAATATTTGTAATTCACTGTTAAAGTCACTAGATAACTTAGGCCCAGGTGTAGGTATCGTCCGCTGAATGTCTGCCAATATCCATAGTTAAGTTTTAGTCCAGTTGTAGGTATCGTCCGCCGATTTTCTGCTAAAATCCCAAGTTAAATTTAAGTCCAGTCGGAATTCTGATATCTTGTTCCGAAAGTTTTCTCCAACTTCCAAAAATACAGTTGAACCTGCCGGTAGCCTCCGTAATGTGGATCCGATAGAGTTGTCCAATCCTTTGCGTTGATTGCATATTGTCAGACATGTACTTAGTCTCCGGTATATACACACCTGTGTACATATTAATACATCACTAGTTGCACTCTAATGAATCTCACAGTTCGTCCCCAACCCAATTACAATGAGTACCATAGCCAGAGAGATTATTTCTCCGCTAAATTCCTTCCATTTTCCATGTGGTGTCAAAGATAATCGCCTTTGAATGTCTTATGCAAACACGCCATGTTGCTGGCCACCATCTCGAGGACTGTGTAAACCCACTTTGTGCATTCCAGACAGATCAATATTAATACAACCTATTCCTAGTAATTACTCTCATTATTAATAAAGATACTTTCTGTCTTGAAATATTTGCTATACCACCGAGAACTTCCTATTGTTTCCACAATTTTTAACTAATTTTCAGTATAGTTACATGTAACTACAATACTATAGAACAATGACTTTCTTATTGTTAATTAGCATGGCAATGTTTGTTTGTCACGGTTAACTGATTAAGTACGTACATGAGTTATTTAAGTGCTGTTTCCTATGTTGACAGTTGATATGACATATCGCATGTCGTTTCATATACACAGTTAACTTGTCGAATGTCAGCTATATTGCTTTACATAATTACATGCCATTTACAGTCCATTACGGAAGTCCATTTGACAGGTGCCCTAATGCTTTAACTATATTTTGTCTATGAAGTACATAACTTATGCAATTTTTACCTGTAACCTACGTACTATAACGTATTTACCAGTATTTTCGTTTGCGCCCTTTTGATAGATTGCTTGTCATATTTTATTGCTTTACTTTGAGAAAAAGCCTGCTTTATTTGCGTTACCTTATAATCACATGTGATGATGATGGTTTTTGGTCATTATTTATTCTATCGTATTTTTTCAAGTATTCCGGCTATTTCGTGCCGAGCTCAGGAATTAGCCTTACCTTTTTGGTTTATAATCAGAAACATGCGACAGATAAATCCCTTTCGGTACAAGAGTTGGAAGCGAGTAGTCAGGACATTGGTTGTTTAAGAAGTTGGAGTTTGGGTGGTTAAAGTTATGTCGACTTGACGACTAACAATGTTAAAGGTATTTATTCTGCTGTATTACTGAAAAGGTTTTTATTGAATTGGAATTGTTTTTAGACGTGTCGGTCGGTTTAGCGAGCTTGCGCGTTTTTAAAAGGTGTTCGTCTGAAATTCTGTAATGGCGGCGTGGGTTTGTCACATGGTCAGAATAATCTTTTCGTTTCGGCTAACCATAGTTTCATCTTTACAGCAATAGAATACGACACGACGACACAGGACTGCAGATGAGATACTTGAAGTAAAGGACGCCCTTGGTACCTTATACCTGGTAAGCAAATGTACACGACGTTGAATATTACGGCGAGAAGGTTTGGACTTCACTGACTGATTCGTTAGCTCAGGCGCCAGTAGGCATATGGGAGAATGTTCATTTACTAGTGAAGAGAGATAGTTCCGGAGCCAGTAGCATTGTATTTCTTACAAACTGTATTTAACTATTATATTTTGAGTGGTCACATACCATAAATTATTACTAAAGAATGCTTAAATTATATTATTTAAAATGAAAGCATTGAAAGCTCATATATATATTATAATGTGAATTTCAGGGACAACATGCAATTATTACCCTGTACTTAATTATATATATGCTATTTCAGGGCAGGGTTGTCTTCCCCTGTTGTGTATCACCAAATAAAGGACGAACCTACGTTCCGGCTTGATTTAGTTGTTTACCCCCTAAGCAAGCATGGTTACAAATTTGGCGCCCAACGTGGTTTAGGAAGACCTGTGGTATCAATAGGCGAGGCAATTCTACATAGACAGCATAAACAGTAACACGACCACGACGAAGGACATTATTACAAGAGCAACGAGCGATTAGGATCAGGACGAAGGACATTATTACAGGAGCAACGAGCGATTAGGACCAGGACGAAGGACATTATTACAGGAGCAACGAGCGATTAGGACCAGGACGAAGGACATTTTTACAGGAGCAACGAGCGATTAGGACCAGGACGAAGGACATTTTACAGGAGCAACGAGCGATTAGGACCAGGACGAAGGACATTTTACAGGAGCAACGAGCGATTAGGACCAGAACCACGACGACGACGGAATTTTTCTGAGTAAGAACTGACTTTTCATCTATAAGTTTTTTTTTCAAGAACAGTGACTTTCAACAGTATTCCATTGGGAGCTTAGGACAGTGATTTTTTTTCATCATTTTTTAAGTGAACTTAGGTAGTTAGGACGGACAGTGACATTCATTTAACCAGCAATTCTGTGATGTAAAGGACAGTGGAAAGGATATATTATAATTTTTAATTCTTGAAATTTAGTGTTAAGGGCTCCGGAACAGTCGACAGAAGGGTGAGTCTATTTTGTCTTACTTTACAAGTTTAGCACATGTTTTAATCTGAAATTATGTTCTTGGTGTTTGTCGGGTTCTTTATTCTAAACGCTTAGAAAACTCGAGAAGCAAAGGGTTTATACAAGTTTCAGGGTCATCTTAACGTTCTCATTGCTTATCAAGGTTTTGCTGCTTAACTGCTTAAAAACTTGAGAAGAAAGGAGTTTGTATAGGTTTTCTTAATAAGTTCATACTCTCTCTGCTTGTCAAGATTTTGCTGCTTAACTGCTTAAAGACTTGAGAAGTAAAGGGTCTTGACTATATATAAATTCTGCTTAATAAGTTCATACCCTCATTGTTTATCAGGATTTTGATGTATCTGGTTAAAATCTCGAGGAACAAGGAGCTTATGTAGTAAAACTGGTCATTTTCATTGTTTAATTTGCTTTGCGTTTGGTAAAATTATCTTATTTGACCTATATTCTGTTTAAATATAGGATCTAGTAAAGCTGGTCATTTTTCTTATTTAGTCTGCTTGCGTTTAGTCGATTTATTCACATTGGTCCTTAATTCTGTTTAAAACCTGTTGCTAGCCTTGTAAATACTATATTTGATGAGACATTTGGGAGAGAGCGTATTTGTAAGGGAGTAAGCAGTTCACTAGTGATTGAACATTTTCTCTAGCCTCAAACAGTTTTCATAAGAGAATCCATGACCATTTGACAGATCCAGCCGTTGTTGCCTTTTATTTCAGCTATTCTGGGATATTTTCGTTATATTGCCTGCTGCGATATCGTTAGCTAGTTGTTAAAGGCGTTTATCTCAATATAGCCATTTTTTTAAAGGATTTGGAAGCTGTATTTGTACATATTTTCAGCGTTGCAAGTTTTGAAATTGACCGATACAGATTTTACATCTTGATATGCCATGTGCTTCTGTTTTGGCAGCCATTTTGATTTGTGACGTAGCTATTTAGTAGCGTGTAAAAAGTACGCCTTGATTGGTTGAGGATCTTTGTTTACATGCTGCTTAGCATATTCTTAGTCACATGTGAGCTGTTGTTGTGACGTCACTTGAGTAGTTTGGTCACGTGGAAGCTATTCGGTCGTTGATTGGATTCGGCACGGGAGTAGCCTCAGTCTGAATTTATTTTGACCACATGTTAGCATCTCGTACACTGATTGGTTTGAGAGTGATAAACAAACCTGAGATTAGTATCACATGTTATATTCGGCGTAATCCATTGGTTTAGGCATTGATATTTATAGTAACCGGGAAAGCACATGTTATTGAAGTTCAGTTTGTTTTGTTTACACACAGAAGGTCAAGGACATTTGTGCACTTACTGAATTTGACTTTATAATTGAACAAATTGGTTGAAAGCAAAACAGATAGACATTTTGCTGATGTTTTAATTTAATTTAATTGAAAAATAATTTGGAAATCCAGATTAATATTGAGACTTTACAGTTTACTTAGTAAGACATTGATTGGAAGTTAAACTGAAATAAGGATTAGAACCACTAATATTGCTACCTTTACTTAGCACCAACTAACAGCAATTATCATCATTATTATTATTACTACTACTACCAGTGAGCATTTCAGATCATCTCGTCACTACTATTACATGCAAACAGCAATTGGAGTTTAGATTTGAATCATCATTTGAAATAGTATTGCTGCCCCTACTTGTCCTAACAGCAATTATCATCATCATTACCATTACTGCTACTACATCCAGCAAACAGTTATTATAGGCTTATACTTGAATTAGTTTTGGAACATTCTTGTATTGATTTACTTAATATGGCTACCGTTTGACAACAAATATCATCATTATTGCTGCTACTACTACTACAGATTAACAACTTTAGTCATAATTGTTACTACTACTACCGCTACCGGTTGATAACAGTTCTTATCAGTACGCGTCTTGTTTGGCTAATTTGCTACTACTACTTGCAATCAGCTACTATTATTACCATTTTTTTAAATCAGTGATAGCTTAGGTGAATTAAAAATCTTAATTAATCATTTCAGTTTAAAAAAAAACAAAAAAAACAAACTTTTGGATATTAAAAAAATTATTCATTCTTCGAAATATTACTTCTAATTTTGATAGTAATTATTATTATTATTATTTCAATTTGACTTTATTTTGACTTTAATTTACATAGGATATTTATACTTTGTCAATGTTTTAGGGATTCAACTTTCTTTTCAACATTTGCATTGAATTGAATTTAATTTAGTTTCAGATAGGTCATTTAAACGTAAGAATTTGCTACTACTGCTCTTTTAGACAATAATCATCATCAATATTTTACTTTGTCTTTATGTTGATATAATTACTTTAGGTATTTTAACAATAAAATTAGTTATTGAATTTGTTTGATTAATTACTTTAGGGTTTACATTTAAATACTTAGAAAATTATTTTGCTACTTATTACTACTATACTCTACTTAACAACATTTATCATTTGTAACTCATTCTGACTTTGGAATTTGAAATTCAGATATCAGATATAGTGCTAACTTAGATTTATTGAACTATTTGAGTTTGATTTTTGCCTTCATCAGTATTACAATATAATTTAAAAAAAATTAATTGAAAATACTACTGTTAAGTTTAGTTGTAAATTTAGATAGGAATTAAATTACCCTAGGTCTTAAGATTATTTTTTTGTTACTTTGAATTCTATTTTTCTTTTAGTGTAAATTTAAAAAAAAAAATCTGTTTGGTTAATTGAAACATTGAAATACTTGACATTTGTTTTTTTGTAAACTTCTACGACCAAGATTATCATCACCATTGTATAAAGTTTTTGCATTTATGCATTAATTCAGCAAATAAGTTAGAAGAAAAGTCATCTATTGTTCAATTTTGATAACTTAATTAGATTAGTTGCGACAAGTTAGTCAAATATAAGTAGTTTAAACATCATTTAGTGATACTCTACTAAACGTGTTTAATAATCACTTTAATCAGTCTAACATAGGATACAAATTAATTATAGTTGGATAGTAAAGAGTCGTTGATTGAGAATTAAAACAGTAACTGGACATTCTCATAGACTATTTCTATAAGTTTAAACTTAGTTTAAATTTAGGAATTAAACCATTTTTGCCAGACATTAAAAGAAATCGTAATAAACCGGTGATTTAGTTTACTCGCGCATATTTTTGAGAGCAGTGAAGAGGATTGTGAGGTGAGTAGATATTGTATTTGTACACAAAAAGTGTTTGTATATAGTGGAGTTAGTGATTTTAAGATTTACAATTCATAGGTTGTTGGAATTTCATATCCTTTCATACATATTGGTATACAGTTATAAAGTAAAAAGATGGCTGACCCAAAGGATTATAAGGTGACATTAGAGGATGTTAAACTCCTGACAATTTTTAAAAGCCTACCTTCAGCATCACCAGTAGTCAAGACAGTACCAAAAATTGAAACCAGTGAGGATCTCCTTTCATTCATAAAACACACTGGACCTGAGTTAGCTTCTTTTACTGAAGATCCTGCAATTAAGATAGCAGCACCAAAATCCCATCATTACCCAAGGATTTCAACATTTTATGGAGAAAAAGGAAAAGGAGAGGTCAATTTCGAAACATGGTTATATGAGGTTAACTGTCTAGCAGCTGAGAAGTCATTTGGAGATGACGCACTCCTTCTTGGATTAAGAAGATCCTGCAAAGGTGAAGCAGCTGATATCTTAAGGAGATTAGGGTTTAAAGCAACACTGAAGGACATTTTAACAAAGTTTGAATCAACTTATGGAACAGTTGACACACCTGAGATGATTTTAAGGAAATTTTATTCATGTCAGCAGGAACCAGAAGAGGACTTGTCCAAATTTGCCACACGACTCGAAGACTTATACTCACAAGCTCTCGAGTTGAAAGCCTTGGATACGAAGTCAGATCAGATACTGAAAAGTGTCTTCTTTCAGGGATTACATCCATCACTTAAACATATGGTCTCCTATAAGTTTGAAACCGTCGCAGATTATGATCGATTTAAGGTTGAAGTCCGGAAGATTCAAAGTGACCTAGAAAAGGAACAGTCACCAGGAACAAAGACCAAATGCAACTCTATTAATAAGAAACAAGAACAATCTGATGTAGGAGAAGTTAAGGATCTGGTGAAGAAACTTTACGACAGGATAGATCAATTAGAAAAAGACAATGAACAACATAGACAACAGTGCAATCAACAAGTAATAGGTCAACCTTATAGAAGGCAGAGTCCACAACAGTTTCAACAACAACAGTATGGGCCACAGCAGTCACAGTCACAATATGGATCACAACAGTCACAGCCTTTCCAACAACAAACTCAATACGGAGGTTTTTACCCACAATCAAGTTATGTTTTTAGAGGAAACCGTGGAAATAGGGGATTTTCACAACGTTTTGCAAGAGGCAATCGACCATTTCGGGGTCAGGGAAGAGGTACTTTCAGCTATGAGCCTCGAAGACCATTTACAGCAAATCCAGTTTGCTACACATGCGGCGAAAGAGGTCATTTCGCACGAGGCTGTACAAATCAAACGAAGAAACAGGGAAACTAATCTGTGCCTCTATTACGGGTCAAAATACAGGCACTAGGAGAGGAAGCAAAGATCCACAATTAGTTGGAGAAACAACTGAGACAAAGATTGTCATAAACAACATAGATGCTATAGCTCTTTGTGATACAGGATCATGCATTTCGACTATATCAGAAAAATTCTATAAAGAGAACTTAGCTAACCAAGAACTGAAACCTTTAGATAGCATTTTACATGTTGAGTGTGCAGATGGTCAAAGTTTACCGTACACTGGATACATTGAAGCATCATTAAAAGCGGAAGGAATTCCAGATTCAACAAGTTTGCCATGTCTTTTCTTGGTAGTTCCAGATACAAATTACAATGCGAAAAAAACATGTGTTGTTAGGTACCAATATTTTGTCAGAATTAATGAACGACTGCAAAGAGAGACTAGGTGAGCATTACTTGCAGAAAGCTGGCTTACACACGCCATGGTTTTTAGCATTTAGATGCATTACTGTTAGGGAGAAAGAATTAAAAAGGAACAAAAACAGGATAGCCATACTCAGATCAGCTGAAAACAACAATGTATTGTTAGGTCCAAATCAATCGGTTACCTTAAGGTGCATTAAAGATAAGGAATTAAATTACCATAACACTTGTGCACTTATTCAAGAAGCTGAGGACACCTCACTTCCGGGTTATGTAGATGTAACTCCAACAGTCATTGCTTTTAAGAGTAATGAGAAAGAAAACGTTTTTGTCAATGTTAGTAATCTAACAACAAACACTGTTAACATTTCACCTCGGTCTATTATAGCAGAGGTACAACCAGTTACAGTAGATGAAGAAGTACTGAACAAGATTGAATCTAAATCTTCGGATACAATATTCAGTGAAATCAACATTGGTCATGAATTTGACAAAGAAAAGGAAAACAAATTAAAAGATTTACTTTGGAAACACATAGACTTATTTTCGACTGGAGATACAGATATAGGGACTTGTGATTTAATCAAACACAGAATAGATTTAGTAGATGAACTTCCTTTTAAGCAAAGACATCGGAGAATACCTCCTGCAATGGTAACAGAAGTCAGAAACCACTTGGAGCAACTGTTAGCTTGTGGAGTTATACGAAAGTCTAAATCGCCTTGGTCATCCAATATAGTTCTTGTTCGTAAGAAAAACGGCAAATTACGTATGTGCGTCGATTGTAGGATGCTCAACAATCGCACAAGAAAGGATGCTTATGCTTTACCCAGAATTGATGACATGTTTGATTGTCTGAATGGCGCGAAAATATTTTCAACAATGGATATGAAAAGTGGATATCATCAAGTACAAATGGAGGAAGAGCACAAAGAACGAACTGCTTTTACAGTAGGTCCGCTTGGTTTTTTTTAGTACAATCGCATGCCGTTCGGCTTATCAAATAGTCCTGCGACCTATCAAAGGTTAATGGAAGAAATTCTTGGTGACCTAAACATGAAAATCTGCGTTATTTACTTGGACTACTTGATAATTTTCGCTTCATCTTTTGAGGAGCATTTGGAACATCTAGAAATCATTTTCAACAGGCTAAAAGAGCACGGAATAAAGCTTTTACATGACAAATGCAGTTTTTTGAAGAAGAGCATTAATTTTCTAGGTCATGTTGTAAGCGAAAATGGAATTGAAACAGATCCTGCAAAAATTGAAAAGGTAAAGAACTATCCACGACCTTCCAATTCTGATGAACTTCGCTCATTTTTGGCTTTCACAGGATATTACAGAAAGTTTGTGAAAGATTTTGCGAAAATCACACGACCGTTGGCAGATTTGATACCAGCATCTTATCAAAGAAAAAGAAAAAAGACACACCTTGGAAATGGAACGATGAACATGAAACAGCATTCAATAAGCTTAAAAGTATTCTCATAAACCCACCAATTTTAGCATATCCGGATTTTAATTGTCCATTTGAATTGCACATCGATGCATCTTCCACAGCTTTAGGAGCAGTTTTATATCAAGAGCAAGAAAAGGAAAAGAAAGTTGTTGCATATGCGAGCAGAAGCTTGTCAAAGACTGAAAGGAATTATTCAGCTTTTAAGAGAGAATTTTGGCACTGAAATGGGCAGTTACCGAAAAGTTTTCAGACTACTTATTAGCAAATCATTTTGTGGTCTATACGGATAGCAATCCTTTAACATACATACTTTCAACAGCTAAACTCGATGCAACGGGTCTACGCTGGGTTGCAGCATTGAGCAATTACAATTTTGACATCAATTATCGTCCAGGCAGGAACAATATTGATGCAGATTTTATGTCTCGACTTGCGGAACAACAGAATGTTAAAGTTGAGAATGTAAAAGTGAAAGTTGATGATGAAACGCTCAAAGCAATTTGTCACACAATTCACAGTCCACCTTTTGTTGAGGTTTTGTCAACCAATTGTGTTGATATTTTAGATGCAACATCTTGTCCAGGACAGCCTATGGCACAAATTGAACTTCGCGAGTTAAGACAAGCTCAGAGAAGAGATCCTATTGTTGGTGTGTGGATTAGAGCAGTCATAGATAAAACATATCCTGCTAAGGCAATCAAATCACATTCAAAACACAGAACAATGGCAAGACATTTTGGTAAATTCAAAATTATTCGTGGATTGCTATACAGAGAAACTACAGACAATGAGAAAACAATAAACCAGTTGGTACTTCCTGAGGTTTACAAAGATCAAGTTTTACAAGGTTTGCATAACCATGTAGGTCATCCTGGGAAAGAAAGGACTACTTCATTGGTTAAAGAGAGATTTTATTGGCCTAGTTACACTGAAAATGTCGAACAGTGGGTAAATAGTTGTGATAGGTGTCTTAGGAGAAAATCAACAGCGACGAAAGCACCACTTGTTAACATCTGTTCTTCATACCCTTTAGAATTAGTATGTATGGATTATCTCACTGTTGATCCATGCAAAGGTGGAGTTGGTAATATATTGGTTATAACTAACCACTTTACCAAATACTCTGTTGCTGTGCCAACAAAGAATCAAACATCTAAAACAACAGCAGAAGCTTTGTTGGAAAACTTCATTCTACATTACGGAATACCGTCTAAAATTTTATCTGATCAAGGAGCAAATTTTGAATCGGATCTTATAAAAGAACTCTGTTCATTGATGAACATTGACAAAATACGCACAACTGTTTATCATCCACAATGCAATGGACAAACATAAAGGTTCAATCGTACCTTACTAGATATGTTAGGCACTTTGGAACTAGACAAAAAAGCAGATTGGAAGAAGTATTTGTCAACCCTTACGTTTTCCTACAATGCCACGAAACATGCTTCAACACATTATTCTCCTTTCGAGTTAATGTTTGGTCGTACACCAAGACTTCCTATTGATAATCTCTTTCAAATAGAACAAAGTGAATATCAGTGCACATCAGATTACATGATAGATTTAAGAAGCATACTGCAACAATCTTTTGAAGTAGCCAACAGATCATTGGATAAAGCAAGGAACAAACAAAAGAAATATTTTGACAAGAAAGCTAAAGCTAGTCAAATACAGATTGGTGACAAAGTGTTGGTACGGATCTTAGCATTCAAAGGAAAACATAAGATATCTGACAAATATGAAGAAGAACCATGTGTTGTAGTAGAACAACCAAATCCAGGCATACCTGTTTTCATTGTTAGAAACAAAGATGGTACAATTAAGCGTCTGCATCGGAATCATTTGCTTCCATTAGGGGCATATGGAGATGGAGAAATTGAACCAGAAGCAAACCAAGATAATTCAGTAGAGAAAAATGTAATTGAAGTCAATACAGAAAAGAAACCAGGAAATACAGGAATTAAACCAATTCCGAAACCTAGGAATCTTAACGGATTGAAGGACATTAATAGGTCTACAGTGTCAAAGACTGCTTTAGAGGAAGAAGAAAGCAGTAGCAGCAGTGATGAGAGTGACTATTATGTAGTGCGCTCGAAAATAGTGACCGGTCAGAAGAAAGATGAGGTACAAGTAGATACTAATACAGTAAAAGTTGATGTTGCTTGGTCTGATCAACCAAGTGTAGTAAATGATGATGTTATAGAAGCTTCAAGAGTTTCTGATCAATCATTTGAAGAAAACACTAAGATTACGGGAGCTTCAAAAGCCTCTGGAAAAGATGAAGAGGATACTGAGGAAACAGGAAATAAGAAGATAGATCTATTAGATACAGGAAATCAGACACATACTACAGACGTTAAAGAGGCAAAGCCAACTTCGAAAAAGCGGAAAACTAATCCGTCTTCACCAACGAGAAGATCGGGTCGGGAAAAAAGGCCACCAGTATGGTACAAGGACTTTCATATAGGACAACAGAGTGTACAAATTGATAATACTCAGTTGCAGAAGTTATTGGAAGTTCATACTGATAGTGCTATTCTAACAACCAAACTGTTGAATGTTTTATTGTAATAGTAGTCAGATTTCAGCATTAGCCTGTATACTTCTTAACATGTCCTGACATAAGTAGTTTTTAATGGCTAATGGTTAATGTTGATTTCTGAATATTATAACTTAAAACCAGTATTGTATGCAGTGTTTTTACTCTTTTGTACATATATGTTAATCATTTATGACAATAAACTACAAGTTTGTTGACAATATTGGTTATATTGGTTGTCTTATATACTTCCATTGGACTAAACATTGTAAGGTAGCAATATTAGTCTGGTTGAACAGACACATTCTTTAAAAAAAAAGAGTAACTTACAACTCATAGTTGTTACAAATTAGGATTTCTTGCAAGATATAGTGTTTTGTGGGATTAGATGACATATGATTCTTGGAATAGGTGTATGTTTCAGGATCATTTATGTTTTATCTTATTGAGGGGTTAACTGGACTTCGGAACTAGTATTTGGGTTTGATGGCAATCGTTTTGTTTGTCATTACTTTGATTTCTTTGCCTGGGTAGTTCAGACTTAAAAGTCGGGACGACTTTTCAGAAAGTGGGGGAGAATGTGATGATGATGGTTTTTGGTCATTATTTATTCTATCGTATTTTTTCAAGTATTCCGGCTATTTCGTGCCGAGCTCAGGAATTAGCCTTACCTTTTTGGTTTATAATCAGAAACATGCGACAGATAAATCCCGTTCGGTACAAGAGTTGGAAGCGAGTAGTCAGGACATTGGTTGTTTAAGAAGTTGGAGTTTGGGTGGTTAAAGTTATGTCGACTTGACGACTAACAATGTTAAAGGTATTTATTCTGCTGTATTACTGAAAAGGTTTTTATTGAATTGGAATTGTATCAAGTCAGATACTTTAATACATGGCATCACGCCACAATGTATACCGAGCCTCCCTGGTCTGGTTCTCTAGTCTACTGGACTCCCCCTAATCTTAGTTTTTCCAACTTATTTATAATACTCTGGCTTAATTGTCCTAGCACGCCTCACCCATCAAATTGACAGTTTGACCTCAATTTGAACGGTGGTGCGTGTCCCATGGACAGTGATTATTTTACTTGCACCGACCAGGCATCTTGGACACACAACCATATATATTTATAATACACAAATACAATTTCATGCGTGTCAAATGATATTTATTTATATCATTACAGTGGTTGTGATGTAATGTCCGCTCTTTTTCCGACTGTTCCGACTTCACTTTATACACTGGGATGTCTGGCCTTGGCTGGTCAAAGACGACATAAGTTTCTGATTCAAAGCGGTCAGCAATCTTATGCTTCCCCTCGAAGGCTAATTTCTTAATCAGAACCTTGTCGCCAACGCTGATTTCTACCTTCTTGGCCTTTCTGTCATTAAAGGTTTTCTGTTTGCATTTGGCCCGTTCGGTATGCTTCTTGACTAACTCATTAGTCTTGGCCATTCTTTCTTGAAGGTCTTGAATGAAATCCTGTGAGGTCCGATCAGAGTTTTCATCTCTCGATGATTGAAATGAAGCGTCCACTGGAAGTCTGGGCTTTCGGACGAACAAAAGTTCATAAGGCGAAACTCTCGTAGTCTCATGCGGTGTGCAATTATATGCATACACTAGCGAACTAATGTATTTCTTCCAGTCGCTCTTCTGATTGTCCTCGAGTGTCCCTAGCATGTTCAACAAAGTTCGGTTGAACCTTTCTGGTCCGGCATTTCCTTGGGGATGGTAAGGCGTGGTGTGACTCTTCTTCATATTGGTAATTTTACATAGTTCTGAGATGATCTCGCTTTCGAAATTTTTTCCTTGATCGGAATGTAATCTTGATGGTATCCCAAAGTTAACTAAAAATTCATTGTAGAGAGCTTCAGCAGTTGTTTTGGCCGTTTGGTTTCTTGTAGGTATGGCCTTAGCAAACTTTGTGTAGTGATCTGTAATGACCAAGATATTTCCAATATTCCCCTTGGATGGTTCGAGCGTCAGAAAATCCATGCATAGCAACTCGAGTGGATATGATGTATGGATATTGACAAGAGGAGCTTTATCCAAAGTGGACTTCCTCCTAATGCATCTGTCGCATTTGGATATCCATTCTGCCACATCTGATCCAACCCCAGGCCAGTAAAACCTATCCTTCATCAGTCTCAATGTTCTCTCCTGACCAGGGTGACCTACTTCATTATGCAAACCTCTAAGAACCTCTTCTCTGTAGCATTCTGGAACTACCAGTTGCTCGATTTCTTCTTCATGATCTGTAATTGTACGGAAAAGGATTCCTCGTGGTAACTTGAAATTCTTGTACTATTTTCTCATTGTCAAGTCATGTTTCATCATGAAAGTCTTTGGAAGAGCCTTGTCGATGACAGCTATCCTCCACTTGTCAATGAGTTTGTCATTTCGTTGTGCCCTTCTAATTTCTCTCATTTCCTTTTGGGCAAGGAGCTGTCCTGGTTCCTCTATTGTCTCTAATAGGTTAAGTGCTGCCATTGGAAATGTCTCGACATATGGTATAGTAATGGTGTTGCAGATTGTTTTCACCACTTTGTCTTCAATCTGTACGACCTCTTGGTTGTCAGTATCTCTAAGTTTCTCATAAGGTAACCTACTCATACCATCTGCATCCGCATTTCTCAATCCTGACCGATACCGAATGTCAAAAGAATATTGACCAAGTGCAGAAGCCCACCTCTGGCCAGTGGCGTCCAGCTTTGCACTAGTCAATACATATATGTTAAAGGATTATTATCGGTCAAGACTGTGAAATGGTTTGCTGTAAGATAGTCAGCGAACTTTTCAGTTACCGCCCATTTCAAAGCGAGAAACTCTAATCTGAAGGCGCTATAGTTCTGTTCGGACTTGTTAAGTGCCCTTCTGGCATAGGCGATTACCCGATTCTGTCCGTCTTGCTTCTGGTACAGAACAGCACCTAATGCTTTGGTCGAAGCGTCTGTATGAAACTCAAATGGAAGTGTAAAGTCTGGATACGCTAGGATTGGCGGAGACGACAGTATTTCCTTTAATTGTCAAAAACAGCTTGTTCTGAGCTCGTCCATTTCCATTCAAGTTGCGGTTTCTTTTGTCCTTTCTTTGTAGATCTTGGTGGAAGAAGTTCAGAAAGCGGTCGTATGATCTTGCTGAAGTCTTTAATGAATCTCCTGTAATAGCCGGCAAATGCTAAAAAGGAGCGAAGCTCATCAGAATTACTAGGTACTGGCCAATTCTTGACTTTCTCAATCTTTGCTGGATCAGTCTCAACTCCTTGGTCACTTACTACATGTCCTAAAAAATTTACCTTAGGTTTAAAGAAGAAGCATTTTTCAGGGGCTAATTTTAGGATGGCTTTGTGTAGTTTGTCCAAAATGAGATCTAAACGTTCCAGGTGTTCCTCAAAAGTTTCACTAAAGATAATCAGGTCGTCCAAATATATTAAACAGATTTTCATATTGAGATCTCCAAGTATTTCCTGCATGATCCGCTGATACGTAGCCGGACTATTTGTGAGACCAAATGGCATCTTTGTGTATTCGAAGAATCCCATTGAGACTACGGTGAATGCTGTTCGCTCTTTATGGTCTTCTTCCACTTCTATTTGGTGATAACCAGACTTCATGTCAATTGTGGTGAAGTATTTCGTTCCATGAAGACAATCGAATATTTCCTCTATTCTGGGAAGAGCGAAAGAGTCCTTTACGGTGATGCCGTTGAGCTGGTGATAATCAACGCAAAGTATCAGCTTTCCAGATTTCTTACGCACTAGTACAACATTGGACGTATAGGGTGACTTAGATGGTCTGATCACACCTGCAGCTAATAATTGCTCAATGTGTTGTCGTACCTCTTCGATCATCGAAGGTGGAATGCGGCGATGACGTTGCTTGAATAGGACATTGGTAACTAAGTCAATTCTATGTCTGATGAGGTTACATACTCCAATATCGGTGTCTCCAGTAGAAAATGTGGCCTTGTGTTTCCTTAATAATGTCAGTAGTTCTTCTTTTTGATTAGAGTCCAAAATGTTTGCTTCGTCTATGTTCAACTCATCAATGATTGCGTCATGGTTACTTTCCTGAATGTTGTCAAAGACTTCATCAGCTATGGTTACTGGCTGCAATTCGCAAATGATTGACTTTGGTGATATGGTAACGGTGTTTGTTGTAATGTTGGAAAGAGTAACTTTGATGTCCTTGTTCTTGCGATAATTATACTGAATGACTGCTGGTGTGACATCAACACAAGATGGCAATTGACTGTCCTGGCATTCTTGAATGATGGCTGATGATGATGGAAAATCTAATTCTGAGTCGGTATATCCAAGAATTTCAATTTGTTGGTTTGGCTTAAGGATAATCCTGTCAGGCATGGCACTTTTGATGACAGCTAATCTGTTCTTATTTCTTTTCAAAGTTTTCTCTCTAATGTTAATGGCTCTGAAGCTAAGATACCAGGGTGTATGAAACTTGGCTCTTTGTAGATACTGTTCTCCATAGTTGGCTTTACATTCCTCCGGTAGCTCTTGTAATACATTAGTTCCCAATAAAACCGGTGTTCTGGAAGAATACTGAGTATCTGGCGTAACTAGAAACAAACAGGGTAAAGATTTCGATCCTGGTAATCCGGCTTCAATGCTGAGATCTGTTTCGATGTATCCTTTATATGGTAAGCTCTGACCATCAGCGCATTCGATATTTAAGATATCTCCTATAGCCTTCAAAGTATTTCCGGAAAGATGTTCTTTATGAAAGGATTCCGACACTAAACTAACGCAACTTACGGTATCCAATAATGCTGTTACTGGTTTTCCGTCTAATTTAATCTTAACTTCGTTCGTTTCTCCAACAAGTTTGGGATCATTCATCCTGTTGGTGCTCGTGTCCGATTCACGACGGGAGCACTTACATGTTTGGGCAGTCCTGTTTTAGATAGCCTTTCTCTTTACAATTTCCGCAAACCAACTGGGCTACAATGGTTGGGCACCTGATCTGTATATGGCCCTTCCTTTTGCATAGAAAACAGGTTGGTGCGAAGGTACCACTGCCATATGGTCTTTGTGGTCTGTAGGTGCCACGGCCTCTGGCGTCGAATCTATTTCCAGGCCTATGTTGAAAATTCCCGCGCCATGGAACTCTTGGTGCGCCACGCCAACTAGGTTGCTGTCTGTTAAAGTCAGTATAAGTAGGCTGTTGTTTCTCTTTCTCTATGGTCTCTATTCTCTCGTTTAATTGCTTCAATAGCCGCATTACTTCCGAGTCCTCTTTCTTTTCTGTAATGACAGCTGGCTTGCAAGGCTTCTTGTCTTCTAAGTTCTCAGTGTCCATGTCTGCCTCCAGTTTCCTTAACTCCCTTTTGAAGTCTTCGTAGTTCTTGATGGTATCGCACTGGTAAATTGTCATGTGCTTCAGTTCCTTCTTCAAACCCGAGTGCAGAACCTGTTTCAGAATCTCAGTGTCTGTGTGCTTAAATCCTTTCAACTCTACTCCTTTGTAGAATAATTCCTCCAATCTAGATGCAAAGCTTTCAACAGACTCGGTTGATTTCTGTGTGCATGTGTAAAACTTTTTCATTGCCGTTTCCAGAGTCTCAACTGTGCCGTAGTCGCTATCCAGCTTTTCCATAAGAAATTCTGGTGTAATGCCTGCCCCTAATCTCCGCACCTTATCTCCAGCGCTGCATTTCAATGACCGTCTCATGCCAAACATAATTTGGTCGCGTGTGAAATTCCCCATCGGCCATGACGGGTCCAACCTCAAACTTTCACTTCACCTTTACCGTCTTCACCGAAGAATATTGAAAATTTGGGATTTTGGTGGCAATTGGTGGTGTTGGATGACCGGGCTCCTCTTTGACGTCTCCAAGTGCCTTCATTAATGATATGATATCTTCCGGCTTCTTAACATTTGGCTTAATCCCAAGTGTCCTTACCAATTGCACCATTTTCATTTCTTCCTCCGATATTCCACCGACGGCCTCCTCAAACTTATCTCCTTCCTCCACTTCCATTGTGTCTACTTAATCTAATATCTATAACTTATTCAACTAAGTAGTGATGCTAAGTGAGTAAGTACTCAATGTCTGTTTCTTAAAATTAGTTAAATAATTCAACACAACACTTAAAGCGACTCGCAACCAGATGGTGCATTAAAAATAGTAATTTGTAAATATGTGTCAAACGCTTATATAAATGGTAAAGAATTAGTTTAGGATAAGAAATTCTGTTTAAAAAAATGTATTTCAATAAAAAAAAATATTGGTCTCTGGTGGGATTCGAACCCGGGGCCCGGCATTGGCGGACAGAAGGCAAAATAGGGGAAACCGCTTAGACCAATGGACCACGGAAACTATCCGTTTATCTCGGATCGATTTAACGTATTTCAATGTGTAGCCATCGAAAGTGCATACAACTTCGTAATTCGGCTCGTGTTTATGTCTGAGCCCGTGTAGAGAAGCAACAACAACAACTATACCGTCTACTAGTCGGTATAGAAAAACGATGGAAAATATCTAAAAATCTAAGATTCGGTGACGATTCTTGAGACTTTTTTTGGACTGATCATATTTTTTTAATGTCAGAAGCCAAATAATGCCACAAATTTGCTTTTATTTGAGTATTTTATTTTATTTTGACAAGTACACCATCCGGTTGCGAGTCCCTTTAAAATAGGAATCTAGATATCCCAATGACAATTAAGTAATTAATCCAGTGCACTAATTCTCAAGTGTTTATCCATAAATTGTGTTCAAAGATCACAGTATCACTCTATAGGTACCACACTTAATCTTAAATGAAAGTAATGTATCACAATATCTATAATTATGTAAAGTATAAAGCAGTATGCTTTATTAAGGTAAAGTATTACTGTAAATGAATATACTTTATAATTATGTGTAGTATAAAGCAGTATGCTTTATCAAAGTAAAGTATAACTGTAAATGAATATACTTTATCTTTGTAAAGTATAAAGCGCTATGCTTTATCAAAGTCAAGTATAACTTAAATTGAATATGCTTTTAACTTTGTGAAATATAAAGTAATATGCTTTATCTTTGAAAGCAAAGTATAAAGCAATATGCTTTATTCCCGTGAAGTATATCTATCAAATACAATGATTTATTTATTCAAAATATTAAGCAATATGCTTTAACTATGTAAATTATAAAGTATTATGCTTTATCTATGATATTATAAGATATTAAGCACTATGCTTTATCTATGAAAGTATAAAGCACTATGCTTTATCTATGAAAGTATAAAACTATTTGCTTTATCTATGAAGGTATAAAGCACTATGCTTTATCTGTAAAAGTATAAAGCAATATGCTTTAACCTAAACTACAAAGTATAAATTATTGCTTTAAAAAGTAGAGTATAAAGCAATATGCTTTATATGTAGAGTATAAAGCACTATGCTTTATCACAAGTCCAAAAACTTTACTTACGCATGTAAATTATAAAGAAGTATGCTTTACCAGAAGTATCTTATCTAATAATCACTATCTTCTTTCAATGCTTATCGTAAAGTATAAAGCTATGCTTTATCATAAGTGTCTTTTATCACGGTAAACCACTAGGCAAAGTACAAAGCAATATGCTTTTCACTGTAAATCACTATGTTGCATTAGCATCAATTTTAGACGCAATTCTGTAAACAAATTTCTACACTATGTAAACCTGTAAAGGAATCAAGCTGAAAATTGAACAAAATTAAATGCAAAACTGTCAACTTTAAATCAACATCACCACAGCTCACTATGCTATTTCATATACAGCACTTCACAAAATTTTCTAAGTATA
This sequence comes from Gari tellinella, assembly GCA_922989275.2. Classification (NCBI taxonomy): domain Eukaryota; kingdom Metazoa; phylum Mollusca; class Bivalvia; order Cardiida; family Psammobiidae; genus Gari; species Gari tellinella. The sequence goes on from OV277860.1 coordinate 98,696,193, forward strand.
ATCTATGAATAATCTTGCTTATTAGAATAAACCTGGTATAAAAGAATTAATTTATGTGAATAAACGCCCTAAATGATCATACGCATGAATGAAAGTATGTATCCTTAGGTATAAATGCGCAAAAAACTGAATTTAAGATGTTTACACTAATACTGTAATACACTGTATAATGTGTATAATGCTTACACTAATGCACTAATGCCAAGTAATACACGCTCAGTGCATGCTAAGTAAGTATCAATTAAATGTTTAAATGAATGAGTTAATACACCATTAATGCATTATGTAAGTCCATACACTAATACCGTAATACTGATGATTTTAATACCGTAATACACTAAAGTAATTTATCGGTACGCAAAAGTTTTAACTAAGACGGATGACTAAGTTTTCTAAACAACCAACCGCACAGATTCCACAAATAAATCAACTACAGTATAGGCTTATGATTCAATTATGAAATTTAAATTCTATTTTGTAAAAAGAAACAAGTATAATTTATCAAATTGAACAAATATGTCAATTGCTCTAAGAAATTTTATGCAAAAGGAATTAATTCAATTAAGAATAAATATTTGTTTACATTCACTGTTACAATGTTGACAATTGCTGGAAGAAATATTTACTAAATTTATTCAATTCTAATAATTACTTTCTGATTCTACTAAAGCTACAACTAACTACAAGTGTTGTTAAGTAAACTATCAAATTCCACATGCTACTACATAAGGACTAATCAAATGTCAGGTCAGTAGTAAGGTCAGCCAATGAAACACAACGTGGTCACCTGATGAATATCAATTAGGGTCAATCCAAAATTATGCAAATAACGGTCACCTGACTGAATGAATGTAAATAAGAGCGGGAAGCTCTAAGCCAATGGGATCCTGCAATCACAGAGGGCTCATTTAAATAAACAGAAATCCTGGGTCAATCTACTATGAAGGCTAAACAGCCAAAATGAATAGAATCAAATAAATACGAAAGAAGACTCAAGCAGGAAACGCAACACAAACAATACACCCATCTCTAAAGCAGAACACACACACAGCCATACCATAACAAGCACACACACACACACACGCAATACCATTCCTTCATCTACACACTAAATAGAAAACAACACGCAAGACAAACATAAAGCTAAGTGAACATAGGAGCCCGCCTTGGTACGGTCAGTAGCAATCAATAATCAATTATAAATTAATTAATTACTAACAACCACTGGGGGGTTAAACCTGGGTTTAGGGGCGCCCAACCTCACACTTATCTCCTATATTCACCTATAAAGACGAACAGTGTACATAAAATATAAACCCTGTTCCACAACCTTACAATCAAAAAGACCGCCAGCACAGTAAGTAAATACATGTAAAACATCTAACAAAATTCTCTGACAGGATTATTAGTAACACGGGAAAGAATTAAACATTCAAGCCCGTGTTAAAAATAACCCACTATGGCAACGGTCAAATTGTACTCAAGCGAAAAGTCTGTAGTCACGAGTAACTGTAAGACATGGGAGGGTTTAGGGTACGACAGAGAAGGAGAGAAAAACCAAAGCACGAAAATCCGACATAACTCTCCCGGTTAAGGACGGCTTTAGAGATACATCATCATGTAGTGCTAAGCCCTGTCTGTCGTCGCACAACCAAAGAGGAAAGCATAGTTATCAATTGTAGATTGATCGATAACCAAACGTGAAGTGCGCAGCAATATAGTTGGATCATAATCTTTTTTGAGGAAAAATCTAATACGTTTCACAAATAGGTTTTGAAAATGCATATGTCCAAGAATCTTACGAAGTCTGTAAATCACATCACCATAAAACTCCGGATGTGAAATACCTTGCCGCAGAAAAGACTTTAAGTTACATTTATACTTGTTAATGAGAGGAAGATTTCTATAAAAGAATTTAGAAAATGTTTTACGAAGTTTATGAAATCTGTACCCCTGTTTAAGAAGCTTTTCAGTAATAGTTTTATTACGAATGTGGAAGTCCTCAACAGAGGTACAAGCCCTAGCAAAACGAATAAGTTGTGAAATATAAACCCCGTAAGATGTAGAACGGGGAACATCGCCATCTAGATGAGGATAGTTTACAATACTAAAATCAAAATCATCTCGTTTATCGTAAATCTTAGAAGAAACAATACCGTTATTTATTAAAAGATCCAAATCTAAAAATGGTGCCGATAAATTTGACTCGTTTGTTTTATTAAGGCGTAATTCTTTTGGGTAAATAAAAGGAAACAACGTATCAAAAAATGGGTTGTCTATATTAAAAATATCATCTAGATAGCGCGATGTGTTGTTAAAGGCTTCGATCATATCTGCCTGTGTATCAGGTTTTAGACTTAGCATAAAGTCCCTCTCATAACAGTACAAAAATAGGTCTGCGACAAGGGGCGCACAGTTTGTACCCATAGGGATACCAATCACTTGGCGGTATATGGTACTCCCAAAACGTACATAAATATTATCCAGAAGAAATGATAGTGATTTACAGACATCGGTGCAAGTCCACATAGTGTAATGCTTAACCGTGTCATTTGTAAAAAATGCACGATCAGTATTACACGCTAGAAATAGTTTCCTTTCTCTGGCAAAAGTCTTTTCAATAAGTTGTATAAGTTTAGCTTTTATTAAATTATGAGGTAAGGTAGTATATAGTGTTGAAAAGTCATACGTACTAATATTGCAAGCTTGGTATTTTCTATGTTCAAGCTTCGTCAAAATTTCATTCGAGTTTTTGATAGACCAAAACAGATTAAGTCCAGAATTTTCGTAAGTCTTGTCACAATACCTTTGAACATGTTCTTTGATTTTAATTAAAGACGATGTCAAAAGTTTGGAAAGCTTAGTAGTAGTACATGCACTTGAATTAGCAATAAAACGAGACTTATATGGTGTTTTGTGGAGTTTTGGTATCCAGTACATAGTAGGAAGTTTATGACATGTAATGTTGACGTCAGCTTTTAATTGTTTACAAGTATCAAGATGATCAGATACTACATTATGCTCCGTTAAATTAGTCGTTGTATAGGAATTAGTATTCACAAGTTCCTGGTTTAAAGCATCAACATAATGTAATCGTCATACAATTATCACATTATTGGATGCTTTGTCTGCAGGAACGAGTACATATTTGGAATGAAAGTCTTGTATGCCCTTCTTTAAGTGACGAATGTTAAATTTAGGTTTAGGTGGTAAAAGATGGTTATTGGATAAATAGAACGAAATCCGGGTATCGATAATATCAAAAATAAAATCTTTCCATTTTGAAAGAGCGTCATTTTCAGCATGTTCTCTGCGGCACCAGTTGGTACTATACTTATTCAAAGCTTCAGAAATATGATTGCGACAAGTATCGAAATCAATTAAGGCAGGTAATCTAAATTTAGGTCCCTTACTCAAAAGCGCTCTAATGCGTTTATCTTTAATGATATCAAAATTGCCAGTTATTATATGACCCGCTGGAGCGTAACAGAATTTAGAAGAGGGACAGTCTCATGTATCTGGTGTGTTTTCGAGAATTTTAAGATCAGAAACAATTTTATTGTAGTTAAAAATTAACCCTCTAACAGATTTATTATACTTATAACAAATAATAGGTGGTTCAAGATTTTTGAAATAATTTGGAATAGCATTCATCACATTTTTGTTACGGAGAATACTTTGTAAATCTATGAAATCAATACCTTTATTTATAAAAGGGACCTTAATGAAATGTCTTTTGTGATCGTTTAAAGAATCAATATGAGGTCTAAGAACATGCTGAGTATAACTTTGTATTAAACCTGCAGTATAATACAGAGGATCTGTGCGTAAAATTATTCCATCAGCCTTGTCGTCAATATCTTTTAAAGACGACAATGACAACGAAGAAAGCCGAGAAAGCATTTTATGTTTACCAGAATGTAACAGCAGATTATGCAAATCTGTAATAGAAATCGACTGACGTGATTTACGTTTAATATTTCCATTTATACGAATACCATGCGATCTAGATTTACGCTTTCGTGTAGAATAAATCGAAAAAATATCAATTGAAGGTTCTTTAGAAATATTGCCAGATTGGTATATATTATCATTCAAGCCTAAAGGAAAGGGTGTCTGTAAATTTTTAATCCATTTTAATTCCGTTATAAATCTAGCCTTACATTTGAAACTATTAGTAGCATTTATATCATACGTAATATGTTCAACAGGTTGAATTGAAATAAAATCTAATCCATGTCCAGATTTCCGAAAATGTTGATACAGAAAGTTCCTCAGTTTTTTGTTCCTACAAGTACGAAAATGTTCATTAAACCTAGTTTTGAGAGGACGACCGGTTTGCCCAACATACTGGATACCACAACCTGGTGCTTTTCAAGTTAACACGTATACAATATGGTTAGTTCGTCAGTTGACGTCTGAATCTATGACAACACTAAATAATCTACCGTTTACTGTTGATTGTATAGTAGACTTGCAAGATAAAAAATTGCAACACGCTCACCTCTTAGCATTGCACTTTTCAATAATAGGATGCACTCTACGTTTTTTGTTCAGTGGTCGTAATAAAACAGAATTATTGCGTTGAATAGAATATTTAAGAGGTGAAAGCACCACTTTTGGACCATTATGAAAACAATTATTAATAGAAATAGATGGAATGTGAAAAGAAGATGCCGAAAAGAGCTTAAGTGGTGTTAGCTGTACGCACGGCTTTAGTGATGCAAAATTAGTAGTATTTCTAGGGATATGAACAGAACACGCAGAGTGCATTCTAAGTGGTGTAAGGGGTATTATTAGTCTTTTGTTTGTTTGAAGTTCCATGTATAAGAGAAGTAAGTTAGCACCTGTCCCTATGTATCGACTATAACTCCAAGCCTCAAGCCTCCAAATGCAATTAAATGAACCAAATTACAAATTTTAAGCAGAATAAGACTGAAATTAACCTTTTTCAATGAAAATGCACAATTAAACACTGAATAGTATGGCCAAATCTTAAGATTAATAGACAGGTTGTAATGAGTTCTGGTAAATACTTGAAGCAGAAGCTGAAATATGAAATTTTCAAGGTTTTGGGGCTCAAAACAGCAGCATTTACTCCAGATAATTAAATAGAAAATGTGAAATAAACTGAAAAGAAAGTAATCTGTAGTAAATTAGATCTGAAACGCCTTCACCAAGTGATAAACCCATGCAAAGTGATTATCTTTCTTACTTTACAATAGCACACTAAATTTTATAGTGAAAATACAAGAAATTGCAGTTGTATTGAAAATAGCAAGGGTTAAAAGTAATTACCAAAGTTGAAAAACAAGAACATGTAAAGATAATTTCAACTTAAATTATAAGCTAACTGCAATTTCTGTAATTTTCATATAAAAAAGGTTTTACTCACGCTTCCATGTAATGATGTAAACTGCCACTAGAACTGAACAGAATGTCCTATAGATAATGTGAGTCCTGATACTGTCTTTGTTGTTGGTGCACTTTTCCCGCCAAAACTTATGGTAAGTGTCACTGTCAAAATGTCTGGCTCCAGATCCTGAATAAAGGTCAGACACTAGTTTCGTACTCAGGCACGGATTTACTGGGGGCACAGGGGGCACGTGCCCCCCCAGCTGGCCTGAATTTTTTTTTGCATAAAAAAACACACAATATTTTTGCTTGATTCTTATATTCATCATTTAGCTGGGTATGAAGGTCGCATTGGCATATGACATTACAGGCACAGATCCACTGGGGGCAGCTGCTTCAATAGCTTGTGTCTCTTATCTCGGGCCATCAAATCCTCAGTATGCCTGCTGTGTTTGAACCCGACACAGGCCCGTAGTAACAAGGATGGGGGGGATGGCAGTGTGCCCCCCTCCCCAACTAAAAAATAAAAATGCCTGTGCCCCCAAATTGCATATCTTACAGGCCAGTAAATCCAAAATTGCCCCTGTGCCCCCTCAAATCCTCAGTATGCCTGGTATGTGTTTGAACCCGACACAGGCCCGTAGTAACAAGGATGGGGGCATGACAGTGTGCCCCATGTGCCCCCTCCCCAACCAAAAAATAGAAATGCCTGTGCCTGTGCCCCCAAATTGCATATCCTACAGGCCAGTAAATCCAAAATTGCCCCTGTGCCCCCTCAAATCCTCAGTATGCCTGGTCTGTGTTTGAACCCGACACAGGCCCGTAGTAACAAGGATGGGGGCATGACAGTGTGCCCCCTCCCCAACCAAAAAAATAAAAATGCCTGTGCCTGTGCCCCAAAATTGCATATCCTACAGGCCAGTAAATCCAAAATTGCCCTGTGCCCCCTCAAATCCTCAGTATGCCTGGTCTGTGTTTGAACCCGACACAGGCCCGTAGTAACAACGATTGTGGGCATGACAGTGTGCCCCCCTCCCCAACCAAAAAATAAAAATGCCTGTGCCCCCAAATTGCACATCCTACAGGCCAGTAAATCCAAAATTGCCCCTGTCCCCCCCTCAAATCCTCAGTATGCCAGGTCTGTGTTTGAACCTGACACAGGCCCGTAGTAACAAGGATGGGGGCATGACAGTGTGCCCCCTGTGCCCCCTCCCCAACCAAAAAAATAGAAATGCCTGTGCCTGTGCCCCCAAATTGCTTATCCTACAGGCCAGTAAATCCAAAATTGCCCCTGTGCCCCCTCAAATCCTCAGTATGCCTGGTCTGTGTTTGAACCCGACACAGGCCCGTAGTAACAATGATGGGTGCACGACGGTGTGCCCCCTCCCCCAACCAAAAATAAAAATGCCCCAATAATTTTGCCAATACATGTGTAAGTAAAAGTTACCTAGATCTTTACATAAATTTATGCAAGTATTTTACCTGTTTTGAATGTGCGAACGCATTCAGCACATACACAAATGGTCTAGCTATGCCTGAGGTCTGTGCCCCCAAATTGCATATCCTACAGGCCTGTTAATCCAATTAAATTTGATGAAAATACTTAAGGGTAACAAAAAGCAAGGCATTTTTGAATGCCTAACTAGAAGATGAATAATACCCAATTAACTCAGGGATGTAGGATCAGCCCCCTTCCCCTCCAATAATTTTGCCAATATTAGTTGCAGAATATTTATATATATTTATTGTATTTATATTATTATTGTAACTGTTTTGAATGTGCAAACGCCCCAGAATACACCAGAGACCATCTAGAAATTAAAAAATTCCCGGGGAGCATGCTCCCGGATCCCCTTAGTGATAGTGTGAACAATAATCAGAGGGGTACGATTAGGTTTCAGGTTAATGGCCAGAAAACAATATGTCAAAGGTATTATCCTATATTAAAGAATTTGATATGTTATTTTGAATTGAATATTTACATAGATTTATGTAGTATTTTACCTATTTTGAATGCGAAAAAACTCCCATCAGAACGCACCATTGATCATGTGGGAATAAATTTTCCAGGGGGTGGGAGGAGGGGGCATGCCCCCGGACCCCCCTTGTAACGGTATGCATATGAATAGGAGGGGTAGGGTTAGAGATTAATGGCTGGACAACCTTTCACCATAGAATGAAAAAAAATATTTTGAGTCGATTTTTTACATAGATTTATGTTAGTATTTTACCTGTTTTCAGGCCTTCAACCGTTCCTACTTTTTCCTACTATTTTCAAACTTTTGATCACCTTCCTACTTTTTCCTATTTTTCTACCAAACCACCTACTTTTCTTACTTTTTTTCTAATAAGTCTTCAAGCACCCTCAGTATGGCCCAGAATGCAGGAAATGAAGCGCTTGATTTCAAAATTTTCCAGGGGGAGTACCCCCGGAACCCCCCTTAACCTGTTGGATCACATCTTCGGTCGGTTGAAAAAATTATAACCAAAGAATAAAATTGGCTTTGGGTGAGAATGTCTTAAACTCAAGATTGCGGGTTTTAAATTTATATGGGCACGATGACTCCATGTGATAATTTTGTATCAAACAGTTCCTACTATTTTATTGAACATATTCCTCCTTTTTCCTACTTTTCCACTTCAAAAACTCCTACTTTTTCCCTACTTTTTGCATTGAGCTCAGTTGAAGGCCTGTGTTTTTTTTAATAAATGAAACGCTGGAAAATTTATCATCTCTTTGTCTTATGAAACCACTTTTTTTTTGGTGTTTCATTGGGGGTGTTTACATCATTCTATCGATGTTAACTTTCTTCTTAGAATGCCCTCAGAATGCACCATTTCTTATGCAAGTTTAAAAAAAAATCCGGGAGAGGCCCCCGGACCCCCACCTATGGGAGGGGTTATACCCCTCCCATACCCTCCCCACCTGTGCCCCCCCCCCCCCCCCACTGAACAATTTCTGGATTCGGCCCTGCTACTGCTACTGGATCAAACTCTTCCCTGCTCCTGAATAACACTAGTATCCTACTGCAAATCCTCTCGATCTGTAAAAACGATACCGTCCTGCAATCCGTCCAAACGCAGTTGCTCCCCAAAGCAACCAAATAGAGTTGTCTGAATACCGCTAGCCTGCTTTCGATTGTGGTTCATTCACGTTGGGCGCCAAATATTATATAGAATGCTTATAACCTGTATTTGATGCATTTGCACTCTATTGCAGGTACAGATAATGTTACACCCATTGGAGGGACTGGATTGATGTGTAATAATGTAAATAAAGGAGATAAACTTGTATTACACGTTTCTGGTCCATATTTGCTAGCCGCTACAAAGTTGGTTACAGTACTGAACCTTATTAAATTAACAATTTTTGCGATTCGCTTGCAATTCGATGGCAATTCGCTTGCAATTCGATGGCAATTTGCTTGCGATTCAAAATACTAACTTTATCCTCGGGTAAATTTTCTTGAATGGTGTATCGCACAAATGTTCGCAAAAATGCATTCATTAATTTGTTCGATTCCATTTGTGTCACAACCGCTTCGGAAAATTCGCTTAAAAATATTCAAACGTAGGATTTGTTTTTTGAAGCGCCCGATTCGATCGCGATTCGATGGCAATTCGATGGCAATTCGCTTGCGATTATCAATTTAGTTTAATAAGGTTCAGTACTGTAGAAGGCTCAGGGCACGGATCAGGGCAACGGTGCCCAAACTCATTAGGATAAGCCCCGACCCAGTGAAACTATAACAATCGCGCAAGCAAATGTGTGCGGATGGACTAAAGACAATCATAGTTTACGGGAAAATCTCATACGCGCAATAGACGCTGATATCATGTCTATTTCTGAAAGTCATTTGCCGGGCAACAATGGCATAGATTTACATGGTTATTCATGGTTTGGATTTGACAGAAGGGACATACATCGCGATGCTCCAAAGGCCTCCGGTGGAGTGGGGCTACTTGTAAAATCAAGAATATGTGACACCTTTAACATATCAATTGTCGACAGATCATTTGACGGGATATTAGCTGTAAAATTTATTCACAAAGAAACAGACAGAAATTTCATTGTTTTCGCATATTACCTTCCACCCGAAAACTCAACACGTGGTCGCGACTCTCAGACTGTTTACGCGCATCTGTTAGCCCAAATATACATGCACTGTGAATGCGACTTAATGTTTCTAGCAGGCGACTTTAACTCAAGGATTGGTGCGTTATCCGACATTGTTTTCGACTGTGATTCCATTCCAGAACGTAATGTCATTGACAAAAGTGTTAATCAGCACGGCCATGAATTTCTTGAATTTTTAATTGAAAGTAAATTTTGCATTTTAAATGGTAAATTCAATGCTGAAAAAGACAATTATACATCTGTATCCAGTAAAGGGAAATCTGTGGTCGACAATATTTGTGTTCCGCATGATGTGTACAAATCGTGCAAGAGCTTCGAAGTGGTAACGGTACAGTCTATTGTCGACAGCCATTCGCTGCACGGGTTATTAGGCGAAAGATCAAGACTTCCTGATCACTCCGTTCTTCGCATGGAGATGTAACAGGGTGTACTTTTATTCAGACTAATTTCGTGTACCAAAGCCTAGCTCTTATTCTCTCCCTTTGTATGTTTGGAGTTATCTTTCTTAATTCTATTGTATTATTGAAAGCCCGCGAAGTTGCGATTGTTCCTATTGTTCTTTTCATGTAGTTTCTCACTTTCTAGTCACACTTCACACTAAGAAGACCTTTTCTATTGAGGATCTCCATTTGGAATTTCATTGGGTATGTTGAATCTGTGTTTTCTTTGATGGGAACTTATTTGGGTTTAGGTATTGGTTGCAATCGAGTGCAGTGAGCAGTCTTCATCCTTTTCTAATCATGGTTTGACATTTAGTAATTTATAGGATTTCGTGGTAATTTTGAAATAGCAGCATCGGATCTTTCTAATTCTAAAAACATCACTTATATCTTTCTTACACCTGTTTCATTAACCCTTTGCAGATTTGTCAGTTAACCATTACACCATAGAGCCACAGTTGGGAGGTGTGTGTGTGCTTGGCCCATAGCTGGTGAGTTATGTGTTTGTGTGTAGGTGTGTGTCCTCGGCAATTGTATTTTGTGTATTTGTGCGAGTCTGTGATGTGATGTTTAAAGTGTTATATGTATTTATGTTTTAGGTAAATTCCATGGCCACTAGATTGTTAATTTGTCATTGTATATGTTGTAATGTATGTATTGTATCTTATTTCAGGGTGCCATAACCTTTTAGGCTCCGAATGAATATAATATAAGGACTAAACACTGGTGTTTGGTTTTGACTACCTATCCATCTGGCCCACACCCTATAGAGTTGACCACTCTATTACAGAGATAGAACTAAATTGCAGTGTTTGCACGCAATCAAGCGATAATACAGTGGATAACTTTAAACGCATACCACAGGACTTTATGACTAGCGAAATATGTAGACTCGCAATCGCAGACATTATTTCAGAAATCCAAAGCGATCGGGAAACTCAAGAGTCCATGTATAATGTATATGACAGCCTCTGTGAATTCATTTTGACAGAAATGAAAAACAATATTCCTTTGTGTGGATCGTCTCAAAGAACAAACAAACGCTTTAAGCATAAGAAGCCATACTGGAACGATGAATTGCAGAGCAATTGGAACACAATGCGTGATAAAGAAAAGGAATACCTTTAGTGTCGTGATAACAGACGCGAGCGATTACGCTTACATAGAAACTATATTGACGCACGAAATTCTTTTGATAGACTTTTACATCAGCATGAACGTGCATACCGTAGACTGCAAGCCTTAGAACTGGAAGAAATGAACACATCAAATCCGAACGAATTCTTGAATAAGATAAAAAGTATGGATCCGCGAAAAGACCGAAGTATTCCGGTTGAAATTATTAACGATCATGGGAACACATGCACAGATGAAAGCGCAGTATTTGAAAAATGGAAACGAGATTTTTACAACTTGTACAACTGCGAAGAAGATTCAGACTTTGACGAAACACACTATGACCGGGCAAAAATCCATAAAATGTTGCTAGAATATGACATGGAGGATCCTTTGTTTGATCCAAACCCAGAGCTGAATTTCAATATATCAATCGAGGAAGTGACAAACGCTGTTCAAAAATCAAGAAACGGATCAGCAATGGGGTACGATGGAATACCGTACGACGTATTGAAAAGTCCGACAGTTATAGTTGCGTTACAATCATTGTTCCAATACGTTTTTGACTGTAGCATAATACCATCTGTGTGGAGAAAGGCAATTATATGTCCGTTATTGAAAGATCCTTGCTCGGACAAACGCATTCCAATGAACTATAGGGGTATCAGCCTTCTGTCATGCATTAATAAATTGTATTCTCCTGTGTTGAATTGACACTTAATGACATATCTTGAAGACAACGACATCTTAGCAGACGAGCAAAACGGTTTCAGAAAGAGTCGTTCATGTGAAGATCACGTATTCACGCTCAACAGTATTATTAAGAAAACAAATCGGTTTTCACAGCATACATCGATCTTAGACGCTGTTTTGATTATATAGACAGAGATATGCTACTGTATAAATTATTGTTCAATAAAACAGACGGTAAATTTTACAGTTCAATTAAAAACATATACGCAAATTCAGTGTCTTGTATTCGCATAAACAACAAGCTTACGGACTGGTTCATGTGCTCGACGGGGGTAAAACAGGGCTGTACTTTGTCGCCGACACTCTATTCCGTCTTCGCGAATGACCTTATTAGTGAGGTCAACGACCTTGACCTAGGATTTGACATAGGAAACCGGAAGTTGTCAATGTTGGCATATGCAGACGACATTTGTTTATTAGCGCAAAATGAAAATGATCTTCAGTCAATGTTGGATGTGGTTCATAACTGGTGCAAGCGGTGGAGAATCCTAATAAACACGGACAAATCAAAATGCATGCATTTCAGAAAGGGTAAAACAGAACGCAGCAATCATCAGTTTAAAGTCGGTGACAACGTGCTTGAAACAGTGGATAAATACAAATACCTTGGAGTGATCTTTCAAGAATTTAACGACTTTTCGTCCCATTGTGAAGCGTTAGGAAAAGGAGCGGGCCGTGAACTCGGCAGCATCATCATCAAAATACACTCATTGAGAGACTTGGGATTTCAATCTTACGATAAACTATACCAGTCCTGTGTAACACCAATTCTTGACTATTGCTCAGCCGTATGGGGTTTCAAAAAGTACCAATCGATTGATAACGTTCAGCATAGAGCAATGCGTTACTTTTTAGGAGTACACCGTTTCACGCCTATTTTAGCTATGAATGGTGATATGGGATGGATTCCCAGTGTTTACAGACGTTGGACTTCAATGTTGAGGCTCTGGAATAGACTAATACTAATGGAAGACTCTCGCATTACAAAGCAAGTGTTTGAAATGGATTATTCCAAGTGTAAAAATAACTGGTCAAAAGACATAAAACATGTGATGTCAGAACTAGGTCTTATGGAGTCGTTTGATAGCAAACCCTTTATCAGTATTTCTCAGGCATATATGCTGATCTATAACTACTACAGTAACATCTGGTCTCACGAGGTTGAAAAAGTACAAAAACTTAGAACATACAGACGTTTCAAAAGTATATTTTGGTGTGAATACTATGTGAAAATGAACCTTAGTAAATATGAGCGCTCATTATTAAGCCAGTTCAGATCAGGTATATTACCGTTAAGAATTGAAACAGGTAGATATATAGGTGAATCACGTGACCAAAGACTATGTAGATTTTGTGATAGCGATAGCGTAGAAGATGAGGTTCATTTCTTATTTAATTGTAGTTATTACAATGACATAAGAAGAGAACCTCAGTTTCATAGTTTATTCGTCGACACTGCAAATAGTCCTATAGATCAAAGACTATCAACTGCTATAAATTCATTTCCACGACAACTTGCAAAATATTTAGTCAAAGCGTATATTGTAAGAAGAAACGTTATTTTTAATCTTAATTAGGATGTCGCAATTATTATCGTATGGTTGAAATATCAACTTAAGCTTTAAAAGGACAAATGCTACAGGGGAAACCGTTATTCTTTCTCGACAAGCAAGTTTGTGATAAGCTGAATTGTGTTCAGCGCTGACAGTTTGAATCCAGATCATACGCCGAGCAACTCGGCGTCTGATCATGCCTCAAACTGTTTAACTATCTGTGTATTTATCGGAGTTTTATTGCATTTCGTTTGTATACCGTTTCGTTTGAACGGGAGAGAATAACCTTTTCGACACTGTTCCATGTTGTTGTAACTATGCATTCTTTAAATGTATAACAATATTACATGTATATAACTGTGTTTAATTACCTTGTCATTGATATATTCACTAAGGATTTCTCAGTTTTGTTGCAGGGGAAATGGTTATCATTTCCCAAGAGCGACTTTGTGGTCCGTTTGATAGCGTCAAGTATAGCTAGTTTGGATCAAGTTCAAACGCCGAGTAAGTCGGCGTCTTATCAGGCGCCAAACTGTCATACACTCTTTGAAGCGAATCGCCGACGTTTGCGATAGGATGTGAGTTTCGCAGTTTTATTGCATTGCGTTTGCCATTCGTTTCGTTTAAATGGGAAAGAATAACAATTTGCCATTGCTCCATGTCATGGTACATGTACATGTATGCATTCTTTAAACGTATAATTACATTATAACTGTGTTTAATTGAACCTTGATAGTTCAATGATTACATTAACAATTAAATGTTCACCTAAACTTTGTCTTGGAGAAAGGCAAGTGTTTGTAGAAGGGGAAATCATTAACCCTTCATAAAGGGCGAGTTTATAATCTGTTTCATGGTGCTCAGTGAATACAGTTTGGATCCAATTCACACACCGAGAAACTCGGCGTCTGACCAGGCTCCAAACTGTCAGACACTCGATGAAGCAAATCGTCAGCGTTTGCGATGAATCGCGAACTATATATTCTTTTAATGTATATAACAATGTGCAAAACATTTATGTTCAAATAGTGGTGACTTATAGGCCCACTGGGCCGGGTGCAAATTGTTTGTATTTAATAAACAATAGTTTGTTAAAACATTATGTATTATGCACATGTCACAATAATAAAATATTTACTTACTCACTTACTTACTTATAACCGGGATATTCCGTGCAACTACTCCTTTTTTATATTTTAAAGAAAGACTCTTGAAAACAATATTTTCTTGCCCTTACCTCGTTGATTACTAAGGGCGCAGCCATTTTTGTTCCACAGCTTTTGCGTTGCGTTAACAACAGCCGGTACGTAGAACAGCAGCCGGCGACGTTACGTCTTACCAGTGTGCTCACTGGCGTTGCATTTGCCGAGTGATTCTGGCGATTTGGTGGCGAGTGACAAGTCTGAATTCCCCCTGTAGGGCGGCATCAAGAGCCGGGGGGGGGGGGGGGGGGGGGGGTTGGTACCATACTCTGTTTCGAACCCATGTTTCTAGAATATTACACACATTTTCCTTAGGAGACAATTTACTCGGCAGTAAAAGAGTTAAAGTTTGATTCACAAACTCGTCATTACTGGGAGTTATTTTGAGTAATTTGTTACTCAGGTTTTCAACTGTATTTACCGTGACTCTATTTTTCATTGATCTTCAAAAGCAGACGAGCGTTGGCACTTGCATCTGGTGCTCTTGTTTGAACATTTAAATCCTCCATACGTAAAACGTGAGGCTATCGTGAGAATTACGTTTATTTTATGTGACATTCAAAGGAACTGAAATTCAAGTATTGATAACTCACAGCTTTATATCGGATTTTGCATAAGAAGAGGGACTACTCTGCAGACACTAATTTTGTGAAAAATTACTTTGACCCTTAGATTACTTGGCACAGTGCTACAGCGAGTATATAGGTATGTATATCTTTATTTCCTCCAATGTTGAAGATTACAATATCACACATGAATATATACAGAATGTTAACATTTGACAAAGTACATCGATACAATATATATGTACATGCATATTGGTGTCAATTTAGTAGTATAAAGGGAGCATATATATTATATGCAAATGATCGACTCCAACATAGAAACAACATGGAAGATAAATAAAGGCTAATTGAAATATAAACATAAGCATAGAATGCACTACTATAACTTTGACATATGGGAAAAGTCCATTTTGCAATAATATAGTCAGTACTGTATTGAGCGCCCAGCGAGTAGAAAAAGATGAGTGTCTAATGCAGAAAGTTAGCATAAGAGCTTCCTGGAATATAACTATCCGTTAAGCAAATAATTATGTCTTTAACAGAACGTTACGCTACATTATTCAATGGTCGCTCAATACAAGATTGACTGTTCACTCAAAGTAGCATAGCATTACTAACATAATGCCTGTCACTGACTTCTCTTATTTGAGTACAACTAAATTGAACAATTTAGAAACAGTATAAACTCTGATCAGACGACGAGTAACTCGGCGTCTGATCAGGATCAATATTGTATTACCTTCCTTACTACACTATATAAGTCAGTTCATCCAAAACTTATGGCTTAAATTTAGAACAGGCTATGAGCAGATGACGTCATTTCAGTGACGAGTTAAAAAAAATAAAAATATATATATATATATATGAAATAGATATTAGCCATTTGAATGAAGCACAAAGTGTGCATGCTTGAACACAATACATAACAGATCATCATAACACCGACCATTACCAAGCAACCCTCCAACTATTGGGTAGTAAACTCCTAGAACTGTATTAACAAATTCATTTTTGTTTAAGGATCTTAAACTGTTACAGACATGTGATCCAAGAGCGGATCTGACACAATCTGTAAACTTCGATCTTATGGATGCATCTTTGGAGCAATCGAGTATAAGATGATCTGTTAAGTTAGAACTATTACAGCTAACACTGCACTTGTAACAAATATCTTCATATCGTGCTAAATATGCTAATAACTGTGCGACTGACTTTACATACCTGAGTAATTTGGGAAACCTTTGAGAGAAAATCCACAGATTGCATAATTGAAAATTGCTATGGACTGATCTAAACCTGTTGAATCTGTCAAGAGACGTACGGGTATTCCATTCTAAAATATATGTATGTCTGATTGCTCTTTTTATCGTAGTATTCCAGGAATTCTTACTAGGAAAAGAACCGTCAAACATATATGTCATCATGAAATGTTTCAAATTGTATTTGGTTAAAATATTATCAATATCTGGCATGAAGCCAACATGAACCTTATTTAAGAAATATAAACTTATTCTTACTAGAAACATAGCTTTAATTGCACAATTGTCTTCTAGTCTACAAAGCTGGCCAAATAAAATGAGTTTTCGGCGTTCAATTTCTAACTCGAGTGGTAAGCAATCAAGCATACTCATAACGCAGTCGGTACTGGTTCTTGAACTTAGGCCCTGTATATATTTAAGACAAAATCGATGAGCACGCTCAATCGTTAGTAAATCTGTATTACTTAATTTTGGCCAACATTCGCATCCGTATAATGCTCTAGGCAAAACAACTGCGTTATAGATACGCTTGCAACTTGTGGGCTGCAATCCATTTTCATTTAAACCATAGTTGGTTAAACTGAAGAATGTACCGCGCAATTTATTACAGCAATCCTTAATTTTTATTTATTCAATTATACTTTAGATATAGGTGATATCAATCTAAAGTATAATTGAATAAATAAAAATTAAATAATGATTTGTTTTGGTGTTCGTTTGTGCCAGGGTCTTCTGAGAATTCCTTAACTTTTTTGTTGAGTATATAATTAATGGACTGATCAAATATATAAGCATGGACGATTCCACTTGACATAAATGGCTTAAAGCAGACGGTAAGTTCAGCGTTTAAAAAGGTTGAAACAGAAATACAGCTGAACTTTGATATTTCAAACTCACATTATATCCGTATTGCAAGATTAGGCCTTCGTCCTCGTGATTTTATCACTACGAAACTCAACTCCTACCCGTGGTAGATTGCACAAAGAAACACTGGCATGAATTTGTTATTTATGAAATTTCAATGGCACACAGACGAGGGCCTGACTCCAAGGTTATAAAGAGTTAGAGTTCAGTTTGAGATCGTTCTAAAGCATTGGATTTGCCAGATTGGAGCTTTTTCTTAAATCGGACCAATCAAATGCTTGAGAACGATCTCAAACGCATCTCAAGCTTTATATGACATTCTACCACTACCCCGATACGACGCCGGGTTACCTGTTATATGTTCAGGCCTACACTTGTTTGCAGTTGGACGAATTGTTTCAGCACAAACGCGGTTAATGAAGGAAACAAATGTTTTCTCCATTACAAAACCTCCTTGAGAGATATTGCTGATAACAAGTGTAAAAGCTTGTTAATGGTTAACTGTCAGTCGCGCACAGTGATATATACAAACATACCCACTGACAGGATCACAGACCAAAACTTACTTTCTTCTAAACTTTCAAATGGGCAATTCCAGTTTCTATTTGGGTATCATTGATTGATAATCATACTAATTATAAATAATGAGCATAGTCGTCGCTAGGGTTCACATGGATTAACTCGAGAAAATATGGTTTGCTTCTTAACCATGTACCTAGGTTCCTTCAGACTTTATATAATTAACGAGTATCTCATTCAGAAACTGACATATGTTAAAGAAACGTTAAATTAGGAATGAACAACTAATGGATGACAATCAATTTCTGTCTGAGAAGTTATATTCTCTACTTCAATTGTGTTAGCGGAGATAAGAGGTCAGTCTGGTATGCGACGTCCGAACCACGTAAACATGGGAATATCAGACGGGTAAGATTTCATTATTTTATTTTCAAAATGTAATATCATGTGTATTTTTTTGACATCTGTTATATTTAAGCCCTTAAACCTTTCACTACCAAATTAAACAATGTATTCTAGCCATTTCCTAAAAAAAAATATGTCTAGCGCTGAAATGGCAACAGCAATTTTGGGTCTAATTATGAGTTCAGGAACCCGACTTATGAAACGACTTACGACATAAACGGTCGTAAGTCAAAACTTTTAAAACAGCTTATTTCTAAATTCTCCACCTAAACCTGCATTGTGACATCACTTTGGAATCTCAAGACAATTCCAAAGTGATATCACAAAGCAGGGTAAGATGGGGAAAAACCAACACCGACATTAATTTTGTCATGCGCAAACAACGATATGCCACAGTATGCCAGGTGTCGGAGGTGCGAGATAGTAGGGTGTAGGTATTTTGAACAGCAATGACTTTTAAATTACTGCTTTTGATAATGCCATTTATCTTTTACATATTTGACTTATTTTAAAATTGATTTCATAACCTAATAATGACATTTCTTATAATCTTAGTGTATTGAAAAAGGATGTTTTTACTTTATTGTAAATGTAGTCATTTGTCTTTTCTCACTTTGTAGGTACATTCATATGATTTAATGTGAGCGCTTATGAACGTACAACTACTGTGTGAAAAAAAGCGCTATATAAATCTGGTATAATAGTTATAATAATAATTTGATACAAAACTAAATTTTATGAAGTTGTTACGGAAGAAATATTTACACGAACGTTAACTCTGTTTTGACGCGGACTCTGGTCAGGACTCTTGAACTTTTGAACGGCCACTCTAATCTTCTTCACCAAAACGCTTCCTTAACCCTTTCGACGCCAAATTAATCGTGAGTTGTTTACCCCTTCATCGCCTCATTTTCGTCTGTTTTAATATTGGTGTCTGCAAGAAGGTTTAAAAGTTTGATTTAAGGTTGTATGACTAAAGAAATATCGAATCGACTGTCAAATAGTTAAGATCCTGATTAGGAACCGCGTTACGTCTGACCTGGATCAAAACTGTTTGTAACGTCGGCGTTATGCGACCTCGACGCCGTAAGGGTACACGTGAATGTAAGAATCTGAAAGAAAATGATCTTTTTGAGAAACTTAGAGGAAGGCGATATTCTTCCCCGCTTAAACGAAACTAAATGCAAAAACAACTGCAATAAAGATTGAAAGAATTGATTATTGAAAGTTTGATCGGCGCGACATACCCAGTTTATGTGTCGCGATGCCGTAACCCAAACTCAGTCGATCAATCACTTTTAAAAAACAAGTACTATTTATCATCCCGTTCCCTGCCAAGTTTTATCGTTTGCTTTGACCCTAAGGCCGCCAAAATATCGTCTACATTGGTAGTTCGTCTGCAATGTTTTTAAATTCAGCTTTAGGGCTGTTTAGACTGAAATGACGATACGATTGTCAGACAGTATAGGTCCTTTTCAGAAACCTCGTTACGCAGCGTCTGTTCAGGGTCCAAACTGTTTGCATTGTCGCCTTTCGGCGCCGTTTGCAGTGCAAAAGTAAAGTTCTGATAAATATAATATTTGGAGCCGGTGTAACGCAGTAGAATGACCCACCCCTGCTAAAATGACCCATGGGTCATGTCACTACGTAGAACAGTGACCCGGGTCATTTTACTATTTAGAAAAATGACCCCAGACGGTAGAAAAAGCGCCCCATCGACTCGTAGTAGAATGACCCCCTCACAGTCTGGGGTCATTTCTCTACGTAGTATAAAGACCCGGGTCCTTTTACACGGGTGGGTCATTCTACTGCGTTACACCGGCGATCAGGCTCTGATTATCTATGTGTGCAATTGACTTAATTGTTTTAACACAAACCTCTCTGTTTGGAATTACTTCTCCATATTTATGAACGTTTTGGGAGTACCATATACCACCAAGTGATTGGTATCCCAATGGGTACAAACTGCGCGCCCCTTGTCGCAGACCTATTTTTGTACTGTTATGAGAGGGACTTTATGCTTAGTCTAAAACCTGATGCACAGGCAGATCGAAGCCTTTAACAATGCATCGCGCTATCTAGATGATATTTTTAATATAGACAACCCATTTTTTGATACGTTATTTCCTTTTATTTACCCAAAAGAACTACGCCTTAATAAAACAAACGAGTCGAATTTGTCGGCACCATTTTTAGATTTGGATAGTTTAAAAAATAACGGAATTGATTTACGATAAACGAGATGATTTTGATTTTAGTATTGTAAATTGTTCTCATCTAGATGGCGATGTTCCCCGTTCTACATCTTACGGGGTTTATATTTCACAACTTATTCGTTTTGCTAGGGCCTGTACCTCTGTTGAGGACTTCCACATTCGTAATAAAACTATTACTGAAAAGCTTCTTTAACAGGGGTACAGATTATATAAACTTCGTAAAACATTTTCTAAATTCTTTTATAGAAATCTTATTCTCATTAACAAGTATAAATGTAACTTAAAGTCTTTTCTGCGGCAAGGTATTTCACATCCGGAGTTTTATGGTGATGTGATTTACACACTTCGTAAGATTCTTGGACATATGCATTTTCAAAACCTGTTTGTAAAACGTATTCAATTTTTCCTCAAAATGGATTATGATCCAACTATATTGCTGCGCACTTCACGTTTGGTTATCGATCAATCTACAATTGATAACTATGCTTTCCTCTTTGGTTGTGCGACGACAGACAGAGCTTAGCACTACATGATGATGTATCTCTAAAGCCGTCCTTCACCGGGAGAGTTATGTCGGATTTTCGTGCTATGTTTTTTCTCTCCCTCTCTGTCGTACCCTGAACCCATCCATGTCTTACACTTACTCGTGACTACTGACTAGTCGCTCGAGTACAATTTGACCGTTGCCACAATGGGTTATTTTTAACACGGGCTTGAATGTTTAATTCTTTCACGTGTTACGAATAATCTTGTCATAGAATTTTTGTTAGATGTTTAACATGTATTTACTTACTGTGTTGGCGGTCTTTTTTATGGTAAGGTTGTGGAACAGGGTTTATATTTTATGTACACTGTTCGTCTTTATAGGTGAATATAAGAGATAAGAGTGAGGTTGGGTGCCCTAAACTCAGGTTTAACCCCCAGTGGTTGTTAATAATTAATTTATAATTAATTATTGATTGCTACTGACCGTACCAAGGCGGGCTCCTATATTCTCTTTGCTTTATGTTTGTCTTGCGTGTTGTTTTCTATTAAGTGTGTAGATGAAGGTATGATATTGCGTGCGTGCGTGTGTGTGTGTGTGTGTGTGTTTGTGTGTGTGTTCTGCTTGAGAGGTGGTGTATTGTTTGTGTTGCGTTTCCTGCTTGAGTCTTTCGTATTTTTTTGACAATACGAACATAAGTACACTCTGGATTTAGGTCAGATGCCGCATAACAAAATGCAGTTTAAGACAATGTGCATAAAATTCTAAAATTTAGGAAAAAAAGCAGACGATATATTTGCGAACAGGCGGTATCACGGTAGTAAACGTGTTATATGGACCATGAAGTCGAATTTGAAACTGTTATTTGTTTAGCTAAGTAACCTTACTTTCAATTAGTAAATACTTACCTGTTATGTAAGGCTTACATTACATACTTTCCGAAAAATTCCTGGAGGAGTCCCTCATATAGTACCGCGTGGTCACATCTATACCACACGTGGTATATCCGTGAAAGAGACGATACAATACGTTATTCTATTCCCACTTAAAAAACTGAGTAGGCTGGGAGGAGGTTCCCCACATAACACGTTAGTATTTATTGACAAGAGGTATTTGTACAGTGCCTTTGTAGCCAACGAGGAAAGAGTATACACATTAAGCCCCTACATTCATTGATGGTACATTTGCTGACATTGGTTCTCTAATTGACCAGTGTTAGTGCCAGATATAGAAATAATAGTCTGCGATATCACCAGAGGACCAAGCACGATCATTTTATCTTGCTAGTTAGAAATACTGTGGAAAAGGTGGTTGGATTTCTCCAGGAAGTAGGTTTGAGAATCTTTTTCATTAGGGTATGTTCATCAAACGCCCAAGAAGTACTCACAGCTCTCAACTTTCGTGCATTGACTTGGTGCAAGGTTAGGTCACTTTCATATAGGGAAGCATAAGCTTTCTCTAAGGGTCGACGCAATCCACCGAGAAATGTTATAAAATGTCTCTTGCGGGAAGCTGGTTGTGACTTCACTCGGTAAAGGTGTATCGTAATGCTCCAACTGGGCAGAGTAGATATTCTTCATCATATTTGCCAGATAGTCTTAGCTATACTAAGAATAGTGATGTGAAAGCATTACGACTGGTTCATCGGTGTCAGGATAAAGTGACCGGCCGTATACAATTCATGGACACCTCAAAAGTATCCCTGCTTGTAAAACTCGAAAGAGGTTTATAGCAGCGGCGTGAAGAATTGGACGTCGCTGACGACATAGGGCCTCTGTCACACACACTCCAGGATATACGACAGAAGACATAATGCCTCCATCCATCTGAATGCCAAACGAACTGGGTTGGAGATTAATACCAACAAGACAAGGTTTATGAGAATTAACACAGACCAAGAATCACACATGCAACTGAGAAAAGAGGTCATAAAGGAGGTGTCCCAGTTTACCTATCTATGCAGTGCTGTTAGCAAGACAGTAGCAGAAAAGAGGATATTCTGACAATAATGGGCAAGGCAAGACACGCCTTTGCCATGCTCAAACGAATCTAGAGGATCTGGAACATTCACCTGAACACCAAGCTCGGACTGATGGTTTAAACATTATACACATTACTATTACACTGAGCAGACACCTGGGGACACAAGAAACTGGACAACAAGCTACAAATGTTTATTAACACATGCTTTAAACAAATCCTTCATAAAAAATATCCAGTAGGGATCTGCGGCAGCGAATCAATCATAGACGCTATCAAAGAGCGAACATAGAGGTGGAATTAGCACACTCTTGGTAGGGACAAGCCAAACGTAGCATGGATTGGAACCCACAGGGAAGATGAAATAGAGTTCGACCAGCCCAACTTAGAGGAGAACCCTGAACACTGAACTCTCTGAGGTAAGCCAGTCATGGGGAGAGGCTAAGGGAGTGACAACAGACCGGGTCTGATAGAGAACTGTGGTGATGGTCCTATGTCCCTCCAGAGATGACGAGAACTAAGTAAGTAAGTGAGTAAACAAGTATGGCCTTCCACGACCCTTAAGGCATGAGGTTCACTCCTACGTCTAGCTTACATGAGGAGAAAAAACTGTTTTTCAAGTCGATATAAACTTGATGCAAAAGTTCATATGGCCTCACCGAAAAACACATGAAAATTCTGTTTAGGAAAAGAGCGTGAAACACGTCTCTCAATCTACATGCTCGAATCAATTACAAAATAGAAGGGTTAGCCAAAATATAAGCATTTTTCCTGAAAAAATAACAACAGATGGCATGTTTCTGTAACCTTTAATTTCTGTAACCTTTAACATTGCTAATTGCCAGCATTTTCTTGTAAAAGAATAATTGCGAAAAATTCTGCTAGTCTTCTAGGAGAGATATTGAATGCAGCCATCGTCCTGCGAAGCTACCAGTTAGAGATCGCTGGCCATTTGGAGGCATGGACTGTCCTAATTGGAGGTCTCATCACCAAAGCGATGAGAATGAAAGCCCTTGACGAAAACAATTTCTTTCAGAAGACTCTAGATAATAGACCGATGTGAAGAAGAAACATATCCGGGGAGCCATGAAGTACTGCATTCTATTACATTAGGTCTAGGCATAGAGAAATGACTATTAGTGAATCCTTGAACAGTTCCAGAATGTCGCTGAACCAGGATCGCCATAATGGCTTTACTAAGAGGATTGGCAATCACACAAACGGATCTAGGACAGAACGGTCACTTGAAGTGAAACATCAAGTGAAACAGCCGCCCACGGGCTAATCTATGTCTCGATGAGACATTTTATGCCTATGTGATCGAGGTTCACTCGCCGAAGATGAACGGCGATGCCGTATCACGAGGTATTGTAAGGAGAATGCTTCCATACTGACTCGTCTCTTTAGAAGGCACACTGTCGGATAACAAGTCCGTATTGAAGAAATGTGAGTCACAGCCCGAATGCCGATTTCCTGCATGTAAAGATTCCTTGTTACTAACGACAAGCCTAGTAGCGTCAGGAATCGCACACTCTCCGAGGATAGACTTCTCGGTCAAAGCAATAGACTTCGATTTCGAGGCGCTTTTGTTAGGTGCTGGCCGCAACTTCTCGACCAAACTCTAAATGCCGGTGTAAGGAAGTATTTTGACCCCCATCGAAAAGTGACCCCGGTCCAAATTGGACGTCGTAGAATGACCTCCCATCGTCGAATTATGACCCCCCATCGTCGAATTATAACCCCTTTCCCCCCTGTCGAAATATGACCCCCCCCCTTTTTTAAAAACCCTTGATATTTTGTTTAAAGTCAGTTTTGCATATGTTAAAGTTGTTTTAAACCTAACTATGTTTTGAGTGAATAGATTATATTGATTGAATTGTAAGTGTGTCTGCCTATCAATGGACAACCTTATGGGTATCGAACCCAGAACCGTTTACCCTTTTACAAGTATACATTTACGATCTACCAATTACTCTTGTTCGATTATTGATTTAATTTCGACGTAGCAGGCTGAGTAAACCCCAATCACACATGTATCACGTCTCCGAGAAAGCGTATGATCAGAATTTACAATACGCTCGTATTGACATTCATTCAAAGAAATCTTCCTCTCTTGCCGCGGTTTCTTTGGTTTAACCAACTACCCCACATCCTTTTTCTAGCTTTAAAGACAGATGACCACTTAGAGCAGGTTAAAAGTAAAGCAGATTGCGCATTCTGCTTTACTTCAGCCTGCTTTAATGTACACTTTGCTAGGATATAGAAAATATTTTCTTATGGTATATATCCATGACTGTATAAATTTGATCTTTTATCTCCAGTAGAGGAATAAAAAGATCAAAGGCGTAAAATTCGTATTTATAAGGTAATGTCTTAACATATTTTCATAGAGGATGTTTGGATTTGTCGGAACTTATCCCTTTTGTCAAGAAATAAGAAGAATGTAGGTCGGTTAGTTGTTTTGAGCGGGCTTTTTTGTCTTTTGTCAACACTTGCTATATGTTGTGCGTTTATAGTTTACCATGATAAGTGAAAAGTTAATTGCATTTACTAAACAAACAAGCAAAAAAAAAAACAAGCAAACAAAAAGCGATCAAAATCGGAAGCTGTGTTATGTTGCCTCATTGCACATCACACCATTCAGTGTCGTAGAAAGACTCCGGTCATTATTCTAGCTCGTATTTTGACACCTCGGCCATTATTCGATATCATAGTTTGACTCGCCGGTTACTATTCGATGTCGTAGAATGACCCCCGGTCATAATTCGATGTCGTAGAATGACTCCCCGGTCATTATTCGATGTTTAGAATGACTCCCCGGTCATTATTCGATGTCGTAGAATGACCCCCGGTCATTATTCGATGTAGAATGACCCCCTGATATTCTATTTCATAGAATGCCACCCCTGCCCCGATATGGTAATTACCGTTTTTGATGTCAAACAAAGACCCCTTGTCATTTTCCATGTCGTAGAATAACCCCGCCATGGTTGCGATTAGCTCCCTGAGGGTAAATTCATATCAGATTGCTAATTACCTAAATCATTGGATGCTTCTATGTTGTACAATATACTGTCAATAATCTAATCAATTTTCATAGTCACATGCCGCAATGTTTCTGTTACGACACATTGTTAGATGACGAATGTCATTAGAACCGATGTAAATATACATATACATGTTCTGTAAAAGGGGGATACATATTTGCACTCGTTCACGTAACGTTTATTAGTAAATGGTTAAATAATCAGGTCTGACATAACGCATCTAACAGACAATGTATTTGAAACTTTAATGATGTTATGTACAACAGTAACATTTATACATTTTGTCTTGGTAATTAGCAGTAATTCAATTAAGAAGTATACAGGCAAAAAAGACATGCCATTTCATATAACAGGTTTAATATGTAGAAAGCACTTCAAAGAGCTTTGTACAACACTTTTGGTCTGTATTTACCCTTTGCTGCATAGGCAAGCTTGCAAATTAGCTACGTTTAACTGTGATTAAGGCAGGACAATGCATACAGCAATATGAATTTTATGCAGAAAGCACATGTATGCTTTCTGCTTTACACTCATTTTGTTGTTAGCTGACGCCTGTAATTAAAACTATTATTGGATTTTAGTAGTGTATCTTAATCTTATTTGCAGATGTAGGTGCAGGCGGCCTGAGGCGCTACTGTGGAGGAAAGGGTTAAGGGCTCACTTGCTTACAAAAGTATACTCCCTTACCCAGGGGGCACTATAAAAAGGCTGTGACTTTTCAAACTGTAAACTTGCATCCATGTATTGAAATGCTTATTAGTTATTTTTCAGTAATGTTTTTTACTGTTATCAAAATGTAATGTGTGATGTAATGCATTACTTTGCCAACGTACTTGTAATTTAATACATTACAAATGTAAACGTAATAATAATTTTAATATAATACACTCTTTAGCAATGTAATTGGTGACACTTGTAATGTAATGTATAACTTTCTCAAGTAATACACACCATGCCTGTTCCCGGCCCACCGGCCTGCATACTCCATGAATTACTACCTTAACTTATTTATAAATAAGCTGTCCACGAATTATACAACAGATGTTTCCCTACCATCAGTATCCAACAGATAGGCACAAGGTTAACGTAACCCATCGGGAACAGCATTTAGTATACTGTACGTTTCCATGGCGCGCTTATCATAAGTCTGAATTTTGACTTGTTTATCATCTAAATTTTATATATCTTTTAACTTATTCACACCTGAAACTTCAAGTGGACAATGCAATTTTTTTCTAGTTATGTCAAGTCAACTTTTGACTAGCTAGAGTTGTTTTATACAATATGTTTCAAAACTGACATATATTGCAAACATATCAGAGAGCTCCTTTGGGATTAGTCTGATCTGGGTCTACACGGTTTACAAAGGACACCTGTACTATTGCTAGGTAGACTGTTTGTAAATGACTAATATACTCGTCGCAAGGGTCCAATGGGTTAAACTGTGTCTGTTAATTGCTAAAGAGTGGTGGGGTCATTTTCCGATGGGGGTCGATATATTTCAGGAGGGGTCAAAACACTTCATGAGGGGAGTCATAGTACTATGACCGGGGGATCAAATTTCGACGTCGAATTATGACCGGGGGTCATTGTACGATATCGAAAAATGACCGGGGGTCATTCTACGTCGTCGAATTTTGACCGGGGGTCATTTTTCGATGGGGGTCAAAATACTTCGTTACACCGGCGCCCAAAGTCACGTACAGTTATTCAAAGTTGTTTTTGCATGACCACACGTATCCGATTTGGAAGAAAATGGCAATGCAAAATTTATAAATACATTTATAAACAAGAACTGAATAAATAACAACTGATACGATCAACAAACTATATTTGCAAAATATGAAACGACAAACTTAGAATAAATAAGATTGTAAGTAGGGTAAAGCTAAACAATAACGGGAAGTAAAGAAACTGTTTATGGGATCTCTTCAATAGGCAATCGATGTTGATTCTTCAAAGTCGACCTACTCTATGTGGTGATATAGGATAAAAGTACATACACAGTACTCCCTCTCTACAACGGCCCTCCGAACAACGGTTTCCTCCTTACGACGACTTTTTTCTGTTTTTCCCTAAACAACGGCATTATGTCCAACCTTTCCACGGCTGCAATATAGTGTACTAATAATTGTCGTCCGCTGTTTTTCTCAAATTTACTTATTATACATTTTGACAGAATAAAACCCCACCATAATGACGAGTGGCAAACAGCTTGAATCCAGATCAGACGCCGCGTTATGCAGTGTCTGATCTGGATTTAAGCTGTTTGCAAATGTAAGCCAATTTCCCCCCCTACTACGACTCACTCCGAACAACGCACATATTTGCCGTCTCCCATTGGGTGCCGTTGTAGAGAGGGAGCACTGTACTATAAAACGCCTAGTATAAGCGTCTTATTTTAATAGTATCCTGCTTTAAGCTAGCACGGTAGCTAGCAAGACTGTTTATTTCCATGTGTGAGTAGTCACTTCATTCCCTTACCCGGAGACACACAGCTTGTCTAATCAGAATCCAAACCGTTTGACACTCATAACGAGAGGTTACGTAACATTTTTAAATTTGAGAAATAAAAACAGACATACGGCTGGACCTTGGTCTACTGGTAATAGAGGTAATACTGGTAATGCCCTAGACTGTCAATACAGGGGATGTGAGTTCGATTCCCGGACCAAGTCCTTCAGATAAAACATTAGCACATTCAATCCTAGCGACAAGTATACTCGTCATAAACAAACAGTGAGCCTGAAAAGATTACACTTGTCTCATGCAAACAGTGTAGATCTTGATCAGAGGGATCCTTGTTCAGGACCTACACTATTTGTCAATTTGATATATATTTTTAAAATCAACCATAAATAGTAAAAAATGGTCTATATTTATTTTGAAATCGGAATTATCTATTAAAAGTTTTAGGGGTGAATGAGTTAAACCGATGTTCCATGTATCAGTTGTATACCCTAAGCACGCGAAATAACCAATGGACTCTACCGAAAACGTGTTGGCCATCGCCAGGGTTCCTCGTACTTGTATATGCTGCGCTCTCTCGGACGTCGAATTAGTTCGGTGTTGGCAGAAACGGACATAAATAAAACCAGACCAAATTAAAGCAAATAATTAAAAAGCAAATGATGTCATACATTGTAGCAGCGACGAGTTTAAAGAGGTCATGGTATTGTTTTGTTTCATATTGTATTTGTAGCAAACAGTAATCGATCAGTCATAACGTATGTATATATAGTGAATCTATCCCATCCGAGGTTTGAAGATATTCTAGAAACAGGAGGCTCTGCCGAGTGTTCATAAAATATCTTCATACCGAGGGTGGGATATCCATCTAACACTCAACTGTTGTGTTCGATTTATTTTCTCACCTCGTCAACCCTAAAAACGCGTTCAACTTGCTATACAGTGGCGAGTTGTATTTTCGCTTTCGCCTCATGAATGGCGGACAGATATCTATGTAAATTGACCCAATAACATTTCCAATGAACATGCGCAGAAAAAAGAAGTACGCCTACACTAGTTTCAACAACTTAGAAATTATGCTAACACGTGTGTTATTGTTTAAAACCGTTACCTAACTTGAGTTATTAACTATATAGACTTTATGAACTGAATATAGATCGGCGAGAGCTTGGCTGTAATGTCAATGAGGAGAATGCGCTAATGCATGCATGACGCCATTTCACGAAGTCATGACAACGGCAATAACAATGTTGTAAACATTATTCTTTTGATTTTATGGCTGAATGCATGTAACAAAAATGTGACGTGTATTTTGACGTGATTTTCTTTGAAAAAGGCCCTTAGAGGTAGAAATATTCGAAAAAAGCTGTTTATATATTAATATAAATAAGCATTAAATATTCCTAGGTCGTTTACGTCATCCAATGAAACACTTAGAAAAGAAATTGTTCGTTTATTGTTCCGAATGGATTCGTGAATCTCATTATCATAAAATAGTTCGGCTTGTCTGTCCGGACAGATGATAAAAATCCACCATGAGTGTTGATGTGGGATAGGAACTTTCTGACCCGAGTGGGAGAAACATTCTATACTACATCAACAAAACGAATGGTGGATTTTTTTCTCCCATTTAAATCATTAAATTATGATATATATAACGAAATAATTGCATTTTAATGTGCACTTTTTACCGCCAAAAGACGTTGTTTATAGTAACGTCATTTAGTTACCCGAGTCATGCAGAGCTTGTAGTAAAGCGGGGCAAACAATAAAATACGTCACGTGGTATGGAGGGTAGAGTGATCCCGCAAGTCTCTTGGCATGCAGTATTCACAGAAGAATGTGTCCCTTCCAATTGCAATGCAATTAAACGGAGACATGTTCTTTCACATGATGGTCATTTATAAAAACAAATCTTAGTTGCACTTTTACGTTTTGAATATGTTGATTATTTAAACGATTCGTTTTATTCTTAAGAACAACTATTCTGATCATTCGCCGGTTTACGGTGAAATTACAGTGTTCTCTCTCTACAATAACACCTAGTTGGAGACAAAGATTTGTGCGTTGTTCGTAAAGAATTGTTATAGGGAGGAAAATCAATACCTTTAAAGCACACTAGAAAACAGTTTGTACCCTATTCAGAGTCTAGGTTCAAATTGTTTGTCAATGAGCTGTATGTTTAGTTTAAACATATTTATTTCAGAAAATGTACAAATACATACAATATACAACATATATATTATAGGATTAGAACGAAAGCTAAAGCTTATTAAGTAATAAAGTTACATTGAAAAAGCAGTTTGAAACCTTCTGCACGTTGTTGGTAAGTTTCCGATAACTGAAGCAAACGGTTCAGATCCAAATGAGGGGTCGAGTAACTCGGCGTCTCATGTGGATCCAAGCCGTATGTTTTTCTGAATATATTAACATAAAAAGCAATATGCAGATAAAACGCATTTTAGGACTAATGCAGGTGGTACCAACATGCAGAGGATTGAACATAATTGAATGAAAAACAAAATAGGTATAACGTAGGCATGCAGCAGAAACTGGAGAGGGGTTTGGCTCTGGGTTCGCACATCAAGCCAAGCGTGTGCAACTACAATATTATATATAAGCAGACTGAATAGTTGTTACATTGCAGTAGATTCCGACAACCACATCATGAGGTGAAGTTATGGTATAAGAGGCAGATGATTGCCAACAACGGGAGAGAAAACAGGACGGAGAGCCCATTCAAGAGCCCTCCGGCATACTCTCATCCCGTCCAAACCACTAGAAGTCTACAGCCGCCTTTAACAAAAAAGGAAATTCCAGTGGTTGGAATAGTTGGGGTCCACTGTATTAGGATTTGAAACGTTTGGTTTCGGTTAAAAACTTCTGAACAGCTTTAAATATCAGAGCATTTAGTTCAGATGTCAACGTGTCATTGCAATAGAGAAATAACTTTGTTGTGGCTGGTATAATGGGATTTATGGTTGTAAGAGGCTATTTCGAGCGTGTTGGTATAGAGGACAAGTGAAGAAGAGATGATCTGTATTTTCAACTTCGCCGCATTGGCAAAGAGGCAAGTCAACAATATTCTTTTGAAAAAAGTGTTAAGTTTAACGAGCTACAATTAGTTCTCAGCCGTGTATGAGTAATCTGTGCTGACCTGTCCCCAGTGTAATAATGTTTGGGTAGAGGTTGTGGATTATTTAAGTTGAGACATTGCTTGAATGATAGTAGTGATGGAGATGTACGTGTTCTAAGAGATAGCTTGTTCCAGGCTAGTATACTTGACGGAATAAAAGATTCAGTGTAGAGTATGGCATTTGTATGTTACCAGCATTTCTTAAACTATATGATGATGCATTGGATACTAGAGGAGGTATTAGAGATGAAGTTGTAGTAAGACTATGAAACATTAATTTATGCTTTTGTCTTCTAATTTTGAGAGTCTCCCATCCAGTTTCCTTGGAAAGATTAGCTAAGGAAACAAGTTTTGTTGCCCCGGTGACAATACTTGCACATTCGTTATGGATTTTTTCCAGCTCATCTTTCTTATATTGGGAGCAATTTACCCATATGACGTTGGCATATTCTAATATAGGGTGAATAAAACTAAGATAAATCATTTCGAGAGTTTTTCGGTCCAATATAAATTTCAACCTACGGATTACATTGACTCTTTTCCAGGCCTTAGATTTAACATATTCGATGTCTTCTTGCCATCCACCATTATTTGAGATAATTCACAACGCTTCTTATATGTAAGTGAATCTTTTACATACAAGATTACTCCCCCATACCCATCTTCTCTATCAGTCCGTTCTGGTTTATGGTAGGAAGAGGCTAATAAGTCTTCCGAAGCGACGGTACTTTTAAGCCTTGTTTCAGAGAAAGTGAGAATGTCGAAGGTCACTCTTTGGAACAATACTTTGCACATTATAATGTACAATTGAGAAGTGGTGAGATAGATCAATAGTGTCAGCAGAGCGGTTAATAATTGAAGAACTCGTATCGGACGAGCTGCTAGTAGGACCGGGGTTTGGATGAATATCACCTGCTTAAGCCAATAGTGTAACCGAACAATGCCAGGGCGGAAACTAACAAACCCGATGACTGTTGAACGTTGTTTATTATCGTAAAAAGCTGAAATTATAAAGGATATACTTTACTATTATGATTACTGAGCTAAACTTTACCAAGATGCTCTCAAATCTAATGGAGCTAGTGCCTCTCAATCTTACTGGCTGTTCTAGCCAACAGTTATTCTAGAAACAAGTGCCTATGGGTTAACATACAGGCGCCTATGGTTAACAAAACAGAATTAGTGCACTAGATCCATAATTAAAGAGCATCAGTAAAGGAAATTAGAGAAAACATGGTGTTTACTTCCTATAGCGACACTCTAGTATGACATATTGCTTAAAATAATGCATGACACAAGATGGAAGTACTGTCGATAGCTCCTGTAAGAGCTTTCTGTATTGCTTTCATCCTATATTGGGTTTTCTCATATCAGATATCTACTATGAAGACTTGCTAGAGCGTCACTTGAGAGAAGAAGCACTGTAAATACCATACCTATGGTAAATCTAAACAAAATATACTATTGACTTTATCAGAAGAATGAACTTAAATCTTCATCAATGTTTATATTCGGCTTAATATCTCAACCAAACCCAATATGTGACTACCAGTGAGAATTGTCACTTGAAAACAATACCAATGTGTAGTCACAACATAGTACTGGCAACAGAAGAACATGATATCAACTTATAACTATAGAATATATCTTAATGACACATTCAATACTCCGACGGTTAAGTACGAAACTGATGTGGAACGAACCCAAACCAAATTCTGTTTACAGATTAACGGACTGACCGTACAAATAATGACTAGATACGTAATAAATGGACAGAATGGTAAGTATATAAGCCTGTGATTGTCTGTATTAATAGCTATTCTTACATTTTGGCCCAACAAAGCCTCTAAAGATGCACGTATTCATGATTTTCTCAATAAACAAGCATGGTGTTATCTCTATTCTGAAGAGTAGCAAGGGCGATAAGCAATAACTATTGAAAGAGTCCATTCGCTCCGAAACTGTTTCGTAACAAATAGAGATATAAAAGAATAATAAGGTAGCGACCTTTTTTCAGTAGCAAAAACTATGGTCCATGCAAGAAACACAATCCAACAAGACACTTTAAGGATATGGTTTGTAAACTTTTGATTTCTGTAGTATGTTTCATTAGTTTGACAATGACGATGTGGGTATTTTATGTTTACCACTAAGGATGATGTAGCAAGGATACTATGATATTATATAAATATTAGATGGCAGTTTGCGTGACATTCAAATTGTCAACCCGAGAAACAGCATGTCACCCCGAGGCGTAGCCGAGGGTGACATTCTTGTTTTCGAGGGTTGACAATTTGAATGTCACGCAAACTGACATCTAATATTTATTTTATTACACCGAGCTTATCAACCCTGGCTTTGGAATCGTTTTATTCGTCTTTTATAAAATGTGTTGTGAACACCAATTTAGCGCGGACATGTACATAACGCGGGAAATGACGTCGCCGTCTTACGACGTCACATTGTTTATAATTATATTACAAGTAAACAAAGAAGAACGTTATGATAAGTAAATTGAAGAAACAGCGTCTTTACATTGTCTAGGTGGCAAATATCCTCTTCCGAAATTATGGCAAATCGTTAAAGAATGGACAAAAGGAAGCAACTTGTACAGAAAATGCCAAAAGTTGATTATAAGTTACCACTCTTTAAAACGTTCCAATGTATCCAATAGCGATTGGCATGTCAAGGCTGACAGTACGTTTTCGGACGTAGTAAAAAAGTAATGTCCTTTAGAATGACTTCACAAAAAGAATATCATAAAGAGTGACAGTATAGATGTAAAAGACATGCAAAATGTTAACTGTAGGTCTATGGGAATTTAACAGTGTAACTCAAAGCGAGGTGTAATAAAACGATATGGTATATGTTTGTGATTTGTGTAATGAAAGAAGTAGCAATATAGGAATTGTAAGTTTAAACAGCAGTCTGCATCTATACACAGGCATAACGGTGGAATGTTTGTATTCGCAACCGTTCATCTGATATCGATAAGTGAAAGAATGTATAATTCTTCCACCGAAAGCATGATGCCTCTAACACACGCGAAGTATGTTTCTTCTGTCGAATGTCCAATACCGATAGTTACCTTTGAGAAATTGGCAAACAACAATTTAAAACAGATGATATTGCAGCAATAAAAGCATTAAACATACTGGTTTTTTCGGGGGACAGCGGCAACATTTGTTGTAAAGAGGGAGTGGTTGTTCGGAGAGCTGTTACAGGTAGGGGCAATGTATTGTCATCTCCACTCTACATAGTACGCACGTTCTTTTCAGCTGAGAGCTCGCTGTAGACAATAATGAAAGACATACTCCTTGCAGTCGTACTGACTGCTATATCCTGGACACTTGTGGAGAATAATGGCGATTACTATATGGACAGGTACCCAGGACACATTTCTTACACAACAGGTACGAGTGAAAACAATATAAAAACTATTTTTAAATTATGATTTTGATACATAGAGGATGTTTAAAGAAAATGTTTGCAGTATTGAATTAATTGAACCAGTCGGCTAAAATGATATATCACGAATTTTGGCGAGCAACATATCAATGTATCCAATGAGATCAATAAATTCAATACTGAAAAAAGGTAATGTAATATTCTTTTTATCACATAAACACCTATAGAGACAAAAATCGGAACGCTCTTATTTTCAATGTTTTATCATTTTACATTTATTATTGTTTTGGGAATTACATCATTGTTCTAACAAGACGTAATTATGAGGTAACGTTTGATTTTGTTTTAAAAACTGATTGGTTCTGAATAAAAGTTAATACTAGAGCTCTAGTAGCCAGGGGCCCGTTTCATAAAACATCTTACGACAAATGTTGTCGTAAGTCAAAACTTTAAAATACATTTAATTTTTTATTCCTCTATCTAATCCTGTCTTGTGACATATTTTTGGAATCGTCTTTTCAAGACGATTCCAAAAAGATGTCGCAAGACAGGATTAGATGCAGAAATAAATAATAATTGAAAGTTTTATAATCTGACTTACGACAACATTTGTCGTAAGATGTTTTATGAAACGGGCCCCTGAATTGCAGCATGATTTCCGGGACTGCTAAGGAGAAAAAAGTTCAGACACTCATGCCGATCCAAGTTTGTCAAACTATATTCCTGGTTTTATTGTCGGCGTAGTAACACAGTTTTTCAGTGTTTCGCAAATAAGTATATTACTGATGCACAATACGCTGTACAGTTTTTATTTCACTGTATATTTGACACGTTTATGTGATAAAACGAATTATTGGTAAGAACGGAAAAGGAAATTTCATATTATTGGGTGTAAAAAAAACAATTTTTCTCATCCCAAATCAACGTAAAGAAAGTTCTGATATAACGGAATTTGGATTTTACAAAAATTATATGGGATATTCACTGGAAGACTTACACCTTAATTGCCCTACCAACGGCACTTTGCAGGATCCAAACTGTTTGACGCTCGTTACGAAATTACTTTAGTCAGTTATCTATATTTTGAATCTGGAAAAAGAAAACAGCTGACAATTGCTTTCAGCAAATGACGTCAGAGCGGTGAAGGGGTTCAATTTCACACACGAATTCCCCCTAGGAAATATTGACCATAAATTTATGTAATTTTTCTCCATAGCATCCGTGATCAATTCTTAAAGACCATTCACACACAAAGAGTTAGTTTTTTAATAATATTTATTGATATATACTACTTTAAAAATGCCCATAAAGCTTAAATCTGAATAAGGGGAGATCATTTTCAAGCGTTTAGTTTAATCATCCGCTGAAGAAAATGGTTCCAATCATTCAGTCATTAATATGCATCAAAAGAAATATTTTCAATTTTCTAGCAGATGAAACCTTAAAGCGAGCTGAACGTAAAGCAAACAAATGCGCATTTAGGTGCAATCTGCTTTACTTTCAAAGTGCCAACCTGTTAACGTAAAATGAATACTAGAAACAGGCTATGGAATAAAGGGTTACTTAACTACCCATACAAATGCCTTGGTAAAAACTTAAAAAGGTAAACCTAATCCAAGATGATCTTCATGAAAAAACTACTTAAATAACTTCGTGCTTTACTTTTGTCCCGATGTACCAGTGACTTATGTTTAGAGATATCAGCCCTTCATTAAGCTGTCGCTCAACACATGGTCAACAGAGATTACGTTATTCGTCCCCGTTTAAACACAAACAAAACGCGAACACAATTCAAAAGTAAGTTAAAAAACACAAGATGTTTAAAATTCCTAAAATCGTAATCGGATTGGCAAACATTTTGGAGTCTGGTCAGACGCCGGGTTACATATATCCGACGTCTCAGCTGGCGCTGAGCTGTTTGCAATCGAACTACTCGTAATTGCTTTGGCACACAAGCGTTCATTTAGGGAAGAATCTCTTCTGTATATACTTCTTCACTGCCATAAAGGCGACCAGTGTGTGGGTCAGGCTCTGTTTGTCTATATTTTTTCAGAAGAAAAACACACCGGTCTTTATCATTTTGACCTTGGCTACGTCACCATGGCAGATACAGAGACGCAGACATTTTGGGGTTGTTGGAATACATCATCCGTTGCTGTCAGACCGATCTGCGACGGAGCAGGCATGTATGTACGCTATTGAATATATTAAAGACAAATTCTAATTGCTCACCTTTATTCACATATATTGTCTAGAACAGTTTGTGTAATAACTAAACTCAACAGTTTTGTTTAACCTCATAGCCTATTGCTAGTTTTGAAGGCAGATGAGCACTTAAAGCACATTCAAAGAAAGGCAGAATGCGCCTTAAAGCGCATTCTGCTTTACTTTCAGCCTTCTGTAAACCACTTACTGTTAGAATATATAGATTATATCAGTTGGCACATGTTTATGACTGTATAAATTGGAACTATGTTTTTGCAGGGGAGGAATAAAATAAATTTGCTTCAATGCGCTTTTATTGGGAAAACGTTCATTGTCTAAAAGACTAAACATCTAAAATGAATGCCCGCAAACGCTTGAGTGATATCCATAATCTCACAAGTATTTTATGCATGGTAATATAATTCTTCCTCTCTCAAACAACAATCAATGGGGAGGGAGTTGTTCGGAGGGAGTTGTTGTAAGGAGGCAAATTAGAGTGTAACGCAGCGTCTGATCTGGATTCAAACTGTTAGTCACTTGTCATTATTTTACTTCAAAATGGCCACTATGTAACTATAATAAACAAGAGACGAATCTTAACCAAGAATACAGACGATACTGCAACAGAGGAAGAGTAAGGACCCTAGTCATGTTTTTGGAACAACAGCAAGCATGGTTATACGATGGGACTCATTATTGGGAGGGCCTTGATAGGGAGGGATAACTGAATGTTTAGGCATAGAAAGATAGAAACTTGCAAAACTTATGTCATTTTCTTGTGTAAGTCTTTAATACACCCATTCAACAAGACGGCTCTCTATGGCGATCTACGCGCTTGGATAGAGCGTTATAGATCGCCTAGGTTGTGGGATATAAGTGATTTTACGATCCGATAGTGATAAATTAACGCTTCAGTGGCGATCCATCAACGATCTATAAGATCCGATAGGGACTTCATGGTCATTGGTCGCCACCAAATGCCAAAACAAATGTATCCGTTTTCGCTCCGTTGGCTCTCTAAGGCGACTAAGATGCGATCAAATTAGTCTGGTTCCCTTCCTAATATAACTTCGGTTATTAGATCAGGCAAATACAAAACTTGGCGGCGCCAATTGGGCAGACCAGGTGAGTTAAAACAAGAAGGAACAACTTACAGTTTTGATGGCAGGCGCTTAACATCTTAAGATATGATATATACCATTAATATAGGATTAAATATGAAGATGATTAGTAGTGACGTTGTGTATTTTTTGTTTTGAAGCTTAAAGTCACATATTTTCGCGACCGTGCTTGCAGACGGTATACGTTTCTTTAGAGATTTTAATGAAAAGTAACGATGTATTGGTATTTTTATGCCCCCCCCCCCCCTCCACTACTTAGTCGGGAGCATATTGTTTTGTCTGTCTGACTGTCTGTTGGTCTGTTTGTCTGTTTGTTTGACCGTCTGTCCTCAACTTTACCTTGTCCATAACTCTGGAACTACATATGATAGGGACTTTATATTTGGTATGTGTACTCAACTCATAAAGCTTTGGAGCTCAGTCATGTCCGACAAATATCAAGGTCATTTAGATGTAAAAGCTGGTGAATTTAACACTGGCCATAACTTTGGAGCTGCATGTGGTACATACTTTATATTTGGAAAGTGTACTCAAATCAAGACATCAGTTATTGTCAAGGTCATTTAGAGGTAAAATCGGGTGAATTTAACATTGGCCATAACTTTTGAACAACATGTGATACAGACTTCATATTTGGAATGTGTACCCAACTGAAGAAGTTCTTGAGTATGGAACAAGTTTGGTTATGTCTAACAAAGGTCAGAGTCATTTAGAGAAGCTCCAGAACTTCTGTGTAAGTAACTGAATGAATTAATTCTAAATGAGAATTGGTATTTCATTAACGATGAAGGTGTTGACAATGATGCAGAAAAACTAACTGATAAACTTTTATTCTGAATGCGACAATGTATTTCATATAAAGAGGTAACAATCAGAACAAATGATAAACCTTGGTACGATTTAGAAATTCGAAAGTTTACAAGTTAAAAGAGAGATGGGCAAAAAGTTAAAGCAATTAAGTCAAACAATGACATCAATGGTTCAAATACAAGCAATTACGTAACAAAGTAAACAATCTAGAAACACGCGAGAGAACAGTTTTACAACAATATTGAAGAAGTTGTTTGCAATGCGTCATTTTCCGATGAGGAGAAGGCAACTTGTTTAAACGATTTCTTTGCGTCAATGTCTACAGTAACACGTTATTACCACAATTTGTTCCCCTTACAGATCAAGCTTTATGTAATATTTTTTAACAGAACAAGTTATATCAGAAATCTTAAATGTAAATAAGGCTGTATATGAAGATTTAATTAGTCATACAGTTCTTTAAAATACATGCCACACACTTTTTAAACCACTTTGTATGTTGTTCAATAAATCTTTAAATTCTTGCGTATTTCCAAAGATTTGGAAATCGGCTATGGCAATGCCTTTATTTAAAAAGGGTGACACAAATCTAGTTACTAACTATAGGCCCATTTCACTGCTTAGCTGTATAGGTAAGCTTATGGAAAGGGTAGTATATGGGTAGTATATAAACATATTTATAACCAATTTTATCTCAAATAACCTTATATATGCTAAGCAATCGGTATTTCTTAGAGGCCATTGTACTGTATATCAACTAATATTTAAAATGATATTTATCACCAAATAACAAAGTCCATAGACTCTAAATGATATACATGTATGGTATTCTGTGACATATCGAAGGCTTTTGATAGGGTATGGCACAATGGTTTGATTTTTAAATTAAAGCAAAATGGAATCAATGGATCTTTACTATTTTTAAAGAGATTGCTTTTAAAGAGTCACGAAAATTATATGTGTATACACTTAATCAGTAGGATGAGTCAGTAAGGTACAGTCAAGCCTCGATTTCGTGAGCTTGCTTGACTTGGAACCAACTTATGCAGCTTAGAAATATCGAGGATCGACTGTACATAGTCAGTAATGTAGATTTACACTACTCTTATTTTCTTCTTTCCTCGAATCTTTACCTTCCTCCATTTCTCTTATTATTATCACGCTTCTCTTCCTCGACTTAACATTTATTACGAACATAGCACTTACATTCTATTAACTATTCCAGTTGTTAAGCCTGTTAACAAACATAAACCACTACCAATATTACAAATGCCCCATTTTTGGGGAGTCTTTACTAATGTTGCTAGAACTTGTGGCCCAACCCATTTACTTATATTTATACTTTGTGGTGTTACACGTTTTTTTAATATGTACAACTGTATTACATGTATCTGAGTAATAAAATATGTTTAATCTTTAAACTAATTAAGCCTTGTCCATTTTTTCAGTGGAGAAGACGTTATGGTTTCCCGTTTAGCTCTTTAACCACCAACAGCGCCAAACTGTGACTTTCCAAACGTTTTGGATCCTGATTAGACGCCGATTTACGCGGCGTCTGATACGGATCCAAACTGTTTGACACTCTTTCGTTATTTTTTCAGTAAAAAAAGCTCTAAATCTGACTTGACAACATAGTGCAGAGGACACTATAGATGCAGACGATAATTTAGGAGTGATATCGTAAAAGCAGTGAATGAGTTAAACGCAACGAACCACAAACATATCGCAATTAAACGTATAAAATGACAACTGACATTTCCAACTTTTCAATTTTATCTGAATGGCACTGTGTTTGGAGCATAATCAGATGCCAGATTACCCGGCGTCTGATATGGCCCAACCCGTTTGCAATAGAAATAAAGTTTAAGGGTAATCGCGTTTATTACAATTATCTCAATGGTACTTTTTATGATTGTTTTATGATTTGATTGCAAAATCACAGCCGGTACAAACCCTAATCAAATGGCTTTTATAACCGCACAGCTTGCATATGTCAAGTGCACTATTCTATGGTTCTCTGTTTATAAAGGATGCACTCTGGCTAATATGTGTCGCCGCTTTTATATCTAAAATTTGAGTTATAGGTATGCCTAGTCTAATAAAAAATGAAATGCGTGTCAAACAGTTTTGCTCCTAATAAGATGTCGCTTCGGGATAAAAAAACAAAAACAAAAACCTTTTGGACTCCGGGTTAGGCAGTGAATGGGTAATTCATTCAACTGTCATGATTAAAAGACACTAGCTTTTTTGAACATTTTGAACTCAGATCAGACACATAATATAATGTAATTGCACGCGTTTTGACAACTGTGATTAAGTAACAGCAGAAAAGATGTTATTATTGCTCATTAAACGAGAGTAAACGCAAACACAATACTCTTAAATGTATACAATTACAATTTATTTACAACATTGACGAATTTTTAATCTTCGTGGCAATAATTTGGATTCATTAGAATCTGCGAATATAAACAAAAGAATTCAAAAAGTAACATGTAAGACCTCTTTTGAGAATTCTTATCTCGATTCAAATGAACTTAAGATCATCAGCCAGTATCAAATCTGCAATTTCTCTCCAAAGTATTAGAAAAAGTAGTATACAAACGCATTGAGTTCCATTTGACAACAAACAATCAGCATGAGCAGCATCAGTCAGCGTATCGTTAGCACCATTCAACAGAAACTACTCTTAAAGTTCAAAATGATATCCTGCAATGTACCTGAATGACTGTTATCTGTCACAGTTCAAATGAAATATAGTGTACCACAGGGTTCAGCCCTTAGACCGAAAAACTACATCTTATACTCAAATAAATACGAAAGACTCAAGCAGGAAATGTAACACAAACAATACACCCACCTCTCAAGCAGAACACACACACACAGTCATACCACAACACACACACACACACACACACACACACACACACACACACACGCAATACCATTCCTTCATCTACACACTAAATAGAAAACAACACGCAAGACAAACATAAAGCAAAGTGAATATAGGAGCCCGCCTTGGTATGGTCAGTAGCAATCAATAACCAACTATAAATTAATTAATTATTAACAACCACTGGGGGGTTAAACCTGGGTTTAGGGGCGCCCAACCTCACACTTATCTCCTATATTCACATATAAAGACGAAACCTGTCGATTCAATTTGCAGAAATAATCACCTGGATCATCATTACACATCTTTTAAACAAGAAGTCCTATCAAAAGTCGAAGGATGTCGAAAAGATAAAGTCTAATGGATGCACCAGAATATGTTGAAGCTGAACATCGACAAAATTGAGGTCATTCTTTTTTACTCATGAAAGATTAGCATAACTGAAGACTTTTATATTTAAGTTGGAAACTCTAAAATACAACAATCACTGTGTGTGAAGAACATTGGTGCTAGATTTGATTCCCAAATGAACATGGTACAGAACATTGACGCTTACGCACAGCTGCGGCAAATAGGTCATATTAGACATGATATTTTCCCTGGGGCTACATAGACCTTGGTGAATTCTTTGGTCACATCGACAATTGACTACTGGCACTCACTGCTGTATGGAATTCCAACAAAACACGCTACGAAAACTACAGCGTGTTCAAAATACAGCAGCCCGCATCATTACCAGGATTCCTCGGTAAAATCTTATAACTCCAGTCTTGAATGAGCTTCACTGGAGTCCAGTTCAACACAGCCTGGCATTCACATACAAAGCAATGTGCAATGATTCATCAAGGTACATTGTCAGTATGCTTGACGTGTAAATACCTCGAAGAAAGTCGTGACCTGCAAGTAAATTAGTATCGCTGGTTGTGCCGAGAAGTCGTTTAGTGAAGTTTGGAGAATTGTTATGCATTTAGCCCCGAAGCTCTGTAACTTTCTAACATTTGACATCAGAGATGCGAGCTCAGTTGACGATATCCAAAAACGTCTGAAAACACACTTCTTGAATATTTGTTATTAAAAGAAAGTAGGAAATCGATGACTGCTACCTCTGGGATCTGTTCTTACTTTAGATGATGTGGGTCTAAATGGGAGTTCTGGAATTGTACCGTTAACATTGTGCCTGTCTGGTTTATCCTGGTGGTAGATATTGCCCAATCGCTGTGAAACCAATTTGCTTAGGGTCTGTGGTATAAGGAAAGTTATAATCATTATTTCTTATAAATTAAGGGTAAAACTCAGCCAAGGATTATGTAGGTCCCGGGGTTTTGGGAAAGAGAATAGATGACAGCTTCCTCAAGACTGTGTTCTTTCTGTATATGCTGTGTGTCTAAATTTAAGTTCCGGAGTTGTACCATTGCCCAGGTGCCAGTCTTCTGGATATTGATGGTAGGGATAATGACTCTGATCTCTGTGAAATCAGCTGACTACGGGTCTTAGGTGTGATTCTTCGGTAGTTTATACCTTAGATGATGGGTTTAATTCACCTATAGCTAATGCAGGTCCTGGGTGGGTGGGACAACAACGACAATAAAGACAATCTTTTTAAGCTTTGCTAATACGAGAATTTTCTTGTGCGGAATTTGTTTTCATGTAAATCCATAATATTTTATATTTATTGTGAATGTAGTCTATTTGTGGTTTTTTTTCTCACTTTGTAGGTACACTTATATAATTTTATGTGGAGCGCTTTTGAACTTTGTGAAAAGAGCGCTATATAAATATGGTTTAATATAATAATGATAATGATCAGATGAATTGCCCGGCGTCCGATATTAAATATTTGCAATAGGCATAATCTTTTTAGCATAAAAAATAAACGTTTTGCATGGTACAAATGAGCCATACCATGAACAAATATACTTATTGCATTGCCAATTGTGTTCGGTGTGTGCTCAATGTCTACACCTGCAAACACGTTATATAACGATAGGACATGTTGATAAGTGTCACACAGTGTAGATCAAGATCAGCCGATAAATCAAGGATGCGGACACCGGTCTAGGTCTACATTGTTTGCAATACGTTAAGTCTGGTTTCTGTTGGAACTGCCCTATGATTTTCTAGATAAATGCATAACGTGATTATTGAAAAATAAAAAGGGCAGATTACCTAAATTCACGAAAGAATAGCATGGCAGTGAAGTTGATAATGTGATGCATTAAATACATAATATATGTTTAAAACACTTTACATTCGACTTTTTATTTTTTAAAACAAGTTTCCTTAACAACATGAACATGGTCAACCTGACGAAATCGAACTTCATAAACCCGTATACAGAATCCATGTGAGTATTGCATATATGTTTGCATTTCGTTATGTTGCTCTTATGAATTACAGTAAAACCTCCGTATAATGACCACTGGAAAGAATGCTAATTGATTATATGACAGTTAGGTGACAGCTTAAAGCAAAATGGTAGTAAACAGAAAGCTCC
This sequence comes from Gari tellinella, assembly GCA_922989275.2. NCBI lineage: Eukaryota > Metazoa > Mollusca > Bivalvia > Cardiida > Psammobiidae > Gari > Gari tellinella. The sequence goes on from OV277860.1 coordinate 98,740,629, forward strand.
TTAAGGAGCTTTCTGTTCTACTTTTCTTCAAGCTGCCATTTGCATCCAACACGAAATGATTCATGTAATTTAGTGGTTGCAATAGCGAGGTTTTACTGTACAAGGCTGGTGAATCTTCTATTACTAAACGTAATTCAAAGGATTACCTACTCGACTTGAAAAGTATGTCACAGGTGCCCGGTTTTCGCAATCGGTAGAGCGTTGGCTCCGTGTGCTAGCGGCCGACTGTTCAATCCCGTCATCGGTCAAACATTTTCCAAGTCAGTATGTCAGATAATACAGTCTGATTGTGTTTTCTTGCTTGGCCACTGATCTAGCTCCCAACAATTTGCAATAGAAATTACTGTTTTTGGATAAACGCGCTAATTTGCTATTGAGCACGTTTTCCCAACTATATCTCTCGAGCTGTATCATTATAACTCCAGATAAAAGGGACTATTTCAAAAACTGAAAACTTTATGTCTGCATTCAACCCTTTTATGTCATTACTTATTAGAATTGTCTCTTAGAGACGATTATAATGAGTAGTAAATGTATAGGATGTGGTGCTAACATGAGTAGTAAATGTATAGGATGTGGTGCTAACATGAGTAGTAAATGTATAGGATGTGGTGCTAACATGAGTAGTAAATGTATAGGATGTGGTGCTAACATGAGTAGTAAATGTATAGGATGTGGTGCTAACATGAGTAGTAAATGTATAGGATGTGGTGCTAACATGAGTAGTAAATGTATAGGATGTGGTGCTAACATGAGTAGTAAATGTATAGGATGTGGTGCTAACATGAGTGAGAAAACGTTGGATTTGTTGAGTTGATCTCATCTTAGCTTGAGTCCTGTACTTCTCTATCCTAATTTGCATAACTTTAGTGGGGTATTTCAATTTTAAATGAGCATAATTGAAAACTAATGAACTATTAATGTCAAAAGACTCAACGTTTTGACAAGCTTTAAACTACATTTGTCTTCTATATTGCTATGGGCGAGTCAAGCAATTGATTTCTGGTCAGGCTAATGTTTAGACCGCAATGTGTATAGATACAGTGCTCCCTTCCTACAACGTCCCTCTCAATAACGATTCCCTCCTTACAACGACCCTTGTTGCAGTTCCCTAAACAAGACAATTCTAACCTATTCACGGCTGCAATATCATCTGTTTAAAGTTACATAATGAACATTTTGACAGAATTTATTTTTCATGGCGAGTGACAAACAGCTTGAATCTAGATCAGACGCGGCGTTACGCGTCGTCTGATCTGAATTCAAGCCATTTTCAAAATAGGCCAAGTTCCCTCCCTATTACGATTCCTTCCGAACAACGCACATAATGTGTGTCTCCCATTGGTTGTCGTTTTAGAGAGGGAGCGCTGTAGTTACTGCGGTTGGAGGGGCGTTATTTTTTCAAAGTAAAAATAATCTGTTAGAAGTAATCGAATACAAACAATTTGGAGCCAGATCTGAGCTGAGTAACAGATTTACTCTGGTTGCCACTAAACCATCAGATATTAATTCATTGAATACATGTGACGGATTAATATTTCATTTATAAACAGCGTAGCCTATAATTGTGCATTTGGTCTATGCATACAGGGTCGACCTAGACTAGAAGGATCGTAAAAGAGTCCTCTTACGGTCTACACAGTGTGTCATGTGTCAATATATTGCAGAAAAAATATCACCGAAGTCTAAATTAAATTTCTAAGCGAAAGTATCTATAAACAATTTAACCCTTTCACTCACAATGTCGCTTAAAAACGTGTTTGGTAACAGTTTGGATCCTGACCAGACGCCGCATTACGCGGCCTCTGACCAGGATTCAAACTCTTTAACACTCGTACCGATAAGTTTTAAGCCGTACTACATTGAATCTTACTTTGAAACGATCTTGCAAACAACAAACTTAAGGCACGACAATGAAACGGTGAAGGGGAAAACTCATACGATTAATTTGACCATGAAAAGGTTAAGAGGTAATTGGATCATTTCAATTAGTGAAGTCAAAATACCTAAGTTTTATATTGTGAGAAAGAAAGCAGACGACTATTGTTTAGAACTGATGACGTCATGGTAGTTTAATGGAATAATCAACCATTATTATTTTCAAATCGATCTCCATTAACTAAATACATGTACCCCATTGCTTGTTTCTTGTATTGAATATTGGTGACACTAAAATCAGGTTGAAAGTAAAGCAGGATCAGCCTTAAGCTATAATCTGCTAGAGTGTAGAAAATATTTCTTATTATACATATATTTCTTTTTAACTGTATAATAACCGTTTAATAGTGGACCTTTTTTCTTCAGAGAAGGAATATATTAAAGCGTTTGTAAGGCGTATTTATTGGGGAAATATTTTTATCGAATTGTGTTTTGCATTAATTTCGTTTCAATAGGAAATACTTATGTTTCCCCATGTTGCAATGTAATTGCAGAAAACTTTTCGTGAACACCCTGTCCGACAAATTTAACCACCTTACTGCAATGACGTCATCCATTTCAAATAGTTGTGGTCTTTCTCAAATTAAAAGAATTAGGTGATAAGACTGAAGAAATAGTTGAATAGTGTCAAGCAATTATGTAGCGGCGTCTGATCAGGATCCAAACTGTTTTCAAATAACCATTGTAATCGGTGTAAGGCATAGAGAGGTTAGCCGTCTGCTTTAAAACTTTTGCAGACACAATATTGTCTGCTACACATGTCGTCTGCAGTTTTATACCAATTTATAAGTTTGCCTGAAGAAATACTAGTACAGCACCTGGTGCTAAATAGTTTACACCCTGATCAAATTGTTGCAAACCGACTTTAGTTCCCTAAGGCAGTGAATAATACTTTGTTCAGTGCCCCTTCTCTACAATGCCACCCAATGAGCAACACGGAGGGTGTGTGTTATTCGGAAAGGGTCGTTACAGAGAGGGAAAATTAGATTTTGGCTTTCTTTTACAAACAACTTGAATCCAGATCAGACACCGCGCAACGCAGCGTCTGATCTGGATTCAAGCTGTTGGTCACTCGTCATTATATTTTTTCTATCAAAATGTCCACTTATATGTAATTTTGAGAACAACAGCAGATGACAAGTTTTAGAAGACGATTTTTGCAGCAGTAAAAGCGTTAGTAATACTTGTCCAGGTAAGGGAACTGCGTTAAGGATTGTTGTAAGGAGGGAGTCGTTGTTAGGAAGGCCGTTGTAGGGAGATAGCACTGTATAACCCCTTCGCCGTCGCAGAATACGTCTAGACTGGACTTTGTCGAGCAACAGTACCAAACCACCATTAGGATATTATATCTTCACATACATTTCGAAATTCTACTTTACAAGGGAGAGAATAAAGTTTTTCCACGGAACATTTTCTTAATTCCTACGAAGCCAAGCTCAACAAATCTAACCTATGTAAACAATTAGGATCAAGATAAATTTTACGCTGCGTAATGCGGCGTCTAATCTGAATCAAAACTATTAAAACATCACATAAATGCTTTTATAGCAAACTTCCTATAATGTTAAATATGTTACTGTAAAATGGGACATGAATATTTCGCGTAATGCGATTTTGTATTAATTCGCAACATCATGCAATATTTGAAGGTGGTAGCTTAAAGCAGGCTGAAAGTAAAGCAGAATGTGCCTGAATGCACATTCTGCTTTACTTTCAACCTGCTTTAAGAAGTCACCTATTTTCGAAACTAGAGACGCGAGGCAACACATTCGCAAATTAACGCGTAAATTATATTCTCGCGAATAAAACCGGTTTTATAGTATGCCGCCGAAATTCAAATTAAAACATGTATCATTTGCTTTGGTTCGTTTTACAGATCAATCCTCAACTGTCCGTATTTTAAGCTGTTTGAGAACGACACCTTTGACCACCTTGTCGGTCTACGACAGTTGTAAGTATTATTTAACCCTTAACCCTATAAATACGCCTTTTTACTCCTTTAAATTATTCATCCAGTAAAGAAAACAAATGTTCTTTATATCATGGATATCTATCATAGGAAATGTTTTCTATATTCTAGTAGATAGTAAATTAAACAGGTTGAAGGTAAAGCAGAAGGCGCCTAAAGGCGCTTTCTGCTTTACGTTCAACCTACTTTAAGTGGTCACCTTTATTCAAAACTAGAAACAAGCTAAAGGGTGCTGGGTTAAAGTAGGAGTGGAACGGTAGTTAGACCTCTATCACTTTCAACAAAGAAACGAAGTCAAAATTGTTTACAAGTAACTTTCTCTACAAGTCTTTCCAGAAATTTGAGATCGCTTGCTTGATTAAGTACCCAAATTGTGTTAAAGTCTCTTACTCATTTCTTGTTAGCAATAATAAAGCCAGACGTTTCCTTACAGCTGGTTGAACGTAAAACAGAAGTCGCATATAAAATGCTTTATATTCATATTAGTATAATATGTGATAAACAATCGTGATAGTATTGCAACATTAATTCCAGTTATCGATAGTCGTAATAGTGTTTAGTCGTAATAGTGTTTACAACTAACAATAGCTATCAGGGTAATGATTTGGTCGCCTATTTTGATAAGTATTTCTTTGGAAATCGGTTTGCTTAGAGTAGCTGGTAGAACCAACAATCCGTGAACTGGCAGTGTCATAATTACATGCTTTGTCCCATAGATACTCCTTATTTTACGCTTTTTGATTTGTTCATTCACTAAAGAGAATAGTTCAGACTTATACAATCATGAATATGCACCATAGTAAAACAATCCAATATCCCTGCAGCTTCTAAATTGGAAAATTATTTCACTTTAAACGCAACGAAACGCATTCATTGCAATAAAATCTATTAAATTACACTTTGTTGACAGTTCTCTGGCTGTTTATTTTAATCTGAGTGGCAAACAGGTTTGAGCCTGAGCAGACGCCTTTTGCATGTGAATTGATAATTTTAGCGTAAACGCGTTAGTGGGTAAAACTTCCGTCTACTCCATTGTACTTAAAGCAGAATGGATAGACTTAAATTATTTATACAATGTTAAATTCAGAAAAAAGGATTGAACAATAGACAATACCTATCCTCTCGAATGGATATACTTAATTGGAGGTTATAATACATTTGAAGATTTATAAATCAATATGTAAGGCAAACATATTCCCTACACACAATAGCACATAGACAGTTTCTACTTACAGATGTTGAGGAAACAATCAAACATTTCGAAACAGATGGTCAGAAATTAGATGGAACAAGACATATAAAACTTGCTATTTAATGATTATACTTTATATTGTGTTTAGGCGCGTCCAGGGAACCTTACTGGATCATGTACCGCACGTATCTCATTTGAACCTGGCCGTATTGTAAGTACATGAAACTGACAGTATTGTAAGTACGTCTATACCTTCCTACATTGTCGTGGTTCTGGGGCTTCATTGCCATGGGGGATATTTTTCTGTTTATTAGACCGAGACCCTCTCCTCAAGGAAGGCAAGTCGGTGATTTTGCTCCCATACGCTGCTTTGCAACGAATGTGATTTGCCGAAATCATCTTCTTGAACTTATCATCATCTCATCTTATCACCCCTCGTAATTCACCGGCGATATATGACCTGTTAAACTGTAAAACATGTATCTTTCGCGTCATGAATTTTTCGCGTAATGCGATTTTGTTTTATTTCGCGACATCATGCTATATTTCTAGCAGGTAGTAGCTTAAAGCAGATTGAAAGTAAAGCAGAGTGTGCCTTCAGGCACATTCTGCTTTACTTTCAAGCTGCTTTAAGGTAGCTCGCGGGTGAGCTTAGTTTCCATGAAAGGTGTTATGAAACTTTGCTTGAAGAATGATAATAGCCTAAGAAACAATATGTAAAAATGTAGGCAAAATGTAACGATTAGTTTGTCTTAAAGATCTTTTTTCTGTCAAAAACCTGGACTTTTGATGATTTTATTTTTCTCAAAAAAGGGATAGCTAATGACTATAAGTCTCGCGCAATAAGTAGTCCACAACATTCATTATGTATATTATATATACATATATTATGTATACTTTTTTCATTTTATTTTAAGAGGTTTTTTAACAGTGTTGAGTACAATACTGAAATCTATTGGATGAGTACACAGCAGCCATAATTCATATTGGACGAGGCGACAGCCGAGTCCAATATGGATTATGACTGCTGTGTACGAGTCCAATAGAATTCAGTATTGTACGCAACATTGTTAAATAACCTCTTTATTTCACACCATAAAATTATAAAATAACAAAAGAAACCACATGCATTTTTTACTATTCTTTCTAGCCTAGCCTTTGACTTCGCAATTTCCAAAAACAAAATACAGTGTTCCCTCCCTACACCGGCTCTTGTCGTAGTTCCCTAAACAGGACAATACTATATATGTCTAACTCTTTTCATGGCTGCAATACCATCTGCTTAAATTTGTCGACTGCCGCTATTCGGAAAGTTACCTTTGATTTGAAGCATTTAAGTTTAATCCTTAGGCCTACTTTATATAACCTATATGAATTATCCCCACTTTCCGCTCCAAAGGCATTCGCCATTTTTCTATTTTGCAATGAAAAATCAACAATAGTGTAGATGACTTAACAGTACATTACAACTACAATCTTACCGAGGCGACTACTTTTAAATTCAAACATTTACACGCATGACTTTGAGTGGACGTAACTCTCTTAGAGCTATACTCACACCAATAGATCTAGTTCAAATCTATAATCGTCTACACGTATCATTTTGCATAATTTTCTGTTCTTGATCTAATTTTTAATCATTTATCCCATCAAGATACTCTTTTTAAACATGTTAAAGGTGTAAGAAGTCTAACAAAGGGTCCTTTTTTCAAATTATGATATAACGAAACTTTATGAATCACCTCCCTTTAATAGTGAAGAAACACATAGAGGATCTAACATGAGTGCTCATTAATTATCATTTTTAATAAACGAGTTGACTAAAACAATATGACGCGAGCCTTGGCGAGCGTTATATTTGTTTTAGTCAACAAGTTTATTAAGAATGATAAATAATGAGCACGAATTTTAGATCCTTTTTATCACATAAACATTTTAAAACCCTTTTAAGTGGACTGAAACCGTAGTTTTTTGTCTCTCCGCCATATGTATTTTCCGCCAAAACTTGACGTTGTTTACAGTAACGCCATGGTAAATGACGTCATTTGGCACCCAGCGCCATGCAGCGCTCGTGGACGAACAGGTAGGACCGGAGCCCAAATATTGATATTTCACTATAGTTTATTGAATGGCTTTATAACACTCCCAGAGTCGGTTTTATGTGATAACTATTTTTATTCCTCAAAAGCATTTTTATATTTTTTCTTTTGTTTGTTATCATTATAAAACTTACTAATGTTTAGAATTTCATTCCGATAAGGCATAAATTATCTTATGCATTTTTAAAACGTATATTCGGATAAACAAAAATTATATTCATAATATAGAAAAAAAACTTATTACAACGTCAACACGTTATTTACTGTATTTGACGTTTGAACGTTAACGCGCCAAAACGTCTACAGCATTTTGTTTATCGTTACGTCATTAGATTAAATAAATATTGTAAATGTTAGCCAAGTCTTACTTTTCCCTCCCTATAAAGACTCGCTCCGAGCAACACACATAATATGTGTCTCCAAGTGGGTGTCGTTGCAGAGATGGAACACTGTAGCAGACAAAGGTGAAATGCCAAGGGAAGTTACTCTTAACAGAGTGTCGGAAGAGTTGTCCAGTCCAATATGAAAAAAATATAGATTTTTTGGATCCGAGTCCAATATGAGAAAAATATGGCCTTCTGGGATAGCTTTTTTAAATTCCGGTACAATATAGGGTTCTCTTGTACCGTCACGTGGTAGAAAGAGGGACTTTCGATTGGTTTAATCGATGTAGGTGTGAAATAAAAATATATACATGTGTAGTTGGTGAAGTAGTTGGTCAGATAAAATTTTAGAATATTACATACAGGGTTTGTTGTAATAACATATTTTCTTATTAAAATGTGGGAAATTTGAAGTTGAGATACAGTTACCTACCTTAAAAGCAAAATTCTGTCATAAAATGCATTATTATTTACTCATGGACTTGCATGCAAGCTAAATTATATTGCCAAACATTATAATGGGCAATATCGGTCTTGATAAGGTTGACGTATTACTAAGCTTCAATATGTGGCTTATACATGTATACCGATTATATTGACTTGTACACGAATCTTCTAACTGTGCACTTTTCTGTTCGCTATATATCTGTTATTTATAAGAATTTCTGCACAATGTTTTGCGTGTTGGCTATTGACGGACATTGAAATGTCATATTGTTATCAAATTAAAAAAAAGATGTTTGAAGACCCAGTGAACCATGAAACGACAAAATACTTAATTTGCACGAGAAAATCGTGAACTGTTGAGAAATTGTTTCGATAGTTTTCTCTTGCATTCGCTATCAATCCGCACATTAGGAAAACCTGTTGTTGGAAGAATATCTTGATCGAGCGACGTTGAATAGCCGTTCAACTATACGTAACGTCGATACGACGTCGACGTCAGGCTGTTATAAACGATGATGGACAAAGGCGTTACTGAATTAAAACCGTTTGTTTGTCTAAATTGACAAAAATACTGTTTTAATAACTTTTTGTTACACTCACCGTCGGACGTAGTCGAAGAGTAACGCGCTCGACTACGATACCAGGGGTCGTGAATTAGATCCCCCGCCCGACCAATTCCTTCTGATAAGACTTTATAAAAACCGAAGCCCAATGTATCGATCAGTTCTTTTCACTGGGCATCTAAAATAACCAGCGAATAAGAGTAGGGAATCGCACCTGAGGTTTCTGTATACGTCCCCTCTCTCTTTTTGAGAAACTTTTTTTACTCACTCATATTTTTCGTTCAAAAATATAAATGTTTTGTTTTGTATTAAATAAAGTTAACATATTACCATCCGAAATATGTCTTCTTGATTTCTGCAAAGTTTTAGCACGATCTGGTCATTAGCGCCGGAGATATGATACCATATATAAGTGCACAGTTAGAAGATTCGTTAAGTGTATGTCATTAAACTAAAACGTGCATGTAAGTGGACATATATAACATCACTAATTCTAATCAACGAAGGCTAAACATAACATGTTCCTTGATCACTGTGTTATTGATTAACAAGTCAATAAAATCGGACACTTCATTTTTAAAAAATATTTGGATCGAATGGGACTCGATTCTATGACTTTAGGATTGCTAGTCAATCACTCTACCGACTGCGCTATGAAGGACTATACTGAATCAACATTTCCTTTATATAAATGTTCAAGCATAATCACGAGCGGAAAACGTCTATGTCGTGAAGACGCATTTTCTCTCGCCCGCAAGAAGATTTCCGTATGCGAAAGGCCTTAAGAAGTCACATATTTTTAAAACTAGAGACGCGATGCAACACATTCGCGAATTAAGGTAACTCGCGGGTGAGCTTAGTTTCCATGAAAAGGTGTTATGAAACTTTGCTTGAAGAATGATAATAGTCTAAGAAACAATGTGTGAAAATATAAGCAAAATTTATCGTTTGGTTTGTCTTAAAGGTCTCATTTTTTACAAAAACCTGGAACTTTAATGATTTTATGTTTCTCAAAAATAGATAAAGCTAATAACTACAAGTCTCGCGCAATTAGTAGTTCACAACATTCATTACAAAAAAAGCTAAAAACTATTGAATAATAGTATTCAGAAAGATGCTATAAGCTATTTAAATTTTGAAAAAATGCTAAAAAATCGAATTACAAAAAACTGACTCATTCAATATATATTTTTTCATTTTATTCAAATATAGGGGTGGTGAAATAGTTAGACGAATTAGAAAATACTTCAGTCAGGATTTGTTGTAATAACAGATTTTCTTATCAAAATGTGGGAAATTTAAAGTTGAGATACAGTTACCTACCTGAAAATTGAAAGTCTGTCATCAAAATGCATTATATACTCAGCCAAAAAAGAAAGTACCCACTTTTGTATTCTAAATTATCAGCGTCTTATTTATAAATTGTATTTGAATTTTATTTCATAGAAAGAAGCAGACGACATGAAATCATTGTGGCTAAATAACTTGCATATTGTATTGAAAATAAAAGGTCCATAACTCTTTTTCTGAAAACAGCATTTTTGCTTAGAATTTTTGTTCCATGGAATCGAAACAATTGTACTCAATCAAATTCAGCAGCTAGAACTTTTTCTGAAAGAAAATAAAATCACATCAGACTTTCATTCATGACAATATTAACGGCGTTATTGAGACTAGGAAGTCTTATAATATCAAATGACCTCCCTTTGCTTTGAAATAAGAACAAACTTTAAGTGTTTAACTTTCGTTGCTTGTGGCATTTAGCCTGAATGTTTTTACTGGAATACATTGGTGATCATATGGGCCTTTAAAACCTCAAACAAAACTGAAGTTGATAAAGTACTTTTAAAGATATGGAGCTTGAACATTTACTGAATGTATAGTAAAAGTTAACAAGTTGGCAACTTACTTTTTTGCTGCGTTTATTACACTGGCCTGCAAATAGGCCCGATTTAAATCCTATAGAACACATGTGGGACGAAATAGGACGTCGTGTTCGAACAAATCACACAATCAACACGGTAAATAACTTTGCATCAGCGTTACAAGTTAAATTGAAAAATTTTCCTGCGTCATTATTACAGCGTTATTACAGCGTTACGTCAACAGCGTTCGCCGCCGATTCATGACATGCATTGGACAAAATGGTGGAATCATGAGATAATGACTCCAAATTCAATACTTACAGCCTAATTTGGGTGCGTTTAACACATTCAAAATGAAATTAAACCTTTCTTGTTTGTGAACCCAGTCTTATAAAAGAAAGTGTCATTTTTGAAATCGACCCCTATGTCATTTCGCTCAATATTTTACAATAAAAAATATCGTGTCGACTTCAATTTTTTACAGATAGTCACTAATGAATTTTTCTTTAATCCAGATAAAAAGAATAGTCAGACAATATTTCAGTTCCTAGTATATAGATAGAAATATACGATGGGTACTTTCTTTTTTGGCTGAGTATATTTTATTCACGGACTAGCATACAAGGTTAATTATATTGTTTTAACTTTATATTGGGCATTTTAACTCACTTCGCGCACGCCCCTATATAAACAAAGAAGGGACGTACTAGTATTTGAATTCTCAATAAAACACTCACACGCTGTAACATTCTAACGTGTCGTCATATGGCTTCGAAAATGCGTACGCTAAAAATGTAGCGCCGTTGCTTCGGTGAAAATTAAGGTTAAATTATGTGTTAGAATCGAGATAATAGATTAATACCAGTGTTTTATCTTACAATCGAACACGGGTTCGATTGCACGATAAAACACTGGTATGAATTTATTATTTCTTAAATATCGATCTTGAAAAGGTTGACGTATTGATAAGCTTCAATGTGTGGCTTTATAGCTCGATCAAATCTTCTATACGGTTTAAACTGATTTGTAAGTCATAAAACCAAAACGTACATGTACGTGGACATATACAATTGAACAGTATAGAGCGTCACTTATTCTAACCAACAAAGACTCAATATAACCTGTCCCTTGATCACTGCGTAATGGACTGGCAAGTCAATAAAATCGGACACTACATTTAAAAAATATTTGGATTGAATGGGACTCGAACCTAGTACCTTTAGATTGCTAGTCAATCACTCTACCAACTGTGCTATCGAAGAAGACACTGAAGCTTATTAACCTTTTCTTTATGTAAATTTTCTAGTATAAGCACGTACGGAAAACGTCTATATCGTCGAGACGCATTTCCGCTCGCCCTAAAGAAACTCTGACTAGCGAAAGGCCTCAACGCGTGCTTTATATTCTCGCGAATAAAACCGGTTGTACAGTATGTCGTGGTGCCGTGAGACCCAACTCATCCATCCATTCAATACACGATGGCTCCTTACTTATGTAGCTGAGAAGATATCACCGTTGATAAGACATTCTCTCTTTCCAACGATATAAAACGCAATATAGTAAACCTGAGAACATTTCTGGTGTTTGGAAAATTGGAAAGATTTGTTTTAAATCTGAGTTACGAAAAGTTTGGAGTCTGATCAGACGCCGAGTATTCCGACGTCTGATCAGTTTGCAAATTGTTTAAATTTGGAATTCATGTATTTAGCATGAACGCGTTTATTGGAAATATTTTTCTGGTGTTCAATGTAGTTTTCTCGTTAAAACGATACTACAAAAGGATATACATTAGTCTTTCCCAATAAACGAATATGTGCTACAACTACAAGCTTCACTTGCACCCACAGGGAAATCTAATAACCCGCAAGAATAACTAAGTGTTGAAAGAGTCGCAATGCCAAAGCGTGTAAAAATGACACTGTTTTTTAAACAATCTAACGATTTATTGTAATATGGATGGCAAAAAGAAAATCATCGTTTTAGCGTAAATACGGTTTTAGAGAATGTCTATTTTTGGTGAGATTTGGCCTGGTCGTTTGATATAAATACAGTAGATAAACTGTTATTATTTCCCGTTTATTATTTCGCGTTCGCAAACGGCACGCAGACTAAACGATTAACGATAAACGCGTTTGAGCGTTTATAAGTGGACTTTGCGTTTATAAGCGGATTTTACATTTATAAATGCGTTTCAATCGGCATACCTTGTTATTATCGAGACCATTCATTTATACGAATGAAAAAAACCCGAAAGGTATTGAAAAGAATACTGTGTTTATCCCGTCACTACAGCTTTCGGTGACATAATAAACCTAGGTGTATATGTACAGCAGCAGGTTAATCTGTGTAGTAGCTGTATGAATACATCGGAACTATTTTTATTCCATTACTCAAAGCAAATAGCAAAGAAGTTGATACTTCGACGCAAAAAATACCCTTAATATGTTTAATATCGATTTAGCATCCATAAAAAGAAAATTAATATTTCCAAATAATTTTTTTTTTTGGATCGAGCGGGTTTTGAACTCGGATCGCCGTGATGGGAGACGCCAATGTTAAACGTTGGGCCACAGAGGAAGATAAAATGTGACGTCGATTGAAGTTATATAAAGTTTGTATATTGACGCGTTTTAAAAAAAATCATTTCGATAGAAACTAACCAGAATAAACATTGCTTTTTTAAAACAAGTTCACAAATAAATCTACATATCCATACATTATTTCTTTTCTCATATGGACCTACGCTATTAGGAACCATTCTACAATCGTCTCTGATTCTGTCTTTACTTCTGCTAAAACCACAGATACTTGACTTCATTTCCCGAGGGCACCACATATAGAGAATACTGGTGATCTAGTCTATTTAAGCATCAGTTTAAGTTGATAGTTTAGACTACCTGTTGGATCCCCGTTGTACACCTAGTCTTTATATATACGGTAATAAAAGTCTAGTAAAAACATTTCTATGTGTCAAATACCTGTGGCTAAAGCAATACATGTACTGTATATATAGAGCAACAAGTTGAAGGATACTTTAGGTAGGCTTATAAACAAACAAGAATGCCACATTTAGCAGCAAATTTCAACATAATCATTGCATTGGATGTAGAGTTTGAATCTGAGCGGTCAGAAAGAAACTGTTCCAAAACAATAAACGACATTGACAAGTAACGCGAAAACTGGTGACAATTTCCAGTCGTTATTTTTGGCAATTTTAACTTCTGAGTTGAAGTGTAAAGTATAGTCCATTTGAGTTGAAATGTATAACTTGTCAAATTTGAATCGACTCACTTTTCTAGTTTGTTGCCAGTTTGTCACTCTATGCGTTTTGATGTGGTAATTTTTTCTGTTGTGTAAGATTAACTAAGCGCAATTCGGCTGGGAGCGATTATTATTTTTTTGTATGTCAGAAATTACATGAAACTTGTCAAATTAAGTATTATTGTACATTTGAAAGGCCAAACTCATTCAGTGACGGGATAAATCGAATAATATATCATTGCATGAGATAGGACTTGTTTATTCTGCTCGATGAGAAATCACTGACCACTCGGCAAGCCTCGTGGTCAATGATTTCTCCTCTTGCAGTATTCTCTATTTATTTATACCATAAGTATGGCCTCATACTGGAGTAATTGGAGATATACTGTATGACAGGATGTACATGTCTAATTAGTGATAAAGAGAGAAATCCCACCTTTAGAGTGTTAGAATACAGTGTGTGATTTAAAAAGCTATATGGATTTATTTTGCTAAAGGAACGTAAAGAATTCAATATCTCAAGTAATATCATTCTTCCGGTATATGATCTGGATCTTAGAGCGAAGAAATTATGATTTATAAATCACAAAAGGATTTTTAATGACGCAAAGTTCAGCAGATGACACATATTCAGCAGCTAAACATATGCCGGATTTTAGGTTGAGACAAGTTGTATAACTTGTTTAAGAAAACGAAATGAAGCTGAATACGTTTTCAAAAAACAAACAAACTGGTAGATATTGTTCCTTAACAATGTATAACTACAAGTACAATATAACTACTGAACATTTATAAAAAAAAAAATAGCTCAGATATATCTAAAAATTGGGAAAACGCTATTTTTTGCTGAATAATAAAAAGTTCTGAATGGGAAAACCTGACCGACATGGATTATCTCCCTTGCGTTTATAAACGCATTTACCGTTTATAAGCGCATGTAAACGCATAAACGCTAAACGCGAAAACGCGTTTAAAACTAGGTAAGTTGGAAAAATTACAGTTTCTCCACTGTAGCGCGGTAACACAGACGAATATTCACATTAATTTGAAGACACAAAATTAATATTTACATTTGCTTATTCAAATCCATTTGTATAAACGCCCTTTTTTGAGAGGGCGGGACTTGTGAATATCCTTGGCAGAGGAGGCGGGGCTTATGGATCTGCTCTCCGCGAATAATTTTGTTGCGTTGCTTCAGTAATGCGGTTATGGCTATTTTTTCAGGTTACACACTATTCGTGTTAACAATCTCTAATATGGATTAAACATACATACATATTAATAAAAGGTTTATTTAATATTAGAAATTACAGCAAATATAATGTAAATATAAAAAATGAACTTATTTATTTCCGGGGTTTAAGCAAAATAAACGACAGAAAATGATCGGCAAATTTACTATGAAATGTGCCGACCATTTTCTGTAGTGTTTGTCGCTTAAACACCGAACAAATTCAGTTCTTTCTCAATTAACCCATTCACTACCATGATGTCATCAATTATAAACACATGTCGTTAGCTTTTATTTCTAAAATTTGTTTTTTTAAGATTTTGACTAAAGAAATATTGAAATGAGTGTCAAATACTTTAGATCCTGATCAGACAACCCGTTCGCTACTTTTGATCAGGATCCAACATGTTTGCAAATAACCGTGCACTCGGGGTAAAGCAGTGAAGGTGTGAATTACTTAATATGTCACTCGACTGCATTTCGCTTGACCCATTAAGTTTTGTAAGTGTCTAAAATACGTTTGATTTTACCAAACGTCAATTAGAGCTAGAGGAACATTTGTTTCGTGATATCTGATGTGTTGTTTTAGCCACTGTAGCTTTAAGTGAGCTTTTTTGCTTATCATTTTACCACACAGGAATCTGGCTGGTAATCAGATAATGCTGGACACACATAACTTCAGTACATGGACTCTGCCAAGTACTCTTGAATGCCTGTAAGTAAAGCTGGCCAGTTTTGGGGGCCCTTTTAACGAAACGTCGTATCACAAATAATGTAGTATGTCAGATGAAAAAATCTCAACTATTATTTTTCCATCGTATCCTGTATTGTTTCAACTTAATCCCAAAGAGATGTCACAAGATAAGTTAGATGGGGGAATAAGAAATTAGATGTATTTTTAAGTATTGACTTACGACCATTTTTGTCGTACGACGTTTCATAAGACGGGCCCACGTGTGCTATGTTATTGTCGTATGCAAAAGTTAAATCAAATTTTGGTATATCGAACTCGTTTTACTCTTCCCTTGCCAAATTTTATAGTCTTACCAACAAATCACTGTTTTCACTGGTAGTGTCGTCTTCATTATTTCAAAATTAATTTTAGGGGTGTTTTGAGTAAAGAAATGTCGATACGTGTGTCAAAAACTCTCTAAACTGTTTGCAAAGTCGTCTTTTGGTGCCTTTGGCAGTGAAAAAGTTAAATCGAAACTCGTAGGACTAGAGTTCGCCTGATGCTGTTCTATAAAATAGTTCACCACATTTCGACATCCATCCAGAAACAAATTTACTTATACCAGCTTACCGCAGAAAAAAGATTTTATACACCGTACAGTTTTCTACCAAACAAGTTGTCTAAACATGCTTAACAATTTTCTTTTTATCCTAGAAGTATTCCTCAATGGAACTTATTACAAGTTTTGTTTTGTAAATAATAGTTTATAATACATACACAGTACCAGTTGACAGTGCGATACAGGGTGATGTACTCAGCTCGAGTCTTTTTCGGCGGAACAATCAGATCTGACGCGTACATATGCGCGAGTCTGATCGGTTGTTTTCGGCAAAAACGTCGAAAGCTGAATACAACACTCTATAGCGTACTTACAACTTGTGATGTGTTTATTATATGCCTTTAATACACAACAAAATCAACTAAATAGTTGTTTAAATCATTTTATATCCAGAAACATTAGTTATTTGAAGCAGAACAAAAAGCACTGTATGCCATAAAGAATATCGCGGAACTTGTACATGTACGAAAATGACGTCACGCTAATTCGAAAACGACGGTGTAGTAAAGATACATGGGGGACGGTACTAGGTGACTGATACAGCCTATTGTATTTAAATGTGCAGATACACGCGGAAACGTTCGATATCATAAGAAGGCACATAATAAAGTACCTTCTCATACTTACCATTCTTGATGGAGAGAAGTATTAAGAAGAAAAAATACAATTGTTTTGATTTCTGTTTTCAGTTCAATGGCGAACAACAGTCTTCACTGGATTCCACCAAATTCTATATCCGGAAGTAACCTCAGAGTCGTGTAAGTACATGTCCATTGGTCACATGTATAAAGCTTTTGAGTTGTGTTTAAGGTCATTCTGAAACTTTTATTTAGTTAGATTTTTGCAGAATGAGACACCAAATCTAAGTGCAAATAAGTACCAGTACTTTACGTGATGACTCACACCTCGAGAACAATGAACTGGGTGTCATAAAAAGATTCCAAGTGTATGGGCATTCTTTATTTTCCTTCTAATACAAACATCATCTATATATTTCCGTTTTGTAGTTATAGTCGACCCGTTTATCAAAATAAGAATAAAACATATGCAATTCCATTTTTAATAGATTTAATTATTAAATTATTTATTATAATACCACAAAAATCCGATCTATGAAGAATTACAACAAAGATGAGTTTCAAAATACTTTGCTAAATACAGACTGGAGTTCAGTTTTATTATGTGATAATGTATCAGATGCATGGGATTCTTTTAAATCAATATTTTATCTGTTGTTAACAATGTAGTACCTGTGAAACAAGTAAGAATAAAGCAAAGAACTGAACAATGGATTACACAGGAGATTCTACAAAGTATGAACGATAGAGATGCAGGTTTTAATAGGTATAGGAAGGACAAAAGTGATGAAAATTTAGTTAGTTTTAGACAACATAGAAATAGAACACAGCAACTTATTCATAAGGCAAAACAGGACTATTTTAAACACAAACTGGAAGAAAACAAATCAGATTCTAAATCTCTTTGGAATACTCTCAAACACCTTGGTCTACCTACAAAAATCATGTTCAAATATTGGTCTCAAAATGGGTGAGAGTAATGACATATGTTTTGATAAACAGTCAATCTCTGAGAAGTTCAATGTATTTTATACAACTGTTGCTGCAAAACTAGTTGAAAAACTGCCTACGTGTCTTGGTAGATTTGGAAGAGAATTTGTTTTTAAATTCTATGCACAGAAAGGGGTGATACCTTATAATTTTTCTTTTTCTATTTTGTCAGAAAACCATATTTTGAAGTATTTAAGTAAACTTAGTGTGAATAAATCCACTGGACTTGATGGTATTCCTAGCAAATTTGTTAGAGATAGTGCAACTATAATAGTTTGTCCTCTCATACATATTATCAATCTGTCCCTGATACAAGGAGTTGTCCCTGATGATTTGAAATTAGCACGGGTTGTTCCCCTTTTCAAGAAGAATGACAAAACGGAAGTGGGCAACTATCGCCCGGTGTCAATACCATGTATTTTATCCAAGGTTTTTGAAAGGGTTGTCTATGACCAGGTTGACTCTTACCTCAGTGAGAAAAATCTATTGTATGAACTTCAGTCGGGCTTCAGAAAACTGTTTTTAACTGATACTTGTCTCATTCATCTTTCAGATTATATCAAATCACAAATGGATAAACGTAACTATATAGGCATGGTTTTACTTGATCTGCAGAAAGCATTCGACACAGTCGATCATTCAATACTTTTAATGAAACTAGAAGCTATTGGTCTTGGGCACGATATTCTTAGATGGTTTAACTCATACCTATCAGACAGGAAACAGTTAGTTGATGTCTCTGGAACATTCTCTAACCCTCGTGATGTAACTTGTGGTATACCCCAAGGATCTATACTTGGCCCCTTATTATTTTTAATTTATGTGAATGACATGTCTGCTGTTGTCAAGAACAAATTATTACTATATGCTGATGATTCTGCTATTATGGTTTCTGGTAAAAATAAGTCTGAAATAGAGCAAGAGTTGTCGGAGGAATTTGAAGTGGTTAGTCAGTGGCTGGATGGATAACAAGTTGTCTTTACACTTAGGAAAAACAGAGTCTATTATTTTTGGCTCCAAACGTAAACTTCAATCAAATACGAATCTTAATGTCACATGTAATGGTCAGGCTATTCAGTCTACTTCGTCGGTCAAATATCTTGGAGCGACTATAGATCAACATTTAACAGGTGAAGCAATGGCTAGTTCAATTGTCAAGAAAGCTAATGCTAGGTTAAAATTCTTATACAGGAAACGGAGTTATCTTACTGAACATACAAAAAGGTTATTGGTTCCAGCTCTCATTCGGTGTCATGGGTTAACTAAGTTTTGGAAAGACAAGCTTCAGGTTACTCAGAATAAGGTTGTCCGTTTTGTACTCAATTTGGATCCCAGATCTAGTATTAAACATGAACAATTTACTTCTCTCGATTGGTTAAACGTTTCAAGAAGGGTCGACCAAATTATTCTCTTTCATGTTTTTAAGATAAAAAATGGTCTAAGTCCTGACTATATGAGTCTAAATTTTACAGCTCAAGATACTGTTCATGTTCACGAAACCAGATCTAGTCAGTCCGGTTCATTTGTACCCCCTAAGGTTAAAGGCTTTGGCCTCACATCATTTTCCTACAACGGTTGCACACTATGGAACAAATTACCTGCAAATCTTAGAAAGTATATCAACATTAGCAAAGTTCAAGAGGGGAGTAAAATATCACATTTTAAGTCATAATATGAACATCTAAGAGAAATCTATTGGTCAATGTAACTCATATTTAAGTAATATTTATAATCATAAGTAAGATACAATAATGTAACTCATATTTAAGTAATATTTATAATTATAAGTTAAGATACAATAATGTAAACTTAAGTGTTAGTGATCTCATTCTAATATATTTTTACACAGATTTTGTATCTTATAAGTAAACCTATTGTTAATGTTTTAATGTGGATAGTTTATTTCATACTTTTCTACGTCAGTCTATAACTTTTATCATAATTAAGGGTAGGGACTGGTTTGGTAATAAACAGCACCTGTGATATAAAATATACTCAGTATTATTTTTAATTTATTAATTTCATATTTAATCTTATTAGTTCATAGATCATGCCTCTCTATGTCAGACCATCAATATCAATAAGGACCACAATGGAAATAAGATATGTCCTTTCTCTATTTTGTGTAATACCACGAGTGGTGAACAACATTGTTCCTCATTCGTGGTATTTATAATCCTTGATATTGATGTGACTGACATAGTTCATAACACAACATATATTTAATCATTGCAATTTTTATAAATTGTGTTTTGTTTTAAGATGTATGTGTGTTGTTAACTATTGTCATGTTACATGATATTGAAATAAATCTATCTATCTATCTATAATTGCGTAAAACAACTAGTTTTGAATATACACTTTCGTTTAAAAAGGAAAACAACATTGGCAAACACACTTTAGAAACAGGAACTGAAAAACAAAAGACCTATTTCATCAGTAATAATTCAATGACATGCTTGTTAATATACCAGTATGTTTTTATGTTTTATGAAAAAGTCATTTGTCTTAACATATGAGAGAACTGTTCATTGTTAGTTCCTTCAGCGCCAAGCTTGGTAACAATATCCTATGTAAACAGCTTTATCCTTATTATCATTTCAGGAGTTTTTCCTACAATAAACTTAAAGAGATCCATCCAAATATATTCGGCGATGTATCAGCACTGAAATATCTGTAAGTGTTCCTCTTAATCGAGTTTAACTACTACAGATATGGCGCCGTACAATCCTCTCTATTACGACCATCAAAACAAAGGCTAATTGATTGTGTAAAAGACAGGTGACAACTTTAAGTAATTGGCAGTAAAAGAGAAAACTCTTCAAGCTTCCCGTTTTACTTTCACCTTGCTTTAAGCAGTAAACTGTCGTAAACACCTGCTACTATTACTACAGAGGAGAAAACGTTATTATTTCCCATTTAAACACAAACGAAATGCAAACGCAAAATACTATATCGTAGAAAAGTCAATTTTTGACAGTGCTGATGATTCATGTTTATCTTGATGGCAAACAGTTTGGAGCCTGATCAGACACCGGGTTACCCGGCGTCTGAACTGGCTCCAAACGGTTTGCAATAGAAATAATGATTTTAGCGTGAACGCGTTTATTGGGAAAGAATAACGTTTTCTCCACTGTAGCACAGGAATGCATATTTATGTTTCTCTGAGTCAAGTTTCTCTAGATGGTATCCTTTTATATCATAGACGGGGTAAACACCTTATTCATATAACACAGTTTAGTGGTCGTTATAAAGAGGATTTAATGTTTAGTTTTAATTCATTTATCCTTGAAATTTGTAAAGAATAATTCCAATGTCAAATAAAACAGTCAATGTATGACTATTTAGGTTTATTTTTAAAATATATTGCAAAATGACAAATAGTGCAGACTCTGACCAGAACTCCCCTGTTTGTATAGAACAAGTGTACGCTCCATAGGTAAACTGTTTGTAAATGACGAGTATATTCGTTGCTAGGGTTTGAATAATTATTGTTAACTAATAGAATGTTGCTAAATATAAAACATTTTCTTTCAAAAAATTGAAAATTCTACAATTTATTTGCCACAGTAACTGTTAAGTATTTATTCATGTCCTTATTCTGTTCTAATATGAATTAGTTTAGCTACACAGCGCTTTAACCCTCTCACTCTCAATTACGACATAAAGCGCACTTAAAACAGTTTGGGTCCTGATCAGACGCCGCGTAACGCGTCTTCTGATCAGGACCAAAATTGTTTCACACTAGTTCCAAATGTTCGTCAGTCATATTGCCTTAAATCTAACTTCGACACTATGGCGGTGAAGGGGTAAAACACTCTCGACATATTTGATAATAAAAGGGTTCAACTTGCATCTCTCAATGGGACTCGATATTATTTTTTCTCATCGATATTTTCCCATATGGACTTATGGACAAATTTGTGTGAAAAACAAGAAGAGCCGTTATAATCAGTGTAGATCCAGACAAGACGTCAGTAACTCGGCGGCTGATCAGGCTCCAAAATCTTAGTAATTCAGAGTTTGATAGTTAACAATTTCAAATACAGTTGAGAAAACGTTATTCTTTCCATTCTTTCCCAATAAACGCAATTACGCTAAAACTATAATGTCAGTTGCAAACAGTTTGGAGCCAGATCAGACGCCGGGTAACCCAGCTTCTGATCAGGCTCCACATTGTTTGCCACTCAGATCAACATGAATAGCCAAAATTGTCCAAAAATTGTCATTTTCTATGTTTTCTTGCAATGCGTTTGCGTTTCGTTTGCGTTTAAACGGGAAATAATAACGTTTTCTCCACTGTATTTGTAAATTTCTTCGTTGCGTTGCACTGTGCTAACGTTTAGTTACTTTTGAATTGGAACTAACAGCAGCTACCCCTCACTCCCTAACTTACTTCTTCAAATACGGAGCACTAGTTTTTCCACAAGAAAAGAAGACTACTACTCATATTAAACAGTACCTTTCTCCAGTAGTTTGTTTAATCCTTTACCCTAAAGTACGATCAATCAAATGACGAATCGATTTTTCCAGTTTTGAAAAGAGATGACTACTTAAAGCAGGTGGAACAGTGAATTACTGTCAGCCTGCTTCAACTTACCATCTTCTAGGATAAGGAAAATATTTCTTGTGGTTCTTAATCCTCGAGCTTGAAAGGCCTTTCTGCCTGTACCAAGCTGTCCTGTGAGAATTAAGCTCTGGTACATGTACGCCAACAATAACAACCACAACTTTATACAGTATTTAATTCAGTGGAGGAATAAATGTGCGTATTTATGGATTAATTGGTTAAGCTGATATTTCAGCGGGATGGATGGCAACCAAATAGAAACAATAACGAAGAACACACTAGCTCCAATTATCGGACTGGACTTTAAACACATGTAAGTATGTTTTAACCCTTTAACTTCGAAGTCTTACAACACTAACACTTGCAAACAGATTGAATCTTTAAATTGATCGTACCAGTAATTTCAATAAGTCGTTCTCGCTTAAGTCGAACATATCCGTATTTAAAATGAATCCGTATCTAAACCATGTTTTGACTGGGAAATGTGGGCGAGTGCGAATGATCGAGTGTTGACTGTACTTGAGAGCATCGGCGAAGGTTTCAAACTAAAATACAGATGTATTGAGTGAAAAGTTAACTAGTAGTGAACATTCTGAGTGAACAATATTGTTTTTATGATGTACAATGTATTTAATACATGTAGTAGGATTTGAAAATAATTAGGATAATGTTCCCTGTATGTATATTCTATATACAGAGAACTTGAAACTTTGAATATTACTGTTGAACGTCTGAAAACCCGAATTTGGTCTAAAGCCTTTTTTCTAAATGATTTCATGAAATACGTAAATATATTTTTAAGCATATTATCTTAAAGGGACTCGCAACCGGATGGTGTACTTGTCAAAATAAAATAAAATAATCAAATAAAAGCAAATGTGTGGCATTATTTGGCTTCTGACATTAAAAAATATGATCAGTCCAAAAAAAGTCTCAAGAATCGTCACCGAATCTTCTTTCTTTTTTTTTTTTTAGATATTTTCCATCGTTTTTTTTTATAGCGTTAGCTAAAGGTATAGTTGTTGTTGCTTCTCTACACGGGCTCAGACATAAACCCGAGCCAAATACGTACTCTCAATCGCTTCCAGTGAAGGACGTTAATTCGCTACCATATAGATAGAGAGCGCCAGTAGCTGCGTGGGTAAAGGCGTTTCCCTTGTTCATGTTTGTCTCCGCATGGAGGGT
The DNA here is from genome assembly GCA_922989275.2 of Gari tellinella. Taxonomy (NCBI): domain Eukaryota; kingdom Metazoa; phylum Mollusca; class Bivalvia; order Cardiida; family Psammobiidae; genus Gari; species Gari tellinella. Next base: position 98,764,192 of record OV277860.1, read on the forward strand.
CACGGGTTCGAATCCAACCAGAGCTTCTTCTTCTTTTTTTTCTTGAAATGCATTTTTTAACACAATTTATTATCCTAAACTTAATCTTACCCATTTATATAAGCATTTGACATATATTTACAAATTACTATTTTTATTTTTTTAATGCTAAATCCGGTTGCGAGCCTCTTTAAGGAAGCTTTTTCAACAGCGAAGGAATCGACTGCGGTGATACCCCAGGTACCGCAGCACGCCACTTTCCTGGTTCCAAAACAATTTGTGCACAACAGTGAATTTGCAGATTCTATTTTAATGATCGTCATATTAACTTCAGAGTGTAAAGTTTATCCAATAGAAGTTTTTTTTGTTTTAAATCGTGTCACTTTCTTCTAATATGTTTCTCAAACTTCATCTAATTTTCGTTTTAAGGAACTGATAATATCATACGATATTATTGAGTTTTGTTTTCTTGAGCGGATGAATGTGGAGTAAAAGGTTTTGGAAACTCGACGCTGACTATAGATGGTTTCAAAGATTGAAACCATAAAACGCGCTGATTGTTTAACCCCTTCGTCATCAAATTTAAACAGTTGTCGTCTGCTTCTATTTCTAAAAAAACGTATTTTGGTCTTAAGAAATATTGAAACGAGTATGAAACGCGGCGTCTGATCAGGATCCAAAATGTTTGCAAATAACTATTGTACTCGGGGTAAGGCAGTGAAGGGGTTAAATAACAGTGTTACTGTAGTCTGTAACATTGTATCATAATATCATTAGTTTCTTCTAGTGTATAGTTTTTTATACTCCATTTCAGGAACTTGAGTAATAATCATATACGTTTCATCCAAGCAGGAGTGTTCAATCACATGAAGAAGTTACATATCCTGTAAGTTTTGAGCGCTTTATATATTATTCTTTCCTTAAAGCGGATGCTGGAATGTTCCTTTAAAAGTGTAAGTGAATAATGGGTTTAGTCAGCCGTCTGTAATAATCATTGTTGAATAAAATGAAACGTCCATCAACTCTGATGATAGTTTCAAGAGAAACAAAAATCTCGATAAATCAACTTGGTAGACTGTTGTAGTCAACAATTTCATAGTGCCTTAAACGCTTTCAATTAAGATAAAAAACACTGTTTCAAAAAGGAAAAAAACAGATAGTGTATAGGATGTTACAGGAGGGTTCATACGAGTACATGAACCTAATTTTATTTATTAAACGAGTCTTTAGCAAACAATAAAAACGACATTTATCGTTTTCTAAAACGACGAGTTTGATTATTCCAATAAATGATTAACAAAAAATGTTATATTATGTGTATGACATAACTTAGAGACGTTGAGTCCGTGTACAGGAACCATTTTTACTCAGAAAAAGTATAATCCTGTCAACGGGACTCGAAGAGTCTTTTTTAAGTCACTAAGCATCTCCTGTGTGCAAACAGTGAAATTGCACTGCCAAAACATGTGTCCTCAAAACAACTTGCGCATGATTTCAGCGACTTTTTCATTGAAATAGTGGACAACATACGGACAGGCATTGCCTTTGAATCAACGACATGCACCCCAGTCATCACATAAACGTTGCATTCAATGAGCTCTTTAGAAGGATTTGACACTGCTACAGCAGCAGAAATCGGGGAGATTATCAAGGCATCCCCATGTAAGTCCTGTGAACTCACCCAATACCTACATGGCTCTTAATGTTATGCCTTGACGAGCTCCTACCGTCGTTAACAAAAGTTGTGAACTCTGCGCTGGAATCTGCGTATGTTCCAAAAGAATTCAAAATGTCGCATGTAAGACCTCTTTTGAAGAAACCTGATCTCGATACAAATGATCTTAAGAACGACAGGCCTGTATCAAATCTGCCATTTCTCTCCAAAGTATTAGTAAAAGTAGTAGACAAGCGCATTGAGTCCCATTTAGGCCACAAATAATCTGCATGAACAGTCAGCATAATCGTAAGCATCACTCTACAGAAACTGCTCTTCTTAAAGTTCACAATGACATCTTGCAATATCCTGATAAGAACAAATCACAATTCTGGTGATGCTTGACCTATCAGCTGCATTCGACACAATTGATCATGAAACATTACTGAAAGACTTCAAAATTATGGGAAACCCACTAATGTGGATGACCTCATACCTGAATGACCGTTACCAAACAGTCGCAGTAGATGGAGAATTATCTGCCCCAGTTCAAATGAAATATAGTGTGCCACATGGTTCAGTCCTGGTACCCCAAAACTACATGTTGTACACAAAACCTGTAGGCTCAATTTGCAGAAATCATCATCTGAATCATCACTTCTATGCAGATGATTCACAGTTTTACTTGACATTTAAGCCTAAAGACATATCTTGTCAACAAGAAGCCCTCTGAAAAGTCGAAGGATGTCTAAAAGACATAGTCTCATGGATACACAAGAATATGTTGAAGCTGAACACTGACAAAAGTAAGGTCATACTGTTTCACAAAAAGGTTAACGTTCCTAGAGATGTTCACGTTCAAGTGGGAAACTCTAAAATCAAACCCTCATTGTGTGTGAAGAATCTTGGTGCTAGATTTGATTCCCAAATGGATATGACATAGCACATTAACGCTGTGTGCAGGTCTAGCTACGCACAACTGCGGCAAATAGGTCATATTAGACAGTACCTTTCTCCAGAAGCTACAAAGACTTTGGTCAATTCTCTGGTCACATCAAAAATTGACTACTGCAACTCACTGCCAAATAGGATTCCCCAAAACTCACTTATAAAACTACAGCGTATGCAAAATAAAGCAGCCCGCATCATTACCAGGACTCCTCGGTACAATCACATCACTTCAGTTTGAAGGAGCTTCACTGGTTTTTAGTTCAACACAGACTTGAATTCAAAATTCTGACACTCACATACAAAGCTATGTGCAAAGATTCTCCAAAGTACACTGTTAGTATGCTGGACGTGTATAGACCTCGAAGAGAGTTGCGGTCTGCGAGTGAATCAGTATCGCTGGTTGTGCCGAGAAGTCGTTTGGTGAAGTTTGGAGATAGAAGTTTCATGCATGCAGCCCCAAAACTCTGGAACACTCTACCATCAGACATCAGAGATGCGAGCGCAATTGCAGCCTTCAAAAAACGTCTGCAAACACACTTCTTTAACATCTGTTATTAGAAGAAAGTAGAAAATCATTGACTGCTACCTCTGGGCTGTGTTCTTGCTGTAGATGCTGTGGGTCTAAATGGCAGTCCTGGAGTTGTACCATTGACATTGTGCCCGTCTGGTGGATCTTGCTGGTAGAGATTGCCCAATCGCTTTGAAACCAGTTGGCTGGGGGTCTATGGTATAATTCTTGACAGTTTTATCTTTATGTTTATAAACTTAGGGTGTACCTTAGCAATGGATTATACAGTACTCAACCAAACAACACGGCGAATATTGTTTTAAACATTCGTTTAAAGATTTGTGAACTTCTCTCCGGCTCTACACTGAAACAAACAAACAAACAAACAAACTCAACCAAACAACACGGAGAGTTTTGTTTTAAACATTCGTTTTACGATTTGTGAACTACTCTCTGGCTCTACACTGAAACAAACAAACAAATAAACAAACAAAAAACCACACTATTTTTAATCATGCCATTGATCTTTTAATTATTTTACTCATTTTAAAGTTGATTTTACAAAATAACTATAACAATTTTATTATCTTGGGGGGGGGGGGGGGGGGGTAATAATATTGAAAGAATTTCCAAGTTTCAATGTAACTCCATATTGTATCATGTTTATTGTGAATGTAGTTATTTGTCTTTCTCGCTTTGTTATATAATTTCATGTGAAGCGCTTTTGAACGCACAACTCCTGTGTGAAAAGAGCGGTATATAAATCGGGTATAATAATAATAATAATAATAATGATAATAATAATAATAAAAATGCGGTTCCAAAGTGAACTCCATTAAGTCAGTAGCTATATAGAGCAGAATCTGGTCTTTTTATTATCAATGAACAATTTCAGTAGATTAGATATGGATACATTAAATTAAAACAAAACCAATAAATTAAACCTACATGAGGGAGTGATGACTTAGGTTATAGAACGCATTGTAGTGACGTCATAAGTACACGATGACGTCGACGCATACCTCATTTGCATAGTTATGCCACTAGTTATATACGAAAACCAATGCGTCGTTCAATGCTCGGCTCGCGGCGTCTGTTATGTTACACAGTGGGGAAGAGGTTATTTTCCCCCAATATACGCGTTTGCGTTAAATCTTTTATTTCTATTGCAACTATTTTGGAGCTGGATCAGATAGATGACGGGTAACCCGGGGTCTGATCTGGCTCCAAACATTTAGATACTCAAGTTAAAATGAATAGAGGAAATTGTCAACAAGTTGTCATTATCTACATTTTAGTGCAGTGCGTTTGCGTTTCGTTTTCATTTCGTTTGCGTTTAAACGGAAAAGAATTACGTCTTCTCCACTGTGAATACAATTAATAAGTTACTCTCTGTTCATAAATACACTCTACTGACCCATTCTATTCGAACTTTCATCAACTTATTAGAAAAAGGCAAATTAGTAACTAAAAGTTTAATACATGTAACTAATAATACCAAACAATAGCATACATCAGTGATATTTTGTTTCATTGTTTCAGTGAATTGCACAACAATCACCTGGAGAGAATCAACCCTGGAATGCTTCATAATCTTGACAAATTAATGCATCTGTAAGTACTGGTGGAAATGGAATCAGATAATGAAATGGATATCTCGCCATTGTTTCTTGAACATTTTAAACGCAAACGCGTTGTACTTATGCATGTACGTGTGTATTGCTTACAGAGAACCCCTCTATGAGACGCCAACAAAAAAGAAAGCTTATTGATTGTACAACGGGTAGCTTAAAGCATGTCAAAGTAAAACAGAGAGCTCACAAGGAACTTTCTGTTTTACTTTCACCTTGATTCCAGCAGCCTGCCTTAAACACCATATAGATACCGGATTTCAGTGGTCTTAATAGAGGAGGTAACACTGTGGCAGGTAGATGATAATTATGATGCTTAATTTCATTGCAGTTTGAATGGCAAACTTGTTATAGTTTGTTCAGACACCGAGTTACTCGACATCTGATCAGACTCAATACGGTATGCAATGGACACAACTGTTTAAGTCTTTCATTCTCGATGACGTTATAAAGCTCATTTTGCAAACAGTTTGTCCAAACGCGGCGTCTGATCAGAATTAAAACTGTTGGCCACTTGTTTTGAAATTATGTTAAACTGCATTAGATCTATCTTTGATACGATATTGAAGACGAAAATATGTCAGTAAAGGGGTAGAAACCTCACGATAAATGTTCTCATATAACTGTACTAGATCGACTACAAATTCTTGTAATTAGTGTCCCCTTAATTTCAACCACCCTGAAACTTCAAACGGATTATTCCAATTAGGTTTAGTTCATTAGGTCAGAGTTAATTTTTCAATATATTGATCAGAGTCTACAATGTTTGCATATAATTTATGCTCTCTTCACATGTACGATGCTTTTCAATGACGAGCAAACTCGTGTTTAGGTCTCAGTGAGTCGAGTTTTGTAGATATTTAGTGATGGTTTTAACAACACCGATATTTTACAATATAGTAAACAGTGTATGCTCTTATCAGAGGGACATTCTGTCCTATAGGATGGGTGGTAGGATGAGTTTGGTTTTTACGGCACTGAGAAACTGAATTGGTACAGTGGAGAAAACGTTATTCTTTCCCAATAAACGCGTTTACGCTAAAATTATTATTTCCGATGCAAACAGTTTGGAGCCAGATCAGACGCCGGGTTACCCGGTGTCTGATCAGGCTCCAAGCTGATTGCCACCATGATGAACATGAATTATCAGAATTGTCCAAACGTTGTATTTTTGTACGTTTAAGCGCTTTGCGATTGCGTACGTTTGCGTTTAAACGGGAAATAATAACGTTCTCTCCATTGTAATGTAGCTCCGATATGGCTCCTGTAGTCTGTACACTAGCCTAGCACTGGCCGTAGTAAAGACTGTACTGTTTACATAATACAAACACTGTAATGTAGCTCCGATATGGTTCCTGTAAAAGTCTATACACTAGCCTAGCACTGGCCGTAGTAAAGACCGTACTGTTTACATAATACAAACACTGTTATGGAGCTCCGATATGGTTCCTGTAGAAGTCTATACACTAACCTAGTACTAGCCGTAGTAAAGACTGTACTGTTTACATAATACAAACACTGTAATGTAGCTCCGATATGGTTCCTGTAGAAGTCTATACAGTAGCCTAGCACTGGTCGTAGTAAAGACTGTACTGTTTACATAATACAAACACTGTAATGTAGCTCCGATATGGTTCCTGTAGAAGTCTATACACTAACCTAGTACTAGCCGTAGTAAAGACTGTACTGTTTACATAATACAAACACTGTAATGTAGCTCCGATATGGTTCCTGTAGAAGTCTATACACTAGCCTAGCACTGGCAGTAGTAAAGACTGTACTGTTTACATAATACAAACACTGTAATGTAGCTCCGATATGGTTCCTGTAGAAGTCTATACACTAGCCTAGCACTGGCCGTAGTAAAGACTGTACTGTTTACATAATACAAACACTGTTATGTAGCTCCGATATGGTTCCTGTAGAAGTCTATACACTAACCTAGTACTAGCCGTAGTAAAGACTGTACTGTTTACATAATACAAACACTGTAATGTAGCTCCGATATGGTTCATGTAAACGTCTATACACTAGCCTAGCACTGGCAGTAGTAAAGACTGTACTGTTTACATAATACAAACACTGTTATGTAGCTCCGATATGGTTCCTGTAGAAGTCTATACACTAACCTAGTACTAGCCGTAGTAAAGACTGTACTTTTTACATAATACAAACACTGTAATGTAGCTCCGATATGGTTCATGTAAACGTCTATACACTAGCCTAGCACTGGCAGTAGTAAAGACTGTACTGTTTACATAATACAAACACTGTAATGTAGCTCCGATGTGGTTCCTGTAGAAGTATATACACTAACCTAGTACTAGCCGTAGTAAAGACTGTACTGTTTACATAATACAAACACTGTTATGTAGCTCCGATATGGCTCCTGTAGAAGTCTGTTCACTAGCCTAGTACTAGCCGTAGTAAAGACTGTACTGTTTACATAATACAAACACACTTCATTAGTACAATGATTGTTACAAGCTACATAACCTCTCTATAAATACAGAGAAAACCAAAATTATGGTGTTCAGAAAAAGGGGTAAACCACGAAGAAATGAAACCTGGACTTACAATGGTAAATTAATTGATTTTGGTTGATGCTTTTAATTATTTGGGTACTGTATTTAATTACACTGGTAACTTTTCCAGAAATCAAGAACATTTTATTGGGAAATCTTTAAAAGCATTAAATTTTATTATGATATAACTGCAAGAAAATTAAGCTAAAGCCCAAAATTCTGTGCCAGTTATATGTTTACTCTGCAATTCTGGTGACATAGAAGACGAATACCATGTCATATGCGTCTGTCCTCGTTTTGTTGACTTGATAGTGAAATATCTAAATAAATATTTTTTTCAAAGGCCTTCAATGTTTAAATGTATTGAACTAATGGAATCAACAAATAAGCATACTTTCTATAATTTAGTAATATATATTAGAGAAGCTCTTAGATTAAGACATTCTTTCAATGAAAACTAACTTATGTATTCATCCTCACTATTGTCACGTGATGTTATATGTTTTTGTGAATTTACTATGTGACTAAAATGATGTACTTTGTACAGATCTGAATAAAATTATGTTCTGTTCTGTTCTATTACGACCACTAAAAAGAAGGATAATTTATTGACATAATAAAATACAGGTGACAGCTTACAGCATTGTGTTCTATAGGAGCCTTGTTATACGTTTACCTTGCTTTAAGCAGTCACCATCATAAAACACTTGCTTAATAACTTAATTTAGTGTCCTAATAAAGAGGTTTTACATGTACTCATATACAGTAAAGTTAAATAATATGGAAATACTTAGACTTTTCATTTCAACGTTATATGAAGCCAACTTTACTATATGTATACGTGAACTAGAGGGAGGAATCAATTTTGATTGTTATATGCTATATTTCGTTAAATCCAATTTCGTTATAAGCGAGCTTCACTATATGTGTCTCTATGACTTAAATAGAGGATCTTGTATGAATGCTCATTATTTATCCTTTTTAATAAACGAGTTGACTAAAATAATCATTTATTAAAAATGATAAATAATGAGCACGAATATGAGATTCTATATATCACAGAACAATTTAAAGCACTGATTAAACTAATTGAAGCCGTAGTTTGTCGACCCTCTGCTATATAGATTTTCCGCCCAAACGTAACGTTGTTTACGTTAACGCCATAACAAATGACGTCATTTGGTGTCCTGCTACATGCAGCTTGTAGACGAACAGGCTTGGCCGGAGCCCAAAAAACGATATTCCACTAGTGGATTACGATATTTACATAATATCTCTAGATATCCTGGTTAAAGCTCAGAATGTCGGTAAAATGTAATATAACAGTTATTGCACTTTCATTGGGTCGATATGAAAATGTATGCAGTGCTTACGGCCTCGGTCGATATTGTTTTTCTTAATTTCATAAATAACCTTATCGATCCAATGAAAGTGCAGTCATTGTATAGTATCAAATGTTTTTTTCTGTGCTGATAGAGATCTACATGGCAACAGAATAGAACATCTTGGCAGTATGTCATTTAAAAATCTAGAAGAACTGCTGGAACTGCGACTCCACTCTCAGCAACCTCCCATGAAAACCATAGCGTATGATGCATGGGACAATATTGATGACCATCTACGAGAACTGTGAGTAAGATTACAGCGTTGTCGTGTCTACTCGATACTTATTTTGTCCAAATACACGCGTTTCTATTAAAATCCTTAGGTTCATCGAAAACAGTTTGTAGTCAGACCAGTTTCCGGGTAACCTGGAGTTTGATCTTGCTCTGAATTTGTTTTCGATTTACTTAAGGATTATTGCATAAGAGGACGTCTAAGGTAATAAGATAATTCAAGTGTCTTAGCATTTCGTTGGTTAAAGTCAAGACGAGTTTGGAAAGGATGGGGAATTAGTTTGCTAGACGGAAACAACAACAACGAAAGGAAAAACAGAAAGAAATACTTACTATTATTGCTATCAAATTGGTACACTCCTCCGCACATTTATAAACACAACTGCTTCCTGTTTAGTGGTAGCAAAGGAAAAACAATATTTAAACATCTAACTGTAATTACAGATATCGTTCAGGTTAAATGATTTAGGCTAACGCATTATTTTAAACCTTTCACTCCCAATGGCACCTAAAGGCGCGTTTGCAAACAGTTTTGACCTTGATCAGACGCCGCGTTGCGCTGTGTCTGATCAGGATCCAAACCGTTTGGCATTCGTATTGAAATTGTGTCAGTCATACTGCCTTAAAATTAACTTTCAAACGATATTGCAGACAACATAATTGAAGCAGACGACAATGAAACGATGAAGGAGAAAAATCTCACGAAAAGCTTGACAGTGAAAGGGTTAATCTACTTAAATCTTATTTTCTGTTATTTCCGTCTGGCAAATTATATGACGCTCGAAACATTTCACTATGATGTAACTTAAGTGACGTGTTTTGTGTTTTCAACGATACACAGAGCTGAGCCTGTTTTTAATGGTTTATAACAGAAATCTAATAACTTCCTGTTCATGTCACACCTTATTTTTAGTCGAAACAACAAATATTGTTCATCAAGAACTTTAAACCTCTGTTAGTTGAAAAATCTGAAAGACTGGTAACGGCTTTTTAAAATTGAGCTCACAGCAAACACCTTACACATTGTTTCAGACGGAATATATACGCAATGTAAAACGCAACCTTTCACGGAAACTACATGCATTTACGTCGCATTGATTTAGAATTAGTATATACGTTTGTAAACCTAAATATATATATATGTAACTTCACCAGTTTTATCTCTACTTTATCGTTTGTGATATATTAAATCGAAAAGAGGTTATGTTTTTCTTCATAGTTTGTTTCTTCATTTTGAAGACAGGTGAGCACTTAAATGAGTTTGAAAATAAACAGAATGCTTCTTCCTGTGCATTTTGCTTTCATATAGCCTGCTTTAAGCTATCATCTTGTATGATATAGGAAATATGTCTTATCGTCGGCCTAATATCATAACCTCGTATAGTCAGTTTTTAGAATTTTACAGGACAGACTTTTTTTTTCTAGCTATTTCAAACATTGACAAAATCTCTATAAATTTGAAATATATAATTAAGATATATACTATAATTATGTCACTAACTGATTTTCGACTTAGTACAAAGGATAATTGAGTAATAACTTAATTATTGTTGTATACGACTCTTTAACATCACTTTAACACAAATGTATGAATATATCAAATCAAACTATCGTATATAGCTCAAATTGCTTCCCATGAATGTACATAGGTAAAAACCTCGTATTTAAAAAAAAATAACAGAAAATGGCATTTAAAGGCTATGTAACTAGACAAATGAATAGTAAAAACCTACACTCAAACAATACCTATAATTCATTGCTTCATGTCGCTCCAAAGACTGAGAGATACAGACACATCACAAAATTACAATTTTTTCTGACCAAGTACGATGTTTTGAAATTAAGACTTTTGCACCAATCGGTATACGACATTTCATCAAGTGACTGTTTACAGCCTTTCTCATTGGGATAGAAGTACGGGGTTTTGTCAGAATATGCGTATAGGCGCAATCTTTCCTAAAATGTCAAAAAGTGATTTTCTGAAAATTGGCTCTATCCGAGGTTTTGATATTAGGCCGACGTTATGCTACGCATTAATTACTTTAAAAATTGAACTTATTCACTTTCCTGAACTATTTTCTTCAGTGGAAGATCCCAGTGACCTTATTACCCTGTCGTTGTTCTGGGGATTAATTGTCATAGGGAGCTGTTTCTTCTTATATGACAGATTATCCCCTCTACCCCGAACTGAAAGGAAGCCCGGTCGGTGGTTTTGATCCATCCACGGCTTCGAACGAATGAGATTTGCTAAAATTATCTTCCTGAAATCATCTCACATCTCATCATCCCCCGTTATTGATCGGCGCTATATTACCTATTTAGTGTCGCAGTGCCGTAAACCCAACTCATCCATCCATCTATTTAGTGGAAAAATAACATGCGTAAAAGAGCATGTCTTTAGAGTAAACGGTGAAATGAACCAAAACACAAACGCAATTTTGTAAATAAGTAGACATTGACAGCATTTGGAAAACTATCATGATTTATTTTCTATCTGAGTTACACACAGCGATTATGACAATTGTGTGATATCGAATGTTTCCGCGAGTATGTCATTCAAGGCATATAATAAACACATCACCCTTTGGCTGTATGCTACATGTCGTTGTATTCAACTCTCTGCGTTCTTCACGGAATTAGCCGATCAGACTCGCGCTAGGACAGTCGTCAAGCCTGCTGTTTCCGCCAAGAAAATCTCAAGCTAAATACATCGCCCTGTATCGCACTGCCAACTGGTAATATTTACAATCGCCCCATTCAATTCCATTGACAAAAAGTGTGTTCATTTCATAAAAACACCAATTTTCGAGAGGGCGGGACTTGTGGAAAAGTTTCGAAGGGGAGGCGGGGCATATGCAGTTTTCATTCGCGAATTAATATTTGGAACTTGGGGCAGCAAACATTTGGCGGAATTTTTCAAAATTTGTTCTCAACCGATCTATGCCTTCCTACTAGTGGAAACCATGATTCCCGACTAATATTCTTCTTTATAAATGAGATAAATTGCAAGAAAATTGACACAAGAATCTACCTTATAAACAGCGGCCTATATCTGCGTTTCTTTATGACAATAAAACCCCGATATATTTATCCTACTTTAAAATTACGTCACTTCTAATGACGTCATAAATCGGCATTTTTCGCGCCAAACTGTCAAGTTGTTGACAATTGAACTTATTTTTTCTGCTTTCAAATGTACACAGATTCAGTAAATCGGTCATGGGTGTTCCTTATAGGTTACACATTATTCGTGTTATCGACCTCTAATATGGAATAAACATACATGCGTACTGACAAAATGTTTATTTAATGTTAGAAATTACAGCAAATATATTGTAAATATAAGAAATGAACTGATTTTTTCGGCGTTCAAGCGAAATGAACGACAGAAAATTATCGGCAAATTTACCATGAATCGCTAGCGCGATTCATGGTATTTGCCGAAATTTTTCTGACGTTCATTTTGCTTGAACGCCGAAAAAAATCAGTTCATTTTCTTAAGTGTGTACGAATCGAACTTGTCAATTTCACCACAAAAGTTTCATTTCAAAAATATGTTGATCGTTCTACAGATTATTTAAACACTTTCGTTTTCAGTTTTATTGGTACCAATTATCTACAATCATTCCCGCATCCTGTTCTCTCACAAGGATATTACCCCAATCTGCGTTCAATGTAAGTATGGTTTACATTAGGACATACATAAATTTCTCTAATAAACTCGTTATTACGTAATTCATTCAACACTAAGTAACTCTTATAGGTTATTAGGCTCCCCCTGTTGATATTTTGAGTTACCAAAATATGAACCAATCTACAGTGTTCCCTCTCTCCAACGGCCCTCCAAAGAACGACTCCCTCATTACAACGACCCTTGCCGCGGTTCCCTAAACAAGACAATTATGTCTTACGCCTTAACTGCTGTAATATTGTCTGCTTAAAGTTGTCGTCTGCTATTTTTTCTCAAAGTTACATATTGAACATTTTGACAGAAAAAAACTTCACGACGAGTGACAAACAACTTGAATCAAGATCAGACGCCGCGTCACGCGGCGTCTGATCTGGATTCAAGCTGTTTGCAAAGGTAACCTATTTCCCTCTCTATAAGTACTCCCTCCGAACAACGCACACAATTTATAGGAGCCCTCTGATATGGGTCTACACTGTTTAAAAAATGTAATGGGTATATTTTTAACAGGCCCATGGTGTTGAAAGAGTTAAACAAGAACGTCTATTGCAAACAGATTGGAACCAAATCAGACGCCCTGTATGTCTGAGGTTGATCAAAGCTGTTTTCCACTCATATTTTAATAAATCGTCATCAGTTTCAACACATGTTCATCGTATTGATTTTATTGCATTTGTACTTGTTCACTGTAAAGTCCTCCATTCTTCTCCATTTTAACCTTTCACCCAACTGCGTGTTTATGGTGTTGTAAAACTGGCTAGAGTTGACATGTTTCTATAACTTAGTCTTAGAGTTGATATTTTACTTTATTGATATTGATTATGCTTATGTAAGATTATTCCTTGTACAACAGCATGTTTGACTATTGACAACTGTCATCATGGCCGAAATCTGTTTACGCAGCTTTCGGTGTATGATGTCGGTATGTTTTTACCTAAAATGTTGAATTAGAGCTGAAAATGTATTTTGACATAGCAAGTTTAGCAATCTATATAGGGAAAAATGTCAGGCATTTAAACTACTCTTTTAAGAAGGAATATTTGCTAATTTTGTGATAAAAAGGTGGTTATAGACTTAAATAAGCCTTTTGGGTGATTGGATCCTGTTGACATACAGTTCAACAGAGTAATTAGTCACTTAAAATGTTTGTTATTGTTGCTAATTGGGGAGCAGAGGTCCGATTTTGGTGACCTACTTTTTCTGACCATTACAGAACCTTATTCTGCATAATACACCTTGTTTTCCACACTTATATGATATATTATGTGTAACTAGTACTTTAAGGAATATTTTCATGATGTTTTTATGCTGAGAATATGTAATAGGAGCTTGTATTTGCTAATTATCTTCTGGGCTGAAAGTAGGGACCAGGTTGGGAGAATATGGATTAATTCCACCCTTATCTGGTTCTACCCTAAGTCTACAGAATTATTCATAATTTTTGGATATAATATTCTTTTAAAGCATGGTCTAAATTTGGTAAAGCTTAACTTTGGATATTGGGAAAATTATATTGATTGTGTAATTAGAAGATTTGTGTGAAAATCAGCCATGGCGGCCATGATTTTTCCCTTTCACCAAGGGGCAAGATCCAGTAGGAATTTCTTAGTTTTGTTATGTGAACTTATTATTAACTTTTGATAATTGCCATATTCATTTTCTTGCATTTAAAGAATATATTGTGAGTTTAAGATTTTATTGATGAGTATTAAGGAAAAGTTAATTCAATAGGATCTTGGAGAGCTTTTACCAAGAATCCATCAGCCAATCAGTGAGCTCCATTTGGTCACATGACTTGGGGTCCAGCTTCTCCCTATAAAAGAAGCTGCAACCCAAGTTTTTGACACTACTTAGTCAGAAGCCAGCAGAACCAGAACTCAGAAAACCTCAGCTCAGAAGAAGGCATCACTTCAGGCACTTATAGCTTATTTATTAAGCTATACTTCAGAAAGATTATTATTTCAAAGAGAGTTAACAATTTAGTAACAGTATTTAAACTTAAGCTGAGGACCTTTTAGTCCTATTTCTTCTGACTTTTTCATAGGCTGAGACAATGATATGGTTAATGGTAGCTGCAGGATTGAACTTGATCTGTAATCTGTTCATTTTTGCTGCCATCATTGTCAGTATTTCAATAGTTGCCATTCAACACAATATTCTCACCACTTGGCTGGCTCTTTTTAATGTTTGTGGCAATTATTCTAGATTTCATGATATGTAATTAAATTTGTTCTTAATTAAAAGAAAGTTTTAAAACAGTTAAACTTTTTTAAGTATTGAGTCTTTCGTATTTATTTATTCTTATTTCTGACCCTAGAGGTCAGTGGTGTCATCCTGACTTAAGTGATTAAAACAACTTGACTAATTGCCTTAATTAATTAAATTAATTAAAGTGATTGGACTAGTTGATCTGATCCAGATCCCGTCTAGCTCGTTCGACTCCGTTCTCACAACAATGGTATTGAAGATAAGTACCAATACAAGCAGGTAGGTTTAAGCTATCATCCGCTAGGCTGAAAAATAGTTAATACGGTACATATTTTAACTGTATAAATTGAAACGATTTTCTTTGAAGAAGGATTAAATTAAAAATGCGTATCTGTGGAGTGATCGGTTTAAAGAGGAACTAAACGCAAATGCTGTACAATGAAATGTAGAAATGTAACAAACTATAGCCTATTGAATACATACTCGATTAAGTTTAATCTTAAAGATAAATGGTTTAAATCTTGGTTAGACGCGAGTTATCCGCTGTTTGATCTGTCTTTAGCCTGTATGCAATATAACTAGCGGTTGTATTGGGAGAAGTCAGCATCGTCTCAACTACATATAGCAGTTGGTCGTTTACTAAATACTCTTTTAGGTAACCCTTTCACTCTTAATGACGTCATAAAGCGCATTTGCAAGCAGTTTTTGTCCTGATCAGACGCTTCGACACGCTGCGTCTGATCAGGCTAAAAAATGTTTGTTAAGGATGTCGGCCTGTCTTTTTGAGCAATATGAAATTTCCGAAAAATTTTCCGAACTCGTTTTCCAAAAAATTGTAAGAACTCATTTTTGGTGAATGCATACAGTAATAAAGCACTATTTTCCCGGGAAAAATTGGATTTTCGTTCCGGAAGGAACTTTTTAAGTTTTATGTCCTATTCGTAGTTAACAGCATACACTGTTTTCATAGGTAGGTTGTATTTTGTTACATCCGATTTCATTTCAATTTCTCAGAATATAAGCATGAAATTTTCATGGTAGTACAGTTTTAGTATAAATTATAGATAACTCAATAGATAAAATGAAATTTTTTGGAAAAATTTTTTGTTTGGTAAAAGTACACAAAAAATTGAAAAAATGAGAAAAAATGGATTTTTTTAGATAAAATGATCTATATCTTTTTTAAAAGATACGGGACCTTGTGTTTTTATTTGCTATTTCACTAAAACCTTTTGTTTGCAAGGTTAAAAACAACAAATAAAAAATTTGGTATTTAGTTTGCTACAATTTGTAGGGCAATTTTGACAGTGCCTTATTCTCCCATTATAAAAAAGTGGGTGGGGTAAATTTTACTCCTTTCTGGTGAAATCAAATATTTTTATTTTGGATCTTGAAAAAACATTATTTACAGGGTTTATTCTTACTATGGTAATATAAATTAGGATACTTTTGGTACAAATAGATTGTTTAAATAAAGATTGAAAAACCGTAGTACAAAAAAGTAGGAGTTTTTTATGAAGCTTCAATTTTAGGGGGGTAGCCTTGAAAAATCTCAAATTGTGAAAAAGAAAGGTCCGGTACCCCCACTTTTTTCACCAGTTTTGTCATAGAAACTAATTTTACTATCAGTATGCAAAGTTTGAAGAATTTGGTATTTTCTTTACCAAGGTGCACCTACCCCCTTAATTGATTTGCAGTTATACTACCTTAAATCTAATTTTGAAACAATAGTGCAGACAACAATATGGAAACAGACCACAATGAAACGGCGAATTGGGTATAAAACCTCACGTTAGATTTGATCATGAAAGGGTTAAGCATTATTCCAGTCAAAGAAAAGTATTGAACAACATGTAGAATATGTGTGCGTCCTCTCCAAATAACCTTTTGGGCGACGATCGGCATCAGCGGCCCGTCTTACGAAAAGTCGTAAGTCAGATTCTAAAATTAACATTTATTATTTATTTCCCCATCTAATCCTGTCTAGTGACTCTCTTTGGAATCGTCTTTAGAAGATGATTCCAAAGAGATGTCACAAGACAGGAATATTTTTAAAAATAGAATTTTATTTTTATTTTAAACTTATACTTACGACCGATTTTGTCGTACGACGTTTTGTTAGACGGACCCTAGGGGTTGATCGATAACTCCATAAATATGCATTTTACGCATCTAATGTTTGTATTCCCTAAAGAAAATATTAATTTATTATACAGTCTTGAATATGCATATTGAGAAATGTAAGCAGATGTTAGATTAAAACATATTGGAAAGTAATAAAGAATGCTCTAGACCATTTCGCTGCCATTATGACGTAATAACCCGTCGAACACAGTCAGTAACATGAGACCGTCTGCTCTTGTTGTCTACTCTTATTTATGAAATTTGGAATTACAAGCGATTTAAGTTTAAGAGATAATTACACGAGTGTCAATCAGTTTGCGGTAGGGACAGGATTAGAGGATCCTTCCGTTTACTTCAGCATGTTTGAAGTCACAATTTGTCCTTACTATTGAAAATAATTTAAAAAGGTAAAATTGTTAAAAGTGTTCCTTCCGAGGCATGGTCAACAGAAAGAGCATGTGCAAGTCCTAATGTTTTCTCTCGAGGCCGATTGGAATATGTTGGTTAACGCTTTGAACCATAATAACACATATACGATTGGCATATATCTACGTGGATTACTGCTTTTAACCATAATAAGGCACATACGATCGGCATATGTGGGTTAGCTCTTTGAACCATAATCACATATATACGATCGACATATGTGGGTTAAAGCTTTGAACCGTAATACCACATAAACGCTTTTTTAAATATGTGGGCAAACGCTTTGAACCATACTCACACATAAACGATCGGCATATGTGGGTTAACGCTTTGAACCATAATCACACATATACGATCGGTATATGTTGGTTAACGCGTTTAACCATACTCACACACATACGATCGGCATATGTACGTTAATGAGTTAAACCATACTCACACACATACGATCGGCATATGTACGTTAATGAGTTTAACCATACTCACACATATACGATCGGTATATGTGTGTTAACGCACTTAACCATAATCACACAGTGAAGATCCAAGGGCCATCTGACCATGTTCTGCACTGTTTGCCATATTACAATTGACAAACAGTGCACATATCACAATGCATTGTGGAAAAATTGTTAAAGGTAAGAAAAGGACCCGGCGATTTGAAATGCAATGATTCATTTCAAGTTTCATGGAGAAAGTGTTAAATAAATGATGTTGGTTTTCAGATATGCAGACGGCATTTGGTTAAAAAATGCCACTTTGTATAGTGCTACAGCTTTTCCTCAGCAGATGTTGTCTACCCACAGTGAAAGAGAGAGGACATTTATACCGTTCTCGACCTACCCAAACTTGGTTTACCTGTAAGTCATTACAAATTATAGGGCAATCTGCCATTTTCATTCAGTCTGGTAAAATCTGATAAAAATTGTGTGACCGTAAATAACATGTATGCGTCGCAAGTTTAACCATTTGAAACCGAACGATAAGAATGTGCTAGAATGAACTGATGTATTTTCGCGTTTAAGCGACTTCATGTAATTTGCAGATCACTTTCTGTCGTTTATTTCGCTTTAACGCCGAAAACATCGATTATTTCTTAACTGCTCAATGTTTTGATCGTTCAAGACCTTAAATTGAAATAATGCTCAATCGGCATTTTTGCGCCATTATGCCATTAAACAATTTATGTTGTCGATCACAATGATTTTACAGTAGAGTTTAATCTAAAGGCTTTTTTACAAATTTAAGAATCTGCGACAGTCATGCTAGGTTTTATTTTCGTCTGCAACAATTGTCGTCTCGTGTTCTAAAAATATAATTTTCTAATTTTCTTTTCAAAACAGGGATAGAGTTTCAAACAGTTTGGATCTTGATGTGAACCTCATTATAGCTTATTATATTATTGGTTGTTAATAATTAATTAATTTATAGTTAATTATTGATTGCTACTGACCGTACCAAGGCGGGCTCCTATATTCACTTTGCTTTATGTTTGTCTTGCGTGTTGTTTTCTATTTAGTGTGTAGATGTAGGAATTGTATTGCGTGTGTGTGTGTGTGTGTGTGTGTGTGTGTGTGTGTGTGTGTTTGTTGTGGTATGACTGTGTGTGTGTGTTCTGCTTGAGAGGTGGGTGTATTGTTTGTGTTACGTTTCCTGCTTGAGTCTTTCGT
This sequence comes from Gari tellinella, assembly GCA_922989275.2. NCBI lineage: Eukaryota > Metazoa > Mollusca > Bivalvia > Cardiida > Psammobiidae > Gari > Gari tellinella. The sequence continues at coordinate 98,783,172 of OV277860.1, forward strand.
ATTTATTTGAAACGATATTGCAGAGAACAATATTGAAGCAGATGACAAAATTGTCCTTGCGCGGAATTTGTTTTAATGTTACTCCATAATGTATCATGTTTATTGAGAATGTAGTTATTTTGTCTTTCTAGCTTTGTAGGTATATTTATATAATTTCATGTGAAGCGCTTTTGAACACACAACTCCTGTGTGAAAAGAGCGCTCTATATAAATCTGATATGATAATAATAATTATAATGATAATAATAAAAGTAATAATAATAAAGTAGCAGAAATAAAATGCATTTCTGAGAGAAGTAATAAAATTCACCACTTTACATTTCTATTGGGAAATACTTAGAAAATAACATGCATATCTGCTTCACCCTTTCCGTCTCAATGACGCTTAAAACGCGTTTGCAAACAGTTTGGATCCTGACCAGACGCCGCGTATAGCAGCGTCTGATCCGGATCCAAACTGTGTAACACTTGTATCGATATATTTTAAGTCATAATACATTGCAGTTTACTTTGAAACCATCTTGCATGCAACAAAATTGAAGCAAACGACAATGAGACGATGAAGGGGCAGTGAAAGGGTAGTGAAAGGGTTAAATGTGTCATAATACCATCTTTTCCACTGTATCATTTCACAGGGACCTCAGCGACAACAACTTAACGCACATTACACGCACTGACTACTGTGAGCTACCCTCGCTTCTCTATCTATATTTGGATGATAACTACATCCAGGACTTGTACATTGATGACGACGCCTTTGCCTGCCTGGATCGTTTGTCGTTCATGTAAGTTACAGTCGATGAGACTTTATTCTTTCCCAATAAAGGCGTTTGTGTAATATTGACATTGCAAATAATTGGAAGCCAAATCAAACACCGGGTATCCCGTCGTCTCATGAGGCTCTGTTTGCAAGTTAGAGTTAGATAAATAGTCAAAATATTCATACATTGTACTGCCTTCCTTTTGCGTTTCGATTGTGTTTAAACGGGAACGAATAATGTTTTTACGCCGTCCTAACGCCCGATACATTCACGACCTCATTCTCACAATTTGAACTATTAATTCCAGTGTCCAATTTCTGGTATGATTTTTACTATTGAGACATTTTTGTAAAACAGAATGTATATTGAAAAATGGTGGCACGTGCAAATACTGATCAAAGGGCTCCCTCTGATTTGGGTCTACACTGTTTTCATAGGACAGATGTACTCTTAAGAGATAAGATGTTGGTAATGAACAAGTATCGCCAATGCAATATTTCATTTGGTCCCCGGATGTTTGATACACTGCCTTTATGTACAGTTGAGACACCATTATTAATTTGAAATAAACACGTTTATGCTAAAACTATTATCTTAACAAATTCAGAGTCAGACCAGAGGCCTGGTTACCATTTATTAAATGGTCGTAATAGACAGGTTTTACTTTATGTAATTGCATATCCCTAAAATGCAGTATGGAAGACGTTATTTTTTCCAGTTTAAACGTAAACGAAACGAAATCACATTGCAATAAAACGTAGTAAAATACAAGTTTTCAACAATTCTCATTATTCATATTAACCTGAGCGGTGTCAGATCTGGCTCAAATCTGTTTGCAAGGGAAATGATAATTTTAGCGTAAACGTGTTTATTGTGAACGAATAACGTCTACTCCACTGTACATGAATTTCCAGGGTACAATAGCTTAACCCTTTACCTGAAGATATGTGACTACTTAAAGCAGGTTGAAAGTAAAGCAGAATGCGCCATAAGGCGCATTCTGCTTTACTTTCAGCCTGCTTTAAGCTATTAACTGATAGAATAAGGAAAGAATTTAATATGACACATATTCATTACAGTATAATTTGGAACTATTTTCTGCAGCGGATGAATAAAATGAATGTGCTAAAAGTCGCTTCTATAAGGGAAAGGGTTAACCAGGCAACGTTTATTCTTACTCGTTCGCAATAAATGCGTTAATGCTAAAACAGTTATGTTCAGTTCAGGACCAGTTGAGACGCCGTGTAACGCGGCATGTGATCAAATTTTAATCTTTTTACGATTCAGATTAAACCTAATTGTTAGTATGGTCCAAAGAGCCTCAATTTTATCATTTTATCAAATTTGGATACAAAAAAGGAAATAATGACCTTTCATTACCTTACCTCGAGTACAATGGTTATTTTGCAAACAGTTTGGACACTAATAAGCGTACTTAGCACATGGCTTGGAGCTCTCGGCCAATCAGATGCCTCAAAAAACCTGTGAATATATCGTTTATTTTACAAAACCATGAAAGAACTAACACACTGTTCACTTATTCAACGCTTCCGTCATCTCAAGGCAATTTGACGTCACAACCCTAGCAATTCTCCGAGCGGGCCACCGCGAAAACCTTTTGCCTGCACTGTAACTTAACGATAAATAATCGGAATAAACACCAGATCAAGGATTCAACCTAAAGCAATACGGTAATTCCACAGTATCAATAATAGATCTAGATCTACCCCATCCCTTTGGATGCATTGTTTCAGCTGTAGATGTAAAAACCGCGATATGCATGTCTAGATTGTCTTTACTACACAGCTAAGATCGGAAGGGAACTGCACTCGCTTGATGACGTCATATTATGTACAGTGAGACCTTAACTATAAAGGCAATTAATAATGAATTGTGCTTACATATAGAGCTTAAATAAGCGTTATTTATGTTGATGTTAAAGCATGCTTAATGTCTCAAACTACACATTGAAATAACCTTTCAATTTAAGTAAAATATTACAAATAAAATGACTTTTTCGTCTAAAACAAAAAGCAGAAACGAAGGGTCTTCTTGTTTTCAAATAGGTTAGACCATAGTTGCGCGCGAATAAACGACATAGTTCTCGGGGGCTACGCCCCCTCGAACTATATCGTTTATTCGCTTGCAACCATGGTCTAACCTATACTGATTACTGCTTTCATCTGCTAGTATATGAAAATATTTCTTTTGTGCGTGTTAATATACTCGAACGCAATGAAAACGCACCGGCAGTAAAAGTTCAGTTAATTTGTTTCTGTGAAAGGACTTTTGAAATTTCTTTTTAATAAGACAATGGTGAAGCATTTTAACACACATTATCACAACAGTATCTGTAAAATTCATGATAAGTTCTACAAAGTAATGTCTTAAACAAGACAGGTCGAATTTCAAAAGTCACAAATTTCAGATTCTGGTAAGACTGCCCACTTCATTAACCACAGCCTGGCAATACCGGAGCGTGTACGGCGGACCACACGCTGTATTCGGTATTGTGGAATACCATTCCACTCCTGTACTAGTGCGTCACTCACATCATGACGGCTCTGAATTTGCAGAACGCCGTTGTACACACGACGTCCAAACTGGTCCCAAATGTACTAAATTGGTTCAGATCAGGCGAAAATGCCAGCCAATGAAGAATATTAATGTTGTTATTGGCTACAAACGTCGTTTGTAGCGGATAACTTTCGTTGAAGTCACTCTAGCTGAATGCGATGTTGCGTTATCTTGCTGTTAAATCATGACGTAAGGGTGACGTTGACGTTGGGTGTCATTTAAATGTCCCATACATTTGACGTTGGTATCTAATTTTCGCGGCTTTTTATTCATGTATAGACAGAAGTTTATTTTAGGGCTAAAATGAATCAATACACATTAATACTACACTGATAATACAAATATTGGCATTTGCACGGACGGCACGTTGACGTCATTGTGTTGTTACATAACAAACAAAAAAACATTAGCAGTGTGTACCTATGCAAGACATAAGCTTGGTTAAATAACGAAAATCAGAAACTAAACCTAGTTGGAAAAAATATTCATATTTTAGGAGTGGTGCGTTTTCATTGCGTTTGAGTAGTATTCTATTTGTATTGTAACTATTTTCTTCAGTGGAGGAATAAATAAAATGCGGTAACAGGCGCTTGTATGAGGGAAGGGTTAAACTAGAACATAGCGTCTATCAAACTGTACTATTTCATTGTTTTTCTTCGACAGAGGATTGTCTGATAATAGGCTCCAGTATGTTCCAGCGTGTTTTGATGCAGCCTGGAAAGTTCCAAACCTAGCTATATTAGAACTATTTGACAACTATATTACATTTGTCGCAAAAGGCTCGTTTTCTAACATTCCAACTTTGAACTACTTGTAAGTATACGCCCTCATCATGCTTAGCCCAAACTCCACTGGCATTAGATAACAGTTTGGATCTAGATCAGGGCACTGTGAAACGCGGTGTCTAATCTTGGATCATGATCCAAACTCTTTGTAACTCGTATTCAATTTTGTTTCCTTGTTCAAATGTAATAAATAAAAATTAGTTTTCTCAAACAATAAGTACATGTATACATGTTTATAAAGTAGACGATACTTTAATTTGAAATGTTTTACAGTGTCCTGTCTCGTTACAGGAAGGGATATTGGCTTACATTTGCAATCAGCTTGAATCCAGATTAGATTTCGCGTATACTTTACATACTGTATTTGCTAATGAAACATGCTGTAATTGTAGCAACAGAAACCCTCCCAAGCTAGTTGATTTATACATGCGTCGTTTAAGAAATAATACATTTGTAGGTGTGCATTATTTAAGAAATGTCATACATAACTTACGCACATTTGGAAAATGGGACATCCGAGCGAATTTCGCTTTGCAGTGCATCATCGTGGATAAAAGAACGTTTCACGGTATTCCTTTATATATGCCGTATGTTTCTTTTGAGTCGTGTTACACTTGCTCATTTAAAATACGGAAGCCTTTATAATTTCCCCGAAAACGATTCTACCTAAGTGTGCCATTTTTTGTGTCAGATATATACACCAAATCTGGTATATGAGTTTATTTTGAAGATCACAAACTTTTTTCAAGTCACTTTGCCTTTAACTTTACCATTGAACTGAATTATAAAAAAAGCAAATTTGTCTCGAGTATGTTTACCACTTTATATATAGATATATATATATATACATTAAACAGGTTGTCAAAATATTGTGTTTTAGTACAACTGTGAAAGGTGGTGTGTTTCGGAGCATTTCCAGTTCACTGTTACCCTGTTTTTGACCTTTGAAAATCAATAATAGGAAAAAGATCGGAACTCATGCACATACTACAGGGGCTAGGGGTACCAACATTAGTGCTAAGGTACAGCGTGGGTTGTCGTAGTATCTCGTATCGGTTTAAGGTCAAGGTGAAATGATCTTGACATTCGACTACAGGTATGGAAGAATATTGCCCAGAGAATATCTCCTGAGCAAGGACGCTATACATTGGTCTGTGCGCACGTGTTGTGATTGTGGAGTATTGGATACCATTTGCAGGTCACTCTGCCATTGATCTTAACCCTTGACTTATTTAACGGAAAACATTGTCCGGCAAGTGCATGACAGATTGTAACCAAAAACAAAAAATGTGGCCATGACTTTGATCATTGAGCTTAGAAATAGACACAAATACTGTTCAGAGAACATTTCCTATACAGTTAAAGGATTTCTCTGAGCATGGTTTACAATGTTTATATATGTTAGTGTTTTCTTTTTTATGTAAATGACAAGCATACTCGTCACTACGTTAAAAGATGTTAACACTTCGTTATATATATATGGTCGACTATCGTAATCGATAAAGTCCAACACTTCCTAAAACGTGTACTTAATTACTGTTCTGTTTTATGATAGTTGAACTCGAAAATGATCAACTATATTTTTACATTTCAGGAACACAATGAACAATTTAAGTATTACTTGTCAAGTACAAAAAATGCACAATAGTACTGTTGTATTTCTGGTAAAATATGATCATTTTTACCATTATTTTTCAGGTACAAACTGATAAATTTTATATTCTTTTTTCAGGTACCTAAGTGGGAACAGGATCAAAATAATCGAAAACGGATCGTTCCCAGATGAAATCGAATACATGTATGACTCATTGTTGTTTGATGATAATAATAATATAATTATTATTATTATTAAATCTATTATTATATTATATTTATTATCATTATTATTTGTTGTGATGGTTAAATAGTCCGTTTAGTTAACGGTGTCTGCAATATCGTTGAAAAGTAAATTTAAAAGTAAACAATATGAAAAGAAATTCTGATATGAACTAGTTTAGATCATGATCAGACACTAAGTAACACTGCATCTGATCAAGATCAAAACTATTTGTCAAGTCGAGCTTAGTGACATCATTCATCAGGCGACTCTTTTTTACCCTACACTAAATTCCTCTCTACAACAACACCCAATGGGAGACACATTTTTAGTGTATTGAAAGGAGGGAGTTTTAATAGGAAGGGAACGTGACTTACATTTCCAAATGGCTTGATTCCAGGCAGACGTCCCGCACGCGGCGTCTGATTCGGATTCAAACTGCTTGTCTCTCGTATTTATGGGATTTTTCCAGTCAAAATGTCAAATTTTTAACTTTGAGAAGAACAACAGACGAAAATTTAAAGCAAACGATTTTGCAGCGGTAAAAGCGTTAGACATGATTGTGTTGTTTGAGGAACTATATCAAGCGTTGTTGTAAGGAGGGAATCGTTGTTCAGATGGCCACTTTCGGAAGGATACACTATGTTTGTATTGAATAAGAAATAGTATGAGCGCAGTTATAACCAGATCTTCTCCATGTACTAGTCCGAGTAAAACAATTTGGGAAAATCTACAAAGCTAAAACCCTTTACCTATAGAAGTATTTTAGAGCGCTTTTAATTTAATCTTCCATTGAAAAAATAGATCCAATTTATACAGTCATGAACATGGTCCATAATAAATAGTTTCTTTATCCTAAAAGCTGGTGTTATATGACCTATTTTGTGCCGCAGTGCCGTAAACTAATTTGTACTACTGTTTCTTTCAAAGAATCAAATTCATATTCTAAACCTGTTTAATCAACAGCCCTCTGCATAATTAGCACCTACTACTTGTAACCTCACTAAAAACCCAATGACTTTGGGTGCAAACCTCCCGAAAACTTTAGAACAATCAGAATGTCTACTTTTAAGGCAGGTGGCAGCTGAATGTTAAAAAGAAAGAAGTATAGTAAAACGTCACGGTAGCAAACCTCCTGCAATACCTTTGTCCAGGTACGGCATCCTGCAATACCGTATAGTAAAACGTACAGGTAGCAAGCCTCCTGCAACACCGTATAGTAAAACGTCACGGTAGCAAACCTCCTGCAATACCTTTGTCCAGGAAGGATTCCTCCTGCAATACCGTATAGTAAAACATACAGGTAGCAAGCCGCCTGCAATACCTTTGTCCAGGGAGGAAGCCGCCTGAAATATCGTGTAGTAAAACGTGCAGGAAGGAAGCCTCCTGCAATACCATGTAGTTAAACGTCCAGGTAGCAAGCCTCCTGCAATACGTTTGTCCAGGTAGGAAGCCTCCTGCAATACCTTCGTCCAGTTAGGAGGCCACCTGCAATACAGTTTAGTAAAACGTGCAGGTAGGAAGCCGCCTGCAATATCGTACAGTAAAACGTGCAGGTAGCAAGCCTCCTGCAATATCTTATAGTAAAAACGTACAGGTAGCAAGCCGCCTGCAATAGTGTATGGTAAAACGTGCAGGTAGCAAGCCGCATGCAATACATTTGTCCAGGTAGGAAGCCGCCTGCAATATCGTATAGTAAAACGTGCAGGTAGCAAGCCTCCTGAAATACCGTATAGTAAAACGTACAGATAGGAAGCCGCCTGCAATATCGTACAGTAAAATGTCCAGGTAGCAAGCCTCCTGCAATACTGTATCGTGCAACGTTCAGGTAGCAAGCCTCCTGCAATACCGTATAGTACAACGTGCAGGTAGGAAGCCTCCTGCAATACCGTATAGTACAACGTGCAGGTAGGAAGCCTCCTGCAATACCGTATAGTAAAACGTCCAGGTAGCAAGCCTCCTGCAATACAGTATAGTAAAAAGTGCAGGTAGCAAGCCTCCTGCAATGCCGTATACATGTAGTTAACATCCGGGTAGTAAGCCTCCTGTAATACCGTTGTCCAGGTAGGAAGCCTCATGCAATACCGTATAATAAAACGTGTAGGTAGGAAGCCTTCTGTAATACCTTTGTCCCGGTAGCAAGCCTCCTGCAATACATTTGGCTCGGTAGCAAGCCTCCTGCAATACTCTTGTCCAGCTAGCAAGCCTCCTACAATACCGTTTAGTAAAACGTCCGGGTAGCAAGCCACCTGCAATACCGTTGTCCAGGTTGCAAGCCTCCTGCATGCAATATCTTTGTCCAACTAGCAAGCCTCCGACAATACCGTATAGTAAAACGTCATGGTAGCAAGCCTCCTGCAATACCTTTGTCCAGGTAGGGATACTCCTGCAAACCCGTATAGTTAAACGTGCAGGAAGGAAGCCTCCTGCAATACCGTATAGTAAAACGTTCAGGTAGCAAACCGCCTGCAATACCTTTGTCCAGGCAGAAAGCCTCCTGCAATACCGTATAGTAAAACATCCAGATTGCAAGCCTCCTGCAATACCTTTGTCCAGGTATGAAGACTCCTGCAAAACCGTATAGTAAAACGTGCAGGTAAGAAGCCTCCTGCAATACCATTTTCCATGTAGGAAGCCTCCTGCAATACCGTATAGTTAAACGTCCAGGTAACAAGCCTCTTGCAATAAATTCCTCCAGGTAGGAAGCCTCCTGCAAAACCGTATAGTAAAACGTGCAGGTAAGAAGCCTCCTGCAATAAACTTTGTCTATGTAGAAAACCTCCTGCAAAACCGTATAGTTAAACGTCCAACAAGCCTCCTGCAATAACGTATAGTAAAACGTCCAGGTAGCAAGCCTCCTGCAATTTTTTTTGTCCAGGTAGCAAGCCTCCTGCAAAACTGTATAGTAAAACGTGCAGGAAGGAAGCCTCATGCAATAACTTTGTCCATGTAGCAAGCCTCCTGCAATACCGTATAGTAAAACGTTAGGTAGGAAGCCGCCTGTAATACCGTATAATAAAACGTGCAGGTAGGAAGCCGCCTGCAATACCGTATCGTAGGTAGGAAGCCTCCTGCAATACCGTATAGTAAATAGTGCAGGTAGCAAGCGACCTGCAATACCGTTTACATGTAGTTACACGTCCGGGTAGTAATCCTCTTGCAATACCGTTGTCCAGGTAGGAAGCCTCCTGCAATACCGTATAGTAAAACGTACTGGTAGCAAGCCTCCTGCAATACCTTTATCTAGGTAGCAAGCCTCCTGCAATACCTTATAGTAAAACGTCCAGGTAGGAAGCCTCCTGCTTTACAGTATAGTAAAACGTCCGGGTAGCAAGCCTTCTGTAATATCATTGTCCAGGTAGCAAGCCTCCTGCATGCAATACCTTTGTCCAGCTAGCAAGCCTCCTACAATACCGTATAGTAAAACGTCCAGGTAGCAAGCCTCCTGCAATACCGTATAATAAAACGTGCAGGTAGGAAGCCTCCGGCAATACCTTTGTCCAGGTAGCAAACCTCCTGCAATACCGTAGAAAAAACGTCCAGGTAGCAAGCCGCCATCAATACCGTATAGTAAAACGTGCAGGTAGGAAGCCTCCGGCAATACCTTTGTCAAGGTATCAAGCATTCTGCAATAACGCATAGTAAAACGCGCAGGTAGGAAGCCTCTTGCAATACCGTATTTATAAAACTTGCAGGCAGGAAACCTCCTGTAATACCGTATAGTAAAACTTGCATGCAGGAAGCCTCCTATAATACTTTTGGCTAGGTAGCAACCCTCCTGTATTACCGTATAGTAAAACGTGCAGGTAGCAAGCCTCCTGTAATACTTTTGTGAAGGTAGCAAGCATCCTGAAATAACGCATACTAAACCGTCCAGGTAGCAAGCCTCCTGCAATACCTTTGTCAAGGTAGCAAGCCTCCTGGAATACCGTAGAGTAAAACATCCAGGTAGGAAGCCTCATGCAATACTGTATAGTAAAACCTGTAGGCAGGAAGCCTTCTGTAATATATTTGGCTAGGTAACAAGCCTCCTGCAATACCGTATAGGGAAACGTCCAGGTAGCAAGCCTACTGCAATACCTTTCTCCAGGTAGGAAGCCTCCTGCAATACCGTATTGTAAAACGTGCAGGTAGCAAGCCGCCTGCAATACCTTTGTCCAGGTAGCAAGCCTCCTGAAATACCGTAAAATAAAACGTCCAGGTACAAAGCCTCCTGCAATACCTTTGTCCAGCTAGCAAGTCTCCTGCAATACCGTATAGTTAAACATCCAAATTGCAAGCCTCCTGCAATATCATAAAGTAAAACGTCACGGTAGCAAGCCGCCTGCAATACCTTTGTCCAGGTAGCAAGCCTCCTGCAATACCGTATAATAAAACGTTCAGGTAGCAAGCCGCCTGCAATACCATTGTCCAGGTAGGAAGCCTCCTGCAATACCGTATAGTAAAACATCCAGATTGCAAGCCTCCTACAATACCTTTGTCCAGGTAGGAAGCCTCCTGCAAAACCGTATAGTAATACGTGCAGGTAGGAAGCCTCCTGCAACACCGTATAGTAAAATGTGCAGGTAGCAAGCCTCCGGCAATACCGTATAGTTAAACGTCCAGGTAGCAAGCCTCCTGCAAAACCGTAGAGTAAAACGTTCAGGTAGGAAGCCGCCTGTAATACCGTATAGTAAAACGTCCAGGTAGCGAGCCGCCTGCAATACCTTTGTCCAGGTAGGAAGCCTCCTGCAATACCGTATAGTAAAACGTTTAGGTAGGAAGCCTCCTGCAATACCGTATAGTAAAACATCCAGATAGCAAGCCTCCTGCAATACCTTCGTCCAGTTAGGAGACCACCTGCAATACAGTTTAGTAAAACGTGCAGGTAGGAAGCCTCCTGCAATACCGTTTAGTAAAACGTCCAGGTAGCAAGCCTCCTGCAATACCGTAGAGTAAAACGTCCAGGTAGGAATCCGCCTGTAATACCGTATAGTAAAACTTACAGATATGAAGCCTCCTGCAATACCGTTTAGTAAAACGTCCAGGTAGCAAGCCTCCTGCAATACCGTTTAGTAAAACGTCCAAGTAGTAAGCCTCCTGCAATACCGTAGAGTAAAACGTCAAGGTAGGTAGCCGCCTGTAATACCTTTGTTCAGGCAGGAAGCCTCCTGCAATACCGTATAGTAAAAAATCCAGGTAGGAAGCCGCCTGTAAAACCGTATAGTAAAACGTCCAGGTAGCAAGCCTCCTGCAATACCTTTGTCCAGGTAGGAAGCCGCCTGCAATATCGTATAGTAAAACGTGCAGGTAGGAAGTCTCCTGCAGTACCGTATAGTAAAACGTGCAGGTAGCAAGCCTCCTGCAATACCTTCGTCCAGTTAGGAGACCACCTGCAATACAGTTTAGTAAAACGTGCAGGTAGGAAGCCTCCTGCAATACCGTTTAGTAAAACGTCCAGGTAGCAAGCCTCCTGCAATACCGTAGAGTAAAACGTCCAGGTAGGAATCCGCCTGTAATACCGTATAGTAAAACTTACAGATAGGAAGCCTCCTGCAATACCGTTTAGTAAAACGTCCAGGTAGCAAGCCTCCTGCAATACCGTTTAGTAAAACGTCCAAGTAGTAAGCCTCCTGCAATACCGTAGAGTAAAACGTCAAGGTAGGAAGCCGCCTGTAATACCTTTGTTCAGGCAGGAAGCCTCCTGCAATACCGTATAGTAAAATATCCAGGCAGGAAGCCGCCTGTAATACCGTATAGTAAAACGTCCAGGTAGCAAGCCTCCTGCAATACCTTTGTCCAGGTAGGAAGCCGCCTGCAATATCGTATAGTAAAACGTGCAGGTAGGAAGCCTCCTGCAATACCGTATAGTAAAATATCCAGGCAGGAAGCCGCCTGTAATACCGTATAGTAAAACGTCCAGGTAGCAAGCCTCCTGCAATACCTTTGTCCAGGTAGGAAGCCGCCTGCAATATCGTATAGTAAAACGTGCATGTAGGAAGTCTCCTGCAGTACCGTATAGTAAAACGTGCAGGTAGCAAGCCTCCTGCAATACCTTTGTTCTGCCTTCAGCTGACATCTGCAATATGAACAATTTTGTGTTGCGGTTCTGTAAAAGTAAACTCAATTAAAAACAATTATTTTTAAGTTTCAAAGTTTTCCTGACTGAAGTGTAGCTTAATAGAGGCTTGTCATGTTATTTATCCCAATTGGAACAACACTCTCTCTACAACGGCATCATTATTTCAGTACAGTTTACAAATAGTTTGTTCCTTTCCAATAACAACTCTTCCTCGTTCCAAAACAAGACAATTGTAGTTAACCCTTACACTGTTGCAATATCGTCTGCTTATTCATTTATCAAAAAAAGCATGACCAAAAGTCCAAAACACATTGGGACATGCATTTGTTTAATGAAGACCGAAATATGTTAAAATATTAGTAAATCATTTAATACTTTCTTAAAAAGACTGAAAGCAAAATGGCATATTTGCATACATTTAAACAAAACACTCAAAGCAAAACAAATTTGCGGCATTACATTATCGTGCATGTGGCATTTAAAACAATATGATCGGTATAAAAATCCCTTAGGCCCGTTTAAAGAAACGTCGTCAGACAAAAACGGTCGTAAGTCAAAACTGTAAAAGATATCATATTTCTCCATTTCAAGGCGATTCGAAAGATGTGTCACAAGACACGATTAGATTGAGAAAGAAATAAACTTTTGAGAATTTTAGAATCTGAATAACGACCATTTTTGTTGTTCGACGTTTCATGAAACGGGCCTTTTTATTGTTCTTGTCGCTTTTTCTAGTTCGACTTAATTTCGACTTAAGTCTACGCGTTGAGCTTTGCTATATGCATGTCGTATAGGATAAAGTCGTTCGCTAGATTAGAATTACATTGTGGTCAAGCGCTCCACCGAGTTCAAATTTTTTTCTTTCTTTGAAATGTATTTCTAACATTAATGTTATTTCTAACTGATATTAACGTGCTTTCCATAGGTACTTGACACAAAGATTTAGAACTATTACAAAAGAATTGACGAGATCGCCGATATTCTCTTGTGAAATAAAAAGTAGATGTTGATAAATTAATCGTTTCCCGAGGGTACCAAAAGAGAATATCGACAATCTAGTGTATTTTAGCACCAGTTTAAGTTAATAGTTGAGACTACCTGGACGGTCCCGTTGTATACCATGAGTTTTTTTAATAGATCTAGATCTATGTGTCAAGTACCTGTGGTGCTTTTAGGCGTGTGACATCCATTAAAAAGTATTTAAGGTGGTTCGACAGCGGGCGGTCCGCATCCTGAGTTCCGGAAATGCTGATGACTTTCACCTGATCTTTGCGGCACGTGCTTATAGTAGAAAATTTAGATAAAGAAAAGTTTGATCTGCTTCTGTGTATTCTCTGTTAGCGCAGTTGATACGGTGATTGACTTGCAATCCAAAGGTTCTAGGTTCGATTTTCCACTCGCTTCAAACTTGATTTTTTTAACAAATTGTCCGAATTTAGTGACTTGTCAATTCATAACGCAGTGATCAAAGGACAGGCTATGTTTAGTCACGTAATAATGAATAATATCAGATGCAAGTATAGTCAAGTGACAGCCTAATTTGTGAGGAGTTATAGCCTATATGACAGATGACAGCTTAACACAGGACAAAAAGAATGCTAAAAGATAGATCCTAGAGAAGCTTTTATGCATTACTTTTGTTATGCATTAAGCAGTCACTTGCCTTTAAAGATCTACAGGCTACCGTATTCAATGGTCCCTTATTACAGGTTTGACTTATGGTATTACATGGATTTAGAGCTGACGGCATTTTAAAGTTGAACTCAAGGGAGGTTACTCGTTTTGTGTTAACATTTTGTCAGAATTTCAGGAAATCATTTATAAAATGTAAATTCTACTGTAGATTTTCATTAAATTTTTGTGACTAGTAGAATTAAGTTATATCTATCTAATAAGATTAGAATTAGTGTATGTTAAACATCTAGATATTTTGTAATTTGAGATTTTCAGAATTTGACTTTTTTAAAATATTGATATTTCCAGAAAATATGATATGAAATACTTTTGTTTGCCCAATATCTTATAGTCTATGTACAGTTAACTTGAATGTACAGAACTTATTGAGTTATATCATTTTATAAAGAAAATATACCTGTTTATTAAAAAAGGAGCTTTTCTCGACAAACGGTCCTGTCAGAAAAAAACGGCACTGTAACTTTTTTTAATTTTAATGATTTTTCACTCTCCATATGGTATATTTCAATTTAATCAAGGTTTCAAAGAATTCTGACACAAAATAAGCTGACCCGCGAACCACCTTAATTAAGCCATAATGGTTTTCAGCCCCTTTTACTCATTCACCCCTGAAACTTTTAATGAACAATTCTAATTTCAAATAAAACTATTTAGGGTTACTTTTAGCAATAAATTTAAAACTTAAAAACAGGGAAGACCCTGATCAGAGGGCTCCTTAAAGAGCCCACTGATTAGGGTATAACTGTTTGCATGAGACAAATGTAATCATCACAGGCACACTGTTTGTAAATGACGATAATACTCGTCGCTAGGGTTGAATATGTTAACACCCTTTCTGACATATTGTTATCTTGTTTTTTCTAGAGACCTGTACTGGAACAGCTTCAGTTTCACACATACTGGACCATTTCAACATCTCCCTCTTCTACAAGAACTGATCCTGTCGTTAAATAGTATTGTAGACATACCACTAAATGCATTTGACGGCTGTCGATCACTAACTTCTCTGTAAATACCATTCTCTTTATCTCTCAGTTACAGTGGACAGGGTGTTATTTTTCCCGTTGATACGAAACGAAATGCATTCAAAATGCAGTAAATGGCAGCTCACGGAAAAGATGCCCGGTGTGTGATCTAACTCAAAGCTGTTTGCAACGACTATAGGGTTGTTTGCATGCACGCGTTGATTGGGAAAGTACAGTGCTCAAATCATAGTACTAGCCAAGGCCTATTAGCAGGTGTCTACAGAGCAGTTTCCAAAACACGACAATTATGTCAAACCTATTCACGACTGCAGTGCTGTCTACTTAAAATTGTCGTCTACCGTTTTTACATAATATAGATAGATTTTGAAAGAAAATACTCAATGACGAGTAACAAACAGTTTGAATCCAGATCAGACGCCGCGTTACGCGGCGTTTGATCTGGATGCAAGCTGTGTGCATATCTAAGCCAATTTCCCTCCCTTTAACGACTCCCTCCGAACAAAGGACATACTTTTGTCTCCCATTGAGTGTCGTTGAAGAGAGTGATTGCTGTATTTTGTTTATAATGATTTTATATGAATTATTATGTATGTTTCTGGTGAACTAGTAAAGTTATTGTTACATAGGCAGTATAAATTGGTATGTGACCAGACTCTGAGTTTGATAATTTTTTAACAATTTCAAAGCAATGTACTTTGTTAATTTTATTGTATTGCTTAATCGTATAAAGTTTGTTAAAACGAGACACACTAAGATCTTTGCCACTGTACTATCACCGTTTCAATGCAGAAGGCCCTTAATAAGACAGGACAGTAACTATTTGCACACGTATTCTACTTTAAGCGATTGACCATTCTCATCAGCCGACATTCCGAACTAGGTTTAGATCATAATTTGTTATATTTACATTCACCCTGTAAAGTCTTTATGTAATCCTATTAAAAATTTGCGGTACATCTGCCGATGAACCTTCACTTCGGAACTGGTTTTAGCCAGTTCGGATTTCGCCCGTGCTATTCGTGGACTTCTTCAAATAGACTACATCGGGCACTTAACACTAAGCTCCCATTGGTCGACGGTAATATGACACTAGCGGAGTGATACAGACCCATAGGTCGTTGCCATCGCGTTGCTATGTGTGTAAATGGGTTAAGAAAACAACCGCGACCTGTATTTTTAGAATGTGCTTTGGCAATAGATATTCAAGTTGCACTGTTATTTGTTTGCCTTGTAAGTCTTTTCCATTCACAGAGAGAAAGTTTACTGGAAAAAATCCTGAATTTTTAATACAGTTAGAGTACATGTAGTTGGGACTACTTTCTCACCATATTTAGAAACTGGAATGGCTATTACATCGACATTACATCTATCAAATCTCTTTGACCGGTATATGATAAATTCTTATACAGAAAAACAAATCTGGCCAATAAACACATTAAATTGACAAGACAGAAAATATAAATATAAATATAAGGAATAAACAACATCTCTTTGCCGCTCATGACGGTATGACTACATTAGCTTCGGGGTAAATTTAACGAAAACGCCCTTTGGGCGTTTACGCAATTTACCCCCTGCGAAGCTAATGTAGTCATACCGTCATGAACGTCAAAAATATGTTGTTTATTCCTATAATGAACTAGAGTAACTGATTGGTCTTCCAAGAGTTCCGATATTAGCACGGTTAACCCTAGTGAAGAATGTACTGTTAAATAGTGCACGTGACTTGTGCAAAAGTATAGACCCTCTGACCAGGACCTCGCCCACAACCCTATATAAGCGAAGAAGGACCGTCTCAGTGTACGAATTTTCAGTAGAACACTCACGCGCTAAACGTTCTAACGTGACGTCATTTGGCTTCGAAAATGCGTACGCCAAGAAATGTAGCGCCGTTGCTTCAGTGCAAATTAAGGTTAAATCATGTGTTATAATCGAAATAATAAATTAATACCAGTGTTTTATCTAACAATCGAACACGGGTAGTCGTTGAGATGCTTGTAATTAAGCCACTTGGCCTAAAGGCCTCATGATTAAATTACTATGCATCTCAACTCCTACAAGCGCTCGATTGCACGATAAAACACTAGTATGAATTTATTATTTCTTAAACAATATATCACTATTAGAATCAGCCCTAGATAGTAAAACACGGACACGTTTCCATAGGAAATTGGAATCGTCCATTTATATGAGATAACTGATATTTGTCTGATCTCATCAGGTTCATACTATATTCCTTATGCCGTGATGTGTTTGATTGCAGATCACTGCGTGGAAATAATATACCAGAGTTACGAGCGCGCCATCTAGAAGGTCTCATGGCTCTGGAGGAATTATATCTGTACAGAAATAAACTTGGCTGGATTGAAGACGGCACGTTCGCTAATCTAGGCAGTCTATTAATTTTGTAAGTACCATGGAACATTTTTCTGTCCTGTTGAACCAAATATATGTTCCACGTAGCCTGTTTCTTTGTTTTAAATATGTTTTGATAAGTGACCAAATAAATGGGTTGAAAGTAAAGCAGATTGCACCTTAAAAGAAAAGAAGCAGTTTGTGGGAAATCGGTCTGTTATTTATATTTCACTTAAAACATGAGGTCCGGTCGTGAACGGGATGCATACAGACATAACTAGATACAGAACTAACTGATGGAGTCTTTGCTTATTAGATAGAAGGCCGTCATATCAACATATTCGGTTTGAATCCTAATTTAGGTAAGGTCATTTAAATATTCGCATTTTGCCCGCTACTTTAGCTGTATTGGGCATCTAAGGAATAATGCTTTATTTCTTGATAACAAAAAGAGTTTAATATCTAAGAAACTTTGATAAGTAGGTAGCTGTACTCTTGATGAAGTTAGAATTAATGATAGATTGACAACTTAAGCAAATTTTTCACATGAAATGAATACGTCAACCAAACATACACAACATGTATACATTTAATGGCATTCAGTGTCAACAACATGCATCCGTCAACCCCGTGATAATTTGTGTCCTAGCCATCGGAATATAACCGGTCCTTTTTAACACCAAAAAACCTCTCAAAACCTCCTAAAATTACTCCAAACTTCTGCAAATCACTTGGAAAATGTCGACAAAGGAAATAAAGCGACTGAAAACAAAATATAGCATATAACTGTTGGTTTTGTTTGGTAAATAGATATCAGGGGTCGTACTACAAAAACTTTCGTAAGTCGGATTCTAAAATCTCTCAATTAATATTCATTCCTCTATCTTATCCTGTCTAGTAACATCTCTTAAAGACAATTCAAAAGAAATGTCACAAGACAGGGTTTGATATAGAAAAATGAAATAAGATGTGTTTTATTGTTTTGACGTACGACCGTTTTGTCGTACGACGTTTCGTAAGGTGTATTTATAATCGCGTAAATATTAATTTGCGAAAGCAATTTATATAACAAAACATTAGAAAGAAAACAAACAACGAGCGAGGCGTGATTCGAACTCTTGCAGAGTAAACAAAACAAGATAAGCCGAAAAGTACGCCGATATGGTTTCTCAAGGAACTACAGAGGCATCACTATATGGTGGTCTATTTAGTTATATAATAATTGTATGTAACGGAGTTTAAAACAAAGGCCCCGTTCCATTCACTGTCCGGAACACGTTCCAGAACCTGTTCCAGAACAGGTCTCAATGGAACGCAATTGTTCTATTTAGAACAGGAAGTTGAAAAATCAAAATGGCGTTGAATAAAATTATGATTACAGTTAAACTAGAGCTGTTATTGTTTTCTTCATATCCCGTCAAGAAAAAAAGTAATATACCAAGTTAAAGTCTTCTTTCAGTCCGAATGACCGCTCAGCCGACTGTACATATACAGAGAATAGTTTTAAATCAAAGAGCAGCACTAGATTAATATCACTGGCTAAATGTCTTAAAATAGTCACCATTTTCATCCTCTTTATACTGAAGAACATTGATGCACTAGTCAATTTGTAGCGCTTATATAGCCACGTTTGTGTCGGAGCATATTTACTTGACACATTATTTGTTTCAATGTTTGTTTTTAATATAGATATATCATATAAAAAATGGTAAAGTCAAAAATAAAATCTTTTTAAAAATAGGTCATGTACCTGTGCATAGGGGTTAGTTTTGGTTAAGGTTTTGATGCATTTGTTGAAATACCGATGATCAAGTTTACCCAAAATATTTCTATGCAGGACGGGGCTTATGTATTTGACTGACTGTGCACATTTGTGCTTGAATGCTGCTTCAGTAGTGATGAAAAACACTCCAAATAGCAACATTTATCAAATCTGGCGTCTCCAATTGCTCAGATTGCCGCCATGTTGATGACGTCACTGTTCCGCCTGCACCACCTCGAATAACAGAACAGTTGAAACATGCCCGGAACACTGTTCCACTGCCTTCCATTGATGTTCCGTCTGTCCGGAACAATCGGAACAGTGAATGGAACGGGCCCAAATACTCCGTCAAAGTCAGATTAACCCTTTCATTACCAATTTTCTGTGAGATTTTTACCCCTTCACCGTTTCATTGTCGTATTCTTCCATTTTATTTTTTGCTAGATCGTTTCAAAGTAATATTCAATGTAGTATGACTTAAAACATATCTAAACGAGTGTCAAACAGTTTGGATCCTGATCAGACGCCGCGATCATGATTAAACTGTTTGCAATCGCGCTCTCAAGCGTCATTGAAAATGAAATGGTTAAATCTCAAAACCTAAGATTCAGTGATTTCCTAAGGATGTTTCTATACCGATCATATGTGTTTTAATGCTATAAATCTATGCACAATGATGCCACAACCTTGTACTGATTGTCCCATTTTCTCTTTTTGGAAAATATGCCATTTACAGTCTCTTTAATTAACGCAGACGGTACCATTTTGCGTTTTTTTACAAACATTTTAGAGATATACACTCGTGTAACTTAGCAAGGATTCCGATGGGAGGTGCTTTCTCAAGTCGTACACTAGATACAGGCGTTCTACTACATCACAATCGAATAACAACTGTTCCAACTGGTGCTTTTAAGGGTCTTATTTGTGAAAATATGTAAGTGATTGTGTTGTATGTGTTAATTAAAGTGAGTAAGACGCTATTCATAATGTTATAATGATTTTGTCTTTAGATTCAAACAATGCTCATTCTCTACAACAACAGCCAATTGGAGACACTACTGTGTGCGCTGTTTGGATGGAGTTGTAATAGAAAGGGACACTTAATACGCTGAGAGTATTAAAAGTATAATGGCAAATAGTTTGGACCCTGATCAGACCGCGCTACTTGGTGTCTGACCTGAGTTCAAACTTTATGTCAGATTTTTGTTTCTTCTGTCAAACTATCAACTTTGAGGAAGAAAAACAAACGACAAATTTAAGCAGACGATATTTCAGCAGTGGAATCGGTAGATATAGTAACTGTTGTTTCGTTTTGGGAACATGGGCAAGCAGTGTTGTAAGGATGGATTCGTTGTTTAAAGGGCCGTTGTAGGAATGGAGCACTGCATCTTTAAGTCATTTCTACAGATACAAGATCATTGTACTTCCACGAGTCAGCTCTTAAACTGATTGTAGTAAGGAAAATATCCACTCATACATAATTAATATAGGCATGTGTTTATATGTATAAAATGGACAATATAAATCGATACCGTAGAGCATGTACTAAGCGAACGTTCATTGAATAGGCATACAGAAAGCACATGCATGTGTCTGCTGAAAGGGGGATAACACAAGATGCAGTTATTCCATGCATGAGCTTTCTGTGTGAATACTTATACAATATATGTTCCATGGACATTTCTATAGTGTTTGCTTAGTTCAGTCTAAACCTGTTAATACTTTGTTGCATTAATATGAATACCATCTAGTCTATGATACCATAGATAATGATGTTTAAGTTGTCATAGTATGTTTCATATGTGTCAGTGGGGTTTTGAGCTCCTCTCAATTTGAATTTGGAGGAAACCGTTTAAGTATCACTTTATTTTTAAATACATAGCTTCATATAAATACGACAGACTCAAGCAGGAAACGCAACACAAACAATACACCCACCTCTCAAGCAGAACACACACACAGTCATACCATAACAAGCACACACACACACACACACACACACACACACACACACACACACACACACACACACACACACACACACACACACACGCGCGCGCAATACCATTCCTTCATCTACACATTAAATAGAAAACAACACGCAATACAAACACAAAGCAAAGTGAATATAGGAGCCCGCCCGTCAGTAGCAATCAATAATT
The DNA here is from genome assembly GCA_922989275.2 of Gari tellinella. Lineage (NCBI taxonomy): Eukaryota > Metazoa > Mollusca > Bivalvia > Cardiida > Psammobiidae > Gari > Gari tellinella. The sequence continues at coordinate 98,804,132 of OV277860.1, forward strand.
AATTATAAGGGGGGGGGGGATAAATCTGAACAAAGGGAGATCCTTTGAAAGCACAGAAAACAAAGCAAACACTACAAATTGCAAACTAGGTTTAATTGAGTCTGTTCATGAGCAATACTGAAACATGCAACAGTGCCCAAGCCCCCAGCACCTGGGTTTAGGGGCGCCCATCCTCACTCTTATCTCTGACATTCACCTATAATGACGAACAGTGTACATGAAATATAAACCCTGTTCCACAACCTTACAACCAAAAAGACCGGTAAAAACTCAGTAAGTAAATACATGTAAAACATTTAGCAAAAATTCTATGACAAGAAGACAAGAGAATTAAACTTTTAAACCCGTGTTAAAAATAACCCACTATGGCAACGGTCAAATTGTACTCAAGCGACTGGTCCGTAGTCACGAGTAACTGTAAGACATGTCTGCTCTCCAAACAGACCCTTATTCCGTTTTAATAAGACAGCTCTTAGATTTATAACAGTAAAACAAGATCCACTGACGCCCTCTTCATACTATATACAGTGCTCCCTAGCTACAAAGGTGACAGAATAAACATAATGACGAGTGACAAACAATTTAAATCCATGTCCAACGTCGCTTAACGCGGCGTCTTATCTGGAATCAAGCTATTTGCAAATGTACGCCAAGTCGTGTTCAGCACTCTAAGGGTATTAATTTTCCCTCCCTATAATAACCCACTCCAAAACACATAGTTATTCTCTACCATTGGGTGTCGTTGTTGAGAGAGCACTGTATATACATGTTTTACAATATGGTAGCGAGGTCTGGGGGTTCTCAGAGGCTATCAACATTGAAAGAGTCCATCTTCGCTTTTGCAAAAACTTACTTGGCGTCAAACCACAGACACCAAACAATCTTATATATGGAGAACTGGGGAGACTACCGCTTAAACTATATAGAGTGCAAAACATAATAAAATACTGGTTAAAATCACTACATTTTCAGAGCAAAAATATACCAGTATAACTTACAATATCATGCTAAATGATTTGCACTCAAACCCTAACAAACGCTCATGGGTAACAGATTTTAAGGCCTGTCTAGAGAACCTAGGTTTTAATCATGTGTGGCTGTCACAAGGGGTTGGTAACGTTAAGATGTTTCTGGCAACGCTTAAACAAAGACTTTCAGACACTTATCTACAGTCATGGGATGAAAACCTAACACAATCAACTAGGGGTAAAACTTATAAACTCTTTTCTGATTTTGGCTTTAAGGTGTACTTAGACAAATTAGCAATAACAAAATTCAGACAGGCTTTAACTAGTCTAAGATTATCGTCTCACAGACTTGAAATTGAAACCGGTCGGTGGCACAAACCACAGAAAATACCACTTAATGAAAGAAAATGTCACTTTATGTAACACACTAGAGGACGAAAGTTTGCCATCTTAATCAAGAACTTAGAAATACATACATAAAAGATTATTATTGGAATCACCCTAACAGTGAGAAATTTACCAGCCTATTAAGTTCCGATAATTTCTAAACTCTGAAGAATTTGGCAATATTCATACATAAATCGTTCATCAGCAGAAATCCAAATATGCAAAAAGACTAATATAGTTAAAGAATAACCGAGTACAAATTAAGACAAGAATCAAACTACATGTACTAAGCTCTTCTTAAGACATTACATGTATCACCCTGTTGTTATGCCTATTGATATTTATCCCTTCAACTTAATGCAAATGACAGACAGTGCGGACCCTGATCAGAGGGCTCAAGTACGTACCCTCTGGTCAGGATCAACACTGTCTGCTTGAAGAAAAGTGAATTATACATAATTATACTGTAACACAGTATAACAGACAATAAGCAAACAAGTCAGTGGGCTCATTCAAGAATCGCATTGTCCGTTTCTACATTGTATGTATAGGAAAAGTGTACTCTGTACAGTTACCCTGTAATGTAACAGATAGTGCAGACCCTGACCAGAGGATTCATTGGGAAGCTCTCCGATCCTGGTCTGCACTATATACGTATCAGGAATTTATTTGCACAAAGAGTGCTGACACACATTAGAGGGCTCATGTATGAGACATCTGTCCTTGGTTTGCACTCTTTGCATAGAAAAGTGTACCCTTCATAGCTGCACTGTAATGCAAGATGACAGAGAGTGGGGAAACAAATCAGAGGACTCATTTACGAGACATCTGCTCCGAATCTACACTGTCTGCATAGGAAAAGTGTACTCTGCACATCTACTCTGACACATAATATACATGTATTAGGTTGGCCTAGTGCAGACTCTGATCAGAGGACCCATCGGGGAGTACTTTGATCTTGGTCTACTACACAGTATCTATTGTAATACCTTCTGCATAAATATTGTATACTCTCATAGTTGAATTGTACTGTGAACTGTAAAGTGTTCTGGCCTTACCCAGAGGGCTCATTTGAGACCTCTGTTCTGGGTCTATAGTGTTTGCATAAACACTATTCATAGATTTACCGAAACGCAAAATGAAAGACACTGCATACACAGATCAGCGAGCCCCTTGATGGGCCCTCCGATATGTGTCTCCAGTGTCAGCAAGGAAATCACAGATACTATTCATAGTATCACTGTTTTTATGTTTGTTTACATCATGTTAACTCTGCTAAGACGATCTTGTGTTGGACGACCACATTGTTGGGGGCGCATATCGGGGATTTAGTGAAGTGGGGCTGCCTAATGTGGGATTTGAACGATGCTGAGGGTAACCACTGGCTCCCTCTATTGTCTGGCCCTGTATCTGGCTGCTACATATCACTGTAATTTGATCAACCAAATGGTTCCCTATGCGGTGGCCGCTCAATACATGATTGATCTACTTGTTCCACGTCACTATTGCTTTAATTTATTACATGTACCTAGTTGATGCATAGCAAACACGTCGTATATATATATAATAGCCATATTTTATTCTTGGTATGATAACCGTTTATACCGCTTGTTCGTTAATAATTTCATTGAATAGTAAAGGGAGGTAATTAAATAACACACATATATGCAGTAAACCGCATGCATGTGAGTTAACTAATTACATTTCATTTCCCTCTGGGATTAAAAGATTAAAAAATGTACACTTTGCGACTTGTTTTCGATGCACTGTATACTATCATTAATATTATGACTGTTCCACCATTGACCTAACTACATGTATAGTTGTATAAAGCGAATGTGTACTGATAAGCCGCTGGCTTTTGTACTGAATAAAGTATCTATCTATCATATAGCCATGTCTGCATATGTGTAGTTGATGTAACTATACAGTCAGACATATAGTAAGCAACCTTTCTTTGACGAATGTACAGAAGGCACATACATGTTCAATTGAATGCAGGATGAAAATCATGCAAAACGCTCGTGCATGAACTGTCTGACTTTTATTGATTTAGCATTTTAGTCAGGTGAGATTTATGGAAAATATGAAATTGACCATCTAATTTGCATAAACAAATGGCCGCCAAAACTGCTAATTGTACTCTCTACTTTTACCATTTTCTACACCATCACTTGACCTTTACTAACTATTGAAATTGACAGATAAGGTGTCTATATATGTTTCCATGGTCATACAATATAATTCAGCCATTTCTGATTAATTCCGAGAGTTACATTATTCAGGAATATGCAAATTAGCGCATAAATTGCAACAAAAAATTAAAAATTCATATTATTTTATTAATAAAACTAGTCAAGGACATGTATTAGTAAAATGATGTATCTGTATACTGTGTTGTGAATTACATGTATATAAGTTTAGACTATTTGTTTAGATAAGACAGTTTAATTGTAAAGCGGTCAGAAAAAATAACAGAATTGCCGGTGTAACGCAGTAGAATGACCCACCCCTGCTGAAATGACCCAATACCGTAGAATAAGGACCCCATCGACTCGTAGTAGAATGACCCACCCTCACGCAGAGGAATGACCCCCGTAGAGAAATGACCCCCTTTTCTGTTACACTGTTGTTGTTACTATTTATACAATAACTGTTATTACTACTGCTGCTGCTGCTATTGCTTTTAGATGACTACTACTACTTCTAATACAAACATACTAACACGATAAGTATACCAAAAGTCTCTCAAACCTAATGTACAGTTTCTTTATCGTGTAAGAATATATTACCAACTTTGCTGCTGCTTTTACTACTGCTACCATTTCTTATTTCAAGTACTTCTAGTACAACAGTTTTTGCTTCTGCTGCTGTAACTAATTCCGCTACTACTGTTTCTACAACTACATCTACTACAATTATACTACTCCTTTTGCTGCTGTTGCTGCTGCTAATACTGCTGTTTCTCCGAGTACCTCTACTAATAATATACTACTTCTTTTGCTGCTGATACTACTACTGCTTTTTTGTACAGCTACTATTACTTCTACTGCTGCTGATGCTGTTGTTTCTGCTACTTTTGCTGCTACTATTGTAACTACTACTATTTCTACTCCTGTTGCTGCTTCTTTTACTAGTGCTACCACTGCTACCATTTATAGTAATAATGCTGGTGTTGTTGGTAATACTACTGTTACTACTACCTCTTCTCCTACCAATTAATTCCTCCTATTGTTGCTGCTTCTACGACTGCTACCACTGCCTCCATTTCTACTACATGTACTACTACTAGTACTGCTACTTAACTGCTACTAATATTACTACTGCTATGGCTGCTGCTACTGCAGCTAGTGTTAGAACAACACCTTTTTACAATAGCAGTAGTAGACGAAGTAAAAATAGAAGGAGCTCAAAATTCCCGATGTAAACACTGTGCCCAAATAATTAAAATCATTTACGACTTCAAAAATCTTTCGCAAATTCTATTCCGTCGATCAAAGGAATAAATCGATTTCGCACCTTTTGTGCACGCTCAGGCATAAATATGAAAGAATAATGTCTTCTCATCCACTGTACACTAAAGTAGGTTAAATACGGTGTCGATATATGAATGGCTCGTTGGCAATTATATTCCCCACAGCTACACTGTTTTAAAGATATTTCCTCAGTCCGATGATGGGGTCTCCCTATTGTTCTCGATAGGCGTGCAAAAGCATGCAGCATAAGCTGCCAGCATGTATACTAATCTCAGTTTACCTGGTGAGGCTCTAGAGGCTTTTCCGGGTTATTTCTAACCAAACTATCAAATATAAAGGTCGGGTTTCACATGAGACGCTTCAATGGTTCTTTGCTACCTGCATGTGCACAAGACTCATGCTTTTTGCAAGGAAATTGTCTGGCAAGGCGTTATTACCGAAAGGTCGTCAGGAAATGTCTTTAAATGACGAGTATACTTGTCGGTAGGGTGACACGTGCTAATATGGCCTTTTTCCATGACTAGATATGGTTCTACGCGATGAGGGGTGGTGGGAGATCGAGAGGCTTTTTTTTCACGTAGAATACAGACCTTCATTTTCACTTCATTTTCCTTCATAAAGTATGGACAGTGGGTCATTTGTCTACGTAGAATGAAGACCCTGTGTCTTTTTGCTACTATAAATTAAGACCCGGGTCATTTTCATTCGTAGAATATGGACCCTGGGTCATTTGTCTACATAGAATGAAAACCCTGTGTCGTTCGTCTACGTAGAATAAGGACCCTGTGTTATTTTCTTGCGTAGAATAAATACCCTGGGGACTTTGTGTGTATTATTAGTTATACAGTTTTCTCCACCACATACAAAAACCAGGGCTCCAGCTAAGAGGAGTATTTCAAAACCTAAAATCTTTATTTCTGCATTACACCCTATGGTGTCACTACTCATTAGAATATTATTTTCGAGAAGATTCTAATGTGTAGTAACACAATAGGATTGATAGAGAAAATGTTTGATTTATTCAGTTTACTACCTCTTCTCTTGAGCCCTTGTAAAACCTTGTCAAAAAAATGAATGCCTTAATCTTGCTGTACGTTTTTTAGCTCGCCTGTACGAAGTACAGGACGAGATTATGCTATATCCTCGGCGTATTCGTCGTCGGCGCCGTCGTGAACGGCTAAGAAATAATTAAGAAAATGCCCATCACCTTTATGTTCCTTGGGGTATTGCTTTCATATTTGATGTTCATGTTATGGTGTGTATATATGGACAATACCTTTCCATCCGTGCAAATAGTTTCACCGTGTGACATCGGCCTTGAACTCAGTCTCTGCTTTTAAGTTTCAAAATTTGCCGCGAGCTTTGTTGTGACAACTGTTGTTGTAATTTTATTGTCGTTGTTGTTTTAAGTTTTAACTTACAGGGAGATGATTCAAAAACTGAAAGTCCAGTAATTGTTAAACCGTTAAAAAATCTGAAATAAATTTTATTAAAATCGTCTCTAAAAGACGATTAATCTAAACTAGAGGAAAAGGCGTGTTGAAATCATCTCCATATGTGATCAGTTTTAAAAGGGTATCTTTAAAACTATATGTGGAGATGCCATTTACTTAACACTAAGCTCGAATAATCGTTGAGAATTCAAAGTTTCTTTAAGTATAATTGATACACAAGAAGAACATGAATTTACAGTGTGACCTAGCATGGCTAAGTCAGAGATAAACATTTGGTATATTTTTTAAGTTTGGTTACGAACATTTGTAGACCCTAAGCGTAGAAGACTCATTTATGATATGTGTCTACTATGTTCGACTTGTGGTTATGAACCGACAGCAGCTCGGAGGTACAAGTTGGGTGAGATGTCGACGTACAGTCAGTGCTCCCTCTCTACAACGGACCTACCAATAATGATTCCCTCACCACAACAACGCTTGTCGTTGTTCATCCAACAAGACAAAATATGTTCAACTTTTCACGACTGCAATACCGTCTGCTGTTTTTCTCAAAGTCGCATAAAGGACATTTGGACAGAAAAAAACTAATAATGTGATAAACAGCTTGAATCCAGATCAGAGGCCGCGCTACGCTGCGTCTGATCCGGATTCAAGCTGTTTGCGATGTAAACCAGTTGCCCTCCCTATAACTCCCACCCAACAATACACATACTATTTATCTCCACTTAGGTGTTCATGTAGAGGGGGCACTGTATTATTAAATGAAATGCATTTTCCAAAGGATGGATGTTTCTATATAAGCTTTTATTTATCATTTGATTCTTTCAAATCTCTATTTTAAATGAGAGCCATGTCTTGAATGCATTGGAACAAAGACATGTATAAAAAGGTGTATCGATAACTTGTGGACAAACCGTGCTACAAATATATTCAGGTTTTCAGACTTTGCACGTCTAAATATTGTATACATACATATCGGCTCTATATGACCCTTCAGCGCCGCAGTGCGTTAAAACCCATCAGAATCAAGCAAACAAAGGTAATAGTAGCAGTAGCAGTGATAGTCGTATTAGTAGCAGCAGTAGGGGTTATACGGCAGCGACAGTATCGGAAGTAGTAGTAGTATCAGCAGTAACAACAATAGCAGAAGTAGAAGCAGCAGCAGCAGAAGTAGTAGCAGCAGCACAAACAGCAATAACAGCAGAAGTAGTAGAAGAAACAGCAGCAGCAGTAACGGCAGTTAAACTGAAAGGGGGGGTCATTTCTCTACGGGGGTCATTCCTCTGCGTGAGGGGGGTCATTCTACTACACGTCGATGGGGTCCTTTTTCTACGGTCTGGGGTCATTTCTCTACGTAGTATAAGGACCCGGGTCATTTTGTAGAGGTGGGTCATTCTACTGCGTTACACCGGCTTGTCTTGTCTATATACTGCATTATTAGAGTTGCCTTAGTGTATCTGGGACGTGATTTTCTCTTGAGAAGGTATCATTCAATCATCGAAATTATGATGGATCCAGTAGTCACTTTAAAGATACCATCTTCTATAAATTATAGTGTATGTATATTCTTCCCTACACCCAAAGCTAGTCTTAATACAGCAAGTGAGAATGTACTTGCAACAGTAAAGGATGCTGCTAGAACCAGAAGAAAGTTTAGGGACTCTAAAAATATTGATGTGATCGATCCTCTGGAAAATGTTTTCAATTTAGTTGAAGATAAGATTCTTGTTTGGCACAAAATGTGCTATGTCCATTTCACAGATAAATGTAAGATTCAACGCCTGAAAAGGGTTGCACCAACAGATTCAATTGTCAGAAGCAAGTTGTAGCAATACAACTGTCAGGCGTTCTTTGCGAACCCCCGTACAACCAGTAAACTGGAATCTATGTATTTTTTGTCAGACAACTGTTTTAAAAATACGATTGATATCAGTCATGACAAAAAAAACGAGTCATCAAATAATAGCAGTGTCTTCTATTGATTATACAATTGGCATTTGATTGGCTGGTGTGATTGGTCTGATCGCGACAGATGCCAAATATCATTTGACGTGCCTTAGGGGGGGCACTATCACTTTCTTCAGACCTTTGAATAGGAGCAATCCTAAGAGACAAAATATATTGATTCCCACAAAATATCAACCCATCAACGATACCGAGGAAACTCTCCCTCAAGTTCAACCTCAGGATGATAGTTACCTTTCCCTAGTACATGTAGCTCTGAAAATTCGCGGAGACATACTGGAAGCTGTGGGCCACAAAGGATTCTCTGTACGTGAAGACGGTGCAATTCCATGCATTCAAGATAGTTTAAACATGCTTCTGAGATTAATCTTTGCCGAACAAGAGATATCAGATGACTGCAGTCCTGACAGCGATAAAGGCGTTGTCCAATGCAAGGTTCTGAGTACATGTATTTCACAGGATATTGTTTAATGTATCAGTGGCGGCAAGAAATGGACTCCTAAGCATATTGGTCTTGCAAATACTCTACATCAAGCCACACGATCTAAAGACATAGTGGATTTGTACAATAAAGCTGGTCACTGTTTGAGCTATGAACAGGTGTTGCAAGTAGACACTTCATTAGCTGAGAGCACCCTGACATCAATGGATCAAGCAACTGGTGCCATGTTCCCACCTAACATGGTAGCTAATACATTTATTCGCTACACTACTGACAACATCGACATACTTGACGACACACTTGATGGAAAAAAAACATTTTTCATGGAACCCAAATGGCCACCTTGCAAAGGGGACAACATGCTGATGCTGAACTTCAGGTGCTGAAACCGTCTACTATGCATACGCTTGTGGTGCCATAAATACTGGATACATTATTTTCTATCCATGTAAATCCCTCAATAAGCGAACCTGTCTTCATGGAGCCTGTTAATCGTGACTGGTTCACGAATCCGGAAATACAAAGCGAGTGTGCAAAATAAACATACGAGTATATGTTTTTCTCTTCTTGAAGTGTCAAAACGCTGATACAATGCCTTTTTAGACAGTTTTTTAGACAGTATTCAATCAATCCATATCATCCACGGAACAAAAGCAGACAGCTGTAGGATATTTGCCAATAACTCTTGCTCTGGCTCATGGGTTAGACACACTCAATACCGTTTGACTTGTTTTCTAAGGAAAGTCATACATTACAAGGCCGTGAGATCTTATAAACTCACCTTGCAGTCTCTATGGAAAAGCTGTTGTTGCCACCATTACTAATTGCTATTGAAGCGGACAAAGAATGCCGTGATACAAATATAGCGATGCTTCTGATGACAACCCTGAACTGATAGTGTACCTTAATCAAGAACAGTTTCACGATCTTCTGAATGGATTCATTGCTAATGTCACGGCCTGACTCAGCCGGTGCTGTTGTACGTGACAACGAATAATAGGGGTTCTTTCTGGGTAGGACCAATGAATAACTGAAAATATATATATTGAAGATATAAGTTATATTTCCCAAATAGTAAGTGTTGCCGATACGGCTTTCGAATGACTAATGCCAATACATATATATACAATTAAAATACACAAAATACATAATCAGATACCGATACACATATACTTTAACCATAACAACATTTAAACTAACCTGAAAATATATATATCGAAGATATAAGTTATATTTCCCAAATAGTTAGGTGTTGCCGATACGGCTTTCGAATGACTAATGCAATAAGGTATTGTATTGATCATTCGACTTTAGCGCTAAAACAATCACGTGCAAAAGTGAACAATGGTTAGTGAGCTGTTAGTGAACGGTTAGTGAGAGATGGACAGGGGACAATGGGACAATGGGATTTCCAAATAATAACACCCGGGGGAAAATAGCCAACAATGAAGACCTAGACCAAAACTAATACTCAATATACATCTAACACCTTGAAGGTATAAACCAAAATATTTAATGGGTATTAATGAAATAAGACAAACAGTGTAGACAGTTTCTATATTTATTAAATAATTATTAAATTTACACCCTATGACATACTGCCCCTGCTTTCAAAATGGCGTCCCGACATTTCAACTCAAAGTGAACACTATGAATCCCCTGTCGTAACATCCACATTACTAGTATAATGCAGAACACAGTGTAATAAATTAATTCAAAAGCATTTATGAAAATATTTACGTAAACGATACATGTAAGCTACCTAAAGAAATACAGAACTTATGTGTTTTAGGTAGAAAACAAAATAATCACAATGTTAAGGGGCAGGAAAGTCGGATGTAACATTAAACATTACAAAACAGACAGGTTCCCCTTAAATTACATGTCTCCGTATCTTAAACATACAGAAACTACTTATGTACAAACTAAAATCAAAGTTACACAGAAAAACAAACACACAACAACTGCTGTTGCTATCTCCACTGATCCTGTATCTGAAATCTCAAACTATAAATATATCTCTCAATAAGCTGAGTGGCTAAACCTATCTGGCTTCCTGGTGATCCGTTTGGGTCTGGATTGTGGCAGCAATCCAGGTGTTCCTTTCGGACGTCTCATAGGTATGACGTACGGTCTGTTGTCATCATTCATTCGCCACTTCTCGGTCATCTTTCTGTTCCTGATCACGGCCCTCCTCAACCTCTTCGACATCAGTCGTTGACATGAACGGAAGGAGCAAATAAATACGAAAGAAGACTCAAGCAGGAAACGCAACACAAACAATACACCCATCTCTAAAGCAGAACACACACACAGCCATACCATAACAAACACACACAACCACACACACACACACACACACACACGTAGTTGCGATGCAAAGTTCTAGACTTCTTATATCGCGCTCCTTCGCGTTTCACCCCATAGACTGGTATGTCTGGGTTCGGCTGGCGGACGACAATGTAAGGAACATGTTCCCATCGATCTGCTAGTTTGTTTTTCCCACGAATGGAGACGTTTCTGGCCAGAACACGATCACCAGGTGCCAATGCTGAACTTCGAGATCGCTCATCATACTGGCGTTTATTCCGCTTGCCAGCCTTTGCAGCAAATTTCTGAGCTTTCTTATATGCTGACTCGAGACGGTCTTGCAGTTTCACTACATACTCAGACTGTGTAGATGCAGACATGTGATCTCATGGCACACCGAGAAGAGCGTCAATTGCTAGTCTGGGATGTCTTCCGAACATAAGGAAATATGGTGAAAATCCCGTACTCTCGTGATGAGTAGCATTGTACGCATGTACCAATGTTGGAATGTTGCTCTTCCAATCAGCTTTTTGATGATCTTCAAGGGTCCCAAGCATCTTGAGTAATGTCTGGTTAGCGCTCAACCATTCCATTTCCTATGGGATGGTACGGAGTAGTTCGGGTCTTCTCAACGCCCGCAAGTTGGCATAACTCCATAATCAGGGAGGACTCAAAATTCTGGCCTTGGTCACTGTGGATGCGTGCCGGGAACCCATAATGCACGACAAAGTTTTCAAACAACACCTTAGCCGTTGTTTTCGCCGTTTGGTTCTTGGTTGGAAATGCTTGCGCATAACGGCTGAAATGGTCCGTTATCACTAACACATCCTCGAAGCCTCCCTTCGATCTTTCAAGAGAAAGATAGTCAATACAAATGACTTCCATGGGATATGATGAGGAAATTGGAATGAGTGATGCTCTCTCTGGCAGAGTTTTCCTTCGAATACAGCGTTCACAGGAGCGTACCATGTTGGCTATGTCCTCATTCATTTCTGGCCAGAAGAAGCGCTCTTTAAACAAAGACGTTGTCCTATCACGCCCCTAGTGACCTAGGTCATCGTGCAACGCTTTGAAAATCTCCTGTCTGAGGTTCTCTGGCAAGATGATCTGCAGACGGACTTCATCGAATGAGGAGGTTTTCCTGCACAATATGCCTTGCAAAATGACAAGGTTGTTCCATTGTCTTGTATAAGATCGTGCCATGAATGGTCGGTCGACTTAGTTGGTTTCGATCCATCTTGCACATGTTTAAGCAAACATGAAATGGTCTTGTCCTGGCCTTGTGCTGTAATCCAATCCTTCGATGACAATCCGTATGTAGCTAGCACTTCAGGTGGTATTTCCTGTACACTGACGTGTATCTCCTTCTGTTCTGGAAGTTGTACTGCATGTACCAATGGGACAGTGTCAGATGTAAGTGACAAGCTGATGGCTTTTATCTGCTGACTGCTATATCTTCTGGAAAGTCCATCAGCATCTGAATTCTGTGCACCACTTCTGTAACGGATGGTGAAGTTGTAGTTAGCTAATGCTGCTAACCATCTGTGACTGGCTGCATCCAATTTTGCTGTGGTGTTAACATACGTTAACGGATTGCTGTCAGTCACTACCTCCAATTTTACCTCCAATTTTCCGCCGTACACATAATCGTGAAATTTTTCCGATACAGCCCATTTCATGGCGAGAAATTCAAGTTTATGAGCTGGGTAGTTCTTCTCGGCAGGTTTGAGACTTCTGCTGGCATACGCAATGACGCGCCGTTTTCCTTCTTGAAGCTGGTACAGTACTGCTCCGAGTCCTTTGGCCGATGCGTCGGTATGTACCTCAAACGGTAAACTGTAATTAGCGTAGCCAAGAACTGGTGGTGAGGTAAGTATCTCTTTGATGGTATCAAACGCATTCTGCTGTTCTTCTTCCCATTTGAATGGTGTTCTCTTTACGTTTTTCTTTGAATTTTTCTTGTCTTTCTTTGTAGGATGGCCAATCAGTAGATCATTAAGTGGTCTAACTATTGCCGAAAATCCTTTTATGAACCGGCGGTAATATCCCGCAAAACCAAGAAACTGGCGAACTTCCTTAACGGATTTCGGTCTTGGCCATGACTTTACTGCTTCGAGCTTCTTTGGATCAGCCTGGATACCTTCTTCTGAAATGACGTGTCCTAAATATGTTGTCTTGGTTTGAAAGAATTCGCATTTAGATGGCTTGATTTTAAGGTTGAATTCCGCTAGTTTCTGGAATACTGCGTTGAGTCTTTGTATGTGAGTATCAACATCCTGGCTGAAAATGATGATGTCGTCTAAGTACACCAGACAGTCTCTTAAATTCATGTTTCCCATACATCTCTCCATAAGGCGTTGGAAGGTAGCTGGAGCATTGCAAAGACCAAAGGGCATCCTGTTACATTCATAGAAGCCCAAGCCACTGCCAACTTGGAATGCTGTCTTCTCCTTATCCTCTTCCTTCAATCCTATTTGCCAATATCCTGATTTTAGATCAAGTTTGGAGAAGAATTTCGATCCTGACAAAAGGTTCAATGTTTCCTCTATTCTTGGAATGGCATAGGCGTCCTTCTTCGTCCTCTGGTTAAGCTTCCTAAAGTCAATGCAAAAACGGATGCTTCCGTCTTTCTTCCTGACAATCACGACATTGGACGACCATGGACTTGTTGACTCTCTAATAGCACCCATGCTCAACATTTCTTGCAGATGATCTTTAATTTCTTGATACATAGCTGGTGGAATTCGTCTACATGGTTCTTTAAATGGTACTTCATCCTGTAATTCAATCTTATGTTCAACTGCTGTTGTATGACCTATATCTAGTGATGATTTTGGAAAAATCTCTTGCCATTTGTCGAATAACTTGAAAACCTTTTGTTTCTGCTCTTTTGATAAATTGCTGTCGTCCAAATTAACTCCATAGTCTTTCTCATCCTCAGCATTGCTGTTGGTACTTTCTTCTTCTTCAGATGATGTCTTACTTTCCTTTTTCTGTTGCTGAAATGAATGAGCCTTTGTAGGTGTGTCATCAAACATAGGTGCTTCGTGAAGAACGGCAACCTCTTTCAATTCACAAATATTCGCTTTGGCTGGAATAAGCTGACAAATTACAAATCTTTACTGGAATTATCGCTGTCTTTCCTGGTTTGTTCAAAGTAACTAGCCTAGGGCAGACTATTGCCTTATTCTCGTTGTCGTTTTCCAGGGGCTCTGTTACAACAGCTTCCAAATCCTATTCTTTCCTAACTATGCCTCTAACGGTCTGGCTCTCCATTGGCTGTAATACTATTCTCTTTGTAGTCTTAACTAAACCAGAACTAGTATCTAATAACGATTGAAACGCTAAGTTCCATGCGTCTGGAATGTCATCTAAATCTTTTGTGTTGATTTTCTTTGCCTCTCGGATGAAGTTAGTTCCGAGTAACAAAGGACTGCTTTTCAATATGGACTTCTCCCCAACTAGAGCTAATACTTTTACTGTCTTTTCAGATAAATCTTTAACTTTAATGTTCAATTCCGTGTAGCCTAAATATGGTAGTGTTTCGCCGCTGGCAGATTTAACGTCTAACTTAAAATGTGTGAGTGGAAGTATTTCAGGTGTAGGTTGAACGTGTTATAGTTGTAACCATCGATCCAGTATCGACTAAACCTTTAGTCTTCACTTCGTTTACTTGAACGTCCGTGGTGTTACTAGTTCCAAGAATTCTCTTTAGAATATTGTAACGAGTGGGGATTTCTTTGGAGTCTGGCGTTACCCCGTCAACGCAGACCTTCTTCAGTTTAAATCCTTCTTCTTATCAGCTGATTTATCGCTCTTTTCATCATTTGGCTTGTTCCATCTAGTTGCCGAATTACTATCTCTTTGTCTGCTTTCATTGCCTCTCCAATTATTATTTCTCTGATATCCGTTATATCTATACGGGCGTCTTCCTCTGTATGACTGTTGTGCATATTCTCTATGCTCATACGGTGTATGTCTCTCTTTCCTTTTAATGTCTTCCAAAGAAGCCTCAAGTGAATCTATCTTTTTCATCAAAGTGTATAGTTTATCCTCCGTAGATGTACGAGTCTTCTGAATGGGTTGGCAGACGTTTGTTTCCGTTGACTGTTCTTTAGATTTAGCCTCCTGTGTGTCTAAGTTCAACGGTCCTTGTAAATTGGTCTCTAATTCTAGCTCTTCCATCCTAGCTTTCTTTCTTAAGTTATCAAAATTCTCCTGGGATTCGTATGTATTTCTTGTTGCAATCTTTATTCTTTCTGATGTTAGACCTCTCCAAAATCTTTCCTTTAATTTCGAATTCTTCCTGGTTTCATCTGTAATTACTGGTGGCCTGGTTGGACGCTGGGTAGAATGGCGACCAGAAGGCTAGGCAGTTTACGATAGTTTATTATATCATGTACAGTTCCAATATATATATCTCAATCTCCAGAGGCTCACTACGTCGTGACTACACCGTCTGTAATAAATATAAAGGAGAAATCCTTTTACTAATAGTTATGTTTATAATCAAATGATCTGTAAACATACATGTATATATAATGACGTCATGAGCATAAACCTTTAACATGCTAACAATAATAATAAGTATTAAAACATACAATATAATCTGCTTGTAACAACAATATTACAAGATAATGAAGTTCCTATGATCTGGTTACTGTTTGCATGATCTGGTTACTGTTTGCCTTTATTTACAACAAAATATAATGGACTCTTCCAAATGACAAATGTAACTTACCATCGCGCAAGGCGCAACAACTCTCACACAACAATGGCCTCTCACTCTGTCCTGGTGCTTATAACAATGTGAAGTGCCTGAAACGTGAACGGGTTGTTATAGAAACATATTAAGTTAATTGTGAACAATAGAATTAAACCATTCGTGACAGCCGAATAAAGGAAAAGTAACGATTTGTAAATGGCGCCAAATAGGGTAGTCGGATAGAAATAACTAAGATCTTCGAACGACTAGAATACGTATAAATACCGAATGTCATACCGAATTAATGAACACGAATAAAGACCAATACTTCTAAATTAGTTCCAAACCTTCATCAAGAACAAACAACAAAAACTTACGATATTCAAAGCAGATTTCTCAGATAAGATCCTTCTTCTTCAAAGATAACTTACGGACTGATAATTGTTCATTGAACCCGCGGAATACCTCTTCCGGAATAAATAAAACACTGACCGTACCATGCGGTAGTCACACTCCCCCCCTCTTCCTTAAAGTCGACACGACTTCAAAAAACCACAATATACTACCAAACTAAAAACAAATCCAGAAGACCAATAATCAAACACTTCAGATCCTGAACCACAGAATACCAAAAACCATTCCACACAATCCAATACAAATTCAGGTAAACATGTCTTGCTATCAATCAAACAAACAGCAAATCACAATGTACATCTAAATTCAACAATTCAAGAAATGGTTATGGTTCCTGCAATATCAAAATACAAAAGTAGATTAATGTTAAACTATTTCAAACATTCTAACTAAAGAATACCTGAAAGGAAAACATTAAGGAAAACTATGTTTGTATAACTCAAGCATTCTTATCCAGAATACACTATACAATACAAAATATATATATACTATAGACAATATGAAATTACTTGAACTCCAATCTGATCTTCTCATTTCTGTAAAGAAAAACATTATAAGTATCAAATACTTTCTAAACTAAAACATATATGCAGAAATTAACAAAAATATTCCAATTTCTGCTATTCTCCTCCCCTCCTGAAAAAAATCAGAAGTGATATTAATTGTTCACTAAAATGAAACAAGAAACACTATTTCTACCAATACATGGCAACATAAAACCAATGAAACTAAGCATCATGATATATACTAGTAACTTTATTCAAATCTTACAATTCAAATATCAATATGCTTATCAAAATGTACTTCAAGAACTGAAATTATCTCTGGTGCAAGCATTCATTCCACCTAATAACACAATTCCAAAGAAATTCAAATCACAAATACTATAGTGATCATGAAATGCAAACTGGTATCCAGTAATACACATTCAATATAATACAAAAGATACCTGAGCATTTAAATGCAAATCTAATTCAATAAAAACATAAATATACAAATGGCTAAAAAACACAGTTATTCATTTTAAAACTGTTTGCAGTAACTTTGCAGTAAGTGCAGCCTGCTCCTGAAGTAACTCCTTCAATTGGCAATTCTCTTGAGCTGCTTCTTCTTGAGCGACTGTCTGTTGCTTACTTACAACCTTTCCATACCAATCTGGTTTCTTCTTAACCCTAGTAGACTTCCTAGGTGATGGTTTTGGCGGTTTCTTCGGCTTCAATGGAGGCGGTGCTGTTGGTGGCTCTGTCCGTCTAACCTCCTCAGGTAAAGTAACCTCTTCCCCCTTGCCCTCTGTCTCCTTTGCATCAGTATCAGCATCTTCCTCAGCTCCTTTATCCTTTTCAGGACTACATGCACCCACATCTGTGTCCTCAGAATGTGATGATGGTGCCAGAGCTTCAGCATTTTCTTCTGTAACTGTTATTTCTTCTGAAACTTCTACAACTGTTTCTTCTTTATCTTCATCTATGCTTTCATGTCCTTCAACTACACTTTCATGATCAACTACTGTTCCATGACCGGCCGGTCCTTCAACTCCTTGTGAATATGTGACGACATAATCACACTCACTATCTTCACTATCCTCTTCAAAATTATCTGAAAACTTATTAACTACTGATACAGTATTATACTTACCTGTACTAAGTCTAGGTTTTGGCACTGGCCTACTACCTGATTGTGTAACTTCGGGCTTATACTTACCTGATATGGGATCATCCTTATCCTCCATGACATCATCCTCTACTTCTATAGGAAGCAAGTGATTTCTATGGAGTCGTCTCTCAGTCCCATCAGCCGACTTGACTATGAAAACTGGTATATCCTTATGAGGCTGACTTATTACTTTGTATGTGTCCAGCTCAAACTTGTCCGCTATCTTATGCTTTCCTTCATAAGCTAGGATTTTTATTAAAACTGTATCTCCAACATGTATCTGGGATGCTTTGGCCTTTTTGTCAAATTGTTTCTTCTGTTTTGCTCTTGCTTTTATCAGTGCTTTATTTGCAATATCATGGGATGTTTGAAGTCTCTGTTTTAAGTCCTTAATGTAATCTGATGTTATAGAGTCACTGTTGTTGTCCAACTGGAATATTGAATCAATGGCAAGTCTTGGTTTTCTTCCAAACATAAGCTCAAAAGGGCTATAACCAGTAGATTCATGTTTGGTAGCGTTATACGCATACACTAATGTTGGTAGGTACTTTTTCCAGTTCTTCTTTTTATCTTGTTCCAATGTCCCTAACATGTCAAGTAATGTTCTATTATATCTCTCAGTTTGACCATTGCACATAGGATGGTAAATTGTAGTTCTGGTCTTTTTTATGTCCATGAGAATACAAAGTTCTTTAATAAGTTCAGACTCAAAATTTCTGCCTTGATCTGAGTGCAAAGTGGATGGTATACCATAATGTAAAATAAACTATGACTAATACACTATAAATATGACACACTAATTGCCAAAGACATTTAATTATCTGCAAAGTTATCCAAATCTTAACTAAAGACAATTAAATTGCACAAAAGCAATCTCTACTACAAGTAACTAAAGTATAAATTCAAGTTACTAAAGTGTATTACTACTATTTATCATTGTAGTCTCTCACAACTCAATATTGAATGAGTATCTGAGTTCCATATGTAATGATGTATCCAGTTGCTATGTCCAATCCTGCTTTAGGATATATAACAATCAACACAATTGACTGTCAAATTATTGTTGTAGTCTCTTTTTACTCTAAATTGAGTCAAATGTAAATTAAATACAAGTCACTGAACTTGCACGAAGTAATACTCACCATAAATTCAAACCATAAGGGGGTAACAACAAAGTAAGACAAACAACCAAGTATCAATGTTTATTCTTCAATCTGACAACTAGTCAAAGGGAGATAACTCTTTTCAAAGTTAAATAGAACTGGATCTGAAATTAATTAAATTCAAAGGGATCTGTATCTAAACTAAAAAATGTTGCCGGGATTGCAACTACTTTTAATGAAAAGATCAAATGACACGGACGCACCTAAACTGTCGGATCCAAACACTGTTTGCAGCAATAATCATACAAAATCAAACTACATTATTGATCTGGATCTACACACTTACCTTTCTGAATTCTCAAAATGGCCGTTTTCTTCTGTGATGATAGTATAAATAAAAAAATCACGAAATCCTATGACAAATCACCATGTTCTGACATTAGAGTTATTTATCTATGTTAACCTTTATAATATTTAAGCAAATAAACTACTGAATAGAAACGCCTTTATCCAAATGTAAATGCAAGGTAAATTAAGAAAAGAGTCAAACAGACAATGTCGGTTTAAACTAAGTTCTGAAAACTGAATTATTTTATTTAAATCTAAATTTAATAAATGATCTGAACTACACTGTTGACAAACTAATGCTGTAGCTAATAATTACTCAATTAATTATAAATAAATACTATTTGAATGATTACATGAGAAATAATGTAAACAATGTTTCAAACACACATGGTTATTGTCACAGGGGAGATAACTCTTCCAAAACTGTCACTCAAACTGTCAATTTGACTAAATTTTCAGTCAATTTAACAATTTAATACAAAATAACGCGCGATAATTTTACCTGAAAACAAGAATTATTAAACAGCACCTCAAATATTTAGCTATTAGCTAATAATCTTAATTACTGTTATAAAATAAGATCTATTATTTTGAAATTCTATAGCTGAATCAGATCTGAATACTCTTATGAATAAGTTTAATGGCAGTAATGCTGAAATAGCAGTCTAATGAATAAAACTAATGCTGAAAGTCTAATGAATAATTTTAATGCTGAAAGAACTAATGAATAATTGTAATGCTGAAAGAACTAATGAATAAATTTAATGCTGAAAGAACTAATGAATAAATTAAATGCTGAAAGAACTAATGCATAAATTTAATGCTGAAAGAGCTAAATCTAGTCTTATGCATAAATTTAATGCTGAAAGCTGAAAAGAATAATCAATGGGTAATGCAATAATCTAGGCAAATAATCTGCAGTCTTGCTTCATCACCTGAAAATCAATAATCTATGCTAATAATCTGTAATCTGCTCTGTCACCTGAAAATTAATAATTGGATCTTTGTTGCAAGTTCACGTTGAAAACCGAAAAACCGAATCAGAATCGGACTAAATACCAGAAACCAAATGATTGAATACAAACACAAGTCAACACTGAAAACTGAACCTTTAAGAAAATACTAGATACAATTTAGGACACGGTTACCAAATACTACTTTTAAACCAAATTTCTGTAACTATATATAAATTATCACCAATGAAGATCTATAGAAATGCAACTTTCTGTGTGCTTAATGTAAACAACTGATCTGAATCTTGAAAAATCAATACAAAGGGAAATAATTTCTGGTGCACTAGTCTAAAATGGGTCAATTAAAGGCGCATTTATCTAAAATGGGTCGCTGAAAAGGGATCTAAAGGGTACATGGCTGTCACAAACAGTTTGTAAATGGTTTTAAATATTAATTTTGGAAAAGTTAAGACAGAACCTACCACCAAAGTGCAAAATTAGATTAAACTTAAATGAATTTAGAAAGAACCTTCACCAAATTAAATTTAAGTTGTGAAATGTGAAAAAATCTGATTCTCACTTTACAATATGCGTACAGTGATAAATTTTAAATTCCCACGCCAGAACCCAAAGCATCAAAGACAATCAAAGAGAAAATCCAAGATTATCTGAATAATCAGGCTATGACAAAAGAATAAAAAATAAATCAAAATCTCACTCACCACCCTTGACCTCTTAAGCATGACATGTCTTCAAATATACAGCTCATCAGTCTATGTACAGAGTTCTGAATAGCACTTAATGTGTCCAAATCACTAGATATAGTCTGTGTCCAAATCACTAAGTGTCACGGTGTCTGAATCACGAAAATCTCTGATGAAGATGTCTGTTGCCGAGATGAAAGTCTGGTGTCCGATCCTGAGAATAAATGGTGTCTGATCCTATGAATTGTTGCCGGTGTCTGATCCTTAAAGCTGGTGTCTGCTCCTAAAAACTACTGTAGAGTGTGTTCTGAATCACTAGTTCCAAATTCCAAGCGTAGATAAAAAAAAACGACGTCTGCTATATATCTGCTGTCCCTCACATGTACACGATAAATCCTCTCGATCCTGACTGGGGGCTCCAATGTAATTACTGGTGGCCTGGTTGGACGCTGGGTAGAATGGCGACCAGAAGGCTAGGCAGTTTACGATAGTTTATTATATCATGTACAGTTCCAATATATATATCTCAATCTCCAGAGGCTCACTACGTCGTGACTACACCGTCTGTAATAAATATAAAGGAGAAATCCTTTTACTAATAGTTATGTTTATAATCAAATGATCTGTAAACATACATGTATATATAATGACGTCATGAGCATAAACCTTTAACATGCTAACAATAATAATAAGTATTAAAACATACAATATAATCTGCTTGTAACAACAATATTACAAGATAATGAAGTTCCTATGATCTGGTTACTGTTTGCATGATCTGGTTACTGTTTGCCTTTATTTACAACAAAATATAATGGACTCTTCCAAATGACAAATGTAACTTACCATCGCGCAAGGCGCAACAACTCACACACAACAATGGCCTCTCACTCTGTCCTGGTGCTTATAACACTGTGAAGTGCCTGAAACGTGAACGGGTTGTTATAGAAACATATTAAGTTAATTGTGAACAATAGAATTAAACCATTCGTGACAGCCGAATAAAGGAAAAGTAACGATTTGTAAATGGCGCCAAAAAGGGTAGTCGAATAGAAATAACTAAGATCTTCGAACGACTAGAATACGTATAAATACCGAATGTCATACCGAATTAATGAACACGAATAAAGACCAATACTTCTAAATTAGTTCCAAACCTTCATCAAGAACAAACAACAAAAACTTACGATATTCAAAGCAGATTTCTCAGATAAGATCCTTCTTCTTCAAAGATAACTTACGGACTGATAATTGTTCATTGAACCCGCGGAATACCTCTTCCGGAATAAATAAAACACTGACCGTACCATGCGGTAGTCACACATCTATTTCTCCTCTCTCAAGAGCCTGATTAAACAGGGTTTCCAATCTTATACCCCAGTCGGAACATTTCTCCTCAGGCATTTGTTTTGCAGAATAGAAGTCATGAATTATTGCATCTCCACTTCGAATGTTCCCGTATATGTCTTCCATCTTCTTAATGATATCTTGTGTTGAAGCAGACGGTCTTAAAGTCAACAAGACTTTTCTGGCTTTTCCAGTTATGGAATTCCTAAGTGCCTGCGATATTATACATTCTCTGTATTGATGTAACTCTTTGAGGCTTACAACTTCCAGCTTCCATGCCTCAAAGTCCGTGCCGTCAAAAGACGGAAGTTTTGGCTTGCCAAAAACATTGCCTTTTTCCTTGAATTCATGAGCTCCTGTCTCCTGTTCAGACTTCTTCTGTAATGTCTCTTTCTCCTGTCTAAGTTGATTTATCCTTTGCTTCTTTTCAATCTCTTCTGCATCAACGGTCTCTTTTTCCTCCATTTGTTGTATCTTAAATTGTCTAATACTCTCCAGTAAGTTTCTTTCTTCCATTATCTGTCTTTCCTTTCTGGTACTCTCATCCAAAAGCTGCTCACTTCTTTCCATTTTGATCCTGCCTCTTTTGTTATCCATTCTGTCAAAAGTGTAGCCTTCTCTCTTATCACATTCTATTACTTTCCTCATATCTCTTTCTTTCTCTCGTAAATAAAGCAACTCCTTCTCCAGCATGAAGCTTTCCTCTTGAAGTTTTCTTTTGTGCTCAATATCCATGTCTCTCCTTGCTAACTCCTCTTGAAGCTTTTCTTCCATCTCCATTTCAATTTTCCTTCTCAACATCTCTTCTCTTCTGCCTATCTCGTCCTCAACTATCTCCTTTATTCGCCTGTCTCTGTCCAATACGCTGCTTCTATGCTCCTTCGTTTCCATATGTATAACTTCTTTTGGCAATGTCTCTCTCAAGACACTAGATCCATAAGTTGTATCATCTCTCAGCCTCTCACCAGGTGTATCAGACCGGAACGTGCTGGCTCTCCATTGCATTGAAGAAGTTTCATCAGATTCTGTCAATTTCCTTTCGCTGATATGTCCATACTCCTGCCTATCTGTAGCTAACTTCTCTTTCCCATCCGATATCAATTTCTTCAAATATTGGTCTAATTTAAACGTTTCCTTCGAAATGTCAGCAGCAGTCGCAGAAGCATCCGCACCATTATCATCCAATTGAGTCTTCGTAAATATAGAATCATCATAACCAGTTTCGTCTATGGTATTGAACTGCCAATTCTGCTCAATCTGCATCTCTGTGTCGCGTCTGTTTTCTCTGGCTGTACGTCTGTCTTTAATAAGTTGCTCTCTCTGCAAACGAATCTGTTCACGTTGCTTTCTTCGTTCCTGTAAGTCCTTTTCCAAGCTTTCTAACTATAAAGCATTCCTTTCCTGTTGTAAAGCATCTCTGTCCTGTTGCAAAGTTTCTCTTTTCTTCTGTCTTAACTCCCTTTCCGACAAAGTATGCTCCTTTCTTAAGTAGATTCCGTTTGAGAAACAAAAGCCACTCAATTCAACTTCAATAAAGAAGCTTAACTTTCAACAGCAATTCCAATCAGATTCCAAACTGATTTCAAATTCAAACTCATACAATCAAAGACAACCTGAGTAATAAACAAACTCAAATCTGAATCCAAACTAGACTCAAACACAACTTCATAAACAAATGACAGCTGAATTATGCGGAAACACAGATCTGGATCCAAACTTAAATAAACACACAACCTCTAGATACTTTTAATTGAAACCCAGACAACTGTACAAAAGCCTCAATTCAATATCAAACAAACTTATCTCCCTTTGCTTAAACAAACAAAGGCCAAGAAATAATACAAGTAAACATATAATCTCCCTTTCATCAACAATATTCAATTATCTCCCTTGACAAGAATGAATAACTATTCCGATTAAGTCCCTTTTCTCAAACTATGGCAATTATCTCCCTTGACAAGGTAAACGAACTGTCTAGATTACGTCCCTTTTCTCAACCTTGTGCAACTATCTCCCTTGGAGACATTAGTGTTACCATGAGAAACAGACAGTTTAATGCATTTTTCGGATGTAGATCCAAACTGATGGGCTTTATATCACAGTAATAAAACAAACAAACAACTTTTGTTTCAGAAAAATATATTGACCTATCCGAGTATCGAACTCGGAACGCTCGCTTGAAAGACCAACGTCTAATCCACTACAGTACGGTGCAGCTCTACAATAGACAGCCGTGTATAGCGAACATATAAACTACCGTTCTAACTCGATCACAAAATCGTGCGGTTACACAACAAAATAACGACGTCCGCTTCAAATCATCGGAGTACGCTTTCAATAGCAATAATGCTTTGTTATTCAAACAATCAAATTCAAGATTTATAAACTTGAACAAAATCAACGCAAAATTACTCCGCGAGTGTGCACTGTACTCAACAGCAATGGCTGTTATCGACGGGTTTATATGTCGGCTGTTTAACAGAGGTATATATTACCTGTATTAAACAACAGATCAAAAATAGTTCATATACAACTGCCGGCTGTTCAACAGAGGAAAATAAAACCTTTATTAAACAACATATCAGAATATTTTATATACAACGATGGCGTTATTGACGAGGTTATTTACCGGCTGTTTAACAGAGGTAAGTATTACCTTTATTAAACAACAGATCAAACAGATTTTATATACAACACATTTTAATTACATTAGTACATTAGGGCTTTGGATACAAGCTCAATATTCAACCAAGGGCATTCAAGAATGTTCACTGGGTAAAGCAACAACAACAACAAACACACAAACGCTGCGATCAAGATGCAAACTCACGATGCTATGTAAATACCAATCAAATCGATGCTCTACCAACTGAGCTATTGAAGATTTACAAAGTGCAGCAATGGACAAAGGAATAAGTTATAAATTCACAGCAAATCGGGTCTTGGATTTAACGGATAAAGAGGCGGGTAGGGGCTTTGTTGATTAAATGCAAATTAGTAGTGCAAGCAACACTTTCAAGCAGTTTAGTATAGTTTTCAGTGTTCAATTACTCAAACATAATTACATATATCTAAGCATAACTAAGACTTATTGCAACTAAAGCATGTAAACAAACACTCAGTATAAACACATAATCAAGCACAACTATATCAATAAATTGTTCTAACTAGATCTAGATCTTAGCAAATAGCATATCATACAATCAGAAACAGAATCACCAATCTTGTGTCTAAATCACAACAACCCTATTCCGGCGTCAAATTCGAATTGCTAGATCGCTAAATGTAAACAAGCAATATCAAAGAGACGACAAAATACAGGCAAATTAAATAAAATGACTGAAAATGACAAAACCGCAGACGGCAAAATACAGGTAAGTAAATAAACGTTTGAAAATGACAAAACCGCTTACGTCACTGATAATCGACAATGGCGAAATGGCTTATGTCATAGACAATACAAAATAACCAGACACAGATATTTCACAACGACAACCGCTGAATAAATGGCTATGACATTTCAAAATTATCAAAACATATAAGATCAAATATTTCCGAAAACGACCAGAACCGCTTATATCAAATATAATTCAAAATTACGTAAACCGTTAATCAAAGGTATTTGAAAACGAAAATAAATACTATCTGGTCCCGAATTATGAAACAAACCTGATATTTGGCAAAACCGCTTATGTCAAATATATTCACATAAAGGATCTGGAGCCAACCATCAACTATCAAATAGATCTAGTAACGATAATTTGAAAATATCACTTACCTCATACAAAATCCTACACAATTATCCTCAATCACATAAACACACACTTATACTAAAACTTAACACTAGCACTTTCACTGTTTCCTTCCTGATCACAACACTGTCGCTTTCACAATCCACACAATCACAATCACTGTTAACACTAGATTCCAACGATGTA
Source organism: Gari tellinella (assembly GCA_922989275.2). Classification (NCBI taxonomy): domain Eukaryota; kingdom Metazoa; phylum Mollusca; class Bivalvia; order Cardiida; family Psammobiidae; genus Gari; species Gari tellinella. Next base: position 98,830,299 of record OV277860.1, read on the forward strand.
GTCCACTTGGCCGTAACGATCCAATGATACCATACGGAAATAAGTATGTGCACATATACAAAAAAACTATAGCTGACGAGTTTTTTCCGGAAAACATAAACAATCCTCGAGTGACGTCACAACACTCCGTGCTGTCTCGTGTTGATAGATATTGATGGTCAATGACAATGACTGACATCGATGACAAACGAACCTCGGTTTTTCGTCCAGTGTAGACCCAGAATTTCGTTTGGGCGCCAGTTGTCTAGGCCTGACTCAGCCGGTGCTGTTGTACGTGACAACGAATAATAGGGGTTCTTTCTGGGTAGGACCAATGAATAACTGAAAATATATATATCGAAGGTATAAGTTATATTTCCCAAATAGTTAGGTGTTGCCGATACGGCTTTCGAATGACTAATGCCAATACATATATATACAATTAAAATACACAAAATACATAATCAGATACGATACACATATACTTTAACAATAACAACATTAACACTAACCTGAAAATATATATATCGAAGATATAAGTTATATTTCCCAAATAGTTAGGTGTTGCCGATACGGCTTTCGAATAACTAATGCAATAAGGTATTGCATTGATCATTCGAGTTTAGCGCCAAAAACAATCACGTGCAAAAGTGAACAATGGTTAGTGAGCTGTTAGTGAACGGTTAGTGAGAGATGGACAGGGGACAATGGGACAATGGGATTTCCAAATAATAACACCCGGGGGGAAATAGCCAACAATGAAGACCTACACCAAAACTAAGACTCAATATACATCTAACACCTGGAAGGTATAAACCAAAATATTTAATGGGTATTAATGAAATAAGACAAACAGTGTAGACAGTTTCTATATTTATTAAATAATTATTAAATTTACACCCTATGACACTAACAAATCAGATGATGTGATATTCTCCTTCAGGTAGACGTACATGAACATGGTTTCAGTATTGCTGCAATTCACCCGTGCTCAGAGAGATGGTATATGCGACCTTCATAAACAATCCTTCAGTCAGATGTTGCCATACTGTATGCAGTATGGTCATATGAACTATGCAAGGTGGGGTCCAGTGTACCTAGCTGAGATGAACCAACTTCCAGATCCTGTGTTATCAGAGTTACAAAGGGGCAACTTTGTTGTCAAACGTTCCGTCCAAATGTTAAACCAGGTAGACCCCGACCAAGCTATGGAATGGATAAATGGTACTGGATAGAAAGGTGGAGGCCTCATTGGTATCACAAAGACAACATCAGCACTTTGTAGATGGACGCTGTCATATAATTAGAGGTCACACATTGCAGCTCAAACCCATGCTATGTACAATAACTCTCCTGTAAGTAGATATATTCACAGTAAAGAAAACAAATCGCGACAAAAGCGGGACAACGATCAAGAAATGGCATTAGTATCGACTTTCCAGAGATTCAAAGTATTTGCATCTGCTTCACAAACTTCATTGCAAAATTTGGCCACAAAAGATCTAGCAGCACAGGGAATCCAAACCCCGTTACTTTGTGCAAAACAACTCGAACATGACAAGCTGAACAAATTTGTTGATAAGAGGATGGTTTCATTTGAACAAGGTGAAAAGTCAGCTGTTCCGGTTCATGCACCTCTACACAAAATCATTGCCAAAATGTTTGCATCGCTGTATGAAGTGGTCAAAGATACTAAAGACAAGGACAAACGAATCATCATGAAAGCAGACAGAAATATACTCCGACACCTTATTACAGTTTACGAAGCGGGTCGTCCATTGGACCGGCAAGCTATTCTAAAGTATGTCATTTGCTAAAATAGATGGTTCACTCCGCACAGGAACCACATGTGTACTGGTAGATAAGCTTACTCAATATGTAACATACCCTAATGATATTAAGAGTGGCACACGATCATCATGTCTGTTTAATTAATGGACAAGCGTAGGTGGTTACTCTTGGAAAGTCTCACAATGCTGTAACATTTGGTGATTTGACCGACACCTACCGGCGGTAGTGGCCCAATGGTTAACACATTGGACTACGGTACCAGGGGTCGTGAGTTCGATCCCCCGCCGGACCAGCGGTCTGACAAGGGGATTTTTTCTGAATCCCCGATGATGTACAGGAATGTTCTTGAGCAAGACATGTACCGCGAAGTGCTCCTCTCCATCCAGGGGTTAAAATTGGTACCTGTGAAGGGTCTGAGTCGGTACTGTGGCTGCATTTGACTGCGCCATATTTCAGCCGTGCTCAATATTGTAGGCAAGATGGCTCAATGATCAGGGGAGTAAATGTACAGTTGGCTGACCGGTCATTCGGACTGAAAGTAGACTTAAACTTGGTATATTACATCTTTTTACGTAAGAGCAGTATTGAAGGCGGGCTGTAACTATCAACGGATATATGTTGTGTTTGACAGAAATAATTATAGAGAAGAATCAATTAAAGAAGCTACCAGGACAAGGCGTACAAAATCAGCAAGACCAATAAGACGCCTAGTTGAAGTACGTGATGTGCCTCCTCCATATAACTGGATAAACTTTCTGTTCCTAACTGAGAGCAAAGTTGACCTTGCACATTTCTTTCCAGAAGAATTGAGTTCGCAGGCGCCTGAATATAAAAAGATTGTAGTTGCTGGGAGGGGGGGGGGGGGTCAGAGAAGAGCTTGAGGTTCGGTCAAATACCAACACTGATTTGACTCAATTGATATTACCCGTGATGAAGCTGACACACGGTTGGTGTTACATGCTGTTCACAGTCAGTTCAATACAGTTGTAGTCTCATCGAGGGACACTGATGTTCTCGTGGTTTTAGTGTCTCATTTCAACCATGCACGTTGTACACACCTTTGGATGATTACTGGAACGGCCAAACAACGGCGATACATACCCACTTGATGCGGTTTTCAATAAGCTACCTAGAGGCTCAGCAACGGCTCTAATTCCATTTCATGCTTTGACTGGATGCGACACTACGTCCTACATTGCAAATCATACCGAAACTTCATCTTGGAGAATCTTTAAAGACAACCACCAGTTACTCATCAACTTAGGAGCAGGTAATATCACAGAGGAAACCATTTCTGATTCTGAAACATTTATCTGTAGAATATATGGCGTGCAGAACACAAACTCCGTTGATACAACAAGGCATATACTTTTCTCAAAGTCGACAACGGGCAACCCAGAAGCTATGTTACCAACAAGTGATGCTCTTCGTTTCCACTCGATGCGGGTGCACTATCAAGCAATGGTTTTGGAGGAATTCTCACTGTGGCATACCAAAACTTCCTACACCTTTAGATTTGAGATGGCAGCGTAGTGGTTCGAGAATAAAATTTCAACCTATTCTAATGTCTCTATGCCCAATTCCAGAAAGTTGTATGTAAATGATTTCATGTTCATGCCATAAGAAATGTAGGACAAACCGTTGCAAATGCCGCAAATCTGGAATGGAATGCGATGCACAACCATGTGTGCATGCCAGCAAGAGAAAGGTGATCAGACACCTTGTATGAACCTAGTTTAAGTACAACGTTTCTAAATGTTTTCTTGCGAGTTTTAAATAAATTGCTGCCATTATGCCTTGTCATGCGAATCATTGTGGTTACAGTAGGAAACTGAGCACGTGCACTGATTATACAAAAGTGCAGTGGGTAACATGCATAAAAACACCTTATTGTCCACTAAACAAATTGCTTGACCCTCAAAACATACCAAATGGGTACTTTATTCATTCGATTTGCTTGACTAGTTAGGGCGAAAATGACAGGAATTGCATTTTCCATAATGGGTAACATGCATAAAAACACCTTATTGTCCACTAAACAAATTGCTTGACCCTCAAAACATACCTATGGGTACTTTATTCATTCGATTTGCTTGACTAGTTAGGGCGAAAATGACAGGAATTGCATTTTCCGTAATGGCGGACGCTAAGTTACATATTTAAGAGCACTGTATGCTACTAAGTACTTTTAAAATATCTTTATCACATTCTCTGTATAGATACTTTTCGTATCTCTTTGTAGCGCTGTATAAAAGAGTTATTAAGAACATGTTTGAAGATTTGACAAAAATAACAATTTGGCGGCCATTTTGTTTATGCAAATTAGATAGTCAAAACCTCAAAATTTCGCCTGGGAACCGGGATAATCAGATTCAGCATACCTAAATTATGTTAAATAGCCCGGTTCACAACTTTTACCCAAAAATGCCGTTCAACTTGTAAACAGAGCCCTTTTCCTGAAATACTGCTAGTCTATTTAGCAAATAAGTTTATAATAGACAGTTAAAGACATGCCCAAATAGTCCTTTTGTACAGTTTTAACTATTTATATTTATTGTCATATTAAGAAAAATAGTTTCTATTATGTGGAGATTTTCCAATCATCTATACCTCCTTCACTAATCAAAATATTTTGACTTATATTTAGTCAACTGTTCGCCTAAGTAATCTGATATTCGACTAATAACTTTACCTTGCTGATTCAAGTAACAGGTCAGAATTGAAGGTCGCAAGGTTGGCTTTTTAATTGTCAGTCCCTCGATACCTTCTGTACCCCTTAAAAGATTTTCACAAACTATTGGTCAAATGTGAAATGATGTACAGAATCGATGACTCGAATTGGTCGCTGATATTAAGGTCCCACTTTTTATTCACGAGTTTGAACCTTTGATTTTTTAACGCCTGCAAATCTGTCGCCTTTACGCATTGAAGGACTATCCATTAAATTTATCGATATTGACCCGATCTTATTAGGAGAGTTCAAACTTAATCTTTCAATTCCGTTCTCTGGCATTGTATTCCTACATACATGTGTGAGTTGATATTGAACAACTCTTGACAAAGACATTTTATCAAAATACTAAACACTACTCTCTACAACGGCTCTCCGAACAACGATTCCTTCCTTTAAAACAATGTTAACAACATGCGGTATTTGTATTCCGTCGGGTGTTGTTATAGAGAGAGAGCAATGCACATGTGCGAGTCGTTGCTGAACTCTTCGAAAGGCATTTTATAAAAATACTGTACAAGAATTAACTAAGACATACTAAGAGTATTAAGAGTACTAACGTTTGAATAAATTGTAATTGTGTTAACCCTTTCAATGTAATTGCCAATTTATATGTAATTACAAGCGACCAATTCTGAAAAAATACCGGTAGTTCTTCTGTGAAACACGTTTGGTCCTGATAAGTAACACTTCCAAATGGAACATTCTATGTTGAGAATCTTAACTGTTTGACCCTCGCAAGCAGACATACTTATTCAATTCAGAATCTGAATATAAGTAAATATAAGTAATGCAGAGAACACTATTCTATTCAGATAAACATGACAGTGAAAGAGTTAACATTATACCCTATAGATACGCCTTGCTATGCCTTAGATTTGTTCTTTTATTTTGAACAAGAGTTCCACTTTATACAGTCATGAATGTGTAGTAAAAGAACTATGTTTAAAACCCAGCATTTAGTAGCTTAAAACCTGCTGAAATTAAATTAGAATGCACATTGAAATGTATGCTGCTTTACATTGAACCTGCTTTAAGTTGCCACTGGTTTTCAAAACTAGAAACAGCCTATGGGGGTCAAATGTTAATGATACCAATACGCTTGACACCTTGTAGTTATTTACGATACAATATTGTATACTGTATTTTTCTTTTTCATTTTTCCAGAGACTTAGATAACAATTATATACACCGGATTGAGGCAAATGCTTTTGACGGGGTGGTAGCGAAAGAAGTAAAAATCAGGTCCAACCCTTTGCGGCACATATACGCGCGTAGCTTCAGCGGTATGACTCTAGAAAACATGCGGTTGTCGCCTGGGCATCTCAGAACCATTAAAGCAATGGCATTTAGCGGTGTGTCTGCAAAGCTTATAGATTTGTCATACAATGAAATAAGGACACTAGAACAATCAGCCTTCTATGATGTTGAAATTATGGATCTGTAAGTACACTATAGTATTACTCAATAAATCCAGTGTAATAAAACCCTATGACATATGTGCGATATTAAACTAGAACGAGTATATCTAATTGTTTGTTTCAGTCTTGATGCGAATGATTCGTTCAGCACAGCACACCTAAATCAAGTTTTGAGTGTTTAACACTTTACATCATATACTGTTTTCAGTTTGTTACCGTTTCCACGTTGTTTATAATCAATGTTTAGCACCTCTTGCCTATTTCAGGGTTAACCGTCCCTCATTTGCCAGTATCTGACATGTACTGTGTTTTACACCCCTGACGTTTTAGTTGTTTACCCAGCCCTTTCCAGTATCTAACCGCTCGTCAATAGCTGGCTTTCGCTTTCAGTATATAACCCTTCCTAACCCTTACCCTAACCCTGATGCAGAGACACTCAATGTTTGGATATGGATCTATACTGTTTACTGATTATTCTAAATTGATTATACAATGTGAAATTAAATAGTTAACCAATAAAATAATAAACGTGCAGCCCGTCATTTATATATTTGACACGTATTTAAATATAAATTGGACTAAGGGAGATAACTTTACTCATTTTGCCCAAAAAAAATTGAGATTAGACTTATGACATGCTACACTTGCTTTGTGTCTTCTATCACCGCCATATAAAACTGCATTATATGTGAAATACGCATGGTTCATTTTAATACACCGAGTTTTTCATGGAATAGCCTTATTCACGTACATCCTGTATGCAGCATAGATTAAAGTTATCAGGATGCATGATGTCAAAAAAGCATATTAGGGATTTGATAAATCACAATGAAATGTATGATAAATACGAGGAACCGTAATAGAAGTTCCAGATTGCACGATAGAAGAATAAGAAATCACAATGTAAGTTTACTCTTATATACCATTCAATAATTATCTAGAGTCCTGGGGAAATGGACTGCATTTCATTCTAACAAATAATCGAAAATTCAATTAATTGACTCCTTAAACTTCAGATGGACACTGATAATATTCAAAAAAGTACTTTTCACTTTTTAAAGTAAACGTGCTTTCGATTAACAATATTGTACAAGACGAAACATAGTACACTTAAATATCAGAGGCTTCCGAAGCAGTTTACACTGATTGCATAGGACACATGTAGTATTTACAAATAAACTAAGTCAAGCGCGCGTACGATCGTCGCTAGGTTATCATTGGATTACTTTCTCTTAACAACTCTGTATAGTAAAACCTATTTACAGCATCACCCAATTGGAGACAACGAGGGTGTTGTTTTGGAGGGATATTTGATAGGGAGGAAGATAGGCATACATTTGCAAACAGCTTAATTTCAGATCAGACTCCACGTTACTATGCGTCTGACCTGGATTAGAGCTGTTTGACACTCGTAATTTTTTTTTCTGTCAAAATGTCTAAAATAAGACTTTGAGAAAATCAGAAGACGACAATTGAAAGCAGACGATATTACAGCAGTGAAAGTGTTAGACATAATTGTCTTGCATGGGGAACAGCTGCAAGCGTTTTTTGAGGGCTACACACAATCTTAGTCTTCAGTTGGTGATGTGGTAGAAATAAAGCACTGTATTTGCTTTGTAAACTTGATTTGCTTTTACAGGAACCTAGCCTATAATCGGCTTACCACCATATCAAAGAAAGGATTCGGCGGGCACTCGGTTGTCAATGGCAGTTTACAGCTGCAAGGGAATTTCATAGAATATATCGAACATGACGCATTTGACAACTTTAATGTATCAACGCTTAACCTTGGCAACAACATGCTACGTGATATTCCTAGAGCAGCCAGCAATACACACATCAAAGAACTGTAAGAACAATAGGTTGTATTCTACGACTCCCTCCCTACAACGATCGTCCTAACAACGATTCCTTTCTTACAACGACACTCGTGGCTGTTTCCCAAAAATGACACTTATGTCTTAATTTTTCAAGGCTGCAGTATCTTCTGCTTAAAATTGTCGTCTGCTTGTGTTTTCAAATTAACCTATTTAATAATTTATTAGAAAAAAGTATAGTGACGAGTGACAAACAGCTTGAATCTAGATTCAAGCTGTTTGCAAAGGAAAACCAATTTATCTCCCTATAAACCTCCCTAAAATCAACGTAGACATTTATTGTCTCCCAGAGGGTGTCGTTGTAGAAAGGGAAAACCGCAGAAAGTAATTGCAAAATATCGCATGCAGCGGCCACAGACACAGAACAATCTCGACGACCTAAAGTCATTTCAACAATTGAAAGGAGTTTGGATTCAGATAAAACACCGGATTATCCGAAGTCCAATCTTGACCCAAACTATTGAACTATTTGCCACCCTGGTAATATGCTCAGGAATAAAATTCAAATTAGTCAATACCGAAACGAGTTAAAGAGGACAAAGATTGCAGACAATAATTTCACTGTACGTGTTTAAGCGGCCTCTTAAAACTTCAGGTTGAGAACCCCTTATGAGATCGGGCCATTGTCGGTAAATATCGGACACTCTACGGAGAGTTTTTGACCTTTTTTGTTCTTTATAAGCAAAGTCGCAACGGGTCGACAGATAACGGGAATGGCCGATCACTGCACGTAGAGTACCGACTTTGGTCAGATCTCGTTAGGGGTTCTCAGCCTTCATCGATATACAAACTCAGAGAAAAGGAGCAGCCTAGTGCATTAAAATGTAATATATAAAGGTAGTAACGGAGCTGTCTACGTAAATGTTGCCCTGTAGAAAACACAAACCTGTTTGTGAAGATCCCTGTTTTTGTCATAGAGAAAAGTTCACTTGCAACTATGGATCGGTTTATCGTGACTATAGATCCAACCGAACACCGGTTGGTTCGACTAAAGTTCAACTATAGACCCATCAGGCTCTTATCAATGGTTAGAGTTGTTCCAAGTTTCAGGGTGTTTGGAAATAATACGTTTTCTGAAAAATCTTTGTTAAACAAAGGTATTTTATTTTCAATCCTACATACATATGGCAGCAGAGATCAATTTGTCAGATTTTTACAGCAACAAATGCCTGATTATGTATTTCTTGTGTTTACGTTAGTTCGACTATAGCCGACTAAAGGTTCCACAAAGGTGAACCTTTGCCGGGTTTAATGCGCATGCTCCGGTCGCAATTTTGCCTGACCAAAGGTCCAAACTATAGATCCAAGTGAAGTTCATCTGAGTTTCCGAATAACTCTTTTATCAACATAGAAGTGTTTAAAACATGCTCACAAAATTTGAAAACAGTTTACATCCCACAGGTTCTCTCTGATTAGAGTCTACTCTGTTTGCTTATTTTTGCAGTATTTGTTTAACTTACCAGAATAACAAGTAGACTGGTTCAAATTTGGGTAACTTAAAAACTCCACCAAGGAATATATAAACCCACAAAAATTACTAAGTGTTTAAAGGGTTAACACTGGTTTCACTGTTTGACAAACGTGTGATCTGTTTGTTATTTTCCTTCACAGTCACCTGGATTCCAACCAAATCTCAGTGTTACCGCTACAGAGTTTTTCTGGCATGTTCTCATTAAAAAAACTGTACCTAGGAAATAACAGGCTCGAACACATAGAGCTTGGTGTGTTTGACGATCTGCCAATGTTAAAAGTCTTGTAAGCATTCCACAATTTTCTACACGATTTGTATTTTATATTGTTTTTCTTAGCAATGTTCTTCTTTTACCTTTCTGTATTTTGTCACTTGTTTATTCACCAACATTATTTTCTTCTTACGTGTTTTCATGTTACCCTTTGCTTTCCTTGCATTTTCTTCATTTCTTTCTTTTTTCCATTTGACCCATTTTACATCGTAACGCTTTGGTTACATGTATTACGATTATTATATACATTTATGATATTGTCTTCCTTTTCTCTCCTCACCTGAATTACTACCAATATGTTAGCTGTATGAGTTGTATTGCATGAAAATCATCCCTTTGGAATTGTTTACATCATGCCTTCTCCGCCATACAAATTATATATCCGCTTCTCTATGACAGTGTTTACATCATTTTCCTCCTCCATACCATTTGTATAAGATATGTTCTAGGGCAGTATTTACACAATATACCTCCTCCTTCATATCAAATGTAGTATTTGTTAAACTTATGCGTCTCCTCTATACCGTTTGTGTTATCTCTTCCATATGCCAGTTGTTACACCATGTTCATTTTCAGTACCATTTGCATTATGTGTTTCATATGACAGTGCGTACACCAATTGTCTCAGTCGTCCCATTTCTATTATCTTTTCCTAATAATCATGTGTGCACCGTGTTCCTTATTTCATTCTATTTGTATTATATCCTTACTATGAGAGTGTGTGCACCAAGTTTCTTCTCCATAGTATTTGTATGATATATTATACACGTCAGTGTTTGTATAAATTTTCTCTTATTTTTATAACCCTTCCCTATGACAGTGGCATTATGTCCCCCACCGTGTCATTAAACTTTGCATTTTTGCTTCCCCGTGACATTGTTTACATCATATTCTCATAATCCATACCTTTGGTATGAGCGCTTCCCCGTAACATTGTTTACATCATATTCTCCTACTCCATAAATTTGGTATCATCTCTTTCTCGTGACATTGTTCACATTGTAATCCTTGGCATATAATATTGAGTGACATGGCTGTATCAAATCATATGTATGCTTTTAATAACAGATTGCTATGTTATTGTACCTTTTATGCTGAAATAAATCTATCTATCTCTATCTATCATATTCTCCTGGGGCCCGTCTTACGAAACATCGTACGACAAATGTTGTCGTAAGTCAAAACTTTAAAATACATATAATTTCTGATTTCTCCATCTAATCCTGTCTTGTGACATTTCTTTGGAATAGTCTTTTCAAGACAATTCAAAAGAGATTTCAAAAGACAGGATTAGATGGAAAAATAAATAATAATTGAGAATGTTAGATACTGACTTACGACAATATTTGTCGTACGACGTTTCGTAAGACGGGCCCCAAGTCCATAACATTGGTATTATCTCTTTCTCGTGATATTGTTTACATCGTATTATCATATTCATGTCACTGGTACTATCTCATTATCTATACCAGTGTTAACATATATTCCTCCCTCATACTATTTGTTGACACTGTTGAAAGATATAACCTAACAAGTGAATAACGTTCGCTCAAAAGAAGATGATATTCTGTTCTGTAACACAGGTGTCTGCTAAGTGCATAATTAAAGTAAAGAAAAAACTCATATTTGGACAATCATTTTTACTTTTTTCATGCATTTAGCTTGTGCATGTTAGTTGATTATTCAAAGATTAGTCGCTTAACATAGATTTGGGTGAATTGAAGAATATGATATACTTTCCAGCTAAACGAGTTTATGCTGAAAATCTTTCGAGGTGATTTCAAAATATCAATAAAGCTTTAAGTCTTATAGACTGGAGCTATTTCCTGATAAAGTCTTCGGTTAAAATGTACTTGGCATTTTTTGTTACAATTTGGCAGACACTGTTTTTAACACAATTGAAGGGTGCTAAATCCATTGAAACTGTCTGACAGGCAGAATATTTTCATCTTATCACCGATAATTACGGTTTATTTAAGGGAGGTAATTCTGTTCTTGACACTTAAGAAAATCAGTGTTTTGTCGAAACCTATACGTACATGATTTTTTTAAAGGCCTTAATATATAGTATGATAGCTTGATTGATATAAGATAAGTGACAGATGCTTGTTTCATGTATTTCTGCTTAAAACATGTTTAATAATTAGCTTAAGAATCACATGGTACTGAGTTCCATATAATAGCTTTCATGAAGTATGAATATACATATAAACACTGCTTTAAATTTTGTTTCTGATATATAAAAACATATCACAAGACATTGCTTAATGAAGCCAAGTATAATGCAATTATATACAAAAGCTGTCGGGTCATTAAATATTGCTAGCTTCATTATGTGAGTGCGAATAAAATTAAAAAATGATGCTATTGGCCGTTGGTGCTAATGGTTGACGCCTACGTTTCTAGCCCTAACGGCGAAGACGTTGCAACAAATAGGACCGGTCAAATTTGATAGTAAGTTGTCATAATGGTGTTTAAGTCAAATCCGAGTAATGTTTTGTTCAGTCCATGTAACACTTGTCATAATAAGGTATGTTTTCTCTTATTTGGATAAAGAGCTTCATTGATGAGATTCTTAGTCACAAGAGTTTGCATATGACACTAATATACTTTTAGCTTTGTTTATTTTATCAAACTTTTACCATTTAAAGTATTACCCATCCATGTCTTACAGTTACTCGTGACTACGGACTAGTCGCTTGAGTACAACTTGACCGTTGCCATAGTGGGTTATTTTTAACACGGGCTTGAATGTTTAATTCTTTCCCGTGTTACTAATAATTTTCTTGTCATAGAATTTTAGTTAGATATTTTACATGTATTTACTTACTGTGTTGGCTGTCTTTTTTATTGTAAAGTTGTGGAACAGGGTTTATATTTTATGTAGACTGTTCGTCTTTATAGGTGAATGTAAGAGTGAGGTTGGGCGCCCCTAAACCCAGGTTTAACCCCCAGTGGTTATTAATAATTAATTTATAATTAATTATTGATTGCTACTGACCGTACCAAGGCGGGCTCCTATATTCACTTTGCTTTATGTTTGTCTTGCGTGTTGTTTTCTATTTAAAGTGTAGATGAAGGAATGGTATTGCACGCGCGTGTGTGTGTGTATGTGTGTGTTTTGTTATGGTATGAATGTGTGTATGTGTGTTTTGCTTGAGAGGTGTGTGTTGCGTTTGTGTTGCGTTTCCTGCTTGAGTCTTTCGTATTTATTTACCAAGATAGAATGATGTCTGCATATTTGGAGTATTTTTCAAATTCAATCGTTATAATATATGCATGTTTTAGATCTGCTGGTTATTATGACAATCATCATGCATTTCCCTATATTTGCAAGCCACTGTGCATGCAAGACCAGATTTTCTGCACCTGCAGCATGTACTTGCACAACGTGTTGCACATTTGCAAGATATCAGTTCTATGCAAGTTTCAGGTACTGGTTGTAGTGTCATCAGGATGTTTCTCTAATTTCCAACCCATTTCTTGAGGATTAGGTAATATTGGGTGAAGTATGTTAGCCTGTCTCCAGACTGATGCTTTGTAATGTGCCCGTTTTATATGGAAGGCCAAAGCATCACTTGTTGGTGTGAGTGTCTCTGGAGCATGTATGTTTTAACAAACAAATGTGATCGTGCTTTGTCAACATCAAGGATGTTCGACGCGCCATATATCCTACATATGAAAATTTCTGCATCTTTGCCAGTATTTCTTGTATGCTCGTCTTACCGAAGGTCTTTTAGTAGATCATGGTTTTCTATAAAAACCTTCCAACAGGGTTTCTTACTGTACCCTCCCAGGTATGAACTCTTGTGTCGCTACCTGTCAATGCATGAAATGCTACTACGCTATCAAGTGTCTCATTATCACGCTGTAGCTTTTCAACAACTTTGTGAACAGGAATGTATTTTCGCCTTTTTGCTGTGCCTGCTTTTATCCAAAGTTTCATGCACACCATCTTTGAAAAATGTGCTATAAGAAGCACCAATATTTCAGTGTCGCGTGCTGAAACAACAATAGACGAGGAATTGCTTGCTGCACAATGGACAACCACTCGAATATCCGCCTCTTCATGCTTGGCTTCAAGACAGCTAACATCAAAAAGCCTAACCTTTCTAGAAAGGTTATTAGTATTCTTAACAATGTGGGTCATAGCATAAACTACATGGAAGTAGAAAAACTGGTCAAATTTGTCCAACGCCAGATCAGTTGTCAAACCAGGTGTAACAATCTATCAGGAGTTGACATTTTACACTCACTTAATGCTGTGCTAATTTCAGTTTTCAGTTCTTCTACAGTCATGTGGTTTATGCGAATACGCATATCTTTCAGAAATTCAGAATATCAATAAACTTTCTAGAGTCTTTCTAGAGACTTTTGATACCAAGACCCATAGTGAGGTGCTTTCCCTTTTTCCCCCAATGACATGCATCCAAATTAATGTCGCTGGAAGCAATCTTGCCCAAACGGACAGTTCTTTTACTTCTCACTGAACCTAAAGAAGTTAAAACATGTATAGGTAAGAGAGTGTCTGTATTAGTGTTTCTGGGACATGCTCCTTGAGAATATTCCATACATAGTCAAATTGCAAAGATTCTTGGTCAAATTTAGTAACTTTCTCTAGAGTATTAGTATCCCTATTTGTAACCCCATGGATACCACGTATTCATGCTGAAAATTGCTTATCGTCACTCTCAAAGCAGCATCATAATAAATATAGTTTCTTGATTGCTTCCACTGTTTCGCAAGATTCTCCTTCTTGGATCGACCCATAGGATTTGATGATTTATCGTAGAGCTCATAGGTTGGGTGAATATTACAGCAGTACTTAATTGGGATCATAGTCGACTGTCTATGGTAGACCGGCACGCAATGTTTACGACTTAGTATCCCCTGTCTCTGTTTGATCCGCAAACCCAAACAGCACGGATAATGCTGTAGCAGCTCACATTGAATCAACAATGATACTGGAAGAATAATGGACACATGTTTGGAAAAACATCTTTCGCGTCTGATAAAGTCATATTTTTTATTTGTGCCTAGGTACTTTCATCAAATGGTTTGACTATATTTAAGTACTGGGGTTTGTATATGCCAGACACACTTCCTCGACTAATTGGTGACTATGTTCAAGTCAACTACATAGCACTTGTAAAAGATCAAATTAGCATTGTTCAAATCGCGGTTTTCCTCCGTGAATCCATCAAATTAGTGAAAATGATATTTAGCTTCGGTGCGGTTTTAGTACCACTAATTAAGTGGTTACTTACATCCCACATTTTCCCCGTATATTCAAAAAATGAAATAACACTTATTAAACGCTCTGCTTAATATATCATGCTATGGCCAGGTAAACCTATATTCACCACGGATATACATAATAGTTATCAACTGAAAATGACAATTTCAACAATCCGGCGAAAACTAGTGACACATATGTTTTATATGCATTACTTACACATGTGCAAACATAAGCTTTTATACAGTGCTACACATAAAATGATTTTATTTTGATACTAAGAAGTAATAAAAATATTCTAACTTTGTAAAGAAACAATCCCTTCCGTTATTGGCACATAGTTATCTGCATCAGTCAAAATCAAACGTGATTAAATAAATCCTTGAATTTGATAGTGGTCAATGCAGGCCATTTATTATCCCTGTAAAAGCATTACCAACTTCAAAATTTACCAGCATGAACTACCGTATGTTTGGCACAATGGCATGGAAAGACACACAAAAACATTTGCATAACCTGGCAAATCAAGAAAAAGTATTTTTAGTAAAAAAAAAGGTATCAACGGTAGCCATTTTGGATTTGTAAGACAGGAACCAATCAAAAGAAAAGCTAACCGAATTTCTCAGTTTAATATCCAATAAGAATCTACAAAAACTGTCGATATTGATATTAGTATCAATTACAGTCAATAAAAGTAGTTGAATTGCTCGACAATTTAATTGTTGCTAAAAATAGTCATTTGGCAGCCATTTTGGATTTCAATGAGTATGAAACTATCCTTAAATATTTTCAAGTTATGTATTTAGGGACACTTCATTGCTAATTGCATACAAAATACCATTTTAAATATTTAACAAATGAAATGAAAGTTTCAATCAAGTAAATGTATGTAAGTAGAAATTAATAAGGTAGGTATATACGGCGGCCATTTTGGATTATTTCAGCACTGCTGGATGACAGAAAACAAATCATAACAAAAGCTGATATGATTTCAAAGTTAATGTTCAATACGAATCAACTTAAATTGTTCCATATAAGTATCAATTAAAGCCAATATAAGTAGTTTAATTGCTCAAGAAGGATAAATGTTACTGAAAATAGCCATTTTGGCGGCCATTTTGGATTTCATCGATTCTAAAACTTTTCTTAAACATTCTTACAATTTGTATTTAGGTAAACTACATTGATAATTGCTAACAAAATATCACAAACACATGAAAAACTTATATTCAATTTTTCAGCAATGTTAAAATAGGTGGGTGGGGTAAACAGGAAATCACTCGAATTGCTCAAGGGTTACAGAAAGTTACCCGGTCTCAAATTGTTAGTTATAGTTTACTTTGTTCAAATCCATAAAGAAAAATCTATAGACCACATTTCCAGGTCCTCTTACACTTCTGCTGGACTATTCAGATGCCAAAGTAATTACTGAATATGAGGTCGGCCATTTTGGCTGCCATCTTGAAAAGTTGAAATAATATAACTTGTCAGACAACACCAATTGATTCAGCACCCTTTAATTACCCAGTATATGTTGTCTGCCTAACTTTAACAAAAATGCCTAGTGACCATAGCTCACCAGGAAATAGCTCCAGTCTATTATGTCAATTGCAAATATTGTGTTGCTTTTCGGACGCCTGATAAGGCTCCACTTATCAGATAAAGAGAAACCGTAATTCATTTCGCAAAAAATGCTGTTGAATTTATTCAATTTATCTTTATTAGCGTTTCGTTTCGTTACTTTTTTCACTGATACGTCATCCTCATAGTAACAAGATCTGTTTATGTTTCAGGGACCTATCACACAACAAACTTCAGACGCTACCACTTGGTTTATTCGACACACTGATCAGCATCGTATCTTTGTCTCTTGTCGGTAACCAAATGACTCACCTACATAAGATGTCTAATCCAGACCTGAAACACATCAATGCGGTTGACAACAGCATTGGAACAGTAGATATAGACGCGTTTTCGGAATTGAGGGCATATAGACCAAGAATGTAGGTACTCACACATAAACAGTTGGAACTTAATGTACATATATTACACTAATTTCTATTCTTGCATAACAACGTCGTTCTCAGGGGTGCATTTACGGATATATTCCTATTTTCTGGTGTGTTTTTTTACATACGTTTATATTTCACCTTTATATTCGGTTTATCTCATTATTGACAGAAACATATCTCTAGAATAATTAAAGGTAACATAAAGGAAGAGAAATACGCAATACAGTGCTCCCTCTCTGCAACGGCCCTCCCGACAACCACTCCCTCCTAACAACGACCCTTGTCGCAGTTCCCTAAAAAGGACACTTATGCCAAACCTATTCACAACTGCATTGTCGTCTGCTTAAAATTGTCGTCTGCTTTTTTCTAAAAGTTACATAATGGACATTTCGACAAAAAGAAGACTTAATGACCAAAAACAAACAGCTTGAATCCAGATCAGACATCGCGTTACGCGACGTCTGATCTGGATTCAAGCTGTTTGCAATTGTAAGCCAATTTCCCTCCCTATACCGACTCCCTCCGAACAACGAACATACTTTGTGTCTCCCATTGGGTGTCGTTGTAGAGAGGGAGCACTGTAGCTGCAACTCTCTCGCTCCCCCCTCTCTATCTTACTCTCACTTCATTTTAAAACGGGATAAATCGATTAATATGTTGGTAAAGCCACGCGGTAACTGGGGTTTCCCCTCGCATAAAAACCAGTCCTATCTCATGTAGTGACATATCATCACGGTGAATAAACGTACACAGGATATAGACACCGAAGTGATTAGGAATTGAAAGCGAAAGTAGCGAGGTGAGTACTTTTATTACGTTTATCTCTAAAATCTTCTTACAAATAAAGTAAACATGAATTGCAAGATAGTCTGTAGACATATGTGACCACACTGATGCCAGGAATATAAATAAATTCACCTGGAATACTGAATAAAAAGGCTTTAATCACTGGCCATAGTCGCATCTTCGTCAACATTTGTCATTATTTTTGCTGTTTATACACGTTATACAAAAAAGTGAATCGACAGATCTGTTTATTTTTCATTTAAATGTAACTATGCAAAAGCTGCTTAAAAATCGACCAATAATAGCTAAGATATACCATGTCAAACCGACCGCCAAATGTACTGGGGATAGTGTCCAACGGTTATTTATTGTACTGGGTATAGTGGAAGGCCGTACTGGGGATAGCCTCACGAAAACTTATTGTTTTGTGTCGTAAAAGGTATTATGGTACATTGCGTTTGCTTTTTATGGCAAACTACATGCTGTTACGTTTCCAGCATACGAAATTATGGATAATCTTCATTTTTCTAGGAAGTTAAGTCCAAAGCCACTAAATTTATGACATATCATTTTCCCTTATTCCACCTTTATGCGATAGTTTGTGGTGAAATGTCGAATGTATTTAACAGAGTAAACTATAAATTATCAAAGCATTCTTGAAAGAATCCCTGCTATTTGGACTCGGCTATTTTATAGTTACTCATATACCAACAATGCGCAACCCTTCACACAACACTGGTTTTCAAGGTAAAAACATACAACGTGTTCATCTATATATGTATGAGCCAAAATTAGACTTTACCTTTGCGACCAGTGCATATCCGGAGCAGCCTGCACATCCGCATTTTGATCAGGATCTGCACCGTTCTCCTTTAAGTTCCTAGATGTCGTCATACTACTTCTGTTTCAATAAAAACAGCCATTATTAAGCATTGACAATGCACAGTTTTCTTAGTACTTGCACTTGCCGAAAGGATTACAAGGAAGTTGCCAACGATTTTCTTCTCTGAGATCGGTTTCATTGAACATTGTTGTCAATTAATCTTTGGTTGATGCTGCTTCAATGTATGTGTGTGGGAGGGGGGGGGTTGTATCGGTCTATCTGTATTGCTAGCACATAAGGCTTTGCAATATTTTACAAAACAATGTTGTTGCCTATATATGCGATAAAACCAAAAATCTTTTCTAAGCTACTGGTCCATTTGCATCAAAATTTACTGTCAGTTATCCTTGGGTAATTTCTTCGTCTATTTTCATAACAAGTCTGATTAGGCTCCACACTGTTTTAAATAGAGATACTTTTGAGAGAAAAATTAAGATCTTCAAGCTCCGAAACTACGGTTCGAGTAGAAACATATACCGTATAGCTGGTATTTTCTACGGGGTATAAATTTCTGTCATTCTGCGGTTTAATCATCGGATACCTGAAAAAAAATCGGCAAAATAAAATTACCATACTAATTTATCACGTACAATAATTGATAATCCTTCAGTACGCTAAGACACCATTATAATAACAACAGACAATACCCACTCGGCAACTTAGACCATTAAAATTGTGTTTGGTTTTTAGTTTTTATCAAAATTCCTTATATTAGACACTGGAAACGCACTAACAAATCGTGTTTAAAATTTACCGATATATACAACGACAAAGTAAATTTTGAGCGAATGAGTCCAAGGTACTCCGAGTACAACATATTATAGGTAATAACAGTCCAAGCTGTTTGCTATGATAATGATTTATGTCCAGGAAGTGTCATATTTTACCCGAGGGGCATAATTAAATTTAAATAATCTTGATAGAGTGAAATAAATAAAACTGAAACTGAAACTGACTTGTAGATGATGCTATGTGCCAAATATCTAAGATCAGGGTACTAGGGTTTTAGACAAGAAGATTTTTTTTAAGTTTCCATTTAAAAGAATCTATTTTTAGCTTATGTGACCTATATATGCAACAGACTGGAACCATTTGAACAAAATAGGTAAATGACATCTAGAAGTGTCACCATGTCGAATATCAAAGCTGAGGCAAATGCCATGTTAGTTTTAGAGGAGAAGACGTTTGAAAAGTTCACTATATAACTCTATGTAAAACTGTGACCCCCGGGGCCGGGCCAATTTTGCCCCCAGGGGCATAATTTGAACAAACTTGATAGAGGATCTGTTGATGATGATATGTGCCAAATATCTAAGCTCTGGCCCTTATAGGTTTTTACGAGAAGATTTTTTAAGTTTTTATAGAAAAAAGTTATTTTTAGCTTATGTGACTTAGATATGCAACAGACCGGAACCATTTGAACAAATAAGTAAAGGATTTTCAGAAGTATGAACATACCGAATATCAAAGCTCTGGCCATATTAGTGTCAGAAAAGAAGACGTTTGAAATGTTCACTATATAACTCGATGTAAAACTGTGACCCAGGGGCGGGGCCAATTTTGACCCCAGGAGCATAAATTGAACAAACTTGATAGAGGACCTGTAGAAGATGCTATATGCAAAATATTTAAGCTCTGGCCCTTGTAGTTTTTTACCAGAAGATTTTTTATGTTTTCATTGAAAACAATCTATTTTAGCTCCTGCGACCTAGATATGATATACCGGCGGTAGTGGCCCAATGGTTAACACCTTGGACTACGGTACCAGGGGTCGTGAGTTCGATCCCCCGTCGGACCAGCGGTCTGACTAGGGGATTTTTCTGAATCCCCGATGATGTACAGGAATGTTCTTGAGCAAGACATGTACCGCGAATTGCTCCTCTCCACCCAGGGGTTACAATGGGTACCTGTGAAGGGTCTGAGTCGGTACTGCGGCTGCATTTGACTGCGCCATATGTTAGCAGTGCTCATAGGCAAGATGGCTCGATGATCAGGGGAGTATATGTACAGTCGGCTGAGCGGTCATTCGGACTGAAAGTAGACTTTAACTTGGTATATTACTTTATATGAACCGACCAGAACCATTTGAACAATATTCGTATAGGACATCTAGAAGTGTCACCATGCCAAATATCAAAGCTCTGGCCATATTAGTTTCAGAGAAGAAGACATTTGAAATTTTCACTACATAACTCTATGTAAAACTGTGACCCCCTGGGCGGGGCCAATTTTGACCCCAGGGGCATAATTTGAACAAACTTGATAGAAGATCTGTTGATGATGATATGTGCCATATATCTAAGCCCTGGCCCTTGTAGTTTCAGACAAGAATAGTTTTTAAGATTTCCTTATTTTTTCACTTTGGTTGCCATGGTAAACAAAGTTCTACATTGTTTTTAATTCTTTGAAATTTGTTTCAAAAAGCTTGACCCAAGGAACATTCCTGTAAAGTTTAGTTGAAATCTGTCAAGAGGTAAAGGAGATGGTGTCATTTAAAGCAATTGTTAACGTCGACGGACGACGCACGACGGACACAGGGCCATCCCAATAGCTCACCTTGAGCCCTTGACCCAGGTGAGCTAACAATGCCTTACCTATTGAGATATTTGTTGCCCAACAAAATCTGTCGGGGTTTAATAAAACATAGAGCAAAATATCACCTCTCAATGATGACCCTTAACGCCTGTGTACTGTGACGGACAGCGCCTGAAGTCTAACATTAGCTCGATGTCCCTAACTGTACACATCTGATGGACTATGAAGATGTATGTATTGTTTATACACGCTGACTATTATTGCAATACTTCGTACTTCTCGAAAAGTGGCCCTAGTTTCATATTTTATATTCGTCTATCCCCAGTACAGAAATTTTTGGAAATGCTATCCCCGGTACAGTAATATACTATCCCCAGTACAACGTCCTATCGGTTTGACGTCAACTATCTCAGCTATTGTTGGTCTGATTTTAAGCAGATTTTGCACAATTACTTTGAATTGAAAAATAAATCGAACTGTCGATTCACTTTTTTGAATAACGTGTATAAACAGCGAAAATAATGACAAACGTTGACGAAGATGCTACTATGGCCAGTGATGAAAGCTTTTTATTCAGTATTCCAGGTGAATTTATTTATATTCCTGGCATCAGTGTGGTCACATATGTCTACAGACTATCTTGCAATTCATGTTTACTTTATTTGTAAGAAGATTTTAGAGATAAACGTAATAAAAGTACTCACCTCGCTACTTTCGCTTTCAATTCCTAATCACTTTGGTGTCTATATCCTGTGTACGTTTACTCACCGTGATCATACTATGTATAGATTAAAGGTATTTCATTTTAGGGAGCATCCATCGTTTCCAAATCGTTTCTTAATAGTTCTAGTTGTTCTTTTTCACAGCAGAAAATACATTATTCTTTCTTATTAACATATTTATCTAAGTATTAATTTTCTTTGCAAACTGTTTGAATCGGTAGATAACTCGGCGTCTTATCTAGCTCCAATATGTATGCCAGTCAGATAAAATGAGTCATGAGAACGTTCCGAAAAATTGTTAGTTTATTACTTTGAGTTTTGTGTTGTTTAAACGGAAACAAATAACGTATGCTACTCTGTGTGTGTAGAAATCTGGACAGCAATCCACTGCAGTGCACGTGCGAGTTTATGAAATCGGTTGTTGATGTGCCTGGTTTCAGTTCAACAGGCACATGTGCACAGAACACCAAAGTCAACGGAACAACGCTACATGTGACGTCACTGATACAACGATGGTACCCTTTGATGACACCTTCGTTCTTCATGTGCAGTATGACCCATTATTTCACACCTATTAAAATTAAATAAATTAGAAGCGTCTTTTTAACGATTCAATATAAACAAGTATTGAAATGAAGTTTAAAGACACGATATCTCCAAAAGTTACGTGTCTAATTGGATTAGAGTTCCGAAAATAGATGCGTTTTGTTTTGAACTTTACTCGAGTTGGTTGTGTAATCTAGATCACACTAGAGGCGTAGCATCGAGTGTAATCTGGATTACACAACCAACACGAACAGATACAAAACCCTGGATTTTACTCTGTGATAATATTCTTTTTATTATATACATAAACTGTTTAATACTAGATCTACATGTTGTTAAACCAAATAATCAAATAGATCTACACGCGTACGTGTATGTTAAAAGTCCTCTATACACGTATATGCAATCTGAAACCATTTTTAGAAGTCGTGTGACCAGCAATACGTCATTATTTATATTAATATTTATATATATCCGTTATTCTTATCGATTCGATTAAAAAGTAGCTTTTTGCAAATTATTGTTATACCAGATTTATATAGCGGTCTTTTCACTCAGGGGTTGTGCGTTCAAAAGCGCTTAATGACGTTTAGGGTATGAATTGAACTGTTTTAAGCTTTATCCTTTGGAGGAAAACATTTCAATTGAGTGTGTATGGTTATTCATGCTTAAAATGGAAATGTTTTTTTTCAAGAATTATCACAGCTTGGTTTCAACATTTTTAAAATAAGCATCGAAACCTGGAATTCCGAAATGCCACTCACACAAGGCTTGTTTTTTTTAATAAATATATCGTGTATAGCGTTTGTTGCATAAAAACCGTGACGTCATCGTCTGATACAAACAATCTGATACGGAAAAATATTCTGTGGTCTGTATTTGCTTGCATTTATGAACAGGTATATGTAACGTGCAAACCGAGAGACCCAGCAACAACAAACCCCGTCGGTGCAAAGCTTAAGCTCACACCAAGAGATGTTTGTTACGCTATATAATTGACTAACTTCCCAACATACAACGGTTTGGGAAGCCTCATTTGCATATACAAACGTACTACGTACGTAACATCCCCTCCGAGAAGTCTCGTCCCGAGAATTGGACCCTGGGAGAACTGTGGGTAAGGCAACTCCGGTCTGGCAGTTGTCATTATCCCACCGCTGCCACCATTTGTAACATGCAAGCCGAGAGACCCAGCAACAACAAACTCTGTCGGCGCAAAACTTAAGCTCACATCAAGAGATGTTTGTTGCGCTATATAATGGACTCACTTCCCAACATACAACGGTTTGGGAAGTGAGTCATTTGCATATACCAACGTACTACGTACGTTACATATATGATAAAGTAATTTATCGCTCTATATTGCTATTTTAACCTACTAATATCACAACTGTTACATGAATCACGTAAATAATCGAACCTTCCCGACAGTGTACGGTTTGCTTGCGGTTACTGATTTAAACTGTGTCATCTCACTATAATTTATTTATGCATAAAGGTCAAAGTCAATTGATTCTGTCCGGAATTTACCTTAATCAGTGATCAGATTAAAAGATAAAATATAATGTTATGGCAGATTGGTTATTTCTGGTAAAACAGTGGAGAATATGTACTTTTTGTCAATAGAAGCGTTTGTGTAATACAAATGATTAAATTGAAAACAGTTTGGGGCCAGATTAGATATCCATTTAGGCTCAAAACAGTATGCCGCTTTGATTGAAATACAATGTCAAAACTCTTAAAAGATATATTTTTACATCTTATTGAATTGCATTTAATTTCTTTAAATAGGAAACGAATAAAATATTCACCAGTGTAACGTGACCATTGAACACACTATAATCTCTTTTACAATTTTATTCTTGATTATTAGGTGTTATGCGTCGTTAAATACCTTTACGACAATAATAATACAAGACATGCACATTTGAATGAGCCGTGTCATGTAAAAAGTAATTGACGTTTGCATCGTAAATAAGGCAGCGACTGATTTCGGCCTACCCTGTTTGTCAATTTATTGTTATTTAACGTACTTTCGATTGCAGACCTAATCCTTTTTTAATAGATATGCCCTATTTCGCCTTAAGTTTATTCTTCCACTGTAGAAAGCTGTTCAACTGTATGGGTCATGGATATGTACCATAAGAAATAGTTTACTTCTCATATGGTAATTAAATGACGCTAAAAGTATAGTAGAATGCGCATAGTGGTGCTTTATATTGTCTTAAACACTAGAAACATGCTAATGGGTAATATGTTAA
Source organism: Gari tellinella (assembly GCA_922989275.2). Classification (NCBI taxonomy): domain Eukaryota; kingdom Metazoa; phylum Mollusca; class Bivalvia; order Cardiida; family Psammobiidae; genus Gari; species Gari tellinella. The sequence continues at coordinate 98,854,821 of OV277860.1, forward strand.
GCATATATCGTGACCGCTATTTACTATAAGGTCAGAACAACACTGTTTTGAATGCACTAATTCATCTATCCCAAGTAACCCTTCGTCGGATAATGCTCCAAACTTTTTGTTTTCATTCGGAAAGAAGAAATCGTCATTAATGGATAACCTATTGTATAAATAATTTTCCACACAGGTGCTGACAATATAAGTGGGACAGTTCTATCACCAACCAATATAATGGTAGAATGGAATCATCCCAGTAAAATACACAAGGCCAACTGGAGCATATTGAGAAGGTCGAGAACAAGCAGGCAACGTAAAAATCCCAAGTTAGAAGGAGACATGTAAGTATATAAGTTTACACTATGGTCCCGGCAGTCAAGACATTCCGGGTTTAGATCATCGTGGGCAAAACTGGATGGTATTAAGACAAAGCCAGGAGACGGAATGATCAAACGTGACAGGTCGTGATAACCGTGGTTGCAGGGCCAGAATTTGTTGTTTTTTTCAACCGTTCTATCAGGGTGTGTTAAAGTTCTAACGTCAAGCTCCATTTCTTGGTCGCTATGCGTCACGTTCAATACCGGCATTCTACTACGATCTACCATGGTACACACGGTCTGGGAGGGTGTATATATTCCAGTCAATCTGTGTAATAAGTAATTTTATGAAATGACTGACATTTTCAGTTATTTTAAGAAATGACTGAAACTTTCAGTCATTTCATGAATTGGCTGAAATTGACAGAACACTAGAGACTTTTTACAGGATTCCTACAATGTGTGGAATGACTTTGTTTAATTAATTCAACCGCAATTGTTCAGCTAAATAATTTTGTAGGCATATTTGTATTTAGAACTTAAAAATAAAAACTATTATTTCAGAAACATTGGACATATTTTTTTAATATTTATGAGCCTTGATTTGATTTCCATTTTGATAAGTTAAACAGTCTTTTCATAAAATGACTGATTGCATATATTATATGTAACATATAAAAGCCGTGTCCGTCTGGGGACATTCCATACATTAAAAGTCTAAATATCAGCATCGATAGAGAAGAATGAGGGTCGACACCTTGACTGTATAATAGTATTAGGTGAGATTCGAGTTTAGGCAATCAAAGTCACAGCACGGGTGGGGGGGGGGGGGGATGCGCAAACGTGCCCGGACTGGCGTGACGATTCCATCTGTAAATAGCCTTGACACATCTTTTAAAACGTGTGCGAACTTACTCAGAACGTGTAAAACGTGACTGGTTATCTAAGGTCGCGGTGTGCCTTGAGGGCTCGTACTTACTTCCTGAGCAGACTGCTGGGTGAACCGTAGTGCGCTCGGAGCCACCGCGATTCAGCAGTTTATTTTCTCTACGGTCTGTCTGAAAACTTGCCAAGACTTGAAAAAAATGAAATTATTGACCAAATACCCAACAGTGTACTACACTTCGGGCAAACGTGGTTGCCGTGGCGTCCGCGAACATAATGTAAACGCCGAATTATTGCATTATAAACAGTGTATATCCAGACCAACCATCGCGTCAAACAAACGGCGACTGGTCATGATCTACACTGTTTGACACTCTCAGACATCTTCAGAATCTATTACATCTATATAGTCCTGCTTTTTTATTCATATATATGCTAAGTTTTTCATCTTTGTCCGACATTTCATTACATTAGTCTATTGCCTCATTCAGTTTCTTCCGTTTTGAAGCTAATCATAACCTCTAACCCTAGTTGAACTTAGGTGGCGGGAAGCTACGTCATATCCCACAATTCTTAGCAGGCACTAGTGCACTGGGTAATAAAACACCGTTGACGAAGGTCGCATGTACCTTGTTGAACAGTCTGTTTCAATTCAAACGTGCACGCCTTTTGTATTTCAGGTAATTTTCCAACTTTTGCCATTCATCATTTTCTATGTTATTTTATTGATCGCCTTTATTCCTTTCCTTGCGTGACAAGGGCACTTGGTAATAAGACACCGTTGACGAAAGACGCCGGTCAGGCTGCATATTTTTCTCACCCTGTGACATAATGTTAGTATATATTATCATTACTGTACATTATCATTACAGTGTAATAGTCAAGTGATTATAGTATATTTGAATATTGTCAGTGTAGAGCAAACTCATATATAAAGCCTTAGATGACGACGGTGCACGGTGTCTTTTCTTTTTGCAACACATTTGCCCGCTGCATACAGGATGCATTTAAAGTTGATAAACCTGTCTAAGAGGAAAATATAGAAAACTGAAAACAAAAGTATATCTATAAGAAAATAAGATGTGTCTAGAACGCTATATCCCCAGATGTAAGTATAACTTCTAAATGACTTCCTTTCGAACATACACACTATCGGAGTTTTCCATTGTAGGGTATTGTAGTAGAGAGGAAGCACTGTAATGGTATTGTGTAGTAGTATTGTGATGACATACCGACTTCAAAAACAATTGTTGCTACTTCTGTCATTTCAAATATTAAAACCGCTATGTCATCACAATAGTATTATAGTGCTCCCTCTTTACAACAAAACCCATCAACGTTAGTCGGAGGGTGTCGTTATAGGAGTGAAATAAGCTTACATTTGCAAACATCTTGAATCCAGATAAGATGCCGCGTTACGCGGCGTCTGATCAGGTTTCAATCTGTGTGTCACTCTTCATTAAGTGTTTCCGTCAAAATATCAAATATGTGACTTTGAGATAAAAAATCAGACGCTTATTTGAAGCAAACGATATTGTAGATGTGAAAAGGTTGGACACAATTACATTGTTTTGTGAACAGCGGCAAGGGTCCTTGTAAGGAGATAATCGTTGTTCGGAGGGCCGTTGTAGGGAGGGAGCACTGTATAACCATAAGTCATGTTCAACTTTTGACCGATGTGTATAGCATTTGAGCAACCAAACGTATAGTGTGTAAACAACTTCCGGTCCGTCTACAGACCGAATACCTCCACCAACCTCACCAAACCTCCCTAAACCACTTTAAAAAAACGTTGTCCATATTCTAGCAGATGGTAGCTTAAAGCAGGCGGAAAAAACAGCAGAATGCGCCTTCTTCAGACTTATTTAACTTTATTTTTAACCTGCTTTGAGTGGATACCTGTCTTCAAAACCAGTAACAGGCTATTGAATAAAGGGTTAATATCTAGTAGTAACTGTGTATAGCTTAAGTTTTTTAAGTTTTATACGAGGTGAAATTTTACTTAGGTCTTACGTTTTGATACTTTGTCATTGTACTATATGTGCTAGCAAAATTATTGAAGTATTACTAAACGGCGGCCATTTTGGACGCCATCATGGATTTTGGACCCTTAAAATGAAATGAAAAAATGGCACCCTATTTTTTTAAAGCTTATAAGTCCAATGTTATCGAGCTTGTGTCTGAATTTACAAGAACCACATCATACATTGTCCAGAAACATGCCCCTGTTAAAAAAACTATTGTCTGTAGACCGACAGTTCCATGGTACTCAGGTAACCTGAAACAGCTGAAACAGTACAAACGATCTATTGAGAAAATATTTTTGAATGACAAATCTGATCTGTCAAAGAGAGTATATAAGGGTGTAAGAAACATTTATAGCGCATAACTTTCTAAGGCGAAGGACGACCACTACCAGACCAAGATTGGGGAGGCAGCAGGGAATGTTAAGAAGTTGTATTCTGTAACATCAGACTAACTAGGAAGGTCAAAGGACAATCCACACCCATTTCACACAAGTGCAGTATCATTAGCAAACGACTTCTTGCGATACTTTTCCGATAAGATAACGAAGTTAAGAAATGATCTTGACAATATACCAAATGAAACATTCAGCAATTGTAATTTGTCCTGCTCAAGTCCACCTGTGATCACAAACACATTTACTGCATTTAAACCACTCTCGGAAAGTGATGTTCTGAAACTTGTATATGCATCAAAATCTACAACATGTGAACTTGACATAATTCAAACTTCAATACTAAAGGTGCACATTTCACAACATGTAACGGAAATAGTAAATCGATCACTGCTGTCCGGTGTGTTCCCTGATGAGTTGAAAAGTGCCGTGATTAAACCTTTGCTGAAGAAGAAAGGTTTTCCACTGGAACTGCAGAACTATCGTCCTGTGTCGCATTTAACATTCCTCTCCAAAAATCCTTAAAAAGGCTGCATTAAATCAAATCAATGAACATATTGAAGCTAACAATCTTCTCCCAGCTTACCAAAGTGTCTAAAGAAAATTCCATGGGGTTGAAACAGCAATGGTCAAACTATATAATGATCTTTTGGAAACCATAGATAAAAGTCAAGTTACAATTGTGGTTATGATAGACTTGAGTGCTGCGTTCGATACCATTGATATCCCTATACTGATTCAAATCCTTTAAGATGAATTTAGTATTCATAGCACTCCCTTGAAATGGATCGAATCTTATCTCACGAACCGAACAATGAACGTTTTAGTTGAACAGTCAACATCTGACACTGAGCCATTGCGTTTTTATATTCAACAGGGCTCTTGTGCCGGGCCTGTGATGTTTACCCTGTATATATTACTCTCAACAGAGTGGTGCAGAAATATCCATCTGATCTATGTGGATATGCCGATGACCACAAAGTTGCGTTCAGGATTCAAGCAGGAAACTCTCAAGATGAGGCAACAGTTCTTCATCAACTTGACAGTTGTCTCAGTGACATTCTTAAATGGATGACAACCTTCAAATTGAAAATGAATCAATCAAAAACTGAAATAATTGTATATGGAACTAGACAACAACTAGCGAAATTAAACATCTCAAGTGTAAATGATGGTGGGTGTGACGTAAAATGCGTTGATAATTTCAGAGATCTAGGTGTTATCATGACAAACAAACTCAATTTTGACAATCACATCCAGAAAAAGTGTCAGATAGCTCATGTACAGTTGCGAAATCTTAGAGCTTTACGTAAACATCTCACACAAAAGTCTATTGAATCATTAGGACATGGACTGGTTCATTCCCATATTGACTTCTGTAATAGTCTTTTTACTGAAATTCCGGCTTATCAAATCACCAAACTGCAGCGAGTCCAAAATCATGCAGCTAGAGTAGTTTTGAATGCTTCCTATGAACAATCAAGCGCTGAACTTTTAAAACAACTGCATTGGCTTCCAGTAAACGCTAGGATCAAATACAAAGTCTTAGTAACTGTCTTCCGTGTCATCAATGGAACAGCTCCATTATATTTGAGGGAAATGTTTGTACCCACTCAAGGTCGGTACAGACTTCGATCTCAAAGTGACACTTGTTTTAACATCCCAAGACGGCGTACAAAATTAGCAGACAGATCTTTGGCCGTCATTGGGCCCAAATGGTGGAACGATCTACCTAGCTACCTGAAAGACACTCAGTCTGAAGCCAGCTTTAGAAAAAAACTGAAAACATACCTCTACAGTCAAGTCTATGAACAAAAAGTGTGCCCCAGTCAAATACAAAATATTGACAAAAAACAGTATTAAATATATACAGACAAGTATAAATCTTAAGTTCTAGATTACTATATTTTGAATGTATATTCTCTATGTGTGTACATAATTATGCAGTATCATATTCTAATTATGTGTTATGTGATTGTGAAGCGCAATAGAATACTTAATAATTTTTGCGCTATATAAATGCCATGTAATTGTAATTGTAACATCTTCTATCTAAATCAATTGAGTTTTTGCTTTTACCAAAAAACCCCCAAAAAAAACCACGAAATTACAAATGGGCCTAGACTAGAAAGTGTGAGACATGATACAAACATCAACAATACCAATCTTCACCTTTTCGATGTTATGTACCATGCGCGTTCGGGCTTAAAAATATTTTTATTGCAACCTGACGCCGAGTGAGATTAATTATGAACGTTAGCATTTTCAAAAATTACACTCGTCTTCATTTATGGCATTGCGTTTTTGCTACTGGATATAATAATATACATTCCACTTCAGCCTGCGCCTTAGCTTTAGCTTCTGAAGGTTCCGCCTTAAATCATTACAGTGATGCAAAACAATTAAGTCTGTTTTACAAGATAAACTACTTTATTATGTGTCATATGCAGTACTCCTTCCTACAACGGCCCTCTGAACAGCGAATATCTCCTCACAACAACGCGTGCCACGAAAACCCAACAAAAATAGTACGACGAAAACCCAACAAAAAAATATAATTTATTGATCCTGGCTTAGAGTATTTTTTTGTATTTTTTTTGTATTTTTTTTTTTTGTATTTTTTTTCTCTCATCCTACTTTTTGTATCAGAAATGTAAAAAAGAAGAGTTTTGTCAGTGACAAAAATGTACGTTATCATATGTTTTATAAGGTGTGGCGGTGGATAGCTCCCCGACCCCGACACACCTATGACGGGGACAATAAATGAGGTCCTTACTGACAAGGCCTGAAAAAAAAGCGTGCTTAAAGCTTAAAGTGGGATCAGACGCCGCGAAATAACGCGGCGTCTGGACTGGATTCAAGCTGTTTGCAAATATAGGCCAATGTCCTCCCCATAAAAACTCCCTCCCGAAGTAATATTTTTCTCCTTTGGATGTTGTTGTAGAGAGGGAGACATGTAATAGGATGTAGAGTAGAGAAGGTGCTTATACGTCTAAGTTCAACCTATTGAAATACAAATTTATTTAATGAAAGGCTCTTGAAAATATTGAAAATTTGTTATCATATAATTTGCGGGGGCCTCCGTAGCCTAGTGGTATAGTCACTGTGACTTACATCACTAAGCTCCTCACCGCTCTGAGTTCGAATCCCAGAAGGGTCGTTCGGAATTTGCATGTGGGGAAGCCTTCCAGATGGCTTGCGGAAGGTCGGTGGTTCTACCCAGTTGCCAATTTGTGCATGAAACAGTGCGTAAAGGACTTCTGGGGGCGTCCTCTACCTGTAATTAGCTTGACGTCGCGATATGACTGAAATACTGGTGAAAGCAACGTAAAATCAAAACAAATCAAATCAAATCAATCATATAATTTGCAAACAGTTATTCTGGTCCGACGCCGGGTGACATTGCATCTGATAAGACTCCAGCTTGATTGATATGGACATTTTTGTTACAATACCTTCGTGTGACTGGACAACATATTCGTGGGTGTTCCAATTGCTAACTATTTCACTGCCAAATGACGACTTTGTTAACAGTTTGGATCCTACTCAGACGCAGCGTAAGGCGGCGTCTGATAAAGACGAAAACTGCTTGACACTCGTATAGACATTTCAAAATCAAACAGCCCTTAAGTTGACTTTAGAAATATCGCAGACGACACGACCAATGCTGACGATATGTTAGTGGTAAGAGGGATAAAGTAGACGACAAAACTTGATAGGGAAAGAGTTAATTGTTTGCTGCTCACTTCCACTAATTGACCCCTATTAACATTTTCACTTTCAATATGTTCGTGAGATTTTTATCCCTTCATCGTTTCATTGTCGTCAGCTTAAATTTTGTTGTCTGCAATATCGTTTCAAAGTTATAAAAATAAGGCAGTATGACTGAAGAAATTTCAAAATGAGTGTCAAACAGTTTGGGTCCTGATCAGACGCCGCGTTACGCGGCGTATGTTCAGAATCCAAACTGTTTGCAAACGCGCTTTAAAGCGTCATTAAGAGTGAAAGGGTTAAAACGTATACGCATTGTTTATAATGTACATTTGAAAAGAAAATCGTCCTTTACAAACAGTGAATATCAAGTTCAGGAACTCATAAGGAATGCATGTATAGTGTAACGACCAAAGTAGACAAGACTGAATTTGAAACTTGATTTGCTCATTGAAATGTTCAGGTGTCAAGAAGTTAATCCCTTCAGTTTCAATCTCGACAACATTAACATATCCAAAACGTTTGGAACCAGGTCAGATTCAAAACTGTTTCTATCAGATTGACAGTCATATTGTTCAAACTTTTAGAAACTAAAGTAGATGAGTAGTATGTTTGCGATGATGTAATATAATGATTGTGAATGTGTTTTACCATCATAATGGTAGTTCATCCTTTCCTCAATAACTACTAGTTAAAATCATCACGATATAGCAGTTTTTAACCCTTTTATGATTAACTTTATCTTGAGATATTTACAACTTAACCGCCATATTGTCGTCTGATTCAATATTGTGGTCTACAATATCGTTTCAAAGCTAATTTAAGGCAGTATGACAAGGAATTTCCAAAACGTGTGCCAAACAGTTTGGATCCTGATCAGACACCGTGTACGATCGTTAGGATCAAAATTGTTTGCAAACGCGCATTTTTGCGTCATTGATTGTGAAATGGTTCAACCAAGGTACTGCTACAAACAAGATATTAAAAGTGAAGCAGATTAGGTTTTAAGTTGTCATCTACTTTCAACATTATACTCAATATTCAATTATGGTACTTATATGTAGGAGTATGTAGAGGCTCGCTCATGTACATCTGTGGATGCAATGATTTAGTAAACAATAATGGCACTGATGTCATACATGTATTCATATTTCTTATTTCAGACAATACACAGTCACTTGTTTTACTTCTAATGGGAAAACTTTAGTGAAATCCTTTAACACTTTTATTGGAGTAAAACACGAAACAAACGGAACTATGAATACAACCAACGTGCCTCACAATATGACGTGTGCGACTGGTGTGTCTCAAAATGGAACAAGTGAGAACGAAACATGTTTGTTACATGATGCCACAGTTGGATATTCCAATACGTCTCAAAAAAGCACGAATGGAAACTCAACTTTATCTCAAAATACCACACCTGAAATGCCCAATTCATCCCCAAACGTCTCAAGTGAAACCTCAACTATTTTTCAAAACGTAACAAATGGGACACCCGATATGTCTGAAAATAACACGAATGTGAACGCAACAGAGTACTCTCAAAATGATACACGTGCAATAGCGTCAAACGTGACCTTAAATGTAAGTAGTAGTAATTCTACAGACAAGATGTCGCTCCGTTTTACTGCGGACGATGGTGTTCAACCAGGTATAACGTATGAATGTTCAGTGACGAGGACGAACAATGGTAGCACCAGCGCCAGGAGTACTCCAGTGGTACTCACTACCCCTCAACTGTTCGAAAGAGGTACAGTCGGCATGTACGAAGAAGAAACGCTATTCTTTCCCGTTTAACCTATAACTCCATAAATACGCTTTGTTACGCATTACATTTATTCCTCCACTATAACAAAAAGTCTACTACCGGTATATAAGTTATATAGAGGTACTATAATAAATTGTATCTTTATTCTAGCAGAGGGTAGCTTGAAGACGGCTGAAAGTAAGGCAAAAAACATCTTATATTAAGTGAACATCTGCCTTCAAAACTAGAAACAGACTACGTAGTAATGCGTTTAACGAAACTAGACGCAAACCTAGTGCAGTGAAATATAGAAAGTGACAGTGACAGTATACATTTGTTTCATAGGTACTGAGGGAACAGTCAAATCATTGACCCGAGGTGGCAGGGAAGACCATGAGAACTGTTACCCGAGGCCAACGGCCGAGGGCAACAGTTCTCAAGGTCTTCCCTGCTACCGAGGGACAATGGTTTGACTGTTCCCGAAGTAACTATCAAACAAATGATTTATTACCTGACTCTCTATTTAAGCAAGGCTGAATGAATGGCTAGATCTAGATCGATCTAGATATACAAGGTTTGAACAAAACGTATTTGGATTCTACCTGTAGATGATTTTATATTTAATCTTTATTAAATTTGTTTTGCAAAAAGATTTCTCTACTCTATATTCGTTTTTTCAATATCGATACTGAAATTGATTGACACCTTGTTTGGTTTTCAAATTTGAAATTACGTCATGTATGATATGACGTCATTTATTTTTGTAACGTAATAATTTGTTTAAAAAAAGAAGACGTTAGATCTTCAAGCGGTTTATCGATTTTATTCGGAGTTACTCTGAATACTAGATCTAGAACTATATAGTCTTTTAAGGGGATTGTTCGTGAGAGGAAAAAAGACCCGATCAACCCCGCAAAAGGCTAGATCCTTAAACAAAAATCTGTATCATAACGACGCTGAATCGGTCCCGCGATGCCAAAATCTTTTGCGCACCATTTTCGCGCATGTAACAGTGCTGTGTAACAGTTAACTGTTGCCCGCTGGCCTCAGTCTGGTAAATTTATGCGGAAAACAGTCAAAAATGCTTAATTATCACTTAAATAGAGAGTCAGGTAATAATAGTAACTGTTGGTTTTGATCTTAATAGATATCAGTTTGGAGCTAGGTCAGTCAATGGACATGTATTGAGATAACCCTCGGACAGTGATATTTATAACAGGTTGGTAATACAGATGACAAATATGTTGGTTTCCTGGAAATCCGTAAGCAGTTCCTGGCATAAGTGTAGTATTGCCTTAGGCATTTATTTGTCTTTATGGATCTAAATGCTACTTTAACAAGTAGTCGTTTTACGCAATACAGACTCACTTTTATTACCTAAGTTAAACTGATAGAGGAAGTTGTTTAAAAATTGATGAAGTCACTGTAGTGAAAGGTTTAATTGAGGTTTAATCAAACTTGTAATATCTCATTTATTAAATATATAGACTAAATTACATGACGAATTTATCAACGTATTTGGGAGTTTTTGTTCTTTTAAAAAAAAACATCATTAACAGAAAATTGAAGTTTACTATTTCTTTTAATCTGGGTAGCAAACAATTTTCAACCTGCTCAGAGGATTGTGTAACCCGGCGTCAGGTTTGACTCAAATCTTTTTGCAACGGCAAATATTGTTATCGCACCGTGTTTTCCACTATAAATCAACATAATCGAAACAAGATATATCTTAAAGTTGGAAATACATTATGTTGATCATATAAACAGTTTTGTTATCTCAAACAGTTCTGATCAAATTCATGCACCGAGGGTATTGACATCTGTTTAGGCTGGAGACTGTATGGTTCTCTTTCATTATGTCATACCATTACATTCTTATTCCTACCGATTTCTTTTCGCTTGAACTTTAGACAATAGTTGTCTTTTCCGCTGTACTTTTTAAATATACAATTGAAAAGAATGTATGTTGTCCCGTTTAACGAAACTAGAAGGAAAACGCAATCCTATAAATTAAGGAAAATGACATGATTTACGAAGTATAACGATAAGTGTTTGATATTACTAGCTAAACGTTTGTGGTATTATTATACGTCAGGTAATCCGGCGTTTGATGTGGTTACAATTGGAAACAGTTTGGAGTCAGATAAGACACTAGCTGACCCGGCCAGTGAACACTCCAGATATTTCTATTTTTGTCGTTTTAACGGGAAGGTAGAGCGTCTTCACTATAGTCTAGTGTATAGTGTTTGCTAGGAATGTCGTTTTAACGGAAATGTATGGCGTCTTCAATATTTTCTAGTGTTTTGTGTTTGCTATGAATGCCGTTTTAACGGGAAAGAATGGCGTCTTAACTACAGTATATTCAATATGCTCTATATATTGCTATAAATGCCGTGTTAACGGGAAAGTATGGCGTCTTCACTATATTTTAGTGTATTGTGTTTGCTAGGTATATCGGTTAAACGGGAAGGTATGGCGTCTTAACTATATTCTAGATGCTCTATATCTTGCTATGAATGTCGTTTTAACGGAAAGGAATGACATCTTCTTTACATTCTAGATGCTCCAGACATTGTCAACTACACGGGTGTTGAATTGGCGATCACCTATCATGACTTCAGCACGAACATCACTGACTTTGACAATCTTGAGTACATTCAATACAGAAACGTGACATATGTTGCAAGCCCTTTCGGTGCATGGCTTACGGCTCCAGAAACGCGGGAAAATAGCACGTTTTCTTCCTGGTTTAAGGAAAACTCGGAGTTGAACGTGGAAATTGAAGACGTCATCATCTTACGTAATGTTTCAGAAACGGAACTGAGGTAATTTATGTATTTGTGATCATATTTGAACCTCTTTTGAATATATATTGGTCCCTTATGGGTCCGTCACACCATAACGTTCTGGCCAGCGTTCTCTGACGATTGAGGAAACGTTGGTAATCGCCCATGGTCGCTGGGTTAGCGCCAGAAGAGCGTTGTGTGAACGCTGGTAAACGTCGGTGATCGTCGGTAATCGTCGGAGACCAGCGTTCTTCGAACGTTTAGTGTTAAACGCTGGAGACCGTTTAAGAACGTTCGTTGAACGTTTTACTAACGTTCACTGAGCGTTGCACGCGTTCGGCTATCGTTAGTCAGTCGTTACTCTAGCGTTACTTGGTTGTTACTAATCGTTTGCTTTGCAGTGAACGACTCACTGGCGACCTGTCAACGACAGCTGAACGGTCCCCTAGCGTTCGCAGCGTGTGACTAAAGTCAAACGAACGTCTGTTGGCGTCCATTGAGCGTTATTCGAACGTTTCCCGAACGTCCATGTATATTGGTATATACACTAATGTTTTGTAAGCAAGGCTCATTTGATTTTGGACTACCGTAGAGAACACCTACTATGGAGGATCAATAAAGACTAAGGAGGTTATATGTAGTTGCTATATACCAGCATTAAGTAGATGTACTGAACTTGAACATAGCTGAACACATTGAGGGACCTCGCCCGCAGAGAAAAATACCCCGGCAGTGCTGGATATTAAGGCGTCAAGAGTTTAGTCTGTACGACCAACTTATGGTTGAAGATTCGCAAAGAAGATCTCAGTACCTTCACCATCTACATGAGCATGCCACCGGAAATGTTTGATGAACTCTTTGGACGTGCCAGGGGCAGATAGACAAAGCAGCACACTTTTACCGATAGCCCCTCGAACATGGCCTGAAACTGGCGGTGACACTGCGACATTTGGCCTCTGGATCTAAGTATGCTGGCAAACTCAACCAGACTATCCTCCATCATCCGGTCCACGATATTACAATCCTTTCTCTGCTTCTTCCCTCTCTTTGCAATGGTCGGGCCGTCATCATTGGGGTTTCAGGGTGTTTAGGGTCTTCAGGGGGTGTCACATGGTCCATTACTTCTCGGAAGTGCTTTTCCTCATGTTGTTCTTCTTCGTCAGAAGACATTGCTAGTGAAGGAGGCTTCTTCTTACCTGCAGCGCTATTAGCAGAAGTCACCTTTCCACCCTTTTTGCGTCTTGGCGGCAATATTCTGACTGATCAAACTCACAAGAACAACTGAATTCACTTCGAAATTTCCAGCGTTTTGTAACCCGTTCGATCGTAAAAATCACACGCCAGCAAAACGTTATGCTGTCGTTGGTCACACGTTAGTCAACCGTTAGTCGAACGCTCAACACGCTCGTCTAACGTTGGCAAATCGTTCGTCGCTCGCCAGTGGCACGTTAGCACACGCTAATGGTTTTCGGGGGTATCTTACTTGATCGCTGTTACACGCTTCTCGTGCGTTAGAAACACGCTAGTCATACGTTAGGTACACGTTAATCAAACGCCAGAAGTGTCATCTTCATTCTAGAACGCTGGAAAATTGAACGATTGAAACGCTCAGAGAACGTTGGCCAGAACGTTATGGTGTGACGGGCCCATTAGGCAATTAATGTCGACTTTTTCAACAGTTTGCATCCATATTTAACGCCACGTGACGCGGACTGTGATCAGGATCAAAGCTGTTGGGACATGCTTTTACATTTCTTTAGTTGTTGTGCTATAGATTCAACTGCTAAACAAAAGTAAATTTGCATACAATATTTTCCGTGAAAGTGAAAATGCAGTCTGTACAATTTGGCTATGAAATGGTTACATCTTTTGACGTGTATAAATAATGTTTTCGCAAATTCTGAAGCGGCCTAGTCATCTCTGTGTGAATATTTTTAACGAAACTGAACCCGAGTGACAACATTTTTGAATGTTGATGAAGCATCTTGCTTTTAGCAATCACGCGTCATATAAATACTAAACACACTCTCTTACGACGGTTTATTGTATAATTCTGGGTACAATGGTGTATACGTTGTCATAGTTACGTCTTGTGCAAAACAGTTAAGAGTCTTTTCAGATGAAGTGCGATAAAGTATACGCATTCTTTGCAAGCAGTATAAATCAAGATCAGAAACGTTCGGAAGGAGCCCTCTGTGTTGAGGTTACAGAGTCATGATTGAAGTCAAGTTTAAGAGACAAGTGTAACGTATCAGAAAAAGGAGTAGTGTAGTTGCATATTTTGTACTGTTTAGTTTAAAACAAGAGAGAGGACATCACATGAACACCGGGCACCAATTGTAACTACTGGTTAATATAATATTCGCAGATATTGGTCGGACGCATTTTTCCCTATAGACAGGCAAGGATTTTGGTCTGATCGACAAAGAGACTGTGACAGTACTTATCATAACTTTGGGCAAGTTTGTTAAAACAGTAACACCTCTCTATTGCGACCACTAAAACAAAGACTATTTGATTGTATTACATACAGGTCACAGCTTATCGCAAGGTAACAGTAAACCAGAAAACTCCTAAAGAAAATTTCTATTTTACTGTCGCTTTGCATCAATCAGTCATCTGTATTTAACACCTAATAGCCAACACAATGCTGTGGTCGTAATAAAGAACGTTTACTGTATATGTAATCCTTTATCTTATGTAGACACTGTATCTATTGTTGCAACATATTTACCTCATGGGAAGACGTTATTTGTCCTAGTTGGACAAGTTTTTACAATGAAATGTCGATATGTTCGTTGCAAACAGTTGTTGCCACATCAGACTAGAAAATGTTTGCCACTAAAAACATTTTGAAACATTGGCAATATTCGAAGCAATGTCAATTTCTGCATGTTATCGCATTGCGTTTGAATTAGTTCAAATAGGTAAGAATAAAACGTTTACACTTCTCTCTATACAGTATGTGATGTCAGGAAACTAAATTAATACGTGTACTGTTTTGGTGATGTTTTGGGGTATTTTGGTGGCATTTACTGTACTCGTTAGATTAATAATTTGGTTGGTTTACTTGTAAAGCAAATTGTAAATACACTGTGTTTGCTTATTTGCATACTGCTTGTAACTTGCAAGGAAGATATTGTTTTTTCTTCTCCGGTTTAAAAGCAGCGCAAATAAACATGCAGAACAGCGACACATTATTAAAACCGAGAGGTTTTGTTAAAATCTAAGAAACAAACTTTTTAGGAACCAGCAATTTTTACATTTTGTAGCACTGAGACGTGTTCAGTTGCATTGTTTGTGGCTTATGTTAGCAGTTTGTGCCCCGTGTGCAGTGTGCAGAGTACAACGAAGAAAACGTATTCTTTCTCAAGAAACGCGTTTACTCTAAAACAATTATTTCCAGTGCAAACAGTTTGGAGCCAGATCAGACGCCTTGTAACCCGGCGTCTGATCAGGCTCCAAATTGTTTGCACTCAGATAAAATCTTGAGGTAAGAATTGTCCAACATTTTCCATATTCTATTGCAATGCGTTTGCGTTTCGTTCGCGTTTAAACGGAAGAATAACGCTTTCCATTGAATTTCAGACCAGGTAGCCAATTCGCAATTGATGGCCAACGACGGCAATCGCTTTTTATTACTGAACACATGACTGGTGTTGCGTTAATGGGGCAGAAATGACGATCTCACATCTGTAAAAGCTCTTCGCGTTAGACAATACAGTGGGAAATGTTATCAAAATATTCCTCATTAAACGAGTTTCTAAAAAGCCAGTTTTATCCATTGCATATAACCAGGCACCAAGATTCGGATGGATCGTCAGCAGTTTTATTAACAATGTGTTATTGCTTTCCAAAGGAAAGAACTGCGTCTTTACCACTGTATGGGAACTTGTCAAATCAGAGCTTGAAGTTCACTAGTAAACCCATTACTCCATAAATACGTCTTGTTACGACTGCACTGTTATCTACACCAGAAAGTACTTACCACCTAGGAAGTCCTGGAAATAAAATATCTTTCCTGGCGGTAGCTTAAAACAAGTCCGGCCTGCTTTATATGTCACCTGTTTTTTCTAAATTTAGAAAAAGACTATGGAGTAAAGGCATAGGCGGACACGATTTGAAATAGAATCGATGTCTCTAAAGACAGACTTAATGTTAAACAAAAAGAATGCACACGTACACTTATCAGCAGTTTAAATCGCATGTCAGATTATTTGTATACAATGGAGACGGCGATTTTCTTTCCCAATAAAAGTGTTTATTCTACAACAATTATTTCAGTTTGGAGCACGATCAAACGCAGGGATGGAAAAGTCGGTATCTAATTACGCTCTAAACTGCTTGTTGCTCAGATTCAAATAAATTGGCAGGAAATTCGAAAACGTGACATGCATCGGGGTTGTATGTAGTTTCACTTTACGGGAAATAATCACGACTTCTCCACAGTATATGTTGAAAAGTAGAGTCTTATATTTGTAGATTTACAAGTACAATACGTTTTGGGTTTGTGTTTGGTGGTCAAAACTTTATTACACTGGTTGAAGGCCCTGGCTTATGGGTCTTTACATTATATGTATATAAGTATAGTCTTATAATTGTAGGTTTACAAGTGTAATACGTACTGGGTTTATATTCGGCGGTCAAGAAGTAATAACGGTGGCCGGAGGTGATGGTTTGTGGGTCTTCATCAACAAATTAAAACTAGTGGAGTACACGGCTACAGGATTGGAGACCATACCATGTTATGTGATTGACCTCTCACCGACTGTCTATCCAGGTTAGATTTACTTAAATCTTATATTAAAGCCGCATTGTGGTTTTGAGAAACCTGCATAAAACGGTTGTTTGGGGTCCCATTTGAACTACATGGGACGTGATTCTTTCACAAAAACCGGCTTTATCTAAGAAATTTGCTTTTTAAAGTTTATTTATAATATTTTTGTGCGGCACAATTTAAAAAGCCTCCCTTGTGAATGGAAAGAAGGACAACTCTGTAAATACAGGGCTCCAGATAACGGAAGTATTTCGAAAACTAAAATCTTTATTTCTGCTTTTAAACCCAATGGTGTCATACTCATTACAACTGTCTCGAAGAGACGGTTTAATCAGTAGTAACACCATAGCATTCGGTGCTGAAATGAGTGAGAAAATTTTAGATAAGTTCAGATTATTCCCGCTTACATGTGTATCTGGAGCACTGAAAATAATGCGGTTAACCCTTATTCTTCTGCACAGACGTCTGCTTTGACATTGTCGTCTGCAAAAAGTGTTCAGTTTAGATTTATGCATTGTTTTAATTAAACAAACCTTAAGACGAGTGTCAAACAGTTTGGATCCAGATGAGACGCCGCGTGACGCGGCGTCTTTCTAGATTCAAACAGTTTCTAAACTCCGTGAAGGTACGACCAGTAGGCATAGGGTTAAACTATGAGAACCAGTCAAAATGTGTAAATATTATTCACGGGGGGTAAGCGATTAAAAAGAATTACGGAGAATCTTTACCTTGGGCTTGCTGAAAATGACTGTTTCATTCTTGTCCGCTCTCTAACTCAAAGAATTCTTTTTGGATCTCACCAAACTTGCTACAAATGTTTATTAGTATAGACTCTATGTCAGGTTCAATAACTAGCAAAATCGCATGAGGCATGTCTGAGAAAATGCCCTTGAATAATTAAAAAATGAATGTTTCAGTATTTTCTGCTCTCTAACACAAACACTATTTATTGGATCTTCACCAAACTTGCTGACAATGTGTATTGGTATAAAATCTAGGTCAAGAAAAAAATCGAATACAGTGGAATGAAAATCCTGTAAGAGGTAAAGAAGAAATGGAGTGGTCATTTATTACTTAACTTATTACCAACACGGCTAAGATGAAGCACATGCAACCATTGACCAAATATTTGGCTAAAATAGAATAAAAACTGGTCTTATTACAGAGTGGACAGGGCAGAAATAAGGATAAAATAGCAAACTTTTAAAAGTTGAAGAACCATAACTCCAACATGCCTTCGGCAATTTGGGTATTTATAGAACTGGACCAAGATTTTATACAAATATAATTTTCAGCAAATTTGGTGAAGATCCAATTAAAACTGTTTGAGTCAGAAAGCTGACAAGCGTGAATTAGTCAATTTTTAGTCATTCAAGGGCAATAACTCCAACATGCCTTGTGCGATTTTGGTAGTTAAGATGATTGACCTAGATTTTATATTAATAAACATTTTCAACAAGTTTGGTGAATATCTGATAAACCTGTATGTGTTAGAAAACAAAAAATGCTGAAACATTAATTTTTAATACTTAAAGGGCAAAAACTCAGACATGTCTTTTTGCGATTTTAGTAGTATTCAAACTAAACCTTGATTTTATATAAATAAACATTTTCAGCAAGTTTGGTGAAAATCAATATAAAAAAGCATTTGTGTTAGAGAGCAAAAAATGGTGAAACAGTCCTTTTTAATACATAAAGGGCATTAACTAAAATAATCCTTATGGGGTTTTAGTAATAATCACACTGGACCTAGACTTTATATAAATAAAGAATGTCAGCAAGTTTGGTGAAGATCAGATGAAAACTATTTGTGTTAGAGAGCAAAAAAGGCTGAAACAGCCATTTTTTAAAAATAATTAAAGGGCTATTACTCGAACATGCCTTATGCGATTTTAGTAGGATTCAAACTTAACCTTGATTTTATATTAATGAAAACTTTCAGCAAGTTTGGTGAAGATTAAAAAAAAAAGTATTTGTGTTAGAGAGCAAAACTTGCTAAAAACAGTCATTTCTAATACATAAAGGGCAAAAATTAGATATGCCACATGCGATTTTTGTAATATTCAAACTAGAGTTAAATTTTATATATATAATTAAACATTTTCAGCAAGTTTAGTGAATATCCGATTAAAACTGTATGTGTTAGAGTGCAAAAGTGACTGAAACAGTCATTTTTATTAATAAACAGGCAATAACTGAGGTATCTTATGCGATTTTATTAGTAATCAAAATAAATCTTGATTTTATATCAATAAACATTTTCAGCAAGTTTGGTGAATATCCAATAAAACGTATTTGTATTAGAGAGCAAAACTTGCTGAAAACAGTCATTTTTTAATACATAAAGGGCAAAAACTCAGATATGCCACATGCGATTTAAGTAATAATCAAACTAAACCTAAATTTTATATGAATAAATATTTTCAGCATGTTTGGTGAATATCCTATAAAAGCTGTTTGTTTTAGAGTGCAGAAATGACTGAAACAGTCATGTTTTATTAATTAACAGGCAATAACTCAAAAATACCTTTATGCGATTTTAGTAGTAATCAAACTAAACCTTGATTTTATATCAATGAACATTTTCAGCAAGTTTGTGGAAGATCGGATAAAAAATAGTTGAGTTAGAGAGCGGACAAAAAGTGTGATAGTCTAACTGACTGATGGATGGACGGGCGGAGGTAGATACGGTTGCACCCAGTGAAGTTGATTTCGGCTGTATCACGTGAAACTAAGCCGTGTGGAAATGTTTATGTGAGACATTCTATTTTCGGTTTGTTATGATTTTAAATCGCCCTTTTAGATGATTAAGGTCCATTTGGCCCATAAGAATTTCAAACATTATTATTAACCGTTATTTTATTTCAGGCATTAAGAAAAGGTCTGAAAACACAATGGGACTTTAACTCATTCACCCTTAAAACTTTTAATGAACAACTGCAACATAAGTATAGCCCATTTTTGACTATTTAGGGTTGATTTTAACTATACATTTCAAAATGACAGTGTAGACCCTGATCAGAGGGCTACTTAAGCAGCCCTCTGATCAGGGTTATACACTGTTTGCGTTAACAAGTGTAATATTTACAGGTACACTGTTTGTAAATGACGCGTACATTCGTCGCTAGGTTTGAATGTGTTAAACAAGGTATTGGATCAAGACGATGCGCCGGGTAAGTCGGCGTCCTGTCAGAATCCAATTCGGTGGCACTCAGATGATATTTTCTGAAGATAATGCAAATGTTTTATTCTGATATATGTTTAGGACGAAAATATTTGCTGATGATAAGTACACCGTTCGCTTAGGTCAAGTATGTTGTGTTGTTGCCAGAAAGCCCCATATGTATTTTCCTTCCACATTTGAGCAGAATATTGTACATATAATTGCCCAATCATCTCAAAACAATGTTTTAAAGACAATGCTTATACATGTAGGTAGAGTAATCAAAGAAAGTATAAAATTATGATTAAAGCTATGGCGCAACTATTTAAATTTTATATTAAACGGCATACAATCGTGCAGTAATTGGAGCCTTATTCAGATCCATGTTTCATCGAACGTATTATTTCTTCACAAAATAACATCTTTATTAATCGCTCAACTAAACGATTGTGAATCGACATTCTTTCGAAAAGGTTACTGCTTAATCCTGGGTAAACGTATGTCTGAAGCCTTTTACATGTACATGTATATGAGTTTTCTGCATTTAGTTAACACTGTATTAAACAGCTAGACATACTGTCTCTTAGAATCCCATTGCTTCTTCAGTTAAAGCTGGGACATTGACGTTGCAGAGGTCATGTGCAGATGACGTTACATGCATTCGTTCCAAATAACGCGTGTATGTTTTATAACTAAAGAAATGTCCATTGCAAAGAGTAAACACGATGGTTAACCTGGCCACTAATCAAGCACCAACTTTCTTGTTATTCAGACCAAAACGAATAGCTAAAACTTGAAACAAAAATCCAAGTTCTACATGTTTTTACTTTCGTCTGCTTGTTGTTTCGTTTAGACATACAATATCTCCCCTGTAAAATTAGTTTATAAAACATGATTTACGTCAACGCATTTAATCTCTTCACTGCTTAAAGACATTACTCCATTCCATTCATGGACCCCCATTGTTCTCTATAGGCGTTACAATACAGGTAAAGCATGAGAAAGTTGTGCAAGCAACGGCTCAGCCATCTGAAGTTTTGAATAGAGGCCCATACAAACTAGATCTCAAGGTTTTTTTCAATGGGTTTTACTAACCAAACAATCAACTATTAGGTGCGGGCCTCACATGAAACGCCTGAATGATTCCTTCCCCGGACGCAAGCTGAATATGCATGCTCTCCATGCTTTGACTCAAACAATTTACGGTGTTAGGTGTTACCATCGAAGCTAGATCAAGTTATGACATAGGCATAGTTTATTTGGTAACTTATACACATTGTATCTCGTTACATCAACATACTAATCAAATTGTTTAAACAGGTCAAATCATATCACGTGACAAAACTAATTTCTTATGTATAAGCCCAAACAAAAAAAAGATCATATGATTGAGATCAATCCAAAAAAGAAAAAGGAGAAAAAAAATTCCTCTGATAAAATATGAGGAGAATGAACACCTGTTTTCAAATGAACCAATGTCTTTAACCCTTTCACTCTCAATGACGCCATAAAGCGCGTTTGCAATCAGTTTGGGTCCTTGTCAGACGCCGCTCTACCCGGCGTCTCATCAGGAACCAAACTGTGTGACACTCTAATCGATATATATTTTAAGTCAGACAACCTGATATTAAGAAATAATAAATTCATACCAGTGTTTTATCGTGCAATCGAACACTGGTAGGAGTTGAGATGCGTAGTAATTTATTCACGAGGCCGCAGGCCAAGTGATTTAATTACAAGCATTTCAACGACTACCAGTGTTCGATTGCACGATAAAACACTGCTATAAATTTATTATTTCGATTTTAACATTTTAATATTACCACTTTTTGCACCGAAGCAACGGCGCTACATTTCTTGGACTACGCATTTATGGAGCCAAATGACGTCAATTTAAGACGTTACAGCGCTTGAGTGTTTTATTGAGAATTCAAACACTGATACATCCCTTCTTTGTTTATAAACGAGGGGCGTGCGCGAAATGTGTTAGAATCTAACTTTGAAAAGTGTCTTGCAGACATCAATAATACAGTAGACGACAATAAAGCGGAGAAGGGGTTAACATGTTCCGAATAATTTGATCATGAAAGGCTTAACGCCGAATACAACAGTTAGTTACCAACAGTTTGGAAGCTGACTAGATTTTCATAATACAGAGTCTGATCATGATCCAACTTATTTGACACTAACGGCGGTATAACTTAGTCATTTTACCTAATACATGTATTTGAGAAATAATGGCAGACGAAAATTGTTCAAAGCAGATGACGTCATGTTTGAAAACCTGTAGCAAGGGTATGGTTTTACAGGTGGCAGTGTGTTAGTACAAATGGGAACTTTGATAAACGGAAGCTGTATCTCACTATCACAACTGACAGATGGGGTTTCTGTAGACCTAATAGTAAGTTGGCGTCACTATCCTTCTTTTATCGGTCTAAATATTGGCATTATTTTATATATATAAAATACTAGAAGTATACCTTCAATGTATAAACTCTTAACACGAATGCAATGATAAACTGCAAACAGTTTAGATATTGATGAAAGTCCGCGGCGAATGATCAAGATCTAAAGTGTTCGACAGTTTTACGATGTCACTTTAGTCTGTTTACTGAATTTTCAAATTTAAGATAAAATGCAGACGGAACTTGTTTAAGAAAAATTACGCCGTGGCATTGAAGAAGTTTAGTTGTAATTGAGTAATAGCATGACCTTATTAAAGCGACCGATTAACGCCATGTTTGGGCAGAAAAAATCCATTTACCTCAGAAATGCACATCGTCAACATAAGCAGATATTAACAAACAATGTATGTATCCTGATGCGACGCTGTAATTTGCGGCGTCTCATGAGTGTCTACACTGTTTGCTATTTCATATGAAATGATCTGTTGTATTGAAAAAGTCTTCCATCAAGTACATAAGGCACGTTCATAGCAATATTCAGGTATAAAACAGTTAACATTATGATATGGTTAGGTAACAGATTTTACAATTTGATTGTAATGTTTTATATCTCTCCTAGCACTTCTTCCTATACTAGTTTTTGTTTTAGATTAACCAGACATACCACCTCGACATATTTCACGCAGAAACGAAAACGTGCTCGTCTGAGTTCTTGTTGAAATTGGACAACGTGACACTACAACAGAACCCATTGGCTCTACCGTTGGATTACATCGTCTATGTTCCTGAAGACCTCGATATTGGTAACAAAGTGTCCGTATTTTCACTGACAGATCCGTTCTCTGGTGAAATATTCAACCTTATTTTGTATGCAGGTAACATTGTACATATTACTTATACATTTGAGAAAACGTTACAGTGATGTTCCCATTTTACCAAGTCATTAGTACTACGTGCCTTTCTTCCTTTCATCCAATCTTCGTTATATCAGGTCGATTTTACCATACGTTAATCAGCGGTGGAGATTTTCATATCTAAACGTTCGTGTAATTTTATTATAAGTGAGTTCCACTGTGTTCTTGCCTACCTAACGCATTAGTGCTCAAACAGTTATGTACATTACAAGCTTCCAAACTGTATACCAAATTAAACTGTATAAAAATTAGTATTTATAGATACATTTATTAGAAAATAACAGTGTCGCCCCCACTTTAATTATCCTCTTATGTAATATATATTGACTAAGTTCACCCAGAGTTTGTTTTCGGTGTTTGACAGATTGCCTTTTGATGTAGACAAAAATGTACAACGTTATATGTTATATGAAATGCAGTTATGCGACGTTACTCTTTCACACAGGCAATGAACAAAAACGTTTTAACATAGTTGACACTGAGCCTCATCCTAGCTCAAATAGTTCAACTCCTGAGTTTGTTGAACTGCTGGACATGCACGGAAACATTGTGAGATTTGTGGGTATGTAGAATTCTGCAACATTGTTTCATTAGATTTACGGCAGAATGACAGAAGTATTTTAAAACATGTCAAACAGTTTGCATCCTGACCTCTCTGGTCAAAATGTTTTATTATTCTATTATGTTATTTAATACATACTATATAATTATA
Source organism: Gari tellinella (assembly GCA_922989275.2). Lineage (NCBI taxonomy): Eukaryota > Metazoa > Mollusca > Bivalvia > Cardiida > Psammobiidae > Gari > Gari tellinella. Next base: position 98,878,645 of record OV277860.1, read on the forward strand.
TACGTTTTTCTGTATTTCCAACTGAGTAGTACAAGAAGAATGCCCAACATTTCGTATTATTGATGTAATCAATTAATCAGAAACTGAATTTTTTGGTTATGATGTTACGTCGTTTTAACAGATTTGTTGTCATATCGCCAAATTGTTTACAGATAGAGGAAAATCTATGATATTTCCAATATGAAAAAGTCGAAGTTACCAGATCAGGTTCAAATGTAAACTGGTTAATACCCAATCATGTTCTAACCTAATGCTATTCGTTGACATTTGTTTATGTTTAAACAGGTAACAACATCATGTGTTCCACTTAGCGTATCTATTTCAGATTGTCCGATACCAAACATAACACTCCTGGATAATATGACGTTGTCTGGTAACACGACACTAATCGATAACACGACACTGTCGAATAATACGATACTAGCAGATAACACGACACTGTCGAATAATACGATACTAGCGGATAACACGACACTGTCGAATAATACGATACTAACGGATAACACGACACTGTCGAATAATACTATACTAGCGGATAACACGACAATGTTGAATGATACAACACTAGCGGATAACACGACAATGTTCAAAACTACGACTGTGACATATAGAACACCTGGAGAGTATTTTATTTTCAGCTCAACGCATGTGGTAGTGGTCCTTGCGGAGGAGCTAGACTTTGAAAATATCCAAGAATACAATTTGTGGTTTGAAGTAGTAGATTTGAATAGGTCTGTGTCGGGTTATATTTATCTTCAGGTAAATAGTTTCAACTGTACTATTGTGTATACTGTGGAGTTAGCGTAAATGCGTCTTTGCTAAACATTTACATGTACTGCAAACTGTTTGGGCCTGATATAATGCCGAGAAACTCGGCTCAAGACCAGACTCCAAACTGTTTGCTATTCAGATTTTAATAAAACTTAATACAATTCAAGAAACTATTATTTTGTCCCTTTTATTGAATTAAGTGTTTTATTCGTTTCAATTAAACAGGAAAACATAAAACCTTCCCAAAATATACCAAGTATTGAACTGTTCATATCAAATACATCATTTGGAAAATATTTGCTGAACAGAACATTACCTGTTCTGGTCTACTATAAAATAAATGCCGATATTACAGACATACTTCATTGACGATTTGTTTATAAATTATCATGTATATACTTTATTTCCACACAGCTAAAATTAACAGATTGATTTATCAAGAAAACGGTTAAACTTTTAAAACATCTATGGGTATAAGGTGACATTGATGAAAATCTCACAGTACATAGTATCCAAATTAACCTCACATTATAATAGCGACACAAATAGCAATATGCTAACCATAAACTGAGGAACATTATACTGTATTTAGTGTAAAGTACAATGGAAACAAAACAAACCCAATGAAGATGGTATACTGAAATACCCTTGGTGACATTTGTTAACAGTGGCAAACAGCTTGGATCAAGATGAGGCACTAAGTAACTCGGCATCTCATCTGGAACTAAAATGTTTTTGCCACTGTGATATTTTCTTACGGAATGCAGATATATTAACTTTGCAGGTGTCAAATTTCGCAAACGATATTTGAAACACATGCTATAATGGGTAGGATTTCGCAGTCTTAACCATACCTGGTTTTCTATTTAGATACAACTACTGGACGTCAATGATAATTATCCAGTCAACATGACTGTTTACCATACCTTATTCTCTATTTAAATACAACTTCTAGACGTCAATGATAATTGGCCGGTCATCATGGCAATATTTACCATACCTGATTATCTATATAGATATAACAACTGGACGTCAATGATAATTGTCCGGTCATCAAGGCTAGGTTAACCACACATGCTTCTCTATTTAGATACAACTACTGAACGTAGATGATAATTGTCCGGTCAACATGACTGTTTACCATACCTTATTCTCTATTTAGATACAACTACTGAACGTAAATGATAATTGTCCGGTCAACATGACTGTATACCATACCTGATTGTCTATTTAGATACAACTACTGGACGTCAATGAAAATTGTCCGGTCAACATGACTGTTTGTCATACCTGATTGTCTATTTAGATACAACTACTGAACGTAAATGATAATTGTCCGGTCAACATGACTGTTTACCGTACCTGATTGTATATTTAGATACAACTACTGGACGTCAATGATAATTGTCCGGTTATCATGACTTTGGACACGTTCATGCCCAGACCTGTGTTACGCAAAGGACCTCTACTAAAACTAGGCAGTACAGATGCAGACAGTGGGAGAAATGCTGATATTCACTACGTAATGTCGGCTATAAAAGAAGAGTAAGCTAATTGTTTTGTAAACCTCATAGCGTTACCCCCATCATCGCTGTTATGACGTAATACTCCGTCTAACACATTCCCTGCTTGCATCGTCGACTTCGATCCAAACAGTTTGATCAGTCGACTGCAATCGCCTTTAATAGTAAACAGGTAATAAAGACCTTAAAGTAATTTATAAAATCAATATCATGACACTGAATTATCAAATTAATTAAAAGTCCTGCTTTTGTTGGTTTGTAAAGCGTTATAATCTTTTCCATATGACGTGTTTGTGCTGAAACGATTATTTCCATTTTTACCCGGTAACTCGACTTCTGATCAAGCCCCAAACTTATTCTGTTTATATTAACCTTTTCACTGTCAAATGTTCGTGATATTTTAACCCCTTCACCGTTTCATTGTCTTTTGCTTCCATTTTGTTGTCTGCAATGTCGTTTCAATGTTAATAAAAAGGCAACATTAATGAAGAAATGTCATAACGAGTTTCAAATAATTTCGATCCTGATAAGAAGCCGCATTACGCGGCGTTTGATTAGGATCAAAACTGTTTACAAACGCGCTTTTAAGCGTCATTGAGAGCGTTTATAAAGGTCGTCACCGTTTCTTGGAAACTTCCCTCATAATTTACATTTTACACCTGTGTTAAGTTTTGTTTAAGCGGGAAATTCAACTTCTCCTCGACCATTTTCAGTCCGCCTGTTGTATACGACCGTACACTTGACTTATGGAGACACATATACACAAACTATACGACCATTACCCTTGACATCATAGCCGTCGACAATGGAACTGTGCCACGTGGAACTATGGTGACATTCAACCTCAGTATCAGTAACAGCTGTATTCTAGACGTCAAACTTAAGAGAACTGATCTCAGATTCCACTTTAACGATACAAACAATGAATTATGGCTGACATTGCCGGGTTACTACTTGGCAAAGTATGGTATGTATGACATAGTAAAATTCCCATCATTTAGTGATCTTTATTCGTTTAACCGTTCCATAAATTGGACTTAGCTAAACAGCACAGACTTAGATCAGACGGCGTCTAATTTGAGTATGCATTGTTTGGTTTACAGGGACGTCTATACAATGAAAATGAACATGAAAAAAGATCGGGCAGCCCTAAATAAAAGATATACTCATCAAATATATAATCGTAGAAGAAACCACTTGACATAAATTTGTTAACTGGGCGATAGAGATACATTGAATTAAAATCAAAACAATTTTTATAAACAAGGTTTTGGCTTACATTAACGCAAGTTTTGATCAAGATCAGACGCCGAATAACCCTTTTAGTGCCATAACGACATCTGCTTTACAATGCCATCTGTATTGTTTCTCAAAATTAAAGTTAAGGTAATTTGACTACGGTTATACCGTAGTTGGTGACATACAATTGGGATCTGCGTAACATTGCATCAGATCAATCTCTTAATTTTTCGTAAATAACCACTGTTAACAGAAAAAGGCAGTACAGGGATTAACGCAATTAAGTTTTAGTACAATTAGTAAACTACTAAAACGACGATTCCTCGAATATTTAGCGAATAAAACCTGGACGCATCTGATATAACATGTACTGCGGTGTATCGTTTAATGCAGGAAAAAGCAAAAAACTACTATCTTTATAAAGGATACACATGTACATTTGTTTCGTTGGTCGCCTTTCAAAATGGTTACTCAAATTTGGTTGAATTTTTCTCACCTTATCTGAATACAACTTTCCTGACGCACAAATGTGCTGTCAACCTTTCAATTTTTTATCAGTTTTAGCTTTTTAAAATTTCCAGACTTCTTACAGTTTGTGAACTACCAATTAGTTTTTAAATTTCATGACGTATTGTTTCTTGCAATAATGATGGATTTTAACCCTTTTATGGTCAAATTTTTTGGGAGAGTTTTACCCCTTTACAGCTTTATTGTCGATCGCTTCAGTATTGTTGTCTGCAAGACACATTTCAAAGTTAGATATCAGGTTGTAAGACTTAATAAATATCGATAAGAGTGTCAAACAGTTTGGGTCCTGATCAGACGCCGCGTTACGCTGATCAGGACCCAAAATGTTTGCAAATGCTCTTTAATGCGTCAGTGGGAATGAAAAGGTTAATATGCTTCGTTGAAAACCCTATCTAGAGTGTGAGGAGTTGGCAGGGGTATCTACGGGCTACGTACCTGACAATTGGATGTCAGCATCATCATCATACGATCTTCATCTGACGAGCCCATGGCTGGCCAGACTTCATCTGCAACCTAGTAAGCGACAACTTCTGATCCTTGTACTTGATGATTAATAGTCGTTCGCAAAAAATCTTGTAGACTGTAATAGTACTCAAAGCATTGTATTTCAGAGTACTTCACAAGGTGTCAAACAGGCTAGCTCCAGATGAGAATCTTAAATTGGAGTCAAACACTTAAATTGTGTCTGATTAAGATTACCGTTTGAAAATCAGCGTTTTGGCGTCATTGATGGGGAAAATGTTAAATATCATTTACTTTCTACACGCTGTTGCTCTTTGTAACTTTTAGAATCGTTTTAGTTTGAAATAATATCATAGTTTCCCTGGAGTAGCAACTACTTGCAGTAAAACCTCTTTGCTACGACCACTAAACTATTTCAATTATATTTTGTTCAAGGCAGGTGGCTGCTAAAAGCCAGGTAAAGTTTAAACAGAAAGCTGCTAAAGGAACCTTTTGTTTACCTTTGCCTTGCTTTAAGCTGTCTCCTTTCTTTCTAAAAATTGATTAGCCTTATTTAAAAGGTCGTAATAGAGAGGTTTAACTGTGATTTATACTCGGTGGTATTATGGAAGGTTTCCTGTATTATTCATGTCGAATTCGAATAAGTCCGCTACACTTAGATTAATAAATTGTTTCGAATGTATTCCTGTATATGATTGCATTGCATTTAGCTTTTAATCGGGATACAATAGTGCCTTCTGTGAAAATATGATGAACTATGTGGAAGTTCTATCGTATTAAATGAACTTGCATATACAGTGAAACCCCTCTAAACCGGACATGTAAGGGGACAACAAAAATGTCCGGTTTATATGGGTTTCAAGTTGAGACGTAGTTTAACCCATTTCATATAGCTTGTTACTAGTAATGAAGACAGCTGACCACTTAAAGCAGGTTGGAAATAAAGCAGAAAACGCCTCAATGCGCTTTCTGTTTTACTTTCAACCTGCTTAAAGCTATTCTCTGTTAGAATGTATAAGTTCTTTTCTTCAGTGTAGGAATAAACCAAAGACTTAAAAAGGCGTGTTAATGGTGTAACGGGTACAAATATAGACGGGTTGGAAACGGGACTAACGCTTTTGTCCGGTTTAGATAAAATTCCGGTATTGAGAGGTTCCGGTTTTGAAGCGTTCCACTGTATATGTTTTAAAGTACAGGTTTGAATCGACTGAAAAGTCCCTATCATTTATTTAAGATACTTATAACGGTCAAGCGGGGGGATGGGTTGCCGGTGTTTTGAACACCAACCAATACCTACAGATTGATATGGACAAGGTATATCGCTTTAGAAAAGTCCACATACAGGGTCGTGCCGAAGCTGACGAGTGGGTAACGTCTTACACGATTTGGTATGAAGTCAGAAATAATACCTGGGTGCAGTATACTCAATCAAATGGCTCACAGGTAATCGCAATACTACTTTGTACTATTTGTTTTAGTCTAAGAAAAGTACATGCAGTTCCAATATTAATTTACATTATATGTAAGTAAATTGTAATATGTAATGGAATTATAGGAAGAATTGACACACGCTATTACTATGCGAATTATTCAAATAAATGAAATATATACACATCTAAATATTGAACTGAAAGTAAAACAATTTGCTAAAATGATAAAAATATTCATTAGCTTTTAAAAATGAATAAAAGCGAATCATAGCATTTGCCCGGCGTCTGATCAGTAACCTTACTGTTTGGCATTCAAAGTAATGGAAATGTTTAGATAAATTCACTTGCATTGAGCATTGATCAGATAGTAGATCTATACTTTATATAAATAAGTATCAGTTGTCAGGTTTTGCCAGAAGAACATCAGTTCAATTCAATTCAATTCAAATTGTATTGGCATCATACAGAGAGAGTGACGTTATTCCTTTCCAATGAATCTATCTGTTTATGCTAAAACAACTAATTCCATTTGTTAACTACTAGTATTTTTGAGCTAGATAAGACACGGGGGTATTATGCGGCGTCTGATCAGGACCTTAATTGTTTGCCACGGAGATGAAAAATAAATTTCTTCAAAAGTTCTAAATTCAATGTCATTTTCTCAATTGTTTGTAATGAGACACATAGCTTCTTGTCCGCTACAGTACAATTGCTTGCATCCAGGTGTTCACGGGCAACAATGACAGCACCTCAGTTGTTACTCAATTGCTGGATCCTGACATAGTTACACATACGATACGATTAAATCCACAAAGCTGGGACGGCAGCATTGCTATGAGAGTGGAGTTTACTGGCTGTATCGAAGGAAAAAATATATATTGTAAGTTACCTAAACGTTTGTTTTAACAAGAGAAATGATGCATATGTGTGGAATTATTGCACAACCATTTTACCATCAACTCTTAACATCTATACTTACCCTTTCACCGACAAAATGTATTCTGTTTCAATCTCGCTATTGGCAAAATTGTTAGATTTAAACCGTATGCCCATTCGAGTGCTTATCCATTTGTGGTTGTATGGATGGATGGATGGATGGGTGAGTTGGGTTTACGGCACTGCAACACAACAATAAGTCATGTAGCGCCATTGAATGATAAGGGATGATTAGAGGAGATGATGATGATTTTAGGAAGATGATTTTGGCAAAACTCATTCGATGTATAGCAGCGGTAAGCACATGTAGTGCGGGGTCTGGTAAGGATCCAAGTGTTAGCAAAGTCGATTTAAGTCACGTCTGGCAATTAAAGTGTTAACCCTTTACATCAACGTTGTGTGCAGGTCTAGCTACGCACAGCTGCGGCAAATAGGTCATATTAGACAATACCTTTCTCCAGAAGCTACAAAGACGTTGGTCAATTCTCTGGTCACATCAAGAATTGACTACTGCAACTCACTGCTATATGGGATTCCCCAAAACTCATTACGAAAACTACAGCGTGTGCAAAATACAGCAGCCCGCATCATTACCAGGACTCCTCGGTACAATCACATCACTCCAGTATGGAAGGAGCTTCACTGGCTTCCAGTTCAACACAGAGTTGAATTCAAAATTCTGACACTCACATACAAAGCCATGTGCAATGATTCTCCAAGGTACATTGTTAGTATGCTGGACGTGTAAAGACCTCAAAGAGAGTAAATCAGTATCGCTGGTTGTGCCGAGAAGTCGTTTGGTGAAGTTTGGAGATAGAAGTTTCATGCATGCAGCCCCAAAGCTCTGGAACACTCTACCATCATACATCAGAGATGCTAGCTCAATTGCAGTCTTCAAAAAACGTTTGAAAACACACTTCTTTAATATCTGTTATAAGAAGAAAGTAGGTAATCAATGACTGCTACCCCTGGGCTGTGTTCTTGCTGTGAATGCTGTGGGTCTAAATGGCAGTTCTTGAGTTGTACCATTGACTTTGTGCCTGTCTGGTAGATCTTGCTGGTAGGGATTGCCCAATCGCTTTGAAATCATTTGGCTAGTGTCTATGGTGTAATTCTTGGACAGCTTTAAAAAACCACTCTGTTTTTAATCATGCCATTGATCTTTTAATTATTTGACTCATTTTAAAAATGATTTTACAAACTTACTATAACAATTTTATAATCTTGGTAATAATATTGAAAGAATTTCCATGTTTCCATGCATCTCAATATTTTTTCATTTTTATTGTGAATGTATTTATTTGTCTTTCATGCTTTGTAGGTACATTTATATAATTTCATGTGAAGCGCTTTTGAACGCACAAATCCTGTGTGAAAAGAGCGCTATATAAATCGGGTATAATAATAATAATAATAATAATAATAATATCTTACTTCATATCTTGTCTATAGCTTGAAGACAGGTGGCAGCTTAACAATGTTTAGAGTAACTGTATGCTTGCTTTAAGCTACTATCTGCTAGGATATAGAACCTAATGGTTCAGATGTTAATGACTATATAAATAGGACATATTCCACTAATTGGAGGAACAAATCAGAGTGTACTTATGTAGAAAAGGGTTAGACATGTTTCTATTGTGTAGCGACATTGTTTGGAAATATCAAGGTCGTATTGTTATGTAGTCTCTATTTAATTATCACATACTCGATTTTAGGAAACTGAATAATTTATGTAAATTGTTAGATAACACATGTTAGTAAAATGTTCAACCCACACCAACTTGTTTTATATTTACTTAATTAATTAATGATTATTCTTTAAATTGATTTAGACGTATTGCATATTTCCGATGAACTTCGAGTGGTAAATTATTTGGTCATAACCAGACACTGAGTTACTTAGCAACTGATATTAATCAAAATGTAAAGACAAGCAAATCATCTCTTAGCATTGAAACGGTAACCTTTAAAAATGCAATGTACTCTAATATTTATAGTAAACCAGGCTGAACGTAAACCAGAAGTAGTTTACAGTTTTGTTTTTTCTATCATTCAACAACAAAAAAATATGCTGCATTGTTACCCATGTGTTATGTCGACACCATTTGAAAACCCTTTTCCTTTTCCGACAAGTTTATCAGCTATGTAAGTAGTTCCAGTCGACACTCACCTACCGCTTTCTTCACCAGTCTGTTTTGTATTCAAATAGTTTCGGTCGACACCAATCGAATGTGTTGTTGGTTTACTTATGTGTCTCTCTGCTGATATTGTATTCCCATTAGCCTGTCCTGGATTATTGTATTTCAAGTTGGCACCAATCGTAGATGCTATCGACTTACGTACTAGTATGTTTAATGTGCTTTGCAGTTGACACCCACTGCATGCGCTATGAGACATCCGAGCAGTATGTTTTATGTAATTTGCAGTTAACACCAACTGTAAGCTCTATGAGACGTTCGTCTAGTATGTTTTTGTACTTTGCAGTTGACACCCACTGTATGCGCTGTGATACGTCCTTCTAGTACGTTTTATGTACTTTGCAGTTGACACCCACTGTATGCGCTGTGAGAAGTCCTTCTAGTATGTTTTTTGTACTTTGCATTTGACACCCCCTGTATGCGCTGTGAGACGTCTGTCTAGTATGTTGTATGTCTTTTGCAGTTGACACCCACTGTATGCGCTGTGAGACGTCCTTCAAGTATGTTGTATGTATTTTGCAGTTGACACCAAATGTATGCGCGGTGATACGTCCTTCGAGTATGTTGTATGTCTTTTGCAGTTGACACCCACTGTATGCGCTGTGAGACGTCCGTCTAGTATGTTATTTTGCAGTTGACACCAACTGTATGCGTTGTGAGACGTCCGTCTAGTATGTTGTAAGTATGTTGCAGTTAACACCAACTGTATGCCTTGCGAGACGTCCTTCTAGTATGTTGTATGTATTTTGACACCCCCTGTATGCGCTGTGATACGTCCTTCTAGTATGTTGTATTTATTTTGCAGTTGATACCCACTGTATGCGCTGTGAGACGTCCTTCTAGTATGCTCTTGTACTTTGCATTTGACACCCCCTGTATGCGCTGTGATACGTCCTTCTAGTATGTTGTATGTCTTTTGCAGTTAACACCCACTGTATGCGCGGTGATACGTCCTTCAAGTATGTTGTATGTCTTTTGCAGTTGACACCCACTGTATGCGCTGTGAGACGTCCGTCTAGTATGTTGTATGTATTTTGCAGTTGACACCCACTGTATGCGCTGTGAGACGTCCTTCTAGTATGTTGTATTTTGCAGTTGACACCCACTGTATGCGCGGTGAGACCTCTTTCGAGTATGTTGTGTTTTGCAGTTGAAACCCACTGTATGCGCTGTGAAACGTCCGTCTAGTATGTTGTATGTTTTTTGCAGTTGACACCCACTGTATGCGCTGTGAGACGTCCTTCTAGTATGTTGTATGTATTCTGCAGTTGACACCCCCTGTATGCGCTGTGATACGTCCTTCTAGTATGTTGTATTTCTTTTGCAGTTGACACCAACTGTATGCGCTGTGAGACGTCCTTCAAGTATGTTGTATGTATTTTGCAGTTGACATCTCCTGTATGCGCTGTGATACGTCCTTCTAGTATGTTGTATCTCTTTTGTAGTTGACACCCCCTGTATGCGCTGTGATACGTCCTTCTAGAGTACCGGTATGTTGTATTTTGCAGTTGACAACCACTGTATGCGCTGTGATACGTCCGTCTAGTATGTTGTATATATTTTGCAGTTGACAACCCCTGTATGCGCTGTGATACGTCCTTCTAGTATGTTGTATGTATTTTGCAGTTGACAACCACTGTATGCGCTGTGAGACGTCCTTCTAGTATGTTGTTTGTAATTTGCAGTTGACAACCACTGTATGCGCTGTGATACGTCCTTCTAGTATGTTGTATGTCTTTTGCAGTTGAAACCCACTGTATGCGCTGTGAGACGTCCTTCAAATATGTTGTATGTCTTTTGCAGTTGACACCCACTGTATGCGCTGTGAGACGTCCGTCTAGTATGCTGTATGTATTTTGCAGTTGTGATACATCCTTCTAGTATGTTGTATGTATTTTGCAGTTGATACCCACTGTATGCGCTGTGATACGTCCTTCTAATATGTTGTATGTCTTTGCAGTTGACACCCACTGTATGCGCTGTGAGACTTACTTCTAGTATGTTGTATGTATTTTGCAGTTGACACCAACTGTATGCGCTGTGAGACGTCCGTTTAGTATGTTGTATGTATTTTGCATTGACACTCACTGTATGCGCTGTGATACGTCCTTCTAGTATGTTGTATGTATTTAGCAGTTGACACTCACTGTATGCGCTGTGAGACGTCCTTCTAGTATGTTGTATTTTGCAGTTGACACCCACTGTATGCGCGGTGAGACGTCCTTCGAGTATGTTGTGTTTTGCAGTTGAAACCCACTGTATGCGCTGTGATACGTCCTTCTAGTATGTTGTATGTATTTTGCAGTTGACACCCACTGTATGCGCTGTGATACGTCCTTCTAGTATGTTGTATGTATTTTGCAGTTGACACCAACTGTATGCGCTGTGAGACGTACTTCTAGTATGTTGTATGTATTTTGCAGTTGACACCAACTGTATGCGCTGTGAGACGTCCGTTTAGTATGTTGTATGTATTTTGCAGTAGACACCCAATGTATGCGCTGTGAGACGTCATTCTAGTATGTTGTATGTATTTTGCAGTTGACACCCACTGTATGCGCTGTGAGACGTCCTTCTAGTATGTTGTATGTATGTTGCAGTTGACACCCAATGTATGCGCTGTTAGACGTCATTCTAGTATGTTGTATGTCTTTTGCAGTTGACACCCACTGTATGCGCTGTGAGACGTCCGTCTAGTATGCTGTATGTTTTTTGCAGTTGAAACCCACTGTATGCGCAGTGACACGTCCGTCTAGTATGTTGTATGTATTTTGCAGTTAACACCCACTGTATGCGCTGTGATACGTCCTTCTAATATGTTGTATGTCTTTTGCAGTTGACACCCACTGTATGCGGTGTGAGACGTCCGTCTAGTATGCTGTATGTGTTTTGCAGTTGACACCCCCTGTATGCGCTGTGAGACGTCCTTCTAGTATGTTGTATGTATTTAGCAGTTGACACTCACTGTATGCGCTGTGAGACGTCCTTCTAGTATGTTGTATTTTGCAGTTGACACCCACTGTATGCGCGGTGAGACGTCCTTCGAGTATGTTGTGTTTTGCAGTTGAAACCCACTGTATGCGCTGTGATACGTCCTTCTAGTATGTTGTATGTCTTTTGCAGTTGAAACCCATTGTACGCGCTGTGATACGTCCTTCTAGTATGTTTTATGTATTTTGCAGTTGACACCCCCTGTATGCGCTGTGATACGTCCTTCTAGTATGTTGTATGTATTTTTCAGTTGACACCCACTGTATGCGCTGTGATACGTCCGTCTAGTATGTTGTATTTTGCAGTTGACACCCACTGTATGCGCTGTGATACGTCCTTCTAGTATGTTGTATGTATTTTGCAGTTGACACCAACTGTATGCGCTGTGAGACGTACTTCTAGTATGTTGTATGTATTTTGCAGTTGACACCAACTGTATGCGCTGTGAGACGTCCGTTTAGTATGTTGTATGTATTTTGCAGTAGACACCCAATGTATGCGCTGTGAGACGTCATTCTAGTATGTTGTATGTATTTTGCAGTTGAAACCCACTGTATGCGCTGTGAGACGTCCTTCTAGTATGTTGTATGTATGTTGCAGTTGACACCCAATGTCAGCGCTGTGAGACGTCATTCTAGTATGTTGTATGTCTTTTGCAGTTGACACCCACTGTATGCGCTGTGAGACGTCCGTCTAGTATGCTGTATGTTTTTTGCAGTTGAAACCCACTGTATGCGCAGTGACACGTCCGTCTAGTATGTTGTATGTATTTTGCAGTTAACACCCACTGTTTGCGCTGTGATACGTCCTTCGAGTATGTTGTATTTTGCAGTTGACACCCACTGTATGCGCTGTGAGACGTCCTTCTAGTATGTTGTATTTTGCAGTTGACACCCACTGTATGCAGGGTGAGACCTCTTTCGAGTATGTTGTGTTTTGCAGTTGAAACCCACTGTATGCGCTGTGAAACGTCCGTCTAGTATGTTGTATGTTTATTGCAGTTGACACCCACTGTATGCGCTGTGAGACGTCCTTCTGGTATGTTGTATGTATTCTGCAGTTGACACCCACTGTATGCGCTGTGATACGTCCTTCTAGTATGTTGTATTTCTTTTGCAGTTGACACCAACTGTATGCGCTGTGAGACGTCCTTCAAGTATGTTGTATGTATTTTGCAGTTAACATCTCCTGTATGCGCTGTGATACGTCCTTCTAGTATGTTGTATCTCTTTTGCAGTTGACACCCCCTGTATGCGCTGTGATACGTCCTTCTAGAGTACCGGTATGTTGTATTTTGCAGTTGACAACCACTGTATGCGCTGTGAGACGTCCGTCTAGTATGTTGTATATATTTTGCAGTTGACAACCCCTGTATGCGCTGTGATACGTCCTTCTAGTATGTTGTATGTATTTTGCAGTTTACAACCACTGAATGCGCTGTGAGACGTCCTTCTAGTATGTTGTTTGTTATTTGCAGTTGACAACCACTGTATGCGCTGTGATACGTCCTTCTAGTATGTTGTATGTCTTTTGCAGTTGAAACCCACTGTATGCGCTGTGAGACGTCCTTCAAATATGTTGTATGTCTTTTGCAGTTGACACCCACTGTATGCGCTGTGAGACGTCCGTCTAGTATGCTGTATGTATTTTGCAGTTGAAACCCAATGTATGCGCTGTGATACGTCCTTCTAGTATGTTGTATGTATTTTGCAGTTGATACCCACTGTATGCGCTGTGATACGTCCTTCTAATATGTTGTATGTCTTTTGCAGTTGACACCCACTGTATGCGGTGTGAGACGTCCGTCTAGTATGCTGTATGTATTTTGCAGTTGACACCCCCTGTATGCGCTGTGAGACGTCCTTCTAGTATGTTGTATGTATTTAGCAGTTGACACTCACTGTATGCGCTGTGAGACGTCCTTCTAGTATGTTGTATTTTGCAGTTGACACCCACTGTATGCGCGTTGAGACGTCCGTCGAGTATGTTGTGTTTTGCAGTTGAAACCCACTGTATGCGCTGTGATACGTCCTTCTAGTATGTTGTATGTCTTTTGCAGTTGAAACCCATTGTACGCGCTGTGATACGTCCTTCTAGTATGTTTTATGTATTTTGCAGTTGACACCCCCTGTATGCGCTGTGATACGTCCTTCTAGTATGTTGTATGTATTTTTCAGTTGACACCCACTGTATGCGCTGTGATACGTCCGTCTAGTATGTTGTATTTTGCAGTTGACACCCACTGCATGCGCTGTGATACGTCCGTCGAGTATGTTGTGTTTTGCAGTTGAAACCCACTGTATGCGCTGTGATACGTCCTTCTAGTATGTTGTATGTCTTTTGCAGTTGAAACCCATTGTACGCGCTGTGATACGTCCTTCTAGTATGTTTTATGTATTTTGCAGTTGACACCCCCTGTATGCGCTGTGATACGTCCTTCTAGTATGTTGTATGTATTTTTCAGTTGACACCCACTGTATGCGCTGTGATACGTCCGTCTAGTATGTTGTATTTTGCAGTTGACACCCACTGTATGCGCTGTGATACGTCCTTCTAGTATGTTGTATGTATTTTGTAGTTGACACCCACTGTATGCGTTGTGAGACGTCCTACTTTTGTCTAGGCGACGGTGATCGACACATGTGTGGGAGATGTGAGAATGAAACGGCCACGTGCCACAGGGACCCCACGGAACACTCGTTTGGGACCGCCTCCCGCTGCTGGCCTTGTCCAACGGGATGGGTAATGTGATTTTATTTGAAGGCCATTGTTTTTTTGTATTAGTGCCTATGCGTAAGAGATTGATTACAGCTTTAAAGCACTGCCGAAGGTATCGCTTACAGAGTGGTGACCGAAAATCAGACATCACTTCTCAACTCACCTAAGCTTAGTAACAAAGACGAAATTTGTAAATCGAGTCTTCATAGATATCGTTTGTGTTAGAGTTGAAAGTTAAAGCAGACATTTTACATAGAAGTGTTATTCTTTTATTTATAGTCTTCATTAATCTACTACATGCATTAAGGATCATTAATTGATTTCCTTTTGAATAACAGCTTTTGTCAATCCGATTAATGTGTTAGCGACGAGTCTGGTCGTTCTTATCGTACAGTATACCTGCGAAGATACATGTCCTAAATAATCCTCTAATCAGGGTAGGCATTTTTTTTACTAATCTAAAAAATTTGTGAAACATGACCAAAGAGATATTTGAAAATGGCATTATCCCTTCAAATAAAATGGGTGATTCTGTCAATGCAGCAATAAGATCTACACAAGTAATTCTTATGGAAATAATTCATGTATCTGTTACGCAAGTATTTCATATGAGTACAGTTAATGCAGCAATTAGATCTCCAGAAGTAATTTATATGGTTGTAGTTATGTAATAATGGCACTGCATACCCGTGTGGAAGGCTCCATTACGCCACGTGTGATAACGGGACATGTCCTGAAAATTGTACACATTGTGAGGCAGGATTTTCTTGTAATAACGGGACTCGCTCCATATGCCAGCCTGGATCGTTCTCGGACGGGAATATGGGTATGTCATTACGTGAATGCATTAACTCTTTGTACGAGGGCGTTCATTTAATTGTGTCACTCTTGTGGTTTTCTGCCCTCCAACTAGTAATAGCGCATTGAAATTTTGTCTGCTTCACAATGAAGTGATTGTACATGTTGACTGAAAATTTCGATTGAATCCGTCAAGCAGTTTAGATATTATTTTAAGAGTTAAGTTGGTCCATTCATAGACACTGGCTATTGTAGTGTATGTAATGGCGTACGTTGAAATACGGGCTTACGGTAAAGTTTGAATAATTTTTAAGATGTCGATTTCATTGATATACTTGACATTTATTTGATAAATTGAAGATTTTCAGTGTCATAAATGCCATTTTCTAATCAAATGAAACAATTTAAAGATTACTAGTTTTACTTATGAACGGCCACTATCCAATTTGCGGGTGCCAAAGTTTAAGCTGCTGTTGTGGTAAATCTACTAAAACAGCACGCAAGACAAGCATTTGAATATATAACTGATGGTATTGGTAAAATATCGGGTTCAGATCATATGTTTTTGATACGCGATTGTAAAGTTAGAAGTTGTTTTGTGTGGTAGACCCTTTATCTTTTTATTGAGAATAATACTACATACTCATGAAATACGTTGTAAAATCCTTGTCGAAAAGCAGAAATATATACAAATTACACCTTTCTGTGCTGCTTAAAAGTGATTTATAATTATAAGCAACACATATAAATAATGTTATCGCCAGATGATGTGTAAAGAAAGATTTAGATTTGGTTATTGCGAAATACTAAAATGCGCGGGAAACAGTTTTAAATGCAATTACGTTCGAAATCCGATCGCGCTTTACTTAAACTTAAAAACCAGTTTACTGAAAAGTTCTGAGGAGGGTTTATACAGTCAATATACTGAAAAAAAGAAGACTTTTTATGCAAACACAAACCTGCAATCCACATTTAAAGCTATGCCTCATAAATGAAATTGTAGATTTTCCCCACATATATAATGGTAAATGATTTTCTGTAAAATTAAACGATAACAAAGCTACTCCGTCTGTATTATTCACCGCAATATGGTTTTTATATTTGATTTTCGTTCCTTTTATCGAAGAAAGCTAACTCTTTATGCCGATGCATCTCTCAATGTAAGCCGGACTGTGCCGATTTACAGTGTTTGCGAGGGCTATTTTTCCACATTTTACATTCAAACTTTAATACTAAAATGATATATTTCTGTCAAAGAGAAATGTTTCTAAGGGTTGGACTGAACGAAGTTTGCACGAATCTCATATTGCGCTTTTAATGATCCCGGTGACAAGATTAAATGAACGCCCCTCGTACGCTAAGTTATATTTTCCTCTTCAACAAATGTCGACGTCTTCTGTTATTAAAGTAGAATTTTTTTAAAATGTTTTAATCTTATCCTGCTAAGTGTGATTTGGCAAGCTTTTGCAAACGGCCTTGATCCCAATCAACGCGGTGTCTGGTCTTGATCCAAACTAGTTGTCACTCATATTCAACTTGTATTCAGTTTAAAAAGCATAAAAACATATTTGATAGTTATTCGCAAACGATATATGTGAAGCGTATGACAATTCAGCATGATAGTGGTTAAAATAAGGTCAATGTGTCAAACAGTTTGGGCCATATTGAGGCTCATAACTCACTCCAAAGGTAATCATGGTTTCGTCGCTAGCGTGCCAAGAGTTAATAAGAAATAGTAAAACTTGTATGAACTTGATATTAAGATAAAATACATCAAAGGGTATCTGTATGTATTGTACCAACTTTTATTTTACAACGTTTTAATTAGCCCCATGTTAGCATGAATCACTGGAGCACATGAATGACACAACTTTCAGAATTTCAATTCATTGTTCGTACAATAATCACTGTTGTATATAGTATATCCTCAATAACTGGATCTAGTTTAAGTTAAAAACTTTCAGTATTTCTTTTCAATATCTGTACACAATCAACTTCTAAATACAGTATATTGATCTAATCTAATTTCAATTCATTGTATATTTTCAGTAGATATTTGATGCATGTAATTCAAGTTCAATTGAATTGATCAACCTTAACTTGTCAACATTTAAATGGTGAACACTCTATACTGTACCAAATGGAGTTATCTAAGATTGACTGTTTTTGGATTCAATGTTTTTTGTTTATTTAAATAATCATCTACATCAAACCCATCTATTTTCAAAAGGGACTCTAACAACTGTGGCTGCTGAAAGCAAGATAAAGGTCGTCTATATTTAATAACATCAATTCATATTATTTTAATTGATCGTAATAGAGGACTTCTACTGCATTAATTTCGCGTGGTTTCAAACAAAACTACTTCCATAAAACTACATTTTTATGATTTTTTTAAACGATGTTTCGGGATGCATTTTTATAATATGAAGACGCCTGTAAACGATGTAGACCTGGTACCTACCAAGACCAATACGCACAGGACTCCTGTAAGCTGTGTTCCTCGGGATATTATGCTTGGTACGGCAAGTCCACGTGTTCGATGTGTCCTCGTGCGAACTACGTGTCCAGAAACACGTGTGCTCAGTGCAAAGACGAACTCGAGTGTCCTTGTTTAGGAAACAATACGTGTTTCCAGAATGCGTTGTGTTATAATACAGGTAAGGTTTTGTGGATATTGTACATGTTAGATGACATATTCGTGCAAAACATATATAGTTGAATAAATTGTATGACACAGAGAACGTAAAATGATATATTAAGTTACACATTATAAAACAAAACTACAGTATTACTGAACTGCTTCTAAAATATGTTTTGATGAACAAACTAAGAACATCATGACTCAAAGAAACATCATATCCAAGTCTCAAACGGGTTTATAATAATGTTTTTCCCGAGCAATCCACAAGGGAAGGCTTTCAGCGCATTTACAGTTGAAATTTGAATTCCGCTTAAGCTGGTGCTAGGGGGCGTGAGCAATGTTGCATATTTCAGTATTGCCCATGAACAGACTCAATTAAACCGAGTCTGCAATTTTCAGTATTTGCTTTGTTTTCTGTGCTTTCAAAGGATCTCCCCTTATTCAGAACTTATTTGTTTCATTCAACATTCAATCAGAATACAAATGATAAAACAACTTGAAGCATGACCAAGTATGTATGCCTTGACAGTAATATCTGACGTCACAACTTAAAGGTGTTATGTCATCATAATGACGTAGATCCGAAAACGAAACTGGTTGTCAAATAGTCATTTCAGTCAGTTAAAGCCAATCTTGGATAAATCTTACTTGTTTGTTATCTTACATTATTTCTTTTTCTTAATTTTATTTTGTATTAATTCTATGTATTGATAATCAACACCCAATAACAGCTTATGCCGAATCGTTTCTCTAATAGCTGAGAAATGAGTGAAATTAAGAGCGTTTAGGTTTTATTTGTTGTTTATTTGTAAATAGAATATTGATTTCGCTTCCCTAATCGATCGATTAGGATTACCTAATAAAATGCAAATCTGTGACTCGCAAGAGATCCAACTCGCTTAATGAATTAAATTCTTAAAACATCCCCTTTACATACGAAATATACTCGTTTTTACAAAGTTGCAAGCAATTGTCAGAATTTAACATGTATATTAGAGTATAATACATCGTGAAATGAAATTCATATCTATCATATCAAGCGAATAGTCTCATAAATCTTAAATATAAATAAACGCCTATAGATACTAACGCACAGTTAACTATTTGTCGTATCTTATTCAGCGAATTGTGTAATAACATGGTATTAAGTCAAATTGTAGATACAAAAGTACTGCAAAAGTATGTTATTCATAATGCGATGCGTGACATTAAATAAATCAACACAATACGTATAACAATATTTATGCAGTTTTCAAGTAAATAGGCTGATGTCCCGCATTAGGCGATCTCGGAATATTCGGTATACTCATATATCTCTATGACAGGTGACATCTTGTAGGACAAACGTAACGCAAAACGTTCCAATAGGAGCAGTACGTTTGTGTTGCATCAAGCGGTCACATGTCTTGAATGATAAATAGCTCCTATATAAGTTTTCTGTGTATCTTTGTCCTGCATTAAGAAGTCATTTATCTCTAACGACCAGTCGGCTGTCCTAATCAGCGATCGTATATATTTATAATGACGTTTCTAATTTTGTTACGAAGGATCAGGAAGGCACAATTGCGCACCCTGTCCGGGAGGATATACTGGTGACGGTGTGACTTGCACGGACATAGATGAGGTACAAACAAGGGGTGCACGGTGGAACTACTGGACACCGAATGCTTCGAGACTTAGCAAATGTTTGATTTAGAGAGGTTGACTTTGTAAAGAACTAAGTCTGCTTAAATCAAGAGAGTAATGAACAAACCCCCTAGCTTGTTTAACCCTTTCCTGATCAAATTATTCGGAAGATGTTTACCCCTTCACCGCTTTATTGGCGCCTGCTTCAGTAATGTTATCTGCAAGATATGTTTCAAGTCTTATTTCAGGTTGTATGACTTGATAGATATCAATAAGAGTGTCAAACAGTTTCGGTCCTGATCAGACTGTTTGCAAACGCGCTCAAAAACGTCATTGAGAGTGAAAGGGTTGAAAGGGGGCTACTCACAGAAAAGGCATAACTATTTCTTAAGCTGGATGTTAAAGGAACTGCGATATATAAAATACAGAAAACATATATCGTGTTTTCTACATTACTACTCTTGTATTCAGCAACATGGTATTAAACTGTTTCTTTACAGCACCGTCACTGCCATGGCGTCACTTTTCACTGCTATGTCGTTATCTATCGAACTCACGAATTCATCTGTTTGAGACAAGTGACATATAGTTTCATTTCTCAAATTTAGGTTATAAGTAAATTGACTCAATATCTATCGTATAAGGGTCAAACAGATTTGATCCTGATCATAAGGCACGTTACTATTGTACCGCGGATAATGCAGTGAATGTTTAAAACCGAGCTGACTGGGTCTGATAAAGTGCTAGAAAACGCTGATGACTTGAAGTGATATCCAGAATACCAGTCCTGGTTGATAGTTGTAGTTAATAGGCTGGTTCTTGTATTTATTCAGTGTACAGAATATCGCCCATGTTTCGAGGACCGTTGCATAAACACTAAGCCCGGCTACCAGTGTCTAGAATGTCCAGAAGGATACAAAGGGACGTATGAAGACGCCTACTCCTGGGTTAAACATCGCCGAGTGTTTAAATACAGGAACTTAGAATTGGCCAATTTAACGTACCAGACATGTGTGGACATCAACGAGTGCAAAACAAACAATGGGGGATGTAGTCCTACTAGGACTTGTACAAATACAATAGTGAGTATCACAACAAGTGTATATTTATGCAATACTATGGTAAATAATAAAATTTAAAAGATGACAGGTTCACATTTTTGCATAGCTAGAGGATCCAGATCATAGATAGACCAGTAGCCCGAGACATACCGGTATGGCACTAAATCTGACCTGGACCCACTTGCTGGAGCTATCACATATGTTTTTGAACACAACACTGAGCATATTTGAGGATCAATATAAAGTTGTGTAGATCCGTTTTTCCTACAGACCAGCAGCCCATACAAAAGTTTTGGCTCCAACTACATATCAGACCTGGATCCACATGAGATTATGGCTAACTCAACATTTATAAATATGCCTCATAATAGCAGCCCAAAAAGTTTTTTATAGGGCAAGGGAGATAACCCAGTTTTCAAAGAGTATATTATGTTCTAAGAGTTACCTCCCTTCAGCTGTACAATATTTTACGAAACAATCTCTGAAGCTGGCTGAAAAGTAAGGCCGAAAGCTCATACATGCCCTTTCGGCCTATTTTCAACCCGCTTCAAGTGTTTAAACTGTTTCCACATTAGTATAAGGCTTACATTTAGTAGCTATTACATAGTAGATATATATAGAAAAAACACAAAACAAGACTGTACAGGGATTGCAATACAATAACTGTAGCAAGGAAATTGGCTGAAAGTGAAGCAGAGAGCGCTTTTGAGGCCAATTCATTCTGTTTCAGTGACAGACTAACAGTATATAGATCTAAGTTAGTATAATCATATAATTGTGTCGTATGTTTGAAAATTTTCTCTGCCATAATACTGTCAGCTTTAAAACTGTGATCTGTAATTTTAAGCTGGACTTTGACTAAAAAATTATGGAAAGATCATGAAAGAGTTTGGGCTTCTGAAACTATTTGTTTAGTTGGCAGGAGTCGCCTATGACTGTAAATAACTAAGATTATTGTAGCGACGAATATCGTTTAGATATGCAGTAGAAATTCGATCATTCGATCTCGCGTTTGTTCGACTTACCATTGTTTCAAAGTTAAAATGTAGCTTAGCAACGTTTTAATTTTAAAATTCGTATATGCTCGACTTAAGCGAGATTGACTTATCGAATTTCAAAATATGAAATACTGGCACGATCGATTTAAGCGAGTTCGAAGTATCAAGTTTCGATTTTATTACAGTGGTGATACGTTATTTTCCCGTTGTAAAAGATTAACCTAATATGACGTAATAAAATAAATGATATAATTTAAAAAATGGTTTGGCTATTTACGGCAAACAGTTTGAAATCTGATCACACTTTGAGTTACTCGATTTCTGATCGAGGACCAGACTGCAGTAGGCATGTTGATTTTAGCACTAAGCATTTTACTGAAAAATACAAACGTTTTCTCCACTGTATATATGCTTTTTGTTACCGCTATTCATAAAGGTACATACATATTTGCTATACAATACTTATAGATCTAGAAATATTTATAATGTAAATCAATATTGTACTCAAACGCAAAAGAAACTGTGCATACTTCAATTCTTTATATCGCATAGATAAGAATTCGGATCTGCTTTAAATGTTGTACAGTGCATTGGCTATAATCATTAAATGAGTGAAATGAAAAATCGTTGACTTTTGTGAGAAAAATTAAATGAACAACAACAATGTGAAATGCATGTCCAACGTACGTAGAGCGCGTGTAGTACATGCAAATCGTTCAAAACATAGCGTGAACCATAAAACAAAATTTCCATTGGCGATAAAAACACAAAAACATGTGCATTGTTACACATTGCTAGGAACTTCTCTAGCGTAGATGAACAAAATTAACGTTATAAAAATTGACGTTGACGTCACTGGGAAAAGCTGTTTGTGCTTCCACTATACCATAATTTCTTCATGTACACATGACTAGCAAATAAATATGACAATATTCTAGCCTAATGGCTACATAAGCTACTATCGTAGAGCATAAGAAGTAGACAATGTAATCCGTGCTCTAAACGTTGACGTCAATAGCCGTTACGTTTTGTCAATGTAATTACATTCAACTAATGATAGAAGGTATAGTGACGAAACTCACGGGCATTAAATAAATAATTGTAACACAAAAGGCGCATTGTTCTCTCGTTAAAGTGTAGGGTTCATTTTAGTAATATCCTGGTTTAGCAATTCTGTTACTTTTGATTTTGACCCCTACCTTGATTACATTGAAATCGTGATGAATTTATCGCAACTGCAACCATCATTAGGAGGAATGATTGGTGGAACTTTTGATACCCAGTAAGTCATAATTTATTAATCAATATGCCGTGAATGGCATGAAAAAATACGAAAGACTCAAGCAGGAAACGTAACACAAACAATACACCCACCTCTCAAGCAGAACACACACACACAGTCATACCACAACAAACACAAACACACACACACACGCAATACCATTCCTTCATCTACACACTAAATAGAAAACAACACGCAAGACAAACATAAAGCAAAGTGAATATTGGAGCCCGCCTTGGTACGGTCAGTACGCGTGCAAGGTTCTTTTGCGTTTGAGTATATATATTCTTATATAAGTAACACTGAAATTAATACACTCATATTTGTATTAAATTTCACCAATCGTCTGTCTTGTAAGATTACCAATACTTATATCTACAATGTACGTGCAATTATGTAGGAAACCCAACTCAACCAATATAAATGAAGCAAATCATATATATATATATATATATATACCAATCTTTTTTCCATCGAACGATGCGAAAATTGAACGTTGCTTCCAAGGACATTCGGAGATATTTCTGTACAAAAATAGTTTGTTGTTCCATTGTATCCAGAATAATCTTTACAATACTTCCTTTAAAAACACCTTTAAGCTTAAAACGTTACTCCGATTGAAAAAAAACTGCAGCCCCATATGAGACGCTCGGGGACTCGGCACCTGATCAAGCTCAAAACTATGTTCTG
The DNA here is from genome assembly GCA_922989275.2 of Gari tellinella. Taxonomy (NCBI): domain Eukaryota; kingdom Metazoa; phylum Mollusca; class Bivalvia; order Cardiida; family Psammobiidae; genus Gari; species Gari tellinella. Next base: position 98,902,540 of record OV277860.1, read on the forward strand.
ATCTGATAAAGAATTTGCATTTAAGTTTTCAAATAATTTTCTACATTTTAAAACATTGCGTGTGAGTTCAGTTTTGTTTAAACGGGGAAGAATAACGTCTTCTGTACTATATTATATAACATTCGTCCATAAGCGCTTTTGAACGCACAACTCCTGTGTGAAAAGAGCGCTATATAAATCGGGTATAATAGTAATTACTAGGGGAGTTTCTACTGTAGCTATTGCCAGAGTGGGTATATAACATTTGTTTGCATTTCTAGGGGGGTTTATACTGGAGCTTTGGCAAGAGTTGGTATATAACATTTGACTACATTTCTAGGGGAGTTGCTACTGTAGCTATTGTCAGAGTGGGTATATAACCATCATTATGTGTGAACAGTCTTGGTGCTAGATTGGATTCTCAAATGGATATGACACAGCACATCAACGATGTGTGCAGGTCTAGCTACGCACAGCTGCGGCAAATAGGTCATATTAGACAGTACCTTTCTCCAGAAGCTACAAAGACTTTGGTAAATTCTCTGGTCACATCAAAAATTGACTACTGCCACTCACTGCTATATGGGAATCCCCAAAACTCACTACGAAAACTACAGCGTGTGCAAAATACAGCAGCCCGCATCATTACCAGGACTCCTCGGTACAATCACATCACTCCAGTCTTGAAGGAGCTTCACTGGCTTCCAGTTCAACACACTGTTCGTCTTAATATTATTATTATTATACCCGATTTATATAGCGCTCTTTTCACACAGGATTTGTGCGTTCAAACGCGCTTTACATGTAATTATATAAATGTACCTACAAAGCGAGAAAGACAAATAAATACATTCACAATAAAAATGATACAATATTGAGATGCATGGAAACATGGAATTTCTTCCAATATTATTACCAAGATTATAAAATTGTTATAGTAAGTTTGTAAGATCATTTTTAAAATGAGTCAAATAATTAAAAGATCAATGGCATGATTAAAAACAGAGTGGTGTTTTGTTTGTTTGTTAGTTTGTTTGTTTCAGTGTAGAGCCGGAGAGTAGTTCACAAGTCGTAAAACGAATGTTTAAAACAATACTCTCCATGTTGTTTGGTTGAATTTGTTTGTTTGTTTGTTTGTTTCAGTGTAGAGCCGGAGAGTAGTTCACAAGTCGTAAAACGAATGTTTAAAACAATACTCTCCGTGTTGTTTGGTTGAATTTGTTTGTTTGTTTCAGTGTAGAGCCGGAGAGCAGTTCACAAGTCGTAAAACGAATGTTTAAAACAATACTCTCCGTGTTGTTTGGTTGAATTTGTTTGTTTGTTTCAGTGTAGAGCCGGAGAGCAGTTCACAAGTCGTAAAACGAATGTTTAAAACAATACTCTCCGTGTTGTTTGGTTGCGTATTGTACAATCCATGGCCGTGGTACACCCTTAGTTCATAAACATAAAGCTGTCCAAGAATTACACCATAGACCCCTAGCCAAATGGTTTCAAAGCGATTGGGCAATCCCTACCAGCAAGATCTACCAGACAGGCACAAGGTCAATGGTACAATTCCAGAACTGCCATTATACCCACAGCATCCACAGCAAGAACACAGCCCAGAGGTAGCAGTCATTGATTACCTACTTTCTTCTAATAACAGATATTAAAGAAGTGAGTTTTCAAACGTTTTTTGAAGGCTGCAATTGAGCTAGCATCTCTGATGTATGATGGTAGAGCGTTCCAGAGCTTTGGGGCTGCATGCATGAAACTTCTCTCTCCAAACTTCACCAAACGACTTCTCGGCACAACCAGCGATACTGATTTACTCGCAGACCGCAACTCTCTTCGAGGTCTATACACGTCCAGCATACTAACAATGTACCTTGGAGAATCATTGCACATGGCTTTGTATGTGAGTGTCAGAATTTTGAATTCAATTCTGTGTTGAACTGGAAGCCAGTGAAGCTCCTTCAAGACTGGAGTGATGTGATTGTACCGAGGAGTCCTGGTAATGATGCGGGCTGCTGTATTTTGCACACGCTGTAGTTTTCGTAGTGAGTTTTGGGGAATCCCATATAGCAGTGAGTTGCAGTAGTCAATTTTTGATGTGACCAGAGAATTTACCAAAGTCTTTGTTGCTTCTGGAGAAAGGTACTGTCTAATATGACCTATTTGCCGCAGCTGTGCGTAGCTAGACCTGCACACAGCGTTGATGTGCTGTGTCATATCCATTTGGGAATCAAATCTAGCACCAAGGTTGTTCACCCATGTGCTAATAGGTGAATATAGGAGATAAGAGTGAGGTTGGGCGCCCCTAAACCCAGGTTTAACCCCCCCAGTGGTAGTTAATGGTTAATTTATAATTAATTATTGATTGCTGCTGACCGTGCCAAGGCGGGCTCCTATATTCACTTTGCTTTATGTTTGTCTTGCGTGTTGTTTTCTATTTAGTGTGTAGATGAAGGAATGAGATTGTGCGTGTGTGTGTGTGTGTTTGTTATGGTATGACTGTGTGTGTGTTCTGCTTGAGAGGTGGGTGTATTGTTTGTGTTGCGTTTCCTGCTTGAGTCTTTCGTATTTATTTGAATTCAAAATTCTGACACTCTCATACAAAGCCATGTGTAATGATTTTCTAAGGTACATTGTTAGTATGCTGGTCATGTATAGACCTCGAAGAGAGTTGCGGTCTGCTAGTAATTCATTGTGCCGAGAAGTCGTTTGGTGAAGTTTGGAGATAGAAGTTTCATGTATGCAGCCCCAAAGCTCTGGAACACTCTACCATCAGACATCAGAGATGCTAGCTCAATTGCAGCCTTCAAAAAACGTTTGAAAACACACTTCTTTAATATCTGTTATTAGAAGACAGTAGGTAATCAATGACTGCTACCTCTGGGCTGTGCTTTTGCTGTGGATGCTGTGGGTCTAAATGGCAGTTCTGGAGTTGTACCATTGACCTTGTGCCTGTCTGGTAGATCTTGCTGGTAGGGATTGCCCAATCGCTTTGAAACCATTTGGCTAGGGGTCTATGGTGTAATTCTTGTACAGTTTTATGTTTATAAACTATGGGTGTACCACGGCCATGGATTATACAATACTCAACCAAACAACACGGAGAGTATTGTTTTAAACATTCGTTTTACGACTTGTGAACTGCTCTCCGGCTCTACACTGAAACAAAAAAACAAACTAACAAATTCAACCAAACAACATGGACAGTATTGTTTACAACATTCGTTTTACGATTTGTGAACTACTCTCCGGCTCTACACTGAAACAAACAAACAAACAAACAAACCACTCTGTTTTTAATTATGCCATTGATCTTTTAATTATTTGACTCATTTTGAAATTGATTTTACAAATTTCCATGTTTCCATGCATCTCAATATTGTATCATTTTTATTGTGAATGTAGTGTAACGTAAGCCGTTTGAAACTAGATCAACTAATTTCTCAATTTATACTGAGCAACTGCTCAACAATGATTAGAGATAATATATACAAACTTCTTAATTTGAGACTGAGCTATCTGCTCAAAGAAATGATTGAGAATAAGAAAACAAACAATATGCAATGAATCACTAATAATCAACAAAGGATATGAGCCCTCGGAATATAGTGCCGAGGTTTGAGCAATCGCGATATGAGTGAGCGAGACACACTTGCTTGGTGTTAAAAGATCTAGAGCTACACTGTCAAAAAGATATGAACACACTCAAACCAACTGATTTAAACTTGAGCAAAGCGAGACTCTTTCGCCTGCCTAGTAGAATAACATATGCTATAGGCACAGGGGCGGAACGCGGTCACACGAAAAGCCAATTGTAGACTACATCGCAACACAAATATTGGACGATTTACACCCGTTCAAGATGCTGACTAAACCTGAAAATCGCATGAAACATTTTGTATTCGGTACTTTAGACCATCCAATAAAGAAACATTGCACACATTCATCGAGTATTGAATAAGGAAGAAAGAAGGTATGTGTTTCAACGACTTTTCTGGATCATTGAAGCCTTCATTATCTTGTCACGTGCCTATTTTCCTGACGGATAAAGGGGTGACAGATAAACTTTGCTTTATTATGCTAAGTGGTCACATGACCGATGTTATTATGTCAAGTGGTCACATGACCTGTAGCCGGAACTATTTTTTCCACCGAGACGCTTATTTTTCCCGCCGTTAGGAAAGGTATTCTAAAACTCTTTCAACAGAATCCGACGTGTAACGACGTTTATTCGAACTATTCGATGCAATTAAAGCGTTATAGAGTAGGGGCCACCAGTCGCTTGCTGACATTATTCTATAATTGTCCATCTTTTAGATTTCTTGAGTGAAATTTCAAAAACACTAGATTTTTAAAGGTTCTCTTATTTCTTTCAACGTAACTAGGATGTGACGTCACTGACGTCATCTACATAATAGCGCGCTTTCATAGAGTAACATAGTTCTTTAGTTAGAATCTTATCTAGACCAAAAATGATTCTAGCTTTAAAAAAAGGATTCTCTATTTACTTTACTATTGTGACAAGGATGAATAGAATATTTGGTGACTAGCTTTGAATGAGAAATGTTATCTGGCTCGGCTTCTGAAAATATCAGGTTCGCCTGCGGCTCACCTGATATATTCATCCGCCTTGCCAGATAACATTTCTCATTCAAAGCTAGTCACCAAATATTCTCTATTTATCTTGGGATTGTAATAATCCCTTGCGCAAAATGTGTCAAAAAGACAAATAGTTTACTTTTTAGCGTATTTTAAAGAGACCTGTGATTGACTAAAGCAATTTTCATTGAGAAAAGATACTTTTCGACCTTTACGAACACGTTTTTTTAACTGAAGCGATGCTTGTCCAACATAAAACTGTAAAAAACGGACGATGAAAACCCTTCCTGTCATTAGATTCATTGTCACGCATTTTTGGACGAGTTAAATATCTATGTCACATTTTGTGGACTACAATGTCACGAACATTAGACGATCAAAATGCGTTTATTATTCTTGTTGAATTTCTTTATTAAGGTCTGCTTACGGTTACCTTAGCGGTTACTGTTTTTTCCGTTGATTTGCGGTGAGACGGGTTTCTTCATTTTGCGTTTAAAATGTGCGTTTCGTCCCAGCATTCCAATTTAAAAATTATATCGTGTCTATCAAAAGATCGATTTTGATAAAGCCTCTCTTGTCCAAAACAAGGCTCCCCGGGGAGCTCTTTTTGTACGAGTGCCGCTTTCCGAGGAGGTCTATTTGGTGTACTTCGCATAAGAAAAAAGGGGAATGCTTTTCGGGAAGACGCATGATCTTTACAAGTAGAGCTCCTCTTACATGTAAATGAAACACGACTTTTGTTAAAGTGATACAAACACCCGTAATGAAAAGTTTCACTTCTAATGAGGGGCAGTATCTATTTGTCTGACTGTTTGTCTGTATGCGTATGCGGTTCTATCTAAATCTTAGCGTCTGATATTTTGAAGAAAAAAATCATGTTTTTCAACAGTGGGATGTGGCTCAGTCATGTAGCACACTCGTCTGCGGACCAGGCATTGTGAGTTCATCCCCCGGCGGATCCTAGTCTTTCGTATGAGATTTTATTAACCGATGTCCGATGCGTCAGGTCTTTATACTGGGCATTCAAAAGAGCCAGAGAACTCTGTCGATATTATAAGCTTGTTTTTCTGTACCCGCTCCCTTCTCTCTGGGGCGTCCAGTGAGCCCATATATGGCAGAAACGGGCGTTAACAATCAAACCAAACCATTAATATGAAAAATCAGAGGCTTAAGTCCTTCAAATCTGAACAAAGCTGCTTATTAAGAACATCATCTGGCTCAACTTAAAAACACCATGAAATCAAAACTACATATATCTGATACATTTTGCATAGCATTCACGAGTTTTCTTGACACTACATCAGTGCACTTAAGAGTGAAGCATATGCCAAAATAATTATAGACTACATGTATTAAAATTCTACGCACAGGGTCCAAATACTGGGCGCTTTGTAGGAACGTTGCCGCTTTTAGATCAAAGAGTCGTAATTGCATGTATTGAAGTTCTGTCCCGGTTACACTAATATCAAGCATTTTGATAATCAAAAAATAAAAACCCATAAGATAAACCAATGAATGATTAGAACTGTTACTCACTGACCAATCTGATAACTGTACAGCATAGAATCTTACATTTAGGCTTTTTTCCCAACAGATTCTCAAACGAATTCTGAGTGTAAGGTCGCATGTTTCACAAACTAGAATTATTAGCATCACTAGTTTTCGCGTGTGTTCATAACAATGGATATCGGTGCAGCAATGGAATCACGACTAACAGTGGAGAACAGGTTTTTTATTTTATCAACGACTTAACAGTTTGGACCCAGATCAGATGGCAGGTAAATTACTAGAACTTTAAAGAGCTGTTTATGCATGGACATGCTTTGTTGGAGTGTTTATTTTTTTTATCTTATGTACAGGGCTTTCTGTTATCTTCCTAGTTGGTATTTGAATTTTTCCAGTATGTCTGTCTTTATTGATGCTGTTGATATCACAGGCTACATCTTTGCCTTTATTGTTGTACAGTCCGATCTTTCTTTTCGCTGTCCCCGTTGTATCCACAGTGACTGCAAGTCTACGTTATTGGTGGATATAACCTGATGTCTTATCACATCTGCAGGTGTAACCGGCTCACAAAAGCGTTTGTAGCAGTGTACACATTGGTTGTCTGTATCCTGAAAAAACAAAAGTGTAGTCTAAAAGGCGTGACGGTAAAAAGTGAATCGTCTACAAGTGCGTTACGTTGTAGTCTCAAAAGCGTTACATTTCCTTCGAGATGGTTTGATCAGAAAAGTTGGAATATTATCATTAAAATGGCAAATGTACACTACATTTTAAGTGTGCACTTATAGGCATAGTCAAGGCTGAGTTCAGATGTCATTGGAGTCCGGTATAATAGGTAAATTCAATACCAAGAGATCGTTTTCACAGTTTTCTGATGTTTTCTACATTTTTTCACCGATTCGAATATAACTATCACAACCACGTCAGGAGCTTACCTCCCTTGATATTCTTTCACTATTCACACTGACTTAAAATGAATTTAGAAGCAAATGAAAGAATATGTTACCATTTTGAAGCGTTTCTGTTGAGCGGGCCATCACTGGAGCTAGTTCGTCTTCAAAAGCGTGAAAAAAATCGTCCAATATTTGTGACGCGATGTAGTCTACAATTGGCTTACCGTGTGACCGCGTTCCTCCCCTGTGATAGGGGCTCACTAAGTTTTACAGGACTTGCTTTGTCTCAGTGTTTTTCGATTGAGCAATTGAGTGAGTGAGTCAATTTTACTCATCTGAGCAATGGTTGCAGGCCGAATGCTGTCGATAGCCGTTGCGTCCACCTTTTATAGGCTTCGGCAATCCATCGTTATCTAAGCCAAGCTATACGATTGGTCAGTATTGTAACAGCGAATCTTATTGGCTAATGAATATACTACACTATCGTTACGTTGTAGGTACACACTCGCGGTGTGTGTATCACGGGTTTAAACTTTAAATCACCACAGAAGTTATTTGTCTTTCTTGCTTTGTAGGTATATTTATATAATTTCACGTGAAGCGCTTTTGAACGCACAACTCCTTTGTGAAAAGAGCGCTATATAAATCTGGTATAATAATATAATTATAATAATAATAACATTTGTCTATATTTCTAGGGGAGTTTCTACTGGAGCTATTGTCAGAGAGGGTATAAAACATTTGTCTACATTTCTAGGGGAGTTTCTACTGAAGGTTTTGCCAGAGTGGGTATATAACGTGAAGCGCTTTTGAACGCACAACTCCTGTGTGAAAAGAGCGCTATATAAATATTGTATAATAATATAATTATAATAATAATAACATTTGTCTATATTTCTAGGAGAGTGTCTACTGTAGCTATTGCCAGATTAGGTATATAACATTTGTCCATATTTCTATGAAAGGTTCTACTGTAGCTATTGTCAGGGCTAGTATATAACATTTGACTATATTTCTAGGAGAGTTTCTACTGTAGTTATTGCCACAATGGGTATGTATGTGTGTATGTATGTGTGTGTGTGTGTGTTTGTTATGGTATGACTGTGTGTGTGTTCTGCTTTAGAGATGTGTGTATTGTTTGTGTTGCGTTTCCTGCTTGAGTCTTCTTTCGGATTTATTTATATAATATTTGACTATATTTCTAGGAGAGTTTCTACTGTAGTTATTGCCAGAGTGGGTATATAACATTTGTCTACATTTCTAGGAGAGTTTCTACTGTAGCTTTTGCCAGAGACGTATATAAAATTTGTCTACATTTCTAGGGGAGTTTATACTTTAGTTATTGCAATAGTGGGTATATAACATTTGTCTATATTTCTAGGGGAGTTTCTTCTGTAGCTATAGCCAGAGTGGGTATATATTTTGTTTTACATTTCTAGGGGAGTTTCTACTGTAGCTATTGCCAGAGTGGTTATATAACAGTGAACCGAACTGAATGTGTAAGTGAAGACTACTGTGGAAGCGGAAACTATAGCTGTTCACCGGAGGCTGAGTGCAAATACATAGGACCCGCTCAGCACAAGTGCATTGTAAGCTTTATCTGAAAAGCATTAAAATACTTTGTTAATTTGATTGACCTTTTTGCAACCAACCTGCTAGATCAGAACGTTTTACTACAAACAGATGCAAGTCAAATGAGTCCCCGTGTAACTCGATGTCAGACTTACAAATAGTTTGCAAATCAGATTTTAATGAATCGCAAATATTTTCAAAACACTGCCATTCTTTGAAATTAGATTCTCTCCCCTTTGCATTGTGTTTCTATTAAACAGCAAATATTATGTATTCTGCATTAATTTTCATGCAACACGTCAATAGTTAACAAGATAATTTATCCTTTGATTGATTTTACCACTTTATATCCTAATTCACATGATGTTAACCAAAGCTACAGACAAATATAGTGATAATCAATTAGTTAAGAGTATACTTGTGTTATCCGAACGGTACTACCAGTGATTTGATAAAAGCCCGTAGAGATCGAAGCATTTGATTAGAGACTATGAATTTATTCTATCTTTACTCCGTTTTGGAATATTTTTATCTGCATTGTGCAAAACAAATATGCGTTAAATACTATGAGATTTCAGATAGGAGGTAATTCTTGATAAAATATATCGAACGCTGGGGTTTTGTTTCAAAACTCAACTCCACACTTATATATGTGTTTGTTGTAGTGCAAGCGAGGTTACGCGGGCAATGGTGAATTTTGCGTTACGGATTATGATTTAGATGGTATCCCAGATTATGAGCTCCCTTGTAAAGGAAAACATTGTAAACAGGTAGGTTTGTTAATATTAATTATTGACTTAATTTAGATAATAAAATATGAAAAATAAGATAATAATTTAGATAAATCTTAATGTATTATCTATTCCGTTCCTTACAAATGGGTGCATTAGTTGTGGTTTTGTTACTATGTAATGATCAAAAGTTGTATGGTTAAGTCAAATACATCATCTTCCTTCTCTATTCTTTTAACCTATTCATCTCCAAATGTATCGCTATATTACCGTTTGCTTCAATACTGTTTCCTCAAAATCAGTATATACGAGTAATGTCCGAAACAAGTATCAAATAGTTTAGATCCTGATTAGACGCTGCGTTACATGTTTGCATCATTGGTAGTGAAAAGGTTAAACATGGTATAAGATAAGGTAATATCCAAATAACACTTTCAACTATAAAACTTCTCTATCTAACCAGGCTATTGTGTTTTATTTGTATCACAACAAGCAAAAAATATGTCCCTGTTTAAAAAAGAACTGTAGAAATGTTTATTTTTGGAACAATAGCAGACATTTGTTGCAGTCCAACAAGCTCCCAGCATGCAAAGAGTTAAAACATCTTTGAATAATGTTGCAAAAGAGAACTTTAACTTACATAAACATAGCTAAAAGAACTTAAAGGGGGATCCAAGTTATCAATGGTCGGCTTTATATAGTCCTATCGGATCTTAGTGTATCTTTGTTTTGCAGGATAACTGCCGATATGTTCCGAATAGTATGCAGGAAGATGCTGATAAAGACGGCCTAGGTGACAACTGTGATCCTGATGATGATAATGATTTCATACTAGACAGTCAGGTGTGAACTCTAGGCTCTACTATTAAAACATGTAACAAAAAATACTATGGCGAAAACGTTATGATTTCACTTTTAAGCGAAACGAACAATGGTAGAATGAAAAAAAGAACATAGTTTTTAAATTGTTATTGAAATCTGAGCGGTAAACCATGTAGAACGTCAGATGAGTTTCTATGCGTTTGAAGCGTTTGAGCTTAGTCTGAGATCGTGCTCAACTTTGCAAACGTTTTAGATCATACTCAGACGCCGCGTAATGCAGCGTCCGATCAGGAACAAAACTCTTATCGATATTGCTTCATGCAAACAAGACTGAAATCTGACTTTAAAAAATATCGCAAACAACACAATCGATGATTATGATATTTTGACGATGAAAATATTAAAGCAAAGGGAACTTGCAGACCTGGCAGTGAAAAGGTTAAAAGGTATTAAAAATCGTTTTCAACGTTGTTAACCTTGCTATGATACTTAGGCTAGAGATGTAAATCCCGATCAGAGGGTCATTGACGGAGTAAGTATGGTAATAGGTGTGGCACCTACAGGTATCACCTTCACTGACAGTTTAGAGGCTAAACAGACCCAGTCTGATAAAGCTTCAAATTGCTGGCCACGGAAATAACCCAACAAAGTCTATCATCCACAAAAGTGACAATAAGCGTTTACGCGTTCCTCTGTAAAGAATAGATTAGTACACGTGTATATTCAAATCCACTCTTTCAGGACAATTGTGTAACAGTTCCAAATTTTGATCAGTTAGACACTGACGGTGATGGCTATGGTAACGCATGTGACACGTGTAGTTCTGATTCTAACAAAGACCAGAAAGACTCTGATGGAGATGGGGAGGGCGACTATTGTGATTCGGACGATGATGACGACGGTAAATGAAACAATTTCATGTACACACTTTTTATTATATTAAACATGTAGTGTAGTATATGCCACGCTCGTCGGTACGATTCTCACTTGACGGACGGCAGGCATATTTTGATGGAGATTTGGACGATGAGCATGGCGGTAAGTGAAGTAATAAGTACATAATATGTGACACATGTAGTGTAATATATATGACTGGCCTAACCCACTGGCCATATGGTTGTCAGACATATTCTAATGGAGTTCGGGGTGGCGACTTTTATGATGATCGTAAGTGTAGTAACACGTGTTCCTATTTTATTCGTTACCTTATAATGTTATATATACAGCGTTGCCTCTCTACAACGGCCCTCCCAACAACGGTTCCCTCCTTATAACGACAATCGCCGCTGTTCCCAAAACAATAAAATTATGTCCAACCTTTTCACGGCTGCAATATAGTCTATTTAAAATTGTCGTTTGCTGTTTTTTCTCAAATTTACATATGAGCCATTTTGACAGAAAAAAACATAATGACGAGTGGCAAACAGCTTGAATCCAGATCAGACTCCCTCCGAACAACGAACATATTTTTTGTCTCCCGTTGGGTGTCGTTGTAGAGAGGGAACGCTGTGTATATACATCTTTTCCTCAGCTACCTATTAAGAAAACGATTCGTCATAAGTGTTGTAAGGTATTATTCATCCATAGATAAAAACACCTATCAAACAAAAATAAAGATAAACAACATCAATGTGTTGTGAAAAGACTTCTCTTATACCATATTCAATTTCAAATTAATATTTAATATAAAATTGTTCTTATTAAAAATAAGTATTTGACATTAGTTTAGTTTACAAAATTACGTCATTTGAAAACCAGTTTGTCCTGAGTCACTGAGCTCTACGTAGCTTGATTTGCAACCCGAATGTGCGGGACTGCTGAGTAGAAATTTATTTAGCACACTTCGAATTGTTTCAAACCCTAATGATGATCTAAGTTTGTCTAAATTATCTAATTGGATTTACAGTCGGCGGAATAGTACAGTATGTTGGTGATTCAAATATAAGAAACATATACACAGTACGCCGTACGATATTTACGGAACTTAAAATAATTGCAGAAAAGTTTACTAACACTCCTATTTTATTAACAAAGCTTATCTGGTACATTTTAAAAACGAGAAAGAATAGGGTTCAGTCTGGTGTGGAAGCAAATTCTGAACACTGTTAGTACACTACAAAGTACATCAATCTATACGCAATTGCAATGTAATAAATTGGGGGAAGGTGATAACTTTTGAAAATTATTACGATTGGTCCTTTATCTGACTGGCAAACTGTTTGGAGCCTGATTAGACACCGATTTACCCGGCGACTGATCACGTTGCAAACTATTTGCAGTAGTCAAAATAATTGTATCATAATTGCATTCAAGCGTAACACAGTCTTAACTGTACACGTACATTTTTAATGGCGTTATGTGTCACGTAGAGAAATGTGGATAGTCCCAGTACACCAGTTAGCTGTACATTTCCAAACTGTTTGCGACGCAGATTTTTTCCGTTGCAACAGATTGCTGTTTACAACAGTTAAACGCTTTGGGTATGCGGTCTTTTAAACGGAATACAAAACATGTGTCGTAATCTTCAATGTAACTTAGACATGCTTAAAGAGCATGCTTATACGTAACGATGCTAGGAAAGAATCACAGGGAGCGGTGTGTCCAATTCTAAATTTTATGATACACTGGGGAAGCATTTATTCCTTCCAAATAAATGCATTTATGCTATATAAATGCGAATACTCAAGCAGGAAACGCAACACAAACAATACACCCCCTCTCAAGCAGAACACACACACAGTCATACCATAACAAACACACAAACATACACACACATATACATATGTACACACACGCGCAATACCATTCCTTCATCTACACACTAAATAGAAAACAACACGCAAGACAAACATAAAGCATAGTGAACATAGAAGCCCGCATTGGTACGGTCAGTAGCAATCAATAATCAATTAGAAATTAATTATTTATAACCACTGGGGGGTTAAACTGGGGATTAGGGGCGCCCAACCTCACTCTTATCTCCTATATTCACCTATAAAGACGAACAGTGTACATAAAATATAAACCCTGTTCCACAACCTTACAATCAAAACGACCGCCAACACAGTAAGTAAATACATGTAACACTCTGTTTCATTTCAAATATGTTAAGTCCAATTAGACTACAAATTGTTTGCCAATCATTTGTTACGTTATTTTCAGAATTTCAAAACAAAACTGTCCATGTCTCAATTGAATTGAGTTTCATTTTGCCCTTCACTGCAAGGTTTTATCGTCTGCTTTGACCTTCTTACCGCAAAAATATCTTCTGCATTGCTAGTGAGGTCTGCACTATTTTAAAGTCAGATTAAGGTCTGTTTGACTGAGGAAATGTCGCGATACAATTGCTGAACAGCTCATATTCTGATTAGACGCCGCGTGACGTGGCGTCTGATAAGGATCCAAACTGCAAAGTCGCCTTTTGGCGCCATTGGCAATGAAAGTGTTGATAAATGGGGGAATGAATAGCATCTTCTATTTGTTAAATATTTGTGTAACGCATGTAAAACATCTGGAATGGGATACAGTAAAACCTGTGTTAAGCGCACACTCGATAATAAGACAGGAAATTTAAAAAAAAACAGATATCACATAGTGCAGAATTAAAGAATAGGAGCTCCCTTTATTAATTTTGTTCTGCATTTAGCCGCTTCCATTCTACAAGACTGTCACATAATTACAATGTATGTATTAAGTTACGGCTTAACTCAATGAACCCCGTTACTGATAGGTTTCCTTTACACCCAGTGTATATAGTCCGAACATATTGACCTGACATTGAACTTTATGCATAAATAAATTGAAGTGAGATGACGCAGTATAAACCAATAATCGACAGCCAACCATACAGTTTTGGGAGGGTTCGGTAAATTACGTGAATCTTGTTAAAGTTGTGATCTTCAGTGGGTTAACACTTCACTTTGAGCAAGTTGAAAAAGTTGTTGTTGATAAACTATTATTCTTAAGTCTTTTATTATTATCGTATCTACTAAAAAGCATCATTTTGCGCTTTAGAGGGAGTTTTAATTCATGTAAGATCATCGATGCCCTCACCTGCAACTTACGCCAGTCCACTATGTATACCTAATTTACAACCATTTGACGTATATAATCTGTCATAGATGTGTCGTTAGAACGAATAATTTGTTACAGCGAGGCCCAGGGTTCGAATCCCGATTGTGGAAGAAATATTTTTTATTTTATAAATGGTATTTAATAGACCAAATAGACGCTATGACATAAACTTTTCCAATCGAAATAAATGTTGTATGAATATTTTAAAAAAAACTCCTTTCGTCGTCTCCCTTACCACTTGCGCTAAATACTTGACGATATCTGTGGAACCTGGCAATGCTATATTTCCTCCGTATTGATGTAGTTACAATGTGCGTTCTCGTATAAATGATAACGAAGTGTTCCGAAGTTATATTTAGAAATGCAACAAAGTGTAAAATTATGCTAATAGAGGTCAACAACGTCAGGTAAATATATTCGGACTATACTTGTGATATGCTCACAATATAGACCAAGAACAAGAGCCCTTCGTTAGGGTCTATATTTTTCGTAATTTTGAAGCATATAGTAAACACACTCCTGAACAGAGAAAAAAGAGGAGTCGTAGATAACAGTGTCGTTGTCGATTTGGTGTGGAGATCTTCTTGTCATAGAATGTTTGTTAGATGTTTTACATGTATTTACTTACTGTGTTGGCGGTCTTTTTGGTTGTAAGGTTGTGGAACAGGGTTTATATTTTATGTACATTGTTCGTCTTTATGGGTGAATATAGGAGATAAGAGTGAGGTTGGGCGCCCCTAAACCCAGGTTTAACCCCCTAGTGGTTGTTGATAATTGATTTATAATTAATTATCAATTGATACTGACCGTACCAAGGCGGGCTCCTATGTTCACTTTGCTTTATGTTTGTCTTGCGTGTTGTTTTCTATTTAGTGTGTAGATGAAGGAATGGTATTGCGCGCGTGTGTGTGTGTGTGTGTGTGCGTGTGTGTGTGCGTTTGTCTGTGTGTGAGACGGCTTTGGAATCATTTTTCTTTCTTTTTTCTCTCGATATCAATCTCTTTCTATATATACATACATATTTATATTTAAATAAAAATATTTACGCACACAAACTGTCTGTATTAATCTTTGGTGCACTTTTAGAGACACTGGGAGGGAGCCAGACCATTCAAAAATCTTGGAACGTTCCTGAACCATCTAAAATGCCATCGGAACGTTCCTTAACCATCAGAAATGCCATCGGGACGTTCCTGAACCATCGAAAACGCCCACGGAACGTCCCTTAACCATCTGGGAACGTTCCTGAACCATCTAAAATGCCATCGGGACGTTCCTGAACCATCGAAAACGTCCCTTAACCATCTGGGAACGTTCCTAAACCATCGGAAATGCCACCGGAACGTTCCTAAACCATCTTGGAACGTTCCTGAACCATCTAAAATGCCATCGGGACGTTCATGAACCATTAGAAATGCCATCGGGACGTTCCTATACCATCGGAAACGCCCACGGAACGTCAATTAACCATCAGGGAACGTTCCTGAACCATCTGAAATGCCATCTGGACGTTCCTGGACCATCGGAAATGCCACCTGAACGTTCCTTAACAATCTTGGAACGTTCCTGAACCATCTATAATGCCATCGGGACGTTCCTGAACCATCATAAATGCCATCGGGACATCCCTGAACCATCGGAAACGCCCACGGAACGTCCCTTAACCATCTGGGAACGTTCCTGAAACAACTGAAATGCCATCGGGACGTTCCTGAACCATCGGAAATGCCACCGGAACGTTCCTTAACCATCTGGGAACGTTTCTGAACCATCGGAGACACCCAGGGAACGTTCATGAACCATATGAAATGCAATCTGAACGTTCCTGAACCATCTGAAACGCCATCTGGACGATCCTGAATCATCGCAAACACCCTGGAAATGTTCTGAATCATCTGAAACGCCACCGGAACGTTCCTTAACCATCTTGGAACGTTCCCGAACCATCTAAAATGCAATCAGGGACGTTCATGAACCATCATAAACGCCATCGGAACGTTCCTTAACCATCTTGGAACGTTCCTGAACCATCTGAAATTTCATATATGCCATCGGGACGTTCCTGAACCATCGGAAACGCCATCGGAACGTCCCTTTACTTACCATCTTGGAACGTTCCTGAACCATCTGAAATGCCATCGGGACGTTCCTGAACCATCGGAAATGCCACCGGAACGTTCCTAAACCATCTGGGAACGTTTCTGAACCAACGGAGACACACAGGGAACGTTCATGAACCATATGAAATGCCATCTGAACGTTCCTGAACCATCTGAAACGCCATCTGGACGATCCTGAACCATCGGAAACACCCTGGGAATGTTCTTGAACCATCTGAAACGCCACCAGAACGTTCCTTAACCATCTGGGAACGTACCCGGACCATCTGAAATGCCATTGGGACGTTCCTGAACAATCGGAAAAGCCACCGATACGTTGCTGTACTATCTGGGAACGTTCCTGAACCATCTGAAATGCCATCGGCACGTCTCTGAACCATCAGAAACGCCACCGGAACGTTCCTTAACCATCTTGGAACGTTCCTGAACAATCTGAAATGTAATCGGGACGTTCCTTAACCCTTTCCCTTATGCGCGCGTGTCAGCGCGTGTTTTCATTATTACCTTATGAACCCGTAAAAGCGCGAATTTATCTATTCCCTGATAAGTGCGGCTTTCCGCGGGTTATCAATTACCTGATGAGAGCGGGTTAGAGCAAGACCTCTATTTAGCGGCTAAAATCTCAGTCTTATACTGAAATTTTACTGTCCGGGTGTCTACACATTCAAAGTGTGTTCAAATATCTTCCGAAATCCCAAATCTAATTATAGGGTTGCTACACAATAAAAAGAGGCTTAGGTGTGACCTTTTGTTGATCGGTGATCTCCGTAAGACGTGCATATGATACTGCATCGAAAATGCCACCGGGGCGTTCCTTAACCATCTGGGAACGTTTCTGAACCATCGGAGACACCCAGGGAACGTTCATGAACCAGCTGAAATGCCATCTGAACGATCCTGAACCATCTGAAACACCCTGGGAATGATCCTGAACCATTGGAAACTTCATCGGGATTATCATGAAGCATTGGAAACGCCACCGGAACGTTCCTTAACCATCTGGGAACGTTTCTGAACCATTGGAAACACCCTGGGAACGTTCCTGAACAATCTGAAACGCCATCCGAATGTCCGGCTTCGTATAATTGTACTCTTCTCAGTTACACTGTTTGTTAATGACGAGTAATCTCGTCTTTAGGGTTGAATGTGTTAAAACTGCAATAAGTCCAACATAAGATAAAAAAGAATAAAAAAAAACAGAATCAAACAAACAAACAAAAAACTAGAAAAATAGGAAAAAGCCTACGGCATCCGGTATTCCCAGACGGTCACCCATCCAAGTACTAACCGGGCTCGACGTTGCTTAACTTCGGTGATCGGACGAGAACCGGTGTTTTCAACGTGATATGGCAGTAGACACTGTCGGTCAATTCTAAAGGGGTTTTATAGGGAATCTGTTTGTGAAACATACCTCGTAGATAAACTACAACTTATTTGTGGGTTTGGATTCAAATCAGTGTCGTAACTATGTACACTGACCGTTATTATACAAGTGGTACTTTCGATATTTCGAAAATTATGTGTTCTGAAATGTTCCAGTTTAAACGCAAATGGACGGTTGACCATATACTTTTTCAACCAATCAGCTTTCTCCATTGACATTGTTCGTTTGTCTTACTTTATTTTATGTCGAATATGTTCTATGTTATATATTAGTAAACGAGTGTGTGTGGGTGCGTTGGTGACACTATCAAAGCGAGGTACGTCATAGGAGTACACAGCAACGAATCGAGGTACCTCCAACAAGCGAGGTAGTTTTTATTAATACTTCGGTAGGTTTACCTCGCATTTAGCATGATTAGTTCAAGATACAAACGCACACAAAATATCTCGAGTACCTGGGTTTGCTTTTCTAGAACCTGTTTGCGTGTTGATGTGTGTTTATACACAGTCGATAACGATATTTGTTGGTGATGTGTGAGTGTACCTCGTTTTGTAGATGATGTGTGTGTGTGTGTGTGTGTGTGTGTGCTTTACCTCGGTTTGAAACAGAGTTTTTGCCCAATACCTACCTCATTTTGTAGGTCAGGTGTTGATCAGTAATTCCTTATAAATTCAATATTTTCTTCACATCATTTGAAACTGTGATCATCCTGAAAACATTTTGCCATATGTATCCTAAGCTTTTTTACCTATAAAGCGTACACCTCGCTACGATGCTGTGAAACGTGTACCTCTGTCGGATAGTAAAACCAGTATGGGTGTGTGTGTGTGTGTGTTTGTTATGGTATGACTGTGTGTATTCTGCTTGAGAGATGGTTGTATTGTTTGTGGTGCGTTTCCTGCTTGAGTGTTTGAGTCTTTTTAGGAAGGATTGCGTTCACACAGGTTTAACTTATGTATTTACTAGGCCTGGATGACGGGGACGATAACTGTCACCTGATATACAATCCTGGACAAGAAGAAAGCGACGGTGATGGAGTGGGCGATGCGTGTGATAATTGCCCACACGTCAACCACCCTAATCAGAAAGATGGCTCCCATAACTGGCTAGGCGATATATGTAATAACAACTATAACTGGAGTATCGAGGAGTATGTGCATTAACCCTTTCATTCTCAATGACGCTTGAAAGCGCGCGCTTGCAAACAGTTTGAATCCTGATTAGACGCCGCGTCACGCGGCGTCAGATCAGGATCCAGTCTGTTTTATACTCGTATCGATATATTTTAGGTCATACTACATTGAATCCGACTTAAAAACGATAATGCAAACAACAAAATTGAAGCAGACGACAATAAAAGTAACTCTTGAGGGTAATTAGGTCCGTTTGTGGGTCATTTTAGGTACCAAATTTTTAAAAAAAAATGTCTAATGGGAATATTAAGTAGTTAAGGAGATACTGGTCTAAATTAGAAACAGTGCAGACCCTGATCAGAGGGCTCCTATAGGAACCTATTGAATTTGGTCTACACTGTTTTCAGATGTAATGAGTATGTTCTAAACAGGTTCATGGTTTGGAAAGAGTTAACTAATTATGCAGACTCTCATGTATTAACTTGTTGTATACTATTGACGAAATCATGACCACTATTGCAAACAGTTGTGCAGTAGAGAAGACATTATGCTAAAACGTTTTTTATTAATAGCTAACAGAAAGGGTCAGGTCATACTCAAAACTGTTTTCCACTGAGAACGAAATAAATTGTTTGAGCTTAGAAATGTAATTCTATGCATTGCATAACATAACGCTTTTTTTAATTAACTCTTCCAACACCATGAACCTGGATTGAATATACCGGTGCATACTACATTTGAAAACAGTGTACATCAAGATCAGAGGGCTTCAATAGGAGCCCTCTGATCTGGGTCTGCACTGTTTGCTATCTCATACCAGTATCGATTAAACTACCGATAATTCCAAGTAGACTGGTTTATGTTTTGGTCTAAAACGGTCAACAAAGTAACCTAATAACCTACAACATTTACAGTTTTGAAAGACTTACAAAAAGAAGAAATAACGTATTCATCAGGTGAAAGACTAAGCAACACAACGTCTTATGAGTATTTTTTGTTTATTATACTCTTTGTTGCTTTGAAACTTAAAAAGTCCTAATTTCAAATCAGAATAATTGAGAAGAGACTTTTTTCCATTTTAAAATACAAGAAAGGCAATTGCAATTAGATATGTGAAAATAATTGTTTTTCTTATTTTTAATAATCAACTTCTCATCTGCGTAGTTAACAGTTTGTCGTCTGGTCTGGCTTAACATTGTTTGCAGTGGACATTCCAATTTTAGCATACAGGTAAATGCCTTTGTTTGGAAATAAACACTGTTTTCCACTGTATGAGGAGGCAAAATACTCGGCGTTTAATGATTGAACTATCTATTGTAGTGATGGTGACGCCGCTCTGAACTGGTTTGACAATTGCCAATTTATCATAAACGGTGACCAGTCTGACATAGATAAAGATGGGCTAGGTGAGTGTTAATGCGTTTATTTACAGCTGTGTATTTCCAGGCTGCAGTGGAGCAAGACTTTATTCTTCCCTAATAAACTCGTCTATGCTTAACAATAATTGTAAACAAAGTACGGCATCTGTTACGTTCATGAAAATGTATCCATTCTCTCTCTGATCTGACACTTGTAAGATTTGATTGTATTTTGATTGCGTTTAGTTATCGTTAAAGGGGAATGATAGTGTATACGTGTATATCGGCTATACAAAGGCTTTGCTTTTTTTTAACTCTTTTAACACCATAGACCTGTTTGAAATATATTCATTACATTTGCAAAACATTTCCTATCGGAGACTTCTGATCTAGGTCTAAAGTGTGTGTAGAATTAAAGTCGTTGTTATTAACCTACCCAGACTATTCAAAGAGTACTGGGTCATGTTTTGGTTGCTAAAGGGATCCACAAAGAAACGGTATAGCTAACAAGAGTAACTAAGTGTTAAAATAGTTAAACGAAAGAAACTGCAGACTCAATGTAAGTTAGATTAATGACTTATTTCAAACAGTGATTATACAGCGTAAGATGAATTTTAGATCGTTCTCATGCTTTCTCTACTCTGATCTATCTGAAGCCCAAGCTCATCTAAATGCTTTAAACCCTTCGTGATTTAGAGGTTACGAGTTGGGCTAGTAAAAAAGAGGTATCTGATTCGAGCACCAACTACACTTATAAATGGTATTTAGGATGATACTTTTAATCGAGTTTCAATGTAGCAGTGTTATACACGGGGCATGTCAAAGAACAAGTGCTTCCTCCAGCTGTTAGATTCCATCTGTATCCTTTTACCTTCCCTTCCCCCAACTAAAATAACTAACTGCGTGGGACGACCCACTCCTATTGAGAACAAGTTGATCTAGAGGGGCGTTAATTCTACCTACCTATCAGTATGAACTATTTTGAAATGAACCAAGGACAAAACCTATTGTAATGGACCTAACTATTTGGGTCCATTCTTGAATGAGTTCATCGTGTTGGTTATTCCATATTTAAAGAACATTTTTTCTTCTGTTTACAACACTTAACCTCTTAATTGCTAACTGTTTCGTCCACTACTGTGGACATCCTCTAAGCTACTGCCCACGTGATGACTTTTCACTCGCGGCTCAGATTCTCGGGATTTTCCGACAATCTAACGTAGATTGACGAAAAGAGGGTCGTAAATCCCGGAGAGGATTAGAAATAGAGAGAAATAGACTGGGAGGGGGCAAGATTAGTTGAAAGGGAAAGTGACTGGAGGATGAGAAAAACTAAGGAGGTTATATACATAAGAACACAACGGGAGGTTATGAACAGGGACCAGGGGGCCTTTCTCGCCGGAAAGAGCAGCGTTTTCTATCAACATGTTAACCTTTTAACTCGTTAAAATGTTTAATCTGGTAAAAGTAAACCATTTTGAAAGCATTTATCATTTTACGTTGTGTATGTTTTAATCCGGCTTGACACTGTTTAGTGGGGAATACTATTTTCTTCCCAAACACGACCTGGAGTCTTAACTCGATCAAAACTGTTTGCAATGAACAAATGGTTTTAAGCTTAAAACGTGTTATTTGGAAATGGAAACGTTTTATTAACTATGCACATAATGTTAAATGTGATTGAATATTACATTGGTATAGTTTGTGTTGATGCTACTCTTCCTCAATAAACGTGTTTGTATATTGCTAACAGAATAGAGGTTGTGATCAGACACTGAGTAAATCAGAAACAGGCTGAGGCAGATAAGGCTCCAAACAGTTTGTGACAAAGATTTTTCAAAACGTCAATCTTTTCGAAACATCTTTCATTTTATACATTTGAATGAATTTTGTTTGCGTTTTGTTTCGTTTAAGATTAAAACAAAATAAAATTACGATCAGAGTGGATAAGACGTTTTTAGTGAATCTAAAAACATTGAACTGTTTAAAAAATAGATATTACATTTGCAAACAATGTAGACAGCTTGGAACCAAATCAAACAATGTAGACCCAGACAGGAGGGCTCTGATAGAAGCCCTCCGATCTGGGTCAACACTGTTTGCAAATTTAGACCAGTCTTTCGTAAACCACCAAGCATTCCAAATAGACTAGCTATTGTTTTTGTAACTAAAATGATCTACAAGAGAATCTAATAACTCACAAGTTTAACTTCCTTTTTAAAGAATAAAAATTATAACACGCATCTACGCTGCAATAAAATGAAAAACAAATAGAAAAGTTTTGTAAATGCCAACGATTCTAGTACACATTGTGGAACTAGAACAGACACCGGGTGATCTGTCATCTCATCTACCTTTTAACTGTTTGAAATGGCAAATGATTGTTTTAGCACAAACGCGTTTTAGGGAAATAATATCAACGTCTACTCCATTGTATTATTTATTCAAGGCGATGCTTGTGACGACGATATTGATGATGACGGAATTCCTAATGACAAGGATAACTGTCCATACGCATCCAATCAAGATCAGGTGGATGTCAATTTCGATACTGTCGGCGATGCCTGTGAAACAGACTTTGACGGTGATGGTGTTATAAACATAGACGACAACTGTCCAAACAACCCTTCCATATCGACAAGTGATTTCCAGGACTACGTTCAGGTTGATATACTCGGAGAATTCGACAAGCCAGATTACCATGTCAATGGAGACGAAGTTGTACAATCAGAATCAACTAAAAGGCCATCAATGCTCATTGGTGAGTTGGGTCTTATTTTGTATAAACAAAACATGAGGTGACATATCTTTCACTAAGGGGAGAGCCGAAACTAATGTTGGTTGAAAAAATGGTCTTACATATTATATTATATATAATAAATAATGTCGGCGTGATGCCGGAAACTACCGGGAAAAGCTGTATATATGATTTAAAAAAATAGATGATGTATTATAGGCTTTTAAAACACAATTTTATTTCTTCAAACAATGCGCGACGCGTTTCACTATAATTCATCAGGCGCTATACTGTATATATATTGTTGAACTTGACATTGGACATATTGAAATCAGTTGTCTACATGGTATTCGATAAACACCAGATATGACTGAAGTGATGTGTCTCCTTTTTGCTGACGATATATATCTCTCTCTCTCTCTCTCTTACGGCTGACACAGTTGTTGGTCTACAGAGGCTGTTTACTTAAAAGTAAGTGACGAAAAGATTTGTGACGAAAAGTTGGTTCAGGTAACGAAGACAATTCAAACGTAATGGTGTTCAAAAATGACTGGAACTTAGCCATGTTTAAAAAGTGGACGTATGGCAGTGTTCTCATTTCAAAATGGCATGTTTTCAGGCATAAAAAGCAAAAACAGTCATTGTATCAGTTTTTTACTGAGTTATACGGTTATGGTCAACTGCCACCTAACGTGTTTTTTCAACATTTTTTATACAAAGATTAGTCCAGTTTTTCATATGGATCATAAATATTGTAGTACAGGTGTAACATAATCAAAATGCATAATATCAGACTGATTAAGAAAACGTATAGTTTTCTTAAACATCTATCTGAACAAAACAAATAAAATTGGGCTACTAACGTTAAAGATATACTGTTTTCAAATGGCATGGGTAATGTCTAGAACAACCAATATAATGAAGCTCTGGTTTTGAATAAGTTTGTACAACGGTTGAGAGATCAATACGTTCAGGACTGGACTACTGCTGTCTGCGAATGTTCAAACTTAGACTTTATCACATTTTTAAAACAAAATTTGGTCATGAAGCCTTTCTTGACATCATAAGAAAGTTTAGTGCAGCTCTATCCAGCCTAAGAACTTGGAATTGAAAGAGGTAGATACGACAATAAACACAGAGAATTAAGAGTGTGTAAGCTTTTTAACGAGGGAGAAGGTGATGATTTTAAATTGTAATGGTGTACCAGAAGTTAAAACATATTTGTGAATAATATATTCCTTGAAAACCTCTTTCAAGAATAAATGTACATATTTATATTTTAATGAGTAGTAAAAATGCAGACGTAATAAAAGCTTTAGGCATAATTACATATTACGGGTTCCAAAAATATAGCCGCTTGCTTTCAGTGTAAAAAATTGTCAGTAATTTAGATTGCCATAGTATACAGTTCATGCTATAAACTTGATATGAAACTAAATGTATATTTTATTCCTATAGTGTAAGTGTATTGTTTTGCTGCCATACAAATATATAGTTCGCTTCTGCAATACGAAGAGTCATTGTCAAACAACGATCAGTAATATTGAGTGCAATAATAAATAAAGCTCATGATATAAATTTGATGAAAAACTAAATGTATCTTTTATTTCTGCAATGTAAATGTGTATTGCTGCAATGCGAATACATTTTGCTGCTGAAAATAAGGAATAATTCACTGAGTTTTAAAACTGATTGTCACAGGACATATGTATGTTTATATGTTGTTGACTTTGGCCGGTGGCCATATATCAAATACACTTTGTCATTGTCATTGTTATATACTATATGACTTTACAAATATATTGCAATAATTTTTTTTAGATTATCCCTTTTACTTTAAGAATATGCTTTGCTTAAAATTTAGGAAGTGTGAGAACGATTTTGTTTCTAATTATACGTTGATATCGTGTTACATCCCACGTATTCACATCCGTGCTCTAAAAATAGCGAAGACGGGTAAAATATTCAATAGCAAGTTCCTAAGTTAGGGTGTCGACTCTTTAGTTCAGAGATTATGGTATCAGACTATCGCGCATGCTTCCCGGGTTCGGCCCCAATAAGGTTCATATCGCATACGGATTTTTCTGCCTTGCTTTATTTTTGGTAAGAAAAGTCAGAATTTATAAATGTCTGTGATGCAGGACAAATGCAGTGATATAATTGCTTGTTTCATTTAAACAAAATAGAACGCTACCGCTAAGCAATGCAAATTATATTAGTGCATTTATACGTTTTGACAGTTCATTTGAATCTGATTAACTTGGAGTAATATTTGACTCAACCATGTTTTAAATAACACCTGGACCCCTGGGAAAGAATAATGTGTACACAGTAGCAATATTCTTTCAAGCTCGTTATGATTATAATATTTTACGTTTTAGTGGCACGCTAACTAACACTAGTTTGTACCATAGTATATACTGTTTCAGACATAAGTATGCATCCGTAACGGATGTTTGGTGGTGGATCGATCCCTGTTTCAGATGGGATCCCCACGAGGGCGGTTACTCCCTCGAAGGTCCGTATCGGATACTGTTTTACCCCAATGTATTGGTATCAGGGAATAGGACAAGTGACCAACTAGCTGCTACATTTCAGTCTTTTATTACTCTTACCTTTCAATATCCCACCGAATCTAAAACTTAACATAAGTAAAATGGCTTAGAATAACAATTTCTATATATTTCAGTATTAATATCGTTCAATTTTCCAAATAAATATGATCGTCGCCGACAATCAACTTCGAACTAAAATGGACCATCGCAAATAGTCACAAAGTTCTCTTATTGACGAGATTGAACGAAGTAATGTTTTTAATGTATTTACTTGAATTATAATTTAATATGATTATAATATTATTGGAATAACTATAAGGCCGGGGAGTTATTTCTATTGCATTCAATTTGCTTTACTTTGATTTCAAGGGAAGCACATGTGCGGTTTCGGGAATTGTCCCGCTACTCGTTAGTAAATGTTCATTAGAGCTGACTATCGCAAATAGCGATCTTATAAAAATGTAAATTTTGTTAAATAATTTGTTTTCGTTTACCGTGTGTGTGAACGGTGCCCTATTGTATAAAATGTGTCTTTATTTCTTTATACACCGTTCTTTATATTTTTTAACCGTTCATTTGATTTAGCACGAGCTATTTTGCACCGTTCTTTGAAATTACTTCAACGGTGCTTAGTATAAAAGGCAGGTCAATTTCTTATGAGATCAGAGTTTTAATGGATAGTTTACTAAATAGTTGTTATAAAGAGTTTGAATGGGGCGTTTCCGAAAGAGTTGTTATAAAGAGTTTTACTGGAGAGTTTACTAAAGAGTTTGTCAGAAATAGTCTTTGTGTAGTTATTAAGCCTCTTTAACATATGTGTATATGACAAGTTGATTTATATAGAGACAGTGCGAAGATAACGCACAGTATTACGTTTTTGTTCTTTGCCTAATGTAATTGTCTACGTTTTATGCTGACTGTATACCAAAAACAGAATTTTGTGTATTATCCCTCAAATAAGCTTTAAAGTCATTATTTTTCTGTACTGGACATTTTAAACATAAGCAAAGTTTATTACTCGCTGGTGTAAAAGTAAAAGTTTTTAATTTCTTAATTATTAGGAATAATCAACTTTTTAGACTAATTTATGTATATTGAAAAAACTGTTCAATGTTAGACGGTTGGTGAATATAACCTGTAGAGAAATGGAACACAGAGAGATTGCTAATACACGACAACTCTCTCCACAAGCTATTAACCGGATAGCTTACTTTTTGATAATAGCTCGTTAGTACGTTGCTTCAGATCATTGAGATTGTATGGGACAGAAAACAGTTATTATTGAAGAGTGAAGGTTTACTACTGATCCACGATACGCCATAGAGGTTCCATGACAAGCTGGAATATTGACGTTATAGACCTGTAGTGGAACCAAGGTTTGGTAGTTCAGCAGAGACAACGCTGAGCAATCTACTTGAGACTAGTGCTGGTGACACTGTTTATCATCAGCTACACCAACGCTGAGCAATATAGACTGGAGCTATTTCCTGATAAAGTCTTCGGTTAAAAAGTACTTGGCATTTCTTGTTAAAATTTGGAAGACACTGTTTTTAACATAATTGAAAGGTGCTGAATCCATTAAAACTGTCTGACAGGCAGAATATTTTCATCTTATCACCGAAAATTACGGTTTATTTAAGGGAGTTAATTCTGTTCTTGACAATTAAGAAAATCAGTGTTTTGTCGAAACCTATACGTACATGATTTTTTAAAGGCCTTAATATATAGTATGATAGCTTGATTGATATAAGATAAGTGACAGATGCTTGTTTCATGTATTTCTGCTTAAAACATGTTTAATAATTAGCTTAAGAATCACATGGTACTGAGTTCCATATAATAGCTTTCATGAAGTATGAATATACATATAAACACTGCTGTAAATTTTGTTTCTGATATATAAAAACATATCACAAGACATTGCTTAATGAGGCCAAGTATAATCCAATTATATACAAAAGCTGTCGGGTCATTTAATATTGCTAGCTTCATTATGTGAATGCGAATAAAATTTAAAAAAATGTTGCTATTGGCCGTTGGTGCTAATGGTTGACGCCTACGTTTCTAGCCCTAACGGCGAAGACGTTACAACAAATAGGGCCGGTCAAATTTGATAGTAAGTTGTCATAATGGTGTTTAAGTCAAATCCGAGTAATGTTTTGTTCAGTCCATGTAACACTTGTCATAATAAGGTATGTTTTCCCTTATTTGGATAAAGACCTTCATTGATGAGATTCTTAGTCACAAGAGTTTGCATATGACACTAATATACTTTTAGCTTTGTTTATTTTATCAAACTTTTACCATTTAAAGTATTACCCATCCATGTCTTACAGTTACTCGTGACTACGGACTAGTCGCTTGAGTACAATTTGACCGTTGCCATAGTGGGTTATTTTTAACACGGGCTTGAATGTTTAATTCTTTCCCGTGTTACTAATAATCTTCTTGTCATAGAATTTTAGTTAGATGTTTTACATGTATTTACTTACTGTGTTGGCTGTCTTTTTTATTGTAAAGTTGTGGAACAGGGTTTATATTTTATGTACACTGTTCGTCTTTATAGGTGAATATAAGAGTGAGGTTGAGCGCCCCTAAACCCAGGTTTAACCCCCAGTGGTTATTAATAATTAATTTATATTCAAGTCAACTACATAGCACTTGTGAAAGATCAAATTAGCATTGTTCAAATCACGGTTTTCCTCCGTGAATCCATCAAATTTGTGAAAATTATATTTAGCTTCGGTGCGGTTTTAGTACCACTAATTAAGTGGTTACTTACGTCCCACATTTTCCCCGTATATTCAAAAAATGAAATAACACATGCTTTGGAACACTTATTAAACGCTCTGCTTAATATATCATGCTATGGCCAGGTAACCCTATATTCACCACGGATATACATAATAGTTATCAACTGAAAATAACAATTTCCACAATCCGGCGAAAACTAGTGACATTTATATGCATTACTTACACAGGTGCAAACATAAGCTTTTATACAGTGCTACACATAAAATGTTTGTTTTTTATACTAAGAAGTAATAAAAATATTCTAACTTTGTAAAGAAACAATCCCTTCCGTTATTGACACATAGTTATCTGCATCAGTCAAAATCAAACGTGATTAAATAAATCCTTGAATTTGATAGTGGTCAATGCAGGCCATTTATTATCCCTGTAAAAGCAT
This sequence comes from Gari tellinella, assembly GCA_922989275.2. Classification (NCBI taxonomy): domain Eukaryota; kingdom Metazoa; phylum Mollusca; class Bivalvia; order Cardiida; family Psammobiidae; genus Gari; species Gari tellinella. The sequence goes on from OV277860.1 coordinate 98,931,184, forward strand.
TACCAACTTCAAGATTTACCAGCATGAACTGCCGTATGTTTGGCACAATTGCATGAAAAGACACACAAAAACATTTGCATAACCTGGGAAATCAAGAAAAAGTATTTTTAGTAAAAAAAAAGGTATCAACGGTAGCCATTTTGGATTTGTAAGACAGGAACCAATCAAAAGAAAAGCTAACCGAATTTCTCAGTTTAATATCCAATAAGAATCTACAAAAACTGATGATATTGATATTAGTATCAATTACAGTCAATAAAAGTAGTTGAATTGCTCGACAATTTAATTGTTGCTAAAAATAGTCATTTGGCAGCCATTTTGGATTTCAATGAGTATGAAACTATCCTTAAATATTTTCAAGTTATGTATTTGGGGACACTTCATTGCTAATTGCTTACAAAATACCATTTTAAATATTTAACAAATGAAATGAAAGTTTCAATCAAGTAAATTTATGTAAGTAGAAATTAATAAGGTAGGTATATACGGCGGCCATTTTGGATTTTTTCAGCACTGCTGGATGACAGAAAACAAATCATAACGAAAGCTGATATGATTTAAAATTAATGTTCAATACGAATCAACTTAAATTGTTCCATATAAGTATCAATTAAAGCCAATATAAGTAGTTTTATTGCTCAAGAAGGATACATGTTACTGAAAATAGCCATTTTGGCGGCCATTTTGGATTTCAATGATTCTAAAACTTTTCTTAAACATTCTTACAATTTGTATTTAGGTAAACTACATTGATAATTGCTAACAAAATATCTCTTTTAAGTCTCAAACACATGAAATACTTATATTAAATTTTTCAGCAATGTTAAAATAGGTGGGTGGGGTAAACAGGAAATCACTCGAATTGCTCAAGGGTTACAGAAAGTTACCCGGTCTCAAATTGTTAGTTATGATTTACTTTGTTCAAATCCATAAAGAAAAAAACTATAGACCACATTTCCAGGTCCTCTTACACTTCTGCTGGACTATTCAGATGCCAAAGTAATTACTGAATATGAGGTCGGCCATTTTGGCCGCCGTCTGGAAAAGTTGAAATAATCAACTTGTCAGACAACACCAATGGATTCAGCACCCTTTAATTACCCAGTATATGTTGTCTGCCTAATTTTAACAAAAAATGCCCAGTGACCATAGCTCACCAGGAAATAGCTCCAGTCTAATAGCGCTCAGCATCAGTTCATCGTATTGTAGCTCAGCAGAAACAACGCTGAGCATACATCAGTTAACAGCCCAGCCTGCACCGTGCTCAAACAGTCTGAGAGTACGGGATATTGTTTATTAGTTATGGTTTTGTAGGCAAAGTAGCTCATCCACTTTTAGTTAGTTTCATCCATTTTATATAGTTTTTATGTAGTTCCATGCTCAATTATCAGGCAAGATAGCCCAAGGAAAATTCATATATATTTCATATAGTCTGTATATTTTGTTCATGCCTTAGTTAGTATCCGGCTAAAGACACTGTCGCCTCATAGAACGCCCGATTTAAACACAGTTCAAGCTTAGGGCTCTAGCATTAGGGTAAGGGTAATCGAACGTCTTGACAGAGTTGTTATAAAGAGTTTTACTAAAGAGTTTGCTAAGAGTTTTCTAAAGTGTGTGGAGTTTAAAGAGTTATGTAAAGTTCTGTAAAGTAACGTTAAAGTGAACGCTGTGTAAAAGAATAAAAGAGTTTATACGTTAAAGTGAACCTTAAGGAATAAAGAGGTTGACTATACGTTAAGTGAACGTAAAAAGATGGAATAAAGGTTTAAAAAGGATTCACTCGTTTTTTGTGAACTCTCACCAAAGTTAAACGTTATCGGTGTGGCGAAGAAAAATTGCTATCCAGTTTAAAGTAAAAGAATACTAAAACTTTGCCACACTGACCACAGATTGGAGTGATGAAAAAACGTTTTCCACCCGCTTATATACCCGAATAGAGCGGTTCCCCGAAACCCTTCTTCAGTAAGAAGGAACTGGTCAACAGCTCACCTTATTCCAAAGTATCCTATAAAGCAATCTTATTGGATAGAATTCTAGCGGAGGAAAAGCGCTATAATGACAGCTTAAATTGAAGACAATGTAAACCTTCACCGATTTCCGACTAATAAACAAGTCAACCTATAAGTCTTGAACATAACCAATGCTCAGTAAACACAAAATATGACGAGTAAAGCAGAGGCCGAAAAATGAATATGCTACAAGAATATACTATATTATGGCACTGTTATATATACATGTTAATGATAAATAAAATATTTTGGTACATTATGTAAAGTTTATATAATGAGCTTTGTCATGCAGACGTCTATTATTAAAGCACACAGTATTATAAAAAAAAGTACATTTGTATAAAAAGTACAGTACTAAACCTTATTAAATTAAATTGATAATCGCAAGCGAATTGCCATCGAATTGCCATCGAATCGGGCGCTTCAAAAAACAAATCCTACGTTTGAATATTTTTACGCGAATTTTCCGATGCGGTTGTGACCAAAATGGAATCGAAAAAATTAACGAATACATAATTGCGAACATTTTTTAGATAAACCATTCAAGAAAACTTACCCGAGGGTAAAGTTAGTATTTTGACTCGCAAGCGAATTGCCATCAAATTGCAAGCGAATTGCCATCGAATTGCAAGCGAATCGCAATAATTGTTAATTTAATAAGGTTCAGTACTGTATCATACACTGTTTCAGGCAGACAAGTTTATGGTGATATCGAATACCAAGGCACATGGTACGTGCTAAATGACACCGGTATTGACTTTATATCCTGTGTGTTCGGGTATGCAAGCAGTGCTGAGTATTATACTATCATGTGGAAAAGGACACATAGCAACTATGGCAAGCAGTTCGATAACTGGGAAGGTGGAATGCAAGGACTACATATAAAAGTATTTACATTTGTACATAAGAAACAATTATTTTATCATAGTATTTCGGCCAATGGGCTTTATCACGGAAACTGCGTTAACTATGGTTTCGTGAAAACTTGCCCATTAATCAATACTTATGTGGCTACAATTAACGTGTATGGCCACCGTGAGAGTTCACTACAGCCATGCAGCGAGCCTTCATGGGCATGATGCAATTTTTAATGAGTGCAACATGGATATAAGAGAATGACTTTGATGCATGACGCTGCAGCATGCAACATCGCCTCTTCATACTAACATAGTTCATATTTAGCCATGGCCGCCAAAGTCACCCGACAATAATACACTAGAGCACATTTGTGATGAGCTCGGGAGACGCATTCACAAGGGAAATAAAGTGTCACGTTATTTCGCAGAGCTCCAGGAAAGGATTCGTGAGGACTTGAACAATATCCCTGTAGCACTTATCAGGAATTTCATAATGCCAAGAGGGCTTACTGCATGGTAACCTTGTCGACATATGCTCCTAAAAATGTGACTTTTGGACTATGACTTGTTTTTAAACGTATTACAGCATCATATTTTCACAAATACTGTTATGTTTTCCATTAAATAGCCGAACTATGATTATATCTTATAAATTAGAAAAACGTTATCACCATCCGTGAAATAGACAAGTCAAAACTAGTCTTTGGGTACTAAGCAATTTTGCTTTAGTATATAGATATGTAATTCTTTATGTGTACCATAAAAAAGTTTTCTTCATTTTATCAAATAGTAGTTTAAAGCAGGCTGAAAGTAAAGTAAAGTCATCTGCCTTTAAAACTAGAAAGAGACTATTGAGTAAATGGCTCAACTCAAATACGGATTATTTCTACCTAAACCAGCTTGAAGTACAGAGTTTCGACTGCTTATTGATAAGGTTAGAGTTCGGCTTATCGAGACTCAGATTTATATTGAAAACTTTAATGCCTCGCTCACATTTGCTGCGGCTGCCGTACGGCGGACGCACAGCGGCCGCACGGCTAATCATTTCTACGGCGAGTAGCAATTCCCCGGTCGCCGCAGAATTCCTACGGCCGCCGTGTGTTGCGCTCACATTTGCTACGGGTGCCGCGCGGCGAGAATTTATTTTTGTGGAGTTAAAAAACTGCGGCAGCCGTGGAAGTCCCACCAGATACCCTGCAACCAAAATGCTGCTCCTGCTACATAACTTGGTTTTGCTACATGTTAACACAACTAATATCAATCCAACAACACCATGAACTCAAAGGACACATTTGGACAGGATTTAAGAACATCTTAATCCATTTTTAGATAATATACATGTTTTACATATATGAACAAAAGTACAAATGCACAATAGGAAAATTGACCATTGAGTTACGGCGGCCGCACGGCGACCGTACGGCTGCCCGTAGAACCACTCTGCGGCGTGTGTTTCTACGGCCGCCATAGAAATGAAAAAATGTTATACCTCCGCCTTATAATTCTACGGCGAGCTCTACGGCCTGTAAAATATTGGGATACGACGTGCGGCTGTCGTACGGCCGCAGTGCGGCCGCCGTAGAATCTTTACGGCCGCCGTAAGATTATTATTATTATTATTATTATTATTATTATTATTATTATTATTATTATACCAGATTTATATAGCGCTCTTTTCACACAGGAGATGTGCTTTCAAAAGCGCTTCACATGAAATTATATAAATGTACCTACAAAGCGAGAAAGACAAATAACTACATTCACAATAAAAATGATACAATATTGAGATGCATGGAAACATGGAAATTCTTCCAATATTATTACCAAGATTATAAAATTGTTATAGTAAATTTGTAAAATCATTTTTAAAATGAGTCAAATAATTAAAAGATCGATAGAATGATTAAAAACAGAGTGGTTTTTGTTTTTGTTTTTTTGTTTTTGGTTTGTTTGTTTGTTTCAGTGTAGAGCCTGAGAGTAGTTCACAAATCGTAAAACGAATGTTTAAAACAATACTCTCCATGTTGTTTGGTTGAATTTGTTTGTTTGTTTGTTTGTTTGTTTCAGCGTAGAGCCGGAGAGCAGTTCACAAGTCGTAAAACGAATGTTTAAAACAATACTCTCCGTGTTGTTTGGTTGAGTATTGTATAATCCATGGCCGTGGTACACCCTTGGTTCATAAACATAAAGCCACCAAGAATTACACCATAGACCCTAGCCAAATGGTTTCAAAGCGATTGGGCAATCCCTACCAGCAAGTTCTACCAGAAAGGCACAAGGTCAATGGTAAAACTCCAGAACTGCCATTCAGACCCACAGCATCCACAGCAAGAACACAGCCCAGAGGTAGCAGTCATTGATTACCTACTTTCTTCTAATAACAGATATTAAAGAAGTGAGTTTTCAAACGTTTTTTGAAGGCTGCAATTGAGCAAGCATCTCTGATGTCTGATGGTAGAGTGTTCCAGAGCTTTGGGGCTGCATGCATGAAACTTCTATCTCCAAACTTCACCAAACGACTTCTCGGCACAACCAGCGATACTGATTTACTCGCAGACCGCAACTCTCTTCGAGGTCTATACACGTCCAGCATACTAACAATGAACCTTGGAGAATCATTGCACATGGCTTTGTATGTGAGTGTCAGAATTTTGAATTCAACTCTGTGTTGAACTGGAAGCCAGTGAAGGTCCTTCAAGACTGGAGTGATGTGATTGTACCGAGGAGTCCTGGTAATGATGCGGGCAGCTGTATTTTGCACACGCTGTAGGTTTCGTAGTGAGTTTTGGGGAATCCCATATAGCAGTGAGTTGCAGTAGTCAATTTTTGATGTGACCAGAGAATTGACCAAAGTCTTTGTAGCTTCTGGAGAAAGGTACTGTCTAATATGACCTATTTGCCGCAGCTGTGCGTAGCTAGACCTGCACACAGCGTTGATGTGCTGTGTCATATCCATTTGGGAATCAAATCTAGCACCAAGGTTGTTCACCCATAATGACGGTTTGATTTTAGAGTTTCCCACTTGAACATGAAAATCTCCGGGAACGTTAACCTTTTTTGAGTGAAACAGTATGACCTCAGTTTTGTCAGTGTTCAGCTTCAACATATTCTGGTGCATCCATGAGACTATGTCTTTTAGACATCCTTCGACTTTTGAAAGGGCTTCTTGTTGACTAGATGTGTCTTTAGGCTTAAATGACAAGTATAACTGTGAATCATCTGCATAGAAATGATGATCCAGGTCATGATTTCTGCAAATTGAGCCGACAGGTTTTGTGTACAAGATGTAGTTTTTGGGTCCCAAGACTAAGCCCTGTGGCACACTATATTTCATTTGAACTGGGGCAGATAATTCTCCATCTACTGCGACTGTTTGGTAACGGTCATTCAGGTATGAGGTCATCCACTTAAGTGGGTTTCCAATGGTTTTGAAGTCTTTTTCAAGGCGATTGAGTAATGTTTCATGATCAATTGTGTCGAATGCGGCTGATAGGTCAAGCATCACCAGAATTGTGATTTCATTCTTATCAAGATATTGCAAGATGTCATTTTGAACTTTAACAAGAGCAGTTTCTGTAGAGAGATGCTTACGATATGCTGACTGATGCTGTTCATGCAGATTGTTTGTGGCCAAATGGGACAAAATGCGTGTCCCCCGACATGAGTGGCTTCTTTGATATGCTGTTGAAAACCAAATGAACCCATTGTACTGACGAAATTGACAGTGTTCCTATCGTTTGAGATATCAAGATGAAGGTTTAAATCCCCTACAATGATGATTTTTTTTATCAATGGTTGAAAATTTTGATAAGAAAAGTGGCCATTCCTTGTCAAGAAAGTCTGAGATTTTTAGACCGTTTGCAGTGGATGGAGGTGGTCTGTAGATGACTGCTAGACGCACTGTGAAATCTTTGATGCTTAAACTACAGTCAATGTGCTCAAAAGTTGAAAATTCATTATCTTTGGTAGAGGAAAGGATTTTGATATCAATTGATGCCTTATATATGAGCCCCACCCCACCACCACGGCATCCACTACAGCGAGGGACATGTTTGATCTTATAGCTGTCAGGAACCAGTTCACCTAAGCACGGTTTATCTGCAGCACTACCAAGCCAAGTCTCAGTGACGGCCATTACATCAATATCATTTGAGATTATATAGTCATGTATAGCCAAAGCTTTATTTTTTACTGATCTTGGGTTTAAACTACAGACGTTAATTTGCTTTTGAGGTTTAGTGGACATGGGCTGTTCATACTTTACACGAATGAGATTTTGTGTTTTGGATTTAGGAGGTTCAATCAAGATTTCAAGTTTGCTATTTGTTTGAAAAGTACTGGAAACAACTTCTATTGACTGTTGTAATTCTCTTACAAGTTCATGATGAATGCCATCATTTGTATCCCAAATGCCTTTCAGTTTGGATTTACCCCCTTTTGTACCCCTATACTTTGCTAAACCAAACTGCCCGAAGTCACAAAGACCTAACTCTCTCAATCTAGATAATAAAGAGGGATCTGGTTTACAATCAGGTGATAATTGCCTGAGCTCAGAAAGATACAACCTGCTGTATGTGATAATCCCTTTTGGTAACACTTGTTCACAGTCAGTTCTGCCTTGGGCCAAACACATGTTGAATTAATATCCAATAAGTCCAGTAGTACTAGATATTCCACAAATATGATTTATTAAATCCACAATATCTTTTTACTCTCACTATAAAATCACTTTTTAATCACACCATTCTTTTAAAAATATACTAATTTACAACACTGTAAAGTTTCAGAAGTATATATAAAGGAATTCCACTTTGAACAATGAAAACAGTCAGAGCTAAGAAAAATGCAGCCAGTCACGTCCAGCGCATAAACATAAATTATCTCGAATTCACGTTTCTTCGGCCGCCGTACGGCCGCCGTAGAGCAAATGTGAGCGCACTATAAAGGATACAGACTGATCGAGACAATAATTGGATGCTTTATTTGTACAGCTGCTTGATGGGTGGTATGGAACTGGCGGACATATGAGCCGAGGGCTGTGGCGTACACATCACAAGTTTTGGCATTCGTTCGATATATGGCACGATCCGAATATGTTAGCATGGGAACCAGAGACTGCTTACCGTTGGCGGGTTATATTCAAACCTTCAATAGGCTATATTAAGTAGGTAGACTTTTTTTCATTATACATATACAATCTACAACAAAACTATCAATTCAAATTGCTTTTTCGACCTCTTTGGACCTTTATTCAAATACCGGTATAATGATCGATGTTCATTTGGACATGACTTTCTTTGATAAGGGTCCATGAAGGTCGAAATACAAGAAAAGTTCATACTATCTTACAGTTTTGGAGTATTGTTTTCATCTTTCTATTAAATTTCACTTATTGTGAAGGGTTTTGGTTTTGCCACACTGGTGTTCCTTTCATTACAAAGGCAGAAAACCAAAAGTTATCCAATGGTAGATTTATTATCGAAAGAACTTAATCAATTGCATCTTTACGGACATATAATGTTTCTTAACATTATTTTAATATTTATATCACCTCGCTTTTCATGTCTTTTACATCTATCCCAAAATATATTGTCACTTTGTGATATTCTTTTCGCAATGTGAATGTCTTAGAAAATATATAAGGGCAGGTAACTCCTTGTCAGCTTTAAGCATTTTGTACGAGTTTATTAACTTTGTCCCCTCCTCACAAAATTTAAGCTCTAGACAACTTGATCATGCTTTTTCTTACCAAGATAACTGTCATCACACGATACCAAACATGGCATCCAAACGATTTGCCACAATATCGGAGGAGGATATTTGCCAACTAGACCGGGAAAAGACGTTGTGACTTGTCTTAGCTTCCTTCTTTTTTGTAATTATATAAATAAGTTGACGTCGTAGACGTCGACGTCGTTTCCAACGTTACGTGCACGACTGCGCTAAATTGGTATTCATAACATATTTTATAAAATACGAACGAGACTATTCCACAGTCAGAGTTGATAAGCTCGGCGTAAATTGTCAACCCTCGAAAACAAGAACGTCACACTCGGCGTCGCCTCTGGGTGACATTCTGTTTTAGGGTTGACAAGTTGAATGTCACGCAAACTGCCATCTACTATCTATATAAAATTCTTCAACAGAATTCCAACTATGTTTATATACGAGGTGTGTCCGAAAAATTCGTAGACAATGTCGATATTTATTTAAGTAACGCAGTGTTGAAAGTTTTGTTATGTATATTATTTGAAGTTATGTTATAGGCATTATTATTTGTAGAAAATATGATAGTTTTGCGTACAAAAAAAGAAAAATGTGAATAATTCTTCTAACAAGGAAAGCGGGGTCCGGGGCACGCCAAAAAACCCCAATTTATTTGTTTTTTTAAAAGTGCCGTCTGTAGTTCATAACTAGATGCAAACCAAATCGATTGTATCCAAATCACATGTCGCGAATAAGAATGACGTCGTCGTCATTTCCGGAAAGTTTGAATGTTAACGTCAAAACCGTTCAAATGTTACGCGTACTAATTCTGAAGCGTTCCGAAATTGTCTCTGACGAAAATTACAGAATGAATTGGACGTCGCTGAACAGCGGACAATTATAAAGTTATGTGCTACCCTTGGGAAATCGCCAGTGGATACGATGAAAATGTTGTCGGAAGCTACGGGGAAGCCTTCGATTTGCCGTTCTTTAGTTTACAAGTGGTACAAAAGGTTTAGCGACGGGCGGAGTTCAACGAATGATGATGAGAGATATGGGTGGCCGGGTGTCATCAACGAAGGATTGGTCAATTCGGTGCGTGCGATAATCGACGAGGATCGCAGAGTAAGCGTGAGAGACTTAGCTGAATGGTTTGATGTTGGTAAAACTATTGTGGATGTGATTTTGAAATGTGTCGCAGCAAAAGGGCAATATTTTGAAAAGCTGTGATCAACTCTACTCAAATTTGACAATTGAAATCAATCAGAATCTATGGTGAGCACTTGACGCTTCCTCGGTCTAACGTCTGACTGTAACGACGTCATAACGACGTATTCACCTGCCCCGGCGTCTTATCAGGATCTAAACTGTTATACACCCTGACATAATTTTGAAAATAGTTTTATTTTTAATTCTTATTTAAGAGTGCATACGGAACTTCTACTTAACAATGAAAGAGTTAATGAACATCATTACACTTAGCCTTCTATACAGATACAGTGCATGTAAACGTTATTGGTAATCTTAATGGCATTCGATATCTGATATTAGTCTCGTTGGAATGACTCATTTTGCTGTTTGCTCTTGTTGTTTTGTTAAGTTGATTTTGTTTTTTGTTTTGTTTTTCATTGTTTGGTGATTTGTTTTTGGGTTGGGGAATAACTACTTTGCACACATGTAATCAGGTGCAAATTGGTTGCCATTCAGAGTTCTTAAAAACGGACATTTTTTCAACTAACCGTTATTTGCCATATTTTGTACAGATTTGTATAGCGCTCTTTATACCCAGTATTTGTGCGTTCTAGAACGCTTCATGTGAATTGTTTTCGTTACATCCCAAATACGCATCGCTCTATGTGTTCTATAAATAACATAGCGGCGGCGAATGATATATACAATACCGAGCTCCCTAGCTAGGAAGTAGACTCTTCAGCTCAAGGGGTTATGGTATTGGACTGTCACCCAACCGCCGCGGTTCGATCCCCGCCCGGGGATTCTTATAATATTTAAAGAGGATTTGTCTGATATGCTTCGTTGCGATATTTCCTCATGAGATGTGGGCTCGTCCCAAAAGAACTATAGCGCTGAAATTGCTTCTAATACGCCTAAATGTCTTAAATGCCAAACTGGCTTCGTCCGTCATCATAACTAATGCCTTTGTTAAGTGGGTGTATGTTACAACCCACGTACCCACCTATGTGTGTGTTCTTTAAATAGCATAGCCTCGGCGAATGATATATTCATTACCGAGCTCCCGAGTTAGGGTTCTTTAGCTCAGAGAGTATGGTATTGGACTGTCATGCAAGCGCCCTGGGTTCGATCCCCGCCCGGGTATTAAGATAATATCCAGTATGGATTTTTCTGCATTGCTCCGTTCAAGAGTATCATGTAAAAATATGCACATATACAGGGAAACAGACAAAGTAATATAACTACATGTACAATTAAGTGCAGGAAATCCTGTAAAAGGGAAATTCTTTCCGAACGCCGATTTTATTCGGGTATAGTGTAATATGATGTAGAAGTAGCTGCCCGGACCACTGACAAATATTCCACGTTAATCTAACCGTTTAAATAATAATAAAAAATCATACCAGTTTCTGAAATGTTATAATGAACGTGATTTCCTAAGGTAGTCTCCTGATCAGAGTATACAATGGTTGTAAACGGACAAGTATACGCCTAACAGGTTCATTCATTGTAAACGGCGATTATACTTGTTGAACGTGTTAATACATACAAAAAGCCTTTAATACATGATTAACTATATAAGTATATAAGTGTTTTAACCACATTATTGAAATTTAACGTAGTTAATATACAGTAAATCATGTGTTTTTATGTTTGACATGTGTATGTATATGTTACAGGGATTAAGTGTAATCAGGGATTACGCGAAATCCCTGAACGTTTTAGGGATTACACGTAATCAATGGGCGTTTTAAGGAATTGATGAAACGTCCCTTTTTTCATCAAATTAATAGATGTGTTCTATCATGATATTTCTATTGGTTTTAAACATCATGCTTTCTTCAAATGTCATGATCTAATGAACGTTCATAAAGCTTTCTGGCACATGTGAATGAAATAAGTGAACAGTTTGCATTTAAGTCAGGACAATTAAATAAAATACCAAGACATCTGTCTTGTTAATAACGAAAATCTTCAAAATTACGCCTTTTCCCTGGGAGATTTTGGGTTTACGTGAAATCCCTGTAACATATACATATCTCAGAGGGTGTATCATGTTAAATGCACAATTTTCATTATTTATCTTTTTTGTTGTAGTATGCCATTTGTCTTGTCATATTCGTTTAGAATAAATGTTTGGGTTATGTTCTTGTCTCTTTTTATTTCTATTTCTGTTTAATTTTTAAACATGTACATAATTATATAAGTTCAATGCATTCCTTATATTGAGGTTATAAGTATTGTTACTACTATTATTACTACTATTATTATTATCAGTTTTATTGTTAAAGAGCTATGTCTCCCTTATGTAGCATTCTTTTTAAAGTTTTTTAACAATTAAACTTGTTTTTACTCATATTATACAGTTAACTCATCCCCCAATAGAAGCGCCTTTTAGAACATTTAATTTATTCCTCCACTGAGGAAAAACGTTTCAATTTATATTGTCATGAATATGCACCATAAGAACTGTTTTCTATATTCTATCAGACGGTAGCTTAAAGCAGACAGAGAGTACAGCCGATTCTGCCTTAAGGCGCATTTTGCTTTACTTTCAACTTCCTTTAAGTAGTGACCGGTCTTTAAAGTTAGAGTAAGACTATGGGGTAATGCATTATTTAACACCACAAAATATATACAAAATAACAAACGAATCAGTATAAGGGTCCACAAGCTCTAAAAATGTCAGTAAAAGTCCTCCATTATTTTGAAGCATATGTCATATTTGTGGTTGTTTATTTTTTCGGTTTACAGAATTAACAACTAGATGAGTTTGACCCGTTAGTCTGTGACATTTTAGTTTTAAAGAAAGATTACCATTTAAAGCTGGTTAAAAGTATAAAAGAGTGCACCTTAAGACGTGTTTGGCTTTACTTAGCTGTCATCCTCCAGAGGCAGAACTTACCTCCCTTGACAACTTCCCTCACAGAGAAATACATAAATCTATTCACTGCCAAATAGTTCGTGACATATTTACCCCTTCACCGTTTCATTGTCGTCTACTTCAAATTTTGTTGTCTGCAAATAATTACGAACGACTCAAGCAGGAAATGCAACACAAACAATACACCCACCTCTCAAGCAGAACACACACGCAGTCATACCATAACAAACACACACACACACAAACGCGCAATCCCATTCCTTCATCTACACACTAAATAGAAAACAACACACAAGACAAACATAAAGCAAAGTGAATATAGGAGCCCGCCTTGGTACGGTCAGCATCAATCAATAACTAATTATTAACAACCACTGGGGGATTAAACCTGGGTTTAGGGGCGCCCAACCTCACTCTTATCTCCTATATTCACATATAAAGACAAACAGTGTACATAAAATATAAACCCTGTTCCACAACCTTACAATCAAAAAGACCGCCAGCACAGTAAGTAAATACATGTAAAACATCTAACAAAAATTCTATGACAAGATTATTAGTAACACGGGAAAGAATTCAAACATTCAAGCCCGTGTTAAAAATAACCCACTATGGCAACGGTCAAATTGTACTCAAGCGACTAGTCTGTAGTCACGAGTAACTGTAAGACATGGATTGGTTTAGGGTACGACAGAGAGGGAGAGAAAAAACAAAGCACGAAAATCCGACATAACTCTCCCGGTTAAGGACGGCTTTAGAGATACATCATCATGTAGTGCTAAGCCCTGTCTGTCGTCGCACAACCAAAGAGGAAAGCATAGTTATCAATTGAAGATTGATCGATAACCAAACGTGAAGCGCGCAGCAATATAGTTGGATCATAATCTTTTTTGAGGAAAAATCTAATACGTTTCACAAATAGGTTTTGAAAATGCATATGTCCAAGAATCTTACGAAGTCTGTAAATCACATCACCATAAAACTCCGGATGTGAAATACCTTGCCGCAGAAAAGATTTTAAGTTACATTTATACTTGTCAATGAGAGGAAGATTTCTATAAAAGAATTTAGAAAATGTTTTACGAAGTTTATGAAATCTGTACCCCTGTTTAAGAAGTTTTCAGTAATATTTTTTATTACGAACGTGGAAGTCCTCAACAGAGGTACAGGCCCTAGCAAAACGAATAAGTTGTGAAATATAAACTCCGTAAGATGTAGAACGGGGAACATCGCCATCTAGATGAGGATAATTTACAATACTAAAATCAAAATCATCTGGTTTATCGTAAATCTTAGAAGAAACAATTCCGTTATTTATCAAAAATCCAAATCTAAAAATGGTGCCGATAAATTTGACTCGTTTGTTTTATTAAGGCGTAGTTCTTTGGAAAATAAAAGGAAAAAACGTATAAAAAAATGGGTTGTCTATATTAATAATATCATCTAGATAGCGCGGTGTATTGTTAAAGGTTTCGATCATATCTGCCTGTGTATCAGGTTTTAGACTTAGCATAAAGTCCCTCTCATAACAGTACAAAAATAGGTCTGCGACAAAGGGTGCACAGTTTGTACCCATAGGGATACCAATCACTTGGCGGTATATGGTACTCCCAAAACGTACATAAATATTATCCAGAAGAAATGATAGTGATTTACAGACATCGGTGCAAGTCCACATAGTGTAATGCTTAACCGTGTCATTTGTAAAAAATGCACGATCAGTATTACACGCCAGAAATAGTTTTCTTTCTCTGGCAAAAGTCTTTTCAATAAGTTGTATAAGTTTAGCTTTTATTAAATTATGAGGTAAGGTAGTATATAGTGTTCAAAAGTAATACGTGCTTATATTGCAAGCTTGGTATTTTCTATGTTCAAGCTTCATCAAAATTTCATTCGAATTTTTGATAGACCAAAACAGATTAAGTCCAGAATTTTCGTAAGTCTTGTCACAATACCTTTGAACATGTTCTTTGATTTTAATTTAAGACGATGTCAAAAGTTTGGAAAGCTTAGTAGAAGTACATGCACTTGAATTAGCAATAAAACGAGACTTATATGGTGTTTTGTGGAGTTTTGGTATCCAGTACATTGTAGGAAGTTTATGACATGTAATGTTGACATCAGCTTTTAATTGTTTACATGTATCAAGATGATCAGATACTACATTACGCTCCGTTAAATTGGTTGATATATAGGAATTGGTATTCACAAGTTCCTGATTTAAAGTATCAACATAATGTAATCGTCATACAATTATCACATTATTGGATGCTTTGTCTGCAGGAACGAGTACATACTTGGAATGAAAGTCTTGTATGCCCTTCTTTAAGTGACGAATGTTAAATTTAGGTTTAGGTGGTAAAAGATGGTTATTGGATAAATAGAACGAAATCCGGGTATAGATAATATCAAAAATTAATTATTTCCATTTTGAAAGAGCGTCATATTCAGCATGTTTTTTAAAATTAAAATATAAGGCAGTATGACTGAAGAATATTTCAAAACAAGTTACGCGGCGTCTGATCAGTATCCAAACTGTTTGCAAACGCGCTTTTAATCGCCACTGAGAGTGAAAGGGTTAACCATTATCAACTCGACTTTGATAGGATCCCAAACAGCTTGGCTCCAAATCAGAAATTTCGTGACGCGTTGTTTTATCTGGATCCAAAATGTTTCAGCATATCAAACACCAGTCAAACTAACTTTGACCTTTTTCGCAGACGATATATATGAAGTAGACAAATCAGCATGATTAGTGTTGGCGGTCTTTTTGATTGTAAGGTTGTGAAACAGGGTTTATATTTTATGTACACTGTTCGTCTTTATAGGTGAATATAGGAGATAAGTGTGAGGTTGGGCGCCCCTAAACCCAGGTTTAACCCCCCAGTGGTTGTTAATGGTTAATTTATAATTAATTATTGATTGATGCTGACCGTACCAAGGCGGGCTCCTATGTTCACTTTCCTATGTTTGTCTTGCGTATTGTTTTCTGTTTGGTGTGTGGGATTGCGTGTGTGTGTGATTGGTGTGTGTGTGTGTGTTTGTTATGGTATGGCTGTGTGTGTGTTCTGCTTTAGAGGTGGGTGTATTGTTTGTGTTGCGTTTCCTGCTTGAGTCTTCTTTCGTATTTAAAGACGTTAAAAGCGCATGTATTGGGAACCGGTTTAAAGCCGCATTGTGTTTTTGAGAAACTTGCATAAAACGGTTGTTTGGGGTCTTTATTTTAATCTTTATTTCTGCTTTTAAACCCAATGGTGTCATACTCATTAAAAGTGTCTCGAAGAGACGGTTTATTTGACCGTTGCCATAGTGGGTTATTTTTAACACGGGCTTGAATGTTTAATTCTTTCCCGTGTTACTAATAATCCTGTCAGAGAATTTTGTTAGATGTTTTACATGTATTTACTTACTGTGCTGGCGGTCTTTTTGATTGTAAGGTTGTGGAACAGGGTTTATATTTTATGTACACTGTTCGTCGTTATAGGTGAATATAGGAGATAAGTGTGAGGTTGGGCGCCCCTAAACCCAGGTTTAACCCCCCAGTGGTTGTTAATAGTTAATTAATTTATAATTGATTATTGATTGCTACTGACCGTACCAAGGCGGGCTCCTATGTTCACTTAGCTTTATGTTTGTCTTGCGTGTTGTTTTCTATTTAGTGTGTAGATGAAGGAATGGTATTGCGCGTGTGTGTGTGTGTTTGTTTGTTATGGTATGGCTGTGTGTGTGTTCTGCTTTAGAGATGGGTGTATTGTTTGTGTTGCGTTTCCTGCTTGAGTCTTCTTTCGTAATTATTAATCAGTAGTAACACCATAGCATTCGGTGCTGAAATGAGTGAGAAAATGTTAGATTAGTTCAGATTACTCCCGATTACATGTTTAGCTGGAACACTGAAAATGACCCCGTTAACCCTTATTCTGCAGCACAGACGTCTGCTTCGACATTGTCGTCTGCAAAATGTGTTCAGTTTAGATTTATGCATTGTTTTAATTAAACAAACCTTAAGACGAGTGTCAAATAGTTTGGATCCAGATGAGTGCCGCTTTACGCGGCGTCTTTTTAGATTCAAATAGTTTGTAAACTCCGTAAAGTAGGCACAGGGTTAAACACTATGAGATTCAATAACAACGTGTACATATCTTTCACCGTGGGTAAACGATTTAAATAAACTATGGAGAACCTATACCTTGAGCTTGCTGAAAATGACTGTTTCAGCCTTGTCCGCTCTCTAACTCAAACACTTCTTTTTGGATCTTCACCAAACTTGCTACAAATGTTTATTAGTATAGAATCTAGGTCAGGTTTAATAACTAGCAATATCGCATAAGGCATGTCTGAGTTATTGCTGAAAAATGCTGAAACAGTCATTTTTAATACATAAAGGGCAAAAACTCAGATATGCCACATGCGATTTTTGTAATAATCAAACTCGACCTAAATTTTATATAATTAAACATTTTCAGCAAGTTTAATGAATATCCGATAAAAACTGTATGTGTTAGAGTGCAAAAAGTGACTGAAACCGTCATTTTTCATTAATAAACAGGCAATAACTCAGATATACCTTATGCGATTTTAGTAGTTATGAAACTGTACCGTGATTTTATATCAATAAACATTTTCAGCAAGTTTGTTGAAGATCCAATAAAACGTATTTGTGTTAGAGAGCAAAACTTGCTGAAAACAGTCATTTTTTAATACATAAAGGGCAAAAACTCAGATATGCCACATGCATTTTTTGTAATAATCAAACTAGACCTAAATTTTATATAAATAAATATTGTCAGCAGGTTTGGTGAATATCCGATAAAAGCTGTTTGTTTTAGAGTGCAAAAATGACTAAAACAGTCATTTTTTATTAATTAACAGGCAATAACTCAAAAATACCTTATGCGATTTTAGTAGTAATCAAACTAAACCTTGATTTTATATCAATGAACATTTTCAGCAAGTTTGTGGAAGATCGGATAAAAAATAGTTGAGTTAGAGAGCGGACAAAAAAGTGTGATAGTCTAACTGACTGATGGATAGACGAGCGGAGATAGATACGGTTGCCCCCAGTGAAATTGTATTCGGCTGTATCACATGATACTAAGCCGTGTGGAAATGTTTATGTCAGACGTTCTATTTTCGGTTTGTTATGATTTTAAATCGCCCTTTTTGGTGATTTAGGTCCGTCTTCATCATTTCATAGATCAGTTTGGCCCATAAGAATGTTCAAACATTATTATTAACCGTTATCGTATTTCAGGCATTGAGAAAAGGTCTGAAAACACAATGGGACTTTAAGTAAATTAATATTACTGTTAAATTATAACAGTAGGCCACAGGATTGTGATAGATATAGGGTATTAAATGGGTGTTCATGATTTATGGATTTATTGAGCGTCACAACAAAGCTTTGTTGAGTTGATATTTTGATAAAAACTTTATAAATTACATCTTTATGAAGGAGTGATAACGTTGAGTACTGAACTCATTGTAATGAGTTTATAAGTACACGACGTCGTCACTTACCTCAGTTTAATAGTTATATGCGAAACGTCAGCAAAGAGTGTATTTCACCTCTCGCGCTGTCTGTTACGTTGACCATGTGTATTGTTATACATGTAATTAGAGACTTATGATTTTACCTAATGTGGTCGTTGACGACGTATCCTATGTCCTGATTGATTCCGGTCCTATCTATCACAACTTCCATACTGTAGGCCATATTAGGGTGCTTCTCCCGGTGTCTGTTACGTTATATATTGTTATAATAAGAGCTGTTTTATTTTACCTAGGGGGTCGTGTACAACGGATCTGATGTCCTGATTGATTTTGGTCCTATATATCACAACTTCCTGACTAGGGACCATGTTTGGGTGCTTCTCCCGGTGTCTGTTACGTTATATATTGTTATAATAAGAGCTGTTTTATTTTACCTAGGGGGTCGTGTACAACGGATCTGATGTCCTGATTGATTCTGGTCCTATATATCACAACTTCCTGACTAGGGACCATGTTTGGGTGCTTCTCCCGGTGTCTGTTACGTTATATATTGTTTTAATAAGAGCCGTATTATTTTACCTAGTGTTGTCGTGTACGATGGCTCCGATGTCCTGATTGATTCTGGTCCTATGTATCACAACTTCTTGACTGGAGGTCATGTTGGAGTGCTTCAGTATGGCAAATTTCCTATGATCTGGTCTAATCTGAAGGTGACCTGTTTAGAAGAGGCCAACCGAGCTCTGTATTTCGACGGGGTTGATGATTTTGTTACCCTAGATGACGTGAAGTATTTATACATGAAACAGAGGTAAACATAAATACATATGAACCGTGCCATGACAAAACCAGCCTTATTACATTGCAATATTGTACACACCAAGCACAGTTGTCATCCAATTAAGAAAATAGCGCGATTCATGGTATTTGCCGATAATTTTCTGTCGTTCATTTCGCTTGAACGCCGAAAAAAATCAGTTCATTTCTTATATTTACAATTTATTTGCTGTAATTTCTAACATTAAATAAACATTTTGTTAGTACGCATATATGTTTAATCCATATTAGAGGTAGATTACACGAATAATGTGTACCCTATAAGGAACAGCCATGACCGATTTACTGAATCTGTGTACATTCGAAAGCAGAAAAAATAAGTTCCATTGTCAACAACTTGACAGTTTGGCGCGAAAAATGCCGATTTCTGACGTTATGGAAGTGACGTCATTTTAAAGTAGGATAAATATATCGGGTTTGTTTTGTCATAAAGACACGCAGATAGCCGAGCTGTTTATAAGGTAGATTCTTATGTCAATTTTCTTGCAATTTATCTCAGTAATAAAGAAGAATATTAGTCGGGAATCATGGTTTCCACTAGTAGGAAGGCATAGATCGGTTAAAAACAAATTTTGAAAAACTCCGCCAAATGTTTGCTGTCTCATGTTCCAAAGATTAATTCGCGAATGTAAACTGCATATGCCCCGCCCCCCCCCCCCCCCCTTCGAAACATTTCCACAAGTCCCGCCCTCTCGAAAAGTGGTGTTTATATGAAATGAACACACTTTTTGTCAATGGAATTGAATGGGGCGATTGTAAATATTGCTCTGTATCTGATCTTGGTCTACACTGGCAAATACCTAGTATACTTCAGCTACATGAAGTGCTTTAGTTGAATGTTGGTTTCAAGCAGTGTAGATCAAAACATTGATCTACACTTTTTGCAAAGCCATAAGGCTCAAGTGGAAGTATTGTTACACTAGAGAGTACATTATTCTTTCTCGATTGATTTGACGAAATTAAACGCAATGCAATAACATGTAGGAAACTACACAAAAAATGTTAACAATTGGTTTTAATCGGCAGAGGGTTACGCGGCGTCTTACCTGACTCCAAACCGTGGTCCATGGATAAAAATATTTAAGTACAAAACGCGTTTATAGGGAACTACGAATAAAAGTGTCTTCTTCACGGTGTGTATTCGTTTTTAGTTGTTCAACGTTAATAGAATGCAATAAAATGTAAAGCAAAACTTTAATAAATATATGACCATCTGCATGGAAAGCAGTTTCTCTCCGTCCAATCTTACTCTAATTTGTTTGCAACGGACACAATATTTTAAGTACATACGCGTTTGCTATGGTATATATCCTGTTCTCGGCCGTATTCGAGCACTAGTAAGCTCATTTAGATCGAAATTTATAACATTTCTACCACTTCAAGTTCGATCACTTAAGCTCGCTTTGGCGCATGTCTGACAAAAGCGAGCTCGCTTTTTTAATATCTGATTGTACATAAAAGGTAGAAATGTTAAAACAAAAAGTAATTTTGATAGTATAAAGTTATTAAATTGCTCTGTTCTAGTGTGTCTACCTCGACGGACCTTTTTCAAGATCATTATTTCCAAATACGCGTCACAATGTTGTTCCTTGCATTCAGCCATCAAATCAAAGAAGATAATACAATGTATATATAATTCAGTCCAAATATATGTTTCCACTTTAGTTTATGGATGAATGGATGAAACAAATTTATGACGTATAGTTTGATAGGAATAACACCGGTAGCGGTTGAACAATCATCTAACATAAATTGAACAAATGTGCAAGTTTCAACTGATAGTAATATCTCCTATGAACGATGTATTGTTTAAATTCTTTTTATACCGTGAATACTCAAACAAATACATACATAAATACGAAAGACTCAAGCAGGAAACGCATCACAAACAATACACCCACCTCTCAAGCAGAACACACACACAGTCATACCATAACACACACATACGCGCGAGCAATTCCATTCCTTCATCTACACACTAAATAGAAATTAACACGCAAGACAAACATAAATCAAAGTGAATATAGGAGCCCGCCTTGGTACGGTCAGTAACAACCACTGGGGGTTAAACCTGGGTTTAGGGGCGCCCAACCTCACACTTATCCCCTATATTCACCTATAAAGACGAACAGTGTACATAAAACATAAACCCTGTTCCACAACCTTATTATCAAAAAGACCGCCACCACAGTAAGTAAATACATTTAAAACATCTAACAAAAATTCTATGACAAGATTATTAGTAACACGGGAAAGAATTAAACATTAAAGCCCGTGCTAAAAATAACCCACTATGGCAACGATCAAATTGTACTCAAGCGACTGGTCTGTTGTCACGAGTAACTGTAAGACATGGATGGGTTCAGGGTACGACAGAGAGGGAGAGAAAAAACAAAGCACGAAATTCCAACATAACTCTCCCGGTTTAGGACGGCTTTAGATATACATCAACATGTAGTGCTAAGACCTGTCTGTCGTCGCACAACCAAAGAGGAAAGCATAGTTATCAATTGTAGATTGATCGATAACCAAATGTGAAGTGCTCAGCAATATAGTTGGATCATAATCTTTTTTTAAGAAACAATCTAATACGTTTCACAAACAGATTTTGAAAATGCATATGTCAAAGAATCTTACGAAGTCTGTAAATCACATCATGAAATTATGAAATCTGTCCCCTGTTTAAGAAGCTTTTCAGTAATAGTTTTATTCCGAATGTGGAAGTCCTCAACAGAGGTACAGGCCCTAGCAAAACGAATAAGTTGTGAAATATAAACCCCGTAAGATGTAGAACGGGGAACATCGCAATCTAGATGAGGATAATTTACAATATTAAAATCGAAATCATCTCGTTTATCGTAAATCTTAGAAGAAACAATTCCGTTATTTATTAAAAGATCCAAATCTAAAAATGGTGCCGACTAATTTGACTCGTTTTTTTTATTAAGGCGTAGTTCTTTTGGGTAAATAAAAGAAACCACGTATCAAAAAATGGGTTGTCTATATTAAAAATATCATCTAGATAGTGCGGTGTATTGTTAAAGGTTTCGATCATATCTGCCTGTGTATCAGGTTTTAGACTTAGCATTAAGTCCCTCTCATAACAGTATAAAATTAGGTTTGCGACAAGGGGCGCGCAGTTTGTACCCATAGGGATACCAATCACTTGGCGGTATATGGTACTCCCAAAACGTACATAAATATTATCCAGAAGAAATGATAGTGATTTACAGACATCGGTGGAAGTTCACATAGTGTAATGCTTAACCGTGTCATTTGTAAAAAATGCACAATCAGTATTACACGCCAGAGATAGATTCCTTTCTCTGGTAAAAGTTTTTTCAATAAGCTGTATAAGTTAAGCTTTATTAAATTATGAGGTAAGGTAGTATATAGTGTTCAAAAGTCATACGTACTTATATTGCAAGTTTGGTATTTTCTATGTTCAAGCTTCGTCAAAATTTCATTCGAGTTTTCGATAAGCCAAAACAGATTAATTCCAGAATTTTCGTAAGTCTTATCACAATACCTTTGAACATGTTCTTTGATTTTAATTAAAGACGATTTTAAAAGATTGGAAAGCTTAGTAGTAGACTAGTACATGCACTTGAATTAGCAATAAAACGGGACTTATATGGTGTTTTGTGGAGTTTTGGTATCCAGTACATTGTAGGAAGTTTGTGACATTTAATGTTGACATCAGCTTTTAATTGTTCACAAGATGATCAGATACTACATAACGCTCCGTTAAATTGGTTGATGTATAGGAATAGGTATTCACAATTTCCTGGTTTAAAGTACCAACATAATGTAATCGTCATACAATTATCACATTATTGGATGCTTTGTCGGCAGGAACGAGTACATACTTGGAATGAAAGTGTTGTATGCCCTTCTTTAAGTGACGAATGTTAAATTTAGGTTTAGGTGGTAAAAGATGGTTATTGGATAAATAGAACGAAATCCTGGTATCGATAATATCAAAAATTAATTTTTTTTCATTTTAAAAGAGCGTCATTTTCAGAATGTTCTCTTCGGCACCAGTTGGTACTATAATTATTAAAAGCTTCCGAAATATGATTGCGGCAAGTATCGAAATCAATTAAGGCAGGTAATCTAAATTTAGGTCCCTTACTCAAAAGCGCTCTAATGCGTTTATCTTTCATGATATCAAAATTGCCTGTAATTATATGACCCACTGGAGCGTAACAGAATTTAGAAGAGGTACAGTCTCATGTATATGGTGTGTTTTCGAGAGTTTTAAGATCAGAAACTATTTTATTGTAGTTAAAAATTAACCCTCTTATAAAACTTGTGTTTGACACAAATATTTGAAATATATGTTACATTGTATCTGTCAATATACTGCAATCCATTTGACTCATGACACAGTATTTGCGAAAAAAAGCCGAAATCGGGTGATTAGACCTCCATACAACGATCCTCTGAACAACGATTCCAGGCTTCCAATTATACGTATTGGACATTTTGACAAGAAGAAACATTATAAGACGAGTAACAAAAATATGAAGCCAGGTCAGACGCCGTGTTACGCCTGATCTAGTTTCAAACTATATTTTAAGAGAAATAATATTCCCTCCCTATAACAACGCCATTCTAACATCACACACAATATGTGTCTCACATCTGGTGTTTTTGTAGAGAGGAAGCACAGTCGAAATTATTAAATACAGCCGAATCTCGGTAAACGGAGCTTTATTGCTTCGGTTGCATTTTTATAACTCGAGTCGCAATTAGACACACATACTAACTGTGTAACGTTTTAACTTCGAAAAAGGTGTATATTTGTTTTATATCAGTTTGAGAATTCAAGACTCGTTTGAACAATTAAGAATGTGATATACCGTTAAAATGAAATTTAACATATTCACAATGCGATTAACATTTAGAAGTTCTCACACTTTAATTTTATGTCAGTGGAAAAGAGTAAAGAGCCTGGCTAGACGTCGCCGGATAACCCAGCGTCTGGTCTGGTTCCACACTATTTGCAATAGAAAAAAATGTTCCTAAAACATACAGGTTATTACTCGTATATCTTATTTTCATTTATCCCTAGCTTTGCAATTGAAGCCTGGATAAAGCTTGATATTAACTTCACAAGCGGACCATATCCAATAGTCTGTTCAGACAACGGAGACATATGTTTATGGGTTGAAAATGATATGATATTTGGTAACTATGGTAACCACACAACTTCAACGGATCCGTTGTTTAGTGGCGAGTGGTATAGCGTAATATACCGATACAACGTAGCAGGTAAGAGTTATAATTTGTTTAAACCATATTTTATTTATATTTTGAGATGGATTTGACAACAGGCATTGCGTTTGCAAGTCCTCTGCAGCGGTACAATGTTATTAAAAAGCAAGAGTAACTTGAAATACCTGAATACAGTAGATATGGTCAATCTAGCACTAGGTATTGCTTGTATGCAAATAAGCTTGGAATAAATCGGTGTAAACCAAAACAAATTCTCAAAAATGAAAATAAACTCGATCAATCAATCAGTCAAATCTGATATAACTGGTCACTGTATCATCATTATTTCACAGGCAGGCTCCATGCTCAAACCATTTCCTCCGTACTATAATGTGTTAAGAGTTATCTCGCATGGGTTTGGTTTATTATCAAGAAGTGCTCTGGACATGTTATACCTTTGTATTTGGAATGATGGTCAAAGAAAATGGAATTGGAAATTGGCTTCACATTTATCGGTACACATTTGGCTGGAAGGTGACTGTCATAGAAAGTGGCCAAACAAAGGTTTATTCAACAAGTAGGCTAGTAGGCATTGTTGACCAAAACATTTTATTCCTCGCCTCGAACCTAGGTTAAAATAAATTGGAGGGGCTTGCTGTACATTTAAATTGATCAATAGACGTCGTCTATTCAACTGTATATGTATTTGGTTTAGCAGTACAAGCTTTGGCCGTGTTAGTATAGGTAAAAAGCTATTTTGTAAGTTAATTTTAAGGGACTGTATGTGCAAACGGAAATTTTAGATAGTTTTTTTATTCAGGAAATCAAGGAAAATATTGCCCACTATTATCATAATAAAATAAATTGTACAAAAAATACATTGTTATTTATCATAGTCCATCGTAGTAAAAGGGAAGTAACTACGTAAGAACCGAAATTGCCATAAATGTTTGATTACTTCCCTTGACACAATCGTACAATATACACAATAATCAGACTCCAAGGTCTAGAACCATAAGTGCCTTGCATCTACTCATGTGACCATTTGCACATGTTCAAACAGTGTAGACCTAAATAAGACGCCTAATTAGAGTATGCTCCGTTTGCCGTTATGCACTAACTTTGAAGCTTCATGAACAAGTAATGCAATTACAATATGCTGGCTTCAGGGGTAAGAAATGAGATTAAGGTTCTGTTAAGTATTGTGGATATGTACCAATTAGTATTTTGAACATATTTACGACTTTATAGCCGAGTTTTCTCTCGAAGAGAGAAATGATACTCAATTTATTATATAGACAAGATCGTGATGAGTGCTGCTTTATTAGATATAACTCGTGTTGTGTGCACTTTTTCAAACCAAATTAGCATTTCAAGGATAGGACGAATAAATGATATATATATAGTGATTAGAGAGGAACGTTTTACTGAGCATTACGGCACGCAAAATATATTTTGTCTCCTAGAAGCTTCATGAAATATAGTTTCAATGTGGTCTGACCTAGATGCATTTGATTGAAACTTAACCCCAAGATGTGTATGTGTTTCAACTTTTTGTACAATTTCTCCAACAAAGTAAATTGATGGGTGATTGGTATGTTTTCTAGTTAAGATAGGTGACTTTTTTCTGTGAATGGAAGGAAACATCCTATGTTTTACCCTTATTATTTATTATATCCGAGTCATTGAATAAAGATACAGCATATGCTACCTCTTCGTCTTTATCTTCTATAACAAAACAAGGAAGTGTCGCCTGAACAAAGACTTACATTATTTATTGAATTATCAGTGATGTCGTAAATTTAGAGTAATTAAAGGAAAGGAACGAACACAAAAGGCTGAGGCACATCGTCCTCAACAGCTGAGAATCCAGAAAAGAAATCCTCAGACAAAAACTTTTGTTCCTTACCCCTAGGATATCCCTCTACCCACTCAAGGTCGATACTTGTTTTGTAGTAGAGCTTTGTCTGTGAAATGCCTTCGCCACGTCGCCAAGTGTTATACCTTTTTCAAGATTTTATACAATTGAATTATTATTTTAAAGTTTATCATTTGGATAACAATACAGTCGTTGTGTTGAAAATTTGTCGGTTTTATAATAGGTTATTATCATAAACATAAATGAATAGATGTTTAAATAAAACTAATTCCATTATCTTTCACACGACACTAGTAACAGAAATAGAATGATAAGTTTTTAATCCCATTTCCCCTTGTAGATCGGGGTACATGTGAACGCCTCCATTTATATGGAACGTCGTGTTTAGTTAAAGGTGCCGAGATTAAATGTGGCGTTTTTTTTAAGATTCTGGGGCTGATCTTATCAAGACCCGAGGGTTTAGATTCATTTAACAGTTTAACCTTATTTATCACTCTCGTATTAAATACCGTTATATTTAGAAGCTTAGACTGTGTACGGGCATTAAATTCAGGTAACAATGCTCATTATTTAACTTGGCGATTAAACAAAAGAATTACATAAAAGCCTCGAGGTTTGGGAAGGGTGAAACGCTATTTAACTGTTCTCTCTTAAAAGTGAATATGAGGCATAACCATTGCTAACAAGAGCTATTGTTGGGGAAGAAATTGTTCTATCCTATTTAACCCATTACTCATTTTACGCATTTTATTTATTCCCCCAGTAGCGGAAGTAGTTCCAACTTAAACAATCATGAATATGCAGCATAAGAAATAGTTTCTGAATCCTAGCAGGTGGTAGCTTATAGCAGATTATAGGTAAAGCAAAATGCACCTTTTTGTGTTGTGATGCCTTTAAACAGCAATATTGGTGTTTTAATACTATTCGCCGATTCCAATAAATACGAATCTATTTTACAAATTAAAAAGATATTCGCTACCAAATGAAACGATGTACACTGATTTTTGACCAATAAATCACGCATCATTAACATCCCGTATTTCAGTCAGATGCCTAGATAGAAGGCGTTGTCAAATGCTGTTGTGTGATTTTGGTAAAAGGGCCGGAAATAAACGTCGTGGGTATTCACAATAAGCCAGATATTCAAATGACAAGACAGTCAGTTAATTGACGTTTTCAGCACTTACTATTGAAAGAATTGGCAGTTTTGAACATGTTTAACGTTTACAGTTTGAAGCGGATTTTCAAACAGTTCAGGCAGATGGAAATATAATATCTTCTCGAGGATTCAATGTCTCAGATATTATTCCAACTGTTTAAAACATAGCTTTGCGTAATGAAATGTCTA
The DNA here is from genome assembly GCA_922989275.2 of Gari tellinella. Lineage (NCBI taxonomy): Eukaryota > Metazoa > Mollusca > Bivalvia > Cardiida > Psammobiidae > Gari > Gari tellinella. Next base: position 98,958,602 of record OV277860.1, read on the forward strand.
CTTAAAACGGTTAACAACTAATGTTACATAAAAAAGGTTGGAAACTAAAAATAAAGACCATTTTAGATTTTTATGCTCCTTACAAAGTGAAAACCAAAATTTGTCGCGCACCAAAACCATAGTTCACAAAGGATATCCTTCAACAGAAGTAAGAATTACACAGACCTGAACGGATTTTGAAGAAGCACCAATAACCCTAACAATATGAAACTATTAAAGCAGTAAGAAATGAGTATAGTTACCAACTGAATATTGAAAAAAGAAAACCTTTGCGTGAAAGAGTCGTGTTAGGTGATTTTGGTCCCGTGCGCTGTTTTGCAGCAAATGGGATTGACCAAAATGATCTTCCTGAAATCATCTACCTGCAAGTATCCCCATGAACTTATCATCCTGAAATCATCACAATTTCATCGACCCTCGTCATTTGTAGGCGCTGTTTGACCTTTTATGACTTTTCCTCTTATTACTATCATTTTATTTCTATTTTATTTCTTATTTTTTGTTTAATCTTTTTTTTTTATCAATTTTGCATGTACTTTCATATTTTTTAACTGATTTGATTCTATCTCAATGTACAACGCCATTGAATGCATGATTTTAAAAAAGGAGTTTAACCAAATTATAAAGTTTCAAGTTTCAAAAAAAGTTTGAAAGCGTGTTTTAAAATCAGAGACACCCTAATCCTTAAATAGGTGCATAAATGAACTTTGACCAGTCACAAACAAGTTGTAGATGCACCGAGCGATACTGGTTGCATTTGTTTTAGCTCTGGTTGTTTGTATCATTAAGGTTGAGTATAATTATATGTTTTAATATATTTTAGATCAACACTTGTGTATATTTATCGACGGCTCCCTGAATTCAAACGTAACAGACGTGCCTGGCATTAAATGGGTAATATTTCTACTCTTTGTATATTCACTCTCATGCTCTTAGCACCATATTAGCACTTTAACTGCCAAAGTCAACAACACTGGCATTACCAAACATTTTGGATCCTGACCAAAGGCTGTGTCACGATACGTCTAATCTAGATCCAAACTGTGGATCTCATATCATTCGATTGTAGTCAAAAACGTACAAAAGTCCAAATTTTATCAATAAAAGCAGAAGAAAATTCTAAGCAGACGATAAAATGGCAATGACTATGTGAGATAGGTCATGACGTTACTATGCCAAATGAAAGCGTTTTCCTTTTGTTTCATAATAAAATGTTTTAACTGCATAGGTGTTGATAAAAACAATTTGCCTTTGTATAGTTAAGAAATATGTTCGTTGTATCGTTTGCTGTTGCCCAGTACTGATGTTTGCTGTTGTACAAGAACTCACCAAAAGGTTAACAGTTTAGAATAAGTTTTAAAGACAGATTACCTCTGAAAACAATTTGAAAGTAAAGCAGAATGCACCTTAAGACGTTTTCTGTTAAACTATCAGACTATTTAAAACAACAATCTGCTAGAATAAGGAAAATGTATTGTGTACACGTAGTCTATATTTTTAACTGTATGAAATAGGTATTTTGTCTTAGCAAGACTAAATCAAAGTGGTAAAAGTCCGTAGTTATGGGCTGAAGTGTTAACTTATTGAAGAAAGTAAGCGCGAGTTCTGTTTTTTGTTAAACTTTGGAAAGTAAGCATACTGTGTTATTCGAGTACATCATTTTACCTTATATCTTTTAATTGTGATGTAATTTATGTATGTGAACCATAAATTTGTATATGTTTTCTAATTGCTAAAATAGATCAATATACAATTTAGAATTAAATATTTCATACGTTTGTTGAGGTAAAACTTCTTATGTTAATACACCATAATGATGACGTATTTACTACGAATTACGTAATTGTCGTTCTACTGTTATTTCTTTACATAGTGGTTTATCGCAAGGTGAATTCGTTCTTAGTTTATAAAGACGAATTTACGTGACATGTTATAATTCGAGATAATAACCCAGGTGACAAACAGCTTGGATCCTAAACCCGTCCATGTCCCGCGGTAATAACAACTTAAGTGCTTGTCAGTCAGCGCTTAGCACTCAACTGATTCAGGGAATTGCTTTGTTAATGTACAGTAAAATCTCGCTATTACGGCCACTAAAACGAAGGCTAATTGAGTGTATAATAGACAGGTGACAGCTTAAAGCAAGGTTACAGTGAAACAGAAAGCTCCTATAGGAGCTTTCTGTTTCACTGTCACCTCGCTTTAAGCGGTCACCTATCGTAAACACCCTAATAATTAACATAATTTAGTGGTCGTAATAGCGAGGTTTTACTGTATATTGGTTCATATCTGAAGAAACTCCCTTATTCGAAACTATTTATAAATCTGTCTTAAACGAGTTTTCTATACTATGAAATAATGATGTAACTGATACCATCTGAATATACATAACATAATTTCAAGTGTATGTACCTACTATTGTAACCAATGTATATTATCTACCAGCAAAGTCAATAACGTGTAGTGTGTATAGCCGAGCCATGACAAAGACCAAAATGTTGCATTGCAAACAGAGTAGATCAATGCAAGCCGGTGTCTTTGATAAGGCGGCTGGCATTAATCAACAATGATTAACAGCAACATGCAGGGTAGACCTTATTCAGTATATAGGGCCCGGGGTGACAATGTTGCTTGGTCAGTACCAGACATGAGACCAATTACTTTGATATATAATCGATTACTTTCGATTACGATTGCAGAAAAAGCGATTACGATTACGACTACTTTTTAAAAATTACAGAGTCTGTAATCGATTAAATTACGATAACTTGAAGCTAACTTTTTCATTTTCGGGGCAAACGTTATTGACTACTTCTGTCTGGATCCGTTTACCAAGAGAAAAATTTACAACGCAGTGATCTAATACAATATTCAATTTTAAATTCAGTAAACTGATCAAATAATGACGGGTAACATAAAATATTCTACTACGCTGCATCAAGCACTTTTAACACATGTATATTTACCAATGCTACTGTCTTTATCAATCCTGCCATTTGCTATTCTCAATCCGGTCTGTTTGCAAAAAGTTAATAAATGTGTACCAAATTCATTTACAGTTTGATCTTGTGAAACCCTAGGTAAAGATGTATCTTTGATATAGTCATCAGGTAGAATATTGAAATTCATGAGAGATTCATTACTTACATAATCAGGTTTATTACCCACCCTTGCATTAAAATCACCAGAGATTATAAACGTGCAAGTGTCGTTATATTTAGTTTTGAAGAAATGAATATCTTCTTCGATAACATCGAAAACGTTTCTTTCTATAAAAGCTTGTCTACTGCTACCAATAGGTACATTATAGACTAAACATAATAGTAAATCATCTTTCATATTAAAGTGCTTTCCTTCAAATCTAAGCCATAAAATGCCGTCGTAAGACGAACGTAGGAGCATATCTTTACAAACCAATCTATTTGCAATGTACACAATAATACCTCCACTTTCCCTACGACTGTTTTTGTGTTTATTAGTCCTATGCTGGTAAAAACTAGTGAAACCGTCTACATCATGTATATAATGGTCATTAAGCCACGTCTCGGTAAATAATAGAATTTCTTTAGAGTCAAATAAGGATCTAAGTTCTGATTGCCTCAGTTTATCATAGTGTTTACCAATTAGTTCTTGCACATTTAAAAGACAAAAGATATGCTGTCATTTCCCTCTGCGCTTTTCTAGTGGTCAGATACGTCGGAGTTGTTTATATCGGTTAGAGTAGACCCGACCTGGCCGGTGGCGTCATCCTGGTTTCCCCCTGAGCTATTTATAGTAACACTATTACACAGCGATGGGGTTGTCGCCTCGAGTTCGGTGGAAAGGCGTGTGTTTAATTTGTTGGATTCTTGTGTATTTGGAGCTATTGGAGTATCAGTGTTGTTTGAATTCTGCTGTAATGGATAAAAAGTGTTTTCCTCTCGTGCTGGAACTTTACACGGGATCCACTGTTCGCTCGGTAAGTGGTTTTTAACTTCAACATGCTGCTTCTGTTTAATTTGTTTGCCATGTGACTTTTGTTTATTGTTTACACAGGTATTTGTCGCTGACTGGGTGTGGTCCGCGATGTTTTGACTCTGCGGCGATCGCGATTCCGTAAGATCACTATCTTGTGTGACTCTAAAAACAGCATCTGTATTTCCATCCGAATCGCTTGTTACGACTTCAGTGTCGTTGGAATATGCTTCTGATGCTCTACTGCCAATAGGTATTTGCCAAGTTTGATGGGCCAGTTTGGTGTTGTTAACTGGCTCATTTGATTCTCTGCTGTTAGTAGGCAATCATTATTGAATTAATATATTTATGTAAGGTTTTCAATTGATTCATTCAGGGTCAGACAGTTGATGTACTTAGAGTTTACTGTTCAGGGTTTATGTGTGCTTTGAGTAACATTTTATCATCATTAGCATTTCAAACGTTTCATCATGTCATGAAGTATCCACGGGTATCTCAAAGAATGTTGATGCCATAAGTTATAACAGCAGCGACACGTACACTGGTGATGGCTATTCTAATATGTGGTGTGTATAAATTATAAGGTCACACAAAACATTAGTTTACAAAACAATTTATTGCTGTCACTGACTCACTGTTATGGCTAAACTTGTATCGAAAAATGAAAAGAAAGGGTGAATTAAATTTTGATAAACTCCACTATTACGACCACTTCAAAAGCGGCTAACTATTTATATGAAATGCAAGTGGAAACTTACAGAAAGGTAAGAGTAAAACAGAAAATTAATTTTTATAGCTTTCTGATTTACTTTGGCCTTGCTTTAAGCAGTCACCTGCCTTTAACAAAACAAAATGGCCGAAATAGAGGTTTTTACTGTAACCTGTTTCATACTTGGGCCATATCAAAACACTCATCACCTTTGCTAAGGGTTCAGGCAGTGGTAATTTTTTCATTGTTACTGAATATCCACCCAAGATAATTATAGGCATTGTATTGTTGTTGCCTTCTCACCATTTTAATAATACAGATCTTCAAGCAAAGTGCGATACTCTTAAAGTGTCTTCGCAAAAAGAGTATGCATGGCTGTGTTGAAATGTAGACCAACATCATAAAATTGGATGTGCTAATTATGTAGACCCAAATCTTAAAATTGAATGTGCTAAAAATGTAGACCCGGATAATTTAGTCTTGATGCGATAATAATGTAGACCCAGGTCAAAATTTGAATATCCTTATAATGTAGACCAATTCGCTGATTACAACACGTTTTGGTCCTGTAATGGTTCCGATTACGATAACATATCGATTTTGAAAAAGTAACCGAATACATTCAATAACTTTGAAAAATATAATTGATTGCATTCAATTACGATTACACTATCTATCTATCTCAATTTTTCTGCTGCACATCTTCACCGGTGATTTCGAGCAGTTGCGCGTTAAATGCCTATTAGTAGAAATAGGAACATATAAAAGATAAGTAAGTAAGAGTGTAAAGGTGATAGGGGTTAAAATACTAGGGTGAAAGGATAAAAATCAGGATAAACACATAACTGCAGGACTCATTGGAAACAACCTTTTTAGTTGTAGGACTCATTGTTTAAAATGACAGATATTTCATATCCCTAGTTAGCACAACATCTGATGACAGAGCATTCCGTTGAACAATGGTAAGGGGGGAAATAGAACTTATAATAATGTTCACCTGTGTGGATCTGCATATAGCCAGTAGAGTGGCAGTGATGGGACACCCTTGTATTATTCTGCATGTACACCGGCACTGGTATAGCCACAAAGTTGCGAAATCGATCCCCCGCCGGACCAAGTTCTTCGGATGAGACTTTATAAACCGAGGTCCGATGTATGAGTACTTTACCCTTGGCATCTAAAAGAACCAAAGAACTCTTTCGATAATAAGAGTAGGGCATCGCGCCCGGGTTCTCTGTATCCGCATCCCTCTCTCTGGGGCGTCCAATTAGTCCAAATATGGCAGAAACGAACGTTAAAAAACAAAACAAAACAAAAGCAAGCCGTAAATTAACTTGTAGAAAAGACACAGTCGTGCGTCTGTCCGCCGCTGCCCACAACCACGCCATCCTAGTGTCTTCAGCATTATAGAGACACTCGAATATCTGGAGTACTCACCCAAAGTCCAGCGGGTGGCGCGACGGTGCACCATCTCAATTTTGTCAATGCTGGACTTCGTGTGAGGATCCTAGACACTACTTGCGTACTCGAGTTTCGGGCAGACAAGGGTTTTGAAAGTACATTTACGGATCATTTTGGATTTACATTTTATGTTTCTCTTGAGGAATCCCATTGTTCGATTTGCTGTTGTTGTTATGCGGTTGACATGAGTGTTCCACGACCAGTTACTCGAGATGTCCACACCTCGGAAGCGAGCACTACTGACAGTCTCCAATGTTTGTCCATGTAATGTGTAAGTTGTGGGAATCGGTACTCTAGCCTAGTTGCATCAATTACCTGGCACTTGGAAGGGTTGAAGCTCATGTCCCACTTTGGTGACCATTTTAGTAGTTTGTCGAGGTCTGCGTGTAGAGTCGAACCGTCTTCCTGTTTGTCGATGATTGTCAAGTAAACTGCCGTGTCATCTGCAAACAGCAGTCGGTGCTTTCGGGTGGGTCGTTAGTGTATACCAGAATAATATCGGCGCCAGGATAAACCCATGGGAAACTCAATATGTCACTGGTATACTATCGGAGCTTTCACCTTCCAGCACAATTGTCTGTGTCCGACCGCCTAAGAATGCTCCTATCCAGTATAGGCACTTACCACGGACTCCGTATGCATGCAGCATGTAGAACTTCTCGTGGGACACCATGTCAAAGGCTCTACTAAAGTCAAGTAAGACGAGGTGGGTCTGTCTACCTTTGCTGGCGTTTCGGACCAGGTCCTCCACGAGCATGAGCAGCTGTGTCTCAGGCGAACGTTTTTCTCTGAATCCGTGTTTTAGGTCGTAAAGCAGGCTGTTTGAATCAAAATATTTAACAAGATTAGAGGCCACCATGTACTCAGGAAGCTCGAATGCAATACAAGTCGAGAATATTGGGCGGTAATTTGCAGCAGTAGACTTGTACAGCGGTGCTACGTTTATAGTGGTCCAATCTGCAGGAACCTGGCCTGTGCTTAGGGGAGTTATGTAAATTACCTGCAAGATTGACGCCATCTGCCCACGAAGCTCCCTGAGGACGAGTGGCTTAACCTTTTCCGGGCCGGCTGCTTTGTCAGGTTTTATGTTTTTCAGTAATTTAAGTATCCCTGCAATTGAAATGTCTGGGGTAAATATGGAAGCGTCATCACTGGTGTGTTCTTAAATTTTCATTTTACATAATTTGGATAGGCTGATAGGAGACTTGGGGGTTAAACTGACTGAAACTGTTTAATTATGGACATTAGCTTTATACCTCATGTCTGGTCTGTACAATGTTGCAATGCAATAAGGCTGGTTTTATAATGGCACGACCCAATTATTATTTATAACGATAAGGCAGCCGTGAGAAACTATTGACATTATTCAATGCTGATTTTTAAATTATTTATATACTTAATGTTATATATGTTCACTGTTGTTCCTTTATTTTACAACACAGAATGATATTCAACGAAAAGTTACCATGCAAATTGGTAAGGGTCCAATGGGCTACTATCGCGGCATCATTGATGAGGTAAATACGAAGTTCGTGACAATTACCTAAATATCGTTTATGGTATGATTTGACCGTTTCGCTTTACATAGAAGTGGCTTTAAGAACCTTAAAATATTCCTCATTTTTTAAAATGCCTTTTTATGCTATACAATTAAAAAGACGTTATTCTTGCAGTAAGTTCATTTGTTAATGAACATCAAAGGACAGTATTTTGGCAATGGGCAAGCAGATTACCTAAATTTTGGTATCGCCACATATGATTGTACAGCGCTCCCTGTCTACAACAACACCCAATTGGAGACAAAAAGTATGTGCGTTGTTCGGAGGGAGTCGTTGTACAGAGGGAATTGGCTTATATTTGCAAACAGCTTAAATCCAGATCAGACGCTGCGTAACCGTTGGTCATTCGTCATTATGTTTTTTACTGTCAAAATGGCTTATATGTAAATTTGACAAAAACAGCAGACGACAATTCAAATAGACTACAATGTAGCCGTGAAAAAGATGATCATACTTGTCTTGTTTAGGAAAAGTGGCAATGGTCGTTGAAGGAATGTAGTCGTTGTAGGGAGGGCCGTTGTTGGGAGGGAGCACTGTAGTTGAATCGTTTTTACTTAACTAATTTTCTTCCATGATTATCATCATGCCAGTATCAGCTTGAGATTGTTGTCGTTTGTTTGTACTTCTCAGATTTATATTGAACGTATTTTAACTAGTCTGATCAAGTTTTCACCCATCATAAGGGTAAACTTTTTTAACACTAATTAGCGCTTGTGGGTTGTAAGATTCCCTTGTGGGTCTTTAATAACATTAGCATGAACCAGTCTACTTGGCATTCCGTGTCGTTTTATAATACTGATTTTAATTGAAATTCAGTGCATACCCTGATCAGAGGGCTCCTAATGAAGCCCTCTGTGCTGCATTTACAGTTGTCAAATATAATTAGTATAGTTCAGACAGGTCCATACTGTTGAAAGAGTTAAACGAAACTTGACGTCAAAATAAAACATGAAACAAGGCGACAGGATACTGGAACCGTTGGTGATAAGTTAACCCATTCCCCCATAAATATGCATTTTACGCCTATGATATATTCCTCCACTGGCGAATATAGTTCATTAATTCCTTTTATACAGTCATGAATATGTATCACAAGAAATATTTTATATATCCTTGCAGATAATAGATTAAATCAGGCTGAAAGTAAAAAAAGTGATCGTCTTTCTTTAAAACTAGAAACAGGTTATATGATAATGAGTTAAGGCCTTTATATGTAACAAGACTACTTTTAAGAAATCTAAAATGTTACAAGAATATCGTTCCCAATGATGGATGTTCCCCGCAAAGAAAAACCCAAAGGTATAACATTTTTAGTTGGTCAACACAGTATCAGGTTTCATCAACTGATGATGTAACGTTCAGGAGATATGCTTCAGACAAAAATGTTTTTTATGAATAAAGGAAGACAATTAAATATGTGGAGATGACAGAGTTAATTCTTGTGTACACTTCTTTTCGTCATCCTCTGACTGAGTACAATACTCCCTCTTTAATCCCGTACCACTGTGTCAAGTTGCATCAACTTACAATGCAATGCTCAGGAGATGTGTTGCGGACAAATATTTTAACTAGGAAAAAGGAGATATTTCAATATTAGGAGATAACAGAGCAATGATTCTTATGTACTGCATCTCCTTATGTCATCATCTATATTTGTATCAAGTGCCATTAACTTACGGTATAACAGTCAAGAGATATACTCCGGACAAGATTGTTTTGCTTTTTAGAAAAAGGAACATAATTCAATATTTGGAGATTACCATTCCTGTGTACTGCACTTCCTTCTGTCATCCTCTACCACCGTAACAAGTTTAAAAAATTTACGGTGTAAAAGTCCAGAGATATGATACGGACAAAAAATGATTTTTATCGGGGAAAGGGAGATAATTAAAAATTAGGAGATCAGAGTGTTACGGTTTTTGTGTACTGCAATTTCTTCTGTCATCCGTAATCACTCTAACAAATTTAATCAACTTACGGTGTAACCGTCCATAGATATCTCCGGACAAAAGATTTAGATAAAATTGTTTTTTATGAGAAATAGGAAGATAATTCAATATTGGGAGATGACAGAGTTTAATTGATTTCGATACTTGCCGCAATCATATTTCAGAAGCTTTGAATAATTATAGTACCAACTGGTGCTGAAGAAAACATGCTGAAAATGACGCTCTTTCAAAATGGAAAGAATTAATTTTTGATATTATCGATACCCGGATTTCGTTCTATTTATCCAATAACCATCTTTTACCACCTAAACCTAAATTTAACATTCGTCATTTAAAGAAGGGCAAACAAGACTTTCATTCTAAGTATGTACTCGTTCCTGCAGACAAAGCATCCAATAATGTGATAATTGTATGACGATTACATTATGTTAATACTTTAAATTAGGAACTTGTGAATACCAATTCCTATATATCAACCAATTTAACGGAGCGTAATGTAGTATCTGATCATCTTGATACATGTGAACAATTAAAAGCTGATGTCTACATTACATGTCATACACATCCTACAATGTACTGGATACCAAAACTCCACAAAACACCATATAAGTCTCGTTTTATTGCTAATTCAAGTGCATGTACTACTACTAAGCTTTCCAAACTTTTGACATCGTCTTTGATTAAAATCAAAGAACATGTTCAAAGGTATTGTGACAAGACTTACGAAAATTCTGGACTTAATCTGTTTTGGTCTATCAAAACCTCGAATGAAATTTTGACGAAGCTTGAACATAGAAAATACCAAGCTTGCAATATAAGTACGTATGACTATTCAACACTATATACTACCTTACCTCATAATTTAATAAAAGCTAAACTTATACAACTTATTGAAAAGACATTTGTCAGAGAAAGAAAACTATTTCTGGCGTGTAATACTGATCGTGCATTTTTTTACAAATTACACGGTTAAGCATTACACTATGTGGACTTGCACCGATGTCTGTAAATCACTATCATTTCTTCTGGATAATATTTATGTACGTTTTGGGAGTACCATATACCGCCAAGTGATTGGTATCCCTTTGGGTACAAACTGTGCGCCCCTTGTCGCAGACCTATTTTTGTACTGTTATGAGAGGGACTTTATGCTAAGTCTAAAACCTGATACACAGGCTGATATGATCGAAGCCTTTAACAATACATCGCGCTATCTAGATAATATTTTTAATATAGACAACCCATTTTTTGATACGTTGTTTCCTTTTATTTACCCAAAAGAACTACGCCTTAATAAAACAAACGAGTCAAAATGATCGGCACCATTTTTAGATTTGGATCTTTTAATAAATAACGGAATTGTTTCTTCTAAGATTTACGATAAACGAGATGATTTTGATTTTAGTATTGTAAATTATCCTCATCTAGATGGCGATGTTCCCCGTTCTACATCTTACGGGGTTTATATTTCACAACTTATTCGTTTTGCTAGGGCCTGAACCTCTGTTGAGGACTTCCACATTCGAAATAAAAATATTACTGAAAAGCTTCTTAAGCAGGGGTACAGATTTCATAAACTTCGTAAAACATTTTCTAAATTTTTTATAGAAATCTTCCTCTCATTAACAAGTATAAATGTAACTTAAAGTCTTTTCTGCGGCAAGGTATTTCACATACGGAGTTTTATGGTGATGTGATTTACAGACTTCGTAAGATTCTTGGACATATGCATTTTCAAAACCTATTTGTGAAACGTATTAGATTTTTCCTCAAAAAAGATTATGATCCAACTATATTGCTGCGCACTTCACGTTTGGTTATCGATTAATCTACAATTGATAACTATGCTTTCCTCTTTGATTGTGCGACGACAGACAGGGCTTAGCACTACATGATGATGTATCTCTAAAGCCGTCCTTAAACGGGAGAGTTATGTCGGATTTTCGTGCTTTGGTTTTTCTCTCCCTCTCTGCCGTACCCTAAACCCATCCATGTCTTACAGTTACTCGTGACTACAGACTAGTCGGTTGAGTACAATTTGACCGTTGCCATAGTGGGTTATTTTTAGCACGGGCTTGAATGTTTAATTAATTCCCGTGTTACTAATAATCTTGTCATAGATTTTTTGTTAGATGTTTAACATATATTTACTTACTGTGCTGGCGATCTTTTTGATTGTAAGGTTGTGGAACAGTGTTTATATTTTATGTACAATGTTCGTCTTTATAGGTGAATATAGGAGATACGAGTGAGGTTGGGCGCCCCTAAGCCCAGGTTTAACCCCCCAGTGGTTGTTAATAATTAATTTATAATTGATTGTTGATTGCTGCTGACCGTACCAAGGCGGGCTCCTATATTCACTTTGCTTTATGTTTGTCTTGCGTGTTGTTTTCTATTTAGTGTGTAGATGAGGGAATGGGATTGCGTGTGTGTGTGTTTGTGTATGTGTGTGTGTGTTTGTTTGTTATGGTATGACTGTTTAGTGTGTAGATGAGGGAATTGGAGTGTGTGTGTGTGTGTGTGTGTGTGTGTTTGTTTGTTTGTGTGCTTGTGTGTTTGTTTGTAATGGTATGACTGTGTGTGTGTTCTGCTTGAGAGGTGGATGTTTTGTTTGTGTTGCGTTTCCTGCTTGAGTCTTTCGTATTTATTTACGGATCTTGTGTACCACACCTTCTTCTGTCATTCTCTATCACTTTATCAAGTTTCACCAACCTACGGCTACCGTTCAACGTGGACGGACGGACAAAGCGGCGACAATATGCCCCCCCCCCCCCCCCTAAAGCGGAGAATAAGATGCTGATAGAAATAATACACCGCTGTGGTTGTCATGTGACGCGGTCGGTCGCTCTAAGTGTCAAATATTCATTGTTACTTGTTGTATTGAAGATGTTGAAAGGATTCCATGCGCGGCTGGGGTAATTTTTATATATTTAGATTGCGTTGACGTGTCAGTCATTAAAACATATCACACTAGGATGAGCTATATGTCGGATGCTGGTTCTTACTGTCGAAAATGTAAACTATTATTGTTCCTTGATTTCTGCGTTAATCATGACTATCAGGTCAATCTTATAGGACGATATATTATCAAAAGAAAAATTGACTCAACTAGGACTTGGATCAGGGTGATCGGTTTGCCAGTCAATCGCTCTTCGAACTGAGCTATCAAACAACAAAGTAAAATGTATCATCTTTTTCATTATGTACAGTGTTTACCCGAGTACACAAACTTTTGTAACTCTCTTTTTGCAGTTAAAAATAGATATCAGAGATTAAAAGTTTTTCGTGAAACTGTTCACGACCAAATTATGAGTTACGAATAGTTGGATCCTGGTGAGTTGTCCTGATACTCGTCGTCTTATCGCGCTGAAAATGTTTGCAGATAATAGAATAGTTTTAGCACAAACGCGTTGGTAGACAATGAAACCTATTTCATTGTAACATAATGACAAATGTATGGTTTCCCTATACCTGTTTTTCGGCAGTATAGCTTACACAAGTTTTTTGCAGTTTCATAGACCGTTGAATATTTATAATAATAAAACTGCTCTAAGCTAAAACCTGCTAAGATATCAGAAATGTTTATTTCGAGGTACCGTGTCCCCTCTCTAGAACAAAATCGAATGGGAAACATATTGAGTGTGTTGTTCGGAGGTAGTTGTTACAGGAATGAAACATTAAGACATGGCTTACTTATGCAAAAAAGTTGTTTACCGACCATACTAATTATCGCCCTGCGGTCCAAAAATAGGCTATTACAAAATACTGTTCACGCAAGCACAGTAACACTGGACGTTCGAATTTCAAAACTACGGAAGGTTATTCGTGCCATAATAAACCAATATTTGTATACAAATGGGAATTGGAATCGAACAATGACGTGCGAAAATAGGTACAAACTGCCAACCAGTGAAACCCAAACTACATCTGCATAGGTTTCTTCTATCTACTGAATGCACAATGCATCGAAACTAACCCGGCCGAGGAGGGAGTGGTAGGGGTCGTGCGAGGTCTTCCACACAGGTCAGTGCTTCTAACTCTGGTGCGACAAGCTCTGACAGGTTTGAACAATTTTCTCAAGAAAACGCACAGCATAAACGTCCACAGCTTCCAACTGTACAGCAACTAACCGAACTACAAGTCACTATTGGAACTCAATGCCCAAGCATCCATTTCGCCATGGTTGAAACAAACACAATAGAGTGGGAATCGAAATAGAAAAGGCAGTAGTAATTTACTGTAAATACTTTCAGCAATCTATTAGACGACATAATGTCATCTGAAACAGAATCAGGCGATAATCCTTAAAATGTGAATGTTGGTGCCATACTTTTAGAAATACGTGGCGATGTTAAACATCTTAACCGCAAACTTGGCGGCTTAGAAAATTCAGTCAGTGATTTGAAATATGAAAACAAGAAAATAAAGAAACAAAATGAAGAGTTGTGTAACAGAGTAACAGACTTAACAGGCAGATTTTCCGAAATGGAAACCAAGGTTAATGACTGTACACAACAGCGGTATTAAATATCGCAAAAGGAATCTTAAATTTCATGGCATCGATTAAGAACAGAGCGAAACATCTGAGCAAACAGTTTGTAAGGTTAAGAACTACATAATAAATACATTTAACCTCGATGAATCACAGTTAAAATTAGAGAGAACAACACGTCTAAAGGGCAAATCATCGCGTCCAATTTTAGTGGAATTTGCTACAACTGTACAAAGAGATAACGTATTTAAAGCCTTCCGTGAGGTGAGAAGAGCGACCGGTAACAATCCGCCACCTGGCAGAGTAGCCGAAGACCTACCAGTCCGCATTGTTAACTTGAGAACCAAACTTTATCCGTCATTTAAGAGAGTATTAATGAAGGTAAGACGTACACTTCAAGTTAGACAAACTTTGGGTAGATTGCAGTTGTTATGAATATGATAGCGAATCTCAGAAACCGATGAAGTGTAAATAACGGTTAGCCAGAGCCCAGAATGCAAGTCAGAAAATACTCAAACTGTAAAATATCTAAAGATATGCTCACTTAATATTCAAGGCTTGAAAAACATGTTAACGACATTTCTACATTATTGTTCGAACTATGACATAGTATCTCCAAATGAAAGATGGAAATCTGAAGACAGTGAATTTGATAAACTTCTTCCAGGCTACACTACCTTTGACAAAATGAGACTATCAAAAGGTAAAAGGGGTGTCGGTGGTGTAGCAGTGTTCATGAGAGACAGTATTGCTCACTTTTTTTGCAGGGTATGCACCGAATTCCAGTACTGTGTAATTCTATACTTAACGAAAACTGCCACGTTAGATAACGACATCGTATTTGTGTTTGCCTATGTGGCCCCTGAACAATCAGTAGTTAATGAAAACTCGGATGTAAATGATGTAGACATTTTAAATGATAAACTAACAGCGATAACTTCGGACTTCCCGTCAGCTTCGTTTTTTCTTGATGGGGATTTAAATGCCAGGACAAGTAATTTACAAGATTATATGCCACATGATGATACAGATATGATATTTGGTGAAACTGACTATCCAAGCGACAATTTTGATATGAGAAGGCACAATAAAGACACCGTATTATATAGATTTGGTTCTGCATTGATAAGCATGTGTTGTTATTACGACATTCATACATTTAACGGACGATTACCTTGTGATAAATCCGGCGAGTTCACATGTATTGCTAATTGGGGGAAAAGTACAGTTGACTATTGCTGATATAATCAACGCTATTCTACTACATCTCAGACTTTCAAAAAGATAGCGAAGATTTTTCTGACCATTTCCCTCTTAGTTGTGAAATGGCATGGACCAATAGAAACCAAACATTGGATGAGAAACTCAAGCAGGCATGTCATTATAAATGGAAAGACAACCTCAAGGATCAATTTATTGCTAAATTCACTAATTATATGAACAGTTTGCGAACTCATTGGCAAACTGTAGTGCATTAACAAAACTTGAAAAATTAATTTGCATATATAAGCGTGCCCTCGTATGAAGAAGAAGCGTACTGTGAGTAATAGTGCTAAAAAAGCACTAACCATAATTAGTTATATCAACCTGAGTGGTGGGACGAAGAGTGCGATAAACTAAAATGCTTGAAATATACGGCATTTCGTACGTTTCGTATCACGAATAATCATGCAGATCTATAAACGTATATACAGAAAAGAAATAATGTTTAGAGCGACATGTAAAGGAAACACAATGAGCTTAAACGGAAGAGACGTGACGAGTTGATAGGAAATCGAAGCAAACCACAACAATTCTGGACAACATTAAAGTACGCGAAAGAGTCTGCAGTTGATGAGACTGACATGATCACCGGAATTGAATGGTTTAATACTTCAGTGAATTATTCAAAAGTGATCCTACGCCAAGCTCAGCAAATTTTGTCAATATGACAAAACAGACAAACTAAAGCGATTTAAACAAACGTATTACAGCAGTTGAAATAACTGAATGTGTTAAGAACATGAAAAGTAATTGTGAATTGGGATATGATGGTCTAAACCCTGAAATGTTTAAGAAAACTATTTATATAATAATTCCATTTCTCTTTTTACTATTTAATGAAAGTTTAGACAATGGTAAATATCCGACCACATGGGGCGAATATCATATCACCGATTCACAAAAAGGGTCCGAAAGACAACCCTTTTAATTATAGAGCAATTAGCGTGAACAATGTGATCAGAAAAATATTTGTTGGTGTTTTAAAAAAGCGATGAACATTATGGTCTGATGAATGATATTTTAGACGAGGCACGAGCCGGATTCAGACGTGACTATACCACTACTGACAACATATTTAGCCTTAATAAATAAATACGAAAGACTCAAGCAGGAAACGCAACACAAACAATACATCCACCTCTCAAGCAGACACACACAGGAAAGGCCGATAAGGCCGTTTTACAGAAATATATCTAAAAGGCGAGGTAGATTTTATGTACTCTTTAGACTTTTATAAAGCATTTTACAGTTGCTCACAAGAAAAACTTTGACAATGTGTCATTAGAAATGGAATACGGGGTAAAATATTAACGGTTCTGAGATCGGTGTATGCTAGCTCAGCATCGTGTATTAAAGTAAATGGTGGCCTAGTTTTTTCCATGTGTAATAGGTACCAAACAAGGCTGTTTGTCATCGCCGATAATCTTTGCCGTGGTCATAAATGACTTGATAAATATATTAAACACAGGTCAGCACATGGTATTTATGTGAACGTGGTCACTGATAATATATATGCATTCATGTTTGCTGATGACGTATCGCATTTTGGTGACACAGTAGTTAATCTACAGAGGCAAATTTCCTATATAACAGACTTTTGCGAGGAAACTGGCATGCGCCTTAACACGGACATATCAAAAGTAATGGTATTTAGAAATGGCGACCGTCTTCGCGCCTGTCAACAGTGGCACTACAGAGGGACGCCGCTAGAAGTAGTACACTATTACAAGTTCATCGGGGCTTATTTTACACCAAAGCTTAAGTGGACATACACCCGAGAAACATTGGCTTTGAGAGCTGTAAACAACAGGGCCCCGACACGATTGCTTTTTTTTTTAAAAATGGTCAGAAGGTATATACATGTATAGAGACAAGAGGTACAACTGATTGTCAGTATGTTCTCACCCTATCTCGACAAAACCGGACATATCATGAATAAATATTGATGAACCGACACTTTTGTTGCATTTCTGTCTAGGTAATATAATATCCTTCCATAAAATATACCAAAACCATCTGTAAGCATGCACTTTCAACAGGAACTACTTTTACTCATAGAAATCAACGATTTTCGTAAAACTTGACAGGGGTTCGTTCATAACCGACACAGCATTGACCACTGCTGTACGCTTGTTTAGGCGGTATTATCGAGCATTACAGTCATTGACCACTACTGTACGCTTGTTTAGGCGGTAATATCGAGCATGGCAGTCATACAGTTCCATAGATATACATTTTTGACATCGATCAAAGCTGATTTCTTCTCAAATCATTGCCGTTCCAAAAAGGCTTACATGTACAAGAATAGCTTTACTGCCGATGAAAACATGCGAATTTGTTGTTGGTATTGCAATGATTTGAGTAAACATCAGATTTGATCGGTGTCAAAAATGGATATCTATGGAACTGTATGTCTGTCAAGCTCGATTTTACCGCCTAAACAAGCGCACAGCAGTGGTCAAATGTGTGTCGGCTATGAACGAACCCCTGTCCCGTTTTCCGAAAATCGTTGATAATTATTGTTGTTTAATTAATATGCATTATAACTTTATTTGTAGTACTGTGAATATATTCTGGACCGACGGCCTTTATTACACTGAATATATTGAATTAAATTGAATAACTTAAATCCAGATCAGACGCCGCGGTAAGCGGCGTCTGATCTGGATCCTAGCTGTTTTTCAATGAGTCATTGTATTTCTGCTGTCAAAATGTTCACTTACATGTAACCTGAAGAAAAACAGTAGGCGACAGTTGTAAGCAGACATTACAGTAGTAAAAGTGTAAGAAATAACTTATTTAAGCTTATTTCGGGAACAACGACAACCGTTGAAGGCCGTAATAGGGAGCGAGCACTGTATTTTATTTACTGTACAAATGAAATCATCTTCATTATCGTAGTGCCGTAAAGCCCAAGTCACTAACTCACTCTTTGGTTTGGTATCAGCGGAGAAAATTGTTTAGTTATCTATATTTTAGGTTCGTCTGTATAACGTCACTTTGACCGACAACTTAGTGAAGAAAAAAGTACGCCGGTTGACCGTAGAGACGGAGGTCAAAATGCGCTCAGTAGTTCTCTACTTCAGAATGGATGATATCCCGCCATTGACTACGCTGGTCAACACTGGTGGTCTGACATCGACAACAGCGACTGTCAATGGTGCAAAGAGTATCTGGGTAAGATAATTCTTCTTTCTTCTCCAATGGTTTTCGACTCTTCTTCTGAAAATAGATTTTCTTAAAACAATTATTTTCAAAACATGTCAGAGTGTCAAACAGTTTGAATCTAGCTGAAACGATGCGTATTGCGGTGTCTCATCAAGATCCATGTTTGCAAAACTTATCATGGCTTCATTTCTGACAATGACCAAGAATAAATAATGTTAACTAATCGTTGAATTCAAGTAAAATAAAAATCCATCAGCTTTACGGAGCCGTCTGCAAGGATGCAGGAAAGGTTTTGTATAGCTCTATAAAAGGAAAGTGTACAAGAACGACATATCTTCAGTTTAAGCAGTCCTTAAGCTCACCTTAAAAGTATTGCAGACGACACTTCTGATGCAGATGACATTTTGGCGGTAAGAGGGTTAAAGCAGACGATAAAACGTGTCAGAGAAAGAGTTAAACCAATCTAAATGTAAATTCTAGGCAATACAAAAGAACAGAAAAAGAAGTATTTTTAATCTGATTGACAAACACATTGGTGCCTGATATGACTCCGGGTTACCCAGCGTCTGATCTGGCTCTTAACTATGGACATGATAGTTTAATAAATACGAAAGAAGACTCAAGCAGGAAACGCAACACAAACAATACACCCATCTCTAAAGCAGAACACACACACAGCCATACCATAACAAACACACACACACACACACACACAACCACACACACACGCAACACCATTCCCTCATCTACACACCAAACAGAAAACAACACGCAAGACAAACATAAAGCTAAGTGAACATAGGAGCCCGCCTTGGTACGGTCAGTAGCAATCAATAATCAATTATAAATTAATTAATTATTAACAACCACTGGGGGGTTAAACCTGGGTTTAGGGGCGCCCAACCTCACACGTATCTCCTATATTCACCTATAACGACGAACAGTGTACATAAAATATAAACCCTGTTCCACAACCTTACAATCAAAAAGACCGCCAGCACAGTAAGTAAATACATGTAAAACATCTAACAAAATTCTCTGACAGGATTATTGGTAACACGGGAAAGAATTAAACATTCAAGCCCGTGTTAAAAATAACCCACTATGGCAACGGTCAAATTGTACTCAGGCGAATAGTCTGTAGTCACGAGTAATTGTAAGACATGGAAGGGTTTAGGGTACCCAGCCCACATCTGATTATTTTGAATGATCGGGATATACCTTTCCCAAACCTTTGTTTACTCCAAGCTGTGAAGTTGAATAGACTTTAATATTTTCATCCGTTTCAAACGTACAATGAATTCCGTTATTTCTAAGCTATCTAACCTTTCTCAAACTTTCCTTTCCGTAATTTCATAAAAAAATCATTATCTGTAATTAGATTTGTTCTCAAACATAGTATAAAATCCGTAAATATGTTCATCTATTTCAAACGTAATGTACATCCCGTTATTGATATGTTCATTTATTTCAAACGTACATTCCGTTATTGATAAGTTCATCTGTTTCAAACGTAATGTACATCCCGTTATTGATAAGTTCATCTGTTTCAAACGTAATGTACATCCCGTTATTGATAACTTCATCTATTTCAAACGTAATGTACATTCCGTTATTGATAAGTTTATCTGTTTCAAACGTAATGTACATCCCGTTATTGATATGTTCATTTATTATATACCAACAGATGATTTATAGAGATTTCTCAGTTAGATAAATTTGATATCATCACTGTTGATATCGTCACTCCATGGAGTGACGATATCACTTTTGCCGGAACTACTTTTTTTAGTTATTTAATTTCTAAGGGACTTCTGTTGACGACAATCGTAGCAAGTAAGGTATTATGCTAAAGCTAGATCTACATGAAAAATAAAATGAAAACTTACCAGAATGTGAATAGGATTTCCTCTCCTCTAAACCGCTTTCAGTGATAGTCTGGTTTTCTTCCTGTTATGGAGCCTTTGCTTGTGTCTTTTCAAGAGAAAAGGAATCTAATGCAGCTTTGCAGATAATAACATTTTTCAAGTCAAAGATGCGAGAAATTATATAACAAGCATCCAAGAGCGAGAAACATATAAATTTCTGCTTTCAAAATCCTCTCCTCAAATGGCTGGTCAAGTCTTGTATCCAATCCATTTTGAAAATCCTTGACTCCTGGTTTTTTCCCTCCTATTTGAAGCCTTTATTTTGTCCTTTCTGATCCAAAGATATTGCAGCAATGCAAATATAAACACATTTTTCAGTCAAAGATGCAAGAATTTATTCTAACAAGCACCCAAGACCAAAAATGTATTACTTTTCCTCCTTAAGGCGTTTTTGTCCTTTCCTGTCCTTTTGGGTACTTTACAGTTTTTTCTTTAAATACCATTTGGAGTACTTTTAACTTTTTCCTAAATTGTGCCGTCTGCTTAACCAACAACACTGAAAATGGCTGATTTTCTGGATGCTCTTACTCTAAATGAAATAGAAAATATTTTAAAAGCATCTGAATTTGAAGAAATAGACCAACAACCTACAATTCAACCATCTACAGCAAAACAAAGGTTTGGAAACATCAATCAACAAGAAATTTCAAAGTTCATAGCAGACCAGGAAAATGAAAATACTAAAAGAAAAACTACATCAGATATCAAACTATTTAGGCAATTTTAGAGGAACAAGGAGAGAACAGAGATATTGAAAATTTATCAATTCATGAGCTTGATAGTTACTATGGAAATTTTGTGTCGGTTGTGAAAAAGCCAAATGGTTTGGACTATGAGCCTTCGTCAATTCGTGGCTTCCTTTCAAGTCTTGAAAGACACCTTAGACAGAAGGGATACACACAAACTGTCAATAAAATCCCATGTTTTCCTCACACAAACAATGCAATTAAAGCCAAAATGGCATATCTTTAAACCATGGGGCATGGTAACAAACCAAACGAGTCAGAGGAGCTGACAGATACAGATATAGACAAGCTATTTGAGAGCGGCCAGCTCGGAAATGACACGCCCAGTAAGATTGTTAACCTGCTTCACATGACCTTTTCTCTTGTTATGGGAATGAGAGGGGGTAGGGAACAGCATCAGTTAAAATGGGGTGATATTGAACTTTGCATTGATGAAGACGGTGATAGATATCTGCAACATATAAGAGAGAGACAGACAAAAACCCGTACAGGAACTGACCCAAAGAATTTGAGAAAGTTCAAGCCAAAAGCATATAACAACCGTGAGGATATGACGAGGTGTCCCGTTTTGGCGTATGAAGAATTACAGAGAAATCGACCAGAGCAGATGAAAACCCCTGATTCGCCGTTCTTTTTGTCCATTAATCATCTGTACCATAGAAATAATGGTCTCATGTTTAAAGCTTGTCCAATGGGAACCAACAATATCTATGGCTTGGTAAGAACAATGAAGGAAAAGTCTGGCATTCAAGGGAAAAGAATAACAAACCACAGTGTGAGAAAACATCTCCTGCAAAATGCAATGACATTGGGCTACCACCGAATCAAACAATTCAAATAAGTGGACACAAGAACATCGGGAGCGTCAACAATTACAGCAAAATGAATGACAAACAACAGAAAGAAGTTGCCTTGGCCATAACCAAAACAGCGCCCAGTTCTACTGTCAGTCATATCAACCAAATGAATCCAATTCATTCATCACCCAACACTGTAGGCCTACAGTTTAGCGCCAGCCAGACATCAAAACGTACAATGGAAGTTGAGTCTGTGTTCCAGGGAACAACCATTATTAATGGAGGGACATTTAACTTCTATGGAAAATCCAGAGCATCCCCAGTTCGTAAAAGGAGTAGAATCTTACCTCTTCCCTCAGACTCTGACAGCGAGTAAACCCGCTATAAATGTACAGCTGATTTCCTAAGACTTTCCATAAATCCCAGTTTGTAGATCCATTTTATATTTTGTTTTCACAGCTTCAGACACAGAAGCTTAAATTAAATTGAAATGCATTGAACATTTTCTTTGTTTGTCACTTTATTTATTATTCACAGGGCCCCGATAACAATGAGTAAAATGTTTACATCTCAGCTAGTAAATAAGGAGAAAATAACCTAAGCTATGTTATGACTACTCTTTAGAATCGTTTTCATTAGACAATTCCAACAAGAAGTCACACCTTAGGGTTTAGTGAAGGATTTTGATGACATCGTCCAGGACGACTCTAACGGGTAGTTCCAAAAAATGATTTGGTTCTTAAATAAGTGAGAAAATGTTGGATTTGTGTCTAGTTTACTCCTTCTTATCTGGAGCCCATGTACTCCCATTATCTGGAGCCCTGAAACTTCGCCTTTCCGACTAGACTCGGTTCTAAACACCGGTCAATGTGAATATTGTTTACACTGTAATTTCCATATCCACATGAAGTCACAACATCCTTGAATGATAAGTGGAACGCACGATCCATAATGAATCCTTTAAACACAAAATTACTGATTATCTGTTGTTATAAACACGATAATATCCAAAAAAATCCTCTGAATGTTTCACCACGCTACACTAACAAAATGGCGTCCTCTCAGTTTTGAATTAGGCGGTTGAGGTGTATTCATACGCGATAGACAATACGTCATAACGGGGCGGGGCTTAATTTATCTAGCTCTACCATTCTGTCAGAGAGTCCATTTTTCTGTCAGTTATTCTGCTGTTCGTGATCTCTTTTAAAACAGTTAAATGGTATATAATAAATAGAATAATCAATTCCTTTTAGATTGAAATGAAAAATAAATCACTCGAATGGGTTGTTATCCTGTTAAAAAACTCGTCCTGCGGACTCGTTTTTTAACAGGATAACAACCCATTCTCGTGATTTATTTTTCATATCAATCCAAAGGAATTGATTATCCTCTATTTATTTCAACGTAATGTACATCCCGTTATTGATATCTTCATCTATTTCAAACGTAATGTACATTCCGTTTTTGATAAGTTCATCTGTTGCAAACGTAATGTACATCCCGTTATTGATAAGTTCATCTGTTTCAAACGAAATGTACATCCCGTTATTTACATATCCACCTTTTTAAAGCGTAATATACACCCAGTTATTGATATGTTCATCTATTTCAAGCGTAGAATACATTGCGTTTTTTATATATTTAATCTGTCTGAATGTAGTAAAATGCCATAATTAATATAACCATCTGTCTCAAACGTAATATAACTTCCGTTATTGATATTTGTATTAAAGAAATACCCCGATATACATGTATAGCATGTAATATCGGCTCTGGCTTTTCAAACTATCTAATTCATATTGGTCGGTCATTTACAGATCGTTGTACATGCTCTGGATGGCATACCTGTCCAGAGGCTAAAACACAGATTGTAAACTCTGAACTCATTTAAGCGCAGTGTCTACTGAATAGAAAACTGGCAAACAATGTAGACCCTAAACAGACGCCGCATTACGCGGCGTCTGTTTAGGGTATGCACTGTTTGTCTTTAATATAAAATGTTGTTTCTGTACGGGTAAAAATTACACTTTCCTTTAGATCACCATTTAATACATATCATAACATCGTTTAGCAAGTGCAGAGGGAGAGAGAGACTCGTTGCAATACAAGGAAAATATTAATTAAAGTTTCACTTAGTTTTTTGGCATGTATTTCCTATAACTTAGATAAACAATGTTTAATTAAAATGTTAGTCAACTTTTTATACAGTGGGACCTATGATTTGTGTTCCCGTTTAAACATAATGAAAAGCAAATACAATTATTTAGTGTCAATAAATGCTTTATCCCACAGAAGCGCCTTATGTGACTATACATATGCCTCAACATAAGTGTCTAAATAAACATTAGTGGAAAAAATTAAGGTAGCAGCTTAAAGCAAGATGAAAATTGATTCAAAACTTTATAAACGTACTTTCTGCTTATCATGTTTTAACCTTTTCATCACTATGGACTTGTTTAGAATATACTATAACATGTGCAAACAGTAAAGATCCAGATCAGAATTCCAAAAGGACTGGTTCATGTTTTGCTTACTGCAATGATCAAGAAGAGAACATAATAACCAACAACAGTAACTGTAAATAATATAAACATGGAGTTGTCTATTAACCCATACATCCATAACCTGTGTCTAGTATTGAAGAGAGCAGACGACATAAAGAAGGTAAAAAGTAAAGCAAAAAGCGCCGTAAGGAGAATTCTGTTTTAATTGCAGCCTGCTTTAAGACTCATTCTGCTAGGATAAAGAAAATATTTCTTATACTCATTTTTGTATAAATGTTTCATATTACGGCATATTAATTCATCTTTTTTTAATAAACGAAAACGAAATGCAATAAACTTGATAATGAAAATGACAGTTGTTTCTTTTTAATTCTGACAGTGACTATTTACCGGAGGGGCTGGCAATTTGGAGGCAGATATCAAGGCGGGTTAACATGGCGTCTTATCTGGCTACATACTGTTTGCAAAAGAAATTATTGTTTCAGGATAAACACCTTTGCTGGAACGGAATAAGTTCTTTGCCAATACTACATTGGAGAAGACTTTATTCTTTCCCAATAAACGCGTTTTTATACAAAAAGTATTATTTCCAATGCAAACAGTCTAGAACCTGATCATTCGCCAAACTGTTTGCAACTCAGATAAGAATAGATTGTCTGAATTGCCAACAAATTGTCATTTACTGCGTTTTATTGCAATGCGTTTGCGTTTCATTCCGTTTAAACTGAAAATTATTACGTATTCTCCACTGTACATAGCATGTTTTCTTTCCAATTCTCTTCTGCTAAATGTCCGCTGCAGTTTAAGTATTTGCCTTTTGGAATCGCTGGCCTCGAGACATAGAGATAATAGGTTTATGCACGGGTTCAGTCACGACACACGCATCAATTCCAAACCGATACATGTATGTCCGTTGCAAACAGTTAAGAGCCGAGTCATACGCCAAACAACTTATTTTCAACTAAGATTTTAGTATATCGTCAACATTTCCGAAAGTCTTTATATATCTCTATTTCATTGTATTATGTTGCATTTAGTTTCCACACAACACATACTTATTTTATTGTGTCTTTCATTTGTATTTTATATTTCAGAGTACACAGAAATCTAAACAACATAAATTGATATATCCAGAGAGTTATTACAAGTACAATTGGCACTGGTCGTAAATCAGTTACGGTGGAAACCTTTCTAGAGATTGATTCCAATTACCATTGATGCTGGTTGTAAATCACCTACATGTACAGTGAAGTCATATCCAGAGAGTTATTACATTTACCATGGGATCTGGGTGTAAATCACTTAGAGTGAAGACATATCTAGAACAGTATTACATTTACCATACATTTACACTGACCGTACCAAGGCGGGCTCTTATATTCACTTTGCTTTATGTTTGTCTTGCGTGTTTTCTATTTAGTGTGTAGATGAAGGAATGATATTGCGCGCGTGTGTGTGTGTGTGTGTGTTTGTTATGGTATGACTGTGTGTGTGTGTTCTGCTTGAGAGGTGGGTGTATTGTTTGTGTTGCGTTTCCTGCTTGAGTCTTTCGTATTTATTAGGGTTAGGGAGCAATCTGCTTAATTTAACCTGCTTTAAATGGTGACCTGTTTTAAAAGCTAGAAACAAGCTACGGGGTAAAGGGCTCAAATCGTGTATTATGTACATGTACTTGCAGTAAGGTTTTGATATACACAGGGGACTACAATAGCGTCTGCTGAAAAGTGTCGTCTGCTCTTTTTTTTAAAGTGTCACATAAAATTATTTGCATTTCTTACCAAAACCACATAATTACAAGTGACAAACAGCATGAATCCAGATCAGACGGCGTATTACGCGGTGTCTGGTCTGATTTCAAAGTAATTGCAAATGTAAGCAGAGTTCCCTACCTATAAAAAAAATACCCTCCGGACAACACACACAATGTTTGTTGTTACAGTTGGTGTAGTTGTAGAGTAAGAGCACTGTATAATCAACTTTGCAACATTGGTATTGATTACGCTGCGTTTGGTCTGGATCCAAACCTGCTGACACTCGTAATAATAATTCTCCAGTAAAACTTAAATGAATGGGCTATTGAACAAATAGTCCAGAAAACGATATTGAAGCAGGTAATAAAACAATAAAATTGGCGTTCAAAAGAAAGTTGCAAAGCTTATCAACATTACGACGTTGTTTTTTTTGTAAAATCGCTGAATTCATATTTCGATGGTTCTTTTCTTTTGCATTATATTTGAAATGTGATCGATTTTGATCAAATACATTTTGCTTTCTTTGTATTCCTTTTCTCAAATAAATGTTGTTTTAGAAATCAGACGAGTGTTGTTGTGTTAGACGAAAATCAATGACCTATACAGTGATGAGTTCAGTAAAGAAATCGATAGCCGTCGATGGCCATCGATTGTAAGTTGGCCATCGGTCTGAAATACAGTGGAGAAAACGTTATCATTCCGTTCAAACGCAAACGCATTGTAATGAAATATAGAAAATGACAACTTTTTAACGATTCTGATTATCAGTTTTCACCTGAGTGGCAAACAGTTTGGAGCCTGATCAGACGCCGGGTTATCCTGCTTCTGATCTGGTTCCAAATTGTTTAGAATGAAAATAATATACTCAATTACAAAAGAAACTGTACACTTTTTATTTTCAAATATTATAATATCTAGAAGACGTAGCGATTTAAAATTTCGCACACAATATCTCATGTATATTTAGCATCCATCGATAACAAAATCTATAACTTAGTTTGAAGAGATTTTAAGATCATTTGGAAATGCGTTATCTCAAGGAAAATGCACATGCCACCGAAAACGTGCATGAGTATGATTCGTATGCCTTATACAGAGAAAAAACACATTTTACTTCACATCGGTACACAACGAACTTGCTGAGATTTAATGAAAATATGCAAATTAGAGTCTTTGCAATGCTTGTTAATAACTACAATGTCACTAACGTGAATAGAACATTAGGATACCAAAGAAACACACTCATTCGGTTGCTCAAACGTTTTCAACATACAAGTGGAGTGGCAGATCGTCACAGACATTGTACAGATACCTAGAACAGCAGTTCAACAAACGAATGTGTTACTTCGACGTCGTTTTCAAACAGCGTCTAGTTCGGCAAGCCAGTACGGTATCAGCAGACAGACCGTATTGCGTTGTCTCCGGCAAACTCGGACATCCATCCGGGCTAGGGGACCCTTTGTGGGACATACCTTGAGAGTACGTCATAAGGCTGCCCATTTGCAGCGAGCATGACGTCATTTCCGTTTGAGTCAACAGTAGTGGACTCGTGTCTTTTCTCTTATAGCTCTAACAATATTCTTAGTCACCATAATGGTCGCACGCTAGGTTTTTAGGAAAAATGTTGTTATGGACCTTGCAAATGCCCTATCTCAGGGATAGGACGACGTTTCATTCCCGACGTCATTATAAGACGTCACGTTAGGTCTAGGCTATGTCTCATTGTCGCTTACATCTTGAGCAAAGATGGACACATACGATACTGACACAAATTATCATAAGAATACAACTAAACCGACATAAAATTCCAACTGAACACAGTCTGACTCTCAGAGTTACTTTGCAACTTTGAGCTTAACACTTCTCCTTTAAAAACATCAACTTTAAACGACCGCCTCTCAAAATCTGAAATGACTTTCATTTGTTCATGAACTGATCTAAACTTTGGTATCAAATACATAGGCTTTCAGGAAGAAAACGAGTAAATAATTAGAGAAAACAAAATGCACAGTTTCTTTTGGAATCGAGTATAGTTTAAGCATAAACACGGTTATTTAGAAATAACCCGTACTCTGAATGCTGCACATGGGGCACAAACTGCTTACCTTAACAGCAAACAGTGGTAACTGAACAAGCTACATATCTTGTCTAATGCGACCATTTAACACTTATACTACTCATAGCTAAAAGTTCCTTTTATATTGCTCGTAGTTTTATTGCCTTACCAGTCTCGTGTACTTGTATTATCCATTATTTCTGACATGGTCGAGTTAAATTTAGAACAGAACTGTTCATAATGATAAATAGGTAAGCAAGGTAGCATCGGATATAATTATATTTGTGTACTTTCCTACTTCAGACAAGCATGATCCTCTTGCAGCACGAGACAGCTGCGCTAATTTTACTGATATGTTATTATTTCCCAAACAAAACATTTACTTTATTATTTCCATTGCAAACATATTAAAGGCAGGTCAGACGCCGGGTAACCCAACAGGGGTAAATGTTTCATGAATATCTATAAATAAGATAAAATAGATACTAGTAAGAAGACACATTTTCCATAAATTGTCAAAATTTCGTCCAAATATTTTCATAAATGTTTTAAATGATTATGAACGTATCAATCAAAAACACGTTTTAACATGATGTCGATTTTTCTTTCACGTGGCACCCGTAACAATTAAGCGGTTTTCAATTTACATTGACTTGACGTCTATCCACATTTTTCGCCCTTGATACTAAATCAAACATCACACCAATTGATCTGAATCTATTTTATTGTTTGAAATAAACATCGCAAATTAATGATTGACAAGAATAATCTGATGAAGTGTAATATAAATTAAACATGTATAGTGTTTCGTTACCCGCCGTTGGTGTCATATGCACTGACCAGGATGCTGAAATACGCTCAAATGCAAACAGTTGGTAATAAATTTTAAAAATAATAATAGACGACTCCGTATCTGTTTACTATAGGAAAATATACATTTGAATTAGTGTTTCATTTTTTGGCGGGACATTCTGTATATATTTTTTAACCCCTTCACTCTAAATGACGCCAAAAAGCGCGTTTGAAAATAGTGAGATCCTGATCTGACACCGCGAAATGCGGCATCTGATCAGGATCCAAACTGTTTGACACCCATATTGACATGTTGTAAGTCATACTAGATTAAACTTACTTTGAGGGTAAGGGTTAGGGTTAGGGTTAGGGTTAGGGTTAGGGTTAGGGTTAGGGTTAGGGTTAGGGTTAGGGTTAGGGTTAGGGTTAGGGTTAGGGTTAGGGTTAGGGTTAGGGTTAGTTAGGGTTAGGGTTAGGGTTAGGGTTAGGGTTAGGGTTAGGGTTAGGGTTAGGGTTAGGGTTAGGGTTAGGGTTAGGGTTAGGGTTAGGGTTAGGGTTAGGGTTAGGGTTAGGGTTAGGGTTAGGGTTAGGGTTAGGGTTAGGGTTAGGGTTAGGGTTAGGGTTAGGGTTAGGGTTAGGGTTAGGGTTAGGGTTAGGGTTAGGGTTAGGGTTAGGGTTAGGGTTAGGGTTAGGGTTAGGGTTAGGGTTAGGGTTAGGGTTAGGGTTAGGGTTAGGGTTAGGGTTAGGGTTAGGGTTAGGGTTAGGGTTAGGGTTAGGGTTAGGGTTAGGGTTAGGGTTAGGGTTAGGGTTAGGGTTAGGGTTAGGGTTAGGGTTAGGGTTAGGGTTAGGGTTAGGGTTAGGGTTAGGGTTAGGGTTAGGGTTAGGGTTAGGGTTAGGGTTAGGGTTAGGGTTAGGGTTAGGGTTAGGGTTAGGGTTAGGGTTAGGGTTAGGGTTAGGGTTAGGGTTAGGGTTAGGGTTAGGGTTAGGGTTAGGGTTAGGGTTAGGGTTAGGGTTAGGGTTAGGGTTAGGGTTAGGGTTAGGGTTAGGGTTAGGGTTAGGGTTAGGGTTAGGGTTAGGGTTAGGGTTAGGGTTAGGGTTAGGGTTAGGGTTAGGGTTAGGGTTAGGGTTAGGGTTAGGGTTAGGGTTAGGGTTAGGGTTAGGGTTAGGGTTAGGGTTAGGGTTAGGGTTAGGGTTAGGGTTAGGGTTAGGGTTAGGGTTAGGGTTAGGGTTAGGGTTAGGGTTAGGGTTAGGGTTAGGGTTATGGTTAGGGTTAGGGTTAGGGTTAGGGTTAGGGTTAGGGTTAGGGTTAGGGTTAGGGTTAGGGTTAGGGTTAGGGTTAGGGTTAGGGTTAGGGTTAGTGTTAGGGTTAGGGTTAGGGTTAGGGTTAGGGTTAGGGTTAGGGTTAGGGTTAGGGTTAGGGTTAGGGTTAGGGTTAGGGTTAGGGTTAGGGTTAGGGTTAGGGTTAGGGTTAGGGTTAGGGTTAGGGTTAGGGTTAGGGTTAGGGTTAGGGTTAGGGTTAGGGTTAGGGTTAGGGTTAGGGTTAGGGTTAGGGTTAGGGTTAGGGTTAGGGTTAGGGTTAGGGTTAGGGTTAGGGTTAGGGTTAGGGTTAGGGTTAGGGTTAGGGTTAGGGTTAGGGTTAGGGTTAGGGTTAGGGTTAGGGTTAGGGTTAGGGTTAGGGTTAGGGTTAGGGTTAGGGTTAGGGTTAGGGTTAGGGTTAGGGTTAGGGTTAGGGTTAGGGTTAGGGTTAGGGTTAGGGTTAGGGTTAGGGTTAGGGTTAGGGTTAGGGTTAGGGTTAGGGTTAGGGTTAGGGTTAGGGTTAGGGTTAGGGTTAGGGTTAGGGTTAGGGTTAGGGTTAGGGTTAGGGTTAGGGTTAGGGTTAGGGTTAGGGTTAGGGTTAGGGTTAGGGTTAGGGTTAGGGTTAGGGTTAGGGTTAGGGTTAGGGTTAGGGTTAGGGTTAGGGTTAGGGTTAGGGTTAGGGTTAGGGTTAGGGTTAGGGTTAGGGTTAGGGTTAGGGTTAGGGTTAGGGTTAGGGTTAGGGTTAGGGTTAGGGTTAGGGTTAGGGTTAGGGTTAGGGTTAGGGTTAGGGTTAGGGTTAGGGTTAGGGTTAGGGTTAGGGTTAGGGTTAGGGTTAGGGTTAGGGTTAGGGTTAGGGTTAGGGTTAGGGTTAGGGTTAGGGTTAGGGTTAGGGTTAGGGTTAGGGTTAGGGTTAGGGTTAGGGTTAGGGTTAGGGTTAGGGTTAGGGTTAGGGTTAGGGTTAGGGTTAGGGTTAGGGTTAGGGTTAGGGTTAGGGTTAGGGTTAGGGTTAGGGTTAGGGTTAGGGTTAGGGTTAGGGTTAGGGTTAGGGTTAGGGTTAGGGTTAGGGTTAGGGTTAGGGTTAGGGTTAGGGTTAGGGTTAGGGTTAGGGTTAGGGTTAGGGTTAGGGTTAGGGTTAGGGTTAGGGTTAGGGTTAGGGTTAGGGTTAGGGTTAGGGTTAGGGTTAGGGTTAGGGTTAGGGTTAGGGTTAGGGTTAGGGTTAGGGTTAGGGTTAGGGTTAGGGTTAGGGTTAGGGTTAGGGTTAGGGTTAGGGTTAGGGTTAGGGTTAGGGTTAGGGTTAGGGTTAGGGTTAGGGTTAGGGTTAGGGTTAGGGTTAGGGTTAGGGTTAGGGTTAGTGGACTTCCAGGGGACCCAAAAGTGGTCTAGGGCGGGGGACCTGGACTAGGGCGGGGGACCCAACGAGTGGTCTAGGGCGGGGGACCCTGGTCTGCAGGGGGACCCAGACTGGACTATAGGGGGACCCATTAAAATAAAGAAGGAATCTAAATGTGATATAGTATTTTTATTGAGAGTATCTGGGAGCTTCAAACCTGTATGTTTCTTTTAATCTGGGTGTTCCGAACATGTTTTGTTCTTTGACTTAATTAAAAAAGTGACTCCTAAACTTGTTATTTAAACTTTGTTGTTTTTGGACTGGACTAGCGGGGGACCCGTTAAAATAAAGAAGGAATTTTAATGTGATGTAGTATTTTTTTGGAGAGTATCTGGGAGCTTTAAACCTGTATGTTTCTTTTAATCTGGGTGTTCCGAACATGTTTTGTTCTTTGACTTAATTAAAAAAGTGGCTCCTAAACTTGTTAATTAAACTTTGTTGTTTTTGGACTGGACTAGCGGGGGACCCGTTAAAATAAAGAAGGAATTTTAATGTGATGTAGTATTTTTTTTGGAGAGTATCTGGGAGCTTTAAACCTGTATGTTTCTTTTAATCTGGGTGTTCTGAACATGTTATGTTCTTTGACTTAATTAGAAATGTGGCTAATTATCATTGTATTCCAACTTAGTTGTTTTTGGACTGGACTAGTGGGGGACCCATTAAAATAAAGAAGGAATTTAAAGGCGATATAGTATTTTTCCTGAGCGTAGGGTTAAGCTTAAAACCTACATGGTTAGCCTTAAATGGATGTTCTGAACAACATTTGTTCTTTGACCTATTTAAAAAAACCGGCCTAAAGGGTTTATATTCACACCATGATTAGAGAACAAAGTTCGAGTCCGTGTTCAACTCGGTTAGTGGGTTCTAAAAATCTAGGCCTGTGATTATTGTAGAGTTGGGTGTTCTGAACACCTTTTGTTCTTGGACCTTATTAAAAATGTGGCTCTGAGTCACATTAATCTTGTCCCAAAAGAACACCCCTAAACCAGTTACTTTAACGTTATAGGGTGACCTAAGTCCGATCCCCAGTAGGACGCTTAGGGTTGTTGGATACCGCTCAAATGTTCAGGGGGTGTGTATAAATGATTTATCTAGGTGACTCTATGCCTAAAAAATAAAAAAATATACTTCGGGGTTTATGGTCCAACCTTATCAGAGACCAAGGTTTGAGTCCCTGTAAAGACCCGGTCGGTGGGTTCTAAGTACCCAGGCCTCAGATATGTTGTAGAGATGGGTGTTCTAAACATCTTTTATTCTTTGACCTTATTTAAAATGTGGCTGTGAGTCTCATTATTCTTGCCCCAAAAGACCACCCCTAAACCAGTACTTTAACGTTATAGGGTGACCTAAGTCCGATCCCCAGTAGGACCCTAAGGGTTGTTGGATACCGCTCAAATTTTTAGGGGATGTGTATAAATGATTTATCTAGGTGACTCTATGCCTAAAAAATAAAAAAAAATACTTAGGGGTTTATGGTCCAACCATGATCAGAGACCAAAGTTCGAGTCTCTGTAGGACCCGGTCGGTGGGTTCTAAGTACCTTGGCCTCAGATATGTTGTAGAGCTGGATGTTCTGAACATCTTTTATTCTTTGACTTTATTAAAAATGTGGCTGTGGGTCACATTATTTTTGTCCCCAAAGCCCTTCTGATTTTTCCTATATAAAGTAGACTGAAAGTAAAGCAAAAGGCGCCTTAAGGAATAGACAGTTTGCTTTAAAAGTGTTTTTTAGGGTTACTGGGCCTATATGAACTTGAAACAAACCAAAGAAACTGTTAGAAAAACTTTTATTTTTTTCAAGAAAACTCTAAGGGGTACCCCTTAGACTCAAAAAAAAAAAAAAAAAAAAGGCGTTAGAATAACCCGGTTTTTGACTATAATGTAGAGTTTGACTCTCTGAACAACATTTGTTCTTTGATATATTTAGAAATGTGGCCGAAAAGTAC
The DNA here is from genome assembly GCA_922989275.2 of Gari tellinella. Lineage (NCBI taxonomy): Eukaryota > Metazoa > Mollusca > Bivalvia > Cardiida > Psammobiidae > Gari > Gari tellinella. The sequence continues at coordinate 98,992,363 of OV277860.1, forward strand.
TTTAACCTTGTTCCAATGATCCAAATGATATGGGGTGACCTCAGTCCGATCCCCAGTAGGACCCTAAGGGGTTGTTGGATACCGCTCAAATTTTCAGAGGGGGTGTATAAATGATTTATCTAGGTGTCTTTAGGCCTTAAAAATAGAACAAAAGACTTTGGGGTTTATGGTCCCACTATGGTCAAAGACCAAGGTTCGAGCCCGTGCAAGACCCGGTTGGTGGGTTCTAAGTACCCGGGCCTCAGATATGTTGTAGAGCTGTATGTTCTGAACAACTTTTATTCTTTGACCTTATTAAAAATATGGCTGTGAGTCTCAGTATTCTTGTCCCAAAAGCCCCACCCCCTCTGATTTGGCTGTTTTCATAGAATAACCTAAGTCCGAATGCAGGACAGAGGGGGGTGGTGTGTTTCGGGCAGGTATAGCCTGTCCTAGAGCCATATTTCTATATAAGTGAAAGAACAAAGGTTGTTCAGAAGGGTCCGGGCTACAAGGAAATGCATAGTTTATGTAGGTATTAGCAAACAGTGTAGCTCCAGATCATCTCATAACATATATATAGCACACTGGACTATGGGTCCCCCGTAACCCCAACCCTAACCCTAGGTGGAGATAGGGTGACCTTATTTGAAAATTCAAAAAATATATTTATAGACACCTTAGAGCTCTAAAATAAGCGCTAGGCTGCTCAAAAATGTCTGTTCTAGCCTCAGCAAGTCTCACTTATATCGAGATGTTCCATTTAACGAAGTTATGACAGCCGAAACACTAACCCTAACCCAAATTTTGACCCTGTTTTGAGTTAGACATAACAGAGTGGCCAAGAACGTTCTTAAATATGGATTTTCTAACCACATATCAGTACATATAAGCCTTCTTTTCTGTTATTCTGAGCCTGAGCTCAATGAAGCTTTAAACAGAGCTCAAAAAAAAATTCAAAGTAGGTAGGGGTCAAGGAGTCATTTTTGTCAATTTTGGGTCATTTTCGTAGGTCAAGCTAGGTGCTTAAAACGCCGAGTTCCCATGAGCTACTACCGTAGGTCAAGCTAGGTGCTTAAAACGCCGAGTTCCCATGAGCTACTACCTGTATATTGAGTTTAGAGTTCCGTTTTCATAAATTTGAACTCAGATTATGGAATTTCCACCTAGTTCAAGAGATATGAGTGTCCATATTAGGTAGGGGGGACTGGACTACAACTTTTTGAAAAAATATTTTAATCTTAACCCTAACCCTTTATTTGAGGGACTACGATTAAGGTAAAAAAATACGGGTACCCTAACTTTTAACGCTCAAAAAAGTAATCCTGGTTTCAACGCAATAAAACGCCAAAAATGACACTTTTTGGCCATTTTTCGTTAACCCCAGGGTCCCCCAGGGTCCCCCTATAGTCCTATAATTTAACCCTAAACTTTTTGCCTAGGGTTAGCACTTTTAAATAGCACTAGCACTGATTTTAAAACATGGTTAGCCTTTTTTTGCGCCTAATTTCATCCCTGCAAAAGGTTTTCCCTTATCTCACAAGAATAACAAAGTTGACCCTAACCCCACATAATACTGAGATTCATGTAGTACCGACCTAGGGTTAGACCTATACCCCATTTTTTGGGTTAACTTTCTAACTTTTTCTAGGGAAACTAGATATCAAAAAGCCGCCAAAAACGTCTAGAGATACGTATATCTAACTACGAACGTGATACATCTGAACAATAACCCCGTTTCTTAAATAGCAATGGGGTTAAATTGAATATTTTTTTAACCCCATGACCAAACTAAGCCGTGGTTAAACACAGACTGTTTTACGATCCTTGTTAGATATAAAACCCTACTTGATATCTAAAAACCCTCCTTAACCCCATGTTAGAAGTACCCCTAGGGTTAGACTGGACTACGGGGGACCCTGGGGTTGGGGTGATTATCCTAATTAGGGTTAGGGTTAGGGTTAGGGTTAGGGTTAGGGTTAGGGTTAGGGTTAGGGTTAGGGTTAGGGTTAGGGTTAGGGTTAGGGTTAGGGTTAGGGTTAGGGTTAGGGTTAGGGTTAGGGTTAGGGTTAGGGTTAGGGTTAGGGTTAGGGTTAGGGTTAGGGTTAGGGTTAGGGTTAGGGTTAGGGTTAGGGTTAGGGTTAGGGTTAGGGTTAGGGTTAGGGTTAGGGTTAGGGTTAGGGTTAGGGTTAGGGTTAGGGTTAGGGTTAGGGTTAGGGTTAGGGTTAGGGTTAGGGTTAGGGTTAGGGTTAGGGTTAGGGTTAGGGTTAGGGTTAGGGTTAGGGTTAGGGTTAGGGTTAGGGTTAGGGTTAGGGTTAGGGTTAGGGTTAGGGTTAGGGTTAGGGTTAGGGTTAGGGTTAGGGTTAGGGTTAGGGTTAGGGTTAGGGTTAGGGTTAGGGTTAGGGTTAGGGTTAGGGTTAGGGTTAGGGTTAGGGTTAGGGTTAGGGTTAGGGTTAGGGTTAGGGTTAGGGTTAGGGTTAGGGTTAGGGTTAGGGTTAGGGTTAGGGTTAGGGTTAGGGTTAGGGTTAGGGTTAGGGTTAGGGTTAGGGTTAGGGTTAGGGTTAGGGTTAGGGTTAGGGTTAGGGTTAGGGTTAGGGTTAGGGTTAGGGTTAGGGTTAGGGTTAGGGTTAGGGTTAGGGTTAGGGTTAGGGTTAGGGTTAGGGTTAGGGTTAGGGTTAGGGTTAGGGTTAGGGTTAGGGTTAGGGTTAGGGTTAGGGTTAGGGTTAGGGTTAGGGTTAGGGTTAGGGTTAGGGTTAGGGTTAGGGTTAGGGTTAGGGTTAGGGTTAGGGTTAGGGTTAGGGTTAGGGTTAGGGTTAGGGTTAGGGTTAGGGTTAGGGTTAGGGTTAGGGTTAGGGTTAGGGTTAGGGTTAGGGTTAGGGTTAGGGTTAGGGTTAGGGTTAGGGTTAGGGTTAGGGTTAGGGTTAGGGTTAGGGTTAGGGTTAGGGTTAGGGTTAGGGTTAGGGTTAGGGTTAGGGTTAGGGTTAGGGTTAGGGTTAGGGTTAGGGTTAGGGTTAGGGTTAGGGTTAGGGTTAGGGTTAGGGTTAGGGTTAGGGTTAGGGTTAGGGTTAGGGTTAGGGTTAGGGTTAGGGTTAGGGTTAGGGTTAGGGTTAGGGTTAGGGTTAGGGTTAGGGTTAGGGTTAGGGTTAGGGTTAGGGTTAGGGTTAGGGTTAGGGTTAGGGTTAGGGTTAGGGTTAGGGTTAGGGTTAGGGTTAGGGTTAGGGTTAGGGTTAGGGTTAGGGTTAGGGTTAGGGTTAGGGTTAGGGTTAGGGTTAGGGTTAGGGTTAGGGTTAGGGTTAGGGTTAGGGTTAGGGTTAGGGTTAGGGTTAGGGTTAGGGTTAGGGTTAGGGTTAGGGTTAGGGTTAGGGTTAGGGTTAGGGTTAGGGTTAGGGTTAGGGTTAGGGTTAGGGTTAGGGTTAGGGTTAGGGTTAGGGTTAGGGTTAGGGTTAGGGTTAGGGTTAGGGTTAGGGTTAGGGTTAGGGTTAGGGTTAGGGTTAGGGTTAGGGTTAGGGTTAGGGTTAGGGTTAGGGTTAGGGTTAGGGTTAGGGTTAGGGTTAGGGTTAGGGTTAGGGTTAGGGTTAGGGTTAGGGTTAGGGTTAGGGTTAGGGTTAGGGTTAGGGTTAGGGTTAGGGTTAGGGTTAGGGTTAGGGTTAGGGTTAGGGTTAGGGTTAGGGTTAGGGTTAGGGTTAGGGTTAGGGTTAGGGTTAGGGTTAGGGTTAGGGTTAGGGTTAGGGTTAGGGTTAGGGTTAGGGTTAGGGTTAGGGTTAGGGTTAGGGTTAGGGTTAGGGTTAGGGTTAGGGTTAGGGTTAGGGTTAGGGTTAGGGTTAGGGTTAGGGTTAGGGTTAGGGTTAGGGTTAGGGTTAGGGTTAGGGTTAGGGTTAGGGTTAGGGTTAGGGTTAGGGTTAGGGTTAGGGTTAGGGTTAGGGTTAGGGTTAGGGTTAGGGTTAGGGTTAGGGTTAGGGTTAGGGTTAGGGTTAGGGTTAGGGTTAGGGTTAGGGTTAGGGTTAGGGTTAGGGTTAGGGTTAGGGTTAGGGTTAGGGTTAGGGTTAGGGTTAGGGTTAGGGTTAGGGTTAGGGTTAGGGTTAGGGTTAGGGTTAGGGTTAGGGTTAGGGTTAGGGTTAGGGTTAGGGTTAGGGTTAGGGTTAGGGTTAGGGTTAGGGTTAGGGTTAGGGTTAGGGTTAGGGTTAGGGTTAGGGTTAGGGTTAGGGTTAGGGTTAGGGTTAGGGTTAGGGTTAGGGTTAGGGTTAGGGTTAGGGTTAGGGTTAGGGTTAGGGTTAGGGTTAGGGTTAGGGTTAGGGTTAGGGTTAGGGTTAGGGTTAGGGTTAGGGTTAGGGTTAGGGTTAGGGTTAGGGTTAGGGTTAGGGTTAGGGTTAGGGTTAGGGTTAGGGTTAGGGTTAGGGTTAGGGTTAGGGTTAGGGTTAGGGTTAGGGTTAGGGTTAGGGTTAGGGTTAGGGTTAGGGTTAGGGTTAGGGTTAGGGTTAGGGTTAGGGTTAGGGTTAGGGTTAGGGTTAGGGTTAGGGTTAGGGTTAGGGTTAGGGTTAGGGTTAGGGTTAGGGTTAGGGTTAGGGTTAGGGTTAGGGTTAGGGTTAGGGTTAGGGTTAGGGTTAGGGTTAGGGTTAGGGTTAGGGTTAGGGTTAGGGTTAGGGTTAGGGTTAGGGTTAGGGTTAGGGTTAGGGTTAGGGTTAGGGTTAGGGTTAGGGTTAGGGTTAGGGTTAGGGTTAGGGTTAGGGTTAGGGTTAGGGTTAGGGTTAGGGTTAGGGTTAGGGTTAGGGTTAGGGTTAGGGTTAGGGTTAGGGTTAGGGTTAGGGTTAGGGTTAGGGTTAGGGTTAGGGTTAGGGTTAGGGTTAGGGTTAGGGTTAGGGTTAGGGTTAGGGTTAGGGTTAGGGTTAGGGTTAGGGTTAGGGTTAGGGTTAGGGTTAGGGTTAGGGTTAGGGTTAGGGTTAGGGTTAGGGTTAGGGTTAGGGTTAGGGTTAGGGTTAGGGTTAGGGTTAGGGTTAGGGTTAGGGTTAGGGTTAGGGTTAGGGTTAGGGTTAGGGTTAGGGTTAGGGTTAGGGTTAGGGTTAGGGTTAGGGTTAGGGTTAGGGTTAGGGTTAGGGTTAGGGTTAGGGTTAGGGTTAGGGTTAGGGTTAGGGTTAGGGTTAGGGTTAGGGTTAGGGTTAGGGTTAGGGTTAGGGTTAGGGTTAGGGTTAGGGTTAGGGTTAGGGTTAGGGTTAGGGTTAGGGTTAGGGTTAGGGTTAGGGTTAGGGTTAGGGTTAGGGTTAGGGTTAGGGTTAGGGTTAGGGTTAGGGTTAGGGTTAGGGTTAGGGTTAGGGTTAGGGTTAGGGTTAGGGTTAGGGTTAGGGTTAGGGTTAGGGTTAGGGTTAGGGTTAGGGTTAGGGTTAGGGTTAGGGTTAGGGTTAGGGTTAGGGTTAGGGTTAGGGTTAGGGTTAGGGTTAGGGTTAGGGTTAGGGTTAGGGTTAGGGTTAGGGTTAGGGTTAGGGTTAGGGTTAGGGTTAGGGTTAGGGTTAGGGTTAGGGTTAGGGTTAGGGTTAGGGTTAGGGTTAGGGTTAGGGTTAGGGTTAGGGTTAGGGTTAGGGTTAGGGTTAGGGTTAGGGTTAGGGTTAGGGTTAGGGTTAGGGTTAGGGTTAGGGTTAGGGTTAGGGTTAGGGTTAGGGTTAGGGTTAGGGTTAGGGTTAGGGTTAGGGTTAGGGTTAGGGTTAGGGTTAGGGTTAGGGTTAGGGTTAGGGTTAGGGTTAGGGTTAGGGTTAGGGTTAGGGTTAGGGTTAGGGTTAGGGTTAGGGTTAGGGTTAGGGTTAGGGTTAGGGTTAGGGTTAGGGTTAGGGTTAGGGTTAGGGTTAGGGTTAGGGTTAGGGTTAGGGTTAGGGTTAGGGTTAGGGTTAGGGTTAGGGTTAGGGTTAGGGTTAGGGTTAGGGTTAGGGTTAGGGTTAGGGTTAGGGTTAGGGTTAGGGTTAGGGTTAGGGTTAGGGTTAGGGTTAGGGTTAGGGTTAGGGTTAGGGTTAGGGTTAGGGTTAGGGTTAGGGTTAGGGTTAGGGTTAGGGTTAGGGTTAGGGTTAGGGTTAGGGTTAGGGTTAGGGTTAGGGTTAGGGTTAGGGTTAGGGTTAGGGTTAGGGGTTAGGGTTAGGGTTAGGGTTAGGGTTAGGGTTAGGGTTAGGGTTAGGGTTAGGGTTAGGGTTAGGGTTAGGGTTAGGGTTAGGGTTAGGGTTAGGGTTAGGGTTAGGGTTAGGGTTAGGGTTAGGGTTAGGGTTAGGGTTAGGGTTAGGGTTAGGGTTAGGGTTAGGGTTAGGGTTAGGGTTAGGGTTAGGGTTAGGGTTAGGGTTAGGGTTAGGGTTAGGGTTAGGGTTAGGGTTAGGGTTAGGGTTAGGGTTAGGGTTAGGGTTAGGGTTAGGGTTAGGGTTAGGGTTAGGGTTAGGGTTAGGGTTAGGGTTAGGGTTAGGGTTAGGGTTAGGGTTAGGGTTAGGGTTAGGGTTAGGGTTAGGGTTAGGGTTAGGGTTAGGGTTAGGGTTAGGGTTAGGGTTAGGGTTAGGGTTAGGGTTAGGGTTAGGGTTGGTTAGGGTTAGGGTTAGGGTTAGGGTTAGGGTTAGGGTTAGGGTTAGGGTTAGGGTTAGGGTTAGGGTTAGGGTTAGGGTTAGGGTTAGGGTTAGGGTTAGGGTTAGGGTTAGGGTTAGGGTTAGGGTTAGGGTTAGGGTTAGGGTTAGGGTTAGGGTTAGGGTTAGGGTTAGGGTTAGGGTTAGGGTAGGGTTAGGGGTTAGGGTTAGGGTTAGGGTTAGGGTTAGGGTTAGGGTTAGGGGTTAGGGTTAGGGTTAGGGTTAGGGTTAGGGTTAGGGTTAGGGGTTAGGGTTAGGGTTAGGGTTAGGGTTAGGGTTAGGGTTAGGGTTAGGGTTAGGGTTAGGGTTAGGGTTAGGGTTAGGGTTAGGGGTTAGGGTTAGGGTTAGGGTTAGGGTTAGGGTTAGGGTTAGGGTTAGGGTTAGGGTTAGGGTTAGGGAAGGGTTAGGGTTAGGGTTAGGGTTAGGGTTAGGGGTTAGGGTTAGGGTTAGGGTTAGGGTTAGGGTTAGGGTTAGGGTTAGG